>BSBM01000802.1:3380000-5960000 GCA_027924585.1 Larix kaempferi | reverse complement strand
TGATGAGAAATTCACTCGGGGACATAGATGTGTTCAGCAAAAGCTCTATCTCTTGGATGTGAAGTCTCCGCCTGCCTCTGAAATTGGTGACGAAGATCCAGAAACACTGGATGCTCATGTCAACATTCAGGAACCGCCTATTGACCCTCCGTCTCAGGATGACCAGCCAGAGATATCTCTCCATGCTTTAGCTGGAATCATCGCCCCCCAAACAATGCAGGTCAGGGGTTACTTCAAGAAGCTTCCTCTTACAATACTCATTGATTCTGGTAGCACTCATAATTTCATTGACCCTCGGATCGCCAAACAAGCTGATTGTTTTATCCATCCTTGCTCCAACTTTGAAGTCATGGTTGCCAATGGGGGCACCTTACCTTGCAAAGGGAAGTGTCGAAATGTGCGTATCTCTATGGGAGATTATACCTTGCACTCTGACATGTTTTCCTTTCCCTTAGGCAGATGTGATGTGGTTTTGGGCGCTCAATGGCTACGCACACTTGGCCTTATCTTATGGGATTTTGCTGAACTTTGGATGCAGTTTTTCCTCAATGGACACAAACACACATTGATAGGATTACAACCAGGTTCTCTCAGCATCATCAGTTCACATCGCATGGAAAAACGCCTCAAGAAGAATTCACATGGTGTCATCGCTCAGATCCATTCCATCCAGATGCAACCATCAGCTGTCTCCACTACTCCTTTGGATCTACAACAAATTCTGGATCGATATATAGGTGTCTTTGCTAAACCAGTGGGATTGCCACCTTCAAGGCCAGAAGACCATCATATTCAGCTCCTTCCTGTTAGCGTTCCTCCCAACATCAGGCCCTATCGCTACCCATTTCACCAAAAAACGAAGATTTAAATGCTCATTCGGGACTTATTGAAGCAAAGTATTATTCGCCCAAGCACTAGTTCCTTTTCTTTTCCAGTTATTCTTGTCCGCAAAAAAGATGGGTCATGGCGCCTCTGCATTGACTTCCAAGCACTTAATCACCTCACCATCAAGGATAAGTTTCCAATTCCTGTTTTTTATGAGCTTCATGGTGCTCACTTTTTCTCCAAGTTGGATCTTCGTTCTGGGTATCATCAAATTCGGGTTCATGAGGATGATATCCCTAAAACAGCTTTCCGCACACATGATGGCCATTATGAGTTTTTGGTCATGCCCTTTGGCTTCACTAATGCTCCTTCCACATTCCAGGCATTAATGAATAAAATATTTCGACCCTACTTGCGGAAATTCATTCTGGTATTCTTTGATGATATCCTCATCTAAAGTAAAACATGGGATGAACATATCCAGCATTTGGATCTTGTCATGCAACTTTTCTCTGACCATCATCTCCATGCCAAGCAATCTAAATGTGTTTTTGGACAGAAGGAAGTTGAGTATCTCAGGCACATTATCTCAGCACAAGGGGTTCGCATGGATCCTTCCAAAATCGATGCCATGAACAATTGGCTGCATCCTCAGACACTCAAGATCCTTCGTGGTTATTTGGGGTTGACTGGCTACTATCGCAAGTTTGTCAAGGATTATGAGAAGATTACAGCTCCATTAACTGCTCTATTGAAAAAGGACGCCTTCACATGGAAACCTGCTGCTCAGTGTGCATTTGACAAACTAAAACAAGCTATGTGTACTACACCTGTGCTAGCTATGCCCGATTTTCCCAAGCCCTTCACTATCGAGAGTGATGCTTGCGGCAATGGACTTGGTGCTGTTCTCCTTCAAGATAAACACCCCATTGCGTTCACCAGCAAAGCCCTTTCAGGTAAGAATCTAGCTGCCTCTACCTATGAGAAGGAAATGATGGCTATTTTGCATGCAGTACAGAAGTGGTGGCCATACCTATTAGGGAATCTTTTCTGCATCAAGACTGATCACCAGAGTCTGAAATATTTCTTGGACCAGCGTGTCTCCTCCCCAGCACAACAAAAATGGGTTAGCAAACTCATGGGTTATGACTATGAGATCACTTACAAGAAGGGTAAAGACAATATTGTGGCAGATGCTCTTTCTCGCACATTTGAGGCCCAAGGTTCTCTTTCAGCTATTTCTATGACTATTCCAAATTGGTTGCAATCTGTTCAACAGGGTTATGTCAATGACTCCTCCTTATCTCAAATCATCCAACGCTTGACCAACAACCCTTCTGCTGTACCACACTACTCTTGGGATGGTGCTTCTCTGTGATACAAGGGTCGTCTGGTGCTTCCCCAGAGCACAGATCTTCAATAGGATGTCTTCTATGAACTCCATGCTTCTCCATCGGTAGGGCACTCTGGGTTCCTCAAAACGTATGAACGAGCACGTCGTAACTTCTTTTGGCAGGGCATGAAAAGGACAATTCAACAGATGGTGGCCGAATGTGATACCTGCCAGCGCAATAAGGGTGAAACAACACTCCTTCCAGGATTGCTTGAACCCTTGCCCATACCTACACGGATTTGGACAGATATTTCTATGGATTTCATTGAAGGCCTCCCTAAATCTGGCGGGAAGACAGTGATTCTCGTTGTGGTTGATCACCTCTCCAAATATAGTCATTTTTGTGCTCTCAGCCATCCCTATACAGCCTCCTCCGTCGCTCAAATTTTTCTGGACCAGATCTTTCATCTTCATGGCATCCCTTCTTCCATTGTCTCGGATCGTGATGCGACTTTCACCAGTCATTTTTGGACAGAACTATTTCGCCACACTGGCACCAAACTGAAGATGAGTTAAGGGTATCACTGTTGGCGGATATTTCTACCCTATAGTCAGGAAACTAAACTATCAACTTGGTTGGGGTGACAGGTAAGTGTATTTATGTCATTTACAGAAGTGTTTGCAAAAGAAATAGATTACAGATTTAGAGAACATACCTTTCACTGGAGTCTGATCCTAGCCTTGATCCATCCTTGTGTCCAGCTCTCAAATCTTCTTTCTTTCAGCAAACCTGAAACAACAATACCTTCCTCAAACACTTTGGGCAACATATAAATCATAAAATAAGCAAAGATTATGTTTAATATCCAGTGTTGACCAAAATGAATCCAATTCAAAATGCCATTTTATAACACCTTCAGATTGGAACAAGGAAACACTTCAACCTTTATTTGTCAAAATAGTATGCAGTACAAATATACCTGATAATGAAGTAGGCTCCTGCAACTAGATCCTGGGCTCTGGCTCTGCTCTGGTCTGAATGTCTTCTGCAACAGTTTCTCCATTAACTCATCCTCTCATTCTTTAGTAAGCATTTGCATTCATAATTTCTTCTAACCTTGCTCCCTTAGTCTTCTAGGAATTTATAGGTTTAAGGAAGCAGTTCCAGTCGATGAGGAGGTTGGGGAAGTTAAGAAACTGTCTTCAACTAATCCTCTTCGATGGATTAATATATTTTTTAATCATTTTTTAAGGTACACGCGACTATTACACAGTGGAGTAGTGTATAGGGCGCTACTCTATTGTTTAAACAATAGCGCTCATTTAGTTTTAAATTGTGAGCGCTACTTTGATAAGAAGGAGTAGCGTATACATTGATATGGGCGCTACTATTATGCACTGGAGTCGCGTATGGGCGCTAGTATCTTTAAGTAGAGTAGCGCCCATGCCTCAAAATGGTATTTTTGTATGTTTTCCAGTATTCTCAGGAAATGAGATGAGTTGTAATAACATCCAAGGTCAACGTGCTCCTCCATCCAAGTTGTCCTTTTGTGTGATCAGCAGCTCAGGGTGATCACGGACGGAGAGGTGCAAGTTTGACCTATAACAGATGCCCCCTAATGTATGAGGTCAGAGGGAAGCGATGGCCGAAATACATTATAATCCAAAACCAGAGAGAGAGCACAGAACCGCAGAACAAAGTCGCAAGAAACCTGCAACAAAAATCAAGGTCAGCGAGCAATTACATTGTTGACATCGTATAGATGTGTAGGGTGATACAACATGATCTCCGATACATAACAAGGAGATGTATATAAAAGCATGGCCACTTGAAATACAAGCGTGGATCCATGTCAAACTAAGAGATCATAGCCATAACATCACACTGGATCTATGTCTCATGGAGAGCCGTATAGAAGTGAGGCTCAGTCTTGCGCAACTTGGGTGATAACAAAATGGGGTTATGTCATCCAAATCCCAAGGTCTTCATCCCATAACAACCCTAGGTACAAACCCGAGCCATGTGAATAGATGAGCTGATAGTCGAACATGGAGGGCATCGTCTGATTACCGGTCATCGATGTATACTGTTAACAAACGCGAGGACTTCCATCGATAATGATAATGGAGTCCAAGGTACCAAGTACGATTCGCCAAATGTGAATAGATGGACTTGGAGTCGAACACTTGGGAATCCTGTCGAAGAAGAGACATTGATGTATTCTCATCATTCAACAGCGAGGACAATTGCCACTGGTGACTGCAATCGCCAAGGTACTAACCGAAACTCTAAACTTCAATCCCAGAATAATGATTTGATGTCGATGGGAAGAAGTCCGTTGGAAGGGAGGCCTTAAGGCATCCTCCATCATCCAACTCGAGGAACACTCAACTGGTAAGAGCTGATATGAAATGATGTGTAACAAGACTGACACTAGGAAGGCCGACACATGAGGTCAAGGTAAACTGCAGAATGGCCGACACAGGGTATATCCTTGAACATTGAGCACGACACAAAGTGACTCAGGCAGTTTTTGACATAATGGGGTAAATAAGTCTGAAATGTAAGAGACATTAGCAGACCCTCCATATGGTTGGAAGAATAACCAAACCGGGGGAGTATATAACTCGGAGGAAAGGTTCACCCTAAGGCCAAAACTACCCAACCGACAAGATAGACTCAAGTAGGTGCTGTGCTCAAGGATAGGACTTGACTGATACTGCCTTTAACAATGAAGATATGATGTGTTTTCCCGTTCCTTATTCTTTTTAGATAAAAGAATACCCTTCTTGTGGATTTAATGAGTCCAAGAAAGAATGAAAACTCAATAGGTCCAACCATGTAAATAATTTAATGAGCCCATGGGAGGAAGACTCAGTACCTTCTTCATAATTTAAAGAGTTCGAAGAAGAGATAGAAGATTACTCTATATGTACTGATCTCTGGATTTTAGTATCGAGCCGAGATCTGTTCTTGCTCGCCGGTGTTTTCAATTTTAAGGAGTCTGAAAAACTTAAACAATAACTCCATATATCTGCTCGCGGATTTTAGTATCGAGCCCAAGCAGATTAATGCTCGCCGGTGTTTTCCTATTTATAGAGTCTGAAAAACTTAAACAATCCTCTTTTCACCTATCCGTGGATTTTATATCGAGCCCGGATTGCTCTGTGCTCGGCGGTGTTTTCTTGTTTATAGAGTTGAAAAACTTAAACAGTCCTCTACTTACCCTCTCGTGGATTTCACATCGAGCCCGAGTAGGTGAATGCTCGCTTGGTATTTTCATATTTAGAGAGTCTGAAAACCCTAAAGAGAGACTCTAGAAGGTCCTTTTTCGTATAGTTAGTCTCCTCCCCCGAAAAAGTATAAAACAATGAAAGGAGAACTCTTCTAGCGCATACTGACGTATACCTAGAGTATACCTTTTCCGTAGTTAATCCACTGAGGCCCGGAAAAGGGGTAATTCTATACCTGAGTGGATGAGCCTTCGGGTACTTTAACGAGCTCGAAGAGGACAAGTCTGCTCGGCAATCTTGTTTAGGTTTAAATAGTCCAAACAAGAGCTTAAAATGACTTAAAGGTCAGCTTCTGGGATCGTAACTTCATGTCCTACCAAAAACTAGGTTTTCAACAAAATATTAGTTGATGACGCAAAAATCTTAAAGAATATATGGATTTGAAATGTTTAGCTAATTGACAAGTTTTATCGTTAAGAAATTTGAGGTCAGGAGACGAATTCGACAACATTTGAGCGAAAATTGAACTTGGATCAGTTTTATACCTTATTTTGTGTTTCAATTGATTAATTAGGGTTTTTGAAAATGTTTGAAACTATAGAAAATTAAAAATTATGGGTAAAAATTAAAATCCAATTATATATATAATTTCAATATTAACAAATCAATTTGCATTTTGTGTTGTAGGGCAAACATTGGGCACATTTTCACGAATTTCAAATCTCCCTTGTGATCAAACGGAGCATCCAATCGCCAAACTACTTCCATCAAGTAAGTAACAATCAACCCAACTTGCATTTCATTAGTTTATTTTTAAAATTTTGAGGAAAAATGACCCGAAACGCAATGCTCATAAATTTTTATGCGCGGGCGCTACTGTGTGTACATAACAGTAGCGTACGAAGGCGAATGGGCGCTACTTTACTCAAACAGAGTAGCGCCTACACGCTACTGTGTACTACACACAGTAGCGTACACATTTGCAAAGCCAAAATGAAGCGCCGAGACTCAAAATTTTTTGGGGTTTTTGTGCAGGATGGTCTTACAATGGAGAGAAAGGGAGCATGAAGACATGGATAGACTAGCTATGCAAGACCCTGCTACCCTTCATGCGCTCCGTAGATGCAGTTTGTTGAAATTTTATCGAACCGTAAACATGCGGGCACTAAACAAGCTGTTTCGGAGATTGATTCAGTATTGGGATGTTGATACTAATACCTTCATCATCCGGGGGCAAACTCTTGAGCTTACCGTTGAGGATATATATTTTATTACCGGTCTCTCAAGAAGAGGAGACGTAATCAATCTAAAAGGGACATCTCGCTTGGGTGCACGGTCCGTGCAAGAATATGTGAACACCTACTGTGTTGCCGGAGCAGAAAAATCGGGAAGCCAAGTCCTGATTTCAACTATTGATGGTCTCCCGCTGAAAGTGATAGTGAGTACGATCAACCGGGTATCCGGTAGTGCATCACAACACTTGGCTTCTAGGAACTCGATGCATGTCGGTGTACAGTGCTTGCATGGGCATGTTTATGATTGGAGTACTAGCTTGTTGGCAAACATGAAGTATCAATTGACAAGTTGCAAATCTGGTACAATGAAGAATTTCGGGTACGGGAGTATCTTGTGTACTTTCTTCTTCGAGAGAATGCCTGCTATTAGTTTGGGAATGCCATTACCACAGGTTAACCCCCGTGAGCCCAGACTAGGCCGTTGGGGTGACATTTTTCTCCGCCAGGGTGGTGGGGAGAGTCACTATTGTTACCATACAGATGACTTCTGGGGGTGGTGGGAGAGGCAAGTTCCCGCTTTTGAGCAGTTTCCCTATGCTGGACTGGATTTTCGTCATGACCCAGAGCTGGTACTTCCGCCAGGTGGTGCCTGGGGAGATATTGGTATGTTTACTTTTTGAGAATTTATTTAATTTTTTCAAACTTTTCAAATATTTGATTTTTATGAAATGAGTTTTGGAGTTCTAATCAAGTGTTCAATGCAGATGTTGGGCCTGTTCGTCCCGAGGGCCATCCTACTATCTTTGTGAGGCCAGCTGATATCACCGCAGCAGAAGCTATGCTGGGAACCCTAGAGAGGAAAATGAGTCGGCTGACTCATGAGATTCCTACCAGCCGCATGGACCAGATACCTGTTGACATGCAGGAAGATGTTGTTGGGGTGCCCCCAGCATGGCTTAGACTACTGCGTAGGGTTGCTAAACTCGTGATATGCTACCGTAATGGGGTAGATGATGAGGAGGTTCCTCCTTCTCCATAGGAGAAGAAAAACATTATATGTATATATTTTTGAGGCTGCTATGCCCAACTTTTGTACTTTTATGACTTGACTTATGAAACTCATGACTCGAAACTCATATTTTTTGATACGGTATCAGTTATATATACAGTATCGGTTATTTACATGTGAATGTGTTTTTAGATCTTATGTGTGGAATGTTATTTACAATGTATGATGCAAATGCCAATCTAACACATAGTTTGCTAACGAATCAGCTAAATTGTTTAAACTTCTTGGAATGTGTTCATATCTGATAGAATGAAAATGTCTTTCCAATAATCTAACTCGTAGAAACTGTCGTAGCAATCCTGGATCTCTAATCCGATAGACACCTGTTAACTGAAATACAATTAGTTGTGAGTCAAGCCTTACCTCCAGGTATGAAATGCCATGACTGAGGGCATCTCGGAGAAGTTCTATAACTGCACTGTATTCAGCCACATTGTTCGTGGTAGGTCCCAAACAAACCCCCCCCGAAGAGACAAGTTGGTCAGCAGGTGAATAAATGACCCAAGCTGCTGCAGCCAACTGACAGGTGTGGCGACTGGCGCCATCAGCAAATCCTAAGAAATGTGCGGTTGACATCTGGTACATGCAACGAGAAGCACACATCAGATCACCTAACGAACATAACAAAACTAACTATACAAAAATATACAGCTATGTTACAAGAAAAAGTACTTCAACCTAGGCGTAGTACTTCTTCAGGTAGGATCAATGCCTGGATCTTCATCAGGAGGCCGGGCAAAGGTATTATGGAACTCACGGAAAAGGTTAGTATACGGGATTATTTCATCGAGATAACATCCCGTTTCAAAGAAAATGTTTCCGTTAACTCCAGTAAAAATGTTCACCAACGAGGTATGTGCTCTATTTGCTTCAACAATGGCAACTTGTGAAGGGGTGAGACCAGTATTCTCATCTGGTGGTGAACAAAATTCTCCTCTCTCTAATAAGTGAAGAAAAGGAAACAAGAAGGACACACGATTTATAGGTTCACGAGGATGGTCTGGGTCATTCAAAGCTTCTAACATTTCTTCATCAGAAGGTAAAGTAATTCCTGAACTGTTGAGAGAATGAATTGGGTTAGGTGTCTGAGTAGTGGCAGAATCTATATTTGACTTGACAGACACCAATTGAGTCGACATATGTCCTGTTGTAGTTTGATGAGACTCCAAATGGGTAACTTCTACAACAGGGGTAGGTACGGAGGAGTTTGTATTAGTTGAGAGAAACTCGGAATCAGTTGTTGAACTACTCATAGGAGTTTCAGACGATGAACATCCTTCCGTACCAACAAATAAAGTAGGAGCGGGTAGGTCAAAAGTGCCAATCAGTGATCCAAAAAGTCCTGCTCCTAAACTCTCGCTAACTGAGGTGGTTTGATCAATCATAGGAATCGTGGTTTCCGTAGAAGTCTGGTGTTTTCCTTGAGTGAAAGAAAGTTGATCGACTGTAACGATCTTACCTTCAAATGGGAACATGACCACTCGAAAAACTGCCGATGCTATAGCTTGCATGGCATAAGTCCAACTCCTGCCCAATAACATGTTGTAATCGAGCGGAGCGTCCAGAACTTCAATCTCAACAGCAACTGTCTTACCGGCCAAAGTGACATTAAATGATGGCAAAACTCCATGTGGACGGAAAGTTCTTCCATCAAATGCAGTAAGCATTGTGTTGGAAGGGACTAACTCAGGTGAACCTAGAGCTTTCCAGCAGGAAATAGACATTACGCAAGTCGACGCTCCCTCATCTACTACAGCTCGTCTTATGGTCATTGGACCATGAACGACTTCAATCTGGAGGGCAACGTGATACGGCAACCGGTATTTGACATCAGTCATATCAAAACGCGCAGACATGTTGGAGGACTCCATACTCCCAATAGCTGCCAGAAGTGCATTTCGTTGCAAAGGACAACTCTGCAAGACTTCTAAGGTAGACATGGCACAAGGAGTTTGGGCTAGATCTTCAACTACATTGTAATTGGAAGCAGCCCGCGTGTTGGGATTGTGCGATGCTCTCTTTAAGACACCTTTCGGAATCTTAGGCATTGGGTCCACAGGTATGTGGAGTGGAGTGGAAGATTCAGCAATCTCCTTATCCTTTCTCTGCGTTTCCGGGGTATAGTTTTTAGCTCTGGTTTGCAAAAGTGCATCTGAGTTGACCATGTTTATGAATGTTTGATCAACCGAAGTGTGTGAAGTGCCCCCAGTTTTGGAGGTGCCAGAAGTGGAGCCTTGTCCTTTGGGAAATGGATCTTTCAAGACGGCAGGCTTTTTCTCTTTCAAAAGCTTCTGGGCTTCTTCTAGTAGAGGGCATTGATGAGTAAGGTGGTTTTGTTTGCAAAGTTTACAAGGGAACCTAACCTTCTTCTCCTCTTTATTACCCTCTTCGGCATTATCTTTTTTGGGCTTTTGTTGGTTCCCCTCTCCTTTCTTGCCCTTCTTTTTGTTGTTGGGCTGCCGAGGGCCCTTTTGATTGTTCTGAACCTGATTAACAGATTCAGAAGTAGAAGGAGAGGTTGTGACGGAAGCAATGTCTGCAGTCGAATGTTTGACAGTTAAGGCTTGGACCTGTTTGGTCAGTGCTTCGAAAGCTGCAGAGTTAACCGAACCCACTATGCCGTCAGCATGTGGTCCAGGTTTGGGTCTACTTAGATCAGTATTTGATCTCGGTGCGTCTGGTATAATCTCATACAGTAAACCAGATTGTGCGTATACAAGGTCTAACTGTTGAGTCCTTAAAATGGCTTCTTCTTCATTGGAGACTCCAGATGTCGCTACTTCCTTAGAAATATAAGGAAGGAGTGATTTCAAGTACCACTCGAGCAAGAACTCTGGAGGGATATTGGCCTTTATGAGCCTCTTCCTTCTTCGCCACTCCTGAATGTGGTCAGATAGGTGAGTGGCTTTGTTTTGTCTAAAAGTAGACAAAAGTTCTGTTCCGGCATCATACCGAACAGGAAGTTGGAAATGGTTCAAAAAGACGGTAGCCAGATCCCCAAAACTAGAGAAAGTAGCCGCAGGTAACTCAATGTACCATTTGGCCGCGGGGACCAGTTAAGGTCCTTTGAAACAATCTCAGTCTGATGGAATCTTCGTTCAATGAATTTGAAGAACACCACAAGTGAAAGGTAGTGACATGGTCACCAGGATCTTCACCAGCTTTGCCTTCGAATTTGGGAATATCCGAAGGTAATTTGGTGGGAACTGATGGCCATGCTGAGTTATGACACACAGGATCATTTGTCAATTTCGAAAGGTCTGGCAAATTCAAAGTTGCCAGAAAAGGTAGACGAGGCCGATAAGATGGAGCTTGATAAGGGAAAGCACCCATTGTTTGTCCCATGAATTGCTGGTAGGGGTTGCCCCCAGCCATTTGGTGATTAGGGTTGCCCCCGGCCATGTGTTGGTAGGGGTTTCCGCCTCCCAACTGTTGATAGGGGTTACCCCCAGTTAACTGTTGGTAGGGGTTTCCCCCAGGTATTTGTTGGTAGGGGTTGCCCCCTGCCAGTTGTTGTTGTTGTGAGAAAGAATGATTAAAATTTCCCCACCCATACGAGAGCGGATTAGTGCTTTGTTGGTTCGTCCATTGTGGCTAGGTGTTAGCCCCGCCATATTGCTGGTTGAAAAAGTTGCCCCCTCCTCCTGAGAATAAGGAAAAAGGAACATTATTTGCAGGCATGCTACCCTGATTCAAGTTAGGGCCTACAAAGTTGTTGAAACCAGCCGAAGCTGATGTGGACGGTGCAGTCATGGTACCCATGACTGGCATGTTTGCTGAAACACTTGGTCCTACCACAGGTGTGGAAACCCAAGTACTAGGGATCTGATATAAAGGTTGTGAAGTAGAAGGTGTTGCACAGTTGGCCATACTGCTAGGTCTAACAGTAGGTGTGGGAATAGATGCCATTGTTGTGAAACTAGGCATTCCTAAAGTGCTAGTGTTAAAACTGAAAGATGGAGTAGGCACAGACGTAGTTTGTGCCTGACTAGATGTAGCAGTAAAAGAAGGGTTAACTGTGCTGGTATTCATACCTAAGGTGGGAGTTTGGGGACCCCCTTGTTCACCTCCTGTATTAGTCATCACATAATCGGGAAGCAAAAGATCTGTACTGAAAAGAGGTTGTTGGAAACCAACAGGTAACAGCACCGGAATTCTAGTGTTAGTTAAGGGGGGATTGAAAGGAGTGCTATACTCCGCGGAAGTAAGATCTTCCACCTCAACAGTACTAAAATGTTGTTGCTCTGTGATACCTGGTGATGGTTCCTCAGGAACCTCAGTTTCAAGGTTTTCTGTTATAAGTATTTCTTCAAGCAGTTCTATTTCAGAGGTAATTTCTGAAGAAATACTGGGGTTTACCCTCTGTCTTGTAGCTGGTTCAATAGGTTCTATTCTAATAGGGGGAAGGTTTTGAATCCTTCTCGATCTACGGAGTTGTTGATTCTCCGTGATTATAGATATCCAATAAACAACCTATAACCTAGTGGCCACTAAGACTAGGGGGCAAACAGCACACCAACTAAAAATTCCTAAGTATTCAAACCAATCAAACAAAGGTGCCTTCCGGAGAAGAGTCTGGGATGATGAGGGCCCAGAACAGATCAACGAAGGATGAAGAACAGTTACCCGGGGTCCACAATACAATGACTAAGGGTGCAAGCGCTGGAATCACCCAACCGCCCTCCCAAAGACCTGCAAGGGATTTCCTCCCGCGTCTGTCCTAGGTACAGCAGATATACCCTCTGCTGTCACCTGTGTAAGAACCTAAAAGTCTGATACTAAGGATACCAAAACACCGAAAAATCCTGGGGGAAAAGTCACCGGTCGAATCAGAAAGCGTGGGCAGGGTAGCTAAGCCCGAAACTCGAAAGAGTCCCCAATACGCTATCCAATCCTGGCGTATGCTCAATCAGAAAGTAGGAGAGGTATTCCCACAAACCGATCTCACATTGACCTACTGCATATGCTCCCAGGCAATTTTTGAGTGTAGTGGATTTGCCTAAATGATAATCTCACTACGATTATTGCGCAATGTGTGATCTTGGGTGGTTTAAGGTGATTTAAACCCAAGACCCTAACCAAGACTAGTTGGTGTAGTGTGCCCTAAAAAAGAAAAGGTTTCTAGTTCATTTTATTAATAAATTTTAAGGGCTTTTATTACGCAAAGGGGATAGTGAGTGTGTGAATGTGGTTATAACAAGAAAACTAAATGCAAATATATTCAAAATTTCTTACAACAAAACTCTTTTATTTTTTACTTTTTCATCTATCTTTTTCAAAAATGCAAATCTAAGCAAACTTTCCTACTAATTTTTTGTTTTCTTTTTGAATTAAACAAAATATACTAAGCAATTTTGCATTGACAAAACAAGTTCTATTTAACTTAAAGTACCAAAAAAAAAAATTTTGCTTTTTCAATGACCGAAAAAGAACTATAAAAAAAATGGAAAGCCAAATAAACTTCTTATGCAAAAAGTGGAAGTATGGCAAATGTTCTTGAGCCTACAGCTATCGAAATCTAACTCGAGAAAGGCTTGATCTACAGGTTTTTTACTCAGGAAAAAGCCTATAAACTTGGACACTAAGTGGAAGAAAACCAAGGAGAGAACACCCAAGGACTGACCTAAAGCGTTTAACCCTAACAAGACCACGAATCCAAGTACGTAGACAAGCAGGCTGCCCTACTAATACGAAGAAAACTGAGAGGTGAAACTAACCTACAGTTATTAAAAAATCACTTGTGACCATCAAAAGACAAAAAAGTCCCGGGAGAAATGAAACTTGACAAGAAGAAGACACCCTAGAAGCTCTACCAAAGACCAAACCCTAAACAAAGGACAAGGATAGGAGAGAGCAGACAACTTCACCACAAACAACAGACACAGGAGTGTACAGGTTTGTAAATGGGCAAAAGCAGTCAGGGTCTGAAAACAAGTGAAAATGTTCGTCACCGAACACCACTAGGTCTTCCAAATAGGTCAAAAAGGTCTCAAAGAAATCCAAAGGCCAACAAATGGTTTAAAAAATGGAAAAACTTTAAAGAGCGGTTCTATGACTTGAATCAATGATTAAAAACCTTATGCAATCATCCCAAGAATCCTACAACAAAGTCAGAAAATCTCCATAGGGCCAAAAGCAAGAAAAATCAAAAAATGACTGCTTCAGGAAATATACTCTACTGTGCAGTAGAGCAACTCGCGCCCATGCCAAAACGGGCGCTACTGTATATACAGTACAGTAGCGTATGGGCGCTACTGTGTATATGTAATAGTAGCGCTCATCTTTAAAAGGCTAGGAAACTGACCTTGGGGGGTATGGAAATTGATGAAAGCAGGCAAGCCAAGACAAAAGATACCTAAAAAGGTTCTTAGCAAGTCGAAGAAATCAAAATCAACCGAGAAGACATCCAACAACAATGGTTTCCTAAAGCCAAAACACTATTTACCCAGCGGAGTCGCCAGTCTGTTGGCGGATATTTCTACCCTATAGTCAGGAAACTAAACTATCAACTTGGTTGGGGTGACAGGTAAGTGTATTTATGTCATTTACAGAAGTGTTTGCAAAAGAAATAGATTACAGATTTAGATAACATACCTTTCACTGGAGTCTGATCCTAGCCTTGATCCAGCCTTGTGTCCAGCTCTCAAATCTTCTTTCTTTCAGCAAACCTGAAACAACAATACCTTCCTCAAACACTTTGGGCAACATATAAATCATAAAATAAGCAAAGATTATGTTTAATATCCAGTGTTGACCAAAATGAATCCAATTCAAAATGCCATTTTATAACACCTTCAGATTGGAACAAGGAAACACTTCAACCTTTATTTGTCAAAATAGTATGCAGTACAAATATACCTGATAATGAAGTAGGCTCCTGCAACTAGATCCTGGGCTCTGGCTCTGCTCTGGTCTGAATGTCTTCTGCAACAGTTTCTCCATTAACTCATCCTCTCATTCTTTAGTAAGCATTTGCATTCATAATTTCTTCTAACCTTGCTCCCTTAGTCTTCTAGGAATTTATAGGTTTAAGGAAGCAATTCCAGTCGATGAGGAGGTTGGGGAAGTTAAGAAACTATCTTCAACTAATCCTCTTCGATGGATTAATATATTTTTTAATCATTTTTTAAGGTACACGCGACTATTACACAGTGGAGTAGCGTATAGGGCGCTACTCTATTGTTTAAACAATAGCGCTCATTTAGTTTTAAATTGTGAGCGCTACTTTGATAAGAAGGAGTAGCGTATACATTGATATGGGCGCTACTATTATGCACTGGAGTCGCGTATGGGCGCTAGTATCTTTAAGTAGAGTAGCGCCCATGCCTCAAAATGGTATTTTTGTATGTTTTCCAGTATTCTCAGGAAATGAGATGAGTTGTAATAACATCCAAGGTCAACGTGCTCCTCCATCCAAGTTGTCCTTTTGTGTGATCAGCAGCTCAGGGTGATCATGGACGGAGAGGTGCAAGTTTGACCTATAACAATCACCCACAAACAGATGGTCAAACTGAAATTGTCAATAAATGCTTGGAAACTTATCTTCGTTGCTTCACCTCGGAACAACAACATCAGTGGGAAAAATGGCTCCCTCTCGCTGAATGGTGGTACAATACCTCTTACCACACTGCCTCAAAAATGACCCCATATGAGGAAGTCTATGGTCGGGCACCTCCAGCTCTTCTTCCATACACCCCCACCAGTTCACCAGTTCAGGAAGTTGACATGGTCCTTCGAAACCGCGATCAGATTCTTCGCATTTTGCAGGACAATCTTCACATGGCAAGAAATCGCATGAAGCAACAAGATGATCAGCACCATTCTGAGCACACTTTTCAAGTCGGAGATATGGTTTTTCTTCGTCTCCATCCGTACAAACAATCATCCTTGAAACTCAAAGGGCGTCAGAAGCTCGCTCCAAAGTTCTATGGGCCATATCGGATTCTTCAGAAGATTGGGTCCATTGCTTATAAATTGGAACTTCCTCCTTCTTCCCGCATTCATCCAGTCTTTCATGTCTCTTGTCTGAAGAAAGTTCTTGGCACCAACATCGGTGGACAAACGATTTTACCCGAACTGGATAATGAAGGATCCATCCTTTTGGAGCCAGAGGCCATCCTCAATCGGCACACACGTCAGCTTCGCTCTCGCTCTATCACAGAGGTCTTAATTCAGTGGCACGAAATGCAACCAGAGGATGCTACATGGGAACCACTCCTTCAGATTCAACAACAATTTCCACATCTAAAGCTTTGAGGACAAAGCTTTTTTTAAGGGGGAGGGGATGTTAGGAAGCCATGTCTTTACTTTGTTAGTATGTTGTTGTTGGACGCATATGCTTTGTAAGTCATCCCGTAGTATTTGTTGATCAATAGTTTATGTTATTGTTGTTGGCGCATATGCTTTGTAAGTCGCCCGTAGTATTGTTGATCCATAGTTTGTAATGGCCCATGGTTTTGACCCATAGTATTGGCGCCCAGAATTAGTATATAAGTGTGTGTTGAAACCTATGAAGGCACCGTGAAGTTAATTGTATTGAGCTTGCTCAAAGGACGTTTCCCCCTCGAAGTGGCCTATGATCAATATAAAAGTGATTCTGAGTTCTGTCATTTCTGCTATTTCGCGTATTCTTGTTAATTAATTGTTACAGGTGCATCACAGGCCTGGCTTCACAATGACTTCAAAATTGAACTCCTAAAAAAGAATTAGCCAGCGGCATATCTTCTCCCCCAACACAGGCTTATTGACTAGGTATTTCAATGTGGAATGGTTGATGAACATTTTAAAGTGCCCAGCCAACAAATAGTGCCTGAACTTCTGTAGCGCGTAGACCATTGCCAGACCTTCCTGCTCAATGGTAGTGTAATTTCTTTCTATAGTGGACAACTTCCGACTTGCAAAAGTAATAGGATGATCAAGGTAGCCTTCTCCAGGTTGAGCCAATATGACACCCAATGCAATCGATGAGGCATCAACGTGGACATGGAATTCCTTACTCCAGTCTGGAAATACCAATATCGGTGCCGACGCCATCTTTGCCTTCAGTGTTTCAAAGCTAGCCTGACATTCTGGGCTCCACTGGAATGCCGCATCCTTCTTCAACAACTTCTCCATAGGGGCAGTAATCGCATCATAACCCCTGATGAACTTGCGATCATACCCCGTATGCCCCAGAGTTGCCCGCAACTGCTTAACATTGGTCGGTGGTTGCAAACTCAAAATGAGCACAATCTTGGACGGATCAACCAACAACACTTGCTTACACACAATATGGCCAAGAAAGATCCCAAATGGTGCACAAAAGATGCATTTCTTTAGATTCAGTGATATCTGGTGATGTCGACATCGCTTGAGCATCAACTGCAGATTCACCAAATGATCACAGACCAAACCATAGACCGTCCAATCGTCCATGTATACCCGTAAAAATTTCTAAATGAAGTCTTTAAATCCAGCAACGACAACCCCTGAAAATTACACAGGTGCATTCTTCAAACCAAATGGCATTACAGTGTATTGAAAGCAGCCCCATTCAGTAACAAAAGTTGTCTTATGGCGATCTTCTTTGGCAATGTGGATCTGATGATAGCTAGAGAACCTGTTTGTGAAGGAGTGCATCTCCTGGCCACCCACACCTTCAAGCACTTCATCGGTAAATGGAGTGGGGAACGGATCATGCAAACATGCATCATTTAGCTTCCTGAGGCCAACGCAAATGCGCACTTCACCAGTCTTCTTATCCTGCACCACCATAGGACTAATCGATTCCGACTCCTCAACTGGTTCAATAATACCAGCGTCCAACATGCGATCCATCTCAGCCTTGACCCGTTCCTTATGTCACGGATTCAATTGATAGGGTCGCTGCCGAATCGGCTTGGCATCTGGTTTTAATGGAATCTTCATTTCTCCTAACTCACCCAGAATCCCCTTCATGTCCAAAAACGTAGTAGGAAATATGTCTTGAAACTCATGGAGCAAATCAATGACCTTTCTTATCAGCTCATCATCCTAGTAATCCCCAACATTTGCAAACTTTGGAGTGTCCTCTGTCCCAATGTTAATCTTGTGGATCCTCAACGGCTGACTGATCTGGTCGCTTGGCACATCAGGTGGTACCACAGCACGAATTCCTTCTAACTCTGGGATATTCACATTCCGCGGATCATCACCATCTTCTGGCCCACCACTGATATTGAAACACTCCATGAGAGACTGCATCTGGCAGTGCGTGTGCGGATCCGTAAGATATGCTACCGAGACAACCTGTAGAATTACATCACGGATGAGCTGTAATGCATTATTAACCTCTGGATCGGTATCCGCAAAACTGAATGTATGGGTAAAACACACTGTGAGCTCTAGCCAAGTAGAAATTTCCCCTCGCAACTCAGCTACAGTATACCATGAGCGTGGCATCTCATCCAAAGTATGGATAAAAGCATGGACCCACTCATCTTTTGGTCGCGATACCCATAGCCGTTGACATTCCATCAAGTGACCACCAGGATCGGTCCGCCCATCATACTTCCTAGTGTGGTAAACCTCAGTATCTATTGCTTGGTTTTTCAACCAAGCATGTGCAAGGATGCACCTATTAACAAAGTAATAGCAGTTTCAAATGAAAAGCAAAAAAAATTATAAATTTAATCTAACATTAACATAAACATGTGTAAACAAATAAGAACAAGATCAATAACAATAAGCAAAGAGATTTATGGAAGAACAAGAGAAAAAATAATGGATTTTTTGTATTACCTCAAAGGTGAGGATGTTTGGTGTTGAGAAGCTCCAAGGTTGAGGTGCTCCAAGCTCTAATGGTGTCTTCTCCAAGATGCTGAAATGGGGATCTTCAAACTCGAAATGGGAGGCAATGGCTCTCAAAAGGAATTTGGTAGCATAAAAATAGGATGAAATGTGGATCGAAAGTGAGAAGCCCCTATCACCTTTTTATAGTTTTTGGTGATGGGGAATACAATTATGGTTTTGAGGAAACCAATGGTATTAACCAACATGGTTTAGGTACCTTTTTCCCTCTTTTTTCTTTTTTGAAGATTTTTATTCCCTTTTAATATTTTTGGGAAATTTTGGACCCTTTTTGAGGGTTTTTTGTGTTTTTTGAGGAAAAATACATATTTTGGGGGGAAAAGGGTGTATTGTGATCTTTTTGGTGACTTTTTGATGGATTTAGAGGCTCAAATGGTGGAAAAGTGGACAAATGGGTCATGTGAATAAGGGAATGAGCTAGTGAGCACTTTTTGGGTGTTAACAGTATCACCAAAATGTAACATCATCAATCTTCAGAATTTCGACCATCCATCAATCGATGCCTTGTGTGTCGCCCACCAGTGTGCTGGAGCAGCCTTCAATGCTTCATTCAATTCCAGCAAGCGCTGTGGTTAGGAAACTCTTTCTTCGAACTCCATCAGAAAGTCAGCTAAGCCAGGTAGTCCTTCATATATTAGTAGTGTAACTGTTTCAGTCGTGACATGGTATAATGACTGTGTGACCAATCCGCACTTACGGAGTGACACTTCATGCAAGCGGTTCTGCCAATATTCCAGGACATCATCAGAGTCGAAAGACGCAGAGCTGTCACTTTGCCATCCCAGCTCACTGTTGGCAGTCGGATGTATATAATATTCAAAAATATTGAATGCATGGTCCCATCCGCTGGGATTGTCATCCTTCACTGGCTCTATGTAGCGGCATCCTTCAGCCGGATCCAACGGGGCGATAACTCTGAGATCGTGATTTTCAAAATTCAACATCCGTCGCTTGAAGTTGATTACAGCTCCGCTATCATTAGCCCATCCAATCCCCAACAGCACAGGATGAGAGTTGCCGCCTTCGACAACTTCTATGACATCAAAGTCGGCATAGGTTTTCATACCCTCGATATCTACCACTAGCTACAGAACTCTCCCAATGGGTGTTACCTTCATATGGTTAGCCAATCGAAGCTATACAGGAGACCAGCTCAATGGGGGGCTCCCCATCTTCTACCAAGCCTGCTTGGTCAAGATGTTGACATCCGAACCAAGATCCAGAATAACTGAATCAACATCATAGTCACCAATTTGAATATTCATCCGCATCTCCTTACCCATCTTCTGTCGTGGAAAGGAATTAACCGTGAGCTCTTGTCAATCCTGGGCCGGTCATCGCAACAAGGCTTCAATCGCAGCAAGAGCGTCGGGGTCTTTTTCCAAGGACAAACAATGTTCCAGAAATGCTCGAACTGTGTTGGACCACCACGATGGGATAACCTCTAAAGTAGCATCAAAAGTAGAGGGCATGTCATACATGACGGCCTTACCTCGGTCATTCCCTAAGGCCCGTCGTGCCTGAAGAAATGTCTCCCATTCCGCATCAATATCAAATGATACCTTCTTTTGTCCAGCTAACTGGATCATTGAGCTGTCTTCTCCAGCTGTCTTTCCTCCTCGAGTGACCACAGCAACAGAAGCATCTTGCGGTCTTGGTTCTGCAGAAATTGTCGCGATGTTTGCACCCTACTGCTGATTCGGTGGTACGTTCCTCGGTTGATTTATATTTTGATTTATGTTCTGATTCGATCGCAGATTCTAGTTCTTCATTGGTTGTTGTACTTGGTTCTGAGCGAGCTGCTGTGCCTAGGGTTGTGTCTGCAACTAGGGAGTGTTCCCTGCCTACCATCATGCAATCAGCTATGGACAACTCTCAACTCTATGATCATTAACAAAACAGAACATACAATGGTTCTGCAACAGTGGAAGTCTCGCTAATAGTGTCCCCATACTGCACAGTGATAACATTGAATATGTCCGCAACTACCTCATCCTCCTCCGCGACCAAATCCTCCGCCACGTCCTTCCCGGTATCCTCCCCGGAATCCTCCTTGCTGCTGGTACTGTGGTGGGTTAAACTGTTGCTGCATTGGTGCCGGTTGCATCCCTTGCCCTTGTGGTGCATACTGCGGTTGGTGTACATATTGTGGCTATTGTGGAGCCATCGGAATCGAAGCATATTGCGGCATGAACTGTGGCGGTTGCTGTTGTTGCGGTACAAACTGCATCTGCGGTTGAGGTAGCGACTAGGCTACATGCTGTTGAGGTAGCGGCTAGGCTACCTACTGTTGAGGTAGCGGCTGGGCTATCTGCGTTTGAAATTTTTGTATGGCAAGCTGATCATCCTTAACGTAGAATGCATCACACATTCTTTCTTGTAGCAACCCATATGCATGGCAATCTTTGTCATACCCACCGACTTGCAAAATGTGCAATACATATTTCTCGGGGTTGTGACCATTTTCTGCATATAAGGGTAATTGTCATGACTGTGCCCATACACCTGGAAATGCGACACCATGGCATGCTGCCACCATTCAATGGGTTTGGCACATCTGATACCAAGTAATTGCGAAAATCCGGGCAATTGTCCTTCGTATGCCCTTCTCCTCGGCATCGTGTACACCATACTTCATCACGATGTTGCTTGCTTTTCTTCAATTCTTGCAACTGTATAGTCAAGTTAGTGAGCTGTGTATGTATCTGCGACATCCTGGCTGCATTATCTCCAATCGGCGACGCCTCCAATCGCATTGCAATCTTTAGAGCTTCACTGGGCGTCGAGATGTTTTGTTGCATCAACGAAAGCCGAATGTTTGGTAACAGTGCTGCGATGAACCACTCTTTATGTTGGACGGTTCTCATATTGAAACTAACCTTTTCCATCAGCGTCTTGAATCGCTAGTCGAAATCCTATACCATCTCATTGGGATACTGCTTAATTTCCTTCAATTCTGTAATATATTGAGCCTCAGACTTGGGCCTTCTAAATTCGGCAATAAACCCATCCCGAATCTCATCCAGCAACTTCTCTGGGGCTCCTGTAGGGACTAGAACGAACTTCATAAACCAATCTAATGCACGACCTTGCAGAGTCTTTGCTAACTGTCCTTTCTTAGCAGCAGCATCGGTGATCTATTTTATGGTCCATACCGCTTCATACAAAAACCAATACTATTCTAGGTTTTTTGTCGCACTCCCGTGCAACAATGGTAACTTAGCATCATCGCCCACCATTTTGGGCTTCCTTCCTCCTTTTTTTGTACTACTACCAATTAACTTCCATGGAATTAACGAACTTGGCGGTGTCGAAGTGGTATTTCTTGCTATCTGAGAGATAGTGAGCGGAGGTGTGGGTACATTGGTGTCGGGGTTTGGTCCTGCCTCTATCCTGGGCGTATCCTGGTTGTCCTTTTCAGGACTATGAGGTCGCTTCATCCTGTGTGGCCTTCCTTCATGGTCTTGCGGTTAGACCGCAACGGGACCTTCTCCCATCCTCTACTTCTTTTACTACCGAAACCTTGCTCCTCCCCTCGTAAGACCACTTTCTTCCTCGGCTTCACTCACAGTCTCATCATGACCTGCACCCATCTACCCCTTACCATTCCATGTATCGCCCCCCAACAGTCGCGGTACCCACGGCCTCCACCCACCAGTCTATCTACTGATCAAGATGCATCTTCAATATACCCTTTTTGCAAATAAGCATCTTGATTGACAGTTGAAGCGACAGTAAAAACCTGCCCCGAGGTTCGTGGAAAAAATATCTTTCAGCTTCACTATAGGACTTATGAGTATCAACCGCGAACTCTGTGATATAGCCTTCTAGGATGCTATCGAACAACACTTCGATATCCCGCGATGCTTTATTATCAACTTCCTATGGTTCTTGAATCAATTCGGGGGTCCAGGTCGTCGGTTCACCACCTTGGAAGTTCCTCTTTTGGATGGTCAACTTTGCCAACCATTCGAATAATAGGACAAAGAATTCACAAAAGAACCATTCGTGCGGACCGTCGTGAATGTATCTACCCACCCACTGATCTACTGTCAATCGAGTGTTCCTGCTTTCCTCTTCAGTGAATTCCTACAGCTTCTGATCAAACCATTCTTGGATCTTCGGTTTCATCGGCTGACACAACATGTCCTCCTTTCACTTCGTACATGGTCCCAAAAACAGAACCATTTGTTAACATGATGCCAGTCGACAGGGGTCCCACTCACTGTCGACACATACCGCAGTCTTCCTGAGCACCGGCCCGGACAAGGTTTATCCCGCCCAGCAACACCTATAGATCAGATGAGGTCTCACTCGAGGCGTCC
Organism: Larix kaempferi; assembly: GCA_027924585.1. Lineage (NCBI taxonomy): Eukaryota > Viridiplantae > Streptophyta > Pinopsida > Pinales > Pinaceae > Larix > Larix kaempferi. The sequence goes on along the minus strand of BSBM01000802.1, from coordinate 5,937,152 downwards.
AGGAAGAGCAGACGGAACCATGTTTTCTCCGAATGAAGGAGTATGGTTGCGGCTATGATACTTAAACTTATTGTAACATAGAAACAGAGATCTTTAAGCATTAAACATAGTAGTAAAGCAATATTCAACCCAAACATTCATCATTGCAACAATAGTAATTGTAAATCAAGTATCGCATCAAAGAAGCATGACATTATTCGTATAGTGCAATATCACATTATCATATGTAACGGTAAAAATATGTTTACTGGAACTTCTCGAGCTTCCACTTTTGAAAATACAAATAATCCATGAATATATATAAAAGTTGATAAAATAGATATGTCTTTCACAAGATATACTTTCCTATATTTATAATTGTTTAAAGCGTGTCTAATGCAACTCTTCATAAAGAGTTACACCATTTCACTAATTAATTATACTATTATATTATTCTTGTTTGTTGTTATTATTATTATTATTTCTATTTATATATATATATATATATGTTGATGTTTATTTTATTATTATTTTATTCATAACATTGCCTCTCTCTTAGAAAGTCTTTGTCCTCAAATCCTTATAACGTTGTCGCACCATTCCTTGTGACGCCGTAGCTGACGAAACATGTCGATACGAACTTCTAAGTGTATAAAATAACTTCCGATATGTTGATGGATCAATCCAGCCAAAATTGATTTGTTGATGACTGTTGGGATTCTCTATTGATATATCGTCAGGAGCTTTGAGCACATTAGTACATTTATCTTTCGATAATTCCCACTTTTTAGGATATTGGTTTATATGGTTGGGGTGACGATAAGGAGACCTTGTTGTCTGTTCTTTTGCTTCGTTGCTCTGAGCTGGAAGTTGTATTTTCATCCCTTGATGTTTAAAGGTTTCGTTCTGTATCTTTTCCAACTGCATGTTATTATTTTGAAACTTCTTAATCACTTCTACTTGCGATTTTCTGTCATCTTCTGACTTCTTAAGTTGTTCCTTAATATCTTTGTTATGACTTCCAATGTAGCTATTTTCTTCCTGCTTGTCTAGAAGTTTTCTTTCAATGTCTTCCGTAGATTGTTTTGTCTTTCGACTATTTTTCAACTTCTTAATTTTTGTGACTAGTGTCTTGTTATGATTTCTTAATCTAAAAATTTCTTCGGAATTGTTGGATATTGTTTTATTACTTTTTGTGATCTCTAACTTATGAGTATTTTTAGACTCATCATTTTGTTGTTGAAGAACTTTTATCTGTTGTCAATACTGGTCGACCACTGATTCTTGATCCTGTAATTTCTTTTGTATCCACGCCAGTTCTTCATCCTTGTTAAAAACGATTTTGTTCAAGCGTATTATTTCTGCTTTGTAATCATTTATTTATTTCTTTATATCTTGATTTTTCAATCTCTGGCTGAAATCATTTTCATTTTTTAATTCCTCAATTTGCGTAGATAATCTCTCAATACAGTGTTTTTGATAATGATTCTCTTGTTCCGTTAATCTCTTAGACATATCCCACTTCATTATGCCAAATGCTTCTTTTAGTCCAGACTTCAATTCTGCTTTAAAATTCGCCATAATTCTTGGCTTGGATGATAACTTGGTCTTGTTTTGACTTTGATTCCTTTAGCGATAGATAGACTCTGGCTTCTTCAGCAATAAATTGTCTTCGACTTTTTCAATGATAGGTCTTTGTTAGAACATTTTTACACCTATGTACATTAATCATTTATTAATGATGGTTAATTAGTGCCCAAGTAATTAATGATTACATCCCTAAGTTGGTTAGCTACTAAATGGTCAATTATCATGAACTAGTTAGCAAATGTGAACAAGTGCTGAGTCAAACCAGCTGTTTGGAGCGCTCCCCAGGGCAATTAATGCACTCAGCATGCCTAGAGCGCCCTCCTCAGGTCAATTAATGCACTCAGCATGCTTCTCTTCTACCTAGGGCGCATTTGCTCAGTTTGTGGACAATCTTGCCAATTTTGTCATATTTTTGGCCAATTTTAGCTACCAAACCTCTAACCAACCAGTTTCTTCACATGTGTGAGGTCACATGGGACTGCCCAGTCATTCCTAGCATTCACACAGCTGATTCGAACCAGTTTGGGATGGTTTGGGTTTTTTTGGTCAACCTAGGGGGGTTTGAGCTATTTCTAAGCTAGATCAGTGTGAACACTCCAGATGGATTCGAATTCTTCCAGATTTGTATATATGGGTGTTCTTAACCTATTTTGAGGTTGGACAGTTAATAATATTGACATTATTCACCAATTTCATGTGTATTGTTCTTCATTCATTTACAGATTTATGCTATTCTTGCAAATGTTGTGCAATCTTTCACTAGTGAGGAATCCATAGTAGCTAGGTTCTGCTGTGATTGAGATTTTACATGGTATCGGAGCTCTTGGAGCTAGAATTCGAACCAGCAAGACTGTTGTAGTGGATTGCCAGAAGCAGTGGAGAAACCACATAATTCCTGAGGCCATTGCCTTGAGCTTACTGGAGAAATCTAGTGGCTCCTCTCAGGTGTGATGCTCTCCCGAATGCACCCACTATCCATACAGGGTTCGAATCTGTTAGTGTAGATCCCTCATGAGTGATTTGAGAGTTGTTTGCAGGTATTGAAGACCAACATTGTCAGCAAGTGCGAATTGCAGCAGAGAAGAATGGAGCCATCTCACCCAAACATGCTCACTCCCTTCAACTATTTCGATTGGAAGGCAGAAATGGTGATTTTGCTGAGATCTAAGGGTCTCTACAGAATTACGATGGACACTGAGGTTGAGCCAAACTCAGCTGTGGAGAAATCCAAGTTTTTTAACAGAATGGATGAGGCATTTGGCCTCCTTTGTCTCAGCATTTCGAGAGACCTCCTGTTTCATGTAGAAAGTCTAGCAACTCCAAATGAAGTGTGGCTCAAGCTTGAGACACTGTTTGGAAAGACTGATGAGATGAGAGGCCACCAGCTCGAAAATGAGCTTGTCTCACTGAGCCCAGGGAATTTCGATTCCATCCAGGACTTCTTCACCAAGTTCAAGAACTTGGTCTTGCAGATCAGACAATGTGGCATAGAGAAGAAAGAAGAACAGTTGGTGTTTTCCATTCTCTCCAAATTGGGTTCTGAATACTCAGTTTTTGTGTCTTCCTTCAACTCCACAAGGCTCACAGTTAGAGGCTGGAAGATGCCATCTTTGGCTGACTTCATGGAGATGCTAACTCAAGAGCAAGACAAGCTGGTCTTGATGGGATCCATCAAGCAAAAAGATCAAGTTCTTGCAGCTGGAGATTCGAAATGTGGAAGAGGCAAGCAAAAACCCAGGGGGTCGAAACCTCAAGAGAAGAAGAGGAAGGATGAGAGGCCCAAATCCTCTGAGGGGGTTTCGAATCCTGTCAAGAACAAAGGAAAGAAGGCTGAGAAGACAAAATGTAGCTACTGTCAAAGAGGTTTTCATCCAGAGAGCTCATGCATGAAGAAAACCATAGACACCATGACCCATCTCCTACAGAAAAATAATATTCCTCTTCCTGAAAGTTCCAAGAAGAAGGAGTGCGTTTCTGAAGACAAGGAGAGCTGCCATGCTTTGGTGGCTAGTTCATCTCATTCACCTTTGTTCATCATTGATTCAGGTGCCTCAAGGCACATGGCTTCCTCAAGAGACTCGTTTTCTGAACTTGCACCCTACAGTGGCCTCTCCATTCGAATGGGAGATGACTCGAAAATCCCTGCTCATGGCATTGGGAAAATCTCTATGGAGAATGGCTTCTTATCTAATGTTCTTTATGTGCCAAATCTTGCAGTAAACTTGCTCTCTGTATATCAAATGACACATACTGGAGCAGCAAAGACGGTGGTCTTCACTCAGGACGATGTGGAGATATCAGAAGTTTCCACCGGGAAAATTGTTGCAATGGGTGTTGCAGACCATGACATGAAGATGTACAAGTTCTCCCACTTCCTCGAATTCTCTTCACCAAGTGTGATTTTGTCACATGGGAATGAGACCAGCAATCTATGGCATCAAAGGTATGGGAACCTAAACTACAGATATCTTCAAGTTTTAAGCAAAGAAAAGATGGTAGAAGGGCTACCACAAATCAGTTTTTCAAGTGGAACATGCAAGGGTTGCATGATTGGGAAGCATCCTGAAAAGAAGTATGACAAAGGGAAGGCAAGGAGGGCTGATCAACCTCTTGGGATAGTGCATTCTGATCTGATAGGGCCACTCCCCACACCCTCCTATGGCTGAAGCAAATATGTGCTCACCTTCATCGATGACTACTCAAGGTACTGCTGGTTATTTTTCCTTAAGCAAAAATCTGAAGTCTTTGAATGTTTCAAAAATTTTAAGAGCATGGTTGAGAACTTCAGTGGGAAGGCCATGAAGGTTTTGAGGACTGATAATGGTAGAGAGTATGTCAATAACAATTTGCATCAGCTCTGTCAAGAGCATGGCATTCAGATGCAACACTCAGTGCCCTACACACCACAGCAAAATGGTGTTGCAGAGCGCAAAAATAGAGCACTGAAAGAGATCGCAACTTGCATGTTGCAAGCAAGGGATTTGTCTCCCAAATTGTGGGCTGAAGCTATGAATTGTGCAGCATATGTTCAGAACAGAGCACCACACAAATCATTGCAAGGAATCACCCCATTTGAAGCATGGATGGGCCACAAGCCCAATGTCTCACATTTCAGAATTTTTGGCTCAAGGGCTTGGGCCAGAATTCCACCGGAGAAGAGAAAGGCATTGCAGCCCCAAAGCAAGGAGTCAATCATGGTTGGATATGCAGAGGATTCCAAGGGCTACAAGCTCTTTGATCCATCCACTCACAAAACTTTCATTGAAAGAAGTGTCAAATTCGAAGAGGAAGAATTCTTGCAAGCTAGTGAACAAGGTGATGGGGAATGCTCATTTCCTCGTCTTGATGATGAAGTAAGTAGTGATTCTTTCTCTGATATTTCTGATTCTGATATTGCTGAAGATTATGTTGATATGGATTCTGAACATATCCCTCCCTCAAGGCCCAAGTGGGCAGAGAAAACAATTCAAAGTGCCGGAGAGCTTGTGGGAGATCCCCAAGATGCTAGGAAAACTAGATCTCAATTTCACAATTCCTTTGCATGTGATAATTCTGATCTGAGTGAGGCATGTTATTTGATGGTTGGATCTGATCCAATGTCATATTCAGAAGCATGTACAGACCCAAGATGGCAATCAGCCATGCAAGAGGAGATGAACTCACTCCATGAGAACAAAACTTGGGATTTGGTCCCTCTTCCTCCCAAGAGGAAACTAGTGCAATGCAAGTGGATTTATAGAACCAAAATTGGATCTGATTGCTCTGATCTGAAGTATAAGGCCAGGTTGGTGGCTAAGGGTTACTCTCAGGTCCAAGGAGTGGACTATACAGAGACATTTGCACCAGTGGCAAAGATGGACTCCATAAGACTAGTTTTGGCCATTGGGGCTTCCAAGCGATGGGAGATTCATCACATGGATGTAAAAAGTGCCTTTCTTCATGGGGATCTGAATGAGGAGATATATATGCAGCAGCCTGAAGGTTTTATTTCTGATCATACACTTGTTTGCAGGTTGAACAAATCGCTCTATGGGCTCAAGCAAGCTCCTAGCGCATGGTATGCAAAAATGGACAATTTTCTGCTATCTTTGGGGTTTGAGAGGTGTAAGTGTGATCCAAATGTGTATATGCAGCATGTTAGTGATCTTATATTGATTATTGTACTGTATGTTGATGATCTTTTGATCACTGGTAGCTGCACCAAAGAACTTGACTCAGTTAAGAGAGCATTGCACAGTGCATTCTCCATGACCGATCTAGGATTGCTAAAACAATTTCTGGGTTTGGAGATAGATCAAACTGTGAATGGAATTTCTGTATGTCAGTCAAGGTATGCTTCAGATTTACTGCAGAAATTTAAGATGGCTGAATGTAAGTCTGCAAAATTTCCATTTCTTTCAGGAGTTAAGCTTACAGAATGGGGTTCTTCACCACTAGTTGACAGTTCACTGTATAGGCAACTTGTTGGAAGCTTGCTATATCTTACTCATTCTAGACCAGATTTGTCATATGCTGTTGGGGCTGTTGCAAGGCACATGCAAGAGCCTCCTGAGATCCATTGGAAGGCAGCCAAGAGGATCCTTCATTATGTTCAGGGTACTAAGTCCTTTGGTATCCATTATGCTGCTGGTTCATCCCTTGAACTAGTAGGATTTACAGATTCTGATTGGGCCGGTGATTGTATCGATCGGAAGTCAACTTCCGGCTATGTCTTTATGCTTGCACATGGACCTATATGCTGGTCAAGCAAGAAACAAAGCACTATTTCCTTATCTTCAGCTGAGGCCGAGTACAGGGGAGCAGTTAATGCAGCCACACAATGTGTTTGGTTGCAAGGTATTCTTGCAGAGTTCGAGATTGTCTTTGATTCACCCACTATTCTTTGGTGTGATAATCAAAGTACAATCAAGATTTCTACCGATCCAGTACAGAGACAGAGGACCAAGCACATAGAGATACACATGCATTACATTCGGGGGTTGGTGCATGACCGGACCATAGCATTGCAGTATTGCCCATCCAGTGAGCAAACTGCTGATATCTTCACCAAGTGTTTTACCGAGAAGACCTTCACTCACCTTAGATCTTTGCTTGGGGTGAGTGATGCATGGTGATGATTGGTGTATTTTGATATATGCCACATGTCCATTTTAGAGGGGAGGTTTTATTTCCCATGTGGTTTTCCTCCTTACCTTGGTTACATGGACAAATAAATTTTCATGATGTAAAAGGTGACTTGAGCCTAGTTGCCAAGGCCTTAATTTTTGATATTTCACTAAGTCTAGCTTAAGGGGGGGTGTTAGAACATTTTTACACCTATGTACATTAATCATTTATTAATGAAGGTTAATTAGTGCCCAAGTAATTAATGATTACATCCCTAAGTTGGTTAGCTACTAAATGGTCAATTATCATGAACTAGTTAGCAAATGTGAACAAGTGCTGAGTCAAACCAGCTGTTTGGAGCGCTCCCCAGGGCAATTAATGCACTCAGCATGCCTAGAGCGCCCTCCTCAGGTCAATTAATGCACTCAGCATGCTTCTCTTCTACCTAGGGCGCATTTGCTCAGTTTGTGGACAATCTTGCCAATTTTGTCATATTTTTGGCCAATTTTAGCTACCAAACCTCTAACCAACCAGTTTCTTCACATGTGTGAGGTCACATGGGCCTGTCCAGTCATTCCTAGCATTCACACAGCTGATTCGAACCAGTTTGGGATGGTTTGGGTTTTTTTGGTCAACCTAGGGGGGTTTGAGCTATTTCTAAGCTAGATCAGTGTGAACACTCCAGATGGATTCGAATTCTTCCAGATTTGTATATATGGGTGTTCTTAACCTATTTTGAGGTTGGACAGTTAATAATATTGACATTATTCACCAATTTCATGTGTATTGTTCTTCATTCATTTACAGATTTATGCTATTCTTGCAAATGTTGTGCAATCTTTCACTAGTGAGGAATCCATAGTAGCTAGGTTCTGCTGTGATTGAGATTTTACAGTCTTTGAACTATTGACTAGTATTCCTTGACTTGACTTTTTATTTTTTTTCGACGATAAATAGTTTGTCTTATTTTTCTTTTCTTTGACAATAAGTAGATACAGAAACTGTAATAATTCCCAATATGTCTCTCTTGGAAGAACCTTCTTTGACTATATTTTTTTTCTTATCAGATCGAATAACATTTTTTTTTTTTTTAGTTTGTCTCCTTCTTTATTTTTTCGAGTTTCGAAAGGAACTTGGATCTCCACGTTGGTTAACCTTTTGATTTAGATTATTGTCTTTGTGGATTGTCTGTAGATTAGGTGGTTTGGAAGAATGATTGTTACCCTCCCCACCCAAGTTCAATTCTCACTTGACTTTTAGCTTTTATGTTATTTAATAAAGATAATTAAATACTAAACTCAACCTAATTAAAGTATGAGTTATTAATTAATATCCAATAACTTTTCAATAAATAAATAACTTAATTAAGGTGTGTTGATTTCTTTATAAAACCAAGGGCAAGAGTCGTTTTACACCATTTCACTAATTAATTATATTATTATATTATTCTTGTTTGTTGTTATTATTATTATTATTATTTCTATATATATATATATATATGTGTGTGTGTGTGTTGATGTTTATTTTATTATTATTTTATTCATAACATCATAACTAAACAAATTGAACACAGGGATTGCACCAAAATAGCTTCATCATATTATCATTTTCAACCTGGATACAATGCCTCTGCAAGAACTAGATCTTCTGCAATGACTCTTGACATCAAAACATACCCAAAAATCATACAACATCAAAGCTTCACATTCTTCTCCCCTGAATTCTCTTGTATTGAATTATACCCAAATTATATTCTATCTCCTCAACACTTACAATTCTTATCTATATATAGGCTTCTGCCTTACAACTCTTATCCACTTACTAACTGACTTCCTAACTGACACTATGGACAAATGACCCAATATCTAACTGACTTATCCAAAAACGACCAAAAACCCGCATTTTGCGGTATAGCTGACTCAACATTACATAATATGTGGTAAAAATGACCCAAAACCCGCATTCCGCTGTACAATTGACCCAAAATGCATAACTAATCTTCCACTCATCGCCATTCGCGTCATCTTCTCGACATTCACACCATCTTCTTGCCATGTCGCAGCATTGGAGATGCTACAATAGTATTCTACCAAACTGCCTTCCAACAGGCATCAAAGAAGCATGACATTATTTGTATAGTGCAAAATCACATTATCATAACTGAACAAATTGAACACAAGGATTGCACCAAAATAGCTTCATCATATTATCATTGTCAACCTGGATACAATGCCTCTTCAAGAACTAGATCTTCCACAATGACTCTTGACATTAAAACATACCCGAAAATCATACAACATCAAAGATTCACATTCTTCTCCCCTGAATTCTCTTGTATTGAATTATACCCGAATTATATTCTATATCCTCAACACTTACAATTCTTATCTATATATAGGCTTCCACCTTACAACTCTTGTCCACTTACTACCGACTTCTTAACTGACACTATGGACAAATGACCCAATATCTAACTGACTTATCCAAAAACGACCAAAAACCCACATTCTGCGGTATAGCTGACTCAACATTACACAATATGTGGTCCAAATGACCCAAAAACCGCATTCCACGGTACAATTGACCCAAAATGCATAACTAATCTTCCGCTCATCGCCATTCATGTCATCTTCTCGCCATTCACACCATCTTCTGCCTTGTCGTAGCATTGGAGATGCTACGATAGTACTCTACCAAACCGCCTGCCAACAATGCTCGATATAGCTCGTCAGGACTAGTCCAATCTCACATGTTTTACAAACCTGAGATAGGAGGGGTTCATCCCTATAAGGGACCTTGGATGTTGAAATTTTAACGAGTCCATGGAGGGGACACTCGGATCATTTCATGTTTAGAGAGTCTGAAAACACTAAAGAAGACTCCATAATGTACTTTTTCATATATTTAGTCTCAGAGGTTTGAAAAAGAATAAAATCATACCTAAGAGAACCTTCTAGTCAAAAGTGACGAGAGTAGTCATTTTTCGTAAATAGTCCACACAGTCCAAAAAAGGGGTAAACTATCACTACCTAGATGACCTTTCACATCCTTTTACAAGCATGAAAGAGGCAAGTTCACTTGGTGATGCTTTTCATATTTTGGGAGTCTGAAAAGGGCTTAAAGAAAACTCCAAGGGGGTTCCTTTTTCATGATGATTTAAAGATCCTGCAACATAGATAAAAGAAAACTCGTTGACTTATTCTCATGTATTTAGGAGCACGAGAAAGAAAAAATACTAATATCGACACCTTTTGTACTTAGTTTTAATGATCCTGATAATGATATCAACATCTTCCTACGCCCTTTTCACACTTAATAAGGAGCATGAAAATTCAAAAAATGGTCTCTGTTATAGTCAAACATTACTAACCTCCTCATGTAAGCTCCAGAACAAATTTTAGAGCCATTATGACGATTTAAAACACAAAAATAAGGTCAACATAGCAGAAACCATATGGAATAACAAAAAATTAAAATAGGAATATTGAATTTTGTTATTAAAAAGGGTAAAAGGTAAGAATTATTACCATTTGTTTTTTACCAAGTTGAAAATGAGAAAAATCCCTTTCAATATTGGATTTGTGGTGAAGATTGTGGAGGTGTAAGTCAACTATTCGTCACCCCGTCAGATCCACGTAATCCTACTCATTATCCCCTTCAATTTGATGGTTGAAATATCATTTTTTTTTAATGTTTTGGTGGATTTTGAGGGCCATTTCATAGGGTGAAGTGCACACCTTGGGTGACGCACTTATCCCTTGTGGTAAGTGCGTCACTCAATGGTGACACACATCCCATTTGGATGGAGTGCGTCACTAACACCCTATCTCCAAATATGGGGCGCGTTGGAGGAAAGCGGCCCAAAAAATTTCAAATGAGAGCCAAAACATGATTTTTATTTCCATGAGATTGTCCCAATAACTCTTAATTTGATGTTTAAGCATGATTTGTTCATCACAATGGTTCAATGGAAGGAACGGGAACATGAAGTGGAAGTCGTTCAAGAGGATAATTATCTAGATTCATTCAATGCTTTAAGAGAATGTGGGTTGTTGAAGTTATTCCAGGTACAAGGGATGAGCGCCCAATTACAATTGTTATAATATTTGACCTAAAAGTACAGATCAACAACATTTCCAAGTGGGCACACATATCCTTGCTTTGGACATTGAGGATATATATTTTTTGACAAGAATCTCAAGACGAGGGGCCCCAGTATCATTATCTAGTCCTATTTTGGAGATAGAACCACTGAAGACTTGATCACGTAGTTCTGCACTCATGGTATGTAAATGTTGGGTGGGAATATTCCCATCAAGAACATGCGGGACCGTCCCTTGAGGACCATGATGTTCACTATTGAGTGAATGGCAGTGAGTAGATATCTGCACCAAGCCACCAAGGATCATATTTTGTATTCCATCGAGTGCATGGCACCCACATTTTTCAACTAGTGTGAGGGGATCCTCACGAACTTGAAGGAACAATTGACCAAATGCAAGAGAGGGGAACTCAAGCAATTTGGTTATGGGTCCATTGCGGTCTCTTTCTTCTTGGATAGGGTCCCCCTTAACTGTCCTTAGGTGGATATCATTGGTCTCAATCCACGTGAACCATGAATGCAGCGATGGACTGAGGTGATTTAGCGTCACGGTGGTGGTGGGCCCATGATCACCTATGCACCTACTTTCTTCAGGTGGCTATGTATCCAACTCCTCATGGTAAAGGAATACGGATATGCGGGAGCAAACTTCTGAGGAGATCTAGACTTGGGTCTTCCAAAGGGAGAGTAGTGGGGTGACCTTGGTAAGCAGAATATTTTTCTTGTATTTCATTTTTTATGTGTTGTATGATTTCTCATTTTTTTGTAATGATACCCTATACCTTGCTTATGCAGATATTGTCCCTTCGAGACCTGCAGGATCCTCGCCCATTGAGAGGCAAGGGGTAGTCCGTGAGATGGTAGCATTTCATCGATAGGTCGTGTAGGAGCTCGATGAGCTTGAGGATAACCTCCAGCGGCTGACCACAGACATTCTAGGTATCTCTATAGATGACCTACCACGGAACTATCAGCGTCGGACAACTGGAGTTTCGGGTCATTTTGGTTGATAACTACGCTAGGTGGTTACGGACATCATATGCTACCATGAGCACCATTAGTGATAGAATGTATATGAGATGATGTACTGAAAGTGTTAGGAACCCATGTCTTTACTTTGTTAGTATATTGTTGTTGGATGCATATGCTTTGTAAGTTGTCCCGTAGTATTTGTTGATCAATAGTTTATGTTATTGTTGTTGGCGCATATGCTTTATAAGTCACCCGTAGTATTGTTGATCCATAGTTTGTAGTGGCCAATGGTTTTGACTCATAATATTGGCGCCTAGACTTAGTATATAAGTGTGTGTTGAGACCTATGAAGGCACCGTGAAGTTATTTGTATTGATCTTGCTCATAGGAGGTTGCCCCCTCGAAGTGGCTTGTGATTAATATAAAAGTGATTCTAAGTTCTGTCATTTCTGCTATTTCGCATATTGTTATTAATTACTTGTTGCAGGTGCTTCACATCTAGTATCAGAGCACTTTCTTGGGCTCGCTGGGTGAAATTTCTACCAAAAAAATTTTCGCATCTGTTGCAGGTTCGGATTCGGGAATAATCCCTATCCGCTTAACTGTGGGAAGTACTTGGGCATAAGCCCTAAAACGCATTGTGAGGAGTACCACAGGAACCCCGAAGTAGTTGGCCCATTGAGAAGACCTGCCAGCGAAAAGGGAAACGACCCCTACCTGATTGACTAGTTCCCACCCGTGAGGTAAACCAAGAGCTGTCGTTTGTGGCAAAGCGGTTATCAGTTTTACCTGACCCATGGAGTGAGGGATACTGCCCCAATACGCAAGCTGTCAGACAGCATTGGTGGTCGAGTGAAACCCTTGAACTGTTAGGAGGCCGCACATACTTGGGGTCCATATCTATTTTTAGCTGAACTGTTTTCGATCGTTGCTGCGCCATTCAGATCCATTTTGCAAGCCGTTCCAGATCCAGCCATTTTCAATCCATTCAACGTCGTTTCAGATCCCTTCCGAGCCGTAGCCGCTCCAACAAAAAAAAAAAATAGTTTTTTCTCCATATCTCCCTTGTTTTCACTTTGTTTCCCTTGAAATTTTCGGGGAACCCCTGTCATACCATTCTGCATATTTCATTCCTGAGGACCCTATCCCCAATTCCCCTTCCCAAAGCCCGAAATCCCACATTTGTCTATTTTTAGGCTTTTCCATAACTTCCTCAGATTTCACCCAATCACCTTCAAATTTTACCACAGAGTTCCTTTCTGAATTCTGCTTCTTTGTTCCCCTCTACCAGGTTTTCCCATTCTTTCACCCCGCTTCTAAAATCCTCATTTTTGCTTCCCTGTCTATTCAACAGTGTCCAAAACCTAGTCAAACCCCAATTACCTTTCATATTTTTTCCCAAGTCCATATTTTCCTTTACTGAAGTAGTTTCTGTTTTTGTTTTCCTACCCAGTCAACCGAAAAAAAAAAACTCCTGGTTATGGTTGTCACCCGTGCAGGAGCAAAAACCATGGAGGACACACTTGTAGCCATCCAAGCCAAACTCCAGGATCTGGATGAAAAATTTCTCGGCCTCCATTTTGAACATTCAGCTATGAACAACAAACGGTAGTCTGAGTCTTCATCAGACAATGGGTTCTCTTCTTCCAGCAATTTCTGTGGTCCAAAGCTTGATTTTCCTCGCTTCAATGGTACCGATACAACTGGATGGATCTATCATGCAGAACAGTATTTCAGTCTGCATAATACTTTTGATGTCAACAAAGTTCCGCTGGCATCCTTTCATTTGGAACAGGATGCTCTTCAATGGTACCGTTGGTACATCAAGGCTCATCCAGAGCCCAAATGGCCAGACTTTTGCCAGCTCCTTTTGCAACGATTTGGTCCTAGTGCTTTTGATGACTTCACAGGATCCCTCACTAAACTTCGCCAAATTGGCACGGTGAGAGAGTATCAAACCGAATTTGAGAATCTAGCCAACCACACCGAAGGATTGTCTGATGAATTTTACTGGAGTTTTTGTATCAGTGGTCTAAAGGATGCCATCCGCTCTGAAGTCAAAATGTTCTATCCCAACACAATGATGGAATCCCTAGAGTTGGCTAAGTTGGAAGAAGACAAGATTGCATCCCAACAACGCGCCAAGCCCACTTTTGTTCCCTTCCGAAATATGGGTTCTCAATGACCACCTATACCGCAGGCTCCTCGATCAACTCCTATCAAGAGTTTGTCTGAAATAGAGATGAAAGCACGCAGAGAAAAGGGGCTTTTCTATAATTGTGATGAGAAATTCACTCGGGGACATAGATGTGTTCAGAAAAAGCTCTATCTCTTAGATGTGGATTCTCCACCTGCCTCTGAAATTGGTGACGAAGATCCAGAAACACTGGATGCTCTGGTCGACATTCAGGAACCGCCTATTGACCCTCTGTCTCAGGATGACCAGCCAGAGATATCTCTCCATGCTTTAGCTGGAATCACCACCCCCCAAACAATGCAGGTCAGGGGTTACTTCAAGAAGATTCCTCTTACAATACTCATTGATTCTGGTAGCATTCATAATTTCATTGACCCTCGGATCGCCAAACAAGCTGATTGTTTTATCCATCCTTGCTCCAACTTTGAAGTCATGATTGCCAATGGGGGCACCTTACCTTGCAAAGGGAAGTGTCGAAATGTGCATATCTCTATGGGGTATTATACCTTGCGCTCTGACATGTTTGCCTTGACCTTAGGCGGATGTGATGTGGTTTTGGGCGCTCAATGGCTACGCACACTTGGCCCTATCTTATGGGATTTTGCTGAACTTTGGATGCAGTTTTCCCTCAATGGCCAAAAACACACCTTGATAGGATTAGAACCAGGTTCTCTTAGCATCATCAGTTCACACTGCATGGAAAACTTCTCAAGAAGAATTCACAAGGTGTCATCGCTCAGCTCCGTTCCATTCAGATGCAACCTTCAGCGGTCTCCACTACTCCTTTGGATCTACAACAAATTCTGGATTGATATACAGGTGTTTTTGTTGAACCAGTGGGATTGCCACCTTCCAGGACAGAAGACCATCGTATTCAGCTCCTTCCTAGCAGCGTTCCTCCCAACATCAGGCCCTATCGCTACCCATTTCACCAAAAAAAAAAGGATTGAAATGCTCGTTCGGGACTTATTAAAGCAAGGTATTATTCGCCCAAGCACTAGTTCCTTTTCTTCTCCAGTTATTCTTGTCCGCAAAAAAGATGGGTCATGGCACCTCTGCATTGAATTCCAAGCACTTAATCACCTCACCATCAAGGATAAGTTTCCAATTCCTGTTTTTGATGAGCTTCATGGGGCTCACTTTTTCTCCAAGTTGGATCTTCGTTCTGGGTATCATCAAATTTGGGTTCATGAGGATGATATCCCTAAAACAGCTTTCCGCACACATGATGGCCATTATGAGTTTTTGGTCATGCCCTTTCGCCTCACTAATGCTCCTTCCACATTCCAGGAATTAATGAATAAAATATTTCGACCCTACTTGCGGAAATTCATTCTAGTATTCTTTGATGATATCCTCATCTATAGTAAAACATGGGATGAACATCTCCAGCATCTGGATCTTGTCATGCAACTTTTCTCTGACCATCATCTCCATGCCAAGCAGTCTAAATGTGTTTTTGGACAAAAGGAAGTTGAGTATCTCGGGCATATTATCTCAGCACAAGGGGTTCGCGTGGATCCTGCCAAAATTGATGCCATGAACAATTGGTCGCATCCTCAGACACTCAAGAGCCTTCGTGGTTTTTTGGGGTTGACTGGATACTACCGCAAGTTTGTCAAGGATTATGGGAAGATTGCAGCTCCATTAACTGCTCTATTGAAAAAGGATGCTTTTACATGGACACATGTTGCTCAGTGTGCATTTGACAAACTAAACAAGCTATGTGTACTACAACTATTCTAGCTATGCCCGATTTTTCCAAGCCCTTCACTATTGAGAGTGATGCTTGCGGCAATGGACTTGGTGCTGTTCTCCTTCAAGATGAACAACCCATTGCATTCACCAGCAAAGCCCTTTCAGGTAAGAATTTAGTTGCCTCTACCTATGAGAAGGAAATGATGGCTATTTTGCATGTAGTACAGAAGTGGCGCCCATACCTATTAGGGAATCATTTTTGCATCAAGACTGATCACCAAAGTCTGAAATATTTCTTGGAACAGCGTGTCTCCTCCCCGGCACAATAGAAATGGGTTATCAAACTCATGGGTTATGACTATGAGATCACTTACAAGAAGGGTAAACACAATATTGTGGCAGATGCTCTTTCTCGCACATTTGATGCCCAAGGTTCTCTTTCAGCTATTTCTATGTCTGTTCCAAATTGGTTGCAATCTATTCAACAGGGTTATGTCAATGACTCTTCCTTATCTCAAATTATCCAACGCTTGACCAACAACCCTTCTACTGTACCACATTACTCTTGGGATGGTGCTTCTCTGAGATACAAGGGTCGTCTGGTGCTTCCCCAGAGCACAGATCTTCAACAGGCTGTCTTCTATGAACTCCATGCTTCTCCATCGGCAGGGCACTCTGGGTTCCTCAAAACGTATGAACGGGCACAGTGTAACTTCTTTTGGCAGGGCATGAAAAGGACAATTCAATAGATGGTGGCCGAATGTGATACCTACCAGCGCAATAAGGGTGAAACAACACTCATTCCAGGATTGCTCGAACCCTTGCCCATACCTACACGGATTTGGATAGATATTTCAATGGATTTCATTGAAGGGCTCCCTAAATCTGGTGGGAAGACAGTGATTCTCGTTTTGATTGATCGCCTCTCCAAATATAGTCATTTTTGTGCTCTCAGCCATCCCTATACAGCCTCTTCGATTGCTGAAATTTTCCTGTACCAGATCTTTCGTCTTCATGGCATCCCTTCTTCCATTGTCTCGGATCGTGATGCGACTTTCACCAATCATTTTTGGACTAAACTATTTCGCCACACTGCCACCAAACTGAAGATGAGTTCAGGGTATCACCCACAAACAGATGGTTAGACTGAAATTATCAATAAATGCTTGGAAACTTATCTTCGTTGCTTCACCTCTAAACAACAACATCAGTGGGCAAAGTGGCTCCCTCTCACTGAATGGTGGTACAATACATCTTACCACACTGCCTCCAAAATGACCCCATATGAAGCAGTCTATGGTCAGGAACCTCCAGTTCTTCTTCCATACACCCCCACCAGTTCACCAGTTCAGGAAGTTGACACGGTGCTTCGAAACCGTGATCAAATTCTTCGCATTTTGCGGGACAATCTTCACATGGCAAGAAATCGCATGAAGCAACAAGCTGATCAACACCATTCTGAGCGCACTTTTCAAGTCGGCGATATGGTTTTTCTTCATCTCCAACCATACAAGCAGTCTTCCCTGAAACTCAAAGGGCGTCATAAGCTCGCTCCAAAGTTCTATGGGCCATATCAGATTCTTCAGAAGATTGGGTCCCTTGCTTATAAATTGGAACTTCCTCCTTCTTCCCACATTCATCCAATCTTTCATGTCTCTTTTCTGAAGAAGGTTCTTGGCACCAACATCAGTGGACAAACGATTTTACCCGAACTGGATAATGAAGGATCCATCCTTTTGGAGCCGGAGGCCATCCTCAATCGGCGCACTCGTCAGCTTCGCTCTCGCTCTATCACAGAGGTCTTAATTCAGTGGCACGGCATGCAACCAGAGGATGCTACATGGTAACCACTCCTTCAGATTCAACAACAATTTCCACATCTAAAGATTTGAGGACAAAGCTTTTCTTAAGGGGGAGGGGATGTTAGGAACCCGTGTCTTTACTTTGTTAGTATATTGTTGTTGGACGCATATGCTTTGTAAGTCGTCCCGTAGTATTTGTTGATCAATAGTTTATGTTATTGTTGTTGGCGCATATGCTTTGTAAGTCGCCCGTAGTATTGTTGATCCATAGTTTGTAGTGGCCAATGGTTTTGACCCATAGTATTGGCGCCTAGACTTAGTATATAAGTGTGTGTTGAGACCTATGAAGGCACCATGAAGTTATTTGTATTGAGCTTGCTCATAGGAGGTTGCCCCCTCGAAGTGGCTTGTGATCAATATAAAAGTGATTCTGAGTTCTGTCATTTCTACTATTTCGCATATTGTTATTAATTACTTGTTGCAGGTGCTTCACAGAAAGCTACGAGCTTCATATTTTTTTGTAGATATGATCAATTGAAAGCTGTGGGCTTTAGATTTTTGTATCAGTACCTTTTTGTAAAAAAAATTGTCACACTTAATATAAAATATTATCTAACGGTTTATACAACGTGTCTTTATGATGAATGGGGGTCTTATGTGTGTTTTCTTATATATGAATGGATAATTTACATGTCCTACCAATTATACATATTTAATAGAATGTTTACAAATGTGCAATGTGTCAATCTAATACAAAGTTAGCCAATGAATCCGCAACTTTGTTTATACACCTCGGGATATGTTGTTATTGAATGAAACCAAAGGACCTTTCCAAGAGGTGTACTCACTGAACCAAGCGAAGTAATGTGGGTTCACGGATGGAATAGACTCAGTTAATATGGGAAACCAAAAGTTGTGAATCTAGATAGATGACAATGTGATCCACACCCAGGGAAGATGCGTCGGTTAATAATCCAATCACCGTGTGATACTCGACAATGCTATTGGTTACAGGACCTAGGCAAGTTCCTCCTGAGTTTATCAGTTCACCAGAAGGGGAATAGAGTACCCAAGCCGTCGAGGTGAGGTTCCAGGTGTGTCGGCTAGCGTCGTCCACGAATCCATAATAGGTTTCCATTTACACATCCAGGCAGAGCATGGTATAAGAGAAAATCGAGATAAGAACCTAACACACTAAAATGAAAGTGTCACACCAGATCAAAACACATTTTATACAAAATATACCAAGTACTGATGCAAGATATCCTAAGCATACTACCATTTTAGGTAGATCCCATTTCGGGGCTCTCCTAAAGGTATCGCTTCGTAATCAACCAACTCATAAGCTCATTTCTCCAAGACATGTTTTATGATGTAAGGACCATGCCACACAGACTCAAATTTTCCTGCCCCAACTTATCGTGTTTTTGGTCATATGTCAAGACCAAGTCACCCTCATTAAATATACGGGGTTGGATGGATTTATCATACTAGGATTTGATGCATTTCTTATGCACTTCATTGGCCAAAGAAGCATCATAGCGGATCTCATCGAGTTTGGCTAAGTATAAGAATCTCTCTTCCTCGGCCGTAGTGTTCGGTAGGAGTTCAACGACTAGTTTCAAGGACGTAATTCCACGCTCAATAGGAAATTATTCCTCCATTCTATACATCAATTGAAAAGGTGTGAACCCGATGGCAGTCTTGACTGAAGTTCTATATGCCCAAAGGGATGAAAAGAGCATTAGGTGCCAATTAGATATATGGTTCCCTACCATGTGTTGTATCATGGTTTTAAAGATCTTATTTATGGCCTCTACTTGACCATTCGCTTAACGATCATGGATTGAAGTATCTGGTTCCTATGCCAGAGATGCGGTAAAACAACTTATGGTATGTAATTAAAAAGGAGAGTGTTTATTTATCTACTTTTCCATCATTTTTTGATTTATTATTCCTTGATATCGAAATGAACATTTTATTCTTTTAAAATGTTGGAGCAACAAGTGGTTATTCCATGCCCTAGAGAATATGATCTTCAGAAAGAACTACATTGTAACATACAAGCAATTGCAACTTTTGGTGCCATGTGCATTGGTGCTCTTACTAGCATGGTTGATTTTATGGGAACCCACAGGGGGTTCACTAAGTGAACTTGTTACATAGCATGATTGTTCGCATGATATTAAAGAATATCCCTAATTTCATTAAATATTGGAAAATGCCTCCTAAAATTGTATTATTGATCCCCCCTCCCAATATGCCTTTCCAATTAAGAAAACCCCTAGTTTCACCATATATTGTAGGTATCCATTTTTATCAAACCATTTTTTATACCCCCTTTATATCATATTATCAAGGTGTACCAAAACATATCCCTAACACACCTTAGTATAAGAAAACATGATGCTAAATAAAATAGTAGTATAATGTTAATAATGATCCCACCAGGATTGCAGGGGCGACTGATCAATTTGTATCATTGGATAATGGAAGACCCAACAAAATAGTATTGGGGAAGGAAAAATGCATAAAAGGAAACCCAATCAAGAGATCAACATAACAAAGAATCTAAAAGACTGATAATCCAGTAGTTAGTGCAATGCTTAGAAAAGATGAGAATTGCATATGTTTCACACCACAACCTACAAATATACCAATTTTATATCATGTAAATACAAGTATAGCCATAGAGAACTCATGTTTTATATAGCTTAATAAATTAAACTCCATAAAAATGAAAAATTGAAACCCTTTCATGGATGAACTCCCCTACCTTCCTATCAAAACAAAAATCATTGATGTTTGAATCCAAATGAACATAGAAAAATTCCTCTTATTTTCCAATAACACCATATGATCATGTGCATAGCTTGGATTTGGGTCATTCACAAGATGCAATTAATTGCCTCCACTTCCTCTACATTTATTCTCGCAATAAAGGGAATTAACAACATTTAGTTACATTTTCTTGGGTTATATCTAGTTTTTTTATCTTTACAGGAGTGGGAAAAATATCCATTGTTCGGTTTCAAGCATGCAATAATTATAAAGATACATAGATGGTGAAACTTATATGGTACCATTTCAAGGTAATGATAACACATAGGGTATGTAAATAAGGATTTATATTTTCACCTATGTTCATGTCAATTCCAATACAATATTAAGATGGATGCCTTGTATATAAGAATTGAAATTACAATTATTAATGTGTCGGATATAACTCAATCTAACAACTATTCCTAACTGAAAATGTGAAAATGTTATAGAAGAATACAAAAAGTTGAAAGAAAAATATTGATCTAACTTTTCTTGGTTCCATTGAGCGAAAGAAAGATTGATCTCACTTTTCTTGGTTGTTGTGGAGAAAGGTTTGATTGAATCTCAAAACCCACCTAAAACCCAACCTAAAAAATGACTATTTAGATATTTTACTCGATTGCCTACAAAAAATACAATACAATTGTTCAACTCCAAAACTCCTGATTAGCTACATATCTTAACTTAAAGATGAAAACAATATAAAATCAATTCAAACCAATCCTAAATAATCTATTAAATGATGATTTCTCAAGGCCAGTAATCCAAAGAGACTTCCATCAATATTATCATTGGTACACTATAATCGGATGTATGCAAAACTTATGATCATAAGCAATATCAAATAAAATGGAGGGTCCTTAAGTTTTAGGTGGGTATGAATTGAGCCCATGATCTGAAGGTATGAATCCATCCCACAATTTGGAGGTTATTTCTCATCCCATCCAAATAAAATAACCCCCAATATTTATATTACTATGTCAAATTAAAAATCCCCCTTCATCCCTTAGTACGGAGAAATATATTTTTGAAGTTTTTAAGAGTATTCAAACCCCCAATATCAATGGACATGATATGATATTGCCTCACTAGTTAATCCCCCATGTGGGAACCATTGGTTCTAGTACTGGAATCCTTCTTGCAGTAACTATTATTTACTAGTACTTTGAGACATTTGAGAAGGAAAGGGAAAGTGAACTAGGATTCTTTGGTTTTCAATGCATTCATTTGCATTTGATATTTTTAGAAATTATATTTTGCATTAAAGTTTGTGTTGGGATAATGCTTTGGCCATTGAAGCATTTGAATGTTATGGATTTTACACCCCTTTGAATTTTTGCAAGCATCTTTTGATTAGAGCTTAAATATGAGAATCCAGAAAAGTCAAAACTGGCAGTACCAAAATTCTTGCTTGTTGTATTGGCAATGAGATGTCTAGGTTAGTTTTAAATAACTTATTGTCTTTTTGACTAAGTTGTTTCTAATGCAGGTCTTATTTGTCTAATGATCTAGAGATAGAACCTTTTCAAGTACACTTATTTTTGTTGAGGTCATTAAGTTGACAATTTACAATATTTTATTATTTTTGAAAAGAACGAAAATGTAACTTTATTTCCATGTAAGGAAAATTAGAGTGCATGCAGGCCTTTGACCTGTCAATTAAAATGTTGTCCTTGGGGCTAGTAATTGCTTGGACAAGTTTTGAATGTTTTTAGAAAGCATATGGTAAATGTAAGGATATTATTTTATAAATAATAAAGTACGTGTTTTCCAGAGGAAAATAAAATTGTTGAGCTTGGGCTTGACTCCTGCAGATGAGAACATCAAATTTGACCATGTTCCCAAACAACACAGAATGAAAATGCATAGATAGATGACAATGAGCTAGAAAATAGTCACAGTATGAATCAAGATCATTGTTTTCTCTCCAAAATTCATATATCAATAAATAAATACTATCTACAACATTAATAAAGTGAAGTAGACACCCTATATTATGATGCATTCCCAGGCCCAACCACTACTAATATATCTTTTCTGAGCTAATTGTGCATTATTTTTTAGATTTTTTTATTGTTGTATTGGGAATGAACAATTTTTGTGCAACTCATTCATGACAAAGTTTTGGTACTGTTAGTAGTGTGTTTTGCAGCATTATTTAATTCAGTATTAACTTATACATTTTCTCTTTACCTTTGCAGTGTCAAATTTCCATAGGATGGAAAATATCAAGTCTCAAATCATACATTCAGAAGATGGCTTCTACATAGGAAGATGTAAGGAATTTAAAGAAAATAGAGGACGTGTGTTGGGCAGCAAGATGTGCGAGAGAGTAGTGGGTGTTGGTTAAATGACAATAAGGGAATCATTGGATTTTTGTGGGAATTTCCAAGGTTTCATTTAATGGCCATTGTAATATTTTGAAAAGTCATTGATGTAAATGATTTTTATGTAAAGTATGGAGACATTTTTTTTCATAGACCAATACTAGACCATTAGTGGATATTCAATTGGAAACTCATATATACTTGACATTTCATATAATGTCATTTACATGGTTGAAATTATATACGTTTGTACTTTATATTATTTAGTGTTGTAATTAACTAATGCGAATTTGCATAATTCACGTGTATTAATATTTGATGAGCATGGATATTTTATGAGATTTTTTTAATATAGTCACAATATCATATTCATTTATATTGATTAATAATGGACACAAATAAAATGAATAAACAACTAAATTAGTCGTTTATTTTGATTAATAATGACAGAAAATGAAAAAATATAAAACTACTAAATTAGTCATTTATATAATGACTATGAAACTACCAAATAGAGATAAATGACTAATATAAATGACACACTTGCAACTAAAAAATGACTAAAATTCGCATATAAACAACTATTAGTAGCTAATTTGTAGTATCTTATAGCTCAAATAACTTAGTTGTGCTTATTTTAGTTATTAATAGTTGTCTTATTTAGTTGTATATTTGGTCATTGATGTAGTCATTAATTGCCACAATTAATGACTAAATCAATGGATAAATCAATGACCAAATATACAACTAAATAAGGAAACTATTAATGACTAAAATAAATACGACTAAGTTATTCGAGCTATAAGATACTGCAAATTAGCTACTATTAGTCACCAACTCAAAAATAGTCGTTTATATGAAAATTTTAGTCATTTTTTTAGTCACTAATTTCTCATTTTGTACTAGCGAATATATAAAGTGAAACATTCTACAATCCTAACTAAAATGCACTCATCATTCACCAAATTGATATCATATATTATTCTATTTTTGTACCAAAATGATTGATTAGAAAAGGATTTGCATTCCTTTTCTTACCTAATGTTGGGAGCCATCACCCTTGCTCCCTATAATGCATCAAGGCCATAATACCTTTCATGTGGTCCAAATCAAGCTCAAATTCAGCAATATTTGACCCTGAAAAAGCATTAACCAACTGTTGGTTTGGGGATGAATCATACAATTTGGATGTTGTTAATTATGCTCATGGATGTAGCTAATGATCTCCTCTTGATTGAAAATTTTGTCCCTTTAACATGCCCAATTTGTCCTTTTATGGGCATTAATTCCAAGGGTAAACAAAGTTATTTTCAATATCAGGAATTTTACTAAAAAAAAGGAGATTAATTTCTAATAATACTCCATGTACATACCTTCTACTTAGTGTCTCGGTCGTCTGGGTTCTTTTGGGGTTGAATTCTAACCCTGGATGGGGAAGATATGGCAATTTTGGTTGATATATTTTGTCAAACAATTAGTAGGAATCCACCTACAAATATTTATTCTTTGAGGTATTTCATCATTTCAAAAACTACCATAAATTAAGATCATAACCAAACCCAGGAAAACAATGCCCTAGGGGGAAACCTGAATTTTCACAAAAATACATAGATCACGTTATTTGACTCTGAAAAAACGTTTCTTGGACTCAAAATGGGGGTTCCAACCTCAAAATGTGAGGTTACCCCATGATGTGATGAATTGGATTAAATATACCTAGGGACACAATTCTTTAAATCAAAAAGTCCATAACTCAATCTTAGCTTTGTCAGAACATTTGGCAAACCTTTGGCACCCAAGTCAACGATTAAAGCAAGGAATAAAACCAGATTTAAATGAATTTATGTAGGAAGTATATCTAAAACCTTATGCACTCAATATATTTTCCATGTTAGCTATAGAATCCATACCCTACTTGAATCCATCAATCAAACTGAAAACCCCTAATCTATTAACAATACATCTGACTATTCCTAGTCATAACCCACCTTTTGAATCCTGAACCAAATCAAATAAGGGAATTTATTAGATAAATTGGTGATGGAAACATGTCTTTGTAGTTATAAATCCATGAATTGGGGCTTGCAGAGGTTTCCATGCAAAATCCCCCAACTCCATGACCTCCATTGCTACAAAATATCTATTGTGCAAAATCTTTGGGTGAGCAAATGAACTAGGAGTGAATGGGGAAGGGGGAAAGACCCCAAGTTGGAATTGCATGGGAGGGGGTGCATGCAACTACCTTATTGACTTGATATGCACTCCAAATCATTAAAATTGAGCTGCTTCCCCTTCCATTCACAACATAATGCTTGAGGATGTTGGTTAGTGAAGAGTTCTTAAGTCATTTGCTAGGTGGGAAGTCTTAAGTTTGAACATCCTATTGGATACTTATTATTCTATGGGTTGACCCGGGTTTGGTGAATATTCTTACTGTAGACCTAACAAAATCCCCTTCACTAGCCCTTTTGGCATCAACCTGAGAACATGCTGAAGTCTCACCCAAAGCGAAGATGGGTGGTTACAGAATCAAGTTTATGCAACCTTGGTGACACACGATTAGGTTATGGGATCTTCCAATGTACTCTTTACTCAACATGTACTTCACATATTATTACCAATATGTAACTGTGCACTTTACAGTTATAAGAAACCTATAGACTTCGCTGAATAGTTGTTATCTCTACTCTGATAACTAGGCATTTATCATACTTAACATGACTTCGCAATGCTCATACATGTGTGTTCCACCTACTTAATATATCATTCTCATTCACATTCATATGAAAGAAAATATACAAGCATAATCATACATGAACACTAAGCATATCATAGATTCACACGCATAACATAGATATTTACGTGGTTCACCCCACAAATAGGATCTACGTCCACGGGAACTGTGCGTATATTACATGGAAGGGGTAACAGTTCCAATCTACGCACTCATATGCAGACTCTTCTCTACAATAGATATTTGCGCACACAGCTGCAGAGTCTTTTTCTTTCTTAGATATCTCAGTCTAGATCTAGCAATATCTAACATCTAATAATAATAATCAACCCTTCCTTAGATAAAATTTCCCTTTATATAGATTGTTCCTAAAGGACACATCTTTACAATAACTATGGGCCAACCCCCATAGTACCCTTACACCCAAAATGGCATAGTTCTCCTGCTAACCATGCTTTGTATTAACATTGTTGGAGCTCTGATTTCTTTTTCTGCCGCTTCTCTGGCTCTGATGTTTCTTCTGACAGTCACAGTTCTCACTATGTGGCTCTGACACTACAGTGGTGCGTCCTTTGCACCATTCCACTTCTTTACTCTTCGCTTTTGTAGCTGACAGTCTGCTTCACTCATAACTGCTCCAAATACCACTTATCTTCCTTAGTACTTCATCTTTACTAAGGGGACATGTCCTCTACTACCAATTTCGCTTCGCTCCATACCCTCCTCCTGGGAATTGCGGAGTTGCTTCTCCCAAAACTAGTCGATGTTAGGCCTCGCCTAACTTGTACTTTTTTCATCAAAAATTCCTACACTTGGACTGCTCCCAACAGGTCCCTAACACTTACTTGTGGCTCGCCCCTGATCCACTTTCACTAGGATGCTTCGAATGTGCATCCCATACGATGTTCGACTTCGCAGCAAATTCCTAAAATATTTGTGCTCAACCTTGCAACTATTTCCTTAGTCTCTTGCTCAAACTCCTTGATCATTTCAAGCATCATCTCTGAGATGGGATCTTGGATTTTCTCCTTCACTGTATTCACTATTGTGCAGAGTTCCTGTAGTTTATCCTCAATTTCCTCAAAAAGTGCCAGTGTCTCTTCCTGCATCAGCTGTAATTTCGACGAAGTTTCAACTTCCTTCATCCTTGGTGCTTTCAGCTCCTTCTGAATCTCTTTCGTCTCTGCGAACTTCTGGATCCTTTTCCTTGGTGTAAAATCCTTCATATTTGTGTTCATAGAGTGAAGGTAATCGCATCAACTCCAAAAAGGGAAGATCCAAATCTAGACTGGGAAAAATAGAGTGCTGGAACTGTGGAAAGAAAGGACATCTGAAGAAAGACTGCAGATCTCTAAAGAAGAAAGCAGATGGACAGAAGGAAACTACCCAGGAAGCAAATGTAGCAGGTGATGTGTTACAAGATGCTTTGATTCTTGCATTAGATAATACTAGTGATTACTGGGTAGTAGATTCAGGGGCTTCATGTCATGCTACACCCCATAGGAAATACTTACTGATTATGTTCCAGGCGATTTTGGACATGTTTTATTGGGTGATGATGGGCCATGTAAAATTGTTGGAATGGGTAAGGTATGGATAAAAGTTAAGAATGGAACTGACGGGCTGTTAAAGGATGTTAGGCATATTCTTTCTATAAAAAGAAATCTGATCTCAACAGGGCAGTTGGGAGATGGCGGTTGTCTATCTACATTTGGAGAAAAGTGGTGGAAGAGCACTAAAGGATCAATGGTGATAACAAAAGGAGACAGGATAGGTACGTTGTATTTATGTCTTCATAATACTGACCATTCTATCTCTTTAGCTTCCACAGGAACAGATACAGCATTGTGGCATCATAGGCTTGGCAACATGAGTGAGAAGGGGATGCAGATTCTCCACTCAAGGAAGTTGCTGCCAGATTTGAAGCAAGTAAGTTTGGAATTCTGTGAGAACTTTGTTTATGGAAAAAAGAAAACAGTCAGATTTCTCAGGGTTGGGAAAGAAAAGAAGAATGAAAATTTAGAGCTAGTGCATACATATGTATGGGGACTGGCTCAGGTACAATCTCTTGGTGGCTCTCATTATTATGTTACATTTATTGATGATGCAACTAGGAAAACTTGGGTTTATTGCATTAGACAGAAATATGATGTGTTTGCTACTTTTAAGAAGTGGAAAGCTTTGGTTGAGAATGAGACAGGGAAAAGGTTGAAGTGTCTCAGATCTGATAATGGAGGTGAGGACTGCGGCAAGGAGTTTGATACTTACTGTTCATACCATGGGATTCGTAGAGAGAAGACAATCCTAGGAACACCATAAGAAAATGGTGTGTCATAAAGGATGAACAGAACGATCATGGAGCGTGCAAGGTGTATGAGACTGCATGCAGGGTCTCCCTTACAGTTTTGGGCGGATGCTGTAAATATTGTTGTTTATTTAATAAACAAAGGACCTTCAAGTGCTTTGGATGGTGGTATTCTAGAGGAGGCATGGAAAGATAAAAAGGTAAACTACTCATTTCTGAGAACGTTTGGTTGTGAAGCATTTTTCCATATTGATAAAGAAAATAGAACAAATCTTGAAGCTAAATCCAATAAATGTACCTTTATTGTATATGGGGTTGATGATTTTGGTTATCGCTTATGGGATTATGAAAATCACAAAATAATTAGAAGTAGAGATGTCATATTCAATGAAAAGGTCATGTATAAAGATCAGTTGCAAGGAAAGAAACAGGAAAAGGAAAACACAGAGTACACAATGCTTGATGAAATTCAAGAAAATGAAGTTCCAAAGGTGCCATTAAATCAAGAACAACAGCAAGTACCCAAAACTCCTGCAACTGCAAGAAGATCTACCAGGTTAAGTAGAATCCCTGAACGATACTCTCCTTCAATGTATTATTTGTTGATGACTTATTCTGGTGAACCAAAATGTTATGAAGAAGCAATGCAAGTGAAAACTAGAAAGAAGTGGGAGCAAGGCATGAACGAGAAGATGGACTCATTGGTAGGAAACCAGACTTGAGATTTGGTTCAGTTTCCTGCTGGTAAAAGAGCATTGCAGAACAAATGGATTTATAGGTTGAAGGAAGAAGAAGGAGGTAAGAAGCGGTACAAGGTTAGACTTGTTGTAAAGGGGTTTGCATAGAAGAAAAGTATAGATTTTGATGAAATATTTTATCCTGTTGTTAAGATGACTTCAATTAGTACTATCTTAAGTCTAGTGGCGGTAGACGATTTGCATCTTGAACAGTTAGATGTAAAAACAACCTTTCTCCATGGGGATTTGGAGGAAGAGATATATATGCAGCAGCCACAAGGGTATGAGGTCAAATGGAAGGAGGATTTGGTATGCAGGTTGAAGAAGAGCTTGTATGGCTTGAAGCAAGCTCCAAGGCAGTGGTATTTAAAATTTGATAGGTTTATGACAAAACAAGGTTAGAGTAGATGTCATTCTGACCACTGTGTTTATTTCAAGAAGCTAGACAATGAAAGATATATTATCTTGTTATTGTATGTGGATGACATGCTTGTTGCGGGGTCTAACATGCAGGATATAAATGTACTCAAAAGGAAACTAGCTAATTCTTTTGTGATGAAGGATTTGGGTGCTGTAAAGCAAATCCTTGGTATGAGAATAAGGAGAGACAAGAAAAATCGTAAATTGACATTGTCTCAGAGTGAGTACATACAAAAGGTGTTTGAGAGGTTCAGAATGCAAAATGAAAAACCAGTAAGTACACCTTTGGCCATCCATTCCAGTCTAAGGAAATGTGTCCCAAGACACAAAAAGAGACAGATTACATGTCCAAGATTCCCTATCAATCAGCAGTTGGCAGCTTAATGTATGCCATGGTGTGCACAAGACTAGATATTACACAAGCAGTGGGAGTTGTGAGTAGATATATGAAGAATCTAAATAAAGAACATTGGAATGTAGTACAATGGATTCTCGGGTATTTGAGAGGTACTACCACTCAGGCATTATGTTTTGGAGGTTCAAACACTATTCTATAGGGATATGTTGATGCAGATATGGCAGGTGATAAAAATAGTAGGAGGAGCACCACAGGGTATGTGTTTACTGTAGGTGGAACGACAGTAAGTTGGATTTCAAAACTACAGAAGGTTGTTGCACTTTCAACAACGGAAGTAGAGTATGTTGTTGTTAAAGAGGCTAGTAATGAGATGATTTGGTTGCAAAGGTTTATGGAGGAATTGGGTAAGAAGAAGAAGGATAGCAGGTTGTATAGTGACATCCATAGTGCCATTCATCTTGCAAACAACTCAACATTCCATTCCAGGACTAAACATATACAGCTCAAGTACCATTTCATACGCTATGTTCTGGAAGATGAAATGTTGAAGTTGGAAAAGATACACACTAGCCAGAATCTTGTAGACATGTTCACAAAGTTAGTGACCGTAGAGAAGCTGAGTTTCTGCTCGGTTTCAGTTGTCCTTCTAGCATGAAGGTGAAGAGGAGAAAGTTGCAAAGTCCAAGTCCAGCAAGTGCAGTAGTGGTGGATTTTTTGTGATCAGTCTCCAAGTGGGAGATTGTTGGTTGTGGAGCCTGATCTCCAGATTCAGAGATATTATTATTCAGCCGTGTCCGTACCCCAGGTTTGGTTATGATCCCGGCACGACCCTAGGGGGTCTATTTTCGCCAACATTTTTCGGGCCCATGGTTTTGGGTAACCCGTGGTATTTTCCCATTGTATCTCCCTTATAAAAGAAAGACATTGTAATATGGCTAGGGTTGATGTATTAGGCTTTATGCATTGTAAAGATCTTTGAGATCAGAAGAGAGACTATGAGACAGTGAAGAGGAAGTGCAGCAGTTATGTTGCAGGTTGTATCCCTTCACTTTGTTGGACGGAATAATAATAAGGACTGGCAACTTCAGTGTGGGAGTAGCCCAAGTTGGGTGAACCACGATATATCTGTGCCTCTCTTGTAATGTGTATGCGTGATTATATTTGCATTTCTATTTATTGTTATTTCTCTGCGATCTTGTTTTTCTAACACGATTTTTTCCACATGTTCGTAAACCTCAGTCCTTGGCAGTCTCCAATGAATACCGGGACATTCTATTGATAGTTAGGTTCTTTCCATCCTACAAAGGCAATCAACACTAACAACAAACAGAAATGGAACTTATGTCCACCATCTTGTGTATCTCAAATATCATATATAAATTCCTTCAGCAGATAGCTCTCCCAATTGTACTGAATTCCATCCTTGACGTTTGTAGCTAAGGAGATCGCAGTGGCCGACACCTCGTTCGGTATGCATTTTCTTAGGATTTTTCCTGTGAGCAATTGAACTATAAACCATGTAGCTTTATCCTTGATTCCAGCTGTTGTATATCTGCAGTTTCCCTTGAGAAACCCAAATTCACTCTTCATTCTCTTGGAAAGCTCTTTGTCCTTGTTCTTTCCTACAAACTCAACTACGAGATCAACACCTCTCTTGCTCAAGTGCATGATTTGGTAGATGAGATATATGGCTATGTCGATCTTGCAATATAACCACAAGTATCCATGGTGTGTATAGGAAAGTAGTGTGCGCACAACTGCTGTGAGCTCTGGGATCCTATCAAAGTGCAAAATGCACAGTACGTTCAATAACCCCGATGGTTGCAACGATGCAATTCAATATTGCGCTTGAATGCTTGTCTTCTTGTTGGATTCATCATGTTTCCTGCACATGTACTGGTCTTGTTGAAACTGTGGGTAATTTTCTTCTTCCATCAAGTCATGGTCCGTTAATTTTCACTCTGGAATTTTACCAAGAAAATTATCCTTAATTCGCACATGACTTGACATGGGCAGCAGATGAATCTCATATTGTGGATTCTTTGTGAGAAACACCACTGGAGCATTGTCTCTCATTGGAGGGATGTACTCTGGAACAAGTAGGATCAGCCTGTCGCAAGGTGGTTCTGCTGGAAATGGCTTTAGGATACTCGCGGCCTTCATCTTTTATTGCTCAGTGGCTTTCTGCTTTTCTTTTTGCTTATGTTCTGGAATGTTCCGTGGTGAAACCCTAGATGTTCCACCTCTCTTTGGGACTGCTTTCTTCACTAGCATATTCATGAGTCCTTCCAAACTAGAATTTCGAAAGTATCTTAAGATTTCATCTAAGTTTAATTTATCAGACCTGCACTATCAGCTTACTCTTTCTCTTTATTGGTAAAAACTTGGAAATTACAGGCAATAAAAATTAAAATTTGCGGTAAAACCAGTAAGTATGCATTCTTTACTATTTATAGGCATAGCAACACTAATGCGCGCCCAAAAACATCTAAATTAGAATTAAACGCCATGTCCGTTGGCCAAATCTTGCTTAAATCTTGGTCCTTTCCCTTCATTTAATGTGTCTTCAACAAACGAATATGCCTTAAAAGAGGAAACATCCAGTTCCTGAAAGTACTGTATAACGGCTACTTTTTGACCAAAAAATGTAACGGCTTGTTTTTTTTTACCTCGTTGATGGTTAGGTGAATTGCAAGGTTCATGGTGCATTTCCCTTCTCTCAACTTGAACTTCGCAGTGCGACCCCTTATTTTACTTCGCAACTAAGCTTGCTATGTGTGCTTCGTAGCACATCTTTCCATATTGTGAAACTGTGTATTTTAAAAAAATTGTGTGCAGACTCTGCCCTTCATTTTTAGTGTCCAATTTCAACTGCACTTGACACTCAAAACCTTTTTGCATTGCTTAACTGATACCTGGAAGAGTAGGGCCATCGCTGTAAGGATTTAGTCTACTCTCATTAACAATTCCTTGCAAATTTTATCTAAGTAATGTGGCTAATTGAACTGGGCCACCATTAGTGACATGCTTAACAATGTATGGTCCTAACCAATGCATTTTGAATTTTACAGGAAATTTCATAAATTTGCTATCATAGAGGAGGACAAGGTCTCCTACCTGGAAGAATTTATTCTTGATGTGTCTATCATGCCATACCTTTTCTCTTTCTTTATACACTTGTTGGTGAAAACCTGCAATGAAGCGATATCCCTCCAATCCAACTAATTGTAGTAATATTTCATCCATTGTCTGATCATCATCCATATATGTGAATGTTTCAATTCTCAAGCTGGGTACTATGTATTCCATGGGAATGATAGCTTCCTATCCATATGCTAATCTGAAAGGTGTATGACCTTTCAAACTTCTTACAAGTTGTTCTATATGCCCATAATATTGTTGATATTCCAAGATCCCAATCATCCCTATTTTTGTTGCATAACTTGGTCAATGCATTCTCCAATACTTTATTAAAGGCCTCTATAGTTCCATTGGCTTGTGGATGATATGGTGTTTTCTTCTGATGGTATATTTGAAATTCTTTTGTCAAGGCTGCAATAGCTCTATTCAGGAAATGGGTTCCCTGATCGCTCATTAGAATCTTTGGAAATCCAAACCTTGTCAAAATATTCTCAAAAATGAACTATGCGGCAGTAACTATGCTACAGTCCTTCACTGGTTTTGCCTCTTCCCATCTAGTTAGATAATCTGTAGTTGTGATGATATATCTTGAGCCATTTTTCTTCCCTGGTGGGTTAATAGGTCCCACGAAGTCAATAGCACATTTATCGAAGGCTTGCAATGTCAGTTGTGGCATCAATGGCATCTCATCTCTGCGATATGGTTTTCTTGTTCTTTGGCATACATCGCACTTTCGACAATGTTATTTTGATTCTTTGTGTATCGTAGGCCACCATAGTCCTGATCTCAAAATTTTCTACATAGTGTCATCCGGATACACCTAAATGTTCTTGGGCCATTATAATAGGTCTTTCATGTTCTAGTACGCATCTTCGCAATAATTCACTTGGTCCCAATTGTATAATTGTCCCACAATTAGAGTAAATTCAACTTCTCTTACCACTAATTGTTTCTTCTGTTGCATAGTAAATTTTGTAGGTGCTAATCCTGTAGTCATAAATTCTACAATATCTCTGAAATAGTCATCTACTATATGGATAGAAAACAACTGCGCATTTGGTAGATTATCCTCAGATTACTAGGTTCAATATCGCCTGTACACCTATGTTATCTAGCACTTCATCTGTGAATGGAGTAGGAAATGGGTCATGTAGAGATGCATCATTCAATTTCTCGAGGTCCACGCAAATTCTAATTTCACCTTTAGCCTTCTTATCTTGAATTACCATGGGAATTATCCATTCTTATTCTTCTACTTGTTCAATAATTCATGCGTCAAGCATTTTATCAATTTTTTCTTTCACTCTTTCTTTATATCTGGGATTCAATCTGTAAGGTATTTGCTTAATAGGATTTGCATTAGGATTGAGAGGTATTTTCATAACTCCAAATTCACCTAAAATGCCTTTCATTTCAGAAAACTTGGTAGGAAACAAATATTGATATTCGCGCAGTAGGTCTGCAATATGTCCTATTGTTTCTTCATCCCAGTAATCCCCAATAGAAGCAAACTTTGGTTCATCACTGGTACCAATATTGATCTTTCTAGTCTTCACGGGATTACTCAGGTCTAGAATTTGTAAATCAAGTCCTTCTACATCGTGTTTTCCTTCAGAATCAAGTATACTCACATCGTGAGGATCTTCATTTTCATCTTCATCTAGCGTGAATTTATAACACTCAAGGGCATTATCCAACTGTATTTCCCAATTTGTTTTTTTTATATACAGGAAATGAGACATCATTAAATATATTCTTTTTAATGATCTATAAATCCTCATTGGCACTCGGACAATCATACTCAAAACTGAAAGTGGATTGAAAGTAATTTATCATTATGTGCCAATCTGTTGTACCTCTGCGAAGTTCTGCTTCTGTATACCATTTCTTTGTTATTTGATCCAATGTGTGCACAAACATATGAACTCATTATGTCTTATGTGTATGCATCCATGCTTTCAATCTAAATTCTATATGATGTCTAGGATCTATCTGTCCATTGTATTTTTCTTGTACAATCTCAGTTTGCTCTGCAAGTCTGATTTCTATAATTTTCTTACATCATTCCATGTGTTCAGGTTGTCTTTACGCGCAACCCACCATCTAGAAGGTGTAGCTCACAATGCTATATCCAAAGCTGATAACTTATGTTCATCTGAAACTGATACTAGATATTCATGAATAAATGCGTGGATGTTACCCAAACCATCATAAGTAGGAATTGGACTTACCTATGTTCCAATCCAACGTAGTGACTTTTTTTATCTTCGCACATCGCCTTGTTGATACTTCATGCATTCGGCTCTGTCAGTTATCCATTCCTGCCTATGATTATGATATGCAAGAACTGTCGCATCTCCAATTCAACGTTCCATCATCTGTAGGATTAATGTAATTGGCTTGATTCACTTTCATCTTGTATATATTATCAAGTTATTGAGCTCTGCATTCTTTTCGGACTGGTTCAACATACTTAAGTCCTTGTGAAGGATCCAAGGGTGCGATAACCCTGATATCCGATCCTTCAAATATCATTTGTTTTTTTTTTCGAGATTGATAATTGCGAGGTTATCAATTTCCCAGACAATCCCCAATAATGTAGGATAAGGATTGATTTCATCTATGATCTCAATAACCTTGAAGTCTACTTTACTTCGCACTCCATCAATGTCAACAAGAAAACTTGATAATATCCTAAAAGGTATAACTTTTTGTTGGTTAGCTAACCTCAAATGTATAGGAAACCAAGATAACTTTAGATTCCCCATTTGTTCCCATGTTGTTTTTGTCAGGAAATTCACCTCTGAGCCTAGGTCGAGAATGACCTGGTTCATTTCAAAATCTTCAATCTGTGCATTTAGACTCATTTATTATCTTCCTATACTTCTATGGTTCTTGATATTGTTGGCACAGGATAGATCCGCAGGAAGTGCGGAAGCCGACAGGCGCGAAAGCTAAATCCCGTGAAAGAAGGAATCATCGTGAAGTCCAAGGAAGCGCAAGAATAGTTTAGAATACTTAATTGATAAGTCGGTCAAATGGACCATTTTGTAATAGGATAGAAGCATATAAATAGAAGTGAATTGTAAGCCTAAGGGCATCTAATTTTTGGAGATAAATGTGATCTTTTGGGTTCGGTTATAGCTGTGATATGATGACTTGACTATTCTCTGGGAAGTTTGTTCCGCAGATGTTAATGAATGAAGATGTTTGGTTATGAATTCTATTGTTGTGCCATGATGCGATAATGGGCTATTTAAATACTTTCTATTGATTTGTGTGGATGCATGTTGTTGGTTGATGCAAATGTGTTGTTGAATATGCTTTGAAACATGTATAATATGAATAAGATGCAAATGATTGGTTAATAGACTGCTGTGAGTACTATCATCTCTGGTTCATATGATAGTGTGACTTCTAGGTATAAGAGCATATCCTCCTCACCACTGCGGAAGCTTGGTTCCTGCGGCACCCTTATCTCCCTTGGGTGAGACCTCACCTGCTTCATAGGTGTTGCTGGGAAGGGTAACTCCTTTCCAGGCCGGTGAATAAGGGGTTTTTGGTGTTGTTGACGACATTGTGAACCCCTGTCGAAATACCCTATGTCAACATTCTGTTTCCAGGACCCTAAGAAGAGAGAAGAGGATATGTTGTGGCATTTGACGAAGCCAGAGATCCAAGAGTGGTTCAGTCAGAAAGCATAAGAGTTCGCGAAGGAAGAAATGAGGAACCCGGTAAAGACAGTAGAAAGTTGGTTACAAAGCACATATATTCGGATATCCATGAGATATTCTTCGTTGAGTTTCCAATAATACTACAGGAGTGGCTCGTGCAGCTGACATTCAGAGGACATACCAACCAGAGTATTAGATCAAATCAGTGGACTCCACAATTAATTTGACAGCTGAAGCAAGTCAAAAATACAATATCAAGGGTTGTTGATTTCTGGGTCGATAGTATCCTATAGGGGTACATCACTAAGTTCGCAGTAGATACCAACAGTTCTTACAGCGACACGGAAAGATGATTTTTCAGGGGACCAAGGGGAAGGTTCGTCCTGTCACTAAACCTGTGGATTAAGATGCTGATGTGAGAAAAGGGCATGTTGAAAATGACCTTCGATGAGTAGACAGATCGGTGTGCAGGGGTTGTAGGTATCGCATGGTTATGGATCCTCTAGGAAAGATGCAAGGTAGATGGACATGAGCGATGATGAATTTTTAAGGGAATTTGAGGAAGACTGTGGAACCTTGAGAATTGGAACGATATTCTGGCATCTTGATAAGAGGAGGAGGACTGAGGAAGAGTCCCTTGAGAGAACCGGAAGGGAATACTACGCAACAAGGCCACAGAGGACAGAGCTCCCTTATTACAAGGAGGAAGGTGGTGACCAGTCTACTTGAGAAGAAGGACAGATCATAAGCTACCACATACCTTCAACCCCACACACAACTTATCAATTTAAAGGAAAATCCACAAATAACTCCGAGAGCTATCCCACGTGTAGCGAAAAAAGTAGTGCATCAGTAAGTAACAATAGTAGGAACACCACGATGGCGGACGATACGAAGATGCCGAGCTTTGTGGGAGACAGGACAGAGGATCCCAAACAGTTTTGGTTTTTATGAGAAGCAGTGTGGACCATGAAGTAGGTCCAAGATGAAGACATCAAAAACGGAAAGTTGGCGACGACCTTTCGAGGCCGGGCGCTGGACTGGTTAATAAATTTTACCAAGGTTCTAGAAAAACGTTGGCAGAAATTAAAACAGCGATGATTCAGGAATTTAAAAAACCCAAGTCATAAGCACAATACATTACTGAGCTCAAAGAGATTAGGAAATACCCAAATGAGCCAGTATGGGAGTTTGATCAAAGATACAAGACACTGATAGTGAAAGTCAGCTTTCCAATAAATGACCTGCATCATAAAGCATGGTTATCGCTGGGATGGTACCACATATTCGAGGACCATTGATGTAGTAGAAGGTTGCAGATCAAGCTGAAGCATTAGAAATTGCAATGAAGCTAGAGGCTTTGCCGATCAGAGAGACTGGAGCTGGAACGGACAAGATTCAAGCACAAATGGCTACGTTGACGCTCCAACTGCAGGACATGAAGCAAGGAAAAGATACCCATGCAGATGTATGGTGCACCAAATGCAGGACGGAAGGACACCATAAGGATAACTATTCACTATTTCAGCAGTATTTGAATTCGGGGGCGCCAAACCCCCTTCGCCAGGAAGGCCTTTCATGGTGTCCCATTTTCCATGCCAAGGGACATCGACCGAAGGACTACATATACTTACAGAATATAGTGTCGAAAGCGGCAAGTCTGTATTGTAAATTTTGTCGATCAGTGGGGCACTATGAAAAGGATTGCAGAGCCCATGATTTGTTGCAAGAACAAAACATGGATGCATACCTAGTAAAGGGAGAAGAGCAACAACTGGGGATGCAGCAGCCGTAGTATGCCCAGCAGCAACCGTAGTTTATTCAGGCACCTCAATTTGACCAAGAATAATATGGGCAACTACAGTATGGCGCACCGCAGTATCCGCAACCACAGTACCAGCAGTCACGGTATCAACAATACCCACAACGCAGTATCAACAAACACAGTATCAGCAGGCATAGTACGGACCACCACATGGAGGATTTGGTGGAGGATTCCGCGGAGGATGTGGTGGTGGCGCAGGAAGAGGAGGAGCCACCAGACGGGGTCGAGGACCTCCTACATGTTATAATTGTGGGCAACAAGGACATTTCGCAAGGGGATTTCCCCAATCTGGCCTCGCAATGCACGTACTGCAGTGGAGTGGACCATACCATCGAATATTTCCCACATCTCATCGCTAGATTGTAGATGAAGAACCTACCATCTCCAACGAACCAAAACCAGAATTAAAACCAAAACCAACCGGCAGTACAGAAGATATCAGCAGAAGTTAGAAAGCACTCTACGGCGGTGTGAAGAGTGACAGAAGGAATGGAAACAACAGGAGCCAACTAGCCGCACCATAGGATTCGACCAATGAAAGCAAAACATGTCGTCCTCAATGAGGAGGCCGAAAAGGACGTCTTCTCAAAGGCACAGCAGGGAACGTTGAGGCGATAGAGGAATGCATCTCCTCAAGCAGAGATTTATGATATGCCGCCAACGTTCGATCGAACAAAACCGCGGTGAAAGGCCACTACTGTAAGAGCATTCAACAAGATTTTTTTATAATTAGCAAAAGATGAGGAGGCATTGGAGGAGATATCCAAGCTATTGCGTCAACAGGAGGGTGGACATCAGGAGCTCAGGGTCAATCGCTTACATAAGAAAAGGAAGACAAGTAAGGAGATGAGGATGTCAGCTCAAATCAGAGCATTCAATGTCGACTCCATTATTTTGGATTTAGGGTTAGATGTGAATATTCTGACAAAACAAAAGTAGGAAAGTATAGGAAAACCACAAATGACCTGGTCACTGGTACATTTGCGATTGGAAAACTAGAGCAAGGTCACCCCCCTTGGCCGAGTGTGTCAACTTCCCGTCGAAATCGAGGGACTTCAGACATATGCCGATCTCAATGTTATAAAAATAATAGACAACACATGTCCATATCCAGCACTATTGGGAATTGACTGGACCATGGAAAATCAGGCGATCATTAATTTCAAGAAGCGGATCATGTCATTTGAAGATCGGGAAATAAGGGTTGTCGCACCACTAGATCCTGCGGAAGGACAACGATACGTGGAGCCCACCAAAGATGAAGATACAGAAGGATGGGACATCCTATATAACATTTATGGATATTATATCAATCCAACTGATGAAGGGGAGTTATAATGGTGTATCTCTAGTTCAGCATCTTCGGACTCAGATGAGGCATTGCAAAATTGGCAAAACTGACTTCATGAGGTGTTGTTTCACAGATGTGCAAGGATAACACAGTCGATACGTTGGGTGGCTACTGAGGAGTGTGCGCTCCCAATGTGTGAAGGATTACCATATTTGAGCACCTTCCTAACATAATTCAAAGAAAAGGTAACAGAATCGCAGAGACTCTTGGCCTTGGAGGAAGCATTGAAGGCTACTCCTGTGTGCTTGTGGGCAGCACATAAGTCGAGGATATCAAATTGGCCACTATGCCGACGCCTCTTGGAGGTACATTTCGGTGACACCACAACATGGAACGGACAAAAGTACAATGGAAGGAGTAACCCGAACGAACATGTGAAGGCTTGTCAACACCAATGGGCAGTGCGACCGGAGCAAGAGTGGGTGCATGCCTTCGTGTATACCTTGGATGAAGTACCGCGGAGTTGGTATGTCGCAACGGAGCTGCAACTTGGTACACTCTCTTGGGATTAGTTAACAATTGGTTTCAGCCAAATGTTCTCCTTCTCAGACAAAAATCCCTTCATCTAAAATGCACTTCAGGAAATCAAGAAGAAGATTTTTGAGGCGGAACCGACAGTGTAGCCATCAGAACTCCGATGGACCATGACACCCGAAATGATGATGGACTGCTACAATGTCTCAGGAGAGCTGAATGATGACGATGAACCAAGAGCCACACATGTGCTGGATTCCGAAGGCTGTCAAAACGTGAAGGAACCTAAGCTACCATCAGACAAGTACAACCAGTCGTTGAAGATTACGAAGGTAAACATCGGGTCGGAAGAAAACCCGAAACTCGCGAGCATTGGAGATTATTGGGATGAATCGACTATCGTGAATATGACAAACCTGCTACACAAGTTTCAGGACTTGTTCTCAATGAAATTCTCAGAAATGAAGGGAATCTCCAGGGACCTCGACGAAATGAAGATCCCCCTGAAACCTGGTGCGAAGCCGATTAAACAAAGACCATATCGCTTAAACCCGCGACACAAGGAACGAGTATAGGCTGAGCTTGAGAGGATGTTGGAAGCCAGCATCATTGAACCCATAGAAGATTTGGAATGGATTAGTCCGATGGTCGTCTAAGATAAGAAAACCAGTGAAGTAAGAATTTGTGTCGAATTAAAGAAGTTGAACGATGCTTATTTACATGACCCATTCCCAACACCTTTCACAGATGAAGTACTCGAAGGAGTTGGCAGTCAGGAAATTTACTCGTTTACAGATGGGTTCTCGGGCTACCACCAAATTAGGATTGCGAAGGAGGCTAGGCATAAGACCACGTTTATCATGGAATGGGGTTGTCATCAATATACAGTAATGCCATTCGGTCTAAAGATTGCCCCCGCAATATTTTCACAACTAGTAGTTGTGGCATTCAAAGACTATATCCATAAGTTTCTCTCCGTATACATGGAAGATTAGATAGTATATGGGTTGGTCAAGAACCACATTGCGAACCTCAGACTGATGTTAGAACGATGTATCCACCACCAGATATCTCTTAACTTGAAGAAATGCATCTTTTGTGCCCCATTCGGGATACTGCTGGGACACATTGTTTGCAAGGAGGGCCTGTTAGTTTATCCAACAAAGATTGCCATCATTGTTGAACTTCCACCCCGGACAACAGTTAAGAAACTCAGGGAAATGTTGGGCCACACAGGTTGTTATCGCAAGTTCATCAGAGGATACGCCGCAATCACAGCACCCATGGAGAAACTACTAAAGAAAGATGTGAAGTTCGAGTGGAACGGAGAATGCCAGAAGAGCTTAAATGCTTTGAAGACAAAGATGGTGGAAGCACCCATCCTTGCCTTCCCAGATTGGAAGAAAGAGTTTCATGTCCATGTTGATGCGTCATCCATCACACTCAGTGTTATCTTGGCCCAAACAGGTGAAGGTGACATCGACCATCCGATAGCTTTCGCAAGTAGGAAGTTGTCGACAACAGAAAAGAACTATACAACCACTGAATGAGAAGGACTAGAAATGGTCTATGCCTTACAGAAGTTTCAACATTATCTTTTAGGGGGACACTTCAAAATTTTCACCGACCATTCAACGTTGAAATATTTGGTGAACAGGCCCGTGATGGGGAGGGGAATTTGCCGATGGCTACTACTCTTTTAGGAATTCGATTTTGAGATCATCGTGAATCCAGGACGGTTAAATGTAGGACCAAACCACTTGTCAAGGATCAAGTCGGGGGAGGAATCACGAAGCATCGACGAAGGATTACCGGATTCTTAGCTATTCAGAATTGAAATGGTCGATGACTACTATGAACAAATTATTCAGTTCCTAGCAACAGGAAAGGCGCCGGAGGAGTTCACCACCAGTCAGAAGAATCGGTTAGTTGTCAAGGCAACGAACTTCCAACTAATTGCAAGACAGTTGTATAAGATGGGCACAGATGAGATATAGCGTCGCTACGTTCTCCCACATGAGAAGGAAAGGATTTTAGCCGAAGCACATGATGGCTTTGCTAGAGGACATTATGGAGGTCGGGCCATCGTGAAAAAGATCCTGATGGCTGGGTTATGGTGGCCAACCATGCATAGCGATGCTACTAACTATGCCAAGACCTTCAACGTCTTCCAATGCACAAGAAAACCATCAATATGAGACGAGATGCCATTAGTACCCCAGGTTACGTTGCAAGCATTCGACAAATGGGCAGTAGATTTTGTAGGGCCCATTAACCCTCCAGGAAAACGCACTAGATCGCACTACATCATAACTGTGACAGAGTATTTGACACGTTGGGCGGAGGCTGCGCCAGTCAAGGATTGTACCGCATCAACGACCTCCATATTCAAATTTCCAAAGGTTTTGCTAAGCGACCAATGGATGCACTTTGCGAACAAGACAATCGCAGCACTAATGGAAGAGTTTCAAGTTTAGCATAAGAAAAGTACTCCCTACCACCCTCAAGCAAACGGGATAGTAGAAGCATTCAACAAAATCCTGGAACACGCACTCATGAAGGTATGCAACACAAATCGAAACGATTGGGACCTTAAAATCCAAGCGATCCTCTAGGCCTATCGAACCACATGCAAACAATTAACTAGCCAAACTCCATTTAAACTTGTCTATGGTAAAGAATCAGTTATGCCGATGGAATAATTCGTTCCAAGCTTGCGTATCACAGTGGCCACAGACATGAGTGATGATGGTGGGTTGGAAGAACGACTAGCACAATTAGTACAATTAGAGGAAGATCGGTTCATCACCGGATTCCACCAGAAGGTTGAAAAGGATCGCTAGAAAGCATGGCACGACCATCATATTAAGCAGAAATACTTTCAGAAAGGAGACACGATGTTGCTATACGATAGCAAGTTCGCGAAACACCCGAGTAAAATACAAATGCACTAGTTAGGACCCTATATCATCAATTTTGTCGCTAATGGTGGTGCAATGCAGCTACATACCTTAGATGGGGCATTGTTTCCCCACATGGTGAACGAAAATAGGCTAAAGCTCTATCGTTGTGATACGACACAGCAGTTAAAAAATAAAAAGATAAAAATAATATATATATATACATAAACCGATAAATAACAGATGGCACATCAGCTGGAGGAAACTGCACACTAGGATGGGTTGTACCGTAGCTAGGGATGTGGACAACGACAGCAGCATGGGGTTTTCGGATGCTAAGTTTTGATCAGTTGGACGAGATTGGCGCCAGCGCTAGGCACGTTTGGCATGCATCAGCATGAAATGGAAGCATGGCCAGGGGCACCAAGGATGATAAATTGCATAGGGATAACAGGCAGAATAGTTGGGAGCAGTATAGTCACCCATCACGCACGTAGGAAGCCCCGTTACCACACGTAGGGGAAATGATGACAAAATCGGCACTTTAGAGGAATAGATTCGTGAGGGTTGTTCAAAGTAGACATTCTGAACAATTGAAGAGAATAAATACGGGCATTAGAGGTTAAGCGAAGCACCGAGATAGTTACCAGAAGCAAGAAATACATGCTGAGAACAGGTCAGGTCATTGCATAAGTTAGGAATTCCAAGGAGGCTATGGAAATGATCCATTTCATTTCCTACGGTAGCACACCAGGGGCACTAAGGGCCCAAACGATGAGCGTGCATGAGCGCCTTGAGAAGAAAGGAGTCGGGAACTCGGGGGTCACAACGACGAGGTTTCACCCAAGATGTCTAAGCATATGGTAGCAGTTCAAAGCTTCATGGTCCCAGTGAACACTAGAAGAATATGGGGGAAACTCCCTAGACCTGGTAGGAGGCAATCCAAGGCGCAAAACAGATGTAACAGAGTAGTCGGCCTGTTTTCCACCTTGGTGATGTCAATGACAGATGTCTCAGGCAGGAACAAATGGGGACCGAACCAACAAAATCTAGAGAGATAGATGATCAAGGATTCAAGATACTGGAGGATGAGTGCAAGAAGTACATGACAGTGAACCTGTGATCGACAGATGGAGATAATAAAAACACAACAACGAGTTCCAGACAGCAAGAACAGTTTCAGAAACTAAGCACAACATAAGGCAGGTGCACAACAGAGGCATCTAGCTGAAGTGGCTCGAGGGCAAGCCACAAGTTTGTGTTGGGGGCCTGTTGACATGGGATAGATCCGCAGGAAT
This sequence comes from Larix kaempferi, assembly GCA_027924585.1. Lineage (NCBI taxonomy): Eukaryota > Viridiplantae > Streptophyta > Pinopsida > Pinales > Pinaceae > Larix > Larix kaempferi. Next base: position 5,893,339 of record BSBM01000802.1, on the reverse strand, counting down.
TGTGGAAGCCGACAGGTGCAAAAGCCAAATCCCGTGAAAGAAGGAATCATCGCCAAGTCCAAGGAAGCGCAAGAATAGTTTAGAATACTTAATTGCTAAGTCGATCAAATGGACCATTTTGTAATAGGATGGAAGCATATAAATAGAAGTGAATTGTAAGACTAAGGGAATCTAAGTTTTGGAGATAAATGCGATCTTCTAGGTTCGGTTATAGCTATGATATGATGACTTGACTATTCTCTGTGAAGTTTGTTCCGCAGATGTTAATGAATGAAGATGTTCAGTTATGAATTCTGTTGTTGTGCCATGATGTGCTAATGGGATATTTAAATACTTTCTTTTGATTTATGTGGATGCATGTTGTTGGTTGATGTGAATGTGTAGTTGAATATGCTTTGAAACATGTATAATATGAATAAGATGCGAATGATTGGTTAATAGACTGCTGTGAGTATTGTCATCTTTGGTTCATACGATAGTGTGACTTCTAGGTATAAGAGCATATCCTCCTCTCCACTGCAGAAGCTTGGTTCCTGCAGCACCCTTATCTGCCTCGGGTGAGACCTCACCTACTTTGCAGGTGTTGCTGGGAAGGGTAACTCCTTTCCAGGCTGGTGAATAAGGGGTTGTTGGTGTTGTTGACGATAGTGTGAACCCTTGTCAAAAGAACCTGTGTCAACAGATATCATGAACTGCTCTATGTGCATCATTTACTGTATTACGTTGTTTGTAATGTCCCAATAGGTTCTGTAATTATCCTAAGGTGTTCCCATGCCTTAGAATCTTTATGCATCTATGTAGAAACTGTGTAATAAAACTCATATGTCCTGGAAAAGTTCACGATCCATCATACGAGATCGACATGTCTAGTACCGATGTCTAGTCACTTCGCAATTGGGTCCTCATGGTTGAAGGTTCTGAGTCCTGAAAGCCTTTTCTTGCTTCCATGAATACCTTTTTATCCTAGTCAGGGTTGACTACGGGCATTTTTCCAGTTGATTTTCTTACCCAAGGCCCATCAGTAGGCTTTGGTCTGTTTATGTGATCTTCAGAATTCGAAGCTTCGTTTGTCCTATCATTTCCTGTTGTAGCTCCACTTCGCGTCACGACATGGATGTTGCGATCTTCATTTCTTTTCTCAGTTGTGATCATCTATATATTCTGGTTCTATCCTTCCATTATTTTCTCTTGCATTTTTCCTTGCAAAATGGGACATGCTTCAACGACATGGTCAAATGACTTACAGTACTTACAAGTAGTGCAAGGGTTCTGACAGTCTCTGGCTAAATGTCATGGTTGTGCACAGTTAAAATAGACAATCTGACCTCTTCCTCTTCCTTCTCCAATGTTTCTTACTCTTCCTATGAATCCACCATGTCCTCTATATGTGCCTTGATCATACTTCGCATTTTTATTATTATGCTATGTTTCTCCTTGGACTTGGTAGACATCATGCTTTATTTCTATCATGAGGTCATATGCTTTGCAGCTGGCATCATCATGGCCAACTGATTTACAAAATGTGCAATACAGTTTCTTTGGTGTTTGTACATACTTCTGAAGTAGGTAACAATCCTCTAGTTGATGTCCTCTACATCGTCAAATATAGCACCATGGTCCTTGCTATTGATTCAATGGATTCGGTGCTCCACAAGTGATGTAATCTATAAATACAGGACAGTGTTCCTTGGAATGTCCTTCGGATTTACATTTAGTGCACCAAAACCCTTCTCTTATCTCTTTTCTTTTTCTTCATATCTTGTAGCTATAATAACAAGTTTGCTAGCTATGTCTATATTTGTACCATTCCTGTGCTAGTTTCTCCGATGGGCGAATCTTCTCGCTTCATCGTGATTTCCAATGCTTCTATTTGCGATGTTACCTTATGTTGCATCAGTGGTAATCTAATGTGGGGCAACAGCGCATCTATGAACCATTCTTGATGATGTTGCAGTGTTATTTCAAAGCTAACTTGATCTAACAAGGCTTTGAATTATGATCAAACTCCCACACAGTCTCATTAGGTTTTTGTTTGATTTCTTTTAGCTCTGTAATGCACTGAGATTTTGAATTAGGTTTCTTAAATTCTCTAATAAGCACAATTTTGATATCCACTAGTGTTTTGTTCTATCCAACAGAATATTTCATGAACCATGTTAAAGCTCTATCTCTGAATGTGGTAACTAGCTAAGATTGTTTTATAGCATTGTCATGTACTTGCTTAACGTTTCATACAGCTTCATAGAGAAACCAATGTTGCTCTGGATCTTCTAGACCGGTTCCTTTAAAAATAGGTAGCTTAATGTCATCTGCCATTCTTCTTATAGGTGGTGTAGTGTTCTGAAATGTGGAAGTTATACTGCTACTTGGATGATACTAAGTACTTGCTCCTGCAGTGTTACTACTACTAGTGTTCTGCGAACTAGTAATATTTATTTTGTCAACTATAGGTTTTTGTGGAGTAATAGGCTGATAGCCAATATGTCTCGATTTTGTTTCACTATCAGACTCAACCTGATGTGATTTTCTATCACTTCCTAACTCAGTTTCTAGGAATGTGCGAGGTTCAGCTTCACGAAAGCTCTTTCTAGTGCTAACTTTATATCTGTTTCCACTTCACAAAATACCAATATATTCATCTATGTCACTATCTGTGTTACTGAACATTACAGACTCAAACACTAGGAATCTGATTGCATTCTTAAGACTCATTTTTTAGCTAATAGCATTTTAATGTATAAACTCAAGTTTTTCAGGTACTTACCTCTAAATCCTTGGAAGAAATATCCTTCTGTTGCACTGTAAGACTTCAATGTTTCCACAACAAACTCCATAACATAGCCTTCTAGTAAGCTATCCAACCAAAATTATACTACTCCTGAAATATGGTTGTCAATCCCTTTAAGCCTCTGAATCAGTTCTGGATTCCAAATTGTAGGTTCTCCACTCTGAAAACAATTTTTTCATTCTATTATCCTTGATATCCACTCATGTAACTCAGTAGAAAAAGATGCGAAGAAAATTTCATGTAGGTCAGTGAATATATACCTTTGCAACCATTGTTCTATGGTAAGACGCAGATGTCTGTTCTCTTTTTTTGCAAACTGAAGTTTTGACTGGCTTACCTAGTTCTGCATTTCTCTCTTCTCTGGATTCCACATCAATCTTTCACTTTATTGGAATAGAAAGTCTCAAGGAAACAAAACCATTTGTTGTGCTTTCTTATTCATATCCACATAACAAATCACCAGTTCTAGCACGGCAATGAAACCATTTGTTGGATACTTATTCTTCTATGGGATGACCTGGGTTCAACGGATCTTCTTACTATAGACCCAACAAAATCTCCTTCAATGTCCCTTTCGGCATCAACCTGTGAACATGCTCAAGTCTCACCCGAAGCAAAGATGGGTGGTTACCGAATCAGGTTTATGCAACCTTGGTGACACGCGGTTAGGTTATGCGAGCTTGCAATGTTCTCTTCACTCAACATCTAATTCACAAATTATTACCAATATGTAACTGCGTACTTCGCAGTTATCAACAACCTACAGAATTCGCTGAATATTTTCTACCTATACTCTAATAACTATGCATTTATCATACTTAACATGACTTCGCAATGCTCATACATGTGTGTTCCACCTACTTAATATATCATTCTCATTCACATTCATATGAAAGCAAATATACAAGCATAATCATACATGAACACTAAGCATATCATAAATTCACACGCATAACACACATATTTACATGGTTCACCCCCCATATGGGAGATACGTCCACGGGAACTATTCTTATATTACTTGGAAGGGGTAATAGTTCCAGTATGCACAGTCTACTGCAGACTCTTCTCTACAATAGATCTTTGTGCACACAGTTGCAGATTCTTTTCCTTTATTAGATCTCTCAATCTAGATCTAGCAATATCTAACCTTCTAATAATAATAATCAACCCTTCCTTATACAAAATTTCCCTTTATATAGATTGTTCTTGAAGGTCACATCTTTACAATAGCTATGGGACAACCCCCATAGTACCCTTAAACCAAAAATGGCATGGTTCTCCTGTTGACCACGCTTTGCCTTAACTTCATTGGAGATTTGTTGTCCTTTTGCGCCACTTCTATTGCGCTAACGCTTCTTCTGACGGTCGCAGTTCTGACCGTGCGGCTCTGACACTACAGTGGCGCGTCTTTTACACCATTCTGCTTCTTAACTCTTTGCTTTTGTACCTGACAGTACACTGCTTCATTCATAACTGCTCCATCTACCCTTGATCGTCCTTAGTACTCCGTCTTTACTAAGGGGATGGGTCCTTTCCTGCCAATTTCGCTTCGCTCCATACCCTCCTCCCGAGAATTGCGGAGTTGCTTCTCCCAAAACTAGTCGATGTTAGGCCTCACCTAACTTGTACTTTTGTCATCAAAACTTTCTGCACTTGGGTTGTTCCCAACACATCACCAATTCATTTTTTTGTTGTTATTTTACCAAGGAATCCAATAATTTTACTAATTATAAAATATGTATATGTATATTTTATAATTTGTGCCTAAGGAGCATTTTCCATTTTTAACCCATTTTCCCTAAACTTCTTGAGACTGGTATGTGGTCATACAATGTTGGAATAAAGAAAATGATGGATCGTTGGAAATATTATATAGAGTCCTATAATAAAAATCCATCTAATTTCCTAAAATGTGGACAAGATCAATCTTATATCCATCATAATACATGGATTCAGTTGGCCCCACTATGTGACCAATGAAAGGGACCAATGTTGAATTTTTTTCAAATTATGCTTATAGCTCTTGAAATATGACATGATTATCCATAAACATGTATTTGATGAAATGCGAGTGTTATGGAACTCACCAATAACCCTATGATAGCCTTTCCAAGGCCTCAAAAGAAGCGTGTTTGAAACAAGTGAATGAGGCCGGTTTCCACTTAAATGAATACCAACAAGGCTTAGTCAAACACTCTGGTCATGATGGTTGTTTTGAATATGTCCCAAAAGGTGATAGTATTCCATAAAATACTTAAATATGATAGCCATTTAGCTTTAGCACCCTAAATTCAATGTAGGGGTCTGACCAACATGAAATCCAACCACTAAAATTATCATGTTCCCATTTTGTCAGTACCAAGAAGCAAATAATGTCACATCAAACCCCATGGATCCTAGTGAAAGTCAATTAATTAATTAATAAGGGGATGACATTACTTAGGCAATTAAATTATTAACTAGGAATAATTTAGCCTATAGTTGTTTTAATTAATTAAATTAGAAGTGATGTAATCATTATTTTTATTTTTTATTATTAATTACATATGATGATGAGTTGGATGATGACAAGGTCCCCATGAGGGTGCATGAAGAGATAAGGCTAGCCTTATGAATTTTCACACCAAAGAGGAATCTGGAAGAAAACATGCACAAATCAAGGTGTCAAAAAAAAGAAGGAAACTGGCAAAAGCAGTGCATAAAGAAGGAAAGTGCACAAAGTAGGAAAGTGCAAAAAATAAGCCAGTCTTGAAAAGTAGGAAACATCCAAAAATCAAGGAGGCGTAGTTTCTAAACGCAAGAGAAATTCATAAAGCAAGGAAAGTTGGAAAAGCAGGAAATGTAGGATTAGAAACATCTAGAAAATCTATAGGATCCAATTTGAGCAAGTGAGGACCCACCATGAGGCTAAGTGTGTCCAAACCCAACCAACTAATCAAGGAAACATACATGCATCCTCAAATTCAAATTTCTAAGAGGATAAGCTCAACCATGATCAGAAAATTCTATTAAAGAAGGATGAGAACTCCATTTCACATCTTTTGACAGTTTATTGTTTGTATGAGAGTAAGCTCAAGCTTCTATAGGCTTTGGTGATGCACCTTTAGCCACATATGGGAGATGTTCCCAATAGTTCCTATTACATCCTTTTTCACATGATCTAGTGCATCCAGTGATGACCAATTTTTAGATCTGATCCATCTCTCTGATTACATCCTCTCTTCTTTCTATCTTCTGAAGCATTCTTCTTATTTAGTGGAAATAGTGTTGAAGGGATGAAATGGAGGTTCTGGAGGTTTTGGGTTCGACCTTTATAATAATTCCTGGACATTGATACCTATTCCATTGTGTCCATAGCATCATTTCTAGTAGGAAACACTTTTTTGTCTCATTAAAAAAGGTGTCTGGATGAGCAAGTTATCGCCATTTAACTAGATCCAGGGGTTCCAATTATGGATAACACGCCCTTTCTTTTTTGTATGGTTTAGTGAATGTGCCCATGGGAAGATCCTTATTCTTGGTGCACCTCCCATAAGATGCCATATTCTCTATTTTCACTTCTATTGAAGATCTAGAAAATATCATGTTTCTTCTTCTCTTCTCAGACTCCTTCACACTCAGTATTGTAAGAATTCCATGGTCAGAGATTCTCTGTAAAGTCTAAGATCAAAATATATTCATTTTATTCTTAGTATTATCTAATATAGTATGATTCTATTATTTTATATGTATCTGAGGAATAATTTTCATCAGAAGTATAATTCAATAGCCTTAGAGGTTGATTGTGCTCTCCTTTCACAAGACTAGCTCGATGTACAATTTTATTGACTAGTTTCCAAAAATTTGCAATATCTTGAGTTATGTAAATTCATTTTCCTTTATGTAGGTTTTTGTAGGTGTTAATTTTTCTAAATAAACCATACCAACTCTTAAATCATATATCATTTACCCTTTAGGATTGCTTGTATTCATAATTCTGAAGACTAGCTCATTGAGCACTTCTATTTGATTAGTCGTGCAGTTTGCTGAATTAAAAATTCTATGTATGATCAATTTTGGTTATGTCAGTCATGTTGGGTCCCTAATACATTTATGAATACCATACAACCATTATACTAAGAATTTTTTTCATTCTCTACATGTTTGGAAGATCTTGGAAGAAAGATAGTGGAGCAGTCTACGATAGCACACTTTCTCATTTTTCCCCCAAACTCAGTCAAACCTTCTCTAAACATCATAAAATATTGTCCATCATCAATTTAGGGGTTTATTGACCTGTTTTACACCTCTATTTTATGTCAAGTGTAAGTTAATGAGTTTAGTATGCATATGTTGGTGTGCCCGGGAATCCTTGGAGTAGACTTCATCCTGGTTGATGTTCAAAACATAAATGGCCCCAGTACCTTGTGAATGGAAATCAGAAGCTAGAATTGATGATGTTTTCCTTTCTTATGCACACTCCCCAGTACATTTTTCATATCCAAAAAATTTCTCCTATCAAGCTCTGGGTGGGTTAATCAGTGTCTGAAACTAGTTTCTTCATGACTAGTTTTGATAACTAGTTCCAGTCTTGCAAATTCCTGTTTTAATTTTTTTATTTGAGATAATATTCTTTGAAATTATATTTGGGGATATTACATGGCTCTACCTCTAGATAGTTTGGATCCATCCTCACGAACTAATTTTTCTTATAACAGGTACCATATCAATGGTTGGTTTCTTAATGGAGAGAGAACCATTTGGACGCGATGTCGATGGATTTGAAAAATTAAGAGGTTCATCATAAGAAAGGTCCCTCATATGTATATTCACCTCATGATCACATAAGAATACATTACTATTAGAAAAATTTCCCCCTTGTGTGGGGTTATCCTAGTTCCCCCCTTGTGGATGTAGCAGCATCCTAGCAACCATTTGTTGATGATGATGTGGGAAAGGTTGTATCAAAATGTCAGGTTCTTATTCCCCACCACATTGAACCATCATGCAATGAACCTCTTCCATATGAGGGAATTGGTGGGTAGGATGATCTCCCTCACAAATTTTGAAAGGGTACTTACATTTCTTTTTCTCTTGGGTTCCCTTAGTCGAAGTGTCCGGATTAGGTGCAGCTCCAGTCCCAAGATTAAATTTTTCTTCTTCTTTTGTTTCTTCTTATTTGCTTTAGGGTATGTGGCTTGGACTGTAAGGGCATCTTAATTCTAGGTAGCAGTTGTGGATTCTTTTTTGTGCCTATACACCTGTAGGTTGTGGGTTTTGAACAAACATTTATCCCATTTGTTGGGTAATACAATCAAGTGTATTAATAGAACCAATCACATGACCATCAGCATGAGGGCCCTAAGGTGTCCTAGATGGATCAGACGTAGTTCATGCGGCATGGGGTATCAAATCATAAAGTGTGCTTGCTTGTGAAAATATCAAATCCATTTGTTGGGCACTCAAAATTATTTTTTCTTCAAACATGGCTCCTAACATGCCCATGTATTTTATAAGACTAGGTAGCAATGATTTCAGAAACCAATATTCTAACAATGCATCCAAGATATCTTCCTTAATAATCCTTCATCATCTCCACCACTCATGAATGTCATCGTATAAATGAGTTTCATTGGATTTCCTAAGTCAATTACATAGTTTTCTACCTATTTCATAGCGAATAGGTAGTTGAAAATGTTTCATAAATACCATAGCTAAGGAAGCAAAGTTCGTGAATCTGCTACGACGCAATTTGATATACCATTTTGCAATGCTTCCCATGAGGGTTCGCTGAAACAAACACAACATGATATTGTCATCGACCAAGGAGTTGGATGAACACCATAAATGAAATTTCATTACATGGGTAGAAGGATTTTCTCTTGGTCATCCATCGAATTTGGGTATATTCTATGGATGTTTGGTTCGTATTGTTGGCCACCCATTCAAATGTAGAATAGGATCATTAGTTAGTCAGTATAAGTCTAGTATACTAAGAGTAGCTAGAAATGGTGATCTCATCGATGTTGTCGCATATGCTTGTTGCACAGGTCGATCCTAATGACTCCATTGACTTTGTCCTTGGAATATATTGGCATTCCAAGGTACATTTCCTCTTTGTAGAGGAGGGCCTCAAAAATCTTGGTTGATTTTTGAGACAAGGCCACTCCAATGCCTAATGGGGTTGACGTTCGCATTATTTCCCCCTAGAATAGTACCTATGTTGTAGGTATGATTTCCCCAAACATTGTTCTAGTATAAATTTAAGTATTCCCCCCAGGGAATTACCACTCATCTATGAAGGATAATTCCAATTGGAATTAATAATTGAAGGTTCAATGCTTCCACCAAGAATATTAACATTACAAGGAAAAAGGTTTCCCCGATAAGTAGGACATGGACATGTATTGGGAATACCAAGGGTATTTTGATACCATCCTTATGTTTGTGTTGCATGTGACTAACCAACCCAACTATATGGAAAACCCACGTTCGGTAGAGAAAACCCAACCATTTTTCATAGTTGAAGGTTCAGTGCTTCCAACAAACATTACAAGGAAAACGGTTGCCCCGAGAAGTAGTACATGGCATGTATTAGGAATACCAAGAGGATTTTGATACCCTCTTGTGTTTGTGTCACATGTGACTAATCAACCCAACTGTATGGAAAACGAAGTAGATGTACTTCCAGGATTAGAGCCCTAAACCATACCGATCACCACTGAAGTGATAGTTAAAGTCATACTAGGAACGGGCATGTTGGTCGATGGGATTGGTATGTTTATTTATGGCATTCTAAGAGGAATGGTACTTAGATTAGAAAGTGCATTGTTTGAAGTGGGGGCTTAATAACCTATTATATCCATCTGAGGTTGAGTGGGTGTGGATATGTGGACTTCTGATGAAGGCATTGAATCAAACGATGTGTGTTGTGTGTCTCTCCAACTTTCAAAAAGAGACATTAGATATCCCAGTAATTTATTGATAGCCAATACCACTAGATCGATAGGATCCTTCAAAGGAGGATTAACGTAATCAAGTGAATGATATTCTAGAGTTTTAATATAGAATGAAGTGAGGTTGTTAATTGTGTCTAGGTTATTTTTCATAAGATGATGATGAACATCCATATTAAGATTAAATATATTCTTCTCCATTGATATTTCCTATGTAAATGGTTGGTTCTAGTTATAAGTCACTTGAACGTTTCTCTTGTATGTGTCTCCACGTAGTAGTGGGGCCAAGATATTTTGGTGACTCTCCTCTTTTCCACCTTAAAAATTGGTTTAGGGGGATAGACACTTTGAAAAATGGGGTAAGGATATCTTATAATAATGTATAATCTACAAAATTAACAACCCTATGTCCTGTTGGTCTCAAATAATTACCACAATAGCACACAATTAGAAAATGTCCTAAAAGGTTTAGCAATCGAACCACTTTTCCAAAAAACAAGGTTAATGAAAGGTTCATCTAGGATTCCTTCTCAAATAATAGTCACTAAGGGATGTTAAGCCTCAATAAACACTAGAAAATGGTGCGAAAGAGATAGATACGCTAACCTTCCTACAATCATCACCAGGGGTGCAAGTACTTGCCTTTAGTGAGCACCCTCCCAAGGAGATGAAACAAAGACTCTATGTGTGTCTCAGGTACTACAAGCATTTCCCATAAGAAATCACCTAGTTATAGTCCTAAGATATCCAACTATGGTTATCACTTCACAATCAACGACCAGGATGAACAGTCAATGGTCAAAATAAGGTGTTTTGGAAAGGAACATGGGACAAATTTCCTAGACCCAAAATCCCAAAAAAGTGATGTCACCCTGAGGACTTATCACTTTGATAGGACGGACCCCTATACATGCACAAATCCCACTAAACAAGAAAATAGGAATTACCACTTTACTTTCCTATCTTATAAATTGTGCTTGATGCATGTGTTAGGGATGCTTCTCCGAAAACCATTTTTTGTTACTAATAGATTTATCACTCGATAGTAATTGCTAGTTTCAATGTTTTGTGGCCTCGGATACGTTAACTCTCCAATCCTATTCCAAGGCCTTATCCCTAATCTTGTTGATTTTCTCTTAAAATTAATTCTTGGTTACTTTTATATTAAGAGAATTTAGTTGAAGGTAAATCAATTAGGTCCAAGAAGTATGGTGTGCAACTGATATGGTGAAGTATGGCATGCAACTAATATGGTGGTATATGACTTGATAGGTGAAACCAATAATTGAAATAATTATGATATGTGATTTTTCCTTAACTGAAACTATAATTATTAGCAAAGTGAGAGTTTTTCCTTCTTCTTTCAACCATGCAACATTCAATTTATCAAAAAATTCAATCAACTCTTCTCTTGAAAAAAACTTCAAATTCTTCTAATTTTAAACGAGTACTCAAATCCAACAATAGGTATGAGTGGTTGACTCTTTTACCAATGTAAATTACATGCAAAACTTTCTAAAGTTTAGATTGATAATTCAATTCCTAAATACTTGTATCAAATGAAAACTTAAATCAGACTTACTACTTCCAAAAAAAAATATATTATGAGTTTCAGTTCATAAAGGATTTTCAAAAGCAAGCAAACAAAAGCTACTCCCTACTAATCCTTTTAATCCAAAAACAATCATTAACCAATAATATTTATAGGAAGCACACACCTTATGAAATGAAATGAATTTGATGATTAAAATCATGATCTCCCTAAATCAGAATGGTTTGAAAGAAAAAATCGACAATCCCTACTAAAAAATCACCTAATGACTAAGCAATTTTTTCAATTTCAAATATGTTAAATTGAAATTTTCAAACACGATGAGCCAAAATGATTTCAAATTGATACAATATTTCCCCTAATTCAATAAAACAAGGTTCACAGGTCTTTAACCAAAATTCCCAAGCAATCTACAAGCAATACAACTTATGAACAATCAGCAACCAACAATTGTTGAAATTCAAAATTGTGAACGAAAGTGTGAATAAACCACTAAAATGTTCAAATCACTTGAACAATCAAGCAATAGGGAATTTTATCATGACGTACAAGCTATGGATAGGCTCTGCAAATCAAATTTTAAGGAAAATTCTAAGGAAAAAATGAATCTATGGGAAAAAAAATGGCTCATTCCACATGGAGTCGCCCTTGTTTGGCCCATAAGAGTGACTAGGAGGAGGGGATTCACTACTGTTCAGCCTACAAGAGTAACTATGAGGTGTAGTTTCTATTGTTTAGAAATAAAGAGTGACTCTAGAGGCATAGAGTCTCTTTTGAGGGCCTTAAAGGTTAGGAACGGTACTCGAAATACGTCCAAACTCTCCCAAATTAATCCTAGAGGTTGGATGAATGGATCTAAAGCACTAAAACACATAATATTGGGAAAAAAACCAATAATAAGAAAATAAATTATAAAAAGAAAGTATTTCCCTAGTATGGTCTTCATTTCTGTTTTGAGGAAATCTAAATGTAGTGCTAGATACCAAAGCTTAGATCTCTTTATGGATTGATGAGGGCCATTGACAAATATGAAAATAAATTATTATCGATCTTCCTGATATCTATCTTTATCTTTCAAATATTTTAGAGGTAGGGAGGGGAGAAAGGATCCTACTTGTTTTAGCATGATCATTTGGTAGATTGATAATTGACGATCCTTCCTTGTTCACTACAATTTATGTCCACTAGATGGCCTACACACAATCAACAAAATACCCTTCTCATTTACTCTTAACCACAAAACTAATTAATAACTTTGAAATTATGATCTTACACATGAAATCAGCTCAAATACTCAATGATAATGACATACATTGGGCTAAAATAAGGTTCATTTGCATTAAATAGATGAAGAATTACACTTACAACCTTGATCACGTTGATAGTACCATCCTTCTTCAATGTCCAAGTTCTCTCTCATTTTCCCTGAGCCCTTTATCACCAAGGTCTTTGACAAATAAAGATTGATTTCCTTCTCAACAACATTCTGGATTCTCTCAAATTCTTACTCAAATCATGTTGTTAAGCCTCTACCCCAAAAGATTTTCTTATAGCCTTGGATTAGGTCCAATAGGTGAGAATCCCAATGTGGGTGGTAATCCCAATTTGGATGAATATCCCAATGATGTAGGAACCTAATTCACATTTTCTCCAAAATTGAGCTTTTTACACCTTTTAATTCACTTTTTCATGGATTTTCTTCCACTTTAAGCTTGTGGTATCCCTTCTTAGCTATAATTTAGCAACTTGATGGAGATATATGCCTCTTAAGTGTCGTATCTAGTAACCATTTGCACCTTTATTCTAGGAAATTAGTAATTAGGCCAGGGGAAAAATACTTTATCTCAATGATTTTACTCAATCTTCATGTTGGGGAAGACTTAGTATGTGCTTCCGACCCTTGCCATTAACAGTGTTAAATATTGTGATAACACATCCTTCCAATGACGAGAAAGGAACCAAATCAAGCATAAGAATACTAAGTGTTATAGGTAAAATATTCACTTCTCCATCCGTGATCACATATAGCTGTCGATCACACAAAAGGACAACTTGGATTGAAGAGAATCACTGCCCTAGATGATGTATGGACTAGACTTACCCTCCTGCAACTGAAAAAACACTATTTTTCCATACATTTTGGACATGAACACTACTCCATAGGCATAAGAGCAGCGTTTTCCTACTAAAGTATGCAGGTTTGCTTCAATAGAGTAGCGTTCACCTTCTAAAATATGAAGCTTTGCTTCAATAGAGTAGCGTACACCCTCAAAAATCTTGCAAATGCTAGTTGTAAGCACTGAAGTTGCATATTGTGTGCTACTCTAATCTAAAATACTCGCGCACATCTTAAAATGTAATAAAAAATATATTAATTTGACGAATTGAGATTAGTTGAAGTTGGTTTTGCAACTTCCCCATCCTCCCAATCAAACTAACTCTCGATCCAAACTGCCTACCTTGTCCCATAAATACAAGGGGGATAGAAGAGAGAGACTAGACTCAAACTAGGAGGATAAACTATGCATTAAGGGTTGTTATGCTGGAAGAATTCCAAGTTGGTCTGAAGAGCAGGAGCCCATGATCTGGTTGCACAAGCACTCTGAATGATCAGGTATAAATTGTACTGATTATTTTCTTTTGACAATAAAGGTTGAAATACCCTTCCCGTCCCAATCAAATGTCTAATGGATTGCATGTTTGTTTGGATTAAATGCTTGATTGTATTTGATGTTTAAATTGTATTTCAATTTCATCATTGTTATATCAGTCAAGATACGCTAAGGAAGGTATATTTTGTATCGTAGGTTCATCAAGCGGAAGATCAAGTGGAGGATCGATCGAAGGAGCAAACGAAAGCTAGGATCGAGCATCGTTAATAAGGTATGCCTTCAAGAACCTTGATCTCTTTCCTTTTGTAGAATCCTATGTGATATTATTAATGTATTTACCTGTCACCCTAGAAGTTGGTAGTGTCCCTCTCCTCGCTATAGGCTAGAATTCCCGAACAACAAACTGGAGACTCCAATAGGGACCGATTGTTTTCTGCTTTAGGATACATAGTTAGCTTTCCTTCCAGTACTTTTTGATCTTTTTGATCCTCTCAGAGGCTCTGTAGGTTATTGTAGCCTGTTTCCATTGCTTGACTCATCCCAGTTTGAATTTTTAGAGCTTGTTTCAAACCTTCTCTGGCATGAACACTAGTATCCCTTGCACATAGTAGCGTACGCCTGCTAAAAAATGCTGCTTTACCTATTGCACAATAGAGTACACATTCTGAAAAAATGATGCTTTCCCTACTGCACAGTAGGGTACACCTCCCAGTGTGCACATGTTTATACAATGCACAGTAGAGTTTTTTCCTGTAAGTCTCTGTTTGTTTTTGGGATTTGATTTCCACTTGTTTGGTTTGATTTCCAGTCTCTTGCCTTGCTTTCCTAAATGATCCTTGAGGTCTTTATGCCCTTGTTGAGTCTTGTTTGCCTCTCCTAATTCCCTTAGGTCATATTTTGCTTGCTTGAGTACTTTTGAGGTGTCTTGTTGGTTTGTGGCTCTTTTTGAAGACCGTGCTTTGTTCCTTGTTGGACATAGTTGCACTCATGTACCCTAGATGCTTGTTGCAGGTATACAAACCTTTGTTTTGTAATATTTGTTGTTTGTAGCAACACTAAGCATACTTTGACGGTGTCTTGGCCTTTGATTTAGGGTTTGACACCAAGTTGGAGTCCTTACGGTGTTTTCAAAAAAATTTGAGTCCAGACACTTCCTGATTGCTTTGTCAGTTTCAGTTCAAGTAAGTTGAAGTCTTTCAATTTGCTTCCTTTTGAGTCTTTGTGGTTATAAGGCCATCTTTGGTTTGCTTGCTTGGATTAGTTCTTTCTTAGGGTTCTTGATGCTTTGGAGCAACCTTTGAAGTTTGCATTTCATTTTAAAGCGTCTCTTATCCTTCTTTTCTTTCCACTTTGTCTTCCAAGCCCAAGGTCTTTTCCCTTTAAAAACTTCGTAGGACAAGTCTTTGTCAAGTAATCAAGTTGATTGCTGTGAACCTTAAAGTTGATTTTCCTTACTAACGTTTCTCTTTTAGGTCTTACTTGTTTCCATTTTCGAGTTCTTTTTCTTTTACGTATATCAAAAAAAGAAAAAAAATGAGTTTGGTAGTTTAAAGTAGTAAGGCTTATGATCATTTCGAAGTAGCGTAGTTTACTTTGTTTTGAATTTGAAAAGAAAATAAAAAAGACACTTGTTTTTGGTTTTCTTAGTTTTCATTCTGGAAAGAGCATAAACAGAAAAAGAAAAAGAGTCTTTTGTTGTGTTGAAAGTTGTTTCATTTATGCACTTTACTTTCTGTCACAACCACACCACACAATGCACTGCAACCTTTGAGTAAAGAACAACCCTTAAAAAGAATAATTAATCAAATTTATTAGCAACTTTTCTTTCTAGGGATGTCACTACACCAACTAGATTAGGCTAGGGTTTCGGATTAGAACACACTTTAACTATCCGAAACCATTTTCATTACTCAATAATCGTAGTGATATTGTTTTTAGGTAAACCCATTGACATCAAATTTGTTATGGAAGCTCCACTGAAACCGGAGTTAAGCACGAGGTATTGCGAAGGTGAAATAGTGAGGATACCCCTTCACTTTTCATTCGGAGCATACACCAAGGTTGGTTTGTGTATGGGGATCCTTTTGGATTTTGGGCTTAGATACCCTGCCCATGCGTTCTAGTCGGACCTGCAACTATTCCCCAGAGCATTTTTCGTGTTAATGGTAGCCTTAGTATCTTGACTTTAGGGCTTCTTACACAGGTGGTAGTGAAAGGCTATTTTCATTGCACCTAGGATAGATACGGAAGGTAACCCTTTTCAGTAATCCCGAGAGGGAGGTTTTTTTATTCAAACGCTTGGACCCAGAGGACCTGAACTGGATGCCGTATAACTGTTCTTCGATGCTCTACTAGATTTTTTTGGGCCCTGATCATCACAGACTTTCTATTGAGAGTATTCACCATCCTTGTTTGCCTGGTTTTGGATACTTAGGATTTTGTAGTGGTGTGCTCTTTGTGCCTCTCGCCCTTAGTTGGCCTTAGATATTTCTGACCTATTGAGTCGGAACTATGGATAGCATCCCGGTGAGCACCAATCAAGGGACCCATGTTCAAGGGGATCCTTGTGCTTTTCCATTCATTGGGAACATTGGTACTCCCTTAATGGCTACCTTGAATCTTCTGGGAATCACTATAGGGCTACTGGTTTGGCTGTTTTCCACTTTGAATGCCTTGCATTCTCCTAATGCTTCTCAAGTAAGCACCTCACATCAAGAGCATCAAAAACCTATGCCTGCTTCGCCAGTAACATCTTCTCCTCCTCCTTCTACCTCATGTGGTGAAACTAGTAATAATAGTAACCAGCAGTCTAAAAGGAATTGTAGTGCTCTGGTTTTTACAGCAGAGCACTATGTAAAATTTCAGGTTTAATTTTCTACGTTTTAAACTTTATCAGTTTATGGAAGAGAATTTCTAAGAATTTCTATGTGCCGAAATAACATTTAGCGTACTGTGGTGTTTTCACTAACCTTACATTCGAAATTTGAATATAAACAAACATATCGTTATTTTCTTTTCAACAGCATAAGAATAGGTTTCACAACTTAGTAAATCAGTAAATAGCAGTGAATCAGTAAATAGTAAGTTTGCATGTTTACAGTAAGATTTAGCATAATAGTAAATAACGGAAATTACCTGATGATGATGCTAACCGTAAGTTGTAGCAGGTTGTATAAGCCCCTTAGACAGCCAAACTGAAGTGTCCACCCTACCGACCAGCTATAATCTTGCTGGCCCTTGGAAATCAAAGGATTTCCAAGCCCCCGAGCCCACAATCTGATAATCCCGAGAGCAGTCTTTCCTTCTGTTCTCAAAATCTTTCTGTTCGTCAAACTTTATGTTCTCCCAAATTCTGTTCTCCAAACTTCTTTTCTTCCCCAATAAAAAAAAACCTCCCCTTTCTCCAAGCTCTCCCCATCTATATAATTTCCCTTCCTCGAGAATATCTTGGGCTTTCTCCACCGCCCCAACTCCCCCTCTCGAGCCCCTCAAACCTTTACTCCTTTCCCTAGTTCATTCATCCACGTCTCATTATAAAAATGTATAATCAATTACTCTTATGGAAAATTCATTTGGTTTTGGATTGACGGTCGTAATTATTTATTACGGTGGGAATTATCACCCCAAGGTTATCCATTCGGGACAAGTTTTATTAAATACAAGTCTATCCGCCATCCTTGATATTTTAATGTTATTAATGTAATTAATAAAATATTATATAATTAGTTGCCCCTTGTCAACTTGGACATGATGTGTCTTAATGATCCACCTTATCCGTCGAGACTACTTTAGCTTGAGGTTTAAATTCCAAGATTAACATTGAACAATTAAATATCCATTTTCCATCACATCACGGTTATTCCAAAAAGGATTATCTTATTATGGCTAACTTTGAAATGGAATTAATCACGCAATATTTAATTTATAAATCAATATTTTAAATCTTACTTATATTGCATTTGTTACGATAGGGATATAAATGTTGCTGGAATATCATTTATTAATTAATAATAATAATTAAATCACCCTTTGACAATAATAAAAGGTGAATCAATCATAGTATTCTTAATTATTTGTTTATCACATGGGTACCCTATCATCAACATAGCATCCTTGTTCTTATAAACAAAGCACTTGTGAGGGCTTAAACAATTTTACTAATTACTTAGACACTATCATTACCCTATTCACAACAGTTCTTCTATGACAATGTTAACTGACGATACTTGTCTTTGTTTATTATTACAATATTTTCATATAATTACTAATTCACTTATTTACACATTGACAACCTAACCATTCATTACCTAAGTTTATTGATGTATCCTTAACTGAGTTATCTATGACATTTATACTACTATTCAAGCAGGACAAGTATGTTATACACCAGTGATATTGTACACGTACAAGGTGTGCATGCATGGCCAGTGTATGCACATGTCGGACATGTACTATAAACAAACCCCATTCCGCCTATGCATACTTGCTAACTAATAATAGTATCTACCCCCATGCGGAAGAGCAAGCATAATATATAGTATAATTACTTTAACATCCTCGGTTAATTAACAGTTAACCCTTTACGATTTAACATCATTGTCTTTATGTTTACATTAGTTTAATCAATCAAGTACAGGAAGGGTGCCTACTTCCACTAACTCGGAATCAAGGAATACTAAACCCCCAACAGTACTAACTAACACATCCTCCCATCATAACCTACGTCCAGCATCCTCCCTATCCTTCCTCTGCTAGTACAACAGTGGATGTCGGACTCACCGATCTGACCACATAGAACTTGAGAGCGATAGCGTCGGCTGAACAGCGGACCTATCCTCCCCTAGCAGGCATCCGACAATCATCATCACAGCAACATGGGGAGCGTGTCTCAGCACGGCCCTCCCACGACCTCGGGTCTCATGGAAATATAGGGTGGGAAACACATCCATCCCTCTCAACATACTGGGCCTACGCCCTTATCAACTCATACTTGCTGCTATCGGGATTATCAGTTTGTGTTATCGTATCCTCATTTTGGCTGCTAAGGTTTGCTGTATGCACATGTTTTTCCTTTCCAATATATATCAGATCAAGTAACTGGCTATCCCATAGCCCTTGTGTCCTGTAGGTTAGTATTTTGCAAAATATAATTTATGGAAAGCATTTTCCATTGATCGCCAATTGATCCATGTTATCATTTTATTTCATGTAACCTTTCAGCTCATCATAGATACATATAACATTTCAATAATTCACATAAGAAGATGGTATCCACGTACCGAATCATATATTTCACATTTCATCAAATGAAAACATATAAACATATACTGCAATCGTAAAATAAGGAAATCATATGATAATCATGACATCATAATTGCATAACATAGTAACATCATAATCATGGTGAAATCATAAAACAGAGTAACATCATATAACGAGGTCCAATATAGTTTACTTAGTCGAGCTGAGTTCGACAAAATATATAAGAAGTAAAGTATGGTGTGTCTAACTAATAAATATGCCGAATCAAAATATGGGCATTACATACACCCATCCTTCGGGAAACTTCGTCCCGAAGTTATGGTCAAAATAGTGAGGGAAAATCTCGACGCATGGTCTCTGCGTCCTCCCAGGTAGCAGACCCGGGGCTATACTTGTCCCATTGGACCTTAACTTGGTCCACATGGCGACTACGGAGCTGTCGAACCCTACGATCAAGTATACGTAATGGTTCGACCCTGAAGGTTCCCTCGTCCGAGACCTGCAATTCCTTCCAATGAATTTTGTGAGTCTCATCAGCTATGTAATGTCGTAATACAGAAACATGAAATACATTATGAGTTTTATGCAAGTGGGGGTGGCAGCGCGAGACGATAAGCAACTGGTCCGATTTTCTCAAGAATCTCAAATGGACCTATAAAGCGAGGTGACAACTTGGTACCCTTCCCAAACCGAATGGTACTTTTATTTGGTCTGATGCGAATAAATACACGATCCCCTACTCCATAAGTTCTATCTGATCTGTGTGCATCAGCGTAACTCTTTTGCCTATCCTGTGCTTCCTTCAGCCGCTGCCTAATCTGTATCACTTGCTCCTCCATTTCCTGAATCAATTCAGGCCCAATTAAAACTCGATCATCTAACCTGTCCCAACTGAGTGGTGTCCTGCACGGCCTCCCATACAATGCCTGATATGGCGGCATACCAATGGAGCTGTGATGACTATTGTTGTATGCAAACTCCACTAAAGGAAGATATTTCTCCCACTGTGTCTGCTGATCCATAACATACATCCTAAGCATGTCCTCCATCACTTGATTCACCCTCTCAGTCTGTCCATCTGTCTCGGGGTGATAAGCTGAGCTTAAGTTCAACTGTGTCCCTAATGCTGACTGCATGCTTGTCCAAAATCTGGAGGTGAACTTAGGGTCTCTGTCAGAGATTATCTTTTTAGGAACTCCATGAAGACGTACAATCTCATTTATGAATACCCTTGCCACATCTGTCACATCATAGGTGTCTCTGACTGGAATGAAGTGAGCACTTTTGGTCAGTTTGTCGACTACCACCAAAATAGCATTATGTCTCAGAGATGTGAGTGGTAGTCCTACAACGAAGTCCATGGAAATGACTTCCCATTTAGTCATAGGAATATCATGCGGTTGTAGGAGACCGGCCGGGTGATGGTGATCTGCCTTCACTTGTTGACACTCAAGGCACTTCGAAACAAAATCCACTACATCCATCTTCATACCTGGCCAAAAGAAGAGTTGCTTCATGTCCGCATACATCTTCTTCACTCCTGGGTGTGCACAGTAATGTGACCTATGGGCCTCTCTAAGGATTGTTTTCCTGATATCACCTTCCTTAGGAACATACATCCTTCCCTGATACCGCAACAACCCATCTTCCTCAAGATGGTACCCATCATACTTCAATTCCTGTTTCTTTCCATTCTGAATAGATGAGGTTACTTTTAGATACCAACTATCGCCCAATAGTTGTCCTAGTACCCTTTCCCTCAAGTCAACCTTCAAGGGAATTAAGGAGAAAAGTCTCGGCCTTCGGCTTAGAGCGTCTGCCACCACATTCTCCTTTCCTTTGATGTAAGAGATACCAAAGTCATACTCACTCATGAACTCACTCCATCTCCTTTGCCTAGCATTCAAATCCCTTTGGGTAAAGATGTACTGCAAGCTCTGATGGTCTGTTTTAAGGGTGAAGCTTCTACCAACTAGGTAGTGCCTCCATAATTTTAGTGCCAACATTACTGCGGCCAATTCTAGATCATGTGTGGCATACTGCTCCTCATGAGGTTTCAACTTTCGAGATGCATAAGCTATTACCCCACCTTCCTGCATCAACACCGCTCCTAATCCTTGCTTCGAGGCATCGGTGCATACCATGAAATCTTTATCCATGTCTGGTACCCGCAAGATCGGTGCACTTGTCAACAATCTTTTTAACTCTGTAAAAGCGGCATCGCATTCATCGGTCCATTCATACCGGATTCCCTTGCGTTGCAAGGTGGTAATAGGTTTTGCAATTTTAGAAAATCCTTCCACAAACCTCCGGTAATAGCCTGCTAACCCCATGAAGCTGCGCACCTCATGAGCATTCCTTGGAATTGGCCAATCTTCAATGGCCTTTACCTTTTCCGGGTCTACAGAGATCCCTTCACCTGAGATGATGTGCCCCAAGTAGTGAATCTCTTTTTGGAAGAAGGAACACTTTGATAATTTACCATAAAGTTTATGTTCCCTCAGGCATGTCAAGACTAACCGCAAGTGTTCCTCATGCTCCTTCTCATTTTTAGAATAGATAAGAATATCATCTAAGAAGACCTGAACAAAGTGGTCCAAGTATTTTCGGAAGACACCATTCATGAGGCTCATGAATACAGCTGGAGCATTGGTCAAACCAAATGGTACCACTACAAACTCGTAATGCCCAAATCGAGTTCGAAAGGCAGTCTTAGGAATGTCACCTTCCTTGATCCTCAACTGGTGATATCCTGATCGCAAATCAATCTTTGAGAAGACTGACGCACCTTTCATTTGATCAAAGAGGTCATCAATTCTTGGTATGGGATACCTGTTCTTCACGGTGGCCTTGTTCAAATCTCTGTAATCTATGCACAGTCGCAGAGATCCATCCTTCTTCTTAACGAAGATCACTGGTGCTCCCCACGGTGAGATACTAGGTCTAATCAGTCCCAAATCTAGCAATTCTTTTAACTGGATCTGTAACTCACGGAGCTCTGGAGTTGTCATTCTATACGGAGTCTTTGAGATAGGTTCTGCACCAGGTTTTAGTTCGATTGTGAAATCGAGCTCTCTTTCTGGAGGTAGTCCTGGTAATTCCTTCGGAAAGACATCCTTGAACTCAGAAAGTACTGGGTAAGAATTCAAGGAAGGTCCTTTACTATCGCTCACGGCCTCCACTACGAACAACTGGCATCCTTGTCTTAGGCACCGCTTAGCTTTCACCATAGAGATGAAACGGAGGGATACCTTCCTCTTCAAGCCTTGGATTTGAATTGTCCTTTCCTCGTCATCGAGGCACAACACCTTCTTTGCATAGCAGTCTATGAAAGCTCTATGGTCTTCTAACCAATCCATGCCAATAATGAGGTCATAAGTCCCCAAATTGGTGACATAAGCATCCAACTTAGTGGTGCAAACTCCTAAGTCAACCCCACAACCTCTCACTTTAAGACCTACTGGTTGCTTAGTTCCTGAAGCCATTTCGACCAGTTTGAAATCATCGTGCTCGTAGGCTGCCAACCCACATTTATCTAATGCAAATGGTGAAATAAAACTATCAGTTGCTCCTGGATCAAACAAAATTTTAAGTTTGACATTGTTTACATTACCAGTGGATTCTACTACGGTAGACTGATGTTCTGCCTGGTGGTTATGCACCGCTGCATGAATCCGATGACTGTTACCCGAACTATCCATGGGTGCCTTTCCTTCCCTGTGCCTGCTGCTTGACTGACCCTTGGGACAGTCTCGCTGGAAATGAGGACCTCCGCATCCCCAACAAGAGAGATTGGGAGGGGCTTGCCTGTTGCTCGAAGGAATCCTCTGAGATGAGTTCCTTCCCCTGGTTCCTCTAAAACCCCTTGCTCCTCTATAGGAACTTCCCTGTGTACGTCCCTGGCTTTGGTGGGTTGCGGACGATGCCTGCGAGATTGAGTTAACTGAAGTATTACCCCTCGGTGTGAACCGGTTACCATAAGGAGGGGGCCTAGATTGTCCTCCCCTGAAGTAAGGGCGTGACGCCTTCCCTGTAACATACTGACTGGTTCCTGTCAACTTACTGCCCCCTTTTCCATCTGACATATCAGCTGCATAACGAGCATACTCAACTGCCATGGCAAACGAAGTTGGCTTCCACATCCGCACAGCAGCTCTAATCTTGTAGTTAAGTCCATACACAAAACGCTCTACCTGACAATCATCTGCATCCAGGTAAGGAACATATTTTACCAGTTCCATAAACCGAGATTCATATTCCTCCACCGTCTTGTCTCCCTGTACTAAGGCATGGAGTGCACCTGCCTGTTCTTCCTTGTAATAATTTGGCAAATACTTCATGTGGAACCTCTCCTCGAACAGTTCCCAAGAAGTTGTAAGAGGAGTAAGGTGCAACTGCTTCTCGAGGTCTGACCACCAATTCAAAGCATCACCTTTAAGCTGAAAGACGGCCATCCTAGCCTTGGAACTAGATGTGTACTCATTCAATGCGAAGCATCTCTTCATGCCTTCCAGCCATGCCTCTGCATGCTTACCGGGTCGTCCTCCTGAAAACTCTGGAACTTTTATCTTTTGTAACTCCCTCGATATGTCCTGAAGCGGTTCCAGTCTTGGGCCATGTGCCCTTTCAGAGTTCTCTCGACTCACTTGAGTGGTTTCCACCTCGGCGGCCCTTTCCGACTGCCTGTTCATCGTGGTCATAATAGCCTCCAATGACCTCATTATGATCTGCATTTCTGGTGTTGAGGTTGGTGGTGGCGGTGTTGGCGGTGGCGGAGGTGGTGGTGACGGTGGTCGACCTTGACCCCGACCTCGACCTCTGCGTGTTGTCACCATGATAGTCCCTGAGTTATTAAAATAAAGTCATGTCCTTAGTTGTTCAATCAAATACACGCGGAACTTAAAATGTAGGTATTCATACACTTATACTTATGCATAAGAAATAACTTGCATCATGAGATAACAGATTGTCAGGATTAGCGCAGTAAAATCTATAGTCGTTTTTATTAAACAATCTTGTCATGGTGTTCAGCTCGTCGTGCTGGTCTTAATGGTGTCTTGTTTTTGACTTTTCGGGTCTCTTTCATCCCTTCGACTAGGAGTTGAAATCTCGGCAAAATTTTTAATATTAAATTTTAATTCTTAACAAAACTTAGGTTATACACTATATAAATGTATACCAAATTTAATTAAATTAAATAAAATGGTGCTAACACTATACAAATATATATATGAAATTAAATTTAAATAAAGCAACGCTAACACTATATAAACGTATACAAAATTTAATTAATTTTTAAATAAATGATACTAACACTATATAATATATATATACTAAATTTGCCAAAACTTAGGTTATAACACTAAAACTAAATTTAAATAAAATAAAAATAAAAATAAATAAGGAAAATTTACTCGACCGCTTAGCCCTTTTCACTCGACTCTCGGCTAAGCAAAAGGTATGGCCACGCGGCTCTTCATGTCAGTTCACCGCCATGCAAGAGCGAGTCCGCATGAAGGACACGCGGTCTCTCCAAGCAACCCACCGCCATGTGAAAGTGGGGAAACCCTAAATAGGGTCAATCCCCAGGACGCGGCCATTTCTGCCCCTCTTTTCCATAGCTGTTCCGCTCTGCAACCTTCAGCGAGCGCGACTCCATGGCCGGGGATACAAGGTTTGGTGTATGTCGGCGAGATATGTGCCTGAAAGAGAGAGCTCTTGGACTGCATTGGCGTGCCGTTAACAGAAATCCCAGTTCTTGTTAAATAGACAGGCCGCAGCAGCAACGGCAACGGCGCATCAGTGACGAGCAGTGAATGCGCGCGCGAAGGGTGGTAGTCGTCGTTCCATACTGCCCCGCTCTGCTATTAGAGAAGGGATATTTTCCCGTTTGTGTCGACTGTTGCTAGGTATGTCGAGCTTCACTGCCAGTGGAAAACACCTTTCGTGTTTGTAACTGTAAAACGTAATGCTTGTGCTTTCCCCGTTGGATTAAATGCAACTCTGTAGTTAGCATGTTTAACCGGAGGGATATTTTGGGGTTCCGTGAAATGGACTGGAAGAGCATCAGAGAACGTCCCTGACCAGACTCAGTACGCGGGGGGTCTACTGGAAGCATCCGTCTGAGGTGGCCGCCGCTCTCTTCTTGAGCATGAGTGAAAATTTTTGTGTGGCGGCCTCTTGGGCTTCCACTTCGATATATTTTAAGTTCGTCCAGTTCCCTACCCCAAAGCCGTAAAAGAAGTTAGAAATTCTTCGCCTCTTTATACCCGGTAATTTCAACACTTAAAGGTGGCCGCAAAGTAGAGAGTTATAAGGGTAATAAAAAGCAGTATGGAGCGAAACCCTGGCCTGGCAGAGCGAGCGTATTAAGAGTTATATCAGGCTAAAGAGAAGCAGCTCTTGGCTCAAGCCCGCCGCACAGTATATCAGATACCCAACAAGGAAAGGGAGCAAGGGAATCCAAAACTATCTTATCCTTGTCTTCTCCTCTCATATCCTCCCCCTATTAGACGCTGGTTCCCTCCCATCATGAACAGCACAGGAACTCCGGGAAAGCAAATAGGCGAAGAATACAGCGGACCGGGAAATTTCATATTTGCATGCTTACCCGCTTGCAATTCTGAGTAACAACAGCAGGAGCCATTGTTTCGCCTCCCTGATGGGATTGAGGCTGGGGTTTTATGGTGGTTCCAGTGGCAGCCGAAGAAGAGGACTTCCGCGAGGAATAAGGGGGATGGCCATTGTCCCTTTGAACACGAACTTACATGGATTAGAGAAGAAAATATAAGGGAACAACAAAGGAATTCAACGCCAACCAGGCCATAATTAGACCCCTTGCAGCATTTTTTTTTTTTGGGGCTTGGGGTGGGGACCAGCTTTGAGCATTGCTGGTATATGCAGGATACCATTACTACAGATACCATCAGTTGAGTCGGGTGTACATTATCTCCATGGTGGTTGGTCGTTTGTGGTTTCTTTCACACGACCTGCCAAGAGCTACCAAGTATGGAAACGTTGGTATATTTAGCAGAGTTCTTTTTGCACCATGCACACGACACCAGCAGGGCAATCCCTTTTATTAATAAATTTTGTTTTCTGATATTTCTCCTTTCCATTATGGATGTGTTTGCCGAGTTTGGAGAAAGAGGGGAAGAGAACGGCTGTCTGCAACAACGAGTTGCAGTTTCCAAAGGAGAATAATAGGCATGGTAATGCTAATTACTTATTTTTATCTCAAGTTAAAAGTATAGACTCGAGGATGGATATTGTCTATAATTCTTTGCTGGAATTTTACAGTTTCAAATGGTATCATTAGTTGTTTTCTTTGAATGAACTGATTATCTATGTAGGGTTTGGTTTAGTTTTTTTTTTTTTGAATGGATGCGTGCACAGGTTTAGAGGGCACAACCTCTGGGATGAGAAGCCCTGGATTAAGTCTTGTATATATATGTTAACTGACTGAGTGAGGTCGCAGCTCTTGAAAGGGAAGCCGTAAATTAATACATATTTTACAAATTGCATGGCAACCATAAATTTAGTGCTTACATACATATATGTTGCAGATTAATTGATTGTTGTAGGGCGCGACTCCTGGAGGAGCGACTCGTAAATTTAATATATATATACATATATATATTGCTTGGTAGGGCTCAGCTCTTGGAAGAGCAACCAGAGGTAGGGTAAATTTACTGTCTGTATATATATTTACTTGGTTATGGTAGGGTGGAGCTCTTGGAGGAGTAGCTCTTGAATTTAATGCTTACATATATATTTTATATATTTCTTAGCCTGTTGGTAGGCGCGGTTCCATAGAGGGAACAACCGCGTATGTGGTTGTGATCACATTATTTAAAATACGTGATTTCTTATTTGTTAAAGCCAAGAGGCTGCAGCTAGGTAGGACGCAACCCCTAGCAGAGTTAGAGTGGCTTAAAAAAAAAAAAAAAAAAATTTTGGTATTTAATTCTTGTCTGCCCTTTATATTAAAATTTCGTGGAGTCAGGTTGACAAGGGCGTAACCCTAAGTTCAAATAAATTATGGGAAGAAGCTAATTTTGTGTTGGGCAGAGCACTGGTTTTGGACTGTAAAAGTGCGAATCCTATTTCGATTTGGTAAGTTATATGGGTGTAAATATAAGTTGCATTGTAGTTTTCATGGTTGGGCCTCTCGAATAAGATTATTCCGCATTTGTTCATTTTTTTTTTTTTTTACTCGTGATTTGCCCCTTTGGTCTCTTCTCGACCTCAAAATAGCTGGGGTATTTTTTTTGAATTCCTAAAAGCGTTACTACAAGTGCTTAATAAAATTTTCCAGATTGTTTTAATTTTCCCCCTTTTCCTATTGTAGGTAAGGGCCTTTTGATACCTTTGATACAGGTGAAGGAAGAGGGTTTATGCATAGAAGAGAGATGGTATGCTTTTAGTACTTCTTCCCTAGAGGCTACAGGGAAGTCATTTCCATTCTATTTCAGTTCTGTTTGTCTATATTTTTTTTTTTTTGTGGTCAAATTTGTGTTTATTTGTTTGTATTTACACGTAACCTATATCTCCCTGCAAGAAGTTTTCTGTGTCACCTACTCAATTTGTTTGTTTAGATCTCTGTCCAAGTTTTGCATATTTTGTATAATGTAAATTTCAGTTTAAATCTAGGAGAGTTCACTCTATCATACATATATAATGACTTTACAAATAATACATAGTAAACATATTCTTTTGCTTCTAAAATTTTTTTTTTAACTAAACCCATAACCTAATCTAAGTGTTAATCACCCTTCGTTTGTTTCCAAGAATACCTACCTCCTTACAATATGGAATATAAGTTTTCTAATTGTTTCTTTATTTTACGCAGGCAGTATAGATGCTAGCTCCATTTACCTATTCTAATATATTTTTCCTTTAGCTTACTAATGTGATTTATGTTTGTGTATTTGGCAGGTAATCCATAACTAATCCATAACTGAGTTTTGGATTCTTCGTGTTCAAATTTTTCAAGGCAAGGTTTTGTCCTAAGTTACTTGTGTACAGGGCTCTTAAGGTCCGAGTTTTTGAGCCAATGGCTCTGATACCAAATGTAGTGCTCTGGTTTTTACAGCAGAGCACTATGTAAAATTTCAGGTTTAATTTTCTACGTTTTAAACTTTATCAGTTTATGGAAGAGAATTTCTAAGAATTTCTATGTGCCGAAATAACATTTAGCGTACTGTGGTGTTTTCACTAACCTTACATTCGAAATTTGAATATAAACAAACATATCGTTATTTTCTTTTCAACAGCATAAGAATAGGTTTCACAACTTAGTAAATCAGTAAATAGCAGTGAATCAGTAAATAGTAAGTTTGCATGTTTACAGTAAGATTTAGCATAATAGTAAATAACGGAAATTACCTGATGCTGATGCTAACCGTAAGTTGTAGCAGGTTGTATAAGCCCCTTAGACAGCCAAACTGAAGTGTCCACCCTACCGACCAGCTATAATCTTGCTGGCCCTTGGAAATCAAAGGATTTCCAAGCCCCCGAGCCCACAATCTGATAATCCCGAGAGCAGTCTTTCCTTCTGTTCTCAAAATCTTTCTGTTCGTCAAACTTTCTGTTCTCCCAAATTCTGTTCTCCAAACTTCTTTTCTTCCCCAATCAAAAAAAACCTCCCCTTTCTCCAAGCTCTCCCCATCTATATAATTTCCCTTCCTCGAGAATATCTTGGGCTTTCTCCACCGCCCCAACTCCCCCTCTAGAGCCCCTCAAACCTTTACTCCTTTCCCTAGTTCATTCATCCACGTCTCATTATAAAAATGTATAATCAATTACTCTTATGGAAAATTCATTTGGTTTTGGATTGACGGTCGTAATTATTTATTACGGTGGGAATTATCACCCCAAGGTTATCCATTCGGGACAAGTTTTATTAAATACAAGTCTATCCGCCATCCTTGATATTTTAATGTTATTAATGTAATTAATAAAATATTATATAATTAGTTGCCCCTTGTCAACTTGGACATGATGTGTCTTAATGATCCACCTTATCCGTCGAGACTACTTTAGCTTGAGGTTTAAATTCCAAGATTAACATTGAACAATTAAATATCCATTTTCCATCACATCACGGTTATTCCAAAAAGGATTATCTTATTATGGCTAACTTTGAAATGGAATTAATCACGCAATATTTAATTTATAAATCAATATTTTAAATCTTACTTATATTGCATTTGTTACGATAGGGATATAAATGTTGCTGGAATATCATTTATTAATTAATAATAATAATTAAATCACCCTTTGACAATAATAAAAGGTGAATCAATCATAGTATTCTTAATTATTTGTTTATCACATGGGTACCCTATCATCAACATAGCATCCTTGTTCTTATAAACAAAGCACTTGTGAGGGCTTAAACAATTTTACTAATTACTTAGACACTATCATTACCCTATTCACAACAGTTCTTCTATGACAATGTTAACTGACGATACTTGTCTTTGTTTATTATTACAATGTTTTCATATAATTACTAATTCACTTATTTACACATTGACAACCTAACCATTCATTACCTAAGTTTATTGATGTATCCTTAACTGAGTTATCTATGACATTTATACTACTATTCAAGCAGGACAAGTATGTTATACACCAGTAATATTGTACACGTACAAGGTGTGCATGCATGGCCAGTGTATGCACATGTCGGACATGTACTATAAACAAACCCCATTCCGCCTATGCATACTTGCTAACTAATAATAGTATCTACCCCCATGCGGAAGAGCAAGCATAATATATAGTATAATTACTTTAACATCCTCGGTTAATTAACAGTTAACCCTTTACGATTTAACATCATTGTCTTTATGTTTACATTAGTTTAATCAATCAAGTACAGGAAGGGTGCCTACTTCCACTAACTCGGAATCAAGGAATACTAAACCCCCAACAGTACTAACTAACACATCCTCCCATCATAACCTACGTCCAGCATCCTCCCTATCCTTCCTCTGCTAGTACAACAGTGGATGTCGGACTCACCGATCTGACCACATAGAACTTGAGAGCGATAGCGTCGGCTGAACAGCGGACCTATCCTCCCCTAGCAGGCATCCGACAATCGTCATCACAGCAACATGGGGAGCGTGTCTCAGCACGGCCCTCCCACGACCTCGGGTCTCATGGAAATATAGGGTGGGAAACACATCCATCCCTCTCAACATACTGGGCCTACGCCCTTATCAACTCATACTTGCTGCTATCGGGATTATCAGTTTGTGTTATCGTATCCTCATTTTGGCTGCTAAGGTTTGCTGTATGCACATGTTTTTCCTTTCCAATATATATCAGATCAAGTAACTGGCTATCCCATAGCCCTTGTGTCCTGTAGGTTAGTATTTTGCAAAAAAATATAATTTATAGAAAGCATTTTCCATTGATCGCCAATTGATCCATGTTATCATTTTATTTCATGTAACCTTTCAGCTCATCATAGATACATATAACATTTCAATAATTCACATAAGAAGATGGTATCCACGTACCGAATCATATATTTCACATTTCATCAAATGAAAACATATAAACATATACTGCAATCGTAAAATAAGGAAATCATATGATAATCATGACATCATAATTGCATAACATAGTAACATCATAATCATGGTGAAATCATAAAACAGAGTAACATCATATAACGAGGTCCAATATAGTTTACTCAGTCGAGCTGAGTTCGACAAAATATATAAGAAGTAAAGTATGGTGTGTCTAACTAATAAATATGCCGAATCAAAATATGGGCATTACAGGAATAGACGGAGGAAGAATAGGAAGAAAATGCCAAAGCAAGGGGGCAGTCACCCAGCCTCTGGTGGTCATGTTGGGAGAACTTGTTCAGTCACTGGAAATCATACTGAACCTCGCCACCCAGCCTCTGGAAGTCATGCTGGGGGCACCTACCCAGCCTCTGGAGGTCATGCTGGGAGGAAACTTTCAGTCACTGCAAATCATACTGAAAGCATGTCTTCAACCACTGTTGCTCATGTTGAGGACACGTCATTGATCACTGTTAGTCATATTAATGACAAGTCACCAGTTCCTGTGAGTCATACTGGAGAAACTGAATCAGCCACTACAAGTCATGCTGAGAATGTTGACATTGTCG
This sequence comes from Larix kaempferi, assembly GCA_027924585.1. Taxonomy (NCBI): domain Eukaryota; kingdom Viridiplantae; phylum Streptophyta; class Pinopsida; order Pinales; family Pinaceae; genus Larix; species Larix kaempferi. The sequence continues at coordinate 5,862,030 of BSBM01000802.1, read as the reverse complement.
ACAAACCTAATAAACAGAAGCTTAAGTTACCTTGTAATTTTTGCAAGGGAGACCACCTTACTCACCGGTGCCCTGCTTTTCCAGAGGTGCAAAGAGTGTGGTCCATAGTTCAAAATTCTTCTGCTTCTGAGAAACCAGCTAATGCAAGTCATGCTAGGGGCAAGTTGTCATCCAATGCTAGTCATGTTGAGAGTACTGTTGTTGTTATGGAGTCTAAGCTTATAGGATGCAAGCCAAAGTTCCCTTGTAAACTTTGTAAGGGGGATCACCTTACTCACCGGTGCCCTCTTATTCTAGAGCTACGGAGAGTGTGGTCCATGTCTGAAGGATCCTCTGCTCCTGAACTATCTATAGATTCCCAATAGCCTAATCAACCTTTGGTTGATAAAGTGGTTGAACCAATGAAATCATTGGTCAACCCCACTCTCCCTTTGGAGAGTGAAGTGGTTGAACCAATGCAATCTTTGGTCAACCCCACTCTTCTTTTGGAGAGTGAAGCGATCGAATCGATGCAATCTTCGACCGATCCCATCAGTCCTTCTGAGACTGATGCACCTAGCCCTGAAGTCTTCTGCATTACCAGTTCAGATGTCTCTGAAAATAGGGGCACTGCATCTGTGCCGAGTGAGCCCCTACCAAGCTTTGGGATCATTTCCTTTGATTGGAATAGTCTAACTAGGCCTCTCCTTCCTTCTGCTACACCTTTCTAGATAAAGGTTGATATTGGAAACCATGTGGTTCACAGATGCTTTGTAGATGAATAAGTCTATGTTATTATCTTATCCCCTTATGCTTGGAGAGATTTAGGTTTCCCTAACCTTGTTACAGCTGTTAATTGGTCGTTGACCTTCGACAGAAGACCTATTGAACCGTTGGGATTCCTCCCTTAGGTACCTATTACTTTGGGTGGAAAAATAGTCTTAGTTTATTTTATGGTTTTAAAGGACCCTGTGGACTTTGATATGAACCTAGGGCGTGATTACATATATACTATGTAGGCTGTGGTGTCTACGCTCTTTCGTGTGATGCATTTTCCTCACAACGAAAGCATTGTCACCATCGATTAGCTTACATTTGTTGATCTCTCTTATTACCCAACTATAGACCAGGTATGTCTCCCGTCAATAGGCAGTACTATGTCACAATCAAATTATGTGGCATATTTTTCCTTGAGTCCACTTTCTACTAAGAAGAGGCCTCTGAATTCATGCTTACCTTCTCGGGACTAGGTCCCGACAATTGACCAGGTGATGACTCCATTTGAATGTTTAGATATGCGTTCCATCTGGGATAATATACTTCCCTCTAATGAAGTTTTTCTAGAGTCTATAATGCAGTCTTCCATTCATTTGGACATTGATCCACCGCCGAGCAATCTTCCACCTTTCCTTCGAGCTCGTTAAAAATAGTAAGGAGGTGTTGAGGGCTCGGTTGTGCAGGTTAGATGCAAAGGTGCTGGAATGGTTCCAAGGCTCCCAACAGAGGAGGAAAACCCAAGTTGAAAGGCTTTGAAAGACCCTGCGCAAGGGCAGTTCTATCCCCAACTTGTTTGGTATGGTAATCCCCCACGGATATTTGGCCTCCGCTGGCACTCTAAGAGTTGGTGATTTGACCAATTAGGTCAGTTTTCCAATCAAGGAAAACAAGGGTGTGAAAATGGTAAAACTAAGCTAACCTAACCTATTTCAGAAGAGGAAACTAATTTAAGTTAGTCCTATTCTAAAAGAAAGCTTGATATTGTGCAAATCAGTCTTAAAATGTGATGAACAAGTAATTGAACACTTTAAAACGGAAATGTCTTTGTGAGTAACTTGTTGACTTAAATTATTTTCAGTTAATGAAAATTAAATGACAATCTTTCAAGTATTTAAGATTGTCCAAGATCTGATCTGTAACCACTCTTCTAATTGAAAAATTAAAATTTGATTATATATATTTTCACTAAATCATTTGCAGAAATATAAAATGAAAGCATTCGAATTGAACAAAATCAATGAAATACTTAGAAACATAGACCAAACATATAGAGAAACCAATATAACAAATATGTGCATTAATAAATGTTTAGAAAAAGATCAGATACATAACAGATGACAATTTGAAGCATAAATCAGAAATTCTCAAAGAAACTTGAGGAATAACATAAGATAGATCAAAAGATAACTTTACTATATTAAAAGAGGTCTTGTACAGAAATTACAAAAAGCTCTGCTAAACAGAGTATCTTCAGTCTTGTCTCCTGCCGACTTGCAAATCCAAAATTACCAACCCCTAACTACGAGAGGTCTTCACTGTTAAATAGGAAATTACAGCCGAAAAGAAAGATAGAGATTTCCTAAAATCAGGATTACAAAATCGGATCAAACTATAGACCCAACAAATCCTACCATTTCTCATATATCTCTCACAACTCATCTATATTAGGGAAATTGACAGATGTTAAGTCTAACTGAACATTGCATGTATTATTTTCCATGTCATGTTTGGCCAACTTATGCCAAATGCGAAGGTAAATGCGAATCTTTCCCTCCAATGCAAACGGTTCTCTCACCAGACGGTCCACATCATCGATGCTGACTTGATCAAGATCCCAAATTTTCTGCGCAAACTCCTCACACCCGTGTTCGAGCTCCTCAAGTTTGCATTTTGGCAGCAAAGCATCCATAATGGGCTCCATAAATGGAAGTTTCAAAACCTCCATGATATTTTCAATTGCATACCAGCGTCTGGTATAGAGGTCTTTAGACTTGTTGATAATCTCCTCAGTTGTTTCATTAAAATCAAGCCAAGTGTTTAGAGAGGCTTTCACCTTCTTCATTTGAAAACTGTTGAGGATCGGGATGTCTTCTGGCACCTTCTTTATATACAACTTTCATTGACTGACTTCTTTCTCAGCTTTAGAAGCTTGAAGTCTCTTTGCCTTTTGCTCTTCTAGAGTGGTATGCATCTTGGAAAAACTAATGAAGTTCTCTCTGATCTCATCAAGAGTGAGATAAACCTTCTCCAACAATTTGTGATGTTATTGATTAACTTTAAGGGCAAAACTCTTAAAATCACATGAGGAAAACTTGAAAGTGCTTAAGGAGGCTGCACTTGCAGTTGCATCCTCAACTTGCTTCTCCAACAAAGCTATCCTTTCTGCATCTGTGGAATGTTGAGATTGTGAAAGACGAAGTTCAATGAGAAGTGTATTATTTCTTTGCTCCAACTCTTGAACCTTATTTGCCCAATTCTTTGTGAGGTTAGCCACATAAGTGACATGCTGTGTCTTGATCTCATCCAACTCTTCTTTCAGGCTTCTGATTTAATTCTCTTTCAAGTCAACTTCTTTGTCCAGAACCTAGACTGAACCCCAATTAGCGCTTGCAAAAGCTCCTAAAGCTGCAGCAATTTCTATGGCTTCATCCTGTGGGTTCTTGGTCCTTGGAGCCGATATTACCTAATTTGGGATAGGTTCTTCTAACCCACCTTGACCTATGGTCCTCTTCTTGGTCCTCCTCATCACTGCCTTATCATCATGGTGTTAGAAGTAGTCACCAAGAGGAACTACATCCTGATTAGCATACTCAGTCACTTCCCCTGCAGAAGTAGAAGTAACATTCACCATTGCAACCTGTAGCTAGGGCTTTCACCCTAGCTTGTGCAAATGAGCACCTACTAAGGAGAAGGGCCTCCTTAGTAGCAGTTCAGTAAAAAAGTAAAACTTGATAGTAAACAAACTAAAATCTAAGCTAACATGTGCATCAACAAAAAATAAAAAGACAATAATATAATAGGAATTTTTCTTTTGTATTATGGTATGACCAAAGTTACATTTACCTCAGATATGGAGGTTGGTGGAGCTCTTGCAGTATTCTAGGAGGGATGCTTCCGTGTTCCGATGGGTTCCTTCTCCTTCTCCAAGGTGTTTGGATCATGGGCCAAAAGGGGCACTCAAATGGGAAACTAGCTCAAATGGTAAGCTAGGGTTTCAAGAGTGATTTTGGCAGAGTGAGGATAGGATAGATTGTGGATATGAAATGGGGAGCCTCCATCACCTATTTATAGGTTTTTAGTGGTGGAGTATTGACCCATGGTTTTTGGCACCATATGGTTTAGGTCAGTTGTTTTAGGGTTTTTGCTTCCTTTTTCCCTCTTTTTCCTCTTTTTTATGTTTTTTATTCCCTTTTAATTGATTTTTGGGAATTTAGAGCCTTTTTAGAGGGTTTTTGCTATCTTTTGAGGAAATTTAAATTATTTTGGGGGGAAAAGGGGGTTTTTTTTTGCCTTTTGGTGGCTTTTCAATGGTTTTCTGAGGTTTTGGAGGCAAAGATGGTGGGAAAAATAGACAAATGAGTCATTTGGTGAGGGAGATGAGGTAATGAGAACTTTTTGGGTGTTAACAGATTGCCCCCTAATGTGTGAGGGCAGGAGTTCATCGTTTGGCCGATAGACATCATAGGTCTTTTATGGTTTTCCTGGCATGTGGAGAAGAGAAGAAACGAACTAGATCCTGGAACAATAGTCCTGAACAAACTGTAAAAACTGAAAATACATGACCTCAATAATGAATGAGGAATAATCTGAATATATGGACGAGGCGGGCATTCCCATGCTCGTATCAAGATATATAGAATAACAATGAGGCCCAAAAAAGGGACTTGAAAGATACATGGAGAACTACTGTGTACATCATAAGGGTCTAGAGGGGACACAAATCTGGGACATACTTCCGGTCTAACCATGTCTGAGCTGAAGAACTGATAGACTGGAATAATAATAGTGTTACTGAGTGTGGTACCAGAGGAACTGATGAACTGTTGGATCATAATGGTGGGGAGTCATACCCTCAATGGTACACTGGATTGGGGTTGAACTAGGTATTTCAAGGAAGCAGGAAAGTGGATGGCTTCCGAATACTGTCGCCAATGCAACTCGGATATCCTCGGGAACATATACCTAGGTGTTCCGAAGTGACTCACCAATGTGCTAGAGTCGAGGGAAATCGGGGGTCTTCGACCAATAACTGAAGGGATATATACCCTGCACGAATCTCAATGATGCGATCAAAGTGTTGAATTCGAGCATGTGAGAAACAACCATTCGGAGAGGCACTGATGACTCCGCTCAAAATGGTCCGTAGGCACTCACCACAGATGGTGATGAGTCCAAGGCGCAGGGACCTCTGGGCCTATCGTATGGAATAGATGGGCTGTCGTCAACAGAAGGATACCTACAACTAGCAAGTTAATGATGTTTCCTTGATAGGAGCACGAGGTGGATAATCGAAGTGTGAGAGTATTGATGGTAGGACTAACATACTGTGGAGGTGGGGAATAACTGGGCAAATAGAGTGGGTGGACTCAAACCTCCTTTGTTCAGAATATGATGGCGGGGATGATCGAGCATCATATGAAACTGACTGGTGGGAAGGGGATCATAGCTTTAAGGGACCAGGGATGGTGACTGGAATGAGGGATACTCAAGTTAGCTAGGATGGCAGGAGACTCTGAGGGTGGTATACTGCAGAATACTCTGAACAAAGGCGACCTTGGGAGTGATGCCGAGATGATTGATCATAGTGCCGAGAGGCACCGGTGGGGACTTCTTCATGGTTTAAGGAGCTGGAAGAAGTGTGCTCAAAATGGTACTGTCATGTGGATTTATATGATCCCAGGACAGTTCATGCTTGTGATTGCTTTCAATTTTAAGGAGTCTGAAAGTGATAAGAAGACTCTGAAATAACGGAATGGTACCGTCGTGTGGATTTGTACGATCCCAGGACGGTGCATGCTCGTGGTTGATTTCAATTTTAGAGAGTCTGAAAGCAATAAGAAGACTCCATGGGGATTCTTTTAAGTGTGTTAGTCTCCAAGGCCCGAAAAAGCATAAAAGGATGCAATGAAGAACTCTTCTAGCCGAAGTGACTAGAGTATTCCTTTTTCATAATTAGTCTACTAGGTCCGGAAAAGGGTTAAACTTTTACCAGATAGACACCCTTTCAGGTACTTTAATGAGCATGAAAGGAAGCAAGATTGCTCAACGATCTTTTCATTCTTTTAGGAGTCAGAAAAGAGCTTAATAGAAACTCCCTAGGTGCCTTTTTCGTAAAGGACTTGTCTGGCCCGAAAAAGGGATAAAATTATACTGAACAAAAGGAATGGACAAGCAAGGAGAGAGTGTTCAATCAAGGGGCATCGATGAGAACCAAGAACGAGGTTCGGGGGGGATCACTGGTGGTGTCTCCTTACAGGATGGTGAATGGTGGAAAAATAACGAAATAACTACAATATGAAGAGAGTGGAAAGTTCATGGATGTGCTTGCAGTGTCAAAGCAATTGTAAAATGATGGTGGCCGATCTGGCTCGAAGATCGAGGCAGCAAGGTGTCAGGAGACAATGTTGAAACTGCTTTTGGTGAGAGCAAGAAGTGACCTCAAGCATCATCACAAGCTCAGAAAACTGAATCTGGTGATATAAAAAGAATCAAAAATGGATAACGGTCGAGGTGGCGCGCAAACCGAGACAACTAAGGGCTGGTGAAAAATGCCCAAAAAATATGGGGGTGAGAGCAAGAAATGATCTCAAGCATGATCATGGGCTTGAAAAACTGAATCCGATGGCATAAGGAATGCTAAAAAACTGACAATGGCTGATGTGTCACGCAAATCGAGATGGCGAGGTTCATGGAAAAAGATCCAAAAAAAGGGGGTTCGGAGAAAACGAGAAACCGAGTCGACCATTCTGAAGGTCTCTTCGTTCTGATTCCAGTGTGGAAAGGGATGGGAGGTCGGTTATGAGCTGGGCAAGCGCAAGGGATTTAGTACTTTTCGGAGTTGTTAAAGTCAGGTCGTACTCTTGTAGGATAATTACCCATTTAGAGACGCGGCCTTGCAGAAGGCGACGATTCAAGAGGTAGATCATGGGGTTGGAGTCGGTGAAAATGGTAGTATGACTTAGGAGGATGTAGTGTCACAATTTCAGTACGGAAAAAAAGACGGCAAGGGCCATCCTCTCCTCATATGGATAACGTACGGGTGGTCCAAACAAGGTTTGGCTGATGTAATAAATGACATGCTCTTGGCGAGCAGCGTCTTCTTGAACAAGGACCCCTGACACGGCGTGGTCGGATGCCGAGACATAAAGGATGAAGTCCTGAGCGAAATCTGGAGGGGAGATCAAAGGGGCTTGCATGAGAGATTTTTTAAGGGCTTCGAATGCAGCTTGCGCCTGGTCGTCCCAAACAAAGGGTATGTGGGTACGAAGCAAACATAAGAAACCATGAACTGTGGTGGCATAATCAGGAACAAAGCGGAGGAGGAAATTAGAGTTCCCCTGTAAACTCTGTAGTTTCCAGAGCGTGCGTGGTGCGGGAAGGTCTAATATGGCTCTAACTTTGAGGGGGTCGACAACGATTCCTTTGTGGGAAACAATGAACCTAACAACCAGCCTGCTAGAACGCAAAACACACACTTGAGTGGGTTCAAGCAGATCTGATACTTACGACAACGCAAAAAAACTTGCCGGAGGTCATTAAGGTGGTCAAATCGTTTCTTGGAACGTGCTGTGAGATCGTCAAGATAGACTAATAGGATATGGACCAAGTCGTGAAAACAATAGGTCATGGCTCGCTGGAAGGTGGCCCCAACATTTTTAAGGCCGAAAGGCATGACCTGATATGCAAAGGTGCCCCATGGGGTGGTGAAGGCAGTCTTGTATTGATCTTCTTTGCAGATCTGAATCTGGTTATACCCAGAGAACCTGTCCATGAAGGATAGGACTTCATGCCCCATGCACGCATCGATGAGTTGGTCAATAAATGGCGTCGGGAAGTTGTCTTTGGGACATGCTTGGTTTAAATTGTGGAAGTCAGTACATACCCTGATGGTGCCTTGTTTTTTGTTAATAGGGACGAGGTTAGAAACCCAAGTGGTGTATGCAATAGGATAAATGAAACCTGCTGCACGACGTTTCTCAATCTCTGCTTTAATGGCGGGGAGCTTTGATGGGTGAATGGGGCACTGTTTTTGGCAAACGGGGGGCACATCTGGCCACGTGTCAATGTGGTGCTCTATGATAGCGGGGTCAAGACTAGGCATTTCAGTGTAGGACCAGGCATTTTAGTGTAGGACTAGGCAAAGACATCGCGGAACTCTTGAAAATGTTTTTTGTACTCTTTGATCTCATACTTAGTGCAGGAGGCTCCCAAAGTAATGATTTCAGGGGCACCACCTGGGGCAGAGATATCAATGTGGATTGTGGGTGAGATATTGGCCATGTTACCTTCCTCGAAGGCATCAAGAGCGAGAATGGGCTCTTTAAACTAGTCGACCTTGGTGGAGAGGAAATATTTAGACTCAATCGAAAATTGGGTAGCTGTGGTGGGGGAGGACTCCTCCGAAAGGAAATAGGAACGATGGTGCATATCTTCCCAGGGATAATCAGGTGCGGTAAGAGCCTCGAGAATTTCCTCATCATTGCAAAAACGTTTTGTGGTCAAATCGGTTGATGAGGGGATGCTAGCAATAGAGATCATATAAATGATATTGATCTCTCCTGTTGGCGGAGATGCTGGGGGGTGGATCTCTTCAATGGTGGGAGGAGACGTCTCGAGTTCCAAGTTGTTCATCTCATAGACAGTGGCTCTGTAATCTGGGAGATCAGGGTAGCGATGTGAGTAATGGCCGTAAATACCGCATATGGAACAAGGGTGATTGGTATGCAGTGATTCATCGTGAGGCTTAGGGGTAGGGTCGAGTTGGAAAACCGGGATGTTGGGGTCGTTGTCAAGCATTTGCATGTGCTCTTGTAATGCGGGTAATTGTGGACATTGATGGGTAGCATGGCCTAACTCATCACACAAAGAGAATTTGGGGGGAGCGTGAAACACGGGGGGATTTTTAGAGGCTTTAGACGCAACCAGAGCGGTGTAAGGTTGAGGGCCTTTGCCCTCAGTGTATTTGGAAAGAGGGGGTGGGTTGGTAGAGGAGGGAGTGGTGACACCAGGAGGTGGTCGACTAGAAGTGGTGATAGGTTTCACTGGCTATAAGATGACATTGGGCGCCGGAGGGGACACGGGAGGTGTGATGCACCATACAGGTAGTCCTAAATTTAAACCCCGGAGGTTTAGTGTGGCCATCACCGGAGCGCTTACGACTCCGGAAGGGGGAAATCAGAAGGGGATAGTATGAATGGGTGTAGCACCAACATGACTAGGTACCGTCGGTGGCTGGGGTAGCAAGGGCGGTTGATGGTTGGGCCTTTGTGTATTGTGGGAGAGGGTACATAAGTCAGATATTTTGGTCGCTGGTGATGGGGGTGGAATGGATAGGAATGTGGAAGTCATCAGCGTATCTGAGTAGACTCCAGTTCCAACTAAGGAAACCAATGAGGTAGATGCACCGCGAACAGGTTGTTCAACCATGGGAAGAACGTTTTTGAGTGCCGTAGGGGCATTGGGATCGTAGTAGGTGAGTTGATCAATCTTGACCACTCGTCCTTCATGGGGGAACATCATGGTACGAAAAACGAATGAGGCAACCGCCCACATGGCGTGCATGTAACTGCGGCCAAGTAAGAGGTTAGAATCAAGTTGGGCGTTGATGACCTCTATGTCAATAAGCATTGTTTTACCATCCAGATGGACGGGGACATTAGCTAAGAGACCTTGTGTTGAGCCGAATGGCCATCATAGGCTCGCAATGCAATGGTGGAAGGCTGGAGAGTAGGGGATCCCAACTTTTGCCAAATGAATGTGGACATAATGCATGTAGAGGCACCCTCATCGATGATGCACCGATGGATGACAAGATTCTGAATGGATACATAAACTTGGAATGATAATGTGGAAGGAAGGCGTGGTTCAGATTAGTCCAAATCAAAGGCCATCATTCGTAAATCAGTCGAGTCAATAGCAGTAATGTATGATAATAGAGTCTTGCGCTGTGTAGGATAGTTTTTTAAGACCTCTAATGCATACATGGCTGCAGGGGACTGAGCTAAGTCATCCACAATGTTGTAATTAGACCCAGTGCGAGCATTGGGGTTATTGTTGATGCGGTGAAGTGGGAAGCGAGGGGCTTTTGGGGCTCCATATAATAGGGCCGCAGGTAGGCGTAATGGTTGATCGGTGGGAAGAGTGTTGCTGGTTTTGTCAGTGGGAGGGGCTTTAGGGGTGGAGCCATATTGGTTCCAGCACGTTTGAAGGTTGACATCGGCAAATGACATCATTAACAAGTGATGGGTGCCTGAGTCTAAAGTGGGGTGGGCAAGCGCAGCGTATGTGACTTGTTGTTGTGGTGGTGCGTTTCCTTGAGGGGGAGCTAACAGTTGAGTGTTCACCACTCCTTGGGTTGATAAAGGGTTCTGTAACAGCAAGGGTTGAGTTGGAGGTGGTGGGGGGTTAGATGGTGCCTGAGGTGTCGCATGCCCTTGGCGGTGGGAATCATCGGTCAAGAGTTGTCATGCTCACTCAAAATGTCGGCAAGCGTGTGTATAATGGCCATAGACCCCGCAAATAGAACAAGGGTGGTTTGTTCGTAAGTTAGGGTTTTTAGCTTGTTTTAGAGGCTTGTCGGGGTTTTGGTGGGCAGGTGTCGTGTTATTATTGTTTGGGGGATTAGGTGGCTGGCCACCTTGGTCTGGAGGGGGGTTGTTCCCGTGGTTACGTCCTTTTTAGTGGTTTTTCTGTCCTTGTTAGCGTTGGTTATTTTGGTTATGCTATGGATTTTGTTGCGCATACACTTGCCCTTGGGGGGCATGTGGGTTCTGGGGTTGTGCAGGTGCAGGAGTAGGTTGCGGCAGATAATAAGTGGGTGGAGGTGGTGCAGGTGTTGGACCTTGTGGGGGTTGTTGATATGTCTATGGAACGGATGGTTGATTTGTCACAGATGCTGCCTGTGGCGGATAATAAATGGGGGGGATTGAGAGGATACAGGAGCGTGCGCGACCTGTGGGTGGTAATATGGTTGAGGTGCAACCGGAGGAACGTAAGCGGGGGATGCATGGCCGAAGCACTGAGGTGGACATGAGGGTCCGTGGGAATGGCGGTTATGTGCCATGGGAGCATACGAATTGGTTTCTCCAGAGTGGGATTTAGCCCGCAAAAGGTCAAGTCCATTACTAGTACGTGTCATGGAAAAGGGCTAGTTATGCGATGCAACATGGCCAATGATGCCATCGGTGGCATGGGATGCCCCTGGTGCATCGTTTCGGGAGGAATCACCGTGGGGGGCGTCGGGTATAATGGTATATAAGTAACCATACTAGGCATAAATAAGGTCAAACTGCTGGGCTTTTAAGATGGCTCTTCTTCAAACTGGTATCGTTCGGATGCCACATCCTTGGCAATGACGAGAAGGAGAGATTTGAGAAACAAATCTAGGAAGATACGGTCATCTAACTTGATTTTGCAAAAGCTTCGGCATCGATGCCACTCATGAATGTGGTCAATGATGTGGATGGTTGTATTCTGTCTGCAAGATAGTAGGATCTCAACTACCGCGTCATAGCAGACATGTAACTGAAAGAACTGCAGGAAGGTCGAGGCAAGGGAAGTAAAGGTGGAATGGGTCCCATGGGTTTCTCTATGTACCACTTGGTTGCAGAGCCAGTGAGAGTTCGTTGCAACAGACGGAGTTGGAAAGAGTTTTCCACTATGGAGTTAGAGGAACACCATAGATGGAAGGACATAATGTGATTTTGTGGGTCTTCACCTGCCTTGCCCTCAAACTTGGGGATGTCTGATGGGAGTTTGGTAGGCATGAGAGGCCACATGGGATCGTGTCTAATGGGATCGTTGGTCAGTATGGCCAGGTCAAGAAGGTTGATACTAGCCATGAATGGAAAATTAGTAGAAGGATGTGACATGCTAGTGGTGGCGGCCACATTGGGGCCAATGCCCCCAAGTGTAGGGGTTGGGTTCATGTTGGGGATGTGACCCCCAGATGGAGGAACGGAGGTGGTATGGGAGGGTCCTGCGCCACTAAGCGTAGTGTGAGTGACCAGTGGGGTTGAGTTGGGTATGATAGCCACTGGAATTGGCACAGTGACCGGAATGGTGGGTGTGGGCCCCATCGAGGGCATACCCAAAGTAGGTGTGGTGGCTAGGGTGGTTGTGGATGTTCCACCAATGGTCCCTACAAAGAAAGGGTTGGAAGTCATGCCAGTCATGGGGCTGGTTGATGCAATGTAAGTGGGGTTTTCGAACTCTGCCTCATAATCAGCTGTGAAATAAGGGGCATCAGAGTTGGGGGACGGAGCTCTATGTTGTCGACGAGTAGAGTCAAGTGACAAAGCTCAAGGTCTATGATGAGTGGTATCAAGTGATGAAGCTCTACGTTTGTGACAGGTGATGTCAAGTGAACCGTGCTGCGGAGGCTCACCCCAAAGGCACCGAGAGTGTCTCGGGGACTCAATGGTGACAAATTGTGTCAGTTATCTAGGGGTTGTGTTGAGTGAAAAACAGCTCAAAAACCCTAATGCAGCCGAGTGTGCAGAAGGAGAGTGCAAAAAATACGGCACTCAGGCCAACAACGGGCTCAAAACGCTCACTGTAACAGCTGTGCTACAATAAGCGGAGCGTCAACAACAATGTTTAGAATACCAACAAGCAGCAGGTTTCCTAAAAAATAAAAATAGTAGACTCACCACGGGACAGAGGCAGAAGGCTGCGGTCTAGGCGCGGAAAAAACTGTAGGAAGTCGCAGTCTAAGCCACAGGAAAAGGGCAGAAAGGTGCAATCTGGATCGTGGAAAAAAGGCCAAAAGTTGCGATCTGGGTCACAGCTGTGAGGAACAGAACTGCGATCTGTGGTAGAAAACCCAACTAGCCGAAGCCATAACCGAATAGGAAAAACAAAAAAATATTTGCAGAAAATAAAAACTTTTAAATTTTTAACCAGAAATTCAAAGGCCAATAATTGAGTCGCCAAAACTGTAGCTAGGGCTTTCACCCTTGTGCAAATGAGCACCTACTAAGGAGAAGGGCCTCCTTAGTATCAGTTCAGTAAAACAGTAAAACTTGATAGTGAACAAAGTAAAATCTAAGCTAACATGTGCATCAACAGAAAATAAAAAGACAATAATATAATAGGAATTTTTCTTTTGTATTATGGTATGACCAAAGTTACATTTACCTCAGATATGGAGGTTGGTGGAGCTCTTACAGTAGTCCAGGAGGGTTGCTTCCATGCTCCAAGGGGCTCCTTCTCATTCTCCAAGGTGTTTGGATAATGGACAAAAAGGGGCACTCAAATGGGAAACTAGCTCAAATGGTAAGCTAGGGTTTCAAGAGTGATTTTGGCAGAGTGGGGATAGGATAGATTGTGGATATGAAATGGGGAGCCTCCATCACCTATTTATAGGTTTTTAGTGGTGGAGTATTGACCCATAGTTTTTGGCACCATATGGTTTAGGTCAATTGTTGTAGGGTTTTTGCTTCCTTTTTCCCCCTTTTTCCTCTTTTTTATATTTTTTATTCCTTTTTATTTGATTTTTGGGAATTTAGAGCCTTCTTAGAGGGTTTTTGCTATATTTTGAGGAAATTTAAATTATTTTTGGGGAAAAAAGGGGTTTTTTGTCCTTTTGGTGGCTTTTTAATGGTTTTTTGAGGTTTTGGAGGCAAAGATGGTGGGGAAAATAGACAAATGAGTCATGTGGTGAGGGAGATGAGGTAATGAGCACTTTTTGGGTGTTAACACAACCAAAAGGGATGTTTGAATGAACACTGAATTAGATATAGGCAGAGTGACTTGAGGGATAATCTGAGGTGTGGAGGTGACTTTGGTAACTGATAAGACTTTGATTGGTGAAGGTACCGAGACAAAAGCTTCAGAGGGTGGAACTTGGTTATCAACATTGACTTCTGGAAGTAGCAATTGCTTATCATCCTTGATGGGTGATGATGGAGGGGAAACTTGGAAGATTCATCAGTGGTAGTCGATAATAGGTTAACTATGGGTGACTGTAGAGGGGCAGTCAAAGACTGGACTTCTACAGTCAAGGATGATGAAATGGAAAAAGGGACTAGGTGTTCTGGAAATGGAGTGGTGCTATCATTGAGAGTGTTAAATACTTGAGACAAGGAAAATAGAAGTGTCAATCCTAAAGGTGCAGTGAAGGTTTGTTGGACAGAAGGTAGCACAAACACTAAAGATGCAATTCCTGGGGCAACATTAAATTCCAGTATTGCTTGATCTGGGAAAGAATGATCCATGTCAATACTATCCAGCAAGTCAGTGACAGTCTTAGGATCTTGAATGACTTCCTTTGCCACTGATACTAGAGGATTAGGCACAACTTCCTCTGTCACTAATATTGGAGGATCAAGCACAACTTCCTCACCGCAATCGATTATGTTGATTGTGGACACTTGTGATTTTGAAACGAGAACTTTCTGTCTCTTTGATGGATTAGCTTTAGTAATGACCAAGTCATCATTTTCTTGAGTCTTTGTAGTAGGAAATTGAATATTGATAGAAGGCTTAGGAGATTCTAGCAATTGAGTATTAATCACTAATGACAACTATGTCATTTCTTGCTTGAAATTCTGAGCTGTCTTTAATAACACTTTAGTTGTTTCAAAAAATTTCTCTTGTAGAGGTTCCTCTAGGGAAGCTTTACCTTTATCCCCATCAAGATTTGTGAGCATTAAGGGAGGCTTAGCTTTCTAGGCTTCCTTTTCCTCTCTGTCTCTCCTTGTCTGTTCAATTAAATTCAGCTGCATGGCCCTGTAGCCCAAAACTCTAATTTTGAGATCTTTTTGGTATTTCAGAATATCATGCTGCTCTTGTAAATCTTTGGCTTTGGCGAGGACTTGAGAAAATATGTCTGCCCCTTGGTCTATAAAATAATCTAGGTGAACCTCATGTGCATAATCCATTTTTATATGTATCTGTTTGAAGTGTGCATCCAAGAATTCTTTGGGGACATGTTTCCTCTTCCAGCAGTGCCCAATTTAAAGGCAGCTATTTGGTCACCAAGAACTATAGCCCAATTTGAGGTAGGGATAACTAGCTGGCCAAGATTGAGAGAAAACTTAGGCCAACCTTTCTTCCCGGGACCTGTGAGTTTCTTATACATGCCATCAGTCACTGTCTGGAATGAAAACTCCTATAGAACTTGCCTGTCTGGGACTATTCTAGGTAGAAGGTGCACTGTTTCACTTCCCCAGATTCTTATGTATGAGAAGTATTCAAACACGTACCAATCACCTATGATATTAATGAAGGCTTTGGCATCTTCTGAAAATGTAGGTGCCTCCTACTTGAAGATCTTAAAATAAATGGTACCCATAAAGCTATCATAGATATCATACAATAAAGGCACAAAATTGCCTTCCCACAATGCTAAATGGTAGATGTGTACAGGGGGATCTGCAGGGGTCCAACTACAACCTAAGTTAGGAAACTGGAACTCTTTAGAGAAAACATCAAGGACATATGCAAAAAAGAAGAAATGCGGCTTCTTATGAGCAGGTGCCTTCTGGTAGTCCTGTATTGCATTCTTCAATTCTGACGATAAGATAGATGCACATGGGAAAGATTCGCTTGTGGTTAACACATGGTGTGTTATAGGTGCCCATTCGGCTTTGAAAAGAGGACAATTGGGGAGACTGAAAAGCCTGCAAAGCATGGCTGCCAACAGAGAGTAGGGTTCCTTAAACCAGATAATGGGATAAAGGTTGTTAGCCTTGGGCACAAAGGTGTTGGGCTTGACCATCCATGACTTTATCATCTCATCAAAGTTATACCGGGTCTTTGAGGACTGAATAAATTCAGAAGAAAGGGTCTGTGCATGGGGTTTAAGACCAAAAGCTCGAACGAAGACCTCCAGGCGAAAATGTGTCAATTGAGCACCGGCGCTATCATTGAAAGAGCAGTCTTTGATACTGGCATTTTCAATAATCCACTTCACTACATGAGTTTAAGGTAGGAAAGTGGGACATGCAGCGGCATGAATTTGGGAATCCCTAATCCTCTCATACATAGGTTTATCATTCTCAATGTGGGAAAGGTTATCATTGTCAAATATAGCATAAATTTTAGACCAATCCACCTGGTACGTTTCAGTGACCTTCTCACTGGTATCCGAGAGGCTACCAAAATTAGGGTCCTTAATCAAGAGATCTATGTGTGTCGTTTTGGATCGTGTGTTTTTCGACATGGTGAAAAGCTTGCAATTTCTGATAAGTAAAGAAATAAAATCAAAATTAAATCCAAAATAGCAGAATTGGAAAACAAAAAATAGAAATGTGACACCAAACTTACCCGAAATAACTGAAGAACTGATAAAAATGACACCTTAACAGGAATCCGCGGTAAAATCCAAGCAACAGGGTAATTTCTAACAGTAAAAATGACAAGAATAAAATAGAAAAACCCTACTTATTATATTTACCAGATTAAAACGTGACCGTAGGATCAAGATAAATGAACGGCAGGTATTAATCGAAGCGGGATGTGTAGTCGGGTTCATATTTTATTTTGAAAGTTTATTTTAGAATACCGAAACCCGAAATCCAAAAGTGTCGGGTTGCGGGTTTCGGGATTGCAATAAAACAAAAGCGCGAAAGAATTCCCGAAAGCCGAAACCTGAAACCCGAAAGTGTTGGGTTGCGGGTTTTGGGAATGGAAAAATATCAATCGAAAAACTTTTCCTGAAATCCGCAACCCGAAAGTGTCGAATTGCAGGTTTCGGGAACACACAATGTTAATAGACAATCTACTAAAGACGGATCTAAGACGTGATCTCCCTATCTTAATGCAAGTCTAGAACAAATCAAACAGAATATAGATCTACTTTTCTAGATCAATAGAAGTGCAAACTAGTGGATAGATAACTTACCTTAGATTTGAAGATCCCTTTGCTCTTTGTTGATCCAATGCTCCAACGTCGTCAGATCTCCAGCTGCAAGACCCTGTTGAACATATAGATACTAACAAATAGTGAAAGCATACATTTCATATGATTGATCTAAGTTAACTGTTAAGGAAGAAAACTCTAGACATCATCATCAATGAGACAACAGTTTATGGAAAGAGATTATATTAATTGTATAAAAGTGGGAATTACATAGAAAGGAGAAAGATACAAATAAAGCCTCAATGTCGCATCCTCCATCCAACATGTCCAATCCAAGCCTCCAAGGTAGTACAAACTTCCCAATCACCAATATGGATCCTATCAGCATAAGGGTACCATACACCTTCCCCCCTCTCCCATGGAGAGAGTGGGTGTTTATATAGGGCTAAAGAGATAGGGTAGGTTGAGGATTAGGGGGATATGGTTAAGGGATCTTTCCATAAGGTTAGCAACCGAAATGCAAACTCACCTAGAGCCTAGGGATAGGCCTCCACCTCAACAAACTTCTATAAATACCTTGAGACTCCCCAAAATATCCTTTAACCAACCTCATCGCACCCTGGTAGAGGACACAGAGTGACAAAGAGGGGTCCTCGCACTCTGTAGGAAGACAAAGTGCGACAATGTCTCACCCTAGCTGACTAGAAACTGCGACGTCGCACCCTAGATGAAGGAGAAGTGTGATAGCCTACCCAAAGAGGTCAACTAGGCAAGGAAATTTCTCAGTTGGATGTGTTTTAGCCCAGAATGAGATTAGGGGTCAGAGCAAAGAGTTTACACAATGGTCAAGATGACGACATTATCAAAATGGTCATGATGACGACACTTGGTCATAATGACGATACTTGCAACGGTCATGGTGACAACACTAGGTCATGATGACAACACTTGTGACACTTGCACAAGGGTGACAACATTTTGGTGTAACAGAATGCCCCCCAAAGCATGAAGCTAACGGAATGAGACAGGTGAAATGCTTTGTAATAAGAAAAATGGCAAGGACTTGCTGGTTGGAAGGAGTTGCTGTAGAAATGACCTGAGATCCACAAGTCTCATACAACACAAAACATGATTTTCGACCAACACATCGCAGATCCATGATAGTAAAGATCGACTGAACACAATCATGGCTACTAGACACAATCGTAGATCCATGATGAGATGACAACACAGCCACGACCAATACAAAAGTGGATCCGTGTAACTCTGAACTAACAACACAGCCACAACCAATATAAAATGGATTTGTGCGTCCCAAATAATCTCCATCGCAACCTGGGTAGGCAAGAACTTCCCTAGGGTCTTCAAGCTGGACCCGCAATGATACGAATCTATCCATGTGATAACAATGTTTTGGAGTCGAACATGGTAGAAACCACTTGATTACCGGTCATTAATGTATACCGTTAACAAGTGCGAGGGGAATCACCATTAATGTCAATGATCCCCAAGGTATCACAGTACATACCATCAAGCGTGAATTAGTGATTTGAAGTTGAACACAAGATGAAATATTTCAATCAAGAGTCAATGTGGTGAACTCATGTTGAAAGCGAGGTAACCTGCCATTGAGGCATGCAGGCCCAAGGTACTTGGTTGGTTTCTAAGTTCAATCCTCGGATGATGATTTGATGTCGACAAGGATGAATCTGTCAAAGGAGGGCCATGATGAATCCCCCATCAATAGACACAAAACACGACAAGATACATGTGGTGTAGATCAGTCAGTAGAGTAATGGGCAAGACTGACTCAAAGTAGACCAACATGATCGAAGGTATACTTACTGCAGATGATGAGTAATGAAACATCTCTTGAACATGGGCATGGCATAACTTGGCAGTATTGACATGACAAGAATGATACCAACCCCTAATGAAACTGATGGTGAAAGCATTCTTTGGTTGACCCAAAGGAGCAACGTGACTCACGGAATTGATAGGACTCAGAGACAAACACATTACCTAAGTAATGAATGCCAATGCAAACGAGTGCCATGTTAAAGAGTGACTATGTACTACCGTAATTAAGATGTAACATAAGATCCTCCCTTTTTCCCCAGTATGGTCTCCAGATTTGTTATCAGACAATCCACTCAAGCGGACGCAAGCAGGATCTCCCTAGCTCAACGTGAGTCTAGAACAAATAGAATAGACTACTAATGCATTTGCTATATCTACTTAAGGATCGAGTATTAGATGTCTTAGCTTTCACTTAGCAATCCTTTCTCCTGAATGATGCTCCACGTCTCACGATCGTCAGATCCAAGCTGCAAGACCTGTCAAGACAAGAAACAAGAGAAACAAGTAAAAGGCATCTAGACAATAAGAGATCTAAGTAAGCAATTAAGCAGGTAAACTACTCAATATCATTACACACATGAACAATATTGATGGAAAGCATTTGTATTACTGTAAAAAGAGGGAAGTACATACTAGAGATATAGAACTACAACCAAGGCTTAACGATGTAGCCCTTCTCCAACAAAGCCAATTGCCATATCCTTCCAAGGAAGTATGAGTTATCCAATAGGTGAGTGGAGATGTTCCAAGGGTGATTTCACCAGCATGTAGATACCATAGACTTCCTCCCCTTGGGATGGGAGTGAGCTTCATTCATATAGGACTAATTGGATAGGGTATGGATAGGATAGGTTGAGAGATGATAGGAGAGGCTTAAGGGATCTCTCGAAAGTATTAGGAACTGAGTTCCAGCTCCTCCAAGAGGTCAGGGATAGGGTCCCAAGTCAGCAAACTTCGAGAAGGACCTCGAAGAAGCTATTTTTTCCATCTCATTGACTTCGTCACACCATGTAATGGGGCAAGGTGTGATGTCGCATGTTGCTCATGTACAGCCTGCGATGACCCTTCAAAACCTAGCACAATTGGGTACAAATCCTCTCTGGTTGATCACTTATTCAAGATATCTTCAGGGGTGTACACTGAATCTTATGATGAGTATATTTTGGGTGTAACTCACAACAAAATCAGCATTTAAAAGAAATTCCCGAAAGCCAAAAGCTGCAATTGTGGGTTTCAAGTTTCGGGATAAAATTTCCCAAAATTATTCACAAAGAAAACCCGCAACCCACAACTGTCGAGTTGTGGGTTTCGGGATGACGAAAATCATAAGTCGCAAAATAAAATCCTGCAACACGCAACTGTCGGGTTGTGGGTTTCGGGTTTCCTAAACTCCACGACAAACAAACAAATCCTGCAACCGGAAACTATCGGGTTGCGAGTTTCGTCTTTCCCAAATGTCGGGTTTCGGGTTTTTGGAAACAAATGATAAAATACTCAAAAATTGAAGCTTCCTGCAAGCCCAAAACACTTAGAAATTTTTAGATCAAAAGAAACACACACGGGACAAAAGTATGGGTAAGGGATCTTAGGGATAAAAAACCAAAATCTCATATTTACAAGAAAACTCACCCAACTACCTTTGCGTTTATTAGGAATGGGGCTACCGTGCTTAAACTGAGCATGGGATCTGTTGTGGCCACAACAAATGGAGGCTAGCTAGGATGACCTAGTTATCTCTGCAACAAATTCAGCTAAAGAGAATAAGTCATCCAACCAATATTTTCAACCTGAATTTAGAAAATGCTCAACAGAAGGACAGTTAACGAGCAAGAAACATAAGATTAATATACCCCCAGACATGACCATTTTAAGGATAATGCCAATCTGATAAGGACACACAGGGAACAATTAGGGTTCTTTACCTTGATGTAGTCATGGAAAACCAGCTTGTGTTGAACCTTGAAATAAACTTAGAACCGCACATGGATATCCAAATTACACATCACCTTGGTTTATTAATGTACAACAATTTATTCAATTATATACACCTTTTTTTAATTTTTTTTTAAGATCAAAAAGATCTTGCATACATAAGACCACTACCATGACTTGGTGATCAGATATCAACAGTGCCATTCACAAACCTAATTCAGAACCTGATCAAGCCAGCTCGGTAAGGAGACTCTTTGTCTTCTAGTTGAAATACTGAAAGCAACTACCGTGGCTTGGTCACCACACTGTGGTAGTTTCAGTCCAAATCAAGCCCATGATCATAGTAGGGATGGCTTGTAATAAGGGCCCCCTATTGTTATATACAACATGCATCTTATAGTAAAAACAAATATTTTATTGAACTGTAAATTACAAAGGCACTACCATGGCTTGGTGACCATATATTAGTAGTGTTACTCACCAGTGCTTTGCAGATCATGAATGGACCGACCTGTGATAGGATCTTCCAACTCCTAGAAAAACTGAAAGTCATCTTCCAATTGTGGTGGCTTGATGTGAAGATGTCATTCCACTAAGCACCTATGAACCTAATGGAGTAGCTTGATAGAAAGACCCCCCCACCTTCCAATTCACATTTATTGATGGATTTATTACCAAGGTGATTGTAAAAGGATACAAAGCAGAACAATCTAGAAAAGTTATTATAATATGTTGTTTGAACCATGAAACATATGTTAAATTTTCAGAATTTACTTCAATTTGATCTAGGATCTTAACTGAGAGAACAACATGTACAGCAAATCTACAACATATCAATCATGGACACAATAATGCAAGCACACAAGAGACACAGAGTTTACTTGGGGAAAACCATAAAGGTGAAAAACCCCAATAACTTCCTCAGAGATAGATAGAGCAATGATACAACCAGAATACAAGAGATAGTCTTCTCCTAGCAGCAGAGCCTCCTCCTCCACAAGTGCGCCACTCTCCCAAGTGTGAGTGAGAGAATAGAATGTGTAAAATGAGAGAGACACACTCTCTATTTGTACACTAACTTGACTTGACCTTTACTCAACTAGGTCGGCCTCAACTTAACCACTTAACATAATGCTGACTAGGCCGACCCCCACTAGGGTGGTCTAATAACCCTTTGACCCACATGGCTGACCCCCAATAGGGTGGTCTAATAACCCTTTGACCCACATGACTTATACAGGGCCAAACCCAACAAGGTGGTCTAATAACCCATCAAGTATAAGTTACGACACTTACAATATAAATGACGACACTTCCGTATAGAGGAATAATAACATCTCTAGAGGAATACAAACACTTCCATATAGAGGAATAATACCATCTCTATAGTAGTACAAAATACATATATGAAATACATGGGTGAAATACATTCTGAAGTTATATATACATCAACACTCCCTCTTAACTAGGAAGGTATTTCTCGACATAGGTCTTCTAGCACAAGTCATCTTCTCTGGATCATCGTCACTTGATAATCATCATCGAGTCATCATCATCGTCACTACTGCTGCTATATCAATCAATCTATGAATCTACTTGTCATAGGAATTTCTATAGAGCCAGTCCTTTTTCATACTGGATGTAGGTCCACCACCTGCAGGTCTTCGTCATCACTGGCCATACTGTGGAATACTCAGGACTTATTACGTGCGTCACAAAATTTGGCTGCATCATCCCAGGCTATTACGAGCACACAACTCTACCTGTCGGATCTCCTAGGAGCACATTACATGTGACCCATCACAAAACCTAGCTGAAGCATCCCAGGCTATTACGAGCACACAGCTCTACCTGTCGGATCTCCCAGGAGCACATTACATGTGATCTCACCACAAAACCTGGCTGAAGCATCCTAGGCTGTTACGAGCACACAGCTCTACCTGTCGGATCTCCCTGGAGCACATTACATGTGGTCCACCACAAAACCTGGCTGAAACATCTGAGTCCTTTTTCATCCTGTCCAGATCTCCCAGGAGAAAATTACATGTGGTCATGGCAAAACCTGGCTGAAGCATCTGAGGCCCTTTTCACCCTATCCAAATCTCCCAGGAGAAAATTACATGCCATAGGACAAAACCTTGCAAGAGCATCTCAGGATGTTATGGGTACACAACTCCGACCTGAAGATCTCCTAGGGCACAAATTACATGTCCTCCCAGAGCAATGTCTCGAAAGAGCATCCCAGGCTGTTACGGGTACACAACTCTGACCTATAGGATCTCCCAGACATGCTCATCTACACAACCTGATCCACGACCACAAAGTATCTTCCTGATACTCACCATACATCATCCTGATGTACACATGATCATCCTGATCATCATCACTACAACATCCTGCTGCATGTCATCTGGAGAAGCTCGTCATCCACGATCATCCTGATCATATAATGCATCCACATGATGCATACCAAGTATCTACCTAATACATATCATCATACATGATCTACCTGATCATACAATGTATCCACCTGATACATACATAGATACATGATCCACACAATGTATCCACCTGATACATATCAACATACATGATCTCAGTATCCACCTGATACATATGCAGATACATGGTCCAAGCATCCAACATGATGCATATACAAAATACATACAAATGATCCAACTGATCATATCCAGCATCCAACATGATGCATACATACATAAATGATTCAACTGATCATATCCATCATCCAACATGATGCATATATATATAAATGATCCAACTGATCATAACAAGCATCCAACATGATGCATATATACATATACAGAGTAGTAATTGGAGCATTGTCCTGATGCTCATCATCCATGATCCTCCTGATCATCATAGCATCGTCCTCTTCAAATCATCTCATCGTCCACGAAGCACAGCCTAGATGCACATCATCCATCACTTACACCACCAGCATGGGAGAACACATCTACCACCATTCGGGGAAGGCTCTAACCCTTACTTTTTCACCATGGGAGAACACATCTACCACCATGTGAAAAATGGCTTAGCAATTATATCACAACCAAGGGAGAACATATCAACCATGTCAGAAAAGCTCATGTGCATCTGCATCTTCTGGACTCATCACTTCCCTTTGGAAGGAACCTTGATCTGAAGTGCACCAAGCCTCTCTCTGAAGTACTCAAACTGCACTATGTCCAACGGCTTGGTCAATACATCTGCAACCTGCTCATCCATCGCAACATACTCTACTTCGGCTGTACTCAGTGCTATGCAGGACTGCTTCCTGCTAAACCAAGAGATCACACCTGATCCCATACTGAAGCAGCACCCAGAAGTGCTCTTCCTATCTGTAGCACTGCATGCCCAATCTGAATCAACATAACCATGCAAGTTAAACTTTTGATTCGCATCATACTTGAGCCCATAATCAACCGGTTCAGATGGAGCATCACACAGAAGCTTCAGATCCGATGCCATAGGTGTGGCCATGGCCTTGCAATCTATCATCCTGAACCTCTTCAAGATCTCTACTGCATACTTTCCTTGTCCAAGGAAGATTCCATCTGCACTCTGCCACACCTCCATTCCAAAAACAAATAGTGCATCATCCCCAAGTTCTTCATCTCGAACTCGGCAACAATCTTCCGCTGCGTATCGGCAATCAATATATCTTCAATATTTTCAATAGATAACTTTGTTGCTGAACAAATGTTGTAGTCCTTCTTTTGTAGGCAATGGTATACGATCTTTCCTACACAACAAGTTAAATTGCATGATTAGAAAACATCTCATAGTTTTCAAAACAAATTCTTACACACAAAGAAATAAGTCATACAGTCATGCAATTATCTTAGCCAATGCTTCAATACAACATTTATCCATATTCCGTAACTTTCTAGATGCCTTCCAATCTCTACCAGAACATTGTTAAGAGTGTGCACAACTCCTAACATCTCAGCAAAGAGGCTTCATTCTAGATAAGTAGCAATGGAATGTTGTAAAGTGCCATAGGCCACTGTATATTAGTAGTATACTGTTCATCAATGCAACTATTCTAATATGCATAATACACAACCTATTTCTAGGAACATAAGCATATACATCATTGAATAACATTATGTAAGAAATGACAATTCAAATACTTATCTTTATTTGGTTGTTGGGTGGACTCCCTCTAAATCTTTGCAATTCCATTCTGATGTGGATTGTGAGAAGTGGTCAACTCCCTCTGAATATCTGCATCCTTGTAGAAACCACTGGAGTGTGCTCCCTCTTGATTTTTGCTTCCTGGATTACATGTTCTAAACTTATATTCATTCTAGATACTTATGCATGCTTATTAGTATCATCATTGTGTTATCGTTGAGGTCTCATACATTCATTAGTATATCCTTAATACTATCAAAACACAATAATCTTAAGCATGTATAGTCTTCATCATTTCAAACAAAAATAATAAGCATTAGTATTCAAGGTTTATATAGGACTCTTATGGTTAGTCATATCATAAATTAAAGTAAGAAACATAATATGCCTAAACCTGTGAATACTCAAACCTATACCTTCATCATTCTTCTGGTTAGTCATATCATCAATTATGGTAAGAAACATAATATGCATACAACCATGACTATTCAAACCGATGACTTCATGAATAATCATTATCAACAACACAACAGTATAAGATCCTAACACAAGGTAGGATTCTAGCTTGATATAGGAAAAACATACATGGATTAGCATGCTAGCTAGTTATGTCTAACATACCCGCATAATGTCTTCTGGTTCTCTTCAATGACTTGTGCTAGTAACCTACATGTCTCATAGGTTAACCATTGTAGGACCAAGTTATACATACCTCGAAAGTAGATATTCTATGTGATCCATGACAATGGATGAATCTTTGTCTTCATGTCACCATGATCATATGTTCTTGAAGTAGAACATGATTTGTCTTTCTTGGTGTACCTTTTATGTTAGCAAACAACATAAACCTCATACAACATCACAATGCATTAGTACATTCATAAGTGTCAAAACCTTAATCAATGAATATATTCTATTAAGGTGATACGACAAGTCTAGTAATTAATCAAGATTGTACTGTAATGATATGAAGACAAACATATGACAAAATTAACCATGAAACTTACCTGTAAGCCATACCTGTCAATATTGCTTGTAATCTTCTTATGGAAGGCCTTAGCCTCATCTCTCTCTGAGATAGGAACTTCTTCACTTATGTAGGTGACCAATCCATCTTCTTCTAGGATTAACCTAATCCACTTGATTTGCAAGAACTGGATCTGGAGCTGTATTAGGGTTTGTCAGAGAAACCCCAAAAATTCAAACTTTGAATTTCATACTTCCGAAAGGATAGAAATATGCGCCTTGATGAGCTGATCAAGTTGGCATATTCAGAATTTGAAAACTGCAAAGTTTCACCCCTCTAAATTGCCTTTTAGATTTCTGGATTCACTAGGGAGGACCCTAAATTAGGGTTTGAGTTTCCCAGAGCTTCACCCAACCAAAATATTTGATTCAAAGCTCTAATCTTTAAGTTTTCTAAGGAGCTTCCAGCCGTGGTCACAGATTTCCAAAATTCCAATTTTTGCAGAAGCCCTAATTTTACATCTTTCCGATCAAAGTCCCGAACTGGGGTTTGATCAAGCCCGACCTTCTTCCCTACCAAAAAATATGATCTTGGTCTCTAAATTTCTATTTTGATGAGTAGCATCCAGCCGTGGTCTTCGATTACAAAAAATCCAAATTTCTCCGAAGCCCTAAATTCCGGAAGCCATGAATGAAGGTGCTAAAAAATAATTATGTTTTGACATAAATATGTACCTGATTGTTTCCAGTGTAACTCTGAAATTTTCTATCCACAGGGTCGAAAAATGTTTTTTACGATAGCCCAACCTATTATCTTTCCATCCTGACAGTTCTGACCTCAATTGGATTCTCTGAGAGAGAGTTATGCCAAGTGTCGCAACGTGGCCTGTTTATGGGATAATACAGGAGAGCGAACTTGTATGCTGTGCCACGTGTCACTGGTTCAACATCGGCCTCTGAAAAAAAATTCCGCGATAGCCCAACCTATTATATTTCCATACCAATAGTTCAGACCTCAATTGGATTCTCTGAGAGATATTTATGCCAATTGTCGTAACGTGACATGTTTATGGGATAATACAGGAGATCGAACTTGTACAGTGTGCCACGTGTCACTAGATCACCTTTGGCCTCTGAAAACGTTTACTGAGATATTACAGTCTGTGTACTACCTGTCACTTTTTATGAAATTTAATTTGGAGCTTCCTATCCCAAGTTATGACCTTTTTCCCAAGGTCACCTGATTTTGACTCAGATCTGGAAGAGGCAGAAACCCTATATTGTACATATCATAAATAAAAAAGTACAACGAATTAGAGGTTTTCCTTTGGACACATGGTACATGGGGATCTGGTATTCGACCTGTAAAAGTTTCAGATCTGAAAACTTTTCCAAAATGGATTTATAGCGAAAGTGCTACGATGACTGGTTTTTGCTATATCAAGCCCTAGCACCGTAAGTGCAACAAGTGTCATACATGCCATATCATGCCTTCTTTCAGGCTAGCTCTAATACCATGTTAAATTTTCAGAATTTACTTCAATCTGATCTAGGATCTTAACTGAGAGAACAAAATGTACAGAAAATCTACAGCATATCAATCATGGACACAATAATGCAAGCACACAAGAGACACAGAGTTTACTTGGGGAAATCCATAAAGGTGAAAAACCCCAATAACTTCCTCAGAGATAGATAGAGCAATGATACAACCAGAATACAAGAGATAGTCTTCTCCTAGTAGCAGAGTCTCCTCCTCCACAAGTGCGCCACTCTCCCAAGTGTGAGTGAGAGAATAGAATGTGTAAAATGAGACAGACACACTCTCTATTTATAAACTAACTTGACTTTACCTTTACTAAACTAGGTCGGCCTCAACTTAACCACTTAACATAATGCTAACTGGGCCGACCCCCACTAGGGTGGTCTAATAACCCTTTGACCAACATGGCTGACCCCCAATAGGGTGGTCTAATAACCCTTTGACCCACATGACTTATATCGGGCCGACCCTAACAAGATGGTCTAATAACCCATCAAGTATGAGTTACAACACTTACAATATAAATGACGACACTTCCGTATAGAGGAATAATAACATCTCTATAGGAATACAAACACTTCCATATAGAGGAATAATACCATCTCTATAGGAGTACAAAATACATATATGAAATACATGGGTGAAATACATTCCGAAGTTACATATACATCAACATGAGATTAGAAAACTTGGTCATCACCCAGACCTCAATTACACAAATGAGACATGTATAAGATAATGATCATCATGGAAAGGTATCAATCTAGGTCCTTCTATCATTAACTGTGTACCCTTTATTAAAGAAATTCTAACATAGGTCAAAGAAACTATGACCGGCAGAAACTTCTAAAACCTCAGCTGAAATCATCTATGAGGAAAAAACTAATTATTAATTACCACCAAATGTGCAAAATTTTAACAACAAAATAAACAAAAGAAAACAATCTCAATCATGAAAACTTAAGAAAAAACAAAAGGAAATAAAGAAACCAAAACTATATACAAATGCACCAGCCTGATCAGACGAAATACTTTTTGAGGAGTGAACATTCCCTGGATAAGTATCTACAACTCCTTCCAGTGTCTGTAAACGAACTGTACCAGGACCCATCTTTTCTTTAATAATGAAAGGTCCTAGCCAGAGGCGTTGAAACTTCGTATATTGGTTCTTATCTTTGTGTTGTTTTTCCCATCTTAAAACCAAGTATCCAACGGAAAATTCCCTGTCAGACGAAGATTTTTCCTCAAACCACCTTTTCACCATCTGATGATGATGATATAACTTGTTTGTAGCCGCTTCTCTATCTTCCTCCAGTTTAAGTAGTGTGTCAATTCTCTGTCTGAGGGGAGAAGAATCATCTTCTTGGACAGACTGGGCTAACTGTAGTGAAGGGAGGTTAAGATTAGAAGGAAGAATGGCTTCTTTTCCATAGACTAGACAGTAGGGAGAATTTCCAATTGCTGCCTTTGGAGTAATTCGATCTGCCCATAGAGAATTATTGAGCTGCGTATGCCAATCTCTATGGTGAGAGGCTACAGTCTTCTTTAGAATGTTGATCAAATTTTTGTTAGAAGACTCAGCCAACCCATTACCCTTTGGGTAGTAGTTGGCAGAAAATTTGAGTTTCATCCCCTTCTCAAAAACATACTCGGTTATGTCAATCGAGGAAAAATAGGATGCATTATAAAAAACTAGGTACACTGGAGTGCCAAACTGTGAGAGTATTTGACTGTCTAAGAAAGAAATCACTTGGCTGGCATTACATTGCTTAAGTGGGACTACCTCCACCCATCTAGTGAAGTAATTAGTTCCTATTAGAATGTATTTGTGTTGGAGGGATGAGGTAGGATTTATGGTTCCAACAAAATCCAGCCCCCATTGCCGAAATGTAAACTGAACAGTGACTGGTTGCAAAGGGAAAGCAGGTTTCTTGAACTTCCCTGTTCATTTCTGGCATGGTTCGCACTTCCTTACATAAGCATAAGCATCTTTAAACAACGTAGGCCAGTAATACCCACATCTGGGAATCTTATGAGCTGTTGTCTCACCCGAAAAATGACCTCCCGCTGGTCCTACATGAAATTGAAAAAGAATGTCATCAGTCTGGTCCTTTTCAAGACATCTAAGGAAAACACCATCATAATTTTTTCTAAATAGAAATTCATTTATAAACTGATAAGAAGCAGCTTTCAATATTAAAGCCCTGTATTTCTTAAAGTCCAAGGTTTTAGGGGCAAACCCATGGTTCAGAAAAAATTTGATATGGTCATACCATTCTGATGTTGGGGTATCAATAGCATGGACAGAACCTGTTGGAGGATCTTCCTCTTGTTCCCATTCAGTTTGCTGCTATACAGGATCATTGGATTGAGTAGTAAGAAGACAAAGGCCTTGTCCTTTGACAATTTTGGCTGGTCTTATTTCCAAATCATCCTCCTGCAGAGCAGTCATCCAATGGGCCCTTTTTTCGCCTAATTCCTTCTGGATCAGCACATTTCTAATAGCAGAATATGGGACGATGATATTTGTTCGAGATTCTAACAAATAAGGCCTGTAATGTTTGACAGACATGTAAACTGCATAGGATTGTTTTTCAATTTGAGAATAATTGAGATCGGCACCCTTAAAGGTTGAACTCATAAAAGAGATTGGAATCTCTGTATCACTGTCATGTTTCTGTGTCAAAACAATTGCATAGGAAAAATCAGTGGCGAAAGTGCAGAGAATAAAATCTTTATCAAAATCTGGGGACATAAGAGAGGGAGCTTCAGCAATAGCCTTACGGATTTCAACGAATGCATCCTTTTGTTCTTGCGACCAAGTGAACTGTACATCTTTCTTAACTAAATGTTGTAAAGGTTTAACTATCTGAGAAAAATTAGGTACAAACCTACGTACAAAGTTGATCTTACCCAAGAAGTACTGCATTGCTTTACGCGAACCCGATAAGCCAATTTTTGAAATAGTGTCTGTGCATTCGGGGTCGATGATCATACCTTCTTTTGAAACAATGAAGCCCAAAAGCTTCCCTTCTGTAACTACGAAAATGGATTTCCTGGGGTTCAGGGAGATGCCAAATTTCGAACAACGTTCGAAAACCCGTTTCAGAGCAAACGGATATTCATGTCACCTCTTCGAATATATGGTAATATCATCTAAAAAAACCATGACATAATTATGCATCAAGCCTAGGAACGCTATATCCATAGCTCTCTAAAAAGTGGTACCTACATTGATCAAACCAAAAAGCATTCGCCTGTAGTTGAAGGTGCCCCAAGGAGTTCTAAAATATCTTTTTAATTGGTCATCCGGGGTGACCATAACCTAGTTGTACCCTGAAAAACCACCCACGAGAGAGAAAATTTCCAACCCTTCTACTCTTTGTAAAATCTTTTCCATGGGTGGAACAAGGTAGTTATCCTTTTCAAAAGCCCGATTCAGATTCCTGAAATCAACGCACAATTGTATTTCACCACTTTTCTTGCGTATAGGCACCAAATTGGCTATCGACTGCATATGCCTCACCGAAAAAATAATTCGGGTTGTGAGTAGCTTTTCGAGTTCCTTTTTCACAGAAGACTCTAAACTGGGATGCATTTTCCGCAGTTTTTGTTGAAACGGTTTCACCTCCGGCTTCATGGGTATGTTATGGTAGATAACACTAGTGTCAAACGTTTTCAATTCGTCATAGGTACAAGCAAAGACATATTTATATTCTTTACACAATTTGATGATAGCTCACCTTTCTTCTAGGGTACAATCAATTCCTATATTGATAAAACGGGGTTCTTGCTCAGTCCCTAAATTTCCTTGCTCGTAGTTAAGTGAAGAGATCTGTGTTTTACAATTGGTTTTTCTGTCTGAATTTGTCTTGCAAATCGTAGAAATTCTCCAAATTGATCACAGACTTTGGGATGACGTTCGAGGAATCACAGAGAGACTTTTCATGTTCATCCTCATCTATTGCCATATCCTGGAATGTGTCCTAGGCTGTCAGAAAATCAAGTATCTGTTGATCATCATCGAACACTTTCCAGCTTGTCACATTATCTGGTCTGGAAGGCCTATACATCAGTTCTATTGAGAATGTTTGAGAATATAGGCCCTCAGGTGGAATCAATCTGGAAATTGTATTTTCCAACAAGTCAGCATCGAAGTTATGAGACCTAGGGACTGAATAAGTATTAAATGCAGTAAAGGAGCTGGTAAGATCTCTTACCAATTTCTTATAAATCAACAGGCGGGGGGAAAAGCAGTGTATCTTATTCCTCACCTATTTCACAATTCTTTTTGAATATCCGAAGCAAGGGATGATCTATACTTTCAAGTCAATAGCTTTCTTAAGTCCTTGTATCAGGACCTCATACTTAGCCAGATTTTTAGTACAATCAAACTCTAATCTGCATGCAATCATAGTTTTTGTCCCTTTTGGATCTATGAGAACACATCCTACACCAGCTCCATCCGTAGATTTAGAGCCATCAAAAAACAATGTCCAAGCAATAGGGTCTAATCTAAAATTTGTATTTACATTAAACACATTATGTACAATATCTCCTGAGAATGGCATAGAAGTGAGATGAGTTACCTGAGATTCATTCTGTGCATTCTCCTGTGGTGATATATCAGCTGGTAAATTCCCGAAGAAGGTGTCAAAGGTAAAATGCTCAATGTGTGTGTTAAAATACCCCGCAGGCTCACTTGAGTAATTTAAGTCTGTGACTACCTGTCTCATGTAAGGCTCTCTACTGATCTTGATCTTGTTTGGCTAACCATTGTTAGAATAGTAATCCACACTTAGTACCATAATCCATAAATTTTTATTGCTCATGTTCTTAATTAAACTATAGTTTGGACTAGGTGACAACAGTTGGTCAAATACCCACTTTTGAGAGTGTTCACACCCACTTCCAAGCAAACCAGTTCACCCAGCCTCCTGTTTTGTCCACAAGTGTGCCCTCATTAATTGCTGGAGCGCCCTCTCTCCTTGATTTGGGGAATTTCAGTTGACTAGGGGCGCTAGGGTGGATTTTGCCCAATTTTGGCTAGATTTGGAGCATTTAATGCTCCCTTGGTCCCCCCAAACTCCTCTACTTGCTCACCCACGCCTACCTTGGCCTCATTAATGACCCAGCATGCTTCAGCCACCTTCACACCAGAATTCGTGACTGTTTGGGGTGATTGGGATTGAGTTGGACCCACCTAGGGGGGATTGAGGCCCATTTGGCATTTTTCTCTTGTACACTCAGCTTGAGCTCACTAATGCTCTCGAATTTCTCATGGATGTAATAAAAACATGTTACTAACATTTTCACATGTTAGACAGTCAGTTAATGAAAATATTCAGCTTACATTGTGTGTAAAATTATCTCCTTTTTCAAGTTTTTCCACTGTTTTTGCAAATTAATTCGATTTTGTGAGGTTCTCCATAGCTCCTAGATCTTCTGTGATCAAAATACTCACATGGTATCAGATCCATCATGGATTTAGTGAGTTGCAGGTCAATATTGAGCATTGAACTGCATTCTAGAGAGGATTTCCAGATAAAAAAATTGAGTTTTTTTTGCAGGTGTTTCAGTAGTTTTCTCACCATTAACGCAGCAGTCATGGAAGCAAACCAAATGTTGCTCACACCCTTCAATTTTTTCGATTGGAAGGCTGAGATGGTTATCAATATGAGATCTAAGGGTCTCTATAGAGTAACCATGGGCACAGAAGTGGAGCCAAATTCTGCTGTGGAGAAAGCAAAGTACTACAATCGACTTGATGAAGCTTATGGATTGCTATGCCTGAGCATTTCAAGGGAACTCTTGTTTCATACAGACAGTTTGACAACCCCCAATGAAGTATGGGTGAAGCTAGAATCACTCTTTGGGAAAACTGATGAACTGAGAGGCCACCAGCTTGAAAACGAGCTCATTAGCTTGAGCCCAGCGCATTTTGAAACCATCCAGTAGTTCTTCACGAAGTTCAAGTCACTAGTACTTCAACTGCAACAATGTGGAATTATTAAGAAGGAGGAACAACTGATTCTGTCCATCCTTTCAAAGCTAGGCCCAGAATTCTCTGTATTTGTTAGCACATTTCACTCAGCCAAAATGACCCTTCGAAACTGGCAAATGCCATCACTAGCTACCTTCATGGAGTGTCTCACTCAGGAGAAGGACAAACTAGTTCATATGAGCACCATAAAATCAAAGGACCAAGCATTG
This sequence comes from Larix kaempferi, assembly GCA_027924585.1. NCBI lineage: Eukaryota > Viridiplantae > Streptophyta > Pinopsida > Pinales > Pinaceae > Larix > Larix kaempferi. Next base: position 5,828,578 of record BSBM01000802.1, on the reverse strand, counting down.
GCAATGGGTGTTTCAAATGCCAACAAAGGCAAGCAAAAAGCCAAGAATTCGAAGCAACAAGAGAAGAGGAAGTTTGACAAGACCAAGTCTGCAGATGGGGGTTCGAATCTGTCAAAGGAGAAGGAAAAGAAGGGAAAGGAAAAGACCAAATGCACCTATTGTCATAGGAGATGGCATCCAGAGAGCTCGTGCATGAATAAAACCATTGATTCAATGGCGCAGCTGCTGGAGAAGAACAACATCCCAGTCCCTGAAGGCGCAAGGAAGAAAGAGAGCACCTCAAATCCTGACAATAAGGAGAAGTGTCATGCTTTGGTAGCAGGTATTTCGAATCCCTCATCCTTTATCATTGATTCAGGAGCTTCCAGACATATGGTTTCATCCAGAGATCTCTTCTCCTCTATGCATTCGAATGGTGGCCCAATAGTTCGAATGGGAGATGATTCAGAAATCCAGACCAAGGGGATTGGTAGGATTCACATGGAGCATGGCTATTTCAGTGATGTGCTCTATGTACCTTCATTGGCTGCAAATTTGCTATCAGTTTATCAAATGACCCATACAGGAGAATCCAAGAGAGTAACATTTACTCCAGATTTTGTAGAAATCTCAGAAATTTCTTCAAATCAAGTTGTGGCTGTAGGGTATGTTGATCATGATGAGAGAATGTACAAGTTCTCCAATTTCATTCCACACTCTAGTGACCATGCTCTTGTCTCTCATGCCAACGAGACCTACAAGTTGTGGCATGAAATATTTGGCCACATGAACTACAAATATCTCTAGACATTGCACAAGGACGAGATGGTGGAAGGGCTTCCAGAAATCAGATCTTCAAATGGTGCATGCATTGGGTGTGTAGTTGGAAAGCATCCTGAGCGCAGCTATGAGAAGGGAATGGCAAGGAGAGCCACTCAACCACTTGGATTGGTACATTCAGACCTCATTGGTCCTCTTCCCACTCCATCATATGGTGGATCAAGGTATGTACTCACATTCATAGATGACTACTCTCGATTCTGTTGGGTTTACTTCCTTAAATTGAAGTCAGAAGTGTTTGAGAAATTGAAGATTTGGAAATCCCTAGTAGAGAATCATAGTGGTCATAAGATAAATATCCTTAGGACTGATAATGGAAAGGAATATGTGAATAATAACATTCAGCATCTTTGTGAGGAATGTGGCATCCAAATGCAACATTCAATCCCCTACACACCTCAGCAAAATGGTGTGGCAGAGAGGAAAAATAGATCTCTCAAAGAGATGGCCACTTGCATGATTGAAGCTAGGGATCTAAGCCCTAAGTTATGGGCTGAAGCCATCAATTGTGCTGCTCATATTCAGAACAGATCCTTTCACAAATCAGTCAAAGGAAAAACCCCCTATGAGGCATGGTTTGGCCAAAAACCAAATGTGTCAAATTTCAGGATTTTTGGGTCTAGAGCATGGGCTCGAATTCCATCAAAAAAGAGGAAGGCTTTGGAGCCACAGAGCAGAGAATGTATCATGGTTGGATATGGTGAGGAAACAAAGGGCTACAAGCTCTTTGACACATCCACACTCAAAACTTTCATTGAGAGAAGTGTGCAATTCGAAGAAGAACCAATTCCATATTTTGAGCTTGCACCGGGGGAAAGCTCCTCTCCCCCTCACCTTAATGAAATTAGTGATGATTCCACTTCTGATTTTTCTGATATTTCTGAAGATGACATGGCTTAATATTACATTGCTGTACATGAGTCACCATCAAGGCCCAAGTGGGCTGAAAAAATCATACAAGCTGCAGGTGAATTGGCAGGCAATCCCCAAGAGCCTAGGAAGACTAGATCTCAAACAATCAATGTTTCCTTTGCAAATGAAAGTGAACTTGCTGATCACTGTTATATGATGATTGGATCTGATCCAACATCATATCAGGAATCTCATCATGATCCAAGGTGGAGAGCATCAATGCAAGAAGAATTCCAATCTCTCCAAGAGAACAAAACATGGGATTTGGTGCCTCTTCCTCCCAAGAGGAAACTTGTGCAATGTAAGTGGATTTTCCAAACCAAACCTGTTGCTGATGGTTCTGATATGTAGTACAAGGCTAGGTTAGTGGCTAAGGTCTACTCACAAATCCATGGTGTGGACTATACAAAGACCTTTGCACCGGTTGCAAAGATGGACTCAATTAGACTAGCTCTAGCCATGGCAGCTAGTAAAGGTTGGGAAGTTCACCACATGGATGTCAAAAGTGCATTCTTGCATGGTGAGCTACAGGAAGAGATATATATGCAGCAACCTGAAGGATTACAAGAGGATCCCACACTTGTATGCAGGTTGAAGAAGTCACTCTATGGGCTCAAGCAAGCCCCCAGGGCTTGGTATGCCAAAATGGATGCTTTTTTGCTCTCAATTGGTTTCTGTCGATGCAAGTCTGATCCAAATGTTTATTTGCAACAATGTGATGATAATTTTCAGGTCATTGTACTGTATGTTGATGATATTTTAATTACAGGGAGCTGCAACAAACAAATTGGCTCAATTAAATCTTCTTTGCACAGTGAATTTGCCATGAGCGACCTAGGATTGCTAAGGCAATTTTTGGGTTTGGAAATTGAGCAATCTAAGAGAGGTATATTCCTGAGTCAACCTAAGTATGCTTCAGACCTGTTATTCAAGTTTAAAATGGCTGAATGTAAGGCAGCCAAGTGCCCATTCCTTTCAGGCATAAAACTAGGTGAATTTGAAGACTCTCCATTGGTGGATTGCACACTCTACAGGCAGCTAGTCGGAAGTTTGTTGTATCTTACACATACAAGACCTGATTTGTCTTATGCTGTAAGTGATGTAGCAAGGTATATGCAGCAGCCACATGAGATCCATTGGAAGGCAGCCAAGAGGATCCTTCAATATGTCCAAGGAACAAAGAGCTTTGGGGTACACTATGCAGCTGGTTCTTCACTTCAACTAGCTGGATTTTCTGATTCCGATTGGGCGGGAGATCCCATCAATAGAAAGTCCACTTCAGGTTTTGTGTTTATGTTTGCTGAAGGTCCCATTTGCTGGTCAAGTAAGAAACAGCATACCATTTCTCTTTCATCAGCAGAGGCCGAGTACAGGGCAGCAGTGAACGCAGCCACACAGTGTGTTTGGTTGCAAGGCATTCTTCGGGAGTTTGGTGTTGCTATTGATTCTCCAACCAATATTTGGGTGGATAATCAAAGTGCCATCAAGATATCTACTGACCCAGTACAAAGGCAAAGAACAAAGCACATTGAAATCCACATGCATTACATTCGGGGCTTGGTGCATGACAGGGTGATTTCATTGCAGTATTGCCCATCCACCGAGCAAACTGCAGATATTTTCACCAAGTGCTTTACTGAGAAGACCTTCACTCACCTGAGAGCTTTGCTTGGAGTGAGTGATGGATGGTGATTGCTGCAATTTAATTGCAGGTTCAGCCCCATGTCCATTTTAGAGGGAAGTTTTTATCCCATGAGGTTTACTTCTTTTCCTCGGTTCATATGGACAAATAAAATTTCTGTTTGTAATGAGGTGACTTGAGCCTTTGTTGCCAAGGCCTCCCACTTATCTTTCATGAGTTGTACTAAGTTCTGGTTAAGGGGGGGTGTTAGAACAGTAATCCACACTTAGTACCATAATCCATAAATTTTTATTTCTCATGTGCTTAATTAAACCATAGTTTGGACTAGGTGACAACAGTTGGTCAAATACCCACTTTTGAGAGTGTTCACACCCACTTCCAAGCAAACCAGTTCACCCAGCCTCCTGTTTTGTCCACAAGTGCGCCCTCATTAATTGCTGGAGATCCCTCTCTCCTTGATTTGGGGAATTTCAGTTGACTAGGGGCGCTAGGGTGGATTTTGCCCAATTTTGGCTAGATTTGGAGCATTTAATGCTCCCTTGGTCCCCTCAAACTCCTCTACTTGCTCACCCACGCCTACCTTTCCCTCATTAATGACCCAGCATGCTTCAGCCACCTTCACACCAGAATTCGTGATTGTTTGGGGTGATTGGGATTGAGTTGGACCCACCTAGGGGGGATTGAGGCCCATTTGGCATTTTTCTCTTGTACACTCAGCTTGAGCTCACTAATGCTCTCGAATTTCTCATGGATGTAATAAAAACCTGTTACTAACATTTTCACATGTTAGACAGTCAGTTAATGAAAATATTCAGCTTACATTGTGTGTAAAATTATCTCCTTTTTCAAGTTTTTCCACTATTTTTGCAAATTAATTCGATTTTGTGAGGTTCTCCATAGCTCCTAGATCTTCTGTGATCAAAATACTCATAACCATTGTAGGGTAACCACAAATGGGACCAATCAGTAGCAAACTAACCTTTTAGCTTTTCTAACCAATCTTTGCTAAGCCACATACCATATGCTTCAAGGATATAAGCGATGACTATATCAATTGTTTGATGGATCCAAGGATCAGCTGATAATATAATCAAGACATTTCTGAGACTCCCTACTACTCTGAATTTTGATCTGTCAAGTTGTACTATCTGAGTAGGGCAAGGTTCCCATGTGGCATTCAACTTTTTACAAACAAACAGAAGCATCACATTTGATGAGTCACCAGAGTCTATCATGAAGTTATGTACGTTTCGATTGAAAATCTCAAAAGTAAGAAGAAAAGGAGGTGTCCTTCTGCTACCAGGATTTTAATCATCTGGTTTAGTGAAAGAGTCAAGGTTATTATTCTGCAATTCTATTGGCTATTTGCCCACCATACTTTTGGGTAAAGTATCCCTCATGGAAGGGATTTTCAACAATTCAAACAAGGAGATGTTTGCCCTAACTCTTTTAAGATCTTCAACTAAATTGTACTCCATTTCAGGGATGACTGTATCCTTGTGAGGAATAGTCCTACCTTTATTAGGAACTGGTGTGGAGGATGAAGGTTCCTAAGGGGGTTGAGGTTTAGACCTTGTGTTATAAGGATGTTGAACAGTAAACATAGTCTTAGGTTCTTCCTCTTCTTCACACATAGGAAGCTCTGAAAAGTAACTTACAGTGTTGATTTGTGGATCCTCATGTTCATCTACTTCTTATTCAGGTAATTGTGGGTCTGGATCAGTTTCATCACTGGGAACTTTAGGGGTGTTTTGAGATTCAAATGCTAAGGCTCTAAAAATAGAATAAATTTCTTCATTCGTAAGGCCTTCTATTGGATTAGGAGGCGGTGGATTCAGTGGAGGTTGATAAGGTCTCCTAAAAGGTGGCCTCATAAAACCTCTATTCTGGTTTTTATTTTCATTTTTAGTCTTTTTTAAATCCACCATCTCATTTGACATTTTCTAGATGAAATTTTTCATGTCAGTCATGTCAAATGGATCCTTGTTTTGAGCAGTGGGTTTGGGGACACTGTCATTCCTTTTCCTGGAAGTGGAAGGCTGTTCTTCCGAGGTTTCCATACTTTCCTTTAGACATAAAATGTTTTTTTCAACTTGTATTTCTTCATCAAACACTTCCAGCAAAGTTCCTTTGCGTGCTCGTTTCACCCACATTGAAATTGGAGCAGGCAGGCCCTTTTCATAGTAGGCTACCAACAATTCTTCAGAAAGAAGAAGGTTGTTGGGAATTGTATTCTTTAAGTATGAGAACCTTTGATTAAAATATTTAACCCTTGATTTCCATTTGATCTCCATGGAATATAATACCAAAACAAGATCCTTTGGTGTCTTGTCATCTCCAAACTTTTGGATGAATAATTTCTCAAACTCATCCCAAGAAACAATAGACCTTGGTGGTAAGGCAAAATACCATGCAGTTGCCTTTCCTTTAAAAGTATAAGGAAAGAGTCTGTAGACCACATCCTCATGAATGACGCTTCTAAGTCTAATATCCTGCGTGAAGGATTTAACATGGTCTAGTGCATGTGACTTGTCGTCTGAGTTAAACTTGGGTAACCACTTCTCAGGGTTTTTGGGTAGTCTATGTTGGTCTCCAAGTACCGATACTGCATCTTGGTTGAGCCATGGTCTGTTTTGGCCTTCTCCAGCCATCGATGGTTCCTCTTCTTCTTCTTCTGATGAAGAGCTTGAATAAATTTCACTGTCCGAGGAAGACGATGAGGATGAAGGAGGAGATGCTGGTGGTCCACTAGCTCCAAGTTTTGGTTGATCTAAGGCTTCCTGAAAACGTTGATTGAGGTTGTATTAAGGAAAAACTAAATGAGCAACTGATTCTCAATGTGGTATGGTTTGATTAGTTGTCTGTTGATGTTCACTGCTGGGATCAGCTGAGTGTTGGGTTGGTTGATCACTATTCTTTGTGAGCGTGTTCGATTGACCCTCTTGATCACTGGTCTGCAAAGAGTTATCTAAATTGAGAGTTGCCAAACCACAACTTCGCTCAATAGCGATTCTCTATTCCAATCTAGTTACACTATCATGGGATTGGTTCAAAATGTCTTCAAGGAGAATTGATCCCCTTGTGGGGGATATGATTACAACATCCCTTCCAACTTGTTGAGTTGTAGGTGCAGCAACAGTAGTAGTGATATGAGAATATGTAATAGGAACAACCGTGGATTGTGACTCAGTAGGTTGTTTAGATGTTGAATCCCTTGATTGGCTTCGAGTTTGAACCATTGAAGTACTTGCTGGAGGAGGTTTCTTAATAGCTTGTTTAGGAATGTTGTACTAGTGGCCCTCCTTCTAGCGCCATTTGTTGAGGCCTTGGTTGTGCAGGTTAGATGCAAAGGTGCTGGAATGGTTCCAAGGATCCCAACAGAGGAAGAAAACCCAAGTTGAAAGGCTTCGAAAGACCCTGTGCAAGGGCAGTTCTATCCCCAACCTGTTTGGTATGGTAATCCCCCATGGATATTCGGCCTCCGCTGGCACTCTAAGAGTTGGTGATTTGACCAATTAGGTCAGTTTTCCAATCAAGGAAAACAAGGGTGTGAAAATGGTAAAATTAAGCTAACCTAACCTATTTCAGAAGAGGAAACTAATTTAAGTTAGTCCAATTCTAAAAGAAAGCTTGATATTGTGCAAATCAGTCTTAAAATGTGATGAACAAGTAATTGAACACTTTAAAACAAAAATGTCTTTGTGAGTAACTTATTGACTTAAATTATTATCAGTTAATGAAAATTAAATGACAATCTTACAAGTATTTAAGCTTGTCCAAGATTTGATCTGTAATCACTCTGCTAATTGAAAAAATAACATTTGATTATATATATTTGCACCGAATCATTTGCAGAAATATAAAATGAAAGCATTTGAATTGAATAAAATCAATGAAATACTTAGAAACATAGACCAATCATATACCGAAACCAATATAACAGATCTGTGCATTAATAAATGTTTAGAAAAATATCAGATACATAACAGATGACAATTTGAAGCATAAATCATAAATTCTCAAATAAACTTGAGGAATAACATAAGATAGATCAAAAGATAACTTTACTATATTAAAAGAGTTCTTGTACAGAAATTACAAAAAGCTATGCTAAAGAGAGCATCTCCAATCTTATCTCCTGCCGACTTGCAACTCCAAAATTACCAACCCCTAACTACAAGAGATCCGCACTGTTAAATAGGAAATTACAGCTGAAAAGAAAGATAGAGATTTCCCAAAATCGGGATTACAAAATCGGATCAAACTATAGACTCAAGAAATCTTGCCATTTCTCATATATCTCTAACAACTCATCTATATTAGGGAAATTTACAGATTCTAAGGCTAACTGAACATCGCATGTATTATTTTCCATGTCATGTTTTTCCAACTTATGCCAAATGCGAAGGTAAATGCGAATCTTGCCCTCCAAGGCAACCGGTTCTCTCACCAGATGGTCCACATCATCGATGCTGACTTGATCAAGATCCTGAATTTTCTGCGCAAACTCCTCACACCTGTGTTCAAGCTCCTCAAGTTTTCATTTTGGCGACAAAGCATCAATATGGGCTCCATAAACGGAAGTTTCAAAACCTCCATGATATTGTCAACCGCATACCAACGTCTGGTATAGAGGTCTTTAGACTTGTTGATAATCTCCTCAGTTGTTTCATTGAAATCAAGCCAAGTGTTTAGAGAGGCTTTCACCTTCTTCATTTGAAAACTGTTGAGGATCAGGATGTCTTCTGGCACCTTCTTTATATACAACTACCATTGACTGACTTCTTCGTCAGCTTTAGAAGCTTGAATTATTTTTTTCTTTTGCTCTTCTAGAGTGGTATACATCTTGGAAAAACTAATGAAGTTCTCCCTGATCTCATCAAGAGCGAGATAAACCTTCTCCAACAATTTGTGATGTTCTTGATTAACTTCAAGGGCCAAATTCTTAAAATCACATGAGGAAAACTTGAAAGACCTTGAGGAGGCTACACTTGCAGTTGCATCTTCAACTTGCTTCTCCAACGAAGCTATCCTTTCAGCATCTGTGGAATGTTGAGATTGTGAAAGACGAAGTTCAGTGAGAATTGTATTATTTCTTTGCTTCAAGTCTTGAACCTTATCTTCCCAATTCTTTGTGAGGTCAGCAACAAAAGTGACATGTTGTGTCTTTATCTCAGCCAACTCTGCTTTCAGGATTCTGATTTCATTCTCTTCCAGGTCAACTTCTTTGTCCAGAACCTGGACTGAACCCCAATTAGCGCTTGCAAAATCTCCTAAATCTACAGCAGTTTCTATGGCTTCATCCCGTGGGTTGTTGGTCCTTGAATCCCATATTACCTGATTTGGGACAGGTTCTTCTAACCCACCTTGACCTCTAGTCCTCTTCTTGGTCCTCCTCATCACTGCCTTATCATCATGGTTGTAGAAGTAGTCACCAAGAGGAACTACATCCTGATCTGCATACTCAGTCACTTCCCCTGCAGAAGTAGAAGTAACATTCATTGTTGCAACCAAAGTGAGTGTTTGAATGACCACTGAATTAGGTATAGGCAGAGTGACTTTAGCGATAATCTAAGGTGTGGAGGTGACTTTGGTAACTGATAAGACTTTGATTGGTGAAGGTACCAAGACAAAAGATTCAGAAGGTGGAACTTGGTTGTCAACATTAACTTCTGAAAGTAGCAATTGCTTATCATCCTTGATGGGTGATGATGGAGGGTAAACTTTGGAAGATTCATCAATCGGGTAGTTGATAATAGGTTAACTATGGGTGACTGTAGAGGGGCAGTCAAAGACTGGACTTCTGTAGTCAAGGATGATGAAATGGAAAAAGGGACTAGGTGTTCTGGAAATGGAGTGGTGTTATCATTGAGAGTGTTAAATACTTTAGACAAGGAAAATGGAAGTGTCAATCCTAAAGGTATAGTGAAGGTTTGTTGGACAGAAGCTAGCACAAACGCTGAAGATGCAATGCTTGGGGCAGCATTAAATTCTAGCATTGCTTGATCTGGGAAAGAATGATCCATGGCAATACTATCCAGCAAGTCAGTGACAGTCTTAGGATCTTGAATGACTTCCTCTGCCACTGATACTGGAGGATAAGGAACAACTTCCTCTATCACTGATACTGGAGGATCAGGCACAACTTCCTCATCGCAATCGATTATGTTGATTGTGGACACCTGTGATTTTGAAACCAGAACTTTCTGTCTCTTTGTTGGATTAGCTTTAGTCATGACCAGGTCATCATCTTCTTGAGTCTCTATAGTAGGAAGTTGAATATTGATAGAAGGACTAGGAGATTCTAGCAATTGAGTATTAATCATTGATGACAACTATGTCATTTCTTGCTTGAAATTCTGAGCTGTCTGTAATAACACTTTAGTTGTTTCAGCAATTTTCTCTTGTGGAGGTTCCTCTAGGGAAGCTTTACCTTTATCCCCATCAGGATATGTGAGCATTAAGGGAGCTTTAGCTTTCTGGGCTACCTTTTTCTCTCTGTCTTTCCTTGTCTGTTCAATTAAATTTAGCTGCTTGGCCCTGTAGCTCAAAACTCTAATTTTGAGATCTTTTTGGTATTTCAGAATATCATGCTACTCTTGTGAATCTTTGGCTTTGGTGAGGACTTGAGAAAATGTCTCTGCCCCTTGGTATATAAAATCATCTGGGTGAACCTCATGTGCATAATCCATTTTTATATGTATCTGTTTGAAGTGTGCATCCAGGAATTCTTTGGGGTCATGTTTCCTCTTCTCAGCAGTACCCAATTTCAAGGCAGCTATTTGGTCACCAAGAATTGCATCCCAATTTGAGGTAGGGATAACCAGCTGGCCAAGATTGAGATAAAAATTAGGCCAACCTTTCTTCCTGGGACCTGTGAGTTTCCTATACATGCCATCAGTCACTGTTTGGAATGAAACTTCTTGTAGAACTAGCCTGTTTGGGACTATTCTAGGTAGAAGGTGCACTGTTTCACTTCCCCAGATTCTGATGTATGAGAAGTATTCAAACACGTACCAATCACCTATGGTATTAATGAAGGCTTTGGAATCTTCTGAAAATGCGGGTGTCTCCTGCTTGAAGATCTTAAAATAAATGGTACCCATAAAGCTATCACATATATCATACAATAAAGGCACAAATTGCCTTCCCACAATGTTGAATGGTAGATGTGTACAGGAGGGTCTGCAGGGGTCCAACTCCAACCTAAGTTAGGAAACTAGAACTCTATAGAGAAAACATCAAGGTCATATGCAGAAAAAAGAATAAATGCAGCTTCTTATGAGCAGGTGCCTTCTAGTAGTCCTGTATTGCATTCTTCAATTATGACGACAAGATAGATGCACATGGGAAAGATTCACTTGTGGTTAACACATGGTTTGCTATAGGTTCCCATTCGGCTTTGAAAAGAGAACAATTGGGGAGACCAAATATCCTTCAAAGCATGGCTGCCAGCAGAGAGTAGGGTTCCTTGAACCAGATAATGGGATAAAGGTTGTCATCCTTGGGCACAAAAGCATTGGGCTTGACCATCCATGAGTTTATCATCTCATCGAAGTTATACTGGGTCTTTGAGGACTGAATAAATTCAGAAGAAAGGGTTTGTGTATGGCGTTTAAGAGCAAAAGCTGGAACAAAGACCTCCGGGCGAAAATGTGTCAATTGAGCACCAATGCTATCATTGAAAGAGCGGTCTTTGATACTGGCATTTTCAATAATCCACTTCATTGCATCAGTGTAAGGTAGGACAGCGGGACGTGCAGCAATGGCATGAATTTGGGAATCCCTAATCCTCTTATACATAGGTTTATCGTTCTCAATATGGGAAAGGTCGTCGTTGTCAAATATAGCATAAATTTTAGACCAATCCGCCTGGTACATTTCAGTGACCTTCTCACTGGTATCCGAGAGGATACTAAAATTAGGGTCCTTGATCAAGAGATCTTTGTGTACCGTTTTGGATTGTGTGTTTTTCGACATGGTGAAAAGCTTGCAATTTCTAATAAGTAAAGAAATAAAATCAAAATTCAATCCAAAATAGCAGAATTGGAAAACCAAAAATAGAAATGCGACACCAAACTTAACCGAAATAACTGAAGAACTGATAAAAATGACACCTTAACAGGAATCCGTAGTAAAATCCAAGCAATGGGGTAATTTCTAACAGTAAAAATGTCAAGAATAAAATAGAAAAACCCTACTTATTATATTTACCAGATTAAAATGTGACCGTAGCATCAAGATAAACGAACGGCAAGGAATAACCGAAGCGAGATGTGGAGTCGGGTTCATATTTTATTTTGAAAGTTTATTTTAGAATCCAGAAACTGTCGGGTTGCGCGTTTCGGGATTGTAATAAAACAAAAGTGCGAAAGAATTCCCGAAATCCAAAAACCGAAAGTGTCGGGTTGCGGTTTTGGGAATGGAAAAATCGCAATCGAAAAACTTTTCCCGAAAGTGTCGATTGCCAGTTTCGGGAACACACAAAAAAATCAACATTTAAAAGAAATTCCCGAAATCCGAAAGCCACAATTGTGGGTTTCAGGTTTCGGGTTTCGGGATAAAATTTCCCGAAATTATTCACAAATAAAACCCGCAACTATCGAGTTGTGGGTTTTAGGATGACGAAAATCATAAGTCGCAAAAAAAAATCCCGCAACCCGCAACTGTTGGGTTGCGGGTTCCGGGTTTCCTAAACTCCACGATAAACAAAAAAATCCCGCAACCCGCAACTGTCAGGTTGCGAGTTTCGGATTTCCCAAATGTCAGGTTTCGGGTTGATGGAAGCAACTGATAAAATACTCAAAAATTGAAGCTTCCTGCAAGCCCAAAACACTTAGAAATTTTTAGATCAAAAGAAAAACACACAGGACAAAAGTATGGGTAAGGGATCTTAGGGATAAAAAAACAAAATCTCATATTTACAAGAAAACTCACCCAACTACCTTTGCATTTATTAGGAATGGGGCTCCCATGATTAAACTGAGCATGGGATCTGTTGTGGCCACAACAAATGGCGGCTAGCTGGGATGAACCAGTTATCTATGTAACAAATTCAGCTAAAGAGAATAAGTCAACCAACCAATATTTTCAACCTGAATTTAGAAAATTCTCAAAAGAAGGACAGTTAACGAGCAAGAAACATAAGATTAATATATCCCTAGACATGACCATTTTAAGGATAATGCCAATATGATAAGGAGTCACAGGGAACAACCAAGGTTCTTTACCTTGATGTAGTCATGGAAAACCAGCTTGTGTTGAACCTTGAAATAGACTTAGAGCCACACATGGATATCCCAATTACACATCACCTTGGTTTATTAATGTACAACAATTTTCTCAATTATATGCACTTTCTTCTTATTATTATTTTTTTATAAAAAAGATCAAAAAGATCTTGCATATATAAGACCACTGCCCTGACTTCGTGATCAGATATCAACAGTGCCATTCACAAACCTAATTCAGAAGCTGATCAAGCCAGCTTGGTAAGGAGACTCCTTGTCTTCCAGTTGAAATACTGAGAGCAACTACTGTGGCTTGGTGACCACACTATGGTAGTTTAAGCCCAAATCAAGCCCATTATCATGGCAGTGATGGCTTGTAATAAGACCCCCCTGTTCTTATATACAACATGCTTCTTACAGTAAAAACAAATATTTTATTGAACTATAAATTACAAAGGCACTACCATGGCTTGGTGACCATATATTAGTAGTGTTACTCACGAGTGCTTTGCAGATCAAGAATGGATCGACCTGTGATAGGATATTCCAACTCCCAGAAAAACTGAAAGTCATCTTCCAAGTGTGGTGGCTTGATGTGAAGATGTCATTCCACTAATCACCTATGAACCTAATGGGGTGGCTTGATAGCAAGACCCCCCCACCTTGCAATTCACATTTATTGATGGATTTATTACCAAGGTGATTGTAAAAGGATCCAGAGCAGAACAAGCTAGACAGGTTATTATAATATGTTGTTTGAACCATGAAACATGATATCAAAAAAATTGGTCATCACCCAGACCTCAATTACACAAATGAGACATGTATAATATAATGATCATCATGGAAAGGTATCAATCTAGGTCCTGCTATCATTAATTGTGTACCCTTTATTAAATAAATTCTGACATAGGTCGAAGAAACTGTGACTGGCAGAAACTTCTAAAACCTTAGCTAAAATCATCTATTAGGAAAAAACGGATTATTAATTACCATCAAATGTGTAGAATTTTAACAACAAAATAAACAAAAGAAAACAATCTCAATCATGAAAACTTAAGAAAAAACAAAAGGAAATAAAGAAACCAAAACTATATACAAATGCATCAACCTAATCAGACGAAATACTTTTTGAGGAGTGAAACATTCACTAGATAAGTATCTACAACTCCTTCCAGTGTCTGTAAACGAACTGTACCAAGACCCATCTTTTCTATAATAATGAAAGGTACTAGCCAAAGGCATTGAAACTTGGTATACTAGTTCTTATCTTTGTGTTGTTTGTCCCATCTTAAAACTAAGTCTCCAACAGAAAATTCCCTGTCAGATGAAGATTTTTAATCAAACCACCTTTTCACCATCTGCTGATGATGATATAACTTGTTTCTATCCATTTCTCTATTTTCCTCCAGTTTAAGTAGTGTGTCAATTCTCTGCTGGAGGGGAGAATAATCATCTTCTTGGAAAGACTGGGCTAACTGTAGTGAAGGGAGGGTAAGATTAGAAGGAAGAATGGCTTCATGCCATACACTAGACAGTAGGGAGAATTTCCAATTGCTGCCTTTGGAGTAATTTGATTTGCCCAAAGAGCATTATTGAGCTACGTATGCCAATCTCTATGGTGAGAGGCTACAGTCTTCTTTAGAATGTTGATCAATTTTTTGTTAGAAGACTCAGCCAACCCATTACCCTATGGGTAGTAGTTGGCAAAAAATTTGAGTTTCATCCCCTTCTCAAAAGCATACTCAGTTATGTCAATCGAGGAAAAATAGGATGCATTATGAAAAACTAGGTACTTTGGAGTGCCAAACCGTGAGAGTATCTGACTGTCTAAGAAAGAAATTGCTTGGATGGCATTACATTGCTTAAGTGGGACTGCCTCCACCCATCTGGTGAAGTAATCAGTTGATGTGAGAATGTATTTGTGTTGGAGGGATGAGGTAGGATTTATGGGTCCAACGAAATCCATCCCCCATTGTTGAAATGGAAACTGAACAGTGACTGGTTGCAAAGGGAAAGCAAGTTTCTTGAACTTCCCTGTGCATTTCTGGCATGGTTCACACATCCTTACATAGGCACAAGCATCTTTAGACAATGTAGGCAGTAATACCCAGCTCTGAGAATCTTATGAGCTGCTGTCTCACCCAAAAAATGACCTCCCGCTAGTCCTGCATGAAATTGAAAAAGAATGTCATCAGTCTGGTCCTTTTCAAGACATCTAAGGAAAACACCATCATATTTTTTTCTAAACAAAACTTCATTTATAAATGGATAAGGAGCAGCTTTCAATATTAAAGCATTGCGTTTCTTAAAGTCCAAGGTTTTAGGGGAAAACCCATGGTTCATAAAAAATTTGATATGGTCATACCATTCCAATGTTGGGGTATCAATAGCATGACAGTCCCTGTTGGAGGATCTTCCTCTTGTTCCCATTCAGTATGCTACTGTACAGGATCATTGGATTGAGTAGTAAGAAGACAAAGGCCTTGTCCTTTAATAATTTTGGCTGGTATTATTTCCAAATCATACTCCTGCAGAGCAGTCATCCAGTGGGCCCTTTTTTCTCCTAATTCCTTCTGGATCAGCACATTTCTAATAGCAAAATATGGGACGATGACCTTTGTTCGAGATTTTAACAAATAAGGCATGTAATGTTTGACAGACTTGTAAACTACATAGGATTGTTTGTCAATTTGAGAATAATTGAGCTCATCACCCTTAAAGTTTGAACTCATAAAAGAGATTGGAATCTCTGTATCATTGTTCTGTTTCTGTGTCAAAACAGCTACATAGGAAAAATCAGTGGTGAAAGTGTAGAGAATAAAATATTTATCCAAATCTAGGGACATAAGAGCGGGAGCTTCAGCAATATCCTTACGGATTTCAACGAATGCATTCTTTTGTTCTTGCGACCAAGTGAACTGTACATCTTTCTTAACTAAATGTTGTAAAGGTTTAACTGTCTGAGAAAAATTAGGTACAAACCTGCGTACAAAGTTGATCTTACCCAAGAAGGACTGCATTTATTTGCGTGAACTCAGTAAGCCAATTTTTGAAATATCGTCTGTGCATTCGGGGTCGATGATCATACCTTCTTTTGAAACAATGAAGCCCAAAATCTTCCCTTCTGTAGCTGCGAAAATGGATTTCCTGGGGTTCAGGGAGATGCCAAATTTCCTTCAACATTCGAAAACCTGCTTCAGAGAAAATGGATGTTCATGTCGGCTCTTTGAATATATGGTAATATCATCTAAATAAACCACGATAGAATTATGCATCAAACCTCAGAAAGCTATATCCATAGTTCTCTGAAAAGTGGCTCCTACATTGATCAAACCAAAGGGCATTCGCTTGTAGGCGAAGGTGCCCCAAGGAGTTCTGAAAGCTGTTTTTAATTGGTCATCTGGGCTGACCATAACCTGGTTGTACCCCAAAAAACCATCTAGGAGAGAGAACATTTCTGACCCTGCTACTCTTTGGAAAATCTTTTCCATGGGTGGAACAGGGTAGTTATCCTTTTCAGAAGCCCGATTCAGATTCCTGAAATCGACGCACAATCGGATTTCACCACTTTTCTTGCGTACAGGCACCAAATTGGCTATCCACTGCGTATGCTTCACCGGAAAAATAATTCGGGCTGTGAGTTCGAGTTCCTTTTTCACAGAAGACTCTAAACTGGGATGCATTTTCCGTAGTTTTTGTTGAAACAGTTTCACCTCCGGCTTCATGGGTATGTTATGGTAGATAACGCTAGTGTCAAACATTTTCAATTCGTCATAGGTCCAGGCAAAGACATCTTTATATTCTTTACAAAGTTTGATGATAGCTCGCCTTTCTTCAGGAGTACAATCAATTCCTATATTGATCAAACGGGGTTCTTGCTCAGTCCCTAAATTGACTTGCCCGTAGTTAAGTGAAGAGCTCTGTGTTTTACAATTGGTTTTGTGTCTGAATTTGTCTTGCAAATCGTAGAACTTCTCAAAATTGATCACATTCTTCAGGATGACATTCGAGGAATCACAGAGAGACTTTTCTTGTTCATCCTCGTCTATTGCCATATCCTGGAATGTGTCCTGGGCTGTCAGAAAATCAATTATCTACTGATCATCATCAAACACTTTCCAGCTTGTCACATTATCTGGTATGGAAGGCCTATACATCAGTTCTATTGAGAATGTTTGAGGAGATAGGCCCTCAAGTGGAATCAATTTGGAAGCTGTATTTTCCAACAAGTCAACATCGAAGTTCTGAGACCTAGGGACTGAATTAATATTAAATGCAGTAAAGGAGCTGGTAAGATCTCTTACCAATTTCTAATAAATCAACAGGCGGGGGGACAAGCAGTGTATCTTATTCCTCACCTGTTTCACAATGTTTTCTGAATCTCCGAAGCAATGGATGATCTGTACTTTCAATTCATTGGCTTTCTTAAGTCCCTGTATCAGGGCCTCATACTCAGCCAGATTATTAGTACAATCAAACTCTAATCTGCATGCAATCATAGTTTTTGTCCCTTTTGGATCTATGAGAACACATCCTGCACCAGCTCCATCCTTATATTTAGAGCCGTCAAAAAACAATGTCCAAGCAATAAGGTCTAATCTAAATTTTGTATTTACATTAAACACATTATGTACAATATCTCCTAAGAATGGCATAGAAGTGAGATGAGTTACCTGATATTCATTCTGTGCATTCTCCTGTGGTGATATATCAACTGCTAAATTCCTGAAGAAGGTGTCAAAGGAAAAATGCTCAATGTGTGTGTTGAAATACCCAGCAGGCTCACTTGAGTCATTTAAGTTTGTGACTGTCTATCTCATGTAAGGCTCTCTACTGATCTTGATCTTGTTTGGTTGACCATTGTACGGTAACCACAAATTGGACCAATCAGTAGCAAAATAACCTTTTAGCTTTTCTAACCAGTCTCTGCTGAGCCACATACCATATGCTTCAGGGATATTAGCAATGACTATATCAATTGTTTGATGGATCTGAAGATCAGCTGATAATGTAATCAAGACATTTTTGAGTCTCCCTACTACTCTGACTTTTGATCCGTCAAGTTGTACTATCTAAGTATGGAAAGGTTCCCATGTGGCATTCAACTTTCTACAAGAAACAGAGGCATCATATTTGATGAGGCACCAGAGTCTATCATGAAGCTTTGTACGTTTCGATTGAAAATCTCAAAAGTAAGCAGAAAAGTAGCTGTCCTTCTGCTACCATACTTTTGATCATCTGGTTTAGTGAAAGAGTCAAGGTTATTATTCTGCAATTATCTTGGTTGTTTGACCACCATACTTTTGGATAAAGTATCCCTCATGGAAGGGATTTTCAACAATTCATACAAGGAGATATTTGCCTTAAGTCTTTTAAGATCTTCAATTAAATTGTACTCCATTTCAGGGATGACTGTATCTATCCTTGTGAGGAACAGTCCTACCTTTATTAGGAACTGGTGTGCAGAATGAAGGTTCCTAAGGGGGTTGAGGTTTAGACCTTGTGTTATAAGGATGTTGAACATTAAACACAGTCTCAGGTTCTTCTTCTTCTTCACACATAAGAAGCTCTGAAAAGTAACTTACGGTGTTGATTTGTTGATCCTCATGTTCATCTACTTCTTCTTCAGGTAATTGTCGGTCTGGATCAGTTTGATCATTCAGAACTTCAGGGGTGTTTTGAGATTCAGATGCTAAGGATCTAAAAATAGAATAAATTTCTTCATTCGTGAGGCCTTCTGTTGGATTAGGAGTCGGTGGATTTGGTGGTGGTTGATAAGGTCTCCTAAAAGGTGGCCTCATAAAACCTCTATTTTGGTTTTGATTTTCATTGTTAGTATTTTTTAAATCCACCATCTCGTTTGACATTTTCTGGATGAACTTTTTCATGTCAGTCATTTCAAATGGATCCTTGTTTTGAGCATTGGTTTTGGGGACACTGTCATTCCTTTTCCTGGAAGTGGAATGCTATTCTTCTGAGGTTTCCAAACTGTCCTTCAAACAGAAAATGTCTTTTTCAACTTGTATTGCTTAGTCAAACACTTCTAGCAAAGTTCCTTTGCGTGCTTGTTTCACCCACATTGAAATTGGAAGCAGGCAGGCCCTTTTCATATTAGGCTACCAACAATTCTTCAGCAGGAAGAAGGTTGGTGGGAATTCTATTCTTTAAGTATGGGAACCTTATATTTGTGAAAATCCTCACAGCATATCTTAGAGATGATGTATACCTCACAAGAAAGTAATTGATTAAGCAAGAAAATAGAAGAAGAGTGGTCAATGCAGTTGTTGGAGCATAGGCCGCAACTATAGTAAAGCTACAAATTTTGAGGAAAAAGCACAAGTGTTGAAGGGAAAGTGCAAATTTTGAGTAAAAGCACCAATTTTGGGCAGAAGTGAACAGTGCGCAGTACGGCGCCAGATGGATGAGCTCAGCGCAAATTATGGGCCGAAAATCGCAGAGCTCGCGCGCACACATCAAAGGAGAGTGAATGTGGCCGAGTAGAAAGCTCAGCTACCACAATAAATGAAGCGACGAAAAAGAGGGCTCAGCTACCCTCATTAAGGCTAAGTACATAATTTATGGTTGCTCTGACCAAGGAAGAGCAATGGACCAAAGCATTGAAGGCGAAGGACAAAGAGCAGTGAATGATGAAGCGGCGCCCATACCCGCAATCTGCGCCGAAAATCGCGGAGCCTGCAGGAAGCGGCGACGTGACTGCAAGCGGCGCCTACAGTACACCTAGCCATGTTCGCGGTTAGGGGTTTTGGGGAATACTGCTCGGAAAGGCCCATAGTTTTGTAAAGGTGCGACCCTCAGGGCCACCTATATATATGTGTAATTGATAAAGGAGAAGGGTTGGTTGTTGTTGTTTCTGTTAGATAAGTTAGACGTTAGGGAGATAGAGTGGTTAGAAGGCCATCGTAAGTTGATGTTGAGGTTGCAGACAGTCTAAGTCGGCGTCTGAACCATTGTAATCTCTGTAGAAGAATAGGTCTAAGAGAAGGGCTCCCAGCTGTGTGCGTGGAGTTTCCCAGAAATATCTAAGGCTGCAGCTGTGTGCACAGCATTACTGTGTAATTCCCATTTTGAGTTTGTTAAATTTTCAGAATTTACTTCAATATGATCTAGGATCTTAACTGAGAGAACAACATGTACAGCATATCTACAGCATATCAATCATGGAGACAATAATGCAAGCACACAAGAGACACAAAGATTTACTTGGGGAAAACCATAAAGGTGAAAAACCCCAATAACTTCCTCAGAGATAGATAGAGCAATGATACAACCAACCAAGAGAGATAGCCATAACCTAGCAGCAGATCCTCCTCCTCCATAAGTGCGCCACTCCTCCTTGAGTGCATGTGTGAGAAGTGAGTAAGCAAATAGAGTGCCTCCCGCACTCTATTTATACTTGACTTGACTTGCCTTTTTACCTAACTCATGTAGGCTCGAACTTAACCACATAACATAATGTTGACTGGGCCGACCCCCAATAGGGTGGTCTAATAACCCTTAGACCCACATGGCCGACCCCCAATAGGGTGGTCTAATAAACCTTTGACCCACATGACTTATACAGGGCCGACCTCAACAAGGTGGTCTAATAACCCATCAAGTATAAGTTACGACACTTACAATATAAATGACGACACTTCCGTATAGAGGAATAATAACATCTCTATAGGAATACAATATACATATATGTGAAATACATTCCGAAGTTACATATACATCAACACTCCCTCTTAACTAGGAAGGTATTTCTCAGTACAGTTCTTCTTGCACAAGTCATCTTCTCTGGATCATCGTCACTGGATAATCGTCATCGAGTCATCATCATCGTCACTACTGCTGCTATCTCAATCAATCTCTGAATCTACTCGTCATAGGAAGTTCTACAGAGCCAGTCCTTTTTCATACTGGATGTAGGCCCACCACCTGCAGGTCTTCGTCATCACTGGTCATACTGTGGAATCCTTAGGACTTATTATGTGCGTCACAAAAACTCGAAAGAGCATCCCAGGCTGTTACGAGCACACAGCTCTACCTATAGGATCTCCCAGGGCGCTATTACATGTGACCCCACCACAAAACCTCGAAAGAGCATCCCAGGATGTTACGGGTACACAACTCCGACCTGTAGGATCTCCCAGGGCGCTATTATATGTGGTCATGGCAAAACCTCGCAAGAGCATCCTAGGACTGATTACGGGCACACAGCCCAACCTATCGGATCTCCTAGGGCGCTATTACATGCCATAGGACAAAACCTCGCAAGAGCATCTACCAGATATCCCAGGGCGCTATTACATGCCATAGGCAAAACCTCGAAAGACTATCTGCAGATCTCCCAGGGCACCGAATTACATGTCCTCCCAGAGCAAAACCTCGAAAGAGCATTTGCCAGATGTCCCAGGGCACCGATATTACATGCCATAGGCAAAACCTCGAAAGACCATCTGCAAATCTCCCAGGGCACCGGATTACATGCTCATCTACACAACCTGATCCACGGCCATAGATTATCATCCTGATACTCACCATACATCATCCTGATGCATCCATGATCATCCTGATCATCATCACTACAACGTCCTGCTGCATGTCATCTGGAGCAACATCCTGAAGCTCGTCATCTATGATCATCCTGATCATCACTGCAACATCCTGCTGCATGTCATCTGGAACAACATCCTGAAGCTCGTCATCTATTATCATCCTAACCATCACTGCAACGTCCTGCTGCATGTCATCTGGAGCAACATCCTGAAGCTCATCATCTATGATCATCCTGATCATCACTGCAACATCCTGCTGCATGTCATCTGGAGCAACATCCTGAAGCTCGTCATCTATGATCATCCTGATCATCACTGCAACATCCTGCTACATGTCAAGTATCTACCTGATACATATCATCATACATGATCCTCCTGATCATCAATGTATCCACCTGATACAAATACAAATACATGATACATATCACCATACATGATCCACCTGATCATACAATGTATCCACCTGATACATATACAGATACATGGTCCAAGCATCCAACATGATGCATATACAAAATACATACACATGATCCAACTGATCATATCTAACATCCAACATGATGCATGCATACATACATAAAAATGATCCAACTGATCATATCCAGCATCCAACATGATGCGTACATACATACAAAAAATGATCCAACTGATCATATCCAAGCAGAAACCAGAACATCATCCTGATGCTCATCATCCAGCGCTTACATCCACAGCCATGTGAAGGATCCTCCTTCCAACATGCTTGGAATGGCTTCAGCAAATGTGTCCATCACTTCTTCCTCGAAGTGTCCTCGATCTGAAGAACGCCAAGCCTCTCTCTGAAGTACTCGAACTTCACTCTGGCTAGTGGCTTCGTCAGCACATCTGCAATCTGCTCGTCCGTCGCAACATACATAAGCTTCACAGCTCCTCTCTGCACCATATCCCTGATATAGTGATATTTGATCTCTATGTGTTTCGACCTGTCATGAAACACTGGGTTCTCGGACAGCTTCACACAACTCTGGTTATCACAGAAGATACCAGTAGCCTCCAACGTAAGATCAAATAACTTAGACAGTAGCTTCCATAGCCATACTGCCTCACAACTAGCTGAACAGGCTGCAACATACTCTGCCTCAGCTGTACTCAGTGCTACGCAGGACTGCTTCCTGCTAAACCAAGAGATCACACCTGATCCCATACTGAAGCAACACCCAGATGTGCTCTTCCTATCTGCAGCACTGCCAGCCCAATCTGAATCAATATAACCCTGCAGGTTAAACTTTTGATTCGCTTCATACTTGAGCCCATAATCCACTGTACCCTTCAGGTACCTCAGAACATGCTTTACAGCAACCAGGTGAACACTCCTCGGATTTGTCAGGAACTGGCTCAATGTGTTCACAGCAAAGCAAATGTCTGGTCTCATGTTCGTCAGGTACATCAAGGACCCAATCATCTGATGATACAAAGAGACATCAACCGGCTCAGATGAAGCATCACATAGAAGCTTCAGATTCGATGCCATAGGTGTGGCCATATCCTTGTAGTCCATCATCCCGAACCTCTTCAGGATCTCTACTACATACTTCCCTTGTCCAAGGAAGATTCCATCTGTACTCTGCCACACCTCCATGCCAAAAAAAATAGTGCATCATCCCCAAGTTCTTCATCTCGAACTCAACAGCAAGCTTTCGCTGCGTGTCAGCAATCAATCTATCTTCATCTGTAACAAACAGGTTATCCGCATACAAAAGTAGTATCACTGGATTGCCTTCCTCAACCTTGTAGTAAAGGTTGGAATCCGCTTTACTCTTGGTAAATCCCAAACTGGATAGAAAGCTGTCTATCCTACCATACCAAGTTCTGCACACATATATGACTACACCATGCTGTCTTGAAATCCATCTGGTGCATCTTCTATTTCATCACTTTTATATTTCTCAATGATGTCATCTGCAACATGCTTGATCTGATAGTTCCATATGGAATTCATAACAAACTTCCCTTCAGGTCTTGGGACTACATCCCAAACATCATTCTTCATGATCGACGGATCATGGCATTCCATTTCTTCATCCCAGATCCTGGGAACTTCAATATCTTCAATAAATATCTTTGTTGCTGGAACAAATGTTGTAGTCCTTTTGTAGGTGAAGATATGCGGTCTTTCCTACAAAACAAGTTAAATTGCATGATTAGAAACATCCCATAGTTTTCAGAACAAATTCTTACACATAAAGAAATATGTCATACAGTCATGCAATTATCTTAGCCAATGCTTCAATACAACATTTATCCATATCCCGTAACTTTCTAGATGCCTTCCAATCTCTACCAGAACATTGTTAAGAGTGTGCACAACTCCCAACATGTTAGCAAAGAGGTTTCATTCTAGATAAGTAGCAATGGAATGTTGTACAGTGCCATAGGCCACTTACCCATGCATATTAGTAGTATACTGTTCATCAATGCAATTATTCTAATATGCATAATTCACAACCTAATTCTAGGAACATCAGTATATACATCAGTGAACAGTATTATTTAAATAAACAAATATGCAATAAATGATAATTAAAAAATACTTATCTTTGTTTGGTTACTGGGTGGACTCCCTCTGAGTCTTTGCTTCCTTGTAGGAGCTGTTGAAGTAGCTTCTTCTACACCTTTCTGTTGTGGAATGTAGAAAGATGTTCAACTCCCTCTGAATATCTGCATCCTTGTAGAAACTACTGAAGTGTGCTCCTCTGCTTTCTTGCAGGAACAAATGGAGTGTGCTCCCTCTTGATCTTTGCTTCCTGGATTACCTGTTCTTGAACTTACATTCATCCTTGGTCCCTATGCATACTTATTAGTATCATGATTGTTTTATCCTTGTGATCTCATACAAAATCATACATTCATTAGTATACTATTAAAACACAATAATCTCAAGCATGTATAGTCATGATCATTTCAAACAGAAAATAATAAGCATTAGCATTCAAGGTTTATGTAGGGTTCTTAAGTTTAGTCAAATCATAAGAAACATAACATGTCTAAACCTGTAATTACTCAAACCTATGACTCTTCAGGTTAGTTGAATCATCAATCAAGATAAGAGATATAATATGCATAAAGCCTGTGATTATTCAAACCTATACCTTCATGATTCTTCTGGTTAGTCATATCATCAATTATGGTAAGAAACATAATATGCATACAAGCATGATTATTCAAACGTATGACTTCATGAATAATCATTATCAACAATAGTACAAGATCCTAACACAAGGTAGGATTCTAGCTTGATATAGGAAAAACATACCTGGATTAGCATGCTAGCTATTTATGTCTAACATACTCACATGATGTCTTCTTGTTCTTATTTAATGACTTGTGCTAGTAACCTGTATATCTCATAGGTTAACCATTATAAAACCAAATTATACATACCTCGTAAATGGATCTTTTATGAGATCCATGACAATGGATGAATCTTTGTCCTCGAGTCATCATGATCATATGTTCTTGAACCAGAACATGATTTGTCTTTCTTGGTGTACCTTTCATGTTAGTAGACAATATACACCTCATACAACACCATAATGCATTAGTACAGTCATAAGTGTCAACACCCTAATCAATGAATATCTTCTATCATGCATTCATAATTTTGTTAAGGTGATACAACAAATCTAAAATCAAGATTGTACTAACCATAATAACATAAAGACAAACATACCATAAACTTAATCATTAACAAATATCGAAACATACCTCGATGAGTCATACCTGTCGAGATCGCTTGTAATATTCTTATGTAAGGCCTTAGCCTCATCTCCCTCCGAAACAGGAACTCCTTCACTTATGCAGGTGACCAATCCATCTTCTTCTAGGATTAACCCAATCCACTTGATTTGCAAGAACTGGACCTAGAGCTGGATATGGGTTTGTCAGAGAAACCCCAAAAAATCAAACTTTGAATTTCAAACTTCTGACAGGATAGAAATATGCGCCTTGATGAGCTGATCAAGCTGGTATATTCAGAATTTGAAAACTGCAAAGTTTCACTCCTCAATTTTGCCTTTGAAACTTCTGGATTCACTGGACGTGACCCTGAACTGGGGTTTGATGAAGCCCACTCTTCTTCCCAATCAAAAGGTTTGATCCAAAGCTCTAGGCTTCTATCTTTCTGAGGAGCTTCCAGCCATGGTCACAGATTTCAAAAATTCCCATTTTTACAGAAGCCCTAATTTTCCACTTTTCTAATCAAAGTCCCGAACTAGGGTTTGATCAAGCCCGTCCTTCTGCCCAACCAAAAATTCTGATCTTGGTCTCTAAATTTCTATTTTGATGAGTAGCATCCAGCCGTGGTGTCCGATTACAAAAATTCCAACTTTCTCCAAAGCCCTAAATTCTGGAAGCCATGAATGAAGGTACTCAAAAATAATTCTGTTTTGACAGAAATATGTACCTGATTGTTTCTGGTGTAACTCCGAACTTTTCGATCCACAGGGTCTGAAAATGTTTCCTGAGATAGCCTGACCTGTTATCTTTCCATCCTGATAGGTCTGACCTCAATTGGATTCTCTGAGAGAGAGTTATGCCAAATGTCGCAACGTCACCTGTCTATGGGATAATGCAGGAGAGCGAACTTGTACGGCGTGCCACGTGTCACTGGTTCATCTTCGGCCTCTGTAAAATTTTTCTGAGATATTACATTCTGTGTACTACCTGTCACGTTTTACTAAATTTCATTTGGAGCTTCCTAGCCCAAGTTATAACCTTTTTCCCAAGGTCACCTTATTTTGACTCAGATCTGGAAGAGGCAGAAACCCTATATTGTACAGATCATAAATCACAAAGTACAACGAATTAGAGGTTTTCCTTTGGACACAAGGTACCTGGGGATTTAATATTCGACCTGTAAAGATTTCAGATCCGAAAACTTCGCCAAAACGGATTTATAGCGAAAGTTCTACGACAACTGGTTTTTACTATATCAAGCCCTAGCATCGTAAGTGCAACAAGTGTCATACATGCCATATCATGCCTTCTTTCAGGCTAGCTCTGATACCATGTTAAATTTTCAGAATTTGCTTCAATATGATCTAGGATCTTAACTGAGAGAACAACATTTACAGCATATCTACAGCATATCAATCATGGAGACAATAATGCAAGCACACAAGAGACACAAAGATTTA
The DNA here is from genome assembly GCA_027924585.1 of Larix kaempferi. Classification (NCBI taxonomy): domain Eukaryota; kingdom Viridiplantae; phylum Streptophyta; class Pinopsida; order Pinales; family Pinaceae; genus Larix; species Larix kaempferi. The sequence goes on along the minus strand of BSBM01000802.1, from coordinate 5,802,237 downwards.
CTTGGGGAAAACCATAAAGGTGAAAAACCCCAATAACTTCCTCAGAGATAGATAGAGCAATGATACAACCAACCAAGAGAGATAGCCATAACCTAGCAGCAGATCCTCCTCCTCCATAAGTGCGCCACTCCTCCTTGAGTGCATGTGTGAGAAGTGAGTAAGCAAATAGAGTGCCTCCCGCACTCTATTTATACTTGACTTGACTTGCCTTTTTACCTAACTCATGTAGGCTCGAACTTAACCACATAACATAATGTTGACTGGGCCGACCCCCAATAGGGTGGTCTAATAAACCTTAGACCCACATGGCCGACCCCCAATAGGGTGGTCTAATAACCCTTTGACCCACATGACTTATACAGGGCCGACCTCAACAAGGTGGTCTAATAACCCATCAAGTATAAGTTACGACACTTACAATATAAATGACGACACTTCCGTATAGAGGAATAATAACATCTCTATAGGAATACAATATACATATATGTGAAATACATTCCGAAGTTACATATACATCAACAGAGTTAATATAAGATACACTTTCCGTGGACGTGATTTCCCCGTGGAGGTGAACTCCATAAGTCTTGTTGTTATGATAATGTTTCACGAGAATGCATGTCTGTGTGTTGTTATTTGTGTTTACATGAACATTGCGTTATCTTTATGAATATGTTAAGTAAGTTCTCGAAGCTTCCTTAGAAGTTATAATTGTTAAGTGTCGAAGGAGTCTATAGCTGCGGCGCTTGAGGAGTGTGTTGCTACGCCGTGGCACAGGACTGGAAATGTTACAGTATCGGACGCAGAGGGTAATCGCCTCATGCGCTAGAGCGGAGATACCGCGCAACTAGGCTGGTACGAGTTTCAGCGTTGTCGCGCTGAGAGATCTGCGGAAGAGTAAGACGTGCCGCTCCGAGGAACCCTCCCGAAAGAGAGGGGAGAAGATTGCAGTCTCCGCGTCGCCAAGGTTAAGGAAGCCTGATTCCTTAGCCCCCCCATAGCCACTTTGGGTGAGACTTCGGGCTGCTGCGCAGCTCGTTGCCAAGAGGGCCAGTGCACCAAGGGGTGTTTGTTGCTGCGCATCCTGAAAACCCGGGTCTGTCCAAAAAGTAGCCAACAACAGTATAATAAGAAACAGAATAATATGGTACAGTAGAACTTGGATAGAAGCAATAATACTTCACACACACTAAATTATTAATCACAAATGGACATATAAATAATACAATGCATGAGGAATTCGAATGCCTAAGGTGGCAATTCGAATTAGACTTCATGGAGTGATCAAAGGATCACTGGAGTGTCATCGGAGCACAACTAGTATCATCGGAGCACAACTGGAAGTCTTCATCATCATCAGTGGAGTCATCAGTGATCAAGTAACTATCAACCATCAGTCAAACTGAGTCAAGTAGGTGTAACTGAGTGTAACTGCCTATAACTGACTGTAACTGACTGTAACTGACTGTAACTGAGTGTAACTGAGTATAAACTGAAGACAACGGGACTGGTAGGTGAAGGAGGGTGAGTTGCTTCCTAAAATCAAGGAAGAAGGGCGCATTAAGCAACTGGAGGGCTAAAACTGAATAGTGAGAAGCTCCTGGGGTAACTGAGGGCTAGGTGTTGGACTGATAACTGGGATGCATGCAAACCCTAGAATGCATGCAAACCCTAAAAGTGCATGCATGACTGAAAATGTAAATGATCAAAATACTGGTGGGACTAGGATGGAGTATAGGAATATCCTAACACCCCCCCTTAATCCATACTGGGCACTGGTAACTAAGACCAAAGGTCACCCAATACATTGAATAATAACATTCAATAAACCAAGGAAGTGGGAAAATTTAATGGGAAACATAACCCCCTCCTCAAAAAACAAACTCTAAGGCACACAAAAAAATTAAATGCTCCAAACTCAAGCAGGTGTGATGCTTGGTCATATGTCTGGAGGTATCTTCTTCTTGGGAAGAAGTGGATCATGCTCAAAAAGCATGTACTTGTACTTTCTCTTCAGATCGAATGTGATGAGAACAAATCCAACAGTAGGAGAATGATCCTTGAACCTGTGATTCAAATCAGCTGAGGTAGGATCAAATCTGTGAAAGTGCATATAGTCTTTTGTCTTCTCCTTCAAACCACCATGGGTGATATTATGCCAAAAAGAACTATTACATGTTTGCTTGAAATCAAAATCAGATTTAAGACTTAAAAAACAGTTGCTTGAGATCTCCTTTGAACCAGCAGGGGTGAGATCAAAACTATCATATGCATGAGAAATTATCCCAAGCAGTAATTTCTTAGAATCCAAATGAGATCCAAGACTTGAATCATGGTTTCTTGAGATCTCCTTTGAACCATGAGAGGTGAGATCAAAACCAGTAATTGCATGAGAATTTATCCCAAGCGAGTGGCAATGGCCATAATCTTCAATAACCTTCTGAAAGCATGAATTAATGATCATATAGTAGTATAAAAGAGATGATTGCTTGAGAGGAGCGAATACATTACCTCCAATAGCTGATTTTACCTCCAAAATAATCATGTGATCATGATGAAAACCAACAGACTCTGGTGCAAGAGAGGATTTGGGACCTTCTGCAGTATCTAGAGTGTGAGCTGGCACAGAAAGAGAAGAAAATTTGAGCATGAGTGGAGAATCTGCAAGTCCTTTGTCAACAACTTCAATATGAGATGATACTAGTTCATGATCTGAGAGACCATCAAGAGGAGCGAATGCATCACTTTTCTTGCTTTCGAATGGGTTAGGACCAAGTCCTTCATTCTTTCTGCCAAATTTTTCATCCAGGTGAGCCCATAACTCCTTTGGAGTTTCAACACCATCACGGTATTTGAATTGGAATCTCTAGTATTCAGACAAAGAAAACATCATTGCTCCAAAGGCATCATCACCTTTATTTAACCAATCAATCTTCTCTTCAAGGGATTCGAACTCTCTTTCAAAATGACAATAAAAAAGATCATGGATCTTCAAGAGTGCTATCATTCTTGGTTTCCATTCATCATAGTTCAATGGAGAAAGAAAATGAATTCCTTCTAAATCATACATTGAAGCTGTAGAGGACCTGCAAAAACAATATAGAATAACTGCAACTGCTACTGCTGCAAAAATGCAGAAACTGCTACAACTGCTGCACTCGAAATCTTGGTAATAACCTGCAAAAAACTCTCAAGAATGGAGATAAACAATACTCTCAACATGCTCTGATACCATGTGAAAATATTCATAGCAGATCTAAGAGATGATGTATACCTCACAAGAAAGTAATTAATTAAGCAAGAAAATAGAAGAAGAGTGGTCAATACAGTATAATGAGCAACAGAATAATATGGTACAGTAGAACTCGTATAGAAGCAATAATACTTCACACACACTACATTATTAATCACAAATGGACATATAAATAATACAATTCATGAGGAATTCGAATTCCTAAGGTGGTGTTGGCAGCCAGCAACAACCTCTTCATTTCTTGACAAAATGAAGAGAGATCAGCTCTTTATGTGATTTATCAATCCAAAAATTATGTTAGAGCACCTTCAGAATCTTTGATTCTGAAGGTACTCTTAATCAAAGGAAAGTAATTTAATGTTTCTAAGAGTTGATAGGAACATGATCATAAAACTTGGCTTTTAAACGAATATCAGACAAGTTTCATAAATTCTCATTAAAGCTATTGAAAACATCAAAATGAATTTATGTGACTTATAGGATTTGTGCCAAGAGAAATTTCATAAAACATGTTGTATATTAAATGGGGTATTATTAGTCCTAAGACTAAGAGAAATTTTGAAAGTTAATATCATAAGGAATACCCTATTATGAACTTTGTAAATATCATAGTTAATGGATAGATAAAGTTTGTATAGGAAACTTTTTACATATGATAAATACCCTATATGATGGTATAATGTGTCAATAGGATGTATAAAGGTTTTAAAACTTAGTGTTATACATATATATATATAGCTTTGTACATAAACATTAAGCTAGCCATTTGATTAATGCCTCCTTAACATTAAAATGCGATTTATTACTCTTCATACCACTACATAACATGATAAAACAGGGATGATTGTTTGATGAACTGGCCATGCAATAAACCAATGGTTAAATCAATAAACGTTTTGGATCGATGAGTTGGTATGAAAACGTGGCTTTCACCCCTTGACAGAATCGACAGTTGTATGCATTTGGTAAAATCGTGTTGACAGTGTTAATTGCTAACGGTCATTTCAAATTACGCCATTGTACCTATTAATTATGAACCACTGTCAATAATCAATTATTGTAATGATGATTCTATCAGTCTTCGTATCGCTGGTTCGCCAAGTTAAGTGGTTATCACTAATAGGCATGGTCAAACGTAGATAAATTGGCGTAAATCATGGTGTAGTGTGAGAGTTATAACATTTATTATTGCTCGAAATCCCGCTAAAATGGCAGGTTCAGAGATTAGATTTCTGAAGCATGTGAAGATAATCTATCATGTTGTGTGTATGGATACCCATTCCCTCTGTTTTCACTTTCCCATTCATTTCGCAACGAAGCTCAAAAAATGCTGGAGAAACCATGTCTCCTCTGAATCGTTTTGAAATTTCAGGGTGTGAACTTATTAAGGCCAACCAGGAGGTTGCCAAGAGATTCGAGAAAATGGGATGGACACATTTCTTTCGAAGCTTTGATGGTCATCATGCGGAGATTACCAAGATGTTTGCAATGATTTTTGAAGATGACAGGGTGCAAATTGGGGGTTTCGAATTTGTTATCAATGAAGACAAAATTGCTGAAGCCACGAAACTTCCCCAAGTGGGAGAACGCTGGTTTAAGGGCACTATGGTTAACAAGAAGAAGTGTTTGGCTTTGTTAATGCCTTTACCAGATAAAATGAAGCTGAGGATAGGCGTACCTGTAAAATTTCTAAAGCCCGAATGGAGAGTTTACTATGAAATCTTAGTAAGGTACGTAACTTGTTGTGGACGCTATTCCCATTTGCACTTGTATCATTTATGGTTGCTGTTAGCAGTAAAGGGTTGTAAACTTAATTTGCCCTTCTATCTTTGGCAAATCCTTAAGAAAATGTCACAATCTGTAAGGAATTTCAATAACCCTGACAATAGTCTGTGTCATCATGGATTAATAAAAATTTTACTGCAATTCCAATTATCTGCAAAAGGTCTGTCTTGGGATAAATTTCTAGTTGATTGTCAATTGGGGCCAACACAGTATTGGCCTAATCCATCTCCTCAAACTCGTAAAAGACGAAAAGTCATAAATCCTAAGGTTAATAGCTCAGAGGTTAAGGAACCAGAGGTCGTAAACATGCCCATAGATGATGAGATAAATGAAGATGCTGATAGGGTTTCAGTTCCCTGCAATTCTAGGGAAATATTAGAAGAACCCGAACCTGGTAAGAATGATGGCAACCCTACAAAATTAAAAGAAGGATCAGCCGAGGACGAAATTGTTAAACCTGATAAATGTGATAAAGATTCTATGCATAAGTTGAACCATTTAGCTCAGGTTTGTTGTGACAAGGAAGGGTTGAATGTTGAAAACTTATCGTTTTCACGTAGAGTCACTAGAAGCATGCATAATCTCCATTCGATTCCAGGATATAGGTCTGATCAACAGACTTCCAAATCTACAGCTACTGAACCTACAGTTGTAAATATTGAGGATGATATTCTGATGTCTGTCCCTAACACAATGGATGTAGGGAATTCTACTACTGCGCAGGGAAGTGATGTGCAATCAGGTGAGGTCGAGGGCAATCAAACAGAAATAAACGTTAACACTATAGAACTTGAACCATTACACAATCAGCATTGTGACAGTCCTCGTTCTCCTCATGTAACTAGAGAAGACGAAACTCTGCAACAGGTATTAGGAAATATTTATCAATATAAAATCACAGAGTTCAGAGGAAAGCGTAAACAGTGTCTATTAAGTACAGCCTTATTTGAAGAAGAAAACAAAACTTTCAGGAAAGAATTGCTAGAATGGATTGACAGGTGGAAAAAGGCCAACATGAAGAAGAATCAACTCAAGAAATCCAGGAAATCAATATTAAATACGAATCAGCTGTTATTGGAACGAATTGAAAAACAAAATGTTAAAATTATCAGGTTGAAGGCTAAATTAGCCGAAGCTAGAAGAGTAGTCGCTCTTCATAATGAGGCTTAATAGTTTTCTCTTCTCTTATGTCACAGTATAATAGGTAATGGTTATTTCGATTTTGCATGCCTGTAAAATCGGAGATTTAACAAGCATGCATTTATAATTTTTAAATGTTTCTGTTAACTGTGTTAAATTTATTTTAATATAATGCATTGATTGAATTTAATGCAGGAAGTTTTATCACCCCCTTCTTCCAAGAATACAGGACGTGGTTGATGCGATGGCATGGAGATGTAGCTGATTTGTTACAAGCTGGAGTTTTGTGAATGGGCAAGAACTTTCTGAGATACCTCGACTCAGGCCAGTCGATTTTTATTTTTAGTAGTAGGTGTAATTAGATGCCCTTTTGGTTAAATAGTTCCTATAATGTTGCATGCAACATTTATAGCAAAACTGACTCTCAGTAGTATATAAGTGGAGATTTTTTATGAACTCGGGGGGATGGAGTGGTGAAGAAAACTTATTGAAATATATTTTTTTAACTAGTACTACATCAAACTTGAAGCTGAAGCTTTCATGTGGATGATACTTGATATCTGCGAATGATACTGTGACTGGTATTCATTTTTGGATTTATATATATATACATATATTTTTGTTTGTTATCTTCTGTTTATACATGAACTCTGTGTGCTGTGACACATTGACGTTTAAATATTTTTATCACTTTATCATCTCAGGTTAGTTTATTGAGTAAATATTTCATTATGGTTTTGTTTATTAGTGTGTTCACTATAAACATCAGTTTTAATGATATACTTTTCTGTTTATTTAAAATTTCATTTGTATGTTAACGGTGAATTTTAAATGAGCATCATTTCAAATTCAAATGACTGTCTTGAGAGTTAATTATTAATCAGTTTTGGAAGTGAAATTTGACTGTGTGTTTTAGGTTAAATCTCATCTTTATTTATATATAGCAGAGTTACTGTCGTTATGATTTAAATATGTTTGTTTAGATCATACTTCAATTTTCTGTCATTGATTAATAATTAATATAGTTTCAAATTTGCTCTCAGCTGAGATAGGGTTAAATAGGATAAGAAATTAGTTAGTTTTAAATTTTACTTTATTTTTTTAAATTAGCACTGTTAAATCATACTGCATGCTATAAGTAAGTTTTCATATTTAGAAAACTTCCCAAAAACCGAAGTCTTTCCTTATGAAAGCAACCTTAGGACATTTGTAGATATTTAGGTAGGATAGATATTAGAATAGGTTAGATTTTGTTGGTTTTAAGTTCTCCTTAAGAGACAAACTAGCTGGTAGCAGTGTTGAGATATTGTAACTTCAAAGAATATTATTCCGGAGATGTTTCATTCCTCCGTGAGGATCTTATTGTATATCCGGAGATGTTTATTCCTCCGTTGGAATGTGGTAACTCGGGTTATTAGACTTCCCTAGTGGGGGTCGGCCCTGTATGTGTTATGTGGGTCAAAGGGTTATTAGACCACCCTAGAGGGGTCGGCCCAGTCAGTTGTAGTGGGGTATTTAACCCATTGGTTAAATACGAGCCTACGTGTACTTGTGTAAAATACATATCAGAGTAGTGTATAAATAGAGGAGGCGTGTTCCTCATTATACACACTCACTCACTTGAGGATAGCGCACTTGTGGAGGAGAGGTCTGCTACTGTGGAGGAGGAGATCATGTATCAGGGTTTCATCTTTGTATATTGCTGGTCATCTATATTGAGGAAGCTTTGCTGGGTTTTCTACCCCATGAGGGTTTCCCAGGATAAATCTCTGTCTCTTGTGTTTATGCTGTGCTTGTTGTTTCTTCAGTGATCCTGTATATGCTATTATTGTGAAATGGAATGTAATGCTGCTATTTTCTGTCTTAGCATATTAAATCTTAACATGGTATCAGAGCTAACCTGAAGGAAGACAAGGTATGGCACTAACAACACTTGCTTTACTTACGACAATTTGAAGGCTAGGGTTTTATATAGCAAAAACCAGTCATCGTAGCACTTTCGCTATAAATCCGTTTTGGAGAATTTTTCGGATCTGAAATTGTTACAAGACGAAGATTAAATCTCCAGGTACCTTGTGTCCAAAGGAAAACCTCTAATTCGTTGTACTTTGTGATTTATGACCTGTACAATATAGGGTTTCTGCCTCTTCCAGATCTGAGTCAAAATCAGGTGACCTTGGGAAAAAGGTCATATCTTGGGCTAGGAAGATCCAAATGAAATTTCGTAAAAAGTGACAGGTATTACACAGTCTGTACTATCTCAGAAAACGTTTTCAGAGGCCGAAGTTGAACCAGTGACACGTGGCACTCCGTACAAGTACGCTCTCCTGTATTATCCCATAAACAGGTCACGTTGCGACATTTGGCATAACTCTCTCTCAGAGAATCCAATTGAGGTCATACCTATCAGGATGGAAAGGTAACAGGCCAAGCTATCTCAGAAAAATTTTTCAGAGGCTGAAGTTAAAACAGTGACACGTGGCACGCCGTACAAGTTCGCTCTCCTGTTTTATCCCAAAACAGGTCACGTTGCGACATTTGGCATAACTCTCTCTCAGAGAATCCAATTGAGGTCAGACCTGTCAGGATGGAAAGATAACAGGTCAGGCTATCTCAGGAAACCTTTTCAGACCCTGTGGCTCAAAAATTTCAGAGCTACACCAGAAACAATCAGGTACATATTTCTGTCAAAACAGAATTATTTTTTTGGTACCTTCATTCATGGCTTCCGGAATTTAGGGCTTTGAAGAAAGTTGGAATTTTTGTAATCGGAGACCACGGCTGGATGCTACTCATCAAAATAGAAATTTATAGACCAAGATCAAAATTTTTGGTTGGGCAGAAGGCCGGGCTTGATTAGACCCTAGTTCGGGACTTTGATCAGAAAAGTGAAAAATTAGGGCTTCTGTAAAAATGGGAATTTTTGAAATCTGTGACCACGGCTGGAAGCTCCTCAGAAGAATAGAAGCTTAGAGCTTTGGATCATACATTTTGATTGGGTAGAAGAGTGGGCTTCATCAAACCCCAGTTCAGGGTCACGTCCAGTGAATCCGGAAGTTTCAAAGACAATTTTGAGGGGTCAAACTTTGGAGATTTCAAAACTGAAGTATGCTAGTTTGATCAGCTCAGAAAGACACATCCTTCCATCCATTCAGAAGTGTGAAAGTCAAATATTGAATTTTTAGAGTTTCGCTAGCAAACACTAATCAAGCTTCAGATCAAGTTTCAGGGGGAGTTGAGGCTAAGACCTTACATAAGAAGACTACAAAAAGTCTCGACAGGTATGACTTAAGGAGGTTCAGGTATGCCTTGAAATCTGATTCTTGATTAAGTTCATAATGTGTTCGTCTTCTTGTTAGTTATTAGTACAATCTTGATTAATGTTATTAATTGTCTTATCACCCTAGTAACAATATGAATGCATGTGAATGATTTGATTAGGGCTATATGATTGTACTTATGCATTATGGTGTTGTGTGAGGTTGATGTTGTCTGCTAACAAGACACAGGTACATTACAAAAGACAAATCAAGTTCCATGACCATGACAACATGAAGACAAAGACTCACGAGGTATGTATGACTTTGTTATATTATGCTTAACCTATGAGACATGCAGGTTCTAGCTCAGGATCTCTAAATCATTGAAGAGATTGTTTAGGTATGTTGTACATAACCAAGTAGGTATACTAATCCAGGTATGTTTCCCATGAATCTTACCTTGTGTTAGGATCCCTTATATAAGTATACTTGCAATGATTGGTTATGCTTGTTCATAAAGTTAGTAATCAAGGGATTATGCATATTATATCTTTTATCTTGATTGATGATATGCATGAGTAAAAGAAGACTTCCCTGAAATCTTGAATACTAATGTTTATTAACTATAATCATGACTATACATTTTCAAGATTATTTAGTACTATAATGTTTTGATAGCATTTAGAATATACTAATAAGTGTATGTTTGTGCATGAGATCATGAGGATGACTCTTGAGCATGCACAGTGGTACAGAATGAATAGAAGTTCAAAAGACATATAGAAGATCAAGCGGGAGGCAACCACACAAACATAAAAGATAAGTACTTGAGTTGTTATTTGAAATAGTAAATGATATTGCTTGTATTCATATTTGTATTCCTAGAATATATTATGCTGAGTGTAAACATTCATAGAGCATTGAACAGTGTACTACTAATATGCATATGATTGGTAAGTTGGACAAACATTCCATTGTTGCTTGTCTAGAATGAAACCTCTTTGCTGACATGCTGAGAGCTATGCACACTCTCAATAGCATGTTCTGGTAGAGATGGAAGGCATCTAGATAGCCACTGTATGCATACAAGATATGGGAAAGTGTTGTACCAAAGTATTGGTCAAGATAGTTGCATAACTATGTAAATGATATATGTATGCATAATAGGTTATCATGTCAATATGATTTGATGATTATGAAGTATTACTAATCATGTACCTAATTTTGATTTGTAGGAAAAATCATGATGAATGATGAACAAGCGATGGATGTTCAACAAAAGGATTTACAAATCAAACACACTATAGAAAGATTATGGTTAAGAGATTCTCTTAAAAAGAGGAAGAGAATCATGATGAGATGTTTTGACCATTCTCTTAATGATGTAATCAGGTTCTGTATGGGTTCCCAGGCTCGGTAGTCAATTGATGAGTTTAATGATCATCATGGGTGATGTGGATCTCAACCCTTGCTACAAGGTTGAATATGGCTTCTATACACATATGACATGGATGCAAGAAGGAACTCACCATAGAGTTCGAATGACTTTGAGGCTCATATTAGTAGACCCATCTGACGAGAGATGGCACAGATAGATATGCAAAAGATCACTCAATGCTGAGTGTGAATAATGGACAATTGACAGCTTCATGACAAAGCTTGGGCTTTACCAGAAGTAAAGCTGATCCTAACCTTTACCTAAAGGTTGTGGATGATAAACCTATCATACCATTATTATGTGACGATGATCTCTTTCTGACAAGGAATGAGAAACAGATCATGAAAATGGCTGCAGAAATAAAAATGAAAGATCTCAGATTAATGCACTACTTCTTAGGTCTAGAAGTATGGCATGATCCAAAAGGAATCTTTTAAATCGAGGTAAGTATGCTGTGAAGTTTCTAAAAAGATTTGATATGTTGGAGTGTAAAGCCATGGCCACTCCCATGGACTCCAACTTGAAGTTATTAGTTAATAACTCATCGGATTTAGTGGACCTAACCCTATATAGACAAATCATTGGGCCAATGATGTATTTAACAAATACTAGGCCAGATATATGCTTTGTTGTAAATACCGTAAGTCAGTATCTAGTAGAACCTAGAAAGGTTCACTTAATACCTACAAAGCATATAGTGAGGTACCTAAAAGGTACTTTAGATTTTGGTCTATATTATCTTGGAGGTCTTAAACTCCGTTTACATGGTTACTCAAATTCTGATTGGGCAGGAAGTGTCTCAAACAGAAAGAGTACTTTAGGTGGATGTTATAGTCTTGAATCTACCATGATCTCATGGTTTAGCAAGAAACATTCTAGTGTGGCTCTCAGTACTACTGAAACAGAATATATAGCTGCCTGTTCTGCTAGCTGTGAAGCAGTATGGCTTCGGAAACTTTTATCTGGAGTGTTTGACTTAGAAATGGACCCCTCTGTGATTATGTGTGATAATCAAAGCTGCATGATAAGTCAAAACAATTTGAGATCCGATACTTCTACGAGATATAGTGCAGAGAGGAGCTATCAAGCTCGAGTATATAAGCACTAAGGATCATTTTGATGATTCCTGACCAAACCTCTGTCTCGAGTAAAGTTTGAACACTTCCGAGACAAGCTTGGTGTAGTTTAGAAGGACCCTCCTCGAAAGGGGGAGTAGCGCAGTATCCGATAACAAGTCTATCTCATCAATGATGAGGTTATCTATTTACTGCACTTAGTTACCTAGAATTATTTAGATTTAGGACTCTTATATTCTTTATTTTTATGATTAGATGTATACATACTTTTGATGATAGATGTATACATGCTAGATACTTTTGATGATAGATGTATACATACTTTTGATGTTAGATGCTTTTGATGATGATAGATGTATTAGTGAGAATACATGCTTTTGATGATAGATGTATACATGCTTTTGATGATAGATGTATTAGTGAGAATACATGCTTTTGATGATAAATGTATACATGCTTTTGATGATAGATGTATTAGTGAGAATACATGCTTTTGATGATAGATGTATACATGCTTTTGATGTCAGATGTATTAGTGAGAATACATGCTTTTGATGATAGATGTATACATGCTTTTGATGATAGATGTATTAGTGAGAATACATGCTTTTGATGATAGATGTATACATGCTTTTGATGTCAGAAGTATTACTGAGAATACATGCTTTTGATGTATGATGTATACATGCTGTTGATGCTAGATGATGATACATGTATTGATTAATGTACTTGTATAGATGAGGATACTTGTACTTGTATTGATGAGAATACATGTGGGGATTGTATCATCCTTGAACACTTGTTCTAAAATGAGCTGTAGACAGAGGTCTCCGAGAAAGAAGAGGGATTGTATCGTCCTTGAACACTTGTTCTAAAATGAGCCGTAGACGTGAGGTATCCGAGAATGAAGTCCTTAGTGGACAGTTGAGGGGATTGGATCATCCCTGGACTTTCAGTCCTAAAGAGAGCCGTAGACGTGAGGTCTCCGAGAATGAAGTCCTTAGTGGACAATTGAGGGGATTGGATCATCCCTAGACTTTCAGTCCTAAAGAGAGCTGTAGACGTGAGGTCTCCGAGAATGAAGTCCTTAGTGGACAGTTGAGGGGATTGGATCATCCCTGGACTTTCAGTCCTAAAGAGAGCCGTAGATGTGAGGTCTCCGATAATGAAGTCCTGAATGAACAGGCAGGGGATTGCATCGTCCCCGGACTGAGGTCCCAGAATAGAGCCGTAGACTGGGTCTCCGATAATGAAGTCCTGAATGAACAGGCAGGGGATTGCATTGTCCCCGGACTGAGGTCCCAGAATAGATCCGTAGACTGGGTCTCCGATAATGAAGTCCTGAATGAACAGGCAGGGGATTGCATCGTCCCCGGACTGAGGTCCCAGAATAGAGCCGTAGACTGGGTCTCCGATAATGAAGTCCTGAATGAACAGGCAAGGGATTGCATCGTCCCCGGACTGAGGTCCCAGAATAGAGCCGTAGACTGGGTCTCCGATAATGAAGTCCTGAATGAACAGGCAGGGGATTGCATCGTCCCCGGACTGAGGTCCCAGAATAGATCCGTAGACTGGGTCTCCGATAATGAAGTCCTGAATGAACAGGCAGGGGATTGCATCGTCCCCGGACTGAGGTCCCAGAATAGAGCCGTAGACTGGGTCTCCGATAATGAAGTCCTGAATGAACAGGCAGGGGATTGCATCGTCCCCAGACTGAGGTCCCAGAATAGATCCGTAGACTGATGTCTTCGAGAACTGAAGATCGGATTGTATCATCCATGGACCTATGTCCTAAAGGGAGCAGGATTGATCATCCTAGGAACATGATCGTATGATGACGATGCTGATGATCATGTGATGACGATGCTGATGATCGTGTGATGACGATGTTGATGATCGTGTGATGACGATGCTGATAATCGTGTGATGACGATGCTGATGATCGTGTGATGACGATGCTGATGATCGTGTGATGACGATGCTGATGATCGTGAGATGACGATGCTGATGATCGTGTGATGACGATGCTGATGATCATGTGATGACGATGCTGATGATCGTGTGATGACGATGCTGATAATCGTGTGATGACGATGCTGATGATCGTGTGATGACGATGCTGATGATCGTGTGATGACGATGCTGATGATCGTGAGATGACGATGCTGATGATCGTGTGATGACGATGCTGATGATCATGAGATGACGATGCTGATGATCGTGTGATGACGAGGATCCAGATGATGATATTGTTGTAGTTGTTCGAGTGCTGCAGAAGATAAAGACTCAGTACTGAAGATGTTGATGTTCCAGTATTGAAGATGTTCCAGTAACTGCTTGAATTACTGATGATGTTGAGAAAGCTTCCAATGATTTATAGATGTATCATGTATGATGTTGATGACTCCTTGCTCGTGCAGATGTTGTTATAATATCCTTCTCGTTAAGGGGGAGTGTTGAGATATTGTAACTTCAAAGAATATTATTCCGGAGATGTTTCATTCCTCCGTGAGGATCTTATTGTATATCCGGAGATGTTTATTCCTCCGTTGGAATGTGGTAACTCGGGTTATTAGACTTCCCTAGTGGGGGTCGGCCCTGTATGTGTTATGTGGGTCAAAGGGTTATTAGACCACCCTAGAGGGGTCGGCCTAGTCAGTTGTAGTGGGGTATTTAACCCATTGGTTAAATACGATCCTACGTGTACTTGTGTAAAATACATATCAGAGTAGTGTATAAATAGAGGAGGCGTGTTCCTCATTATACACACTCACTCACTTGAGGATAGCGCACTTGTGGAGGAGAGGTCTGCTACTGTGGAGGAGGAGATCATGTCTCAGGGTTTCATCTTTGTATATTGCTGGTCATCTATATTGAGGAAGCTTTGCTGGGTTTTCTACCCCATGAGGGTTTCCCAGGATAAATCTCTATCTCTTGTGTTTATGCTGTGCTTGTTGTTTCTTCAGTGATCCTGTATATGCTATTATTGTGAAATGGAATGTAATGCTGCTATTTTCTGTCTTAGCATATTAAATCTTAACAAGCAGGACCATAACCCACGAGGTTTTGTTAAACCAAACATAGCGGACGCTGCTCTAAGCTGATTGTGTGGACAAAACCTCCTTATTGGCTCTGATTCATAAAATCAGGCCAACAGGTGGCAATTCGAATTAGCCTTCGTGGAGTGATCAAAGGATCACTGGAGTGTCATCGGAGCACAACTAGTATCATCGGAGCACAACTGGAAGTCTTCATCATCATCAATGGAGTCATCATTGCTCAAGTAATTGTCAACCATTAGTCAAACTGAGTCAGGTAGGTGTAATTGAGTGTAACTAGGTGTAACTAAGTGTAACTGAGTGTAACTAAGTGTAACTGAGTATAAACTGAAGACAACAGGACTGGTAGGTGAAGGAGGGCGAGTTGCTTCCTAAAATCAAGGAAGGAGGGTGCATTAAGCAACTAGAGGGCTAAAACTGAATAGTGAGAAGCTCCTGGGGGCTGGCTAACTGAGGGCTAGGTGCTGGACTAATGACTGGGATGCATGCAAACCCTAAAAGTGCATGCATGACTGAAAATGTAAATGATCAAAATACTAGTGGGACTAGGATGGAGTATAGGAATATCCTAACATGATTAAAATCTTTAACCCTTTATTTCCCTTTGATCTTCATGGAAGATAATTCCAAAACAAGATCCTGCGGTGTCTTGTCATCTCCAAACTTTTGGATGAATAATTTCTCAAACTCATCCCAAGAAACAATAGACCTTGGTGATAAGGAAAAATACCATGCAGCTTCCTTTCCTTCAAAAGTATAAGGAAAGAGTCTGTAGACTACATCCTCATGAATGACGCTTCTAAGTCTAATAGCCTGCATGAAGGTTTTAACATGGTCTAGTGCAGGTAACTTGTCGTCTGGGTTAAACTTGGGTAACCACTTCTCAGGGTTTTTGGGTAGTCTATGTTGGTCTCCAAGTACCCATACTGCATCTTGGTTGAGCCATGGTCTGTTTTGGCCTTCTCCAGCCATCGGTGGTTCCTCTTATTCTTCTTCTGACGAAGAGCTTGAAGAAATTTCATTGTCTGAGGAAGACGAAGAGGATGAAGTAGGAGATGGTGGTGGTCCACTAGCTCCAAGTTTTGGTTGATCTGAGGCTTCCTAAAAAGGTTGATTGAGGTTGTATTCAGGCGAACCTAAACGATCAACTGATTCTCGATGTGGCATGTTTTGATCAGCTGTCTGTTTATGTTCATTATTGGGATCAACTAAGTGTTGGTTTGGTTGATCACTGGTTTGTGTGATCGTGTTCGATTGACACTCTTGATCATTGATCTGCAAAGCGTTGTCTAAATTGAGAGCTTCCAAACCACGGCTTTGCTCAATAGTGATTCTCTATTCCAATCTAGTTACACTATCACGGGACTGGTTCAAAATATCTTCAAGGAGATTTGATCCTCTTGTGGGGGATATGATTACAACATCCCTTCCAACTTGTTGCGTTGTAGGTGCAGCAACAGTAGTAGTGACCTGAGAAGGTGTAATAGGAGCAACCGTGGATTGTGACTCAGTAGGTGGTTCAGATGTTGAAGCCCTTGATTGGATTCGAGTTTGAACCATTGAAGTACTTGTTGGAGGAGGTTTCTTAGTATCTTTTTTAGGCATGTTGTACTAGTGGCCCACCTTCTAGCGCCATTTGGTGAGGCCTCGGTTGTGCAGGTTAGATGCAAAGGTGCTGGAATGGTTCCAAGGCACCCAACACAGGAAGAAAACCCAAGTTGAAAGGCTTTGAAAGACCCTGCGCAAGGGCAGTTCTATCACCAACCTGTTTCGTATGGTAATCCTCCACGGATATTCGGCCTCCGCTGGCACTCTAAGAGTTGGTGATTTGACCAATTAGGTCAATTTTCCAATCAAGGAAAACAAGGGTGTGAAAATGGTAAAACTAAGCTAACCTAACCTATTTCAGACGAGGAAACTAATTTAAGTTAGTCATATTCTAAAAGAAAGCTTGATATTGTGCAAATCAGTCTTAAAATGTGATAAACAAGTAATTGAACACTTTAGAACAGAAATGTCTTTGAGAGTAACTTGTTGACTTAAATTATTATCAGTTAATGAAAATTAAATGACAATCTTTCAAGAAACCAATATAACATATCTGTGCATTAATAAATATTTAGCAAAAGATCAGATACATAACAGATGAAAATTTGAAGCATAAATCAGAAATCCTCAAAGAAACTTGAGGAATAATAGAAGATAGATCAAAAGATAACTTTACTGTATTAAAAGAAGTCTTCTACAGAAATTACAAAAAGCTCTGCTAAACAGAGAATCTCCAGTCTTGTCTCCTGCCAACTTGCAGCTCCAAAATTACCAACCCCTAACTACGAGAGGTCTTCACTGTTAAATAGGAAATTACAGCCGAAAAGAAAGATAGAGATTTCCCAAAATCGGGATTACAAAATCGGATCAAACTATAGACCCAAGAAATACTGCCATTTCTCATATATCTCTAACAACTCATCTATATTAGGGAAATTTACAGCTTCTAAGGCTAACTGAACATTGCATGTATTATTTTCCATGTCATGTTTGTCCAACTTATGCCAAATGCGAATGTAAATGCGAATCTTTCCCTCCAAGGAAACTGGTTCTCTCACCAGACAGTCCACATCATCGATGCTGACTTGATCAAGATCCCGAATTTTCTACGCAAACTCCTCACACCCATGTTCGAGCTCCTCAAGTTTGCACTTTGGCGACAAAGCATCCATAAATGGAAGTTTCAAAACCTCCATGATATTTTCAACCACATACCAGCGTCTGGTACAGAGGTCTTTAGACTTGTTGATAATCTCCTCAGTTGTTTCATTGAAATCAAGCCAAGTGTTTAGAGAGGCTTTCACCTTCTTCATTTGAAAACTATTGAGGATCGAAATGTCTTCTAGCACTTTCTTTATATACAACTGCCATTGACTGACTTCTTCCTCAGCTTTAGAAGCTTGAAGTCTCTTTTCCTTATGCTATGATAGAGTGGTATACATCTTGAAAAAACTAATGAAGTTCTCCCTGATCTCATCAAGAGTGAGATAAACCTTCTCCAACAATTTGTGATTTTCTTGATTAACTTTAAGGGCCAAATTCTTAAAATCACATGAGGAAAAATTGAAAGAGCTTGAGGAGGCTGCACTTGCAGTTAAATCCTCAACTTGCTTCTCCAACGAAGTTATCCTTTATGCATATGTGGAATGTTGAGATTGTGAAAGACGAAGTTCAGTGAGAAGTGTATTATTTCTTTGCTCCAATTCTTGAACCTTATCTGCCCAACTCTTTGTGAGGTCAGCCACATAAGTGACATGATGTGTCTTGATCTCAACCAACTCTGCTTTCAGGCTTCTGATTTCATTCTCTTTCAAGTCAAATTCTTTGTCTAGAACCTGGACTGAACCCCAATTAGCGCTTGAAAAAGCTCCTCAAGCTGCAGCAGTTTCTATGGATTCATCCCATCGGTTGTTGGTCCTTGGATCCCATGTTACCTGATTTGGGATAGGTTCTTCTAGCCCACCTTGACCTCTGGTCCTCTTCTTGCTCCTCCTCGTCACTACCTTATCATCATGGCTATAGAAGTAGTCACCAAGAGGAACTACATCCTGATCCGCATACTTAGTCACTTCCCCTATAGAAGTAGAAGTAACATTCACTGCTGCAACCAAAGGGGGTGTTTGAATGACCACTAAATTAGGTATAGGCAGAGTGACTTGAGGGATAATCTGAGGTGTGGAGGTGACTTTGGTAACTAATAAGACTTTGATTGGTGAAGGTATCGAGACAAAAGCTTCAGAAGGTGAAACTTGGTTGTCTACATTGACTTCTGAAAGTAGCAATTGCTTATCAGCCTTGATGGGTGATGATGGAGGGGAAACTTTGGAAGATTCGTCAGTGGTATTTGTCAATAAGTTAACTATGGGTGACTGTAGAGGGGCAGTCAAATATTGGACTTCTGCATTCAAGGATGATGAAATGGAAAAAGGGACTAGGTGTTTTGGAAATGGAGTGGTGCTATCATTGAGAGTGTTAAATACATAAGACAAGGAAAATAGAAGTGTCAATCCTAAAGGTGCAATGAAGATTTGTTGGACAGAATGTAGCACAAACGCTGAAGATGCAATGCCTGCGGCAGCATTAAATTCCATCCTTGCTTGTTCTGGGAAAGAATGATCCATGCCAATACTATGCAGCAAGTCAGTGAGAGTCTTAGGATCTTGAATGACTTCCTCTGCCACTGAAACTGGAGGATCATGCACAACTTCCTCTGTCACTGATACTGGAGGATCAAGCACAACTTCCTCATTGCAATCGATTATGTTGATTGTGGACACCTGTGATTTTGAAACCAGAACTTTCTATCTCTTTGTTGGATTAGCTTTAGTCATGACCAATTCATCATCTTCTTGAGTCTCTGTAGTAGGCAGTTGCATATTGATAGAAGGCCTAGGAGATTCTAGCAATTGAGTATTAATCACTGATGACAACTGTGTCATTTCTTGCTTGAAATTCCAAGTTGTCTGTAATAACACTTTAGTTGTTTCAGCAATTTTCTCTTGTGGAGGTTCCTCTAGGGAAGCTTTACCTTTATCCCCATCAAGATATGTGAGCATTAAGGGATCTTTAGCTTTCTAGGCTTCCTTTTCCTCTCTGTCTCTCCTTTTCTGTTCAATTAAATTCAGCTGCATGGCCCTGTATCTCAAAACTCTAATTTTGAGATGTTTTTGGTATTTCAGAATATCATGCTGCTCTTGTGAATCTTTGGCTCTGGCGAGGACTTGAGAAAATGTGTCTGCAGCTTGGTATATAAAATCATCTGGGTGAACCTCATGTGCATAATCCATTTTTATATGTATCTGTTTGAAATGTGCATCCAAGAATTCTTTGGGGTCATGTTTCCTATTCTCAGCAGTGCCCAATTTCAAGGAAGTTATTTGGTCACCAAGAACTGTAGCCCAATTTGAAGTAGGGATAACCAGCTGGCCAAGATTGAGAGAAAACTTAGGCCAACCTTTCTTCCTGGGACCTGTGAGTTTCTTATACATGCCATCAGTCACTGTCTGGAATGAAACCTCCTATAGAACTAGCCTATCTGGGACTATTCTAGGTAGAAGGTGCACAGTTTCACTTCCCCAGATTCTGATGTATGAGAAGTATTCAAAACGTACCAATAACCTATGGTATTAATGAAGGTTTTTTCATCTTCTGAAAATGCATCTGCCTCCTGCTTGAAGATCTTAAAATAAATGGTACCCATAAAGCTATCACAGATATCATACAATAAAGGCACAAAATTGCCTTCCCACAATGTTGAATGGTAGATGCGTACAGGGGGGTCTGCACGGGTCCAACTCCAACCTAAGTTAGGAAACTGGAACTCTGCAGAGAAAAGATCAAGGAAATTTGCATAAAAGAAGAAATGCAGCTTCCTATGAGCAGGTGCCTTCTGGCAATCCTGTATTGCATTCTTCAATTCTGACGATAGGATAGATTCCCATGGGAAAGATTCACCTGTGGTTAACACATGGTGTGCTATAGGTTCCCATTCGGATTTGAAAAGAGAACAATTGGGGAGACCAAAAAGCCTGCAAAGCATGGCTGGCAGCAGAGAGTAGGGTTCCTTGAACCAGATAATGGGATAAAGGTTGTCATCCTTGGGCACAAAGGCATTGGGCTTGACCATCCATGAGTTTATCATCTCATCGAAGTTATACCGGGTCTTTGAGAACTGAATAAATTCAGAATAAAGGGTCTGTGTATGGCGTTTAAGAGCAAAAGCTCGAACGAAGACCTCCAGGCAAAAATGTGTCAATTGAGCACCGGCGCTATCATTGAAAGAGCAGTCTTTGATACTAGCATTTTCAATAATCCACTTCATTGCATCAGTGTAAGGTAGGACAGCGGGACGTGCAGCAATGGCGTGAATTTGGGAAGCCCTAATCCTCTCATACATAGTTTTATCGTTCTCAATGTGGGAAAGGTCGTCGTTGTCAAATATAGCATAAATTTTAGACTAATCCACCTGGTACATTTCAGTGACCTTCTCACTGGTATCTGAGAGGATACCGAAATTAGGGTCCTTGATCAAGAGATCTCTGTGTGCCATTTTGGATCATGTGTTTTTCGACATGGTGAAAAGCTTGCAATTTCTGATAAATAAAATCAAAATTCAATCCAAAATAGCAGAATTAGAAAACCAAAAATAGAAATGCGACACCAAACTTACCTGAAATAACTAAAGAACTGCGGAGTTGGGTTCATATTTTATTTTGAAAGTTTATTTTAGAATCCCGAAAGCTGAAACCCAAAACTGTCGGGTTGCGGGTTTCGGGATTGCAATAAAACAAAAGCGGGAAAGAATTCCCGAAAGTTGAAACCCGAAAGTGTCGGGTTGCGGGTTTCAGGAATGGAAAAATCGCAATCGAAAAACTTTCCCCGAAAGCCGCAACTCGAAAGTGTCGGGTTGTGGGTTTCGGGAACACACAACAAAATCAACATTTAAAAGAAATTCCCAAAAGCCGAAAGCCGCAATTGCGGGATTCGGGTTTTAGGTTTCGGGATAAAATTTCCCGAAATTATTCACAAAGAAAACCCGCAATTGTCAGGTTGCGCGTTTCGGGATGACGAAGATCATAAGTCGCAAAATAAAATCCCACAACCCGCAACTATCAGGTTGTGGGTTTCGGGTTTCCTAAACTCCACGACAAACAAACAAATCCTGCAACCCGCAACTATCGGGTTGCGGGTTTTGGTTTTCCCAAATGTCGAGTTTCGGGTTGATGGAAGCAAATGATAAAATACTCAAAAATTGAAGATTCCTGCAAGCCCAAAACACTTAGAAATTTTTAAATCAAAAGAAAAACACACAAGACAAAAGTATGGGTAAGGGATCTTAGGGATAAAAAACCAAAATCTCATATTTACAAGAAAACTCACCCAACTACCTTTGCATTTATTAGGAATGGGGCTCCCGTGCTTAAACTGAGCATGGGATCTGTTGTGGCCACAACAAGAGGCTATGAGCATTCTTCCATATCTCCTTTGAGCTCATTAAAAACAGTAAGGAGGTCACGAGCATTCTTCCACCTTCCCTTCAAGCTTGTTAAAAATAGTAAGGAAGTACTGAGCATTCTTCTATCTTCACTTCGAGCTCGTTAAAAACAGTAAGGAAGCTTCGAGCATTCTTCTACCTTTTCTTCGAGCTCGTTAAAAACAGTAAGGAGGATATGAGCATTCTTCCATCTCTCGTTTGAACTCACTAAAAATAGTAAGGAGGTCACGAGTTTACTTTTTCGAACTCGTTAAAATTTTAAGAAAAATATTTTTATGGAGTTCTCTCTAAGCTCTTGTTAGACTCTTTAAATGTGACAAGATTGACGAGCAGACTTGTCCTCTTCAAGCTCGTTAAAGGAATTGAAGGCCCATCTTCTTGAGTATAAGTTTAACCCTTTTTCCGGACTTTTGCGGATTACTTACAAAAAAGGAATACTCTAGTCATACGTTGCTAGAACAGTTCTTCTTCCATTGTTTTACACTTTTTCGGGGGAGGAGACTAACTTTACGAAAAAGGACCTTTAGGAGCCTTCTTTAGGGTTTTCAGGCTCTCGAAATATGAAAACACCAAGCGAGCATTCACCTACTCGGGCTCGATGTAAAATCCATGAGAGGGTAAATAAAGGATTGTTTAAGTTTTTCAGACTCTAGAAATAGGAAAACACCGGTGAGCATTAACCTACTTGGGCTCGATATTAAAAATCCACGAGTAGGTGTATGGAGTTATTGTTTAAGTTTTTCAGACTCCTTAAAATTGAAAACACCGGCGAGCAAGAACAGATCTCAGCTCGATCTTAAAATCCAGACATCAGTACTATAGAGTAATCTTCTATCTCTTCTTCGAACTCTGTAAACAATGAAGAAGGTCCTGAGTCTTCCTCCCATGGGCTCGTTAAACTTTTTACATGGTTGGATCTATTGAGTTTTCATTCTTTCTTGGACTCATTAAAATAACAAGAAAGGTATTCTTTTATCTAAAAAGAATAAGGGATAAGAAGGGTATATCACATCTTGCAGTTTCAAAGGCAATTTCAGTCAGTCCTATCCTTGAACACAGCACCTATTTGAGTCTATCATTTCAGTTGGGTTTAGTTTTTGACCTTAGGGTGAACCTAAT
The DNA here is from genome assembly GCA_027924585.1 of Larix kaempferi. Taxonomy (NCBI): domain Eukaryota; kingdom Viridiplantae; phylum Streptophyta; class Pinopsida; order Pinales; family Pinaceae; genus Larix; species Larix kaempferi. Next base: position 5,779,068 of record BSBM01000802.1, on the reverse strand, counting down.
TTTCGAGTTGTTTACTCCCCCGATTTGTTATTCTTCCAACCATATGGAGGGTTTGCTAATGTCTCCTACATTGCAAGCTTATATCACTTTCCCGTCATGTTGAAAACTGCCTAAGTCACTTTGTGTCGTGCTCACTGTTCAAGGATACAACCTGGCTCCGCCATTCTACAATTTATCTTGACCTCTTATGTCGGCCATCCTAGTGTCAATCTTGTTACTTATACTACTCCACATCAGCTCATACCATTTGAGTGTTCCTCGTGTTGGATGATGGAGGATTCCTTAAGGCCTCCCTTCCAATGGACTTCTTCCCATCGACATCAACTTATTTTTCTATGGGAATAAAGTATAGAGTTTCGGTTAGTACCTTGGTGATTGCAAACATCAGTGGAAGTTTCCCTCGTCGTTGAATAATGAGAATACATCAATGTCTCTTATTTGACGGGTTCCTCAGGTGTTCGACTCCAAGTCCTCTTATTCACATTTGTTGGCTTGTACTAGGTACCTTGGGCCCCATTATAATTATCGATGGAAGCCCTAGCGTTTGTTAACGGTATACATCAATGACCGATAATCAAACGATACCCCCCATGTTCGACTTCAACTCATTTATTCACATGGTTAGGGTTTGTACCTGGGGTTGTTTTGGATGAAGACCTTGAGCTTTTGATAGCATCACCTTATTCATGTTATCACCCAAGCTACGCAATACTGAGCCTCACTCATTTTGGTTCTTCATGGGACATAGATCCAGTTTGTTGTTATGGCTATGATCTCTCACTCTGACATGGATCCACGCTTGTATTTCAGTGGCCATGCTATATATACATCTCCTAGTTATGTATCGGAGATCACGTTGTATCATGTTACACATCTATATGATGTAAATATTGTAATTTCTCGTTGATCTTGATCATTGTTTCATGTACTTTTGTGACTTGGTTCTATGGTTTCTTGCTCTCTCTGCTGACTTGGAAATATAATGTATTTCGGCCATCGTTCCCCTTTGACCTCACACATTAGGGGGCATCTGTTATAGGTCAAATCTGCACTTCTCCATCCGTAATCACATCTAGTTGTCGATCACACAAAAGGACAACTTGGATTGAAGAGCATGATTTCCCTAGATTATGTATGGACTAGACTTACCCTCCTGCAGCTGACAAAACACTGTTTTTTCATACATTTTGGACATGAACGCTACTCCATAGGCATAAATGCAGCGTTTTCCTACTAAAATATGCAGGTCAACTTCAATAGAGTAGCGTTCACCTTCTAACATATGCAGCTCTGCTTCAATAGAGTAGCGTACACCCTCAAAAATCTTGCCAACGCTGGTTGTAAGCACTAAAGTTGCATATTGTGCGCTACTCTACTGTGAAATAATCACGCACATCTTAAAATGTAATCAAAAATATATTAATTTGACAAATTGGGATTAGTTGAAGTTGGTTTTGCAACTTCCCCAACCTCCCAATCAAACTACCTCTCAATCCAAACTGCCTACCTTGTCCCATGAATACAAGGGGGATAGAAGAGAGAGACTAGACTCAACCTAGTTAGACCAAACTAGGAGGAGAATGTAATGTCCCCATCTTGACCCTATTGCATTAATATTGTAAATGATGTAAATATTGTTATTTAGTCATGGTGAGGAGCTCAAGGCCAAGGCCCTGCCATTGATTTATCGTTTTATGTATCGGCAATTAGAATAGATGCATATGGTTCTTGTGCTAGCCGTGCACAATGTAAATTCGGACATCATGTAAATATGCAATGTTAATGAAAAAAAAACCCACAACCAGCTATGCAATGCAACAAAGAGATGGGGCATGATCTTACAAGGAATAGGGAGGAAAAATAACCAAACCCTTGAGCCAATGGATTCAATCCATGTGTCAATGAGAAAACCCATGAGATCCCAACTACCCATTTTGGCTTATGCCCCAATCATTAAATTCTTCCCAGAGTTGGTTGAGGCAGTTAATGCCTTGGGAATGATGAGGTATGGCAGCCAATTTCAGGTATGGGCAAGCCATCAATCTGGGAATTCAAATTTTTGCTTGCAAGGAAAGAAATCACCCACGTTTTTCCTTCCCAAGCCATTCTGAACCACAGTCTTTCCTCTCTCACGCAGCCTGGGGTGAACTGGGGCTTTTCCTTCACGTTTTCACCATTCTCTGCATTCTTCCATGCCTGGGAACTCGTTTTTGGTTAGCATAGTTGCTGGGAGAAGAGAACCATGATTTTCTGGGGGTTTATAGAGGTCGTTTTTGCCCCAAAATGCCCATGGACAATTTTCTGTAAACGATTATGCTCCTGGGGTTGTTTTCCCATTTTCCAATTTTCGTTTTGGTCTTTCCCACCTTTTTCTGAACTGGTGGAATTCCCATCGTTGGGCATCCTACTGCAAAAACGCCCATCACTTGCAGTTCTAGCTGTTATGTCCCTCCTGTTTAGTTTTAAACTGTAAGCAAGAGATTCAGGAGTGGAAGAGGACAGATTTGGCTTGATGAGCCCAATGAAGTATCCATAGCTCAATGGTTGAGCCACTAGCCTAGTAATTCACCTCTACCCATCTCTTAGCAGCCTGAGAAACCCAACTGTTGATTGGCTTGGCTAATTCTGGTGTATCTTTGGCTATGTAAGAGCCTGTTTTCCCCTTTTTCCTTGTGGAGATCATGCCCAGCTCAGGGGTGGCAGTGGTGCTGAGAGATTAAGGAGCACACTGGCCTACGGTTGGGTGGAACGTTGCAGAAGCGTAGCTGGTTGCTTAGGGATTACTTGGTTTAAGATAAGTATTCTCATTTCCTAATTTGATATTGCTTAAATTGATGAATGGCATGAAAATCTGAAATGTATGATGGATGTGTATTGGAATCAAATTCTGTTGTGTTTTCGAATGTTTATGCATTTGCATTTCTCCATCTACAATTTATATGAATGCTTATTTGTTAAGTATGGGACTAGATGTCCAGTATTATTATTAGTGTCCTCTCCATAGCCTTGTAGGATAGTTGGGATGTTACAGAGAAACTATGCATTAAGGGTTGTTATGCTGGAGGAATTCCAAGTTGGTGTGAAGAGCAGGAGCCCAAGATCCGGTCGCACAAGCACTCTGAATGATCAGGTATAAATTGTACTGATTATTTTCTTTTGACAATAAAGGTTGAAATACCCTTCACATCCCAATCAAATGTCTAATGGATTGCATGTTTGTTTGGATTAAATTCTTGATTGTATTTGATGTTTAAATTGTATTTCAATTTCATCATTGTTATATCAGTCAAGATACGCTGAGGAAGGTATCTTTTGGATCGCAGGTTCATCAAGCGGAAGATCAAGTGGAGGATCGATCGAAGGAGCAAGCGAAAGCTAGGATCGAACATCGTTAATTAGGTATGCCTTTAAGAATCTTGATCTCTTTCCTTTTGTAGAAGCCTATGTGATATGGTTAATGTATTTACTTGTCACCCCAGAAGTTGGTAGTGTCCCTCTCCTCGCTATAGGGTAGAATTCCCAAACAACAAACTGGCGACTCCATTGGGGACTGGTTGTTTTCTGCTTTAGGAGACATAGTTAGCTTTCCTTCCAGTACTTTTTGATCTTTCTTATCCTCTGAGAGGCTCTTTAGGTTACTGTAGCCTGTTTCCATTGCTTGACTCATCCCAGTTTGAAGTTTTAGAGCTTGTTTCAAACCTTCTCTGGCATGAATGTTGGTATGCCTTGCACACAGTGGCGTACACCTACTAAAAAACAGTGCTTTACCTATTGCAAAGTAGAGTACACCTTCTGAAAAAACTACTTTCCCTACTGCACAGTAGGGGACACCTCCCAATGTGCGCAGGTTTATACATTGCACAGTAGATTTTTTCCCTGTAAGTCTCTGTTTGTTTTTGGGATTTTATTTCCACTTGTTTGGTTTGATTTCCAGTCTCTTGCCTTGCTTTCCTAACTTATCCTTGAGGTCTTTATGCCCTTGTTGAGTCTTGTATGCCTCTCATAAGTCCCTTAGGTCATATTCTGCATGCTTGAGTACTTTTGAGGTGTCTTGTTTGTTTGTGGCTCTTTTTGAAGACCGTGCTTTGTTCCTTGTTGGACATAACTGCACTCCTATACCCTAGATTCTTGTTACAGGTATACAAACCTTTGTTTTGTAACATTTGTTTTTTTTTGGAAACACTAAGCATACTTTGACGGTGTCTTGGCCTTTGATTTAGGGTTTGACCCAAAGTTGGAGTCCTTAGGGTGTTTTCAAAAGTTTTTGAGTCCAGACACTTCCTGATTGCTTTGTCAATTTCAGTTCAAGTAAGTTGAAGTCTTTCAATTTGCTTCCTTTTGAGTCTTTGTGGTTGTAAGGCCATCTTTGGTTTGCTTGCATAGTGTTTGCTTGGCTTAGTGCTTTCTTAGGGTTCTTGATGCTTTGGAGCAACCTTTGAAGTTTGCCTTTCATTTTAAAGCGTCTCTTATCCTTCTTTTCTTTCCACTTTGTCTTCCAAGCCCAAGGTTTTTTCCCTTTAAAAACTTCGTAGGACAAGTCTTTGTCAAGTAGTCAAGTTGATTGTTGTGAAACTTAGAGTTGCTTTTCCTTACTTACATTGCTCTTTTAGGTCTTACTTGCTTCCATTTTTGAGTTCTTTTTCTTTTACGTATATCAAAAAAAGAAAAAAAAATGAGTTTGGTAGTTTAAAGTAGTAAGGCTTATGATCATTTCGAAGTAGCGTAGTTTATTTTGTTTTGAATTTGAAAAGAAAAGAAAAAAGAGACTTGTTTTTGGTTTTCTTAGTTTTCATTTTGGAAAGAGCATAAACGGAAAAAGAAAAAAAGTCTTTTGTTGTGTTGAAAGTTGTTTCATTTATGCACTTTACTTTATGTCACAACCACGCCACACAATGCACTGCAACCTTTGAGTAAAGAACAACCCTTAAAAAGAATAATTAATAAAATTTATTAGCAACTTTTCTTTCTAGGGATGTCACTACACCAACTAGATTAGGCTAGGGTTTCAGATTAGAACACACTTTAACTATCCGAAACCATTTTCATTACTCAATAATCGTAGTGAGACTGTTTTTAGGTAAACTCATTGACATCAAATTTGTTTTGTAAGCTCCACTGAAACCGGAGTTAAGCACGAGGTATTGCGAAGGTGAAATAGTGAGGATACCCCTTCACTTTTCATTCGGAGCATACACCAAGGCTGGTTCGCATACGGGGATCCTTATGGATTTTGGGCTTAGCTACCCCGCCCATGCGTTCTAGTCAAACCTATGACTGTCCCCCAGATTTTTTTCATGTTAATGGTAGCGTTAGTATCTTGACTTTTGGGCTTCTTACACAGGTGGCAGTGAAAGGCTATTTTCATCGTACCTATGACAGATACGGAAGGTAACCCTTTTCAATAATCTCGGGAGGGCAGTTTGGTGATTCAAACGCTTACACCCAGAGGACCTGAACTAGACGTCGTATAACTGTTCTTCGATGCTCTACTAGCTTGTTCTGGGCCTTGAACATCCCATAATTTCTATTGAGAGTATTCACCATCCTTGTTTGCCTAGTTTTGGATACTTAGGAGTTTGTAGTGGTGTGCTCTTTGTGCCTCTCGCCCTTAGTTGGCCTTAGATATTTCTGGCCCATTGAGTCGGAACTGTGGATAGCATCCCGGTGAGCACCAATCAAGGGACCCCTGTTCAAGGGGATCCTTGTGTTTTTCCATTCATTGGGAACATTGGTAGTCTTTTAATGGCTACCTTGAATCTTCCAGGATTCACTATAGGGCTACCAGTTTGGTTGTTTTCCACTCTAAATGCCTTGCATGCTCCTGATGCTTCTCAACTAAGCACCTCACATCAAGAGAATCAGAAACCTATGCCCGCTTCGCCAGTAACATCTTCTCCTCCTCCTTCTAACTCATGTGGTGAAACTAGTAATACTAGTAACTAGCAGTCTAAAAAGAATAGATGGAGGAAGAATAGGAAGAAGATGCCAAAGCAAGGGGGCAGTCACCTAGCATCTGGAAGTCATGCTAGGGGCACCCACCCAACCTCTGGTGGTCATGTTGGGAGAATTTTTTCAGTCACTGGAAATCATACTGAACCTCGCCACCTAGCCTCTGGAAGTCATGCTGGGGGAACCTACCCAGCCTCTGGAGGTCATGCTGGGAGGAAACTTTCAGTCACTACAAATCATACTGAAATCATGTCTTCAACCATTGTTGCTCATGTTGAGGACACGTCATTGATCACTGCTGGTCATATTAATGACAAGTCACCAGTTCCTGTGAGTCATACTGGAGAAACTGAATTGGCCACTACAAGTCATGCTGAGAACATTGACATTGTCGACAAACCTAATAAACAGAAGCTTAAGTTCCCTTATAAGTTTTGCGAGGGAGACCACCTTACTCACCGGTGCCCTGCTATTCGAGAGGTGCAAAGAGTGTGGTCCATAGTTCAAAAGTATTCTACTTCTGAGAAACCAGCCAATGCAAGTCATGCTAGGGGCAAGTTGTCATCCAATGCTAGTCATGTTGAGAGTACTGTTGTTGTTACAGAGTCTAAGCTTATAGGACGCAAGCCAAAGTTCCCTTGTAAACTTTGTAAGGGAGATCACCTTACTCACCGATGCCCTGCTATTCTAGAGGTACGAAGAGTATGGTCCATGTCTGAAGGATCCTCTGCTCCTGAACTGTCTATAGATTCCCAACAGCCTAATCAACCTTTGGTTGATAAAGTGGTTGAACCAGTGAAATCTTTGGTCAACCCCACTCTCCCTTCGGAGAGTGAAGTGGTTGAACTAATGCAATCTTTGGTCAACCCCACTCTTCTTTTGGAGAGTGAAGCGATCGAATCGATTCAATATTGACCGATCCCATCAGTCCTTCTAAGACTGATGCACCTGTCCCTGAAGTCTTCTGCATTAACAGTTCAGATGTCTCTGAAAATAGGGTCACTACATCTGTGCTAAGTGAGCCCCTACCAAGCTTTGGGATCATTTCCTTTTATTGGAATAGTCTAACTGGGCCTCACCTTCCTTCTGCTACACCTTTTCAGATAAAGGCTGATATCGGCAACCATGTGGTTCACCGATGCGTTGTAGATGAAGGAGCCTCTGTTAGTATCTTATCCCCTTATGCTTGGAGATATTTAGGTTTCCCTAACCTTGCTACAGTTGTTAATTGGTCGTTGACATTCGACAGAAGACCTAGTGAACTGTTGGGATTCCTCCCTCAGGTACCTGTTACTTTGGGTGGAAAAACAGTCTTAGTTGATTTTATGGTTTTAAAGGACCCTATGGACTTTGATATGAACCTAGGGCATGATTACGTATATACTATGCAGGCTGTGGTGTCTACGTTCTTTCGTGTGATGCATTTTCCTCACAACGAAAGCATTGTCACCATCGATCAGCTTACATTTGTCGATCCCTCTTATTACCCAAATATAGACCAGGTATGTCCCCCGTCAGTAGACACTACTATGTCACAATCAAATTATGTGGCATATTTTTCCTTGAGTCCAATTTCTACTGAGAAGAAGCCTTTGAATTCATGCTTAACTTCTCGGGACTGGGTCCCAGCAATTGACCAGGTGATGACTCCATTTGAATGTTTAGATATGCATTCCATTTGGGATAATATACTTCCCTCTGATGAAGTTTTCCTAGAGTCTATAATGCAGTCCTCCATTCATTTGGACATTGATCCACCACCGAGCAATCTTCCACCTTTCCTTCGAGCTCGTTAAAAACAGTAAGGAGGCTACGAGCATTCTTCCATCTCTCCTTCGAGATCGTTAAAAACAGTAAGGAGGCTATGAGCATTCTTCCATATCTCCTTTGAGCTCATTAAAAGCAGTAAGGAGGTCACGAGCATTCTTCCACCTTCCCTTCAAGCTCGTTAAAAATAGTAAGGAAGTACCAAGCATTCTTCTGTCTTCACTTCGAGCTCATTAAAAACAGTAAGGAAGCTTCGAGCATTCTTCCACCTTTTCTTCGAGCTCATTAAAAATAGTAAGGAGGCTATGAGCATTCTTCCATCTCTCCTTTGAGCTCGTTAAAAACAATAAGGAGGTCACGAGTTTACTTTTTCGGACTCGTTAAAATTTTACGAAAAAGATTTTTATGGAGTTCTCTCTAAGCTCTTGTTAGACTCTTTAAATATGCAAGATTTCCAAGCAGACTTGTCCTCTTCAAGCTCGTTAAAGGAATTGAAGGCCCATCTGTTGAAGTATAAGTTTAACCCTTTTCCGAACTTTTGCGGATTACTTACGAAAAAGGAATACTCTAGTCATATGTGGCTAAAAGAGTTCTTCTTCCATTGTTTTACACTTTTTGGGGGGAGGAGACTAACTTTACAAAGAAGGACCTTTTGGAACCTTCTTTAGGGTTTTCAGGCTCTCGAAATATGAAAACACCAAGCGAGCATTCACCTACTCAGGCTCAATGTAAAATCCATGAAAGGGTAAATAAAGGATTGTTTAAGTTTTTCAGACTTTATAAACAGGAAAACACCGGCGAGCATTAACCTACTTGGGCTCGATATTAAAATCCACGAGTAGGTGTATGGAGTTATTGTTTAAGTTTTTCAAAATACTTAAAATTGAAAACACCGGTGAGCAAGAACAGATCTCGGCTCAATATTAAAATCCAGAGATCAGTACTATAGAGTAATCTTCTATCTCTTCTTCGAACTCTGTAAACAATGAAGAAGTTCCTAAGTCTTCTTCCCATGGGCTCGTTAAATTCTTTACATGGTTGGATCTATTGAGTTTTCATTCTTTCTTGGACTCATTAAAATAACAAGAATAAGGGATAAGAAGGATATATCACATCTTGCAGTTTCAAAGGCAGTTTCAGTCAATCCTATCCTTGAACAAAGCACCTATTTGAGTCTATCATTTCAGTCGGGTTTAGTTTTTTACCTTAGGGTGAACCTGATCTTCGAGTTGTTTACTCCCTCGGTTGGTTATTCTTCCAACCATATGGAGGGTTTTCTAATGTCTCCTACATTGCAGGCTTATACTTTCCCATCATGTTGAAAACTGCCTAAGTCACTTTGTGCCGTGCTCACTGTTCAAGGATTTAACCTGTGTCGGCCATTTTGTAGTTTATCGTGACCTCATGTGTCGGTCATCCTAGTGCCAGTCTTGTTACTTATACTACTCCACATCAGCTCATACCATTTGAGTGTTCCTCATGTTGTATGATGGAGGATTCCTTAAGGCCTCCCTTCCAACAAACTTCTTCCCATCGACATCAACTTATTTTGCTCTGGGAATGAAGTTTAGAGTTTTAGTTAGTACCTTGGGGATTGCAGTCATCAGTGGTAGTTTACCTTATTGTTGAATAATGAGAATACATCAATGTCTCTTATTTGACGGGTTCCTCAGGTGTTCGACTTCAAGTCCTCTTATTCACACTTGTTGGATTGTACTAGGTACCTTGGGCCCCATTATCATTATCGGTGGAAGCCCTCGCATTTGTTAACGGTATACATCAATGATCGGTAATCAAAAAATACCCCCCATGTTTGACTTCATCTCATTTATTCACATGGTTAGGGTTTGTACCTTAGGTTGTTTTGGATGAAGACCTTGGGATTTTGATAGCATCACCTTATTCATGTTATCACCCAAGCTGCGCAAGACTGAGCCTCACTCATTTTGGCTCTTCATGAGACATAGATCCAGTTTGTTGTTATGGCTATGATCTCTCACTCTGACATGGATCCATGCTTGTATTTCAGTGGCCATGCTATGTATACATCTCCTAGTTATGTATCGGAGATCATGTTGTATCATGCTACACATCTATATGATGTCAAGATTGTAATTGCTCGCTAACCTTGATCATTTTTTCAGGTACTTTTGTGACTTGGTTCTGTGGTTTCTTGCTCTCTCCGCTGACTTGGAATTATAATGTATTTCGGCCATCGTTTCCCTCTAACCTCACACATTAGGGGGCATCTGTTATAGGTCAAATCTGCACTTCTCCATCCGTGATCACATCTAGCTATCGATTACACAAAATGACAACTTGGATTGAAGAGCATGATTGCCCTAGATAATGTATGGACTAGACTTACCCTCCTGCAACTGACAAAACACTATTTTTTCATACAGTTTGGACATGAACGCTACTTCATAGGCATAAGAGCAGCGTTTTCCTACTAAAATATGTAGATCTGCTTCAATAGAGTAGCGTTCACCTTCTAAAATATGCAGCTCTGCTTCAATAGAGTAGTGTACACCCTCAAAAATCTTGCAAACGCTGGTTGTAAGCACTGAAGTTGCATATTGTGCACTACTCTACTGTGAAATACTCGCGCGCATATTAAAATGTAATCAAAAATATATTAATTTAATAAATTGGGATTAGTTGAAGTTCGTTTTACAACTTCCCCAACCTCCCAATCAAACTACCTCTCGATCCAAACTGCCTACCTTGTCCCATAAATACAAGGGGGATAGAAGAGAGAGACTAGACTCGAACTAGTTAGACCAAACTAGGAGGAGAAACTATGCATTAAGGATTGTTATGCTGGATAAATTCCAAGTTGGTGTGAAGAGAAGGAGCCCAGGATCTGGTTGCACAAGCACTCTAAATGATCAGGTATAAATTGTACTGATTATTTGCTTTTGACAATAAAGGTTGAAATACCCTTCCCGTCCCAATCAAATGTCTAATGGATTGCATGTTTGTTTGGATTAAATGCTTGATTGTATTTGATGTTTAAATTGTATTTCAATTTCATCATTGTTATATCAGTCAATATACGCTGAGGATGGTATCTTTTGTATCGCGGGTTCATCAAGCGGAAGATCAAGTGGAGGATCGATCGAAGGAGCAAGCGAAAGCTAGGATCGAACATCGTTAATAAGGTATTCCTTCAAGAACCTTGATCTATTTCCTTTTGTAGAAGCCTATGTGATATGATTAATGTATTTACCTGTCACCCTAGAAGTTGGTAGTGTCCCTCTCCTCACTATAGGGTAGAATTCCTGAACAACACTAAGCATCAATTAAATTTTGTAGGAAATATGGTAATGTGGAATCCAAGTGTTTCAATATGGCAGCCTTGGAAGAAGAAATGAAGAAGCACAACGTTAGCCTTGATTCTTGCAACTCTACTTCTCATGGACATGCACTTTTTTCTTTCAGTTTTTCCTTCAATGAATCTTCTTCTTCTTCTTCTAATGAGTGCCTCGTTTATTTTGGAACATCTTATCATATGGCTGAGGATAAACCATTTTTTCTTCTCTGACTAAATTTAACATCGAAAACATTTTGTAGGAATTGGAAAAATTAATCTACATGATGGTCAATTCAATGAAATATTATCTGTTCCAATAATTTCCTGCAATTTGTTCTCAGTCTATCAAATCACTCATTTTAGTGAAGGTAATACTGTAGAGTTTACACCTCACCAAGTTGTAATCAAGGATTCCAAAGATACTAAGCATGTACTAGATACTATTATTGTTTATGATATTACAAGGATCTATAGATTCAACAATTATGGCCATCACCTTTTCCCTCATTTTTTATTGCTCATAGTGATGACTTGAGAAAACTTTGGTACAAGCAATTTTTTCGTCTAAACTATCCCTCATTGAAGCAACTATATAATTAAAAAATGGTGATTGGTCTTCCTCTCATCTCTTGTAGAGATAATGTTTTTCCTAGGTGTTTCTCGGAAAACATCATAAGGATAGTTTTGAAAAGTGTGCCTCTTGGCACACCTGAGCCCCCTTGCAACTTGTCCACGGTGATTTGTGTGGTCCACTTCCTTCTAATTATTTTTTGGCTTCAAGTATTTCTTAACTTTCATTGATGACTTCTCCAGACACACTTGGGTGTACTTCTTAAAACACAAGATGATTTTTTTGACAAGTTTTTGGCCTACAAGACCCTTGTAGAGAAACAATCTTGACATCAAATACACCAGTAAAGAATAGATAATGGAGGTGAATATGTAAACAACAAATTTAATAATTATTGCACTACATAGGAAATTCAAATGCAACATAATGTTCCATATACACCACATCAAAATGGTCTTGATAAGAGAAAGAATCACATATTAGGAGTAATGGCTAATTGTATGATCCAAGCTAGGGGATTAAGTCTTCAATTTTGGGATGAAGCCATTAATTGTGTCAATTATACATAGTTAGTTGCACTCCCACCAAGGCTTTAAAATATATAACACTAGAAGAAGCATGGAGTAACATTAAACTAGATGTAATCAGTTTTCATGTGTTTGGTAATGAAGAATTGAATCACATTCCTAATGAAAAACAAAAAGAATTATAGCCTAAGAGTGAAAAGTACATATATGTTGGATATTCTGAAGATGTAAAAGTTTACACTTCTTTAACCAAAATCCAATGACATCATTATTAGAAGAGATGTTAAATTTGATGAAAATTTCTTGGCTTGCGAGCCTAATTTGATGTATATGCCACTTATGGCCTATGATCCATCTTCGACGCTTATGCCAATTTATAATCCCAGATTATCTGGTAGTGTTCCTACTCAATATTATTCTTGTAATGACGATAGTGGGGATGAAAATACACCTCCTCCTACTCAGTTTATCCAGTTGCACCAGCACAAACGCTTCCTTGATGGGTCTGTACAACATGAAAAGTAGCTGGTGATATTGTCAATGATCCTAGAGATCAACATCGAACACACTCACACTTCCAACAAGCCTCTTCTCCTTTGGATCAATTTTTAGACAATCATAATCCAGATACATTTGTAGAAGCTTCAAACCATACAATTTGCAATATATATATGGATGAAGAATATTGTTCCTTAATGGTGAATAATACTTGGGATCTTGTACCTCTTCCAAAAGGAAGAAAACTAGTCAAATGTAAATGGATCTATAGAACTAAGTATGAATCCAATGGAAGTGTTGAAATACTTAAGGAAAGTTTAGTGGCCAAAGGATTTTCCCAAGTTTAAGAAGTTGGCTACAATGAAACATTTTCCCCTATCGCCAAAAATGAACTCCATCTTCCTTGTTATTTCCCTCGTCGCTTCACATAAATGGGAGTTCCATAAAATGGATGCCAAGTCCACCTTTTTGCATGGGTATTTATAGGAATAAATTTACATGGAACAACCAGCTCCTATTTATGTTCAGAATGACTCCATCCTTGTTTTTCTCCTTAATAAATCTCTCTATGTCCTTAAGCAATCTCCTTGAGCTTGCTATGCCAAAATGGATAGCTTTCTCTTTGACACTAGTTTTTCTCAATGCCATTATAACCCTAATGTATATACAAATATAGTAAAATATATCATCATCCTTCTTATTTATGTTGATGACTATATTCTTACTGGTAGTGACCATAACCTTTTAAACCCGTGTGAAATACGACCTTAAGAAGAAATTTGAAAGGATGGACTTGGGACATTTGCATTATTTCTTGGGCTCCAAGTCCTGCAAACTAAATAAGAAAATTTTCTTTCTCAATCTAAGTATGCTTTTGACCTTCTTCATCACTTTCATATGGATGATTATAAACTAACCATGTCTCCCTTCCAGTCTGGATTCAAACTTGTTTCCACTTGCACTACACCCAAGGTAGATGTTACCTAATACCATCGGTTAGTTGGAATAATTTTGTATTTGACTCATACAAGTCCTAATGTTTCCTTTGTTGTTGGTCTTGTTTTTCGATATATGCAAACACCCCATGAAATCCATTGGCAAACAAAAAAAATAATACTTGGTATATCCATGGTACAGTTCAATTTTGGATTCATTACAATTCAAGGGGGACTCCTTTGTTAGTTGGTTTCACTTATTCAGATTGAGCCAATAGTCCTAATGATTGTAAGTCTATTGAAGGTTATGATTTTAGTCTTGATTATGGACCTATGAATTGGGATTGTAAGAAACAACAATCGATTTCTCTTTCTTTAGAAAAAACATAGTATCTAGTTGTAGTTAATGCAATCCATGAAGCCTTGAGGCTTCAACGGATCCTTTCAAAGTTTGGATTGAAGCAGCAACATCCAACTACCCTTTGGTGTGACAATCAGAGTGACATCAATCTCACAAAATATCTAGTTCAACATTAGCACAAAAAACACGTTTAGTTAAATATGCACTTCATATGACAACTTGTTTAGGATCACATTCGCAAAGTTCTATTTTTCCCTACAGATGATCAAGTTGAAAACATATTCACCAATTCTCTTACAGAAGTGATGTTTTCTAAACTTCAATCTATGTTAGGAGTTCATGTATTTATCATTAAGTGGGGATACGCTCTAATGCATCCTTCCTTCTCCTATTGTGTCACTTTTGTAAATCCTTCAATCTTGTCCCAAGTTGTTCTTAAGGGGGGATGTTAGGATATTTAAACACTTAGGGGTTAGTTAGGATCAACTTGGTATAATGTGTCTTTAGGTGAAGTATGTTTCTTTAGTATGAATTTGTACTTATGTAATCTGACAGTCACAATATATTATATACATAGAGTGAACTAACAATTCATCTTCACCTCGATCTTAATGGTTATTGATATGTGGCTTAACACCCAATTGGTTCATGATCTCTACTTAAAGAAAATGGAGGGACATTTTTCCGATGATTGATTGTGAGAAAATCATATGTAATATTTTTTCCTTTGCATAATATATTGCCTCAAGTAGCTATTTGGATGGGGTTGTGGATTGTTTCCCTCTAATTTGCAAGTTTTAACCACATAAAAAAATTAGTGTCTTGATATTTGATATGTTTGGGTGAGCAGTTTCTAAAGGTGTTCGATCTTCTGGAAATATCCTGTGTTAGTCGAACAATCGTATATTTTTGTTCCTCATATCAAGGGTGTGAAGAATTCGTATAAGAATTAACCCACAAATAATTATTAAATCATAAATATATTTGAACAAATATTGTACCCATAGAAGTAAAGTGCATTCAACAATCAAGTATTAAAGAGATGTGCATATCATTTTTTTAAGATCTATTTGGACACTTAATAAATCTGGAGTTAAAATGAATATACACTTAATGTGAGAATATTTTTTCCTCAAAAATATTTTATTTTCTAGGCACAATGATTGACATGTCTAGTAGTAGTAGCAGTTGTTCCATCTCCTTCCAATTTTGATAATGCCAATAGAGTTGTTGATTTAAGCGCCCATGTTCTAACGGATGGATATTGCCATAATAATCCAAGTAAGAGCTTCTAACACAATAAAGATTACAGTACCAACTTTAAAAATTTGAATAGGTGAGGTTCTAATCCCAGAGAAGACAACAATTGCAATGGTGCTAATTCCCATTATAAGTTCCATGATGCCTACAGATATACTATTATATATCATATCTTCACTCATTGGAATCCTTTTGAGTGCATTAATAATCTACAAAAATGAGAAGGCATCTCTTTCTCTAGTTGGTGAAGATGGAGGGTTCATCAACAGTCATAATTACTTGGTAGTGAATGGTGGGTTCACTTTTGTTTGTAAAAGCATGTTCTTGATGTTGTTGTGGTATTGTGATTTGTTATTCTAGGATATGTGCTTAGGGTTTGATACATTGGGTGCCAAATATTTCAAGGTTGCTTGCCAATTGTATGACAAAATTGTTGGGTATGTTGAGCACAATAGAACTTCGGGAAAGATGGTATCATGTATAAACTCTACCTGTATAGTTCTTATCCCTAAGGTGGATTCTCTGGTCTCTTTTGGGGACTTTTGTCTGATTTCACTCTACAACTCTCTGTACAAAATTATTTCAAATATTATAGAAGAAATAATTAAACCTTTTTTGAATGCTCATATTTCTTCGGAGCAACTTGGCTTTTTAACTGATAGAAGCATCCATGAAGCGATAGGAAGTGCATAGAAATGTATCCACTCTATTAATTGCAGAAATATTTTAGCTAAGGTACTCAAGATCGACTTGTCAAAATCCTATCATAGAACTTGTTGGACGTATATCAGGCCGATTCTTATCCAAACCGATTTTTCACTACAGTTTGTCAACTAGATATGGTCCTGTATTTCGACTATCAATTTCTCCCTTTTGATAAATAGAGAAGCCTCAAATTTTTTCATTCCATCAAGAGGTTTATGTCAGGGGTTTTATCTATGTCCTTATCTTTCTCTACTAGTAATAGATGGTCTAAGTAGGTTTTTGAACGAGGCTCTCTGCAGCAAGAGAATACAAGGTATTCTCTTTGATGAGGTCATGGTTACTCACATCTTTTTTGTGTATGATGTACTTCTATTTCTCATAAATTCTGAAGAGGAGAAACGTGAAGTAAAAGATATTTTATGGATTTTCAGTTATGCAACAAGGATGATTATTAATCTTGGTAAGGCAGCTTGCTATTAGTTGTGGAGCCAGATCTTCCAGTCTCATAGATGATGATTCAACCATGTTTGAACCTCAGGTTTGGTTGTGATCCCGGCACGATTCCCAAGGGGTCCGGGGGAGTGCAAAGAAAAAAATTTGGGTTGTTTCGCCAACAGTTTTTGGGCCCATGGTTTTGGGTATCCCGTGGTATTTTCCCATTGTATTTCCCTTATAAAAGAAAGACATTGTAACACGGCTAGGGTTGATGTCTTAGGTATTATGCATTGTAAATATCTCTGAGATCGGAAGAGAGACTGTGAGACAGTGAAGAGGAAGTGCAGCGGTTGTGCTGCAGGTTGTATCCCTTCACTTTGTTGGACGGTATAATAATAAGGACTGGCAATTTTAGTGTGGACGTAGCCCATCTTGGGTGAACCGCAATATATTGGTGTCTCTCTTGTAATGTGTTTGTGTGATTATATTTTCATTTTTGTTTATTTTTATTGCTCTGCGATCCTGTTTTTCTAACACTTGCTACTATAATGAACTGGAGGATGTGCAATTTTATTCTTTCAAGACTATTATGCCTATGGAATAGCTCCCCTTGAGTGAGGGTTTCAAGTATTTAGGTTTTCACTTGAAACCTTATAATTACTGTAATTCGGATTGGAATTGGATGCTCTCAAAGGTTGAAAGGACAATCAATTTTTGGTGTAATAGGTTTCTATCCAGGGGTGGAAAATCTGTGTTGATCCAATCTGTGCTTAATGCAATACCTGTTTATTGGATGATAATAGCTAAAATCCCTAAAGGATTTTTGAACTCATTGAGGAAATTATTCTTCGGGTTCTTATGGAAAGGAAATTTTATCCAAGGGATTCACTGGTCTTCTTGGTCCTCTATTGCAAAATCGAAAGAGGAGGGAGGATGGGAACCGAAGGATTTACATACTTTTGGAATAGCTCTGGAAGCTAAATCTATTTGGTACTTTATCTCCAAAGAAGGTAAGTGGCAGTCTATCTTAAAAATTAAATACTTGGGAAATATGTCTATCATTGAGTGGATTAAGGATCCTCTAAAATCTAGAAGGGGAGGCTCGTTTTTCTGGAAGGCCATTGTGGGTGCCTATCCAATCATTGGAGATCAATTGGCCTGGGATGTCGGTAATGGAAGAGATGTACGGATTGGAAAGGAAAAAATTGTGGGTGTTAAAGATCTACTATATCTCCCAAAAGAAATAATTGAACATCTCACTCCTCGAGGATTTACAACACTATCTGATGTTGCTGGCATAGGTAGGGGGGGTAGACCTATTCAGAATTGGAACACTGTGGCAGAACTGGAAATACCTAGCAGGTGGAATGAAAAGTGGAATAGATGGATTGTGGTTTTGAATAAAGGTTTTATACATCTGAATAATATTCTAGATTCTTTGAAATGGAGCATAAACGAGGAAGGAGGTACATTTGCAATCAACATAGCCTATAAGTTGTTCTGGAAGAGCCTTCATCCACTAGGTTACTGGCGGTGGAAAATTTTATGGAAAGTACATGATCCCCACAAATGCAGAATATTTATGTGGTTAATTCTTAATGGGAAGGTATTGACTTGGAATAATCTGAGGAAAATAAACTTGCATGGCCTAGGTCGGTGCAGCCTTTGTAGGAGTGGAGATGAAACCACTGAAAAATTATTTATATTTTTCTCTTTTTCAAAAACAATATGGCTAGGCCTTGGGGAAACTCTTAGTTTGGAACATTTGTGGGAAGCATATTCTATTGATGCTAATTTAAAATCTTGGTTCATGATTCCATATCTAAAACCTTTGAGATGTATCCCCTTCCTAGTGATGCGATTCCTTTGGATAGTCATAAACGATACAATTTTTTAGGATATTCATTATCCATCCTTCTATGTCATTTCCCAGGTTTTGTCTTCTTACAGGTTTTTCATTGATCAGAATAGAAATACTAAGGTTAGGATTATGAAAGATATTAAGCATGGTGAGGAGGAGATCTACAGTTTTTTTTATGGAGCTTGTGAGGATGAAGAAAGACTCTACGGATTGGGAGGAATTTTGGTCCTTTCTAAGAATATTTCAATAGAGTTCAAAGCTAATGTTGGTACAATTACAAATAATCAAGCTGAAAGGATAGCACTGAGATCTTTATTACAGATTGCAATAGAGGAACAAGTGAATAACCTGAATATCTATGGATATTCGGAGCTTTGGATTAAATACATGAGGAAAGAACATTGTATCAGAAATCTGCATTTGCAAAACATTGGACAAAATATGGACTTGCTAGCATCCTTCAGCAGAATCAATTTCAACCATGTTTTTAGGGGAAAAAATGATGCAGCAGATGTCCTATCTAAAGAAGGATTGCTTATTGAATCTGTTGTATGTATGGTAAATGTTAAAAAGAATGGTCTACAGGAACAGAAAAGGAAGACACTAGACTTTTGGACAGAAAGTTGATCCTTTAAGTTTTAACTATAGTTTTTTTTCAACTTTTTGGTTTTTTGTGAAATCCTGTAATGAAACAATAGGCTATTTGACTGTAATGTTGTATTTTGAAGGAAATTTGAAAGTTTTAAACTATGCAAAGGCACTTGAGGAATGTATTCTCGAATTTTGTTATGAATGAAAAGAATATGATTTTTTTCCATGGAAAAAAAATGTGTTATATTTTTTGCATGTGGGTTGTGTCAACTTACAATCCACCTCTGTCTAGTATTATCCCATATGGACTGATCACATGCATGGAATAGGCTCGGAGGAGGGGGGGGCACTCATTGGTTCCCCCTCATGCTTCGTGAAGTGGATTTTTGTGAGGGATGATTTTGGTGAATTTTTTCTATAATTGCTAAATTAAATTCTATCAAATTCCTTCTTTCTATTACTGTTGATTTTTATCTTGAAGTAGAGAAAATGGATGTGAAGAAAGCATTCCTACATGGGGATCTTGAAGAAGAAATCTACATGAAAAAAAAACCTTAAAGTAAAGAGAAGGAAAGAGTTGGTCTGCAAGTTAAAGAAGTCCCTTTATGGTATAAATCAATCTCCAAGGATGTGGTACCAAAATTTAAACACTTACATCCTTGGATTGGGGTTTGTGAGAAGCAAGGTTAATCACTATGTATATTCCAAGCATGTTGGTGATCACTTCATTAATATAGTATTGTATGTTGATGAAATTTTTTGATGGAAACAACATGAATGTCATGAAGGAGGTGAAATCACAGTTATCCTTCATATTTGACATGAAGGATGTCGGTGTTGCTAACTTCATACTAGGAATGGATATTAAAAGAGGTCATGCAAACAAGAAGCTTTGGTGGAATTAGAGAAAATATGTTGAGACAATATTGCATAAATTTAGCATTAAGGAAAGTAAATCATTCAAGGTCCATATTCATGTAGGTTTAAATTTATCTACAAATTAGTGTCCCAAGACACGGGAAGAAAATGAAGACATGTCACAAGTTCCCTATTCTAGTGCTACTGGCAGTTTGATGAATGCAATGGTATGTACCAAATCAGACATTGCCCATGCAGTGATATTTTTGAACAGATATATGTCAAAACTAGGGAAGCATCATTGGACAGTTGTAAAGAGGATCTTAAGGTATCTCGTGGCACCACAAATTATACAACCTACTACCAAGGAAGACCTACACTAGACAGAGTAATATATGTGCAAGTATTTATTGATGTAGATTGAGTTGGAGATCTTGATCATAGACGATCTACAAGTGGTTATGTGTTTGATATAATTGGAGGAGCTATCAATTGGATGAGCAAGAGATAGGATACAACTACACTCTCAACTATAGAAATTGAATACATGGAAGCTACCCATGAAAGTAAAGAAGTTTTATGGTTGCAAATCTTATGTTCAAGTATTCAGTTTGTACAAAAATTTGTAAGCTTAGATTTCGATATTCAGAGTGCAATATTTGTGGCAAACAAACCTACTTATCATGAAAAAATGAAGCATATTGATGTTCAGTACCACTTTGTGAGAGATATGGTTGAAGATAAGAAGGATTTGTTGGAAAAGATTGACACCTTGAAGAATGTTGCAAACTCATTGACAAAGTCTGTTAGTATTGAGAAGTTCTCTTGGAGTAGAGAATCTATGGGCATTGTTACCCTGAACTTCTGACCTTATCAGTACATGGCCCACTTTTCTACAAAGAAAACAACAAGTGGTAGAATGTTGGGTATGTGTTACATTATTTTCATGTGGGTTCTGTCACACTACGATCCACCACTATCTAGTGTTCTTCCAAATGCAACGGGCATGCATGTGATGTATGCTCAAGGGGGAGCATCAGCACCAGTTCCCCCCTGCTAAATGTGAAGTGGATTTCAATGAAGGATGATAGCCCAAGACCGCAAGGTTTGGAGTAGTTCCCCAAAAACTAAATTGAGCTATTCTTTTGGAAAATATGTATTTAATATCGGTTAATGGATTGTAAGTTTAAAACCTATGAAGTGAAACAATGCACACATATCCTTAAGAAAAATATAGATTAAACAATGGCACATGCATAATACATAGAGATTTGCCCTTGAAACCCTTAAAGGGAAAAAACCAACAAAATTTAGTGTTACACCTCTATCTTTCTCATGGTGTTTCCTAACCATTCACAATACAATATTTAGATATTCCACAGCATCCAAAACCCTAATATGTTAACTTGGATTAGATTTAGACCTCAATCCCCTAACCAAGATTAATTACATATTTTCGATAAAGAGAAAGAAAAAAAAATTGGACACCATCATGAATTCCACTTAGTGGAGAAGGATGGGGCGCTAGTACATCACCACTACGACCCTCCCTGAGCTAGTACCTAGTGCATACAACAGAGCACTAGATGGAGGTGGATCCTGAGGTGGCGCAACACACATGTAAAGAATATAACACATACCCAATAGGGATTGGGGTCTTAATTTCATCTAGGTTATGAATTAGGATTTTGGATGTTGAGGAATATCTAAATATTGTATTGTGAATGGTTAATAAAAACACAATGAGAAAGATAGAGGTGTGGCTCTAATTTTTGCTAGTTTTTCATGATTAAAGGTTTCTAGGGTAAATCTCTTTGTATTGTGTGTGTGTCATTGTTTAATATATGTTTTGCTTGAGAATCAGTATGCATTGTTTCACTTCACATATTTAAAACTTACAAAAATGATTGGTTCACTTGAATGCCAAGTGTTAGTTAAAATGTTTGCCAAAATTCCTACCCAACAAGTATTCGTTGAAACTGTTGTTATAAAAAACGGATTACAAATGATGGTAAAGTGTCCAATTGGGAATACCATCATTTTGTGGCTTAATTTTGATGAGTCTATGCAAATTTAAAGCATCAATTGGATATTTTAAAAGGAGTTATTGTGGACCAACAATGTCTCATTTTTAAAAGTAAACAAATGGAATACCAATCTTTGTTTTCTAACTATAGCTCATGCAATTATTCAACTATCCATTTGGTATTGTGATGACATGGAGAGACAATGGAACCTAGGTCTAATGGGTCAACTCTTTTTCCCAAGGCATATAGAATGAATAAAAGTGGAAGATGAGTCATTAGTGGAGGCCAAAGCACCAAATGTCACTCGACTATATCAAAACTACGAATTAGACATTTTTATTTGCATATTTAATGGTTATTGACCTCCTTTATTGGATTTATATAGTGTATCCACTCAAAGTATACAAAGAATAATGAGACATCTCTCTATTTCAAAAGTTTTTTACGATAATGTTGATGGTGAGCAATTTTTCAAGGAGTGTCCTTGGATTTGGGGAAGAGTTGTACTTTTAATAACTCATTTTTTCCCAAAACTTGATCCAAGATCTATTTCAATTACTTGAACACCAATTTGGGTTTGGTTTCCAAATTTTCCCTTTACATTGTAAAGTTAGTCACAGCAGATCTAATGAACAAATAAATCAGTCACAACAGATGAATAAGAAGATATGGTGCAAAACTGTGCAAAACATGCAGCAGTGCTCTCTATCCCAGAAAGGGTGAATGAATTACAATAGATTACAATACAATCCAATATTTGTCAATGGCAATTCGAATTGACTAAGTAGGCCATTCGAATCACTGAAATGGAGTAGCTTGACTCAATCTAGGAGTCCTCATCAATCATCGGTGTTGCTCATCAATCACAACAAACAGTCATCCAGGTGTCAAGCTGAGTCTAACTGATCATAATAAATGTAACTGAAGTGTGTAGCACTGATATAGGATCTGGAGGCTCAGTGGGGGCGCATGGGAGGCTAACTGGAGTCAGAGCAAGTCACCTAATCGAACTGGAGGTCAATCGGAGGTGAAACAGTCAGTCAGGAGTGAAATCGGAGTGAAATCAATCAGAATCGGAGCTAACTGAATGTAACTGGAGTGAATCTGCAGTGGTAGGTGAGCAAGTGCGCCCTTCTCAGTCAGTAGGTGAGAAGAGGGCGCCTTTCAGCTTAGGAGGGCTAAAACTCTGTGGAAAGTGGCTCCCGGGTGCTAGAAGAAGGTGGATAAGGTGCTGGAGGCATCAAACTGGTGACTGGACTGCATATCCTGAAATAGATCATGCAAGATCCTGAAGTAGATATGTATCCCGAAATAGATGATCCTGAAATAGATATGTATCCCGAAATAGATGATGGATATCCGAACACCCCCCCTCAAGCTAGACTATGATGTGCCAACTAAAATAATGTGGGGCCCTGGTAACTAAGACCAAAGGTCACCCCAATACAATAATCCAAAAAATGCTGAAAAATAAACTAAGTGAGGAAAGAGGGAAAACCCAGTGGGAAGAAAGCCCCCCCTCAAGTCTAAAGCATAATAATGAATCAATCTGTCTCCACCATGATGGAACTCACCCCCAACAGTGAACGGAGGTAAGAGAACTTCTTCTCAGTGAAGCTCTTGGTGAAGATGTCTGCAATTTGCTCATCAGTAGGGCAATATTGCAGAATGATGGTGTGGTCATGCACCAACTGTCGAATGTAATGCATATGAATCTCAATGTGCTTGGTCCTCTGCCGCTGAACTGGATCTGTGGAGATCTTGATAGCACTTTGATTGTCACAAAATAGGACAGTCGAAGTAGTGCCACCAAAATCAAACTCGGAAAGAATACCCTGCAACCAAACTGCCTGAATGCAGGCATTGACTGCCCCTCGATACTCTGCCTCTGCTGAAGAAAGTGCAATGGCTGCTTGCTTTTTGCTGGACCAGCAAATAGCACCATGACCAATCATGAAAACATAACCGGAAGTGTACTTCCGATCAATGCTATCACCTGCCCAATCTGAATCAGTAAAACCAATGAAATCTAGCTCAGAATCTGCAGCATAATGTATGCCAAACTGTCTCGTACCTTGCACATACTGCAAGATCCGCTTGGCTGCTCGCCAATGAAGCTCATGTGGCTGCTGCATATATCTTGACACGGCACTCACGGCATATGAGATATCAGGCCGTGAATGTGTCAAATAAAGTAGTGAACCAATCAACTGTCGATACATACTGCAATCTGCAAGCGGTGTGGAATCTCCCTCCTCAAGACTGATTCCTGAGAGGAATGGGAACGGGGCTGCCTTACATTCAGCCATATTAAACTTCAATAACAGGTCGGAAGCATATTTTTGCTGAGATATAGTGATCCCATCGAAATTTTGAGCTATCTCCAAGCCCAAAAAGTGACTCAGCAAGCCCAAATCGCTCATGTCAAAAGCTAGATTTAAGGCAGTTTTTAGCTTGTTTATTGAAGTAAGTGTGCTACCAGTAATAAGCAGATCATCAACATAAAGTACAATAACCAACAAATTACCTTTAACTCGCTGAAGATAGACATTCGGATCAGATTTGCATCTTTGGAAATTCTGAGAAAGAAGGAAGGAGTCCATCTTTGCGTACCAAGCTCTTGGGGCCTGTTTTAACCCGTACAAAGACTTCTTCAATCTGCAAACCAATGATGGATCTGATGTATAACCCTCTGGCTGCTGCATATAGACCTCTTCAGCAAGGTCTCCATGTAAAAATGCACTCTTCACATCCATGTGATGCACCTCCCAGTGCTTGGATGCGGCAATAGCTAAAACAAGGCGGATGGAATCCATCTTTGCAACCGGTGCAAAGGTCTCTGTGTAGTCCACTCCTTGGACTTGGGAAAAACCTTTTGCCACCAACCTTGCTTTATATTTGCTGATAGTGCCATCAGCAGCAACTTGAGTACGGTAGACCCATTTACACTTCACTAATTTTCTTCCAGGTGGAAGAGAAACTAGCTCCCATGTATTGTTCTTTTGAAGAGAACTGTACTCTTCATCCATGGCATCTTTCCATCTCGGATCTCGATGGGATGAATAATATGATTGGGGATCTGAACCAGCCATCAAATAACAAATCTCAGGAAGAAATGGATCAGCAATAGAAAGAGCCATACCTGCCCTTTGAAAGTCTCCTCTTGTTCGTCTCGGATCAGCAGGATTTCCAAGACTAGAACCAGCAGATTGTAGAGTATTTTGGGCCCACTTTGGTAACTGAGGGAGATCTGAATGGTCGGATTCCGAACCTGATATGTCATGATCATCATATGCTGCTACAATATCAGAAATATCAGAACTCATACCTTCATTATCGCTGCTCGAATCTTCTTCTGGTGAAGGCGGTGAATCGGCAGTTTTCTCCTCAACTAGTTGCAATTCTTGAAGCGGTTCTTCAAACTGCACACTGCGCTCTATGAATATCTTTTTAGATCTGATATCCATGAGTTTATATGCTTTTGATTCTTCCCCATATCCTATCAATATGCACTCGATACTTTGTGGATCCAAAGCTCGTCTCTTCTCAGAAGGAATTCTAGCCCATGCAGTAGAGCCAAAAACTCTCAAATTGGACACATCCGGTTTGTGACCAAAGAATGCTTCGAAAGGAGTCATACCTTTCACGGATGAATGTGGAACTCGGTTCTGTATATATGCAGCAACATTGATTGCTTCAGCCCAAAGATTTGCAGCCAAACCTTTTGATTCAATCATGCATGTAGCCATCTCTTTCAGTGACCGGTTTTTCCTTTCCGCTACACCGTTCTGCTGGGGTGTGTAGGGAACTGTATGTTGGATCTTGATTCCGCTTTGGGCACAAAGTTGCAGCAACTCGGACTTGATATATTCCCCACCATTATCAGATCTAAGAGCTTTGATCTTGCTCTCAGTGGTGGTCTCAACAGAAGCCTTAAAATCTTTGAATTTTCCAAGCACTTCTGACTTGTTTTTGAGAAAGAATACCCATGTAAAGCGAGAATAATCATCAATAAATGTCAAAACATACCTTGAACCATTTAATGACATATGGGGCAGCGGACCGCTGATATCAGAATGGATCAATCCCAAAATAGTAGAGGCTCTGCTAGCCTTGCCGCGGTCGAATCTGTGCTCGGGGTGCTTCCCAATAATGCAACCGGAGCATATTCCCTTCGAGGAACGGAGTTGTGGAAGCCCATCAACCATGGATTTATTTGATAGCAGCAGCAAATACTTATAATTTAGATGTCCAAATCTTTCATGCCAAAGCCTACTAACCTCATTACCATGTGTGCGAAGAGCAGTGGGCTTTGCAAGCGGAATAAAGTGCGAAAACTCATAACATTTAGCAGTGTGGTTTGCTTTTCCAACCGCAACTAGTCTTCCACTTTTGATATCAGAAATTTCAACTGTATTAGGGCTGAATGTGACTTTCTTTGGATCACCAGTATGTGTCATTTGATACACAGAAAGGAGATTCGAAGCTAAGGAAGGCACATAGAGAACATTCTGAAAGCATCCATGATCTACATGAATCGTACCTTTGCCCTTTGAAGAAATTTTTGAGTCATCTCCCAAATGGATGGGGATGGAGCTGTTTGGATCGAATGAGGAAAAAGAATCAATATTTGCAGCCATATGATTTGATGCACCCGAATCTATCAAGAGAGTGGGCTTCGAAACCGTTGCCATGAGTGCTTGTCCTCTTTCATGATCGTCATTTCGATCCTTCTTCCTTGCACCGTCAGGAAGGGTTATGTTGTTCTTTTCCAAAAGGAGGGCCATTTGATCTATAGTCTTCTTCATACATGAACTTTCGGGATGAAAGCCACGGTTACAATAAGTACATTTAGATTTTTGGTTACCTTCTTTGCCCTTTTGCTTGGATTTCGAACTGGATGGTGCATCCGTTTGCTTGCCTTTGTCTTTTTGCTTGTGAGGCTCGAATTTGGGCTTCTCCTTCTTTAGCTTTCCTTTACCATTCGAAATCTTGGGTCCTTGAACAAATAGGGATGAATCTTTGGAGCTTATGGACCCCATTTGAATCAACTTGTCATGCTCTTTCGTAACGGACTCAATGAAGGCATTCAAGGTAGGCATCTTCCAATTCGGGGTAGTTAGCCGACCGGAATTGAAAGTGGAGACAAATACCGAATAATCTTTCCCAAGCTTGCTTAGAATGGAGAGGATCAACTGTTTATCCTCTTTGATAACACCACTGTTCTTCAATTGCAAGTTCAAGTTCTTGAATTTTGTGAAGAATTCATTGATGGTCTCGAAATTTTCAGGATTAAGGCCAATCAATTCATTCTCTAATTGAAAAGCCCTAAGCTCATCCTGCTTGCCGAATAGTGTCTCAAGTTGCTCCCATATGGCTTTTGGAGTCTTCAATCCGCTGAGATGGAAGTGAAGATCCTTGGAGATGGAGAGACAAAGAAGACCATAAGCTTCATCAAGCTTGTTGTAGTGTTTAGTTCTTTCTGCTACATTGTTTGGCTCCAATTCAAGACCAAGAGTGACTCGGTAGTAACCTTTTGAACGTAATATGATCTCCATATCATCTTTCCAATCAAAATAATTGAAAGGGGTGAGGATAGGCTTTGAAGAAGAGTATTCCATTGCAAGGATTGAGTCAACTGTTGAAGAGGAAGCTTGCATGCAGACTAGAGCGAATGGAATTGCTGTAGAAAGGCTTGCATGCAGAAGGTAGCGAATGCAATTGGAGGAGACAATAAACCTGCAAATCACATCAAAACAACCACAATAAGGTCGAACAATCCACCCTTTGAGAGTTGCATCACACCTGGGATTGGATTTCAAGCAATGTTGAATGGGTCCAATGTATCAAATCCAGGAATTATGTGGTAACTCAAGCTTCTGGAGTGGTATTGGAATAATTTTCAAGCTTTGCATGCACAGGAGCGAATGCCCTTGAGATATCTCATGCCAAACTTATTGCAATTTTTAGCAATTCAGTCAAATCTTCTTGTATAAACACCTGTAGAAAAGAGATCTTGTCCCTGCAATGGCTCTGATACCATGTAAAGTTAGTCACAGCAGATCTAATGAACAAATAAATCAGTCACAACAGATGAATAAGAAGATATGGTGCAAAACTGTGCAAAACATGCAGCAGTGCTCTCTATCCCAAAAAGGGTGAATGAATTACAATAGATTACAATACAATCCAATATCTGTCAATGGCAATTCGAATTGACTAAGTAGGCCATTCGAATCACTGAAATGGAGTAGCTTGACTCAATCTAGGAGTCCTCATCAATCATCGATGTTGCTCATCAATCACAACAAACAGTCATCCAGGTGTCAAGCTGAGTCTAACTGATCATAATAAATGTAACTGAAGTGTGTAGCACTGATATAGGATCTGGAGGCTCAGTGGGGGCGCATGGGAGGCTAACTGGAGTCAGAGCAAGTCACCTAATCAAACTGGAGGTCAATCGGAGGTGAAACAGTCAGTCAGGAGTGAAATCGGAGTGAAATCAATCAGAATCGGAGCTAACTGAATGTAACTGGAGTGAATCTGCAGTGGTAGGTGAGCAAGTGCGCCCTTCTCAGTCAGTAGGTGAGAAGAGGGCGCCTTTCAGCTTAGGAGGGCTAAAACTCTGTGGAAAGTGGCTCCCGGGTGCTAGAAGAAGGTGGATAAGGTGCTGGAGGCATCAAACTGGTGACTGGACTGCATATCCTGAAATAGATCATGCAAGATCCTGAAGTAGATATGTATCCCGAAATAGATGATCCTGAAATAGATATGTATCCCGAAATAGATGATGGATATCCGAACATACATATCTCGGTGATGGAAGATATTGGAAACAATTTAGGTAGCAACATAAAAACATATTTTGAGAGAACTCTAGTAGGATAAGGCACATTTGGTTGTATTTATGTTGAGATTGACCTAAGTAAGGTATTCCACACAAAATGGTTCTCAAATGAATATATGTGTGTGTGTGTGTGTGTGTGTGTGTGTGGAATCATGTCGTGGATTGTGAGAATATAGTGTTCGATTGAAGGATCCATCATATTCTAATACATCTTAAAGATTCTTGTCCTCATGCAAAATCTCATGTTTCATGGAAAAAAGAGGCTAAATCTAAATTTAAAAAGTTGGATATTTCCATCGCATAAAGATGAGGAAAAGGATGACAAAAATTAGCAAACATTAAATTTTAGAATGTCGATATTTAATATTAAATGTTTAGAAGTGTCAATTGGGGAACCATGTTCTATCTAGGATAAAACAAAAGACAAGGGTATTGAGATATTGTAATGGTAGTTGTACCTATCATCCCTAACAACTTGATAAAACTAACACCTCTGATTTTGATAATGAATTGGTCCCTCTTTGATTCCTAATTTCTCATCTTCTAACTTACCAAGAGTCATTGTGGATCCTTTAAAAGGATGATGGTATAAGGTTTAAAAAAAAGGAAAAAAATAAAATGAATGATTATTTTTTAAAAGCTAAATAATGAATATACCTTAATTATGTCTTATCCATGCAATTTTCAAATATATATACATTATATTTATGATGTGTTTTCAACAACTAAA
The DNA here is from genome assembly GCA_027924585.1 of Larix kaempferi. Lineage (NCBI taxonomy): Eukaryota > Viridiplantae > Streptophyta > Pinopsida > Pinales > Pinaceae > Larix > Larix kaempferi. Next base: position 5,749,830 of record BSBM01000802.1, on the reverse strand, counting down.
AAAGACTTTCTTTTTAAACTTGAAATAAAAAATTAATTTATTTTTCCTAAAAAAATTTAGAACCCAATTCAAAAGATCAAAAATATAAACATAGATTATACCAACAAAAAAATTATTATGATGCCATTGGCATTCCATACAATAATATTGTAAAAAAGAAAAAATAAGCCAATATAATACAAAGAAAATTCATGTGATGCCATTTGTATTCAACACAAAGAGATGCTTCTCATTGTGGGCCCTTAAATGTAAGGTGTATTCTTTGACCTTAAACCAAAATCTCTTTTATGCCTTTTACCTACCCAACAAATATATTTCACTCCAAAAGCAAATACGAGCCAGTGTTATTTTTTATACCTACTAGCTACCCAAACAAATATATTTCACTCCAAAGGAAAATCTAAAACTAGTTAGAATATTTATGAATAGGTACAGTAAGGTTCTACTAGCATATATTTAAAAAGAATAAAGACAAAGAATAATATTCCTGCCCCCACATTCCACTATTTTCTAAAGGCACCTAATGTTGGGTATCTTACTGTGGAACATGACACAGACCTGGCTCTGCATTACTTTAACTTGTTCTTCAATTATTGGCTTTAACTTGTCTTTAATAATTATGCAGTAGAGAGGAAGGCAAGAATATGAATGTCACATCCCTATCTCTTGGATCCCAAAAATTACAGACAATTTCTCTTCGTTTTTCTTCTGAATAGCCAATTGCATTTCATGTTCTCGCTCATTATTTCCATATCAGCTTTTGCTTATATTCTTCAACGACTGCTCGTTTTATCTCAGAATTTTTGCCAAGTCTCTATAGAATTCATTCTGAGTAATGGGTTTTGAGCACAAGCTCCACAAGAAGAAAGTGAGATTCACTGATCCACCACCTACGCTTCATAATGATAAGGAAAACGAGGATAGCAACATTGAATCAGAAATAAGAGAAAAATTAGATGTTCAGACATGCAATATTAATGGCAATGGCATGAAGTTGGTGCTTGGAATTCCAGTGAATATATGGGGAACACACATCAGAGGAGAACCAGCAAATCCCAGTACCCATCCCAACAACAAGCTTGCAGCCACTTGGACAGCCCCACAGTTAATGCTGCCAGCCGAGAATGATTATGTAAATTCTCAAGGAGATATTGCAGGATTAATTAATGGGCAAATTCATGAGGATCAAAACAGAAAGGTTAGTAGCTCCATTGAAGTCCCAAGGAGTCCTCCCAGAGTGCAGCAGTTAGGGGCGCAGACTTATGTTGTGGAAATCTCTCCAGCTTCAGCTTCAACTTCAGGTTCGGCTTTCTCGGCAAAGTGTAAAGTCCCATCTGCTCCCTCCAACTCCAAATATGCTGCCAAATTTCTGAAAATCTCATGGTTTCTTTGGGGTATGCTTTGCTTTTCTTTGCTTTAAATGATTTCTTTGGTGGCTCATGGATGAATACTTATTCTTGTGCATTAGTTGCTGAATCTGTGCAATATATAGAATTGAACTGAAATCTGGAGAGTAGCCCTTTCGTTTTGAACAGTAAAAGTAGAAGAAACAAAATGTGTAGTAATAGTTTGGATCTATGTCCATACCCCGCTTTGAGATATCGATATGCAGCGAGGTCTATATTAATTAAATTTTAATGTCGAAGTACATCAAAAGATTTGACACACTAACCAAACCAAAGGCACGGGTTATTGACTGTAAAATAAGATATTATACAAATGGTGTTAAATATATGTGGTCAGGTCAACTTGGGCACTTGTCTACTTCATTTCAGAGAATATATATATATATATATGAAATAATAAAATATTATACAAATGTGTCATGCCCCAAATTTTGCATTGGGTCACAATGACCTAAACCCATTGGCCATATTCATGAGAGTTTGTCAAATTAAATGTTAAGGGTCAAATAATTGCCAAGGAGGAAAATTACTAGTTTACTAGGGTGTGGTAGGAAGCATTGGGATTTGAAATAAGAAGGATAATAAATAATGTGTGGACATTAGAATAGCATAAATATTTAATAAAGGAGCTAAATAAATATATACAAGGGAAAATCAAAGTGGCATTTGACCATGAAGACACATGGAGGAAATGGGACCCACACAAGCTAGATTTTCTATGCCACATGGCATCCTCCTCTTGTCATTTTGAATCCATAAGAAACCCAAGGGTCTTGGGATGAGTTGGAAGGTCAATATACTTGGCATGAATCAATTAAGGTCGAATTGGAGTGGAAGAGTAACTCCGATGGAAGAGGAAGAGGCATTTTGGAGCTAGTGAGACACTTGGACTAGATTCCCTAGCTCTATGACAACAATGATGAAGATGCTATGACACCTATGACACAAATCAGACCTGAAGGCTGACATCTGACATATATGACATGTCAGGGATAAAAATAGCCTCCAAGAGGGCGCTCAAGGGAGTTAGGGCAACTAAGATGTCTCCACATGTGATTTGGTGGAAGCGGGAGACTAGGAATTGTGTACAAGTGGCATCCTTTGGAATCTTTTCCCAACTTGAGTTGGAATGCATCTCTTGGAAGGAATTCAATCCATAGAGATCTTGGAAACTTTATAAATGTCAAGAACAAATAATGAAGACAGTTTTTGATCATTTTTAGAATTTGCAATTGCATTTGTGAAAGAGGGAGAGCTCGTGGATGACTAGCTTCTTGCCTTAGCCAATTTCGAGGGTGAAAGATTCTCATCCAAGTTGGTAATTGGAAAGGTCATTCAGAACTTTCATTTGGGGCTTTAATGGATTCATTTTTTATAGGTGTAAGCTACAGGGCAGATCATGGTTTCTTCTATTGCAACTCATTCCTTCAACCATTTCCAGTTTTCATTGCATATTATTGATCCTTGAGGGAGGGCGTTTTTTGTGAACTATTGTACTCTTTGGGGGAGCTTATAATGCTCCATTTATTTTATAATATGAATTAAATACTCTGTTCTTCATCTCCAGAAAGTTTCAGGTCGAAATATCAAGTGGTTGTATGTAAAATTGATGATTATTGAGCAAACAGTGACCATTCCCCCACTAGATTGATGTATGCCAATGTATTAATGATGATTTCGAATCGAAGAATGTTTATCTGATATATTTATGATGTCTAGACTTCCATTGATGAGTATTACAAGTTTCATGTTCATCACTTAAGCATTTGGAACCATCTTGCTCAATTTTATTTCATTTGAAGAATATTTAATGCTATTTCCCCCAAGGTTGAAACTAGTCTTCTTGCATTTGATTTAAGGGAGTTATAGCAGACATTAAAAGATGAATGGTGATGCATATGAGTTCATGTTGATGTCCCCTATATGTCCCCTTATTACATTCAGAAATTCGAGTTGGATTGAGTACATTTGGAAAGTCATTTTCATCATCTACCCCTAGGGGATTTGAACCACAATTTTACTAGTAAAACTCCATACATTGATCAGTTTTCCAAAGTGAGTTTCAGAAGTCATATGATGGTTAAAAGTCACCTATAAACACCATTTTTATGTATTAACATCATTCATACACCTACTGGTACAATTTGAGAGTATTTGGAGCTATTTAGAGCCATCTACCATTGGGGGTTTGAGCCTCAAAATTACTAGTAAATTCCATGAGTTCACTTGGATACCTATTCGACCACAAAACCACATCTAATGCTGAAAATATACTTTACTTAATGCCTTATAACAGATCCAAGTCTCATTCCAACCATTAGTGGAAGTTTTACAGTGTTTGGAAGAGATTCGTTCAAAAACCCAGGGGGATTTCCACTTCCCAAATTGACTAGTTTTGTCCCGAAAATTCTTCCCTTGAAAATTGCAGACCATGGTTGGGTATATCAGTTGATTATATGTCTGATAGATGTGTTAATGTGTCCCATCACCCCTCATGACCTTCCTCACCATGTTTGAAAGTAATTGGAGGAGTTTGGAATTAGTTGTATCCATATACCTAGAGTTGAAATTTGGTGAATTTGAGCACATTGGGAATTTAATTATAAAGGGACATTACGAAATGGTGTTAAACCTTATAAGATATAAGGGTTTTGGATCTCCTTGACTTTCTGGATTGCTTGGTTAATGAGGATGTATTCATTGTATTTTATTTTCATGACAACAGGTTAGTATAATAAGCAAGTTATTATAGTTAGAATGGTCGAGAGGAAAGTTATTTATATTTAATAACAAATCATAATTAGTTGTAATAAAAAAATTAAAAATAAATACAACTTAACCTTATAAATTTATTTATTTCAAATGATTAAAAGTTGTACTTAGTGTTTTCTTTTATTTTGATTCTACCTTTCAATAAGTTTGTGCGCCCTAGGATTGGATGGAGGGCATTTTTTTTTTCACTGGATAGACCATCGGCGGCTGTTAGGTGAAGGTGCTTATAAGAGGGGGGTCACGGGTTCGATCTAGGGTGGGGACGGCCACAGCTGACCACCCCAGCCACCCCGCCTAATGAGGCAACCCGTATGGAGGGCATATCTATCTAGGCATTGCATCCAACAAAAAAGGGTTAAGGTTGGGAGCTAACATTGGGGCTTAATTGATATCCCAAGAGAAGCCCAATTTTGAACCTTGTTATCTTGTGTAACATTGTAGATCATTCTTTCATCTAACAATAAAGCATTCAACTCATAATTAGTATTAGATAAGAATGAGATTTTCTATTAATATTGTAATAAAAATTACTTGGGCATTGAATATTTATGTCATGGATCATAAAAAATTTAGAGATCCATAATTTTCTTAAAGTGTAGAAATCTTAACCAATTTTAATAATTTTTCAATTTCCATCAATAAAAATAACAATATTTTTGTAAAATAGTCAAATTTCAAATTATTTTATATAGTTTATGTACAATTTTGTAAAATATTTTTAATTTAGACAAATCATTTAAAAAAAATGGAAATTGGCAAACCATTTTTGGAAAAAAAAACATGTAAAATTAGCCTATGGACTAAATTTAACCCCTAAAATTTTCCTTTAGCTAAAACCACCATTCATATTAACATTGTTTAAAACTTTGTCTAAGTGTACTCCTCGTGTTTAATGTATAAAATCATGTTTTGAAATAAATTGTTAAATTTTAATTTAGTAGTATGATTTCATTTATTATATGCAACGGAAACAAATAAGGATCACTGAAAGAATAATCATGCAGAGATTTATCCTGGGAAACCCTTCTACACAAGGGGAAAAAAGCCATCAACTTTTCTTACTCATAATATAGTTCTAGATACAAAGTACATCATATATATGTAACCCAGATATAAAGAAAATGCTCAAACTAGATAACAATAGCAATATCATCAACAAGAGATCAAGATTGAGTCTCTCCAAAGGTAGCAAACCCCAGAAAATACATCTTCTTCTATCTTTGACTTGTCTCTCCTTGTGCGCTGGATTAGATCTATGCTTGAGCAAGTTTGCTTGATGTGCAAATGAGATTGACATCCTTCTTATTTATACCTTCATGTGTTGACATTTCCTCCAGCTGAGCCGACTTGTACATTTTCTATTTCCATGCTTTTTGGGGATTTCTAGAACTTTCTAGGGGTTTCTTTGGTTTCACTGCTTTCCGTGGATTTCTAGAACTTTCCGGGGATTTCTTTGGTTTCACTGTTTTCCGGGGATTTCTAGAAATTTTCTAAGGTTTCTTTTTCATAAGGAACCTCATGACGCTACCATCATCAACATAAATGATAGTGAAAATTAAATATAAGTTTTTTTTAATAAACATACATTAGATAATTGTTAAGCATATCATTTGGCTACGCATGCAATAGAGAGTGGAATGTGGATTACAGAGTGTAATTAATGTTGTTGGTGGTAATGATGAAGTCCGACCTTGATAATTTGGGTACAGTGATATTACATTTCTTCCCATTTTTTCGTGTTATGTAATGGGTTTTTTTATTTGAATGGTTATAGTTATTTTTATTATAGATTTTTCTAACTATATTAATAGCTAAATGTGTTTTCTATTAGAAATTTAAACATCGCATTCGTTAGGAAGTTTTAATAGCACATTGGATTTATTGAGTATTGCCTCGTAATGGTTGATTGCATTGTTATGACTATGATAATTAAGTCAGCAATATTTTGGAGGACATGTTGAATGAATTTGTTGGCTAGTATTTGAGTATTGAGTTAATCATTGTCTGTGCATTTTGGACTGTTTAAATGTGTTAGGAACCCAGGTCAACCCTTCTATTTACTTTGTTAGTATATTGTTGTTGGACACATATGCTTTGTAAGTCTTCCCGTAGTATTTGTTGATCCATAGTTTGTATTATTGTTGTTGGACGCATATGATTTGTAAGTCGTCCCGTAGTAATTGTTGATCCATATTTTGTATTGGCCCATGGTTTGTATTGACACATGGTATTGACCCATGGTATTGGCGCCTAGACTTAGTATATAAGTTTGTGTTGAGGCCAATGAAGGTATCGTGAAGTTATTTGTATTGAGCTTGCTCAAAGGAGGTTGCCCCCTCGAAGTGGCCTGAGATCAATATAAAAGTGATTCTGAGTTCTGTTATTTCTACTATCTCATGTGTTTTCATTAATTAATTATTGCAGGTTCTTCACATCTGGTATCAGAGCACTTTCTTGGGCTCACTGGGTGAAATTTATGCCAAAAAAAAAAATCGCATCTGTTGCAGCTTCGGATCTGGGAATAATCCCTATCCGCTTAACTGTGGGAAGTACTTGGGCATAAGCCCTAAAACTCATTGTGAGGAGTACCACAGGAACCCCAAAGTAGTTGGCCCATTGAGAGGACCTACCAGCGAAAAGGGCAACGACCCTTACCTGATTGACTAGTTCCCACCCTTGAGGTAAACCAAGAGTTGCAGTTTGTGGCAAAGTGGTTATCAGTTTTACCTGAACCGTGGAGTGAGGGGTACTGCCCCAATACGCAAGCCGTCAGACAGCATTGGTGGCCGAGTTAAACCCTTAAACTGTCAGGAAGCCGCACATACCTGGAGTCCATATCTATTTTCAGCTAAACTGTTGTTGATCATTGCCGCACCGTTTCAGATCCATTCTGAAAGCCATTGTAGATCCAGCTGTTTCAGATCTATTTCAGATCCATCCATTTTCGATCCAGTCGGTGCCATTTTAGATCCCTCTGTTTCCGATCACTTCCGCGCCATTGCAGATCTATCTGTTTTAGATCCCTTCCACGTCGTTGTAGTATAAAATTCTGTTTTTTGTCCATATCTCCCTTGTTTTCACTCTCTTTCCCTTGACACTTCCCTGACACCCCAGTAATCCCATTTTGCATATTTCATTCTTGAGGACCCTATCCTAAATTCCACTTCCCAAAGCTCGAAATCACACATTTGTCTATTTTTAGGGTTTTCCATAACTTCTTCGGATTTCACCCAATCGCCTTCAAATTTTACTACTGAGTTCCTTTCCTAATTCTACTTCTTTGTCCCTCTCTGCCAAATTTTCTCATTCTTTCACCCCGCTTCTGAAATCCCCATTTTTTGCTTCCCTGTCCATTAGAAAGTGTCCAAAACCTAGTCAAACCCCAATTATCCCTCCGAGTTTTTCCCAAATCCAAATTTATGTTTACTAAATAATCTTTTGTTTGTGTTTTTCTATCCATTCCCAAAAAAACAAAAAAAACTCCTGGTTATGGTTGTCACCCGCGCAAGAGCAACAACCATAGAGGAAGCACTTGCAGCCATCCAAACCAAACTCCAAGATCTAGATGAGAAATTTCTCAGCCTCCATCTTTAGCATTCAGCCATGAACAATAACCGACAACACGAATCTTCGGCAGTCAATGGGTTCTCTTCTTCCAACAATTTTCGTGGTCCGAAGCTTGAATTTCCTTGCTTTAATGGTACTGATCCAACTGGATGGATCTATCGTGCAGAACAATATTTCAGTCTACATAATACTTTTGATGTCCAAAAAGTTCCACTTGCATCATTTCATTTGGAACAGGAAGCCCTTCAATGGTATCGTTGGTACATCAAGGCTCATGACGAGCCAAAATGGACAGATTTTTGCCAACTCCTTTTACAATGATTTGGTCCTAGTGCTTTTGATGACTTCACCGGAGCACTCACTAAACTTCGTCAAAGTGGCGCTGTGAGAGAGTATCAGACATAATTTGAGAAACTAGCCAATCACACAGAAGGATTATATGATGAATTCTACAGGAGTTGTTAAAATCAATGGTCTTAAGGATGAAATTCGGCCATAGGTTAACATGTTTTGTCCCAACACAATGATGGAAGTCCTAGGGTTGGAAAAGTTGGAAGAAGACAAGATTGTAGCCCAACATTGCTCCAAACCCACTTTTGTTCCCTTCCGAAATATGGGTTCTCAACGACCTCCCATCCCGCCAGCTCCTCGACCAACTCCTATCAAGCATTTGTCTGAAACAGAGATGCAGGCATGCAGAGAAAAGGGGCTTTGTTATAATTGTGATGAGAAATCCACTCGGGGACATAGATGTGTTCAACAAAAGCTCTATCACTTGGATATGGATTCTCCACCTGCCTCTACAATTGGTCAAGAAACTCTAGATACAATGGATGATCAGGTTGACATTCAGGAGCCACCTATTGACCCCCCATCTCAGGATGAACAACCAGAGATATCTCTCCATGCTTTATCCGGCGTCACCACCCCCCAAACAATGCAGGCCAGGGGTTACTTCAAGAAGCTTCCTCTTACAATACTCATTGATTATGGTAGCACTCATAACTTTATTGACCCTCAGATCGCCAAACATGTTGATTGTTTTGTCTATCCTTGTTCCAACTTTGAATTCATGGTTGCCAATGGGGGAACCTTACCTTGCAAGGGGAAGTGTCACAATGTGTGTATCTCTCTAGAAGATTATAACCTGCGCTCTGACATGTTTTCCTTGTCCCTAGGCGGATGTGATGTGGTTTTTGGTGTTCAATGGTTACGCACACTTGGCCCCATCTTATGGGATTTTGCTGAACTTTGGATGCAATTTTTAGTCAATGGGAAACAACACAAATTTAAGGGATTACAACAAGGGTCTCTCTACATCATCAGTTCACATCACCTAGAAAATATCTTTAAGAAGAATTCACATGGTGTCATCACTCAACTCCATTCCATTCAGATGCACCCATCAACGGTCTCCTCTAATTCCTTGGATATATATGCAGGTTTCATTGCTGAACCAGTGGGCTTGTCGCCTTCAAGAGACCTTTCTGGTACGAACTTAGCTGCATCTACATCTCAACAGGAAATGGTGGCTATTTTGGATGCAGTACAGAAGTGGCAGCCATACCTATTAGGTTACGATAGGTGGACCCTCCTCTAGTAGAACCATCAACTAATTTGAAGACAGGTAAAAAATTGAATTTCATGTGTTCATCATGGAGACAATTGGGGAAATGTACTATCTATTTGAAAAAGGAGTTGGACTAATAAATTCTTTAAGACACTAAAAAAATCTAGTCATTTATGAGACAAGTTGATCCATTGGTAGATCAAGGATAGTACACCCAATAATAGATGCAATAGGCCTCCAAGAATAGTCTAAATACCTATAGTGTAGTGAAGTATTGGATGGGGTTATTGCAATAGTGAGAGAAACCTATTAAAGTGTTTCATGAAAGGATAAGGTATATGCATCCTAAATCTCAGTGAATAACTAATCATATGGATTGTATGGAAACGTTAGATGAAATTCAATAAGGAGATGACTAGGTAGCAAACCTCCATGAGGTTCCATTCACTAACAAGTATGTTCTTAGGTAATTCCACCCAATTTCCCCAACCAATCACCTAAACCTATAGTATCTTGAGTCCTTTGCAAAAACAAAATGGTATGCTTCCATGAAAATGTAGTCATCCATGTTGGGAATTGAAAAAGCTCAATAATTCATTACGAGGGACTCAATTTTGGTATGGAAATGGACCACAAAGTTTAAACTTTCTGGAAGTTTCAAATGCTATCTCTTGCATTTTTACTTGGTTTGGACTCTTTGTTTGAAGGGAAAGTTCAAGGAGCATCTCCAAGTGATAGCAAGTAATAAGTACAACATAGTTGACTATATAATGCAAGATAATAGGTGTGGTTGGGGATTATTGTTCCCTAGGTTCAAATCCATTAGAAGTGTATTTTGCACCTCATGGGTTGTCTCACCAATGCAATCATGGGTTGTCACACTAATGCAAGCAATTTGTTGCATGTGGTTAGGACTAGGTACAATTATTGATGCTTGGCCTCCAACCATGTCAACTACAAATTTCAAAATTGTAATTACAAGAATTCATTAAACATGATTCAACTAATGGAGTTTTGGATGCCAACTATTGACATAATTAATAGTTTTAATTCATGGAAACTAGAATGGATTCAATTATAAATTCCTTGGATTATTTATAAAAGGAATTTCAGGGAAAACATTAAGGGTTCAATTGGTTGGGTTTTGGATAGTTCAACTTCTGCAATCAGTGAATTATGGATCTTGAGTTTAAGTTGAAATGGATATATTGTAAATAGGGGTTGTTAACCATTTTAAAGAATGAATTCGAGAAGAGGGATTGAGACCTCTCCAAATTTAGAATTGTATGATTTTTATTAAGGCCCAACAGATTTTTCCATTTGCATTGAATAATATATTTCTTCAAATTTGTTTCTATTTTCTGCAATTGTATTGGTGTGTGTGTTGTTTCTACTAAGTACTTTTAGTAAAGGGATTCAACTCTACATCAATTACCAATGTCTCAATTGTGACTTTGATTTATAAGTTTAGAATAGTCGTCTAAGAAATATGTCCTTTGAACTCCCTTAAAATGGATCTATCCAAATCCAAAAGACCTTGGCTACCAGAAATATTCATCTAGTAAATCCATCCAATAAATCCTTATAGATAAAAGGTCAATCTTTCCTAAGACTTTTTAAGTTCCTAGGACTACAGGATAGAAAGACATTTTCTTGAATCCTCTCTCCAAATATCCCTAAATGATAATTCCCATCCTTCATTGCACCCTAGAGAATCCAAAGACTATCAATATGGTCTTGGTTAGTAAGTAAAGCATGGGTGTTTCATACCCCCAACACGGTTCAAATTTAATAGAAAGACATGTCACGCGCCATGGAATAACTTTGACGGTTCAATTTCTTGTTGTTGGAACAAATTCAACTTAGTTTGTGTATAAATGGAATTTTAGGCAAACAAATAGGAGTTCAACTAGTTGGATTTCAAATGGTTTGATTTTTTTCTATGAAGGAATTCTGGCTCTTGATTTTAATTTGAAATGGATATTTAGTAAATAGGGGTTGTTAACCCTTTTGAAGAATGAATGCAGGAAGAGAGATTGAGAAGTAACCAATTTAGCATTGCAAGTTTGTAATAAGTCCCAATAGATTTATACATTTGCATTGAATAAGATATTGCTTCTAAATTTCATTCCTTTTTTTCTATAATTGAATTGTTATGTGTATTGTTTCCTATATGTAGTTGGAGTAAAGGAATTTGGGTCTGCATCAACTACATATCTCTCTAATTGGGACTTTAAATTATAAGCCTATGCAAATCTCCTATGCAATATGTTCTTGAAACTACCTTACAATGGATCTATCTAAAGCAAAAAGACCTTAGCTATGAGAAAGACTAATCTAGTAAATACATCCACCACTATCATCATCCCATAAATACTTATAGATAAATAGGCCCCTTTTTATTAACCTTTTTACGCACAACTGTAGACTAGAAAGACAGTGTCTTTAATCATTTGTCCAAATAGCTCCAAATGACAAGTCCCACCATTTCTTGCATTATAAATAATCCCAAGGGTGTGAACAAGTTCTTGATTAGTTGGTAAAGTGTGGGGCCATGTTTACCCCTTTCAAATCTCAGAAATACATTTCACACCTCGTGCGTTGTCTCACCAATGCTAGCGATTCATTTCATGTGGTTAGGGATAGGTGTAATCCCTAGGAAAATTTTGCAAAATAGATACCTCCACCTACGGTGTTGTCGACTATACTTCAACCATGTCATGTACAAATTTTGAATTTGTAATTACAAGTATTATTTACAAATGATTCAATTAATGTAATTTTGGATGCCAAATCGTTCAAATTCTGAGTAGTTGGAATGGATTCAATAGCTCAAGTTCCTCAGACTATGTATAAATGGAATGTTAGGGAAACTAATAGGGTTCAGTTGGTTGGATTTCAAATAGGTTGGATTCTACAATTGGGAAATTCTAGATCTTGAAATTAATTTGAGACAAATATATTGTAAATAGTTTCTGTTAACCCTTTGAAAGAATGAATTCGAGAAGAGAGATGGAGACCTCTCCAAATTTAGCATTGTGAGTTTGTAATCAGATTGAATAGATTTGGATTTCCATTATGTTTTATGTGAGTTTATTGGCATACATATTGTTTCCATTGTGTACTTTGAGTAAATGGTTTTGGCTCTACAACAATTACCAATCTCTACAATTGGGACTTTGAATTATAAGTTTAATCAAATCCTCTTGTGTAATATGTTCTTCCAACTCTCGTACAATTGATATATCTGAATCCAAAAGACCTTGGCTATAAGAAATAATCCTCTAGCAAATCAATACACTCAAATCATCATCCTATAAATCCTTATGGATAAAAAGGACCCTTTTTCTAAGCCTTTTATCCTAGAACTGCAAACTAGAGAGACAATGCCTTCAATCCTCTCTCCAAATTGCTCTAAATGAAAAATCCCACCCTTTCTTGTATTAGGATTTAAAAGAGCATACATAATAATGGGAGAACAACCATAATCATAACCATAGAAACAACAACATTGAACACAACCATTTACCCTGGAAAACCCCATGTGGGGGGGGAACCAACCAATGAAGATCTTCATTACCTTGGCCAAAACTAGCCAACTGGGCCAAGTGAGATCACCCACTCACCTCCATGCCACCTTACAATGGAATATGCCTTGCCTTCTTATAGGATTAATTACATGCAATACCTTGGGCCAATACCATGGGCCAACAAATACCATTTCCCACCAATTACCATGGGACACCAAATACTATTGTCCACCAAATACCATTTTCTTTGACCCAAACCAATATTAGCTCAATGACTCGTTCACCAAGTCAAGGTTAACCTAACAATCCCCCCTTTAAACTTGACTTGGATTAATGACCAACCCCCCTCAAAGTTTTTAACAAGGAATCTTGCATGCCCCCTTATCACCTAGGTCTACATGAATTTACCAGTGCGTTACCATGAGTACGCATGTCTAACCATGTCATACAGTCATATGCCCATTTACATGTAATACAATTTTCAGCTCCATTATAATAATAATTGTTTTTTTGTTCATGTGTCTCATGGTGACTTTACCATGACTTTACCATCACCATCCGTTGCTACATCCTCTCACTTTTCCATGCTAGTCATCTTCCATTCCTCCTTTTGTACCTGCATCCAACCCTATCATTGATTAAGAAGGGGTTGCATCTTTACCATATAACCTATAGTTCACAAATTTAAAGCATATAGAAGTCCAAAACTACCTAAAAAAGGGTTCATATCCAAAGTACTGACACCAAAATTTCATGTGCTAGCTACTATCTTCTTTAGATTCATGTTATAAGCAATATTACATATTGTTCTAATAACAAGGAAAATTTACAAAACATATCAACTTAATTAAGGAAATTAAAATTGTCCATGCACTGCCCGCAGGGGTGTAGCTCAACCAGTGATTCACTTGATATGAAGGAAATGTTGTAAATGGAGGTCACGAGTTCAAATCACCCCGACTTACCCGTGCCTCATGCTTGCGGGCTATGTGGGTGCACCTAGGGGTATAGTGGTAGCGGATATGATTGGATCCCTGGACCCCATGTCACGCGAGTACCAACCCCTTCCCAATTGCTAATTCCCCTAGTTACAAAAAAAAAAAAAAAAATTGTCCATGCATTCCAAGCCTCTCATGACCTGCTATTGTTGTCCTTGCTTCTCAAAATTTTGTTCCACTATATTTTCTCCATAGCAATTGCTTGAGGTGAACCAATTGTTGTTTCATGGGAGATGGAATTTATGAGTTCCTTAAAACTTGGCCTTTGATCCAACTCTAGATGAAGGAATTTGTCTTGTAGATCCTTTATCTTTGCATCTTCCTCCTTAAGCTTCTCCTTGTGGCATTCCTCTCCTACTTCCAACATCACCAATTTACTCTTATGTTTTTCAAGCAAGGCCTTCATTAGGATTAACTATCTACTTGTTATCTTTAGTTCCCTAGCATTATTTAACTCCCAGACTCTCCTCCAAGCTTTGCATCTCCTTATGACCATTGCCATATTTTCTTAACAATCATCATTATGTCTTTCACAATGTCGAATTTCCCTTTGCATGTTTGCATGGTCACAATGTGCATATCTAATGGGATGGCTATGAGAAACCATGCTACCCAGATTCATAATGGGCAATACTTTCTTTCCATCTCCAATACCTTGTGAGGTTAGCACATTCATGCCCTGCCAAATATTGACCAACCTTATCCCCTGAGTTGGAACAAGTGAAATTAGTTGAGAACCAAGGATGGTGTGAACAAGAGAAGCACATAGACACAGTTCCTCATTGATTCCACTAAAGATACATGGTACCTAAAAGTCCTTTCATTTCACTGACTTGATGAGAAAGAAGCTTGAAACTGAAACCAAAGTGGCAAAAAGGAAATACCACAAGAGAAAAAAATTTCCTAGCTTCACCAAGAATTTACCTAGCCCACTCACATAGTTGTAATCCTATAGACAATGAGTGTGATACAGAGAAGTAACTCCATCGATTGATATGTAGAGGAGGCTTCCTGCATAAATGAGGGCATTCCCAAGAAGGAAAGAAGATACTGATAACTCCCAATTCAATTTACCCTTTGCCTCTTCCCTAGTTTTGGAGAAATTTTTGGAATTTTCTTTATGAGAGAATGTTGAACCATGGCCCAAATGGAAAAGGGCAAGATTAAACCCACACGCATGTTGCCACCCCATAACCAAATATTTCATTCTCTCATTCTATGCGAAAGAAAATGAATCACACAACATGTTTGTGGATTATTTACTACAAAATGCATCTGATTGAGGTGGTGCCACTTGATAAGACCATTAAATGAGATCATATTCAAATAGTGGGTGTAAAACTTAGGCTATGTTGCAATATCACTTACCCCCCATTTTTTCCATCATGCCAAAAGGATGTGACACACTAAGTTGACCATCTTATTAGCAATTGATTTCAATCAAGTGTTGAATAACTATCGTTGGATCCCCAAATACTATGATATCTTTTAAATTCATACTCTTTGCTATCAAAAATCCTTCTCAAAGAGCTAGTGATTATGCATGGTCGTTTGTCATCTCACATATTCCCCAAGTAAAGGTAGTCACTTGATGTCCTTCGGGACATCCCCACACCTACCACCATTGAAAAGCATATTCTTAACCATTAAACCCAGTTAAATTGTGCAATATTATTATTGATTAGAAAAAAACTACATATGAAAATGAAATGCTATCAATATAAAAAGATACTTAGTTTGAAATAAATTCATCCATAATATTAATAATATTCTTAAGAAAGAGAAAAGATGAAACTTTAATTATTTTTAACTTGTTATTTTATTATTTGTAACTTTTTAATTCTTGGAAATATTTAATTTAAGTTTAATTTTTTGTTGTTTTTAATTTTTTAAATATTTATTTTATTTTGGTTTTATTAAATATAAATATAAATATATTTATTAATTTTTAAAATATATATATTAAAAAAAAACACTTTTTATGATATATACTTTTAAATATAATCAAAAATTGAAAATAATTATTTATAATATAAAAATTAAAAATATATTAAAATATATCTTAATATCACATATCAAATCAGTTTAAATTCATTTTAATTTAAAAACTTTTATTAATTAATAAGTGTAAACCACCTGTAGTTTAAGTTATAATCCTTCCCATGCTCAACAAATCAATATCATTATATATCTTTATGTATCATTAAGTTGATCTTTCATCTCTTGTTCGCTATGGCGCACATTGTTGTAATTTACAGATCAGCACCAAGGAAGAACAGATGCGCAAATGAATTCAAATTATTTTTATATTATATTAATTATTTTTATTTTAATAATATAATATAGATAGAGATGTTTATTTTGAGACAAAGTTGTTGTAGTGTGGTATAATCTCACTTCTAAGAATATAATGTGGATTAATAGTCATACTTGAATCATAGGAGTATATCTTTAATTTGGAAAGTTTATCAACATATTTTTTTTAACAACAAAAATTATGACTAAATCTTATGCACTTGGATGAATATGGTTTGGCAAAAATATAAATGATTAAAAAATTGATAGAAAAAGAGCTGTAAGCACTTTCATGATTGATGAGTCTGGAAAAAAATAACTCTAAAGTACATAGCCCAGTCTCAGATTTTTCCTGCTAACTTTACTGTATGGTGATTGCAGCTCAAATTGAATCCTTCCTTAACCGCGTGAATAGGTGGAGTAAAGCTGCTGACATCTTGGCTGAAAATTTCTGGAGTCACTGTACGTATTTAACACACATTCTTCAGCTAATCAAATGGTTTCACTTACTTTTCTAAAACTCTAAATACTTATAATCCAATTGTAACTGCATTGCATTGTGATTGTGTGTTTTCTGTAGTGAAGCTTGGGGGAAGTATATCTGAGACAATATGGGGAAAGCTGAGTTTGGGAGCCAAATTAGTAGCAGAAGGTGGAGTTGAGAATTTATTCAAACTAAGCTTCAGTGTTGGTCCCAGAGAAAAACTTGTGAAGACCTCAGCATGTTACTTGTCTACCACCACAGGCCCTGTGGTAGGATTACTCTTCATTTCAACAGAAAAAATAGCCTTTTGCAGTGACAGGCCCCTGTCCTTCTTGGACTCCAATGGAGTGACTGCATGGAGTTATTACAGGGTAATGCATATACTTACTAGATTTCTCTTCTTCTTTTGCCATTGTGTTCTATGCTGTGAAATATAAACTCCATTATTGGGTTGGCTGTAGGTGGTTATACCTCTGGGAAGGTTGAAATCAGTAAATCCTTCAGAGAATGTCTACAAGCCTTCAGAAAAATATATACAAATCCAAACTGTGGATAATCATGAGTTTTGGTTCATGGGTTTTGTTAATTATCAGAAGGCATTGAAATATTTGCAGGATGCTGTGAGCTCTCATCAATCTTCAATACCAATCTGATCTAGAAGTAAATCACTATGTTGGATGAATTGAGTCTTGAAAGTTGATGTGTACCATGAACTAGTCAAGAATGTGTAAATTATAATTATCAGAGTAGATGTATCACAGCCCATAACATTAATGTGGGATGAAGAGAGCTGTGTTATGAAACTTCAGTTCAAAGCAGTTTGTATATTTTGTAGGCTCTTCAATAGAGGTAGCAGAGATTCTTAAAGTAGTTTGGACACTTTATAGGTTCTTCAATAGACCTAGCAGAGATTCTGGAAGTAGAAGTGCCAGTGAAGTTTGAGGCTGAATAAGAATAAAAGTAGATCACTCTGTATATCATTATATTTTGTGAAACTGAAGTCCAAAGTAGTTTGTATACTTTGCAGGCTCTTCAATAGAGGTAGCAGAGATTCTTAAAGTAGTTTGGACACTTAAGGTTCTTCAGTAGAGCTAGCAGAGATTCTTGAAGTAGAAGTGCCAGTGAAAGTTTGAGGCTGAATAAGATGATCATTTGTATTTTATTATATTTTGTGAATAATCATATTAAGGTCAATGATGAGGCCCTGTTTATCCATGTGCATGATGCATATATTTAATGAAAATCCAAACTTGGAGTTGCAGTGGAGGCGATCACAATAAATCATTCTGGTAAGAATGTTATCTATGGATAGTTTGGCATTAGCATAAAATTGGAAATAAAATGATATGGAAAAGTAAAAGTTCAAGTTATTTGCAATTGATTTTGCCTTTTTATGTTCATTTGCTTTTGAATATGGTTGATGATAATATATAATATTTGTATTGTTTTATGTTTTATTGAGGATAAAAAATATAAAGAAGGAGAGGTATTTATATTAAAAAACAATTGGATTTTAAACTTATCCAACTTAGTAATAAGGTTTTTTTTTTAATATAAACTTAAATTAATATGAACATCAATATATTATAAACATTACACCATATAAATTAATATTAATATTTTATTTTTTATAAACAATTTAATTTTAATTAATTAAATTAAAATGTATTATAATTATAAAAATATAAAAAATTTTGTTCAACTCCCAACCACTATGAAATTACATAAATACATATGTAGATTTAAATAAAAATATATATATTAAATGTAGATCCATGTTAAACTAATGTTGATGGAACTCATAACACTTTGCACCTATTGATGATATAAATTGTTTTTATTTATTGAGTGATATTCCATCTAAAATGAGTAAAACTAAACCAATTTCTCATCTAACGTATTAGAATTATAAATGTGTAAGATATATACGTTTTTTCAATAGTTTTTTGTTTAACACATAAAAAGATGTTTTAATTAGGATATTTTAAATTTATATTAAAGTTCACTTAAAAACCTTTTAAGCACATTTTTATCCAATGGCCAACTAGCATATTTGAAATATGATTTAACAACGGAGAGTATCATGTTTATAGATTAATAATTTTGGTATTCTAACATCCTAAGTACCTTGCTTATGGGAATATCATCAATAGTTGAGCATTGCATAAGAAATCATTTGATGGTGTTCTTGTGTTGCCTTATTGTGTTGGCATATGTCTTATTGTGTTGGCATATGTCTGTAATGATTTGGGTGATTATAGGGTGGCAAGTGCGGAGGAGGGGTCAACTATGATTCCTATGGACAAGAAGAACAAAGATATGCTTGGGGACTTGGAAAGGAATCCAATAATATGGTTGAAGCCCTCGCACTGTTTCTAGGACTTAGTCCCACCAATGAAAGAGGATTAATTTCAGTAAAACAATCAGGAACTTAATGGTGGTCATCAATGCACTGCGACTTGGAGATAGAGAAGGCTCATCGCCTCCGATGAAAATATTGAGATGAATAATCCTCTTATCCCAAACCTTAGAACATATCTCCTATCATGATGTGCTAAGAAGGAACAATAGTAATGCGGACAGCTTGGAAAATAAATGAACCACTCTTAAGCAAGCTTAAGGGAGCCTTGAACTTAATGATGGAGTCACTTAAACCCTCCATGAAATCAAACCTCACAACTCATGTCTCAAGGCTCGGCACTCGAGGAGTAGATCAATGGAAGCATGTGGACGACAAAGACAATAAATGTTTGATTGATAGGATGGTTGGGACATATAGCATCCACAAGAGAGATATAGCAGGAATCGCTAAGAAGCTTGGTCCGCACGGCATTCAGTGGCGAAATGCTCATTGGAAAAGGTAGTTTAAGGATAAGTCTGGAATGTCCTGCTCAAATTATTGCTTGGTGACTAGCTCCTGCCATCACGGATGGGTGCTAGAAGAATGAGCCACATATCACTGGAAAGATAGGGGGTGTAATTCAAGTTGGTTTGTAGTTGGAGCAAATTTAGTTAACAAAAATCCCAAGACAAGTGGCGGAGATGGCATGTTCATGGTGTTTGTCTTGTGACATATTAGAGTTAAGGAGAGAAGTGAGAACCCTCTAAGAGGAGGTGAACATGTAATATCTCGATTTTGACTCCATTGCATTAAATTGTAAATAATGTAATATTGTTATAAATCGTGGTGAGGAGCTCAAGGCCAAGGCCCCGCCATCGATTTAGTGATGCATATGGTCTGCGTGCTAGCCAGGCACAATGGAATTGCAAATATCATGTAAATATGCATTTTAATAAAATATCCACAACTAGCTATACAATGCAACAAAAGATGGGGGCATGATTTTTACAAGGAATTGGGAGAGAAATATTCAAATCCTTAAAGCCAATCAAGTCAAGCCAAGTGTCAATGAGAGAACCCATAAAACCTCAACTACCCATGTTGACCTTTGTACCCAATCATTTATTTTCTTCCAAGAATTGGTTGAGGTGGTTAATGCCTTGGGGAATGGAGAGGTATGGTTGTCCAAATTCGAGTATGGGCAAGCCATCAGTTTTGGGAAAACGTGTTTGGCTTCCTAGGAAAGAAAGGTGCCACAAATTTTCTCCCCAAGTCATTATTCACCATTTCCTTTGCTCTCTCACAAGTTGAGAGATTGTTGGACATTTTTCTCCATGAAAATTATGTGGTTTCCTTCATTTTTCTAGTTAGGAAGGGCATTTTTGTGTTGTGTAACAATGGGGAAGAAGGGAAATCGATTTGGGGGTTCCATAGAGGCCGTTTGTAGCCATTTGAATGCTCACATACTCGTGGAATAAATCGGTTTCTTCCCTGTGGTTGATTTCCTCTTCCCACAATCCGTTTTTGGTGTGCCCACGATTTGGGGAAAACCCATGGACCCTGTTTTGTAGATCCCTTTGTTGAAAATGTGTATCCATGCCCAATGATTGTGTTTGTTGTGTGTAGAAAGAGTATGTTGGGGTATGGGTTATGGGTATCCATTGTTTTGGCTTGAGCTTCAGTGCAAGTATCCAGAAATGAAGAGGGTTCAAATTTAGCCTGATAAACCCAGCTGTGGACTGGCTTGGCTTAGATGTGATGTTTGCTTGGGTTGTGCTGAGCTTGAGAGTCCCCTTTTTCTTGTAGAAATCATGCCCATCTTGGGAGTGGTAGTTGTGTTGCGATATTGATGAACACAACTGGCCTATGGTTGGGTGGAACGTTGCAGCGACATAGCTAGTTGCTTAGGACAATTTCACCATGAAGATAAGTATTTTATTTATGTGCTTCACTTCTTCAAGGTTTTAATTATTTGATTAATGTTATCAATATGCAGAAAATTGCATGATATATGTGTGTAGAAGAATTTTACTTCCGTTGTGTTTGATAGATCTGCACACACATATGTTTTTATTTGTATGAATCTAATGAATGGGGCTGAGTTTATGTAAAATCCCAAGATCTGTAGTCATGTTCCCTTCCTTACGTTGGATCAATGGGAGGGGACGTGACAGAACAGTTTGCAGCATGTTATCTCTAGCTTTTCAAGAAATCAACAAGAACAAATATTGGAAATTAATCAGGTAGTTAACGAAATTAAAGGGCTTGTGGATGATTAGGAAAACAAAAGTGCGGGGCTTGAGGAAGACCCCAACTCCCATCTACAATATCAATGACTCAAATTTGACATGGCACCTAGCCATGCAAATTTAGTTGCTTCCAAACACCAGGGATCCGCCCTTCCTCCTCATGTGGACAAGGATATGGACGGAGACAACAATGACTAGCAAGACCCAACCCAAAATGAGTGGGGATGTTTTTATTGATAATATGTAATGTTTTTTAAATGTTTATATGTATTAGGATAGTATATCCGAATGTATAGCATTTTGGATTTGTGTTACTCCTTGAAGATCACTAGACGGCCTGATAGATGTAGTAATAGTGTCATTTTTGTAATAGTCAACACTTTCCATACTTTATCAAGCTTCAGGATTTTTGTAAATTTTGGTTGTTTTGGCTTCTAGCCACAACTCCCTTTTAATATATTTACCTACTTGTTTATGTTAAAAAAATGATTTGGGTGATTATGATTTAGCTCAAAAGGCATTGTTATTAGACCGACTCAACGTTGAAAGAATTCAGAGTTTGTCTTGGCTTGGGAAAGGCTCTATAAGAAAAAATATATATATACATTTTTCTGTAAAAAAACATTTATATTAAATTGTTGTTTGACCTAAAAGATGTTATGAGATAGCAAAGCAACAAAAATACACAATAGAGTGCTTATGTGCTTTTATTGATGACCCAACAAATCAAACTTGGGTTGACTAAGTTTGACTTATGGTCAAGCACCTATGTGTACTCATGATTTAAACTTTGACTCATGCATCAAGTTGAGTTGAGTGAACACTACATGTTTGAACATTGAGTTGAGTCAAACTCACAAACTTGTGTGTTTGACTTGTGATCCTAGTCAAGGTTATTATCAACTTATAATGATCCACGATGCTCCTCAATATGTACAAAAGTTTTCCATCTAACAAGAACATGTTCCTTAGGTTCATGCACTGACCAAGTCTTTAAAAGAATCCATTGTATCACCTATGACATTTTCTTAATGGGCTTCCATTTATTGGCACCATTTCAAATCCATCATCAAAGGAGCATATGTTTATCATCATTGCTATAGAGTATTTTTTCGATTGAGACAAATGCAATGCATTTTTTCATGGGAAAGACCATTGTAAATCCATCATCAAAGGAGCATATGTTTATCATCATTGCTATAGAGTATTTTTTCGATTGAGATAAATGCAATGCCATTTTTTCATGGGCAAGGCCATTGTAGCTTCTTTATTTTCAATTAGATTTTCAACATATTTGGTATTCTTAGAGGCTTATTTTAATTGATCATTTCTAACAATGAAGTCTAAACTTATTCATAATAGAGATCCATATCCATGGCATTCATGAAGACAAAGATTAGTACACATGCATGAGTTTTGTTTTCCTACTTTTAATTTCAGAACTTTTATTTTTAGAAGTTTATGTTTTTAGATAGCATTGTTTTTGGACATAAATGTTATTACCTTTGGAGGAAGAGGTTCTTATTTTAGAAGATTTTAAGAATATTGTTATGAGTGGTCGTAGCTTTAGGGGAAGAGGCTCTTATTTTAGAAGATCCTGAGAATATTGTTATGAGTGGCCATGCATGTTATTACTTTTAGAAAATCATATTGTTAATTATGGAGATGACTATGTTTGGAAAAGCATGTGCTCTTGTGCATACTTAGAAAAACATTGTGTATATCTTTAAAAAGTTGTTATATTTAGATGAGGATAGACATTTTTTAAAAAGCAAATTTCTAGTATTTTTAGATGTTGATATTTTGGGAAAAGCATCATGAAGATCTTCCTGAAAAACAAGCATAAATACATGTTGATGAAGGAAAATCATGTTGTTGATTGTTCTTTTGTTTCTTCCTCTTCCACGATTCTTTCATTTTCCTTCCATGTTTTAATCTCTGAGAAGCATCCTTATGTACTTATGAATCAAATCTCTAGTGTAGCTCTATTGTAGGGCTTCTAATTGTCGCTAGGAGTTATTCATGATAAGGATTATAGGGCATGATGGTATCACCCTGGGCCTTTGGTTAGGCATGATGATGATATAAAATTCTTCTAACTCTATACTTGACTAAATAGCACTAATCAATGAAACATAATGATTATCCTATTTATTTTATTTATAGTGAAATTTGGGTGTTTGAGAATTTTTTCTTATGATCGATCTTAGCATTTTTAGATTTAGCATAAGAATATTTTGATTAGTTGGATTCAATGTTCTATTTTTTCTTCTAGGGGAGAGACATTAGTAGTGGGATACCCAAACTTGTGTGTTTGAATTATCCACATAGACAAGTTTGTGTGTCATACAATAGCATCCACGTCAGTCTAGTCCTATGTGGAGGTTGGTGCAATATTGAATGCACATTGAATAACATTGTTTAGGGTGCCCCATTAGTGGTTTTTACGAGTCATCTCCTTCTCCCAAACTTTGGTTATTGAACCGTATTTTTTATCATTCTATCCACCCTAAAGCGAGTTGACCTTGCCCCTATAGCTATGGATGGGTTCTTAGAGTTTCGCTACACCTAATGTGTTTTCTTGTCCAACCAGTTGTCATCAGGTGCACTCTATTTGTGGTTCCCAAATAACTCCATTTGGTAAAGATCCAGTCCCTTGTCCCTATGCAATCTTGTATTACCCAGGTTGGAACTTGATTATTTGGACTTCCATTCATCCTATCGAGTTGTAGGAGAGAGGAATAGTTTTATTCCAATATGCGATGGTCTGTGATAATTTGGAACCAATTATTGTGAGCAACTAGTGAAATCTTTGAGATGGATTTTAGTATTCCCTAAACCTACGAACAAACTGACGGCGATCTAAAGACCCCAATATTTCATTGTCTCAATTCCAACATATTTAATGGTAATTTCTAGTCCCAGTTTAGCTTATGTGGTTGTTGTGGTAGGGAAACCATGGAGGGGTTGATCATGGAGCTGCCAAGAGAATGTGCCACTAGGGAGAAGGAAGTGGTCGCATTTCATTCCTACCATCATATGAACCTATGTGTTTTTCAAGACATTAAAATGTTCATGGAAATGTATTTGGCACTTCTATGCATGTAGGTTTGCTTGCATTTGGTTTTTGAAAATCGTGGGTTTTGGTTTTAGGTTTGATTACCACTTGATTACATATGGGTTAAAATAGGACAAAGAACAAATCAATTTTTTATCATTGTTGTTTGTATTGTAGATGTCAAGGCTTGGTTGTGTTGATGCCTTTGTCCAATCATAAAGTAAACAAACAAAAATGAATGTTTTGTATTGGATCACTAGAGCATAGTCCAATCTCCTATCATTGTTCATAAGGACCTCATTCGCTACAATGATCATAATTATTAAGGTTGCAAGGTTGTAAGGATAAATTCTCTAAGCTACCCAATATCGGTCTAGATTTGGGATTTCACTTATACTCATTTTCAATACTTGTCTCCATTGTAACATAAAATCACAATGCCACTTCATAAGCAATTCTTTATTCAATCATGCATCCTAGTTCACAATAGTGTTTACAATTATCTTGGCTACTTTCTTCGATGATAGCAATTTTTTCCCTTTCATTCCATAGGTTACAATAATTTAAGGGTTTGGTTGTGGTGATTCCTCCAACTTGTTTCACCTGCAATGTGCAATGTGAAATACCAAACGAGATAGACCCATTAACCCATTGCTCGGCTTCTAGTGCTTATATTTCATTTATTTAAGTTACAATGATAGGATATATACCCACCTACTACATTTTGTTGAACAATTTGCATGCAATGCGAAGTTATTTTCCTATGAATGCAATAGTTTCCTCCTTTTAATTTGTTTAATCTAGGTGTGGGGTCTTAAGTACTAGAGGTAATTATTATTTGTATTTGTTGGAGTTGAAGATATATGTTAGTCTTTGGTTGAAATTGAGGATTTAACATCTAACTATTTGGTTTTCAAGTACTAATTGGATTCCATTGCTTAGCTTCTAGGGCTTGGATTTCATTTCTTTAAGTTACAATGTTAGGAGATACACTCACCTGCTACATTTTGTTGAACGATTTATATGCCTCATCTACTCTTTATGCTTGAATCATATGTATAAAGACTTGATATGCCTCATTTAACTCACCCTCCTTAGCATACTAGTCCATGAAGATATTTTAGGTAAACGAAGTGGGTTTGTATTCACAAGTATACATTACCTACAAACATTTATGTGCTTCTTCCATGGGGTTCCACTATGTAGGAAATATCATAACACGTGGATTCATATTTGGGGATATACTCTAAAAAATGGAATCAATAAATTGTCTAGTATATAAGAGTCAAGAGTCTTTTTAAATATATTAAAAACATGTAGATATTGGGGGGATTATAATTTATGCATCGAGGGGATTGAATAGGGTATGAGGGAATTTGAATAGGTATTCTATGTTTTAATTTGATATAAGTACAATTATTTGTGAAGTCATATTAGTGTTTGAATAAGTATGATATGTGTGAAGGTGGTGTGAATCCAATTGTGTTTGGATTCAGAGTAATGTTTGAATAGGTGTGATTTGTGAGTGAAATTGGTGTGAAGACAATTGGAATAATTGTGTATGAAGTTGACTCGTGTTTAGGGGATTGTTCCTCACCTTGCAATATTTTTTCTCACTAAGATTTCATATTTGACTGTGCAAAGTTTGTAGGGGTTATAAGAGTTGTTCCATGTCACCATAATAAGGGTAAAAATAAAAGGGGTATTAAAAATGTCATGGAAAAAATGGATACCTAGGATATCTAGTGAAAATGGTTTTTTTTAATTGGAAATATGTATTGGGAGGGGGGGTTCAACAAAACGATTTTTGGAGGAATTTATTATATCTAGTGAAATTAGGGGTATTCTTGAATATTCTACAAACACACACACTATGTCCTAGGTTCACATAGTGAACCACGTGAGGCTTCTTCTAATCTATTAGTCTTGAGAAGCCCAATAACCAACAAGTGTCTGTTAGTAATGCATTAATAATTCTTTATAGTAATGCACTATAAATTTTGGATCTTCCATGGAGTCCAAATTCCCATAGTAAAATATACTTCCTAGGAATGAAATATTAGGCCATGTAATTATTACATTCATGAGATATATTTTCCTATGAATGAAATGGAAAATTTTGGAAGGAAACTAGCATAAAATTAAAAGGAGGATTTTTGGCATGTATGGATTTGGACTCTTTGGACTCTTTGGAACCCCGTGACTATTCTTCTCTTGTTCTTCTACATTGAATAACTTGAAAAATTCCTCATTCTAAGCATCCATTTACATTTCTTCAAGCATCATCAAAATGAAAACACTAATGGACTCAATGTTTTGGTTTCTAGCTTGAATGCATTGTTGGTTTTCAATAGGGTTTATTTACATTGGTTTCTAGTAGTTCTTTTAGAATGGATAGAACTTAATGTTTTGATTTACATCTCGAAAGAATTGTTAATTTCCAACATGTTTTATAATTTAGATGGGAAAATAGTTCTTCAAAGTGCCATAAACCTAGTTGCTTACTATGCTTGCATTTACTGTAAGAAGTGTTATGTTCCATACTAGGGTTGTAGTTATCTTCACCTTTAGAATTGAAAATATGTTTAGTGTGCATAGGTATTGTCTTTGGGGATGTCGAATCTCTATACCATTATGCATTAAGCATTAGTTAATCCATTAGTTCATTCTTTCAATATGTAATAAGTTGTTTAGGTGTGTATAATGAATTGATTTTTGGTATGCAAATGTTGTTTGGATTGAAACCAGGAGTTTTGTAATGGAGTTGTGTACATGATAGTTTAATATTGGATATAGAAAACTAGATTTTCATTTATATTATCATTATCGTAACAAAATTATTCGAATTGAAGAGGAAAGTGGGATAATTAGGAAAACTCCCTTATAAGTTGGGCCCAAATACATGTTAATCGAGACTTTAGCTTGCATTCAAGGAAAAGTAGGGGAAACCCAAAAATATCCTCTATAAAAAAATTCACATTGCATGTGGTTATGTTGAATAGAAACAAATTCATGCTTGAGGAGGATGAGTATATACATTGCTTGAGTATTTTGAGTTTATAGAATTTATTTGAACGAAGTAGGTTGAGTTTATTGCACTTGCTTGATACCATTTTGTTGCTTGCATCCAAGGTGGAAAAGGGAAATTAGAGTTTTAAATTATGTTCAAAAACCCAAAAAGAATTGGAGTTCTTGGAAAACAACATACCAAATTAGCCCCTAAACTAGTAAGAAGAGATGGGGGTGATGTTGCAACCAAACGATGGTGGGGGGTCTAAATTTTTATCAGGTCTTGGAAGAATCACTTGTAATCCATTATTTGATCCATTGAATTGGTCAGTGTTACCGCTCAAACTAGCATCCCTAACACAACAAGTTGTGTGGACCAAAGGGTTAATTACGATAAGGAGGGAGGACTTAGGTCCAATTTCACCACAACCTAACTAACTCCTAAACCTAGGGGAGAGTCCCTAATGGAGGAATAGCAATTGCAGACATCAACACACCTGCAAATACCCTTATACAATCCCTATGGCTAAGATTAGTGCCTTATATGGGGTCTGTTGTCCGCCAATATGCACACCAACAGCGGAAATCTTTCGAAAGCTGTCTCTTCACTACAAGTGAGAGAGGTGTGGCCTTGGGGGCAAGCAATGAGCCAGGTACTGTCACCTAAATCCTAGCTCCTCCATTTAGGCAAACTCCTAACGAAGCCAAGGGGGGTAGTCCCTAAAAGAGAGTTTCACTAAGGCTCTTTGTGTATTTAAGTGTTTTTAAGTGTTGTGATGCGGATGGGTGTTGTTTAGGAGTTTTTTGAGATGAGAGACAATATAAAATTAAAATAAAGAACAAGATAGCGCAATCCACGTTGCAAATACAAGATGAAAGATACACTTGGGCAATAAATAAATCACTTCACGTAAATATAGCAAATACTCCAATATTGATACTTAAGAAAGCAAAATATAAGATGAAGGACCAGTGCCTTATGGAGTCAAAAATTTAAATGTGAATGTGAAAACTTGATAAAAGTGGTTGAATCGGAGAGTTTGTGAGAACGTTGTGCAGCTTATCTTGGTAAATTTAAAGTTTTAATTGTCTTGATTATTAGGGCTAAGAACAAGGTATCAAAAGAATAGTGGAACCCTATCAAGAAGACTACTGGCAACCCTAGGTGATCTGTCGGAAGCACCCAGATTCAAGAGGATAGGTGTCCAATGTTTGAACCCCCCCCCGAGTCTGACCAATGGATTTCCGGCACCACCTCTTGTGGGAAGAACAGTAATTTGTCTTGGTTGAGGTTTTGGGTAAAAATTTTAATTAGATTTTCACTTGTAAATTAACAGGTCTTCCACCTTTCTGAGTACTAGCCCAACCGTTTCCGGTTGGCAGAGCATACGGGTGTAGGACAGAAACCAAGATAAATTAATTAAGGGGTGTATGAGTGAAAAATTTTATTATTAGAGAACCTTGTTCAACTCTCCGACAGAGAGCGCTCTTGACTTGATCTTATGACCACAGTTCAAGAGACTTGCTAAACTTAAAAAATGCCTAATGCAGGGAAAATGCAAAACTAAAATGCCCTCCGATAGAGGGTGATCTTGACTTGGATTTGGCCAAGTTCAAGAGACTTTGGTTTATTTTAAAGAAACAGAAAGTAGTTGTGTTGTAAAAGCAGTAAATCCACTTTTAAATGATTAAACAAATTGATAAGCTCGAAAGATATGAAGTAATGCTTAACAAAAAACTACTTTGCCAAATAAAATGAAACTAAACTCAAACTAGTGTTCTACCACGCAAGATTTAATCTAATAGGTGGGATTGATCTTCGAACAAGATCAACCACTAGAACCGCCTGCACTTGAGAACCTCCAGCTAGCTGAAAGCTCTGCCAAGGAAACCGACGGGGAAGGAAGAGTAACCACAAATTATGTGGTCCTGCCCTTGAGACAAAATCTCAAGGATACAACTTCCGATCGAAGGCTTTGGAAGAGAGACAAGATAATAATAAATGCAAAAATTAAAACTAAACTACCCAAGAGTCTATTTCAGGTCAAAGACCCTACTCGGGAGAGCATGGGGGTAAGTAAATATGTAAGATAAGCAAAAATGACTTATTTGAAGTAGAATTAAACTAAGAGCATATGAAAAGATCTAACTAAAGCAATCCCCAAAACCCAACACCCTTCCCCAAATGGGGAAGAAGACCAAAAAGTGGAGGCCTCCTCCACTTGAAACTTTTATTAAATTATTACAATTGCCTTGGGTTTAAAACCTTGCAAGGTCTTTTGAGAATGAAATAACTAGGAAACACAAAGCTAGCTTTTATAAGCTTATTACAAAGGATAAGTATGTCAAGTTTAAATCATTCTCATGGATCCTTCACTTTGCTTTGCTTCGATTCTTTGTTTCAAGATCTTATCAAATATCTCTCTCTCAAATGACCTACACAAGTTCAAAACATCTCAACAAGGCACCCATTAACCATTAGCTCAAAAACCAAAGATGAATCTAGTTAAGTCTAGATTTAAAAAATTTAACTTTAAAATGGAAAATGCATGAGATTTTAACATGAAATCTTAACTAAGACGAAACGGACCAGCGAACAACAAACTCTCGAAATGTGCTAGAAAAGAGATCTAAAGTATAAAAAATTTGAATATTTTTGGTATATGAGATCTACTTTTTTGAAAGATGTAAAAATTGCTAACAACTACAAGCTACATGCAACCAATCACTTCCCTATATGCTCAATAAACTACTTAAAATGCAAGGATTTAATTTATAATATGAGCTTTGAAATGCAAGCTAAGAGAACACAAAAGCTAACAATGCTAACAAACAAGTGCAAGATCTACCACTAACAAGATAAATGAGACTAGATGATGACTAGATCTTAACCACTATCAAGTTTTTGTTTGTTTTTGTTATGTTTTTAGGGCACTTTGGAAGTGGACGAGAGGAGGGAGAAAGGGGAAACCTAAGAGAAAAAAGATGGAGAAGTGAAGGAGTGAGTGAAGGGATAAGCTAGGGTGAGACGAGTGCAAGAGAGAGGATAGAAGAGGAGGACGAGAGGAGCCTAAAGAGGGAAAAACGAATGCAAAAGGAGTGAAGGGCGAATGGAGAAGGGAGAGGATAAAAATGAGTGGGAGGAAAAGATCTAGGGCAAAGGGGGATGAACTAGCAAGACAATGGCAAAGGACTACAAGTGGAACACTTGAGAGGGTGAAAACACTGTCTTGGAAATCCTCCGGTTAACCGGTGATACGCCGACAACAAGTGTTGAAGAGAGCACAAGGGAACAAATCCCAAGTTATTCCCCAAGGTTGAAAAAGCTTCAACCTTATGGCTTGCTAATCTATGGCTTGAAGAGGATAAGTGACTAACTTGGATCAAAACTTAGAAGGGCTAGAAAGGGCTTAGCATGCAAGTAAAAAGGTTTCAAAGAGAAAATGGGAAGGCTTGAAGAAGTGAAAGCCTATAGTGACAAGTAACCAATATTTTGAATATAAAAGATTGATGGATTCTTTATGAAAACTCTCAAACTCAATCCTTGAAGCACGAATCGATCTTTTGAAGGAACCTGAAATGCACAAAGGTTAGCAAAATAATGGCAAAGGGGAAGAAGAAGCAACCAAGCTCAAGGTCCCACTTTGCACTTAGGAGATCTGCAAAATTAAACCACTTCAACAATGATTTGATCAAGTCTAGTATGATTAGCCAAAAAAGGGCAAGAAGAGCATGAGTATAACCGATTACTTTTTGCTACTTCTAGATCTCAATTAACCAAGCATAAATGAATAAGTTGAACCCAAATATTCATTCCATGGACATAAAAATGACTTCTAAGCTAGAATGATCAAACAATTATATATGAAATAGCATAAATAAAACAATATCACCTCATTGAAGCTTTAATAATTTCTCATGGACCAATGTGCACATCAATATGACCTCCAAAGTCGAATTTATTCCCAATAGCAAGAAGCTAGAACACGATTACAAATTGGCAGAGTAAGTTTTCCCAAAATATCCATGAGATAATAACCCAAATGGGCCTCTCTTTATAGCAAAAAGCAACTAGCTAACCCTAGGTCGAATTAGCAATGAGCAAGTAGGTCAAAATCCAATCAATCATAGGCTTGGCAAATAATCACAGGTTAGAGTCGAGTTTGAGGTTGGTAGGAGTGGGCATGTGGCAAGCTCGAGTTGTAGGTAGGTGTGAATGGTAATACTACCCAATAACGTAACTCCAACAAGGAATGGCGAGCTAAGGTAGAGGAGGCGTGATCCATGTGGAGATATGCGAGTTGCTTGGTGGATGGAAAGTGGCAAAGGGTAGGCACTAACTCGAATCTAGAGAGAACCAAGCCAAATCGTGATTGCACTAACAAGTAAACAAACCCTAACTAAGTTCCACGTGAGAGCAAAAGGATTGACGTGAGCAGGTTTGTAGATATGCGAGTTGGTTATGGAGGAGACATGTGGTAACAAGTAGGCACTAACTCGAATCTAATGGAGGCCAAGCTTACTCATGATTACATGGGAAGCATCAATAACCAATCCACAAACTCCAACAAGGATTAACACGAGTTAATGGAGATTGACGTGAGGAGTTTGAGGGTAATGCGAATTAGTATGGTGGAGACATGTGGTAGTTTGGGTAGGTGATAACTCAAATTTGAATGGGAGCCAAGACTTTGGATAAGGTGATTCATGAGGGCGCCCACCTCTACATTAAATATAAAACCACCAACCCAAACATCAAATGACAACACACCAAAACGAATTTTGCATGAGGAGGGTGAATTGCCTTGAATGGATAACACTCTAGTGACTGGATAGTTGACTGGGAAAGCTTGGAGTTGATTGGAATCCTCCTAAATGCTCATTGCCATGTCATTTAGCCTTTTATTTTAATCAAATTGATTAATTTTGGAGAGATTTGGATTATCTCCAAAATATTCAATTTTATTATTTTAATTAATAATTTCTCTGTAAATGACTTTTCAGAGAAAATATTAATTATGAGGCCGAATTGACATCCGAAAGTTTGGTTTAGCTGCTCCATGGGTCATGTGTGATTTTTGGCTTATGAAACGAGCCATCAAACACTAATTTCGGACCCTGGATGACTGACATATTACAGACTCAAATTTCTCTATTTAAACTATAGAGAAATTTAATTTAAAATTTAAATAATTAAAAAATATTAAAAACCCCAATTCCGACGCGTCCGGTAAAAAAATTTCGAAATTTTTTCTGGGGGTCCTAGAGACTTAGGACATGACCAAAACCTATTCTAATAGTGTCTAGTAGGTTTATACATTATAGTTGGACCCTAATAACCCCCCATGGCCAAATTTCTAAAATCGGGCATTCCAGCTTTGGAGGAAGCGGGAGAAAAACCAAGAGATTATATTTCGCCTGAAGCAAAGTATAATCTGACGGTGAAAAAACTCCCTGGAATACCTTAGTTGTTTACTCCAGTCATGGGGAACCGAGCCACTCAGACCCTACTAGCACACTTTGATACAAACCCCCATGGGGCCATGGTCATGTCGACTCAAAAACAAAACTGGCTAGACCCAAATATATGAAACCCAGATACTCTGGAAGTGAACACTGATGTGTTCCAATACTGGCGGCTCAATAAGGTTTCAACTTTTGTACAAATCAGTTGATAACAGGGTCAATAATGGATAATAAACACACATAAATCATATAAAAAGAGTTAATTAAGTCTACCAATAGATATCAATGAATACACTTCACACTTCCTAAGGAACCACCTTAGGAAAGTGTGATCTGGAGGGGAGATTATCAAGTGGCCTAGGGCACACTAGATGGTCCAATTAGAACTGCAAAAACCTTGTAGAAACCCTAATTTAATCAATTTCACATTTCCCAATGCACTAAGGAAAATGGGGATGCCCTCATAGATCTGTGGATAAATCCACTATGGCGAATTTGATGGGTGGACTAGAATTACAAAATCATGGGTATTTTTGGAGTTCTAAATTTATTTATATTTTTAGGATTTCTCCAGCAATATTATTTTTTTAGGTATACAAATATGCATGTGAAATAAAATGAATGTGAATTGATAAAATATAGATAGATTTGTTGAAAAGATAGGGCATATGATTCTTATCTCAATCCCTAGGGAATTGAGAGATCGATACCAACGTCCCTCTCTTAGACTGACTTTCAATACTTGAAAATAGGGCATCAACTAGCAACCACAAGAGTTAGGTAGAAGAGCCTAATTAGGGAAAGAGAAGAATTACAAGGCCCAATAACAATGGAGAGATCTTATGAAAGGAAGGTCGCCTCATGCAAGTTTAACTAAATATGAGCAAGAAATCCTAACACTTTAGAATAATGAACCATAAATGCACCATTAAACTATGTTAAAGTATAACTTACCAACATTTAACAAAGATGAGCAAGATATAACCTTATGTCACCTTTGTGCTTGAGTTATTACAACCATTCGTTAGCATCAACCAACAGCATGTGTAAAATAAACCATAGAACTTCATCAAATCAACCTTTAAGAAAGAAAGATCATCCAAAGAGAGGTGCGCATAGCATCAAGAGATCCAATAAACCAAGAGATATAGAAAAGATCCCATAATGAACCCATATCTTGTTGTGTTTTTACAACGAGAGGGAGGCTCTATTTATATAAGACTATCCTTGCCTAATTTTAAGTTATGATCCTAAAAGATAATGTGAAAATATAACAATTGGCTTGCTCACCCACAATTTGGCGGCTAAACCACTCATAACAATAAATTATCTCCAAATGATATAAAAATAATAATAATAATAATGCAATTAGGCTACACCAAGTTCTAGGTTTTCCAACATAAGGAAATCATGCCCCAACTAACCCTAGTGGATGTGTTCCCTCAGCATCCTCCTTCATTATCCTTGTAGGATTCTTCAATAATGAAGTATGATTTGTGGGTAACACATCCTAGACGAGGGGTTTTATATCACAAAATAGGTCCAAGTGAGAAAATAAGGTGTGCTAGATAGGGTACACATCCCTTGGCAAAGTGCTATCACCTTTTACATGGAAAATAAATGAGTGTGGTCATGCATCCAAGTGATTATCCCAACAAGGGCACCAACCCCTATAGGGCGAGCACATCCTGGAAGTGGAATTCAAGTGAACCATCCATGACATAATTAGGGGTATTTAGACTTTTGGAGCATAATTCCCATCTAGAAATTGGTTTATAATCCTTGCATAAGGTTCCAAGTGTTTAATGTAAGTTGTTCCATGGTTTGGATTCATAATGTCTAGTCTAGGGGGTTTGTCCACATAATACACTAGTGGTTTTCCATAATAACCAATTTTTTCCACAAGTGTGCCCCATTTCCTTATTCTGGGGAGTCAAAGCAACCCTACTTAATGCAATTAATGAGGCAAGCACACCACTTCCCTGTTTTATGGGATAAGGTTGGACCAAGGGCGCTTATGCACTAGAAATGGTCAAATTGATCATTAATGGCCACTACCAAAGCCCTAAACCACCTAATTCTCCATAATAATGATTCCATCCAAATTTATTGACTTGCCTAAATTCCTCATGGTTCTCATAGGTTCATTTGAACTCATTATGGCCCAATACAAGAGTTACACTTGGCACAATGTCATAGATTGGGGGAATTACTCCACTAATCTTAGCATTAATGTGAGCTACTCAAATGCCTCCTAAGGCTCACGAATTTCTCTCTTGAGAGAATTTATATATTTTACACATCTTAATGAATAATACAATAAAAGTGGAGTTTACATCAATTTTTTTCTATCACATGTATTTTTGTTTCAATATTTTGTCTACTTTCTGCTAAACGCTGTGTAAACTCTTTGCGAGGACTAGTTTGTTTCTAGATATTGTCTTGTAAAATTATTGCATGGCATCAAGGAAATATAAATTTCACATGGTATCATATCCTAGGTGAGTTGAGCATAGCTGCTTCCAGTAGTGCACTAGAAGCAGTGGAGCAACCACAGAAATCCTTCGGAAAATTGCCTTGAATCCATTGGAGAAATCCTTTGGAGTCTAACCAGGTGTGATGCGCTCCCGAATCTACTTATTGTCGAATTAAGGATCTCATATTGATCCAAATAGTCTTCCAGTATAGGTTTTTACATTTTTATTTGCAGGTACAATAGCTTCTACATGGATTCGAAAGTTCCTCTTCTTACTCCATTCAATTATGTTGTGTGGAAGCCTATAATGTGTGCATATCTCAGGAGATGATGTCTCTATGATGTGTCCATTGGTGCTGAGAGAAAACCAGAGTATTATGAATAGAAAAATGACTGGCTAAATGGCTGTGATAGAGCATTCGGAGCTATGAATCTAGCCATGTCTCCAAGTATGCACTACTTGATTGGTTCTGTAGACTATCCATTTGAGCTATGGTCCAACTTGGACAAGGCTCTTAATAGGAAGAATATTAGTGCATGGAGTAATCCTATAGACACCTCAACATGTTCTCTCCCTCCTAATGTCACAGTACAGATCTCTTTGATTCGAATGATTCCTCTACATATTATGAAGTAGAATGTGAAGAGACATCATCTATTGCACAAGATGTTGTTGATAATGATGAATATACAACAAATGGAGATTCCATTGTTGAAGAAGAACTCTCTCTCCATTCATTGTTATCCTATCATACTTCTTCTATTGAGGATTCTCTATCACTAATTGCTCTAGAACATAAATATTCTTCCTATGAGTTTGTTGATGTGCAAGAATGTGGTTCCTTCGATATTTTGGAGTCTATATCATATTATGGAGTTTATGCATTTGCATTCCTTGGTCACATGCCTCCTCTCACTTCCTACATGGTCACATGCACACTTCCTTAAGGTACTGGTTAAGATGGAGACGGCATGAATTCGCTTGGGTTTAAGCCTCAAGCACATCAAGATTCATTTGGTTCGAAGTTCAAGAATTTGTACCATATACAATCATTTGGAGTTTATCTCCAAACCTCTTTGTTCTCTCATGAGTCTTCATATTCGAATTTTGAGGATCATCAGTTAGTTGTTGCAGCTCATTCACACTCAGAGCCTCTCATTGGTTCGCAGTTTTGTGTGACATTGGATGCTACAGAGGTAGAATTTCAATATGGATTTGTTGCATTCGCTCTCACTGTCATTCTTCCTATCCACTGCATGATTATGATTGGCACTTGTTCTCAGAGTTGCACAGAATATGGAGGACACTATTATTCACTTGGGATTGATTCTCAAGCTCATCAAGTATCATTTGGATTTGTTCTGGCCACATTTGGTATGATTATCAAGTCTGAATACCAACTGCTTCCACAGTTGCAGATATCAATCATGGGAGCAACATCCACTTCTTCCCAAGAAGAAGGTTCCTCTAGGCATATGATCAAGTTCACACCTACTTGATTTTTGGAGTAGTTCAGTTTATTTTGGTGTATTTCATGCCCATTTTAGAGGGAGGATTTTCCCCAAGTGGTTTAGCCTCTTTCCTCAGTTCATATGGATGAATAATGTAAAGGGTGACCATAATCCTTTGTTGCTTGGGCCCTCATAATAATTTTCTTTGCTCATAACCATTTTGGCTTAAGGGGGGGTGCTGGAACATAATTCCCATCTATACCTTGGTTTATAATCCTTGCATAAGGTTCCAAGTGTTTAATGTAAGTTGTTCCATGGTTTGGCTTCATAGTGCCTAGTCTAGGGGGTTTGTCCACATATTAGACTAGTGGTTTTCCATAATAACCAAGTATGTCCACAAGTGTGCCCCATTTCTTTATTATGGGGATTCAAAGGCTCCCTAATTAATGCATTTAATGAGGCAGGTGCACCACTTCCCTGTTTTATGGGATAAGGTTGGACCAAGGGCTCTTATGCACTACAAATGGTCAAATTTCTCATTAATGGCCACTACCAAATCCCTAAACCACCTAATTCACCCTCATAATAATTCCATCCACATTTATTGACTTGCGTAACTTCCTCATGGTCCTCATAGGTTCATTTCACCTCATTATGGCCCAATACAGGAGTTACACTTGGCACAATGTCATAGATTGGGGGAATTAATCCACTAAGCCTAGCATTAATGTGAGCTACTCAACTGCCTCCTAAGGCTCGTGAATTTCTCCCTTGATAGAATTTATATATTGTACACATATTAATGAATAATACAAGAAAGTGGAGTTTACATCAATTGTGTTCTATCTCACGTATTTTTGTTTCAATATTTCTTCTACTTTCTACTAAACTTTGTGTAAACTCTTTGTGAGGACTAGTTTGTTTCTATATCTCTCCTTGTAAAATTATTGCATGGCATCAAGGCTATAGAAATTTCACATAGACCCAAATCAACACTCTACATACAAAAACGTTCAAAGCCTTGGCCTTTACATAAGCAAAAAATAACCCCTCACTTTGGTGGATCTGGTGCAAATAATCTAAGGCGTAACAGTCGGCATTCTCCCATATTAAATATCATTTGTAGTCCTATCAAGCTCCTCCCTTGCTCCTGTTGAATTCTTTGCATCACCTTCTATTGTTATTTTTCATGCCTTGCCAATTGTTTTTGGTGCTCTTTTTCTTGCATATCCATTTCTCATTGAATCCTTTCCTCATTTCATTATTCTATTGCAACAATCCTTGTTTCCCTCTTCTCATTTGTGAAATCCTTTCTTTTGTTTCAATTTCAACATCTCCTTTTTCTTTTGTTTTTCCTCAAATTGGAGTATAACGTAATCCCCCAAATTTAGTAATAGTGAACTCGCACTTAATTGAAGAAAATACTCGGATCATGTCCTTGTTTTCTCTATCACTCTCTCCACTGGAAACCTTATAAATTATATGAGTATGGTTTGGCACTTGGCTAATTATGTGTAGCATATGGGAGTTGTGATTCTTCTTCATTGGCTTCTCCATTTAGTTCTTCATTTCCTCCTTTTTGTTCTTCCACACCTCCAATATCTACATAATGATGGATAACTTCATTGTTGTTCAATTTTGACGGCAACAAAGGCATGTTAATGTTATCTCCATTAGTGTTGGTAACAATATTTCTATTCATATTCATCATGGATTATACTAACCACTCAGGATGGGTTAGTTGACTTGGCAATGTCAATTTCTCATTGACGTTTCTCATTATTTTCAATCATATTCAACTCGGTAATTTCATTTTGAATCAATTATGTAGAATATGTATATGGTTCTTGCGATGCAACAATTTCCATATTCTCTCGATTTGCTTCATCATCTAAATGAATCGCACTAGGATGCTCATCATCATCACCTAATGGATGGAATCCTCCTTGAGAGAGGTTCAACATGTACACCACAACCTTCCTCTCCATGTATATCAAAATCTTGGATACAAATGATATCATTGATAAGAGCATCATAATTTAGTGGCCAAATCCTAATTCACCGAAACCCAACGCTAGTATTGGAGGGTGTAAGAGCCCTTCAAAAGGTTATACAAGAAAAAGTTGTTAAATAAAACCTTTTTACCTCTATCCCTAGTTTTTTCTACCAATGATGTTCTCCAAAACCTCAACTAATTATTAAAATCACAAACATAGACACATCCAAGGTTTTCAACCTATGAGTAGTGTGTGTAGGAAAAGTCAACAAGTCTATGCCCATATTGTTTGCTTCCTTCGTGGTTTGTAACTTGTATGGATACCATGGTCATCAAAAATCAACAAGTGTATGTTAGTGGACGAGGAACCATCAGATATAGATACAATAAAATCATAATGCCACTTCATAAGCAATTATTTAGTCATTCATGCATCCTAGTTCACAATTTTTTATACAGTTCTTTAGATAAGTCTTTCCCTTGAACAAATAAAACCAAAGACCGATCACAATTACACAACAAAATATAGTTATCTACTCCATTCTCTTAGGAAACACTTTTGTCATATTCCTCCTCCCTCTCTTTGCAATTACCATCACGCCACAAATCCATCCAACTTGTAAGCTAGTGTCATCATAATTCCATATATGTTATGGACTATAGGAATTTTTCTCATATGGATTGGAAAAAGTGTCATGGAACTTGGTCAAAACCACAAGGTGTAAATTCAAATATTTGACTCTATCGAGGCACCTTGATGTTTGTAATAAAATATCCAAAATTCTTTTCTTGAATCATGCCCACCAAGATTTCCAATTAAATCCATCTCTGACTAGAAATTAGTCTCCACTAATATATTTGAAAAATATTGACCTTTAGTGGTATCAACTCCATCCCATGGTCCATTTAAACCAATTGCTTACACCAAATAATGACTTCTTCCTCCTCTTGTTTAGTTAACAATGAAATCTTGAGGCCCTTTCCTCGTTGTATGTGTGAGACTATTTAGCTAAGAATGCAATGATTTTGGTCCAATTCCACATTTTTTCATAGTGGCTCTTACCGAATATGTATTGAATTCAATATCATCAATTGTCTTCATCGTATCCTCTTTTCCCATCCTCTGATAGCATTAATATTCTTTGTTGAACTTGCACCTTGCACTGTAGTTTATCTTGCAACTTGCACCTTGCACCTCACACCTTGCCCTTGCACCTTACACCTTCAACCTCTACTTCATTATGCTCTTCAACATTTGAATTTATGTTCTCTTCAACAATAGCTTGGTTTATCTCCCCATCCAAGGAAAACTGTTATAGTTGGAAACTAGTAGCCATTGGCCTTCTTTCCCTAATTATATGGGCAATAGAATTACCTCTTGGCATGGCAATATCTCAAGGGGTTCACTCTATGAAACTATGATATAGAACATGCATTTGTAGGATATTAAAAAGTACCCCTAATTCTAATAGATGATAAAAAAATGCCTCCAAAACTCATTTTGATGAAACCCCCTCCCAATACATCTTTCACATTAAAAAAAACCATATCTTCACTATATATCCTAAGTATCCATTTTTTCCATGACATTTTTAATACCCCTTTTTTATTTTACCATTAGTAATGGAACAATTCTTATAACCCCTAGAAACCTTGCAAGGTGAAATATAAATAATTAGTTGGACAAATTATTTTTAGGGAACAACCCCCTACACATAATTCAACTTCATACATAGTTGTTCCAATCGAATTCATAGCACATTCAGTCACAAATCACACCTATTCAAGCACCACTTTGACTCCAAGCACAATTATATTCACACGACCTTCACACACAAATCATACTTATTCAAACACTATTTGACTTCATACACATTCATATTCACATAAACTTCAATCATAGAATACATATTCAAACCCCCCAATAACCTATTAAAATCCCTAGATACACAATTATAAACCCCTCTAAAATATGTTTTTAATATATGTTAAAAATACTCATTGGCCCTTACATACTAGGAAATATATCTTTTCATTATTGGAATATTAAATCCCCCAATATGAACTCATGTGCTATAATAATACCCATTAGTTAACCTCCCATGGAAAACAGAAGCTTGTGGGCATACAAATGATAGATATAGTGTATAAGAACAAGTAATAGAAACATATGTGATAGTGAATAGAAAACTTGACAATAACATAGTTTATGGCATAGTAATTGTTACACCTCAGAGTATCTGCACCGTTCCGTACAATTCCACCAAAGAAAGGGGTTAAAATGTTTTTATGTAAATACAACTTGATAGGTAGAGTGTTGATTTGGGGCTAAATACCCCTAATAATTTCATGGATGGTCTACTTGATTTCCACCTCTAGGAGGTGCTCTCCCTGTAGGGGTTGGTTCCCTTGGGGGGATAGTCACTAGTGTTTTCACACAAGCTAGTGCAAAAGAGAACTTACTAAGGATTATGGAACCCTTAGTAACATTTCGTGAATGAATAGTGTGAGAGTGCAAATAGAAAGTAAGAAAGTAAAAATGTTGGAAAGTATGACAATCAAATAAAAATCTAAACTAAAATGCTAAATACCCAGAGATATGCCATGAGAATCAAATAATATTTTTTCTATTATAAACAATTATTTACAATATTTAGTTACCTCAAAGTGATGAGTATATTGGGGCCCTCGCATCCGTACGAAGGGTGGTGCTCTGGGTCTCCAATGTTCCTTGCTCTTCTCTGAATGCTCAAATGGTGGACGAAACTCAACCGAAATGGGGAAACTCAAGCTCAAAGGGAGGCTATGGTTTCAGTGGGAATTTCATACGCATAATGATAGGGAAGAGTGTATGATGTGTATTCTGAAATGGGGGTCCTCCACCACCTTTTTTATAATAATTTTGGGTGGTGGTGTATTGTCCTGTGGTATTGGGAAGCCACTAGTATTGGCCAATGGTATTGGGAAACCACTAGTATTGGCCAATGGTATTAGGAAGCCACTAATATTGGCCAGTGGTATTGGGAATCCACTAGTATTGGCCAGTGGTATTGGGAAGCCACTAGTATTGGCCAGTGGTATTGGGAAGCCCATAGTATTTTATGGTTTCCCTCATTTTTCTTTTTTTTTTACTATTTCCCCTTTTTCTTTTCCTTTTATTTTTATGTTTTGGGGATTTTGACCCTTATTTGGAGGATTTTGGTTAATTGTTGCGGGAAATAATGATTTTTTTCCCATTTGGCTACCAACTTAGGGAATTTTGGGTTTTTGGAGGCCAAATATGTAGGAAAAAGGGATGATGGGTTATGTGACTAAGGGAATGAGCTAGTTGAAAAAAATTTGGGTGTTAACACGCATGACCACACTCATTTATTGTCCATGTAAAATGTGATAGGATTTGTTCAGCACACCTTATTTTCTCACTTGGACCTATTTTTGGTCATAAAACCCCTCCTCTGGGATGTGTTACCTGCAAATTGCACTTCCTTATTCTATAATCCTACAATGATAATGAAGGAGTACGTTGAGGGAACACATATGTTGGGGTTAGTTGGGGCATGAAGTCCTCCTTTTGGCACACCTAGCACTTGGTGTAGCCTAATTACATTATTATTATTATTATTATGTCATATGAGTGATTTAGCCCCCAAATTGTGGGTGAGCAAGCCAAATTTTATATTTTTCACATTATCTTGTAGGATAATAACTTAAAATTAAGTGAGGCTAGTCTTCTATAAATAGTTCCTCCCTCTCATTGTAAAAATACAACAAGACATGGGTTCATCATGAGATATTTTCTCTTTCTACTAATCTATTGGAGTTCTTGATGTTATGCGCACCTCTCTTGGGATGCTTTTTCTTGCTTGAAGGATGAATGAAGGTGTTTATGGGGCTTAAATTTGCATGTGATTTGGTTCATGCTATTATTGGTTGTAATAACTCCAACTCAAGAGTGACCTAAGGTCTTTTCCTTGCTCATTTCTTGGTAAATGTTGGTAAGGTCTAATTATAACCCTAGTTTGATGATGCTTTTATGGAGCATTATGCTAAATTGCTAGGTTTTATTGCTAGTAGTTTTTCAACTTTGTATGAGGAGACTACCCTATCAAAGGAGATATCCATTGTTGATTGGGATTGGGACTCCTTCGCTTTCCCTAAATAGGCTCTTCTACCTAACCTTGGGGTTTCTAGTTCATGCCCTAATTGCAAGTATTTGAAGCCATTTCTAGAGAGGGACTTTGGTATCGATCTCTCAATTCCCTAGGAAATGAGACAAGACTAATATGCCCTATCTTTTCAACAAAACTATCTCTCTTTTACCAATTTACTTGTCTTTTATTTTACATGCATTTCTATATTGAAAAAACCCTAAAAATATAACATTATTGGAAAAACCCTAAAATTCTAAATAAATACATAACTCCAAAAATAGTCGTGAGTTTGTAATTCTTGTCCACCAACCAAATTATCCCTAGTGGATTTATCCATATATTTTTTAGGGTGTCCTCATTTTCCTTGGTGCATTGGGAAATGTGAAGTTACCCAAATTAGGGTTTCTGTAGGGTTTTTTTAGTTTTGACTAGACCATCAAGTGATCCCTAGGCCACTTGTTCATCTCCCTTTAAGAGTGCACTTTTCTGTGGTATTTCCTAGGGAAGTGTCAAACCCTACCTTGGGAGTTGTGTAGTTGCATTGAAAGTTGTGGTATTGATAGATATTGATTGGTGTATTAAATTATCTCCTTTATATGATTTATGTGTCTTTATTATCAATTGTTGACTCCATATAAGGCATTGATATCATCTATAAGGATTATAGAAAGGTATCTGCAGGTGTTTTGGTGTATGCAGGTGTCCTTCCTTTATTAGGGACTCTCCCCTGAGTTTAGAATCTACCTTAAGAAGTTGAGTTAGTTTGTGGTGACATTGGTTATAGCTCCTACGATATGTTTACCGTCACTAACACAAGGCATACTTAGTCTTCTCTAAAAGGAATTCCAGTTTGAGCAGTTTGGCACCATTGTCAGGGACCTCAAAGAAACGTGACAACATGTTATTAAAGATCTAGTGCATGGTTCAGGTACATTCTTGTTTATTATTTTGGTAAGATTTATTTTGA
Organism: Larix kaempferi; assembly: GCA_027924585.1. Classification (NCBI taxonomy): domain Eukaryota; kingdom Viridiplantae; phylum Streptophyta; class Pinopsida; order Pinales; family Pinaceae; genus Larix; species Larix kaempferi. The sequence goes on along the minus strand of BSBM01000802.1, from coordinate 5,706,043 downwards.
TCTAATTTGACAGGTCTCTCCTGGTGACTCCTACTGAATAAAATAAAGAGGTACTCTACAAGAATGAGTCCAAGAGGTAAGTTTTTATTTTTACTTTGATAGGATTATTGTTAAGGTCTAATCTTGTAGGTCCTATTTGGTGACTCCATTGAAGAAAACAAATTAAAGAAGTAAATTTCAAAACAACCAACCTTAGTTATTAATAAGAAGACTGTAATATCCCTGATATGATATCAGATGATATTATCTCAAAATTCAAACTTCAAATCATAAATTTTGCAAGTAGTAACTAGTTCTCAAAACTAATGAAGAAGGAACTAAACTAGGTCATTGATTAACCCACCCAAATCTTGACTGAGAGACAATTTCATATCTGCAAAATGTACTGGGGAGTGTGCATCAGCAATCATTTCAGAATCAAGTATAGATTCATAGTCCTATGTACAAGGTACTGGGGCCATTTATGTTTCAAACATCATCCAGGATGAAGTCTACTATGAGGCTTCATGGGCACACCGGCATAGGCATACTAGACCATCCACTTATTCTTGACAGTAACCAGAGGTTGGATATTAGTCATTAACCCCCAATTTGATGATGGAAAAAATTTACTAATTATTTGGGAGGATATGGCAATGTTTGGAGGCAAAGAGAGAAAGAGCGCCAGGTAGGATTGCTCCACTAGCTTGTTTCCAGGATCTTCCAAAAAGCCTGCGATGGCCATTATTTATTAATATTATGGTGGGATAGTATTCATAAATTTCTCAGGGACCTAACATGACTAAAATAACCAAAATTTATTGTCCCGAGAACTTTTAATTAAAACCACTACAAAACTAGTCAATTCTAAATGCCCAGTGAGCTAGTCTTGAGAAATCTGAATACAAACAGTCATAGAAGGTTATGAATATATGATTTTTGACTTGGAATGGATTCTAAAGGAAAACAACCACCTACAAAAACATACATAAAGTAAAATGGTTTTACATAAATCTGTATATTGCAATTCGTATAAAACTATTCAATTAAAACACTGTAATGAGCATTGGATGAGTAAATCATTAAAGATAACTCCTCAATTGTAGAATCAATAGAATATTGGTATTATTAACTTGCAAAAGACTACATAAACATTAAATGACTGTAATGGTAGCATCAATATCTCATTAAATGCACTCCTGCATGGGAAAATATAGACAAGATAGAATAATCAATGCATTCATTCATTGAAAGAGAAGAATGCTTCAGAAGAAGAGAGGAAGTAATCATAGAGCTCGACCAGATATGAAATTTGGTCATCAATGGTTGCACTAGATCATGTGCAGTAGACTGGAACAGGAACTATGGGGAACATCTCTCACATGTGGCTAAGGGTGCATCACCAAAGCCTAGAGAAGCTTGAGATTTCTCATACACAATTCATAAACTGTCAAAAGATTTGAAATGGAGCTCCCCCCTTCTTTTATATACTTTTCTCCTCATGCTTGAGCTCATCCTCTTAGAAATTCCAATTTGAGGAGGTATGAATGTTTCCTTAACTAGTTGTATTGGGTTTGGACCCACTTATCCTCATGGATGTGTCCTCACTTGCTAAAATTGGACCCTTTAGCTTTTATGGATGTTTCTAATCCTTCTTGAGTTGCACAAATCAAGAAACATCTTTCTTTTTTTTCTTTTGATAAATTTCCTTCTTTTCCAAATTTCCTTGCTTTATGACTTCCTCTTGATTTTAGAAACTGTGCCTTCTTGCTTTCTGGATGTTTCCTGCTTTTCAATACTGGCTTCTTTTCTACACTTTCTTGTTTTATGCACTTTCCTACTTTATGCACATGCTTTCTTTTCATTGCTTTTGCCAATTTCCTTCTTTTTTTCTTTGATCCGCTTTTCCTCCAGTTTCCTCTTTGGTGTGAAAAGTCATAAGGCTAGACTTATCTCTTCATCTGCCATCATGGGGCCCTTGTCATCATCAAACTCATCAACATATGTAATTAATAATTAAATACAAAAATAATAATTACATCTCCCTCAATTTAATTAATTAAAACAACTATGAGCTAAATTATTCCTAGTTAATAATTTAATCGCCTAAGTAATGTCACCCCCCTTATTAATTAATTAATTGACTTTCACTAGCATCCATGGGATTTTGATGTGACATTGGCTGCTACTTTATGTTGGAAAAATGGGAACATGATAGTCCTCCCCTCCCAAGCTTGCTTGTCCTCAAGCAAGAAACCAACTCCAACTCCAACCAAAGTTCCACCATGTTTTTGTTGCACCACTCTGATTATAGTCACTCTCCAAATGACTAATTCTTCTTCAACAAAATTTTCAACCCAGCTAAGAAATTTGAGAAGAATGCTCGTATCCCACTATCTATGATGCATGTTTCCTAGTGGCACTGTTACTTGTGGAAAACTGTCATTCCAAATAATTCCATGCTCCCACTATCTCAGTTTCATCCTTCCAAAAATTAGGATCAACATGAATAATATATCATCATGGACGATGTCTAGATCACTCCACCATACCATAAGTTCAACACTTCCAATTCAAAACCGAAATTTTGTGAGTCCCTCCAACCAAGTATCAAATTCCTTATGTTGCATGTGCAAACCAACACAGTTCCTCACATCATGATTATCCAATTGACATAGGTGACAATCCCATGTATTCAAGGAATCACATAGCAGCCGTAAATTCCCATACAACTGTTCACAAAAGATGTATGATGTGTCCATAAATTTCCACTGATGCAAACAACAAACTCACCCTTGGGGGTGCTTAGGTCCAATATGTATCCATTCACCCAATCAATGGATGAACAAACACTCCAACTGAAGGCACTACTATGCATGATGGAGACATCAATAGATGCCTCTGTTGCTACTCATCAAATTGGTCAGGTACTAGTGTGCTTGTCAAACCCCAAGGTCTAACCATCAGGTCGTCAAATAAGAGTGTGGGAGCCTCCTGATCCTCATGTGGCACCAAAATAAAGAATCCCTTTACCCAATCATCCCTATGTGTGTTTGCTACCACATGTATGTGGGGTGAAGGAAAGTGAACGAACTCTTGGAAACAATTATCCATCAATATTGGGGTTGTCTCAACCAAAATTAAATCATGTGCCTCCTCGAATATTGTGCAACTTCATCCATGAGGAAAATCATAATCTCTTTGGAAATGAACAAGTGCTTGGCCTCCATTTTGCTTAACTCCAAACTCTCCAAGCACATGCAAATCAGATTGTACTTCATGTTCCCAATGCACACAAGTACCAAAGATAAAAACATTGTTGTTCAAATTACAAGGGTTGAAGTCCCATGTCCAATCACCAAAAGGGTAGGCATCATCAAAATTCCATGGGTGCACATTCTTCTCACAAGAAGTGTATAATGTGTCAAATAATCCTCCATATATGAAAGAAGGAATATCACTCATGTTTCTTCTTGTCCAAACAAAAAAAGAAGAGACGCTCCAACCCAATGGTTCAAATGGAAAGCAAGGTGCTTCCCCATGTAAAGACTCCCAATGGCTCAACTCTCTGCCACTGGTCAAGGTATGCATGCAATCACAGTATGTCCCACTCAATGAAGTCAAATGGGAACCATGTGCACCTTTATGTGAGGTGGCATCAAATATAGGCATGAGATGCCTCTGCAACTTCTGGGTAGGAACTGGTGCCATCATTAAATCAGGTGGAACGAATGTGGGAGCCTTGTGCTCCTCTTCAGACACCATCAAAAATAAATTCCTGACCCAAACTTCATCCGCAAATGTCATGGAAGAAGTAGAAGGGTTTGATTTAGGATCATGGACCAAAATATCATCTCTGCAAACCCCATCAATCAATCGAATGGATGCATCAACTCCGTCAAAGGCTGGTCCATCAAACATGATCTCTTTTGATTCCTCAATGGAGGAATGACTCACTCCAGTAAGAATATTAATTTCACTCTAGGGAACTACATGTGCTTGGAACTCTTCATCTGCATCTAAAAATCCCTCAAGCACATGCATTTCATCATGCACCTCATGAACCACCATCTCATGAGGTTCCTCCATAGAACTCTGACTACAACCAACCATAAGAGACTGGATGATTGGAATGAGTGATTTTTGCAACTTTTGGTGAAGTTTCTCTATCTCCATCTGAGATTCTTGGAGGGCACTTTGAGTTCTTCTCAAAGAATCTTGGGTGGTCAATAATTAATCATTGAGCTTTCATATCTCTTCATCATCCTTCAAGGATGATCCATGCAACATATGAACAAGCTCATGCAAATAATCTTTGTCAGAAAGCATATCTGAAAAATTACCTTGGATTGTGAACATTGCTCTTTGAATCTTCTCCATGGCTTCAAGGAAAGATGAATCTTCCAATGAAGTAGCTCTCCAGCAAGACTGTGACATTGAAACATGTGTTTCAGGGAGAATGTGTAAGGCCTCCTTGATATTTATTTCACTCATCTTAAGTGACATTTCATAAGGAGAAGGTTGAGGATGAACCTCCTCATCATATACCAATGGATGAACCTCTTGAAGCTCATGCGGTGATAGTGAGATCAATCCTGGGATTTATTCCTTGACTGCAAGGACTTCATCTTCTTCAGTATTAGGGGAACTTGTACTTGCAGCAACCTCATCAAGTGGTATATATATTTCACCCACATAGAGAGATGGACATCCATCAAAAGATGTCTCCTCAAAACTTAGGCACCCATCAGTAGGTACCTCATCACAACATCCATCAGTAGATGCTTCTTCAGAACTTGAGAAACAATTAGTAGATGCCACTTCTTGGAACCCACTAGTAGCTACTATATGATCCATAATTTCTTGATCCTTAGCAGAACTGGAGGTGGATTCTTCATGCTTACTACCTTTGCAAGATCTACTTGAATAAAACCAAAACAATCTCATGATGCTAGAAGATGCAATTAGATGATTTTTTCTTCCCTCTTCTTTATTCACAGGGGAAGAACAACTTGGTTCCTCTATGGATGGTTTTCTGCTATCTATTGAATCCCAATATCCATCCTTGAGCTCAAATCCAAATCTGCAATAAAAGTAATCTTTGAAAGAAATGGCCTTACCAATCTCTTCTCCCAAAGCTAGATACTCCTGCTAATAGTAGGGCAAGTTTTTACTTGCAGATATAATCTTTGCTAAATCATTCTTAGGATTAGCCATCAGTATTTCAACCCATTGACCTTCACTGTACATATGGTCACAAATGTAACCATCCTCTTCTCTTGTTAAACCTCCATCAATGTAAATAATTTCTTCCTCCTCATACAACTCAAAACCTTCATCTTCCATGTCTGCAACTAGTTCCACAATTGCAACTTGAAAATAAATATGAGATATCTTCCACTGAGATTTAATTTCCACATGATGACCCAGATAAAGTTATTTTATACCACTTTAATATCCCTGATCTGATATCATGTGATATTATCTCAAAATTCAAACTTCAAATTTTGCAAGCAGTAGCTAGTTCTCAAAACTAGTGAAGAAGGAACTAGACTAGATCACTGATTAACCCACCCAAAGCTTGACTGATGGACACTTTCAGATATGAAAAATGTATTGGGAAGTGTGCATCATAAATTATATCATAATCAAGGACATCTTCATATTCTTATTCACAAGGTACTGGGGCCATTTACTTTTCGAACATCAGCCAGGATGAAGTCTACTCTGAGGGTTCCTGGGCACAACAACATATGCATACTAGAAAATCCACTTACTCTTGACAGTAACCAAAGGCTGGAAATAATTAATTAACCCCCAATTTGATGATGGAAAAAATTTACTGATGATTTGGTAGGATCTGGAAATGTTTGGAGGAAAAGGGAGAAAGAGTGCTAGGTAGGATTGCTCGAATAGCTTGTTTCTGGGGTCTTCCAAACATCCTGAGATAGCCACAAATTCTAAATATTATGGTGGGATGGTATTCAAAAATTTCCCATGGACCTAACAAGACTTACAGAACCGAAATTGATCATCCCAATAACTTTGAATTAAAACTACTGCAAAACTAGTCAATTCTAAATTCCCAGTGAGCTAGTCTTGAGAAATATGAATACAAACAATCATAGAAGGTTATGAAAATCTGATTTTTGACTTGGTATGGATTATACAGGAAAAGGACCACCTACATAAACTTATAGAAACTAAAATGGTTTGACATAACTCCATATATTGCGAATCCTAGAAAACTAGTCAATTAAAACACTATAATGAGCATAGGATGAGTAAATCATTAAAGATAACTCCTCAATTGCAGAATCAGTAGCAGCTTGGTATTATTAACTTGAAGAATATTACATAAGCATTAAATGACTATAATGGTATCATAAATCTCTCATTAAATGTGCTCCTCCTTGCGAAAATGTAGACAAGATAGAATAATCAATGCATTCATCCACCAAGAGAGAAGAATGCTTCAGAAGAGAGGAAGTAATCATAGAGTTGGATCAGAAATGCAAGTTGGTCATCAATGGATGCACTAGATCATGTGTATAATAATATAACAGGAACTATGGGGCACATCTCCCACAGGTGGCTAACGGTGCAACACCAAAGCTTAGAGAAGTTTGAGCTTTCTCATACACAATTCATAAACTGTCAAAAGATGTGAAATGGAGTTCTCCTCCTTTTATAGACTTTTCTCCTCATGGTTGATCTTATCCTCTTATAAATTAGAATTTGAGGAGGCATGAATGTTTCCTTGACTATTTGGATTGGGTTTGGACCCACTTAGCCTCGTGGATGCATCCTCACTTTCTAAACTTGGACCCTGTAGCTTTTCTGGATGTTTCAAATCCTTCTTGATTTGCACAAATCAAGAAACTTCTTTCTTTTTTTGATTTTGATAACTTTCCTTCTTTTCCAACTTTCATTGCTTTATGACTTCCTCCTTTTAGAAATTGTTCCTCCTTGCTTTATTGATGTTTCCTACTATTCAAGACTGGATGCTTTTCTACACTTTCCTGCTTTATGCACTTTCCTGCTTTATGCACTTGCTTGATTTTCAATGCTTTTTCCAGATTCCTTCTTTTTTGCTTTGCTCCGCTTTCCCCCAATTTCCTCTTTGGTGTGAAAACTCATAAGGATATCCTTATCTCTTCATGCGCCCTCATGGGGCCCTTGTCATCATCCAACTCATCAACATATGTAATTAATAATTAAATACAAAAATAATAATTACATCTCCTTCAATTTAATTAATTAAAACAACTATAGGCTAAATTATTCCTAGTTAATAATTTAATTGCCTAAGTAATGTCACCCCCTTATTAATTAATTAATTGACTTTCACTGGCATCCATGGGGTTTTGATGTCACATTGGCTGCTACTTGGTGTTTGAAAAATGGGAACATGAAAAAGACGATATGGCGTCCTTTGCTTCATTGGATTTCTCAAACATTCCAGGATATTCAAATTAGCCAGATAATTGTGGTTGTATCAAGTCGTCCTAGTGTTTCATGAATATGAAGATACATTTACAGAGCATATTACAATGTTCAAGGAATTTCTTGTCACATGGGATATCATGGACGGGGATCTCAAAATGAAGTTATTTGTAATATCTATTGATCTACAGAATAACAAGGATGTGGGAGACTAGTATGCGGAGCTTCCTCCTAAGGGGATACCTCCACTCTTGCATTTGGTCAATGAATTTTGGAAGGAAGGGAATCCTAATATTGACGAAGAAACTATTGAGGCCATGATTTCCCTTCCCAAAAATGAGCATGTTGAAAAGACACTTTAGGTTTGGAACTTGAAAACTCTAATATGTTGCCTATTGTAGAAATGGAAATGTGTTTTTCTCCTCTTGATTTATAAAACTTCTCAGGGTATTCAGATGATTTACCAAAGACATTCTAGTTATCTTTTTGTGATTATGATGATGATGTTGAGGATTATGAATACAAGTTTATGATATTGGCTCCAGAACATGATATTAAGGAAGAAGATGTCTACGTGAGGTTATTCATCCTTCACTTGGAAGGAAAGGCCCATGCTTGGTTTGCAATCCTGGCCAAAGGAAAAATATCCTCTCTTCCATAATTGATAGAGACATTTTGTACTATATTGGTGCCCAAAAAAATGCAAGAGATGGATTCCCTATGTCGAAGAATCGAAGATTTTATTCAAGAAAGAAATACATGGAGAAGACCAAGTACTTGAGGAGAATATTAAAGAAGAGCATAGCAAAGATGATTAGATTGTATTGATCCTTGAAGGACATGAAGCAGATCTTGTCGAAGAAATCCATGATGAAGATCAATACTCAGAAGGGTTTCTCGAAGAAACCATTGTTTAAGATTTGGTTGATGACATTCTCGGCATTATGTCTGAAGATGAAGGTACTTTTGAAGACGAAGATGATGTCGCTCTGAGAGATGAAGACCCAGAAGATCAGGTTGAAGAAATTGAAGAACAAAAGGAAATGGTGAATTATCCCTACCCTCATGTCTCACTTTCTTATGATATCTTGTGCCTCTTGGAGGAAAATAGCAAGATCCTTGAATATCATGATGGTTGTAAGTTCATGGGTCCACCAATATATGATTCTTCAAGACCCAACAGTATTGTTTCCAAGCCCTAAAGTTGCACATATTTCAAACAAGAATCGTATGAGTCTTTCCTAAAAGAAGAAGAGGTTAGTATGGATCAAGCTGAGCCATATTTTTATATGGGTTCTAAACAATATGATGGATTATTTATTGAATAGGTACTCCCATCTGAAAAAGATATGGAAGAAATGGTTTATGAATACGTTATGGTTATAGCTTCCTCTAATTCTTCCATTTGTGAAGAGTGGATCAATCCCTTTGCAACTAAATTTGATGATGAAGCACTCCATGATGTGGATCATGTTTCCATTGAATATTATCACCATATGCAGCTGTCCCATTATAATAAGAGGTTGGAGGACTTTGAAAAATATATCTCCAATGAGATCTCTTAGGATTTCGTTCATATTTTCTCAGCCAACTTCGAGGACCATGTAGGATTTCATACGGAGACTTCATTTGCAGATATTGATCCAATGGGTTTACCCTCTCCTAGGGTGGGCCATGATTATTATTTCTAGTGATATCTCTCGGGAAGCGTTGCAGATGAGAAATAGCCATTTCTATCTAGTATGGGTAAGTTTTCAACGATGCATTTCCACAAAACCGAAGTAGGTATGTGGGTAGGTATATTATTTACTTCTCCTTACCATGATATCTATTATTTTATTTTCGCTAAATACTTAAAGGTACGAATTTTGTGGCTGACAATTTCAAATTTTTAAAGATTATTGATACTAACACAATTATTAGAAATCTCAAGAAAGTGTTTACATGTCCAAAATAATGCTTGAACAGGTGCAGGATATATTACAGTTGGCCCTCAAATATTCTCTAGAAATATTCCAGGCTTCATCTTTGTAAGTGATTTCCCAAGTTCAGAATCAGATAGCCAATTCCTTGTAGACGAATTTCACATAATAGATATATAATGATGATAGTATAGACTTGATCCTAGTACATGCATGGATAGATAACGCTTGCAAAAGTAACCATCCTCCATGGCAGGAATTTGAAGGCTTCTAGGTTCCTAGGTTTTTCCATAATTTCACCCCTATTCCAATGAAGATAATGATATGTACTCAACTCATCCTTGATGTGGATTTATCATGGATTGTTTCCAAAGACAAAGGAAGAAAATTTGACAATGTGCTCAGGTGGCTACATTGGTGGTATGATTTCACTTAACCCTTCTCTTTTATCATAATTAGGGTAGGTAGGTATAGTTTCATTTGAGTTCAGCATTTACTGTTACCTATGCATTGCACTTATCGTTATTTCATTTTCATTTTACTACATTTCATTTTGAACAAGGCAAGACAGAAGTGTCTAGATCTGATGCATTTAATGTCCTGGTTGTTAGATGTGTGTATAGGTCTACAAGTACTCGGGAGATTCTAGGGGTTCTCATACACTCCCAAGAGAGCACATGTCCTGCAGTTGGAGCCATTTGTTATGACTCAAAGTCTCTATAGCGTTCCCTACAAATCCACTAGAGCAAGGGGTTAAAAAAATTTGATGTAAAGGCCAAGTTTGAAGCATAGCATGTTGATTTGGGAATAAATACCCCTAATCATGTCATGGATGGACCACTTGATTTCCACCTCTAGGAGGTGCTCGCTTTGTAGGGGTTGGTTCCCTTGGGGGGCTAATGTGACTTGGACGCATGACCACACTCATTTATTTTCGATGTAAAAGGTGATAGCATTTGTTCAGCGCACCTTATTTTCTCACTTGAACCTATTTCTAGTCATAAAACCCTTCCTCTGGGTTGTGTTACCTACAAATTGCACTTCCTTATTGAATAATCCTACAAGGATATTGAAGGAGGATGTTGAGAGCACACATCTGTTGAGGTTAGTTTGGGAATGACGTCCTCCTTTTGGAAAACCTATCACTTGGTGTAGCATAATTTCATTATTATTATTATTATTATGTTGTTATGAGTGGTTTAGCCCCCAAATTGTGGGTGAGCAAGCCAAATGTTATATTTTTCACATTATCGTGTAGGCTAATAACTTAAAATTAGGTGAGGCTAGTCTTATATAAATAGAACCTCCCTCTCATTGTAAAAATACAGCAAGATATGGGTTTATTATGAGATATTTTCTCTTTCTACTAGTCTAATGGAGTTCTTGATGCTATGTTCACCTCTCTTGGGATGATTTTTCTTGCTTGAAGGATCAATGAAGGTGTTTCTAGGGCTTAATTTTGTACGTGATTTTGTCTTTTCCCTGCTCATTTCTTGGTAAACGTTGGTAAGATTTACTTCTAACCCTAGTTTGATGAAGCCTTTATGGTGCATTATGCTAAATTGTTAGGGTTTCTTGCTAGCATTTTTTCAACTTTGTATGAGGAGACTATCCTATCAAAGGAGCTATCCACTATTGATTGGGCCTTGGACTCCTTCGCTTGTCCTAATTAGGCTCTTCTACCTAACCTTGAGGTTTCTAGTCGATGCACTAATTGAAAGTATTGGAATCCATTTGTAGAGAGGATGTTGGTATCGATCTCTCAATGCCCTAGGGATTTAAACAAGAATCATATGCCCTATCTTTACAAGAAAACTATCTCTTTTACCAATTTACTTGTATTTTATTTTACATGCATTTCTATATTGAAAACCCCTAAAATTATAATATTATTGGAAAAACCCTAAAAATCTAAATAAATTCATAACTCCAAAAATTGCCATGAGTTTGTAATTCTATTCCACCCACTAAATTCACACTAGTGGATTTATCCATTGATTTATAAGGGCGTCCTCTTTTTCCTTGGTGCATTAGGAAATGTGAATTTCCCGAATTAGGGTTTCTGCAATGTTTTTTGTAGTTCTGACTAGACCATCAAGTGTACCCTAGGCCACTTGTTCATCTCCCTTTTAGAGTGCACTTTTCTAGGGTATTTCCTTGGGAAGTGTGAAACCCTACCTTGGGATTTGTGTAGTTGCATTGAATTGATAGATATTTATTGGTGTATTGAATTAACTCCTTTATATGATTTACGTTTTATTATCCATTATCAACTCCATATAAGGAATTGATCTCTGCTATAAGGCTTGTAGAAAGTTATTTGCAGTTGTTTTGGTGTCTGCAAGTGTCCTTCCTTCATTAGGGACTCTCCCTTGGGTTTAGGAGTTACCCGAATAAGTTGAGTTAGGTGGTGTTGACATTGGTTCTAGATCCTCCCATATGCTTACCATCACTAGCACAGGACATACTTAGTCTGCTCTGAAAGGACTGCTAGTTTGAGCGGTAACAGTAATAATACCTAAATTGAAGATACTCTAGTATGAGTTAGTGTTGATAGTGATCTACGAAGCAATTTAGAAATGTGTAATGCATAATGGTGCTTTGAAGGATGGTAGATGTTGATTTATAGTACTCCATCGTAAGTTATGATTGGTGAATGGTTGACATTGGCATGGATTGCATACTTGAAATTTCTTCATGTGTGTATAGGATTGATTTGATTATGATCTAATGGATGGGAAATTCCCTTAGTCAATCCTTGATATTCTAAAGTATTTAAGGGTCTTAGGGGATTAATTTGATGAATTTAATAAGATGTTTTCATTGATTGCATTATAGATTGCATGGTTAGGGTTGGGTTGTTCATCACACTGGAAGGTTAGGCTGATAATTAAATGTTTGAATTACTTTGTAGGTGGAAAGAAGTGTTGGGGTATATTTTGTCTTGATGTCGGGAAGATTGTAATGTTACTTTCTACAAGCATTCTCCAGTTATCAACTATAGTGTCAAATATGATAAGCTACTTCAATATTGAACATTGTAGGATATTACGTAGGACAATTCTAGATGTTTTAATATTTATTGTGTCTTTATCTCAAAACAATAGAGGATGTGTGTAGCTAGGGTTTTACCCCTAGCTTGTGCAAATGAGCACCTACTAAGGAGAAAGGACTCCTTAGTAGCAGTTCAGTAAATGGAAATTATTAAGCTAAAACAGAAATGTAAACTTACTCTAAAACATGTGCATGAAACATAAACAACAAGATGTAAATAATGGTTCTTGTATTAATATTACCTTCAATATGAAGGTTGGTGAAGCCCTTGCAATGTCCAAGAGGGTTGCTCCAAGCTCCAACTTGCTCCTTCTCTTTCTCCAATGGTGGGAATGGGCCAAAAGGGGCTCTCAAGGTGAAAGTGGCTCAATGGTGAGCTAGGGTTTCAAGAAAGATTTTGGCAGAGTAAGGGTATACTTGATTGTGGATGTGAAATAAGGGATCTCCATCACCTATTTATAGTTTTTTGGTGGTGGAGTGCTGACCCATGGTTTTGGGAACCATATGGTTTAGGGCAGCTGTATAGGGTTTTTTCCTCCTTTTCCTCATTATTTTATATTTTTTATTCCCTTTTTAGGGGGATTTTGCTATTTTAGAGGAATTTTGGATATTTTTGGAGGAAAAAGGGGTTTTTTAGCCTTTTTGAGGCTATTTTGATGGTTTTGTGGCCTTTTGGAGGCATTTTAGGCCTTTTCGAGGCTTTTTATTGGGATTTTTAGGGTTTTTAAGGGAAATATGGTAGGAAAATGGACAAATGAGCCCTGTAATGTGGTAGATGAGGTAGTGAACACTTTTTGGGTTTTAACAGATTGCCCCCTGATGTGCGAGGGCAGGAGCTCATCGTATGGCCGATGGACATCATAAGTCATATATGGTTTTCCTGGGGTGTGGAGAAGAGAAGAAACAAACTGAGGCCCGGAGCAATGATCTCGAACAAACTGCAAGAACTAAAAGTACATAACCTCAATAATGGATGATGAATCATCTGATCATATGGACAAGGCAAGCATTCCCATGCTCGTATCAAGATATAATAACAATGGGGTCCAAAATATGGGGACCTGAAATATACATAACCTCAAATACTGAATGAGGAAGAATCTCAATATATGGACGAGGCGGGCATACCCATGCTCGTATCAAGATACATAAATAGAACTGTGAGGCCCAAAAAGGGGGACCTGTAAGATACATAACCACTGTGTACATCATAAGGGTCCAAAGGGGACACAAATCTGGGACATACTGCTGGGAGGACCATGTGTGAACTGAAGAACTGGTGCACCGGAGTATCAACAGTGCTGCTGAGCGTGGTACCAGAGGGACTGATGAGCTGCTGGATCGTGGCTGGATCATAATGACTGGGAGCAATAACCTCGATGGTACACTGAACTGGAACCGATCTGGGACTGAACTGGGTACTCAAGGAAGCATATAACTGGATGGCTTCCGAATACAATCGCCAACGCAGCCCGGACATCCACGGGAACATATAACGGGGTGTTCCGAAGTGACTCACCAATGTGCTAGAGTCGGGGGAAATCCGGGGTCTTCGACAAATAATGGTAGGTATGTAAATCCTGCGCGATTCTCAACGATGCGATCAAGGTGCTGAAGTCGAGCATGTGAGAAACAACCATTCGGAGAGGCAATGATGACTCCTCCCAAAATGGTACGTAGGCACTCACCACAAATGGTGATGGGTCCAAGGCGCAGGGGCCTCTGGGTCTATCCTCTGGAATAGAGGGGTTGTCGTCGATAGAGGGAGACCTGCAACCATCAAGGCAATGATGTGTCCTTGACAGGAGCGCGAGGTGGAGAACCGAAATGTGATAGTACTGATGGCAAGACGGACAAACTGGGGGGAAATAACTGGGCAAGTAGAGGGGGTGGACTCAAACTTCCTTTGTTCAAAGTATGATAAATGGGATGATCGGGCAGCGTATGAAACTGACTGAGGGGAAAGGGATCATAGCTGTATTGAATCTGGGAGGGTGACTGGGTTGAGGGAGACTCAAGCTGTGGTAAAATTGCAGGAGACTGCAGAATACTCTGAACAAAGGCGACCTGATTGGGGGTGCTGCCGAGATGATCGATCATAGTTCCAGGAGGCACGGGAGGGGGACTTCTTCATGGGTTAAGGAACTAGAAGAAGTGTGTGTAAAATGATACTGTCGTGTGGATTTATACGAGCCCGGGACAGTTCATGCTCATGGTTGCTTTCAATTTTAAGGAGTCTGAAAGCGATAAGAAGACTCTAAAGTAATGGAATGGTATTGTCGTGTGGATTTATACGAGCCCAGGACAGTTCATGCTCGTGGTTGCTTTCAATTTTAGAGAGTCGGAAAGCAAATAAGAAGACTCTAGGGGGTTGCTTTTTCGTATATTTAGTCTCCAAGGCCCAAAGAAGCATAAAAGGATGCAATGAAGAACTCTTCTAGCCGGTGTGACTAGAGTATTCCTTTTTCGTAATTAGTCTACCAGGTCCGGAAAAGGGTTAAACTTATACCAGATAAACACCCTTTCAGGTACTTTAACGAGCATGAAAGGAAGCAAGATTGCTCGGCGATCTTTTCATTGTTTTAGGAGTCAGAAAAGAGCTTAACGGAAACTCCCTAAGTGCCTTTTTTGTAAAGGACTTGTCCGGCCCGAAAAAGGGATAAAATTATACCGAACAAAAGGAATGGCCAGGCAAGGAGGAAGTGTTCAATCAAGGATCAGTAATGATGACCAAGAACGAGGGTAGGGGGGAACAGTAGTGGGCCTCCTTGCGGGGTGGATGGAATGGTGGCAAAATAACGAAATATTTGCAGTATGACAGGAGTGAATGGCTCATGTAAAAGTGTGGAACAATCCGATGGCGGCTGATGTGGCGCGCAAACCGAGGCAGCAAGGTGTCGGGACACAATGTTGGAACGGTACCCAGTGAGAGCGAGAAATGATCTCAAGCATCATCACGAGCTCGGAAAAATGAATCCGGCAATATAAAGAGTGTCAAAAATAGATAACGACCGATGTGGCATGCAAACCGAGGTGACGGGGGGCGTTTTGGAAAAAAGACCCGAAAAATCTGGGGGTGAGAGCGAGAAAGGATCTCAAGCATCATCACGGGCTTGGAAAAATGAATCCGATGATATAAAGTATATCAAAAATGGGCTACAAATAAAGGTGATCCCACCAAGCGAAGGATGCAGTGGTGGGGAGAAATGATGACCCGTGGGGGAAGAATACTAGGTGTATCAAATCAAATCAAATCTACAAGTGAAATGTGACCTCAAAAATGGTTGAGATCACAAGTGTGAAAAAGTGAGCAGGGTTAATGACTTGCCCCCATGCTATGTGCATGGGGTTTGTGATTATGGATCACATATGTGGGGGTTTGAACAATGGGTTCATTGACGTGCTGAGATAGATGTGATGGGGAAGGTTCAAAATGATTGATCATGGGACATGGGTGAATGCTATGGATTCAAACTATCGGCTGAGTTGTTTTGCGCGCAGGAATTTTCTAAAAAGGCAGGGATCATGCACCTGGTAGCAGTTGTTGAGCTGGGAGACAAGTAGCTGGGAGTCAAGGAACACATGAAGGTGACATATGCCCATCTGGAGGGCAGCAGTCAGGAGACCGGTCACAGCATCATACTCCGCCTGGTTATTGGTAGCAGCGCCTATACATATTCCGTCAAGGTGGATCATCTCATGTGAGGGGGAATATAAGACCCATGCTGCAGAAGCCAGGTTGGGAGACCAGCGGCTTGCGCTGTCAGCGAAGCCAATGTAACAAGGTGGAAGATGGTCCATCTGTGGTCATGCAAAAATGAAGAATGTAAGATCATGGTAAAAAAGGTGAAAAACAAAAAAAAGAGCAAACTGTACAATGCGGACCAATGAGGCCGCGGTTTCATTTATGGGTAAAAACTCTTAAGATACAACCCATTACGGGGGTTGCGCAAAGGGTGACCTTCGGAGTCGGCTAAGATGTATGCCCCCTTGCCGAGGCAGGTCTGCACGATGTAAGGGCCTTGTCACATGGATTCAAACTTCCCTTTTCCAGTTTTGTCGTGGGCTTGGTCATAGGCGAGGACGAGGTCCCCTTCGTGGAAAATTCGAGGGTGAACATGTTTGTCATAACCGGCTTTGGAGCGGTTCGTGGCAGCTTCGATGTTCTGGAGAGTGGCACGACGGTCTTCATCCACTTGTTCAAGTGTCAGCAAATGCTGCTCGAGGGGGGAAGTGTCGGGGAGAAGCTCAACGGCGATATGTAAGGCAGGAATCTGACACTCGATGGGGAGGACAGACTCTACACCATGAACTAAATGAAACGGGGTAAAACCAGTGGCATTCTTAGTGGAGGTACGGTAAGCCCATAAGGCGGGGAAGAGCATGTGGTGCTAATTGGACTTATGTCAGTCAACAGTGCGTTGAAGGATAGTTTTTAAGATTTTGTTGATGGCCTCTACTTGACCATTCCCATGGGGGTAGTAAGCAGAGGAAAATTGGTGTTCAAATTTGAGGAGGGTGGACAACTCACGCCAGACGGCATCTTCGAAGTGTGAACCATGGTCTGAGACCAACTGTTTAGGGACCCCGAATCGAGTGATGACATGGTTGAAAAAGAAATGGGCGGCGGTGTCAGCGGTACCATTGAAGGTGGGCATGGCTTCCGCCCATTTGGTGAAGTAATCGACGGCGACAATGATGTACTTGTGGCCGTTTGCAGACGGGGGTCTACATTCCATGAAGTCGATGGCCCACTTACCAAAGGGACCAACGGTGACGACTGGGTGTAACGGAGCAAGAGGTGTCCAGGCCTTGGGGGCGAAAAGTTGGCAATTGTGGCAATGTTTGACCGCAGTGATGCAGTCGGGGTGGTCGGATCATTTCCGGGAACGAGCTGTAAGATCATCAAGATAGACTAGCAAGATATGGACCAAATCGTGAAAGCAATAGGTCATGGCCCGCTGGAATGTGGCACCAGCATTTTTAAGGCCGAAAGGCATGACGCGATAGGAAAAAGTGCCCCATGGGGTAGTAAAGGCAGTTTTGTACTGGTCTTCCTTGCGGATCTGAATCTGGTTGTATCTGGAAAAACCGTCCATGAAAGAGAGGACTTCATGCCCCACACACGCATCGATGAGTTGGTCAATAAATGGCGTGGGAAAGTTGTCCTTGGGACAAGCACGGTTTAAATCACGGAAGTCAGTGCATACTCTGATGGTGCCTTGTTTTTTGTTAACGGGAACGGGGTTTGAAACCCAAGTGGTATAGGCAATAGGATAAATGAATCCTGCCTTGCGAAGCTTCTCAATCTCGGCTTTGACAGCTGGGAGATTTGAGGGATGAATGGGGCGCTGTTTCTGACGAACGGGGGGTACATCAGGACATGTGTCGATGTGGTGCTCTATAATGGCGGGGTCAAGACCGGGAATTTCGGTATAGGACCAGGCAAAGACATCACGGAATTCTCTGAAAAGGGTTTGGTAGTCTTCAATCTCTTGCTTACTGCAGAAGGCTCCTAAAGTGATGAGTTCAGGGGCACGTCCTGGGGCAGCGATATCAATTTAGATGACAGGTGAGATGTTGGCCATGTTACCCTCCTCGAAGGCGTCAAGAGCAGGAATAGGGTCCTTGAACCAGTCGACCTTGGTGGGAAGGAAGTCTTTGGATTCAACCGTGAATTGGGTGGCTGTGTTAGAGGAGGATTCTTCTGGGATGAAGTAGGAACGATGATGCATATCATCCCAGGGATAATCCGGGGCAGTGAGGGCCTCGAGAATCTCCTCATCAGTACGGAAAGTTTGCGTCGTCAAATCGGTTGACGAGGGGGTAGTGGTTGAAGAGATCATATAAATGGTATTAACCTATCCTGAAGGGGAGGAGACCGGAGGGTGGATCTCCTCAATGGTGGGTGGTGCCGTCTCAAGATCTAGATTGTTCATCTCATAGAGAGCCGCTCTGTAATCCGGGAGATCGGGACAATGATGTGAGTAGTGCCCGTAAACACCGCATATGGCACAGGGGTGGTTGGTACGCAGGGATTTATCTTTAGGCTTGGGGGTGGGGTTTAGTTCGACAACCGGGATGTTGGGGTCGTCGTCGAGCATCTGCATGTGTTTCTGTAATGCTGGTAACTGTGGACACTGATGAGTCGCATGGCCTAACTCATCGCACAATGAGCATTTGGGAGGAGGACGAAATACTTGGGGGTTTTTTACTGTCTTGGGAGGTGGTACAGCAGTGTAAGGTTGGGGTCCTCTGCCCCCAGTGGATTTGGGAGTAGGAGGAGGATTCGTGGAGGACGAAGGGGTAGAGACACCGGGGGGTGGCTGAGTGGTAGTAGCCATGGGTTGCACCGGTTGGAGGACGACGCTTGGTATCGACGGGGGGACAGGAGGCGAAAGGTACCAGACGGGTAATCCCAAGGTTAACCCAGGGAGGCTAAGGGTAGCCATAACCGGGGCGCTTACTACTCCCGATGGAGGGACTAGGAAGGGGATCGTATGGATAGGTGTAACACCAATGTGGCTAGGTACCAACGGTGGTTTAGGCAACAAGGTTGGTTGATTATTAGGAGTTTGGTTATCGTGGGACAGGGTACATAAGTCAGACACTTCGGGCGTAGATGATGGGGGAGGGATAGATTGGAAGGTGGAGGTCATCGGCGCGTCTGAGTAAACTCCAGGCCCCGTAGAGGAAACAAATGAGGTGGTGGCACGAGAAACAGGCTGTTCAACCATGGGGAGAACATTTTCTGGTGCTGCAGGAGCATTGGGATCATAGTAGGTGAGTTGGTCAACCTTGACCACGCGTCCCTCATGGGGGAACATCATGGTGCGAAAAACGGAAGAGGCAACCGCCCGCATGGCATACATGTAGCTGCGGCCGAGTAAAAGGTTATAATCCAATTGGGCATTGATTACCTCGATGTCAATAAGCACGGTTTTGCCACCTAACTGGACGGGGACATTGGCTAGGAGGCCTTGGGGTTGGGCCGACCGACCGTCGTAGGCACGTAATGCAGCGCGTAATGCAGTGGTGGACTGCTGGAGAGTAGGGGATCCCAACTTCTGCCATACGAATGTAGACATAACGCATGTGGAGGCACCTTCATCAATGATACATCGATGGATGACAAGATTCCGAACGGAAACAGAAACTTGGAATGCTAAGGAGGAAGGCAGGCGTGGTTCAGACTGGTCTAAATCAAATGCCATCAAATTCGAATCATTTGGGTCAATCGCCCCAATGGCTGAGAGTAAAGTCTTGCGTTGGGAAGGGCAGTTTTTCAAGACTTCTAATGCAGACATGGCTGTGGGAGATTGGGCTAAGTCATCCACAATGTTGTAGTTTGACGCAGCACATGCATTGGGGTTATTGTTGATACGGCGAAGTGGGAACCGAGGTGCTTTGGGAGCGCCGTCTAGTGGAGGCGGAGGTATACGTAACGCTTGATCAGTGGGAAGGTACTTCAAGGGTGGAGCCATACTGGTTCCGACGGGTCTGAATGTTGACATCAGCGAATGATATCATCAACAAGTGGTGGGTCCCTGAGTCGAACATGGGTTGATCAGGGGCGGCGTAAGTGATTTGTTGTTGGGGTTGCATGTTGGCTTGAGGGGGAGCCAACGACTGAGTGTTCACTACGCCTTGGGTTGGTAAGGGATTTTGCAGCACCAAAGGTGGCTGCTGAGGTTGCGAGGGGTTGGGTGGTGCTTGAGGAACCGCATGCCCTTGGCGGTGGGCATCATCAACCCAAAACTGCCGAGCTCGCTCTAAGTGTGGGAAAGCATGCGTGTAGTGGCCATAGACCCCGCAAATAGAATAAGGGTGGTTTGTTCGCAAATTGGGGTTTTTAGCCTGCTTGGGCGGGCGATCAGGGTTTTGGTTAGCGGGGGCCGCATTATTATTGTCGGGGGGATTAGGCGGTTGACCAGCTTGGTCAGTAGGTTGGTTGTTCCACGATTACAGCCCTTGCCGCGGTTGTGTTGGCCCTAGTTGCGTTGGTTGTTCTGGTTTTCCTGTGGGTTATGCTTTGCGTAAACTTGCCCTTGGGCAGCAGGTGGATTTTGAGGTTGCGCAGGTGCGGGAGCAGGCTGTGGGGGATGATATGTAGGTTGAGGTTGGGCAGGTGCAGCAACTTGAGGGGGTTGCTGATAGGGCTGCGGAGCAGGTTGTGGGTTTTCCGCAGGGGCTGCCTGTGGCGGGTAATAAGCAGGTTGGGCTTGTGAAGGCGCAGGAGCTGGTGCAGCCTGCTGGTGGTAGTAGGGATGAGGTGCGACCGGGGGGGCATAAGCGGGAGTCGCATGAACAAATCACTGAGGAGGACATGAGGGTCCATGGTGGTGGTGATGTGTCATGGGAGCATACGAGTTGGTTGCTCCAGACTGTGAGGTAACCCGCGAAAGGTCGGGGCCAGGGGTGGGACGTGCTATGGAAAATGGTTGGGGATGCGAAGAAACACGGCCAATGATGCCATCTGCAGCGTGGGATGCCCCCGGCGCACCGTGCTGGGAGGACTCGCCGCGAGGGGCATCAGGTATAATGGTATACAGGTAACCCGACTGGGCATAAATGAGGTCGAACTGCTGTGCCTTAAGGATGGCCTCTTCTTCAGACTGGGGTCTTTCTGATGCCACATCCTTAGCAATGACAGGGAGAAGGGACTTGAGGAAACAATCTAGGAAGATACGGTCATCTAATTTGATCTTGCATAAGCTACGGCGTCTACGCCACTCATGAATGTGGTCTGTGATGTGGGTAGCCGTGTTTTGTCTACAAGATAGGAGGATCTCAACACCCGCGTCATAGCGGACAGGTAACTGGAAGAACTGCAGGAAGGTCGAGGCAAGGGAGGCAAATGTGGCATGGGTCCCGTGGGGTTGCTCGATATACCACTTGGCTGCAGAGCCAGTGAAGGTGCGCTTTAACAGACGAAGGCGAACAGAGTCATCCACTATGGAGTTATGGTTTTGTGGGTCCTGCGAAACCAGAGATTCTGTGTTCGATCCCCAGCAGAGTCGCCAAAACTGTAGCTAGGGTTTTACCCCTAGCTTGTGCAAATGAGCACCTACTAAGGAGAAGGGACTCCTTAGTAGCAGTTCAGTAAATGGAAATTATTAAGCTAAAACAGAAATGTAAACTTACTCTAAAACATGTGCATGAAACATAAACAACAAGATGTAAATAATGGTTCTTGTATTAATATTACCTTCAATGTGAAGGTTGGTGAAGCCCTTGCAATGTCCAAGAGGGTTGCTCCAAGCTCCAACTTGCTCCTTCTCTTTCTCCAATGGTGGGAATGGGCCAAAAGGGGCTCTTAAGGTGAAAGTGGCTCAATGGTGAGCTAGGGTTTCAAGAGAGATTTTGGCAGAGTAAGGGTATACTTGATTGTGGATGTGAAATAAGGGATCTCCATCACCTATTTATAGTCTTTTGGTGGTGAAGTGCTGACCCATGGTTTTGGGAACCATATGGTTTAGGGCAGCTGTATAGGGTTTTTTCCTCATTTTCCTCATTATTTTATATTTTTTATTCCCTTTTTAGGGGGATTTTGCTATTTTAGAGGAATTTTGGATTTTTTGGAGGAAAAAGGGGTTTTTTAGCCTTTTTGAGACTATTTTGATGGTTTTGTGGCCTTTTGGAGGCTTTTTATTGGGATTTTTAGGGTTTTTAAGGGAAATATGGTAGGAAAATGGACAAATGAGCCCTGTAATGTGGTAGATGAGGTAGTGAATACTTTTTGGGTGTTAACAATGTGTCATGGACATGATGTTTGTATGGAAAACTTGTAAGCCATGAACTTTGGTGTAATAAAAGTAGATTTTTGGATAGTTGTGGGTCCAGTTAATATATGGGCTTTTTTAAACTTGTTTTGGATAGTTTGTAGCACTTTAATATATCTAATGTTAAATTGTATTGGTAGCCATTATGTTGATTTGTTGGATGTCTGGCATGTTGGGTTTTATAACCATTATGGGTCCTTACTCCAACATTGGTGTCTCTCCCCTAATATATTCATATTTTCACATCTTTCTCCTTCCTCCATATCTTCCAAGCGGACTAATTCGGCACTGGTGAAAACAAAAAATTAGAATTTAATAATCTTTAATTTTTTGGTTTTTTGGAGTAGATATCATTAGTTTTATTTGAAAATTTGAAGAGTTTGATAATGACACCCTATTGAAATTATCATACACTAGCTTCAAATCATGGGTTTTGTTGTTAGTTATAGAGACAACAAACCTAGATGTTCTCAAACCACCTTGGCATTAATTTCCCAAGAGGACAATTTTCAGTGACAACATTTTTTATTATTTTTTTAGGGAGCAAAGACCTATTTCTTGAGTATGATAATTGCCACTATATATGGTATATGGAAAGAGACATTCAATAGAAGAAGGAACAAAGATGTAGAAGATTCTAAGTCTCATATTGATACTCCAATTTGAGGGATCTAATCACCTAGGCTAGTGACACATTTGGTAGTGTTCTATGCCCCATTTGACTTGTCTATGATATCTAAATACCCTCATATATATCCTAGTGGAATTTGATGGTGTGATTACCTTCAAAATATTCAAGGTTTTGATGGTATTCAATTAAGTGACATCTTAGTGATTTGGGTGACTTTTAATCATTTAGATGTTGAACATGAAGATGCACTGATGAAGTTGTTTGTGATGTCCATTCAACATGATGTCAAGACTTGTTATAAGGATTTTGTTAGTATTGGGAATTTATGGAGTTGTAGGAAGTTTTCAAATACCATTGGGAAGGCCCAATAGAAGATGAAAAATTTACTCAAGGTTGTTCAAAATCTATAATATCATCTTATGATGATTATTCTAATGATAAGGAGGAGGATTTTGGTATGCTTTTTTTGTCCCATGATTTTATAAAAGAATCAAAAGGATGTTTGGGATGAAGAATTTCATAAGGCTCCGAAAATCAACCAATCATATGCCTCTTTTATTTTATTGTATTCTAATGAGACATGGAGTTTAAATTATGTATCATTGAATTTCCCTGGCCATTGTTCTAAATTTGAAGGATAGCATTTTGTTTAGGAAAAACAAGATTTTTCCTACAGGGATGTCATGAAAATTGTTTCTATTTATGAACAATGGGAGAAAACTATTGATTTGGTAATGGTTTCTCATTTTCATTTTATTTCAGAACATATAATCATTGCATGGATATAAGGAGTTATATTGATTTTGTTGATAAATGGGTATAATATGTATTTCAAAGGTATTTTCACTTACTAATAATTGATCGTGCTATGGGTTATAGACAACGGAATGCTTGCATTGTCTGGTTGTTGAGCACGC
Source organism: Larix kaempferi (assembly GCA_027924585.1). NCBI lineage: Eukaryota > Viridiplantae > Streptophyta > Pinopsida > Pinales > Pinaceae > Larix > Larix kaempferi. The sequence goes on along the minus strand of BSBM01000802.1, from coordinate 5,682,312 downwards.
AGAGAAATCTTTTAGAGTATATTAATTACATTATTGGTTATACTGGAACTTTGATTTATGATGATTGGTCTCAGAAGATTGACAAATTGCATAAGGATACACAACTTTTTGGGTATGTTAATCAATCATGAGTCATGTCGGTTAGTGTTGGTTTATTTTCTATTAAGTATGGTGTGTTGTCTTAGATTTTTTTTAAATATGGGGTTTGATGGTTTGATGGTTTGAGTTTGAGTTTAAGTTTTTAATCGATTGCAAGTCTTCAATCAAGTATAATGCTTTAAGTATTCAATGTGTTTTGAGTTGAAATAAATGTCATCGTGATAATATTCAATTTGAGTTGTTAAGTCATAAGAAAAGAGTCAAGTCTAATATATGTGCACATTGTTATTGAGTATGATTTAATGAATTCTTCGATTAAAAAAGGAAGAATCATATTCAAAGGTTGGTTGTGTCCTCAATTGTAGGTTTCATTCAACATATGGAGATCTCAAGTTCCCAACACCTCGTGAGGGAACACTATCCTTGAGTTTAATCTAATGTTATAAACCTCCCAGTACATAGTACAAGATACCTTTAGAGGTAGTTGATAGAGACATGGATCGTCGTTTTAATGGAGATAAAGATCAGTGAACAAGCATAAGCATTCCAACATATTTAAATTAGCACATGCATGCACTTTATTTGACATGCATTACCAAGTGTTTATGAGGATCTATTTTTGGCATTTGTTTATACTACTATTTTTGGATGTGGACATTACTATCTTTGGAGGAAGAAACTACATTTGTTAGAAGTAGTTATTTTGTAGAAATGTTATTTTTAGAAGTTTATATTTTTAGGCACTAGAAGATTTTAAAGATATTGTTATTTTCAGGAAAACAAAGTGACTCGTGGATGTGGCCATTTGTAAAAAAAAGCATATTGTTAATTATAGAGGTGGATAGTTTTGGAAAAACATGTTTTTTCATAAAACTATTTTTAGAAAAGAAAAACTCATATTTTTAAAAAAGGAAAATAGTTATTTCTAAAGAGAAATATTGTTTCTATTATTGGATGAGGATTTATATTTTTGGAAAACAGGTTGCTAATAATTTGAAATCTTGATGTTATGGGTAAAACACTTTGAAGGCCTTCATAAAACACAAGTATAAATACATGTTGAGGGAGGAGAATCGATTTATCCATTGTTCTCAATCTTCTTCCTCCTCCAGCATTCTTCTCTCATTTTATTTCCATGTTGTAATCTCTAACCAGCATCCTTGTGTACTTATGGTTCAAATATTTATTATAGCTCCACTAAATATATCCTTGCTTCTAGGAGTTATATGAGAAAAATATTTTAAGGAATGATTATATCCTCACTAGGCATTTTGTTAGGCATCATGGATTCAAATCATTTAGACCATGTGCTCGACAAAGAAGCTCTAATTACTGAGAATGATTATCCCCTCTCATTTATTCATGGTGAATGTTTGGATGCTTAAGATATTGTTCTTATGATCACTCAATTGTTTTTAGATTCAACTTTGGAAAATTTTAACTATTAAGATTCAATGTTTGACTTTCCTTACAAATATATTCATATTTTTGTGTCTTTCTTCTTTCTCCATCTCTCCCAAGTGGACTATGGCACACCAATCAAATATAAAAAATCAGAATTCAATATCTTTGAATTTTGAGATTTTGGAGCAAATATTATTGATTTCATTTGTAAATTGAAGATTATGGTAAGGGCACCTCCTTAAAACAAGCATGCACTAGTTTCAAAATGAGGGACTCATTTTTGGTGACATGGACAATGAATATAGACATTCTTAAACCCAATTGGGATTAATTTCCCCAATGGACAATTCCAAGTGATAACAAGTCCCATAGAGATTATCATCTTAATATATATCCAATGTTTTGGGCCTATTGGACCATTATTTGTGCACCTTTATATTTCCCTCCCCTTTTCCATTACATGTGACATGGATCAAATCCTCCCAAGAGAGAGAGAGAGATCCATGAGGATAACCACGCAAGGATGCTTTATCGTGATGAGGTTGAGACTTCTCATTATGTCTAGCTAAATAATCTTAACAAGAAGCATCTTAGAGATTTGCAACATTTTGAGGATTATAAGAAAAGATAAAATATATATATGGAAGGAAATTCCATCCTAGGAAACATAATATAGGTAATAAAGTGCTCATGTTGAGATAATAGTATGAAAAGAAAGCTATGTTGACCATTTTATTAGTTTGGTTCTTTTGTTATCACAAAAGACCTATGAAATGGTGGATATCATCTTTCATCATTAGAGAGAAAATTTTAAGCATTTAGTCCATGCTTGCCATCTTAAACCATTATATCCTTGATTCATTATTTCTCTTTGCACCTATGTCCCTCAACTCTTCTCTTCTTTCCAATAAAAATGGGGAGCTTATTTTGTGCTTTCTCGTGATTTTTTGTTGCATTATCATCATATCCATCCCCCACACAAGTGGTCCTACCACAACCCCTAATATCACCACTTACACCACTCCATGTATATCACACACACAATATGAGGTGTATTCACAAAATTCTTAGGCATTGATCAAGGTTGTACAAGATACATCTACATATATATTGGAAGCAAGATCATGTTTTTTTCCTATTGCTTCTGTATCAAATGGTGTCAATTTGAAAACTCATTAATGGATGCAAATATGTATGGTTCCAACCTCCCAAGGGATGGGTCAAGTTTAATTTCAATGGGGCATCTAAAGGAAATAATGGATTGGAAAGGGTAGAAGATCTTTTTTTAAATTAAAATGGTCACATAATTGTTGTGACTTTAAGATTCTTGGATCGCACAACAAAAGTCAAGTGAAATTTGTAACTTTAGTGATGGAAGTGTAGTTACCCTTAAATTTGGTTTTAAAAAATTTGTTTTCAAAGGGAACATGATGGTTGTAATTGATCCCATATTGAAAACTTCACAACCCCTTATGGGAAATAAGTGAATGTAACTATAGTCAACATGCATTAATTTTCTTGAAGGAATATATATCCATGCATATAAGAATCCATGCAAACCAAATAGTGGATTGGTTGACTAACCAAGCTATAGAATTCAAGGTGTCCTTTTCCATGTTCCTTGAAGACCCCACCATGGGGGAATAACAGGAATGGAAAGGTTCTTGCTAATAACTTCGGAATAGGGGACTAACACTTTCACCCCTTGTCCCATCAAATCATTTTTTAATAAATATGGGGGGGTGTATCCCTTCCCAATTAATTATCTTAGGTGGGAGAATACTTATAGTAAAACCATCATGCCTAATGTTGGTAGAAGGAGATTGCCATCCAAGATGCCATCAACCCGCTTTCAATGTAGTAGAAAACATCAAATAATGCTATATTCCTTTCTATAAGTCCCCTAGACTATTTCAAAGAGATTCTCCTACTTGTTTCTCAATGGTATGTAACATGAAACATCAATGAAATTTGTTGTGTGATAGAATAAAGGAAGAGGCTAATAGGTCAGCCTAGGAAGGAGGAAAAGCACACTCTAATATGCCCCTTCAACATTTATGACTTAAAGGGGAATTTCTTGTCTCAATAAGGGCTTCCATCTCCATTCTAAGAAGATAGTTCATCAAATCCAAAGAAGCAAAGACAGAATATTAATAAGGTCACCAATGAGAAGATTCACCAAAGATTTGGGAAGAGCATAACACATGCATGTGTGTTGAATTTGAAAAGAAATTTATTAATATGTTGAAGAGTATCTATGTTGAAGGTTTTCCCACCAAATACCAAATGGTAAGGCTGAAGTGCCACAAGGGCTAGAGGCCAATTCTTCCAAGCAATAATGTATTCGTCTAGCCCATATGAAGTTTAGGAGGCTCAAGATATTCTTCCCCGTGTTAGATTAATACTTACTAGTTTTTCTTTAAGGTTATATATATATATATATATATAGAGAGAGAGAGAGAGAGAGAGAGAGAGAGAGAGAGAGAGAGATTTGGTATCATGTGTTAGTTAGACATCAAAATGTATGTAGCCAATGTAGAAATGCACTAGAATTCTCATGTGATTTATAATTTTGAGTACACCTTGATTTGTTATGGATTCTCTCAACTAGACTGAACTTTGTAGATAAATTAAAGTTTTTCTCTAAGCAAAAAAAAATGATCTCGATTGGAAGCAAATTATTGGGCATACCCAAGTGCAAGTCTCACTACACACCTAAATAATGAAAATTTCTTGTATATAATGTATGTTATAAGAGAAGTTTATATCCAAATATCCTCTTCATCATAGATAGTAACAAATGAACCTTCCTCATAGTTGAGTTACAAATTAACCTTGCATCAAATCTCATCCATTGTTATTTATATAATATCATCAATACATAATAGCAAAGGTTAGCTCAAATGGGAAATTCTCTTGAGCTAATTCCATAGAGGTTTCAAAATAAAATCCCATATAGTATTTGGGGTGGCCAATAAAATTCATAAAATATGATAAAAGGAACCAAAACCTCTAATCATGAATTCATTCTATTACATTTCTTTTAAGGATTCTAGAAACAAAATTGGCAAATTTGTCTAGGCTTGCACAAAATAAAGCTTAATGATTTTGAAATCACAACTACTCCTAAATTGAACATAGTAATAGAACCACCTAAGGTTTTCATTGTGAGATCAATTAGTTTTTTAGGGTGGGACCTATCATACAAGTCACCCCTTTTAGCAATGTCAAACTTCAAACAATGCCAATAATTTGTCAGAGGGATGAACAGTAATAAAAATCCATCCCCATAAAACAAAATAAATGATTATTTGATCAAAAGGGATCAAATTGGCCTATGAGTTGGTGGGAGAAAAAAACTTATAATTGTTTGTCAAGAATATGATACAAGAAACCTAAGAGATGGATTCCAAATCTACCAAATGTAAGTGAATCCTCCCATAGTTTGAATAATAATTAATTATGAATTTCACATATTAAATGGACAAAAGGTTACTGTAAATTGATGAATCGATCCCTATGTAAGTAAGGTTGACCCTCTCTTCAAGGCACACAAAGGCGAATTAATGTGTTTTTACCATTCATCTTCTATCATCAAGAAATTGTGTTAGGATGTTTTTTAAAAAGGGTGGTTTAGAGAGTGTCATGTATCACTATGATTGCTATGAACAAAATCATAAGCAATTAGACTATAATGATTGAAAATCCATAAGAAATGGATGGAGATCTCTCAGGCCTCAATGAGAACATGGATAATTGATAGGCATGAATTACTTTTTTTTGAACTAAGAACATTTCCGAAAACAAATTAAGAGGATGCAAAACGTATAAATGAAAATCACTTTTCAAAGATAGTCTAACACAACCTCACATTACTTGCAAAGATGAACTTCCTAAACCAATGCAATGGGGAAATTATTTTCATGGTGCAGTACTGAACCTTAAAATGATCGTATTATCCTTCAAAATGGGCATCTGGAAATAATTAGGGCGTTAGGGTGAATTAGGGAGACTTTGATTTTATAGATAAAAAAAATATTTTTATCTTTGAATAGAGATTAGTGTGTTATAAGTAAGCTTTATAAGTTTTTATTACTTCCTTAAAACACTGAATAAACTATAACTTGAATTCATTTGTAGTTACTAAATTTTATTAGAAAATGGTTTACATGGATTAATCCTCTTGTTTTTAGGTTGTCTCAGTAAACATGCCTTCAGATTGGGGAATACATTCACAGGGGCTTCACTAGAAGGCAATATAATATCACGTTCATTCATATTGCGATATTAAATATTCATGAAAACCTAAAAATTATATTGCTTATATATTAAGGGGGAAAGGGTTTTTTTTTAATGTAACAATACAAAAACACTTTGGGGTCTTTTTTATATGGGCGGGTTGAAAAATATCCGCCAAAAGGAGATGGCGGGATCACGGCCGGATGAGAAATCGGGTTGAGGCAAGGCTCAGGCTTACTAGTACGCAGGGAAATTGTGTATTGAGACATGCTTGAGGCCAGGGGTTTCGTGGTGAAGTGGGTTTCCATTCGATCATAGTCGAGAGACAATTGCCATTGACAACCAATTGTTACCAATAGCACTCAGCCAGTTGTTACCAATATCCTTGGGAGGCTCTAAGCCTCTAGGACCTGTTATAGGCCCTCAATGGGCCTTCGGGGGCTTGAATACCCAACCACTCATGCCTATTACAGGCCTTGGGAGATTTATTCAGCCTCCTAAAGCTTCTTATAGGCCCCGGGGGCTTGTATACCTAGCCCACAACAGGCTTAGTCAGTGATTGGGGAACTACAACATGCAATCTAAATGTTGTACTATGTGCTTTGGCTCTAGTGACATACAAGAAGTGATCTCTTATCTCTTCACTAGACCATTAGATGTTGCAAATCATAATGATATGTGGTTGAGTAATTGCATTGTGGGTGAAGTAATGTGCATCCACAATATACATCGAAAGAAGCAAGGTGCATTGTAGAATGCATGTGGGGTCCTAAGAGGGGTATCATATCAATATACTAGGTAGAAATATAAAGGGGTATAAAAAATGTTAATGAAAAAATTGATACATACAATATCTACTAAAAATAGGGGTTTTTTTAAATTAGGAAGGCATATTGGGAGGGGGTTAAAAAAACGATTTTGGAAGGTATTTTCCATTTTTTAGTGAAATTAGGGGTATTTTTTCATATGCCACGAATGAACGTGCAATGATAGCGGTTTATTGAGTGAAGCCCCCGTGAATACATTCTATTACAACATATTACGACATTGTGATTTTGATCACATCACTTGTGAAAATTTTCACAAGTCTAGAGCATTCAGTATTTTCATGGCTAGATAGTTGGATGGGTAGGCCATACCCTTGTCTCCTTGATTGGAGATGTTGCTTCTTGATGGTTGAGTGGTGGCCATGATGGTTGTCTAAGAGGCGGTGTGGTATAAAATGCTCATAAGATGATGCACTCCCTCTAATTGATGATTAAAAGGATAATTTACCAAGGTAATAAGGCAGTTAATTAGCACTTGAGAATTTCATGGAATGGGAACCCATCAACTTAGGGACTACCTAAGTTTTCAAGTGTTAATAGTTGTATTTTTTAAGTGACAAATTAATTGAGGTGTCTAACTTTGGGTTTTATAAGGTGTTGGTGAGATTAATTAAAGTCAACAAAGAAATGGAACTAATCACATTAATAAACCAAAGTGCCTAATATTTGCACTTATAAATAATTTAAAAATCACTTAATGGGGGTGCTAAGCATATAATTGAGTTTTATTTCATGAAGATTAAGGTTGAAGGGGTCTTAGATGGAACCCCCTAGGGGGGAGCACTCTGAGTCTTAATCAAAGAGAGGTCAAAGGGTAGTTGTTTGATTCAATGTGTGTGGAGTAAATAAAGCATGATGGAGGTTGCACATTCTTCAATGTTTTTTGTTGGATTCACATGAGGAAGATTCTCTTAGAGCCGGGGTGCATTACTATTTGTGGACAAGATGGATAAATCAAATAACGTGACTCCAGTAACCATATCTTCTAAAAATATTATATTATTTATTGGTCCAAGTTGGTTACTCATTGCACATCTATCAAAAATTTGTATTAAGGTTGAAGGGATCCTAGATGGAACTCCCTAGGGGGGTGCACTCCTTCTTAGTCAAAGAGAGCTCAAAGAGTGGTTGTTTGATGACACATGTGTGGAGTAAATAAAGCATGATGGAGGTTACATATTATCCGATGGTTTTTGTGGATTCACTTGAGGAAGATTCTCTTAGAGGTGCACATTACTATTTGTGGAAAAGATAGCTAAGTAAAAGCACATGACTTAAGAAACTATATCTTCTAAAAATATTATAGTATTCCTTGGTCCAAGTTGGTCTTGTTACTAGAGTGATTCTTCGGGTGTTGATTGTGGAGGAGTGCATGTCACATAATGGCTTTGTGTGATAAAACTCAATCTTATCATTCAATTTGTTAAGTAGGGAAGTTATTTCTACTTGCACTTCAATTGTCGTATTTCTAAAATGATAGTTTTAAACATTGAAGTCTATGTAATAAAGTTGTTCTATTTGCTATGTAATCTTAGTTGTCAAGAGTTCATTGTGAAACCATTTGATATAATCATCTAATAATCATTTAGTAAGAAGATTGGAATATGTTATTGTATGTCCCTCTTCCATTTGCAAGTGTTTTCATCCATGGTTTCCCATTATGATTCCATTTACCCAAGCGATTCTAGGCACTAGCCTTTTCCTTAGCCATCACTCACTGTCATTCCATATCTAAAACCCCATATTTTTGCTAAAATATGTGTCTCCCTTAAGCATCCACTCCTAGTATTTAGCAATCATACCATTAGAAAAGCATCCCTTGTGCAAGAGGAGAACTAGCACTAGATAGCAGAAGAGGGTAGTGAGGTGAAAGTAGCCCCCTATTAGTTAAATTTTTCTTATACCTAGTGATCAGTACTTTGTCACTTGGGGTGTGACATAAATTTGTAACTTTTTGGCGTTGTTGCAAGGAAGAATTCCATTTCCCAAAATATATAGTCTTGCTACATTGATATTATGAGTGCAGGTTTTTGAAGATCAATAGTTCATATGGTGACTATGTGAGGGGCAAAAGTCTTTTGTTCTATTGCGGATTTTGAATACCTTTTTGGGTGTTAAGGTGAGAAAACCCAACAAGTATTGAATTCATATCTAATCTTCACCTTGGCGACTCCGTTGAAGATATATTGTATGAAGTCTACCTCAGATTTCATTTTCAGATTATGGGTATGCAAATTTTTGTTTGCAAATTTCAGATTTAGAGAATTAAATATAGGGTGGAAAAATCATTTGCACTCAGGTTCTAACTTTTCTAACATTCATGGGTATCCAAATTAATAAGGATCCTTCAAGAAGTTGGGCTTCTAATTCTCCAAAGTTTCATGGAGATAATTCTCTTTCTTTACAACACATTGCATCATTGTTGGAATATGGTTCAATAATTAATTTTGAATATGAGGATGTAATGATGCCCTTATTTTTCCTTAGCTTGAGGTGTAGTGCAAGAGATTGGTTCCAAAACTTAGGCAAATGAACAATTTCCTCATTTTCATATTGTGTTCAAGCCTATTGTAAAATATGGGAGATCAAGGGGAACCCCCTTGAAGATTTACCCATCTCCCATAATATTATGAATGAAGAGGCCTCCATACCCAATGAGAATGTTGAAGAACAAAATTCAAATTTAGAAGAGGACATTTTAGATTTTGAAGATGAATCCAATTAAGGTGATGTTGCAACCCCAAATGAATAAAAACAAGAGTTTAATGAAGGCTCTCAAACATCCATGGAAGGTAAAAGTTGAGTAGAAAACACTCCTTTGCAAAATTATGGTTTTAATGATGTATGTTTTCATGAATTGGAAGAGGATGCATTTGAAGACAAACTTTCAAGATATAATTATACCTTCTTAGTTCAATTTTTCTTGTACCTAGTGATTAGGACTTTGTCACTTGGGATGTGAGATAAAGTTGTAACATTTTATCGTTGTTGTAGAGAAAGAAGTGTTGATGTATTTGTAACTTCGGAAGATATTCACTTGTATATTGTATTTATACTTCATTGTATCCCCAATGGAGATGTATTATTCCTCCGATTGGAAGTGTCGCCAGTTGTACTTGCAAGTGTCGCAAGTTATATTGTAAGTGTCGTAATTTATACTTGATGGGTTATTAGACCACCTTGATGGGGTCAGATATGTATGAGTCATGTGGGTTAAAGGGTTATTAGACCACCCTAGTGGGGGTCGGCCCAGTCAACATTATTTTATGTGGTTAAGTTGGGGCCAACCTAGTTAGAGTTAAAAGGCAGGTCAAGTTAGTGTATAAATAGAGAGTGTGTCTCCCTCACTTTCCACATTCTATTATTCAGTCACTTCGCATTACTGAGAGAAAGGAGGACTGCGCACAAGTGGAGGAGGAGCATGCTGCTGAAGATATCTATCTCTTTGGTTTGATCATTGTGATCCTTGTATTGATGCTTATTCTATCTCTGAGGAAGTTGCAGGGTTTTTCACCTTCTTGGTTTTCCCTGGTGAAATGTTTTATGTCTCTTGTCTCTTATGCTTGATATGTTGTACATGTTGTTCTTTCAGTTAAGATCCTAGATCATATTGAATTAAATTCCGAAAAACTAAAATGGTATCAGAGCTAGCCTGAAGTGTTAATTTTTTAGCATTAATTCAATATACTCTAGGATCTTTACTAAGAGAATAACATGTGCAGCATATCAAGTATAACAATGCATATCAATCACACCAAGCAATCACATGAGACAATAGACACACAAAGTTTCACTGAGGAAAACCATAAAGGTGAAAAAACCCACAACTTCCTCAGAGATAGAAAGAGCAATGATACACCCAAAGTACAAGAGATAGTCTTCTCCTAGCAGCTGATCCTCCTCCTCACATGTGTGCCACTTTCCAAGTGATGGAAGAGTGAGTAATGAGATGATCAAATAGAGATCTCCCGATCTCTATCTATACTTGTCTTGTCTTTCCCAATAAACTAGTGGGGCCGACTTGTCTAACTTAACCTAATAAACCATGGTTACATTAATCCGGGCCAACCCCTTACTAGGTGGTCTAATAACCCATCAGCAAGTTACAACACTTGCGACACTTGTCAATACAAATGACGACACTTTCGTATAGAGGAATAATACATCTCTATAGGAGTACAATAAAATACATAGATGAAATACATTCCGAAGTTACATATACATCAACACTCCCTCTTAACTAGGAAGGTATTTCTCAACACAGATCTGCTAGCACAAGTCTTCTTCTCTAGATCATCATCAGCAAATCATCGTCATCGTCACTGCTACTGCTATCTCAATCAATCTCCGATCTACTCGTCATAGGAAGTTCTACAGAGCCAGTCCTTTTTCATACTAGATGTAGGCCCACCACCTGCGGGTCTTCATCATCACTGGCCATATTGTGGAATCCTCAAGACGTAATATGTGAGTCAACAAAACCTCGAAAGAGCATCCCAAGACTGATTACGAGCACACAACTCAACATATCGGATCTCCCAGGACCTTTTACATGCTACTGCACAACCTGTCCACGGCCACAGAGTATCATCCTGATACTCATGATCATCGTTCACGAAGCACAACCCAGATGCACATCACATAGCACTTACATCTACGCCATGGGAGAACACATATACAACCATGCGAGAATGGCACAGCACTTATATTGCAGTCATGGGAGAACACATAAACCATGCTCAAATGGCCCAGCACTTATATCACAGCCATGGGAGAACACATCTACAACCATGCTCGAATGGCCCCGGCACTTATATCGTAGCCATGGGAGAACACATCTACAACCATGCTCGAATGGCCCCAGCACTTATATCGCATCCATGGGAGAACACATCTACAACCATTCTCGAACGGCCCCAGCACTTATATCGCAGCCATGGGAGAACACATCTACAACCATGCTCGAATGGCCCCAGCACTTATATCGCAGCCATGGGAGAACATATCTACAACCATGCTCGAATGGCCCTGGCAATTACATCATGGCCATAGGAGAACACATATGCCACCATGTTGGAAAATCCCAGCAATTACATCGCGACCATGGGAGAACACATCTACAACCATGTCTGAAAAGCTCATGTGCATCTATGTCTTCGGAACTCATCACACATAATCCAACTGATTATGTAATGTATCCACCTGATACATGTCATCACATATGATCATCCTGATCATCATCATTGCATCGTCTTGATGCATGTCATCTGGAGCAACATCCTGAAGCTCGTCATCCATGATCATCCTAATCATATAATGCATCCACCTGATGCATACCAAGTATCTACCTGATACATATCATCATACAAGATCCACCTGATCATACAATGTATCCACCCGATACATACACAGATACATTATCCACCTAATCATACAATGTATCCACCTGATATATTTCAACATACATGATCTACCTGATCATACAATGTATCCACCTGATACATATACAGATACATGGTCTAAGCATCCAACATGATGCATATACATATACATGATCCAACTGATCATAACAAGCATCCAACATGATGCATATACATAACAAGCATCCAACATGATGCGTATACAGAGCAGTAACTGGAGTGTCATCCTGATGCTCATCATCCAACACTTACATCCACAGCCATGTGAAGGATCCTCCTCTCATCATGCTTGGAATGGCTCCAACAAATGTGTCCATCACTTCTTCCTCGAACTGTTGTCAATCTAAAGAATACCAAGCCTCTCTCTGAAGTATTCAAACTTCACTCTGGCTAGTGGTTTTGTCAACACATCTGCAATCTGCTCATCTGTCGCAACATACAGGAGCTTCATTGCTCCTCTCTGCATAATATCCCTGATATAGTGATATTTGATCTCAATCTGCTTCGACCTGTCGTGGAACACCGGGTTCTCAGACAACTTCACACAACTCTAGTTGTCACAAAAGATACCAGTAGCCTCCAGCGGGAGATCAAATAACTCAAACAGTAGATTCCGGAGCCATACTGCCTCACAACTAGCCGAACATGCTGCAACATACACTGCCTCGACTGTACTCAGTGCTACGCAGGATTGTTTCGTGCTAAACCAAGAGATCACACCTGATCCCATACTGAAGCAGCACCTAGAAGTGCTCTTCCTATCTACAGAACTGCCTACCTAGTCTGAATCAACATAACCCTGCGGGTTTAAACTTTTGATTCGCATCATACTTGAGCCCATAATCAACTGTACCCTTCAGGTACCTCAGAATATGCTTTACAACAACCAAGTGAACACTCCTCGGATCTGTCAGGAACTGGCTCAATGTGTTCACTGCAAAGCAAATATCTGGTCTTGTGTTCGTCAGGTACATCAAGGACGCAATCATCTAACGATACACAATGACATCAACCAAATCAAATGAAGCATCACACAGAAGCTTCAGGTTCGATGCCATAGGTGTGGCCATGGCCTTGCAGTCCATCATCCCGAACCTCTTCAGGATCTCTACTGCATACTTCCCTTGTCCAAGGAGGATCCTATCTGCACTCTGCCACACCTCCATGCCTAGAAAATAGTTCATCATCCCCAAGTCCTTCATCTCGAACTCGGCAGCAAGCTTTCTCTTGGTATCGGCAATCAATCCATCCTCACCTATTACAAACAGGTCATCCACATATAAGAGTAGTATCACACGATTGCCTTCCTCAACCTTGTAGTAAAGGTTGGAATCTGCTTTACTCTTGGTAAAGCCCAAACTGGATAGAAAGTTGTCTATCCTACCATACCAAGTCCGAGGAGCTTGCTTCAAGCCATACAAGGCTTTCTTCAACCTGCACACATGTGACTCTCTGTCATGTGTCTCGAAACCAAGTGGTTGCTCCACATACACTTCCTCCTCGACTACACCATTCAAGAAAGCTGTCTTGACATCCATCTGGTGTATATTCCATTTCATCGCTGCAGCCAGGGCAAGTATTGATCTGATGGAAGTGTACCTGGCTACAGGAGCAAAAGTTTCTTCATAGTCTATTCCCTCTTTCTGGGAGAAGCCACGAGCTACAAATCTTGCTTTGTACTTTTCTATGCTGCCATCTGCAACATGCTTGATCTTGTAGATCCACTTGGAAGTCCCAACAGACTTCCCTTCAGGTCTTGGGACCACATCCCAAACATCATTCTTCATGATCGACTAGTACTCCTCGATCATGGCATTCTTCCCAAATCCTGGGTACTTTAATATCTTCAATATCTTCAATAGATAACTTTGTTGTTGAACAAATGTTTTAATCCTTCTTTTGTAGGTGAATGTATACGATCTTTCCTACAAAACAAATTAAATTTGCATGATTAGAAACAGCTCATAGTTTTCAAAACAAATTCTTACACATAAGGAAATATGTCATATAGTCATGCAATTATCTTAGCCAATGCTTTAATACAACATTTATCCATATCCCGTAACTTTCTAAATGCCTTCCAATCTCTACCAGAACATTGTTAAGAGTGTGCACAACTCCCAACATGTCAGCAAAGAGGTTTCGTTCTAGATAAGTAGCAATGGAATGTTATACAGTGCCATAGGCCACTTACCCATCACATGCATATTAGTAGTATATTGTTCATTAATACAATTATTCTAATATGCATAATACACAACCTAAGTCTAGGAACATAAGTATATACATCATTGAACAATATTATTTAAATGATCAGATATACAAGAAATGACAATTCAAATACTTATCTTTGTTTGTTCGTTGTGTGGACTCCCTCTCAATCTTTGCTTCCTTGCAGGAACTACTGGAGTGTGCTCCCTCTTGATCTTTGCTTCCTGGATTACCTGTCCTTGAACTTATATCCATCATCGATCACTATGCATGCTTACGAGTATCATCATTGTGTTATACATAATCATACATTCATTAGTATACTATCAAAAGAAAATAATCTTAAACATGTATAGTCATGATCATTTCAAACACAGATAATAAGCATTCTCATTCAAGGTAAGAGACATAATATGCATAAACCCTAGATCACTCAAACTTGTAACTTCATGAGTAATCATTATCAATCATACAAAAGTATAAGATCCTTTGATATAAGAAAAACATACATGGTCATCATATTTGCTAGTTATGTCTAGCAATGTTTTCTTGTTCTCTTCAATGACCTGCATAACTCATAAGTTAACCTTTGCAAAACCAAATTATAAATACCTCTATGTGATCCATGACTATGGATGAATCTTTGTCTTCATGTCACCATAGCATGTTCAGGTTGTCCCTTCAATTTGTACAATCCTCCCTCTTGCTCTCCAATCACTACTGCATCATCTATGCTCTTACCCTTTGGCCACATGAGTACTTGGCTATTTACAAATGCAACCCTCATGCCTTTGGCATTCAATGCAGATATGGAGAGTAGGTTATTCTTGAGCCCAGGTACAAATAGAACATATTTCATCTTCAAAGACTTCCCAGAGTCTAGGTTGTAGGAGGCTTCACCACTTCCTTTGATAGTATATTGATAGTCATCCCCAAGTTTCACCTTATGGGGTGACTCATGTTCAGATAGATTTGCAAAAGATTCTTTAAACCCAGTCATGTGTTTGGAAGCCCCACTATCAATAAGCCAATCATTACATGCATGAGAGATAGTACCTGTGAGAGCAGAAATTAGAACATATTCATCTTCACTAGATGAGTCATCACTTTCTTCTTTAGCCTTCTTCTTGGGAGGTTCATCATCCTCAGCAGCATGAGAATGATATCTCTTCTTGTTTCCCTTCTTCTTCTTGTTGTTGAAGCCCTTTTTGTTCTTGGGACAATCTGTAGCAAAGTGTCCCTTCTCATTACATGTGAAGCATCTCAGATCCTACTTACCCTTTTGAAAAGGTTTCTTGTGATGAGAGTGCTCCTTCTTGGGCTTGCTTCTTTTGGTGTGAGCTGTGAGAGCTTGATCTTCACTTCCCATCTTTTCTTCTCGGGCTACAAGCCTAACCTCTTCTTGTGAACATTCCTCCCACATTCTACTGAAGGAGATCAACTTCCTTCTTGCACAAATTCCTTGAATAAAGGAATCCCATGACCTAGGTAGGCCATTCAGAGTGGTCATGACAATTTCACCATTCTCCACCACTCCATCCACAGCTTCAAGTTGTTCCTTGATCTAAGAGACCTTGGAGAAATGGGATTGAATGGTCTCTCCATTCTGAAGCTTTACTCCTTTCAATTGATTCCGCAAAGTCATCTTCCGATTTGTGTTCTTTCCTTCAAATAGCTTGGTCAGGGAATCAAATATCTCCTTAGGTGTCTTCAGAGATGACACATGTGGGATGAGATGGTCTTTCATAGAATCAGTAATGATCCTATTTGCCTTAACCAAGTTCTTCTTGTGAAGAGCCTTAACCTCTTCTCCCTCTGGGACAGGGACCTCTTCACTTATATAAGTGTCCAACTCATTTTCTTCCAGGATTAACCCAATCCTATACTTCCATGCTCGAAAGTTATCATCCCCTTCAAGCTTATCCTCAAGCTTGGTGTGGTGAGATATCTTTAAAGAGTATTTCAAATGGAAATATAAAAGATTTAGGTCTTACCACTTGATTTGTTGAAAACTGGATCTGGTCCCAGATCAGGGCTTGTTGGAGAAACCCTAAAACTTCAAAGATGCACCATGATGAGCTGATCATCCTGGTATATTCAAAATTAGAGATCTTCAAGGTTTCACCCTTCAGAAATTCCTTTTAGTCTTCCCGGATTCACTAGGGAGGACCCTGAATTAGGGTTTGAGTTTCCCGGAGCTTCACCCAGACAAAAATCTTGATCCAAAGCTCTAAACTTGATTTTTCCAAGGAGCTTCCAGCTATGTCTTCAGATTTTAGAAATTCCTATTTTTGTGGAAACCCTAATTTTTAGAGCCAAAACTGAAAGTGCTCAGAATTGAATTCTGATTAGACAAAAAGATTCTCCTTGATGAGTAGAGTCAATCTACCTTACTTCATTTCCAAAATCTGTGGAGAGAAACCCAAAAAACAAGAAACCCTCATTTCCGCCACTGCACAATGTCTTCTTCTCAGGTTAGCTCTGATACCATGTTAATTTTTTAGCATTATTTCAATATACTCTAGGATCTTTACTGAGAGAATAACATGTACAGCATATCAAGTATAACAATGCATATCAATCACACCAAGCAATCACATGAGACAATAGACACACAGAGTTTCACTGGGGAAAACCATAAAGGTGAAAAACCCCACAACTTCCTCAGAGATAGAAAAGGAAATTATACAACCAAAGTACAAGAGATAGTCTTCTCCTAGCAGCTGATCCTCCTCCTCACATGTGCGCCACTTTCTGAGTGATGGAAGAGTGAGTAATGAGATGATCAAATAGAGATCTCCCGATCTCTATTTATACTTGTCATGTCTTGCCCAATAAATCAGTGGGGCCAACTTGTCTAACTTAGCCTAATAACCCATGGTTACATTAATCCAGGCCGACCCCTTACTAGGTGGTCTAATAACCCATCAGCAAGTTACAACACTTGCAACACTTGTCAATACAAATGATGACACTTCTGTATAGAGGAATAATACATCTCTATAGGAGTACAATAAAATACACAGATGAAATACATTCTGAAGTTACATATACATCAACATGAAGGAAGGCATGGTATGGAATTTATGAGACTTGTTGCACTTGCGACAAATTGGAAGCTAGGGCTTGATATTGCAAAAACCAGTCATCGTGGTACTTTCGCTATAAATCCATTTTGGCAAAGTTTCAGGTTCTGAAACTTCTGCAGGTCGTATATAACATCTCCATGTACCTTGTGTCTGAAGCACAACATCTAATTCATTATACTTTGTGATTTATGATCTATACAATATAGGGTTTCTGCATCTTCCAAATCTCAGTCATAAAAAGGTGACCTAGAAAAAAAAGTCACAACTTGGGCTAGGAAGCTCCAAATTAAATTTCGTTAAAAGTGACAAGTAGGGCACGGACTGTACTTTCACAGGTCCGATGTTCAAAGGCCGAAGTTGAACCAGTGACACATGGCACTCCGTACAAGTTCGCTCTCCTGTTTTATCCCATAAATAGGTCACGTTGCAACACTTGGCATAACTCTCTCTCAGAGAATCCAATTGAGGTCAGATCTGTGGGGTTGGAAAGATAGAAAGATCACGCTAGAAGGATATAAATATGCGCCATGATGAGCTGATCATCCTGGTATATTCATAATTTGAGATATGCAAAGTTTCACCCTTCAAAAATGCCTTTTAGTCTTCCCGGATTCACTAGGGAGGACCCTGAATTAGGGTTTGAGTTTCCCGGAACTTCACCCAACCAAAAATCTCGATACAAAGCTCTAAAATTTGATTTTTCCAAGGAGCTTCCAACTATGTCTTCAGATTTCAAAAATTCCTATTTTTGTGGAAACCCTAATTTTTAGGGCCAAAACTGAAAGTGCTCAGAATTGAATTCTGATTGGACAGAAAGATTCTCCTTGATGAGTAGAGTCAATCTACCTTACTTCATTTCCAAAATCTATGGAGAGAAACCCAATAAACAAGAAACCCTTGTTTCCACCACTGCACAATGTCTTCTTCTCAGGTTAGCTCTGATACCATGTTAATTTTTTAGCATTAATTCAATATACTCTAGAATCTTTACTGAGAGAATAACATGTACAGCATATCAAGTATAATAATGCATATCAATCACACCAAGCAATCACATGAGACAATAGACACACAGAGTTTCACTGGGGAAAACCATAAAGGTGAAAAACTCCACAACTTCCTTAGAGATAGAAAGAGCAATGATACAACCAAAGTACAAGAGATAGTCTTCTCCTAGCAGTTGATCCTCCTCCTCACATGTGCGCCACTTTCCGAGTGATGGAAGAGTGAGTAATGAGATGATCAAATAGAGATCTCCCGATCTCTATTTATACTTGTCCTGTCTTTCCCAATAAACCAGTGGGGCCGACTTGTCTAACTTAGCCTAATAACCCATGGTTACATTAATCTGGGTCGACCACTTACTAGGTGGTCTAATAACCCATCAACAAGTTACAACACTTGCGACACTTGTCAATACAAATGACGACACTTCCGTATAGAAGAATAATACATCTCTATAGGAGTACAATAAAATACATAGATGAAATACATTCTGAATTTACATATACATCAACATGAAGGAAGGCATGGTATGGAATTTATGAGACTTGTTGCACTTGCGACAAATTGGAAGCTAGGGCTTGATATAAAAAAAACCAGTCGTTGTAGCACTTTCGCTATAAATCCATTTTGGCGAAGGTTCGGGTACTGAAACTTCTACAGGTCGTATATAACATCTCCATGTACCTTGTGTCTGAAGCACAACATCCAATTCGTTGCACTTTGTGATTTATGATCTATACAATCTAGGGTTTCGGCATCTTCCAAATCTCAGTCATAAAAAGGTGACCTAGGAAAAAAAGTCACAACTTGGGCTAGGAAGCTCCAAATTAAATTTCGTAAAAAGTGACAGGTAGGGCACATACTGTACTTTCACAGGTCCGTTATTCAAAGGCCGAAGTTGAACCAATGACACGTGGCACTCCGTACAAGTTTGCTCTCATGTTTTATCCCATAAATAGGTCATGTTGCAACACTTGACATAACTCTCTCTCAGAGAATCCAATTGAGGTCAGATCTGTGGGGTTGGAAAGATGATAGGTCAGGATACCACAAGCCGAAGTTTCAGACTCTGTGGATCTGAAATTTTGGAGTTACACCAAAAACAATAAGGTGCATATTTCTATCAAAACAGAATTGGATTCTGAGCACCTTCATTCTTGGCTTGTTTGTACTTCGGGAATTTAGGGATTCAGAGAAAGTTGGAATTTTTGGAATCGAAGACCAAGGATGGATTCTCCTCATCAAAATCGAAATTTAGAGACCAAGATCGAATTTTTTGGTTGGGTAGAAGGTCGGGCTTGATCAAACCCTAGTTCGGGATTTTGATAGGAAAGGTGGAAAATTAGGGCTTCTGCAAAAGTTGGAATTTTTTAAATCTGTGACCACGGCTGGAAGCTCCTCAGAAAAATCGAAGTTTAGAACACAAGATCGAACTTTTTGGATGGGCAGAAGACCGGGCTTTATCAAACCCTAGTTCGAGATCTTGTCTAGAAGATCCAAAGGTTTCAAAGGAAATTATGAGGGGTCAAATTTTGGAGATTTCAAAATTGAAGTATACCAGCTTGATCAGCTCAGCAAGGCGTATCTTTTCATCCAATCAGAAACTTGAATTTCAAAGTTTGAATTTTTAGGGTTTCTCTGACAAACCCTAATCCAGCTCCAGATCCAGTTTCAGCAAATCAAAGTGGATTGGGTTAATCCTAGAAGAGAATGAATTGGACACCTCCATAAGTGAAGAAGTTCCAGTTTTAGAGGGAGATGAGGCTAAGGGTTTACATAAGAAGACTACAAGCAATCTCGACAGGTATGACTTGAGGAGATACAGGTATGTTTTGAAATTTGTTCATGATTAAATTTACGATATGTTTGTCTTCATATTATTGAGGTTAGTACAATATTGATTAAATTTATGATATGCTTGTTCATGATTAAATTTATGATATGTTTGTCTTCATATTATTGAGGTTAGTACAATATTGATTAATTTTAGACTTGTCTTATTACCCTAGTAAAAGTATGAATGCATGTGAATGATAGAAGACATTCATTGATTAGGGTTATGACACTTATGATTGTACTAATGCACTGTGGTGTTGTATGAGGTTGATGTTGTCCACTAACATGAAAGGTACATCAAGAAAGTCAAATCAACTTCTAGTTCAAGAACATATGACCATGGTGACATGAAGACAAAGACTCATCCATAGCCATTATAGAAGCTTTACTTACGAGGTATGTATAATTTGGTTCTACAATGGTTAACTTATGAGTTATGCAGGTTACTAGCACAAGTCATTGAAGAGAACAAGAAGACATTATGTGGGTATGTTAGGCATAACTAGCAAGCATGACAATCCAGGTATGTTTTTCCTATATCAAGTTAGAATCCTATCTTGTGTTAGGATCTCTTATATAAGTACTTTTGTATGAATGATAATGATTATTCATGAAGTTAGAAGTTTAAGTAATCAAGGGTTTATGCATATTATGTTTCTTACTTTAATTGATGATATGACTAACCAGAAGAGTCCTATGGTCAAATAAGAATATGCATGGGTAAAATAAGTCTTCCTTGAAACCTTGAAAATTAACGCTTATTACCTATGTATGAAATGATCATGACCATACATATTTAAGATTATTTAGAATCATAATGTTTTGATAGTATTGAGATTATACTAATGAATGTATGATTATGTATGAGATCTTGAGGATGACACAATAATGACACTAGTGCACACTTAAGCATGCATAGTGGTCCAGGATGGATATAAGTTCAAAGACAGATAATCAAGGAAGCAAAGATCAAGAGGGAGGACACTCCAGTTGTTCCTGCAAGGAAGCAAAGATTGAGAGAGAGTCCACCCTACAACCAAACAAAGATAAGTATTTGAATTGTCATCTCTTGTATATATGATTACTTAAATGATGTTTTCTAGTCATGTACATACTTATGTTCCTAGATTTAGGATATGTATTATGCATATTAGAAAAGTTGCATTAATGAACAAGATACTACTAATATGCAAGTAATGGGTAAGTGGCCTATGGTACTGTACAACATTCAATTGCTACTCATCTAGAATAAAACCTCTTTGCTAACAAGTTGGGAGTTGTGCACACTCTTAACAAATGTTCTGGTAGAGATGGAAGGCATCTAGAAAGTTACCGTGTCAATACGGGATATGAATAAATGTTGTATTGAAGCATTGGCTAAGATAATTGCATGACTGTATGACATATGTACTTATGTGTAAAGATTTTGTTCTGAAAATATGAGAAGTCTCTAATCATGCAATTGAATTTGACTTGTAGGAAAGATCGTGTACAATCACCTACAAAAGAAGGACAACAACATTTGTTCCAACAACGAAGTTCAAGAAAACTTTCTATTGAAGATATTGAAGAATCTAAAGTTCCCAGGATCTAGGATGCATTAATGGAAGAATGCCATGATCGAGGAATACCAGTCGATCATGAAGAATGATGTTTGGGATGTGGTCCCAAGAAGAGAAGGGAATTATGTTGTGACTTCCAAGAGGATCTACAAGATCAAGCATGCTGCAGATGGTAGCATAGAGAAATACAAGGTGAGATTTGTAGCTCATGGCTTCTCCCAGAAAGAGGGAATAGACTATGAAGAGACTTTTGCTCTTGTAGCTAGATACACTTCCATCAGAACAGTACTTGCTCTGGCTGCAGTGATGAAGTGGAAGATAAACCAGATGGATGTCAAGACAGTTTTCTTGAATGGTGTAGTCGAAGAGGAAGTGTATGTGGAGCAGCCACTCGGTTTTGAGACACATGATAGGAAGTCATATGTGTGCAGGTTGAAGAAAGCCTTGTATGGCTTGAAGCAAGCTCCTAGGACTTGGTATGGTAGGATAGACAACTTTCGATCTAGTTTGGGCTTTACCAAGAGTAAAGTGGATTCCAACGTTTACTACAAGGTTGAGAAAGGCAACCCAGTGATACTACTACTATATGTGGATGACTTGTTTGTTACAGGTGAGGATGGGTTGATTGCCGACACCAAGAGGAAGCTTGTTGTCGAGTTCGAGTTGAAGGACTTGGGTATGATGCCTTACTTTCTAGGTATGGAGGTGTGGCAGAGTACAAATGGTACCTTCCTTGGACAAGGAAAGTATGCAATAGAGATCCTGAAGCGGTTCGAGATGATGGACTGCAAGGCCATGGCCACACCTATGGCATCGAACCTGAAGCTTCTGTATAATGCTTCATCTGATCCGGTTGATGTCACGGTGTATCATTAGATGATTGGGTCCTTAATGTACTTAACGAACACGAGACCAGATATTTTCTTTGCGATGAACACATTGAGCCAGTTCCTGACGGATCCGAGAGGTGTTCACCTAGTTTCTATAAAGCATATTCTGAGGTACCTAAAGGGTACGGTAGATTATGGGCTCAAGTATGATGCGAATAAAAAATTTAACCTGGAGGGTTATGTTGATTCAGATTGGGCAGGCAGTGCTGCAGATAGGAAGTGCACTTCTGGGTGTTGCTTCAGTATGGGATCAAGGGTGATCTCTTGGTTTAGCAGGAAGTAGTCCTACGTAGCACTGAGTACAGTCGAAGCAGAGTATGTCGCAGCTTGTTCGGCCAGTTGTGAGGCAGTATGGCTTAGGAAGCTACTGTTTGAGTTATTTGATCTCCCGTTGGATGCTACTAGTATCTTTTGTGACAACCAAAGTTGTGTGAAGCTGTCTGAGAACCCAGTGTTCCATGACAAGTCGAAGCACATTGAGATCAAATATCACTATATCAAGGATATGGTGCAGAGAGGAGCAGTGAAGCTCCTGTATGTTGCGACGGATGAGAAGGTTGCAGATGTGTTGACGAAACCACTAGCCAGAGTGAAATTTGAATACTTCAGAGAGAGGCTTGGTGTTCTTCAGATTGAAGATACTTCGAGGAAGAAGTGATGGGACACATTTGCAGGAGCCATTCCAAGCATGGTGAGAGGAGGATCCTTCCCATGGCTGTGGATGTAAGCGTTGTGTGATGAGCATCACGACGATGCTCCAGTTATTGCTTTGGATATACATCAGGGATTCTTTATATGATCAATTGGATCATGTATATGTATATGCATCAGGTGGATGCTTTGTATGATCAGTTGGATCATGTATGATGACATGCATCAGGACGATGTAGTGACGATGATCAGGATGATCATGTGTGATGAGTATCAGGATGATGCTCTAGATGACATGCATCAGGACGATGCAGTGACGATGATCAGGATGATCATGTGTGATGAGTATCAGGACAATGCTCTGGATGACATGCATCAAGACGATGCAGTGACGATGATCAGGATGATCATGTGTGATGAGTATCGGGACGATGCTCTGGATGACATGCATCAGGACGATGCTATAATGATGATCAGGATGATCATGTACATCAAGATGATGTATGGTGAGTATCAAGTTGATACTTCGTGGCCGTGGACAGGTTGTGCAGATAAGCATATAATAGCGCCCTGGGAGATTTGCAGATACTCTTTCGAGGTTTTTCCTATGGCATATAATAGCGCCTTGGGATATCTGGCAAATGCTCTTTCGAGGTTTTGCTTGGGAGGACATATAATAGCGCCCTGGGAGATTTGCAGATACTCTTTCGAGGTTTTTCCTATGGCATATAATAGTGCCCTGGGATATCTGGCAGATGCTCTTTCGAGGTTTTGTCCTATGGCATATAATAGCGCCCGCGGAGATCCGATAGGTTGAGCAGTATGCTCGTAATCATTCATGGGATGCTCTTTCGAGTTTTTGCCATGACCACATGTAATATCACCCTGGGAGATCCGATAGGTTGAGCAGTATGCTCGTAATCATTCCTGGGATTCTCTTTCGAGGTTTTGTGGTGACCACATGTAATAGCGCCCTGGGAGATCTAATAGGTTCAGCAGTATGCTCGTAATCGGTCCTGGGATACTCTTTCGAGGTTTTGTGGTGGGGTCACATGTAATAGCGCCCTGGGAGATCTTGCCGGTCGTGCTTAGGCACATAAAGGATCCTGGGATACTCTTTCGAGGTTTTGTGACGCACGTAATAAGTCCTGAGGATTCCATAGTATGGTCAGTGTTGATGAAGACCTACAGGTGGTAGGCCTACATCCACCATGAAAAGGGGCTGGCTCTATAGAACTTCCTATATCGAGAAGAATTAAGAGATTCCCAGTGATCGAGATGTCGAGTACAGCAGCAGTGATGATGAGGATGCTTCGGGATCTAGTGATGATGATCCAGCTCCAGAATTGAAGACTTGTGCCTATATGTATTGATGACCTGTGTCTTGAGAATACCTTCCTAGTTAAGAGGGAGTGTTGGTGTATTTGTAACTTCGGAAGATATTCACTTGTATATTGTATTTGTGCTTCATTGTATCCCCAACGGAGATGTATTATTCCTATGATTGGAAGTGTCGTCAGTTGTACTTGCAAGTGTCGCAAGTTATATTGTAAGTGTCATAATTTATACTTGATGGGTTATTAGACCACCTTGATGGGGTCGGCCCTGTATGAGTCATGTGGGTTAAAGGGTTATTATACCACCCTAGTGGGGGTCGGCCCAGTCAACATTATGTTATGTGGTTAAGTTGGGGCCGACCTAGTTAGAGTTAAAAGGCAGGTCAAATTAGTGTATAAATAGAGAGTGTGTCTCTCTCATTTTACACATTCTATTATTCACTCAATTCGCATTAGTGAGAGAAAGGAGGACTGCGCACAAGTGGAGGAGAAGCATGCTGCTGAAGATATCTATCTCTTGGGTTTGATCATTGTGATCCTTGTATTGATGCTTATTCTATCTCTGAGGAAGTTGTGGGGTTTTTCGCCTTCTTGTTTTTCCCCGGTGAAATGTTGTGTGTATCTTGTCTCTTGTCTCTTATGCTTGATATGTTGTACATGTTGTTCTTTCAGTTAAGCTCCTAGATCAGATTGAATTAAATTCTGAAAAAACTAACAAGAAGTCCATTTCCCGGAATATGTAGTCTTCCTACATTGATATTATGAGTGCATATTTTTCAAGATTAATAGCTCATATGGCAACCACACAAGGGTAAAGTCCTTTGTCCTGTTGCAGATTTTGACGACCTCGTTGGGTGTTAAGGTGAGCACTCACAACAAGTATTGAATGCATATCTAAGCTTCACCTTGGTGATTCCATTTAAGATATATTGTATGAAGTCTACTTCATATTTTGTTTTCAGACTATGGTTATTCAGCTTTATGTTTGCATATTTTCAGATTTAAAGTAAATATGAGGTGGATAGATAATCTACACCCATATTTTGATTTCTCTAACATTCATGGGTATATAAATCTCTTTCAAGAGGGTGGGCTACAAATTCTCCAAATTTTTATGGAGATAATTCTCTTGCTTTACAACACATTGCATATTTGTTGAAATATGCTTCAATAATTAATGTTGAATATGGATGTAGTGATGCTCTTGTTTTTCCTTAGCTTGAGGGGTAATGCAAGAGATTGGTTTCAAAGCTTAAGAAAAGGAACAATTTCCTCATTTTCATATTGTATTCAAACCTATTATAAAAGATGGGATATTAAGGGAAAACCCCTTGACGATTTCTCTATCTCCTATAATATTATTAATGAGGAGGCACACATACCTAATACGCATATTGAAGATGAAAATTTGGATTTAGAATATGGTATTTCAAATTTTTAAGATGAAGCCATTGAAGGTTATGTTATAGCCCCAAATGAAGAAAAAAAAGAGCTTAAGGAAGGCCCTCAAAAATCCATGGAAGGTAAAAGTTTAGTAGAGAAGACTCCTTTGCAAAATTATGATTTTAATGATATATGTTTTCATGAATTTGGAGAGAATGCATTTGAAGACAAATTTTTTAGTCAATATATAATTATAAATTTGTTTGAGGATGGAAAATCAAGTAATGAAATTAATATTCGTAATCATAATGGGGATGAGAATCATTAAGATTTATATGGAGACCCCGTCAAATTTTTGAAGATGTATATGTTGATTTTCAGTCTTTTGGGCAATGTTATTGTGTTAATGAGTTGTTGACCAGAATAAATGTCCTAGGTAAACAAAAAGAGTTACAACCCGATCCAAGGGTGTTCAGAAACCATCAGTCGTTCAAATAGCTGGGCCCAACGGATTTAACGGCACCGTTAGCCGACCTACAACTAATCCTAATCTAACTAACAACTAAATAAATAAAATAAATAAATAAAACTAATTACAAGTAAATACAGTGTGTACAAATCTATAACGATTTTCTCGGCAAGTCTCAGGGAGACTTATCGTTTAAATAGAAAATAATAAATAGAAACTTTAAACAAAAGATATGAAATTTTTGGTTTGCTTT
This sequence comes from Larix kaempferi, assembly GCA_027924585.1. Taxonomy (NCBI): domain Eukaryota; kingdom Viridiplantae; phylum Streptophyta; class Pinopsida; order Pinales; family Pinaceae; genus Larix; species Larix kaempferi. Next base: position 5,655,637 of record BSBM01000802.1, on the reverse strand, counting down.
GTTTTCATTTAAATTTCTAATAGTAACAAAATCTAAGCACAAATAAAAGAAATGAATAAAACTTAAATAACATCCTACTACTTGGCCAAGTAAATTATTATTAATGATGACATATGAATTTATGACATCTCTTCATTTCCTGTATCACAGCTGAAAACATTCAACCATAACAAACAGAAATTGAAATAGACCAAACAAATCATAGATCGACTCTCAAACAAGCAGAATCTTAGTCAAAACTTGATCCGAGAGTAATCTAAATTCATGAATAAGACAAGTCATATAGTTTCTAGTAAATCCAAATTATGTATGAAAAATATATGCAACAAAAATCTCAATCAACGGTGTACAACAAAATTGATTGAATGAAGAATCACAAGCATAATGACTGAAGAGAAATAATTCTAATTTAATAAAGAACACAATCATCTAAAAATGAATAATTTCTCCTACATAATACAGACTAAGAATCTCGATAAACAAGAATTGGTATAAACCTTTCAAGTATTTTTGTACTTTCAACTTCGAATGACAATTCATAAGGAAAATAACAGTTTAATCTTGTAACTGCAAAGGAAACTCAATCACAACATTCAATTACAAGATTCAAAGAAAATAATAACAACCAAAGAAAATAGCATTATATTTCAGATCCATGCATATTTAAGAAATTTTTCTCATACACATAAACCCAAAGATATAGATGCAAAATAAACATGCGTTACTACTTCTCAAAAACAGTGGTACACACCAAGTTCCAGTAGAATCTTTTTTCATCTCATGTCATTTGAGAATATATATACAGACTGATCATAATCATTTCCTCGTACATGACAATTGAACCTCCCAAAAATTGAGGATCGAAAATTATTAATTTAGGAAATATGTTAGTATCATCCTGAAGGTCAATATACTGAGGATGATGCTTAGAAAATGAAACCCTCGTCACAAGAGGTCTCTACCCATCCATTTAAAGAAGATTAGCAAATCACAGTTTTTGTTCCTCAAACCAGTTCTCAATCGAAATCTCTTAATGATCAGGGTAAATAGAGTAGAATTTATGATTTTACATCTCGAGGTGTTGTTCTGATTTAGTTTACATTAGGTACAGCAAAGGTTGAAGACACACCAAGTTGAAAAGAAAGGATGCACACATACCTCAAAGCGATGATACATCAAGAGCGTAAAGGTGCACCACCAAGGTGTAAAGTCCCACTAAGTTGTGGACCATGAAGGCGCAAGACACACAAAGGATGACACATCACTAGCGTAGAAGATGACATGTGGAAAATGCACAATTCGTGAAGTATGGAAGAAGGGTTTCCACAACCAACTTGTGGACATACAATATGTGTTGGACTTGTATAAATAGAGATGCAAGTTGGAGATTTCAAGTAAGCTTTAGGGCGAGAGCATAAGAGATTCAAGTGTTTGTTGCAGTTTGATATTCGGGACATCAAAGGGCTCGAGGACAGAACGAAATGATCTAGCAAGGATCCGAGCGTGCACATGCAGCAGAATGCAGAATTGATGGTGCGCATAATGATGTTGTTGATCTGTGACGGGTGTGCAAGTACTAAAAGGAAGAAATATTGAAGTATGCGCAATTGCGTGAAAGACTGAATGATAGGATTACAGACAGCACGTAGATAGTCACAAATGTTGTAAGTAAGACAGAATCATAGAGACCGAACTGAATCATATCAGGTGATGCGTAGATGTCTAGTTGATGCATAAAGACTAAAGTGAAGTGTGTGAATTTGAGAAGACCATCTGATGAATGACGACAGAGAAGTAGCAAGATCCAGCGAGCGCGCCATGATGCAGATGATCTGAGACAAGTGTGTTAAACTGAAGGGATGAATCTATTGATGCATGACATGTCGCAGATTGTCTAAAAGATGGTGGCACTTATACAGAACAGACCCATTAGTAAGTGTGCAATTCCATCTGTTACTAGTGCAGTATCTCTGTTGACCAACGCGACTCCAGTCGACAGGGGTTCCACTTCACTATCGACACATGCCGCAGTCTCCCTGGGCACCGGCCAGGGCAGGTTTTATCCCCCCCAGCAACACCTGCAGAGCAGATGAGGTCTCACCCAAGGCATCCAGGAAGAGCAGACGGAACCATGTTTCCGCCGAAGAAGGAGGAGGGTTGCGGCTACATGAACTAACTCTATTGCAACACTAAACCGGAATTTCAAACATTTGACATGTATTCGTAATGCATTATTCAATCGCAGCATTCATTATCATCGCAGTAATAACAATAAAGCAACATTGCATCAAGGAAACATAGCATTATTCATGAAGTGTGACATTGTACTACCACAAATAACAGAAAGAACCCAAGGGTTGCACCAAAACAGTTTCATCATATCATATTATTACCGCAAAACCTTAGATACAATATCTCCTCAAGATCAAGTCTCGGCAATACATTACAGATGCGCAGAAATACCCAAAAACATGCGCTTATTCACCTTTATTCCACTCCTATCTCCTTTTGCCTCTCTTCTCCTCCCTTCAATACCTACGACTCTTATCTATATATAGGCTTCCTCCGTTACAATGCTTGTCCACTTACTAACAATTTCCTAACCGACATTTGGACAAGTGACCCAATATCTAACTAACTTGGTACAAAACCGACCAAAAACCCGCATTCTGCAGTATAACCGACTCAAGATTACATAATATGTGGTCCAAATGACCAAAAACCCGCATTCCGCGGTACAATTGACCCAAAATACATAACTAATCTTCCGCTCCTTTCCATTCACGTCATCTTTTGCCTTGTTGCAGCATCGGCGATGCTGTGATAGCACTCTACCAAACCACCTGCCAACAGGCCCCCAACACAATCTTGTGGCTCGCCCTCGAGCCACATCAACTGCTGGACATGGTGCATTCGGACCGAACTATGTTTCTTCAACTGTTCTTGCTGTCTGGATCACGCGGTGTTGTTATACTCCTTCTGGTACATTGATTGTCATGTACTTCTAACCCAAAAGTGCTCATCGCCCGACATGCTGTCATGTACCTCTTAAACTCATCCTCCAGTCTCGAGGAATCTAGTGCAGACTGAGGAGAAGTTTACGAACAGCGCCGAGGTGCAAACCAAACCAACGGCTCTGGCACATCTGTTTCGCACTGGTAACCACAAGTCACAGGGACCCGGGGGCAACGACCCCCCCCCCCCCGTTTGTGTGGTCGTCGAGACCACGAGACTTCGAACCATCACCAACTGCCTAGACATCTCGGACGAAACTTCATGCTTGTAACCCCGGGGTGTCCGAGGCGCATCCTGCTCCAGGCACTCATGCGCACTCGTCGTTCAGGCCCTTAACGCACCTGGTGTGCTACCACACGAAATGAAATGGATCATTTCCACAGCCTCCTTGGAATTCCTAACTTAACAAAATTCCAGACCCTTGCGTAGCATAACCCTTCTTAACTAAAACAATCTCTGTGTGCTTACTCTCCGTAGGTCCTCTATTTATACGGCGCACAATGCGATTGATGAGGCATCCACATGTACATGGAACTCCTTACTCCAATCCGGAAATACCAGTATTGGTGCCGAAGCCATCTTCGTCTTCAGTGTGTCGAAACTATCTTGACATTCCGGAGTCCATTGAAATAGCGCATCTTTCTTCAGCAATTTCTCCATAGGGGCGGTGATCGCTGCATATCCCTTGATGAACTTGCGATAATACCCCGTATGCCCCAGAGTCGCTCGTAACTGCTTAACAGTGGTCGGTGGTTGTAAACCCAAAATGAGCGCAATCTTAGCTGGATCGACCAACAACCCTTGCTTACACACAATATGACCCAATAATATCCCAAATGGTGCACAAAAAATACATTTCTTCAAGTTCAGCGATATTTGGTGCTGTCAGCAACGCTCAAGCATTAACCGCAGATTGGCCAGATGATCGCAGATCAACCCGTAAACTGTCCAATCATCCATGTATACTTGCAAAAAATTATGAATAAAGTCTTTAAATGAAGCAACAACAACCCGAGAGAATATCGCATGTGCATTCTTCAAACCAAACGACATTACTGTGTACTGAAAGTAGCCCCATTCAGTAACAAAAGTTGTCTTATAGCGATCTTCTTTGGTAATGCGAATCTCATGGTAGCCAGAGAACCCATCGGTGAATGAGTACATCTCCTGGCTGCCCACCCCTTCAAGTACTTCCTCAGTAAATGGGGTCGGAAAAGGGTCGTGCAAGCAGGCATCATTTAACTTCCGCAAGTCAACACAAATGCGCACCTCACCGGTTTTCTTGTCCTGCACCACCATAGGGCTGATCCATTCGGACTCTTCCACTAGTTCAATAATACCAGCATCCAACATGCGATCGAGTTCTGCCTTGACCTTCTCCTAAGTCGCGGATTCAGTCGATAAGGTCGCTTTCGGACTGGCTTAGCATCTGGTTTTAAAGGAGTCCTCATCTCCTCTAAATCACCCAGGATCCCCTTCATATCAGAAAACTTCGTAGGAAACAAGTCTTGAAACTCATGGAGTAAATCAGTGACCTTACTCATCATCTCGTCATCCCAATACTCCCCAACATTTACAAACTTGGGAGTGGCCTCTATGTCGATATTGAGCTTACGAAGCTTCAATGGTTGACTGAACGGATTACTTGGCGCAGCAAGTGGAACCACGTCGCGACTTCCTTCAGATTCAGGAATGTTTTGACATTCTGGGGATCGTCCTCATCCTCTGGTCCACCAGTGATGTTGAAGCATTCCATAAGAGACTGCATCTGACAGTATGTGTGCGGGTCGATAGGGTAGGGCGCTGGAACAACCTGAAGTACCACATCGCGGATGAGCTGTAAGGTGTTATTGACGTCAGGGTTGGCATCCGCAAAAGTGAACGTATGAGTGAAACAGACCATCAACTCCCCCCATGTTGTAATTTCTCGGCGCAACTCGACTGCAGTATACCATGAGCGCGGCATCTCATCTAAGGTATGGATAAAAGCATGGACCCACTCATCTCTGGGTCGCGCTACCCATAATCGTTGTCATTCCATCACATGATCACTCGGATTCTTCCGGCCATCATACTTGCCAGTATGATAAACCTCAGTATCGCCGAACCAGACCATCATCAACCTTCGACACTGTGACCAACCATCAATAGATTTCTTGTGTGTCACCCACCAGCGTGCTGGAGCAGCCTTCAGTGCTTCCTCCAATGCCAGTAACCGCTGTGGTTCTGAGACCCGTTCTTCAAATTCCGTCAAAAAGTTGGTTAAGCCAGGCAACCCCTCATAGACTAGCAGTGTGATTGTTTCTGTCGCAACACGACATAAAGATTGCGTAATTAAGCCACACTTCCGGAACGACACTTCGTGCAAGCGGTTCTGCCAATGTTCTAATGCATCATCAGAGTCGGAAGACGCAGAGCTCTCGCTGGGCCAACCCAGCTCACCGTTGGCAGTGAGATGAATATAGTCTTCAGAAATATTGAATGCATGGTCGCATCCTGTGGGATCGTCATCTTTGACAAGTTCAACGTATCGGCGTCCTTCGGCCAGATCTAACAGGGCTATGACTCTGAAATCGCGATTCTCAAAGGTCATCATGCGCTTCTTGAAGTTGATTATAAGAACCATTTGTTGACCAACGCGACTCCAGTCGACAGGGGTTCCACTTCACTGTCGACACATGCCGCAGTCTCCCTGGGCACCGGCCTGGGCAGGTTTTATCTCGCCCAGCAACACCTGTAGAGCAGATGAGGTCTCACCCGAGGCGTCCAAGAAGAGGAGACGGAACCATGTTTCCGTCGAGGAAGGAGGAGGGTTGCAGCTACATGAACTAACTCTATTGCAACACTAAACCAGAATTTCAAACATTTGACATGTATTCGTAATGCATTATTCAATCGCAGCATTCATTATCATCGCTGTAATAACAGTAAAGCAACATTGCATCAAGGAAACATAGCATTATTCATGAAGTGTGGCATTGTACTACCACAAATAACAGAAAGAACCCAGGGGTTGCACCAAAACAATTTCATCATATCATATTATTACCGCAAAACCTTAGATACAATATCTCCTCAAGATCAAGTCTTGGCAATACATTATATATGCGCAGAAATACCCAAAAACATGCGCTTATCTTCACCTTGATTCTACTCCTATCTCCTTCCGCCTCTCTTCTCCTCCCTTCAATACTTACAACTCTTATCTATATATAGGCTTCCGCCATTACAATGCTTGTCCACTTACTAACAATTTCCTAACCGACATTTGGACAAGTGACCCAATATCTAACTAACTTGGTACAAAACCAACCAAAAACCCACATTCTGCGGTATAACTGACTCAAGATTACATAATATGTGGTCCAAAGGACCAAAAACCCGCATTTCGCGGTACAATTGACCCAAAATACATAACTAATCTTCTGCTCCTCGCCATTCGCGTCATCTTTTGCCTTGTTGCAACATCGGAGATGCTGCGATAGCACTCTACCAAACCGCCTGCCAACAATCTCAGAGCAGCAAACTATCAAGTAAAGGCATGTTGTAGGCACAACAGATCCCATTATTTAATTCAATAATGGGAGCCCCAACTCTTATTTTCAAAGGTAATTTTCAATTCCCTTACTTATTTTGGGGTTGTTATGATTTTTTATCATATATTTCATTTCATTTGTCATGTTTCAATCCAACTAATAAATTTTCTCTTCAAAAATTTATGGATTTTGTGTGTTTTTGTGAGTTGGGGAAAGCATAAATTTTCTTCAAAATTTGTCATTTCCGCAACCTGCAATCTGCAATCCGCAATGCGGATTGCAGATGCTTAGTCATTTGGGTTTGAACTTCCTTCTTTCCGCAACCCGCAATTGCGGATTGAGGATGTCGGAAATGATTTTTGAATAAATTGTATTTTCTTTTCTGCAACCCGCATTGCGGATTGCGGATTGCGGAAAGAGTTTGAAAAATAAATTTCGCTTTGCGTTTCCGCAATCTGCAACCCGCAATTGTGGATTGCGAAAAGCAGAACGAACATGGTTTCTAATAATTTTATTTGTGATTCCACAACCCGCAACCCACAATTGCAGATTGCGGAAACTTTTGGTTCACTTATATTTAAAGTTGCAATTCCGCAACCCGCAACCCGCATTGTGGATTGCAAATTGCGGAAATCATATATATTGTTGCAAAAATAAATTCCGCAACTTTCCGCTTTTCATTTTTAAATCTTAGCCGTTGATTTGGTTTGATCCTACGACCCAAATTTCATTCCGCAAGTTTGTTAAATATTTCAAAATTTTGTTTTTTTTACCATTTTCAATTTCGTGAATCACCTACGACAAAGATTTTACTGCGAGTTTTTACCAGGGTTGTTTTCCTGTCTCTTTCGTCAGCACAGGTTGGTTTTCTTCCTTCTCCTATAGGTTGTTTGTGGATTTTCCTTATTTTGAAAATTGTTTAATTGATTGGTTTATTTATTTATCAGAATTTACCAGTCATCCACCACGTCGAGATTTACCCATTCCAGGACAACCCAAAAAGACCTAAAAAACAAAGACCCTAACTCTGGCATTCTCGCCGATACTAGTGACAGTGTCTGAAACCTATCAACTCGATTGGTCACGAATTTATGCTATCTTTGACAATGATGACCTCTCGGAAATTCAGGAAAACCAGTCTTACTGTAAGAATATCAGAGATTCTCAGTTGCATGCAATAGCGGCCAGACTAGCAATTTTGCCCTACACAGACCCTGTAAAGTGGATAATTGACCATGCGGACCCCAAAGACCATTCTTTCAACGACAAGGCAGCGTCCCAGCTGACTTCTTTCCGCTCAGAAGTTTTTGTTAGAGCATATGCCCTTAGACCGGCCAGCCAATTTCTCAATGCAACTTTCCTAGATTCTGTAAAGACCCGGTTTAACTTTGATGAAATGATAAAATCCTGGATGAGAAACCCAGCCAGTTTTGCACCCAAAGTCAATAATTCCTACCCTATTTCGTGGTTCAAGGAACCCTTTTCCCTCCTAGCAGCCATGCTTTCCATACTTTATGGCTTGCCAAATTGTTCTGTGTTTAAAATTGAAGGGGCACCTGTTGCTCATCATGTTCTCACGACAAGGGAATCTTTTAATTGGGCTCAAATTCTTTCAGCAGAGTTAAAGAAAGCAATTGCATGTTACCAGAAAACATCGGCCTCTAGGAAGCCTCCTTTTTACTACTCAGCTTATGTTTTCGATGTATTTTGTTCAGCCCTCCAGTTCCCCTCCATGGAATGGAATTGGACCCTTTCAGCACCCCGGGTTCACATATACTGTTCAGCATTGTGGGAAGATAACTTTATACCTCTGTTGTATGACATTTGTGATAATTTCTTTGGAGCAATTTATCAGAAGATATTCAAGGAAGATGCACCTGCCTTCTCTTCTCATGCTAAAACACTTATCCCCACTATTGGTGATTGGTATGTGGGAGAATACTTCTCCTATATTAGAGTTTGGGGAAGTGATACAGTTCATTTGCTGCCAAGGATAGTCCCAGATAAGTTGTTGCTAGAGGAGATTGCTTATCAAACAGTTACTGATGGAGTGTTCCTAAAGTTGACTGGACCTAAAAGAAAAAGATGGCCCAAATTCCCATTGAACCTTGGGTCTTTGATCATTCAGAACTCAACACATGCTGCAGTGTTGGGGAAGAAAATGGTTTCCCTAAAACTGGGAAAAGCTCCCAAAAGGAAGCATGATCCCAAGGCGTTCTTCGCTAACCACTATGAAGAACCTACAACAATTAATTAATAAGAATATGCAAAATAACAGAAATGACAGAACTCTGAATCACTTTTATATTGATCGCAGGCTACTTTGAGGGGGCAACCTCCTTTGAGCAAGCTCAATACAAATAACTTCACGGTGCCTTCATAGGCCTCAACACACACTTATATACTAAGTCTAGGCGCCAATACTATGGGTTAAAACCATGGGCCAATACAAACTATGGATCAACAATACTATGGGCGACTTACAAAGCATATGCGCCAAACAACAATAACACAACTATGGATCAACAAATACTACGGGACGACTTACAAAGCATATGCGTCCAACAACAATATACTAACAAAGTAAATAGAAGGGTTGACATGGGTTCATAACAACCACTTTGCCCAGGAGCATATGAAGACTACTTATGTTCATGAAACTGCCCCTGATTATTCTATTTACCAGGGAGCCAATTTGTTTTTTGAGGTCCTGATCATGGCCAAATCCAAAGAAGAACAAAGTTTCATTCTTCAATACCAACAGGAGCTTAAGTCCAAGGTTTTGAATTACAGAAAATTGGAGCTTTCAATTGATGAATAGACTAAAAGGGAAAGAGCAAAGAAAGATGCACAAAAGGTGAACACTCCCTTGATGTTAACCTACCCGGATGAAGGCAAAGGAAAAGGCCTTCTGGATGATGTTCAACAGATCAAGCATGTTGCAGAACTGAAGACTTTAATTCAATCAGCCGCAAAGCTAAAGAAAGAATTGGCACACATGACCTCAATGGTTGATACTCAGGTGATTGTTGCAACCACTCCAACAAAGGCAAAAGATTGGAACCCCTGTGTCTCAAGTACTCACATTAAACATTGAAGATAGTGATGCAGAGGATGAAAGGCTTCCATTCAGATCTCTTTTCCCTATTGTCCCTGTTATACAAGAGGTCATTGAAGTCTCTCAAGCCAGTGCTGATTTGCTTGATAGCATTGTAATTGATGACCCCACTCCAGATGTTCATTTTCCTGAAGTCACCATCGTTGTTGCTATATTAACTTCCACATCCCCTCCCACTTCTACTGAGCTTCCTTCCACCTCATCTGTTGAAGTTACCCTTCCACCATCCACCATAGCTGAACCACTCGTTACTTCAGCCATCACTACACAACCAACCTTGCCAACTCTGCCTGCCACCTTACTACCACAAGTTGTTGAGGTGCAGGTTCCAACTGTTTCTCTGCCACCATCAATTACCATTGCCCCTACTTCCCTCCTTGAGGTTGTCACTTTGTCTTCTTCTCCTCCTTCTCCACCTTTAATTTCTGCTACCACTACCCCTTTGATATCTACTTCTCAAATCACTATGTCCATTCCAAATTCTACTGGCACCCAAACAGCCCCACTGGTTGCAACATGTAATGTGGCCACATCTTCAATGGAGTTGATAGTTGATTGTGGAGATGATGTTTTGGTTTCTCTTGGAGAGTACTTTTACAATAGATCAGCCAAAGCTATGGTGAAAAGAGGTTGTAAGAGAAGCAGGAAAGCAACTATGGTGCAAGAGCCTGTCCCCAATCAAGTGATTTGGACAAAACAGTTTGTTGACATCTAACATGAGGCATTAGATACTGCTGCAGCAATGGGGGCATTTGTTGGAGCTAATTATGATTCAGTTACTTCACTAATAGGGAGATTAAGGTCAAGAAAGAAGAACAGAAGAAGCTCCAGGAGCAGCAAATCAAAATTAATGAAGAACATGAATCTCAGCTTTATGAGTTGAGAAATGAACATGAAAGTCAGCTCAGGGATCTACAAGCACAGAACACTTCTCTCCAGCTTCAACTGTAGGATACACAAGTCCAAAACACTAGCAATGTTGAGAGGATAGCAGTATTGGAGCAGCAGCTGAAGGATGCAGCTGCCAATGCAGCCACTTCCGCTTTCTCTAGGTTTTCTGAAGAAGAATTTAAGGACTTGGCCTTTAAAATAAATGAAGAGCATCACAAATTGTTGACTGAGTTATTTAGTTCCCTGAATGCTATTCAGGAGACTTATAATGATTTTGAGCGACTTTCCATTATCCTTGAGTAGCATATTGAAAAAAGGCAACGAGCTTCCAAGGCAATTGAAGATGTTGTTGACTGGAAAAGGTATATTAAGGATAAATATGAGGATATCCCAGTTTTAGATAGCTTCAAGTTCAGGAGAATAAGGACATCTTTGGATGCCTGGAAAAATGCTTGTGAGTTAGTTCAGGAATCAATTCAGAAGGCACAAGCAACTTGTAGTAGAAGGTGGTATGTTGCAGACAATATCATGATCATGTTAGAGTTTCCAACTCTGGAGCTTATTGAGAAGGCTTGTCCACCAAAGTTGTTAATTGATCAGGTTGATAGTAGGTGTGCGCAGTACAAAGAGCGAATTCGGCAGCTCAAGCACATAAAGATTTCAGAGGTCGAAAAATTGATCAAACAACCTATCAGTCTGGAGAGTAAGATCCACATTTTTCTGCGTACTTGGCATAAACTAAGCAAGAATGAGATTGAATCCTTCACGTGCAATGCCCAGTTGGGACTAGAACTGGCTAAGTATCCTGATGTGGACGAGTTGTTAGATGTTTGGGCCAAGTGGCGAGTTGCCCTTGGCTATTCTTAGTTTAGATTTATTTTGTAATCCATGTTTTATGGGAAGTTGACCCTTTGTATCTTTATGTAGTTATTATTTAAAGGGTTTAGCTCGCATAGGAGAGGGGGGAGAAATCGCCAGAGAAGGACTGGAGACACTCTGTTTCTATTGAGACATTGTAATTTCCTGCAAGCTTAATGAATCACAGTTAGTTTATTTGCCATCTTCTTTGTTCAATTTGTCAAATTTCTTTGATGATTTCCGATTTTTCACCTTAGTTACTAAATCTACTATGTTTTACCCTTTGCAATCTAATAAATGCATCTGATCTGTAGATTGAATTCATTTGAATTTACAATCTAGATGTTGTTGTGTATGAAGTGAATTTATTCATTTAATTCATTTATCTATTTCTGCAAATGATAAATACTTATAGTTTCATTACTGCTAGTTTGTCAATTGGCATGATATAACAGAACGGTCTCACATGGGCTTAATTATTTAAATAAAATCTTTCAATTGTAATTGTTTATTTTATTTAAAGCAGGTTAAACTGGATCCAATTTATATGTCTATGTATTGGTGAAACACTTAACCAATTTCATGATTTGATTGTTCTGCACATCAAAACACAGATCTTAATTTAGATCTAACTTACTTAGATTTTCATTAAGCGAACACTAATTACCTTTAGACATAGAACTATTTTGATCTTCCTTCACAGGAAGACAGATCCATTAGGATCAATCCACTTAAGTGCCAGCAGAGGCCTTATATCTGTGGTAGTCAACCATACCAAACAGTCTGGGGATAGAACTGCTCTTGCGCAGAGTTGTTTGAAGCCTTTCAGATTGGGATGTCACCCTTTGTTGCTAGCCTTGGAAAACATCCCAGCGCTTACATACACGGGGCTTCAACAAGGCACAGTATCAGTTAGTGAAGTAGCACCGTAACAGAATGACAAAGCTTACCTCAACGCAGACTGTAGTATCAACAAGCACATAGTACATGAAGTAAGACTTCAACTGAAGTGTGAATTGAGAGGAATGAGAAGTCAAGTGATGTATGCAGCTCAGTGACAGAGAATTGATTGCATACGAAGGTAGCGCACAACTGAATTATATTCAAAAGATCAAAAGAGTGTGCGGAGTTGAACTTTAGTAAGTCATAATCACATTTTGGATATCTGGACAGCAGGACGGGGCAAGGAGAAAGCGGGTTGTAGCCTCCTTCCAGTTGGTGTTGGAGAAACACAGGAAGTCGATGCTTTTTTCAGGTTGGAGCCTATAAAACCAAGGGGTTGGTGCCTCATTCAAGTTGGTGCTAGTAAACACAAGAAGTTGGTGCTTCCTCGAATGTATTATTTCTCATTATAAAGAAGCATTCTATGCTTTTCTCCCGTTTGGGTTTCCATGTACAAATCATATGCGTTATGTGTTCATTGTCTTGGTGCATATATGGATGAATATTTTATTTTTTTATCAGTGAAGATAAGAATTAAGTAAATGCTAATCTGTTAAAGAAGGTAAAAACTGTTGATAATGGCGCCAATATTGATTCACCCCCCCGCTCAGTATTAAATCAATTCCAACAATTGGTATCAGAGTAAAGTTCATTCCGTAATAGACTAGCATCTAGAAGTCAAATCCCTGCACAGAACCCAGCAAACATGGATTCAATATATGAATAGATGGTTGAAGTGGATTTTGAAGGAGAACTAGTCAGTGCTCTGGATGAACTAAAGAATTCAAGGAAGAAAAGAAAGCTCCTACAGGAAGCTCTTCTGAAATTGGAGGCAGACACCACCAGGCAGTTGAAGTTGAAAGATGACAAGTGCGAAGGACTGGAAGCCAAAATTGTTTCTCTAAGAAGCGAACTCCAAAAATTAATCGTTCATCTAGAAAAGGAACAAAGATGTAGAAACAACATTGATGGAGAATCAAACTTTGTTAAAAGTTATGCAGATGCTCTCAAGACTCCTTTATCAAGAACAAATCATAAATGTGAGAGAAAACATAGAAGGCCAAATCATTCAAAAACAAGCAGAAACAAGCCTGCACAGCCTCGAGGTTTTTATCCTATCAGGTACCAAAACCTTTTCTTGGGAAATTGTTATTACTGTCACAATTTTGGTCATAATGCAATAAATTGTAGAGCTCGAGTATTAGCATACGCCAGGAAAAATCGTTTGTGCAATCAGATGAATTCTAAACGGAGCATCCTCAGAAAACCGCCCGAAGTTTTGAATGAAGACCCCAATCCCTTCAGTATTTTAAGTTCAGGAGACGAATGTTGTGAAACCTTAGAACATGGTACTCAGCAACAACCTGCACAATTGACTATGACAGCTCAAGAACAAAAGGATCAAGTTCATTAGGAAGCATGCATCCTAGCCTTACATGCACAGAGTAAAAGGGGGAAATGGTATATAGACAATAAATGTTCTAAGCACATGACAGGAGATAAAAACACCTTTCTGAAGGTTAGAGAAGACAAGGGAGGCAACGTCCATCCTTTTCATGGGATAACTCGTCCATCCTTTGATACGATTGCATATCACTTGATTTGATTTTAAAACATGTGATTTATTCTCCATATGAAGTCGCATCTCGTGTGACATGGCATGCCAAATGATTTTTTATTATATTTTTTTTATTTTTACTTTGGGTCAATTTGTATTCTTTTTAGCATTTATTTGTCAATCTGCCGCATCTTTAAGGGAAAATGCTCCCAGAGACGACGTAGTCACCCGGAACATAGGAAAAGTGGGTTATAGGGTAAAGAAGACGCTCTAAGTGTGAAAACGAGCATCCCCACGCCAAAATCCGCCTCCAAACCACACTTTTATTACAATTTGAAATTTTCCAATTAAACCATTAAAAAATGGCCTAAGTTTACGGAAAAAATTATTTCTCTCGGAAATTTAAAAAAACTTAGGGGGACCTAGCACATGTCCATACGACTCAATTTTAATATCTAGCATGGTAAAACACATTGACACTTGAACTCTAATAACCTCCTATGACCAAGAAATTGTTAAATTTAGCATAAAATTCATAGCAAGAGCATAATAAGGATCATTGAAAGAAACACAATCACAAGATAAACACAGATTTATCCTGGGAAACCCTCATGGGGTAGAAAACCCAGCAAAGCTTCCTCAATATAGATGACCAACAAATACAAAGATGTAATCCCCAAACAAGAGCTCCTTCTCCTCCTTCACAGATCTCTCTCTCCCTCCTATGCGCAATTCACAAGAGAGTGAATGAGTGAGTGTGTGTTCAAATGAGGAACACGCCTCCTCTATTTATACTTTACTTCACTTGACTTTTAACCCTAACTGGGCCGACTTCTACTAGGAGAGTCTAATAACCCCCTAAACACTTAACTCGGGGCTGACCCCACTAGGGAAGTCTAATAACCCTAGTTACAACATCTTGATAGAGGAATAAACATCCCCGGATATATAATAATGTCCCGACGGAGGAATGAAACATCTCCGGATAATAAAGTACAAATAGAATATTCTTAGAAGTTACAATATTTCAACAAAAATCAGCCAACCACCCCAACTTTGGAGGTACGAGTGAAAAACTCGAAAATTATATGTCGTTTTTTCAACAACATATAATTGACAAGGGAAAAAACACTCTAGGCTAGTTGGACTGAACTAAGTCCTAGGAAAGCCGAGTCCTTTACAAAATCATCATGCCATGACGTTTTTTACAATTTCCCCACCGGGCATGGACATGTGATTTAAAAAAAAAAATGGGCCAAGGTGGCCTGCTAGGACTTCTGATCTTCTGATTATGAACAAGTAAATTTGTCCTATCTTCACAGGCTCACTTGAAAACATCTAAGTGCAACTTAGCTGATAACAGGGTCCATTGATAATTGGCATACAAATTGGCTTTGACTTGTAACACACCTTGTAGCATCATCACAAAGACACAAAATGAATATTATGTGACAGGATGGGAGACTGTTTTCTTACAAGCATTGCAAATATCCAGATCCACTAAACCCGGAAAGAAAAACAAAGGTCAATCGCATGACAAGAATGATCCAGCAAAAGATTAGAACAATCTGCGGAAGCATCAACGAAGAGGCTCCCATTATTGACAATAGTAAAATAGAATGAAAGACAAGTGAATTCACTCAATACCAACTGAAATTAACCAACAATATTCATATATAAAATACAATAGAACCCAGTAACATTTCACATTCTGCCATGAAGACAATTGCAGATAAACTTTAAACATGCTTATTTACACTGCCCCCTAAAGATAAGCAGGGTCATGCCACAAGATGGTATCAATATCTGTTCATTATTGGGGATCATATGCTTCTTACAAATGGAGGATGCCGAGTTACAAAAGGTCGTGGCAAATCATAACCTCAAATACAGAATGAGAGTTTCCAGCTCAGAATGACAATCTTTCAGGTTCATTTATGGACCACTTTAATGGAAACAAAGCAGATACAATCTTTCTGCAATAGAAGCAAAATTATAAGGATGGTTTGGCTTAAATCTGAAAAGCCAAACCTATGAACTTCCTGAACTGTATTACAATAGTCGGCTCCCTTGTTGCAAAAAGGCAAGAAATTTTTCAAAAGAAATTGACATTTCGGTGCACACGTACCAAACTGTGAATATTTAAGATACAACTTGTTCATGAATTTTGAGTTTACGGACCTGATGTTAACGGCTCCTTAATTTCTGAAACTGCACCAGATTTGAAGGAAAATTAAGATCATTGCCACCAATTCTATCAATATCTGACATGGATATCATGGGTTCCATCGCAAACACTCTTTGTACAGAAGAATATCTTGAACTGTTTGAACTGTTTCACCTCTAAAACACATGGTCCTGACTGACAACAATAAACAAGTTCACCAGCATATACAGATTTGTTGACAGAGCAGACCTGCTTCCTACATTACACTATGAGGGAACATAAAAGAGCATACATTTACATGTACAAGTTAGATTTAGTCCTTCTGTTTTAAGCAATCACACTCTTGCTATTGATGCATGGTTGACTGAGAAACAGGATATGCAACTGGCACAACATTCATGGGAGTACCAGGAACTACTTGTCCTGAAATAGGTCCTCTTGAAACATAGGGCACATGTCCAGGAGGAATCATGATGGGGGTACCAACAGCAGAACCTCCAGGTCCAGAAATAGGTTGACCCACAGGAGTTCCATATGCAACAACTCTTGGTAGGCCTGACTGTGACAAACTCTTAGCAGGCTTTGCCACAGCTCCTGTAGAACCATTCCCTTGACCCGTGATAGGCCCCTGTGGTGTTGATGTATCTCCATTGTTCACACTAGTGATATCATGAATACTAGACCGCCTCCTGTCTTTGTTTGCTGAGTTCATACGGATAAAGTATTTCTGAGCATGACTGGCTACCTGGGTAGGAGTCCTAGATATAACAAAATTTCTGGAGATGCTCCGCCAGTCACCTTTGCCATGCTTGTCCAGTCCAAGCAGAAATAACCTGCTTCAGCAATAACACGATGGACATAACTCAGTTATCAAGTTCAACCCAGCATACTCTCTGACCTCTCACAACCTAAAACTTTTATGACAGACCTTTTCATTCCTATTCTATGGAACTCACCTGCATTATTTTAACAGATCTTTACTATATTTTACATCAGGTGTTCAAAAAAAAAGGACAAAATAAACATGTGGATTACTGTCTGTCATAAACAGTGTTAGAGCAGGCATCCTGCACCTGTCTATAGATGACGGTTCCCCTATTCAGTAAAGTCTGCCATCATCACTGGAGCATATATTGCTTATGCCCATGGCGACTCCTCAAGGTTGGAAGAGTGACCAATAGTTCCCGCAACATCAATAGAACAAACCTGCCTTACCAAGACCACAGAGAAAATACATAGCAGGTTGCACCAATGCAACAGATATTGAACTCATGACAAGAAGTGAAAAAAGCCACCTACCAATCATTATGCTGAACCTGCTTTGTCCAGAAGCAAAAAATAAACTCAAGGTTGCAGTAATGTTAGGATCGAGTTTGTGCCAACTGGCCAGCTTTGCTAATGTTGCCTATATAATATTATCCCAAACTTACTTCAATCAGAGCCTGATTTTGAACACAAATTGGTAGTGGATTTTACATATATCTGACTTTGCATATGTCTACAAGAGCTCAATTATTTACTCAAGAAGGGGACGTTTCCTATCTGAACAAAACAATGGTCAACAGATACATAGGCATCAAAGTAATTTGAGGATCAATAAAAAGGATTTACTCTCCTGAAGCATCTGACAGGCAGCAAGTTTCTCAAGTCTGGTAAATGAACAGCTTTTGTGGCTTGCCCGGCACGAATGAATCTCACAGCTCCTTAGAATCTAGATAGCCTACGTGTTGATGAATATACAACACCCCAATACAAAACAAGATTTTGACAGACTTACATAAATTCATAAACATCCATGCATCTATTTTAAGTAGTTGTAACAACAGAGGTGTGATCCAACTCAAATTGAGAACAAAATACCAGGAGAAATACTGAAAAAAAGAAACCAATTTGTTATTAGGATAGAATCTCCAATGAGGCCGTTGGAAGACCCGAGGCTCTGTGATGGTAGGAAACTCATCACAGACAATGCAGCGAATTGCAATATCGAAGGCGACAGCTTGCAGGATAATTATCTCCATATTTGACATAATAGGCAACGTTTTCCAATTGCAGAATTTAGTTTTCTGATGAAGTACCATGTTTCCATCTTACCATTGTTGTATTCAATACCCATAATGGATACCAACAAGACCCACCAGCTCATAATGAACCACCCGTGACAGAAAGCAATCCATTTAAGCATGCACGTCTGTAAAATCAATGTTAATACTCAACAAAAAGCACCAATATCCAGATTCAACCCCACTGTCTGCTTCTGGACAGAAGAAGCTTTCAATAGATATAATCTCTTCCAAACAAAGAGTTTCATTGGAAATAAAGTATAAAGCTTCATTACAGTTAATCATGCCAGACCATTACGATAATGCAGAGCAAATTATTAAACTTCAACCTGAATGTTCAGAAATTCTTTCAACTTGCACCTACTTGTTCCTAATAAATTTATTTTTTCATTTCCTTGTGTAAACATTTTCAGAAGAATTTCTGAAAACAAAGATGGAAGGGAGTTAAAAGATGTGCAGTTCGAAACAATTCTACTATCATTTGCAAATATTTTTGTTGCATGCAATAATTTGAGTTACAGTGATTGGTTGTCAAGACATACAGAAGAAGTTGATCCCTTTCAGCAGACTATGGGAAGAATGCACCCAAGAAAAAGCTCGGCTAGTGGCAAGAGAAGAAAAGATGGGAGCAAATGATGATCAAGCTCTTACAGCTCACACTAGAAGAAATCACAACAAGAGGGAGGACCACCATCACAGAAGACACAGAAGATCCAGAAGAGATCTATCCAGTATTAGATGCTACACATGTGATGAGAAGGGACATTACTCAAGAAACTGTCCCAGAAACCAAGGATCCTCCAAGAAGACTAACAAGAAGAGACATCATGCTCACACCGCTGAAGATGATGAGCCAACAAGGAAAAGAACCAGAGAAGAAAGAGATGATTCTTCAAGTGATGAAGAGTATGACTTAATCTCAGTGCACTCACAGGCACTATCACACACGGGAGCAATGATTGCCTTGTAGATAGTGGAGCATCCAAGCACATGACGGAATACAAAGAAGCCTTCATCAATCTATCTGAACATGAGTCACCTCACAAGGTGAAACTTGGGGATGATTATCAATATCCCATCAAAGGAAGTGGAGAAGCTTCCTTCAAGCTAGACTCTGACAAATCATTGAAGGTGAAAGGTGTTCTATATGTTCCAGGATTAAAGAAGAATCTTCTTTCCATCTCAGCACTAGATGCTAAGGGAATGAGGGTTGCACTTGTCGATGGTCAAGTTCTAATGTGACCAAAAGGAAAAACAATAGATGATGCAACAGTAATTGGAGAGCAAGAGGGAGGCTTGTACAAGATGAAGGGACAACCTGAACAAGCATTGGTTCATGACTCCATGGAACCAAGTGAACTATGGCACAGAAGGCCTACACATGTGCACTATAGAGCACTACCTATTGCAAGCAAAGCAGTTTCAGGACTACCAAAAATCCAAACAAAACATGAAGGCATTTCCAAGGGATGTGTGCAAGGAAAGAATGTAAAGAAGGCGTTTCCCAGCAGTGAAAGCAAAGCAAAAGGAATATTGGAGATAGTCCACTCAGATGTATGTGGTCCCATGTCATCCATCTCACTAAGCGGGCATGTATATTATGTTTCTTTTATAAATGACTTTTCCCGTAAGACTTGGATTTATTTCTTGAAAAGTAAATATGAGGTATTTAGCAAGTTCAAGGAATTCAAAGCCTTAGTCGAAAATCACACTGAGAAAAAGATCAAGACCCTACAATCAGATAATGGTGGAGAATTCACTTCAGAAGAATTCAAGGACCTTTGCAGAGAATCTAGGATTAAGAGGGAGTTGAGCACTCCTTACAATCCTCAACAGAATGGCATTGCAGAATGAAAGAACAGAACAATAATGGAAGCAGCAAAGGCAATGCTACATGATCAGGATCTTTCGATGCACTTATGGGCAGAAGCAGCAAGGACAACTGTGCATGTACAAAACCATACACCTCACCGAGTATTGAACAACAAGACTCCCGAAGAAGCCTTCTCGGGTGAGAAACCAGAAGTCACCCATCTCATAATATTTGGCTGCCCGGTGTACATACATATCCCGAAGGAAAAGAGAACCAAGCTAGATCCCTCGGGAAAGAAGGGAATAT
The DNA here is from genome assembly GCA_027924585.1 of Larix kaempferi. Lineage (NCBI taxonomy): Eukaryota > Viridiplantae > Streptophyta > Pinopsida > Pinales > Pinaceae > Larix > Larix kaempferi. The sequence goes on along the minus strand of BSBM01000802.1, from coordinate 5,635,370 downwards.
TCGTGGGATACAGCGACACATCAAAAGCCTACCGAACATACTTCCCAGGATTCAAGAAGATCGAGATCAGCAGAGACGCAACTTTCAACGAAGATTCAACATACAACAAATCAAGAAAACTACCTATCGAAGAAAATGAAGAACCTAAAGTTCCCATAATCAGAGACACGGCAATGGAAGAAGCGATTCAAGAAGATCATGAAGATCACGACATGGCAAAACCTCAAGAACCTGTAGATCTACCTCGTGAGAAGAACTCCCACAAAAGAAGACCAGCATGGGCACGAGAAGCAATACAAGATGCAGAGAAGTATGGCGCTCCAAATGGGATGCATAGAGAAAGCAAGAGACCTAGACCATACTCCAGCTATGTGGCCCTGCTATGTGACATCACTGATAAAGAACCTTCCAACAACGAAGAAGCAGCAGAGAAGAACGAATGGAAGGATGCCATGATCAAGGAGTACCAGTCGATTATGAAGAATGATGTCTGGGAGATAGCTCCAAGACCAGTAGGGAAGTTTGTTGTGACTTCGAAATGGATTTGCAAGATCAAGCATGTTGTAGATGGTAGCATAGAAAAACACAAGGCAAGATTTGTGGCACATGGCTTCTCCCAGAAAGAAGGCATAGACTACGAGGAGACGTTTGCACCTGTAGCAAGATACACTTCCATCAGATCTATACTTGCATTGGCTGCAGTAATGAAATGGAAGGTACACCAGATGGACGTCAAGACAGCATTCTTGAATGGTGTAGTTGAAGAGGAAGTGTATGTGGAGCAGCCACTAGGATTCGAGACACATGACAGACAAACTCATGTGTGCAAGTTGAAGAAAGCCTTGTATGGATTGAAGCAGGCACTCAGGACATGGTACGACAGGATGGACAGCTTTTTGATGAGCTTAGGCTTTACCAAGAGTAAAGCAGATTCCAACCTTTACTTCAAGATTGAGGGCAGAAGACCAGTGATACTACTGTTATATGTAGATGACCTGTTTGTGACAGGTGAGGATGAGCTCATTGTAGATACAGAGAGAAGGCTTGCCGCAGAGTTCGAGATGAAGGACCTGGGAATGATGCGCTACTTCTTAGGCATGGAGGTGTGGCAGAGTGCGGATGGGATTTTCCTTGGTCAAGGAAAGTATGCAATGAAGATTATGAAGAGGTTCGGAATGATGGACTGCAAGGCAATGGCCACACCTATGGCATCGAACTTGAAGTTACTGTGTGATGGTTCAGCAGAGATAGTTGATGCCACAATGTACAGGCAAATGATTGGTTCGTTGATGTACTTGACAAACAAGAGACTCGACATATGTTTTGCTATGAACACCCTAAGCCAGTTCCTGACGGATCCAAGACATGTTCACCTGACGGCTGCAAAACATATATTGAGGTACCTGAAGGGTACAGTTGAGTATGGGCTCAAGTATGAGGCAGATCAAAGGATTAACCTGCATGGTTATGTTGATTCGGATTGGGCAGGCAGTGCCACAAATAGGAAGAGCACTTCGGGATGTTGCTTCAGTTTGGGATCCAGTATGATCTCCTGGTTTAGCAGGAAGCAGTCATGTGTGGCGCCGAGTACAACCGAAGCAGAGTATGTTGCAGCTTGTTCGGCCAGTTATGAGGCAGTATGGCTTCGAAAGCTGCTGTCAAATTTGTTTGATCTCTAACGCAAGGGGCCTTATCGCTAAGGTTCTTGCTTAACAATACACACAACACAACCACAATGTTCACACTGCCAAGATGCAAACAACATGCCAGAAGCTGGCTTATATTACTTCTACCAATCAGTTACAATGCGGAATAACTGTAAATACAAACAACTAACTACTTGTCGACCTCAGCCGTTACAATACTGAAGTAACTGCAGTGTGCTCTCTCAATGTGTCAACCTCACCCTCTCCTGGTTCGCTACTGAACTCTGAGCTATGGCTCAATCTCCTCTGCAACTGCTTGACTCTCCAAATGCCAAGTCCCTCAACTGATCCCAACTCCCTGGTCTTCTACCCTGCTGCTGCCATTCCCGAGACCATTGCGATCCCCAAGACACGCATCCTCTGTCCGTCGATCCTTCCACGATCCTACAGACCTGCAACTGTCAGCGTCTCTACCGTGTTGCACAACTTCCACCTGTGGTGACGTCTGTCATGTCCTTCACCTACTTGCAATAACTGTAATAACTTCCTCAGCAACCTCGAACGGCTACCAAGTACAGTCTCCTTGACTTTATGCTCTTCCGACCTTGCTACAGTAGTCGGTCACATCACCATGACCATTTTGTCGGCTCACTCTACCTCCTGCGGTTCACCAGTCTTCCCCTTCCGCCGCGCTTGGCTCCGCCAAACCTGTCGACATTCGCATGTCGCCTATCGACCGTCGTCTGTCAACAACAATATGTCGACTCTCGACTTCTTCACCTCTGTCGACTACTTCGACAAATTCCTGCTCGACTTATTGACTTCGACAAGTCAATCTGCTTGTCCGCACCAGTGGTCGTCGGCACTCCCCCTGGTCGGTTTCCTCATGTCGATCACCTTCAACTGATCTGACTAGGCCCCAATGCTCCTGCATCAGACTCCCCAAGTGAAAAAGAACTCGACTGCTCCGTCAGTCTCCTGAACTCTTCTTCGGAAATCCATGTCGCCTCCTGCAACTCATCATCCTTCCATCGCACCAAGTATTCCTTTCTTCACGAATTGCGCATACGCCCGACTTCGCATTCCTCTATCATTCTGCAATTTCTTCCTTCTGTCGCCCTGCCCAGTCCATCTTCGACACTTTCGCGCTTCCACTACTTGAACTTTCTTCGAATTTGTACAGATATGAGACATTGAACGTTGGTGAAATGCTCAAGTCATTCGGCAGTTCCAACACATAAGCGTTGTCCGAAATTTTCTGCAGAATCTTACATGGTCCAATCTTCTTCAGCTTCAGCTTGTTATACGTTCCTGTCGGAAATCTCTCCTTCCGCAAATGTGCATAGACCAAGTCTCCTTCGTTGAACGACTGTAGTCTTTTCTTTCTGTCGGCTCTCAACTTGTATGCCGCGTTGCTCTTTTCAATGCGCTTTCGCACATCTTCGTGAACTTCTTTCATGTGCTCTGCGAATGATTCCGCATCCGCGCTCTTCTTGATTTTTGTCGACAACTCGACCAAATCCACCACTCCATGCGGGCTTCTCCCTTGAACAATCTGAAATAGGCTCAAACCTGTCGATCGATTTACAGAATTGTTGTATGCGAACTCTGCTTGCGCCAACACGTTCTCCCACTGCTTGGGTCTGTCGGTCGTCAAACATCTGAAAAGGTTTCCCAAACTTCTGTTCACCACCTCGATCTGTTCGTCTGACTACGAATGATATGCCGAGCTAAACTGCAACTTTGTGTCCAGTTTCTTCCATAGGGTTCTCCAGAAATGACCCATAAACTTGGTATCCCTGTCCGATGTGATACTCTTTGGCAACCCATGCAATCTGACTACTTCTTTGAAGAATAGTACAACAATGCCTGTGGCGTCACTTGTCTTCCGACACGGAATAAAGTGTGCCATTTTCGAAAAGGTGTCGACTACAACAAATATTGAGTCGCTCCCTTGCTGCATCTTCGACAGTCCTAGCACGAAATCCATGCTTAGGTGCTCCGATGGGGTATTCGGTACCGGCAATGGCATATACAACCCCGTGTTTTGACTTCTTCCCTTTGCCAACTAGCAAACTCTTCACTGTCGAACCCACTTTCCGACATCTGTCGCCATCCCTGGCCAATAATACTTCTCTTCGACTAATGCCTTAGTCTTGTCGATGCCAAAGTGACCTGCTAATCCGCCACTATGCAACTCTCGGATTAGGTTCTCCTGCACTGATCCTCTGGGAACACATAATTGTTTTCCCTTGAATAGGTATTCCTCTTGGATGAAATAATCCAAGTATGGAGTCCTGTCGACACTCCATGGTTCACGACAAGCCTCCCATGCTTTCGCAAAATCCTTGTCGATAGTGTACTCTGTCTTCACTGACTCTATTCCTATTGTCTGAATTGTCGTCGTGTTCAGCAATGCAACTCTTCTGCTCAGCGCATCGGCAACCTTGTTCGACTTGCCTGACCTATGCTGCAACATGAACATATATCCCTGTAGAAATTCAACCCATTTCATGTGCCGTTGATTTAACTTCGACTGAGTACTCAAATACCTAAGTGCTTGGTGATCTATGTACAACACAAATTCCTTGGGCAACAAATAATGCCTCCACTTCTTCAATGCTTGGACAATAGCATAGAATTCCTAGTCATAGACCGAATATTTCCGCTTCGCATCATCCAACTTTTCACTGAAGAATGCAATTGGTCAACCCTCCTAGCTTAACACTGCTCCAATTGTGATTCCACTTGCGTCACAATGGACCTGGAAAACTTTGTCGAAAGCTTTATGGGCTGCTTCCGTCCACTTGAACTCCCCTTTGCGCATGCATTCTGTCAATGGTGCGCAAATCCGACTGAATCCCCTGATGAGCTTCCTGTAGAAAGTGGCAAGTCCATGGAAACTCCTCACTCTTGTCGCGCTTGTCAGTTCAGGTCAATCCAATATCACCTTCACCTTTTCTGGGTCCATCACCAACCCTTTACCCGAGATTATGAATCCCAAGTACACCAGTTCTTCCTTTATGAAGAAACACTTTTGCAGGTTCACCATCAGCTTCTCTTCCTGCAACTTCTGCAATACCTGTCGAATGTGCCCCAAGTGTTTTTTCTTAGTTCGACTGAAAATCAGAATGTCGTCTAAATAGACTACGACAAACTTTCCTAAGAATGGCTTCAGTACTTCATTCATCAACCGCATGAATGTACTGGGTGCATTAGTCAATCCAAATAGCATTGACTAACCACTCATATAGTCCTTCCTTTGTCTTGAATTTTGTCTTCCATTCGTCTCCTTCTCTAACCCGAATCTGGTGATAACCACTCTTTAGGTCTATCTTCATGAAGTACTTCGCTCCACTCAAACAATCCATCAAGTCGTCCATTCTCGACAATGGAAACCGATACTTGATCGTGATCTTGTTGATAGCTCTGGAATCTGTACACATTCTCCATTCCCCACCTTTCTTCGGTGCTAATACTGCTGGTACCACGCACAGACTCAAACTTTCTCTGATCAACCCTCTGTCCAACAACTCTGGACCTATCAGTTGAGTTCCTGACCTTCTGTCGGACTCATCCTATGCGGTGCCTTGTTTAGCAGACTCGACCCTGGAATCAAGTCGATCTGATGGGATACGCTCCTTGTCGGTGGCAATCCCGTCGGTGTCTCATCGACTACTATGCTGTGAAACTCCCCAAGCATTTTTTCCAACTTCGACCGAAATTTTCTCCTCCACTGTCGCCTTCTCAACATATGGTCCTTTCAGAATGTCAGCGTAACACCCCGACTGCTTTTCCTCCTTCACAAGGAATTCTTTCGCTGAACACATCAGCACGTGCTTCTCCCAAAAGTTGCTCTCGCCCTGCTTACCGTCGGCTTGCTCCTTCGGTTTCGGCTTAAGAGTCATTTTTACGCCATTTTTCCACACTGCGACTATGTTGGCTCGACCATCATAGATCATTTTCCGATCATATTGCCATGGTCTTCCTAACAACAGATGGCACGCATCCATTGGGATTATGTCGCACAGTACGCTGTCCTCCAACTTCCCAACCTTGAAGTGAATCAAGCACTGTATGGTCACCTTCACATGGTGTCCTTTCTGCAACCATGAGATCTTGTAAGGGTGTGGGTGTTCTCGACACTTTAACTTTGCTTTGTCGATCACTTCTGTCGACACAAGATTCTCAGTGCTTCCACCATCCACTATGGTCTTGCAACGCCATTCGCCGATTCGCACCTTCGTTCGAAAGATCACCTTTCGCTGTGTCGGCTCTTGCTCGTCGCGTTGATCTTCTTGAACCAATGTTCTCTGGATCGCCAGACTTCGGTTCTTTCTTTTCCCACCTCCGCTGCTGTCTGATGTCGACTCTTCCCTCTCGTCGACTGGCTCATCCCTTCGACATCTGGGTTTCGATTCCTCTACAGCATGTAGGTTTTCTGGGCACTCATATGCCTTGTGTACCGCTCCACAACACTTGTAACAGATTATGGCTGATCTGTTAGCTCCTTTTCTGTCAGATGGACCACCTCGACCGCGGTTCTTACAACCATCGCGTCGACTTTCTTGCGCTTTCTCCCTTGTCGATGTCCCTTCCGCATGTCGACTATCTTCGACAGTTTCTCTCCTGTAACTGCTACTTTGACCTTTCACGGAAACGATCTTCGCACCTCAACCGGTCATCCAACCTCTGGTCGCTGCGGATTTCCTTAACAGTTTCTCTTCTACCTTAAGAGCTAACTGGTAGACTTCGCCCACTGCTCTAAATCTGGACATGCTCAATTCATCCTGAATGGCATATTTTAAGTCGTTCACATACCTAGCGACAGCTTCTTCTCCTTCGTCGGTTTGCCACGACCTTATTGACAGTCTGTAGAACTCTTCTGTGTACTCCTTCACGATCATCTCTTTTTGTCGAAAATTCTGCAACTTCCTGAACAAGGAAATCACAAAGTCGTTCAGCAAGAACTTTCCTTTCAACTTGGCGACCATCCTGTCCCAAGACTTGATTTTCTCCTTGCCCTTCTTGACTCTGTCAACATGTACATTGTCCCACCACAATGAGGCATGACCCTTCAACCTCAGACATGCAGTCTTAACCCGCTTAGGATCCTCGATTTGCTCTATGTCAAAGTATTTCTCCATCTCTCTGAACCAGTCGATCAAGTGTTCTGGATCCAAACTTCCTGAGTAGGTACGAACATCTATCTTCGCTCGACCTCTCATATCCGTCAGAAGCTTGATCAGTTTTTCCTCTAGTTCATCTTCCGTTGCGGCTTCCCGAGCTTCCACTTCTTCGACTTCCTTGTCGTTGTGGTCTAGCACATCAGGAATACAACCATGCCTTTGGCTTTCTTTGATCGCTGCGACTTCATTTCTCATAGTTCGCATCGTTCGGACGCACTCGTCGAACATCTCATGATCCACTGTGACGACTGCTACGCCACGCGCTCTTCGTCCTCGGACATTAACGCCTTTGTGAGCCATTTTCAACCTCAGCTGAAACTCCCACTCGTCCAATCGCAATCGGACTTCAACAAGTCGTGCACAACTCTACCCAACCTCAGCTGGAGCTGTTCAACGCACTTGTAGGCTCAATACCACCTGACGTTCTGCTGCACGCAGGATTCACTTCCCGCTCTGCTATAGCTATCCTTCGGCTTTCAGGATACTATGGCTCTGATACCAACTAATGCAAGGGGCCTTATCGCTAAGGTTCTTGCTTAACAATACACACGACACAACCACAATGTTCACACAGCCAAGATGCAAACAACATGCCAGAAGCTGGCTTATATTACTTCTACCAATTGGTTACAATGCGGAATAACTGTAAATACAAACAACAAACTACTTATCGGCCTCAGCCGTTACAATACTGAAGTAACTGCGGTGTGCTCTCTCAGTGTGTCGACCTCACCCTCTCCTGGTTCGCTACTGAACTCTGAGCTACGGCTCGATCTCCTCTGCAACTGCTTGACTCTCCAAATGCCAAGTCCCTCAACTGATCCCAACTCCCTGGTCTTCTACCCTGCTGCTGCCATTCCCGAGACCACTACGATCCCCGAGACATGCATCCTCTATCCGCCGATCCTGCAGACCTGCAACTGTCAACATCTCTACCGTGCTGCACAGCCTCCACCTGTGGTGACGTCTGTCATGTCCTTCACCAACCTGCAATAATTGTAATAACTTCCTTAGCAACCCCGAACAGCTACCAAGTACAGTCTCCTTGACTTTCTGCTCTTCCGACCTTGCTACAGTAGTCGGTCACATCACCACAACCATTCCGTCGGCTCACTCTGCCTCATGCGGTTCGCCAGTCTTCCCCTTCCGCCGCGCTTGGCTCCGCCAAACCTGTCGACATTCGCATGTCGCCTATCGACCATCGTTTGTCGACCACAATATGTCGACTCTCGACTTCTTCACCTCTGTCGACTGCTTCGACAACTTCCTGCTCAACTTATTGACTTCGACAAGTCAACCTGCTTGTTTGCACCAGTGGTCGTCGACACTCCCCCTGGTCGATTTCCTCATGTCGATCACTTTCGAATGATCTGCCTAGGCCCCGATGCTCCTGCATCAATCTCAAGCTCGAGGCAACTTGTATCTTCTGTGACAACCAGAGTTGCGTGAAGTTGTCTAAAAACCCGGTGTTCCATGACAAGTCAAAGGATATTGAGATTAAGTATCACTATATCCGGGATATGGTGCAGAGAGGAGCAGTGAAGCTCCAGTATGTGGCGACAGACGAGCGAATAGTCGATGTGTTGACCAAGCTATTAGCGAGAGTGAAGTTTGGGAAATTCGGAGAGAGGCTTGGTGTTATCCAGATCGAGGTTCCTCGAAAGAGAGAGTGATGAGACCGGAAGACGCAGATGCACGAGGGTTGGTTCTCGCATGGTGGAAGACGCAGGTGGTCCTTGGGACGTAATGCACCTAGGGTGCTCCTGGGTTGTATCCACATGCTGGAGACGCTGATAGGTCCACCGGTCACAAAGACACCTGGGGTGCGCCTAGGCTGGTTCTCGCATGGTGGAAGACGCAGGTGGTCCTTGGGACGTAATGCACCTAGGGTGCTCCTAGGCTGTATCCACATGTTGTCGACGCGAGCTGACCGTGAGAGATGTAATGCACCTAGGGTGCTCCTGGGCTGTACCCACTGGGTGGGAGACGCAGGTGGTCTATTGGACATGATGTGTGCATCTGGGCTGCTCTTTGTGTGTGATGATGAGATCTAGATACAATGAGATGATAGTAGGAGACGCAGGTGATTGTTGTGGCAATGTAATGTGTGGTCTTGGGCTGTACCTACTTGATGGCTTGCTCGTGGAGATGATGAAGACCTAGATGAGAGCTACGCCTACATCCAGCAAGAAAAAGAGCTGGCTCTGTAGAACTTCTTATGACGGATAGATTCGAGAGATGTCACTAGTCAATGATCAACGAGATGAGGATTGCTGCAGCAGCGACGATGATGATCTAGTGTTGATGATGATGCTCCAACATTGAAGATGATCTAGCGATGATGACGCTGTCCAGAATTTGTGTCCAAAGTGATGATGACTATGGCGAGAGAATACCTTCCTAGTTAAGAGGGAGTGTTGTTGTAAATGTAACTTCGGAAGATATTCATTTGTATTTTATATTTTTATTATTATTGTATTTTATTTGTACCTCTGACAGAGATGGTTTTCCTCCGTTCGGGGAAGTCATTATTATGTTGGTCATGCAAGATTATTGAGGTAAAACCTCCATTGTAAGTCGGGGCATTAGATCCCCAAAAGTCAAATGTAAATTGTATTATTATGTCACCCTAGGACAGGTCGCGCAGTTAGGTAATTGAGGTCGGCCCCATTAGGAAAAAGGTCACCCACACATAAAGTATAAATAGAGAGCCTTGCTCTCTCATTTGGACACACCACTCACTCACTCAAGTTCGCATAAGGAGAGAGAGAAGACAAGTTCGCTGGAGGAGAAAGACAGAGAGCTGCAGAAGACATCTTACATTTTGGTTTTCTATCTTGGTTGATATTGTATTAGTGACAAATCTATTTATGAGGAAGTTGCGGGGTTTTCTCCTTTATGGTTTCCCCAAGGAAAATTATTGTGTCTCTTGTGTTTTGCTGTGCTTGTCTATCTTTCAGTTAAAGATCTAATTAAATTGAATTAAAGTGCAAACTCTACATAAACAGCCCCCAATCCAAATATCCATACAATAAAGCCCACTTTGGCATGTATAATAAAAATTTTGACCCTTTGCTCTAGGCTTAGCCTCGTTGGAATGCTGCAGCAACTCTGGTGCGTAACAGACTGGAAGATGCAATACAATTATGGAATCTTCCCAATTTGATGGTGAATTTTGGTTCTGCTTTTTTTGCAGAGGACCTAGTCAACAGGCCATCCAGGTCTGGTGATTGCCTCGAAGAACAAGTTGCAAACCTAGATATTACTGGAAGGGATATGCTGAAACTCTTTTTCTTCTTTTGTAAATGCAGCATGCATTATGTTATAATTCAATCAGCATGTGTATCAAGAATCGAGACTATCAGATCGTGGGGCCAAAGAGTGGTCACATAAGCTCCCCCTTCCTACATAAGCAAGGAGAGCTAGCATATCTGTTTTAGCTCCAACTTCTTTAGTGTCAGATTGTCTTAATAAGAAGTAGAGTGTTCAAAGCCATGAAGTATGGTGGATCGTGGGGTGTCAAGGCATCTAGAAGTTCCACTCCTCTTTTTAGATTTCAGGCCTTGGGTGGCTGGTCCTCATAACAGTTTAGCAGTAAAGGATCAACCACATCACACGCAGCTTACCAATGGATGTCGTGTGTTTTGTCACAAACCTGAAACCGTTAAGCCTATATTGTGGAATTGCAAAGTTACCATAACATTTTAGGCTTGGGTTGCTTCTGCATACAGCATTCTCATTGTCTATTCATTGGAAAGAACTTTTGTTTGAAGACAAATGGATTATCCAACAGGCGGGCAGCAGTATGTGGGATGTGATCAGATACACTGAAACTTTACCATCCAAAATGCAAAAGCAAGTAGAAGCACTACTTGCTCAATTTACTCAATTTTCTCCATTTTATGCATCTTTCTTCAGTGAGCAACATGAAAATGCAAACATAGAAACCAGTTTCAAAGATGCTAAAATGGAGAAAATTGAGTAACATTCAAACAAGAATCTCAATAGGGCATTGCCAAAGTACTTGCACATGCCTACTGCAGTGGATAGTCCCATCATTTGGTGGAGAATGGCGTTCTTGGCAAGGTTCCAGAAATTTTCTTCTGGCTAGTGGATTTGCTATATTTGACACGAGAGTTAGGACATTACTGGAACATGTTCTTTAAGCATTTTACCCAGTCTGTGATCTTAGCCCCATCTTAGGTCACTTGGAAGGGGCAGTGTGTGTTCTTAAAAAAATAAGATGGAATAGAAACCAGTAGACATGTTAGTTCCCAATGACTTCATGGTATCAAGGAAAATAATAGTGAACCATTGCTGCTTGAACTATCAGGTTTTGTGCTTGCTCCCTAAAAGATTGTTAAGTATCATAAACTGCAAAAGTCATGCAATAATAACTTAATAAGATTAGTTGTGGGGTAATCCGCAGAAATCTATGTTGAACATTCAGTTCTTTGACTATCAGGTTATGAGCTATTCCCTAGCAGGTGATTGTGGCATCACAGATTAGAATAGTTGTCGAATATGAAAAAAGCTTAGCTGAGGAATGCTAGGAACCTGAAATCTATGCAGAAAGAACTAAAACTTTACCAATAGATTTTCTAAGCATTGTTCGTCAATGTGTAATTTGCACCAGCAAGTGATGTAAGCTTTATTGTGTAAATTTTCCTTCTTCCCCTTCAAGAAAAAAAGTTTATTAATATTGCAGATCATAAATGCGTGTCACTGAAAAATTGATCATAAGCATAAAATAATATAAAAAGAAGAAAAAAAATCTACCACTTGAACTACGATTAAAGCATAATTGCAATTTCTCAATTAAAGGTTAAATAGAGTGGCCATCCTGGTTAATAACTTGGAGAGGTTTATAACATTGTACAGGAGTGTCTCTGCATGTGTGCAACTATTTATACACCAACAGACATGCATGTTACATGTGTGTATGTTGAAACTTGAAATGTATGTGACATGTGTATGTATGTATCAAAGTTGCTACGGTTCGTGGCAACAGGGACACCATTTTTGAAATCAGGGTAGGGTGTAAGGGACATGGGGAGATGTTGGAGCATATCAAATGTAAAATTTTATATATCTTGAAAATACCATTAAGTTATAAAAAACAGAACTAAAGTTTATGTGAAACATTAAATAATATGAATCATCACTAATATGATTAATATGTCCCCACTCCACCCATAATATGATTAATATGCCCCCACTCCACCCATAATATGATTAATATATCCCCCCTGCACCATTCAATAATATGATTAATACATCCGTCGTCCACCCTTGGGGCCCTTTACCCTCTCAACGTATTTCTGAGAGCATTCTTTGAAGTTGCCATGATATAATTCACATTTTCCTCCTTGCTGTTGCTGCTACAGTAAAAACTATGTGCCCAACTGAAGATAGAGCCCTTGGATGGAGGAGTTATGGCCTTTTGTAGCTAGTAGCTATTGCTGGCCACCATTACTGCAAAATAAGCTCAGAAAACCCCAATATTTTTTCCTTTTCTGCTACTCACAAGATGTAAGAGAACAATGAACAGAAACTAGGGTTTTGGGCAGAAATCATGGGCCAGATTTTGGGCATCCCCTGTCACTAGGGACAGGAAACTGGGGATGCGTCCCTCTGTAACAAACACAGATGCCTCAGCCATTGGAGCCCTCCAATCAGAAATTCTTCCTCATTTACAAATCAGATTTCCAGCTGTCAGCGAATTTGGCCTCCAACAGCCACATAACAGATCTCACATGCAATAATAAATGGAATTATCATTGCATAACAGCAATCATAAGAGAAACCCAATTGGATTTCTAAACATAGAGATATCAGATAAGCCATACACATATAATGCAAATATGTATCTTTATTCATGAATCAACCCAGCAAAACTGTTGGAGAGGAGAGCAATTCACTGCCCAACTGTAGGAATATCCAAGCACAAGTCGGGCTGTGAGACCACAAGGGACAAGATTGGCAGAATTGGAGATATCATTCTCCAACCAGCAGATAAAAGACAAGAAGATTCCTTATTTTGTTCAGTCACAAAAGGACAGAATGTACAAAAGGCTTCCCCAAACTGCAAATCTTAATAAAAGTGGCAGTTGAAATTCAGTTTGTACTTACATCAGGAGACAGAAAATATCCAGAAAGTGATATTTGATAGAATGCTTGGAGCTAGATTCCACATTCATTAGCTGCTACTAAACACTAAAATCTTCATTAGCAATAAATGAGCACTACAAGGCTCCATTTAAGCAAGTCAATTAAAGCTTACCATTCTGAACACCCAGTCCAATGTTCGAGGCACTAATGTCCTCATGGATGTCACAACGAAACACAAACAAGCTGATTAAATCTAAGGTGCAGCTGCTACAGAGGAGTACATTTTATTTAAAAGCTAGCATAGGAAAAATGTGGCTGGCATAAAACCAGAATGCGAGAAAGCCAAAACTGCTAGGGGAGCACCCATGTGTCTACATAATAAATGACTACAAATCAGACAGTCAAGCAACTATACATAAAAACTGACAAGGTGTGAGTAGGCTCATACCTCTCATGCTATGCTTAGCCACAAATGACTAGTTGGTACTCTATCTTGCAACACTTTCAATAACTCATCTCCGCATCAGATATTTTTATAATGCAAACAACTCAACTCAATGTTGTTGAGCTTTGCCTATATGTCCTTACTTAGACCCCACTGTTGACTGTAGACGATAGTAAAGCGTACCTAGCATTCAGTGGGCACTCCTACTCTACGAATTGCACAAAAATGCAGACATGAGTGGCTAAAATGAAGCATAAAGAAGCCATTTCAAAGAAATAATGGTCAATCTGGTTTATGAACCTACAGAAGCCTCCTCTTTCCTTCTGTCAGTCAGCTATGGGATTTTATTAAGATAGAGAGCCTCTTCTATTTCAATAATCAGTAATTTCTTTTTCCATGGAGAAATCAGCAAAATACCATGGTTAAAAATAATTTGTATTCTTCCCATATCTGCAGGTTTCTTAATCCCAATATTCCCCTGTATAAAAATAAGATGATACAATGGTATACTCCTTGTATTTGTAAATTAGAACTCCTTTAGTAGCCTCCACATTCAATTACCATTTCCAGTTTGATAATTCATTGATCCAATTGGAAGAAGATTATAGTTGGATAGAACTTAATGACACTCAATAGAGACTGGGAATTGACACACTTTCCTCGGACATATTTCGTTGATGGGAATTGCTACTACTTCCGCTACTTTGGCTGCTTGGCCAGTTACTGAAAAATTAAAATCCTTGATTGTTGCATTTCTTGATGTGAATAAATTAATAATGTCATGTACACTGCAGTGAGCAGTCCTGACTGGTAAAACCCAAACCCTAGATATACTTCCTCAAAAGAAATGTCAAGAAGATTTGTCTCAAGAAATACTAAAGTATTGTGCAACTGGGAGGAAGGATTGTGTCTTATTGAATAAAATATTAGATCTTGGAAGCACATGATAACAAATACTGGGAATGACAGGTCTAAACGTGGCATAGTGGAGAGAGAAGCAAGTGCAAAGGGGAAGGAAACAAGGTAAGAATCTAAGATCATGCTGCAAAGGCTCATGGAAGCCCAGTTTCCGCAAGAGAAGTGCCACCATGGACTTTGAAATAGTGATTTCAACCTAATACTGTTCCACGGGAATCTTGTGGCTGGGCACCAACTATGAACTACTCAATACTATTCTAACTGTACCTACTAGTGCCCCTAGGCATTGCTAAAGATGCACCCTCCGGTGCCTCCCAGGTCCTGTTGTAAACGCCTTTACTGGTTCTTAACAATAGATAAAATGTTAAGCTCGCAACAATTATTGCTTAGATTCAGATGTGTACCAGATAATGGACGTTATCCGCCCACCAAAATATAAAGCAAACATGTTCGAACAAGAAAAGACAAACCTGTGTTCTTCTTCGGTCCAAGCAATGCCCTTGCGCCGCTCCTGATCCGCCTTAGAGCCACCCTTTCCTGTTGGATTGACATCACCACTGTGGAAATTTGCAGAATGTGATCTGTTCTTAGTGCCGTGAATTTCCACAGCTTGATCAGCACTCTCTTCTCCAGAAGAAATATAAGAAGGAAGAGGAATAAGCCCTGCTTCAATGCACTCGATATCTTCAACTAGGATCTCATAATGAAGTTTAATCTCTGCAGCATCCTTCCCGGGAACACTTGCAGCAATCTTTTCCCATCGGTCTTTACATTCATCGTTGTGCACTGCAAGAGCATTCTCAAATGCCATGTCCTGCTCTCTACTCCATCTGGAGCTTTCAGGTGTTGAAGATGCGGGAGGATCTGGGGAACTTCTTGTCATTGCATAATACGCAGTTTTAGGCGTAATCCAAGTTTTAGGGCAGATACAGAGTTATTAACTCAATGAAACAGAAAAACGAATAGGCAGAAAAGCCTCAAGATTCCCATTTCTTAGCATCCAATAGTGAGAATGAAATCGACACAAACCAAAAAAATCAGCAGGGCATAATGAATTCTTATAAAAGCAGACTGCAGATTGCCCATTTTTATCACAAAACCTGTGCAAGGAAGGAGGAGCTAAATGCAGACATTACTGTACATTGCTAAAAAACACTGGAGCAAACAGGGAAGTTTAAGTAATGTACTTTGAATCGGACCACAACCTATATAGTCATTGAGAAAGACACAAGGACAGCAGAAAACCACAAGAGAAGAGAATGAGTACATATGCATAGACCCCAAATGCTAATAAAAGGGGAAATACCCTCTAGAGAATTATTACTATGCAGAGACCCCAAATGCTAACAAAAGGGGAGAGACCCACAAGAGAGTGCTTATCATGCAGAGACCCCAAATGCTAATAAAACAGACAAATCCTACACAGGACCAGAACTTCAACGAGCAATGATTTATACAACAAACCACAATAATAAATTATGGTTACACTTGGAGAATAAGGTCATGGCCCTAACCAGAACTGAAGAAAGTGATGAGATACCGGATGAGAGGTACAGAAGGTAATGGAGCATTCATGATGGGAAAGGAGTTCAGGAGGAGGAGAAGCCAACTGTAAAAGAAGGCTAACAGACAATCAGTGCAAGAGTCAGGCTGATGGAGAACAGATGGTAATCCCCAAAATGGTTAAAAATACATATATTATGCAGCACGCTCTGATCAGTTGTAGCAATAGAATGATGACTCTCAAATAGACCCGCAAGAAGGATGCCGCGCAAACCATGTAATTCAGAGTTATATGGAGTATCAGAAGAGGGCCCGGATAAAGGACCAAGATTTTTTTATTATATAAAAGAGCAATGGATAACGCAATCTTGCACAGTACGGAATTGAAATTCAATGACACAATGAATATAAGGCACCCACAAGGTATCCCCAGATTGATTGCTGATTAGCCATTAGTAAATATACGTGAATCTAAGCCGTACCAAACCTTTAGGCTATTGGGTCAAAGGACAGGCTTAATGGGATAGCCAATACCCTTTAACTCACAGTAATACAGAGCCAACTGTTTTGGTGAAAACAGTTTTTGGTGTATTTTTCAGTGGTATTGGCCTGTGGCCTGTTTTTAAAGATGTGGTATTGGACTGTGTACTGTTATTAAAGAAATGATTGATTATAAAGTGATTTGTATCATTTAATTAGTTTTAACGATTAAGAACATGTGTTTTTAAAGAGAGAGTGATATATAAAGTTGACTAGACAAAAATAATTAAGGAGAAAGATCCATTTAGATTAGAACCTTAAGATAAATTAAATTTCATAAATATTTTAAAAATAAAAGTAAATTTAAATATAACTCACTTTTTAATTAAACATGACAACCTTATGAATCATATTTCTACTTTTTTTTCCATCGAAAAAAAATCTACTATTGATATTCATAATATGAATCAAATAGTACAAACTTTGTCATGATTCAGCATATGAATCAAATACAGCATAATTACATCCATATATATCAAAATCTCTTCCAAGAGTTCATGTACCCTATATAGCCTGAAACTTTAGAGCATAACTTACAAAGATTCAAAAATTGCAAATCTTGAGTACATAAATTAGCAACATGCAGCCCTGAAAGTACTCCAAAGATCAGTCAAAAAAATAAATGGAACCACTGTCGTGGAAGGAGTTCTCACACCATTCCTCCCAATAAAGTTGGCCTTCTAAACCAGTAAGTGCTTGCTTTGATAACTTATCGGCAAGGGAATTGTGTTCTCTGTAGATGTGTTCAAATGAGATGCTCTGCTGTTTAGAAATTTCAGAGAAAGCCCGGAGAGCCCAATGGCAAAGATGCATGACATTGAGCCTGAAATCACCAGCCGCCCATTTTATGGTAACCCTGGAATCTCCATAAACCTTTAAATTAACCAAACCAAAGCTGTTTGCAACTTTCAGAATACACCAAAGTGCCATTAATTCTGCTTTCATATTTGTTCCAACACCACAGTTGAGTCTAATAGTGAAAAAATGAGACTCATTAAGATAGATTACTCCTCTGACAGCACATAGACCAGCTTGAGAGGCACCATCAAAAAATAGAACAGGTTGATTCACTTCAAAATTGAAGTGGCTGACCCTATCAATCTTCGTCATGTGTTCATCAGCCTTGCAAGAATCTAGCATTTTCAGTGCAGTCAAACTACATTTCAGAGCATCCGGAGTGGCATCCCTAAATATGGCACAGTTCCTAGAGTACCAAATTGCCCAAGAGATGCATATGGCAATGAAGAAATGCTTCTTACAGTGTCTGAACCAATTAAGCAAGCAATCATTAAAAACACCCACATCCCAGCACTGTATGATATTCAGATTGGAAGAAATCATTTCCCAAATCATGGAAGTAAAGCTACAATTGACAAAAAGATGTTGTTTAGTTTCTGCATCCTTTTTGCAAAGCACACATAGGCTAGGACCAGACCAGCCTCGCTTACAAAGATTTTCCCAAGTCTTTAGTTTATCTTGCAGGAGGAGCCATGTAAAGCACTTCAATTTTAAAGGGATGTCCCACTGCCAAAGACGCTTGTACCACCAATCCTGAGGGTAACAAAATCTGTCTTGAACAATTTGGGAGTAGGCAAATTGCGCTGTAACAATGCCTGTAGCAGGGTTCCCACTCCAAACAAGCTGATCGGCCTCCATGTTCAAACTAATACCTTATATGAACCATATTTCTACTTATAATGTCTCATGGTAAGCTCGTCAAATCTAATTCCCAGAATCTCAAAGAAAACAAGCAAGTTTGACAATATTAAGGATGTTCATGCAGGAGGGAGATGATCATATAGATCACCTCACCAATATAGGATATTGAATGAAGGAAAAGGCATTAAGGATAAGAAGGGATTTATTGCCATCTCATTTCATAGTTTTATTATGGTATAATCTCAAACTTTGCATGACATGTGTTAAAGGTGGTAAGGTCAATTCCAAATTGTATCAAGCATTCAAATATCTTTTATTCGCTCAATACGCTCACACATTTTGGCACTAATGTGGAGCTTGGCAATGGCATGGAGATTAATGCAAGTGGAATTATGGACCCTCTCATTGTTGATTGCTTGGGAAAGGATTTTGGTTTCCAAGAATTGCACAAATCCCTCTTCAACATTCGATTTGTGGTAAGCAACATAACCTCTATGAAGCCCCTTATTGATGATTTTTGTATAAATCCTTCTGAGTACAATCATCGTGGTTGAGTTTTGAAGGAAATGCAATCAAGGGATCTTTAGTCTCTACATCTAGGGGCATATATTCAAGGAAAAGTCATCTTTGCGTTAAGGGGAATTCAAGCAATTTTGAGAATTTCCTTTCACCCAATACTATTTGGAGACTCTGCACATTTTCCCTTTGTGAATGGTTTGATGGCTATGAGAATTGGTTACAAGAAATTATCATTTTCCCAATTTTGGCTCTATCGTGGTCATGTATTCAGCTTTATGTGGGATTATGATGTTTCAAGTATGAAATAGGACTTCTGTTAAATTTGTTTGTGATTTTGGACTATTGAGTTTGGATTGTTGACTCTCCCTAGACTTGAGATTGCCTCCTAAGTATCAATTTCACCATGAAAAATTGAAATTGGCACTATTGCTTGGAAATATGGACAACATTGGCAACCACTCCAATCCTAGGCGTTGCCCACTTTGCAAAATTTATGTTATTGACAAGGTTTTGAGATGACGCGAGGAATTGATAGTAGGTAACAAAGCATCGTTTTTTTCAATAATGGGGACAGCACATGCACTAAAGGACATCCACAATAGTGCATATGTTGTGGTCATGGAGACTTTGTTGCGACAAAAAAGACAAATTCAAGCACTAAAAGCTAAATGTACTTTGCTCCAAAATATGGTTACAAATTTGAACAGGGGCAAATGATCTGCGACTTCAAATGTAAGGATGTTACTTGGATCATTGGCAAGAGAAATCAAAGAGGAAAAGATTGTCCATCAACTACTTGAAGACGTGGATATGGATGGAATGAACTTAGTCGAATCCCAACATTCACTACATGGACAAGAGAAATCCCACAATAAACATGTGTTCCTTCAAGCATAGTTTTCTTTCATGTTTTCTTAATCATAATTGTTTGTAGTGTCTTCTATAGTATATTTACTGGTAGGAAAGTTGGGACATCCTTTAAGAATGATAGAAGTCTTATTTTTTAATAGATTTTGGAAATTTTGGTAATATGATGAACATCTTGTGGTTAGTCAACCTCATCATTTTTGTATTACTATGTTGATCAGTGCAACTGCAATGATTTCTTTGAGGCAAAAGGTCAAACCTCATATTTTTCGTATTACTATGTTGATCAGTGCAACTGCAACGAATTCTTTGAGGCGAAATGCTTAATGCATTCCACATTAAAAGAAACATATGTAGAGAGATTGATTATGATTATATTTTGTTTTTTCATTTATTTATTATTATTTAATTTTAGTTTATTAATGTTATTTTATTTTACACATGTGGTATATATTAAGATGTTTAATGTTAATCGCTTAGTCTAAAAATTCGACGATTTAAGCCGAAATAGATGATTTTCTTGGGCACAATTTTGAAAAAATATGGCCATAATTTTTCAAAATCCAGGTTACAACTGTCAAATTCTAGAATTTTGGGTGCCGTGCGGGTTTTTGAGGGTGTTGAATCCATTTCTACCATCAAAATCCCGCTAAAACCTCACTAAATTTAGATTTTGCAAAAAAAAAAATGTTGGATTCCTGCTAAAAATGATTGTCCGATCCAAATCGACGAATTTTTAGACAACTTAAATGTTAATAACCTCTTTACTTAATAAATAATAAAAATATTGAGAAACAAATCCAATTTTTATACCATATCAAATCAAACTCTTAACATAGATTTTGGGAGGAATTTTTATATAATATTTATTAAAAATGTACTTATAGTTTCGGGAGGAATTTTTATATAATATTTATTAAAAATGTATTTATAGCTCCAAGTAAAGTAGTGGTAGTATATTCAAGGATACGGTGGTCCATTCGTGGGGATAGATGGATTTCATTCCATTCACCTGGGTTCAATTCATTTGAGACATCTTCTGGCTTGGATAACCGGATTTGTTGGGATTTCCCATGAGTGTTTAACCTTCCTTTATTCCTTCAAAATAGCTTCATTAAATATAAAATTTTGATAATTAAACATTTTTAATATCTTTTCTTTTATATTTATACAAATTTATAGAATGAATTTATATAATAAAAAAATTCATAATTAAACATTTTTAATATCTTTTCTTTTATATTTTTATACATATTTATAGAATGAATTTATAATGGATAATATTGAAT
This sequence comes from Larix kaempferi, assembly GCA_027924585.1. Classification (NCBI taxonomy): domain Eukaryota; kingdom Viridiplantae; phylum Streptophyta; class Pinopsida; order Pinales; family Pinaceae; genus Larix; species Larix kaempferi. Next base: position 5,614,684 of record BSBM01000802.1, on the reverse strand, counting down.
AAAAAAGTCAAAAACTCGGGAGAAATAATAAATAATATTAAATAGAAGATGTGGAAACTAGGGAGAAAGAGATAAAACTCATACAAGGATACACAGTCATGATATGTTGAAAATTTTGTCTTACTCACAAATGTGTTCACTTCTCATTTGAATATGTTGTTGATTGTTTTGCAAAATGAATGAAAAAATAAAAATTGAAGTTTTGAATTTTGAAAAGTGAAATATGTTAACATAATATTAAGTAAAAGTGAAGTAGAATATTTTAAGGTGCAACAATTTAAATAGTGCTTATGCAAGTCCATATTATATAATTCAGATACTATAATTATTATAAAGTTTATATGAAGAAAATAATAAAACATGGCATAATTATAAAAGGATAATGTTTGGTTTTTAGATACTATAATATAAACTTTATGAAGAAAGTAAATTTGAATATGGACCTTACATTCTACTATTAGATCAAAGTAGTCATTGACATTATAAACATATATATATTAATGGTAAAAAGAGAGTTTATGAAAAAAATTCATATTTTTATTTATAAGAAAAGTAATCAAAATACATTCTTTTAGTGTTTTTAGCACTAAGCACTTTACTACAAGGTGTTGTAAACTTTTAACCATTATATTAATAGTAAAAGACGTGAATTAAAAAACTTTTACTTGGGAGCGAACACATATTGAATGGACTGTGTCAATCTTCATCATATACGATGTTTGCCCTGCTATCCTTACTATCAGAAGGAAGGGGTAAAGAAGAAAGTTACATGTTCTTGTTTGTATTCTAATGGTGAGATAAGATGCTTTTTTTCTTTTCCTTTTATACTAAAGGATCAATAATTGAAAGGGAATTGGGTTAGGTGCGAGAACAAACAATTGAATTGGGTTAGGTGGGAGGTCCAACCAACTAACTATCAATATACAGTGTAGGACATATGCAACAACCCACAAATCACATATATAATTAACTAGTGTCTTAACCTAACCTAAGCCATGATGTTGCCATGAAAAAGTTCAAATCCAAAAGGATTGTTAAATGACTAAAGAATTTGACTGCACTGAGAAGGCGCATTTCTAAAGCCAAAGTGGAGGGGAAGTGTCTGTTTGTCACATAAATAAATAAATAAATAAAAAGAATGCATGTATCATTGTGTTGTAGCATAGTGGAGCTCGGGTGGGGGGGGTGTCCGTTTATCCCATTAAAAAAATAAAAAAATAAAAAATGCATCAGTGTGTTGTAGCATAGTGGTGAGAGGGATGTGTGTTGTAGTTTAGACCCTGGGGGTGTCTATCTGTCCCATAAAATAAAATAAAAATAAAAAATATGAATGCATGCATTAGTGTGTTGTAACATAGTGGTGAGAGGGATGTGTGTTGTAGTTTATGAATGTAAATTTTTACCACAATAATATAAAATTAAGATTGATATCTCCAACTAATCAAAATAAAAGGACTTGTTTCATTTCAATGATGGAAAAAATAATAAAGAGAAAACACAACATAAACCTATAATCAAAATAAAATACTCACAATATATTTTTGGAGTAGTCTATTTATTCTAAGTTTTGGACTTTAAGGTAAGTTTTGGTGGGTAAAATTGTTTTTATTAAAATCCAAATTTGGAAGTGTTTAAATTGTGTTTTTGAATCCATAAATAGATTAAGCACCCACGAATAATTGGCTATTTTTTGGATTTCTTTCAAAAAATAAATTCGTTAATTGGCCATTTTTTATTCCAATATCGCCATAAAATATGTTTTTTTATTATAATATTGGCCAAAGTTTACAGATTTATGAAATAATTGTCTAAAATACTATATCTAGATATACTTTTAGAAACCTTAAAAAATACCTTCTTAGTAGTATATGTGATTCTAAGAAGTTTTAAAGATTTCCAATCTAAACAAAAATATGTTAAAAAAAGTTGAAAATATAGAATATTTAGATTACACCTATATTTTTTTCTTAATATTACATAGAATGTAAAAACTTTATCATATTTTAAAATTATAAAACTTTAGAAAAAAAATGAAATCTAATAAAAAGAAATTACTTTTAAATTTTGTTAAAAAGATGTTTCAAAACTCTTAATTATTATCATGTATTTATTAAAATGTATTTATTAAAGACTTTATCCTATTTTAAAATTATAAAACTTTCCAAGAAAGGATTGTGTAATAAAAAAGAAATTGCTTTTAAATTTTGTTAAAAAGATGTTTCAAAAGTCTTAATTATCATGTATTTATTATTTATCAAGAAGTGAAATAATATTTGATATTAAAAAGTTTTTTAAAATTTAAAATTTGAAGAAAAGTTATAATAATAGCCATTGGTTATGAATTCAATTTATTTATTATAGTTAATTATCTTCAAATATTATTGTAAATTCTTATATATATATAACCTTAGGATTATTGGCTTAATTTTTATTGATCCAATTTTAAGATTTCTACATGTAACTATGTATATCCATTTTAAACTGAGATTTATTAAGTATGGAAAGGGATCCAATTTCTTGAAGTGTAATTTTTTTAAATACTAACATGCATTTTTTTAATTACTTTTCATAATTTTTTTATTTTATGAGTCGATGCTCCTCTTGATGCAATAAAACCCAACTACTTTACATGAACTTCAAAGTTTATTAAATATCTTTAAATTTTAAATAGTTAACCTATTTTCTTACCTTCTAACAAAAAAATTATTGCACCAAGTGTAAACGAGGTGCTTACAACCCATTATGGGGAGATCTTCTAACATGTGTGATGTAGCGTTACATCTAATAAAACGTAAAAATGTAGCGTTACATCTAATAAAACGTAAAAAGTGATTGTGCGTAAAAAGAAGTAAGTAAAGTAAAGTAAAAAGAAGTAAGTAAAGTAGTAAAGAAAAAATAAGTAAAGTAAAGTAAAGTAAGTATGGGGGAGATGGTGTAAGGTTTGTGATGTAATGTTTGTTACTACCAAAATAATTAAAAAAATTCATGTCTGCTCATAAAAAAAATTATGAAAAGTATTTAAAAAAAATCCATATTGGTTCATAAAATAAAATATTATGAAAAGTAATTAAAAAATAGATGTTCGTTTATAAAATAAAAACTTAAAACTTAAACCCAAATCTATCAATCAAAAGAGATCAAATTTCTTGAGTTTAAATTTTAAAAAAGAAATACACCTCAAGAAATTGGATCCCTCTCGATGCTTAATAGGTACGACTTTAAGATGGATCTATGCTGGTTAATAAATAAATAAACAATTTAAAATCATTATCCATCATTATAACTATATCATTCAAATTAATAAGTTATAATTGTTTTAAGAGTTTTGTTAAAATATTGTGCTATCATTCACTATCATCCTAGTCATTATCACCCTCACATAAAAGCACGTTAAAAGTGAGGAATGTGGTGGATGTTGTGCTTCCACCTCGTCATTATACGTTTCTTGGCATCCCACGCATTGTCTTGGTATACCTTTGTTTTTTAATTTGGAATGCTATTGCTACTTTTGTTTTTGTTTTTTAATTTGGAAAGCTAGTGCTTTTCATGCTTACTAGGTAGATTTGTCATATCAATGTCATATGGAGATATGGATGCCACGTAAGTCTATATGCCTTTTGTGGTGTTTTACATTCTTCAAAAAGTAAAGGTATTGGCATTCCTTAGAGTTTTATGATAAATTAGGTGTATGTCTTTTGTGGTGGTGTTTTTCTTCTCTACTAGGTTAGTTGAGGTAAATAAGAGCATAGACTTCCCACCTACCCAATAATGGCTCCTCTCAAACCCAACATGTGCACTACAACTACAACTAACTTTATGACACAAAAGTGTTGGTATCTTTGAATATATTTTAAACATGGTAGTACGACTTTCAAAAATCTAAAAGTCTATGCTCCAAGCACTTAGGATTTGGTTGACAGGCTATGTTGGGTGTGGACTCATTTGTAACTTTTATATACTTTAATAGGAAGTGTAGACATTTTCATGTGTAAAAAAAAAAATTATGATTTGATTTTTTTTTCATTTTCATTGATGCTTATAACTTAGGTTTTAAGTCAAGATTATTAACAACTTTTTATATCAATGAATTAATAACTTTGGCCTCTTCTCAAGGTACGGGCAAATTATATATGCGATTTTAGTGCTTCTAAAACATAAGAAAGCAAAACACTTAATGCTATAGGTGATGAAGGGAAGTAATACTAGAAACTAAGCTAACATGAATAGATTCCAAGGTTCTACTTTTTCTATATTTTTTTATCATGGCTTCATTCACTTAAATTTTGGATGAAATTTATTTAATTACTTTTTCACTACCATTCATTTGTATATATGTCATGATGTCACCTTGCGAATGTCATTATCTTTCACAAGACCAACTAATTTTGATGCCATCACCTTCACAAGACTTAGACTTTTGATTGGCTTCATTACCATCAATGCCTTCATAAAATCAGCTTCATTACCTTTAGTGCCTTTCACAAGAGCGGCGTAGCAATAACATCATAAAACCATTTTGAATAAGCATCCACTTAGCATGTCTAAAAGGCATATGAAGTACAAACTCGATGATCCTTAACACATACTTGTAGTATAGTGAGTAACTGTAAAGTTGTGGAAAATAATAGTAAGAAATTCTTATTTTCTTGCTTTTTCTGATACAATAGTTTAATAGTGGGTTCTGAATAGTGTTTTATCCTAATAGTGTTTAAATGATATTATAGTTTCATGTCCATGTTTACCTAGGCAAGGGCATGAGGGTTGAGGGTTGGCTCTTTTGCAAACTTGCCTTGTTTGTTATAAAGGTAAGGGTTAGATGGGCCTGGTTTGTTTGTTCTATTGTCTAATCTACCTTATATTAAAAAATAGTAAACTATAATCTACCTTAAAGAAACATTTCCTCTATTCTTTATAAGGAAAGAAAAACAATTATTGAACATAATACATTATCCTGAATATACCTGGGTTTGCCTTTGTAGGAACATTTTCAGGTTATGGGGCAACTTAGTCATCTTCTGTAGCCCTTGCTTTTCATGTTCAGGTTGAGTGTCTAGGGTTGAAACAACTCATTTCTAATAGAGACAAAAGCCACAATGGGAGTGGAAGACAACTTGGCTTGAGATTGGCTTAAAGTTGTTATTGCAATTTATATGGTGGCTTGGATTTGGTAGTTAGTCGAGTTGTTTACTACAATTGATCCAAATCCAATTTTAGATTGAGATCCACTAGCATCTCGCCCTGTAGATGCATCAATGAAAATCAATCGATATATGATTTAGTTTTTTTATTTTCCAATTTAATATCCTTCAGTAGTAGAGACAAAAGTTATTCCCCTTGCACCCCCTAACTTAATCTATCTCGATTAATGTTGTTTCCAAGATGATTATAAGCATGTTCTCCCCCAATTCTTTGATCAAACATATTTTCTTGATTGGCATGATCTCTCTGCTCAAACTTGTTGTTGGAACTGTTATTGCTTCTACTACCTCTGCTGGTGAGACTTGGTCGTATACTTACCCTACGATTGGAGGCTTGTAGGCTACTAGAAACATAAGTAGCATATGCACATTGGCATAAAGGTGGTTCTTTCAATGTGCGACTTGGTTGTAAATTTGCCCCACTTTTGGAGGCATGTGGCTACAAGAAGCACTAGTAGCATATGCACAACCTTTCTAGCATTTTGTTTCGATGCAAAACCTTTCCAGCATTGTGTTTCAAACCCCTTTAAACTAGAATTGTCCCATGAATGAATCTACCCTTCTTTCTTTCATTCTCCATTCTAGTTGCTCTTCACACCCCAAACTAGGACTGGTCGGACTTACTCTCAACTCAACCTCTTGCCAATGAACCTTTAATTCGTTGTGTCCTATTGTTTATGCTCAACAGTTGTTGAGATGTTGCATGGTTTAATGTGGCTTATGTTATTTGTTGCAAGCATTAGTGTATAGCACTTGTCTTAAATACAAGTTCCAGAGCTTAACATACATGTCTTGCTGAATGGACAAGTGATATCTTACTAGCATTAATTGGACATGTGGCATCTTACAACCATTAATTAAACACGTGGCATTTTACTCAATTTGATGGAATGATGTCATGAACCCAGTGACCTCTCAATACCAATTGAAATGTGAAACAACCATAATTTTACCCAGAAAACACCCTTCCAATTCGTTTTTCTATTGGTTAAATTGGGGTTTACAGTGAATTTGTGAATATCTTTGAACAACACAGATAATTTAAATATGTATGAAAGCAATGCAAACATAATTGTTACGAATGCAATCCCAATGACAATAGTAATTCCAAGCAATTAAATAAAACATTCAACAGTAACTACCTTAATCATATTTCAATGTTATTCACAACACATTTCACACACAGGTAAATACTTATCTAAAATTGTAACCGACTATCTGCAAACCAAGGATGTTTCACCCAGCCGTAGGCTCAGTCGAGCCATATCTTACTTTGACAGCCCACCCCCAGGCTAGGACTATCAATCCACAAGAAGGTGTTGTTTTCTCTAGCTACAGCTATACCTCAGCCAAGGAATGGGGTGTTGCATGAAATTGCAAGTAGTCAGCGCTCCCCGGTGTATCGTGACAAGGGACTAATCGACTCTCGTGGATCCTTGAAATCTTGCGGTGGTGATTTTACCAATCACCTGCGGGTTTTGGTGTAACGATAGTCATACTACCAACAATTGGTATCAGAGCTAGAGGTCACGAGTTCGATACACACTCGACTCGCGCTGAGGGGGAGATTGTTGCACGAAATTGCAAGTAGTCAACGCTCCCCGGTGTATTGTGACAAGGGACTAATCGCCTCTCGTGGATCCTTGAAATCTAGCGGTGGTGAGTTTACCAATCACCTGCGGGTTTTGGTGTAACGGCAACCGTACTACCAACATGGGGCTCCCTTCTCTGAGTTAATAGTAACTTGTGCTCCCTTATCTGAGCTAACAGTACCTCAAGTTTGTTACCCCTAATTCCTTTCTAGAGATTGAGGGAGTTCTGTTGTGATCTATCTGGTTCTTTGTGTGCAACATGGTGATGGTTGTACGGAATGGTATGGAAGGGTACGTAATGGTACTTCGGGTGATAAGTTTTTGAAGTAGATAACTCAACTTTGGTAGCCAGAAGGACTTATTTCTAACATGAAGAAATGATGGAATGAAACCTACCTCCCTCTATTTATATGCATGCTTGAGACTAGACAAGTGGCATGCATGGGGTTGGACACTTTTCCCTTTCCCAAAGAGAGTTAGACACATGGGTTGGGTGCCTTTTTCCCTTTTCGTGGAAGGATAGTCCCCCATCTCTTCTTTTTGTCCTTTAGTCTACAACAACCATGGATTTTTATATTAAAGAGTGGAAATTCACAAATTTACATATCTTGGTCACTCTGGTCCATACATATCTGGCTTGTAGCCTTTTCATTAATATTTACATTTTTATACATATTGGGGTAAAAAATGGGGCGTTACAAATGAATTCATTTGGCAAAGCACCTCTCTTTTATTGAGATGTACATTTTTTTCATGGGTTAAGAGATCAGTGTTGAGCATTGGTTGTCATTGATGTCAACTAAAGATGATGTCAAGTGTTTGACTGTCAACTAATGTCAAAGAGGATGTCAACTAATTCAGTCTGAGTCATTGATATCAACTAAAGTCAAAGTGGATACAGTATTCCTACAGAAGTATGAAGAAGTATATGGAAGCCCCTTTGAAGTAGTATATGCACAAGATGAAGAAGAACATGAATACCATAAGTATATACGTAAATGGTGAAGGTGACAGACATGTATGCAAATTTGGAGTATATTTAGAAGTGCATTCAGTCTGAAGATGTGTGTCAAGGATACATCATGCAGGACAAGTTTGAAGAAATACATAAGAAGATACATTATGCAAATCCAGTTCAAGAAAGAACACAAGTAATGTATCCTACAACATGTGGTCCTTGCGTAGATATCAAGTCTACCAAGTCATACTCTCTCATGACAGCAATCAAAGGAGTTGGTTGGACAATGGTACATGTGGACAAACAACCAAGGAGATTGGTTGAGCAAATGGTACGAGTGCGCAAGTTTGTTGAAGGAAGACTCTAGAATGCAAAAGCAAGCCTTAACATTTCTTGGTTAATGGTTGGAAGTGCACAAGTAGTTAATGGTTGGAGAATCCTGAAAGCGCGCAAGCATAGCCAATCAGAAGATGCTTTTAGTAAGTAGAATGTGCACAAGTTCCTAGAAGGGTACAACGGTTCAATACCATCTATGAGCAACTTCCACAACCGACGGTACAGCAAGTGCACATTACCCACAAGTGATGAAGTGACAAAGGACAAAGACCCACTTAGATAAAGTTGGAGTATGCGCAGATCCCTTAAAGTATTAACATTGCAAGGGCGCATTACCCACAAGGGATGGTACAACACAAGCCATAGACACATCAAGATGAAGTATAAGATTGTGCACATATCGTAAGGAAATGGTACATTAAGAGCGCAAAGGTACACCACCGAGGTGTAAAGTCCCACTAAGTTGTGGACCTTGAGGGCACAAGACACATATCAGATGACACATCAACAACGCAGAAGATGACACATGGCATATGCACAATCCGTGAAGTATGGAAGAAGGGATGCCATGACCAACTTGTGAACATAAAATCCATGTAGGACATGTATAAATAGAGATGCAAGTTGGAGCTTGGAAGTAAGCTTGATGGCGAGAGCATAAGAGCTTCGAGTGCAAGTTTCAGTTCATTTTTTGGGGCATCAAAGGGGCTCGTGGATAGAACATAATGATCTAGCAAAGAGCCGAATGTGCACATGCAGCAGAATGAAGTTTTGATGGTGCATAGAATGATGTGATAGATCTGTGACAGATGCACGAGTACTAAAAGGAAGAAATACTGAAATATCGCAAGTGCTTGATGTTTTGAAGGACAATATTACAATCAGCACACCGATAATCACAGATGTTGTAGAGACATAAGTGTGGAGACAAAACTGAAGTTTATCAGATATTGTGCAAATGTTTAGCTGATGCATATGAGTAGAAGTGAAAGTGTGCGAAGTTAAGAACTCCATCTGATGTGCAATGACAGAGAAGCAACATGATTCGATAGGTGCATCATGATGCAGATGATTCGAGACAAGTGCATTAAACAGAATGGACGGATCATTTGATGCACAGGACATCGCAAATTATATGAGAGACTGCAACACTCAAATAGAATGGACACATCAGAAAGTGCACAGTTCCATCTGTTACTAGTGCTTCATTTCAAATCAACAAACTATCAATTGAAAGCATAGTATCAGTTGGTCATTGCAGTCATACAGAGCAGAACGTTGAGATAACCAGAGACACAGATTGCAGAATCAACGAAGCACACAGTACATTAAGTAAGTCATCAGTATAAGTATGATTTGAGAGGAATGAGAATTCAAGTCATGTATGCAACGCAATGATAGAATATAGTCTGCATACGAAGGTAGCTCATAATATAATTATCATCAGAAGATCTGAAGAAATGCGCAGAGTTGATTTTCAGTAAGAAAACAACATACATTGGACATCAGGGTGGTTGGATGGGGCAAGGAGACAGGGAGTTGGAGCTTCCTTCAAGTTGGTGCCTGTAAAACAAAGAAGACAGGGGGTCAGTTCCTCCTTCTAGTCAATGCTGGAGAAACACAAGGAGCGGAAGCTTCCTTTAGGTTGGTGCCTGTAAAACCAGGGGGTTGGTGCCTCCTTCCAGGTGGTGCTGGTAAACGCAGGAAGTCGGTGCTTCCTTGAATGTATTATTTCTCATTATAAAGAATCATTCCATGGTTTTCTCCCATTTGGGTTTCCATGTAAAAATCTAGTGTGTTATGTGTTGTTTATGTGGTGCTATTAAATATACAGCATCAGAAGACATTCTCCAAACCAATCTTGTGTAGCCAAGATTGATCCTCCGGTATAGAGGTGAACACTTTGATTGCCTTCCGTGTAAAGGTTATTCCTCCTGTGTAGAGGTAATTGATCAAAGTAATAGTGTTGTAAAGTCTTTTTGGACAAGGCTCTGAACTTGTGTGTATCAAGTCATGATTATCATGTGAACCTTCCGTATAAAGGTATCCATGAGATGGACCTCCCGTATAGAGGTGAACCTTCCGTATAAAGGTATCCATGAGATGGACCTCCCGTATAGAGGTGGACCTTCCATATAAAGGTCATGCTTTACTTGTTAAAAGCATTTGATGTTGTGTGATATATTATTAACCATGATCACCAGATTGCTATTAAGTCTCCTTTAGAGATTGATCACCTCTAAAGTGAATTACTTTAGCATATGATCATTTGGTCCGGAATAATATAATATGATCACAGCATCCGATAATTCTTCTTAGTATAATGTAATGTGATGGATAATTAAAGTTAGAATATATTGACCATGCAGTAAGAGATAAAGAAATACAAGATAAATCATAGAGATCAAGATAATTCAACTAATTAAAGAGAACTTGAATTATTAAAGCTTCAGTTAAGTATCAATGCTTCAGTTAAAGCATCAATTAAAGATATATCTCAGTTAACTAAAGAAATCACAGTGGCCACTTCAAGTAAAACAATTAGTATGATTTTAGTTAACTAAGTGTTAAATAAAAGGGACTAGTTAACTAAAGTATTTACACTCTAGCTAAACTAAAAGACGACACTTTAGTTAAAGAGAAGATCTAGTTAACTAAGTGTTATTGCATGACAACACTTATGTTAAACTAAAATATGACACGTGAGTTGTGACACTTGCATGTTGACACTTAAGTTAGCCACCTAACTAAGTGGGAAAGCTTTCAGTTAAGAGGCGAGTTCATCCTAAGTGACAGCTCAGTGAGATGAAGCATTGCATGAGAAGTGGGGCGCACCACTCCATGCAAGATTAATACATCCAGTTTGAGGGCGAGTTTATCCTGAAGTTAGAAGTTAAAAATGGAAGAGAAGAATGTATAAATATGTTATACAGGATTGTTGAATCCAATGTGAAGCGAATTCTCTTCTCCATTGAAGGCAAGGCACTTCTCTTTGTGCACGGTATTGTTCGTGCTTGTTATTGTTGTGTTGGGCACACATTCGATTGATCTCTATTCTCTATTGCTTTCGTATCTTCACCAAGAATTTTGGTGATCTCTTATCTTCTGAAAGCAATATGCTATGTTGTAAAAGAAAGCATTCTCTGCTATCCATTATATTATATTGAGAAGAATTGTTGGGGTTTTTGTTCTCATAATTTTGAGGATTTTCCCCAGGGTATATCTTGTGTTATGGTCGTATAGATTTCATGGATTGAATTGTCTCATTGCTTCAAGTCTCTACATCTAAAAAAATTAAAGATCAAAGCTCAACCAAATTTCAACAGGTGCATATATGTGTGGATGCTTATTTACTGATGCATAACATAAGATAAATATTAAGTTAAGGATAATCTATTAAAGAAGGTAAAAACTGCTAATAATTGCACTAATACTAATTCACCCCCCCCCCCACCATCAGTATTAAAACGATTCCAACAATCAGTTATTCTTCTAACTCCAACTACGGCTACATCTTTATCTACTCACCTCAAAATAAGATTGTCCTTTTGCAAATAATGCCAATGACTAGGAAATGAGTCCTAATAACTAATACAAGGAATGAGTTGTAAGTTGTACCAGATCTTCCAATTCATTGGATGAGTCCATTTATGAAATCATGTTGAAGTCTATGAAGTAGATGCCCCCTAGACAATATGTTCCCATTTTCATTGACAGTGAGATTTTGTTTGAGAATTTGCTAATCAAAAGGATATGTTTCTATTCTCATTTACAGTGAGATTTTGTTTGAATTTATGGTTGTAGCCCATATGATTGCTTGAATAGAGGGAGAGGTCATTGCATCACCTAATGAGGGCATGTTAACAGATGGATGGCTCAATGTGGTTCGTTGGTCATATGTGGATTGATGGCTCAGAAATTTAGCAATAATAATCTACAATAGGTTGGGGGATGGGAAGAGGTATGATGGTCATTCCCTCCCCTCATTCTATCACAATCACATAATGTCAAATTATTATTATACACACAAGAGACATAATGTTAAATTATTAATATGTATACTCAAGTTTTTATGGAGCATGTTGGAATAAGACTTAAAGAATTATTTTGGGTGATTGATTACAACTAAGTGGTTCAGTTATGTTCGTGATCCATATATATATTATTATTAGAGTGTGCATAGGTTTGGGGGAAAATGTTATAAAGTGTAATGGTGTAATGTTTTTCAAATTTTCATCTTTTTGATGGTGTTTTAAGCATGATTACATTGTGAATATGGACAATTAAAATATCAACAATCCAAAAACTAAAATCCCATCAACTGATTTGAGTACGCTTATCCCACTCCAAAGAAATTGGAATTTAATGCACGTGCACGATTTCCATTTTCATGTGGTATTTAGTTATTCACTCCAAATCAACTCCCATCTAGAAAACCCCATCGACACTTCCATGGGAGATCATATATTTTATCAATTCATTTTCTTCGACTTTGAAAAAGCTACCATACGTAGTATCATCCCCACTTTACTAGAAAATCCTTCCAACTTTATTGCTCTTCAATTTGTAATTCATATCTCTTTAGCAATACTTTTGGCCATTGATTATTCAACAATAGTCAAAGGAAGAGCCAAGGAATTGTTGCTCAACAACTCCCTTTGTTACATAATTGTTTAATTTTAGTACTAATCGGGAGCTTATATTAAAAGAAGCCATGCCTATTTTCCATTCATTGGAAAGATCATCCATGGATTTTACGAATTCCATGCCATTTTATCTAAAGTATGTGAACAAGCTAGAGAAATCAGATCCTTACTCCCCTACTTGACCATAATCTCACCAATTTATAAATATCACCAAGGTTAAATATTAGATCAAATTTACATAGCAATACTCAACAAATATCAAAGTTCAAGTACAAAGTTTTTATAAATGAATTAAAATGGTATAAGTTTTTTTGTCATCCTTGTAATTACTTAAACCAGCTTCTATGATATTGTTGTATTTCAAACATCAGTTCATGCCATATTTGTATTGTTCTTTCACTTGTTGGGTATGTGTCAAAATGCACAAACATATGGTATTTGTGCTTGATGCCCATGTGTACCTCAAGGAACATGGTTGGTTTAGAAGAATGATGGGGCATGGCGACTCTTTATTAACTATAGAGCCTTGAACAAAATCATAGTAAAGAATCGGTACCCCATCCCATCCCTTGGATTGATGATTTGTTCAATCAAATCAAAGTCACCAAGTTTTTCAACAAGTGTTATCTTAAGTCTGGATATCTGTTAGTGCCAATTGAGCCAACTTATGCATGGAAGAAAACCTTCAAGTCCAAGGAAAGGCTCTTTGAGTGGTTGGTTACACCCTTGAATTTTACTAGTGCATTAGCAATGTTCAAGATGATGGTGGGCGATATTATATAGCTTTTCATCAATTCTTTTGTGTTCATATACTTGATTGCATCCTCACTTTCAATTGAACTTGGGAAGCATGAAGCACATTCAACAAGTGTTAAGCACCTTGCAAAAACATAAGTTATATGCCAACTTATACAAATGATCATTCCACATGTAAATATTTCAATATTTGGGATACATTATATATGAGAATAGTGTGCATTTGGATCCAACCTAGATCCAATTATCAACAATTAGCTAGCCCCAAAGGGACCAACAGAGCTTCATAGCTTCTCGGGCCTTGTTAAATTTTATTGTGGGTTCATGTTGGGTTTCTCTCATATAACTTAGCTCTGATCTAGTGGACTAGGGGTGGAGATAAGGCAAAGATTTTTTTATTATTGAGGCACGACATAAAGCATTTATGGAGTTGAATTATTTCTTGCTTGATGTCAATGCTCATTCTACTAGATCACAACAACTATTTGAAATCAAGATAGATTCCACATATTTTTCCATTGGTTTAGTGCTCACTCAACATGGTCATCTAGTGGCTGTTGGACACTATTTTTTATACCTATTTTACTCCATAATCCTTCAAGTCATCTCCTTAACCCTTCATATTTCATCCATAAACCCTAAGGTTTCATCCATAAGGCCTTGAAATTCAATAAACTAAGGTATTATTGTTGCTGCTCTTAATGAATTGAATTTTGTAATTTTTTAAAGCATTTAAATTTAAATTTCAATAAAATTGCATAATTGACTAACTTCCCGTAAATGCTCCTAGTTTTGGATATTCGCAGGATAGCTAGGCATAATCTGAAACACTCAAAATAATCCTTGATGTCCAAGGATGGATTAATTGCTAATAGCTTCAAGAAACAAGTTTTACAGATGTCGAGTCAACGTTGGTCAAAGCAAACCACCTGCGCTGCCATTAAGCACAAAAATAGGGCCGTTTCGATTTTGCATGGATTTTTCCTATCTTCATGGATCCGGAGAACGAGCTCAGGGATAATGAAGATAATGGTGAGATTTCATTAATAGTTTACCCAAGATTATAGCATTTCTAGTTTTAAACATTTTGTATAAGTACTTAAACCCTTGATGTAATTTCCATCCGGCGAATGGTGAATATATGCGATTGAAATAAAGACTTCAGATTTCGAATAACTGTATGTGTTCATTTTTATATGCTGTGGGATCGAGTTAAGTGTTAAGAGTTTTGTGAACCAATCTGTGTGTGTAAGCGAAGCAATGGAGGGCTCCCTCTGCCAAGCCTGCACATTCACTTATTCCATTATTACGCATTGGTATGTTTTGATGTTTTATGTAGTGTTCCATTAAAGATTTCAAACTACATTTTACAATCGAATTTCATTCTGTGTGATGCAAGTAGCTTTTCGTTGATTGACAGTAGTATGTGTTTTTGTTTAATTGCTGTAGGTTGTTTCCAACTCTATTTTTCATTAGAATATATACTTAATTGTTGAAGTATTCAAACACATTGTGAACTAATTTCTTGTAAAATAATTCAATGTCTTCCTGCTGTAACGTCCCCACCCATCATACCAGTGCAATGGAGAGGATCGTGATGCTAAAATTGGGCAATTTGCCCCGATACCTACTAAATAAAACAATCACATATATAGAAAGACAAGTATGCAGATGTACACATCTAAGCAAATACCGCAGAAGTAAATACATAGGTAGAAATACTCATCTTTATTGCAATCGTCCCCAAGCAACTAGCTATGTCGCTGCAACGTTCCACCCAACCGTAGGCTCTTCGACAGCTTATACTGAGTCCGTCCGAAGGCCACCCCCGAGCTGGGCATGATTCTCACAAGGAAATGGAACATTCCAGTTCACACACATCCCATTTACCATTTCATCTCAGCCAAAAACAATCATTGACAGGGTTACACATTTATAACAACGGTGTCCACAAAACAGGGTCTACATTGGCTCTCCCAACTCATGGATTCACCCAAGCGAATTGTGGAATTTCGATTTCAACCCCAGGGAGCAAAACGATTTCTCTCCACCGGTTAGGATCCCTTCCAATGGCCTAAACGACTTCCAGGAAGATCCAAAACGTCCTGCTCTCTTCCCCCACCGGTAACCATCACAAAAACGCCCCTCCCAGCTAAAAGATGAAGGGAAACACAGAAAAACGGGGGAGGAAAACGCCCAGGCAGCTTGAGCTGCGTGAGAGAGCAAGGCCATGGTGAATAATGGCTTAGGCAGCCATTTCGTGGCTCTATTCTTGCCCAAAAAGACCAACACCTTTTCCCATGAAGGGTGGCTTGCCCATACCCAATTTTGGACAGCCATACCTCCCCATTCCCAAGGAAATAACTCCCCCAACCAACTATTGGGAGAAATCAATGGTTGGGTACAAAAGTCAACATGGGTAGTTGAGGGTTTGATGGGTTCCCTCATTGACACTTGGCTTGACTCTATTAGCTCAAGGGTTTGAATGTTTTCCCTCCCAATTCCTTGTGAAATCATGCCCCCATCTCTTTGTTGCATTGCATAGCTAGTTGTGGGTATTTTTATTAAAAATGCATATTACATGATGTTGAAATTCCAATGTGCCTGGCTAGCACGCAAAGCATATGCATCAATAAATCGATGGCGGGGCCTTGGCCTTGAGCTCCTCACCATGATTTCATAACAAATATTACATTATTTATAATGTAAATGCCATGGGGCCAAACTGGGGACGTTACATTCCCCTCCCCTTGGAATAACACCGTCCTCGGTGTTTCATCACCTTGGACTATATACCCACTTTACACAGGATTCATAATTCACAGATGGTGGCAGGTCTGTCCTGCAATTCGTCTCTTTACTTTGACCTTTCACGATCAAGTCCCCTATCTTCCACAAGTTCCTCCTGCTAGCTTTCGTCTTCCAGCTCTACAGGTGGGCATTGCTCCAGAGCAATCCCTTCCGTTTGTTTATCTTCCAGCTGATCTACAAGTCTGGAATTTCATGGGTGCCATCTTTCTTGTTGTCCCGGCAACTATCTGTGAGACTTATCATGGCAATTCCTGTTAGGACAAGCATAACACAATAGTAAAATTAGTCAATTATTTTCCTAATTGACTCGGAACGTCCATGCTTTACTCACGCGACTTCCACACATTTCATGCTTTCCCACATACACATGAACTCATTCATGTTCATCCTTTCACAAGAAAATGACTATTTTAGCATTCACAATTCATTTCAAGCAATTTAAACACAAATTGTTCTCTTTTATGACATGCACTCAATAGTCTTTTGTTTCTGAGATGCATCAGTCAAAAGGAAAGAGAAGAGTAAGAGTTTCCCCCTCTTAGTCTTGTTCCAATCCGGAGCCACACCATCACTTATGGTTCTATGCTCCTTAGCCTCTTTCACTTAAATGTGAATGCTTAACTTGCCCCCTTCTTGGCTATGACACTTAGTGTCTAAGGTCTTGCATATGGATTTCAACTAGGAAACCCTTCCCCATTGTTGCTTACAGAACCTTTGGCTGCTAGGACCCACACAGTTCCACTAGCACCATCTTCCATTACTGCTCATATTGAGCTCTTTTAGGACAGTCATATGTCCACATGCATCCTCCGGATGCTTTCATAGTCTTTGCTTCCAGCAATACCTACACTCAAACATTGGGTTAATTCACATGTTTAGTGTATTTCCATAGAGTTTATCTCCAAATGAGAGTTTAAGAAAACATAATCAAGTCATATACACATGTATATTCATAAGCAAGAGTTGCAACATAACCAAATACTTATCTTTATTGGATGTCTTCACTTTACTCCACAGGATCCTTCTTCGCTTTCCAAGCATTGGATTTCCCGTGGATACAACAATGAATGTTGGGCCAGCACGTAGGCTACTCCACAACCATTCAAATAGGCAATGCCATGCCAGTGCGCCGACTGGTTTTTATCAATTAATTAAGGAATGTTTGGACAGCACGCCAGCTACTTCACAACATCAAGTGGTTAATGTTCCCACCAACTTATCCTCTATATTTTTATAGCTCCAACCAGTTACTCTCTGGCTTTACCAAGCATTTATAGCTCTTTCAGGGTCCTTGCTTCCTGCAACGGCCAAGGTTTCCAACAAAGGAACGACAGTGTATTAGCTCAGTTGTCATAAGACTTGTACCCGAAACCTTCATTATTCCAAACAAGAAATAAATGAGAATGAATACTTATCTGTATTGTGCATTTCCTCGCTACTCCACAGGTTTCCTTCTCTGCTTTACAAGCCTTGGATCACCTGTGGGGTGGATGCTTGGCCAGCACACATGCTGATCCACAACATCATCCGAATAGGCAATGCCAAGCCAGTGCACCGACTGGGTTTATCAGGCATCCCAAAGATCAGTATGCTAAGCCAGTACGCCGACTGGGTTTATCAAGCATTTCAAAACCAGTATGCTAAGCCAGTACGCCGACTGGGTTTATCAAGCATTTCAAAATCAGTATGCTAAGCCAGTACGCCGACTGGGTTTATCAAGCATTTCAAAATCAGTATGCTAAGCCAGTACGCCGACTGGGTTTATCAAGCATTTCAAAATCAGTATGCTAAGCCAGTACGCCGACTGGGTTTATCAAGCATTTCAAAATCAGTATGCTAAGCCAGTACGCCGACTGGGTTTATCAAGCATTCAGTAACCATTTCCAAGCCAGTTCTCCGACTGGGTTTGTCAGGAAATAACACCCTTCACCAATACCTCCACATCATACAAGTAACCAATGCCAAGCCAGTACACCGACTGGGTTTATCAGGCATCCAATAACCTTTCGCCACAACTCCCAAATAACCAATGCCAAGCCAGTACGCCGACTGGGTTTATCAGGCATACAACAACCATTCGTCACAACTTCCAAATAACCAATGCCAAGCCAGTACGCCGACTGGGTTTGTCAGGCATACAACAACCATTCGTCGCAACTTCCAAATAACCAATGCCAAGCCAGTACGCCGACTGGGTTTATCAGGCATACAACAACCATTCGTCACAACTTCCAAATAACCAATGCCAAGCCAGTACGCCGACTGGGTTTGTCAGGCATACAACAACCATTCGTCGCAACTTCCAAATAACCAATGCCAAGCCAGTACGCCGACTGGGTTTGTCAGGCATACAACAACCATTCGTCGCAACTTCCAAATAACCAATGCCAAGCCAGTACGCCGACTGGGTTTATCAGGCATACAACAACCATTCGTCGCAACTTCCAAATAACCAATGCCAAGCCAGTACGCCGACTGGGTTTATCAGGCAATATGAACAACATAATATGATTACGTGGCTCCTTCTCTTGTGCAACCAGTGGTTCCCTCCAGGAACTCCATAGGTGACTCACTTGACTGCAGGCTAGCATGGCCCCACAATACCCACTCACACTACACAAGGATGATACCCCTTTCTGCAATACAGCTCCTCGGGCCTATCCATCTCTTCTAGTGTCCTTTAGTGTGAGCGTAGAAAGGTTACCACTGCCCATACAGTCCTCTTGAGTACCCTTCTTCACTTTGCCCCTTACGTGCAACACCAAGTTGCATTTGTGTAAGCTGTTAGCACAAGAAGGATAAGCAGGCTCATCAGTATTACTGCCCAAAATTGTAATCATATTTCATATCATTCACTATCAAGTATTGAAACACCAGGAATGCGTCCATTCCCTTAGGGTGTAGTCAATATTGAAAACCCTACCATGACCCAGCACCAGGAAAGGTGTGCACCCCCTTTCTGATGTGCGCCATGTAGGCCCTAATCATACTCAAGCAGTCTGGAACAATAATGAAATAATAAAACATGCTCTGCATATTAAATCTAATAATTTAGACATGCATGTTCTTGTCTAGGGTCACAGAATACTCATTGATTTTGCATATGTGTCTCACATGCCTTCTGGGCATAGCTTTACCATCTCACTTTCATGGTTTACCGTCATGCTGTTTGGTTGAGACAATGGCGTTTCACCCGAAACCCATTTCCAAAGCATGGAATCCTTCCTATCTAGTTTGGCTTCTGCAGGCCATCACACATGATCTTCCTGCAATGTGTCATCCTGGCACATTTTATCAAACAGCCAAACAGTCAGCAACATTTAGCAATAAGCTTCAAATATGATTGTTCCATAACCAATCAATAGCATTAATAATTAAATTCAATATGAATTTACAATTCTGTCTACTACAGAAATTGGTTTGCTTAGCAATGAGTCTCTCCTCATATTGTTTGGCCCTTGTAAGTGGTATCACACTGCCCATTATGGTTTCACCCTTGCTACCATACATGAACATCCACCTACAGCATGTCTTCCTGACACAATTCTTCTCATAACCTTTGGCTTCTGCACATGGTAGAACTCGGTCTTTACTATGGGCTTATCCTCATTGCCATACGCAAGACTTTTCTACCTGAAAACTGAAACCCCAATCAGCCAAACACGTTGTAAGTATCTATGCATATTATCATTTCATTGCCACAACAGTCAGTGAAGTGATCTCAGAATTATAACACTCAATAATTCAAAACACCTTCAGCTGTTAACATTTGAAATGCAGCAAACTATATACACTTCTATATATGCATCATTATCACAATTCATCAATTCATCAATTATCATGGTTGGGCTCTTCATGCATTTACTATTCTGCACTCATAACAGTCCATGAAATGATCCTAGAATTATCATCAATTCATCATTTCATTCATTATTTCTTTTGCAATAACATATGCATCATCCCTATGCATTCATACAATGCATCACAAGATTAATAACATCTCTTAATGCTCATCTACTCAATGCTACCATACATTGTTTCATGAGTACTATGCATTTAAGCATATTATGATCGAAACATGACTACCTCATATAACTTGCATTATCATAATCAGGACCACCAGTCCTTACTTGGTTTGGTTATTAAGCACATAACCAACATACACATGACATGATATAAATTCATATGAATGCATTGAGATTTCTAAGTAGTCATAGGGTGTAAGGATCATTTCCTTCACTTACCCACACCTCACCAAGCTTGGTAGGTTAACAGTCCCAATCAGTATTCAATATCACATGCAAACTATCTCAACATAGCTCAAACATAGTTGAAGGGATCTTACCAAATCCTCTTTCAACATTCATGCAATTTGGCACCAATAATCATTACCTGCATGGCTACCATTAACATCGCCTGATGTTACCTGATCAGTTGGCCTCTTACCAAAGCTGCTCAGTCCTTTTGCCAACTTTATGATCATAGATTTGTTGCACCATCCTTTCTGCATAAGGTTGCTGGCTTCATGCAACAACATCCCCAACATGTTTAGCCATGCTCTTTGTTATCTTTGGTTCTACAACCAATACCAACATCAATAATGATTATCAGCCACAATATTCTCCATTAGTGATTTATTGCATATCCAGACTTCATTATTCTACCAATATGCAATATCCCATTTATGCACAAGCATTTCCATATGCACTATGCAATGTTTGTTAAGGTGCCATTTAGTGCATATACATCTATGTAATCCCTTACATTTTTAACATTTTTATGCCATATGACAATTTCATAATTATAAGTATGATAACAAACTGAGGTTTAAAGAATTCTTCCCTTTTCGATCCCTCCTCGTATCATGGAATTTCTCTTCCATATCATGCAATTGTAGAAATTGCCCACATTGACAACAAAATTTGTTTGTCAAAACAGCCGCTGGCACTCTTCTGCACTAAATAACTATGATATCTGTAGACCTCATTCAAACTCTGGTCCTGCATCATTGTTCCCTGCTGGACAAGCTTTCCAATGCCTGTCTTCATGCTCCATTCCGACATCAGGTGCGGAAACTGCATCCCTTCAAAAATGACAACTTTCACTCCAGTTCTGCACATTTTACACAGTTGCATTTTGGTCCCGAATGCCAACTTCAGCCACCTGTGGAAGAAAATCTATGAGGAATCACAAAAACTTATCTATCGGGCGAAGTTCGTCCATATAACAAGGAATACTCAGCAATTCACGGATCTCAATTCCGATGCACCGTTCATCTTCTATGAATTTCTGGATTTTGCTACTTCTCATTTTTCACATTTTCCCAAAATTCCAAATTTTGGGCCAAAAACGGCTATCTCCCAAACGGTGCATTTCTGGAAAATCTTCGTCTAACGGAAGCTGTCCGTCTTAATGAGAATATGAAATGTCTAGTTCAGTAGAATTTCTGATTCCCACATCTAGGGTCACTTTTACTGCCCACAAGCTTTTCAAAATCTCGAAAAAGTGGCCCGGAACAGTGCTTTTTGGCCTTCTTGCTCACCCCGACTCCACATCCCTTGGAGTTGGGTTCCAAGATTCGGAACTTAACATTGTGCCTGCTTTATGACTGCCTCGTATCAATTTCAGCTTAAACCGGCCTTCTGTCAAGCCTCGGGACTCTGTCCTTCAAAAGTCACTATTATCCATTTTCTGTCAAATCGGAGTGTAATGGGCTACGGGTCTTCACTGGTCTTTTCATTGCCCTCGTCAATGGCCTCCGAGCCCCACAGGAATCATCGCATTCTGAGTCCGGATGCTCCTTTTTTTTTTTTTTTTTTTTTTTTTTTTTTTTTTTTTTTTTTTTTTTTTTTTTTTTTTTTTTTTTTTTTTTTTTTTTTTTTTTTTTTTTTTTTTTTTTTTTTTTTCGTTCGGGCCGGTTCAGCGAACGCTTCCGCAATGGCGGGGCGATTCGCTGAATTCTCCCGCAACTGCGGAGCCATTCGGCGAAGGCTTCCGCCGTTTCGGAACGATTCGGCGAAGTCTTCCGCCGTTGCGGAACGATTCGGCGAAGTCTTCCGC
The DNA here is from genome assembly GCA_027924585.1 of Larix kaempferi. Taxonomy (NCBI): domain Eukaryota; kingdom Viridiplantae; phylum Streptophyta; class Pinopsida; order Pinales; family Pinaceae; genus Larix; species Larix kaempferi. Next base: position 5,592,327 of record BSBM01000802.1, on the reverse strand, counting down.
CGTTTCGGAACGATTCGGCGAAGTCTTCCGCTGTTTCGGAACGATTCGGCGAAGTCTTCCGCTGTTTCGGAACGATTCGGCGAAGTCTTCCGCCGTTGCGGAACGATTCGGCGAAGTCTTACGCCGTTTCGGAACGATTCGGCGAAGTCTTCCGCTGTTTCGGAACGATTCGGCGAAGTCTTCCGCTGTTTCGGAACGATTCGGCGAAGTCTTCCGCCGTTGCGGAACGATTCGCCGAAGTCTTCCGCAATTTCGGAACGACTCGCCGAACTCTTCCGCGTTGCGGAACGATTCGCGGAATCCTTCCGAAATTTCGGAAGAGAATTCCTTCCGCAATTTCGGAAGAGAATTCCTTCCGAAAAAGTTTCCGTTCGACGCCGACACTTAGAAAATTTTTCACAAAAACGAATTTTTCTCCGCTGTTTCGGAGCGGTTCACTGAATTCTTCCGCTGTTTCGGAGCGGTTCGCGGAATCCTTCCGAAATTTCGGAAGAGAATTGCTTCCGCAATTTCGGAAGAGAATTCCTTCCGCAATTTCGGAAGAGAATTCCTTCCGAAAAACTTCCCTTCGCAAATTTTTCGGAAAAATTCTCGGAACGCTTCCGAAATTTCGGAACGATTCGCTGAATGCTTCCGCTGTTTCGGAAGGCATTCGGGAATTCCTTCCGAAACAGTCTTAAACCAAAAATTTCAAAAACAGTCTTAAAACAACTGACTGTTCATGCTGTTATCCAGGAAATTAACAAACATAACTTATTTCCAGCCATGCTTAACAATAATCAACAGCAACAAAACAACAAAAACAGCTTAAGATGGCAGAGATTGCCCATGCTCCTTTCTCTGTTTCGTAGAATGCCATCAATGCAACTAATGCAAGCAGCTTGCAAAAATCCCCAAACAGTCATGCGATCTTGAGGTTTCTTTAATGCATTTTTGTTCCAAATATAAGATGCATGTACACACACACAATGACTTATATTTCTGTGAAGGGCCCAACAGCCGTAGTGTTGAACCTAGAGCTCTGATACCAAATGTAACGTCCCCACCCATCATACCAGTGCAATGGAGAGGATCGTGATGCTAAAATTGGGCAATTTGCCCCGATACCTACTAAATAAAACAATCACATATATAGAAAGACAAGTATGCAGATGTACACATCTAAGCAAATACCGCAGAAGTAAATACATAGGTAGAAATACTCATCTTTATTGCAATCGTCCCCAAGCAACTAGCTATGTCGCTGCAACGTTCCACCCAACCGTAGGCTCTTCGACAGCTTATACTGAGTCCGTCCGAAGGCCACCCCCGAGCTGGGCATGATTCTCACAAGGAAATGGAACATTCCAGTTCACACACATCCCATTTACCATTTCATCTCAGCCAAAAACAATCATTGACAGGGTTACACATTTATAACAACGGTGTCCACAAAACAGGGTCTACATTGGCTCTCCCAACTCATGGATTCACCCAAGCGAATTGTGGAATTTCGATTTCAACCCCAGGGAGCAAAACGATTTCTCTCCACCGGTTAGGATCCCTTCCAATGGCCTAAACGACTTCCAGGAAGATCCAAAACGTCCTGCTCTCTTCCCCCACCGGTAACCATCACAAAAACGCCCCTCCCAGCTAAAAGATGAAGGGAAACACAGAAAAACGGGGGAGGAAAACGCCCAGGCAGCTTGAGCTGCGTGAGAGAGCAAGGCCATGGTGAATAATGGCTTAGGCAGCCATTTCGTGGCTCTATTCTTGCCCAAAAAGACCAACACCTTTTCCCATGAAGGGTGGCTTGCCCATACCCGATTTTGGACAGCCATACCTCCCCATTCCCAAGGAAATAACTCCCCCAACCAACTATTGGGAGAAATCAATGGTTGGGTACAAAAGTCAACATGGGTAGTTGAGGGTTTGATGGGTTCCCTCATTGACACTTGGCTTGACTCTATTAGCTCAAGGGTTTGAATGTTTTCCCTCCCAATTCCTTGTGAAATCATGCCCCCATCTCTTTGTTGCATTGCATAGCTAGTTGTGGGTATTTTTATTAAAAATGCATATTACATGATGTTGAAATTCCAATGTGCCTGGCTAGCACGCAAAGCATATGCATCAATAAATCGATGGCGGGGCCTTGGCCTTGAGCTCCTCACCATGATTTCATAACAAATATTACATTATTTATAATGTAAATGCCATGGGGCCAAACTGGGGACGTTACACCTGCTTTCAACAATGAAGTAGCAATGTTGTAGTTTATTTTTATGGTTTTGATGTTTCAGTTTTAGAATATTTTATAATTTAGGTGCTGATAAGTTTAAGAAATCGAATGAATACACTTTCTGTAAAGGAGTTTTGTATTTCTTAGTTTACAACATTCAAATAATTCTAGGTTCATTTCCAAAGTGTGTTTTAAACTAGTCTAGATCTAAATCCATATACTTTGGATGTGCTTCTAAGTCTCACGATTCCGGATTGACAATTATAATTTATGCTCTAATTTACGACAGTAGATTGGGCCAACATTTTGGCCCCGTTGCCAGGGAAGCATATTTAGAAATAGACTTAGGAAGTTTAGTTTTTCCTTAAAAAAAATACAAAAACACAGAGCATAATTTAGTTTTATTTTATGTCAAGAGAGAGAGATGAAAGAGGAAGATTTGTAAACCCCCCCCCAAAATAGAGATAATAAGAACTTCTTCATCTAAGAAGAAAGGATTTTATTACAACAACTGTTGATACTTTGAAAATGGCTAAGGAAGAAACCTCTAAAATGATGAGAGGGGGACTAACCCCAGAACAACGTAGAGAGTATGAAAGAAGGATGGAGATTGAAAACAAACGAAGAGAAATGGCTAAGGAAGAAGCATTAAGAGGAGGACCAACCCCAGAACAACGAAGAGAGTATGAAAGAAGGATGGAAATTGAAAACAAAAGACAAGAAGATAGAAGAAATGAAATAGTAGAAGATAGAGGAATGAAGAAGAACAAGAGACTACTTTTAGATTTCCAATCTTAGATACTAGTATCATCATGGGAGAAGAAGTAACAATGAAAAACATTCCACCATCTATTTTACCTAAATTTTATGGCATGACTTCTGAAGATCCAGATTCATTTTTATTTGAGTTTGATATTTTATGTCGTACCTATGGATATACTAATGATACACATAAACTTTGCCTCTTTCCTGCTACTCTTAAAACTGTTGCATTGAAATGGTTCATGGGATTAGGAGAACATACTATAACTAGTTGGGATGACATGAGAAAGATTTTTCTAAAGAAATATCAAGCATACTGTAGATCTAAAGGTTTGAAAGATGATATTTTTAGGATGTCTCAACAAGAAGATGAAAGTTTAGAAGAATATCTTGAGAGATTTATGTATAACCTACAAAAATCCAAATATAATTCTTTGACTTCTGATATCACCCGAACAATATTCTTGAAAGGTATACGAGATGAGTATCTTGATATTCTTAATGTAATGGGGAAGGAAGATACTTCCTACTTACCATTTGATGAAATTACAGAGTTATGTCAAAAGTATTCACAAGGAAGAGCTAGAAATGGAAAAAGGGATGTAACTTCAAAAATAACCAAATCAACAACATGGAGTATATCAAGAGATGAGCTTGGAAACTTATTAGAGGACTTCAAAACTAATCTTTTGTGTACTTTAGGGACACAAGTTGAAATATCAAAAACTAAAAAGAGACAAGAAAAACAAGATCAAGCTCTATCAATTTTTTGTCCTAAATGTAGGAAGAAACATCCATTGAAGGAACGTCCTCTAAATAATGTTCAGATTTGTGGATTATGTACAGAAAATCATAACACTGATGATTGTCCTAGGTTGAAAGAATTACAGGTAGCTCAAGTGGAAGAAATCCAAAGCATGGAGTCTCTCTATCTTCTGGCACAAAAAAGACCATGGAAGCCACGTTTTCCAGGTATGTCTCAAGACCCTATGCAACAATTTTCTCTAGGTTATCAATATCCTATTTAAAATTCATGGAATGCACCTATGCCTTAGCAAACTTGGTCTCCTCAGCAAAACCAAAACCAACCTACTCAAAATTGGCGAGGATATGCTCATGGAAATCAAACATACCAGCAGGCCTATCCACAGCCTTACCAACAATCTTTTCCTTACCCACAATACCGGCAGAATCAACCTTCATTTCCTCCACAGACAAATCCTGCTTCCCAACTAACCCAACCTCAACAACTTCAGCTACCATCTGACCAACCTCCACCTCGACCAACATAGTTACCAGCCCAACCAGTAGCAAATCATAACAATAGAGTGGAGAAACCCATGTATAATATTGACGAAGGAACAACATTTTCATACTCAATCCTTCCTATTCAAAACATCCACTTGAGGTTTGGAAATTTTTTGGAAAAAGAATCTCTTGTTATTATAGAATAACACATAGAACAAGAGAAAATTCCAAAAAAATATAACACAGAAAATTTGCAGCTAGATAAACAAAATCAGAAAGGTAAAACATTCATTCCTCAAACACCTCCTTTTCCAGAAAGGTTAGTTAAGGAAAAATTACCAATTGCTCTTCCCGATTTTGATGTCTTAAATGAATTAACAAATGTCTGTGTAAAAATTCCTTTATTGCAAGCTATTAAAGATATTCCAATCTATACAAAGGCAATTAATGAGTTATGTCTAAACAAGAGAAAGAAGGATCCACCAACAATTCATGTAATTGGAAATTTAGCATGCTTAATGTCAAATATTGTTTTTATGGAAAAATATGTTGATCCAGGAATTCCAATGGTAACAATAACTATCAACAAATTTTCAATTTCGAAAACACTAATTGACCTAGGTGCAGCTATTAATGTAATGACACTGGAAACAATGAAATATATGGATTTGAAAAATCTTAGACTAGATCTAAAATAGCACCAGAAGGGATACTTGAAGATATCATAGTTTCTCTAGATTCCTAGGGCTATCCAGTGGATTTCTTAGTTCTTCAACCAAAATCTAATCTAGGGGGACATCCATTGATTCTTGTAAGGCCCTGGTTGGCTGCAACTAATGATTTTATTGGTTGTAGAACAAGAAATATGATCATTTCACATGGAACAGAAAGGAAACATATTACACTTTATCCTTCTACTCAAAAACCTTCTATGACAGATCAATTATCCTGGATTAATGAAACAAAAGAGCAACATGAAGAAGTAATTCAACCCATCTTAAGTATTAATCAAGATTTTGATTTTCGAGAGGAAAATAATGAAGATTTGCTAGATTACTTTATTTTTGAACCAGATATCTCTGAACAATTAAGGAACATGCAATATATTGTTGCAGATCAGGTTTTAGGCCAAAAATTTCAGGAAAATTGCACAATTAATTCTTTGGAATCATCATTTGATGATATTTTTTTTTTCTGTTCATTCAATAACAAGTTCTCAAAGCAAAACCTTCGAAATCAGTCCTGGGAAATACTTGAATATTGGTGCACATCTTACTTTATCACAAGAAGAACAGTTGATTGCATTATTGAATAAATATCACAAGGCATTTGCTTGGGAATATACTGACATGCCAGGAATTCATCAGGAAACATGTACGCATCATATTTACGCAGATGATAATATAAGACCTCTAAGGCAACCTCAACGAAGAATGAACCCCATACTGAAAGAAATAGTTAAAGAAGAATTGTAAAAGTTATTACAGGTAGGATTTATCTACCCCATCTCTGACAGTCAATGGGTTTCTCCGTTAGTTGTTGTTCCTAAGAAAAACGGAAACTGGAGAATTTGTGTAGATTATAGGGAGTTAAACAAAGCAACACTTAAAGATTATTTTCCATTACCATTCATTGATCAAGTATTGGATGCACTAGCTGGAAAAAGATATTTTTACTTCTTAGATGGATTCAGTGGATACAATCAAATTATAATTGCATTAGAAGACTAAGACAAAACTACTTTTACATGCCCCTGGGGTACATATGCCTATAAAGTTTTACCTTTTGGTCTATGTAATGCTCCAGCTACTTTTCAGAGAGCGGTCCTGGCTATTTTTGCTGATTTAATTCATGAATGTGTAGAGGTATATATGGATGATTTTTCTGTGTATGGCAACTGTTGACACAAACCAGTCGACAGGGGTTCCACTCACCATCGACACATACCGTGGTCTCCCTTAGCACCGGCCCAGACAAGTTTAACCCCGTCCGACAACACCTGCAGAGCAGATGAAGTCTCACCCAAGATGTTTAGGAAGATTTGACGGAACCATGTTTCCGCTGAATGAGGGAGGATGGTTGTGGCTCAATTACTCAACTTATTGCGACATTCAGAAATAGATCTTATGCAATTTACTCAGTCATCATTTATTTTCATAGCATCATTCAACATAACATTCATCATCGCAACAAAATATAACAGTAAAGCAAGTATTGCATCATTCATATATCGCAACATGCATTACCATAATTGAAGGGAAGAAACATAGGGATTGCACAAGGATAGTTTCATCATATCATATTATCACCGCAAAAAACCAGATACATTACCTCCACAAAATACAGATCTCCTCAATATCTCTTGATCTCAGATACAAACTCAAAAACACACATATCCAACATCTAAGGATCCATACAAAGATGCTTCCCGAGCTCTCTCAACACTTACTACTTATATCTATATATAGGCTTCTGCCTTTACAATGCTTGTCCACTTTCTAACAACTTCCTAACCGACACTTTGAGCAAATGACTCAAAATCTAACTGACAAGGTCCAAATGACCCAAAATCTATCTGACATGGTCCAAATGACCCAAAATCCCGCATACCGCGGTACAACTGACTCAAAAATACATAAAATATTCTCCTTTGCACCCAGCTTTCTGCCTTCAGCAATATCTTCTGACTTGTCGCAGCATCCGTGATGTTGCGATGCTAACTTACCAAACCACCTACCAACAGTCCCCCAACACAATCTTGTGGCTCGCCCTCGAGCCACGTCAGCAGGACATGGTGTACTGTGTTGTCTTGACCCAGAAATCCTCGTACTGCTGTGCGACTGTCGTCACTAGTTCCTTTGCTTTGATAGCCGCCGTCTGACTGTCAACACATCCTTTGCAGATGGATGCTCAGTTAGTTTCGCTGCCACTGGTTGACGACGTTCCTGCACTTCCTGGAGGACTTTGCCATGTTTTGTCATGAAATGACCGCTAACATCCTGGAACTCCTCCAACTGCGCAGCGCGCTTCTTCTGTCACTTGTCTGCCTTGGCGACTCGCTGCTGCAACTCTTTCAGATCCGTAGACTTGGAAACCTTCTCCACGGGTGGCATCATGCGCATCGCCACCTTTAGTTTCGCCAACTGCCCCTTCGCTTCCTACCGGTACTTGATCAATTGTTCAACCTGCTCATCCTGAACGATGTGGCCCCAAAATTGTATGGTGTCGGCTGTGAGCTTCGTTGCGGCCATTTCCAGCTCCGCCATCTGCATGGCGACCTCCTCAATATCCTGTTTGAGGTCATCTACCTCAACCTGAGGTGTGCCAGGATTCACCAGAGCTTTTAAATCCTGATTGTCATGCCGCAACTGGACAATGACAGCTCCTAGTCGCTGCACACGTTGAAGCACATCCAACTCGGCAATGGGCTCCGACACATGTTGATAAGCCACAGCAACGACCATCTCTACCAGCACACTATCATCCCACATATGGGCCTTCTCTGCAATAAGGTGATCCTATTATTTTTTTTAGTTCTTCAATCACTCGAGCCTTCTCAGCCCGTTCTTTCTTGATGTCCTCTTGTAGCTCATCCACATCCTTCCATGCCGTAGCAGCCCTTCCTGTCAACTCTGCTATTGCTTCCTTTGCAGCTGCCTCGCTCTCCTATAAGCGCAAACAATTGCCACTAATCTCGTGCATCTTATCCGCCATCTCCTGGGTGGCAACCGCCTGCATAGTTGTCAATGCTTTTGCTAGCAACACATTGACGTTTATGGTCACTTTCTCCAATAGCTGCAGCAAGGCTTTCAAAGCCTCGTCGTCAGTCACAATCGCATTTGGGGGAATATCAATATTCCTGACCCGCGGCTTAGTGCTGATTGTGCCAATTGGCTGCGCCGATGTGTCTTCAGGTGCCTTCCTCGAAACCATATTGCACAAGGAGTCCAGACGAGCAGTGAGTGCATGGAAACCCTCATAGGCCTTTACTGTCATCATTTGGGCCGCTGCGGTGGATGCATCAGTGACTGCTAGCGTTAATCGGCCCAACTGCGCTTCCAATCTCAAAGGCAGCCCACTGATTGTCGCCTGATCTTGGTGCCCTTTTTTTTCTGCCTTCCTCAAGGTCTCGGTCACTTTCATCGGTTGTCGATGTCCTTGTTGATTCTTGATTGGAATCATGATGGATCTGGTGGTCCTACACTGATAATCGATCGTCTGGGCCTTTCGCTGTTTTCCCAGCCTCAATCTCTACCAACCCCATGGGGTCGCGCCATTTCGGCGGCCAATCGTTCACAATAGCATCCAGCGTTTCTGTCGTCACCTTGTAAGGGGTCAAAAACCACTACTTTCTTGGGTCACGTCTGGCTTGCACATAAATAGCGTGCGGTCAAATTACGAAAACCATAATTAGCTTAAACTTTTCCACGGTGGCCTCAAATAACTAAGGCACCTTTACTGCTGCATCATAGAGCATCTCACAATAGAACCAGAACTGCAAAGTGCAATCCCGAAGGCGCTCTGACTCACGTACCCACCACAGGTTTTGATATCGCGGACCCTGATGCTCTGTCACGGCCGCAACCTCCATACCTTTTTAAGTGTTGGGCTCCTTCCGGGAAAGAAGTGCAATCAAAATTAACAGCCAACTATATGAGAAGGAGCCCTTTCCGACTTGGACAATGACAACATCCTCCACCAACTGGTTCAGCAAGAACAAGGACCAATTCATCTGGATGCCCTCCGTGCATTGCTCTGCACATGCCACAATCCCCGAATTGCACTGATTAGGCCGACCGCCCTGAACCACCTTGCAAGACAATATCTTCGCGCCGGTGAGAACCGTCTTATCGGTGATACTGCCAGTGTGATAACCATGACCATCTCGTTCTAACCCATAGCGGTCAACCAATTGCTTTGCCCTCTTTTTGTTGTTCTCCTTCCCTCGAAAGTATTGCGACGGGTCTACCCCATCTTTGGGAAACCTGGTAATGCTCGCAATCAGGTTGATAGTGACCGGAATCTCGGTGTCCAGCCACAATGAACCGCCGTAGAAGCAGGTCAGTAGCTGCTTTACACAAGCGTTAACCTCCAGCAATCAGCCGAAATGCAGCATGTTAATGAGGCCCAACAAGCCATCCTGGTTTAGCCCCCGTGCCCAGTCTTGTGGAATCGACATCCCAGTGATTTGGGACTCTGACACATAAGGGTCCTAGGAAATTTCTGGATAGGCCACCATGTCATGATCATCATACTTTAGGCGCATCAATGTCGACACAATATCAGTAGGGCACTCCATTCCAACAGGGAGCGCTGGAATCCTCAAGGGATACTTTTGATTTTTGTGCACTTTGAGAGGTGGTGCACCCGACCGACTAGGGGGGACATACCCAGGGATGTTGACAGCAGACAATCCCTCCCATGCAGCGGACTCGTCAATTTGTTGACTGGACTGTCCCACCTGCACTTGAGTCTCTCCCACCATCGCATTGGATGATCTAAGCTGCCTCTTGCTCTGGAGAGACTCAGAATGCTGACCCCCCCGATGCTTCTTTGCAATGACTGACGCTCTGACCGGCATGTTGGCAACTTCCTCCTCAAGATTCACTTCTTCTTCAACAACAACAGGACTGAGGGGAGACTCTACTTCACTGGAGATGTCAACTATTTCCAGCTATCCTGGCATACCTAACTCAACTCACTAAACTCCAAGGGATGGTGCAACGCCACTCACAACCTCAACTCGGTGCACAATGACCTTACTCCGCAAGTTCAACTGAACCTTTCCCAACTCCCAAATCCTCTCCACAGACAGCAATGACACTCTGCAACACTGCACAATCTTGCACATTTAGCAACGGAATTATCTTGGTGCCTTCCGACCAGCCTCGACCCATTCTGATAGCATTTGACCCGATCCTTCATAATCATCACTAAATCCTGCATTAAATCGGACTAAATCTAGTATTAATGACCCAAATCCACCATCGATCCTGCCAGTCGATCGACCGGATCCGCCATTAATGCCCATCATTTGAATGAGCGCCGTTAATTAACTGTCTGAACTTTTCGGCATTTATTGTTGATTTGACCCAGGCGCAACCCTGCCACTGTCGCGAACCGTCCCTAACTTGCGGCACAAGACTTCTTGCTTACGCATTCTTGTCGCTATCGGTGCACCATTCTGCCACCGCACAACCTGCATTTTTTTTTTCGTGCAGATGCGACTCAGGCATCGCGCTGCTCCAAGCCCGACTGATAGGGCTTCAACCTATGACCATTTACCATTTTCGGGAGCATCGCTCCATCTAATTGCTGCAGCTGGATTACTCCTCCTGAAGTGATGCTACTGATGCGATAGGGACCCAGCCAATGCATCTGCAACTTTCCTGGATGTTTCATAAACTTGGTGTAGTACAAGAGCACCAAGTCGCCTTGTTGAAACTATTTGTTTTTGATGTGGTGATCGTGCCAAGCCTTCTAGCGATCCTTCTCCACACTCTGGTGGAACCCAGCGATGAAGCGATCCTCTTCCAAGTGGACTAACTGCGCCAGACGCTCCTCCAATGCTGCTGCAACATCTATACCCGTTGTTGCCACTATGCGCAGACTCGAAACAATGTACTCCATAGGCATAATTGCTTCTTGGCCATACACCAACTTGAATGGTGTATATCCCGTCAACCTCTTACACGTGGTGCGATACGCCCACAACACTGCTAGGATTTTGATATCCCAGTCATCGTGGTTTGCATTGCACACCTGTGTCAACGCATGCTCCAATATCTTGTTGAAAGCTTCCACCGTGCCATTTGCTTGCGGATGATATGGGGTACTCTTCTTGTGCTGTATATGCAACTCCTCAGTCAATGCACTGATGGTGCGATTGAGAAAGTGGCTGCCTTGATCACTCAGGAATATCTTGGGGCAGCCAAAGCGAGTGACGATATTGTCGAACAAGAATCACGCGGCTGTGGCCATGGAACAATCAACGACTGGTGCAGCCTCCGCCCATCTGGTCAAATAGTCTGTCACCATGATAATGTATCTTGTACCAGTGTGCTTCCCTGGTGGGTTGATTGGTCCCACGAAATCCACTACCCATTTGGAAAAGGGTTGTAATGTTAGCTGGGGCATTAGCGGCATCTCATACCTCCTGGATGGCTTCCCAGTTCTCTGACAAACGTCACAAGACCGCGCATAGTCTATCGCACCAGTGTGCAGCGTAGGCCACCAGAGCCCTGCGCGAAGCACTTTCCTGGAAGTTGCACGACCTTCATAGTGTCCTCCAGCCACTCCTGCATGTGCTTCTGATAAAATCTGTCCTTGTTCATGAGGCAGAACACAATGTTGCAATATCTCATCTGCACCCATCTTGTATAACTCTCCTGTGATTAGCTGGAATTCTGCAGCCTTGACTACCAACTGCTTCTTCTAACTAGTTGTGAACTCTTCGAGTGCAGTACCTGTAGCTAGAAACTGAATGATGTATGCGAAATAGCCATCGGCTACTTAGACCTTAAACAGTTTCGCATCAGGAAACCTGTCTTCAATGTTAGTGGGATCCTCACCTGTTTCGATCCGCGAGAGATGATCAGGGCCAGCGTTCAACAGCCCTGTCTTCACAATTACTTCAAAATCAAACTCTTGAAAAAGAAGTAGCCAGCGAAAGATCTTCCCCCCCAACACAAGCTAATTGACCAGGTATTTTAAGGTGAAATGGTCTGTGAACATCTTAAAATGGCCTCCCAGTAAGTAATGGCGAAACTTCTGCAACGCATAGACCATTGCTAATCCTTCCCTTTCTATAGTGGTATAGTTCCTTTCTGCGGAGGACAACTTCTGACTTGCGAAAGCAATGGGGTGATCGAGATCCCCCTCTCCTGGTTGCGCTAGCACCACACCTAGTGCGATTGATGATGCATCAATGTGGACATGGAATTACTTGCTCAAGTCTGGAAATACCAAGATCGGTGCTGAAGCCATCTTCACCTTCAGTGTCTCAAAGCTATCCTGGCATTCACTGCTCCATTGAAATATCACATCTTTCTTCAATAGCTTCTCCATAGGGGCAGTAATCGCGGCATAACCCCTGATGAACTTGCGATAATACCCAGTGTGACCCAACGTCGCGCGCAACTGTTTAACAGTAGTTGGCGGTGTTAAGCTCAAAATGAGCGCAATCTTCGTTGGGTCGACTAACAACCCCTACTTGCATACAATGTGACCTAGTAGTATGCTGAATGGTGCACAAAAAAATGACTTCTTCAGACTCAACGATTTTTGGTGCTGTTGACACCGTTCCAACATCAACCGCAGATTTTCCAGATGATCGCAAATCAAACCATAGATTGTCCAGTCATCCATGTATACCTGCACAAACTTCTGAATGAAATCCCTGAACGCAGCAACGACAACCCTCGAAAATATTGCAGGCACATTCTTCAACCCAAATGGCATGACTGTATACTGAAAACAACCCCATTCTGTCACAAAAGTTGTCTTATGGCAGTCTTCCTTAGCAATGCGGATCTGATGGTAGCCAGAGAACCTGTTCGTAAAAGAATACATCTCCTGGTCACCCACACCTTCAAGCACCTCATTAGTAAACAGGGTTGGAAATGGATCATGCAAACAGGCATCATTCAGCTTCCGTAGGTCGACACAAATGCGTACTTCACCAGTCTTCTTGTCCTGCACCACCATAGGACTGATCCATTCTGACTCCTCAAATGGTTCAATAATACCTGCATCCAACATGCAATCAAGTTCTATCTTGACCCTCTCCTTATGATGTGGATTCAGCCTGTAGGGTCGCTGCCTAATTGGTTTAGCATCTAGTTTTAATGGAATCTTCATTTCCCCAAGATCGCCCAAGATTCCCTTCATTTCTGAAAACTTCGTGCGAAAAAGGTCTTGGAATTCATGCAGCAAGTCAGTGACCTTTCTCATAATCTCATCATCCCAATAGTCCCCAACATTCACGAACTTGGGACTGTCCTCTGTCCCAATGTTGATCTTACGGAGCTTCAATGGCTGGCTGATTGGATCACTTGGCGCATCCGGTGCTACCGCATGACGACTTCCTTCAGACTCGGAATATTGACATTCCATGGATCATCATCGCCATCTCCTGGCCCACCAGTGATATTGAAACATTCCATCATTGACTACATTTGGCACTGTGTATGGGGATCCACAGGATATGCCACTGGAACAACCTTCAGAACCACGTCACAGATGAGCTGCAGAGCATTATGGACATCCAGGTTAGCATCCGCAAAACTGAACGTATGAGTAAAGCACACTGTCAACTTTGAGCAAGTGGAGATCTCCCTGCGCAATTTAGCAGCTGTATACCATGATCGTGGCATTTAGTCCAAAGTACGGATAAATGCATGGACCCACTCATCTCGTGGTCGCGATACCCATAACTGCTGACACTCCCTCAAGTGACCGCCATGATCATTCCATCCATCATATTTCCCTACGTGGTAGACTTCATTATCGCCAAAGCGAACCGGCATCAATCTTCGGCACTTCGACCACTCTATGATCGACTTCTTATATGTCGCCCACCAACGTGCTGGAGCAGCCTTTAGTGCTTCCTTCAACACCAGCAGTTGCTGTGGTTCGGAAACTCTTTCCTCAAACTCCACCAGAAAGTCAGACAAGCCAGCTAGTCCCTCATATACTGGTAATGTAATCGTTTCAGTCGCAACGTGGCATAACGACTGCGTGACTAACCCACACTTGCAGAGCGACACCTCATGCAAACGGTTCTGCCAATTCTCTAGCGCATCGTCAGAGTCGGAGGACGTAGAGCTGTCACTGCGACATCCAAGCTCATTGTTGGCAGTCGGATGAATATAGTCTTCTGAAATATTGAATGCATGATCCCATTCTCTGGGATCGTCATCCTTTACTGGTTCAAGATATTTGCGTCCCTCAGCCGGATCCAACGGTGCAATAACTTTGAGATCGCGGTTTTCAAAAGTCATCATCCGTCTCTTAAAGTTGATTACTGCACCACTATCATTAGCCCATCCAATCCCCAACAATGCGGGATAAGAGCTTCTGCCTTCAACGACTTCAATGACATCAAAGTCGGCATATGTCTTCATTCCCTCGATGTCCACCACCAATCGTGGAACTCGCCCAATCAGTGTCACCTTGGTGTGATTAGCTAGTCGGAGCTGGACAGGAGACCAGCTCAATGGGGGGCTCCCCATTTTATTCCAAGCCTGCTTGGTTAAGATGTTAACATCCGAACCAAGATCCAGAATAACTGAATCAACATCATAATCTCCAATTTGAATATTCATACGCATCTCCTTACCTGTCTTCCATCGCTGTAAGGAATTTACTGTGGACTCCTGTTGTCCCTTAGTTAATCGCTGCAGTAATCCCTCAATCTAAGCTAGGGCAACGGGATCACGTGCCAACAATAGACGTCTCTCAAAAAATTGCTGCAAAGTGTTGGACTACGTCGACGGACCTGCCTCAGAGGTAGCGTCAAAGACAGGGGGCATGTCGCAAAGAATAGCCTTACCGCGATCTTTTTCCAATGCGTGACGCACCTGAAGGAATGCCTCTTGCTCAACGTCAATGTCAAACAATACCGTCTTCTGCCTTGCAAACCGAATCAGCAGGCGTGAGCTATCCTCTCCAGTTGTCTTACCTCCATGAGTGATGACGACAATAGAAGCATCTTGTGGTCTTGTCTTCGCAGAAATTGTCGCAATATTCGCATCCTGGGTCTGGTTCAGTGGTGGGTTCCCTGGTGGGTTCATATTCTGGTAAGAATTCTAATTCGGTCACTGAGGCTGGTTCTGTGTCGGTTGCTGTACTTGATTCTGTATGGGCTATAGTGCCTAAGGCTGATTCTGTAATTGTGGAACGTTCCCGGCTTGCCATCGCGCAATCAACTGCGGGCAATTTTCTACTGTATGATCCGTGACAAAGCAAAACGTACATTGCGTCTGCAATATTGGGCAATTGCGCTGATAATGTCCCCGTACCGCGTAGTGATAGCACTGAACAGGTCCGCTACCGCGTCATTGTCCTCCTCGACCAAATCCTCCACTGTGTCCACCCTGGTATCCTCCACAGAATCCTCCTTGCTGTTGGTACTGTTGTTGCATAGGATTCGGTTGCATGCCTTGCCCTTGCTTTGCATACTGCGGTTGTTGGACATACTGCGGCTGCTGTGGAGCCATTTGCATTAGAGTATATTGCAACATAAACTGCTGTGGTTGTTGCTGCGGTACAAACTGCACCTACGGTTGAGATAGCGGCTGGCCTACTTGTGGCTGCAGTTGCGGTTGTTGTACGGCACGCTGGTCATCCTTCACATAGAATGCATCGTACGTCCTCTCTTGGAGCAACCCATATGCACGACAATCTTTGTTGTCGTGTCCCACCGATTTGCAAAAAGTACAATACAGATTCATGGGCTTGGTAACCATCTTCTGCATATATGGACACTCCTCATGGCGGTGTCCATATACCTGGCAAACGCGTCACGATGGCATGCTGCCGCCATTCAATGGATTTGGGGCTCCTGAAAGCAGATAATTGCGGAAGTCTGGGCAATTATCCTTAGTATGTCCTTCTCCTCAACATCGCGTACACCCGAATTCTTCATGCGATTCCTTGCCCTTCTTAAGATCGTGCAGCTGTATGGTTAAGTTGGCCAGCTGTGTCTGAATCTGCAACATCCCAGTTGCATTTTCCCCAATTGGTGATGCTTCTAACCGCATTGCAATCTCCAATGCTTCACTTGGTGTGGTGATGTTTTGTTGCATCAGCGGTAGTCGAATGTGTAGGAGCAATGCCACGATAAACCATTCTTTGTGTTGGACAGTGCTCATGTTGAAACTGACCCTTGCCATCAATGTCTTGAATCACTGGTCAAAATCCCATGTAGTTTCATTGGGATATTGCTTAATTTCCTTAAGCTCTGTAATATACTGCACTTCAGATTTGGCTTCCGAAACTCGGCAATTAGTCCCGTGCAAATTTCATCCAGTGTCTTCGCCTAGGTACCAATAGGAACCTGCATAAACTTCATAAACCAATCTAAGGCACGACCTCGGAGAGTTGTCACCAGCTGTCCTTTCTTAGCATAATCATTAGTAATTTGCTTTACTGTCCATACGGCTTCACATAAAAACCAGTACTGTTTAGGATTATCTGTTCCATTGCCGTGGAACAGCGGTAACTTAGTATCCTTACCCGCCATCCTGGGCTTCCTTCCTCTAGTCGCTCAACTACTAGCAATTAACTTTTGTGGAATAGATGAACTCGGTGGTGTCGAAGTTGTATTCCTGACTGATTGTGAGATAGTGAGTGGAGGTGTAGGTACGTTGGCGCTAAGGTTTGGTCCTGCCTCTATCCTGGGCGTAGCCTGGTTGTCCTTGTCCGGGCTGTGAGGTCGCTTCGTCCCGTGTGGTCTTCCTTCGCGGTCTTGCATTCCGATTGCAGCGGGACCTTCTCTTGTCCTATGCCTCTTTCCTTGTCGAAACCTTGCTCCTCCCCTTGTAAGACCACTCTCTTCCTCGACTGCACTCACAGTCTCGTCATGACTTGCACCCATCTACCCCTTATCATTCCATGTACCGCCCACCTTCTCTACCGCGGTACCCACGGCATCCACCCACCAGGGTTTCTATTGATCAAGATGCATCTTCAATATACCCTTCTCGCAAATAAGCATCTTAATGGATAGTTGGAGCGACAACAGAAACCTTCCCCGGGGTCCATGAAAGAAATATCTTTCAGCTTCACTATAATACTTTTGCGTATCAACTGCAAATTCAGTGATATACCCTTCCAAGATGCTATCAAGCCACACTTCGACAGCTCGTGACGCCTTATTGTCAACTTCCTGTAGTTGTTGGATCTGCTCTGGGATCCAGGTCATCAGTTCACCACCTTGGAATTTCCTCTTCTGGAAGGTCAACTTCGCCAACCACTCGTACAAGATGACTGGGAATTCATAGAAAAAACATTCGTGCGGATCGTCGTGAATATATCTCTCCACCCACTGATCTACTGTCAGTCGAGTGTTCTGAATTTCTTCTTCAGTGAATTCCTGCAACTTCTGATCAAACCAGTTTTGTATCTCCGGTTGCGTCGGATGCCACAACATATCCTCCTTTCACTTCGCACATGGTCCTGGCAACGGAACCATTTGTTGACGCAAACCAGTCGACAGGGGTTCCACTCACCGTCGACACATACCGTGGTCTCCTTGAGAACCATCCTAGACAGGTTTAACCCCATCTGGCAACACCTGCAAAGCAGATGAAGTCTCTCCCGAGATGTTCAGGAAGATTTGACGGAACCAATTTTCCGCCAAATGAGGGAGGATGGTTGTGGCTCAATTACTCAACTTATTGCAACATTCAGAAATAGATCTTATGCAATTTACTTAGTCATCATTTATATTCATAGCATCATTCGACAGAACATTCATCATTGCAACAAAATATAACAGTAAAGCAAGTATTGCATCAAGGAAACATTGCATCATTCATATATCGCAACATGCATTACCATAACTGAACGGAAGAAACACAGGGATTGCACAAGGATAGTTTCATCATATCATATTATCACCGCAAAAACCCAGATACATTACCTCCGCAAAAATATAGATCTCCTCAATATCTCTTGATCTCAGATACAGACTCAAAGACGCACATATCCAACATCTAAGGATCCATACAAAGATGCTTCCCGATCTCTCTCAACACTTACAACTTATATCTATATATAGGCTTCCGCCTTTACAATGCTTGTCCACTTTCTAACAACTTCCTAACCGACACTTTGAGCAAATGACTCAAAATCTAACTGACAAGGTCCAAATGACCCAAAATATAACTAACATGGTCCAAATGACCCAAAATCCCACATACCACGACACAACTGACTAAAAAATACATAAAATATTCTCCTTTGCGCCCAACTTTCTGCCTTCAACGATATCTTCTGACTTGTAGCAGCATCCGCGATGCTGCGATGCTAACTTACCAAACCGCCTGCCAACAACAACACTTTTGAAGATTCCTTGGAAAATTTAGAGAAAATCCTAAAAAGATGCATAGAATCAAATATTTCCCTTAGCAATGGAAAATGTTTCATGATGTTAACTAAAGGGATAGTGTTAGGTCATCATATTTCATCATCGAGAATAAATGTGGATCCTGCAAAAATACAACTCATTGTGAATTTATCAGAACCAAAAAATCAAAAGGACGTGAGAAGTTTTCTTGGATATGCAGGCTATTATCGAAGGTTTATTGAAAATTTTAGTAAAATAGCTTTGCCATTATTCAAATTGCTTTCCAAAGATGTACATTTTCATTGGGATACTAATTGTCAAGTTGCCTTTTAGAAACTTAAAGAAAAGTTATCATCAACACCTATCTTAAGAGGTCCTGATTGGACATTGCCATTTCACATCTCTACAGATGCATCAGATACTGCAATAGGGGCATCTTTGGGTCAAAAAGAAAATCTTATGACTTATGCTATTTACTTAGCAAAAATATAACCCCTGCAGAATTGAATTACAGAGTTACTGAGAATGAGATGTTGGCAGTAGTACATGCTGTGAACAAATTTTGTCATTACATTACTGGTTATGAAATATTTGTCCATACAGATCACTCTTCCTTAAGATATTTAATGAACAAACCTATTACTAATGGCAGGAGAACAAGGTGGCTATTATTGATGCAGGAATCCAACATTACTGTCCTAGATAGACCTGGAAGGGAAAATCAAGTGGCAGATTTTCTATCTCGATTAAATAATTCTGGTGAGGTTGTTCCCGTTTCAGATAATTTTCCTGATGAACACTTATTTTCTATTTCTATTATAACTCCATGGTATGCTGATATAGCTAACTACTTATCATCAGGAAAGATACCTCCATCTATGTCATCAAAAGAAAAGAAAATAATCATCAAGCAAAGTTCCAGACACATATGGGTGAATGGAGATCTTTTCTATATAGGATATGATCTTATCATTAGAACACGTGGAAGACAAGATGAGATTTTAGAAATTTTAAAAGCTTGTCATGATGAACCGTGTGGTGGCCATTTTGTAAATAAACGAACAACATACAAAATACTCAAATTGGGGTATTACTGGCCATCTATCTTGAAAGATTCCAAGAAATATGTTAGAAGTTGTGATATTTGTCAAATGATGGGACGACCAGTACCATCTGATGAGATGCCACTCCAGCCACAAGTTCTCATAGAGCCATTTAAAAAATGGGCTCTTGATTTCATCGGTCCAATCAATTCACCATCAAAAGGAAAGAGATACATCTTGGTATGTACTGAGTATGTTACAAAGTGGGTGGAAGCCAAAACATTACCAAGAGCCACAAAACAAACAGTATTTAATTTTCTCTTTGAAGAAATATTTTTTAGATTTGGAGTTCATCGAGAGATTTTTACTGATCAAGGAGCACAGTTTACTTCTAAACTGGTGCAAGAGATAACATACAAGTACAAGATCAAGCAAAGGAAATCTACACCTTACCATCCACAGGCCAATGGCCAGGTAGAGTCTACCAATAAAACTTTGGAAGCAATCATGACCAAGACAATTCAAATGCACAGAAAAGATTGGTCAGACAAGCTTAATGAAGCTTTATGGGCATACATAATTACTTGGAAAAATAGTATTGGTTTTACCCCCTATCAGCTAGTCTGTGGTAAGCAAGTATTGTTACTAATTGAATTCCAAATTCATACTTTTAAATTAGCAGCTGATTTAGGGATGGATCTTTCTGAAGCACAAAGAGAAAGGGTAATGCAGTTAAATCAATTAGATCAGATGAGACAAGTTGTGGTATAACAAACTATTTTGGTACAACAACAAAGAGCACAATGGCATCATAAGTTCATCAAGAAGAGACAGTTTCAGGTAGGGGATTGGGCATTATTATTTGATTCCAGGTTCAAAAACTTTAAAGCCAAATTCATAACTCATCGGCTTGGTCCATATGAGATTGCAGAGGTATATGGCAATGGCTCAGTCAAATTACAAACGATAGATGATGAAGCAAGTGCATTCTTAGTCAATGGATATAGGTTAAAGCTCTATAATAAACCTGTCAACAAAGAAGATTTCCTACAACAGATTTCTCAATAGAAGGAGATGGAGGTATTGGAAAAACACACTGGTGTTTCTCCTTCACTTTCTTCTTAAAATAATAATAATAATAATAATAATAAGTATATAATAAAAAAAAGAAAAAAAAAAGAAGAAAAAAAGGGGGGTTTAGTTGTGAAAACTAGGCAACTGGCACAACATAAACTCGAATTTTCATTGGAAAACCAAGTCACATATGCCAATGAAGATTCTCAAAAACATTTTCATTCCACTTATAATTTCATTTACTTCATGCATTTTTCTTCAATAACAGTTTTACATTTCAGTTTTTAAAAGCAAATAAAGATTTTGTTGGTCTGAATGACTTGAGGACAAGTCAATAGATAGGGATGAGATGGAAAAGCATATCAAGTTTTTTTCTGTCAATTTTTGGAAGCCCTCCTAGCCTCCTGTAGATGTCACAATTTCATTCTACATTCCAACATAGTTTCATTCCAATAAAGAGCATAAGTTTCCAGATTGACAGAGGGACCTGAAAAGCATAGCATATCAAATTATTAGTAAAGCAGAGGGACCTGGACAGTACATCTAGCAGAGGGACCTGAGAAGAATTGCAGCAATAATAAACCATTTCATTTCCATCCTTTCAGAGGGACCTGACTTTTAGCCTTACAGAGGGACCTAAGACAAAAGCATGTCGATCCATCATACTTTGCAGCAGAAGGATACACCAAGCTACAGGAACTGGAAAAGAATTTCATCAGAGGTACATGTGAAGACGTTTAGAGAAGCAGCAAGCAAGTCTCAACAATCCAAACCAGCCACATCAAAGCAGCATGAAGAGCACAAAGGATCAACAAGCAAGTCTGTAAGAATTTGATTTTAATGTTTTAAAATTTTGCATTATTCTTCATTTTTGAGTAGTGACAAAATACCTATTACCCTCACAACCCTGATCATCTACTCATTCATTCCATTACCCTAGGCATAAAAAATAGTAGTAAAAAATAATTTCAGAGGTATTTACAGATCCTTGGATCTCATGCCTAAACTGCATCCTACAAACAAGCTTCAATTTCATTTTCAAAAGGAGTCATAAGGAAGGATCCTTTGACCTATAGAATTTCAAGTTTTCATATATACCCTAAAGTCACTATTGCATATGATACATTTAAAAAAAAAGTATATATGGGTCATAAACGTAGGTGAAGGATCAGTGGCAAGTTCAAAACATGATTACAAAAAGAATTGGGGAATCATTGGTCCATTTCCTTACCCCCACAAAATCTGCTCATGCATAGGGAGGCGCACTCTAATTTCGAAATTCAAGGTGATGGTTGCACATTAGCAGGCGTTTTTCTTGTTTCAGACGTTTTTCTCATTCCCAGACTTCACTCTCATGCCTACAGAAGTAATTTGCTAAAAAAAACGCAGGAGTTGTTCATAGCCAACCCTTCTCTGTGTAAATAGAACGTGCATAAATGAAGAGAATGCGTGCATAAATGAGGAGTATGTGGGCGTAGCTGTTGAAGATTGCATGCACACAGGCATAACTGTGAATCAGAAGTCGTCTGAGGAAAGGTAAGGGACATTTCAAAAACATAGATTTTTCCCAGTTGAAATTTAAATAGGAATAGAGTATCAAAGCGATATTGCAAGCTAGGATAGAACTTTTGGGTTAAGTTTGCTTGAGGCTTCCTTTGCATAAGGAACTTTTTGTTGAAATTAGAAAAAAAAATGGTTTCTAGGATAGAACCAGGAAAATTTGATTTCTCTGCCATTCATGAAAAATGCGTGGAAATTTTCGAGAAGAAACAGTGGATTCCTTTATTTGAAAAGTTTGATGGGTATAATGAAAAAGTTAGCCTAGAATTTTCCTATTCATTTGATGGTGAGAGGGCTACAGTAGGTAACTTCAATTTCAGATTATTCGAGGATATTATGGCACAAATCATTGGATTACCTCAACAAAGAGAGAGGTTCTTTAAGAAAAAACAGTTTGAAGAGAAGGCATGGACACCTTTCTTATGCAGATCAAGGGCAAGCTCAGTAAAATGGAAGAAAGGAGTACCAAGGAGTTGGTTGATTCATCCTTGGGATGAAGTAGCATATGTCATCCAGAAATTTATTACTTGTGAAGGAAGATTCAGTGTCATATATCTCTATCACATTAAGTTGATGCAGCATTTGAAGGTTGATTGTGAGATTAATATACCCTATTTTCTGTTACAGAGCCTTTCTAAGATGGCTAAAGTTGTTAAAAAACATGCTGAAGACATTACAACAAGCCTTTTTCACTGTGGACTCATCAAGATGATCATCACACATGAATTACAAAAACAAGACTTGACATGGCAACAATTTGTAATTCATAATGAATTTGAAGAACCATAAGAGCTACTTGAGGAGGGATTGAAGGAAAATGAAGTATTAATGATAACAAACATTGAAGATGAAATACAAAACTCTAAGGAAACAAGCTCAAACCAACCTAAGAGAAGAATAAGAACAAGGAGCATGGTAAAAGAAGAAAAGGAATTCCAAGAAAAAGATAAGATCTTCACCACTTATGAAAGAAAATCAAGGAAACGCCAGCAAGTTCAGAAGAAGCAAGCACCAAAAAATGATGATGAGGCACAACAAAAACATTATGCATACATTCAATCCTTGGAAAGTCAAGAAGAAAGTCTAACAAGTGAGATTGGGAAAAATGATGACGAAGTGAATATCATCTTTGAACAACAAACTACAGAAGAGATAATGGAAATAGACATTCAGACAATTGAAAAGACTCCAACTGACAGAAAAGAGCAAAGTAATGAGGATACAACCATCATTTCTCCTGTATTTGAGTAGCAAGC
This sequence comes from Larix kaempferi, assembly GCA_027924585.1. Lineage (NCBI taxonomy): Eukaryota > Viridiplantae > Streptophyta > Pinopsida > Pinales > Pinaceae > Larix > Larix kaempferi. Next base: position 5,569,095 of record BSBM01000802.1, on the reverse strand, counting down.
CACAGAAAAGGAAGAGAAAAAGTATTCAGAGCGGGAGAATGAAGAAGTTAAGCACAAAGATGAGGAATTTGGGATGGGCACTATTTTTGAGCAACCTAAAATAGAGATGAGAAAGAAGAATTCTTCCAAGATCAACAAAAAGATTGAGAAGTTAGAACTGGAAATGAAGGAATTAGAGTTATAAAATGAGAAATCGAGGAAGAAAAATAAAAGGCTTAGAGTTCAAAACATTCAAATCTCTAAAAAAGCATATAAATGGTATCAACAAAAGAGAACATTCAAAACAAAATATCAGAGATTGAGGGTCCTTCATACAGCTTAGGCTAATGTAGATGCATCATCACAGACAGGAGAGATGTCAGAGGACCAGTAGCAGCAGTACAACAACAATTTTGTGCATGGCGATATGCAGGTTCAGTTTTGGAAACACTTTTTTTGCATGAGGACATGCAATAGCTTCCTCTTGGGAGAGATGTTGGACACTATTTTTGATACCTATTTTACTCCATAATCCTTCAAGTCATCTCCTTAACCCTTTATATTTCATCCATAAACCCTCATGTTTCATCCATAAGGCCTTGAAATTCAATAAACTAAGGTATAATTGTTGTTGCTCTTAATGAATTGAATTTTGTAATTTTTTAAAGCATTTAAATTTAAATTTCAATAAAATTACAGAATTGACTAACTTCATGTAAATGCTCCTAGTTTTGGATATTCACGGGATAGCTGGGCGCAATATGAAACACTAAGAAGAATCCTTGATGTCCAAGGATGGATTAATTGCTAATAGCTTCACGAAACAAGTTTTACAGATGTCGAGTCAATGCTGGTCAAAGCAAACCACCTACGCTACCATTAAGCACAAAAATAGGGCCGTTCCGATTTTGTATGGATTTTTCCTATCTTCATGGATCTAGAGAACGAGCTCAGGGATAATGAAGATAATGGCGAGATGTTGGCCTCACCTCCTAGGTGTTGTACAACTATTCCATTTGGAAATACAAGAGTGGTTTAGCATATCTTTGGTTGTTGTTGGAGTTTGCATCCTCCCCCATCTCTTTCATTTTATTTTTATCAATATTTTGATGTTTGGATGTGAGCTAAACTAAAAATATCATGCAGGATCACTTGGAGGAATACCAACCACATCAAACGGGGCTCCCAGGACCGATACCTTGCAACAACCTACAAGGATTAGCCCCTTACCAAGTGGAAGAGTGCACTTGTGCAATTTTTTCCACAACAGTTCTAATGGTGACCATACTTATTTTTTTCATTTCTTTTTAAACCAGGTTGTTTTATGATAACTAGATAATTCTCGGTATTTTTTACTTGCAGGAGATTAGATATTCCACCTCTTGCTTCCAGAATTTGGCCCCATCACGACCCCATTTATTTTCCCGCAACCGCGTAGTTCCCGGAATCTATGCCGTGCTTGTTGACACAGACCCAGTCGACAGGGGTCCCACTTACTGTCGACACATACCGCGATCTCCCTGAGCACCATCCCAAACAGGCTTTACCTCGTCCAGCAACACTTGCAGAGTAGATGAGGTCTCACCCGAGGCGTTCAAGGAAATGTTGACGGAACCATGTTTCCACCGAATGAAGGAGGATGTTGCGGCAACAATCAATTCAACTTACTGCGACATTCAGAAATGAATCCTATGCAAGTTACTCAGGCATCATCCATATTCATAGCATTATTCAATGTAAACATTCATCATCACATCAAGCATAATAGTAAAACATATATTGCATTAAAGGAACATTGCATCATTCACGTATCGCCATATGCATTGTAATAGACAAACAGAAGAACACAGGAATTTCACAATAGCTTCGTCATGTCATATTAACTCTGTAGAATACCCAGATACAATATATCCGGAAAACACAGATCTCGCCAATATCACTTGATCTCAAACATATGCTTAGAAAAACATATCCAAGATGATCTAAGACCTACAACTCTATGTCTATATATAGGCTTCCGCTTTTACATTGCTTGTCCACTTACTAACGACTTCCTAACCGACACTTCGACCAAGTGACTCAAAATCTAACTGACTTGGTCCAAATGACCCAAAACCCGCATACTATGGTACAAATGACTCAAACATCCATAACATACGGTCCAATTGAACCAAAACCCACAAACTGCGGTACAATTGACCCAAAAATGCATAAAATAATCTTCTTTACGCTTAGCTCGCCGCCTTTCGCGATATCTTCTGACTTGTTGCAGCATCTGAGATGCTGCGATGTTACCTTACCAAACCGCTTGCCAACAACACTGATAGCGTAGAATCAACTCAAACAGTCGCGCACATAGCGTAGGTTACCAGTGTAATACTCGCATTACACTGCTCATTGCACCCACTCGGAAGGTTAGTGTACTACCCACGTTGTTCAGCGCATCTGTTTTGTATTAACCCGCGTGTTCGTGCGACGGAGTCTGGTTTAGCCACGCTACTGTTATTTTTTTTTTTTATCTGCATAGCTTAGTTTGGCATCCCAATTGATGCTTACTAGTGAACTTAAATTAAGGATAATTCACCCAATTACTTAATGTCTTAGTAATTAGTGCACCTAGAGCAATACTGGGAAGTAAAGAGTACATCTCTCTTGAAACTTAACTAGGTAACCAACTTTGAGGCTTTCAACGGGCCCCATTGTTGTCACTAGTATTCAAGACCATTTCTGGTTTATGGATCAATTGACATGTTGTTTTTAGTAGCATTGCTAGTGTAGAAAACACTTTTTGCACACAAGCAAGGACCTAAAGACACTTGTCGCTCGAAGTATGCTCTTCACCTCGCACTTCATGTGAGCTTGGTGAATCAGAAAAAGGGTGAGAAGTGTGAAATACCTCCTTTGCACACTTATCTATTAGTTAGAATATTTGATTTTGCAAAGCGCCATGAACATCTCTTAGAGTTAAAAGTACATATTGCTTGATATACTCTTTTAGTTAATTTGCCAATAAAATCATTTTTTTTTTCTTTCATCACATGTGTTTTTTCCACTAGCACATAATAAGAGGCCTAAAGACTCTTCCAATCCCAGTATGCTCTTCACCTTGCACTTCATTTGAGCTTGGTGAATTAGAAAGGTAGGGATTGTGAAATACCCCTCTTACACTCCATAAGTGAAAAATTCAAACCCATTAAAAATCAACATTGTAATTGTATCAACCAACTAAAATACTTTACAGGAGGTCACAAAACAATATTTTAGTTTGGTAGGATTTATTGGGCTAGGCATCCATTATTTCCCACCAATCTAGTTTCATTAGCAATATTTTGAAACATAGCATTGTTGTCTTTTAGGGTACTTACAAAATCCTACTATAAGCAAGTGTTAAAATGAAACCCGGATCAGAAGTGTGCCATGACCAAGGAGGTGAAAGCTGAGGTATAACTTCCCTGCTCTCCCCTAAAAGCCACTCATCTTGTTCTAGGGATACACCACTATACTCCACAGGCTGAATCACTGATCCACACTTGACGTAAGGTAACTTTGTGGCCCAACTTAGGATATCACCAAGGAGCAATTATGAGTGCAATTGAATCCTGAAGTTAGCTATTTCCATTGGGAGGTGTTTCCAAGTCTTCTTGATTTGATCATTGGCCCCATCGCCGGTAGAACTAGCTCTTTGTTACCTCCACTAGTCGGTTGGTGAGTGGATACCATTATCAATATCAATTGTGCTTTTGGGAGGCCCAGTTACATTTGAGAGGAAGGACGTTAGGTCTTCTAGGGAATTTACATTTATTTTCTTTTTAACTACAAGTTCACTAACTCGTAATAAAAATAACCTACATGTGGGAACTCATGCACTAAAACGACATTGTACATATCACTCACTTATCGCACCATTTTGCATATGCTGTGGTTAGCATATTTTTGCATTTGTTCAATTGTGTTTATTCCACTATCACTCTCATATTAACACAATGCCTTCACCAATGAGGAACAAAACAACATCCCGAGATAGTCTCGTAGACTGAGAGGCCTCTCCCCTCTCTCGAGGGGTGTTTTCACACCTCCCCCCCGTACTACATGCGGAGGGAGTTCAATCCGGGGTCGTTCCCAGGCAGCATTGATAATATCATCTGGTTGAGGCCAAGCCTTGTTAGGTACATTTTATCCCCTCAGAGAATCTATTAATTAGACCACTTCTTCCCCCATCAGAATTAGTACCCCACTGGATTCTCCCCAAGGAGATCCCTCGGATCCCTTTGACCCATCCTCTCTCATAGGAGTTCAACCATTGTTTACAACACCGCCTAGGTCTCCCCTTCACGGAAATCACATACCAAAAAAAATGGAAAGACCCGTTGTCCCTACCTTACCATTTATGGCTAGTTTAAATCTGTCTTATTTGTCCAAACTAACAAATAACCCCATTGCTCATGATGCCACATGGCCGGCTATTCCAGACAAGATTCCTTCTGATATTCCCAAATTCGAAGGAAAACAGGGAGATGATCCCACCAACCACGTTATGTCTTTCCACTTATGGTGTTCATCTAACAACATAGTGGATGACCTCGTGAGGCTTTGCCTCTTCCAGCGTACCCTCACTGGAATGACAAAAGAATGGTGCATAAACCTAGAAAGCGGAACCTATTCCACATTTGCGACATTGGCCACCACATTTCTTATGTACCTTCAAGTACCAAGCCAACATGATTTGGGCCTCGAAATTCTAACTGAGTTTCGTCAAAATACTTCTACCCACATCGCAGACCACATTCATGAGTGGTGTAGATGCCACACACTATGTGATATTGAAATACAACCTCCCTTTCTATTGGATTGGTTTATCAAATCTCTCCAACTTGCCATAGCTAAAGATGTCGCCACCTCCATGCCACAAAGGAAGAGGCTATTATAAAAGCACGACATTTCAACCTCATATATGAATAATCCGGCTACCTTTACACAATCCTCCCTGATGCCCCACGACATTGGCCATTGGATCCTACACCTTCGGGCTTGTCACATTCAAAGGATGGGATTATTGGGGCCATTTCCCATTTAGGAAAGGTTCCTTCCACCACATCGGTTCCATTAAACATGGTTCTGTATTTCCCATCCATGCCACCTACGTCGGTACCCCCCTAAACAAGTACCAACAGCATCAGTTGGTCAATTATAGTATAGACCATAGAGTCCTATATACCCTAACGTCAACCAAACAATGACGGTTCCTACACCGCCAATGGCGCAAGTCGCTCCTACATCCACCTATTATGGAGCAAAACCAACATTTATAACACCACCGAGGTATCACCCATATTATCCATTGCCATGCCCAACTAGTCGGCAACTTCCCCCCCACATGGGGGTTAACTTAGTCCAACCTTCTTACGTTCAACAACCTCAACAACTTAAGCAATTAAACGCCTTAAATCCCAAAAATCCATAGAATCGGGGGAAGAAAAAAGGTAATAACAAGTAGAATCAACATCCAGGACATGGAGGCAATCCCCCTCCTCAGCAAAACCATAATACAAATGATCCAAATGTAGGGACTAACAATCCCCCCAAACAAGGGAAGAATCCCACTTCGAGAACCAATTATTGCTGCTCCATTTGTGACGATTATGGTCATTACACAGATCATTTTCCTCTTATGCCCGACTTTTAATAGTTAGTGGAAGCCAAAAAGAAGACGATGACGAACCCCCCTTAGGAAGAGAATCCTCCCCAACCAAAAACTAACATGTTATAACAAACCTTTGCTAATCAAGGGGTAGTCACACAACAGCAAGACCCTCACTCGCCCAATGATGGTTCTTTCCAAAATATCTATACATTGGACATCAACCTCCAAACACAAGCCAAAGGTTATGATGGGCCTTCCACCCCTTATCACGACCCCATTTATTTTCCCGCAGCCACGTAGTTCCTGACATCCCTACCACGCTTAGTTCCTGACATCTCTACCACGCTGATAGCGCAGAATCAACTCGCACAGTCACGCACATAGCGCAGGTTACCAATGTAATACCCGCATTACACCGCTCATTGCACCCTCACAGAAGGTTAGTGTACTACCCACGTTGTTTAGTGCATCTGTTTTGTATTAACCCGCGTGTCCACGACAGAGTCTAGTTTAGCCACGCTACTGTTATTTATTTTCTTTTTATCTGCATAGCTTAGTTTGGCAGCCCAATTGCTGCTTACTAGTGAACTTAAATTAAGGCTAATTCACCCAATTACTTAATTTCTTAGTAATTAGTGCACCTAAACCAATACTAGGAAGTAAAGAGTACATCTCTCTTGAAACTTAACTAGGTAACCAATTTTGTGGCTTTCAACGGGCCCCATTGTTGTCACTAGTATTCAATACCATTTCTTGTTTATGCATCAATTGACATGTTTTTTTTAGTATATTGCTAGTGTAGAAACACTTTTTGCACACAAGCAAGGACCTAAAGACACTTTTCGCCCGAAGTATGCTCTTCACCTCGCACTTCATGTGAGCTTGGTGAATCAAAAAAAGGGTGAGAAGTGCGAAATACCTCCTTTGCACACTTATCTATTAGTTAGAATATTTGATTTTGCAAAATGCCATGAACATCTCTTAGAGTTAAAAGTACATATTGCTTGATATACTCTTTTAGTTAATTTGCCAATAAAATCATTTTTTTTCTTTCATCACATGTGTTTTCTCCACTAGCACACAATAAGAGGCCTAAAGACTCTTCCAATCCTAGTATGCTCTTCACCTTGCACTTCATGTGAGCTTGGTGAATTAGAAAGGTAGGGATTGTGAAATACCTCTCTTACACTCCATACGTGAAACATTCAAACCCATTAAAAATAAACATTGTAATTGTCTCAACCAACTAAAATCCTCCATAGGAGGTCACAAAACAATATTTTAGTTTGGTAGGATTGATTGGGCTAGGCATCCATTATTTCCCACCAATCTAGTTTCATTAGGAATATTTTGAAACATTGCATTGCTATCTTTTAGGGTACTTACAAAATCCTACTATAAGCAAGTGTTAAAAGAAAACCCGGATCAGAAGTGCGTCATGAACAAGGAGGTGAAAGCCGAGGTATAGCTTCCCTGCTCTCCCCTAAAAGTTACTCATCTTTTTCTAGGGATACAACACTATACTGCGCAATCACTGATCCACACTTGACGCAAGGTAACTTTGTGTCCCAACTTAGGATATCACCAAGGATCAATTGTGAGTGAAATTGACTCTTGAAGTTATCTATTTCCATTGGGAGGTGTTTCCAAGTCTTCTTGATTTGATCATTGGCCCCATCGCTGGTAGAACTAGCTCTTTGTTACCTCCACCAGTTGGTTGGTGAGTGGATAACATTATCAATATCAATTGCGCTTTTGGGAGGCCTAGTTACATTTGGGAGGAAGGACGTTAGGTCTTCTAGGGAATTTACATTTATTTTCTTTTTAACTACAAGTTCACTAAATCGCAATAAAAATAACCTACATGTGGGAACTCATGCACTAAAAAAACATTGCACATCACTCACTTATCGCACCATTTTGCATATGTTGTGGTTGGCGTATTTTTTGCATTTGTTCAATTGTGTTTATTCCACTATCACTCTCATATTAACACAAAGCCTTCACCATTGAGGAACAAAACAGCATCCTGAGACAGTGTCGTAGACTGAGAGGCCTCTCCCCTCTCTCGAGGGGTGTTTTTACATCTCCCCCCCGTACTACACGTGGAGGGAGTTTAAGCTGGGGTCGTTCCCAGGTAGCATTGATAAGATCATCTGGTCGAGGCCAAGCCTTGTTAGGTACATTTTCTCCCATTGGAGAATCTATGAATTACACCACTTCTTCTTCCATCAGAAGTAGTACCCCACTGGCTTCTCCCCAAGGAGATCCCTTGAATCCCTTTGACCCATCCTCTCTCATACGAGTTCAACCATTGTTTACAACACCACCCGGGTCTCCCCGTCGTGGAAATCACATCCCAAACATAATGGAAAGACCCGTCGTCCCTACCTTACCATTTATGGTTAGTTTAAATATGCCTGATTTTTCCATACTAACAAATGACTCCATTGCTCATGATGCCACATGGCCGGCTATTCAAGACAAGATTCCTTCTGATATTACCAAATTCGAAGGAAAACAGGGAGACGATCCCACCAACCACGTTATGTCTTTCCACTTATGGTGTTCATCTAACAACATAGTGGATGACCCTGTGAGGCTTTGCCTCTTCTAGCGTACCCTCACCGGAACGACAAAAGAATGGTACGTAAACCTAGAAAGTGACACCCTTTCCACATTTATGACATTAGCCACCACATTTCTTACGTAATTTCAAGTATCAATCCGACATGATTTGGGCCTCGAAATTCTCACTGAGTTTCTTCAAAATACTTCTACCCACATCGCAGACCACATCCATGAGTGGTGTAGACGCCACACACTATGTGATATTGAAATACAACCTCCCTTTCTATTGGATTGGTTTATCAAATTTCTCCAACCCACCATAGCTAAATATGTCGCCACCTCCATTCCACAAAGTGAGGAAGAGGATATTCTAAAAGCATGACATTTAGACCTCATATATGCACAATTTGGCTACCTTTACACAATCCTCCCCAATGCCTCGCGGCATCGGTCGTTGGATCCTACACCTTCGGGCTCATCACATTCGACGGATGGGATTATTGGGGCCATTTCCCATTTAGGAAAGGTTCCTTCCACCATATCGGTTCCATTCAACATGGTTCTGTATTACCCATCCATTCCACCTATGTTAGTACCCCTTAAACTAGTACCAACAGCATCAGTTGGTCAATTATATTATGGACCATACAGTCTTATATACCCTAACGTCAACCAAACAATAACGGTTCCTACACCGCCAATGGCACAAGTCTCTCCTACATCCACGTATTATGGAGCGAAATCAACATTTATAACACCACCGAGGTATAACCTATTGAGATATTGTAACTTCTAAGAATATTATATTTGTACTTTATTATTCCGGAGATGTTTCATTCCTCCGTGAAGATCTTATTGTATATCCGGAGATGTTTATTCCTCCTTTGGATTGTGGTAACTTGGGTTATTAGACTTCCCTAGTGGGGGTCCGCCTTGTATGTGTTATGTGCGTAAAAGGGTTATTAGACCACCCTAGAGGGCTCGGCCCAGTCAGTTGTAATGGGGTGTTTATCCCAGTAATTAAGTTGGGGCCGACCTAGCTTGTGTAAAAGTCAGTCGGGGAACAAGTATAAGTAGAGGAGGATGTTCCTCACTTATCTCACTCATTCATTCACTTGTGAGTGGCGCACTTGCGTGAGAGAGGTCTGCTATGGAGGAGGAGGAGCTCATGTCTTTGGTTTACATCTTTGTATTTGCTGGTCATATATCTTGAGGAAGCTTTGCTGGGTTTTCTACCCCATGAGGGTTTCCTAGGATAAATCTGTGTCTCTTGTGTTTATGTTGTGCTTGTTGTTTCTTCAGTGATCCTGTATATGCTATTGTTGTGAAATGAAATTCAATGCTGATATTTTCTGTCTTAGCATATTGAATCTTAACATGGTATCGGAGCTAACTTGAAGGAAGGCAATGTATGGCACTTACGACACTTGCTTCACTTGTGACAATTTGAAGGTTTGGGTTTTAAATAGCAAAAACCAGTCATCGTGGAACTTTCGCTATAAATCCATTTTTACGAAGGTTCAGGATCTGAAATGTTTACAGCGCTTAGATAACATCCCCATGTACCATGTGTCCAAAGGAAACCCTCAGATTCGTTGTACTTTGTGAGTTATGATCAGTACAAGTTAGGGTTTCTGCCTCTTCCAGATCTCAGTCATAATCAAGTGACCTAGGAAAAAAGGACATAACTTGGGCTAGGAAGCTCCAAATGAAATTTAATAAAAAGTGACAGGTATTTCACAGACTTTACTATCTTAGGAAACGTTTTCAGAGGCCGAAGTTGAACTAGTGACATGTGGCACGCCGTACAAGTTCGCTCTCCTATTTTATCCCATAAATAGGTCACGTTGTGACACTTGGCATAACTCTCTCTCAGAAAATCCAATTGAGGTCAGACCTGTCGGGATGGAAATATGACAGGTTAGGCTACCACAAAAAAAATTTTCAGACCTTGTGGATCGAAAAGTTCGTAGTTACAGCAGAAACAATTAGGTACATATTTCTGTCAAAACAGAATTATTTTTGGAGCACATTCATGGCTTCCGGAATTTAGGGTTTCGGAGAAAGTTAGAATTTTTGGAATTGGAGTCCACGGCTGAATGATACTCAGGAAAATCGAAATTTAGAGACCAAGATCGAATTTTTTGGTTGGGTAGAAGACCGGGCTTGATCAAACCCCAGTTCGGGATTTTGATCGGAAAGATGGAAAATTAAGGCTTCAGCAAAAGTTGGAATTTTTGAAGTCTGTGACCATGGCTGGAATCTCCTCGAAAAAATAAGAAATTTAGAGCCTTGGATCGAACCTTTTGATTAGGCAGAAGGGTGGGATCCATCAAACCCTAGTTTGGGATCCTGTCTAGAAGATCCAGAAGTTTCAAGGCAATTTTGAGGGGTCAGATTTTTGGAGATTTCAAAATTGAAGTATGCTAGTTTGATCAGCTCAGCAGGACACATTCTTCCATACATTCAAAAGTGTGAAAGTCAAGGTTTGAATTTTTAGGGTTTCTTTGACAAACCCTAATCGAGCCCCAAATCTAGTTTCAGGGGGAGTTGAGGCTAAGGCCTTACATAAGAAGACTACAAGAATTTCCTGACAGGTATGACTCGAGGAAATACAGGTATGTCTTGAAATCTAATTCTTGATTAAGTTCATAATATGTTTGTATTCATATTATTTAGGTTAGTACAATCTTGATTAATGATAGAATTGTCTTATCACCCTAGTAAAAGTATGAATGCATGATAGAAGACATTCATTGATTAGGACTATATGATTGTACTAATGCACGGTGGTGTTGTATGAGGTTGATGTTGTCTGCTAACAAGATACAGGTACATCACGAAATACAAATCAAGTTCCATGACCATGACGACATGAAGACAAAGACTCATCCATAATCTTTGATCACATAGAAGGTATACTTATGAGGTATGTATGAATTTGTTCTATTATTCTTAACCTATGAGATATGATGATTCTAGCACAGGATCTCTAAATCATTGAAGAGAACAAAGAAGATATTGTTTAGGTATACTAATCCAGGTATGTTTTCCTATATCAAGTTAGAATATTACCTTGTGTTAGGATCCCTTATATAAGTATACTTGGTATGATTGGTTATGCTTATTCATAAAGTTAGAAATGTAAGTAATCAAGGGTTTATGCATATTATGTCTCTTACCTTGATTGATGATTTAACTAACCAGAAGAGTCCTATGATCAAATAAGAATATGCATGAGTAAAAGAAGACTTCCCTGAAACCTTGAATACTAATGTTTATTATCTATGATCATGACTATACATATTCAAGATTATTTATAATTATAATGTTTTGATAATATTGATATTATACTAATGAATGTATGTTTGTGTATGAGATCATGAGGATGACACTAGTGCACACTTGAGCATGCACAGTGGTACAGAATGAATAGAAGTTCAAAAGTCATATAGAAGATCAAGCGGGAGGCAACCACACAAACATAAAAGATAAGTATTTGAGTTGATATTGCTTGTAATAGTTGTATGCATATTTGTATTCCTAGAATATATCATGCTGAGTGTAAACATTCATATAACATTGAACAGTATAATACTAATATGCATATAATTGGTAAGTTGGACAAACATTCCATTGTTGCTTGTCTAGAATGAAACCTCTTTGCTGACATGCTGAGAGCTGTGCACACTCTCGATAGTATGTTCTGGTAGAGATGGAAGGCATCTAGATAGCCACTGTATGCATACAAGATATGGAAAAGTGTTGTGCCAAAGTTTTGGTCAAGATAGTAGCATAACTATGTAAATCATATCTGCATGCATAATAGGTTATCATGTCAACATGATTTGATGATTATGAAGTATTACTAATCATGTACTTAATTTTGATTTGTAGGAAAGATCATGAAGAATGATGAACACTGAACAAGTGATGGATGTTCAAACAAGAAGATTTACAAATCAAACATAATATAGAAGGCTTGTGGCTAGAAGATTCTCTTAGAAAGAGGAAGAGAATCATGACGAGATGTTTGCTCCAAGTGGCTAGATAAGACCATTATCTTAATAATGTAATTTAAGAAGAAGTGTGAATCAAGGATTCAATTGAAGAAAGCTCTATTCGGGTACCCAGGATGGATAGTCAATTGATGAGCTTAATGATCATCATGGGTGATGTGGATCTCAACTTTTGCTACAAGGTTGAATATGGTTTCTATACACAGATGACATGGATGCAAGAAGGAACTCACCATAGAGTTCGAATGATATTGAGGCTCATATCAATAGACCCATCTGACAAAAGATGGCACATATAGATATGCAGAAGATCACTCAATGCAGAGTGTGAATGATGTTCAGTCACAAAGGGAGAATTGACCGTTTCTTGATAAGCTTGGGCTTTACCAAAAGTAAAGCTGATTCGTTACGAATGATGAACTTGTCATACTATTACTGTATGTGGATGATCTATTTTTACAAACAGATCATGAAAAGCAAGAAGAAGATGGCTACAGAATTGAAAGATCTCAGATTGATGCATTACTTCCTAGGTCTGGAAGTATGGCAAGGCTCAGAAGGAATCTTTCTCATCCCGGGAAAGTATGCTGTGGAAATCTTGAGAAGAATTGATATGTTGGAATGTGAAGCCATGGCCACTCTCATGGGTTCCGACTTGAAGTTGTTAGTTGATGACTCCTCAAAGTTAGTTGATGTGACTCTGTACAGACACATTATTGGTCGTTGATGTATCTAACGAATACCAAGATAGATATATGCCTTGCTGTGAACACCTTGAGTCAGTATCTAGTGGAAACTAGATGTGTTCACCTAATAGTTGCAAAGCATGTGATGAGGTACCTAAAGGATACTATAGACTTTGATCTATGTTATCTTGGAAATCATGACTTCAGATGGCTACACAAATGTTGATTGGGCAGAAAGTGTATCAGATAGGAAGAGCACATCGAGAGGATGTTATTGTCTGGGATCAGCCATGATCTCGTGGTTTAGCAGGAAGTAGTCTAGTGTGGCTCTCAGCACAAGCAGAATATATGGCTGCTTGCTCTGCTAGTTGCGAAGCGGTATGGATTCAAGATTGTTTGACTTAGAGATAGACCCAACTGTGATCCTATGTGACAAACAGAGTTGTATCAAGATGGTAGAGAATCCAGTGTTCCATGATAAGTCAAAGCACATAGAGATCTGACAAGATATGGTGCAGAAAGGAACTATAAAGTTTGAATTAGTGAACAGTTACCGATGTACTAACCAAACCTCTACCTCAAGTGAACAAGTTACCGATGTACTAACCAAACCTCTACCTCAAGAGAACAAGTTACCGATATACTAACCAAACCTCTACCTCAAGTAAAGTTTGAGTATTTCTGAGACAAGCTTGGTAGGACCCTCCTCGAAAGGGGGAGTGATGAAGACACTGATGATGAGATTGCCCGCATTGACAGTGAAGTCGATGATAAGGATATTTGTATCGATGATATGCTTACTTGTATTGATGATGATATGTAGGATACCTGTATTACTTGTATTGATGATATGTATACATGTATTGATGAGGATACCTATATTGGTGATGCCGATAGAGAGGTTGGTGGATGGTACTTAGACAGGGTCTAAGTTGACAAGGGGATTGCATCATCCTTGAACACATGTTCTAAAAGGATCCGTAGACATATGTCTCCGAGAAAGAAGAGGGATTACATCATCCTTGAACACATGTTCTAAAAGGATCCGTAGACAGTTGTCTCCGAGAATGAAGTCTCTAGTGGACAAGTGGGGATTGGATCATCCCCAGACTTCGGTCCCTTGAATTGAGCCATAGACAGATGTCTCCGAGAATGAAGTCCTTAGAGGACAAGTGGGGATTGGATTGTCCCCGAAATTTGGTCCCTTGAATTGAGCCGTAGACAGATGTCTCTGAGAATGAAGTCCTTAGTTGACAAGTGGGGATTGGATCATCCCTGGACTTCGGTCCCTTGAATTGAGCCGTAGACAAGATGTCTTCGAGAATGGGGATTGGATCATCCCTGGACTTCAATCCCTTGAATTGAGTCGCAGACAAGATGTCTTTGAGAATGGGGATTGGATCGTCCCCGGACTTCAGTCCCTTGAATTGGGCCGTAGACAGAGGTCTCTGAGAATTGAATGATAGGACTGGATCATCCCTGGACCTCAGTTCAAAAGGTACATGATAGGACTGGATCATCCCTGGACCTCAGTTCAAAAGGTACATGATAGGACTGGATCGTCCATGGACCTCGGTTCAAAAGGTACATGATAAGGATTGGATCGTCCCTGGACCTCGGTTCAAAAGGCACATGGTAGGACTGGATTGTCCCTGGACCTCAGTTCAAAAGGTACATGATAGGACTAGATCATCCCTGGACCTTGGTTCAAAAGGTACATGATAGGATTGTATCATCCATGGACCTAGGTCCTAAAGAGAGCGGGATTGATCATCCTATAATATGATCGTGTGTATTGTAGAGTATACGATGCTGATGATCGTGTGATGACAATGATGATGACGATGCTGATGATCGTGTGATGACGATGATGATGACGACGCTGATGATCGTGTGATGATGATGATGATGACGATGTTGATGATCGTGTGATGACGATGATGATGATGATGTTGATGATCATGTGATGATGATGATGATGATCGTGTGATAATGATGATGATGACAATGCTAATGATCGTGTGATGACAATGCTGATAATCGTGTGATGATGATGCTGATGATCGTATGACGACGATGCTGATGATCGTATGATGACGATGCTGATGATCGTATGACGACGATGCTGATGATCATGTGACGACGATGCTGTTGATCGTGAGGATCCAGATTATGATATTGCTGTGGCTGTTCAAGTGCTGCAGAAGATTCGGTACTGAAGATGTTGATGTTCTAGTATTGAAGATCTTGAAGATATTCCAGTAATTGGTTGAGTTACTGATGATGTTGAGAAAACTCCCAATGATTTATAGATGTATCATGTATGATGTTGATGACTCCTTGCTCCTGCAGATGTTGTTATAATATCCTTCTTGTTAAGGGGGAGTGTTGAGATATTGTGACTTCTAAGAATATTATATTTGTACTTTATTATTCCGGAGATGTTTCATTCCTCTGTGAAGATCTTATTGTATATCCGGAGATGTTTATTCCTCCGTCGGATTGTGGTAAATTGGGTTATTAGACTTCCCTAGTGGGGGTCGGCCCTATATGTGTTATGTGGGTCAAAGGGTTATTAGACCACCCTAGAGGGGTCATCCCAGTCAGTTGTAATGGGGTGTTTAGCCCAGTAATTAAGTTGGGGCCGACCTAGCTTGTGTAAAAGTCAGTCGGGGAACAAGTATAAGTAGAGGAGGATGTTCCTCACTTATCTCACTCATTCATTCACTTGTGAGTGGCGCACTTGTGTGAGAGAGGTTTGCTATGGAGGAGGAGGAGCTCATGTATTTGGTTTACATCTTTGTATTTGCTGGTCATCTATATTGAGGAAGCTTTGCTGGGTTTTCTACCCCATGAGGGTTTCCCAGGATAAATCTGTGTCTCTTGTGTTTATACTGTGCTTGTTGTTTCTTCAGTGATCCTGTATATGCTATTGTTGTGAAATGAAATGCAATGCTGATATTTTCTGTCTTAGCATATTGAATCTTAACATAGTCCATATTATCCAATTCCATCCCAATTGGTCGGAAACTTGCCCCCCACATGGGGCTTAACTTAGTCCAACCTTCTTACGTTCAACAAGCTCAACAACTTAAGCAATTAAACACCTTAAATCCCCAAAATCCATAGAATCGGGGGAAGAATAAAGGTAAGAACAAGTAGAATCAACATCTAGGACATGGGTGCAATCCCCCTCCCCAACAAAACCATAATACGAATGATCCAAATGCATGGACTAACAACCCCCCCAAACAAGGGAAGAATCCCACCTCGAGAACCAATTATTGCTGCTCCATTTGTGACGATTATGGTCATTACACACATCATTTTCCTCTTATCCCCGACTTTCAATAGTTAGTGGAAGCCAAAAAGAAGACGATGACGAACCCCCCTTGGTAGAGAATCCTCCCCAACCAAAAATTGACGTGTTACAACAAATCTTTGCTAATCAGGGGGTAGTCACACAACAACAAGACTCTCACTTGCTCGACGATGGTTCTTTCCAAAATATCTATACATTGGACATCAACCTCCAAATGCAAGCCAAAGGTTATGATGGGCCTTCCACCCCTCAACTGGAAGACATTTCTATCCCCTCGGGGGTCCCTCTATAGATCCCTTGACTGAACACCGAACAAATCCCTTAGATTCCAAAAGTTTCCCTTTGACATACCCCTAATAACCCTCACATGAAAGCCGCCCAAAATTACAGTATTGTGGATGACTTGACTCAATTCCCGACAACCATGTCCATGTTAGAAGTGTTACAGTCTTTCCCAACACAGCGGAAGGCATTACTCAACGCACTCGGCGCAGTCGATCCATCCGACTCGCACCTCATGACCTTTGATGTTGACAAAGGTGATCCGCGACTACCATCATCAGTCACATTCCAAGTCCCAGTCACGGTAAGAAATGTCATGATCCATCGTTGTATCATCAACGAAGGTGCATCCACTTGCGTTATGTTCATCAAA
Organism: Larix kaempferi; assembly: GCA_027924585.1. Classification (NCBI taxonomy): domain Eukaryota; kingdom Viridiplantae; phylum Streptophyta; class Pinopsida; order Pinales; family Pinaceae; genus Larix; species Larix kaempferi. The sequence continues at coordinate 5,552,222 of BSBM01000802.1, read as the reverse complement.
TTCTGGAAACGATTAGGATCTCTTGAGCTGGTCCCCTCATCTGTTGCTCTTCATGCGTATGATGGGAGACCATCCCAACCAAGAGGATTGTCCCAAAATTTCCCCATAAAAATGGGGGGAAGATGTTTATGATCAATATCGAGGTGGTCGATGCAAAACTCGACAACAACATCCTTTTGGGGTGTAGTTACATGTACGCCATGAAGGAATTAGCCTCCTCAGTCTTTCTTATCATGATGTTTCCCTTATATGGGAAGGCAGTTGAAGCTAGTGTTTCCACACTAGCTCGTGCTAAAGAGAACCTACTAAGGATTATAGAACCCTTAGTAGCAGTTCATAAAAATGGAAAATATGATAAATATATGTGTGAGTCAAAATAACAATAGAAAATAAATCTAACTAATTACTGCAATAAAAAAGAACAAGTAGATCGGAACCCATGAAATATATTTTGTATTATGTTGCAAACAAGGGTTTACAATAATGGTTACCTCAGAAGATGAGGTAATGGGGTCCCTTGCAGCCATATGAAGAGTAGCGCGTCGGGTCTCCTCAGTTCCTTGCTCTTCTCCAAATGCTCAATGGGTGGCCAAGACTCAACTAAGTGGGCACAAAAGCTCAAAAGGGTAGGCTGGAGTGCTGTAGGAATTTTGGCAGCATAAGGGTATGAAGAGTGATTGATGGATGTGAAATGGGGATCCTCCATCACCTTTTTATAGTAATTTTGGGTGGTGGAGTGTTGACCCATGGTTTTGGGCGACCAATGGTATTTGGTGTTTTACCTCATTTTTTATTTTATTTTGACTTTTTTCCCCTTTTTTCTTTTCTTTTTTGGGGATTTGGACCATTTTTGTGGGTTTTAACCTTTTTTGAAGGAATTTATTTATTTTTGAGGGAAATAGTGATTTTTTTCCCATTTGGTTATCATTTTAGGGTTTTTTGGGGTTTTGGATGCCAAAAATGTAGGAAAAGTGGACAAATGGCTTATGTGACTAGGGAGATGAGCTAGTGAACAATTTTTGGGTGTTAACAGATTGCCCCCTGATGTGTGAGGGAAGGAGCTCATAGTATGGCCGATAGACATCATAGGTACTGACTTTTTCTAGGGGTATGAGCATTGTGACAGAGGAGAGAAGAAACTGGTTGGAGACCGGAACATGTGCTCCATACAAATTGCAAAGGCTAAAACTAGAAATACATGACCTCAATAATGAATGAGGAATAATATCAAATATATGGATGAGGTGGGCATACCCATGCTCGTATATAGATATACAAATAATAATGAGGCCCAATGGGGATCAGAACAATACAAAGAGAACTGCTGTGTACATCATAATGGTCCATAGGGGACATAAATCTAGGACATACTCATGGTCCAACCATGACTAATCTGAAGAACTAATACATGGAAACAATGGCATTCATCCTGAATGCGGTACCACAACAACTGATGTTCTGTTGGATCTGAAAGTGTCCAACGACTGTATGGACTCAACAAATGAGTGTCAGAATCTCAAAGGTACACTGAAATACATTTGAACTGGATACTCGAGGAAGCATATGGCTGAATGGCTTCTGAATATTGTCGCCAACGTAGCCTGGATATTCGTGGGAACATACAGTTGGGGGTTCCAAATAGACTCACCAATGTGTTAGAGTCAGGGGAAATCTGGGGTCTTCGATCAATAATTGAAGGGACTAATACCCTGTACGAATCTCAACGGTGTGATGATGGATTTGAAGTCGAGCACATGAGAAACAACCATTCTAAGAGGCACTAAGGAATCCTCTCAGGTGGTCTGTAGGCACTCACCACTGATTGAGATGATTCCAAGGTACAGGGACCTATGGGTCTATCCTCGAGAATAGATGTGCTGGTGTCTATAGAGGGACACCTGCAACTACCAAGGTAATGATGTTTCCTTGATAAGAGCACGAGATGTACAAACAAGAGGTGATAATACTGGATGTGAGACTAACATACTGTGGGGGGAGACAGGGGATGCTGAGTGGGGGGACTCAAACTTCCTTTGTTCAAAGTATGTTGGCAAGGCTGACCGGGCAGCATATGACACTGACTTTGGGGAAGGGGATCATATCTTAGGGGATCAATGACTGTGGTTGCAATGGGGGAGACTCAAGGGGGAAACTGATGAGTGAGATTAAGAGACTACAAGGGCGACACATTGCAGAATACTCTGAACAAAGGCAACCATGCTAGGGATGATGCCAGAATGTGGGGACTAGATATGATCTGTCGTGGCACCGAGAGGCACTGTTTGGGCCTTATTTATGGTTAAGGAGCTTGAAGAAGGAATAGAAGTGTGCTCAGAATGGTACTGTTGTGTGTATTTGTATGAGCCCAGGACAGTGCATGCTCGTGGGTGCTTTCAATTTTAAGGATTCTGAAAGCGATAAGAAGACTCTGAAATGGTGAAAAGGTACCGTCGTGTGGATGTATATGAGCCCAGGACGGTGAATGCTCGCGGTCGCTTTCAATTTTAGAGATTCTGAAAGAAATAAGAAGACTCCAAGGGGGTTCTTTTTCGTGTGTTAGTCTCCAAGGCTCGAAAAAGCATAAAAGTATGCAATGAAGAACTCTTCTAGCCGATGTGACTAGAGTATTCCTTTTTCGTAATTAGTCTACTAGGTTTGGAAAAGGGTTAAACTTATACTAGATAGACGCCCTTCCAGGTACTTTAACGAGCATGAAAGGAAGCAAGATTGCTCGACGATCTTTTCATTCTTTAAGGAGTTAGAAAAGAGCTTAACAAAAACTCCCCGAGTGCCTTTTTTGTTAAGGAGTTGTTTGGCCCAAAAAAGGGATAAAAGTATACCGAACATATGTAACAACCAAACAAGGAGGAAGTGCTCAATCAAGGGACAAATGTGGGAACCAAGAAGGAAGGGGAGGCGGGGGGAACACTGATGGGGCCTCCTTGCGGGTAGATGAATGGTGGAAAAATAACATAATAAATGCAGTATGGATGTAGCGAAGGGTTCATGAAGAGGCCGTGATAGACAAAATGGAAAAAGTGGGGTGAAAAATGTCGACATCCCTGGAGGCATGCAATTCGAGGTGTTGGGGGGGCGTGGCAAAAATGTCCAAAAAAGGACATGCGAGAGAGAGAAATGATCTCAAGCATCATCACGGGCACAAAATTATGAATCTGACAGTGCAAACGGTGCGGAAAACGGAGGTCAGATGACTCCGGAATGGTCAAAAGAAAAAAAAAGAGGCAAAAAGGGCCATAAATAAAGGTGAACCCACCAAGCCAAGGATGTTGTAATGTCCCAAAATTTTACATTGGATGACAATGGCCTAAGCCAATTGGCCATACTGATGATAGTTTGTCAAATTGGTACGAAAGGTCAAAATAATTGCCAAGCATGATGTCCAAGTTGGTTATAATGTAAAATTAGATCCAAATGGACAAGGTGGGTCACATTAGATCAAATTCCCAATTCAAATTTGTAATGTCCCCATCCACACAAAATATCATGGAGGAAAAGTTCCACTAGCTTACTAGTTCCTTAGGTTGGGGGTGGAGGCATTAAAAGTTTGAGTGATGGAGCTACAAGACCCAAAGTGACCTTAGACTTACAAATGCACATTAATTGGGTCAAATAAATAATAATAAAATAAAATAAGGTGGCATTGGATCATGAGGGAACATAAGAGGTTGTGGGACCCACATGTGGCTAGATTTCCCCACTACACTTGGCATCATTCCCTCACCAATTCGAATTCAAGGTGAAGGGTAACCTACTTGGGGGAGTTCAAGAGGTATTATTCATGGAATGTGTAATGGCCCCTTCCATCATACCAGTGCAATGGAGAGAACATGAGGCTCAAACCGGCAACTAGCCCCATACTTAATAAACATAATTCTCAGAATATAAGAAGCACGGTCATATGCAAATGTACATATATATATATTCATGAAAACACAACGGAAGTCAATTTCTATTACACATCCATCATAGATTCCAGATACTCAAGATGTTCATGTCATTCATCAATTAAACAATACAACTAAAATTCACTGAGGATAAAGAACAGGTACATATGCATATCGTAATTAAACACAGCAGAATTAAAATCATGTTAATATCTAGCATACATTTAACATTTTCATGACAACCATTAAATAAAGGCATTGCAGGATTATAATAGAGAGTACTTATCTTAAAACAAAGTAGTCCCTGAGCAACCAACTATGCATCTGCAACGTTCCACCCAACCATAGGCCAGTTGTGCTTATCAATCTCTTGATGCAACTACCACCCCCGAGATGGGCATGATTTCTACAAGGAACCAGGGAACAACAGACTCACACATAGCCAAACATACACCAAAAGGAGCCAATCCAATCTGCAATTGGGTTTATTAGGCCGCTAGGAAATGGAAAGGAAGAATTGCCAACCTAGAGAGCTCAACAACAAAGCTATGGATACCTCTACAAGATCTATCTAGCTTGGCACCCACAATGCCTACACACCCCACTCAAGGAAGTATTCCTTTCACCAATACATAGTCCCTCAGGCCATACCTTTCCATCTAGAGTGTCCAAGGTGTGCATAGAAGAGTAGCCAACCCTCTTGATCTTCTTGAGAGGTTATTTTCCCCACTAGGTTTATCAAGCCAATTCTGTCCACTACCACTCCAAATTTCTTGCTCACAGGTTCAAGCCAAAACAGGGATGGATGCACATAACATCAAAAGTATAAGTGCTGGGCATGAAGAAACGTTTATACAGTGAGATGCCCAAAGATGGGGTTTCCCTGAGCTTTAGAAAAACGTGGGTAAGCATAAATGAAATGGAAAATGGGGAATAAACCCTGAAAAGGAAAAATTCATTTTCAGAAAACGTTTATGGACAACCCATGAGAAAAAACGACCTCCATCAAACCCCAATTCGTGGTTCTCTTCTCCCAGCCACTGTGCTAACCAAAAACAAGTTCCCAGGCATGGAAAAATGCAGAAAAAGGATGAAAAACGTGCAGGGAAAGACCCAGCTAGCTCAGACTGCGTGAGGGAACAAAAGCCATGGGTGAAAGATGGCTTTGGGCAACATTTTGTGGGTGTTTTTCTTGCCCATGAAGCAAAATTCGCTTTCCCGGGTTGATGGCTTGCCCATGCACGAAATTGGCTGCCACACCTCTCCATTCCCAAGGCATTAACTGCCTCAACCAACACTTGGAAGAATTAAATGATTGGGTACATAAGCCAAAATGGGTAGTTGAGGGTTTATGGGTTCACTCAATGACATATGGATTAAATCTATTGGTTCAAGGGTTTGAATAATTTCCCTCCCTATTCCTTGTAGAATCATGCCCCCATCTCTTTGTTGCATTGCATAGCTAGTTGTGGGTATTTCATTAAAATTCGCATTTACATGATGTATGAATTTACATTGTGCATGCCTAGCACAAGAACCATATGCATCTATTTTAATGCCGATACATGAAACACTAAATCGATGGTGGGGCCCTGGCCTTGAGCTCCTCGCCATGATTAATAACAATATTTACATCATTTACAATTTTAATGCAATAGGGTCAAAATCGGGATATTACAGAATGACTCATCCAAGGTCTAATTGGAGTGGAAGAGTAACTGCCATGGAAGAGGAAGAGGCATCTTAGAGAAATTGTGACACTTGAGCTAGATTCCCTAGCTTCTATGACAACAATGATGAAGATGTTATGACACCCATGAAACAAATCAACCTGATGGTTGACATCTGACATATATGACATGTTAGGGCTAAAAATAGCCTCCAAGAGGGTGCTCAAGGGAGTTAGGGCAGCTAAGATACTTCCACATGTAATTTGGTGGAAGTGGGAGACTAGTAATTGTTGTACAAGTGAAATTCTTTGGAATATATTCCCAAATTGAGTTGGAATGAATCTCTTGGAAGGAATTCGAACCATAGAAAGCTTGGAAACTCTGTAAATGTCAAGAACAAATAATGAAGGTATATTTTGATCATTTTTAGAATTTGCAATTTCATTTGGAGAGAAGAGCTAGTGGAGTGCTACTCTACTTGCCTTAGCACCAATTTCGAGGGTGAAAGATTCCCATCCTAGTTGGTAATTGGAAAGGCCATTCAGAAATTTCATTTGGATCTTAAATGGAGTCATTTGTTTCAAGTGTAATCTACATGGCAGATCATGGTCACTTCTAGTTCAGCTTGCTTCTTCAACCATTTCAAGTTTTCTATGCATATTCTTGATCCTTGAGGAATTGTGCCTTTGGTGAGATACTATTCTCTTTGGCGGAGCTTCTAATGCCCCATTGTTTTGTAATCTCATTTATATGATCTGTATTTCATTCTAATAAGATACACAAGTCTATATTCCAAGAAATACTATGCAAAATTGCTCATTAATGAACAAACAATGCCATTTTCCCCACTACCTTGTTGCAAGTTAATGATATGTTGATAAATTTGAATGGTTAAGTGAATGAATTATGCATTAGTTTCATGTTCATTAGACAAGAATATGGAGGCATTGGGTTGAGTTTCATAACATTTAGTGAAGATTGCCTACCATTTCCCCTTATGTTGAAACTAGCAATTCTATATCTGATTTGAGAGAGTTGTAGCAGATATTCTAAGCTGAATTATGATGAATATGAGATCCCATTTATTTCCTTTATATGTAACCAAACTATGTTCATAATTTAGAGAGGTTTCTATTTCATTTGGATAGCCAACTTGTCATTTACCCTAAGGGGATTTGAACCACAATTTGCTAGTAAAACTCCCTACATTGACCAGATTACCAAAGTGATTTGAAGAAGTCATTTGAAGGTTGGAAGGAACCTATAAAAACCCTTATTATGTTTTAACATCATCCATACACCTTCTGGTACAATTTGAGATCATTTGGAGCTATTTGGAGCCATCTACACTTGGGGGTTTGAGCCTCAAAATTACTAGTAAATTCCCTGAGTTTTCTTGGATACCTATTTGACACCAAAACCACATATAATTATAAAAATATCCTTTAATTAATCTATAATAACATATCCAATTCTCATACCCATCATTAGTGAAGGTTGTACAGTGTTTGGAAGAGCTTTGTTCCAAGACCTAGGAGGGATTTCCACTTCCCAAGTTGACTAGTCTTGTCCTGAAACTTCTTCCCTTTAAAATTGAATATCATGGTTGGGTATATAAGTTTATTATATGTATGATAGATGTGTTAATGTGTCCCATGACTCCTCATAACCTTCCTCACCAATTTTGAAATTATTTGGAGGAGTTTGGAATCAGTTGCATACATATACCTAGAGTTGAAATTTGTTGAATTTTAGCACAATGGGAAATTTTATTCAAAAGGGACATTACAGTGGTATCAGAGCATGGTCCTTGCACTTGTAAATTAATATCATATATTGAATAATAATTTTCAGCCATGTCTTACTATTATGATGACTCCTATGAGTACAATTATTATGAGCAGTATGAAGATGATTGCGGGCAATATGAAGCAGAATGTGAATGGTTTGAGGAAGAGGTGCCATCATGCAACACTTCTTAAAATTTAATAAGGAAATATGGTTATTCTTATGAATTTGAATTTGATGAAGATGAATGTTTCACACTACCAAAGGATAATTCCATGAATGAACTACAAATATTGAGAGCAACATGTAAAACCTTACCCCAACAATACCAGGCATATCTTCATTTGTATAAGGGAGGTACATATCATCCCCCTCCTTTCAAAGACTTTGCTGATTGGGTGTTTGAAAATAGGCCCAATAATGAGGATTTGGTGTTAGTAAAGAAAGGCTTATGCCATTGTTGTAAAAGACCTTGGAGAGAAAATCATGTGTGTGTGAGTGAAAAGAGCAGTGAAATATATGAACCTTCAGGAAATACATCTATTTCCTACTGGATGAGAGTTTTTGGGATTTTTTCAAAAAGAGATTCCAAATATATTGATATTAAGGAAACAAAGGGGAAAAATGCATCATCTTTCTTGAAGGAGCAAAAGGAAGAGACATCACATGAGCATGAAGAAGGTTCTATTGAAAATATGGAAGATCATTTCGAGACACCTTCTACCTTAGACATGAACCAAAGAGCATCCACTGATGGATGCTTGAACTATGAAGAAGTACCTGCTGATGGGTGCTCACACATCTATGTTGGTGACATAGAGATCACTTTTGAAAGTGTTGCTGCAAGCCAAAATTCCATTAAACATGAAAATGAAGACCTTATAGCAGTTGAATAAGAAACAAGATCAACTTCTCCATCACCACTTGATCTTCATGAAGTTGGTCCAAGCTAGAAGGAAGAAGATACGGAGGTTCATTTGCAAGAGCCTCATTTTCTTGAAGGGTCCTTAAATATGAATGAAAAGAAGATCCAAGAGTCCCTTAGCATTCTCCATGACACTCAAACATTGGTGTCAAATTCTTGCTGGAGAGCTACTTCATTGGAGGAAACATCCTTCCTTGAAGACATGGAGAAGATTCAAAGAGCAATGTGCCACATCAAACGTAATTTCATGTCTTTTCTTTTTGATAGAAACCATTTGTTTGAGCTTAATGAATTGTTTCATGATGCATACTTGAAGAATAATGAGGATAATCATAATCTCACAATTCAAAATGAGCAACTTCTTGAAAAGTTGGAAGATACTTGTTTTTCCTCCTATGTTTCAGATTGTCAAATGGTAGATTGTTTGGAGGATTCTCATGACATGGTGGATCATGAGAAATGTGGAAATTTGAATGTGCTTGATGTGTTTGAAGATGAAATTGAAGAGATCCAAACACTTGATGTGGTGGAAGAGGAACTTGAATTGTCTCTTGATGAAGGTTATGCAATTTTTAAAGAAGAGCATGATTCCTCTTGGAACCAATATACGACAAAGGTTTCACACTTTTGAAGGAGCTGCATGATACTACCCATATGGATCCTTCCCATGATGAAACTTCTGCACTTTTTGATCATTTGGGTGAGTTAGTTCATTCTCCTACATCCTACAGTTCCATGTTTTGCAGCATTAGTCTAAATGAAGTATGGGTGAAAGGTTTTTTTTTTTATGGTGTCACATGAGGAGTATGGAACTCCTAGATTTACTTTTTATGATGACATGGTTGGAGCACATTCTTATTCACATTTGCAGAAGCATCCTTTGTTACTTTATGATGATGCACATCTACATGGATGCACCTATGATATGCATTTGAGTCACTTGAAGACTCATGGTTTTTCTTGCTCAACACTTGGTTCATTTGATGTTGGAGGAACTTCATCCAACACTAGGGTGAATAGATTTATGATTGGAGAAAATTTTTGTTGGCAGCCACATACTTTGTTATATCTTTATGATTCTCACATTCATGGATGTATGGGTAAGACTTCTTTGAGTCATTTGAAGTCTCCTTGTTTTTTTGCTCATTATTTGGTTCAGATTTTAGTGGAGATTCCTCATTCACTTCTTGGATGAAAGAATACATGGCTGAATATTTTGATGCATATCACATCCTTTTGAAGCAGCATTATAGGACATGGGATCCTCACCTATGTCATTGGAGCATATTTGATTGGTCACTTGATGCTTGTATGCACTTGGAAAATGGTGGTCTACTTGCTTGGAGGTATAAGCAATTTCATGATTATTTGATGAGGCACTTCCTTGATGTAATTTTTTGTCATGTTGTTATGTACTTTGATGATATATATTTGGTACTTATGATATTTGGAAGAATGCATACAAGGAAATGGGATCCAGGAATCCTCTTATCTGATGGTATGGGTTGGAGAGCACTCTTAATTGTTGGGGTGCAATACAAGTAATGGGACCCTGGAATATTTTTTGTCTCATTGGTTTCAATTTTTTTGGGAAATAATTAGTATGGGAGATTGATTTCCCACTTAATAAAGTGATTTTAATCAGAGTAGTGAAGCATCAAGCATGGTGGTTCCTCTCTAAAACTTTCATGGAGTCTTGAGGACTCAAAATTGGGCAACTTAGTGGCAGCTTCAAAGAGTTATATAGTGGAAAACAAGGCAGGTTATTCAACACATATGCTTCCACCATATGTGTTGAAGCATATGGTGGACAAGTAATATTGGGAAGGGAGGACTTGTAATATCCCAAAATTTTGCATTGGATGACAATGGCCTAAGCCAATTGGCCATACTGATGATAGTTTGTCAAATTGGTACTAAAGGTCAAAATAATTGCCAAGCATGATGTCCAAGTTGGTTATAATGTAAAATTAGATCCAAATGGACAAGGTGGGTCACATTAGAGAAAATTCCCAATTCAAATTTGTAATGTCCCCATCCACACAAAATATCATGGAGGAAAAGTTCCACTAGCTTACTAGTTCCCTAGGTTGGGGGTGGAAGCATTAAAAGTTGGAGTGATGGAACTACAAGACCCAAAGTGACCTTAGAATTAAAAATGCACATTAAATGGGTCAAATAAATAATAATAAAAGAAAATACGGTGGCATTGGATCATGAGGGCACATAAGAGGTTGTGGGACCCACATGTGGCTAGATTTCCCCACTACACTTGTAATAATTCCCTCACCAATTCGAATTCAAGGTGAAGGGTAACATACTTGGGGAAGTTAAAGAGGTATTATTCATGGCATGACTCCTCCAAGGTCTAATTGGAGTGGAAGAGTAACTCCCATGGAAGAGGAAGAGGCATCTTAGAGAAATTGTGACACTTGGGCTAGATTCCGTAACTTCTATGACAACAATGATGAAGATGCTATGACACAAATTAGACCTGATGGATGACATCTGACATATGTGACAAGTCAGGGATAAAAATAGCCTCCAAGAGGGTGCTCAAGGGAGTTAGGGCAGCTAATATGCTTCCACATATAATTTGGTGGAAGTGGGAGACTAGGAATTGTTGTACAAGTGGCATTCTTTGGAATCTCTTCCCAACTTGAGTTGGAATGCATATCTTGGAAGGAATTCGATCCAAGAGAGCTTGGAAACTTTATAAATGTCAAGAACAAAGAACTAAGGAAGCATTTGATCATTTTTAGAATTTGCAATTGCATTTGGAGAGAAGAGCTAGTGGAGTGCTACTTTACTTGCCTTAGTACCAATTTCGAGGGTGAAAGATTCCCATCCTAGTTGGTAATTGGAAAGACCATTCAGAACATTCATTTGTATCTTCAATGGAGCCATTTGTTGCAGGTGTAATATACAGGGAATATAATGTCACTTCTAGTTCAGCTTGCTTGTTCAACCATTTCAAGTTTTCTATGCATATTCTTGATCCTTGAGGAATTGCGCCTTTGGTGAGATACTATTCTCTTTGGGGGATATTCTGATGCCCCATTATTTTGTAATATGATTTATATGATCTGTATTTCATGATCAGAATATCCAAAAGTTGATATTCCAAGAAATACTATGCAAAATTGCTCATTAATGAACAAATAGTGCCATTTTCCCCACTACCTTGTTGCAAGTTAATGATATGTTGATAAATTCGAATGGTTAAGTGAATGAATTATGGATTAATAATAAATGGAATGTAATTTATGAGTTCAAATAGTTTCATGTTCATTAGACAAGAATTTGGAGTCATTGGGTTGAGTTTCATAACATTTAGTGAAGATTGCCTACCATTTCCCCTTATGTTGAAACTAACAATTCTATATCTAATTTGAGAGAGTTGTAGCAGATATTCTAAGCTGAATGATGATGAATATGAGAGACCATTTATTTCCTTTATATGTCACCAAACTATGTTCATAATTTAGAGAGGTTTCTATTTCATTTGGATAGCCAACTTGTCATTTACCCTAAGGAGATTTGAACCACAATTTGCTAGTAAAACTCCCTACATTGAAAAGATTACCAAAGTGAGTTGCAGAAGTCATTTGAAGGTTGGAAGGAACTTATAAAAACCCTTATTATGTTTTAAAATCATCCATACACCTTTTGGTACAATTTGATATCATTAGGAGCTATTTGGAGCCATCTACCCTTGGGGGTTTGAGCCTCAAAATTACTAGTAAATTCCCTGAGTTCTCTTGGATACCTATTCGACCCCAAAACCAAATATAATGCTGAAAATATACTTTAATTAATGTATAATAACATATCCAATTCTCATACCCATCATTAGTGAAGGTTGTACAGTGTTTGGAAGAGATTTGTTCCAAGACCTAGGGGGTATTTCCACTTCCCAAGTTGACTAGTCTTGTCCCGAAACTTCTTCCCTTGAAAATTGAAGACCATGGTTGGGTATATCAATTTATTATATCTCTGATAGATGTGTTAATGTGTCCCATGACACCTCATGACCTTCCTCACCAAGTTTGAAAGTATTTGGAGGAGTTTGGAATTAGTTGCATACATATACCTAGAGTTGAAATTTGGTGAATTTGAGCACATTGGGAAATTTTATTCAAAAGGGACATTACAGATGTGGTGGTGGGGAAAATTGATGACCCATAGGGGAATAATACTAGGTGTTTAGAAATAAAAACAAATATACAAGTAACATGTGACCTCGAAAATGGTTGAGATTAGACATGTGAAAAATTGAGGAGGGTTAAGTTCTTGCCCCCATGTTATGGGCATAGGGTTTGTGATTGTGGATCACATACGTGTTGGTTTGAGCGATGGTATTATTACAATACTGAGATAGATGTGATGGGGCAGGGTAAAAATGATTCAGTAGGCCTCCTATCCCAGGGTCGAGGTAATCTATTATGCCCCCTAACTCAGAGGTGTCAATGCGGTGCAGATGCTGTCTCAGAGATGGATCAACAGGGCATCGACCAACCACTAGAAGGGGGGTGTACCATGAGGTTAATGGACATGGTGGCACATTGAATTGATGATATTATGATGGGGGATCCCCCTTGCAGGGTAGATTCCCCCAGTATCACTGATGAGAATGACGATGATGATGAGTAGGCAAGTTTTTGGGCCTACCCCCATGCTGTGGACATGTGATTTCCTTGTCGATTTGAAAAGGTTGAACATGTGGGTCAGAGGGATTAGTAGAAGGGGCCGACATGAAAGAGGAGTCACCAGTGGAAACCATGTAAATGGTGTTAGCTTTTGCTGAGGAGGAGGATTTAGGAGGGTGAATCTCCTCTATGGTAGTAATGGATGACTCTAAAGAGGACGTATTCATTTCGTGGAGAACCAGTCGATACTCAGGTAAGTCAGGACAATGATGGGAGTAATGGCCGTAGACTCCACATGTGGCATAGGAGTGGTTGGTGCACAATGACTTGTTACGTGGTGGGGGGGTGGTTGGTAGTTCGACAACCAGTATATTGGGGTCATCATCCAATGTCTTCATGTGTTCTTGAAGGTTTGGAAATTGTAGACAATTATGGGTTACATGGCCCAAACGATCGCACAAAGCACACTTGGGAGGTGTGCGGAATGGAGGGGGGGTTTTCACAGGTTTAGTCGCATGTGGTGCAGTATAATTTTGTGTTGCCCTTCCCCCAATGTTCTTGTACGGTTGAGGGGCATTGTTGGATGCTGATGTAGTCATCACATAGGGAGATGGATGAGTGGAAGTGGTGATCAGTTGGACTGGTTGAAGGATGACTTGTGGCATCGAAGGGAGATTAGGGGCATCTAAATACCATACGGGAAGTCCTAACGTAAATACTAGGAGATTCAATGTGGCCATGATGGGAATACTTACTACTCCTGATGGTGGAAATAAGAACGAGATTATGTGCATCGATGTGGCTCCAACGTGGCTAGGTACCGATGGTGGTTGAGGCAGCAGTGGTGGTTGCGGGTTAGGTACCGATTGATTCGACGAAATGGTTCACAAGTCAGATATGTCAATGAATTGTGGAGGATGTGGTAAGGAATCAAATTTGGAGACCATTGGAGTCTCTGAATAAAGTCCAGGGCCAATGGTGGAAATCAAAGACATGGGCGCACCAAAAACATGTGGTTCAACCATGTGGACAACATTCTCTGGTGTAGCAGGTGCGTTCAAGTCATAGTAAGTAACTTGGTCGATTTTGATGTTTTGTCCCTCGTGGGGGAACATCATAATGTGGAACACCGATGAAGCAAAAAACTTCATGGCGTACATGTAACTTCATCCTAGTAGTAAGTTATAGTTGAGTTGTGCATTGATGACTTTGATGTTAATCATGACAGTTTTACCAGCTAATTGGACTTGGACATTAGCCAGAAGGCCTTGTGGCTGAGCTGAGTGGCCATCATAAGCTCATAAGGCGTTCATGTATGGTTGTAGGGTAGGGGATGCGAGGTTCTGCCACACGAATGTAGACATAAATCATGTAGAGGCACCCTCATCACTGATGCGTCGATGGATAACAAGATTCTAGACTGAAACAAAAACTTGGAATGCTAATGTGGAAGGCATGCGTGGTTCAGATTGGTCTAAATCGAATGCCATCATCCGTGAGTCAGAAGGGTCTATCGCACCTATGGCGGATAACAGTGTTTTTCGTTATGCTGGGCATTTCTTTAAAACTTCTAGGGCTGACATAACAGCAGGGGACTGGGGTAAGTCATCCATAATATTATAATTGGGGGAAGCACGAGCGTTGGGGTTATTATTAATGTGACGTAGAGGAAAACGAGGAGCTTTGGGAGCCCCTTCGAATGGTGCCGGGGGTATGCGTAATAACTGATCTGTGGGAAGAGTGTTAGCAACCTTGTCGGCATGAATGGTTTCGGTGGTGTAACCATATTGGTTACGGCGTGTTTGAAGGTTGATATCAGCCGAAGACATCATTAAAAGGTGGTATGTACCTGATTCAATGGGTTGACTAACAAGAGTAGCGTAAGCAATTGATTATTGAGGTGTGGTAGTCCCTTGAGGGGGAGCCAAAGGTTGGGTGGATACTACCCCTTGCGTGGGTAGGGGGTTTTGCAACACCATAGGTTGTGCATTTGGTTGTGGTGGCCCGGCGGGTTGGGTGGTGCCGGAGGTGAAACATGTCCTTGACGTTGAACATCGTCACTCCAAAGTTGGAGAGCTCATTCCATATGGGGACATTTATGCGTGTAATGGCCATATACTCCGCAAATAGAACATGGGTGGTTCATGCGTAAGTTGGGATTTTTACCTTGCTGAGGTTGTCGATCAGGATTTTAGTTAGCCAGGACAACACCATTATTATCAGGGGGGTTCGGTGGTGGACTGCCTCTACCAGGAGGTTGGTTGTTACCTCTGTTATGACCTAGTCCCCTATTCTGTTGTCCTTGTTGGTTCTGTTGGGCAAGTTGGTTCTGTTGTTGGTTTTGTTGAGCATAGAATTTCCCTTGGGGAGCAGGGGGTTTTGAGGTTGAGCAGGTGTTGTGGCAGTCTGCAGTGGATAATATGTGGGAGGGGCTTGAGGTTATGCAGGCACAGGTGCTACTGGGGGATGGTAGTAGGCAGGTGGTGCGGTAGGGGGGCGAACGCTGGCAGGGTATGTCCGTAACAATGCGTCGGACAAGAAGGTCCATGTATATGGGGGGCTTGATCCGGGGGAACATTCGAAGGTGTTGCTCCTGAATGGTTTGTGGTGTCCAAATGTCAGGACCACTCATGACGGAATTAGGCGTAGGATTATAAGCCGGGGTGGTGGCGGGAGGCATATGGATATATGGCTAACTACAAGATGCAACATGTCCAATAATGCTGTCGACAACATGGGATGATCCCGGTGCATCCTTCCAGGAGGAATCTCTGTGAGGAGCATCAGGTAAAATGGAGTACAGGTAGCGCGACTGTGCATAGATAAGGTCAAACTGTTGGGCTTTGAGGATGGTTTCTTTTTCGGTTTGGTGTCATTCGGATGCCACATCCTTGGCAATAAATGGTATGAGGGATTTCAAGAACCAATCTAAGAAGATGCGGTCGTCTAACTTGATCTTACACAAACTACAACGTCTACGCCACTCATGAATATGGTCAGTGATATGGGTAGCCGTGTTCTGTCTGCAAGATATTAAGATCTCAACACCAATGTCATAACATATGGGTAACTGGAAGAACTGCAGAAAATTCGAAGCAAGGGATGTAAACATGGAATGTGTCCCATGTGGCTGCTCAATATACCACTTAGCTGCAGAGCCCATGAGTGTCCGTTGTAAAAGTTGTAGGTGGATCGAGTCATCCATGATGGAGTTGGAGGAACACCATAAGTGGAAGGACATGATATGGTTTTGGGGGTCCCCCCCACCCTTCCCTTCAAACTTTAGAATTTCTGAATGGATTTTGGTAGGCATGGGGGGCCATGTGGGGTCATGTTGAATCGGATCATTAGTCAATCGGGCCATATTAGGGAGGTTAATACTGGCCATGATTGGAAAACTAGCAAGAGGATGTGACATAGTCGAATTGGCCTACGTGCTAGCCATGGCAGTGATAATGGGGCCACCTCCACCGAGGGGTGGAGCAATGGCGTGAGTCGTAACGGGGATTGAGGGACCACCGGTAAAGGGCGGAGGGATCAAGTAGGAAGGGCCGGTGGTCCCAAGTGTACTACTGGTGACCAAAGGGACTATGGTCGGAATAGATAAGCTACCAATGGGTATGGAGGCAATAACTGAAATGCCAGGTGTAGGTCCTGTAGAAGGTATAGCAGGGATAGATACTAAAGTGGTGGCTGGGCTAGTGGTGGAACCACTGCCAACAATCCTCCATAAAATGGGTTAGGGTTTGTGTTGACCATGGGGCTAGATAGAGCTGTGTATATGGGTAACTCTGACTCGGAGTCAGAAGTGAAATAAGGGGCGTTGGGATGAAGATCCGGCCACGAAGATGTGCATTTATGACGGATGGGTCCAAGTGGACTATGCTGTGGGGATAGTCCCTGTAGGCAATGAGAATGTCTTAGTGAATCAATGGTGACATGTGTAAAAGTGCTAAAAAATCCGTGGGAGATAAAACACTCAAAAATACTAGTGCAATCATGTGTGCAAAAGGAGATCTCTTAAAAAAAACGGCGCTTAGGCCAACGACAAGCTCAAAAACACGTGCTGCAACAGGTGAAGTGGCAATAAAATGGTTAGAATACCAACAAGCAACACTCCTAGAAAATAAAAAAAGGTAGACTCACTAACTGAATGGGGGTATAGGAGAATGCAAACGCCTATCTAAAAGATATGAAAGCTCACACAAATCTTATCTCCTGCAGGGTGATAAGATCCGCAGTCAGGAAATATGAAATGTAGAACCAAATGGCTAAGGATATCCCTCTACTGAGAGGGACTCCGGGTAAAAAAGTCTTAGAAGAATGGAAACTATGCTACCCCCGTTCATGGCACGTCCGGAAAGGTGTCACATAGCTTCAGTTCTTTGGTATTCGCACACCCGGTATGGGCTCCAGTATGCACGACGAGAACAACGAGTTGGTATCCTTCAGTACAGAATGGAGAGCGATATTCCACTTAGACTTCCAAAACCAATATTGCCACTTGCCCTCTTAAGGGAGAGGCCCTCTGACAAATCGGTGTCAAATGTACCAATAAGTAATAGGGGATTTTGGATCCCTAAAAGACGATAGCTATGTCTCAAATGCAAATGACAAAGGGGGTGTTGTTTGGATTCTTAACCCCAATGTCCTACCTAGCTACATAATTATTTTTGTGTTCCCCAAGTAGGGTTTAAATTGGGTTGAATTGAGTAAATTTTAAGTCTCACTTGAATTATGCGGAGAGTGTGTGTGCACAAGTGATGTGAGCCCAATATCGCCAGATAGTAAATGCTGGAAAATAAATGACTAAAAATTTGAAATAAAAGTATTAACTGCTATGTGTAAGATAAATAAGCTTGCTGAAATATGATGCAAAGTAAAATGTTTTAAATGCTACAGCAAGTAAACAACATAAAATTATGGATAACAAAATGGATGCAAGCAAACAGAAAGCTGCTAGGGAAAGGAAGGGGGTAAAAAATGGCTGCAAGGTGCAGCTGTGAAGCAAAAAGTCACGCTCTGGGTGCGGCAACCTGCAGAAAAATCGCACGGAAACAGAAAGACAAAAACAGGAAAAAGGGCGCAGGTTTCAGGCTCAAAGACGCGCTTGGGGTGCGGGTATCAAGGCAAAAAGTGCGCTAAGGGCTTAGGTTTCAATCCAGAAGGTGCATGCGGTGCGCGGTTTGCAGGATGGAAAGCGCGCTAAGTGTGTGGCTATCGAGATGAAAAACGCATGGAAAATGCGAGTTGCGGGTCGAAAGTCGCACTGGAGCGCGGGTTTCGGGCCGGAATTCGCGTGGAGGGTGCAAGTTTTAGTCGGACAGTCGCGCTTTGCGACGCGGAAAAATGTTTTTGAAGTCACGGTCCGAGCCGTAAAAACTGAATTGATGGAGGGTACTGTGAAGGCAAAGGCTAGATATGCAAGTATAGGGTCCAAGGCTAGGCCAAAGCTGTAAAGTGCAAGCAAAATAACAAGTACAAAAACTAAACTAAACCAAGGATCGACGGGAATCGACCCAACAGAGTCACCAAAACTGTAGCTAGTGTTTTCACACTAGCTCGTGCTAAAGAGAACCTACTAAGCATTATAGAACCCTTAGTAGCAGTTCATAAAAATGGAAAATATGATAAAGACATGTATGAGTTCAAATAACAACAGAAAAAAAATCTAACTAATTACAGCAGTAAAAAAGAACAAGTAGATCGGAACCCATGAAATATATTTTGTATTATGTTGCAAACAAGGGTTTACAATAATGGTTACCTCAAAAGATGAGGTAATGGGGGCCCTTTCAGCTGTACGAAGAGTAGCGCGTCGGGTCTCCTGAGTTCCTTGATCCTCTCCAAATGCTCAATGGGAGTCCAAGACTCAACTAGGTGGGCACACAAGCTCAAAAGGGTAGGCTAGAGTGTTGTAGGAATTTTGGCAGAATAAGGGCATGAATAGTGATTAATGGATGTGAAATGGGGAGCCTCCATCACCTTTTTATAGTAATTTTGGGTGGTGGAGTATTGACCCATGGTTTTGGGCGACTAATGGTATTTGGTGTTTTCCCTCTTTTTTTATTTTATTTTGACTTTTGCCCCTTTTTCTTTTCTTTTTTGGGGATTTGGACCATTTTTGTGGGTTTTTAACCTTTTTGAAGGAATTTATTTATTTTTGAGAGAAATAATGATTTTTTTCCCATTTGGTTACCATTTTAGGGTTTTTTGGGGTTTTGGAGGCCAAAAATGTAGGAAAAGTGGAAAAATGGGTTATGTGACTAGGGATATGAGCTAGTGAACAATTTTTGGGTGTTAACAGTAGTTACCCTAGATCAACTTAACTACTATGACCCGAATACCACAAGCAACCCCGATAATGTTCTACCATCTGTACTGGGCGATGATCAACCATATGTTGACATTGCCTCTGGTATGTACAAGGACTCCAATTTATTAGGAGCATATTCAAGACCACCACCAAAGATCCCTACATTGATCGATGGCCTAATGTGCATGATTTTCACAGCTGAAAATGGAGCCGCCTCCACCTCAACACCGTCATGAGCACCACCGTTGAGTCATGTCATTGAACAAACATTGAGTCCATCGCTACCACCAACTTTTCAAATCGCATTCTTGTATCCTCCCATGGGTGTACAAGGGATGCTGATTATGGCTCAATTAACTCTACCCGGGATAACTTTGGGGATATCGGTATATTACCTCACACCACCCTACCTAGATATGGCTTCCAAACCAGTCACCCATTATTATTTTGTCCCCGTTTTGGCTAGCCTGGATGCAAGTCCCTTAACACATTCATTTATGACAACCCAACCTATGACAGTCGCAATCGCTAATACCGCTAACGGGGGCACCAAACAACCCAAGTTGAAAGGTCCCCTATTACCTAACCCAACATTTAATTCAGTAGAAACTGCGAAGCTTAAAGCAGGGGGCATCAACCGTCAGGATTTAAAATCCCCAATTATGATCAATAATCCCACTCAAAGGATCACACCACCGTTTTCCCTTTGCAGCAAGCAAGGCCATGCAACAAACCTATGTCCTACTCTACCGGAGCTAAGGCAGTTGCTCAACACTCCAGTTAGCATAACACACACTCCACTGACGGTGAAAGGGGGCACACCTCCCTCGCCCACATATAAGTCCAAAACATTGAGTACGAATCATGCATGTTCCATATGCGCTTAGTATGGGAACTACACACATCATTGCCCCGAACTCCCTCAATATCAGAAGGCATTGGAAACTGTTCACCTCACTCAAGTGATGATTGAGGATCCTCTCTCCTCAGCCCAGGAAAATGCATCTATTAATGTGGTCACCATGTTAGCTACACTGTCAATCGCAACTCTCACAGAATTTGCACCAACTGTCGAAATCGTGATAGAGCCTACAACATCGCAAGAACCGCCTAGTCTTATGACAATTCCACCACACAATGAATGCTCGTCAAGTGCAAATTCCACACACATGCTTCCTCCGAGCGCCATTTCATGTATAATGGAGCAAATCAACACCCAGGAAGTCCAAGAATGCTTACATCCACATGTACCAAGACCTTGCTGATCTTTTGAAGATACCACCCACTTCTCATTTCAGTTCCCTCAACACCCCACATTGTGGGAACACCATATTATTTTTGGCAGCAACCCATGGTCTCCTTTGATCGATGTATTTGAGTCTCCATATGTTTAGCAGTATTTTTTTCTGTCAATTACCATTACCATTTGTTTTGCGTCACCAGCAAATCCCTTTCAGTTATAGTTTGTTTCCACTAGTTTCAATATGTGCCATCTCGAAAGAAAGGCCACCATCCCCGCTTCCCATGTTTACATCGATCAAAGGAATTTATGAGCCCCACATTTATCAACTAGTCATGTGTCAGGTCTGTCCTCCCACAAGTTGGTTACAATATGATCTCGTTTCTCATGATAGGACCCTCATCTTATCATATACTTCAGCTCTCGTCGACGTCAAAACACTATATTTCGAGAGTTGCAGTAGTTGCAGTTGTACCTTGGGATCCATTTCAATTATTATAAGGGACCACCTCGAACTTAGTAGGGAGAGTCATTAGCACTCCCTAACTAGGTGGTTTCCCCTATGTTCGACATCAAAAAATCATCATATCAGGGGGAGACATACTTTGAAGGTAGAAGTGTTCACATTTGAAAATCATGATAGCAGTCTATTTGGTACGGTGAAGCCCTCAGGCAGAATTACATATCAGTTTAGTCCCCCACCAAAGTGGGTTTATCATGGTCACTAGCAGTTCCACTTATTCAATATTTTGCAGCAATCCATGAGGCATTTACTCTAACATGGATTGAATCCACCTTCATCCATGTTCCAACAGTATAGTAGAGTTGACACATTTGTCCTCTCTCATTGTAATCACTTTTACAACATTTCATGAGCATGGGTATACCCACCTCATTTGTATAAACACTATTCTTTATTACAGCTCCAACGGTCATCACCAACAATCTTACCCCATGGGAGAACCTTCTTTTTGTCCACATATGTTTCGTCCTACAAAAAAATAGATAAGCAACAAGAAACATGATGCATTATCGGCTCTACAGTACCCTCAGAACCTCATACATCAGGAGGCATCTGTTAACACCTAAAAATCACACACATGCGACATTTCAGTGATTCATCCATTAAGGCATCATAAAAATAAATAATGCATCTCACCACAGGAATCCCCAACAGATCCAAAGCACAACATGAGTCCATAAGTGCCAAGAAATAGTCAAAACAAAGGGTAGCACGGGTATTACATAGTTAACCCGCGTTATAGTGCAGGTTATCAGAACAATGCCCGCGCTACACCCGCACAAATTTTGATTCGATAGCAATGCTACTAGGACCACTTACTCCCAATGGTGCATTGAAGAATCAATCCTCCTCAAGGATCCCAATTTGGATCCTCACACACTTGGTGGCATTAATCAACCCCCCTTCGGTACCTTGGAACTAGTTCATGAAGGAGGAGAGTTCACATTTGTATCTAGTTGTTTGTTGTCCACCTCTTGGCTTATACAAGGAAGCCATTGACATGCATTTTGTAGAAAGAAATTAGAGCAAGGTTATGCTATTGGATTTGAGTTGGAGCTTCCTCATATCCCACCATTTCCTACCATTGTGGGCATTCGCAAGCTTGCTTTCCACCTCCCATCAAGGGGCAAGTGTTTCTCTCCATTGCTCTACCATTTACTTAGCATTTAGTTTGGACAAGAAAGGCCTCCCTAAGGGAGATTGTTGGATTCCATTGAAGCTCTCACCTTCTAGGTGTTGTACAATTATTCCATTGGGAAATACAAGAGTGGTTTAGCATATCTTTGGTTGTTGTTTGAGTTTGCATCCTTCTCCCATCTCTTTCATTTTATTTTTATCAATATTTTCATGTTTGAATGTGAACTACACTAACAATGTCTTGCAGGATCACTTGGAGGAATACCAGCCACATCAAAAGGGGCTCCAAGGACTGAGGCCTTGCAACAACCTACAAGGCTTAGCCCCTTACCAAGTGGAAGAGTGCACTTGTGCAATTTTTTCCACAACACCCCCTCATGAACCTCATGCCATTCTAATACAAGCCTTACATCATCACCAAGGTTGTGGGTATAATTCTTTTGATCTAAAATGGATCCATTGACTAAAATAAATGGGTTGTCTTGATAAAGAATGAAGGATTGAGAATGGATTGAGGTAAAAAATGCAGTGAAAGGAAATCTTGTGGGATCAATCTTCAAGGACAAATAAGTTGATGACGTTTTGCTAACCAAAAAAAAACATTTGAATGATATAAGGGATCAACTTGAAAAAATAAGGTGGGTTGAATGCCCAAACGAAGTTTCCTTGGAAGCATGTCAGATTCATCTCAAGGCAAGGACTACATTTTGTGTCATGTAGTTGACCGACCAAATTAAATTCCTAGTCAACTAGTCAACTAGCTAACTAAATCGATGAGTTGCATTGGAAAAAGAAAATTGATCAATGGAAACAAAACGATGAAATGACATGTGGGAGTGAGTCATAAGGACAAATTAGTAAGCCACTTGTTAAAGGAACCTAATCACATCCTTACACATATACTCCAATAAAAAAGGGATATGATTATGATCATTTAACCTTCTATAAGGATTTCTTTCCACAAATGGACCTTTGGGCCTTCCTTTAGATTTATGATAAAAGGGTAGCCAAGGAGGAAAAGGAGGTTGGTTGGTTCAATTGTTATTGAAGACATGTCCAAAGGTCAATGCCATTATATAGATTGATGAGTTGATTCAAATTCGTTATTGTAGAAAGAGAAGTACTTTATTAAAGGAGTACTAGAGAGCCATTATGTTGAGAGTGTGTAGGAGAGTTGCAATTGTCTCGTTCAACTATTATAACTAATTTTTGGTTGGATTGATCAAACATAGTAGAGGTTATGCATTTTTGTACTATTAGTTCTGACATAGGATAGGAACCTCTTAGATTCATTTTGTATTATATTATGCGGTATGAGAATAAAAGAGTAAAGCAAGCCATTTCTACTAGAGTTTTCCCAAGTTAGGTTTCTCTAAGGTAAATATTAGTGTTTATATATGTTGTGATTGTGGAATTTGTTGTTATAAGAATTTAGTTGATTTACATTGTCTAATTAGTTTAATTAGTTCATATAGTAAATATTAAAGATAAAGATAGAACTTTTAATAACATAAGATATATGTTGATAATGCACCTAGGCCATAAGTTAATCAATTATGGATTATATTGGTACTGGATCAATTATTCTTAAAGTTGAAAGGAATACTACATTGAATGCTAACAACACTATTATTATTGTAAGAAGGTGAAGAGTTAGTTCTAGAGAACCTTCAGATTGGAATAAGAAAAATAAATAAATAATCTTACTATTCCAAGATGTGACATAATCTAGAAGGCAATGAGTCAAATGCCAAACTTACAAATAAGGAGACTTAGATTCCCCATATGTCCTATTTAACTATACACATGTTGGATATTAAATAGAGTGTCGCCACTTTAGCCACGGTCATTTTGTCTAAGAAAATTAAGCATAAACTGTCAATTTTTGAGTAAATATGATGAGATTTGAACTTTAAAACTTTAAGTGTAGAAATACTGCTAAAAATGTCGGATTCCTACTAAAAATGACCATCCGATCCAAATCGACGAATTTTTAGACAACTTAAATGTTAATAACCTCTTTACTTAATAAATAAATAAATAATAAAAATATTGAGAAAAAAATCCATTTTTTATACCATATCAAATAAAAACTCTTAACATAGATTTTGAGAGGAATTTTTATATAATATTTATTAAAAATGTACTTATAGCTCCAAGTAAAGTAGTGGTGGTAATTTGTAAATTCCTAAACTTTGAAATTTAAAATTTGAAACAGATTATCATTAATTAAATATAAAATTCTTAATAATTAAATATTTTTAATATCTTTTCTTTTATATTTATACAAATTTTAGTGATGGTAATTTGTAAATTCCTAAACTTTGAAATTTAAAATTTGAAAGATTATCATTAATTAAATATAAATTTTTTGATAATTAAATATTTATAATATATTTTCTTTTATATTTATACAAATGTATAGAATGAATTTATAATGGATAATATTGAATAAAAAAGTGAAAAATTGAGGAGAAATAATAAATAATATTGAATAGAAGATGTGGAAACTAGGGATAAAGAGATAAAACTCATACAAGGATAACACGCATGATATGTTGAAATTTTTGTCTTACAAATGTGTTCACTTCTCATTTGAATATGTTGTTGATTGTTATGTTGAAATTTTTGTCTTACAAATGTGTTCACTTCTCATTTGAATATGTTGTTGATTGTTTTGCAAAATGAATGAAAAACAAAAATTGAAGTTTTGAATTTTGAAAAGTGAAATTTGTTAATATAATATTAAGTAAAAGTGAACTGAAATATTATAAGGTGCAATAATTTAAATAGTGCTTTTGCAATTCCATATTATATAGTTTCAATACTATAATGCAAAATTTATATGAAGAAAATAATACCATAATGGAAAGTTTATATGAAGAAATAATAGAACATGGCATAATTATAAAAGGATAATGTTTAATTTTTAGATATTATAATATAACTTATAAAGTTTATATGAAGAAAATAAATTTGAGCATGGACCTCACACTCTACTATTAGATCAAAGTAGCCATTGACATTATAAACATATATATATATTAATAGTAAAAAGAAAGTTTATGAAAAAAAATCATATTTTTATTTAAAAAAAAAAAAAAACCAAAATACATTTTTCGAGTGTTCTTAGCACTAAGCACTTCACTCCAAGGTGTTGTAAACTTTCAACCATTATATTAATAGTAAAATATGTGAATTAAAAAACTTTTACTTGGGAGTGAACACATATTGAATGGAGTGTGTCAATCTTCATCATATACGATGTTTGTCCTGCTATCCTTACTATCATAACGAAGGGGTAAAGAAGAAAGCTACATGTTCTTGTTTGTATTTGGATGGTGAGATAAGATGTATTTTTCTTTTCCTTTTATACTAAGGGATCAATAATTGAAAGGGAATTGGGTTAGGTGCGAGATCAAACATATTGAATTGGGTTAGGTGGGAGGTCCAACCAACTGACTACCAATATATAGTGTACGACATATGCAACAACCCACAAATCACATATATAATTAACTAGTGGTTTAACCTAATCTAAGCCATGATGTTGCCATGATAAAGTTCAAATCCAAAATGATTGTTAAATGACTAAAGAATTAGATTGCACTGAGAATGCACATTTCTACACCCAAAGTGGAGGGGAAGTGTCTGTTTGTCACATAAAAAAAATAAATAAATAAATAAAAAGATTGCATGCATCATTGTGTTGTAGCATAGTGGAGCTCGGGTGGGGGGAGTGTCCGTCTATCCCATTAAAAAGTAATAAAAAATAAGAATGCATGCATTAGTGTGTTGTATCATAATGGTGAGAGGGATGTGTGTTGTAGTTTAGACTTAGGGGTTGTCTATCTGTCCCATAAAAAAAAATTATGAATGCATGCATCAGTATGTTGTAACATAGTGGTGAGAGGGATGTGTGTTGTAGTTTAGTGGTGAAAGGTTTGTAGATTTGAACCCTCTCGATGTTTTGTAGAACCGAAGTTAGATAAATCTATACTCGTGATAATGGATGCAAATGTTTGCCACAATAATATAAAATTAAGATTGATATCTCCAAACTAATCAAAATAAAAGGACTTGTTTCATTTCAATAATGGAAAAAATAATTAAGAGAAAACACAACTAAACATATAAGCAAATTAAAATACTCACAATATATTTTTGGAGTAGTTTATTTATTCTAAGTTTTGGACTTTAAGGTAAGTTTTCGTGGAAGGTAAATTTGTTTTTAGTAAAATCTAAATTTGGAAGTGTTTAAATTGTGTTTTGAATCCATAAATAGATTAAGCACCCACGAATGGCTATTTTTGGAATTTTTTTTCAAAAAATAAATTAGCTAATTGACCATTTTTGCTCTCCAATATCGATTATATTTACATAAAATATGTTTTTTTTATTATAATATTCGCCAAAATTTACAGATTTAGTAGTAAACTGTATATTTCATATTTAATATTCGCCTACATATCTATATAAATTATTTTTTCAATATGAAATAATCACCTAGAATACTATACCTAGGTATACTTTTAGAAACCTTAAAAAATACTCTGCTAGTAGTATATGTGATTCTAAGAAATTTTAAAGATTTCCAACTTGAATAAAAATATGTTTGAAAAAAATTGAAAATATAAAATATTTAGACTACACCTATATTTTTTATATTGTTTTCCTAATCTTACATAGAATATATTTTAAAATTATAGAACTTGAAAAAAAAAAAATATAATAAAAATAAATTACTTTCAAAACTCTTAATTATCGTGTATTTATTAAAGACTTTATCATATTTTAAAATCATAAAACTTTCCAAAAAAAAAATGGGACTGTGTAATAAAAAAGAAATTGCTTTCAAATTTTGTTAAAAAGATGTTTTAAAAGTCTTAATTATCATGTATTTATTATTTATCATGAAGTGGAATAATATTTGATCCTAAAAAGTTTTTTAAAATTTAAAACTTAGAGGAAAGTTATAATAATAGCCATTGGTCATGAATTTACTTAATTTATTATAGTTAATTATTTTCAAATATTATTGTAAACTCTTATATATATAACCTTAGGGTTATTGGCTTAATTTTATTGATATAATTTTAAGATTTCTACGTGTAATTATGTAAATTCATCTTAAACATGTAAATTCATCTTAAACTGAGATATTTTTTTTAATTGAAACAGGTAAATTTATTAATAATAAGATGAAAAAAAGAATAAGCTGTAGCTGAAGCCGACCCAGCTGGATACAATGATCGATTTGATGATTCTTCAAAAGAGTGGTGGTGTTTCAAAAGTCTTCCAAATTTCGCAGAACGCTGTGAAGAATGACTGCGATTTTCAATTGCCTGAGAAGGGATGCTGTGCCTTCGTTTATTTGCTAAGCTTCTATGTGCATACTATGCTTCTGTGCTCTGAGTGTCAACGTTTATACTTCCATTTTTATGCTGAGATAATGCTCTGTTTATTCCATGTTTCCAAGCTCGGCTTTCATGTTCTACGTGTACACACTGTATAAAGGCCCGCGAGAAGGTTAAGCTTTATGTTATGTGCTTCGTTGAACCTTGTATGCCTTTGAACCCTGTATTAAGTGCTGCGTAATTGTCATATTAGGAATGCAAGGACACTGCAACTCTTTTAAGATTCAGGTTGTAGGACATTAAGGAATGTGTTGTGACAGGTTTCATCATTGGAGAAAAGAATCCTTCCAGATTCTAGACTTGTGGCAGCTTTAGCCTTCACATCTGCTTCACCATTTAGGTCTCGCAGGATATGAAAAGCTCTGAAATGAGTAAATGTGTTTACAATATCTTGAATTCGATTCACAATCCTTTTTAGTGCTAAATTGCTGAAATTGGTGCTCGTGTTAAGGGATTTGATGATGATGAGAGAGTCCTCGAACAACTGTAACCTGTCAATTTTTCTTTCTTTGGAAATTTGACACCCTTTTAGTAGAGCAAGGGCCTCAACAATGTTGTTTGAGTAGACGCCAAGGACCCATCTAAATCTGATTCTCTGTGTTCCCTTGGAGGTTATCAAAACACCACTAGCTCTCACTGCACCAGGGTTTCTCCTGGATGCACCATCAAAATGAAGACCGTCCATTGCTTGCTTGTTTCTCCATTCATGAAAGTTGGAATGAGAGAGTCTGATTTGCCAAGGAGGTCGTTGACGAGCTCGATAGTTCAATTTCGTGGAGCTTGGGATAGTGATTCCGATCCAGCTTAGTTCTTTATCACTGAGATTTGAGTCCATCTTGAATTTGAAGATGTTCAGGAATTCGATGAGCAATCCTTTAGCTTGTCCAACAACTTGCGTGGGGGAGTATTTGATATCCTGGAAAATCGCTTGGTTCCGAGCAATCTAGATATTCCAACAGGTAATTTTGGGGATGGTGATCCAAATTTGAAGCTAGAGCTTCTTTTTGGAGAGGGGGGAGGGATATATCGATTTCCAATTCTTGAAGAGGCAGGTTGTTGTGTTGAAGATCGGTAGGATTATATCAAGCTCATGGAGCATGAGATTCCAAATAGATTTTGAGAAGTGGCAATCCATGACGAGGTGATCTAACATTTCTGAATTTCTACAGCAGAGAGGGCACCAATGTGGCCCGTTGAAACCTCTTTTGACAAGATTTTATCCGGTGAGCGTCTTTCGATGGACAAGAGTCCAGATTAAAAAATTAATTTTGGGGAGTCCAAACTAAATTCCAAATACTTTTATTAGGGTCTTCAATGGTTTGGAGAGCTTTGAAGCCCAATTTAGTGGAATATGCTCCTTTTGGTCCCCATCCTTGATCATTGTTGTCATGGAGATGTGTGGGGACACAACCATTCATATTTTCAATTAGAAGGATTCTGGAAGATTCAAGGTTGGCTGGTGTTGAGAGATTATTCTAGCTTTGCCATGCACTTGAGATGTTATAGGAGCTGAGATCGTTCAGAGTGATGATGCCTTGCTCTTCAAGCCAATGGGCAAGGTCATGTAGCTCGTGAATATTTTGGAGTGGTTCGTTCCCCATTATTTTATCAGAGAAGATGCTGATTTTTGTTCCATATCTAGGAACCCAATAGATCTCTTGTATGAAGAAATCCCATGCTGCTTTGCACAGTGTCCAGGTCGAGGATCCTTTGGAAGTGGGTTTGTTGTCCAGACATCTTAAGCTATTATCGTTTAGATATCTCTTTCTGAGCATTTGACTAACACGGTTTGCTTGTTGTGCAGGATTTGCCACAAAATTTTGCCTCCCAACGCAAAATTTGCATGGAGGGGATCTCTAATTTGGAGGCCGCCCAAATATTTTGAAATCTTTGTGGTGCTCCAATTCACTAAGTGAATTCTGTTGTTGTTTTGTCCTCTTGTCCAAAGGAAATCTCTCAGTAACTTACTCATTTGTTCGGACACTCCTTTAGGTGCCAATAAGATGGAGGATTAGTATATTGGAAGAGCTGATAACACAACCTTTACTAATATCATTTTCCATGCTTTGTTGAGCCACTGTCCTCCCCAATTTCTTATTTTAGACTTGATTTTGGTGATGGTCTCATTCCATATTCCAGAATTTGTGTGTATCTGAGTGATTGGGAGACCCAAGTAAGTAAACTTATCCCATTGCTTATGGAATTTGATTCCAAGGATGTTGCTGATATTAGTTGCGAAGGCATTGCTCAAGTTCTAGTTGTAGACTGCGCTTTTAAGGAGGTTGATTTTTGTCTCCAGAGGAATTCCAGTACCAGGTCAAGTTTCATTTGAAGTTCCTTGCAATGATGGAAGAGCCTCCCCCCAGTAAGAGAGAGTCATCATCGAAGAGGGTGTGATTGAGAGGTAGGGAATTAGAGGCGATATTGAGGCTAGGAAGGGAGCCAGAGATGAGATTAGAGTTCATTTTTCGGCTGAGGGAGTCAACCAGAAGGATGTAAAGGAAGGAGGGCAAGGGGCATCCTTTTCGAATCCCACAATAGGCTTGGAAGAAGTTGGTGGGGCATCCATTGACCAGGGGGGAAATCCAAGACCCTTTTATGCATGCAGAGATACAACTAATGAAGGTTTCTCCGAATCCAAAATTTTTCACGACCTTAAAAAGGAATGAGTGTTTGAAACGATCGAATGCATTGGCCATGTCGAGTTTGATGAGCATACCCTTTTATTTACGGATCTCGCTGGAGTGAATGGATTCTTGTACGAGGATGACATTGTCGAGGATTTGTCTCCCTTCCAGGAATCCTCCTTGATTGTTGGAAATGATTTTGTTGAGGAGGGGCTTCATTCTGTTAGCTAGCATTTTGGAAATTATCTTGTATGAAGCGTTGCAGAGGGAGATAGGTCGAAATATGCTGAAGGAGATAGGATTCATCCCTTTTGGAATTAGTACAAGGAATGTGGAGTTGGTGCATCCGCCAATTTTTGCTTTTGATTGGAAGCTCTTGATCATTCTCATAAAATCAATTTTGATGAATTGCCAACATGCTTTGTAGAATTGAATTGAAAATCCATCTGTTCCCAGCGCTTTGTCAGGGTCAAAAGACTAGATGGTGTTGAGGACTTCTTGCTCAGTGAAAGGCTTGAGTAAATGAGCGTTGTCCTCTTGTGTGATACTATTAGGGATGTGCTCGAGGAGTATCTTCTCTCCTTCGTCTTCGATGTTATCGATCTTGGTGAATAGATTGGAGAAATGATTTTGCATAACGATTTTGATGTTCTCATGCCCTTTGACTGTCAGGCCGTCTTCAATTCTAATTTCTGAGATGTAATTTATCTGTTGTGTGTTTTTGGTTTTCTTATGGAAGTAATCAGTGTTTCTGTCACCAGCTTTAAGCCAAGTACTTTGAGATTTTAGTCTCCAAAACTCCTCTTATTTGCAGAAAGCTTGATAATCTTTGATCTGATGATTGAATTCATTTTGGAGCGCGGTGCTATCAACAGGGCGTTCATTTAGAAGGATTTGGACGAATTCCAATTCGTTAATTGCTGATTTCCTGAAATTCGATGTAGGGGGGACAATTAGATTTGGCCCAATTTTTTAGATACTTTTTGGTTATGATGAGCTTTTTCTCCCAAACGAATCTAGGGGAGCCAGAGATAGGGGTCTTCCAGGAGTTGTCCAAAATGTCCCCAAAACTGGAATGATCCAACCATTGGGGACCGAATCTGAAGGGAATTGGACCAAGATCTTCGTTTTCCTGAAAATGAAGCTGGATTGGTTTGTGGTCCGAAGCCAGATTGCATTATTTTTGAGATTATGGTTTGTCCGTCTTCCAGAAGGCTACTTTGGATGAGGAACCTATCTAATCGAGCCATTATATTTCCTTTTTCAAGGCGCTTGTTGGACCAGGTATATTTCCCTCTCTTGGGTTTAATATCGAGTAAATCCCATTTCTAGACGAGGGCATCTACTTGTGATCTGAATAAATCCTTTCCGGTGGTGCCTCCTCTTTTTTCAGCCATGGATAGTGTGATATTCATGTCTCCAGCTAAGATTAGATTACGTGGGGCGTATGCATCTAAGAAGTATTCAAGAAACTTCCAGCACTCTTTCTTTTCGGAGTATAGATTGGGGACATACATGTTGAAAAGTGCAATATGTTTGTTGGTCTGGACGTGAGTGAGTTCGGTGTATATCCAATGTTGGGTGGGGAAGGAGCTGTGCAGATGGAAAATGTCTGAAGATCATAGAGTTGCTAGGCCACTGGAGGCCCCTCTGGCAGACTGGCACTTACTGCAATTCTAGTATTTTTCTTCCATTTTTCTCTTCCTATGTCTAGGACGACCTTTTCATTGAGTTTGGTCTCTTGGAGTAAGAGGATGTTAGGCATGTCAATTTTTTGAAGATCTTTGATAGCTTCTATTTTGCTGGGGCTTCCCAAACCTCTGCAGTTCCAAGAGACCAGCTTCATTATCTGTTGTTGTAGGTAGTGCAGGGCCCTCCTATTGTTGGTTCTCCTATTTTATTTCCTGCTATTCTGGCTCGAGTGTTTCTACTGAAGGCCATATCAATAGTTGCTTCGGATCCTTGGGTTTTCTCACGTTCTGCTTCTTCTTCTCTTAGATATTTGCTTGTTTTTCATCCAAGCTTTTTGGAATATTTATCGGTGGGTTCTTCCGATGATGCAAGGGAAGCTGAAGGGTTGGATTTTGCAGCAATTGCATAGGTGATTTTGTTCCTTTTGGTTCTAGGGGTGCTTTGAGGTTGAATATATTTCGGATCTTCTCGGATTTGATATGCTTGTTGAGTCTCCTGCTGCTTAGGGATTTATCCTTCTTCTAGAGCTTCAAGGGTTTCTTGATTTTCTGGTGTCTCAAGAAGTTTGAATCTATTCCTGCTGTTGGTGTCCATTGGATTTTGATAACGATATTCTGCTTTCTTAGAATTTTGTCCTTTTGATTTTGATCCCGTTTTGGCATTTTTCTGAGTGGTTGTCCAATGCTCTTTTTCTCTTCCTGCCTCTGGATTTGCGAGCTTCTTCTTGCAAGAACGAGCGAAGTGCCCGTATTCATGGCAATACCTGCATTTGAAGGGTATTGTTTGTAGTCCAATTCTTGGATATGCGACCAGTCTGCCACTTTGAGGTTTATTGATTATGGGAGTCCGTGTTCTAGATCTACTTCAACGCAGATCCTTGCAGATGAGTACTGGTCCTTTCGGTCTGCTCTGTCTATATATTTTCCGAGAGTATTCCCGATGGCTTCTAATTATTCCGAATTCCAATAATGGAGGGGTAGATGCGGGAGTCTTACCCAAACCGGGACCGCGGATGGGATATCTTGGGATGGATCGAAGTCTGGGTTCCATTTGTTCATGCAGAGTCCTTGTGGCCCCATAAAATATGGTCCATTCCTGAATATTAGCTCGCGATCTTGTTTGTTTTTGAATACGAATGCGAAGAATCCTTTCCCCAAGAAGTAAGAGTTTACTTTTTCCGCGATCAACGGTCTCCAGTTTTTTTGCACCCATATTTCAGTGGATTTCGGGGAGGGCCATAGGCCTGTGAACTTGCCTATCAATCCCTGATCCGAAATATTAAGTGTTGTTCTGCATGTCTACTCTATCGGTAGTGAAACGGTAGGGATCTCATCGATTTTATTCACAAACTTTTGTTGTGAGGCAGTGAGGGGATTTTTCCCCTGGGAAACAACAAGCTTTAAGAAGTCAGGTAGATCGGAGGGGAGAGCAGGGCCTCCTTCTAAGGCCATAATACCGGTGGCCAAGTTGATTCTGAAGTGGGGCAGTGGGTCACACACCTTCCAGTAACTTGCAGCGCAGATCACCGTTACAACGTAGCTATTGATTAGATCTAGAGCTCTGGATCAGAGCCAATCCTGTTAGACATCGGTGATAGAGGAACCGAGGGGAGCCAATGACGACGGTAGAGGAGCCGAGAGGGCCAAGCTCGGTTCAATTCAGGACCGAGGAGCCGAGTCTCAGCATGTGAAATGATAAGTCTCGGCGAGCTTAAAGAAAAAGCTTTGATAGCGACAATTAAACTGAGATTTATTAAGCACCGAAAGGGATCCAATTTCTTAAACTGTAATTTTTTGCAGATACTAACATGCATTTTTTTAATTACTTTCATAATTTTTTATTTTATGAGTTGATATAAATTCGTTCCTCTTAATGCAATAAACCCTGACTACTTTACTTGAACTTCAAAATTTATTAAATATCTTTAAATTTTAAGTGGTTAGCCTATTTTCTTACTTCTAACAAAGAAATTAATAATAAATAAAAAACAATTTAAAATCATTATCCATCATTATAACTATATCATTCAAATTAGTAAGTTATAATTTTTTTAAGAGTTTTGTTAAAATATTGTGCTGTAGTCATTATCACCCTCACATAAAAGCATGGTAAAAGTGAGGAATGTGGTGCTTCCACCTCGTCATTATACGTTTCTTGGCATCCCACGCATTGTCTTGGCATACTTTTGTTTTTTATTTGGAATGCTGTTGCTACTTTTGTTTTTTATTTGGAAAGCTAGTGCTTTTCATGCTTACTAGGTAGACTTGTCATATCAATGTCTTATGGAGATGGATGCCACGTAAGTCTATATGCCTTTTGTGGTGTTTTAGATTCATAAAAAGGTGAAGGGTTGGCATTCTTTGGATTTTTATGATAAATTAGGTACATGTTTTTTGTGGTGGTGTTTTCTTCTCTACTCGGTTAGTTTAGGTAAATAAGAGCATAGACTTCCCACCTACCCAATAGCATAATATCTCCTCTCAAACCCAACATGTGCACTAGAACTAACTTTATGACACAAAAGTGTTAGTACCTTTGAATATATTTTAAACATGGTAGTACGACCTCCAAAAATCTAAAAGTCTCTACTTCAGGCACTAAGGACTCTATAAACGTCATGATTTGATTTCTTTTTCATTTTCATTCGATGCTTATAACTTAGGTTTTAAGTCAAGATTATTAACAACTCTTTATATCAACGAATTAATAACTTTGGCCTCTTCTCAAGGTACGGGCAAATTATATATGAAATTTTAGTGCTTCTAAAACATAAGAAAGCAAAACACTTGATGTTATAGGGGATGAAGGGAAGTAATACTAGAAACTAAGCTAGTTAGCATTAATAGATTCCAAGGTTCCTTCGGCAGGGCTGTCCCCTTTCTTCATTACTATTTTTGATTGTGATAGATGGCCCCAACAGGATGATACATAAAGCCAAGGAAGACTCTCTATTATTTGGGATCCAGGTATCTCCTAATATATCAATCACTCATCAATTTTTGTTGACGATATGATGTTATTTGGGATTGCAGATCTACATGAATGGAACCGTATCAGTTGTCTACTGCAACTCTTCTGCCACACCTCAGGCATGACTATTAATGAAAGGAAATCGAAACTCTTAAAGCATAATTTGGAGGGATTTCAGCTATCAGAATTTGTTAATCTTCTCTCCTATAGGGTTGGTGAATTGATGGAAGGTACCAAATACCTTGGTTATTATTTAAAACCAAATGGCTATCCGATCGCGGATTGGCAGTGGCTCCTACAAAAGATAGAACAGAGGATACATCATTGGCAATGGCGATGGTTATCCAGTGGTGGTCGTCTTACGTTAGTGAAGTCTATACTACAAAACCTGGGGGTATATTGGTTTTCACTGTGCAGAATCCCAGAAACCATACTGACCAGTATACGCAAGAAGATCCATCATTTCATATGGTCGGGGAATGGAAGTCAAAAAATCCATTTAGTTGATTGGACCAAGTTGGCTCGTCCATACGCTCAGGGTGGTTGGTCGATCAAGAACATATACTCTTTCTCATATGCTTTGTTGGCTAAAAGTCTATGGAGAGCATTATCAATGGATTGTGTGTGGGGCAAAATCCTAAAATACAAATATTTTGGTAATTTTTACACTATTCAGTGGATATGCTCAAAGAGGAAGACAACTAAAGGTATCTCAAATATTTGGGCGAGATTACTCTCATCTTTCTTGGTTATGGCAGAATGGTTGGCTTGGTATCATGGGAATGGTCATAACATATTGATCGGTGAAGATCCAATAGTGGGTGGCCCTCTAACATTCAGGATTTCGACAGAATTGGTATCCCACCTAAGAAACCGAGGATACTATTATTAAATCATATACTCATCGATAACAATCCAACACATAATTTTCATAGATGGTTGAGTGCCTCCCAGTTGGGACTTGTTTGTGTGATGGTTGCAGAATGGAAGAGTTTCATGCTGGATCTGCTTCGAGCAATATCAGA
Organism: Larix kaempferi; assembly: GCA_027924585.1. Classification (NCBI taxonomy): domain Eukaryota; kingdom Viridiplantae; phylum Streptophyta; class Pinopsida; order Pinales; family Pinaceae; genus Larix; species Larix kaempferi. The sequence goes on along the minus strand of BSBM01000802.1, from coordinate 5,516,338 downwards.
ATTTCAGATGGTGAGGATCGACTTCTCTGGTCCTGGAATACTCGGGACAACACTATTATAGCTCATCTGGCATATGAGGCTATTATGAATAATACAAAATGGGAGACAAAGTGGTGGCACTGTTGTTGCTGGAAATGGAGATTACCACTTAAGGTTAAGATATTTGTGTGGTTACTATTGGAAGGGAAGATATTAATCTGGGAAAACCTGCAAAAGAGGGGCATAATAGGCCCAAATATCTGTTCACATTGTCGTCAAGATGCATAATATTTTGTTCATCTCTTTGTAACTTGTCCATTCACTGTAAAAGTTTGGTCATATTTTGGGACCTATTTTACAAATTTGCAGGTTTAGTCGAGGGATACGATTCAAGATTGTTTTAAAAATTGGTTCGCAATCAACAACAATTATGGGGATTTGGTTTGTTTTGCAGCTTGAGAGATCTGGAAGTCTCGGAATCGACAGAAATTTGAGCATATAGCTTCAGAGCCCAGTAGGATTGCAAGTACAGTTCAAACACTTTTTCAGGAATATGTGGGGTCTCAGATAGTGGGGAATTTGGCCACTGATTGAGTAGATTGGAAGCCACTACTACTTCGATATGGGAATAGAGCTCGATTTGATGGTGCTGCGTAGTGCTCTTCGGGCAGGTGTGGTACAGGTGCATTTATTGAATTGCAAAATGGCGATCATATCAAACTTTGGATGTCCCGTGGCCTGGGTACCAATACTAAAGGGGAATTGTTGGCACTTTGGCTGGTTTTATTTTTTGTGACTAAGGCCAATATCAACTTGGAACAGGTGGTCGGGGATGCATTGACCATTGTAAACTGGGAAAATGCAGTTGGATCCATCAATGCACTGGCACTAACCTCTTGGATGGATCAAACCAATATCCTCTTGGAAAAATGCTCACAAACTTCTATCATACACATTTTCAGGGAGCATAATACAGATGCGGATGCGCTCTCGTGTAGGGGTCTATTGGCTTTAGATGGACGTATTTGTTTTGAGATTTGTGAGGGATCATATCATCCTTTGATTGGGTTCTGGAACATATTTTCCTCCTAGTTCCATACTTTTGTTATTTTTCAGATTCATTATCTATTGGGCATCTCAGTATGGCTCGATGACTATACTTTCTATTTTCTTGTTAGTTTTTTGGTTCTTCATATCACTGACTGGTTCCCTGTTCTATTGGTATTGTATGGTTCCACTTGGGATTGGTATATCTTGTTAGTTGTATTATTTATCTACTAGGTACTTGCTGGGCAGTTGGGTTCATGTACTAGTTACATTGGAGATTGTTGGGATGGCATGTGTATGGATTTGGTTTTATGGACAATTCTATAACTTACTTATACTTATTATATAAAGTATAGCATTTTAACTCGTGAAAAAAAAAGATTCCAAGGTTCTACTTTTTCTATAATTTTTTTATCATGGCTTCATTCACGTAAATTTTGGATGAAATTTATTTAATGACTTTTTTCACTACCATTCCTTTGTATATATGTGATGATGTCACCTTGCGAATGTCATTATATTTCACAAGACCAACTAATTTTGATGCCATCACCTTCACAAGACTTTTGATTGGATTAATTACCATTAATGCCTTCATAAAATCAGCTTCATTACCTTCATTGCCTTTCACAAGAGCAACGTAGCAATAACATCATAAAACCATTTTGAATAAGCATCAACTTAGCATGTCTAAAAGGCATATGAAGTACAAACTCGATGATCCTTAACACATACTTGAAGTATAGTGAGTAACTATAAAGTTGTGGAAAATAATGAAGAAATTCTTATTTTCTTCCTTTTTCTGATACAATAGTTTAATAGTGGGTTCTGAATAGAGTTTTATCCTAATAGTGTTTAAATGATATTATAGTTTCATGTCCATCTTGACCTAGGCATGGGCATGAGGGTTGGCTCTTTTGCAAACCTGCTTTGTTTGTTATAAAGGTAAGGGTCAGATGGACTTGGTTTGTTTGCTCTATTGTCTAATCTACGTTATACTCAAAAATAGTAAACTATAATCTACCTGAAAGAATAATTTCCTTTATTCTTTATAAGGAAAGAAAAAAAAAATTGAACATAATACATTATCCTGAATATACTTGGGTTTGCCTTTGTAGGATCATTTTCAGGTTATGGGGCAACTTAGTAATATTCTGTAGCCCTTGCTTTTCATGTTCAAGTTGAGTGTCTAGGGTTGAAACAACTCACTTGTAATAGAGACAAAAGCCACAATGGGATTGGAAGACAAATTGGCTTGAGATTGTTATTGCAATTTATATGGTGGCCCGGATTTGGTAGTTAGTCGAGTTGTTTACAACAATTGATCCAAATCCAATCTTCGATTGAGATCCACCAACAACCCTCCCTATAGATGCATCAATGAAAATTAATCAATAGATGATTTAGTTTTTTATGTTCCAATTTAATATCCTTTAGTAGTAGAGATAGAATTTATTCCCCTTGCACCCCCAACTTTATCTATCTCGATCAATGTTGTTTCCAAGATGATTATAAACATGTTCTTCCCCAATTCTTTGATCAAACATATTTTCTTGATTGGCATGATCTATCTGCTCAAACTTGTTGTTGGAACTATTATTGCTTCCGCTACCTCTGCTGGTGAGAATTGGTCATATACTTGCCCTATGTTTGGAGGCTTGTATGCTACTAGCAACATAAGTAGCATATGCACATTGGAATAAAGGTGGTTCTTTCAATGTGAGATTTGGTTATAAATTTGCCCCGTTTCTAGAGGCATGTGGCTACAAGAAGCACTAGTAGCATATGCACAACATTTCTAGCATTCTGTTTCAATGCACAACCTTTCCAGCATTGTCTTTCGAACCCCTTTAAACTAGAATTGGCTCATGAATGAATATACCCTTATTTCTTTCATTCTCCATTATAGTTGCTCTTCACACCCCAAAATAGGACTGGCCGGACTTACTCTCAACTCAACCTCTTTCCAATGAACCTTTAATTCATTGTGTCCTATTGTTTATGCTCAACAGTTGTTGAGATGCTGCATGGTTTAATGAGGCTTATGTTATTTGTTGCGAGCATTAGTGTATGGCACTTGTATTACATACAAGTTCTAGAGCTTAACATACATGTCTTATTGAATGGACATGTGATATCTTACTACCATTAATTGGACATGTGGAATCTTACTACCATTAATTAAACACATGGCATTTTACTCAATTGGATGGAATGATATCACGAACCCAGTGACCTCCCAATACCAACTGAAATGTGAAACAACCATAATTTTACCCAGAAAACACCCTTCCAATTCGTTTTTCTACTGGTTAAATTGGGGTTTACAGTGAATTTGTGAATATATTTGAACAACACAGGTAAATATGTATGAAATCAATGCAAACATAATTGTTACGAATGCAATCCCAATGACGATAGTAATTCCAAGCAATTAAATAAAACATTCAACAGTAACTACCTTAAGCATATTTCAATGTTATTCACAACACATTTCACACACACGGAAATACTATCTAAAAATGTAACCGACTATCTGCAAAGCAAGGACCTTTCACCCACGTGCACAAGTTCCTATAAGGGTACAACAATTGAATACCATCTATGAGCAACTTCCACAACCGACGGTACAAGAGGTGCGCATTACCCACAAGTGATGAAGTGACAAAGGACAAATACCCACTTAGAAAAAGTTGGAGTATGTGTAGATCCCTCAAAGTATTAATATCGCAAGGGCACATTACCCACAAGGGATGGTACAACACAAGCCATAGACACATCAAGACGAAGTATAATATTGCGCACATACCATAAGGAAATGGTACATTAAGAGCGCAAAGGTACACAACCAAGGTGTAAAGTCCCACTAAGTTGTGTACTTTGAGGGCACAAGACACATATTAGATGACACATCAACAACGCAGAAGATGACACAAGGCATATGCACAATCCGTGAAGTGTGGAAGAAGGGATTCCATAACCAACTTGTGAACATACAATCCGTGCAGGACATGTATAAATAGAGATGCAAGTTGGAGCTTGGAAGTAAGCTTGATGGCGAGAGCACAAGAACTTCGAGTGCAAGTTTCAGTTCATTTTTCGGGGCATCAAAGGGGCTCTTGGAAAAAACATAATGATCTAGCGAAGAGCCGAATGTGCACATGCAAGAGAATGAAGTTTTGATGGTGCACAAAATGATGCGATAGATCTATGACAGATGCGCGAGTACCGTTGCAAGGAAGATATACTGAAATGAAATATGTGCAAGTGCTTGATGTTTTGAAGCATAGTATTACAATTAGCACGTCGATAGTCACAAATGTTGTAGAGACATAAGCGCAGAGACACAACTGAAGTTTATCAGATATTGCGCAGATGTCTAGCTAATGCATATGAGCAAAAGTGAAAGTGTGCGAAGTTGAGAACTCCATCTGATGCGCAATGACAGAGTAGCAGCAGGATTCGATAGGCACATCATAATGCAAATGATCTGAGACAAGTGCTTTAAACAAAATGGATGGATCATTTGATGCACAGGAAGTCACAAATTATCTAAGAGACCGCAGGATTTAAATAGAACGGACACATCAAAAAGTGCACAGTTCCATCTGTTATTAGTGCTTCATTTCAAAACAAAAAAATATCAATTGAAAGCACAGTATCAATTGGTCATTGCAGTCATGCATAGCAGAACATTGAGATAACCAGAGACACATATTGCAGAATCAATGAAGCACACAATACATGAAGTAAGTCATTAGTAGAAGTATGATTTGAGAAGAATGAGAAGTCAAGTGATGTATGCAGTGCAGTGATAGAGTGTAGTTTGCATAGGAAGGTAGCTCACAACAGAATTGTCATCAGAAGATCTGAAGAAATGCGCAGATTTGAAGTTCAGTAAGATGACAACATACATTGGACATCGGGGTGGTCGGACGAGGCAAGGAAACAGGGAGTTGGAGCTTCCTTCAGGTTGGAGCCTGTAAAACAAATAAGACAAGGGGTCGATGCCTCCTTCCAGTCGGTGCTGGAGAAACATAAGGAGTGGAAGCTTCCTTTTGGTTGGTTCCTATAAAACCAGGGGATTGGTGCCTCCTTCCAGTTGGTGCTGGTAAACACAGGAATTCGGTGCTTCCTTGAATGTATTCTTTCTCATTATAAAGAAGCATTCCATGGTTTTATCCCGTTCAGGTTTCCACGTAAAAATTTGGTGTGTTATGTGTTGTTTATGCGGTGCATATATGTGTGGATGTTTATTTACCAATGCATAACATAAGATAAAGATTAATTTAAGGATAATATATTAAAGAAGGTAAAAATTGCTAATAACTATGCTAATACTAATTCACCCCCCCTCTCAGTGTTAAATCGATTCCAATAATCAGTTATTCTTCTACCTCCAACTAGGGATACATATTTATCTACTCACCTCAAAATTAGATTGTCCTTTCGCAAATAATGCCAATGACTAGGAAATGAGTCCTAATAACTAATAAAAGGAATGAGTTGGAAGTTGTACCAGATCTTCCAACTGATTGGATGAGTCCATTTATGAAATCATGCTAGAGCCTTTGAAGTAGATGCCCCCCTAGACAATATGTTCCCATTTTCATTGAGAATGAGATTTTGTTTGAGAATTTGCTAATCAAAAGGATATGTTTCTATTCTCATTTACAGTGAGATTTTGTTTAAATTTATTGTTGTAACCTAGATGATTGCTTGAATGGAGGAAGAGTTCATTGCAAAACCTAATGAGGGCATGTTGAAAAATGGATGCCTCAATGTGGTTCATTGGTCATATGTGGATAAATGGCTCAAATATTAGAAATTTAGAAATAATAATCTACAATAGGTTGGGGGATGGGAAGAGATATGATGGTCATTCTATCACAATCACATAATGTCAAATTATTATTATATACACAAGATACATAAAGTCAAATTATTAATATGCATACTCAAGTTTTTATGGAGCACGTTGGAATAAGACTTAAAAAATTATTTTGGTTGATTGATTACAACTAAGTGGTTCAATTGTATTCAAGATCCATAGATATATTATTATTAGAGTGTGCATAGGTTTGGGTGAAATGTTATAAAGTGTAATGGTGTAATGTTTTTCAAATTTTCATCTTTTTGATGGTGTTTTAAGCATGATTACATTGTGAATATGGACAATTAAAATATCAACAATCCAAAAACTAAAATCCCATCAACTATAAAATATGAGAGTGATTTGAGTGCGCTTATCCCACTCCAAAGAAATTGGAATTTAATGCACGTGCACGATTTCCATTTTCATGTGGTATTTAGTTATCCACTGCAAATCAACTCCCATCCAGAAAACCCCATCGACACTTCCATTGGAGATCATATATTTTATAAATTCATTTTGTTCGACTTTGCAAAAGATACCATACGTATTATCATCCCCACTTTACTAGAAAATCCATCCAACTTTAATGATCTTTAGTCTGTAATTCATATCTCTTTAGCAATACTTTTGGCCATTGATTATTCAACAATAGTAAAAGGCAGAGCCAGGGAATTGTTGCTCAACAGCTCCCCTTGATACATAATAGTTTAATTTTAGTATTAATCGGGAGCTTATATTAAAAGAAGCCATGCATATTTTCCATTCATTGGAAAGATCATCAATGGATTTTACGGATTCCTTGCCATTTTATCTAAGTATATGAACAAGCTAGAGCGATCAGATCCTTACTCCCCTACTTGACCATAATCTCACCAATTTATAAATATCATCAAGGTTAAATATTAGATCAACTTACATAGCAATACTCAACAAATATCAAAGTTAAAGTACAAAGTACAAAGTTTTCAAAAATTGATTAAAATGGTGTAAGTTATTTTTGTCATCCTTGTAATTACTTAAACCAACTTCTATGAGATTGTTGTATTTCAAACATCAGTTCATGCCATATTTGTATTGTTCTTTCACTTGTTGGGTATATGTCAAAATGCACAAACATATGGTATTTGTGTTTGATGCCCATGTGTACCTCAAGGAACATGGTAGGTTTAGAAGAATGATGGGGCATGGCGACTCTTTATTAACTATAGAGCCTTGAACAAAATCATAGTAAAGAATATGTACCCCATCCCATCCCTTGGATTGATGTTTTGTTCAATCAAATCAAAGTCACCAAGTTTTTCAACAAGTGTTATCTTAAGTCTGTATATCCTTTAGTTCCAATTGAGACAACTTATGCATGGAAGAAAACCTTCAAGTCCAAGGAAAGCCTGTTTGAGTGGTTGGTCATGCCCTTCAATTTTACTAGTGCATTAACAATGTTCAATATGATGGTGGGTTATGTTATATATATTTTCATCAATTCTTTTATGTTCATATACTTGATGGCATCCTCACTTTTAGTAGAAATTGGGAAGCATGAAGCACAGTCAACAAGTGTTAAGCACCTTGCAAAAACATAAGTTATATGCTAACTTATACAAATGATCATTCCACATGTAAATATTTCAATATACGGGATACACTATATACATAGTGTGCATTTGGATCCAACCTAGATCCAATCATAAACAATTAGCTAGCCCCAAAGGGACCAATAGAGCTTCATAGCTTCTTGGGCCTTGTTAAATTTTATTGTGGGTTCATGTTGGGTTTCTCTCATATAACTTAGCTCTAATCTAGTGAACTAAGGGTGGAGATAAGGCCAAGATTTTTTTTTGTTGAGGTACGACATAAAGCATTTATGGAGTTAAAGCATTTCTTGCTTGATGTCAATGCTCATTCTACTAGATCACAACAACTATTTGAAATCAAGATAGATTACACATATTTTTCCATTGGTGTAGTGCTCACTCAACATGGTCATCTCGTGACCTAACACAATAAGACACTCTTTGGCATAGTTCATGGATACCCCACTTACAACAAGGTGCTTTACTCCATTGTCCAATCCTATCGATAGTTGAATCATTAGATTCTAGGAAAGGAAATAGTCATCTGTAACAACCACACAAATATGTAACTTATAAAGTCTCAAGACAAGTTGCAAAATGATGCACATCAAAAGTGGTCCACCTACCTTCAACAATTCCACTTGAGCATCAAGTACAAAAATGGAAACACCAATTGAGTTATAAACTAACTCATCCAACCTCCAATTATGTCATTGAACACAATCCTAAATTATTATGGACATAAGACATCATAGGGGCCTCAATTATATGAAAACAATATTGTTTTCGTTACTATACACCAAGCTAGGTCATATGTAAACAAGTTTATGATTTTTACCTCTAGGTGGGCTTTTGTGCCATTTGTGCCATCTAGTGTTCCTTTAATAAAGTGTGAGAAACTGATTTAGGAGGAGAAATACAATTAGATGGTAGGAAAATTTAACTTGAATAATACATTGGCAATGCTACAAAACTGTACTTCTATTGCCAATGCCTTGATAGGACAATGGTAGATATATCAAGAGTGCCATTGCTAAATCTATAATTAAGAAGCATGGATTACACACTCTTTTTCCCACTTTGAAGAATCCTTAGGGTTCAATTTCCATGTATTTTATGTGATCTTTTCCCTCAACCATGCATGATAATGCTTATATTTTTGTGGTTGTTGATTCATCTTCTAACTTGCAAGAAGAGTATCATAGCAGAAGGAACAACTAAGCTCTTCTTCGAGAATGTTTAGGCTCAATTCATGTTGACAAAGACCATTGTTTTTTATAGGGACAACATGTTCCTAAGTACCTTCTAGTGCATCATTTGGTCCATAATGGACACTAAGAAGACCAAATTGATTCCCTTCCACCCTCTAAAGCAATGGACAGACAAAGGTGGTTAACATAATGATTATACATATCCTTAGATTGAATAAATATAGGATTACAATGCATTAGGGTTTCTATCATAGTTGTTGAACTAAGTTACAAAACTGGAAAATAATAAATTCCAAGAAGCGATGGTGTTGATACGCACTATTATAGTAGTGAAGCACAAGTAAGCATAAATCAACATAGGGAATGAATACTCAACACACCATATTGTATTATAGATCAATCGATAGGATCAATTATATCTAACCCAACACATAACCAATTCCCATAAGATAAGAAAGAAAGTCGGTTTTAAGAGACCAAATCTCCAACTTTTATGGTTTGACTTGTGAACCAATCGAATTGATCGGCAACACCCTCAGTTAGAGAAACCGATCAATCCAATGCATATTCAGCCTGCAATTCAACCTTCTACTACCAATGGGATTACACTGATTGTATCTAAAGTATCTAAGGATGGAATGAACCTATTGTTCCAACCACCCCTAATAGCATAAATCTTTGAAGATTCATGAGGTGGAATTATCTTTATACACACCCCCAATAAGAATAGCTTCATGAAGTCCAAGCATATCCCAAAGTGTAACAAATTGAGCTTCTATTAATGGCTTGGCAAAAATATCAATAACTTGATCATTTATCTTGCAATAAACAAGAGACACAATTTTCTCTTATATTAACTCTTTCAAATAATGGGCATGAAGTTGCATATGCTTCATATTACTATGAGCAACAAGGCGATCAAAAATTTTTAATGCACCTCAATTGTCACAATACACTATAGTTGACTTCCCAAAAGGAAACTTGAGGTCACCTATTAGGTTGTGAATCTACATTGTCTATGTGCTAACACTAATTACACCTCTATATTCAACTTATGTGGTAGATAAGGAAACAACATTTTGTTTCTTACAAGACCACACTTGGCGTTTAGATCTAAGATGAATCAAATAACATGAAGCTAACTTCATGTCATCTCCATCTCTAGTCCCATCATAATTGATATAATCAACCAATTGTTCCACATTCTCATTACAATAATTTATAAGAAATTAATATGTACCTTGATATAGTAAAAATTCCTCTTTCCATCCTTCAAGTGGATCTCTTTCAAATCCTGCAAGAACCTAGAGATCACACTAAAAACAAAGGATATATCACACATATTAGATTTTTCTATATTGAACCTATGTAATAAATCCAAAATATACTTAGGTCTGGAATGAAAAATAATATCGTCCATATGCAAAACTTGAATGCCCAGAAAGAAATGCAACAGATTGAGGTTGGACATTCAAATGTGTATGTTAGCTGTTTCTTCAAACCCAAAATAAGTTAGCACTACCTTCAATAATGACTAAATAATCAACATAAAGTGTAAATAAGTACGATAATTCACATTTCAAACATAAATGATGTATCAAATTCATAATTTTTTAAACCAACACTAGGAAAGAACCTGTCAATCTTCCCATACAATGCTCGTGGGGGTTTGTTTTAATTTGTATAAGGGTTACTTCAATCTCAAAGTCTAGGGGTTGCTTCACATAAATCTCCTTAATGATATCACCATGTAGGGAAACACTATTGACATCCCTTTGATCCATATCCCATCCAAAATGGGTATAAAGTGAAAGAATAACCCTAAGATAATTTATCTTTGCAAAAGGGAAAACATATCAATGTAGTCAATACCTCCCTGCCAAGTAAACCCTTTTGCTACCAATTAAGCCTTATGCCTCTCAACAACACCTCCATATGTGAATTTTGTCTTCTAGACCCATCAACATTTCACCACATTCTTTCCTTATGGTTGGGAAGCGAGTCCCAGGTCTTATTATTCATAAAGGAACCATAAATCTGAACCATAGTATTCTTCCATTCAACTCAACCATGTGCATCTACATATGTATCAAGATTACATGCTTCTAGCACATGTGACATTAAAGTAGCATTACCATTTTTTTATGTCCTCTTGTATTTATTGAGTGGTTTACATTACTTACATCAATACTTGCAACTTTAATTGTCTTAGTCACCAATTAAGGAAGACCAATTTCCTTGTGGAAGGAATCCTTGCATTAAATTCACCATGGAAGTCCATAGTTGAATGATCAAGAAATCCATTGCTTGCAATCGACTTTAATATAGAAGGTTAACTACAAGTTAGGTCTATCAAATGAAAAGATGGTTGAGACACTAGTATTTGGAGTATATAGATCAATCAATTTAGAATTCCTCATAGTTTCAAAGGATATTGACTAGAAATTTGTAAGAGTAGTTCAACAAGGCAACACTTGAAATTTGCTCATTCAATACAACATACCTTCAACTAATAACTTATTGTTTTATTAGATCAAACAAATTGTAGGCTTTCGACTCATTAGATTATCCCACCATAATATGGGCATGGCTCTTCACATCCATCTTCTTCCGCTTATCATTTGGAATATGATCTAAATATATTCATCCAAACATTCTAATATGTCCAACTAAAGGTTTCTTCTCACTCCATTTATCAAGAGGGGTCATATCCCATACAAATTTGGTTGAAATCATGTTCTGAAGGTAATTGAGTAGTAGATAACCTCTACCAAAATTTTGGTTGGTATGCCTTCGGCCTGAAGCAAACACTATGCAATTTTAACAAAAGTTTGATTCTTCCTTTCAACAACACATTCTATTGAGGTATGTAAGGTTTATATGATATTTTCCAAGAGATATCACTCTATGGAAATTCATTGTCAAAGTCCTTGCTTACATGTTCTCCTTTATTGTCTAATATTAGACATTTCACATGTCAACCACATTTCTTTTCAACCAATGTCCTAAATTCTCTAAAATTTTCAAAGATATGGCCCCTATTCTTCAAAAAATATGCCTAAGCATACCTAGAAAAATCGTCAATCTAGATCAAAACATGAATTGCACCAACTATTGATGATTGGTTCATTATAGAAAGGTCATTGAGGATATGTTCCAATTGGGTTTTTTCTCTCCAAGACTTTCCAGTCTCAAATGTAGCCCAAATATGCTTTCCAAGAGCATACCCTTCACATACACCATAACGAGGAGATACCTTAGGAAGTCCATTAACCATATTAAAGATGACCATCAATTTCATACTTGATAAGTTTAGATGCTTGACTCTCTCATGCCAATTTTTTATTTGGTTGTTGGTCCTACCTACGAATAAAGTCGATCCTGGATTCTTCTTAGGGATGCGACATAACTTATATAGTTCGTATTTAGGGTTAACAATATCCTAAACAACAATGACAAATTCATTGTTAATATCCTTCACAACAAACCTATTAGGTTAGAATTATGCAACCTTCCTCAACAATCTGAGTTATTTGTGATATAGACAAGAAATTAGCACTCGATATTGGTACATGATACACATCAATGATCACACCTTGAGGACATTAAATATGAACTCAACTAGAAACAATAAGTGCATAATCATATACAATAAATATTTCTTCTTTTGTAGCCTTATATAATGAAGAAAAGAGGGAAGCGTCCATATTCATATGATGGGTACACTAGAATCGATTAGCCACTCACTTTTAGAAGCGTGAGCATGCAATGCCTAAGAAGTATTGACAATAAATGTTTAATTCTCACCCTTACCATCTGAAGTTGATGATGTATATTGGTTGCTTGATTAGTCGACCACTCACCTTCAAGCCTCTTTACCTTTTCCTCAATATCACCGGTCTTCTTTCATTAAGTATTCTTGACATGTACTACCTTTCCACGGTAACGATAGGCCTTCTTATTCTTACCTTTTTTAGTGAATTGTTGATCAAACATTAGGTGTTTTCTTGTTAGTTTGGTTGACATAATCCTTCTCATGGAAACCTCCACAATCATTCTTTTGATTACATCCACAAACTCTTTCTTTGTAGTTATATCAATTTTTTCCCTTAAGAAGATAAGCTTATTGCTTATTCTCAATTTTACTTTCATCAAGCAACTTTTCCTATGCCCTAATTAGTAAGCCACAAAAAGAATCAAAAGGTATAGTCCTTACTATCTTGTTTTTTGAAATCCCAACTAGCATGGACTGTTGAACACAAAAAAATGTACAACTTCAGATTCATCATGAACATCTCTATGAGCTAGTCATCCTTCTTGGGAAAATATTTTCCACGTTCACTAAACCTCAACTACAACTCCTTTATGCGAGCCAAATAGTCTTCCATCCTATCAAAAAAGAGGGGATTAAGACAGATAAACTCTTTCTCAATTTGCATAACTTGAATTTCATCGATCTTATCAAATAGATTCTTCAACTTCCTCTAGACTTGATTTTGATGATTTCTTGTTTGTCAAAATTAAATATCCATAGAGATGTAGGTCACCAGGACCCATATTCCAAGAAGAGTTGGTGTCAATAGACATTATTATACCACTAAAGAATAAATTAGCATAACTCAACATATGGAATGAATAATAAAACCATCATATTGTATGATAAATTGATCCATATGAACATTTCTATAAAACCAAAAGCATAACTAAATCCCATAAGATAAGTAAGACATACTCAACTTTGATCACCTCGGGTGCATTCAATTCTCTATCTTTTCTATCTCAAATTGTGTACCAATTGGCATAGTTGATGCCACTATTAGTTGGTCTAACTAACCATTCACCTCCCTCGTCAACATTTGACTATTGATGATATTACATCAATTCTCTCCAAATGATCCATAGATGGGATAAACATGTTATTCCAATAATGGCCCGTGGAGATCACACTCTTACCCTAACCTGCAAAGTGTGTAGATGGAAATCAAGAAGGATATGCTTCCTCCCCTCCTATCACATTCATATCCTCTCTAATGTATCTATAATAAGGGACTCCCCTTATGTTCCCATGATGAATCAACATATCACAAGAAGTTGTCATTGTCACCGCCTTGATCACTCTAACTACTTCTTCCAATCATCAGGACCAACTACAATGTATACCTATTCCTTTTCCAAAAGATATTTACCTACAATAGAACGCACCATAATATTGAAAGTGAGTCTCCTTCCTCCTTTGGAATTGCATAGAGTGGAAAGGGCATCTCTTTCAAAAATTCATTGCTTCAATCTAGGTTGAAGGGGTCCGATTCTATTCGTGATTTGGTTCCAGGAGCTCCCATTTCATTTAATTCTACAATGTTTTACATGGGAAATGAATTTTCCTTGATATCATATTGGACACATAATGGGTTGAGCCAAATATCAATCATATCAAGGATCATGGCACAATCTTCCAACTTAATGCATTATAGCCTTCACTAAAGTAGTATTAGGCCTAGAATGAATCAACATGGCTGAACCCTTTTCTCATGAACAACATGACCATTTATCTTGCTACAAAAGGATTATTTATCCTTGAATTTGTTTCCATTTAAGTTTGGTTGGATGTTACGCTACATGGTCCATGGTTTGTGAATGATACTAGACTCTTTATGTAACCATGACATCTTGACTTGAACTCTCAAATTGAAACCCTATCCTTCATGTCATGGCAAGTTGTGTTGCCAAATATTCTTTGGGTATTCTAGAGCCCCAATTCCTTGGAAGCTATTGGTGATGCCCTGGGAGATTTTTTTCTGTATTAGTGAATCCAAAAGGTGTAAAACAACCATTTCCTTTGTTCACTTATGTGTTTATGTATATTTGAGTAACATGCTACCAAATTAAAGTGTCCTAAGGTATGATGATCACTAACATGAGCATATTTTGTTTTCATTATAGATTTTTCCTAAAAATGGGCATGTAGTGGCTTCATTCCCTAAGATAAGATGATCCAAGAAGGATAGTCCTTGTTCTCCATCATGGTGGAAGAACTTGGACTAGGTTCTTAACAAGGTGGGACTACCAAGCCTCCTATAGACATTCCTAGGCCCATAACTCCTGCCTCCTCCGAGCCTCCTACCACCATTCTTATAACCTCTATTGCCACTTCTAAGGAAGTGGGCAATGCCTTCAAGTATTTGCAACATTCCTTGTTGACTTTAGTGAGGACAGGTCCCTCCTATGGGTCCATGTAAACAAGGCATGAATATTAATCCTTTGATAAGGATGATGCTCCTAGCTCTTAGGATCCTAATGATGATTTGATGTCCCTAAGCTGTTGTATAGATGTCAAGAAGCAGATTGGTAAGAAATACAATCCAAGTGGTGCCTTAGTCATTGGTGTTTGCTTTTTGTTTATGATTGTAGTGTGTAGGTTTATCTATTGTTCAATGTCGTTAGGTTGGTTGTATCTTAGTGGATGTGTTGGCGTATGCTATCCCTTGGTTTGAGCTTCGACTAATCCTATGGAGGCTATGATTGTGATTCACCTTTTTGTATTAAAGACTTGTACATATTTATTACTAATATAGTTTAAGGAGAGCTTTAGTTTAAAAAAAAATGGATAACTCCAAGCATCCATGCACATGGGATGATTAAGGATTTCCTTATATTCAACACAACTACAATAAAAATCTTCACAATTCTATCAACCCTAACCCTTTTCAATTGTGATTTGGATTCCAACCATTGGCCCCAATTCATGTATTTTTTCTCACTGCATCACCCCATGAAGAGTCTTCCCATAATCAAAATGAGGTAAAAAAACAACCATTTTGTTTGAATGAATCCAATGCATCCAAAAAACATTTATAATAATTTGCGGAAATCTAGTGCTAAGTACTAGCAATGAATGATCAACATTGGCTTGTATACAAGTTTCTAGTTGGTGAGAAGGTGTGGTTTCACTTGTAGAAATATTGACTCACAATCCCCCTGTTAACGTCTACAAATTGCACACATGCAACATTTCAACGATTCATCCAGTAAAGTGTCATCAACATAAAGAATGCATCTCACCATAGGAATCCCCAACTAATCCAAAGCATAGCATGAGTCCATAAGTGCCAAGAAATAGTCAAAACAAAGGGTAGAGTGGGTATTACACAGTTAACCCATGCTATAGCGCAGGTTATCAGAACAATTCCTGTGCTACACCCACGCAGATTTTCGTTCGATAGCCGTGCTACTGTCAAAATGACAGGACCACTTACTCCCAGTGGTACATTGAAGGCCCAATCATCCCAAAGGATCCCAATTCGGATCCTCACACACTTGGTGGAATTAATCAACCGCCCTTGTGTACCTTGGAACCAGTTCATGAAGGAGAAGAGTTCACATTTGGATATAGTTGTTTGTTGGCCACCTCTTGGACTATAAAAGGAAGCCATTGACATGCATTTTGTAGAGAGAAATTAGAACAAGGTTATGGTGTTGGAATTTGAGTTGGAGGTTCCTCATAGCCCACCATTTCATACCATTGTGAGCATTCCCAAGCTTGCTTGACACCTCCCATCAAGGACAAGTGTTTCTCTCCATTGTTCTACCATTTACTTAGCATTTAGTTTGGACAAGAAAGGCCTCCCTAAGGGATATTGTTGGCTTCCATTGAATCCCTCACCTCCTAGGTGTTTTACAACTATTCCATTGGGAAATACAAGATGTTGTTGGAGTTTGCATCCTCCCCCCATCTCTTTCATTTGATTTTTATCAATAATTTCATGTTTGGATGTGAACTACACTAAAAATATCTTGCAGGATCACTTGGAGGAATACCAACCACACCAAAAGGGGTTCCAAGGACCGAGGCCTTGCAACAACCTACAAGGCTTAGCCCCTTACCAATTGGAAGAGTGCACTTGTGCAATTTTTTCCACAACAGTTATAATGGCGACCATACTTATTTTTTTCATTTCTTTTTAAACTACGTTGTTTTATGCTAACTAGATAATTCTCGGTATTTTTCACTTGCAGGAGATCATATATTCCACCTCTTGCTTCCAGAATTTGGCCCCATCACAACCCCATTTATTTTCTCGCAGTCGCGCGGTTCCCAGCATCTCTTCCACGCTGATAGTGCGGGATCAACTTGGACAGTCGCGCGCATAGTGCAAGTTACCATTGTAATACCTGCGCTACACTACTCATCGCACCTGCACATAATGTTAGTGTACCGTACACATTGTTCAACGCGTCTGTTTTGTATTAACCCGCGTGTCCACGCGACAGAGTTTGGTTTAGCCACGCTATTGTTATTTATTTTCTTTTTATCTGCATAGCTTAGTTTGGCAGCTCAATTGCTGCTTACTAGTGAACTTAAATTAAGGATAATTCACCCAATTACTTAATTTCTTAGTAATCAGTGCACCTAGACCAATACTAGGAAGTAAATAGTACATCTCTCTTAAATCTTAACTAGGTAAGCAACTTTGAGGCTTTCAGCGGTCCCCATTGTTGTCAATAGTATTCAAGACCATTTCTTGTTTATGCATTAATTGACATGTTGTTTTTAGTAGTATTTCTAGTGTAGAAAACACTTTTTGCACACAAGCAAGGACCTAAAGACACTTGTCACCCGAAG
Source organism: Larix kaempferi (assembly GCA_027924585.1). Classification (NCBI taxonomy): domain Eukaryota; kingdom Viridiplantae; phylum Streptophyta; class Pinopsida; order Pinales; family Pinaceae; genus Larix; species Larix kaempferi. Next base: position 5,499,034 of record BSBM01000802.1, on the reverse strand, counting down.
TATGCTCTTTCCCTCAGACTTCATGTGAGCTTGGTGAATCAGAAAAAGGGTGAGAAGTGTGAAATACCTCCATTGCACACTTATCTATCAACTATAATATTTGATTTTGCAAAGCGCCATGAGCATCTCTTAGAGTTAAAAGTACATATTTCTTGATATACTCTTTTAGTTAATTTGCCAATAAAATCATTTTTTTGCTTTCATCACATGTGTTTGCTCCACTAGCACACAATAAGAGGCCTAAAGACTCTTCCAATCCTAGTATGCTCTTCACCTCACACTTCATGTGAGCTTGGTGAATTAGAAAGGTGGGGATTGTGAAATACCCCTCTTACACTCCATAAGTGAAACATTCAAACCACTTAAAAATCAACATTGTAATTGTCTCAACCAACTAAAATACTCCACAACAGGTCATAAAACAATATCATAGTTTGGTAGGATTGATTGGGCTAGGAATCCATTAATGCTCACCAATCTAGTTTCATTAACAATATTTTGAAACATAGCATTGTTGTCTTTTAGGGTACTTACAAAATCCTTATGTAAGAAAGTGTTAAAAGAAAACCCGGATCATAAGTGCACCATGAACAAGGAGGTGAAATCCAAGTTATATCTGCCATGCTCTCCCCTACAAGCCACTCATCTTGTTTTAGGGATACAACACTATATTGTGCAGGCCGAATCACTGATCCACACTTGACGCAAGGTAACTTAGTGGCCCAACTTAGGATATCACCAAGGATCAATTGTGAGTAAAATTGACTCCTGAAGTTAGCTATTTCCAGTGGGAGGTGTTTCCAAGTCTTCTTGATTTGATCATTGGCCCCATTTCCAGTAGAATTAGCTATTTGTTACCTCCACTAGTCGTTTGGTGAGTGGATACCATTATCACTATCAATTGCGCTTTTGGGAGGCCCAATTACATTTGAGAGGAAGGACGTTAGTTCTTCTAGGGAATTTACATTTATTTTATTTTTAACTACAAGTTAAATAACTCATAATAAAAAGAACCTACATGTGGGAACTCATGCTCTAAAATGACATTACACATATCACTCACTTATCGCACCATTTTGCATATGTTGAAGTTGGCATATTTTTGCATTTGTTCAATTGTGTTTATTCCATTATCACTCTCATATTAACACAAATCGTTCACCATTGAGGAACAAAACAACATCCCGAGACAGTCTCGTAGACTCAGAGGCCTCTCCCCTCTCTCGAGGGGTGTTTTTACACCTCCCCCCCGTACTACACGTGGAGGGAGTTCAAGTTGGGGTCGTTCCCAGGCAGCATTGATAGGATCATCTGGTCGAGACCAAGCCTTCTTAGGTACATTTTATGCCTTCAGAGAATCTATTACTACACCACTTCTTCCCCCATCGGAAGTAGTACCCCACTGGATTCTCCCTAAGGAGATCCCTCAGATCCCTTTGCTCTCCTCTCTCATAGGAGGTCAACCATTGTTTACAACACCACCTGGGTCTCTCCTTGGTGGAAATCACATCCCAAACAGAATGGCAAGACCTGTCGTCCCTACCTTACCATTTATGGCTAGTTTAAATCTACCTGATTTGGCCAAACTGACAAATGACCCCATTTCTTATGATGCAACATGGCCAACTATGCCAGACAAGATTCCTTCTGATATTCCCAAATTCAAAGGAAAACAAGGAGATGATCCCACCAACCACGTTATGTCTTTCCACTTATGGTGTTCAACTAACAATATACTGGATGACCCTGTGAGGCTTCAGCTCTTCCAACGTACCCTCACCGGAACAACAACAAAATAATATGTAAACCTAGAAAGTGGCACCCATTCCACATTCACGACATTGGCCACTGCATTTCTTACACGCTTTCAAGTACCAATCCGGCATGATTTGGGCCTCAAAATTATCACCAAGTTTCGTTAAAATACTTCTACCCACATCGTGTACCACATCCATGAGTGTTGTAGACACTGCACATTATGTAATATTGAACTACAACCTCCCTTTCTATTGGATTGATTTATCAAATCTCTCCAACCCACCATAGCTAAAGATGTCGCCACCTCCATGCCACAAAGTGAGGAAGAGGCTATTCTAAAAGCACAACATTTCGACTTCATATATGCACAATCCGACTACCTTTACACAATCCTCCCTAATGCCTCGCGGCATCGATCATTGGATCCTACACCTTTGGGCTCGTCACATTCGACGGATGTGATTATTGGGTCCATTTCCCATTTAGGAAAGGTTCCTTCCACCACATCGGTTCCATTCAACATGGTTCCGTATTACCCATCCATGCCACCTACCTCGGTACCCCCTAAACTAGTACCAAAACCATCAATTGGTGAATTACAGTATGGACCATACAGTCCTACGTACCCTAACGTCATCCAAACAATGAATGTCCCTACACCGCCAATGGTTAAAGTTGCTCCTACATCCACCTATTATGGAGCACAACCAAAATTCATAACACCACTGGGGTACAACCCATATTATCCGTTCCCATTCCCAACTGGCCGACAATCTTCCCCCCACATGGGGGTTAACTTAGTCCAACTTTCTTGCATTCAACAAGCTCAACAATTTTAGCAATTAAATGTTGTACATCCCCATAATCCACAGAATCAGGGGAAGAAGAAAGGTAAGAACAAGCACAATCAATAGCCAGGACATGGGGGAAATCCCCCTCCTCAACAAAACCAGAATACAGGTGATCCAAATGCAGGGATTAACAATCCCCCCAAACAAGGTAAGAATCCCACCTTGAGAACCAATTATTCCTGCTCCATTTGAGACGATTATGGTCATTACACACATCATTTTCCTCTTATCCCCGACTGTCAATAGTTAGTGGAAGCCAAAAAGAAGATGATGACAAACCCCCCTCAGGTAGAGAATACTCCCCAACCAAAAACTGCCATGTTACAACAACCCTTTGCTAATCAAGGGGTAGTCACACAACATCAAGACCCTCACCCGACCGGCGATGGTTCTTTCCAAAATATCTATACATTGGAAATCAACCTCCAAATGCGAGCCAAAGGTTATGATGGGCTTTCCACCCCCCAAGTGGAAGACATATCTATCCCCTCGGGGTCCCTCTATAGATCCCTCGACCGAACACGAAACAAATCCCTTACATTTCAAAAGCTCCGCTTTTGACGTACCCCTAATAACCCTCACATGAAATCCGCCCACAATTATAGTATTATGGATGACTTGGCTCAATCTCAGATAGCCATGTTCACGTTAGAAGTGTCACAGTCTTTCCCAACACAACGAAAGGCATTATTGAATGCAATCAATGCAGTCGATCCATTTGAATCGCACCACATGACCTTTGATGTTGACAAAGGTGATCCACGAATACCATCATCAGTCGCATTCCAAGTCCCATTCACAGTAAAAAACGTCATGATCCATCGCTGTATCATCGATGAAGATGCATCCACTTGCGTTATGTCCGTCAAAGTATGAAAACAATTAGGATATTTTGAGCTGGTCCCCTCGTCTATCGCTCTTTGTGCGTATGATGGGAGACCATCCCAACCAAGAGGATTGTACCAAAATGTCCCCATAAAGCTGGGGGGAATATGGTTATGATCGATATTGAGGTGGTCGATGCAGATTGCGGCTACAACATCCTTTTGGTGCATAGTTACATGTACGCCATGAAGGCATTAGCCTCCTCAGTCTTCCCTATCATTATGTTTCCCTTAAATGAGAAGGTAGTTACCCTAGACCAGCTTAACTACTATGAATCGAATACCACAAGCAACCCCGATAATGTTCTACCAATTGTACTAGGTGATGATCAACCGTATGTTGACATTGCCCCAGTATGTATAAGGAATCTAATTTTTTAGGAGTATATTTATGACCACCACCAAAGATCCCTACATTGACCGATGGCCTAATGTGCATGATTTTCACCACCGAAAATGGAGCCTCCTCCACCTCAACACTGTCTTCAACACCACCGTTGAGTCACAACATTGAACAAACATTGAGTCCATCAATACCACCGATTTTTTAAATCCCATTCTTGTATCCTCCCACGGGTGTACAAGGGATGACGGTTATGGCTCAGTTAACTCTACCCAGGCTAACTTTGGGGATATCGGTATGGTACCTCACAACACCCTACCCAGATATAGCTTCCAAACTAGTCACCTATTATGTGTTTTTCCCTATTTCGGCTAGCTTGGATGCAAGGCCCTTAACACATTCAGTTACGATAGCCCAACCTATGACAATCGCAACTAAACCACAATCATTCGTCACTAATACTGCCAATGGGGGCACCAAACAACCGAAGTTGAAATGTCCCCTATTACCTAACCCGACATTTAATTAGTAGAAAATGCAAAGCCTAAAGCAAGGGGAATCAACCATCGGGAGTTAAAAGCCCTAGTTATGATCAATACTCCCACTCGAAGGGTCACACCGTTGTGTTCCCTTTGCAGGCAGCAAGGCCACGCAACAAACCTATTTCCTACTCTACCGGATCTGAGGAATTTGTTCAACACTCTAGTTAGCATAACACATGCTCCACCGACAGTGAAAGGGGGAACACCTCCCTCGCCCACATCTAATTCCAAAATATTGCGTACGAATCAAGCATGTTCCATATGCGCTCAGTATGGGCACTACACACATCATTTCCCCGAACTCCCTCAATATCAGGAGGCATTGGAAATCGTTCGTCTCACTCAAGTGACGATTGAGGAACCTCTTTGCTCAACCCAGGAATCCACATCTATTAATGTGGTCACCACATCATTAGCACCGTCAATCACCCCTCTCACAGAAGTTGCACCAACTATCGAAATCGTGATAGAGCCTACAACATCGCAAGAAAGATCTAGTCTTACGACAATTCTAAAACACAATGAATGCTCGTCATGTGGAAATTCCATACACGTGATTCCTCCTAGTGGCATTGCATGTATAATAGATAAAATCAACACCCAGGAAGTCCAAGAACACTTACATCCACATTTACCAAGACCTTGCTGATCTTGTGAAGAGACCACTCACTTCTCATTTCAGTGCCCCATTTTGCATGCTGAATGAGAAGCTCGTCTCGAACTATTGAGACTGCAAGGTCAACTTGATCCCCTCCATGTGACCCCGCAAAGGCCAAAAATCGAGGAGGTAACACCTACCTTACTAGAAACCATTGATACCACATCATCTTTGGAGGGTTTACTCACTAGTGACGATTCATCATATTCTGACGAAGACTTGGATCCTTCGCAACCATCGCATGTTTCATAAACATCAGGGAAAGGTGTGCTATGCTTATAGTTATTATTTCTACATCGTCAATACCTTGGTCATGTTCTTTACTACACTTTGGTATGTGCGTCGTATGTGCAAGATTACGACTGAGACATGTAGGATAATACTTTTTTTCCCATTATAATAACGAGACTCCATCCCTCATCAATGGTGTCAAGCCTCTCTCATGGGTATCATTTCGAAACTAGCATATAGGCAATGTTTTCCCTCTGCTTACAATGCATTTACTAATATTCCTGCTAATAACCATAGGGCCCTAAATTCCAATCTTGACGTTCCATCAATGTCATAACTAGAAATAACATGATCCCCCATGGGTGTGTGCACCACTTCCATTCCCTTCATCAATTGAAACCCATGAATTTTACCCCCACAAGTTCGAGGAATCTGACCAACCTTGAAATGACCCTACCTTAGAGTATCGTTTCATAATTGCACATTTACTCCACCAAAGAGACACGCATCATATCCCTCAGAACAGGTTACAAGAATGATTCACAAATCCCCCTCATACCTCCATGAGCACTTAACCATTCACAATCCCCCTCATATCATCACCTCTGCAAACACACCTATGTGCCCCCCACCCTCAGAAACGACCAAGTTCTATTCAGTTATCTTGCTGGACTACACTGCATAACATTGTTTCATGGGGCACTGTTACAACGTAATTGTCCACCTTGTGAGAATCAACATTCTTTGGCCTGTAGGATCCATTTCACTGACTCAGATCCATTTGATATCCTTTAGACATACTATTTCCTCATTTTTCCTCTTACTCGCTTGTTGTATCACTATAGCAAGCGTACTCGCGAGTTGCATCACTATAACCCGTGGGTAGCATGTAAAATGGTAAAATCACTAGTTAAATTACTTTTTACTCCCAAAAAGTGGTTGTTGGGTGACCTTTGACCCTCCATCTGCCCAAGTAACGCCTCAATTTGTCCTTTCACCTACCTTTGGAAGGACTATATATTGAGCACATATGGCTTATGGACGGGAGGAGAAAGAAGAGCAAGAGAACTCTAGTGGATTTTTGCCCTATCTTGAGTCTACACTCATTGATCCTTGTAGTTGTGAAGCCCTTTATGTTCACCTTCCAAACTCCTACCATAGTTTGAGTTTGCCATTCATGGAGGATTGAAGTGGTGGAAGCACAAGTGGATTGATCCATATCTTGGTTCAGATTGGTTGCCGTCAAGAGGTCATATCACATTGTACTTCTTCTTGTTTATTAATAGAAATACTCATATTCTCGTCCATTAATGTTGTAAATGTTGTTTATCTTACATTGGGTTGCATTTACTTGTTATATCATGGACCATTGCTATTGATGATGTTAATGTTGTTTATATATATTATGTACTTGTTGTATGCTGTCAAGACTAATTTGCAGATTCAAGTGCACGGATTGGAAAAGCTCCAACGGGGATCTACATCAAACATTTGGATCGAGGTTGGTTACATTATCCATTATCTTAGCATTGTCATTTATAATAGCATAGTTCTGAGAATTGAGTTAATTTCTAGTAGTCATCTGTCTGTAGTGGTCTCCCAAGCCATAGTGAGTTTTCTCCAACACAGAAATGGCGACTCCACTGGGGAAAACATCCATGTTTGGGAATTGTTTTGAGCATTAGTCCATAATTAGAGTTGTTGTTCGTCGAATCTCTGTGTTCATTGATTGGCCATTAAGACACACTATAGAAAATTTGCTTTTTTCTGAGCCATTGGACTCTTTGTTTGCCCATTTTACTTTCCTCACCCGCGGGCTAGCTTAGCTCTGCCCGCGTATACCCGCCTCTGTTTACACTGCTGCTCGCGGGTAACCGCAGGTATTCCTTCGACAGTAGCGTACAACTTCCACTTTTGTTGGTTTATGACTATTGGTTGTTGTTGGGTTGGATTTGGATGATCCTGAGTCTTTGTTGGCCTGTTTCTTATCTGTTTCATGCCTTGGTTGTGACCAGAACTCTTCGTTTCTCTTGGTTGAGCCTTGCTGGTTTTTTACCCATCTTTGGATTTAGCCTTGTTGGTTTTTTCCTTTTGAGCTCATTCCTGTGGCTAGGTCTTACTGTTTGGGATCTGCTGGGTTGTCTTAGTGATCTTCTCGGCACTTCAGTGACTAAATAGTAGGATTTTGCTTGCATTTTTCATTTCTTTATATTGAAAAATACAAAAAATATACATACAGTTTTGCATTTTCCTTTTGTTGATAAGAGAAAATACAAAATTTTTTTTACTTTCATGTACTGCATCTTGCATTGAGTGCTTGCTGCTTTCATTTAGGTTCAGCTTGTGAATCAATAATATAAAAGGATTGCATTTTTATTTCAAAATCGTTGGGTTGATTGTGCATGTTAGTGACATTGTTTTATTCGATAGATGAGTCTAGGATTGGACGATTTTGCATACTATTGAGTCTTACACATCACTAGTTTCATGACCATATCCTTTGAGTAACCACAGGCACTAAAATCAACACTTAATCTTAAAATTGATTAGACTGATTTTATCTATAGGGTACACCAACTAGCATAGGTTTAGAGTCTTGGAATAGATCATTGTGAGTAAACAATCCAAGACTACTAGACGAAATATTAGGTGTCTGACCAGGGAGTGGAGGAATCCATGGTGTATATCGGTGTTCTCAGGAATCTCTACTCAAACCAGAGTTAAGCACGAGGTCACGGGAGGTTGGTTGAAAGGATATCCCTCTGATACCGGCTGAACGTGGGAGATATTTCCAGGGTTTGTTCATATTTGGGGGTACCCGAGGTTCGTCCTCTTGCTCTTCGGGCTTAGCTACCCTGCCCATATGACGGATCCCACCTGCGACTGTCCCCCTGAGCATTGGTTATATTGAGGTGACCATAGTTTCCTTACCTAGGTATCGCATAGGGTACTTGCAGTGGTTATGTTGTTTGTGTCCTGAGTCAAATAGGGATTGGACAGCACAGTTGTGTTTGTAAAGTGGCCTTGACCCTGTACACGCAGTGAAGCCTGGGTGTCTCTATAACTGATTCTGTTACCTCCGGATATAGTTTTGGAGTCTCAAGCCTCTCCTAGGCAAGACATACCGGCTCTAGTGTCAGGATCTCATTTAGCCACTCTGTTTGTCTGCTCTTGGTTGTAGTTTCTCTAGGTTTGTGATTTTGATTTACTGTTTTTTATCGATAGTTGGCCGTAGGAGAAATTGTGATTTTATATTCTCTTTGGAGATATCGTGGTGTAGAGTCCTACTCTCCGTCGTTCCCGTCGGTTAGCTGGTTTAAAACCGGCCAAGTTTTCACGTCGTGCTGCTCGGGGATGCCGGTGGGATCCCTCTGAGTCTTTGGATTCTTACGAGACATACATAGCCTACATTATGATGACTTCACATTCTGACACGGAGAACATCCCCACGATTCCATCGGGTGGATTCAAACACACTTCAGACACCCCCACACCTCGTGAGGCCTGGGGGGGGTGATCCACCTGAGACTCAACCTGGTTCTATTTGGACGAATCCACTTGAGAACGATCCGTTCGATCCTTCGAATCCGGATAATTATCTTTATGGGATGCCAACCTTACCTGAAGACAAAGATGAAGATTCTGTGATCAACGTTAACCCGTTCTCATATAGTATGCCTAGTTTCAGCACAGTTAATCCTCCCACTACTTTTGGTAGTCATGCTAGCACTAGTCATGGTGTTAGCAACACTGCACCCACTACGGGAAATACCCTCACTGGGGGCACAACGTTGTCCACTCACGCACATAATATGAGGACTGGTCATAATCCTCCTAACAATGCTAATGTTGGAAGATGACCACCTCCTAAGACAGCCCAACCCAATAGGAACGTTGTTCGAAACACGACTCACCATCCACCACCGAACAAACATATCGCTACACGTCAACCCAGGACCACTTTCGCAAATGTTAATGCTCCTCCTAACTATAGGGGTGGAAAAGTACTACACACTTTTGCATCCACCACCGCTACTAGTAATGCTAATGTAGGAGGTGGGAATATATCTTATCCTCGTGATCATAACGCCACCATTCCTACTACTAGTAACACCAACGTTGGGGTTGGGAATACTTCTCATACTTTGGGTCACCACACGACGGCTCATGCTAATCCTAATGCTGGGGGTGGGAACATACCTCACCATTATGGTCATTACAACTTGGTCCCCGCTACGAATAGTACGTATATGCCCCATACTTATGGTGGAAAACCTTACTAAAACCCAGTCGGTGCTGGCCACCAGTTCAACCCACCTCAATACAGTGCCCCAAACACACATATGCCTGCTTACTCTCATACGGGTAAGGTCGGAGGAGGTTATCAACCTTATGGCCATGTCAAGCTTAAGGTCCGCTAGGTCCTCATTATCAGCCGTTTAATGCTCATGGTCAAGCTTTTGGTCCACCTTATAATCCGGTTCCGTTCAACCAACCTTTTATGGAAGCTTATAATCAAGCTTTCCAGCCACAACTCCCTTTCCTTGCATGTTTGAATCTTCCGTATCTTTCGAAGCTCACGAATGATCTAGTGTGTCACGAACCTAGTTGGCCCCCTGTCCCTACGAAGCTCCCTTCGGACATTCCTAAGTTTGAGGGGAAAGGTGGTGAGGATCCAGGCGATCATGTCACGACGTTTCACCTTTGGTGCTCCTCCAACTCATTAAATCACGATTCTGTTAGATTACGACTATTTCAACACACCCTCACAGGGGCAGCTGCGAAGTGGTATGTGGAGTTTCCTAGGAACACCTATAGGGGATTCAACGAGATTGCTTTTGTTTTCTTGGACCATTTCCAGTTGCTGGTTCGTTATGATACTGGTACTGAACTGTTGTCTACTTTCCGTCAGAATAAGGCCACACATATTTCTGACCACGTTCACGAGTGGCGTCGGCGGAAAATATTAGTGAAAGCCAACATTCCTCCAGAGTTTGCGTTGGAATGGTTCCTTAAGTATCTACTCCCATACATTGCTAAGGATGTTTCGATGTCCGGCATTGTGACTGAGGAACAAGCCATCTTGAAAGTCCAGCAGTTAGACCTACTATACTCTCAGTCTGGCATTTTATATGACATTATTCCTGACGCACCGAGAACACGACATGAGCCTACGTCAGTTCCTGGACCACATGCCGATGGCATCATGGGATCTGCAAGCACTAGCCCTATAGACTTGGTAGCTAATCAAATGCAAAATTTGTCGCTAAACCGGTCTACTCCCGGACAGGTTCACACCTTGTCCACTTCCACTCCGTCGCCTGATGTACACAATATGCAATCAATGAAGTCGTCAGGTAACCAGCAACCTAGTGGTAAGAAAAAGGGGAGAAACAATCGTAGGGGTGGAAGCAATGGAAGTAACAATAATAGCAATTGTAATACTCCTCGTAAAGAGAATGCCAACCCTCCTTGGGAAGGCGGAAATGCTAGCGAGGATCATAAGCCTAGGCATAAGGTGAAATTCCCTTGCAAGCTATGTGGGGAAGATCATCTTACTTACTTATGTCCTCAAATTGAAGAAGCATTGAAGCATTTGGCACAGAGCCCAGCTATGTTGAAGGATCCCCTTCCTCATCATCAAAACATGGCTTCACATGGTCCCACCATTGGTTATGGACCTAATGAGATGGCAACGGCTTCTTCCAATACTAGCGGTTATGGATGTGTGAACATGGTTCAATCAGAGGTTTGTGTTGCTACTCGTCAACACGATTATGGTGCACCACAACCTAATATGGGGAGTGAGCCTCCCCCTCCTCCTAACAATTCCTTGCATATCGAGAAGCCCTCTAATATGCCGCGGATACCGAAAGGTGTTCTCAAGCGCTCTACGCATAATCCTAATGCTCGAGCCACCCAGAACTACTCCATTGTAGAATATTTGGGCCAAACTCCATGTGCCGTGTCGGCTCTTGAAGTTTGTAGGCCTGTCCTTCTCAGAATCATGCCCTTTTGAGTGCGTTAGGATTTCAGGATGGGGGAAATCCCAGTGTTATCAAGTTCGATACTACTGATGTACAACCTCGCTTACCTTACCATGTGGCTTTTCAAATCCAGGTGGTGTGCCTTCAGAGTTTTGTCAAACATACTATGGTTGATGAAGGTGCTTCCACGTCAGTAATGTCGTTAACTTGTTGGAAAGCTCTTGGCTCTCCTCCTCTACTCGCGTCTAGAACCACGCTCACTGCATTCGATGGTCAGTCTTTTAAGCCGCATGGAATTATCCCTTCCCTTTTTGTCTGCTTGGGAGGTAAGTCTGTGCCTATTGAAGTCGAGGTGGTTGATGCACCCATCAACTACAACCTTTTACTGGGTCGGAATTGGATGTATGCTATGAAGGCTGTTGCGTCCACTATATTCATAGTTATGTGCTTTCCCCATGAAGGCAAGATTGTGACCATCGATCAGCTGGATTTCGTTAACACTCCTTCCACAGCATCCATGGGATCCATAGTCCCGCAAGTTACTGATTCTCAGCTGGCAACTGGGAACATAGGTGTTGGTATGTACCCTTCATTGATGGGAACCTATACTCTTTCTGTACCTGTGAACTGTATTGGAACCATTTCTAACGATGCACCTCCTCCTTTGCATAATATGCCATTCTTGACTTCTTATTGTACTGATCGAAGGACTTTACCATCCACGAGTCCTACGTCTCAAGACATTACGCACGTCGGGATATCTGTGCCCTTGTCTGTAGCTAAGCTTTCTTACGAGCATATTCAACAAGCCACTGCAGAACCGGATCTCTCTTCTTCCCAAATAGTCGAAGAAGATCCCATTACACTGCCAGTTTGGGCAGCCAACTCATCTTGTTCACACGATTTCCTTGATGATACTTTGCCATATGATGAATATATTATGGAGGCCATGTGTGGTAGTGAGAGGCCTTGGGAGGATATGCATCATCACTCTTATTTCCTTCCCAACCTTGAGCTCGCTGAGCAAGAAGAGTTTAGGATGACTCTAGCAAAGATGGTTGGTCACCCTGTGGCTCTTTTGGAGTCGCATAATGTTTTTGCGGAGGGGAATATGGCCAATATTTCCCCAACCATGTCGATCAACATCTCTCGTACTCCTGGAAAGGTGGAGAATGCCTACATCGGTTCCAATTGCACTCCTGAGGAGATTTCTATTTACACTGAATTGTTTACTGAACTCCGGGAAGCTTTCGCCTGGTCATATGAGGAGATGCCATGAATAGACCCCCGCATTGTTGAGCACAAGATTAGAACGTACCCTAATGCTAAACCAGTTCGACAACGCTTACGTGCTGTGAACCCTAGGAAGGCAACTGCTATCAAGGCAGAGGTGGAGAAACTGCTCAAAGCTGGTTTCATCTACCCCGTTCCCCTTACCGAATGGGTGTCAAACCCCGTTCCTGTGGATAAGAAGTAGGGAACGATCCATTTATGCACCGATTTTAGAGATTTGAACCGTGCATGTCCGAAAGACAACTTCCCCACACCATTCATTGATCAAATCTTGGATGCTTATGTGGGAAGTGAGATTTTTTTGTTCATGGATGGCTTCTCAGGCTATAATCAGATTTTGATCAAACCTGTGGACCAACATAAGACGGCATTCATTTGTCCATGGGGAACATTTTCATATCGGAAAATGCCCTTCGACCTTAAAAACGCCGGAGCTATGTTTCAGCAAGCCATGACCTATGCCTTTCATGATCTTAAGAATATTATGGAGGTTTTCTTGGATGATCTTGCTGGCCACTCTCGCAAGAGAGAAGATCGCCCCGAGCACCTCCGTATGATTCTCGAAAGATGTATACACTACAAAATTCGATTGAATCCCAATAAATGCATCTTCGCTGTAAGGATTGGTCACCTTCTAGGCTTCATAGTTTCAAAAGAGGGTATTAGAGTTGATCCTCTAAAAGTTGAGGCAATACTTCAGTTGCCTCCTCTGCGTAATTTGTTACAACTTCATAGCCTCCAAGGGAGAGCTACTTTTCTGCGTCGATTTGTAGTCAATTATGCTAATATTACCAAAGGTTTCGCGTGCTTATTGAAGAAAGACACACCTTTTATCTGGGATGAGCGAGCCCAGCAGTCTTTCGATGCCCTTAAGAAAGATTTGGTATCGGCCCCTGTGCTTAGTCCACCAGACTTCACGTGATATTTTATCCTTTATGTGGCCGTGTCTCAAGAGACAATTGGCATGGTCTTGGTTCAGGTTGATGATGTGCTCATCGAGCATGTTATCTATTACCTCAGTCAAAATCTAGTAGACGCTGAACTAAGATATACTCACGTAGAAAAGCTGGCACTTGCGACTGTCCATGTAGTCTAGCAGTTATGACATTACATTTTGCTTAGAACAACCACAGTAGTAGCTCACATCAATCCATTTCAGCTCGTGCTATCAGGACGCCTTATAGGGGGGAAGTATAATAAATGGATTGTGATCCTTTAGGAGTTCGATCTTGATTTTGCTTTAGCAAAATTGGTGAAATCATTGGTGTTTGTTGAGCTTATGTCGGACCTTCCGAGACTTGATGAGAATGTCATTCATGAAGATTCCTTTGTGGATGAGCACTTATTTCTTATCTCATCCGAAGACCCTTGGTATGGGGATGTCATTGTATATCTCCAAACTCTGAAGTTTCCTCCGCATTATTCACGAGATGAGCGACGGCGTGTGAAACACCACGCTAAAGATTATACTATCGTCGGTGACACTTTGTATCGCCAAGGAAAGGATTCTATTCTTCACCGTTGCTTAACTCATGAAGAAGCGGAGCGGTGCTTAATGATTGCCATGCAGGGGCGTGTGGCGGTCACTTATCCAGGTTTCCTACAGCCTAACATATTATGCGAGCTAGTTATTTTTGGCCTTCTAGGATTGTGGCATCTAGCACCCCTTCATCCGGTCGTCACCGTCAGTCCCTTCACTAAGTGGGGGGTGGATTTCATGGATTGAAAACCAGCTTCGACTGGGGGGCATTGCCATATTATAGTGGCCATGGATTATTTTTCCAAATGGGTTGAGGCCATGCCTACCGTAAAAGCCGATGGTGCTACTACTGCCCATTTCATGTTCAATCAGATTATCACTCGATTTGGTATCCCGAAAGAGATTGTCACTGACCATGGCAGTCACTTTCAAAATAAGGTGATGGAGGATTTGTCTCTCAAGCTTGGGTTTCGTCAAGAACACTCGTCGTCCTACTATCCCAAATCGAATGGTCAAGTTGAAGTAGTCAATAAGTCTTTGAAGACCATTCTCCAGCGTACCATCCAACAAAGCAAGAACAATTGGCACATCATGTTATATCCTGCTTTGTGGGCATATCGAACTGCAGTCAAGACTGCCACTGGATTCTCACCGTTCCAGCTAGTTCACGGTGTGGAGTCACTTTTACCGATTGAATGCGAAATCCCTTCGCTTAAACTGGACATAGAGCTCCTCCCTGATACGACAAATACTGAGCAACGTTTAATCCACCTTGAGCAACTTGACAAGCAACGTCGAGATGCCGCTATGGCCATAGATGCTAACAAACATCGTGTCAAGGTTCAGTATGATAGGTCTGTCCGTCCCCGGTAGTATGCTGAAGGTGACTTGGTCCTCTTATATGACCAAGCTAAAGAACCCCTGGGGGCAGGCAAGTTTAACCCCATGTGGCACGGTCCTTACATTGTGAGGCGTGTCCTGGAAAAAGGAGCCTATGAATTAGAAGACTATGAGGGGACTGTCTTGAAGGAGCCTATAAATGGGCTCTAGCTCAAGTGATATTATGCTTGAACCTCTGGTTCAGGCTGATACTTTTGTATACTATTGTATAGTTGCTTCTGTACATAGTTTAGCTTTCTTTTGGTTTTTTCGGGTCTGCTGATTCGCTTCTGTTTGATTGAAAGATGTGAACGAAATCTCCTACGTTCTTAGGGTTCGCGGATGGTGCTAGCAGGCATACACAGCAGCTTGCTTATGCTTCCTGGGTTATTTTCTCACCTGACCACCTAGTTGTGTCCTCAGGAGGTGCTTGTCTCGGTCCTACATCTAACAATGTGGCCGAGTATGGTGTCGTGATCGAGCTACTTTGGGATGTTATTTCATATGGCGTCCAGTCTTTAGAAGTCCGCCTGGATTCACAACTAGTTGTGTCTCAGTTGAATGGGCGGTACCGTGTGTGAGATCCTACGTTACTTCGGAAATTCCTAAGGGTGAGACTCTTGGAACGACATTTTGTTTCAATTACATACATACATGTTCCGAGAAGTGTTAATCATATATCTGATGCATATGCTAACTATGTATTAGATTGGCATTTGTCACATTCACCATAAAGCACACAAATGAAAGAGAAATTCATACATTTGTACATACACACATATAGTAGAACCGAGAACCAAATTTTTTTATAAATATGTCCAAAAATGGTAGTGTCATATAAAATTGGAGCCCGTAGCCCTAAAAAATATACATATCGATACAAATATGAGATCCTGGGATATCTACTCCCTCCGAGGAGGCCTAGCTGCCACCCCGACAGGATGTGTCTCATAGAAATAGTGAACTGCATTGGCCAACCGATGCAGTAACTGCACCCAGTCACCAGGAACCCCCACTATTTAGCGCTGCATGGCCTCAGGTAGTCGCACCACCTCTATCTGTGGAACTCTGGCAACCATCCATGATAGGTTGAGCCACAAGGTCTGTAGAGTGTGCCCTACTGCAGCATCACCTGCCTCATCACCCCTACCCCGACGACCATGTCTCGGGAAGCCATCGGGTCTCACTAGGCCTTTGTCTGCGAGCAAACAGTCAACCATTAGCATATGATAATACCACCAAAAATATTTTTGCATTTCATCTATAATAAAAAATCCATAAAAATTTAATAACCCAAAACCTAAAAAGAGTACTCACCAATGTCTCTGAATGCTGCGTCTGGTGGGAGTGGCATGTCCCGATCCTGGCGGAAATCTATCCCTGCATAGGGGTAGTCCTGTATGGAAATGACCTGTCGGTCCCACCAACGGAAGAACTCCTCAGTATATGGTGACACCAGACGGCCACCACCCTGTCGTGTCAGGATCTCATCCCACTGGGTCAGGGATGGATCGTGGAGACTATGAGGAGGGACATCCACCCTCGGACTAAGCCCCAGGACTCTCTCAAAGAAGAAGCTGCATAGGATGCTACCATACCCGAAGTTTTTTTCCTTCCCTTCTTTGCATTCTGTCAGTTGTGTCTTCATAGACACTAGTAGTGTGGTACACCAATCGAATACTATAGGCTGCATGCATTGTGATGCATAGAACATCACCGGCCTGGATGCCTGGTGCAAAGCTTTGGATCCAGTGATCTGCACTAAGGTAGCCACAATGATTTTCATGCTCAGATCTAGTATGGCATTGATGGGCACCTGAATTCCCACCGCTCGTGTGTCTGCGGGACAATACCGCGCTATGTAGTTATGGATGGTGATCCCACCACCCATAGTACGAGACTGAAGACTGGTCGTCTCACCTCAATGGGACAAACCTGTTATAAAGTAGATGTCTTCCACTTCCAGTGTGAGGATTTTCCCATTGAGACTGAAGTTCTGTGCATCAACATCCCAATAGTCGATCAAGCGGCGGAGTAGTAGGTTTTGGGCCCTCAAACCCCCTATACTCCAGAATTTATAGAACCCACATGCTTGCAAGGCATACTGTGCTTGCACATCATTGTGCACAGCCTCATCTACTTGGTCATGCTCCCTCTCCTCCACTCTAGAACCATCCTGGAGTGAGAAACAACAAATATTTTGGTCAATTTCATTTGCAAAATCATCTTCACGGTCGTACCCGCGGGCTACTTTGTATACATGGGCGGGTACCCGCGGTCAACCTTTGCGTTGATTGCGAGTATCGTGCCCTACCCGCGACCCGCATAGTGATAGCCCGCGGGTAGTGCTGAAGCCATTTAGGGCTTGGCCAAACTAAAAATCCCGCTGCTGAAAACTAAAATGAAAGTATTGAAATGAAATATATGGATGAGACTACCAATCTGCTCTGGATAGTTCGATGAACGGTCGCTTGTAGCTCCCAGAATCAGCAACTGACATTTTAGGTGAAAACTAACCACAAAGCTCCAAATGGCTGAATAGTAAAAATGAATTGTAAATTGTAATTTTTTATTACTATTTATAATTTTTAGGACCCACTTGTCTATAGTTTTTACCGTTTTATGACGTTATGGACTAATATAGTGTCTTGGAGTAGTATTTTTTAATTAGGTCTTCGGTGAAAGCTGTTTTGGATCATTTCACACCTACGGTAGGTACGTTTCACACCCGGCATATAGGTTAGATGCCATTTCCACATGCATTATGCATTTGACCTTTTGACCACTTTCATAAACCCTAGGTGCGACTCCGCTTCGTAACCGACACAGAACCTTCACACTGCTATAGAAGTGTCATTATGTGGCGGTAGAGCTTTTCCGAACATGGGTACCCTAGTTAGAACCCCTTTGTGCATTTTGGTGCCCATGCCGTTGTTTGTCCTTAGGATTGGGAGTCCTTTGTAGTCACGCCTTGACGTTGCGATGAAGACTCATACTCTACTTTATCTTATGCTGGCCATATCCCTTAAGGACTCCCCTCAGTTATATCATGTTGTGATTGCATTGCATGATCCTGCTTACCGCTTGAGCCTTGTGCCAGCTCCCGCTTACTCAGTTGTTAGCCTGGTGCCTGAGCACTTTTCCCTGTCGAGCCTTGTAGAGCTTCCATTTGTCCTTCACAATTTGATCACCCTTTTCACCCTTAGGGAACACACCCCCGAGTGTCCACATCTTGCATGCACTTCCTTGCATTGATCATAGGTATGTTCCACTGCTTGGGACTAGTCTGCTCGCTATTTGACACTCGTTCCCTCACCTATTGTACTATAAGCAATTTTATTCTTTTTCAAGCTTTCCCCAAATATGAAAAAGATAAAAAAATCAAATATTTCAAAAATCTGGATGGGATTATGGTTACTACTTCTTGTTGGAAGCTGTTGTGTCGCCTTTGAACAGAGCATTCATCCCAATCCATACATTATGAGTCGGGACTATAGTTAGACCTTAGGAGCTGTACTTGTTTCTTAGTTTCTCCACCGATTGGTTAAGCTTCTAGTCATTATGGAGCCCTTTGTAAAGCCTCCTGCATTGCACAGTTTATGTCAAGTCTATGCTGCCTGAGTCTATCCATCTGCTCATGCTCTTGTTCAAAGGAAGTCTTGAAACCAGTGTCGGCCACTCCTCAGATCTCTTGACTATTGCATTTCGGCAATCCTTATTGAGTCATTCCATTTCACCTGATATCTTCCAAATCTTTCAGCATAGCCGGTACCTCGTGTTGGTTGATGGGGGATGCATTAATGCCCTCCTTCCAGCGAGTCTCGTTTCGTCGACTTCAACCCATTTATTCCAGGACTTGAGGCTTAGAGTTCGGTTGAGTACCTTGAGGCTTGCAGTCATTAGTGGCAGGTTCTCTCGCCATCGACAGTTTTGGGAATACATCAATGTCCCCTGATCAATGGATTCATCCTAGTGTTCAACTTCAACTCATTTATTCACACTCTGATGATTGTACTCTGTGCCTTGATGCCCATTTTCATTATCGGTGGGTCATCTCGCGTCTGTTAATGGTATACATAATTAACTGGTAATCAGACGATGTCTCATCAGTTTCGACCCCAACTCCTTTATTCACTTGATGGGACTTGCACCGTCGAAGAATTGTGTAGAAGACCCCAGGCGATGGTGGCATTCAGTATGCTACCTATGACTTTGACTTTACATTTGAGATATCACCTCTCAGATCTCAGCAGTTTGTACCTCCAGTTTGCACCAATTGTTTCCTTTTCAGCAGGAGACCATATCTTACTGTAGAGGGATCATGGCTATGATCACTTATGACATATATCCATTATGTACTGCCTATTCATGGCCATTGTATCAGATTGTTGTACTATACCGACATGTATTCAGAGATACTATTGTACTATGACGAGTGAGCTGCTCGTTCCACTTGTGTTTCCATCACTCCACTTCTGATTTTTATAATGTATTTCGGCCATCGTAGCATCAATCTCTGACCTCACACATTAGAGGGCATCTGTTACAACGTAATTTTCCACCTTGTGAGCATCAACATTCTTTGGCCTGTAGGATCCATTTCACTGATTCAGATCCACTTTATATCCTTTAGACATACTATTTCCTCATTTTTCCTCTTACCCGCTTGTTGCATCACTATAGCAAGCGTACCCATGAGTTGCATCACTATAGACCGCGAGTAGCATGTAAAATGGTAAAATCAATAGTTAAATTACTTTTTACTCCCAAAAAGCGGTTATTGGGTGACCTTTGACCCTCCATCTGCCCAAGTAACGCCTCGATGTCCTTTCACCTACCTTTGGGAGGACTATATATTGAGCACATATGGCTTATGGACGAGAGGAGAAAGAAGAGCAAGAGAACTCTAGTGAATTTTTTCCGTATCTTGAGTCTAAACTCATTGATCCTTGTAGTTGTGAACCCCTTTATGTTCATCTTCCAAACTCCTACCATAGTTTGAGTTTGCCATTCATGGAGGATTGAAGTGGTGGAGGCACAAGTGGATTGATCTAGATCTTGGTTCAGATTGGTTGCCGACAAGAGGTCGTATCACATTGTACTTCTTCTTGTTTATTAATACAAATACTCATATTCTTGTCCATTAATGTTGTAAATATTGTTTATCTTACATTGGGTTGCATTTACTTGTTATATCATGGACCATTGCTATTGATGATGTTAATGTCGTTTATATATATTATGTACTTGTTGTATATTGGCTGTCAAGACTAATTTGCAGATTCAAGTGCACGGATTGGAAAAGCTCCAACGGGGATCTACATCAAACGTTTGGATCGAGGTTGGTTACATTCTCCATTATCTTAGCATTGTCATTTATAATAGCATAGTTCTAAGAATTGAGTTAATTTATGGTAGTCAGCTGTCTGTAGTGGTTTCCCAAGCCATAGTGAGTTTTCTCCAACACAGGCAACTGTCTTTGCATCTGCAAGTTAACCCTTACTTCATCATTGGAAAGTGTCCCTCGATCCACTCAAAACTGTGGGGAATCCACCCATTATCAAATTGGTCCCTCGAAACACACAAAATTGTGGGGACCCCACCAACATTCTTTATGTACAAGCAGTTCCCTCAACACCTCACATTGTGGGAACACCATATTATTTTTGGCAGCAACCCATGGCCGCCTTTGATCGATGTATTTGAGTCTCCATATGTTCAAAAATATTTTTTTTTCCGGTTACCATTACCATTTGTTTTGCGTCACCATTAAATCCCTTTCACTTACAGTTTGTTTCCACTAGTTTCCATCTGTGCCATCTCGAAAGAAATGATTCCATCCCCGCTCCCCATGTTTACATCGATCAAAGGAAGTTATGAGCCCCACGCTTATCAACCAGTCTTGTGTCAGGTATTTCCTCCCACTAGTTGGTTACAATATGATCTCGGTTCTTAGGATAAGACCCTCGTCTTATCATGTACTTCATCTCTCTTCGACGTCGAAACACTATATTTCGAGAGTTGCGGTAGTTGCATTTGTACCTTGGGATCCCTTTCAATCATTATAAGGGACCACCTCTAACTTAGTAGGGAGATTCATTAGTGCTCCCTAACTAAGTGGTTTCCCCTATGCTCGACGTCAACACATCATAGTATCAGGGGGAGACATAGTTTTGAAGGTAGCAGTGTTTACATTTGGAAATCATGATAGCAGTCTATTTGGTGTTAGTCTTAAACATGTCAACTTCTTTTCTTGCTTACATCCGATTATAAATATTTTTCATTCCTTATACTTCTTTTTATTTTCCTTGTTTTGGATTGTTTAAATTTTGTTTTGAATTCATTTCTGCATTTTAAAACATATAAGTGTTAGCTTAGCTCCCAATTTTTTAATTTTTTTGAGTGTTCCTTATGTTCAAATTGAATAATGAATTATGTTTTGAATGCTTGATTAGACATATTCAGTTTTAATACATTCTAGAAGCGTCTCACATCATTCTTATACATATGCACGCTGCCAGATTGCCAAAACTAAGGTTTTGTGCAGATTTGAAGCCATACCATATAATTATTGCATTTCTCAGCTTCGGGATTTGTTTTAATTATGTAGTTGATAGTTGGATATCATTTTTATTACATCTGTAAGGAAGAAGTAATATTCCAGACTGACAAATCCTTCCGATTTTATTGTTTGTACTTCTCAAATTGGTCATAAATCAGTGATTTTGATTTCAAAAAGGGGTTCGAAGGTTCCATTTCCGGTCCCTGTTTTCAGTGTTCTATCCTCAGTTTTCAAATTCAGCCATGATTCCATAAAAGAAGAGGTGACCTAGTGGTCCCAGTGGTAATTTACTCCGAATTGAACCATAGAATACAAATTGGGCCAGTAAATTTCCATCTTTTGTGGTAAAATTGAAAGAAGCGGGTTGGCTCTCTTTCTGTGAGAGAATTCAGGATCACAATGCAGAAGTCACAAGACATTTCGCTCTAAATTTCAAAGGGTCGGTTGTCAATTCTAATGGATTTGAGTTTCAGGTGACAGAAGAGTCCATTGCTCTAGCTATTGATGTAGCTCCCGAGGGGGAAAGATGGTTTAAAAGGCATGCAGTGGATGAAGATTATAACCAGTTTGTCTAACCCGAATGTAGAAATCTTGACTAGGGTAAGGGAATACAAAGGACCTGCTTACTGGAGGAGTGGCATGACATCCTGCAAATTATACAGAGATATGTTACTTGCGAGGGGAGGTTTTCTACCATTTTCCTATATCACATGCGATTCCTTCTGCATATAGCACGTATTAAAAAATTAAACCTCCCTTATTATTTTCTGAAAAGTTTGAGTAAAATGGGCACTAGGTTACAAAATCATACATAATCATCAAATCATAGTGTATTCCACCATGGACTGGTTAAGCCATTGGTAACAGAAGGATTGAAAAAATATAAACAGTCTTGGCCTCATTTATTGTTTTGGTCGGGTTTTAAATATGAACATAAAGAATTTGAAGAAGATAAAAGGAAACGAGCCTTTGTTATGAATAAAGCCCCAAAAAGTTCTTCTTGCCTTAATAAAAAAGAAAATAGTATACCAAAATTTCATTATGAAGAGGGAATACAGAATCAGTCAGAATTTAAATCTATTGAAGAAGAAATCACTATACAAACTCCCTCTAAATTTGATCAGGGAAGAGCTGAAGATGAAGGGTCGATACAGGGTTTTGATTTTCAGAATGAGGATACATTTGGAGATTACGTTGATATGGTTATTAAACAGACGAATGAGATTGAGACAAAGCAAAAATCTGATATAGATGTCTCTCATGGAAAATCTCAGATTCTTACAGAGGATTCATCAAAACCATTAAAGGTTTATCAAAGGCCCAAAACCCGACCTGCAAATATGCTGAGATTGAATATGAGAGCTATTCTAGACCCTAAAATTAAGAAAACTAAAACTGTGAATGTTCAGGACTCATTAGATGAAGAAGATCGAAGGCCAAGATGTTAAAATCTACACTGAATGAGGTGTTAAATAACATTGATCAAAGCTTGAAGAAGGTTCCCGACCTTGTCCAGGATGATCACCCATTCAGTTTTGACAATGAAGACTCAGAAGAGGAGATACCACCAATAGTTTCTGATATAAAAGGAATATCTATTGTTGAGCCTGAAGCAGGAGAATCCTCCAGGAAGCAAATGAATTTGACTAAGAATAATCTTGCAAATGAAGTTAATGAGGATTCAAACCTCCTGATGAAAGAGTTTGAAATAGAAAAGCAGAAGAAAGAGATTGATCAGTTTAAGCTCCAAAATGAACATGTAAATCAAATCAATGATGGATTGATGCAGGCTAACAAGATGTTAAAGCATGATCTTCAAGAAGTAAACAGAAACTACTCAGAATTGGTACAAGTGGCAGAAGAAGCTATAAAGAGGAGAAAGGTGGAACAGAAGCAAAATATTGAGCTTGCCAAAGAAAAAGAAGAGCTTGAGAAGAGGTTGATTCAAATTCAGAAAGAGTGCAATCAACTATAGAAGAAAGCCCATGCATTGGATGGTCTCGCTGTGCTGGCTGAAGTAGCTAGGCGTATCTGATTTGGAAATAAAGTTTGATTAGAAGTGACACATGGCAAGATTAAGTTGTTCAAAACTTTTACATTTTGTCATTTAGTTTTTTGTATATTGTTATTCTCTATTTTTAGTATGATCTGATCCTATAAATATGGATCTTGAACAGTTTTTCTAGGATTATTTTCTCCTATAAATTGTAAAGCACAATTGGAAACTAAGATAGACAAATGAGGGTCGAGAGTATCTATGATGTTGTTTTGAGAGATTGATGTATATTTTGCTTATATAAGGACCTATTTTATGAGGAAATTGATAGCTGTTTAATTTTGGGAGATAGGTTTTAGCCTTCATGTTGTTTAATATTCTGTGGTTCTGTTTGAACTGTTGCATATACTTTTTGTCCATATGGATGTTTTCTATATGGATTCATGTACATGCAAATGAGTATTTTTGCAGAGATGTTTGAAATGTATTTTTGAACACGAAAATTATCATGATGCAATGTTTATAAATTGTTTGTTTTTCTCTTATATCATTTATGGTTAAAAACCTAATTCCCTTTCTTTGATCAGTTATTTCTTTTCAGACTGTTAGTCATTACTCATATCCTTATTTATGCAAGTAACCTGATGTTTCATATTTTTCATTAGTCTGTCAATTGTTGAATTTTTTTTACTTTTTTATCCCTCATAGTCATCAAATCATGAATGAAAATCAACCTTTAAAATTTGAGGCACCTAAACTCTTCTATCCCATATTCTAGTTGGATACTTTAGGACTAACATCTTTTGGCATCGTTGCTGGGGAACGAAATTGAAGACATTTCCGTGGGTATGATATTTTTGGCCTTGATTTTGATGGTGAACAGAATCAAGAAATATTTGTAGACTACTTTCTTTTACTGATATACAGAAAAGCAATTGTGGCTCCTAAGCAGATAGGAGCTAGAGCGAATCCTTCCTCTCCATTCCATACAGGGGTTCCAGATTCAGAGAAAATATTAAGGGAATCTAGGCAGAGGTTGGATTCTACATCATCGGGAAGTTTTCGGTCCTCTACAGCTTCAGAAATTCCGGGTGAGTTAGATAAGGAAAATACTTTTTCAGATTTGTTAGATTTTGAAAAGGAAGAAAAAGAGCAAATACTTTCTATTTCTATTCCTCAGTTTCAGATTTCAGATGCTTCTTCTCAGTTCAATAATTTTGAGGTGTATACCAATCCATTATATTCAAATAAAGTGAAACAAGAACTCATAAATTCAAAACAATTTTTGAAATCTCAAACAACATCCTATACACCTCTTACTAGTAGGGTTCCTATAAGTTAGATGATAGCTAAGAATTCACCCCCTTCAAGCCCTCAAATCAATCCTCACATGGATGGTCAACCTCCCAATAGGATGGATACCATCATGGCTGCTAGATATGCACCATTAGTTCTTCCCCAACCCCTTAATGCACTTCCTAGGGGTGATTATCAAAAGTATCTCCCAAGATTTAATGGGCAAAGAGAGATCACATCAAAAGAACACCGGAATGCATACTTTAGTTATGCTGATAATAAAAATTTTGAACATGAAGATGTGTGGATGCGAGTTTTTTTTCAGAGTCTTGATGGAGAGGTTAGGAGATGTTTTAGATAATTACCAGCTGGTTCCATAGATGGGATTGAAGCTCTTGAATAATATTTCATGAAAGAATGGGGGGATACAAAGGATTGCCTTTACTATATAAATGAGTTTGGAGCATTAAAGAGAAAGTATGATGAATCAGTTACTGATTTTTCAAAACATTTCAACCAAATGTATGGCAAAATTCCTACAAAAATAAATCCTACTCAAACATCAACAAAGCTCACCTATGCCAATGCATTTGATGTTGATTTCTCTTTACTCTTGAGAGAAAGAAGACCAGTTACCCTTTCAAATATGCAAGAGGCATCCCTGGAAGTAGAGTCTAATTTGATGGCAGCTGACAAGCTCAGGGAGAAAACACAGTATCATGGAAGTGAGAAGAAGAAAATGAAAGAAGTTGAGCCTTCTACCTCAAGCCCGAGATCAAATGAGAATAAAATCTATGAAATGAGTAAGTTGATTAAGAATCTATCTTCCAATATGGCTAAATTATAAGTTGAGAATAAATCCCATAATAGACCTACTCAGGAAATAGATAACTAAAATCAGAATCAGTTTAGAAGGCCTTTTAACCCAAGATTCATACCATGAGAAAGGATAAACAATGATGATAAAAGGATTCATCCTCCCTTTCAAAAAAATATGGTGAATGAACCTGAAGAATTAGATGAGGTTGAAATAAGAGATCAATAACATGAAATGAATAATCTTGAAGAAGAATCCTCTTTAGGTTTTCTTACTAAATCTTATTATCAGTATTGCATGGGTATTTCTCAGGAAGAAGAAGACTGGTCTGTCCCATACTATTCGGATTCTCTAGAAATTTTTCAGACTTCTCCTCAAGGAAACTATGGCCTAAGGTCAGGGATAAGATAGGTCCCTCAAAGTCAGCAGAAAAAAGGTATTGATTCTACCAAACAAGTATAGAAAGCAGTTCCAGAAAAAATATTAGTGCAATTTCCAAATAAAGATAAGTAGCAAGAGCCTGTAGAAGTAATTAAAAACTTTGTTGGATTTAGTCTTGAGAATGAAATCAATAAAATCAAAATACCTGTTCCATTGACTGAACTTATAAAGAATCCATCTTATAGGGAACCTACCCTTAAACTCTTCATTTCAAAGAACAATCCTTCTTCTTCAGATATCGTGAATTTACAAGATGAGAATCCTACCATTGTATTCGGCCCTAAGACAGATGGAAAATCATATTTTCCTCCCCCTTTCTTTATTTCACTCACTGTTCATGAGAAAATGCTCCATAATTTCCTTCTAGATTCAGGTGCTTCACACAATTTAATGCCAAAAGTAGTTATGGAAGCCTTAGGATTGAATATCACAAAACCATATCATGATCTTTACTCTTTTGATTCATGTGTTGTTATATGTCTTGGAGTCATTAAGGAACTTGTAGTCAGTATAACACAACTTCCCATGAAGAGTATTTTAATGGATATTGTGGTGGCTGATATCCCTCCTAGATATGGAATTATTTTTTCAAGATCTTGGACGAAAAATTTGGGTGGCACATTACAAATGGATCCTTCTTATGCCACAGTTCCAATTTTTGAGGGTGAACAAAGAAGATTATATAGAGAAGTTCAACTTGCTTATTTGGTTAGTGATCATGAGAATCCAACTAATCATCCTGTCTACGCAGTTCAAGAAGGTATTGGATCCTGCATGTTGCATTTGAGTGATGAAAGTATAGGTATTGTGCAAGTGGAAAAGGAAGTTTCAGCTTATTCAATTATTCAAAACGTGAAGAACAGGACAGTTTGTGGCAAATGTATTTTGATGGGTCATCTTCTAAAGAAGGAGCAGGAGCATGTATTGTTCTCATTTCTCCAGGAGGTGAGATTATATCCTTGATGTATAAGCTTGAATTTCAAACGAAAAATAATATTGCTGAGTATGAGGCTTTAATTCTTGGTCTGAGGGCTGCTAAAGATTTAAACATTCAACAATTGGTTGTTTCTGGTGACTCCAAGTTAGTGGTTCAGTAGGTAAGAAATGTTTATTGTACCAAACTCTGCTAACAATTCCAGAGATCGAATGGCTGAAGTAGAAACAATAAATTCGTTGGAGGTGAGTATGAATTATACCACCCACCGCTTTCATGCAATGAGGTTTGAGCTTCCACTTGGTGAGACCTCCCATTAAGCAAACATGAGCTAGATAACACCCCATCTAGGGATTTCATTAAATGTATTAAATGAATGACGGTTTCTAATTGCTTGGCAAGTTTATGTTTTTCTTTTATTTATTTATTTATTTTTCTTTTTTATTTCTATATTTTAATAATTCTTTTGTATGGCAGGGGAATATTGTCAAATCTTTGTACTTCATCAATAAAAAACTAGTTGATCTAATTTTGATTTTTTTTTTAATTTTTAGAAAATTCATTTTAATGCCAAAAATTTGAAGAAATTAGTGAACATTAAGTAAACAAATTGGAACAAAAGAAAGTCAATGAAGACCAACCAATTGCTATACTCCCTATGGAGAAGGGACTAATAATTGCATATAATATAGTATAAAGTTTATATGAAGAAAATAGTAAAATGTGGTACAACTATAAAAGGATAAGTGTAACGCCTCTACCTAGGCACCAAGTTAAGAGCCCGCACCAAGTGGGGCACATGGGGCGTGCGCCCACACTTAGTCGCCGATGTCATGGCAAGTTGGGCGCACATTGGTGGATCACGCGAGAAGTGCACTTCATGAACTTGCATGGGAGATGTGTTAGTTGGGAACACTCCATGGAAGCGTAGACGGACTAGTTAGGTGGAGCAAGTCAGTATGGGGCGCACTCCCAAGTTATGTGGACCAATGAATGAAACGGTTAAGGAGTGGAAACACTCATGGGCAGATTGGTTAGATAATGGATCGAAGCGGTTAGACGATGTACCATTGCGGACTGGCCGTTGGCATTTTGGGCGGTTGCATGTGGAATGGTGGGGCGTGCACCCACACCTTGGGGCACACCCACCTAGGTAGCTCGTATATATATATGTGATGGGCAGCATGGCAAGCGGAATCCAAGAATATCCAAAGGAGAAAGTATAAAGTACCTCTGAGGTTCGATAGTCAAAAGGGAGCCGCAATGTGCGGTCAGCACGTAGAGTTGTAGGTTGGACGCTCTTGTGTGATAGACTTGGAAGGACTTGTGGCAGAGCAACAGCTCGGTTGGAGGGTCTCTTTGAGTAGGGTCTAACGGGATCTTGTGTTGGAAGCTCCATAGAGGAACTCGGTTTGGAAGCTCGGCTGGTGAGCTTGTCTTGGAAGCTCGACTGCAGCTCATTTTGGGAGGACTGCAGCTCATTTTGGGAGTTGGTTGAGTATGCATTGGAAGCTCAAGTGGAAGCTCATTTTGGGAGCCCGCCTTGGAAGCTTTCCAAGGAGCACGCCTTGGGAGTTCTTGTTGGGAGGCCGTCTTGGAAAGAGTTCTGTGTACAACACAGAAATTGTGGCAGGAAATTTCGTGGTGTGGATCGTGACAGCAATGACATGTAAGGTTCATGCTAGTAGCAAGAGAGATCCGGCATTTTTATAAAGTGGCATAATTGTTGGGGTTTCTTCTCGTGGAATTATCCAGTTGGGCACTCCTTTGATTGGGTTGGCTTGTAGGCACCCTTCTGACTATTGTACTATTGTAACCATTGTAACTGTTGCACTTATATATTGAACTCTTGGCATGCCTAGTTGGGGTGCCACCCATATACTTGTGTATCTTGTGGACTCTTGTGAAATTGGCTAAGTATAGAATGTATTAATTGTGGGATGTATAACATAAGAAAATTTGGCTAAGTAATAAATTGAACAAGAAATAAGTATAAAGGTTTTCACAGGTAGGTGTAGTCTGCTGGTGGAATGCCGAGATGGTATCACCCTCGGTTGTTTGCTAGGAAGTGCCGCACGGGATACCGAAAACAAAAAATTAAGTGGGCCTAAGGTAGTTCTATGACACGTGGTATCATAGCAATGAATGTGATCTCTTCACCACTCTTTTGGCGAAGAGGTGGTATCATAGCTGATTTGGGAAAGCTCTTCACCAAGACGTCCCGCAGACTAGTTGCTAAGAGTTGTTGAGTGTTTGTACAAGCCTGTAAGTTGAGGAGAGGCTGCACTGCGCAACAATGCACTCGAAAAGGCACAGGGTGCCCAGACAGTGTTGGTTTCTCCAGCAATGTGACCGAGCAAAAGTGCACCCAGGAGTGGTTTCTGACAACAAACGTAAAGGGGTTAAGTACGCCCAATTGTAGTGAAGCATTTAGAAGTGTCTGACACACACAAAAATTGGTAAGTCTCTTGTGGATTTTGGTTGGTTGACTCTTTATTTCATGCACGAACGTGCTGGGCAAGAGCTATGACAAGATGTGCAAGACAAGGAAAAGTCATGAAAAACCTTGGTGGAAGCCACAATGAAGGATTTGGAACAACTTGTTTGCGAGATGAGGCAAAAGTTCCAAGAACAAGAAGTGAGGGTTAATGAGATGTGCTTGCAAGGAAAATAAGAGATGCGACGGTTGCAGACGTTGGAATCCCAACTAGAGGTTTGGGAAGTGCCCAGGTTGGGGTCACTCAGTAGATTGGACGATGCCCAAGAGAAGATGCAGATGTAACTAAGAACACTTGCGAAGCTGCACAAGAAGTGAGGATGTTACCTTTGCGACAAAGGCCATTTTGTGTCAACTTGTCCAAAGAAGCCAGAGTTGAGCTTACACTTGGGAGCATGCCAAGTGCACCCAATAGAGATGTTGCTGGAAACTATGTAAGCGCAACACCCTTCGGAATAAGATGCAGAAGTAGTAGAGGCATTGAAGGCATGCCTAGGAATGAAAATAGTGGATCTAAAGGATGAATACTATCAAGGTCTGTGCTTTGTGGATGCGATGATAAGTGGGTTGAAGGTTGCTACGGTGGTGGACATTGGCGCCACCCACAATTTTGTGAGCAGCAGAACCACAATATCACTTCATAGTAAGTCTGAGAGTAGTAGGGCAATGTTCAAAGTGGCGAACTCAACAGTGAATACGGTGGAAAGGGTGGTTCATGCAACACCAATAACAGTCTGGGATTGGTACGACAAGATGGAATTAGTAGTTGCTATGTTGGATGATTACTCTGTGGTCTTAGGGTAGGACTTTCTAAGGTTGAACAAGGATGTTACGGTTCCATTTATGAGTTGTTTGGTGTTCTTGGGTTGGACCGAAGCTTGGAATATGCCAATGAATCCAAGAAGGAAGTTGGGGAGTATGGCGTGGATGTCTTTCAGGAGTTTGCATGAGACAGTCAGAACACCTACCAATAGTCCTTGTGGTATTATACAACAACAAGTAGAGTGGAAGAGAAAGAACATAGATGCAGTAGAGATGGTTGATTGCTTGGTAGAGAAGCTGGTGGAGTTGGATTTGCGGATTGACTTGGTCATGAGGAAGACTGATTTGTGGAATGTTCCAACAGACCATCTATAGCACGTTGGAGACAAGGTGAATATTGCACCAACAGTGGCAACAAAGGTTTTGGAAGTAGCCACTCCTAACGACGCAACATATAAACCTAGTGACAATGGTATGGAAGAAGTATCCCAAGAGGTGGGTTCACTTGGACGGGGTGAGAAAAACCTTGACCATGGCCAATGCAGGAATGCATTGGAACAAAAGTGCATACAATGGGTAGAAGATTCTATTGCAGATGCGAAGAATGTTGAGGTGACAGAGGTACCCTTGGTAGATGCGATGGAAGAGTAGAGTCATGGTGAGAGTGAGGATCCCCTAGCATGCGATGTAGTAAACATTGCATCCTTTTACACACATGCTATGGGGATCCTAGAGTCCCAGCTGACGTAGGAAAAATTGAAGGAAGTGGTTGCAGTCTAGTTGAGACAATGGCAGTCCAACTTTATTTGGAAACAAAGCCACTCTTATAGGACAAGTTGGATAAAGGGGACACCAAGGAGGTGGAGGCCACGCTATGCACCCTTTAGCAACATGAAAACCAACAGAGTGAGCATCTTTTTCTAGGATCTCATAGCATCAAGAGGGGTGTGTGGGAAAGAATCGGATGAGTAAATCAATAAGGAAACGAGCCAAGAGGATGCAAAAGTGCATCGAGGTGGAGAATGAGTCGGATCATGAGTTAAGCTTTTGGGAGTTGTATTTTGAGGTATCTTAGTCGGAATCACCATCAACTTAACTAGAGGGGTTGGGTTGCACTCCTTTAGAAAAGGAGGCCATTTTGGCATACTTGCGTAGGTGGCACAAGTCGGATGTACAAAACGTTGGGGATTTTGGAGGTGGTGGCCATGGGTGCCACATATCCGGTTGGCCAGGATGAAACATGAGCATGAAGGCTCACTGTCTTTGGCATGGCAGTGAGGCCAGAGGCACCTTGCAGAGGTTGCCTTAGACAAATTCAGCCAAGTGATGCGGAAGGCATTCATGTTGAGTTACAAAAGGCATTTTAGCAGTAGTATGGCAAAGGTGAGGACTTTTCCTAGGTTTGGTAGACTTGCATGTGAGGCAGACCGAAATGTAGGAGGGAAAATAACGATTTTGGCTTGAGGAAGTTCGTTCTCATGGTGGTTGAGCGCGATGGTTGGACTAGCTACTTAACCAGTTTAGCACATGGGGGATATCAACGAATGGAGGCTTGACAGAGCTAGCTGAGTACCACAATAATAGGTTGGGAAAGTGCATTTTACAGAGGAGACTTCTTAGGAAGGTTGAAGTTGTGATATTGGTTACTGTAGAAGATTAATTGAGATGCAGAGATGTGGTGCGATGGTGGGTTGGGATAGTGAAAGTTGCAACAGAAGGTTTCCAAGTGTGGATGGCATGACAGAGACATTGTTGGTATGACAACAAGTAGGGTGGTGGAGGATGTAACACCTTTACCTAGGCACTAGGCTAAGAGGTTGTGCCAAGTGGGGCACATGGAGCGTGCACCCACACTTAGTCTCCCATGGCATGGAAAGACAGGCGCACATCGGTGGGTTGCACGAGAAGTGGGCTCCATGAACCTGCGTGGGAGATATGTTAGCTGGGCACACTTCACGAAAGCATGGATGGACCAGTTGGGTGGAGCACGTCGGTATGGGGCATGCGCCCAAGTTATGTGGACCAATGACTGAAATGGTTAAGGAGTGAACACACTCATGGGATGATCAGTTAGATGGTGGACCGAGTCAGTTAGATGGTGGACCAAAGCAGTTAGGCAATGTGCCATTGCGGACTGGCCGTTAGCATTTTGGGAGGTTGCATGTGGATTGGTGGGGCATGCACCCACACCTTGGGGCGCACCCATCTAGTAGCTCGTCTATATATATGTGTTGGGAAGGATTCAAGGGTCATCCAAGAAGATCCAGAGGAGCAAGTCTAAAGTAGCTTTGAGTTTTGACAGTCAAAAGGGAGCCATAGTGCGGGCCGTAGGTAGTGCACCCCCAACATGTAGAGTCGTAGGTTGGACTCTCTTGTGGGATAGACTTGGAACGACTTGTGGCATAGAGGTAGCTCAAATGGAGGGTCTCTTTGAGAAGGGTCTGATGGGAGCTTGTGTTGGAAGCTCCGCAGAGGAACTCGGTTTGGAAGATCGGGTGGTGAGGTTGTCTTGCAAGCTCAACTGCAGCTCCTTTTGGGTGTTGGTTGAGGCTCGCATTGGAAGCTCATTTTGGGAGCTCGCCTTGGAATCTTTCCAAGGAGCATGCCTTGGGAGTTCTTGTTGGGAGCTCATCTTGGAAAGAGTCTGGTGTACATCACAGAAGCTGCGACAGACAGTTCTGTGGTGCAGATTCATAACTGGTGGATCGCGGTAGCAATGACAGGTAGGGTTTGTGGTAGTAGCAAGAGAGACGTGGCAATTTTATAAAGTGGCATAATTGTTGGGGTTCTTCTTGTGGAGTTATCCAGTTGGGCATTCCTTCAGTTGGGATGGCCTACGAGAACCCTTCCAAATGTTGTACTATTGTAACCATTGTAACTGTTGCACTTATATATTAAACTCTTGGCATGCCTAGGTGGGGTGCCACCCATATACTTGTGTATCTTGTGGATTCTTGTGAAAGTGGCTAAGTATAGAATGTGTTAACTGTGGGATGTATAATATAAGAAAATTTGGCTAAGTAAGAAATTGGATAAGGCATAAGTATAAAGGTTTTTGCAGGGAGGCATAGTCTGCTAGTGGACCGTCAAGCTGGTCTCACCCTGGTTGGTTTCCAGGCAGTGCCACACGGGCTACCGAAAACGAAAAAATTAAGTGGGCCTAAGGTAGTTCCGTGACAATAAGGGTCGATAACTTGCTGCTCAATCTGTAAAATATATTGTTAGATTATTGTTGTCACTAAAATTATAAACATATATTAATAATAAGAGAAGTGAATTAAAAAACTTATACTCGGGAGCGAACACTAACCTTTGAAATATTGAATGGAGTGTGTCAATCTTCATGAAATACTATGTGTGTCCCACTATCCTTATTATTGGGGTCATTTGTGAATTTACAAGAGATAAAGATAACCTTCTCGATGTAGGAAAGGGATAAGTAAGAAAGCTACATGTGCTCACTCGTATTTAGATGGAGCGGTTACTCTTGCATGGTATGGTTGAATCTGCTAATTAATCATATTTATTTCCAAACCCTAAATTCATTTTTTTTATATCTATATCTTCAATTTTCAAATAGAAAATTTTGATATCTATGGAATTGTGGTTTAGTAATTTAGAAAAAAATAAAAAAATTTCCTTTTACACCAAAATCAATAACTGGATAAAGTGAATTGAGCTAGGTGCAAGATCAAAATGACTAACTACCACTGTTACCCCTAGAATATATGCAATAACCCACAAATCACATATCTCATTCACTTATGATTCAACCTAAGTGATGATATTGCCATGATGAAGTTCATATCCTAAAAGACTTTAATCAATTTTGATAACTAAAAAATTGATAATACATTCATTAATATAAATTTTATCACAATAATGTAAAATTAATAATCAATTTTGATAACTAAACAATTGATGATACATTTATTAATATATATTTTATTACAATAATGTAAAATTAATAATCAATTTTGATAATTAAAAAATTGAGAATATATTCATTAATATAAATGTTATCACACTAATATAAAATTAAATTAAATGCTCCCAACTAATTAAAATAAAATAAAATATTTTTTTTAAAGTAATCACTCGTATCAATTTCATTAAAAACCAACTAAGAAACATATGTTAAAAAGAAAACACAAAACAATGCAAACATATCAACAACAAAATAAAGTATTTATAATATATGATTTATATATATATTTTCGTGGTGACTCGTAAGAGAATAAATTTCCACTTATCAAATGCTTTTAAATCTTAAATTATTAACCTATTTCTTTAGGTTAAAAAAATCATGCGTAACTCCTCATTCCATCGCTATCGACGCAGTCATTATCACCGTCACATAAAAGCATGGTAAAAGTAAGGAATGTGGCGGATGTTATGCGTCCACCTCATCATTATATGTTATTTTTGGCATCCCACGCAATGTCTTAACAATGCTTACGTTTGTTTTGTTGGAAAACTAGTGCTTTTCATGCGTACTAGGTACACTTGTCATATCAATGATATGGATGCCACGTAAGTCTACATGTCTTTTGTGTTGTTTTAGATTCCTAGTCAAGTAAAGGTGTGGGCATTCTTTGGAGTTTTATGCTATGTTAGGTATATGTCCTTTGTGTTGTGTTGTTTTGGTGTGGGCATTCTTTGGAGTTTTATGCTAGGTTAGGTATATGTCCTTTGTGGTGTTTTTTTCCTTGAGTTAGGTTCGGTAATAAGAGAATAAGTTAGGTTGGGTAATAAGAGCATACACTTTCTAGAGCACAAAAGCTCTTTAAAACTCCACATATTCACTAGTTTTTTTTGGTTTTAGTATACAACTCTTTTTTATGACACACAAGTATGAGTATCTTTGAGAATAGTTTAAATATGATATTAGGGTTTAAAAAAATCCTTTTATGAGAGAAAATCACTCTCATGGACATTGATGTGAAAAAAAGTTGTGCTGGTCAATTGATTGCGTCGAGAGACGTTCTATAGCCCAATATGGGGGAGATCTTGTGAGTCGAGTGTTTGTCGAGTGTTTGGAGTAACAAAATAATACAAAGTAAACAAAAAAAGAATAATACAAAGTAAAAGTAATAAATATTATGTCGGCCATAAACAAAAAAGAATAATACAAAGTAAAAAGTAAATATAAGACTTAAACTAGAGACTTTAGAACTTAGGATTATGTGGTAAATATTATGTCCGCCATAAACAAAAAAAACAATACAAAGTAAAAAGTAAATATGATACTTAAACTAGAGACTTTACTTTTTACTTTTAATACAAAGTAAAAAGTAAATATGAGACTTTAAAGGTAACACAATAATACAAAGTAAACAAAAAATAATAATACAAAGTAAAAAGTAATAAATATTATGTCCGCCATAAACAAAAAAGAAAATACGAATTAAAAAGTAAATATGACACTTAAACTAGAGACTTTAGAGCTTAAGATTAGGTGGCTCATGTATTGCACTCAAGGAGCTATTCAAGGAGAGGTTTGCACCTCGGGAGATTTGATCCCTCTCGGTGTTTGATAGAGCCTAGGATTTGGATCTAAGCTGGTTGTAGTGCAATTGGTGTGAAATGATTTCTATAGTTCGCCAAGTCTTGTGTTCCATTCTTGTTAGACATGATTATGTGTTACTAGACCTGACATACCTTGATTCCTTGGCAAATTAAAAAAATAAAAAATACCTATTTAGTATCATCCATGAATTTTAAAAGTTTAGTGCCATTTTTCCTATAAAGTATGAACACGAGCTTATATTAAAAGAAACCATGCCTATTTATCATTTATTGGTAAAACCATCCCTGATGGGTTTTAAAGCTTTCATGCCATTTTCTCTCTAAAATATGGACAAGTTAGAGCCATCAAATGCTAGATCAATATCTTGTCTAAAATATGGGCAAGTTAGAGCCATCAAATGCTAGATCAATATCTTGTTAATTTATAACTAGCATCGAGGTTTTAATACGTTAAATTTACATAACAATATTTGACATAATATTAAAGTTATTTGATCAATATCTTGTCAATTTATAACTAGCATCGAGGTTTTAACACATTAAATTTACATGCTCGAATGGGTGTGGCTTATTGGCGGTTCAATTGATATGAAGTCACATGTTGTAAATTGGAGATCACGAGTTCAAATCACACCTGGCTTTACCTGTGTCCCATGCTTGCGGGGTGTGTGGGGCACCTAGGGGTATAGTGGTAGCGAGATTGGATCCCTGGACCCCGTGTCACGTGAGTACCAACCCAGTC
Organism: Larix kaempferi; assembly: GCA_027924585.1. Taxonomy (NCBI): domain Eukaryota; kingdom Viridiplantae; phylum Streptophyta; class Pinopsida; order Pinales; family Pinaceae; genus Larix; species Larix kaempferi. Next base: position 5,462,552 of record BSBM01000802.1, on the reverse strand, counting down.
TCTAGTTGCCGATTCCCCTAGCACAAAAAAAAAAAACATTAAATTTACATAACAATATTTGACATAATATTAAAGTTTAAGTACGAAGTTTTTTTAATTATTTAACAAATTAAATTTACATAACAATGTCCGACATGATATTAAAGGTCAAGTACAAAGTTATTTTAAATTAATTAAATAGTATAATTTTTTTTTGTCCTCGTAATGTACTTAAACCAACTATTCTATGGATGCTATAGTTTACACGTCGGTTCATGCCATATTTGTCTTGTTCTTTCACTTGTTGGGTATGTGTCAAAATGCATAGATATAGGGTATCTATGCTTTCACTTGTTGGGTATGTGTCAAAATGCATAGACATATGGTATCTATGCTTGATTCCCATGTATATTTCGAAGAACATGGTTTAGAAGAAGGGCAAGACATGGTGACTCTTTATTAATTAAAGAGCTTTGAACAAAAACATAATAAAGTTCATGTAGGATCCTATTACTGTGGTTTCTCAGTTCACGTAGGATCCTCAAGAAAGCCACTAGAAAGATGCAGTGAGAATTGTTTGCTATATTAAAGGAACTTATCAGTATGGTATTAAATATTGTCATAGTTTAGAACCACTGGTTAGGTTTACAGATTTCAACTAGTGAGGTGACATTGATGACTGGAATTCTACTTCTAGCTATGTGTTTCAACTTCGTTTTGGACCCTTGGTTTGGTCATGTTAGAAATAAAGGTAGTCTATTTTTCGACTACAGAAGCATAATATCATGGAGTTGTTAATACAAGCACATAGGCAGTTTGGATCCGTCATCGTTTAGAAGAGTTTGGTTTTCTTTTTCAGGCCTCAACCGTTATCTATTGTGACAATCAAAGAACAATATAGGTTGCTAATAATCTTGTTGCTCACAACAAAATGAAGCATGTTGAACTTCATGTTCACTATTTGAGACAGTTGCTACATGACAATGTTGTATCTCGTGTTTATTGTAGGATAGATGATCAAATTGCTGATATCTTTACGAAGCCTCTGCCATAAGCTAAGATAGTGAAACTTTGGGTTATGCTTAGGATTTAGGTAGTTGTGGTTATGGGGGGGGTGTCCAGAGAACATAATTCCACCTCCTGAATATCCAGATCATTGTGTTGGTGGGGGAGTGTTGGAAGTCAAAACTTTGGATCTTTTAGAGACAATCAGTCGAAAGACCACAGTTGACTAGTAGAGCAGTCAACTGGAGGCTCAACTGAGTGGATGACTGAATGGTCGACGAGGTTGTTGTCAGCTTGACTAAAGAAACTGACTAATCTATGGGGCGTTTCATATTTCATGGAAATAGTTGGAACCAATGATCCCTATTTGTGGACTAAATCATCCTCACTTCAAGGGAGTTTATTAGATCTAGAGACTATAAAAGAATGCCCTTATGGGTTGTATTGAAATCGACTCATGAGTGTGATGTCTTATGAGACAATGCATTGTGATGTTTTGATCATAATGCATTGTGCTTAAGATCTATGACAATGTCTTTAGACACCACCCACCTTCTTGGAATATTTGACTCCTTCTGATATTCTTTTTTTATGTTCTATTGTTCAATTGGAGAAGGTTCCCTAACAATATCTTGGATATATAATTCCATTAAATGTATTAAATGAATGACAATTTCTAATTGCTTACTTGGGAAGTTTATGTTTTTCTTTCCTTTAATTTTTAATTTTTATTTCTATATTTTTTTGCATAATAGGGGATTATTGTCAAACCTTTGTACTGCACCAATAAAAAAACTAGCTGATCTAATTTTGATTTTTAGAAAATTATTTTTTATACCAAAAATTTGAAAAGATTTAGTGAAACATTAGGTAAAAAAAATTGGAACAAAAGAAAGTCAATTAAATTTAGCGACCAATTGATCGCTATACTCCCTACGGAGCATGGACTAATAATTACATATAATATATTATAAAATTTATATGAAGAAATCATAAAATGTGGTACAACTATAAAAGGATAAGGGTCGGTAACTTGATGTTCAATCTGTAAAATCTACCATTAGATTAGAGTTACCACTAACATTATAAACATATATTAGTAGTAAAAGAAGTGAATTAAATTTTTTTTACTCAAGAGAGAACACTGACCTTTGAAATATTGAATAGAGTGTGTCAATCTTTATGACATACTATGTGTGTCCCACTATCCTTATTATTGGGGTCATTTGTGAATTTACAAGAGGTAAGGATAACCTTCTTGTTGTAGGAAAGGGATAAGGAATAAAGCTACATGTGCTCTCTCGTATTTGGATGGAGTGGTTATTCTTGCAAGGTATGGTTGAACTGCTAAGTTATATTGATTTCCAAAAACCTAAATTCAATTGTTTATATCTATACCTTCAATTTAAAAAAATTATAAAATAATTGATTGAAAATTTTGAGGCCTAAATTCAATTTTTTATATCTATACCTTCAATTTTAAAAAATTATAAAAAATAGATTGAAAATTTTGAGGTCTATGGAGTTGTTTCAGTGATATATATATATATATATATATATATATATATATATATATATATTACACTAAAATCGATACTACATAGAGTAAATTGAGCTAGGTTCAGAATCAAATTGACTACCACTATTACCCCTAGAATATATACAATAATTCGTGACTCACATATATTTTTTTTTCAAGTGAAAAAAGCCATAACTTGTTATTTTCATATGAAAATCAAAGTTACAAAGAAGTACATAGTAACATCTAGATTATGTCTTCTGTCTGCACAAGACATCAATCATAATGTCTAGAAGAAAAAATACATGACTACAAAGCAGTACTACAAATAGTTCAACAAAACACAAAAAAGTCCATTCCCATCGACAAGATTACAACAAAACTGTACCAAAATAGATCCTCCAAGAGAAATTATGTCATAGTGTAGGGCTTAGAGAGACCAAATAGAACCAAATTCCACAAGAGATCCATCCACAAATTCTTCAAAGCTAAGAAATCCATCCATAGGACCCAAAGCCTCTTTAGATAGCCTGTCGACTTCTTCATTAGACTCCCTGAAAATATGTTGAAATGCAATATTATCAAAGGATTTTATCATATTATCTATGTTTTTCAACGAAGGGGCCATAATGATTGTGTTAATGTCGAATATACCAGCTTCCCAATTGATGATTGCTTGAGAATCGCCGAAAATATTGATGGAGAAAATACCACTTTCCAAAGCGAACCATAATAATCCCCTTAAAGCCAGGATCTTATCCTTCATGTTGCTGCCATTTCCCAGACTCATCTTAAGAAATATATTATGAATTCTTTTAATATATAAAACCATTCCAGCACCACATATACCTTGTTTAGTTGCTCCGTCAAAGAAACCATATGTAGTACCACTATTCAAAATAGGTCTTGTAATATTTTTGCACTTTAGCTTTTTTCCAGAAATATGATAATCAAACATAGCAAGAACCATCCTTCTACAAGTGCCAAACACAGAGGGAGTTAAATGCTCAAATATATAAGCATTCCAGCACTTCCAGATCACCGAGATCATAAACAGAGAAAGAGTTTTAAATTTGACTTTCCTTTGAAACCATCCAAGAAGACAATCATTAAAGGAAGAACCAAACCAATCATCTGAAATCTCCATCCAAAATTGTAGTTCAACCCAAACACTTCTGAGAAAACTACAATAGATAAAAAGGTGAGAGATGTCTTCTGCATCCCTCTTACATAGGAGACAAATGTTCGACCCATTGAATCCTTTTTTCATTAAATTTGGCCAAGTCATAATTTTGTTTTTGAAAACACTTTAATTTCAATGGAATTTTCCAAGACCAAATCTTCTTATGCCACCATTTCTAAGCAAGTTGAATCTGCTTATTTAAAATGACATTATACACCTTCTTGACTGATAAGCATCCATTCACATCTAGTCCATCTCAAACCAACAGATCCTTCGATTCAAATAATGTAATCCCTGCAAAGTTAAGGTTTCCAATATAATTATTCCATTCTGATGCAATGTAATCAAAAAGGTCTAATTCTTCCGCATTGATCTAGTGTGGATCATTCATATAATTTCCATTGTGATAAGCTTGAGACATAACTAGAATTTGTCTTTTATGAAGCTTAGCCCAAACCCACAGAGATAGCTTATAATTATCCCCAGCTCCGATATAGGGGTCACTGCCAATATAAATTTTTGAACCCCTACCTATACGCTAGCTAAGAAATTCCCCAATATAAGGAAAAGTGCCAATGAGACTACGCCATATAGAAGAAGCAACACTGTAATAAATAACATGCTTTCTGATCCATTGTATAACATTGTAAGTCTTCAGGTTTTTATGCTTGATTACTGTTCTCCATAATCCATTATTAGATAATTCCCTCCATAGGATTTTTGTTCTCATGGCTAAATTAAAATACTCAAGGTTCAACAAACCCCATCCCTCCACCTTCTTCGGCCAAGACAAGTTCTCTCATTTAGCAAGATGAAATTTATTCAACTGAGGTTTACTCGCCCAGATAAAATGAAAAATTCTACTACGAATTGCATTGATAATTGAAACCGGTACTTTCATCAAACCAAACTAGTATACATGAATGCTATGTAACACATACTAGGCTAGAATAAGTCTACCACCAATGAAAGCCATTGGAAAGTCCAATTGTTAATCCTCCTATGCAATTTCTGAATAAGCCACCACCAGTCTTTAGTATGGTATTTGTTAGGCTTGAGGAAGTATCTGAGATACTTAAAGCCCGAATAAAGGATCTCCATATTATATGGAATCACATTCTTTATATGATCGACACAATCAGATTCATAACAATTGTATAGGAAACATGATTTGCTTGAACTGATAGCCATACCCTTTTCCACACAAAAAATTCAAAAATATATTTATAAGACTTCCATTCATCAACATATGTAGTGCCATAAATCAACACATCATCAACAAAAAGCAAGTGAGAAATAGAAAGGGCTTTGGAAATTTTCATACCTATGATTTTGTGAGTGGATTTTGCTTCATTAATGAACATGCTTAAACATTTGATGACAAGGATAAACAATAATGGAGATAAATGGCATCCTTTCTGAATACCCCTTCTGCTAGAGAATAATTTTGTGGGAGTGCCATTTATCAAAACCGCAAAGGTAAAGGACGAAATACATTCCAAAATCCAGTTCGTAACCTCAATTGGGAGTCCAATCTAGATTAAGACAAGTCTAAAAAAAGACTAGTCAACATAGTCATTTTCCCTGATAAGATCCATCTTTAAAATGAACACTTGCAAATCCTTCTTTTTAATAGAGTGCAAACACTCTTGTGCCACCGCGACACCATCAAGAATTTTCCTATTAAATAGAAATCCAAGCTGCTCCATAGAAATTGAGTTTTCCAGAACCAGTTTAATTCTATTTGAAATGATTTTCGTAATCACTTTATAAAGGAGATTACATAAAGAAATAGGATGAAATTCATTGAAATCAACTGGTTTATCCTTCTTAGGAACCAATGCTAAATATGTAGCATTAAGCTTAACATGAATGTATTCCTTCATCCTTGATTCCCCGACTGCTAGTAGTATGTCATGAACAAATAAGTCAAGGAAGTGGAGAAAAAATTCCATAGTCCATCCATCAGGGCCTGGACTTTTCTCTTTTACAAATTTTTTTAAAACAACTTTGATTTAATCCATGGAGACTGCATTCCCAACCTTAGCGCTCTTAACATCATAGAATAATTTGGGATATAGTTTAATGATGTTCAATTGAGCCTCCAAATGATTAACTATCTTGTTTATAGATATTCTAAAAATGAGATACAACATAAATCATAATAGAGGGTTGATCAATCCAACTCTTACCATCTGAGTCTTTGATTTCCCAAATTTAATTTGATATTTCTTCTCTGATTTGCAAATCTTTGAATTTTTTTTGTATTTTTATCACCTTTAGTGATCCAAATCGCCCAAATTTTGAGGCGCCAAGTATTCTCCATTTGATATATGATGTTAGGTTTCTGCTTATCTAGGTTCAACAATTCCTCTTTCCTGCTCAAAGAGAAGTAATCTTCCTCACAAGTGTTTTCCAGATTACTAATTTGTGTCTCAATGTTACACAGATCCTCTGTCATTGAATTCTTCTTAAGTTTATCCATTTGATCACCTTAGATCGTAAAACATTCAGTTTTTTAAAAAGCAGTTGCAATGGGGAGTGATGCACCAAATGTGACAAGTTAGTCCAACATATTTTGACTAAATCACTAAAATCGGTATCCTCCAACCACGTATTATTGAACTTAAATGGATAGAAATTTCCGCTTCCTTCAAAATCCAATTGAAGAATGATGGATTTATGGTCAGAAACCCTCATTGGCACACACCAAGTACGATATATCCCAAATTCACCTACTGGTCGCTCATTCATCAGAAAGCGATCTAAACGTTTTGCCACACCTGGTCTACCATCCCGACCATTGTTCTAGGTAGGGACTAAAGAGGAAGGAATAATATCAATAAGACCCACAACTTCTAGTTTTTCCTTGAAAAAGGAAGCCAAAGGATCATAGACAAATTTAGAACCCTAGACTTCATCCATCGACAAAGTTAAATTGATATCACCACTAACAATAAGGTTTGAGTCTTGTAAAATGCCAGAAGAGAAAGCTTGTTCCCAAAAATCATGTCCATTACTGTACGACCCATAAACATTCAGAAAACTAAAAGAATGATCCACACCTCTGAATATACCTTCAATTTTAATGCCTGCACATGTTTTAAATGGGGAGAAGTCAGTAACCTTGGGGTTCCAGTCTACCAATACTCTCCCAGAGTGTCCAATAGCATCGACACCACAGAATTTCCAGTCTAGTTTGAGCTTAAGAAAAAAATCACAAGCGCTATCCCTGGAGTTCATAATCTCCCATGAATTCCTTAGCGACAAATACATCCATGGGAACCAGAAATGCGAGAGTTTGTTCCAATTCATCCTGTTCATCACTTGAAGAAGAAACATCATTTGAGACTGAACCCCTTACATTGTTGTTCACATTGCAGTCATGTCGAATGTGACCCATATTGCGGCATCTGAATCATCTAAAGGGGATTTTTCCAGTAATCTATCTGCTGAAGAAAAACCCCATGTTCCCATCTAACTTCAATTTCCTCCAGAATCCCTTTCGAGGAGAAAATATCAACCAAAACCCTAGGGAATCTACGATCCATGGCTAAAAGGGTGTTTTCCTCAATCAGGATGAAGCAGCCAATGGATTTTGCAAGATCCATAAATGATTGAAAGCTCCAACAGAACAGTGAGAAACCAGGTAACATAACCCAAAGATGTCTCTTTTGGAGTTCTCCTTCCACGGATCAAAATCCGAATGCCAACGATTCAATACAAGACAACCCGTGCCAATGATCCAGAACCTAGAGAGAACCAGTTGCAGAGATTCCTCTGAAAGAAAGTGAAAATATACCCACCCATTTACCAACATGGTTACTCTAGGCACATAGTTAATAAGAGTCTTCCAACACCTTGAAATGCAGTCCAACATCTCATACCTATTCAATTTTATATACTCAAACTTACCAATTAGTGTTCGAGTGGATAATGTCTGCACCATATCCATTGTAACATCCTTTCCCATGACACAAATATCTCTCTCTTTCCTTGCCTTCTCAGTCTTGGCCCTCCTTCTTATCCTATCCTTAATTCCAAAACAAACATTTGGTCACCTCCCAACTTCAAGGTTATCATTGCTCTTCTGGAGAGAATCACAAACATTTACAGACCACTCAAGGATAGTCGCAGGAGAAGGTAAGGATTTATTTGAAACATGAATAGGTCTACGCGGTGAATGAAACACCACTGAAGTATTAGGGTTAACTCAAACACAGTTAGGGGAGAAGAGAGGTGTTGTTGCAGTAGATCCCAATTGTGCCGCCACCTCACCCTTTTTAGATCCCAGACGAGAAGAGCATGTGGTAGAAGACCATGTCATAATGGAAATCTCCACTAGGTACATACCCCAATCAACCACATTACAGAAAAAGGAAGCGACACGTCAAGAGACCATACCCCACATCAAAAACTGACAAAACACAAAACCAAAACCAACAACTGAAAAAACCTAAACCAAGGATAACTAAAAATAGTTACTGTAGAGGAATAATGTAGTTCCCACTTTTACCACGACTCATATATTATTAACTCGTGACTAAACCTAAATGATGATATTACCATGATAAAGTGCATATCCAATTTTTTTTTTATCATTTTTAATAACTAAAGAACTTGATTATCCATTCATTAATATAAATTTTATCACAATAATGTAAAATTAAATCAAATGGCTCCCAACTAATTAAAATAAAAGATATTTTAAGTAATTATTGTATCAATTCAATTAAAAAAAAAGTAAGAAACACATATTCGTATCCATTCAATTGAAAAACAAAGTAAGAAACATATATTAAAGAGAAAACACAAAACAATGCAAACATATCAACAATAAAATAAAGTAATGGCTTTTAATCAAGTATGGCCATAAATACAATTATTACAATAGGGGCTCCGCAAGAGAATCATGTCACTTACAAGAATTGAACCTAGATGGGGAGGGAAACAATCATTCCTCCCAACCACCCAAGCTACAACCAATGGACAAAAGTTTTTTTTCCTTTAAAATTAGATAGAAGATAAGGATATTTTTTGTTAAATCGTAAACTATTGGATAAAACAACTAATGAATTACTTTAAATATAATTAAATTGATGTTTCAAGAGTCTTAATTGTGAAACATGGAATTATTTTTAAATATAATTAAAAAGATGTTTTAAGAGTCTTAATTGTGCCTGGTAAAGAAGTGGAATAATGTTTGACACTTACAAACATGAAACTTGTTGGAATATTCTCACCATCATTTATGTATTTTCATGCTTTGCATGCATGCATGCATGCATACTACATGCATCGAGTCATCAGTATGGTAGTTTCCCCAGCACCTAGAGCTTATTTTCATCCCCTTGGAGCCTGTTTTTAGCCCTCAGTAGCCCTCCTACCTACATAGTGCGCCATGTTTTCCTCATCTGGATGACAAATGCACCCTACTACACACTCTTGGATTCCAACAATTAGTTCTTGCATTGATTGCTCAGTTTATGCATTGATTGCTCAGTTTAACTGCCTTTAGCTTCCAGTTGTCTGTATTGGAGTGTCACTTGACTACTGATAGTCTCTCATGCACCCACTTTGGAGTCTCCTTCCCTAGATTAGTGCCACATGCATCATTTAGACTCATTTAGACTCATTTGACTGATATTTGACTATTTGTGACTACTACCACTGATTGGGTGATGTCTCTAATGCTGTCTAAGGCACACCTTGAGGAGAATTTGAATGACCTTTGGTATATTCGAATTCATTTGATTGTACTTTGATTATTGTGCCAGCTTATTGCTAATGTATGATTATACAACATATTTTTACCATTTCTTGAGTTAATGTGTGGATACTGATTCAATTCTTTTTCTTCTTCTCTGCAATTCATGAGTGATATTTGTGAACATGAGAGCTTGATACAACTATTCGAACTGCAGCAGTTTATTGAGCAACTGTTTTTCAGCTGAGCACCAGAAGCCTATGGATTTCCACAACAAATCCTGGTGCCATTGCATTGAATTCACTGGAGCAATCTAGTGAGGTCTATCCAGGTGTGAAGGATCCAATCACATGTGCTGTAATATCCCGATTTTGACCCTATTGCATTAAAATTGTAAATGATGTAAATATCGATATCAAATCATGGTGAGGAGCTTAAGGTCAAGGCCCCGCCATCGATTTATCGTTTTATGTATCGACAATTAAAAATCGATGCCTTGCATTAGAGTATCTAATGTTACTTGCCTTGAAGTTAATGGTGTTGATGGTAAATTCTAAATTTTAAAAGTTCCTTACCAAATCTCATGATCTGATAACATTTTGGGAGAATCTTGTTTGGAATCTGGGCATTTTGGGAATTGAATTCCATCACATCAAGAAGCTCTATGTTATTGACATTATATTGGTAGAAGAAATTCCAAGATAATTTAATTGCAATTAACATCCATGGTAGTCGAGGGAGAAGGATTTAATTCTTTTCATTTTCTTATATGAAAGAAATGAAGAATCAATAAAGTGCTTCTCTATAAAGAAGAATAGATTTTAAGGTTTCTCTTTTTGCATATTTTACGGAATATACATTCATAGAAATGTGGGAGGATATAATCCAAGACGATTTCTGGAAATAAGCATTTAGTAAGTGGTAGTTGCTATTAGACAACTATGGCTAGGTGTATTAAGTATTGAATAATAATCATAAGTAAAAGATGAAAAGTATATAGAGAATATCATCAAAAGGAATTTGTGTTGTTTTTTCTTAGTTGATTAAACTAGCTCATTTTTTTATATATCCAAATTTGTATAATTGTTCCTCTATTGGAGAAACTAAAATTGGATCTTGTAAGATGAACAATGGATTTGACATAGACCCATTTGCACCCCATTTGAGGTAAAATATCTGGCATAGCTTTGTTATTATAAGAATATGATTGAATGGAGACACTAAATGTAAGACCTTTCACTGCATTTTTAAGATGCCTTAGATAGAGAAAAATAGTTAAGAGTTATGATCCAATTAATAAGTTGTATTACATTTGTCATAATGACTATGATATAAATGACTTTCACCATAAAATATAGAAAGAAAAATATAAGCTTCAACTATTTTTTAGGTGTGGCAGTTAACCAAATTCCAAAATATTAGAAAATTTTGGGAATGGAAAAATTGGAGAAAGGATTACAAAAGGTATTCAAGCAGTTCTTGAAATTCCCCATTCCAAAGAATTAAATAATGAAATTTACTTCTTTATTGTTTATAATAATGCATCTATACACAAAACTGAAACTAGATCCTTTAAAAGATCCACTCCTATAGTATTGGATGCTTCTCATAGGTCTTCCAGGAATGGTAGAAAATGTTGTTGTTATAAAGATGACAATAGCTTGGTACCACTCAAGGAATATGGATTCCATTCTTGAATTAATGGCCTTAATCAAGAGCTTGAAATGACAATTGTATTCAATTAACTAGCTCGTTGTAGGAAGATAAGCAAGCTTTCATTAATATTGTTGTGAAGAAAGAAGTTTCCTCCATATATTATGTTATTCTAATTGATATGTATGAAGGATTGGCTTACCCCAAAAGAAATTAGATGCATTGATTACCATAGGAATTTTAATACCAAAAATTTGAATTCAAATTGATTTGAAAGACTTATATACGAGTTGTTAGTTAGTGGTTTTGTAAAGGAAACAAAAATAATAAATGAATGTATGCAAAGTTAAGGTTTAATCCCTTCAGATCCCATTAGAGTATTCCTGATGGTAACGTAAGCCTTTTCATGTAGAAAGCTCACATCAAGATAGAAAATCTAAATGTGGTATTCATATTTTTACCTTTGTTTTCATATAAGTATGTTCGTGAATCTGCAGAGGGAGGGAATTCTAAGCCCTAAATGTGGGCACATTTCCCCTTATATTGTGGTGCATTACATTAGTTTTGATGTCGGCTTTGGTCCATTAATTGTAATTGTCATTAGTATGGTTATATTAGTTATGTTGGCTTGGGTCAGTTAGTTGGAATTGTACCTCTTAGTCTCGTATATATAGGAATGATACCTTTTCATTTGGAGTATCTTGTCTCGTCTTGTGTACTTAGTACATTGTATAAGGAAGTTCCCCCCTCGAAGAAGATTTCTATTCATCTATTTTCTTCATTAAAGGCGTGGATTACTCTTTCTGATTTATTTATGCTCTTTTCATGCTCTTTATGGAAATTTGTTTCATAACATTTGGTATCAAAGCTCTTTCTTTGGGTTTGGTTTCTTCAAAACAAGTCATCGTGGCATTTTCGTTATAATTTTTTTTCTACAAGGTTTCAGACAATGAGGGTCTACCTTGACACCTTCATGAGATACAATATGACCCAAATACTCTACCTCCTTCAACCCTAAGAAAAATTTGGAAGGTTTTGCATATAGTTGTTGCTCATTTAGTAGTTGTAGCACCCTACCAACATGTTGAACATGTTCTTTCCAAGACTTGCTATAGATTATTATATTATGAAAGAATTCTAGCACACATTTTCTAAGGAAATGATTGAAAATGGAATTCATCAAAACTTGAAATGTGGAAGGTGCATTTGTTAGACCAAATGGCATGACCAGAAATTCATAGTGACCTTCATGAGTTCTGAATGTTGTTTTTGGGATGTCTTCATCCTTCATTCTAATCTAATGATACCTGGAAAGGAAATCCAACTTTGTGAATAAAATTTCTCCATGTAATTCATCTAACAATTCATCAATGATAGGAATGGGAAACTTATCGTTAATGGTGATCTTGTTGAGCTCTCTATAATATGGACACATACGCCATGATCCATCTGACTTGTGTACCATTACCACTGGTGTAGAGTAAGAACTTTGGCTAGGCCTAATTATGCCATCCTCTAACATTTCTTCAACCATACGCTCAATTTTACTCTTCTAGCCACAGGGGCATCTGTAAGGTATGATGCTAGGAGGAACACTTCCTGGAATTAATTGAATAACATGATCAAAATATCGAACAGGTTGAAGACCTTTTGGAATATCTTCAAATACCTTGGAATGCTATTTAATGACCCTTTGGAGATTTGGGGAAATAGGAGGCTTATGTGTTTGAACATCTAATGAGCATAATTGTGCAACTACACCTTGATGTCTATTTTTCATCAATTTTTTCATACCACTATTAGAGCTTATCACCTTTCTTGGTTTCCTTGTGATACCTTTTAACTCATATTCCTTTCCTTCCCATAAAAATTTCATGAAAAGCTTCTGAAAATTAAAATCCATAGTTCTTAATGATTGTAACAATTGAACTCCTAAGACAACATCAACACCACCAATTGGAATAGAAATCATTGGACTATTCTATACATATTCCCCCATAGTAAGATTGATATTATGGCATTTCCCTGATCAATTGATAGGTCCTTCATCTACAATCATTACTTGAAACTCCAGTGTTGGATATACAAAGCAATTGGGAACTTTTGCTAATTTACAGCGAATGAAATTATGACTACTACTAGAATCAATCAACATTGTTACCTTTTTATTTTTGATAAATCCTTCGATCTTGAGAGTTTGAGGATTACTAATTCCAACCAATGCATGACAGGATATGGTGGAAGTAATATGTTCTGAAGTAGTATCTTCTATTTCTTCATCTGGAGATGGTTCTTGTTCTTTTGGTTCTTCCTCTTCACAATCTAAGTAGAATAATTTATTCTCACCACACTTATGTCCCTTATTATACTTGCTATCACAATTAAATCCTAGGCCTTTTTCTCTTCTTTCACCTAGGTGTTGAGGTTTCAACAAAATAATGGTGAAACAATTAATAACCTAGGACTTCTACAACCATTAGACATACCTTGCCAGCATTGGGAGGAAGTCTCAATGGATTTTATCACAGGTATACCCAAGTCAGAAGGAAAGAATGTTATGATGGTGGTTATTGATAGACTCACGAAGTATGCACATTTTTTTCACTCTAGATCACCCTTTTAATGCAAGTACTATAGCTGCAGACTTTATGGAAATTGTTTAGAAGTTACATGGAAATCCAAAGATGATTGTAAGTGATAGAGATCAAATTTTCATTGAAATTTTTTGAACTGAATTATTTTCTTGTTGGCTCACAGTTCATCTTATCATCCTAAACCTGATGGGAAAACTCAGATAGTAAACAAATGTTTGGAAGGCTATTTTCATTGCTTTGTATATGATAAACAGACACAGTGGGTGAAATGGTTGTCTTTTGCAGAATGGTGGCACAATACTTCCTTCCATACATCATAAAAATGTCTCCATTTATGGCACTTTATGGGTACCAACCTCCATCTATCACATCTCCCTTAAAAGGAAAATATAAATTTCAAGTCGTAGAATATCACATAGAGCACCAACAAGAAGTTCTCCAGATACTTTAGGATAACCTGGCTATGTCAAAAACCAGGATGAGACAACAATATGATCAATGTCGCAGTGAAATGAGTTTTGAAGAAGGGGATTGGGCATTTCTAAGGCTACAATCTTACAAGCATATGTACCTTAAGAAACTAAATAAGGATAATAAATTAGCACCCAAGTATTATGGTCCTTATAAAGTGTTGCAAAAGATTGGTAGTATGGCTTACAAATTGGAGCTCCCTTCATCTTCAAGAGTACATCCAGTTTTCCATGTTTCTTACTTAAAGAAGGTAATAGGAGAAAAGATGCTAATTCAAACAATCTTGCCAGAGATTGATGAAGAAGGAAAAGTTATATTGGATCCTGAACAAATCACTGACACAAGGACCAAATAGCTACGAAATCGAGCTATTATTGAGTACCTCATCAAGTGGAAGAAATTACCAGTTGAAGATTCGACATGGGAAGATGAGTCCTTCATACAGAGGCATCTGTAACTAATCAAGTGTTGAGGACAACACTTGTCTGAAAGGGATGGGCATGTTAAGCCCTTAATGTGGGCACATTCCCCCCTATATTGTAGTGCATTACATTAGTTTTGATGTCAGCTTTGGTCCATTAGTTGTAATTGTCATTAGTATGGTTATATTAGTTACGTTGGCTTGGGTCAGTTAGTTGGAATTGTACCTCTTAGTATCCTATATATAGGAAGGATACCTTTTCATTTGGAGTATCTTGTGTTGTCTTGTCTTGTGTACTTAGTACATTGTATAAGGAGGTTGCCCCTTCGAAGAGGCTTTCTATTCATCTATTTTCTTCATTAAAGGAATGGAGTACTCTTTCTGATATATTTCCGCTCTTTTCATACTCTTTTTGGAAATTTGTTACATAACAATGAAAAATTATTTTATACATGGAGTATGTCTATGGAAAACTCATGAGATGGCCTTATAATATATATTTTTGAATCGATGCAAGGATTCATTGAATAAATGTGCATAAGTAAGTTATGTAAAGGTGTTGTTCTAAATTTTACAATGAACATTATAAACTAATCTTGTGAGTGAACATGGACAAGCAAGGAATTGTCTAAGGGAATATTGATGGTATCATTTACTTCTTGTGAAGAAGAATTGATCAGGTGACATCAAAAGAGTTAATGGTAATCATACATGTATGTAATGATTACACATCTTTTAATTTAAATGGAATTAAAAAATAATTCCTTAATTATGTTTTCATGTTTTAGTTAATATAGGATGATGACATTTGTTTTCGTCCATTAGATGTAGCTTGGGTGGTTGGGGGGAATCATTGTTACATTCCCTACCCAGTTTCAATTCTTGTAAGTGACATGATGCTCTTTTTGAGCCGCTATGTAATGATTGAGTGGATTGTGTAATCTGGCCATACCTTGATTCTTCGGAATAACAAGTGTTGGCATATTTTCAGGTGAAAAAAAAAGATGATGAAATTTGAATGCATGATACCCAAATAATGCTATAATAAATACATGAAGCTTTGAATATATAAAGATTGCCAGAAATCTATTAATTCATTCATGTGACAATAAATCATAAGGTAAAAGCATGGTAACGTGTCTCACTTTTTCCCCTTTTGTGGCGATGAACTTTATGAACTAATAATATGTTTTCATAAATCTACAATTCCATTAAGAATTCAATAATGGTGTAATGAAACAAAAGTTTTCATTGTGAATGAGCTTTTAAATTGTATTTTTTTCAAATTAAAAAATATTTTTATCTTATTTATTTCATTTTCTTTAAAGGTCATTTATTATTATTTCAGACATCTCATAAGTACTCACAAAACTGTGACCCTCCATATCCATCTTCATTAATTTTTTTAATTCCAATTTTTTTGAACATGTTTTTTATAGACACTTTTAAGATTGTTGTACATTTTTTAAATTTTGTATTATGACATATTTTAATTATTATTAAATTATTAATATAAATAATAAATTTTATGTGTATGTAAAAGTGAGACCCAAAAAACTATCATTTTACGACTTCAAAATCAATATTTTTTATATGAATATGGAAATTTAATATACAAGTGATAGTTAAAATTATTTTTATATATTTTTAGATACATTTTTAAATTTTTATAATAAATATTTTAAAGAAATTTATAATAACAAAATAAATTTATCTTGATGTATAGTGGGACACATTACCATGCTTTTACCCCATAAATAAGTTGGTTAAGAGGTAATAACACTAATGAGTGAGTATTTACATTCATGGTATCAATTTGTATACTGGTGAAAGTAAATTACATGTGAGATAAATTTGCATATGACCATAGTGTGTTGGATTCATAAAATGGTATAATGTTGCACAAGCATTTAATAATATTCCTACTTATAATCAAGTCTTGAAGTACAACCTCTTTGTTAACACTAAAGAACAAATTATATGCATGAATACTAATAAATTGTTCTGCTATTTTTAAAGAAAGTGCATACCAGTAAGGGAAAATTTGCAAGTACAAGATGGTTTAGATATGGAAAAAATAAAAAGTCCATAGAAAAGACCAAATTCTACAGTTGCAAGAATCAAATATGATGATAAATGAGATGATGCCTGCTATAAAATTAAAAGCACAAGAAGGATGTTGTTACAAGGATACTTGGCATCTCAAAAGTCGGGTGATTTGGATCAGTAGAGGTGATCATAATACTAAGTTTTTTCAAATATTTGCAAACTAGAGAAGAATTATTAATTCGATCTGGGAAATCAAGGATGCAAGTGGTGACCTAGACATATATTCCTTCTATTAAGCATGCTGATACTTCACACTTCTAGATGATCTATAAGCAAGAACTAGTGAGGAATTTGGAAGCACAATTAGACATCACCAAACTGTATCCAAAATTATTCTCTTATGATGAGGGTGATCGTATTGGAGATTCTATTTAATTAGACAAAATCAAGTGCATCTTAAAGGCCTTTTTGAAGGAGAAAAGTCCAGGACTTGATGGATGGACTGTGGAGTTTTTTCTCTACTTCTTTGATTTGATGGGACATGACTTGTTATAGGTGATTGAGGAGTCTCGTACTAAATATTATATTCCTAGGAATATCAACACTACTTATCTCACTTTGATACCTAAGAAGGATAAACTTGTTGATTTTAATGATTTTCATCCCAATTCTTTGTGAAATCTCTTGTACAAAGTGATCTCCAAAACCATTGCTTTAAGAATTGAACCTATTTTGGATAAATTCATCTCTATGGAACAGTTTGGTTTCCTCCACAACATGAAATATTAGATGTCGTAGGGGTTGCTCAAGAGTGTTTGCACTATGTCAAAGTCAAGGACATTCAAGCGTTTATCTTAAAATTGGATTTGATTAAAGCATATGATCATGTCGGTTGGTCTTTTCTGAGATTAGTCTTGCTGCAGATTGGTGTTCCTGTTGAGGTCACTAATTGGATCATGTCCTGCTTATCTTCATCAACTTAGGATGCTATGATTAATGGTTCGCCCACACATTTTTTCTCCAGCATCCGGGGAATTCGACAGGGGTGTCCCCTTTCACCCTTGTTGTTCATCCTCGTCATTGAGGGTTTGAGCAGGCTCATAAATGATGCAAAGTCGTCTTGCAAAGTTAAAGGTATAAAAATCTCCAGAGATTTATCTATTTCTCATTTGCTATTTGTCGATGATGTTATGATTTTTGGTTATGCTTCATTAAATGAATGGAATACCTATAAGGTTCTCTCGGATGTCTTTTTTCTAGCCTTGGGTATGGCTATTAGTCTCAGTAAGTCATGCCTTTTATACAAATGTCATGATTCTGGTTGCATGGAGAGCCGGAGGAACTTGTTTCCATTTGAGTTCGAGCACATTGATTCATGTATAAAATACCTTTAGTAATTTATCAAGCCGAACAACTATCGCTCGGAATAATGGAGATGGCTCTTACAGAGAGTTGAAAGGAGAATAAATAGTTGGGCATTTCACTGGCTCTCCATAGGTGGAAGACTCATATTGGCTCAATTGGTGATACAAAGTTTACCTGTGTATTGTTTTGGATTGATGAAGATCCTTGTTTCGGTTATGAAGGCTATTCGTAGAAAAATGTTCCATTTCATTTGGTTCAGGAAACCATGGTTGAAGAAATTCCACCTTTCCAATTGGCAGATTTTTTCATGGACAAAGAAGATGGGCGGGTGGGGTTTGATGCATTTAGAGTCTTTCAACTTGGCCATGAGGAAGAAAATTCTCTGGCAGGATTTAACTGATGGTGGTATTTGGATTCAGTTAATTAGACTTATATACTTGAAATATTTCTCTGTTATCCATTGGATTAGGAATCCTTCACTTGGTTATCGGGATGCTTCTATCATTTGGCACAACCTTATCAGTACCTATCATCTCATTGGCTTGTTTATCAGTTGGAAGGTTGGAAAAGGATCTGAAGTGTTTATCAGCATTGATCCTTACGTGGGTTCTGCAGATATGTATACTCTCCCTCTAGATATCTTGAAGGCTCTACATCATAGGAAAATTGTGTTACTTTCTCAAGCATTCCATTTTGGAAATGAAGTTGTTGATCCTCACTGGCTATCTGCACAAGAATTAGAGTTACCCGTCCATATCACTTCGAGATGGGACCGACATATTGATAACATCAAGTTTAGAGGGATTACACTTACAAATTCGAATGATACTTTGGTTTGGGATGCTGAGGAAACAAATGGTCTTTTAACTGTTAAGAAGGTTTACAATGTTATTCTGCACAAGTAGAGTATCCCGGAGCGTTACTGATGGCATAAGAAAGTATGGTCTTGGAAAATACCTCCGAAGTTGAAGTGCTTCATGTGGCTATGTTTTAAGGACAAAATTATTACTTGGCCAAACTTGATGAAGAAAGGTTTTCATGGGCCAAATATTTTCTTTCTTTGTAAGAGTGAGGAGGAAGATATTTCTCACCTTTTCATTCAATGCAGTTTCCTTAGAAAATATTGGTATGAATTATAGGTCTTCCTGGTGTTTTCTGATGAGTGGAGTGTGCTCACACTCAATGATTGTCTCTGGGGTTGGTTTCATAGGAAAGTTAAATTTAGGAACCTACCCTTATTTATGATCTGATCCATTTGGAATTGTCAGAACAAACAAATATTTGAGAATGTTCCTTCCTCCATTTTTGCAACTTCCAGGAAGATTATTCATGCTTGGCATGAGTACCATGTTCCTTTGGAAAGATCAAAGAACATATCAGTTATATTCCTTGTACTGGAGGATGGTACATCCATTGTCTATTTCGATGGTGCTTCTAAACATGGCATCTGCGGTGCTGGTATGGTGATTTACATTAAACACAACCATAAGATTCTCCTTAAGATGGTTGCTGGTTCGGGAAGCAACACGAAGGCTGAGATTTTGGCTCTGAGAAGTCTACTATGGTTTGCTTCAAAAAAGGGTATAATTGCCATGAAAGTCTTTGGGGATTCATAGGTTATTATAAATTGGGCGGAACAATACATGATATCAATGCTATTCTACTGCATCCTTGGATGGAAAATGTTGATACACTGATCAAATCCTTTCCTCATTTATCCTTCCATCATATTTATAGAGAGGCAAATATGGAATTTGACAGGTTATCTAAGGAAGCTATTGGTGCTATGGATGGATTCATTTTCTTTGAAGAATGTTTAGACAGTTTGCTAGTGGATACGTGGTATGTTCGATCTATTTATCTCTCTTTGCTTTAGGATCTATTGTCTGACCTGTCATGATCAGTGTTTTCTGTTTTTTAGATTCTTGTAGACTTTTGTATTTTTTGGATACTGTTTTTTTATGTGGGGATCGAGTATTATTATTCCTTTGCTTATTTGGTTTTCTTAGAATTGGGCGAAGGCCTGTACTAATCATTACTATGCATATCTTTGTAACTTTGATTTTCATGCTGAAAATAACAAGTTGTGGCTTTTTATTCCTTAAAAACAATTACATGTTAAGGAGGGAAATACTAGGCAAAAACCCTTTAAGGAAAGTGGACGAAGTATTGAGAAAATATTTTAACACCAATAATGGTAAATATAGGAATTGAAAGAAAAATAAATCCAATTAATCCACTTTTTTTGGTTTGGAGGACCCCAGAGATTGATGTAATCTAGGGTTCACTAACTCTTAACAATGGAAACGACAACACCATGGTTCTTATTCAAATTTTTTCTATACCTTGCAAACAATAAGATGAATAGGGTTCAAATCTTGAATTTTATCTTCAATCCCTTAAATGAAAAATTTAACCCAGTGTTTATGTTAAGAACATCGACCTAGGAATTGTTGAAATTTGGTTGAGATTTGATCTTTAATTGTTTTAGATGCAGAGAATTGAAGAAATGAGACAATTCAACCCATGAAATTCATACAACCATAACACAAGATATACCCTGGGGAAAATCCTCAAAATTATGAGAACAAAAACCCCAACAATTCTTCTGAGCATAATATAATGGTAGAGAATGCTTTCTTTTACAACATAGCATATTTATTTGATCACCAAATACTCTTGGTGAATATGCAGAAGCAATAGAGAAGAGAGATCAATTAGATGTGTGCCCAACACAACAATAATAAGCACGAACAATACCCTGCACAAAGAGAAGTGCCCTGCTTTCAATGGAGAAGAGAATACGCTTCACACCGGATTCATCAATCACATATAACATATTTATACATTCTTCTCTTCTATTTTTAACTTCTAAATTTAGGATGAAATCACCCTCAAACTGGATGTATTAATCTTGCATGCATAGGTGTTCCCCACTTCTCATGCAGTGATTTATCTCTCTGAGCTGTCACTTAGGATGAACTCGCCTCTTAAATGAAAGCTTTCCCACTTAGTTAGGTGGCTAACTTAAGTGTCGACATGCAAGTGTCACAACTCATGCGTCATCTTTTATTTTAACATAAGTGTCGTCATGCACTAACACTTAGTTAACTAGATCTTCTTTGTTGCCACTTAGTTAAATCTCTTTAACTGAAGTGTCGTCTTTTAGTTTAACTAAAGTGAAAACACTTTAGTTAACTAGTCCTTTTTATTTAACACTTAGTTAACTGAAATCATGTTGATTGATTTACATGAAGTGACCACTGTGAGTTCTTTAGTTAACTAAGGCATATCTTTAACTGATGCTTTAACTGAAGCATTGATACTTAACTGAAGCTTTAACCATTCAATTTCTCTTTAATTAGCTGAAGTGTCTGCATGGGAAATTTCGAATTCTCTTGATCTCTATGCTTTATCTTTTATTTCTTTATCTCTTACTGCATGGTCAATATGTGCTAACTTTAATTATCCATCCCATTACATTATACTAAGAAGAATTATCGGATGCTGTGATCATATTATATTATTCCATACCAAATGATCATATGCTAAAGTAATTCACTTTAGAGGTGATCAATCTCTAAAGGAGACTTAATAGCAATCTGGTGGTCATGGTTAATAATACATCACACAACATTAAATGCTTTTAACAAGTAAAGCATGACCTTTATACGGAAGGTCCACCTCTATACAGGAGGTCCATCTCATGGATACCTTTATAGAGAAGGTTCACACGATAATCATGACTTGACACACACAAGTTTGGAGCCTTGTCCAACAAGAATTTACAACATCATTAATTTGATCAATTACCTCTATATGGGAGGAATAACCTTTACACGGAAGGAAATCAAAGTGCCCACCTCTACATGGGAGGATCAACCTTGACTACACAAGATTGGTTTGGAGAATGTCTCATGACGCTGTATATTTAACAAGAATGTACTCGACTTAGTAACTATATGCTTGAAATAAATTTGATATATTTTTAACAAAATACATATTTATATGTAGCGAAACAATTTAAGGAATAAGTTCCTCCTATGCAAAAAAAGGGAATTGCAATGAATAAATAATGGTTCTTTAATCTCACTTCTTAGAGATCAAACAATAGGGAGCTTAAACGAGTAGTTAGTTATTGGCTCAGTCTAAAAGGTAGATAAGGAACCATTTTCTCTCAATTAATGCAAAGAGCTAAGTGAAGATTTACCTAGTAAGAAAGAAGAGGAGCAATAAAACTTGTATGTAGAACTCAACAATACTTTGGATCAAGTTGATTAGTACATCCTCCCTCCTCAACATGATAGCAGAGCTGAGGGCGGAAAAGAAAACCAAGGCATCGCTAAAAACCATAAAACAAGATAGACAATGTTGTCATGACGATACTAGGAGTGATAATCCAAAACACATCTCAAAACCCCGGGAAATTACCAAATTCACCCATCGACACAACTTATAATACTTGACAGAGTAAGGTATTTTCATTACACTACCTTTTTTTGTTTGCTAGTTTGTCCATGAATTGCGGGACTAGCCTTTGGTCTAACAAATCGTGACCTAGGGGCATATAAGCTCTCAAAATCACTAGGAGATTGCACCCGGCCTGGGCGACACCAACCATTACAATGGTTTTATTTTAAGTGTCTCCTCCCAGGTACCTTGCATGATTCAAACTCAGGTCTCCATGAAAAAATGAGGCTTGTCGAAACCAACCTTAGTAGCGAGATTTGAATTTTTCACTACACTTGTCAGCCCACTACTGTATTGCATTTACTTGCGACTATTATGGAAAGTCTACAATGAAACAATGAATCGGGGAATAAAAATCCAATAAATGTATAACCCGAGGTTAAGAAAAGGAGATATGTGACCTGAATGTATGAGTATGTTATAACCATAAATTGCATTCACCTCATAATATGCATGGCAATAATGAGTCTGAGGTAATATCAGATTATATACCATACAAATTATGGCAATGAGTATATTGTTTAAGGCTAGATACTTAGGACTATAATTACTTAAACAAATGTGTGTGTGTGTGTGTGTGTGTGGAATTTGAGACATGAATACTATTCCATAAGTTTTGTGTTACAATGCTACACATAGGGTTTGTATATGATATTTAAGTTAGGGTTGAATAATGCTATAATAAGTTCAGCCTTTGATATAGAACTATTATCTATTTTCCAAGATTTAAAATTACAATATAATGATTTAACTTTAGAAATAGACATGTGTATACTCATATTATCACTAACACTAATCTAACTAATCAAACCATGAAGATGATAATGCCACATTAAGCATGTGTTATAAATTAAGGATCAAAGATGACGTTACTTGCTTTGCATAAGGGTATTATATTTTATGAAACATACAACTCTTTTAGAAGAAATTAAAAAGAAGAAGGCATATCCTACATTTGCATCGATTTTCTAGATTTTAGATTTTGGGTTCATTATAACCTATCCCTAAATAAAGAAAAGTTGGATATAGTGACAAAGCACTATCAACAACTTTGCATTGTGGTAATTGATGAGGAATTCCTTCTTGGATCAACATTCATTTACCAAATGGAACAAATGATTGCGATAAATAAAGCATTGTCCAACAACATATTTCAGAAACATTAATATTCTATTCTATTTGGACCTGTATCAAAGCACAACTTGTCAAAGATTCTATAATCTTTGAAAACCCGATATTAAACAAGGATAAATTATCATATGATTTTTGGAAATATTTGGAGGAGCATAGTCGATGAGTCAACTCAGTCCTCTCGAATGACCACCCTATTGGTGGGCCCAATCTAGTCTAGTCAGTTAAGCTGAATACCAAGCTATTAGACAATTATAACTATCTAACCAATTGTACATCATAGACATATTTAGGTTGGTGTTCCAAGGAAAATACAATATTTTCCTCCATTGTTAAGTATGGTTCTGTGATATAATCTAAAGACTTGTTATTGGTGTGACCATTACTTCTTCCTTACTCTCTTTATATGTATATGCTCCATGTAGGATTATAGTTATTATGTGCTACTGGTAACCACATGTAATCCCTTAGATTACAACATTGGTTTCATTTCGATAGTATTGAACCAAGAAAAAGTATGAGCATATATACATAAATGTTTAATGAGGAGGAAATTCATGAATGGTGGAATAGAAAAGTTGCAAACTATATTCAGAATTATGTCAAAAGAAACAAGTTAACACTTGCACATGCCAGAGAAAGATTCTTCACCGAATCACATGAGAAATTTAAACAAATTATTCCTCAAGAAATTCCTTGATAAAATTCATGACTAGGGTAAACTATCATGAAGAAGCATTGTTGATGCACAAACTCAACAATGACGATTGAACGAACTTTATTGAGTGGGTCAAAAATATAGGCCAAGAATTTATCGAAGAGAAAGCAATAGAAGAATGAACATCATTTGACGACGTAAAGTCCATGTTTTATAACGATCTAAACGATATATTTTTCTGTACAATTCCTACTTTGATTTATAAATTCTTAATTGAGAAAGGTGTCAGCCATATAGTCGAGCCCCTCCCATCACTTGGTACTGGCTGTACAAATTGGGAACAATGAAAAAAAGACTAGGAACGATTTTTTAACGAAAGGGAGTGGGAATACTTCCTCTGCAAATGACCCTAATTGCTTAGCCTGACCCCCTCAACCAACAATAATTTAGGTCGGAAATGGGGGGGTCTTCGACCATGCAACGAGAATGAGTATATAGTGCTAGTTGATGAGCGAAGAAGCAAAGAATCTAGTGAAGGTTCAAGCACAATTTCAATGAAACAAGATGGCTAGTCATAAGTACACAACCAATATTCAAAAAATTGAATGGGAGAAACGAGAGAAGCAATGGGAAGATATTAAGGACATTATAATTCCACTCCGGAACAAAATAAATTTGAGAAATATGGTAGAGAAAGTAGAGCATCCAAAAGGCATACCTGAGTCAAGGGAAATTCGACTAGAGAAGACAAAGGATGAGGCTCCAACACCAACTGAAGAAACACAAGCAGTAGAGGTAGGCTCAAGATCCCTACAAATTGTAGTCCTAGAGAGTATGAGTTTTCTAGACTCGATATTAGTACTGTCAAGGCTTGTGTCCCATCTGTAAGAGAAATTGTTGAACATGACTTGCACATTGGACCTGAGCAAGGAAACATATGGAGTCAACTATACAACTATGGATGAATAGTAGAACGAATGATGATTCATATATTGTTACAATGTATTTGGATCACTTTTACCCACGATTTCAGAATAAACAAATTCTACCTATTCTATTCAGATCGCATGGAAGCAACCCCCTTGCGAGCAATAATATCGATTGAAGTTCACAATCCACGGGTTTTTCTACATGATGATGAAACATAGTTAGAATAAGACTGACTAACGTGCTACCAATCCCATCAATCAAAAGTAAGTACTCCACATCCCAATATTCTCTCTCTAATAATTACCCAACTTCAAAATACTCCACAAATGGCTTACCATCACTCACCATCACTCAGTTCACATCCCACTCGATGAGGGTTCACATCCCACTCTATGAGGGTGATGAAGACCCTGTACGACATTGTATTTTATGTGAACCCTTATGGGAGGCCAATCTTGTCATTGACGACGGGAGACAAATGGCACAGTTTTCCGATGCTCTTTGGAAGTGAGCACTCATGTGGTACATGCATACTGGAAGAACGAATGATATAAAGAAAATTTTTATTCCTTCTTCCGAAAGAAAGATAGTAGGCATCAAGAAGATAAGAAGATTAAATAGATCACAAAAATTCCTTGAGAGACATTAGATAAATACGACAAAAGGGTCAAGGACCTCCTAATCTAGATATCATATCATATTGATCAAAACCTTCTAATACAATGGTTCATCACGAGATTTCTATATAAAAACAAAACACCATTAAGACTTCATGAATTTTTGACTTACGACTTGATGCTTTAAAGAAAGCACAACATATTGAGTCTAATGATGATTATCTAGTAGCACCTGTCGACATGAGGCTATAAGAAAAGATTGAAATTATGCAAACGTATATTTGCACCCTCACTTTAAGAAATGAAAACGTGTGGTGTATGACTTGCTTGATGGAAGGCCACACCAAATACAACTGCCGACTACAAGAAGACATATGACAAGATGTCTAGGTTATTCACACTAAATATGATTGTGATATATTCACCTAAAAAATTATTTTATCAGCGTATAAAAGTAATACAAGAAGGATATTCTTATTGAGGGGCCATTGTGTGCCTATGAAGGTCCATAAAAATTGTGCAAACAAAATGGAAATAGTTGGTATTGGTGCCTTGAATGATCCTTTAGATCAAGTATGTTTCCTAGGCACATGAAAGGCTAAAAGGAACCCCAATCCACCACTACTCCTTCATTCATTGCAAGCAAATGACCCGTCGTTTTAGGAATCTGAAAGAGGTTTTTGTGAACAATGTATCTAGTTTCATACATGTGGTTTTGGTTTCAATTATTGACCAATGTGCAGACTGTGGCGTTCATTTTACTAAGCAGTTCATAGTTTCACTATGAGCATAAGTTGTTGGAAAGCTAGCATGTTGGCAGATTCATTGCAGGCAAACAAACCATCATTTTAAGAATCTCAAAGAGGTATTTGTGAACAATGTATATAGCTTCAGACCAGTGGTTTTGTTTTCAATAATTGACCAATCTGTAGATTGTGGCATGTATTTTACTAAGCAGTTCATAGCTTGAATCTGAGCATAATTTGTTTGAAAAACTGCCATACTAGTAGATTCATTGTGGGAAAATGACCCATCAATGGATGTTGGAGGCATGTTATCAATTATGCAAATAGTTTCCGGTGTTCCCTTAGCGAAGAATAGGTGATATCCTAGACTACTGGGACTAACAACCCAACCTGAGTATTTGTCATTTTTCATTCTTCTAAGTTAATTTCTTACAATATATTTGTTTAATTGTGAACTCCACACATATTTGATAGTGACTATATTTGGTTCCATTGAGTTGAATCTTGCTTGACTAAGATGTGGCTCCTCTTTTGAGTTTGACAAATGGAATTTTATTTTTTACCAGTAAGAGGTTATGTTCATTCACTTACCTAGAACCAGAAAGTGCTTTGTTTCAAGAATTCTCCACACTATATGTTCATTCACTTACCAAGACCACAAAGTGCCTTGTTTCAAGAATTCTCAACACTATATGCTATGCGATGGTCTAGGGAATTGCAATTGTTAAGGATTACATCATTTCCATTATCATCATCATTAGTATTGTGATCATCATCATCATTGTTATCATCACCATCATATAATCACACTGTCATCCTCATCATCAGCATCAATGTTATCATTGGCATTGTCATCATTAGCATATTCATCCTCATCATCATCATTGTCATCATCATCACCATCATCATCATCACATAATATCATCATCATCGTTAACATCATCAGTTTCATTGGCATCGTCGTCATTATCACCATCATCATCATCATCACCATCATCATTGTTGTTGTTAGTGTCATCATCCTTGTCATAATTGTCATCATCATGAGAATTGAATTTTTAGAGGTGGTTGTTAAAAAACCACCTCCAAATGTTAAATTCTCATGACTTTTAGGGGGGTTGTCAAAAAACCACCACCCAAAGTCTAATTCTCGTGACTTTTATTGGCGGGGGGGTTCTAAAAACAGCCTTGAAAAATAAATTTAGGGGCGGTCTTTTTAAACTCACCCCAAAAAGTCATCAGAATTGGATTTTTGGGGGTGGTTTTTAGACAAATGCCCCCAAAAGTCTAATTCTCATTACTTTTTTTTTTTTCGGGGAAGGGGGGGGTGTTTCTAAAAAATGCCCTCAAAAATACATTTAGGGGTGCTCTTTTTACAGCTGCCCCCAAAAGTCTTTAAAATTAGACTTGTGGGGTCAATTTTTAGATAATCTTCCCCAAAAATCCAATTCTCATGACTTTTTTGGGGGAGGGTTCTAACATGACTGCCCCTAAATGTATTTTTGAGGGTGATTTTTAGAAACCCCACCCCCCCAAAAGTAATGAGAATTGGACTTTTGGGGACGATTTTCTAAAACCTCCCCCAAAATTCCAATTCTCATGAACTTTTTTTTTTGGGGGGGGGGAATTAAAATGCCCCCAAAAGTCTATTTCTCATGATTTTTTTTTTCGGGGGGGGGGGGGGGGGGGGGTTCTAAAAAATGCCCCCGAAAGTCCAATTCTCATGAATTTTTATTTTTATTTTTGGTGGGGGGGGGGGGGGGTTCTAAAAATTGCTTTAAAAAATACATCTAGGGGCGGTTTTTAGAACCCCCCTCCAAAAGTCTCGAGAATTGGACTTTTGGGGTAGGTTCTTAAAAAACCGCCCACAAAAGTCAAATTCTCAAGACTTTTGTGGGGGGGGGTTTAATAATTGCCCCTAAATCCCTAAAACAATTTGGGGGTGGTTTTAGCAAGACTGCCTCAAGCCAAAACCACCCCTAAAAAGGTAAATTCTTGTAGTGTTATTCAAGATATTTATAAATTTTGGCAAGATCCTATGCGAGGCACTCTAACTGGAGGCATGATAAAGTATACATCTTGTTTTCTATTCGTTAAAGTAGAAAATTTTTGTTAATGTACTTGAATGTTTGATATGCTTCATAGAAGTAGTTTTTTTTTAAGCAATTTTCTTGCATTTGACTTGAAAGCATGAAAGACATATACTTTTAAATTCTTATTCCTTCGAATTTGCTTTCAATTTTCTTGTTTATGTTCCTATCTAGTTTCCTAGGTTTTGAAATTGAAATATGAAAGCATATCGATTCTCAAGGAATTGTTAATATCCTTCTTAAGGAATATAGGACACAAGCCGGGAGTATAATATTTCATTGGTAATAATTTCAAGAGCAATATTACTTGGTTGTTTTCATTGAAGCTATGCATTTGGCTAGTTTATCATTGGTAGGTTCCGGGTTTGAATCCCCCTAGGTTAGGTGCACTAGTATTTTATAATGGACTTATTAGGGATGCCAACCATGAATATGGGGAAAGCATTGCTTGGGATTCCCAAATAGATTTTTTGTTTGGAAAAAATTTTGGAACCCATCCTAATAACTTGCTATTCTAGTTTTAAGGATTTAGAATTAACAACTTCGGTATTCTCCAGAGATAGAGTAAGTGCCATCAGCTTTCAGGTTTGAATCCCCTATGGGTTAAATGCATTAGTATTGCCTAATGGGTTTATTTGGGATGGAAACCATGAATATGGGGAAAACATCCCTTGGATTTCCCAGGCATATTTTTTGTTTGAAAAAAATATTGGAGCCTATCTTAGTAACTTGCTATTTAAATTTTCCTGAATTTGCAATTAACAACTTCGGTATCCTTCATAAATGGAGTAGGCAACGGGAAGCTTTATCAATTTCTATTGTACAAGTTAGATGCTATTTGCAATGCGATTGTTTTCTGGATCTACAAATCACTCTTGTTTAGATAACCACCAATTATATAGATGTTTATATTACTCTGAATGTTATATAATTAAGATTTAGTTGAGCTTGGTGCGAAATCAGTTCTAGAGCTAGGCACTTAGAGAAAGAAGAGATACACATTTGGCTTTTAGATAGGCACTTCTAGTTCATTATCTTCTTTTAATTGAGGTTTGATCTCATCTTTGAATAAAGGATCGATCTAAAAGGTTGATTCCACACTAATCCTTGGTATCTACATTGGATGAATTCTTTAATCCCGTTTACCTACATTTGTAGTCATATTTTGGACATTGATAAAAATATATTATCTTATTATCTATCTTGAGACAACTAGCTCAATATAGTGGATTGATTTTTTGAGCTGATAATTTCATGCCTTTGCATTTCCTAAACCAAATTATCAACCTCCAATGACTTTTGTGCTTGTACGAAAGTGTTACCACACCATACTCTTTGCAAACAACTACTAGGATCGATATGGCACAGAGAAAAGTTGAAACATATTGCCAGGTAAGGAGACAATTGTTGTTACATGCATTCCTCTTAGTTTCCATGTATTATCTAAGACTATCTTTTATTGATCATAATCTTATTGTAACCATCCTCGTCTAGTGCCTACCATCCTTTTTGATGATCTATCAGGCACTGTAGTGGACTCTAAAATTTTCCATTCCATAGAGTTTGAGTTTTACCTTTGAAACCATGCTCATATTTAGGTACCATTGATATTTTATCTAGAATTTGATTGTATAGTAGGCTGATATCTTTTGCGATTAAAATGTTTTGTTGTCTAAAACATTTGGACTAGAAGGCTAATTGATCCTTATTGATAATGTTACAGGAAACTAGCAGAGTTGGCCATTCTCATCTTCTTTGGGATCAAAACAAGTTTACAGCTCATCGATTGTAGTCCTTTAGTAAGATTTTACCTTACACACAGATCTCTAACTCATCCTCTATACTCATGCATTGTGTGGATAAGATAACCTGTCACCAGTTTTCAAAATTTGTTTAAGTTGAACATGGAAAATTTTATAGTTTCAGTTTTCTATTTTCATGTTTAGGCAGTGGGATATAAATTCGGAGTTCTAGGTGAATCCTAATTAATGTTTCAAAAATAGTTATTTAGCAATTATTGCTTTCTAAATTAGTGAGACGTGTGTTCAATATTAACGAATACTGGCCATATCAGAATAATTAAGCATATCCATAATCTATGTAATTCATGTGCTCTAAGCTTACTAGTGATATTACTCTCATACATTACCTACACTGGACATGTCGTCTTATATTCTATGAAACCAATATCATATGCTACTTAATGAGGTAGTCAAGTCATATCCATTGTGAACAAGTAACGGTTTGGTCATTACAAGTGGTAAAATGAAGTCCTTAACTAGTAATATTTGCTAAACCTAGATCTCTACCTCATCCTCCATGCACATGCATTGTGTAGATAAGATAACCTGTCACCAATTTTCAAAATTTATTTAAGTTGAATGTAGAAAATTTATAGTTCCAATTTTCTATGTTGATGTTTAAGCAATGGGATATAAATTGTGAATTATAGGTGAATCTTAATACTGGTTTTGAATGTAATTTCATTGATTGATAAAGGATATCTAAATATTTCTTATTTTCTTTGCTCATTTAGTTGAAAACTAGCAGCTCGTTTTTGTGCTTAAAATTTAAACAGTTCTAGAAAAAACAAACTCATATATATTTGATTGGGATCCTACCGACTTTTATTGGTTTTCTTGTGGCATATATGCAAGATGTACACACTCACTTTCTATAAGTAAGTTCCCAGTGCTAAATCATGACATATACTTTGTTCATATACACGAAGGCTATTTTTGATATATATTTGGTTTTTTATATACACAGTTCAACCTGCATACTATGCCCATCTCACTACATTTTGAGCTCAGTTTAATATGGAGCCAGAAACATCAGAAAAAGTGAAGTGAGTCATTTTTTATTGTTAAAATTGGTCCTAAGTTCTATATATGCCATCCCTTTGTTTAGTTTAAGTACGTGCAATTGAGTCAAAGCCTATATTAGACATCAAATTGTTTGCTTCCATATAGCTATTTTATTGCAAAATTTTGTAATTGGACCTATGTAATTGGATTTAATTCTTTAAAAATGTTAATTCCACTTTGATTTTTGACTCTTTTTTTGAATGATATCAAGATATTTTGTTGAAAAAGCAAGAATTTTAAGATTAGCTTGTTGGATATCTATGCTTGTGTTGATAATTCTTAAATCCCTTGTTATGTTCATGACATTTAATGGTATTCTAAGACCTTTGGTTTAGGAAGCGGGAATTTTAAGATTAGGTTTTTGTATGGTATTTTTAGGATATAATCATAATCATATTGATAAGGGCCATTAATCTTAGGACAAGTTAAATACTAAAATGCATATGGATGAAATGGGACATTGTATAGAGGACGGGATTCTTATTCTGTGTATGACCATGACCATATATTGCTAAATGTGTTTGGTTATAGAACAAGCTGAATATTAGAATGCAGATTGTTGCAGTTAGACATTGCCAACTTGATTTTTGGATTTAAAATCTCTATTTTGATATTGTGGTACTTTGTATGTTTTTTTTATCAAATTAATTTAAGATATTTCATTTAGAATGGCTTGGCTTGGAATTGTGATCTCTCTCTCTCTCTCTCTATATATATCTTCCGAATGGAAAATATCCATCACCCTAAATAAAGGGTGAACTTGAGAGCTTACATCATGGCTACAAGATTACCATTATATCACTTATACAGTTTACATATCAAAAATGGAATCCAACTCTGTATGATAGGATTATCTTAATATTGCTTATACAATTTACATATCAATAATGGAATCCAACGCTATCTATCAGTGTCCATCCATGTTCAGTCTAAAAGTTTGCCAAAAGTGCTATTCTTGCAATACAAGTACATTTTTAAAATCACATAAGGATCCGTCCCAAAATAGCTGCGCTCGGGGATATGCTTCTATTTTAATTCTCTTCATTCTCCATATACATTGCTAGTACTGGTACATCCGTTTCACTTCTCACTTGCATCTGATCCTGGAGAACTTAAAACAAAGTGGTGAAGTGATTCAGTCGCTAACCCTTGCTGAATTCCTCCACCTTGATTAATCCTGGATGGATAGCCAAGGCCTTTTACGAGAGGAGGTTTGCTTCAAAATTCATTTCTCTATAGATATGTTTGAAAGATATTGATTCAAAGAAGCTTAGTTCATGTTGGATATCTCTCAGAAGGTGATGCAATTGAGGTGTGTGAATATGTGATTCACCCTTGGCCCAGTCTATGACCATTTTAGAATCTCCAAAAAGCTGTAATCGCTGCATGCTTTTTCTTTGTGCGATTCTGAGCACCACCCATAGAGTTGTCAATTCCACCTTACTATTGGTAGCTCTTCCTGGTGCATCTTTGATGCATAATTTGATATCTTCATATAAATGTAAGACCTCTCCTGCTCCCCCTAGAAGTGGAGTGCCTTGGATGGCACCATCGAAGAAGGCCCAAGGTTCATTCTTGTTGATGAATGGGGGAATGATTTCTCTCTCTTTTCCCATGTTTAATAATTGTCTTATGCTCTTGTACTCTCTGCAATAACATGACAGAAATACAGTCTGTTGAATACCTTCTATTTTTGAAGATTGTTTGATTCTGTGCCTCCCAAATAGTGTAGACAAAGAGGGCGGGGAATGCATCGAAATTCTGTACCTCTTCTGATTTCCACCACTTCTGTTCTCTTTGTTCCAGCGAGTCCTCTTTCGTCATGATCCTTTCTCTAACCATTTTGCTGGAAATGTTGTCCCAAACCTCTCCTGCGAATGGACACAAACTAAATAAGTGAGAAGAAGATTCCTTGTTTGAATTACATAACATGCATATGATTGGCCCTTGGAACCCTCTCTTGATTAGATTTTCCCATGTTAAAAGTTTATTTTTTAAGGAAACCCAAAGGGTTATGATTTTTTTTAGGGGACTGTGGCTTTTCCAGAGGCATTTCCACCACCACTTTTTCTCTCTTGAAAATGACTCCTGAGAGACTGCATCATATCCAAGTTTTGCTTCATAATCTCCATTTATTCCATTTTTTTTCCACGCCAAATTGTCATTTTCTCCTTCTTCCAGGTGGATGAAGTTTGCAACCAGTTTATTGACGAATCTATTCCATTCCTTTGCTACCCTACCTGTTAGGGATAAATCTTGAGCTGATTTTTAGCTGTTCCTTCCTCTTAACTTTGTTTGATGAACTTGAGTGTCTGCTAGAACTAAAATCTGGCTATGTCTTAAGTTCATTTTTAGGTCCTCTGACAATCTATAATCGTCGCCAGCTCCTACCCATGGATCTTCTACGATTATTACTTTTCTTCCATCTCCTATCTGCCAAGCTACCTAATTGCCGATTATGGGAAAGGCCAGGGCAATCGCTTTCCATCCCATTGACCTGTTTTTGAAGGATTTAATTTGACAGTGGAACCATACATCTATTGGGGAATTATTACAGTATTTGGATCTGATGACTCTCCCCCACAAGGAGTTTGGCATATATATATATAATTTATTTTGTTCATGTTAAAATGGAGTTTGGCATATATATATATAATTTATTTTGTTCATGTTAAAATTTTCATTTCTTCGTGATACGTTTAAGGGATTGTTGTTATGTGTATGATCATGATTGCATGTTGAAAAGTGTGTTCGGTTTTACATAAGTAGAATGCTAGAATATAGATTGGTGAAGTTGGACATTGTTAATGTGATTTTTGGATTTAAAATACTTGCTTTGACATTGGTACTTCCTTTGTATGTTTTTTTGAACAAATTGATAAAGATATTTGTTTTATAAAGAATTGGAATTTTGTTATTAGACAATGTTCTATATATTGCATTGGTAAGTTGATATTGCTAAATTGCAATCCTTTTTACCTATTTTTTTGGTTGACTTAGTTTGATTGGATTCATGTTGGATTGGATGATCTTCCATATTAATAAAAATATTTGTTTTCAACAAGTTGAATATTAGAATGAAGATTTTAGTGGTTGGGCATTGGCAATTTGATTTTTGGATTGAACCTTTCAATTTATGTTTAACCCTCTTTGATGGGTGATATTTTGATTTTTCAGTCTATTTAGTTCATCTAACCCTCTTGGTTCATCAGTCTCTTCCTCTTCAAACTCTTGTATGATATCCAACCCTTCTAGATCTGTTAATGACACTCCCCTACTACCCATTCAATCTTGCCAATTTTCCATTCTTGTACGCAAATATTGCCCAAGTAATCGACTTCTACAAATGAATGACAAAATGCTTCTCAAATCAATATGCTCATCCCACAATAGTCATAATATTTGCTCATGGCTCCAATTAACTAGTTCATTAAAAAAAAACCAAAAATACATTTCCCCTTTGCAACTATTAGTATAATAGATCATCTTGTACTAGCACATGGATCTTAAAAAAGAATTGTAAATAATATTCTTTCAAGTTGAGGAAGTCTTGCTTTTATCATATCAACACTTATAAGTACCTCTATAAGTAGGGAAAACCTTGCCGAATCTTACTAATTCTTAAATTTTCAACCATAAAATGTTTGGTGATTTAAAAAAAAAATAAAAAATTCCAAGGACTTTATATAGTTTTTGGATAATTTTGGCTATTTTTAGAGTAAAAAAAATTATCCCATGGAATTTGGGCGAATCATCTATGAAAGAAAGCCAAATTGGCAAATATTTTTTTGGAAACAAAGTTGAAAAATAGTCCATGGTCTAAATTTTGTCCCTAAAATTTTCCTTGCCTATAAGTACCACTAGACACCTATACATCTATCTCTACTATCTTGCAAAAGGGTTTAAAACTTTGTAGATTGAGGATCCATAGCCTTAAAAATCTACCTTTTTTTGGTTAATAGATAGATTGCAAACAAAAATTCAATGTCATTCTTGCTTATGTTATGTATTTTGCATAAATCATTATTCGACTTAATAGAAAAAAAATACATATCACATTTTGGATTTTTCATCTTCTTCATTTAAACAAGATTGATTCAAAGTTCAAAAAAGTGTACAAGGATTTGATAGGCATTGAATTCAAAAAGACAAAGTGTGGACTTAAATTGGAAGCTAATGAGCCTAATCAAGCTCACTGTCACATAAATAAGCTAGGATTTGACAATACGAAAGAAAGAAAACTCACAAACAAATGGTGTGTTCTTCGCTTCTTTTGTTCAGTTATAGTTGATATTGTGTTGTTTGCTTCCTCTTTGGCCCACGTATGTTTGCATAATCTTGTGGTGGAAGCATGGATTTTAAATCCTAACTTGCCTATTAATATTTATTGGTACATATAAAAAAAGCATTTGTTTAAAAGGAAAACATGCTATGAATTCTAACGAATCCATTGAAAGAATATGTGCATACATAAATTATTTTAATCCTTCCCAACATTCAACAAAAGCTTGTGAACATGATGTAGGTTGCTGGTTTTTTATCTAAATGTCACATCCCCTTCCATCGATCCGACGCAAGGGAGGAAACATGACTAACATTCCGGGGCTTATTTGGAGAAACTCAGCCCCATACATTACTAAAAAATTCATAATAAATAAAAACTTATGTGTGCAGATTCATACTTTAAATAAACACAATGGAATGATACACTATCCACACACAATTGTATCATGCATTCAACATATAATCATAACAATCATCCAATTAAACATTGCAGAAAGAACATAGTATGAATATAATTTAAACCTCAGAGAATACTTATCTTCAAAATGAATTGTCCAAGCAACTGGCTATGTGAGAGAAACGTTCCACCCAACCATAGGTCTCTGTCCATCCTGTATTCTTTCAGCTGAGAGACCAACCTGGAGCTAGGATGTGTATCCACTAAGGAGGAACTAAGCAGGCTCGCTCATAGCCATGGTTTCACAGCAATAGTCATGCTAAGCCAACACACAGTTGGGTTTATCAAGTATGCAAGAGACAAAGGAGGAAGATGCTAAGCTAGTGATCTCAACCACAAAGCTACATGAATCTCAAGCTAAACTCAAACAACCTCGGCACCCACAATACCTACCACACCCAACACAAGGAAGGTCCCCTTCTCTGTTGCACAGTTCCTCAGGAGTCCCTTCCCTCCAATGCTCTTCAGGGTGGGCATAGAAATGTCCAAGATGATAAATCCTTGAGATTCTAGCCTTCAGTGGGTTTTTCAAGCAATCCCAAACTCTGTTCTTTCATTCATGCTTGGATTCTTGCGATTCGGTGACCAAATGACTCAATCTCGTAATTGGATTTTCGGGCTATCAAAACTGATTTTTTCGATGGATTTATGGGTATCTAAAACTCTCAAATTAGCCCCAAGGTTCATGTCTATGGATTCCCCATTGGATTTCATTGTCAACACGAAATTCTGGGTGTTTATGGCACTTCAAAATGTGGGTTAACGCAAAGTTGCGATTTTTGTTTTTTCTCACCGTTTGGTTTGTGTAATGGATGAAAACTGAAGCTTAGA
Source organism: Larix kaempferi (assembly GCA_027924585.1). Lineage (NCBI taxonomy): Eukaryota > Viridiplantae > Streptophyta > Pinopsida > Pinales > Pinaceae > Larix > Larix kaempferi. The sequence goes on along the minus strand of BSBM01000802.1, from coordinate 5,425,525 downwards.
TCCTCAACAATGGAACGGAAATGAAGAAGAATGAATTCCCATGAGGTAGAGTGACTTGTGGGTCAAGAAAATAGAGCCCATACCTGCCATATGAATTTATGGGATGCCCATGCTCAATTGAAGCCATGGACTGATTTCTTCAACAACTTTCTTACACATAATTAAATGTCAGCAAAGAAATTCAAATGGGTTCACAAGATGAAATTTGACAGCATATGGTTCAACCCCACAACCCCCTCACCACTCCCTAGTGGATACAAATGGCCCCCTCTAATTAGTTGCTCCCATAGCCACTTTTAGTATTTTATTGCAATATTAAATATTCACATCAATTTACAATATTTCATGGCTTAATAGCACATGGATACCATAATATCAAATACTTGCCTTTCTAAATAAAAACCAAGCATACACTAGCAGGGCCTTGGCCTTGAGTTCCACACTAGGGAAACATACATCGCATGTATTCAATATTTACATTAAAATCCAGTATATCATAAGGGTCAAAATGGGGGTATTACATTCCCCTCCCCATTAGAACAAAACCGTTCTCGGTGTTCTCAAAACTGAACAAAAATGGGAATGTCTCTCTCATGACATCCTCTAGCTCCCATGTAGCCTCATCGCGACTAAGGTGCTCTCATTGGACCTTTACCTGCCCGATGGCTCTGTTCCGGAGCAATGTGACATTTTTTGTCGAGGATGCACATAGGTTCTACTTGGAACTCTCTCTCGGGTTTCACTTGTATCACATTCCAATCATTCATATGATTAGGATCATGTACATACTTCTTAAGAAAAGATACATGGAAAACATTATGAGCTCTTATGTTAGTAGGCAATGCAACTCTATATGCAATTGGTCCTATCCTATCAAGGAATTCAAATGGCCCACAATATCTTGGTTCCATCTTGGCACAACTCCCCAACTTCAAGGAAATTTTCTTTTGTTTCACCCTCAAATAAACATGATCCCCAATCTTAAATTACTTATGCACTATTTTCAAATCTGCATAACTCTTTCGCATGTCCTGAGCTGCCTTTAAATTCTTCCTGATCTTAACAATTTCCTACTCCATTTCCTCAATCATTTCTGGTCCAAACACTACCTTGTTCACCAGGTTGTCCCAAATCATTGGAGTCCTGCAACCTTTTCCATATAATGCCTCAAATGGACCGATTCCCAATGATGCTTGATGTACATTATTATATGCAAATTCTACTAAGTGTAGGTAATCCTCCCACTTGGACATGGGTTATGCATCACATACATTCTCAGCATATCTTCAAGAATATGATTCACCCTCTCAGTTTGGCCATCTGTTTGAGGATGATATATTGTACTGAAATTTAATCTAGTTCCCAGTTCCTGAAACAATCCTTTCCAGAAATTGGAACTGAACTTTGTATCACGATAAAAAATTATTGCCTTGGGAAATGCATGCAATCTGAATATCTCTCTGATGAAAATATCTGCTATGTCATTAGCCTTGTGAGTGGACTTGACTGGAATGAAATGAGTTACCTTTGATAGCTTTTCCACCACTACCATGATTGAATCATGCTTCTTCACTGGCATTGGCAGACCTATTATAAAATCCATAGAGACCACTTCCCACTTCCACTCTGGAATGGGTAAGGGCTGCAACAATCCTGCTAGATGTTGATGCTCTACCTTGAATTGTTGGCACTTTTGACACCTAGCAATGTACTCAGCTATGTATTTCTTCATACCATGCAAATAATATTGCTTTCTTGTTGTTGTTATTGTCTTTTGATATCTTGGATGTCTAGGGTATGGCATTTGATGTATTTCATCCATCACAAGCTTCTTCAAATATGCATTATTTGCAATATACAATCTAGTACCTTGATAAATGAGAACATCATCATCACCCAGCTGATATCTTGCACATGCTTCATCCACATTACTCTGCAACAATTTTTTTTAATTTGAATATAAGTTTCATCCCTAGTTTGAGATTCTAGAACTCTTGCCTTCAAATTTGATTTGCACATACTTAATGCTGCAACATGAAATTTTCTGCGAAGAGCATCTGTAAAATTATTCTCTTTCCATTTTACATGCTTAATTTCAAAATCAAATTCAGAAAGAAATTCCATCCACCTAGCTTTCCTAGCATTCAAGTTTGGTTGATCAAACAAATACTTCAAGCTCATGTGTTCTGTCCTAAGCTCGAATCTTCTTCCCAACAAATAATGTTTCCACATCTTGAGAGCATGCACTATGGCTACTAATTCTAAATCATGCGCTGCATAATTCTTTTCTTGCTCTTTTAATTTCCTTGACTCATAGAAAATCACAAATACTTCTTGCATGAGCACTCCACCTAGCCCTTCAATGAAAGTATCTGTGCACACTACAAACTCCTTCCTTGGATCTGCTATCTTCAAAACATGAGCACTAGTAGGTAACTCCTTCAGCTACTGAAATCTTTTTTCACATTTTTCAGACCATACAAACTTGACATTCTTCCTCTACAATGAAGTGATTAGATGAGCTATCTTGGAGAAGCCTTCAATAAACCTTCTATAGTATCTAGCAAGACCCATAAAAGATCTAACATCTGAAACATTCCTTGGAGTAGGGCAATCTATTATGGCTTCAATATTTTTTGGATCCATACCTTCTTCTGAAATAACATGATCCAAATATTGCACCTTCTTTTGATAAAATTCACACTTGATTAAATTTGTGTACAGCTGGTGTTCTCTAAGGACGTGCAACACCATCCTTCGATGCTCCTCATGCTCTTCTTCATTCCTTGAATAGACAAGTATGCCATCCAAGAACACAATCACAAAATTATCAAAATATTTGTTGAATACACTATTCATGAGGCACATGAATGTGGCAGGTGCATTGGTAAGACCAAATGGCACCACAGTGAACTCATAATGACCATATCTAGTTATGCAAACCGTCTTGTGAATGTCTTCCTCCTTAATCCTCACTTGATGGTAGCTAGACTTCAAGTAAATCTTGGAAAACACTTTAGCTTCCTTCATTTGATCAAATAAGTCATCAATCCTTGGAAATGGATACTTCTTGTTGATTGTCACTTTATTAAGCAACCTGTAATCAATACACAACCTCAAGGTTCCATCTTTTTTCTTAACAAATAACACTGGTGCTCCCCAAGGAGACACACTTGTCCTGATATACTTCTTGTCCATTAATTCTTGTAGCTACATCTGTAACTCTACCAATTCTGGCATGATCATTCTATAAGGAGTTGTCGAAACTGCCGCTGCCCCTAGGACAAGATCAATGGTAAAATCAATATCTCTCTTTGGTGGCACTCCTGGCATTTCATCTGGAAACTCATCTTTGAACTCATACAATATCTGGAAGTCTTATATCCTTGGTCCTTTGTACTATGATGAATATGATATATGAACTGCATATAATTGGCAACCATTCTTATAACAAAATTTCAACTATAAGGTTGAAATATGTCTTACTGAAACTTGCTTGGGAATTCCTCTTACTAATCTCGGTATTCCCTCTTCATCACTCCATTCAAGTGCTCTTTCATAACAGTCCAACATGGCTCTATGTCTTCCCAACCAATCCATGTCAATTAAGGCATCATAAGATCCTAATGGTAGTACATTTAATTATGCATGTGTGTGGAGTCCATTCAATTCTGTGGGGCACTCCACCACTACTTCACTTACTTTTCTCTTGGTCCCTATGGCTAATTGAAATAGCAAGACTTACTGTGTTTTATTTTTCTAAGAGAACAACCTTCAACCACTTTTGGAGAAACATAATTATGAGTAGAACGTGGATCAATCAAAACATAAATAAATTGCTTAGCAATCTTACCTTCAACTTCCATCACTGCTGATTGATGGTCTACCTGATGATTATCCAACGCTGCATAAATTCGAGGCGTTTCCTTTTCCATATCCTCCACTGTAGCTTCTCCCTTCAAGTTGTGCAAACTCCAGGTATTATCCCTTTTAGTTGGACAATCTCTAAGCATGTGGTTTCCTCCACAAACCCAACACTGAAGTGGTCATTTTGATGCTTTATCTGCTGCTACTGCTGGCTTGAATCCACTCCTTGTTTGTTGCCCCTGCGGAAAGGTTCTGGGCTAATTTTTGAATGGTGGATTGAACCCACTTTTCTTTTGATCAAGCCTCCCTCTTGGTTTTCCCTTTCATTATGGGTGGACCTCTGATTTTCCTTTACTCTGCTCATAGCAATGCATTGCCATCCTAATGGATTCATAAAGACTTGGTGGATTAACAAACTCAATCCTATCTCTGAAACTTTGAGGTAGAATCCCAAGGAAGCATTGGATATTTACCCACTCATATTTTATATAGTTCACATACCTCAACAATTCCAAAACTTTATGGACATGTTCTTCCATAGATTTATGTCCCAACCTAAGTTCATTGAACTCTTTCCTCTTGTTGTCATAATACCTAGCATAAAGGTATTTTTCCTTGAAATACTTCTTAAATCGCTCCCAGCTAATCCTCCTTTTAGTGATCCCTTTTACTTACAAGAGGTGTTCCCACCAAATTGAAGTTCTTCCATTTAGATTGTAAATGGAAATTCTGGCCTTCTCATTCCCTGAGTAATCATGGATCCCGAAATATTTCTTCATTCCAATAAGCCATGCCTCTGCATCTTGGTCCATCTTGTCTTCTCCATCAAATGTAGGAGGCCTTGCCTTCCTGAATTCTCCCTGTGGGATTTTCTTGAATTTATTTCTTCCTTCAAGCCTGCTAGAAGTATGCCTTTGAATTATTTGAGAACTTCTGGAGTTGCATGATCTGCTAGAAGAAGATCTAGAGGAAGGTGTTCTATTCTTTTTGCTCACAGAACTCTTTCTTGGGCTTGGAGTCCTCCTCCTAGAACGACCTCTAGAGCGACTCTCTGCATCTCTTTCCTCTTCACCCACATTGATTGGGTTGGACCCAAGGTTTATACTCTGTTGCATATCAGTGGGGCTCTGCAAAATAGCAGCATTGATATGGTTCTGTTCCTCCTGGGACTTCATCAATCTTTCATTAAATCTTACCATGGTCTCAACCAAATTCTAAGGAGTTATTTGCTCCCTTATCCTATTGAATTCAGTCTCAGCATTCCCTTCTTACACATTTTCTCCTAGAACATCTTCATCATGCTCATAAGGATCCCGAGCATCATTTATGGTCACCATTTTCCTTTGGAGACCCTTTCCCTGTATGCTGCCCTCTGCTACAACTATTCAAATCTTACCAACTACAAACACTGTGCATTATAAAAGATTTATTAGACATCTTAGGAATGCATATAGAAACATAAAACATCAATATTTAAAATAATTAAACTCATGGAATCATTCATAGAGCTATTATGCCTTCATTTCTTTTGCCCCATCATGCAATTTTGGAAATTTCTTATATTGATAACAATTTTGTCAAAACAGTGACTGACACTTTTTCGCTCTGAATATCTATGATATATGAAAAATCCATTCAAATTATGGTTATGCACCACTATTCCCTGCTAGACAAGCTTTCTAATGCTTATCTACATGTTCCATTCCGACTTCGGGTGTGGAATTTACATTACTCCAAAAATGACAATTTTTACCAAAATTTTGCACTTTTTACACAACTGTATTTTATTCTGAAATGCCAACTTCAGCCACTTGTAGAAGCAAATCTAGAAATAATCATGAAAACATTTCTATCGGGTGAAGTTATTCCATATAACAAGGAACACTCAGCAACCTTCAGATCTCTGTTATGATGTGCCATTCATCTTCTATAAAATTCTGGGTTTGACTACTTTTAACTTTTAACATTTTCCAAAATTTCAAAATTTTGGCGAAACTGATGGCTATCTTTCAAACTGTGCATTTCTGGAACATCTCTGTTTAACGGAAAAAGTCTGTATTAATTAGAATATGAAATGTGGAGTTCATTAGATTTCTTGGATCCTACATCTAGGGTCACTTTCATTCACTGCAAGCATTTCAAAATCCTCAAAAAGTGGTCCATAATAGTGCTTTTTGGCCTTCTCGCTTACCCTGTCTCCACATCCTTTGGAATTTGGCTTGAAGCTTCCAATATTAACATTGTTCATGCTCCATGGCCGTTCCATATCAATTTCAACTCAATACGACCTTTTTTCAAGCTGCGGAACACTGATTTATAAAAGCTATTAATTCCAATTTTATGCCAAATCGGAGCATAATGGGCTCGGGACCTTCACTGGTTCTTTCATGGCCTTCGTTAATGGCCTCAGAACTCCACAGAACTCATTCAATTTTGATTATGCGTGCTCCTGCTATCCAAAAATCGAGTTTTGGTCTCTATACTTTTTTTCTTTTTTTTTTTGCATCCGCAATCCGCAATGCGGAAGTCGGAATGCCAATTTTCCAACTCTGGAAAATGTCACTTCCGCAATCCGTACTACGGAACTCGAATATGCGGAACGTTAAATTTTCAACTTCGGAAAATGTCACTTACACAAACCACAATCTGCAATGCAGAAGTTGGAATTCCAATTTTCCAACTTCGAAAAATGTCACTTCTGCAATCCGCAATCCGTACTGCGGAACTCAGAAATGCAGAACATCAAATTTTCAACTTCGAAAAATGTCACTTCCGTAATACGCAGTCCGTAACCCATACTGCGAACTTAGAAATGCGGAACGTCAAAATGAAAATTTGAAAATTTAACATTTCCGCAATCTGCAATCCGCAATGCAGGTTCAGAAATGCGGAAGTCCAAAACGTAATTTCAAAAATTTTACGTTTCCACAATCCGCAATTGCAGAAAAATCTCTACTCCGGCAAACTTTCAGAGCTCGTATCTCCCTCATCCCTTAACCAAATAAAGAAAATTTGGTACCGTTGGAAAGCTCTTGGAGATATCTATGTAATGGTATGATCCCCTTCCACACTTGAGAACTCTGATTTTGTCATCTTTCTAATCAAAATGTTTCCCAAACTTCTGTAAAACCACATTAAAACATTTTGATATTTGCCTGTAACTCACAGTTTGGCCCAAGTAGCTCCACTACTCCAACGTGGGATCTGATACCACTCCATCACGTCTCGTCCCATCGATCTGATGCATGGGAGGAAACATGACTAACATTCCAAGGCTTATTTGGAGAAACTCAACCCCATACATTACTAACAAATTCATAATAAATAAAAACTTATGTGTGCATATTCATACTTCAAATAAAAACAGTAGAATGATACATTATCCACATACAATTGCATCATGCATTCAACATTTAATCATAACATTCATCAAATTAAACATTGCAGAAAGAACACAGTATGAATATAATTTAAACCTCATAGAATACGTATCTTGAAAATGAACTGTCCAAGTAACTGGCTATGTGAGAGCAATGTTCCACCCAACCATAGGTCTCTGTCCAGGCTGTATTCTTTCAACTGAGAGACCACCCCCGAGCTTGGATGTGTATCAATTAAGGAGGAACTAAACATGCTCGCTCACATCCATGGTCATGCTAAGCCAACACACAGTTGGGTTTATCAAGCATGCAAGAGACAAAGGAGGAAGATGATAAGCCAGTGAACTCAACCACAGAGCTACAATCATCTCAAGCTAAACTCAAACAACCTTGGCACCCACAATACCTACCACACCCAACAAAAGGAATGTCTCCTTCTCTGTTGCATAGTCCCTCAGGCGTCCCTTCCCTCCAGTGCTATTTAGGGTGGGCATAGAAAGTTCCAAGCTGCTAAATCCTTGAGATTCTAGCCTTCACTGGGTTTTTCAAGCAATCCCAACATCTGTTCTATTCTTTGTTCTTTCATTCATGCTTGGATTCTCACGATTCAGTGACCAAATGACTCAATCCCGTAATTGGATTTTTGGGCTATCAAAACTGAGTTTTTCTATGGATTTCAATCTGATCTAGGATCTTAACTGAGAGAATAACATGTACAGCATATCAATCATGGACACAATGATGCAAGCACACAAGAGACACATAGTTTACTTGGGGAAAACCATAAAGGTGAAAAACCCCAATAACTTCCTCAAAGATAGATAGAGCAATGATACAACCCAAGTACAAGAGATAGTCCTCCTAGCAGCATCTTCTCCTCCTCCACTAGTGCGCCACTCTCCAATGAGTGTGTGAGAGAGAAAATAGAATGATCAAATAGAGTGCCTCCCGCACTCTATTTATACATGACTTGACTTGCCTAATAACTTTTACTAGGTTGGCCTTAACTTAACCACATAACATAATGTTGACAGGGCCGACCCCCAATAGGGTGGTCTAATAACCCTTTGACCCACATGACTTATATAGGGCCGACCCCACCAAGGTGGTCTAATAACCCATCAAGTATAAGTTACGACACTTACAATATAAATGACAACACTTTCATATAGAGGAATAATAACATCTCTATAGGAATACAAACACTTCCATATAGAGGAATAATAACATCTCTATAGGAATAAAATATACATATATGAAATACATTCTGAAGTTACAAATACATCAACACTCCCTCTTAACTAGGAAGGTATTTCTCAACACATGTATTCTAGCACAAGTCTTCTTCTCTGAATCAGCGTCCCTGATCATCATCATCGAATCATTGTCATTATCACTATTGCTGCTATCTCAATCAATCTCTCATCTACTTGTCATAGGAAGTTCTACAGAGCCAGTCCTTTTTCATACTGGATGTAGGCCCACCACCTGTAGGTCTTCATCATCACTGGCCATACTGTGGAATCCTCAGGACTGGTTACGTGCATTAAGCCAAAACCTCGAAAGAGAATCCCAGGACTGATTACGAGCATATTGCTCAACCTATCGGATCTCCCAAGATCTTTTACATGCAACTGCACAACCTATCCACGGCCACGGAGTATCATCCTGATACTCATGATCATACTGATCATGTCATCTTAGTGAGCAAGCCATCAAGTAGATACACCTCAGGACTGATTATATTTCCTTTGCAAAACCTGCAAGATCTCCCAGGACTGATTACACTACCTCTACAAAACCTGCAAGAGCATCTCAGGACTGATCATATGCCTCTGTAAAAACTGTGTACCATACTGTCACATCATTATCTTCAGATCATCGTCATCGTCCACGGAGCACAACCTAGATGCACACACACATCACTTATATACACCGGCATGGGATGACCTACCTACCACCATCCAGGAATGGCTCAGCACTTACATCACGACCATGGGAGGACTCTCCTATCACCATCTCACCATGGAGGAACTACTTGCCACCATGTCAGAAAGGCACGGAAATTACATCAACGACCATGAGAGGACTCTCCTATCACCATGTCACCATGGAAGGAACTACCTACCATCATGTCGGAACAGCCTGGCAATTACATCAACGACCATGAGAGGACTCTCCTATCACCATGTCACCATGGAAGGAACTACCTACCATCATGTCGGAAAATCCCAAGAGCCCTTATATCTCACGATGGGAGGACCATACCTACCACCATGTGAGAATGGCCCAACCCATACATTTGCACCATGGGAGGACCATACCTACCACCATGTGAGAATGGCCCCAGCCCTTACATCTCACCATAGGAGGACCATACCTACCACTATGTGAGAATGGCTCATGTGCATCTATGTCTCCGGACTCATCACTTCCCTTTGAAGGGAATCTCGATCTGAAGTACACCAAGTCTCCCTCTAAAGTATTCAAACTTCACTTTGGCCAGCGGCTTGGTCTACACATCGGCTATTTGCACGTATGTCGCAACATACAGGAGCTTCACTGCTCCTCTCTGCACCATATCCCTGATATAGTGGAACTTGATCTCAATGTGCTTCGACTTGTCATGGAACACTGGGTTCTCCGACAAATTCACACAACTCTAGTTGTCGCAATATATACAAGTAGCACTCAGCTAGAGATCAAACAAATCAGACAGTAGCTTCCTAATCCATACTGCCTCACAACTAGCCGAACAAGCTGTGCCATACTCTCCTTCGACTGTACTCAATGCCACACAGGACTGCTTCCTACTAAACCAAGAGATCATACCGGATCCCATTCTGAAGCAGCACCCCGAAGTGCTCTTCCGATCAATGGCACTTCCTGCCCAATCCGAATCAACATAACCCTCCAAGTTAAACTTTCGATTTGCCTCATACTTGAGCCCATAGTCAACTGTACCCTTCAGGTACCTCATAATATGCTTTGCAACTATCAAGTGAACATGTCTCGGATCTGTCAAATACTTGCTCAAGGTGTTCACCGCAAAGAAGATATCTGGTCTTGTATTCGTCAGGCACATCAAGGACCCAATCATCTGACGATACATCATCACATGATCATCCTGATCATCATCACAGCATCATCCTGATGCATATCATCTGGAGCAACACCCTGAAGCCCATCATCCATGGTCATCCTGATCATACACTGCATCCTCCTGATGCATACAAAGTATCTACCTGATACATATCATCATACATGATCCACCTGATCATACAATGTATCCACCTGATACATATACAAGTAAATGATCCACCTGATCATACAATGTATCCACCTAACACATATACAAATACATGATCCAATTGATCATATCAAGCATCCAGCATGATGCATATACAAATACATGATCCAACTGATCATATCTAGCATCCAACATGATGCATATACAAAGCAGTAATTGGAGCATCGTCCTAATGCTCATCACATAATGCTTACATCCATATCCATGGGAAGGATCCTCCTCTCACCATGCTTGGAATGGCTCCTGCAAATGTGTCCCATCACTTCTTCCTTGAAGTATCATCAATCTAAAGAACACCAAGCAAGAAAGCTGTCTTGACATTGATTTGGTGTATCTTCCATTTCATCACTTGCTTTGTATTTCTCTATGCTGCCTTCTGCAGCATGCTTGATCTTATAGATCCACTTGGAATTCATAATAGACTTCCCTTCAGGTCTTGGGACCACATCCCAAACATCATTCTTCATGATCGACAGATCATGGCATTCTTCCCGGATCGTGGGAACTTCAATATATTCAATATTTTCAATAGATAACTTTGTTGCTGGAATAAATGTTGTAGTCCTTTTGTAGGTGCTCGTATATGATCTTTCCTACAAAACAAGTTAAATTGCATGATTAAAAACTTCTCATAGTTTTTAGAACAAATTCTTACACATAAAGAAATATGTCATACAGTCATGCAATTATTTTAGCCAATGCTTCAATACAACATTTATCCATATCCCGTAACTTTCTAGATGCCTTCCAATCTCTACCAGAACATTTTTAAGAGTGTGCACAACTCCCAACATGTCAGCAAAGAGGTTTCATTCTAGATAAGTAGCAATGGAATGTTGTACAGTGCCATAGGCCACTTACCCATCACATGCATATTAGTAGTATACTGTTCATTAATGCAATTATTCTAATATGCATAATACACACCCTAAGTCTAGGAACATAAGCATATACATCATTTGTAATGTTCCTTTTTCAAAATTTTAAGAAAATGCCCAATTTTTCACTTTTTTCCCAATTTCGACCTTTGACTAGTTTTGATGCCTAGGTCCCAATTTTGCCCCAAATGGTCCCAAATATTCAAGGAAGGTTTATGACTGAAATTAGGACTTAAATATAATGTTAAGGGATGATATATGGCCACCAAAAGACCTCTTCAAACTCTCTTAATATTTTGGTCCAAGTATGCAATTTTACTAGTAATTTGGGGTTCAAATCCCCCTAGGGTAAGTATTGAAAATAGCTTTCCAAATGTCTCCAAACCCACTCAAATTTCTGAACAGAGGTAGGGGATGTTTCATATATTTTATTAAGGTCCCAAATGCATCATTCATTATTTATAAGGTCTGTTCCAACCCTATCCCAAACAACAACAAAAACCTCTAATTCGACCCTTGGGGAAATGGCACCAAATCTTCTTCAAATGCAAATAAGCTGAGTGTAATGGATTCAAATGCTCAAGTACTGAATATGAAACTTGTAACACACATTAATGGAATTCCATTCATCACAAATATATCAGACAAACATTCCTTTATTCGAAATCATCATCATTATAATGGCATACATCAATGTAGTGGGGAAATGGACATTGTTTGCTCATTAATCTTCATTTTTACATACAACCACATGGTATTTCGACCTGAAACTTCCCGAAGGTGAAGAACAGGGTATATAATGCTATTAAAATCATAAATACATTAATAGAAGCTATCCCAAGAAGCACAAGGGCTCACTAAAAACGCCCTCCCTCAAGGAGCATGAATATGCCTTCAAAATTGGAAATGGTTGAGAGATGGTGCTGCACTAAAAAAAACCACGAGCTACCTTGTAGCTGATACCTACAAATAAAAATCCATTAAATCTCCATGAAAGACTTGAGTGGCATCTCCAAACACCAACTTGGATGGGAATCTTTCACCCTCGAAATTGGCTAAGACAAGAAACTAGTCATCCACTAGCTCTCTCTTCATAAATGCAATTTTTCTCAAATCATCAAAAGCCCTGCTCTTGGTTTATCCATTTATTTTATAAACATCCTTAGCCTTCCAAAGTTTCCAAACCATCCATAGACTCAATTAAATTCGAATTAGGGTAAGGGATGAAGATTTGCCATATGTCTCACCTTTCCTAGCCTTCCACCTTCCACCAATTCGAATGGGGGTCTCTTTGGCTTTTCCAACTCCCATGAGCGCCCTCTTGGAGCCTATTTTTGGGGCTGACATGTCATAATAGTCAGATGTCAGAGGTCAGATCTGTAATTTGTCATAGATGTCATAGATGCTCCATCATTGTTGTCATAGAAGCTAGGGAATCTAGCCCAAGTGTCCACAAGCTTCCAATTTGACTCTTCCTCTTCCATGGAAGTTACCAATCCATCCTAATTCGACCTAAGATGCTCAATACCATGTGTATGACTTACCAAATCACCCAATAATGTTCACCTTCTCATCAAATTCGAATTGACAAGAGAGAGATGCCATGTGTCCTTGAAAAATCAAGCTAGTGTGCGTCCCACATCCTCCATATGTCTTCAAAACCACTTGCCACTTAGAATTTCTCTTGAATTTCTTTATTCAACTTATTTATTAAATACTTGAACCCTTATAATGTCTAAACATCATTTATTAGCTTCCTTATTGCAATTCCAAATGTTCCCATCCAACCTAGGAAACTAGTAGGATTGATGGGATTGTCTTCCTATGCAATTATTTGAATGGGGACATTACATCATTGAACAATATTATTTAAACAAACAAGTATACAAGAAATGAAAATTCAAGTACTTATCTTTGTTTGTTGGTTAGGTTGACTCCCTCTCAGTATTTGCTTCCTTTCTGCAACTCCATTTTGATGTGGATTGTAAGAAGTGGTCAAATCCCTCTGAATGTCTGCATCCTTGCAGAAACTACTGGAGTGTGCTGCCTCTTGATCTTTGCTTCCTGGATTACCTATCCTTGAACTTATATCCACCCTCGATCACTATGCATACTTACTAGTATCATCATTGTGTTACCCTCGAGATCTCATACATAATCATATATTCATTAATATAATCAAAACACAATAATCTCAAACATGTATAGTCATGATCATTTCAAACACAGATAATAAGCATTAGCATTCAATGTTTTAGGGAAGAATTCTCTTACTCATGCATATTCATATTTGACCATAGAACTCTTTTGGTTAGTCATATCATCAATCAAGGTAAGAGACATAATATGCATAAACCCTAGATTACTTAAATTTCTAACTTCATAAATAACCATTATCAATCATGCCATGTATACTTATATAAGAGATCCTAACACAAGGTAGAATTCTAACTTGATATAGGAAAAACATACCTGGATTAGCATGCTAGCTAGTTATGTCTAACATACCCGCATAATGTCTTCTTGTTCTCTTCAATGACTTGTGCTAGTAACCTGCATATCTCATAGGTTAACCATTATAGAGCCAAGTTATACATACCTCGTAAGTAGATCTTCTATGTGATCCATGACAATGGATGAATCTTTGTCTTCATGTCACCATGGTCATATGTTCTTGAACTAGAACATGATTTGTCTTTCTTGATGTACCTTTTATGTTAGCGGACAACATCAACCTCATAAAACACCACAATGCATTAGTACAATCATAAGTGTCAAAACCCTAATCAATGAATATCTTCTATCATGCATTCATATTTTTATTAAGGTGATACGACAAGTATAAATTTAATCAAGATTGTACTAATCTTAATGAAGACAAACATATCATAAACTTAATCATGAATAGATTTCAAAACATACCCGTAAGTCATACCTGTTGAGTTTGCTTGTAATCTTCTTATGTAAGGCCTTAGCCTCATCTCCCTCTAAAACAGAAACTTCTTCACTTATGCAGGTGACCGATCCATTCTCTTCTAGGATTAACCTAATCCCCTTGATTTGTAGAAACTGGATCTGGAGCTCGATTATGGCTTGTTGGGGAAACCCTAAAAATACAAACTTTGAATTTCAAACTTCTGAAAAGATAGAAAGATGCGCCATGATGAGCTGATCAACCTGGTATATTCAGAATTTGAAAACTGCAAAGTTTCACCCCTCAAATTTGCTTTTCAATCTTCCGAATTCATTAGGGAGGAACCTAAATTAGGGTTTGAGTTTCCCGGAGCTTCAACCAACCAAATAGTTTGATCCAAAGCTCTAAAATTTGATTTTTCCAACGAGCTTCCAACTATGGTCACAGATTTCAAAAATTCCCATTTTTGCAGAAGTCCTAATTTTTCATCTTTCCAATCAAACTTTCGAACTAGGGTTTGATCAAGCCCGACCTTCTTCCCAACCAAAAAATTCGATCTTGGTCTCTAAATTTATATTTTTCTGAGTAGAATCCATCTGTGGTCTCCGATTCAAAGAATTACAACTTTCTCCGAAACCCTTATTTCCCAGAGCAGTGACGATCCAAAAATGTAGGTGCTCAGAAATCAATTCTGTTTGGACAGAAATATGTACCTAATTGTTTCTGGTGTAACTCTGAAATTACAAATCCACAGGGTCTAAATCCTTGACATGTGGTAGCCCGACCTATCTTCTTTCCAATCCCACAGGTCTGACCTCAATTGGATTCTCTGAGAGAGAGTTATGCCAAGTGTCGCAACGCGACCTGTTTATGGGATAAAACAGGAGAGAGCGAACTTGTACGACGTTCTACGTGTCATTGGTTCAGTTTCGGACTCGAAAAAACTTACCTGAGAAAGTACAGTCTGTGCCCTACCTGTCACATTTTACGAAATTTCATTTGGAGCTTCCTATCTCAAGTTGTGACCTTTTTTCCTAGGTCACCTGTTTATGACTCAGATCTGGAAGAGGCAGAAACCCTATATTGTACAGATCATAAATGACAAAGTACAACGAATTAGAGGTTTTCCTTTGGACACAAGGTACATGTGGATCTTATCTTCGACCTATAATATTTTCAAATCCTGAAATCTCGCCGAACTGTATTTATAGTGAAATTTCTATGATGACTGGTTTTTGCTATATCAAGCCCTAGCTTCGCAAGTGCAACAAGTGTCATAAATGCCATACCATGCCTTATTTCAGGCTAGCTCTGATACCATGTTATTTTTTCAGAAATTTCAATCTAATTTAGGATCTTAATTGAGAGAATAACATGTACAGCATATCAATCATGGACACAATGATGCAAGCACACAAGAGACACAGAGTTTACTTGAGGAAAACCATAAAGGTGAAAAACCCCAATAACTTCCTCAGAGATAGATAGAGCAATGATACAACCCAAGCACAAGAGATAGTCCTCCTAGCAACAACTTCTCTTCCTCCACTAGTGCGCCACTCTCTAATGAGTGTGTGAGAGAGAAAATAGAATGATCAAATAGAGTGCCTCCCGCACTCTATTTATACATGACTTGACTTGCCTAACAACCTTTACTAGGTTGGCCTTAACTTAACCACATAACATAACGCTGACAAGGTCGACCCTCAATAGGGTGGTCTAATAACCCTTTGACCCACATAACTTATACAGAGCCGACCCCACCAAGGTGGTCTAATAACCCATAAAGTATAAGTTACGACACTTATAATATAAACGACGACACTTCCGTATAGAGGAATAATAACATCTCTATAGGAATACAAACACTTCCGTATAGAGGAAATTTCAATCTGATCTAGGATCTTAAGTGAGAGAATAACATGTACACCATATATATAGCATATCAATCATAGACACAATGATGCAAGCACACAAGAGACACAGAGTTTATTTGGGGAAAACCATAAAGGTGAAAAACCCCAATAACTTCCTCAGAGATAGATAGAGTAATGATACAACCCACGTATAAGAGATAGTCCTCCTAGCAGCAGCTTCTCCTCATCCACTAGTGCGCCACTCTCCAAGAAGCGTGTGAGAGAGAAAATAGAATGATCAAATAGAGTGCCTCCTGCACTCTATTTATACATGACTTGACTTTCCTAATAACCTTTACTAGGTCGGCCTTAATTTAATCACATAACATAATGCTGACAGGGCCGACCCCCAATAGGGTGGTCTCTTTCTTTGTTGCACAGTCCCTCAGGCGTCCTTTCCCTCCAGTGCTCTTCAGGGTGGGCATAGAAAGTTCCAAGCTGCTAAATCCTTGAGATTCTAGCCTTCACTGGGTTTTTCAAGCAATCCCAACATCTGCTCTATTCTCTGTTCTTTCATTCACGCTTGGATTCTTACGATTCAGTGACCAAATGACTCAATCCCGTAATTGGATTTTCGGGCTATCAAAACTGAGTTTTTCTATGGATTTCTGGGTATCTAACACTCTCAAATTCACCCAAAGGTTCATGTCTATGGATTCCCCATTGGATTTCACTGTCAACACGAAATTCTGGGCATTTATGGCACTTCAAAACGTGGGTTAATGCAAAGTTGCGATTTCTATTTTTTATCACTGTTTGGTCTGTGTAATGGATGAAAATTGAAGCTTAGATATTCAACAATGGAATGGGAATGAGGAAGAACAATTCCCATGAAGTAGAGTAACTTGTGGGTCAAGGAAACAGATTCCATACTTACCATACGAATTTCTGGGCTGCCCATGCTCCATTGAATCCATGGATTGATTTCTTCAACAAATTTCTTATATATCGATAAATGTCAGCAAAGAAAGTCAAATGGGTTCACAAGATTACATTTGTTAGCATATGGTTCAACCCCACAACCCCCTCACCACTCTCTAGTGGATACACATGGCCCCCTTTAATTAGTTTCTCCCATAACTAGTTTTGGTATTTTATTGCAATATTAAATATTCACATCAATTTACAATATTTCATGGCTTAAGAGCACATGGATACCATAATATCAAATACTTGCATTTCTAAATAAATCTGAGCATACACTAGCGGGGCCTTGGCCTTGAGCTCCACGCTAGGGAAACATACATCACATGTGTTATCACTCCAGGAGTCCTTCTAGGCTGTAGGTCAAAGGAGCCTGGTAACTTGCCAATTTTCTTAATGATTTGTAAAATGGATCAAGTTGGATTACTTAATGAAACTCACTTACTCAAAACATGCACGGGCATACTCAAATAGACAAGGCTTTTAACCACACTGTTCAGAGAGTTTATAAAAGGTAGATGTATGTGGAAATCTTATTATGCTAGAAGACTCATACAAAAAGCATATATGAATGGCTAATCACAATAGGTAAATGATACTTGATATTCAATTTATCAATACAAAGATAGGATGACAACTATCAGGCATTAGACAAATAGAACAAACAAGAAATAAACATTTCATTGCAAGTACAGAAAGGTAGAAAAGGAAATCTGAACGTAAATGGCAAAAGAAGCTTATATAACCAAGATGCAATGAGAAGTCTGATAGTAATATTATAAAAAGTCTCCAAAGTCGAACCCCCTGTTCTACATAAGTCACAGGCTTTATAGCCTTTACAAAGCAGTTCAAGATCCTGAAAAAATGGATCGAATTTGATAAAAATAGATAATCAAAACAGTTTCATGAAAAATAGGAATGGATCCTATTTTAAGGGGGCATTCCCCATCTTTATAGTCTTCACTTCTTTGACAGTTTGTAACAAGCCTTCAATGGTTGATGAATGAGGTCGAAAATGCGACCTTGGCACAACAGGTCATCTTTTACCCAAAAGTAGATGAGAAGCTTCTCCTTATTGGCGCCTTTTAAAACTGGAGCAAAAATTTGATTATGATGCCTTTAACGTTTATCTAGCAATAGAAAGCATCCTCAAAGTGTTTGAAACAACAGAAGTCAGAATTTGTGCAAAACAACAGCTTTCTGCATTATTATGTAGTTTTGGTAGCTAGAAAGGTTGGGTTTTAATTTTGTTAGCTACCGAAAGCTCTGCTTTCAGTGGCTAATGAACAATTCAACATGTTCTCCTAAGCCACTGAGACATTTTCTGAGATGTTTGAAACTTGTCTTTCTTTTCGGTAACTAGAAGAGTCCTATCTTTATGCTGTAAGCTATCGAAAATTGGATTTTTGGTAGCTAATGAACAATTCCCATGTTCGCCTAAGCCACCTAAAAACTCTGTTTGATCTAGCCTGCAAAACTTTTGACAAAAATGTGTTTTCTAACTTCTGCTACTCATCTTCTTGTTGTTTGGATTTTTCTTCATCCTAGGCCAAAATCGGAGTGTCAGCAAAACTGATGGCTGCTACTGCTAGGGTGTCAAGGTCTGAGTGTACCTTAGGCTAGGGTTTTGGAGTCATTTTCTTATTTCTCAGTAGCTCGACCTTCCTACTCAATCTGATATTGTCTCTTATCAGTCTTATATTTCTCCCTTTCAACTTGCTGTGCTTTTTTGTTATCCCTTGGAAGGAGACATACAATTCAGTATTTCTTTCAGTCAACCTTTCATTCTTTTCCTTCATCACTCTTTGAAGTATTTCAAGCTCATATACCTGTCTTAGAAGTTGATTTATCTTATGAGATGAGAACTTCTTTGATTGGCTGGTTGATGCTTCAGTAATTTGTTGATCTGGATCTTCCTCAAGTGTAGGTGAAGGCAAATTTTCAGATCCTACTTTAGCTTCTTGTTGCTCATCATCTTCGAAATATGTGTATGGCAGGTTGGGGATGTTCTTTCTTTTTGAAGCAGTTCCTTCTTTCTCTATGCTTTTACTGAAATCTAACTTCTTTTTAGCCTTCTGAACTTTGAGAGCTAAGGAAAAGTGATCAACTACAATTGGAGAGATGGCTCTCCTCTTCCTTTTTCCACTTTTGGGAGTGGAAGACTTCTTTTCATCCTCTTGTTGTAACTCTGTTTCAAATTCATTCCAGAAAAGGAAGAATGCACAGTTCATGTTTCTTCTTTGCAGCAACTCAGAAAATTATGAGCTTGATCAAGCCATGGTGATATAGTCTACCTGCGATTTTAGTTGGCTTAGCTCTGACTTGATGAGCCATATTAGTCAAGCTTTTGTAGAGATAAAAAGGGAGATTCAAGGGGTTCCTGCCAGTGAAATGATTCATTAATTTAAAATGATAAATCAACACCCTATTGTATCTACCCTCACAGGTTATGTAGACAAGAATTGACTTCAATAGATGCTGCCATTTATCCTCAAGATAGGACATAGGAATATCCTTCTTCCATACAAGATTTCTGTGCTCTGGTTTCAGATAGGATCTGAATTCGAAATCTTTTGTAACAATAGTCTTGAACCAATTTTCTCCAGTCGTTGGAAGCTCTGTCACCTCGGCTATGAGGACTTCGGCTATTTGCTGATGAGATCCTTGAAGTTTTTCACAAAACTGATAACAGCCTGCATCTTTAAAGAGTTGACATACCTCGGGGTGTGATTCCATGTAACAGATGTCATCTAACTCTATCCTGAGGACCACTCCTCCACTTTTCTTCATCTGTAAGCTGCTTCTTGACACCTACTGTTAAAAATTTGAGCTTGAGAGAATGACGCGAATTTAGGGAAAAGGTAAGTTCGGGGACGTGGTAAGAGTGAAGGAGGAAGGATGTTGCGGTTTAAAGAACCTAACTTCGAGGGATGTGAGTTGAAAAGCTAATAATGAGGGTTTAATGACTTGTCAATTTTGCATGATTACACTGGATGTACAGCTTTTCGAAATTCGGTAGGTGTGAGAGATATAGGGTTCAATTGGCTAGGGTGAGATCATGATTGCAGCAGGATTTACCTTGGAGAGATCATGTCTTTGCTGGCAGTGACCCTTTTCGATGGTTAAGGAATGATGGATCTCTTTTAAATTTCATGACTAAGCCCTTGATTAGACATCTCCACCGTTTGAAACCGACTTAATTTCGGTAGCTGATGATTTCACCTTAGACCACGTAAGCTACCGGAAAAGTGTTTACAAATGCCTTTGCTTTCGGTAGCTGTGGACAATTTTTCCTTTGAACTGTAAGCTGCCAGAAACTTGCTTTTTGGTGGCTAATGAACAACTTTCATATCCGCCTAAACCACCGAAAACTGTTCCATGATACATGACACGTGCCTTTCCTTTCGGTAGTTTGAAGAGTTCTGTCTTCCATACTGTAAGCTATCGAAATACAACCGAAAATCGGGTTTTTGGTAGCTAATGAACCATCGCTAGGTCTGCCTAAGCTACCGAAACCTAAGAATTCTCTTTTGAAGAAAAACTGATATTCCATGTTGTTTCAAACTTTATTCCATAAAAATTAAAAATTGAAAGACTTCCTATCACCTAGAAAAATCAACTTGTCTATGTTTATTTAAGGAGATAACAGCATGTATTCAATATTTACATTAAAATCTAGTATATCATAAGGGTCAAAATGATGGTATTACATTCCCCTCCCCCTTAGAACAACATTGTCCTCGGTGTTCTCAAAACTAAACAAAAATGGGAATGCCTCTCTCATGACATCCTCTAGCTCCCATGTATACTCATCAGGACTAAGGTGCTCCCATTGGACCTTTACCTGCTCGATGGCTCTGTTCCGGAGCAATGTGACATTTTTGTCGAGGATGCGCATAGGTTCTACTTGAAACTTTCCCTTGGGTTCCACCTATATCACATTCCAATCAATCATATGATTAAGATCATGTACATACTTATTAAGCAAATATACATGGAAAACATTATGAGCTCTTATGTTAGCGGGTAATGCAACTTGTCCTATCCTATCAAGGACTTCAAGTGGCCCACAATATCTTGGTTCTAGCTTGGCACAACTCCCCAACTTCACGGAACTTTTCCTTGGTTTCACCCTCAAATAAGCATGATCCCCAATCTTAAATTACTTATGCACCCTCTTCAAATCTGCTTAACTCTTTTGGCTGTCCTGAGTTGCCTTTAAATTCTGCCTGATTTTAACAATTTCCTACTCCATTTCCTCAATATTTTCGGGTCTAAGCACTACCCTATTCATTGGGTTGTCCCAACTCATTGGAGTCTTGCAACCTTTGCCATACAATGCTCAAATGGACTCATTCCCAATGATGCTTGATGTCAATTATTGTATGCAAATTCTACCAAGTGTAGGTAATCCTCCAACTTGGATGGTTTATCCATCACATACATTCTGAGCGTATCTTCAAGAATCTGATTCACCCTCTCAGTTTGTCCATCTGTTTGAGGATGATATGTTGTATTGAAATTTAATCTAATTCCCAATTCCTGAAATAATCATTTCCAGAAATTGGAAGTGAACTTTGTATCACGATCAGAAATTATTGCCTTGGGAAATCCATGCAATCTGAATATCTCTCTCATGAAAATATCTGCTATGTCATTGGCCTTGTGAGTGGATTTGACTGGAATGAAATGAGCTACATTTAATAGCTTGTCCACCACTACCATGATTGAATCATGCTTCTTCGTTGTCATGGGCAGACCTATTATAAAATCCATAGAGATCACTTCTCATTTCCACTCTGAAATAGGTAAGGGATGCAACAATCCTGTTGGATGTTGATGCTTTTCCTTGACTTGTTGGCACTTTTGACACCTAGAAATTTACTTAGCTATGTCTTTCTTCATACCATGCCAAAGATATTGCTTTCTTGTTGCAGTTATTGTCTTTTGATATCCTGGATGTCCAGAGTATGGCATTTGATGTATTTCATCCATCACAAGCTTCTTATAATCTGCACTATTTGGAATGTACAATCTGGTACCCTAATAAATGAGAACATCATCATCACCCAATTGATATCTTGCACATGCTTCATCTGCATTACCCTGCTGCAATTTTTCTTCAATTTGAATATAAGTTTATCACTAGTTTGAGCTTCTAGAACTCTTGCTTTCAAAACTGATTTGCACATACTTAATGCTGCAACATGAAATTTTCTGCCAAAAGCATCTGCAACCTTATTCTATTTTCCTTTTACATGCTTAATTTCAAAATCAAATTCACAAAGAAATTCCATCAACCTAACTTGCTTAGCATTCAAGTTTGGTTGATCAAACAAATACCTCAAGCTCATGTGGTCTGTCCTAAGCTCGAATCTTCTTCCCAACAAACAATGTCTCCATATCTTCAGAGCATGTACTATGGATGCTAATTATAAATCATGCGTGGCATAATCATTTTCATGCTCTTTTAATTTTTTTGACTCATAGCAAATCACAAATCCTTCTTGCATGAGCACTCCACCCAGTCCTTCAATGCAAGCATCTGTGCACACTACAAAATCCTTCATTGGATCTACTATCTTCAAAACAGCAGTGTTGGTAAGTAACTCCTTCAGCTACTGAGAGATTTTCTCACATTTTTCAGACCATACAAACTTGACATTCTTTTTCTGCAATGAAGTGATTGGATGAGCTATCTTGGAGAAGCCTTCAATAAACCTTCTGTAGTAACCAGCAAGACCCATAAAATATCTAACATCTGAAACATTCATTGGAGTATGCCAATCCATTATGGCTTCAATCTTTTCTTGATCCATTACAATACCTTCTTCTGAAATAACATGACCCAAATATTGCACCTTATTTTGATAAAATTCACATTTGCTTAACTTTGTGTACAACTAGTGTTTTCTAAGGACTTGCAACAACATCCTTAAATGCTCCTCATGATCTTCTTCATTCCTTGAATAGACAAGGATGTCATCTAAGAACACAATCACATAATTATCCAAATATTTGTTGAATACACTATTCATGAGGCACATGAATGTGGCAAGTGCATTGGTAAGACTAAATGGCACCACAATGAACTCATAATGACCATATCTAGGTCTGAAATCTGTCTTGTGAATGTCTTCCTCCTTAATCATCACTTGATGGTTGCCAGATCTCAAGTCAATCTTGGAAAACACTTTAGCTTCCTTCATCTGATCAAGTAAGTCATTAATCCTTGGCAATGGATACTTGTTTTTGACTGTCAATTTATTAAGCTTCCTGTAATCAATACACAATCTCAAGGTTCCATCTTTTTTCCTGACAAATAACACCGGTGCTCCCCAAGGAGACACACTTGGTTTGATATACTTCTTGTCCATTAATTCTTGTAGCTGCATCTTTAACTCTACCAATTCTTGCATGCTCATTCTATAAGGAACTTTCGAAACTGTCGTTGCCCCTGGGACAAGATCAATGGTAAAATTAATATCTCTCTTTGGTGGCAGTCCCGACACTTCATCCAGAAACACATATTTGAACTCATGCAATATCTGGAAGTCTTCTATCCTTGGTCCTTTGTCCTCTAATGAATCTGATATATGGACTGCATATAATTGGCAACCATTCTTATAAAAAAAATTCAACTGTAAGGCCGAAATATGTCTTACTGAAACTTTCTTGGGAATTCCTCTTACTAATATCAGTATTCCCTCTTCATCAATGCATTCAAGTGCTTTCTCATAACAGTCCAACTTGGTTCTATGTCTTTCCAACCAATCCATGCCAATTAAGGAATCATAAGATCCTAATGGTAGTACATTTAATTTTGTATGTGTGTGGAGTCCATTCAATTCTATGGGGCACTCCACCACTACTTCACTTACTTTTCTCTTGGTCCCTATGGCTAACTGAATTAGCCAAGACTTACCGTGTTTCATTTTTCTAAGAGAACATCCTTCAACCACTTTTGGGAGAAACATAACTATGAGTAGATCCTGGATCAATCAAATCAGAAATAGATTGCTTAACAATCTTACCTTCAACTTCCACCACTATTGATTGATGTTCTTCCTGATGATTATCCAACGATGCATAAATTCGAGGTGTTTCCTTTGCCATATCCTCCACTGTAGTTGCTCCCTTCAAGTTGTGCAAACTCCTGGGATTATCCCTTTTAGTTGGACAATCTCTAAGCACGTGGTTTCCTCCACAACCCCAACACTGAAGTGGTCATTTTGATGCTTTATCTGCTATTACTATTGGCTTGAATCCACTCCTTTCTTGTTTCCCCTGTGGAAAGGTTCTGGGCTGATTCTTGAATGGTGGCTTGAAGCCACTTTTATGTTGATCAAACCTCCCTCTTGGATTTTTCTTTCATGTTGGGTGGACCTCTGATTTTCCTTTACTTTGATCATAGCAATACATTGCCATCCTAATGGCTTCATCAAGACTTGGTGGATTAACAAACTCAATCCTATCTCTGAAACTTTGAGGTAGACTCCCATAGGAAGCATTGGATCTTTATCCTCTCATATTTGATATAGTTCGCACACCCCAACAATTCCAAAAATTTATGGACATGTTCTTCCATAGATTTCCGTCCCAACCTAAGTTCATTGAACTCTTTCCTCTTGCTGTCATAATACCTAGCAGAAAGGTATTTTTCCTTGAAATACTTCTTAAATCGCTTGATCCAGATGGATATCGGTGGTCACCCATCTATTCCACTGGCTCAAAACAACTTTCCATTTCGGCAATTTTCTACTGTTTTTTAGGTCCTAAAATTCCGGAGTCGTTTTGAGGCCCTAAATGACGTTTTTGGGGAAATCTTGTTCGGAAAAAATCCAACATTCACATTCTTAAGTGTATTCCTCATATAAACCTTTCCAACGGGCTACCGAACTCCCCAAACCGAGATCGTATGCAAAAGTTATGACCCCGGGAAGTTGACTTTTCAACTAACCACCTTGAGGCCGCTAACTTTATGACGGTTCATCTTCTAAGGTTAGGTTTCTGGATGTTTGGGGTTCTTTCCCTCATGCTTATTATAAATAGTCCCTTTCGACCCCCTTTTGTAGTCAGCTTGGAACGAATGAGCAAAACGGCTACATCTCTTCTTAGAGATAGCTATTACCTGTCTAGCTATTGTATTTTACAGTCTGTTCTATTTCCTCTATTTAATAGAATATGTGTTTACTGTATTGTTGTGTTCTTTGCAATATATCTCTGTATTTGATTCTGTATATGCTCTTTTATTTTGTTCCCACGTAAATCCGGATCATTGATATCAAAGCAATCTACTCTTTGATTGTTTTTTGGTGCATGTCCCTGACGAGGTTAGGATATAGAGAGTTGGGTCTCGAACTAGTTTCACTTGGGGAAGATCACTCTTGCCGCCCCAAACGGCCTCCCATGGAGGATGAAAAGAGAGACGACGGAGCAGGAGATCCTATCAAGTTGTTCCTCTAGGAAGCCCTCGCATGACAGAGGAACGAGATGAAGAATAATTTCGCCCAAATCCTTCGACGCATGTCGACGGCAACAAATACACCTTCGACAAGCAGCCATTTCAGAGATGTGACTCCCTTCAAGGTACAAGTTAATTTTGATATCCCTTTATTTAAAGGCCAGATCGATTGCGATGTCCTAGATAAATGGTTGAATCTACTATAAGGTTATTTCTCTGTCCATAATTTTTCCGATAGGGAAAATATCATCTTTGCACTCCTTAAGGCTATCCCCCATGTCAAAAATTGGTAGGAAACTTATTGTGAGCAAAACTCATCAGACGAGTCTGGATTGTTTTATGCCAATCCACTTGGGCCTCTTTTATAGATGTCGTCAACGAATAATATTACCTTGTGGGAAACTATGATGACCAGTACACAAAATGGACCATTATGCGCCAAGAGAGGGACCAAATGGTGTCGGAGTACACCAACAACTTTCATACCTTGCGCACAAAGCTGGGTATCAAGGACTCCAAATGACACATAGTACTAGAATATCGTAACGGCCTACACCGGTACATACGAACAGAGATGGATTTCCTAGACATATCTTCACTCGGATCTTCCTATCGATATGCTATCAAAATTGAGCAGAAATTTCAGCAAAAAAACAAGCGCGACTTTTGAACTACACAGAAGTAGGGAAAGGGAAACTCTGGCTGGCAAAACATGGGATAGAGAAATGACAACCAATCCTAAACACAAATGAAGAAGGGTAATGGAAATACAAAGAAGGATAGTGGGAAGTGGTGCGAGTTCCACAAAATCCCCTGAGACAACACTGATGAATGTCGCTCAAAACAATCATTGGTGGTAGAGATCAAAGATTCAGAATCAGATCTCAGTTCCGATTCTGATTCAGAACCCAATGTCACACCCGTAGACAAAGGGAAGCGGATCATTGATGCATAACCCAGTGTCATTGTTGCTACCACACAGATTCAACCAGAGGAACTTGAATATTCAGAGGCAGAGCAACGCCTCTTCCACACATAGATGTGGGTGAAGGGAATTCCCCTACATTTTGTTGTGTACAGCGGTAGCCAGAAGAACCTGAGCTCAGTAGAATCCATCAAGAGATTGGAACTACCGATAACACCACACCCGCAACCCTACACCATTGGATGGCTAAGCCAAGGACAAAGGATCCACGTTAGTCATCAATGTCGCCTGCGATACGGCATCAAGCCCTTCAAAGATAAGGTATTGTGTGATGTGGCTCCACTTGAAGTATGTGATGTTTTTTTAGGACAACCATATATGTGGAAGCATCATGTTGTATATGAATCACGACCTCGCAGTGTCATTGTCACTTTTGGAGGACAACTCTATCAGATACCAGATATATTTGCACCTACTCCAACCAAGCAGGGATGGAAGATAATCTCCCACACTAGGAAATTTCCCTTATTCTCAATTGCCACTAAAGGAGAACATCATATCGCAGAGACATCCACAACCTTTGCACATTATCTCTACTGAGCAGAAACAGGAAGAACACAAAGTCAGTGCAACATCGCCTATTCGGGTACCTCTATAGTGCAAGGCCACGCATTCAAGGTGCTCCTCCAAAAACAAACCATCCACATCGATGCAGACCAAGGATACCACAACAACCAAAACTATTGAACAGCTCCAGTGCATCCAACAACAACAATTGCAACCCTCTAAAGATTTCAAAGAAATGCAACATTTTCAATTCAGCAAACGCCACACCAGGATCTCAACTCAACACATAACTTGACATATGATAAGGGATTTGACGAAATGGAGACCATTGCTTCCTAAGGAGGAAGGAATGATCCAGATGGATATCGATGGCCACCCACCTATTCCACTGGCTCAAAACAACTTTCCATTTCGGCAATTTTATACAGTCTTTGGGTCCTAAACTTTCGGAGCCGATTTGAGGCCCTAAACGACGTTTTTGGGGGAATCTTGCTTAGTGAATGCCCCCATTCGCATTTTATAGCATATTCCTCAGACAGACCTTTCCAACGGGCTACCAAGTGCCCCAAACGGAGATCATATGCAAAAGTTATGACCCTGGGAAGTTGACTATTCAACTAACCACCTTGAGGCCGCTAACTTTATGACAGTTCATATTCTAGGGTTAGTGTTATCTCCCCAAATAAAAATAGACTAGGTGTTTATTTAGGTGATAAGAGTTTTGTCTTTTTATTTTTATATGCATTTGAGGTCGTGTGTCATAGGTTTGGATTATGTAATGAAGCTTGAAATAACTTTTGAGTTTGCTCTTCTATGAAAAGAATTTTCAGGTTTCAGTAGCTTGGGCAGGCTTGACGATGGTTCATTAGCTACCAAAAACCCCACTTTTGGCAGCTTACTACGTGAAATACGAAACTCTCCAACCACCAAAAGGGTAGACATATATCGTGATTCATGGGACTGTCTTCGGTGGCTTGGGCGAATATGACGGTGTTCATTAGCCACCAAAAGGCAGATGCTTTTCGCAGTTTGCAGTTCAAGAACGAAACTTTCTACAGCTACCGAAAGCAGAGACATCTCCGGGATTCATGGGACTGTCTTCAGTGGCTTGGGAGAATATGACAGTGTTCATTAGCCACCGAAAGGTAGATGTTTTTCGCAGCTTACAATCCAAAGGCAGGATCGTCCACAGCCATTGAAAGCAGTGGCATGTGTGAAATTTTTCCGGCAGCTTACGATTTTAAAGGCGAAATCATCGACTACCGAAATTGGGTCGGTATCAAATGGTGGAAACGTCAAATCAAGGGTTAGTCGTGAAGTAAAGGGAGTCCATCATTTCTTAACCGCCGAAAGGGGGCATCGCCAGCAAAAACACAATCCTTTCATTTCAAGACCAGCTGCAGATGATGATCGCTCCTGGGTAAAAGGGAAAGATTGATAGGTCATGTAAATCCTCATGATTGGCCTTCAATACCATCTCTCGAAGTCAGGGCCCTGAACCAAGTAATACCTCATCCTTCGTTACTACCTGTCAACGAGTTGTTTCTTCCTTGATTCTGCGTCATTTTTCCCCTAAGGCTCGGCTTTTCTGAAACGCAGGTGTCGACTAGGGTTTACAGATGAAGAAGGGAGGAGTTGTGCTTAGGAAGGAGCTAAACTACGTCGGATACCTCGAGTCGCACCCTGAAATAGGCCAATTCTTCAAAAGCGTGGGATGCTATAACTATTGCCTGAAACTCCAAGGTTCCCACCAGCAAATTGCAGAGGCCTTCGCATTATCATTTGCCGGAAGGAAAGCGCAAATTGGGAAAAAAGAAGTCCAGGTGGATGAAGACTTCATAGCAGCGGCCACATAAATTCTAGGGACAGGAGAAAGATGGTTCAAAACCACCACCACCCAGAAGGTTGAATTCAGATCATATCTGAAACCTGCACACCAGACAATCACCTAGAACAAAGACATCCCTATGTCTTTTCTGGAGGAAAGATGGCAGCACTTGTTAAAGGCCATCTTGGTCTATTTTACATGCGAGGGTAGATAATCCAGAGTGCTGGTCTATCATTTCAGACTGTTGGATCATTTCACTGGCAGAAGCCCTCTAAAAATACTCTTCTATCTTCATAAAAACCTAACAAAGATGGCTCACCAGGTCTAGGCAAATCCAAGCAAGGTTCAGAGCAGGTTATCCCACCATGGCCTAATTAAAATCTTGGTATCAGAGCATCTGTGGAGAAAGAATGAGGAGTGGGTTTATTTCCTTTTCTGGAACAAATTTGACACAGAATTGCAACCCGAAGACAAGGATAACCCCTCCTCTAAAAAGTAATCCATCCTAAAAGCGAAAAGAGGAAAAGACGAGCCGTCTCTTCGTTGTCAGCAATCCAAATTACCCCTTCTTTTGAGCCTGAGAAAATTGGGAAAATGCTAGTCTTAAAAAAAGCAGGAGAGACTTCTTCAAAGAATGTGAACCTATTAGGTCTCCCCTACACAGACTCTGAAGACGACGAACTGCAGGAAACGGGAGCAGATCACAAGGAAATGGCAACAGAACCAGAGCTTCAAGAAGCAGCTCCACCTGTGGATGAATAGGAGGCTGCCTATGTAAACCTGCCTTCTCCTACACCTGTGGGAGAACCAGATCAGTAGGTGGCTAAGGTATTAACAACCACGACCAAAATTTCTTCATCACAGAAAATTAATCAGCTTCTTAGGCAGGTGTATGACCTTGAAATACTCTAGAGGGTGATCACGGAGAAAAACAAAAGGCTGACTGAAAGGCATAAGGAATTGTATGTTTCTTTTCAAGGGTTGACCAAGAAACATGGTAAGCTAAGAGGAAGAAATATAAGGCTGGTAAGAGAAAATATCAGGCTGAGTAGGAAGGTCGAGCTTCTGGGAGGCAAAGAAACAATTCAGAAAACCCAGCCAAAGGTACACTCAGATCTTGACACCTTAGCAGCAGCAGCAATCAGCTTTGCTGATACTCCAGTTTTGGCCCAAGAGGAAGAGAAATCCAACCAGTAGGGAAATGAATAACAGAGGTCAGAAAACACAGTTTTGTAAAAGTTTTGCAGGTTGGGCCATACACAGTTTTTGGCAGTTTGGGCGAACGTAGAAATCATTCATTAGCTGCCAAAATCCAGATTCGGTGGTTTACAACATACATATAAGGCTCTCCTAGCTACCGAAAGGAGAGAAAGACTTCCAACACCAAAGGGCAATTCGGTGGTTTGGGCGAAGCATTAATTTGACTCATTAACCACCGAATGTAGGGTTTTCAGTAGCTTATGATTTTCGAGCCCAGTTTTGCTAGCTACCGAAAATGCAGAATATGCAGAAGTTTGTTTTTAGGCACCAAACCCGTTTTTTTTTCTTTTTGCTGATCTAAGTGCCTCAAGGTCGTTTTCCAAATTATAGATAAATGCTTAAGGTATCATGATCAATTCTGGTTCTAGACTGGAAGGCGTCAGCGAGGTGAAACGAGGAATATTCCTGTCTATTTTGGGAAAAAGACACCTACAGGTTTTCCAGGCAGCGGTTTCAAACTCACTCTCCAGCTCCCAAAGGCTTATGGCAGCTATCGAATATAGGTGCATTAGCAAGATATCAGTTACTTTGAATGTAGGATGCTATCATATCTTTCACAAAACTGTCTTTAATTACTTTTTTTAGCAGATTCGATCCATCTTTTCAGGATCTTAAAAGTTTGTAAAGGCTATAAAGCCTAGGAAGTATGTAGAACAAGGGTTCGATTTTGGAGAGACTTTTCTTTACTTGTATTCTCAGACTTGTCGTTGCATCTCAGTTATATAAGCTTCTTTTGCCATTTGTGTGTTCAGATTTATTCTCTACCTTTCTGTACTTGCAGTGAAATGTTTATTTCATGATTGTCCATTTGTCTATGCCAGATAGCTGTAATCCTGTCTTTATATTGAGAACTGGATATCGAGTATCTTTTATTTATTGTGATTAGCCATTTATATATATGCTATATGTATGATTCTACTAGCACGATAAGGACTCTACTTCTATCTATCTTTTATAAATCTTCTGAACATTAGTGTTTAAAAGCCTTGTCTACCTTAATGTGTCTATGCATGTCTTGAGTGTGTGAGCTTCAATTTAGTCATCCAATTTGATCCAAATATACCCCACCTTTCAAAATAAGATTAAGTTACCAGGCTCTTTCGACTGCAACCTAGAAAGACTCTTGGAGAGCTAACAAATTGGCGCTGCTCCTGGGGAAGAAGTGTGAAGCAGCAGCTTCCCTGGGAGACGACATAGTTCCAGCTTTGATGATATACAAAGCCTGGACATTATTTCGGTTGTAATCATCTATCTGACGACTCCATTGGAATGAAGTGGCTTCGAGAAGACCAAGTACTAGAGAAAATCCTCAAAGGCCACCAATGACACCTGTTTCAAACCCCGAACATATTATAAGGAGAGGAAGGACTACATAGAGACAGATTTCCAGATCTACAAGGGGAACCACATCAGGCACTTCTAGAGGTATTTCTTCTGTCTTATCAAATGAAACTCCTTTTGAATCTCCATCCACCGAAGCAGCTAGTTCACAAGAAATTATAAGTAGATCAGAAGACTTGAGGGCTCAAGTGTTCTCACTCGATTTTGCTGTCCAAGATCCTAGTTCTAAATCTGCTACCCAAGCTGATCTAGGAAAAGAAATCCTAGAATCCATCAAAGAAGAGGGCCGTTCTTCCTACCTGCAGCCCTTACTGACTGATCCTGAAGAGATGTACCCTTTTGTTTACACCAATGTACTTGCCATTGAAAACATTTTCCAGGACCTTTTAGATTAGCGTGAAGAAAGGTTTTCTTCGTTACTTGCACAATCCTGTAAGGGTGCCTATTTTCTAGATCAGCCATCAAATTGTTTCACCCCAACTTTTGGTGACTCCACTGGGTCAAAACCCCCACCTTTATCATCACCTATACCTCCTCAGCTACCATCCACACCAAAAATACCTTCTGCTACCCTTTTAGTACCCACATCCACTATGGTTGTCCCTTTGACCAAAATGGAAAAGATACTCATTGCTAGGTATGCCCCTCTAAATTTGCCTAATCCCCTTGCCGGTATGCCTACCGGAGATTACCAAAAATACATGCCTAAGTTCACTGGAGAGGGGGACTTCACAGCTGAAGAGCACTTAGAAGCGTTCTATAGCTATGTTGAGAACATAAATATTGAGCACGAAGATGTATGGACTAGGTTTTTGTGCAAAGTCTAGATGGTCAGGCTAGAAAGTGGTTCAAAGAATTACCTGCTGGATCAATAGATGACATCGAAGCCCCAGATGAATTTTTTTGAAGCATTGGGGGGAAAGAAGAGACCACCTTTATTACATCACAAAATTTGATAATTTGAAGAGAGAAAATGGCGAGTCCGTGTCATCTTTCACGAAGAGATTTAATAAAAATTTTAGCAAAATCCCTGCGGAGATCAAACCTACAGATACCTCAGCCAAGATCACTTATGGATATGCTTTCAACCCTGATTTTTGTCTTCATCTCCGAGAAAGAAGATCGGCCTCTTTATTGCTCATGCAAGATGCTGCGCTCGAAGTTGATTCTAATATGGCTGCATCTAAGATCCTTAAGGGAAAAATCGACAAAAAAAGGCAGACTCCAGATTCCTCCTCCTCGTCAGAAACCAACCTCAAAAAAATGGCTAAAATGCTGGATAGCCTGACCTCCGAAATGTCCAAGCTGAAAGTGCAAGGTCAGCAACCTACAAGAAGTAAAGGTCCGAATGAGTTTGTTCCCAGGGACACTGATGCTCCCCCTTACAGAAGAAACATCCCACAGGCTCAAATCCTCTAGAGAGATAGGAATCCTACTGAAGAACAAAGGATTAGAGCCCCTTTCTAGCACGCGGTATTAGAAGAAGAACAAGAGCTTACTCAGGGAGGAGAAGAGGAAGAATAAAATATCAACTGCATGGAGGATAAGGTTGACCCATCCTTCCTGACACAAGCTGATTATGAGGAAGCCCTCATGAATGAACAAATCATTGAGGAATCACTGTATCAGGCGGATGATCAAAGAAGTTATGATTTGAGGTCCAGGACTGTTGCTAAAAAAAATGTGACCCTTGCTCTTGGGAAGAAGAATCCCATCCTCACAAAGTAGCCTGCTGCTCCTGCAAAACAGGTTGTTACTCTTTCAAAACAACAACCTGCTACTCCTGCAAAATAAGCTGTTACTATTTCAAAATAGCAGCAAAGGCCACCACAACCAATTGCCCCTGATTCGGTCCAGCTTAAATCTCCAGCTCTAGAGGCAAGAATTTCTGACAAGTTGTCCTACTCCTTCAATCTTGAAATAGAGATTCATAAACTAAAAATCCCTTTTCCACTGATTGAGCTTATGAAAAACGATTGCTTCAATTCATCTATACTGAAATCCCTTCAACCAAAAACACCCATAGATGCTGACTTTGTGAATTTACAAGACGATAAGCCCTCAGTAACCCTAGGTCCCATGGATGAAGAACTGGATGGATCCTACCCACCATTCTATATATCCTTAAACATCCATGACAAGATTCTTCACAATTGCTTACTTGACTCAGGAGCCTCCCACAACCTCATGCCTAAAGTGGTGATAGATGAACTTGGGCTTAGCATCACAAAACCCTACCATGATCTCTTCTCTTTTGACTCCAGAAAAGTCAGATGTTTGGGCCTCATAAAGGATCTTGTCATAAACTTGTCTCAGCTGCCTTCAAAAAGCATGGTAGTGGATGTAGTGGATGTAGTGGTCTCTGACATCCCACCAAAGTTTGGCATCCTCTAGTCCCGATCATGGAGTAAACAACTAGGGGGTACCCTACAAATGGATCTGACTTGTGCTACCATCCCCATGTTTGGAGGTGAAACTAAAAGGCTCTATAGGGAGAACCAGCTTGCCTATATCATCAGTAATGAAAAGAATTTTGTAAATCATCCCATTTACACAGTGGATACAGACTTTGGAGCATGTATCCTGCAAATAGATGACGATCAGCCCACCCCTTTACAGCTCGCAAAACCTACTAGTCAGCAATCTGAGGAAGTAACCACTGTTGTTTGGAGCATGTTTTTTGATGGTGCCAGTGCCCAAGCTTCAGCAGGTGCAGGTGTAGTTGTGATCTCTCCTTTGAAGGACGTTACCCATTTGTATTATAAACTAGATTTCAAAACTACTAATAATATAGCAGAGTACGAGGCTTTGCTGTTGGGAGTCCAGGCCGCTAAAGAGATGGGAATCATGTGCTTGAAAATATTTGGAGATGCAGAGCTTATCATATAGCAAGTGAATGGAAATTATCAGGCAAAGAACGTCAGACTGAAGTCATACAGAGATGAGGTATGGAAACTTAGAGATTCCTTCATGTTTTTTGACATTTCTTATATCCCGCGAGCTATGAACCACCTGGCTGATTCCCTTACTATCTCTGTTAGCACATTCATTCCTCCCATGCCTCCTAAATTGAACTATGATATCCAAGTCAGGTATAGGCCATCCCTACCAGATAATGTCAAAATTTGGAAAGTCTTTGGGGATGATGATGAGCTTAGTAGATTTCTCCAGGTTGTTGATGAATTTTTTGATATGCATATTGACCAAGAAAACCTAAATATAGAGGAATCCCAGAGGTCCAAATTGAAAGGGAAAATAGGCCAACATGACATTGTTCAGTTGCTAGGAAATCATATACCTCGGGGCTTAGTACCTCTCGAAAGGTTGTTTGACCATAATGACATCCCCTTCAAACCTGTGAACAAGGAAAAAGACCCAGCTGTCCATGAACATAATATAGGCAACCAGAATCATCCTAAATTCATAAATCTATCTACTGAGTTGACAGCTAATCAGAGGTCGGATTATTGCAGCCTTGTAAAGGATTTTGCAGACATTTTGGCTTGGGAATACAGTGATTTGAAAACTTATGACGAAGATACCATTCAACATAGAATTCCACTGGAAAAAGGCACCACCCCTTTTAAGCAGAAGCTAAGGCCTATCAACCCTCTCATGTTACCCATGATTGAGAGAGAAATTAAAAAACTCCTTGATGCTAAGATCATAATCCCACTGAGGTATTCTAAATGGGTCGCAAACTTGGTAATAGTAAGGAAGAAAAATGGTGAGGTCAGGTTATGTGTCGATTTTAGAAACCTAAACAAAGGCTCCCAAAAAGATAACTATCCTTTGCCTAAGATACAACATTTATTGTAGAGAGTGTCAGGAGCTAAGGTCATGTCATTCCTAGATGGCTTCTCGGGCTATAATCAAATTTCTATACACCTTGATGATCAGGAGAAGACAGCCTTTACCACTCCCTGGGGTACCTTCATGTACGCCAAAATGTCGTTTGGGATGATGAATGTCGGGGCCACCTTTCAGAGGGCCATGGACATAGCCTTTGTAGGGATAAAGGATAAGTTTGTCCTCATATACCTCGATGATATCATAGTATACTCAAACAGTCACAAAGAACATTTGCAGCACCTAAGGGAGATTTTTCTGAAATGTAGACAATTTGAAATTTCTCTGAATCCTAAGAAGTTTTAATTTTCTCTCGGGGAGGGAAAGCTCTTGGGTCACATAGTTTCAGCATAGGGTGTAAAGATTGATCCAGTCCGGGTTGAAGCAATTCAGAAGTTGTCTATGTTGGTTGTGGATCCAGATCTTCTAGTCTCATAGATGATATTGTATCAACCGTGTTTGTACCTCAGTTTTATATGATATGTAGGTGGATTGTACAGTCACCCCAGCGGGGGGGTGTGGGAGGGCATCGCCCCCCCACGGGGTTCCAGGGGGGACCATCCCCCCTGGCTGGGGGGTCCGAGGGCAGCGCCCTCGAAGAAAATTTTTGGGGATGTTTTCGCCAGCTGTTTTGCGGGCCCATGGTTTTGGGTATCCCGTGGTATTTTCCCATTGTATTTCCCTTATAAAATAAAGACATTGTAATACGGCTAGGGATGATGATGTATTAGGTTTTATGCATTGTAAAGATCTCTGAGATCAGGAGAGAGATTGTGAAACGAAGAAGAGGAAGTGCAGCGGTTGTGTCCCTTCACCTTGCTGGACAGTAATAATAATAAGGACTGGCAAATTCAGTGTGGATGTAGCCCAAGTTGGGTGAACCACGATATATCTGTGTCTCTCTTGTAATGTGTATGTGTGATTATATTTGCATTTCTGTTTATTGTTATTGCTCTACGATCCTGTTTTTTCTAACAATTGGTATCAGAGCCAAAGGTCTATTTGGCAGTTAAACCCGCAGGAAGCTAGGGTTTCTGGATCGAGTGGAAGCAATGGCAGAAGAATGAAAGTTTATGGTTGAGAAGTTTAGCGGCCAAAACTTTGGGTTATGGAAGATGCAAATGGAGGACTATCTGTATAAGAAGGATCTATTCCTACCATTGGGAGGAAAAGCAAAGCAGCCGACGGCTATGAAGGACGAAGGGCTCTGGGAACAATACGGTTGAGCCTGGCTTCGTCGGTGGCTTTCAATATCTCAAAAGAAACGACAACAGAGGGTTTGATGAGCACATTGGGTAAGCTGTATGAAAAACCCTCGGCCTCCAACAAGGTATTTCTAATGAAGCATTTATTTAATATGAAGATGTCTGAAGGTGGACCTGTTACTGATCATTTAAATGAGTTTAATACGGTTACAAATCAGCTAAGTTCTGTAAGTGTGAACTTTGATGATGAGGTTAGGGATCTTCTAATCTTGTGTTCATTGCCAGAAAGCTGGAATAGCTTGGTCATGGCTGTAAGTAAATCTATCTCTGGTTCAAACACCTTGAAATTTGATGATGTTATTGGTGTTATTCTTAGCGAGGAAATGCGAAGGAAAAGCATAGGTGAGACATCAGGTAATGTGTTGACCATGGAGAGCAGGGGAAGACAAAAGGAGAAAGGAAAGAGCCAAGGTAATCGTGGAAAGTCTAAAACGGGCAGATCCAAGTCCAGACTGGGAAAGATAGAGTGTTGGAACTGTGGAAAGAAAGGACATCTGAAGAAAGACTGCAAATTTCTAAAGAAGAAAGGAGATACACAAAAGCAAACTACCCAGGAAGCAAATGTAGCAGGTGATGTGTTACAAGATGCTTTGATTCTTGCATTAGATAATACTAGTGATTATTGGGTAGTAGATTCAGGAGCTTCATGTCATGCTACCCCCCATAGAAAATACTTTCATGAGTATGTTCCTAGCGACTTTGGACATGTTTTATTGGGTGATGATGAGCCATGTAAAATTGTTGGAATGGGTAAGGTATGGATAAAAGTTAAGAATGGAATTGATTGGTTGTTGAAAGAAGTTAGGCATATTCCTGCTATGAAAAGAAATCTGATCTCAATAGGGCAGTTGGGAGATGGCGGCTGTCTATCTACGTTCGGAGAAAACTGGTGGAAAATCACTAAAGGATCAATGGTGATAGCAAAAGGAGACAGAGTAGGTACGTTGTATTTATGTCCTCATAATACTGACCATTCTATCTCTTTAGCTTTCACAGGAACAGATACAGCCTTGTGGCATCATAGGCTTGGCCACATGAGTGAGAAGGGGATGCAGATTCTCTACTCAAGGAAGTTGCTTCCAGATTTGAAGCAGGTAAGTTTGGAATTCTGTGAAAACTGTGTTTATGGAAAATAGAAGAGAGTCAGATTTCTTAGGGTTGGGAAACAGAAGAAGAATGAAAAATTAGAGCTTGTGCATACAGATGTATGGGGACCGGCTTAGGTACAATCTCTTGGTGGCTCTCATTATTATGTTACATTTATTGATGATGCAACTAGAAAAACTTGGGTTTATTGCATTAGATAGAAATCTGACGTGTTTGCTACTTTTAAGAAGTGGAAAGCTTTGGTTGAGAATGAGACAGGAAAAAGATTGAAGTGTCTCAGATCTGATAATGGAGGTGAGTACTGCGGCAAGGAGTTTGATAGTTACAGTTCATACCATGGGATTCGTAGAGAGAAGACAGTCCCAGGAACACCACAGGAAAATGGTGTGTCAGAAAGGATGAACAGAACGATCATGGAGCGTGCAAGGTGTATGAGACTGCATGCAGGGTTGCCCTTACAGTTTTGGGCGGATGCTGTAAATACTGTTGTTTATTTAATAAATAGAGGATCTTCAAGTGCTTTGGATGGTGGTATTCCAAAGGAAGCATGGACAGATAAAAAAATAAACTACTCATTTATGAGAATGTTTGGTTGTGAAGCATTTCTCCATATTGATAAAGAAAATAGAACAAAGCTTGAAGCTAAATCCAAGAAATGTACCTTTATTGGATATGGGGTTGATGAATTTGGTTATCGTTTATGGGATTATGAAAATAACAAAATCATCAGGAGTAGAGATGTGATATTCAATGAAAAGGTCATGTATAAAGATCAGTTACAGGGAAAGAAACAGGAAAAGGAAAACACAGAGTACATAGTGCTTGATGAAATTAAAGAAAATGAAGTTTCCAAGGTGTCAGAAAATCAAGAGCAGCAGCAAGTATCTGAAACTACTGCAACTGTAAGAAGATCTACCAGGTTAAGTAGAATCCCTGAATGATACTCTCCTTCAATGTATTATTTATTGATGACTGATTATGGTGAACCAGAATGTTATGAAGAAGCAATGCAGGTGGAAACTAGAAATAAGTGGGAGCAAGGCATGAATGAGGATATGGACTCATTGGTAGGAAACCAGACTTGGGATTTGGTTCAATTGCCTGCTGGTAAAAGAGCATTGCAAAACAAATGGATTTACAGGTTGAAGGAAGAAGAAGGAGGTAAGAAGCGGTAACAATGCCAGACTTGTTGTAAAGGGGTTTGCACAGAAGAAAGGTATAGATTTTGATGAAATATTTTCTCCTGTTGTTAAGATGACTTCAATTAGGACTATCTTAAGTCTAGTGGCGGTAGAATATTTGCATCTTGAACAGTTAGATGTAAAAACAACCTTCCTCCATGGGGATTTGGACGAAGAAATATATATGCAGCAGCCACAAGGGTATGAGGTCAAAGGTAAGGAGGATCTGGTATGCAGGTTGAAAAAGAGCTTGTATGGCTTGAAGCAAGCTCCAAGGTAGTGGTATCTAAAGTTTGACAGGTTTATGACAGAACAAGGTTATAGTAGATGTCATTCTGACCATTGTGTTTATTTCAAGAAGCTATACAATGGAAGATATATTATCTTGTTATTGTATGTGGATGACATGCTTGTTGTAGAGTCTGACATGCATGATATAAATATACTCAAAAGGAAGCTAGCTAATTCATTTGCGATGAAGGATTTGGGTGCTGCAAAGCAAATCCTTGGTATGAGAATAACGAGAGACAGGAAAAATATCAAATTGACATTGTTTCAAAGTGAGTACATACAAAAGGTGTTGGAGAGGTTCAGAATGCAGAATGCAAAACCTGTAAGTACACCTTTGGCTATCCATTTCAGTCTAAGTAAGGAAATGTGTCCCAAGACACAAGAAGAGACAGATTACATGCCAAAGATTCCCTATCAATCAGTAGTTGGCAGCTTGATGTATGCCATGGTGTGCACAAGACCAGATATTGCACATGCAATGGGAGTTGTGAGCAAATATATGAACAATCCAGGTAAATAACATTGGAAGGCAGTATAGTGGATTCTCAGGTATTTGAAAGGTACTACCACTGAGGCATTATGTTTTGGAGGTTCAGACACTGTTCTACAGGGATATGTTGATGCAGATATGGCAGGTGACAAGGATAGCAGGAGGAGCACTACAGGGTATGTGTTTACTGTAGATGGAACAGCAGTAAGCTGGATTTCGAAACTACAAAAGGTTGTTGCACTTTCAACAACAGAAGCAGAGTATGTTGCCATTACAGAGGCTAGTAAAGATATGATTTGGTTGTAGAGGTTTATGGAGGAAGTGGGTAAGAAGCAGAAGGATAGCAGATTGTATAGTGATATCTAGAGTGCCATTCACCTTGCAAAGAACTCAGCATTCCATTCCAGAACTAAACATATACAGCTCAAGTACCATTTCATACGTTCTATTATGGAAGATGAACTGTTGAAGCTGGAAAAGATACATACTAGCTAGAATCCTGCAGACATGTTCACAAAGGTAGTGAACAGAGAGAAACTGAGTTCGTGCTCGGTTTCAGTTGGCCTTCTAGCATGAAGGCGAAGAGGATAAATTTTCCAAGTCCAAGTCCAGCAAGTGCAGCAGCGGTGGAGTTGCTGTGATCAGTCTCCAAGTGGGAGATTGTTGGTTGTGGAGCCAGATCTTCTAGTCTCATAGATGATATTGTATCAGCCGTGTTTGTACCCCAGTTTTATATGATATGTAGGTGGACTGTACAGTCACCCCAGCGGGGGGGTGTGGAGGGGCATCGCCCCCCCACGGGGTTCCATAGGGGACCATCCCCCCTGGCT
Source organism: Larix kaempferi (assembly GCA_027924585.1). Lineage (NCBI taxonomy): Eukaryota > Viridiplantae > Streptophyta > Pinopsida > Pinales > Pinaceae > Larix > Larix kaempferi. Next base: position 5,384,938 of record BSBM01000802.1, on the reverse strand, counting down.
TGGGGATCCGGGGGCAGCACCCCCGAAGAAAATTTTTGGGGCTGTTTTCGCCAGCTGTTTTGCGGGCCCATGGTTTTGGGTATCCCGTGGTATTTTCCCATTGTATTTCCCTTATAAAATAAAGACATTGTAATACAGCTAGGGATGATGATGTATTAGGTTTTATGCATTGTAAAGATCTCTGAGATCAGGAGAGAGACTGTGAAACAGAGAAGAGCAAGTGCAGCAGTTGTGCTGCAGGTTGTATGCTTTCACCTTGCTGGACGGTAATAATAATAAGGACTAGAAAATTCAGTGTGGACATAGCCCAAGTTGGGTGAAGCACGATATATCTGTGTCTCTCTTGTAATGTGTATGTGTGATTATATTTGCATTTCTGTTTATTGTTATTGCTCTACGATCCTGTTTTTTCTAACAGTCTATACCAAGGTCGAAAAATGATATCCAATCTTTCCTTGGTAAGATAAATTTCATCAGAAGATTTATTCCAAATTTTTCTAAGTTAGTAAAACACATAACCTCCATGATAAAAAAGGGAGCCGAAATCAAATGGATAGAAAGTGCAAGACACTCTTTCGAAGCCATCAAGTAGGCCATCGTGGAAACTCCTACTCTGATTAGTCCAAATTACACCAAGGTATTCTATATTTTCTCTTTTGCTTCCTATGATACAGTGGCAGCAGTCTTGTTGCAGAAAGATGACAAAGGGCTTGATTATCCAATTGTCTTCTTCAGCAAAACATTGAAGGATACTAAGCTAAAGTACGATCCCATAGAAAAACAGGCCTATGCTCTGATCAAGTCATTGAAAGCATTCATAATTTATATCCTACATGCAAAGGTCATAGCCTATGTCCTTTCAGCTTCCGTGAAAGATGTTCTAACTCAACCTGACATTGATGGCAAGAGAACCAAATGGATTGCCAAGCTGATTGAATTCGATATAGAGGTAAATCCCACCAAGTTAGTAAAAGGTCAAGGTCTAACCAAGTTGATGGATGAAGAAAATTGCAAACTATTAGACATAAATTTCATCGGGATAAATTCTGCAAACTTGTCGACAGAGGTAGCTGTAGCAAAACAACATAACAGCCAACAAGTGGCTGAGAATTTGCTCTCGTGAGAGTGGTATTCAGGTATCATTCATTTTTTACAGAATTTAGAAGTTCCCCCTAGACTTAGCACAACCCAGGCACGATCTCTCAAGCTTAAATCTGTAAAATTCTGCATAAGTGATAATCTGTTGTATTGGAAAGATCCTGCTGGTGTTCTATTAAGATGTCTAGATAAAGAAGAATCTGTTCAAGTCATGCATCACTTCTATTCAAGCATGTGTGGGGGCCATCATTATTGGAAAACTACAGCTCATGAGATTCTAAGGGCTGGGTACCATTGGCCTGTTCTGTTCTCAGATGTATACACTTTTGTGAAAGTTTGTGACAAATGCCAAAGATTCACAGGAAAACAACAGCTAAAATCTATGCCCCTGAAACCTATTGTGGTTAATGGTCCTTTCCAGCAATGGGGCCTTGACTTCATAGGGGAGATCAATCCTTCATCCAGTGGTCAACATAGATGGATCCTAGTAGCCACTGATTATTTCACCAAGTCGATAGAGGCAATTCCCACCAGGAACGCTAATCATCAGGTTATCATGAAATTTCTCTATGAAAACATCCTTATCAGATTTGGTTTCCCAAAAAGGCTGGTAACTGATAATGCACCAGCTTTCAAAAATAAATCATTGGTCCACATGTGCGATTCCATGGGCATTCAATTGGTTCACTCTACTCCATACTACCCTCAAGGCAATGGCCTCGCTAAGTCCTCCAATAAAAGTCTAGTCAGAATCATCAGAAAACTATTGGAAGAAAATCAAAAGAGTTGGGATTCAAAGATAAAATTTGCCCTTTGGGATGACAGGGTGACAAATAAGAAATCCATAGGGACTTCTCCCTTTAGATTGGTTTATGGTATTGATGCCATTTTCCTAGTTCAGCTAATCCTTCCAGTGACTAAATTTATTCAAGAGGAACAGGAGGAACATGGTGAGAAGAATGATCGATTTGGTCGAATTGCAGCAGACTAGAGAACAGTTGGTGGAAAGGTCAGAAGCTCATCAGGAAAAAATAAAAAGCACTTTTGATAAAAAGGCAAAGATGGAGAGCTTTCAGGTTGGGGACTGGGTGCTGAAATGGGATGCCCCAAGGCAAGATAAGGGCAAGCATGGCAAATTTGATTCTCTATGGATAGGATCTTTTGTGATAACTCAAGTACAACAAAACAACACTTTCAAATTGCAGATTCTAGAAGGAGAAGACATGTTTGGTGGCCAAGTCAATGGGCGTTTTCTGAAACTCTATTTCATCTGAGGCTTCAAACCCTGGTCATTGTAATTACCATTTCTATTTTTAGTTTTAGTTTTTGTTTGCAAAATAACTCCATGCCCAATGGAACACTAGAAGATGGGTTTTGAGTTTTGTTTTATGGGAAAGGCATTAGACCTGTGGTTCTTGGAACCTCACAGGGAGGTTTCCATCCTCGAGTAGGAGCTAGATGTTATTTCCCCAAATAAAAATAGACTAGGTGCTTGTGTAGGTGATAGGAGTTTGTCTTTTTATTTTTATATGTATTTTAGGTTGTGTATCATAGGTTTGGATTATGTAATGAAGCTTGAAATAAATTTTGAGTTTGCTCTTCTACGAAAAGAACTTTCAGGTTTCGCTAGCTTGGGCGGGCCTGACGATAGTTCATTAGCTACCGAAAACCCCACTTTCGGCAGCTTACTACATGAAAGACGAAACTCTCCAACCATCGAAAAGGCAGACATATATCATAATTCATGGGACTGTCTTCGGTGGCTTGGGCGAATACGATGGTGTTCATTAGCCACCAAAAGACAGATGCTTTTCGCAGTTTGCAGTTCAAGAACGAAACTTTCTATAGCTGCCGAAAGCAAAGGCATCTCCAGGATTCATGGGACTGTCTTCGGTGGCTTGGGCGAATATGACGGTGTTCATTAGCCATCGAAAGGAAAATGTTTTTCGCAGCTTACAGTCCAAAGGCAGGATCATCCACAGCAATCAAAAGCAGCAGCATGTGTGAAATTTTTCCGGTAGCTTACGGTTTTAAAGGCGAAATCATCGACTACCGAAATTGGGTCGGTATCAAATGGTGGAAACGTCAAATCAAGGGTTAGTCGTGAAGTAAAGGGAGTCCATCATTTCTTAACCGCCGAAAGGGGTCATCGCCAACGAAAACACGATCCTTTCATTTCAAGACCAGCTATAGATGATGATCGCTCCTGGGTAATAGGGAAATATTGATAGGTCATGTAAATCCTCATGATTGGCCTTCAGTACCATCTCTTAAAGTCAGAGCTTGAACCAAGTCATACCTCATCCTTCGTTACTACTTATAAACGAGTTGTTTCTTCCCCGATTTCGCGTCGTTTTTTCCCTAAGGATCGGCTTTTCTGAAACGCAGGTGTCGACCAGGGTTTACAGATGAAGAAGGGAGGAGCTGTGCTTAGGAAGGAGCTAAATGACGTTGGTTACCTCGAGTCGCACCTTGAAATAGGCCAATTCTTCAAAAGAGTGGGATGCTATAACTATTGTCTGAAGCTCCAAGGCTCCCACCAGCAAATTGCAGAGGCCTTTGCATTATCATTTGACGGAAGGAAAGTGCAAATTGGGAAAGAAGAAGTCCAGGTGGATGAAGACTTCATAGCTGCGGCCACAGAAATTCCAGGGACAGGAGAAAGATGGTTCAAAACCACCACCACCCAGAAGGTCGAATTCAGATCATATCTGAAACCTGTGCACATCCCTATGTCTTTTCTGGAGGAAAGGTGGGAGCACCTGTTAAAGGTCATCTTGGTTTATTTTACATGCGAAGGCAGATATTCCAGAGTGCTGGTCTATAATTTCAGACTGTTGGATCATTTCACTGGAAGAAGCCCTCTAAACCTACCCTTCTATCGTCATAAAAACCTAACAAAGATGGCTCACTAGGTCCAGGAAAAGCCAAGCAAGGTTCAGAGCAGGTTATCCCACCATGGCCTAATTAAAATCTTGGTATTAGAACATCTACGGAGAAAGAATGAGGAGTGGGATTATTTCCTTTTCTGGAATGAATTTGACACAGAATTGCGACCCGAAGACAAGGATAACCCCTCCTTTAAAAAGTCATCCACCCCTAGAAGCGAAAAGAGGAAAAGACGATCCGTCTCTTCGTTTCCAGCAGTCCAAATTACCCCTTCTTCTGAGCCTGAGAAAATTGGGAAAATGCTAGTCTTCAGAAAAGGAGGAGAGACTTCTTCAAAGAATGCGAACCTGTTAGGCCTCCCCTACACAGACTCTGAAGACGACGAACTGCAGGAAACAGGAGCAGATCATAAGGAAATGGCAATAGAACCAGAGCTTCAGGAAGCAGCTCCACCTGTGGATGAATAGGAGACTGCCTATGTAAATCTGCCTTCTCCTACACCTGTGGGAGAACCAGATCAGCAAGTGGCTGAGGTATTAACAACCAAGACCAAAATTTCTTCATCACAGAAAATTAATCAGCTTCTTAGGCAGGTGTATGACCTTGAAATACTCCAGAGGGTGATCAAGGAGAAAAACGAAAGGCTGACTGAAAGGCATAAGGAATTGTATGTTTCTTTTCAAGGGTTGACCAAGAAACATGGTAAGCTGAAAGGAAGAAATATAAGGCTGGTAAGAGAAAATATCAGGCTGAGTAGGAAGGTCGAGCTTCTGGGTGGCAAGGAAACAATTCAGAAAACCCAGCCCATGGTACACTCAGATCTTGACACCTTAGCAGCAGTAGCAATCAGCTTTGCTGACACTCCAGTTTTGGCCCAAGAGGAAGAGAAATCCAAGCAACAGGGAGATGAGTAGCAGAGGTCAGAAAACACAGTTTTGTAAAAGTTTTGCAAGCTGGGCCATACACGGTTTTCAGCAGTTTGGGCGAACATAGAAATCGTTCATTAGATGCCCAAATCTAGATTCAGTGGCTTACAACATACAGAAAGGTCTCTCCTAGCTATCGAAAGGAGAGAAAGACTTCCAACACCAAAGGGCAATTCGGTGGTTTGGGTGAAGCGTTAATTTGACTCAGTAACCACCGAATGCAGGGTTTTCAGTAGCTTATGATTTTCGAGCCCAGTTTTGCTAGCTACCGAAAATGCAGAATACGCAGAAGTTTGTCTTTGGGCACCAAACCCGTTTTTTTCTTTTTCTTTTTGCTGATCTAAGCATCTGAAGGGTGTTTTCCAAATGATAGATAAACGCTTAAGGTATCATGATCACTTCTAGATGCAGACTGGAAGGCATCAGTGAGGTGAAAAGAGGAATATTCCTGTCTATTTTGGGAAAAAGACACCTACAGGTTTTCCAGGCAGTGGTTTCAAACTCACTCTCCAGCCCTCAGAGGCTTATGGCAACTGTCGAATATAGGTGCATCAGCAAGATATCAGTTACTTTGAATGTAGGATGTTGTCATATCTTTCAGAAAACTGTCTTTAATTAATTTTTTTAGCAGATTCGGTCCATCTTTTCAGGATCTTAAAAGTTTGTAAAGGCTATAAATCCCAGGAAGTATGTAGAACAAAGCTTTGATTTTGGAGAGACTTTTCTTTACTTGTATTCTCAGAATTCTCGTTGCATCTCAGTTATATAAGCTTCTTTTGCCATTTGTGTGTTCAGATTTCTTCTCTACCTTTCTGTACTTGCAGTGAAATGTTTATTTCATGATCGTTCATTTGTCTATGCCAGATAGATGTAATCCTATCTTTGTATTGAGAACTGGATATCGAGTATCTTTTATCTATTGTGATTGGCCATTTATATATATGTTGTATGTATGCGTTTGCTAGCATGATAAGGACTCTACTTCTATCTACCTTTTATAAATCTTCTAAACATCAGTGGTTAAAAGCCTTGTCTACATAAATGTGTCTATGCATGTCTTGAGTGTTTGAGCTTCGATTCAGTCATCCAATTTGATCCAAATATACCCCACCTTTCAAAATAAGATTAAGTTACCAGGTTCTTTCGAATGCAACCTAGAAAGACTCCTGGAGAGCTAACAGTTAGGTTTTTGGATGTTTGAGATTCTTTCCATCGTGCTTGTAATAATTAGGCCCTTTCGACCTCCTTTTGTAGTCAGCTTGGCATGAATGAGCACAGCGGCGACATCTCTTCTCAGAGATAACTACTACCATTCTAGCTATTGTATTTTACAGTCTGTTCTATTTCCGCTATTTTATAGAATATGTGTTTACTATATCGCTGTGTTCTTTGCAATATATCTTTGTATTTGATTATGTATATGCTCTTTTATTTCATTCCCACATAAATCCGGATCATCGCTCCCCACTGATCCTCCTTTCACTGATCCCTTTTACTTGCAAGAGGTGTTCCCACCAAATTGAAGCTCTGCCATTTAGATTGTAAATGGAAATTATGGCTTTCTCATTCCCTAAGTAATCATGGATCCTGAAATATTTTTTCATCCCAAGAAGCCATGCCTTTGCCTCTTGGTCAGTCTTGTCTTCTCCATCAAATGTGGGAGGCCTTTCCTTCCTGAATTCTCCCTGTGGGATTCCCTTGAATTTCTTTCTTCCATCAAACCTGCTAGAAGTATGCCTTGGAATTCTTTGAGAACTTCTGGAGTCGCATGATCTACTAGAAGAAGATCTAGAGGAAGGTGTTATGTGCTTTTTGCTCACATAACTCTTTCTTGGGCTTGGATTCCTCCTCCTAGAACGACCTCTAGAGCGACTCTCTGCATCTCTTTCATCTTCACCTACATTGTTTGGGTTGGACCCAAGGTTTATCCTCTGCTGCATATTAGTGAAGCTCTGCAAAATAGCATAATTGAGTTAGTTATGTTCCTCCTGAGCCTTCATCAATCTTTCATTAAAGCTTACCATGGTCTCAACCAAATTCTGAGGAGTTATTTGCTCCCTTCTCCTATTGGATTCAGTCTCAACATTCCCTTCTTGCACATTTTCTCCTAGCACATCTTCATCATGCTCATAAGGATCTTGAGCATCATTTATGGTCACCATTTTCCTTTGGAGACCATTTCCCTGTATGCTTTCTGTTAGTTTTTCAAAATTTAATTCATTCTGATATAGGATCTTTATTGAACGAATAACATGTACAGCATATCAAGCATAAAATACAAGAAACAAGAGACATAAAACATTTCACCGGGGAAAACCAAGAAGGTGAAAAAGCCCGCAACTTCCTCAGAGATAGAATAAGCACCAATACAAATATCACCATGATCAAACCCAAGAGATAGCAGCATACTCCTCCTCCACTTGTGCCCCCTCCTCTTCTCTCACTAATGCGAAGTGAGTGAACAATAGAATGTGTAAAATGAGAGAGACACACTCTCTATTTATACACTAACTTGACTTGACCTTTACTTATCTAGGTCGGCCCCAACTTAACCACTTAACATAATGCTGACTGGGCCGACCCCTCTAGGACGGTCTAACAACCCTTTGACCCACATGACTCATACAGGGCCAACACCATCAAGGTGGTCTAATAACCCATCAAGTATAAGTTACGACACTTCCAATCGAAGGAATAACACATCTCTGTTGGGGATACAATAAGGTACAAATGTAATACACACAATATACAAGTGAATATCTTCTGAAGTTACAAATACATTAACACTCTCTCTTAACTAGGAAGGTATTCACTTTTACACAAGTCATCAATACATATATGTACAAGTCTTCAATTCTGGAGCTGGATCATTGTCACTGGATCACGGAGCATCATCGTTACTGCTGCTACTATCTCAATCAATCTCCAATATACTCGTCATATGAATTTCTATAGAGCCATCCCTTTTTAATGTTGGTTGTAGGCCTAGCTTCCATGTAGGTCTTCATCATTTTTGCGAGCAAGCCATCAAGTGAGTACACCTCAGGACTGATTACACTGCCTCTGCAACACCTGCAAGATATCCCAGGACTGATTACACTGCCTCTGCAAAACCTGCAAGAGCATCTCAGGACTGATTATATGCTTTTGCAAAACCTGCAAAATCTCCCAGGACTGATTATATGCCAGTGAAAAACCTGTCAAGAGCATCCCAAGACTTATTACATGCTTCTGCAAAACCTGTCAAGATCTCCTAGGACTGATTACATGTCACTGCAAAACCTGTCAAGAGCATCCCAGGACTTATTACATGCCTCTGCAAAACTTGTCAAGATCTCCCATGAGTGAGTACATGTCAGTACAAAACTTGTCAAGAGCATCCTAGGACTTATTACATGCCTCTGCAAAACCTATGTACTATACCATTACCTCATCGTCTTCAGATCACCTCATAGTCCACGAAGCACAACCCAGATGCACATCACACAACACTTACACTCACTGGCATGGGAAGACACACTTCAACCATCCATGAAAGGCTCAGCACTTATATCTACGCCATGGGAAGACACACTTCAACCATGTGAGAATGGCATCACACTTATATCCATAGCCATGGGAAGACACACTTCAACCATGCTAGGAATGACACATCACTTATATCGCAGCCATGGGAAGACACACTTCAACCATGCTCAAATGGAAAAACACTTATATCACAGCCATGGAAAGACACACTTCAACCATGCTCGAATGGCAGAGCTCTTACATCAACGACCATGGGAAGACAAACTTCAACCATGTTGGCATGGCCCCAGCCCTTATATCTGCACCATGGGAGAACACACCTACCATCATGTGAGAATGGGTCATGTGCATCTATGTCTTCGGACTCATCACTTCCCCTTGGAAGGAATCGCGATCTGAAGTACACCAAGCGTTTCTCTGAAGTACTCAAAATTCAGTCTGGCCAGCTGCTTGGTCAACACATTGGCTATCTGCTCGTCCGTCGCAGCATACAGGAGCTTCACTACTCTTCTCTACACCATATCCCTGATATAGTAATATTTGATCTCGATGTTCTTCGACCTGTCATGGAACACGAGGTTCTCAAACAACTTCACACAACTCTGGTTGTCACAAAAGATACCAGTAGCATCCAACGGGAGATCAACTAACTCAGACAGTAGCTTCCTCAGCCATACTGCCTCACAACTAGCCAAACAAGCTGCGACATACTCTGCTTCGGCTGTACTCAATGCCACACAGGACTACTTCCTGCTAAACCAAGAGATCATACCGGATCCCATACTGAAGCAGCACCTCGAAGTGCTCTTCTGATCAATGGCACTGCCTGCCCAATCCGAATCAACATAACCCTCAGGGTTAAACTTTTTATTCGCCTCATACTTGAGCCCATAGTCAACTATACCCTTCAAGTACCTCAGAATATGCTTTGCAGCTATTAGGTGAACATGTCTCGGATTTGTCAAATACTGGTTCAAGGTGTTCACGGCAAAGCAGATGTCTGGTCTCGTATTCGTCAGGTACATCAAGGGCCCAATCATCTGACGATACATCGTGGCATCAACCGGCTCAGATGAAGCATCACACAGAAGCTTCAGGTTCGATGCCATAGGTGTGTCCATGGCCTTGCAGTCCATCATCCCGAACCTCTTCAGGGTCTCTACTGCATACTTCCCTTGTCCAAGGAAGATTCCATACGCACTCTACCACACCTCCATGCCTAGAAAGTAGTGCATCATCCCCAAGTCCTTCATCTCGAACTCGGTAGCAAGCTTCCTCTTCATGTCAGCAATCAATCTATCCTCACCTGTAACAAACAAGTCATCCACATACAATAGTATCACTGGATTGCCTTCCTCAACCTTGTAGAAAAAGGTTGGAATCCGCTTTACTCTTGGTAAAGCCCAAACTAGAAAGGAAGTTGTTTATCCTGTCATACCAAAATCGTACAAGGATTTTTTCAATCTCTGCACATATGACTTCCTGTCATGTGTCTCAAAACCGAGTGGCTACTCCACATACACATCCTCTTCGACTACACCATTCAGGAAAGTTGTCTTGATATCCATCTGGTGTATCTTCCACTTCATCACTGCAGCTAGAGCAAGTACTGATCTGATGAAAGTGTATATGGCCATAGGTGCAAAGCTTTCTTCATAATCAATCTCTTCTTTTTGGGAGAAGCCACGAGCTACAAACCTTGCTTTGTATTTCTCTATGTTACCATCTGCAACATGCTTGATCTTATAGATCCACTTGGAAGTCACCACAGACTTCCCTTCTGGTCTTGGGACCACATCCCAAACATTATTCTTCATGATCGACTGATAATCCTCAATCATGGCATTCTTCCATTACTGCATCCCAGATCCTAGGAACTTCATATTCTTCAATATCTTCAATGGATAGTTTTCTTTGAACTTTGTTGCTGGAACAAATGTTGTAGTCCTTCTTTTGTAGGTGATGGTATACGGTCTTTCCTACAAGACAAGTTCAATTACATGATTAAAAACATCTTATATATTTCAGAACAAATTCTTACTCATAAAGACATATGTCATAGATTCATGCAATTATCTTAGCCAATGTTTCAATACAACATTTATCCATATCCCGTATTCACATGGTAACTTTCTAGATGCCTTCCATTTCTACCAGAACATTTGTTAAGAGTGTGCACAACTCCCAACATGTTAGCAAAGAAGTTTCATTCTAGATAAGTAGCAATGGAATGTTGTATAGTACCATAGGCCACTTATCCATTATTTTCATATTAGTAGTATCTTGTTCATGAATCCAACTTTTCTAATATGCATAATACACATCCTAAATATAGGAACATAAGTATGTACATGACTGGACAACATTATTTAAGTAATCATATATATAACAATTCAAATACTTATCCTTGTTTGGTTGTTGGGTGGACTCCCTCTCGATCTTTGCTTCCTTGCAGGAACTACTGGAGGGTGCTCCCCCTTGATCTTTGCTTCCTGGATTACCCGTCCTTAAACTTATACTCATCTTGGACCACTATGCATGCTTAAATGTGCACTAGTGTCATCATTGTGTTATCCTCAAGATCTCATGCATAACCATATATACATTAGTATAATCTCAATACTATCAAAACATTATGATTCTAAATAATCTTAAATATGTATGGTCATGATCATTTCATACATAGGTAATAAGCGTTAGTATTCAAGGTTTTAGAGAAGACTTATTTTACTCATGCATATTCTTATTTGACCATAGTACTCTTCTGGTTAGTCATATCATCAATCAAAGTAAGAAACATAATATGCATAAACCCTTGATTACTTAAATTTCTAACTTCAAGGATAATCATTATCATTCATACAAAAATATAAAATCCTAACACAAGGTAGGATTCTAACTTGATATAGGAAAAACATACCTAGTTATCATGTTAGCTAGTTATGTCTAGCATACCCACATAATGTCTTCTTGTTCTCTTCAATGACTTGTGCTAGCAACTTGCATATATCCTAGGTTAAGCATTGTAGAACCAAATTATACATAACTTGTAGGTAGAGTTTCTATGCGATCCATGACTATGGATGAATCTTTGTCTTCATGTCACCATGGTCATATGTTCTTGATCTAGAACTTGATTTGTACTTTCTTGATGTACTTTTTATGTTAGCGGACAACATCAACCTCCTGTAAGTCATACCTGTCAGATTGCTTGTAGTCTTCTTATGTAAGGCCTTTGCCTCATCTCCCTCTAGAACTGGAACTTCTTTACTTATGCAGGTGTCCAATTCATTCTCTTCTAGGATTAACCCAATCCACTTGATTTGCTGAAACTGGATCTGGAGCTGAATTAGGTTTTGTCAAAGAAACCCTAAAAATTCAAATTTTGAATTTCAAACTTCTGAATGGATGGAAAGACATGGCTTACTGAGCTAATCAAGCTGGTATACTTCAATTTTGAAAACTGCAAAATTTGACCCTTCAAAATTTCCTTTGAAACTTCTGGATTTACTAGAGAGGACCCCGAACTATGGTTTGATGAAGCCCACCCTTCTGCCCAACCAAAAAGTTCGATCCAAAGCTCTAAACTTTGATTTTTCTGGGGAGCTTCCATTCGTGGTCACAGACTTCAAAAATTCCAACTTTTGCAGAAGCCCTAATTTTTCATCTTTCCGATTAAAATCCCAAACTAGGGTTTGATCAATCCGGCATTCTGCCCAACCAAAAAAATCGATCTTGATATCTAAATTTTGATTTTGATGAGGAGCATCTATCCGTGGTCTCCGACTCCAAGATTTTCAACTTTCTCCGAAACCCTAATTTCCCACAATAGTGATGATCCAAAAATGAAGATGCTTAGAATCCAATTCTGTTTGGACAGAAATATGCACTTGATTGTTTCTGATGTAACTCAAAAATTACGAATCCACAGGGTCTGAAACTTCGTCCTGTGGTAGCCTGACCTGTCTTCTTTCCAACCCCACAGATCTTACCTCCAATGGATTCTCTAAGAAAGAGTTATATCAAGTGTCGCAACGTGACCTGTTTATGGGATAAAACAGGAGAGCGAACTTGTACAGCGTGCCATGTGTCACTGGTTCAACTTCAGCCTCTGAAAAACTTACCTGAGAAACTACAGTCCGTTTTCTACCTATCACTTTTTACGAAATTTAATTTGGAGCTTCCTAGCCCAAGTTGTGACCTTTTTTCTTAGGTTACCTATTTATGACTGAGATCTGGAAGAGGCAGAAACCCTAGATTGTACTGATCATAAAATAGAAAGTACAACGAATTACATGCTATGCTTCGAACACAAGGTACATGGGGATGTTATCTACAGTCTGTGAAAGTTTCAGATCCTGAACCTTGGCCAAAATGGATTTATAGCGAAAGTTCCACAATGACTGGTTTTTTTCTATATCAAGCCCTAGCTTTCAATTTGTCGCAAGTGCAACAAGTCTCATAAATGCCATACCATGCCTTCCTTTAGGCTAGCTCTGATACCATATTAGTTTTTCAGAATTTAATTCATTTTGATCTAGGATCTTTACTGAATGAATAACATGTACAGCATATCAAGCATAAAAGACAAGAGACAAGAGACACAAAACATTTCACCGAGGAAAACCAAGAAGGTGAAAAATCCCGCAACTTCCTTAGAGATAGAATAAACACTAATACAAAGATCACCATGATCAAACCCAAGAGATAGCAGCATACTCCTCCTCCACTTGTGCGCCCTCTTCTTCTCTCACTAATGCGAAGTGAGTGAACAATAGAATGTGTAAATGAGAGAGACACACTCTCTATTTATACACTAACTTAACTTAACCTTTACTTAACTATGTCGGCCCCAACTTAACCACTTAACATAATGCTGATTGGGCCGACTCCTTTAGGGTGGTCTAACAACCCTTTGACCCACATGATTCATACAGGGCCGACCCCATCAAGGTGGTCTAATAACCCATCAAGTATAAGTTGCGACACTTCCAATCGGAAGAATAATACATCTCCGTTAGGAATACAATAAGGTACAAATGTAATACATACAATATACAAGTGAATATCTTTCGAAGTTACAAATACATCAACACTGTCGTCTGCTACAACTATTCAAATCTTATCAATTGCAAACACTGTGCATTATAAAAATTTTATTAGACATCTTAGGAATGCATACAGAAACATAAAACACCAATATTTAAAAGAAATAAACTCATGGAATAATTCTCAGAGCTATTATGCCTTCATTTATTTTGCCCCATCATGCAATTCTGAAAATTGTTCATATTGACAACAATTTTGTCAAAACAATCACTGCACTTTTCTGCTCTGAATATCTATGATATATTGACAATTCTGGAAATTGTTCACATTGACAACAATTTTGTCAAAACAATCGTTGCACTTTTCCGCTCTGAATATCTATGATATATGAAAACTCCATTCAAATTATGGCTATGCACCACTGTTCCCTGCTAGACAAACTTTCCAATGCCTATCTACATGTTCCATTCCAACTTCGGGTGTGGAATTTACATTACTCCAAAAATGACCATTTTTACCAAAATTCTGCACCTTTTACACAGTTGTATTTTATCTGAAATGCCAACTTCAGCCACTTGTATAAGCAAATCTAGAAATAATCATGAAAACATTTCTATCGGGCGAAGTTAGTCCATATAACAAGGAACACTCGGCAACCTTCGGATCTACGTTCCGATTTGCCATTCATCTTCTATAAATTCCGGGTTTGACTACTTTTAACTTTTAACATTTTCCAAAATTTCAAAATTTTGGCCAAAAATGGCTCTTCAAACTGTGCATTTCTGGAATATCTTGGTCTAATGGAAAACGTCTGTATTAATGAGAATATGAAATGTGGAGTTTAGTAGATTTTTTGGATCCTACATCTAGGGTCACTTTCATCTACTGCAAGCATTTCAAAATCCTCAAAAAGTAGTCTAGAATAGTGCTTTTTGGCCTTCTTGCTCACCCCAACTCCACATCCTTTGGAGTTTGCCTCGAAGCTTCCAATCTTAACATTGTTCCTGCTCTATGGCCGCTCCATATCGATTTCAACTCAATCCAACCTTTTATCAAGTTGCGGAACACCGATTTATAAAGGCCATTAATTCCAATTTTATGCCAAATCGGAGTATAATGGGATCGGGACCTTCACTGGTTCTTTCATGGCCTTCGTTAATGGCCTCAGAATGCCATAGAACTCATCCAATTCTGATTCTGCATGCTCCTGCTATCCAAAAATCGAGTTTCGGGCTCTATAATTTTATTTTATTTTGCTTTTGCAATCCACAACTTCCGCAATCCGTAATGCGGAAGTCGGAATGTCAATTTTCCAACTCCAGAAAATTTCACTTCTGCAATTCGCAATCTGTACTGCGGAACTCGGAAATGCGGAACGTTAAATTTTCAACTTTGAAAAATGTTACTTCCGCAATCCGCAATGCGGAAGTCGAAATGTCAATTTTCCAACTCCGGAGAATGTCACTTCCGCAATCTGCAATCCACAATCCATACTGCGGAACTCAGAAATGCGAAACGTCAAATTTTCAACTTTGGAAAATGTCACTTCCGCAATCCGTACTGCGGAACTCGGAAATGCAGAAGTCCAAAACGTAATTTCGAAAATTTACGTTTCTGCAATCCGCAATTGCGGAAACACTTCCACTCCGACAAACTTTCAAAGCTCATACTCCCTCATCCGTTAACCAAATAAGGGAAATTTGGTATCGTTGGAAAGCTCTTTGAGAGCTCTATGTAATGGTGTGATCCCCTACCACACCTGAGAACTCTGATTTTGTCATCTTTCTAATCAAAATGTTGCTCAAACTTCTACAATACCACATTAAAACATTCTGATATCTGTTTGTAACTCACAATTTGGCCCAAACAACCACACTGCTCCAATGTGGGATCTTATACCACTCTGTCACGTCTCTTCCCGTCGATCCGATGCAAGGGAGGAAACATGACTAACATTCCGCGGCTTATTTGGAGAATCTTAGCCCCATATATTACTGACAAATTCATAATAAATAAAAGCTTAAGCTTATGTATGCAGATTCATACTTCAAATAAACACAGCGGAATGATACACTATTCACACACAATTGCATCATGCATTCAGCATATAATCATAACAGTTATCCAATTAAACATTGCAGAAAGAATACAGTATGAGTATAATTTAAACCTCATAGAATACTTATTTTCAAAATGAACTGTCCAAGCAACTGACTATGTGAGAACAACGTTCCACCCAGCCATAGGTCTCTATCCAGCCTGTATTCTTTTAGTTGAGAGACCACCCTTGAGCTGGGATGTGTATCCACTAAGGAGGAACTAAACAAGCTCGCTCACAGCCATGGTTTCACAGCAATAATCATACTAAGCCAACACATAGTTGGATTTATAAGGCATGCAAGAGACAAAGGAGGAAGATGCTAAGCCAGTGAACTCAACCATGGAGATACAGGCATCTCAAGCTAAACTCAAGCAACCTTGGCACCCACAATACCTACCACACCCAACAAAAGGAAGGTTCTCTTCTCTACTGCATAGTCCCTCAGGCTTCTCTTCTCTCTAGTGCTCTTCAGGGTGGGCATAGAAAGGTCCAAGCTACTAAATCCTTGAAATTCTAGCCTTCACTAGGTTTATCAAGCAATTCCAACCTCTGTTCTATTCTCTGTTCTTTCATTCATGCTTGGATTCTCACGATTCGGTGACCAAATGACTCAATCCCGTAATTGAATTTCTGGGCTATCAAAACTAATTTTTTCTATGGATTTCTGGGTATCTAACACTCTCAAATTCGCCCCAAGGTTCATGTCTATGGATTCTTCATTGGATTTCACTATCAACACAAAATTCTGGGCATTTATGGCACTTCAAAATGTGGGTTAATGCAAAGTTGTAATTTCTGGTTTTTCTCATTGTTTGGTCTGTGTAATGGATGAAAACTGAAGCTTAGATCATCAACAATGGAATGTGAATGATGAAGAACAAATTCCCATAAAGTAGAGTGACTTGTGGGTTAAGGAAACAGAGCCCATACCTACCATACAAATTTCTAGGCTGCCCATGCTCCATTGAAGCCATGGACTAATTTTTTCAACAATTTTCTTACACATAATTAAATGTCAACAAAGAAAGTCAAATGGGTTCATAAGATAACATTTAGCAGCATATGGTTCAACCCTCACCACTCTTTAGTGGATACACATGGCCCCCTCTAATTAGTTGTTCCCATTGCCAGTTTTAGCATTTTATTGCAATATTAAATATTCACATCAATTTACAATATTTCATGGCTTAACAACACATGGATACCATAATATCAAATACTTACATTTCTAAATAAATTCGAAGCATACACTAGCAGAACCTTGGCCTTGAACTCTACACTAGGGACACATACATCGCATGTATTCAATATTTACATTAAAATTCAGTATATTATAAGAGTCGAAATGAGAATATTACACTAAAATTGGTTTGAAATAATTATTTACTTGATATTTCTTACATCTCGTATGCAATAGAAATAATGAAATAATGACTTCGTAATTGATATATCATTGCCACAAGTTTGTTTGCAATTATATTGCAAAACTAAAAATTACATTACTTGCAAATCTAAAAATTGAATTATTAATAAAACAACCAAAGTAAATGATACATATAGATCTTTCCTACTAAACTTACTAAACTTGGTACTAACCCCATCAAATGTTGTACAACAGCAAGTGGACCATGACGGAATCATCGTGTTGATATAATAAATATATTTAAAAAAAACTATGAAATTATCTTACGAACCCCAAAGTAGTGAGCTATATTATTCCACAATTAATAAATATGTGGATATGATTATCCAAATTTCCTCATGGCTATTGGCTTCAATGCTCTTCTGCACATGAAAAAAAGACACAAATCTCATGCCAATGCAAACTCCTTCGCAAGCCAAAAGAAATGCAGGAAAGCATGTTTCTCTGATTATATTTCGAACACAAGGAAGCATAGATCTCAATACCAGCAAGCTGAGGGTGCAAATAAAAAATACGCACATATGACAGCTGCAAAAAAAATTCCTTGACTAAGACACTTATAGGTTTTAACAGCCAAAAACTTATAAGCCTAGTTCCAATTCACATTACCAGAAGCACTATGAAGCTTCCACTTGTTTCCACCGCCATTTGCAATTTCATTTTACTAGCAACAAACTCCTTTTCTAGCAAGTAAGACGCAGCGACTTTGCCATTGTGGCGCTTGTTAAAATAAAAATCCAATTTTTTAAAACTCTTTAATGAAGAGCACATGTAATCGCATTGTTATAAAAAAACTAATAATATATCAACAATTTTGAAAGTCTGGTTTGTGGGTATCTAATAAAATGACTGCAGGTACATTTATGGTGAAAAATGGCGTGCACCATGGACATATTTTTTCGCCATATTTTAAAGTCACGATTGTTCTTCTCGTAGCTGCATAGATTGCACTTGGCTGACAATCTGATTTGGAAGTTGTTGCGGAGCAGATTTTCTCTGCTTAAACGAGTTCAAAATGGCTTGAATTTGCTTCTCAAAAGCATCAATCTTGTCCTCTTTAAACCCTGGTGGAATACGGCTCTTCTGTACTTGAAAATATTTTATCATACGTTGCAATGTATTTATGTAGTGCTGAAGCTTTTCCAGTTTATTGGGTGCAATGGGCTGATAAAACAACAATTCTATGAGCGTTCAAGCCAAAATTAACTAAAATACCAAACTGTGATAACCATTGATATTCATTTTTTATACACGAAAACAGTCTTATCACCATTAACGGTGGCTACTTGGATTGCATTGTCGAAACAACTACAGCCTACTCCTGCAATCTTATAAGCATACTTCACTCTATGCCTTGAAGTTTTCACATCTCACTTGTAATATATTCCTAATGCCACCATGCCATTAGGAATATGTTCCTAATACCACTATGCTATTTTATCAATTAGACAATGGTCAAAGTAGTTAGGAAGAAAAGGAACGCACCTGTTGACATTTCAATTGAAGCTTTGTAAGTATTTCTTTTATCTCTGGATAATACATATCCTTCAGATTTTGTAGCTGCAAAGAGAACATAACAATTTCTATCATTTTTTCTGTTCTTGGGACACCAAAGATTTGTCAGGGCATCCATTCTAAAGAGAATCTACATCAGAAAAGATGTAGACTCTCTGGAATCTTGAGATTGGAGCCACGAAGATATGTTGGCTCCCCTCGCTTATGTAGGGAGGAGTAGTCTATATTATCATAGTTTGGATTAACGATGCAAGGTTATTAATGTATTATTTATTTTTCAACAAAGAAATATAAGATGCATTTTCAAAAACACGATTTATCAAGGCAGTTCAGATTAAAACAGATGGGAAAAAGGTACGCAATACAAAATGTCAAGATCTATTATGGGCTGCTGTATTCATTCATGGTTGTGAACAACTAAATGAATGCAACATGGCATCTTTCCAGAACAGATGAAACTTCAACATTCTTTACAGAAAGAGCACTTAGCCTAACATATAGAAGACTGATTATTGTGAAAGAATGAACATACATACACAAAGATCAATGCAAAGGACCTTCAAGAATATTGTAGATTTGAAGAAAAAATAGAATGTATATAATATCTTACTCTCTGATAAACCTTTTCCTGACAGTCAGCAACAGTTGATTGTCCAGGTTGATCTGACGACTCCATTGATGCTGGAAAACCCGCAGTTGGCCCATAGAAGGCCACACAAACTTTTTATTAATCTGAAATATCAGAAGAATATCCAACTGTATACCTTTCATCCATGCTTAGATGAAGTCGGATGCACTATAGATATAGAGTGGCGATGATCGATAATTAAGCATTATCATTGATATTTAATACCTTAACCACAATCTGAATGGAAATACAGTATAAAATGCGAATGAAACAGGGGAGTGGATTTTACTTGAAGAGGCTTCTGACAGCCCTCGCTGTTGTAATAGCTGATTTTGCTGTTCAATAGAGCTCTGTTGCAGCTGCTGCAACAGACCACCAGTTGTCTGGAGCCTTCGTTGCAGCTCTTGCTGTGTTGGATTTGATTGATGAAGCAATGGCTGCTGTTGTTGCAAGGGTTGCGACTGAGATTGGAGCTCGGAGAAAAGTTGCTGTTGTTGTGACAGCTGCTGCAACTGCTGGGATTGTGATTGAAACAATGATGATGGTGATGTCTGTTGTGTTTGCTGATGTTTGGATTGCAAAAGCTGTTGAAGTTGATTCTGCTGCTGCTGCATATTTGAAACATTATTTTGCTGACCCAAACGTTGCTGGTGTTGTTGCTGTGGTGATAGAACTGACTGCCGAAACATAGAAACCTGCTGTTGCTGTTGTATAACAGATTGTTGTGATTGCTGCTGTCTAATGATAGATTGCTGATGGTGGTGAAGGGCAGACCGATATGTTTGTTGTAGAGTAGATTGCTGAGCTGCATCTAGAGGCCGCTGGTTGTTACTGGAAGAACTACCCGAAAAAGAAGGCTGAGAAGCTTTTGATTCTAATGATAGCATCTTCAGAGAGATTCTTCGTAGATAGTCTATCTACAAAGCATAGACACAACATCAATATCCTCCAAAAAGAAATGCATTGTTGGAACAAAAGCATACACACATACACATACACATACACATATATATATCACCGTAAAATGTCAATATGCATTCAAATGGCAATGGCAGCTTGCCTTATGTGAATGGAGATATTCATATAACTATAAGGTAATACTTGCAGACATGGCATTTATTAAAGATGCACTCAATTCAAAATAAAGTAATTCACCAGTTACCATCTCAAGATAACAAAAATGATAAAATGGACAATTCTGGGAAGAAAGCTGAGAACTGTCAGAACAATTTAAATGAGAGGAACAGCACACCTGACTTGTAGCATGTGTATAAATCTTATCCTCAAACCGCAAAGCAATTTTTTTAAGTTCATTCATGCCATCTGGACCTGTTTGTGGCATGTGTCTCTGAAGAGTGTCCATTCTGCACACAAAAACGTAGCCTTACAAACTTACTTCTATGGTTTCTGTTGACAGACCAACCAATTTCAAGAACATTTGCAAACTTAATAACACTTGTATTTCTTTGCTTCAGCTTTGATAATGTTCAAATTAATTCGTAACAAATACACAAACCAATCGGGTAATTGAATTGACACAATTCAGGGGCTGGAAATTCCTGTAAATTCAACTAGATCACTAACCATTCTATATGTTAAACAATTCTCAGCGAAAAGGAGGCTTATTGCATCGAATTAAATGTATATTGCAGAGGTATAGAAGATCCAAAACTGGCAAATAAACGAGGCTGATCTTGACATTAAGCCAACTGGGCCTTCTACTCTAACCAAACTACAATCCTAGTCCACTATTCAGTTTGCCTCCAATCAATTGGAGATACACAATTTTTGCAAGAATAGTACTCTGATAATGTATTATCAGCACACAAGATAATTCATTGAGTTTTGTACTCAGTGGGCAACAATAATCAGGACTTCAGCTATGCAGTGTAATTTCACACTAACAATTCGTTTGGCTGAATTCTTCAAGGATTATGTGAATGATAAAGACGCATTCCTAAAGAATTCTGGTTTGAACCCTAATGTTTATCTTTGTGGTTAGATGATCGGATATGCAGATGGAAAACCCCACTTTGAAGGTTTTTCGCAGTTCTTTATTTCGATAGGTAAAATAAAGGGCATGACTCACCCATCGGATTTACAAGCAATCAGAGAAATTCACAGCACATAACTTGTACCAGTTAACACACCACACCACTTGAAAAACTTCGAAGTTTTATTTTGAGCTGGGGAATTTCCGGGCTCAATCATAATAGCATGCTTATTAGGCACCCACACTTTCACTGTGGCTTGGGAGACCCACACTGTCTGCTTCAGATTTTTCGATGGTTGCAATTTATGTGGTTTATGATTTTACTCATAACAATTTTGATGACCCTGGGAATTCTCTAAATAAGGTCAACCCCAATCCTCCACAATGAAAAAAAAAACACAGGCAAAGCCATTTTGAAAAGGGGGTTGATGATTAAACACCACTATTCCTGAAGAGATGGCGAGCTTACCCATACGGATGTTGAATCATTCCATCTATAAGATGAGGATGTTTTAAACTGAGAATAAAGCAGTCCCAGAAACCTCAATCAAACAAATGGATGCCCCCCGCAGAAAAATTCCTTGCAAGGTATTAAGCAAAATTGTCCGTTCCAGCAAATGAATGAATGCATTGACCTCAACCCCAAATGTGCAGGGGTAATGGGTAACCTTTTTCAACACAGAGGCGAGACCAACTCGTATTGAATTGTTCAACTGGGGTGAACAGAGCCCCTCCTCCTAAACATGATTTGAAATTCCCAACTCGTCCACAGATGTCTATGGATTGATTGGTGGCCTAAACTATTATCAATCAATAAACATAAATGGACACCGGAAGATCCACCATGACCCAAATTGGAAAAACAAACAAAAACGAGAAAGATGGGTGTTGTGAGTCGATTTAGTACATCTTATTGACGATCTTCTGTCTGGATTCATCGTTTCTCCAGATGTCGGTATCCATGGCGCTCTCCAGTTGTTGAAACCCAAAGGAAACGAGCAGGAGGTGCTGGGAGCTGCAGATGTGAAGGGGTTTTGCTTGCTTGTTATTATTGTAAATAGCTATAGTGTTGATGCATGAAGTTTAGTTCAATTGTGTATGGTTTTGTCTCTACAAGGGTTTGAGTTGAACTCTCAGGTTATGGTTGAGGCTGAGAACTATTTTTAGGTTTCATTTTGATGGCAGCATGCTAAAATCATTCTTTCATCCAATCATCCAATATTGGGGTTGACCCTGAATGACAAACTCCCCCAAACCTTGGCCAATGAAGAAAGTGAATAAAGTGTCGTTAGACAAAAGAGCCAACGACGTCCCTTTCCAACGTTGATTATCATAAAGCAGGCCTCAGATAACCTAACATGGAAAAAAAATTACACATATTGATTAACATTACCCATTTTTATTTACCAAGCATTTAATATTTTATTTTTCAATCACTATTTACTATGCATACTTTATTTTGATATGTCTACTAGACATTTTAAGAACATGAGAAGAACACTCGTCACTTTAAAATTTGGCAAAAAAAAGCATCTCCATTGTCAATGCCCTTCTACTCAATTTATTAGATGCCAACGGATCGACATTTTTCATCCTACATGTACTTCACTTTCTTAGATGCCCACCAACCGACTTTCAAAAGTGTTGATATATTATAAGATTTTTAAGGATATTTTAAATAATCTTTATTAGATGCCAATCAACTCACTTTCAAAATTGCTGATATATTATTAATTTATTAAGGGTAGTCTAAATAATCCATGATATTAGTATTTTTTGAATTATTTTTGTTTGAAATTTAATTGAAATTGTTGAAATGGTATATGAGGATGTTGAGCCTATTTCTTCAATCAAAAATGGAATTTGAACAATGAAAAATTACGATTTGACCAATGATAATATTGGTAAAATATATAAAGGAGATTTGAGCAAATTCAAATACAAGAGCATGTATGCTATTTGAATAACAGATTCAAATAAGAAATAGAGTTGTATAGCAACTAAGTCTCGCCCTAGGTTTGGAAGAAAATAAGTAGATAAAAGAATGTATCCACTAAAAGTTGTATGCTAGTGATATAATGTTATGTTGAAAAGAGTTTCTTCACAATTTGGTTTATATTCATGAAGTAGGTTGTGATGTGGTGTTTTCCTTAGCATATTTGTAGCCGAAATGTTGTCCAATATGTTGGAAATTTATGCACCATTTCAATCTTTTGCAGGCTCTCGTTGACTTTCCCAAGATGCATCTATTTTTGTTTTTCCTTGACTACCTAATAAAATCTCTTGTGTTGGTAGTCTAGAGCATGGAAAAATAAGTTATAGAGAGCATGGAAAAATAAGTTATAGAATGCAACCGATGAATTAAGAATAGTTTACAGACCTGTAGGGTACAAGTTGTAGTTTGTAGCCATTTTATGCCTGCGACTAGTGTTTTGCTTGGATTTTGATATGGGTGTCATTTTTATATGAAAGCAAGAGAACCCAATTCATCCATAAACTGGCAATAATTAAGGATATATTGTAGTAAGGGTGTTTTCAGTATTATTTGATCATTGTGTTTTGAAAATGGTGCCTTCTCTTAAAATGGGCCCAATGCACAAGCCCATGGTTCCTCAAGTAGCAGTCCTTGCTATTGCAGGGTGGAGATCATTGCCCTCATGATGTTTGAGAATATCTTTACCTAACCATAAGGGTGTTGGTTCTTTATGTTATGGCCCCTTGAGAATAGGACCAAGGTTAGGAGGGGAGATGGGTGTTGGACTCTTATGATGTTGAGTGAGAGGCTAAGGCTTGCCGTGTTTAACTATTAAAAAAAACAACCTAGTCTCATGTGTGTGTGTGTGTGTGAATTTAAACATAGCGGGAATGAGACATCAATAAAAGAATAGTCTCACCGTGAGAAAACTTCATGTCATGTGTAGATATAAATCAAACTAAGACACAATCAACTATTTCCCATGTGAAATTCTAAATCATAGCAGATCATGGAGCTGAGTATACCTCACAGAGAAAGAATGAGCAAAAAAGATGAATTACAGTTAAAATTGCAGTAAAAATGAGCAGACAATTAATCATGCATGAGAACTCAGATAGGAACACAATAGTGTGTAATGATCCAACAATCAGTATAGTCAACAATCATGTTACAATGGAGATAATTCGAATCACCTAGGAGAATTCGAGTCTCAGTATGTCTAGCATAGGAATTGTCACCATTACAGTGCTCCAAAAGGCCCAAACTCAACTCAACTCAACCAAAACTTAGTTAACTGAAGACACAATCAGTTAACTGACCAAAGCGGCGCAATAGTGATTTTGTCATCCAAATCACTCAGAAAAGGGCACATGAGACCACAAAGAGTGGCAATCAGAGCATAAACCCCCCACAAGAGTCAGCTAACTCAGGCGGACTGAACTAGAACACTGAGTTAGCTCCTAAAATGTAGGGAACTGACTCATATGGTCCTAAAATGATGCATGCAGGGCGCATTAGGTGGCTAATGGGTCCTAGATGACATATGCACACCACTAGGGGGCAAATGACATCATCAATTGCTAGGTAAATGAAAATAATGCTAAGTAGGACAAGGATGGAGTTTTAATTATCCTAACACCCCCCCTTAATCCAAACTTGGAAATCCTGGGCCCTGGTTACTAAGAACCAAAGGTCATCCATACAATCAAATAAATGATTAAAATAAAAATAATTATCCATGAAACAAGGAAATGGGGAAAACCTCATGGGAACCCCCCCCCCCTAAAAAATAGGATAGTAGGAAGCTCAAACAACTTTCACACCAAGTAGAGATATGAGATAAGCAAATCTCTTCTGAGTGAAAAACTTAGTGAATATGTTTGCAATCATCTCCTTTGTAGGACAATAATGCAGTGAGATGGTCCTGTTGTGCACTAGATCCTTGATGTAGTGCATGTGGACCTCAATATTTTTGGTCCTTTTCTTCTGAATTGAGTCATTGGAGATCCTGATGACATTTTCATTATCACAAAAAAGGTCTACTGAAGGAGAAGTGTGAATGCCAAACTCTGTCAAGATCCCATGCAACCAAAATTCCTGGATAGTTTCATTCACAGCCCCTCTATACTCTGCCTCTACTGAAGAAAGTGCGAGTGTTGCTTGCTTCTTGCTTTTCCATCATTTTGGTCTTGTTCCCAACATGAATACGTACCCTAAAGTATATTTCCTATCAATATTGTCTCCAACCCAGTCTAAGTCAATAAAACCAACCATATCTAGTTGAGCACCAGCAGAATAATGAATACCAAACTCTCTCATACCTTGCACATAGTGCAAGATCCTCTTTGTTGCTTTCCAATGCAACTCATGTGGCTCCTGCATGTACCTAGACAAAACACCAACATCATATGATAGATCTGGTCTCAAATGTGTCAAGTATAACAAGACACCAATCAATTGTCTATAAAGAGTGTTATCAACTAAAGGAGTAGAACCACCTTCTTCCAATCTGATGCTAGATAGGAAATGAAAGGTTGCATCTTTGCAATCATCCATGTGGAAATTTTGGAGCAAGTCGGATGCATACCTGGACTGTGAATCATGATCCTTGAATCATTTTGAGTTACTTCAAGACCAATGAACTGTTTAAAAAACCCTAGATCTATCAAGGAGAAGGATTTACTCAAAGCAAACTTGATGTTCCTCAACCTAGCAGGTGAACCACCAGTGATGAGAAAGGCATCCACATAAAAAAAAATCAATAGTAGGCAACCTCCCTTCTGCTGCATGTATACATTGGATTCATATTTGCACCTATCAAACTTTTGTGACAGTAAGAATGAATCCATCTTGACATACCATGCCCTTGGAGCTTGCTTGAGCCCATAAAGTGATCTCCACAGTATTCACACTGAGGATGGATCATTAATGTACACCTCATCCTATTTCATATATATCTATTCCGATAAGTCACCATACATGAAGGCACTCTTGACATCCATGTGATGTACCTCCCACAAATTATAAGCTACTATGGCCAAACCAAGCCTCACTGAATCCATTATTGCTACAGGAGTGACTGCCTCATTGTAGTCCAATCCCTAAACTTGTGAGTACCCCTTTGCAACCAACCAAGGCTTGTACTTGGTTGTAGATCCATCAGATGCAAGCTTTGTTTTGTAGATCCATTTGCACTGAACTAGTTTCCTCCTTAGGGAAAGAGAGACAAGATCCCGTGTCTCATTGTTCTGTAGTGACTCATATTCTTCATCCATGGATGATTTCCATATCGTATCATGGAAATCCTCTCTGTAAGACTATGAATCAAACCCCATCATCATGTAGCACCTCTCAGGGAGAAGTGTATCTGTATGGAAAAGTGCAATGTTTACATCTTGATTGAGATATTGCTCTTCTGTAGTCAGATGGATCTCCATCAATGTTCCCAGCTTCCTCAATAATGTTTTGAGCCCATTTAGGATTTGGATATGGATATGGATCTATTAGATATTCATACTCAATATCTATATCTGAATCATATTGGTCTTCTTCTTCAGAATTTGAATGTGGATCACCTATAGAAACATCATTAGGGAAAAATGGAGTAGGTAAATTAGTATACCTTGTTCTTCAACTGGATGTAGATCATGAAATGGATATTCATCGAACTTGACACTTCTCTCAATGAAGCATCTTTTGGTTTCAATCTCCATCAGTTTATAAGCTTTTGCATCTTCTACATATCCAAGAAGGATGCATTCGCTACTTTGAGGCTGAAGTGATTTCCTCTTGTCGGAGGGGATTCTATCCCATGCCTTGGATCCAAAAACCCTAAGGTGAGAGACATTAGGTTTGTGTCCCTTCAATGCTTCAAATGGAGTGACCTCATCAACATATGTGTGGGGTACCCTATTCTGAATGTATGTGGCACAGTTCATTATTTCTTCCTAGATATTTGATGGGAGATATCTTGCTTCAAGCAAGCAGGTATCCATCTCTTTCAACGATCTATTCCTCCTCTCTGCTACACCATTTTGATGTGGTGTGTATGGGACTGAATGTTGCATTTGAATACCTTCAGAAGCACATAGATGTTGCAACTCCTTCTTGATGCACTCCCCTCCATTATCTGATTTGAGTACCTTGATCTTCCTTCTAGTAGTGTTCTCAACTAAGGCTTTGAAAACTTTGAAGCTTTCGAATACCTCATATTTTTGCTTTAGAAAGTATATCCAACAGAACCTAGAGTAGTCATCAATAAAGGTTAGAATGTATCTAGATCCATTCATTGAAGTAGTGGGCATCAGTCCTGAAACATCACTATGAATCAAATCTAGTATGGAGGAATCTCTATTTTCCTTCCCAACATCATAATTTTTCTCTAGGTTCTAACAAGCAACCTTTATAGATTCCTTGAGAGAAATTTATGTCCGGAAAACCTTCAACCATCTCTTCCTTGTGCAATTGTTGCAGGTATTTGAAGTTTAGGTGTATGAATATTTCATGCCAAAGTCTGCTTGTCTCATTTGCATGAGTCAAGAGAGCACTTTGATGTAAATATGGCAAGAAGCAGGAGAACTCATATGCCTCGGAGGCATGGTTTGCAACTCCTTTGGTTACCAGCTTCCCAGATGAGATCTCTGCAACCTCAAATGTGTCAGGTACAAATACTACTTTCTTTGGTGAACCTGTGTGTGTCATCTGATAAATAGACAACAAATTAGCTACTAGATAAGGCACATATAACTTATTGTTGAACTTTCCATGATCAAGCTTTATTGTGCCCTTCCCTTCAGCAAATATTTGAGAGTCATCTCCCATGTGTATGCTAGGGACATCAGTGGGATCTAATGAAGAAAATGGCTCTATGGAGGCAACTATGTGGTTGGAGGCTCCATAATTAATAAGAAAGGTTTGGGATTATGAGAATCCAGCCTTCAATGGATGGCATCTATCATGATCTTCTGAATTGCTACCTGGATTAGTCTTCTTTGTGCCTTCTAGGAGGGCAATTTTGTGTTGTTCAAGGGGTTTTTCCATTTGATCTATAGTCTTATTCATACAAGAACTCTCAGGATGGTTACCCTTCTTGCAGTACATACACTTGGAATTCTCAAATTTCTTTTGTTTATCCTTCTTGGATTTGGAGGCTCCTTCCGATGGATTAGACTTGGTATTCTGATTGGATTCAAATTGCTTCTTCTCTTTTCCCTTTTGCATTCGTACTTTTTGAATCTCCATCCATAAAATATTGATTTTTGGAGGCTTTCAAGGTGACCATCTAAATCAATTTGTCTTGTTCTTGGATGAGAGATTCAGTGAATGCATCTAAGGATGGTATTTTCCAACCAGGGATTGACAATCTCCCTGAATGGAAGGTAGAAACAAAAATGGAAAACTCCAGACCAAGCTTGCTTAGAATGGATAGCACCAGCTGCTCATCCTTCTTCTCAATGCCACATTGTTTACATTGTATGAGCAAAGATTTGAATTTAGAAAATAATTGTTGTATATTTTTGAAACTGTTGGGTTGAAGAGCAATTACCTCATTCTCTAGAATATGGCCCCTCGGCTCATCTTGCTTGCCGACGAGGGTCTCAAGCTTCAACCAAACCTCTCTTGGAGTATTCAATCCATCAAGGTGGAAGAGTAGATCTCTGGAAATATGAATACACATGAAACCAAATGCTTCATCCAATCTATTCAGATACTTGGCCTTCTCAACAGTTGGTTGAGGTTCAATCTCCTTGCCCATTGTGACCCTGTATAGTGACTTGTTGCGCAATACCATCTGCATATAGCCCTCCAATCAAGATAATTGAAGGGTGTCAGGATCCTCAGAGACAAAGGAACATTCGAATTCTCCATATGAACTATTGTATCAAATACAACTGAACTGTTGCTACTACTGCACTAAAAAACCTTCAAAATCCTGCAAAAAAATCTTAATTTTGGAGATAAACTACTAATGAGCATTGATTTAGGACAATAGGAACTTTTATCTGGATCCTTCACACCTGGCTAGAACTCAAAGGATTTCTCCATTGAATTCATTGCAATGGCACCAGGATTTCCTATGGAAATACAGAGGCTTCTGGTGCACTAATGTAAGAATCTTCTCAACCTACACTCACTGAGATCTAATACCATGTGAAATTCTAAATCACAGTAGATCATGGAGCTGAGTATACCTCACAGAGAAAAAATGAGCATAAAAGATGAATTACAGTGAAAATTGTAGTAAAAATGAGCAGACAATTAATCATTCATGAGAACTGAGATAGGAACAAAATAGTGTGTAATGATCCAATAATCAATATAGTTAATGATGATGTTACAATGAAGAGAATTCAAATCACCTAGGATAATTCGAGTCTCAATCAGTCTAGCATAGGAATTGTCACCACTAGGGTGCTCTGGAAGACCCAAACTCAACTCAACTCAGCAAAAACTCAGTTAACTGAAGCCACAATTAGTTAACTGACCAAAAGGGATGCATTAGTGAGTTTGTCATGCAAATCACTCAGAAAAGGGCGCATGATACCACAAATAGTGGCAATCGGAGCATAAACCCCCCACAAGAGTCAACTAACTCAGGAGGACTGAACTAGAACACCGAGTTGGCTCCTAAAATGCAGGGAACTAACTCACGTGGTCCTATAATGATGCATGCAGGGCGCATTAGGTGGATAATGGGTCCTAGATGGCATATGCACACCACTAGGGGGAAAATGACATCATCAACTTCTAGGTAAATGAAAATAATGCTAAGAAGGATAAGGATGGAATATTAATTATCCTAACGGCCTAGCTAAAACAATAAGGAATTCAAATAACGTGAGCCCCTACTAGCCTCATAGGTTGTCCCTCCCCTAAAGGCTCTCATTTTACCTAGCCTACTCTTCATTGTGAGAAGGATTCAACTATCTTTTTCTTGTTCATTACATGGTTATCAACTAATAATATTATATATGCTTCTTAATATTGATAGTCCACTAGCCAAGAAACAAATGAACATACTTAATCACCTACTTTTGTTTCAGATAATGAGAGTGGTGAAGGAGGGTTTGATCTGAGCACACCTCCACCTTGGCATACATTCAAGCAACCATTCGCAAGCATTGTTTGGTGAAGTATCTAAGCCAAGACCACTATAAGGAAGACACCCTCTAGTGGAGTTTTTCATAACCTCTCCAAAAAATGTCTCCTTTGTCCATTTATAGTGGAGGTAGGCAACCATAGGTTTTTATTAATGGTGTTCTTAAATAGGAAATAATGCACCAACGCACCATATTATAATGTAGACCGATGCACCAAAATTTATCAATCACTGAAGACAAAATACCTTGATATTGGATGAATTTTATTTTTTTTAACACCTAGTCTTTTTTATGTGTTTAATACAACCAAATACATTGGGGCATAACGTTGTGAAATGCACCGAGTTCTCTCAGTTTTTTATAGATAATAACAGGTTTTTATTGTAAAATATATACATAACTAAATGGTGCATTAGATACATGGAAACACACTGGTCCATTATAATTACTATAGAGCACCAATGCTCCATAATAAATGGAGCACCAAGACATGATAAAATAGTTAATAAGATGAATATTTTTATTAAATGGTGCATGTTAAATAACCAGCATAGATCCATCTTAAACCTGGATCTATCAAGCACCAAGTGGAATCCAATTCCTTAATGTGTAACTTTTTCTTATTTTATACCTATTAAGAAAAGTTTTGCACCTCAAGATATTTGATCTATGCTTTATATATATATATATATATAAGTTTAAGACGAAATCAATATAATTTAATATTTTTTAGTTTAATCAAACATCATTTGCATTTTTTTATGGGAATGCAATGTTACAATAACATTACACAATGTTATGTGTTACAACATCTCTCCCATAATGGAATGTAGAGAACCTCGCTACTCTTGGTGCAATAAAACGCATTAGTGCGTATTATAATATTTCAACATTGAATTGTTCATAGATGGAATAAAAATATAGTTTTGTATTTTTTTAAATATCCACAAACTTCTTTGTGCAATAATGTCGAACAAATTCTCCAATGTGTTTAAGCAATTGTGCGTTGCTTCAATTCAACAACATGAAAACTAACGATGAACTTAATCAAAACATGTGCCTCGGTGCAACATATTGTAAAATGCCTTGTAATTTCATTTTTACATTTCATTTTTTATAGAAGAAAGCATAGGTGCAATACATTCTGATATGAACATACCATATTCAATGTTTCTTAGTTGCCACATTCCCCCGCCCTTCTATTCGCGGGTGGATTGGACAAGTTTTCCAATTGTACAAACAAGTTGGAAAACTTCATTCATTGTGTACATGGAAACCATGCCTCATGAATAGAAAGACACCAAGTAAAGTATTTCTTACCTACTTAATTAAAAATTTAGCAGAGAAAAAATGAAAATTTAGCAAAAAATTGGTTGTTTTTTAAAGTACTTTTTTTCTACACAATGCATTCACTTTGTTCAGCTTGCATGAGATATGGCGCTCTTTGTTTTGTTACATAGAGCATTGTTAGTATTGTGCTCCAGTATGAAAACCTATCCTGCAAACAATGTGATTTGACTATCTAGAAGCAGCATAAACGATGTTTCTAATGTTTTTCCAATAAGCGCACCATTAATGGTGTGAGGAAATCTCATTGTTGTAGAACCAACGTGCTCTAAAAGGTTAGAAGCACCAATAACAATGATTTTGTTTATTGAAACCATACTGATAAAGAACACTTATAAACTATAGAGTTAGTTAATTCATGTTTTGTATATTAACAATAAGCACCATAGACAATGCTTATTACAACTAAAAATGCACCGTAAAAAATAAACATAAAAATGACAGTTGGTGCACTTTACAATGCAATGAAGCACTAGTAACGATGCATCTTAATATTACAAACACATAAAAAAAGTTAAAATAAATTTCCTATATGTTTTTAGTGTGCTTTTTATTAATAAAAAGTATCGGTGATGGTGCATTTATAATATATAGAGGCATAATTAGGATTGCAGATAGTAGAACGATGAATGGCCCAGGCCACTCCCATGCGCCTCGTGCAAAGAAAGACTTGGAGAAACTCCAGGGATTCTTTGGGAAGAAGGTTATCCAACCAAATCAAGACATGATAGAGCGATGGGAGAGGAGGGCGCATCGGGAAAATCCTTTCCCAGGCCCACAGGCTCCGACATGTTTTTGATGATATCATTGAAGACTTTGGTGCACCTCGTACCAGGGACACCAAACACACCCACACTCTTAGCCTCTTCTTGGCAATGAAATCCATGATGTCTCTGTCTCTCAAATATTTTCTTGCAGGGCATATCCAGGTTGAGGGTTGTCCCTTGATGGTCAATAATCATCTAGCACATTTGGAATACAACATGCGCTAGTTGAGGCACAATTAGGTGGCTATTCATGAAATCCTGAGCAAGGTGAATGACTGCATGAAAATACTGGCAAAGGAATTGGTGGGGAAAAATTTAATTGGCAAGCAACTCATCTGCCGTCGTGACCCAGACATGGTGGCTCGTGCACCTGTTAAGGATGATGTTCCTACTCTGACTGAAGGCACTGATGCAATCATGTAAATTATGGGTTAAGCTATGTTCTCAAATTTTATATGATGTTTCGAAATCCTAGTCTTATACTTCTGTCAAATCCTGTCTTTTCTGTTAGCCAGGCCATAACCCTTGGCCTTTGGTGGAACAATAGTACTTAGTTATGTTTAGATTGTCTCTCAAGTATGCTTAGAAAGCTGGTATTGGCGTTTAACTCCCCGAACTCAAGCAGAGTAGACCCATTTTGAACACTTATGTACGCTTTTATTCTTTGTTAATACATCGAACTTACAAAAAAAAATTGCAGATAGCATCACAAATGCACCATAAAAATTTAAAGCAAAATGTGTCGCTATATAATGGTGCTCCCTCTAATACCTAGAAGCACTAGATACGGTGCATAATAATATTGAAAAATGTACTGGATAAACGTGGAATATCAAACCAAACATTTAAGTATGTAGTGCATTGTATAGTACTTGAGAACCAATTGTGGTGCATTATTATGTCATAAACACACCATAAAAATGAAGAAAAAAGTAATAATTCTATCCTTCAAGTTTATCCCTTTCCTGGCCTTTCTAACCCAATATTTTAACGCCTGGACAAGGAAGGAAGTCGGAAGGCTATACAAACCCGCATCTTCCTTCATTGTGCTTGGGGGAGCCATTTGAACCCACTCTGGATATGAATAGACTTACCTTTCTTTTCATGCCTAAACCTCATACTTATAACCTTAAAACCTAGCACCTTGTATCCCTCTATACTACTTGCAGAATGATTCACTTAGGTGGCAATCAGTGCGCTTTATAATACAATGAAGCATTGTTAACGTCATAGTAGCATAATTCGGTCGTATTGGCATTTCCCGTACGGAAATTCGAAGCAATTCGAATTCGTCGAATATTCAGTATAGATATGACACGAATATAGATTCTTACTAATGTAAAAGTAAATTTTAAAAACCAATTTTAAAAAGCCAAATTTTAATTATTTAATAACTATAAAGTATAAATAACATTCAATTTATTACTTTCTTATAAAAACGAATGGTTTTTAAGGTACATTTATGCTAATTTGGTTTATATATTTGATTAAAAGTATTATATAGAAGAAGTCTACTTCCGTATTTTATCCGTATTTGATTTTTTTATTACGTATTTTCTCCGTATCGAATCGTACTCGTATCCGTATGCGTACTTGAATTATGCTACTATGGTTAGCGTTGCTTCTTAGTGTTATAAGTGCGTCGGAAAAGTTTTGAAAAATTGGACATATGTCTACAATGCATTTTTTATTAATAAAAAGCACCACCAACATTGCATTGGTAATATGGAGAAACATCATTAATGATACGTATTGTATTACAAATGTTTCGTTTAAACAAAGTTGCTAACACCTGTAATAGTTCAGACTTCTTTGTATTATGAATGCACCGTAAAAAATTTAGGCAAAATGCATCGTTATGTCTCGGTTCTCTCTTTAATACTTGGAAGATAAAAAATGGTACATGTGAATATTTAAACCACACCTCATAAATGTAGAATCTCCAACCTAACATCTAGGTATGTGATGTGTATTATAATACTTGAGCATTGATTGCGATGCTCTCTTATGTCATAAACACATCCTCCATCATTTTCAACTAGTGAATGTCCAAACAGATTGGGGTAATTCCATAAAGACGGTTAACACTTTTTGGCCAAAAGTGACGGTGGAAAATCGATTTTTTACTCATTTATTAAATCGAAGCTCTCAAAAATTATATGTTCTTTGTGAATTTTGACATGCAACAAAAACAAATATAGGTAATTATGCTGTCCTTCCACCTATATTTTAAAAACAATAATATTATTATTATTTAATATGTCAAAATTGCATTTAATGATATGCTTGTTCTTGTAACTTTTAGGAAAAGTTAAAAAGTGACTTGTGTACACAAACTAATTTAGTGATAAATGCATAATTTCTTGAAAAATATATATATGAACACAATCTAAACAAAATGCGTCGCGGCACACTTTTTTTTTTAATTTATTTTGGAAAATTATATTTTTCATTAATTTTTGAAGCTGACCATTGAAAATTTTAATCACATTTTGTACACATGTGTGTGCATGTAATTTTTTTTTTACTAGTTACAAAAATAAAAAAACAAAAAATACCCTTTCGAAGACGACACGTTGATGTGGGGCATATATATTTTTTGAAATTGTTTTGTTGTGTAATTTTTATGTTGTGTTAGAAAAACAGGATCGTAGAGAAATAACAATAAACAAGATACAAATCTAAAGCACATAAACACAGTACAAGAGAGACACCGATATATGTGGTTCACCCAATTTGGGCTACGTCCACAGAGAAATTTTCAGTCCTTTTATTATTATACCATCCAACAGATGAAGGTATACAACCTGCAACACATCTGCTGCAACTTCCTCTTCACTCATTCTCAGACTCTCTTACACAATCACAAAGATCTTTTCAATGCTACAATACATTACATAGTCATATCACAATGTATTCCTTTTAAAGGGGAATTACCATGGGAAAATACCATGGGCTTCCCAATACCATGGTCCCGTAAATGTTTGGTCAACAAGCAACCCAAAACATTTCTTTTGGGGGGTTCGCCTCTAAACCCCCTTTCTTAGGGGCCCTCTGGCCCCTGTATCCCCCAGTCGGGGGGGTATGGTCCCCACCAGACCCCCATGGGAGGACGAACCCCCTCAACACTCCCCACTGGGATGAGCGTATAGTCCACCTAAACATCATATAAAACTGGGGTACAAACACGACTGAAACAACAACATCTCTGAATCAGGAAGATCAAGCTCCACAACCAACAATCTCCCACTTAGAGACTGATCACAACAACTCCACCATTGTTGGACTATGATCTGAACCTTGGACCTGAAAAATTTATCATATTCACCTTCATGCTTGAAGGCCAACTGAAACTGAGTAGGAACTCAATTTCTCTCTAGTTACTACCTTTGTCAACATGTCTACAGGATTTTGTCTAGTGTGTATCTTTTCTAGCTTCAACAGTTTATCTTCCAGAACATATCGTATGAAATGGTACTTGAGTTGTATATGTTTAGTATTAGAATGGAAAGATGAGTTCTTTGTAAGATGCATGGCACTCTAGCTGTCATTGTACATCCTACTATTCTCCTACTTCTTACCTAATTACTTCATGAATCTCTATAATCATATCATCTCTTTACTAGCCTCTGTAACAACAACATACTCCGCTTCCATTGTTGATAGTGAAATAACCTTTTGTAGTTTCAAAATCCAACTTAAAGTTATTCCACCTACAGTAAAAACATACCCTGTGGTGGTCCTCCTTCTATATTTATCACCTACCATATCTGCATCAATTTATCTCTGTATAACATTGTTTGAACCTCCAATACATAATGCATGAGTTGTAGTACCTCTCAAATACCCGAGAATCCATTGTACTTCCTTCCAATGTTCTTTACTTGGATTGTTCATATACCTACTCACAACTCCCACTGCATGTGCAATATTTGGTCTTGTGCACACCATGGGACACATCAAGCTGCCAATCGTTGATGAATAGGGAACCTTGGACATGTAATCTATCTCTTCTTATGTCTTGGGACACATCTCCTTACTTAGTTTGAAATGGCTGGCCAAAGGTGTACTAAATGGTTTTGCATTCTTCTTTATAAACCTCTCCAACACCTTTTCTATGTACTCACCTTGATACAATATCAATTTGTGATTTTTATTATCTTTTGTTATTCTCATACCAAGGATTTGATTTGCAATAGCCAAATCCTTCATCGCAAATGAATTAGCTAACTTCCTTTTGAGCACATTTATATCCTGTATGTTAGACCCTGCAACAAGCATGTCATCCATGTACAATAACAAGATAATATATCTTTCATTATCTAGCCTCTTGAAATAAACATAGTGGTCAGAATGACATCTACTATAACCTTGTTCTATCATAAACCTGTCAAATTTTAAATACCACTTCCTTGGAGCTTGCTTCAGACCATACACACTCTTCTTCAACCTGCATACTAAATTCTCTTCCCCTTTAACCTCATACCCATGTGGCTGTTGCATATAAATATCTTCCTCCAAATCCCCATGGAGAAAGGTTGTTTTTACATCTAACTGTTCAATATGCAAATATTCTACCGCCACTAGAATTAAAATAGTTCTAATTGAAGTCATTTTAACAACAAGAGAAAATATTTCATCAAAATCTATACCTTTCTTCTGTGCAAACCCCTTTACAAAAAATTCTGGCTTTGTACCACTTCTTTCCTCCATCTTCTTCCTTCAACCTGTAAACCCATTCATTCTGCAATGCTCTTTTACCTAAAGGAAACTGAACCAAATCCCAATTCTGGTTTCTTACCAAAGAGTCCATCTCCTCATTCATGCCTTTCTCCCACTTATTTATAGGTTCCACCTACATTGCTTCTTCATAACATTATGGTTCACCAGAATCAGTCATCAACAAATAATACATTGAAGGAGAGTATCGTTCATGGGGTCTACTTAACCTGTTAGATCTTCTAACACTTGCAGGAGTTTGAGATACCTGCTATTGTTCTTGATTTTCTGGCACCTTTGGAACTTCATTTTCTTTGATTTCATCAAGAACTGTGTACTCTGTGTTTTTCTTTTCCTGTTTCTTTCCCTGCAACTGATCTTTATACATGAACTTTTCATTGAATACCACATCTATACTCCTAATGATTTTGTTATTTTCATAATCCCATAAGCGATAACCAAAATCATCAACCCCGTATCCAATAAAGGTACACTTCTTGGATTTAGCCTCAAGCTTTGTTCTATTTTCTTTATCAATATGGACAAATGCTTCACAACCAAAGGTTCTCATAAATGAGTAGTTTACCTTTTTACCTATCCATTCCTCCTCTGGAATACCACCATCCAAATCACTTGAAGGTCCTCTGCTTATTAAGTAAATAGCAGTATCTACAATCTCTACCCAAAACTATAAGGGAAACCTTGCATGCAATCTCATACACCTTGCACGCTCCATGATTGTTCTGTTCATCCTTTCTGACACACCATTTTCCCATGGTGTTCCTGGAACTGTCTTTTCCCTACAAATCCCATGGTATGAATAGTAACTATCAAAATCCTTGCCACAGTATTCACCTCCATTATCAGATTTGAGACACTTCAACCTTTTTCCTGTCTCATTCTCAACCAAATATTTCCACTTCTTAAAGGTAGCACACACATAAGATTTCTGTCTAATGCAATAAACCCAAGTTTTTCTAGTTGTATCATCAATAAAAGTAACATAATAAAAAGAGACACCAAGAAATTGTACCTCAGCCGGTCCCCATACATCTGTATGCACAAGCTCTAACTTTTCACTCTTCTTCTGTTTTCAAACCCTGAGAAATCTGACTCTCTTTTGTTTTTGATAAACACAGTTCTCATAGAATTCCAAACTTACCTGCTTCATTTATGTGAGAAAATTCCTTGAGTGGAGAATCTGCATCCCCTTCTCACTCATGTGGCCAAGCATATGATGCCACAAAGTTGTATCTGTTCCTATGGAAGCTAAAGAGATAGAACAATCAGTATTATGAGGACATAAATACAATGCACCTATCCTGTCTCCTTTTTCTATCATCATTGATCCTTTAGTTATCTTCCACCACGTTTCTCCAAACGTAGATAAACAACCACCATCTCTCAACTGCCATGTTGAGATCATTTTTCTTTTCATAGCAGGAATATGCCTTGCATATTTCAACAACCATTCACCTCCATTCTTTAACTTTATCTATACCTTACCCATTCCAACAATTTTACATGGTTCTTCATCACCCAATAAAACATGTCCAAAATCACCTGGAACATAATCATGAAATAATTTCCTTTCATTGTGTTGATTTGAAGTTGTGTACATGTTTTTTAAGTGTAAGTTTGAAAATAAAATAAAAAAGAATTATCATATGAACTCAAAAACCTGTAAATTATATGCCAAAGCATGGATGATTCATTGATGAATCCATCAAGATGAAGTCCTCCATCTAATGTGCATCTTAAAATAGGGTTTAGGCCTAACAAAGATTCCAGTAAAATTAATTTGTAGAAATGGGGGCTATGAGATCAATCAAGGTTTTAAAACCCTTGATCGAGCTTTTATGCACTTTTTAACATACCTTGATTGAGGGTTTATGTGTGGTAAGACAAAAGATTAATCAAGCTACTAACTCGATCAAGAATTTTAAAATTTTGATTAAAACAAAATTGGGTGTCGAAATTTGTGTTTGAAGGTAACTACTAAAAAAAAAAAACCACCCTTGGCGAATCCCTTTCTCTAATTTCGTTGGGAAAAGTGTCTCACCCCATTCATTGGTTCGAGGGTTATCACTGCCCTGGTGTTGAATCCCTGAGAAATGACCAACTATTAAGTATTTGGGTGCCCTTATAAATTAATAAATTTGTTAGTATTTATTATAATTAAAACCTTCATGGGATCAAGATATTCCAATTAAATTAAAATTAAACATAGAATTATAAGATAGTCATATATAGTAAAACGTAATTCAACAAGAAGAATGATAATTGTGGGTACTAGTAAATGCGTTGGAGAGAAATCAGGTAAAGACAGCAGGACCACCACTTCCTCTATATTTTATATGTGTAGATATGGGTTGCAAAGTAATTGGAGTTATAGATGTGACTAAAATCATGACAAATGGGGATAAGGGTCCTTTGGTTTTTTGTTCTTTTTTTTTAACAAAAACGGATATTTTATATTAAAAAAATGAAAGAATAGAGCTGTGGCATTGCCAAATTCAGCTGAATACAATGTTATGAAAAATGACTCTAATGTCTGTTACTATGGCAATTACAAAAGGAATATGACTTCTGAATTGGCTTCTGAAATCCAGTTTGCACATTTTCCACTATTTCATTTGAGACTGATTCTAACCGAAGCTGCAAACTAAGAGAAATATGATAACTGTTTGAGAAGCTGCTAACTTTGAGAAAGATGATAACTTGGAGTCCTGTGGTCCAAATGTAAACTGTATTACTATATGATCCTTCCTCCCAGGCTGTCATTAAATGCTACATTTCCAAAATGAGCTTAGATTGCTGCGATAAGGTCTTCATTTGAGTCACAACTTCATCAGATTCTGCGTTGCTGTTATCCTAAATTGACTCAGGATGTGAATATTATTCCTACTAGTTTAATATTCTCGTCGCTCAGAGTAATTGCTGTTGTGTTAAACCTGCTGTTGTGGGGAAAATGCACCTATAGTTCAGGGGAGAAACTACCAACTTACGGTGATAAAGATAGACTTACAAGCATTCTGCAAGTACAATAAATAAATGAAGAGATTAGGGTTTAGAGATGTAGGCACCTCATTCAGAAGGTTGATCCTAGCTTTGCCTCCCTCGCTCTTCAATGCTTGTCCAGTATCGCAATGCCCAGACCTGCAAAACAACTTGATACCTTTCTCAAATACATTTGACTACATATATAAGATTGATATTCATAATAGAAGAAGACATTAGATTATAAACAAACTGTAATCAAATCTAAGACACATTAATAGGTCATATTTGGAAAGAGAAGAATGTCTGATCTTTATTAATGAATGAAAGCAAGTACATATAGTTATACCTTCTTTCAAGCTTGGCACTTCACGAAACCTAGATTCAAGGTATCCTGCTTCTGTTCTTCAAGGATCCCAGCCTCTAAGCAATTGTACTAGGGTTTACCAAAACTGAAGCATAAGAGAGGGGGATGAGGGTCTCCATTCCTCCAGCATAACTTTGTAATTGGGCTTAGTCCCCTTCTATGGCCCTTCTACCCTCCTTATATAGTCAGTGAGGAAGAGGAAAAGAAGTT
Organism: Larix kaempferi; assembly: GCA_027924585.1. Taxonomy (NCBI): domain Eukaryota; kingdom Viridiplantae; phylum Streptophyta; class Pinopsida; order Pinales; family Pinaceae; genus Larix; species Larix kaempferi. Next base: position 5,344,303 of record BSBM01000802.1, on the reverse strand, counting down.
ATAACTGCTCAAGAGGTTTCCCAACCAACTTAACTTACTCGAATTTCGAGATTTTGACCAAAATAGGGGTGTACGCTAATCTATAGTAGACAAAGTCGCATACACACACTACTATTTCAACAATGGAGTCACGCTCAGTACGGTATACATGCTACTATCATCCCTGTGTACCAGCGCTCATATTGAAAAATGGCTAAAAACAGGCTTTTCTACTCATTTTCAGGAGATGGTTTGGTTTGGAAAAATGTTCCTAAGGGTCATATACATCAAATGGGTCAAGAATGAGGTAATTTCAACCATTTTTAGTGTCCCAAATGACTCCTCCATCCACAAATGTCCTGTTGTGTGACTGAAACTTGATCTCAAGAAGTGTCGTCATGCGACCAAGGGAAGCAAGTATCGTCATGGACGGAAAGGTGTCATTTCAAGCTATAACAGATGCCCCCTAATGTATGAGGTCAGAGGGAGTGCGGGAAACGATGGCCGAAATACATTATAAATAACAAAGAGTTGAATCATGGAGGAATGGAGAAACCAAGAATCATAGGCTCAAATGAAGTACCTGAAAGCAAAGGCAATGTCAGACAAACTTATCCTTGGGGTAACTGTCCATGTTCAAATGGTGGAACATGACCTCCAGGAGGATACAATAATGATCCAAAATACTGATGCATATATCATGGCCACTAGAATACAAGCGTGGATCCATGAGGAACATAAGTGTAAACATAGCCACATAAATACAAGGTGGATCTATGTCAAAACTGGAGAACATAGCCATAGAGAACAAGCTGGATCTATGTCTCATCAAGAGCCAAAAAGAGTGTGGCTCAGTCTTGCGTAACTTGGGTGATAACATAAATGAGGTGATGCTATCGAGAATCCCAAGGTCTTCATCCAAAAACAACCCAAGGTACAAACCTATCCATGCGAATAAATGAGTTGTTGTCGAACATGGGAGGTATCGTTTGATTACCGGTCATTGATGTATACCGTTAACAAACCCGAGGATGTCCACCAATAATGAAAATGGAACCCAAGGTACCTAGTACATTCAAGCAAGTGCGAATAAGTGGACTTGTTGTCGAACACTTGAAGAATCCATCGGATAGGAGACATTGATGTATTCCCATCTATCCAATAGCGAGGGAAACTGCCATTAATGATTGCAATCCCCAAGGTACTAACCGAAACTCTAAACTTCATTCCCAGAGCACAATGAGTTGAAGTCGATGGAAAGAAGTCCGTTGGAAGGGAGGCCTTAATGCATCCTCCATCATCCAACACGAGGGACACTCAAACAGGTATGAGCTGATTTGGAGTAGGACTAAACACATGATGAAACATACTAACACCAAGGAATGGCCGACACATGAGGTCAAGGCAACTGCAGAATGGCCGACACAGGTTGTATCCTTGAACAGTGAGCACGACACAAGAGTGACTTAGGCAGCTTTGAACACAAAGGGACCACGACGCAAGTCTGCAATGTAGGAGACATTAATAGATTCTCCATATGATTGGAAGACTAACCAAACGGAGGAGTAAGAACTCTGAGATCAAGTTTACCCTAAGGCCAACACTAGAACCCAACTTGTTTGATAGACTCAAAACATGTGCTTTGTTCAAGGAGATGGTTTACTTGCTGCCATCATATTGAAAGATATTTTAACATTATTCCCTTCCCTTTCCTTTTTCATTTTTTAACGAGCTTGACAAAGAACTAAAGCATGCTCGACGGTGTTTTCATATTTAAGGAGTTTGAAAAACCTAGAAGAAAACTCCATACACCTATCCGTGGATTTTATATTGAGCCCGGATTGGACTGTGCTCAGCGGTGTTTTCTTGCTTATAGAGTTGAAAAACTTAAACAGTCCTCTATAAACCTATCCGTGGATTTTATATCGAACCCGGATTGGTATGTGCTCGGCGGTGTTTTCTTGTTTATAGAGTTGAAAAACTTAAACAGTCCTCTATCAACCATCTCGTGGATTTCACATCGAGCCCGAGTAGGTGAATGCTCGCTTGGTGTTTTCACATTTCGAGAGTCTGAAAACCCTAAAGACGACTCCAAAGGTCCTTTTTCGTAAAGTTAGTCTCCTTCCCCGAAAAAGTGTAAAATAATGGAAGAAGAACTCTTCTAGCGCATACAAGAGTATACCTAGAGTATACCTTTTCCGTAAATTATCCACCAAGGCCTGGAAAAGGGGTAATTCTATACCTAAGTGGATGTCGGTTCAGTTATTTTAACGAGCCCGAAAAGACAAATATGCTCGGCAAACTTTTCCTATTTAAGGAGTCTGAAAAGGGCTTAAAATAACTCCATAGAGATCTTTTCCGTAAAGGTTTAACGAGTCCGGAAAAGTAAACTCATGACCTCCTTACTGTTTTTAATGAGCTCAAAGGAGATAGGAAAATGCTCATAACTTCCTTACTATTTTTAACGAGCTCGAAGTGAAGATGAAAGAAATGCTCATAGCCTCCTTACTGTTTTTAACGAGCTCGAAGGAAAGGTGGAAGAAATGCTCGTAGCCTCCTTACTGTTTTTAACGAGCTTGAAGGAAAGGTGGAAGACTGCTCGTAACCTACTTACTATTTTTAACGAGTTCGAAGTAAAGGAAGAATTCTCGCAACCTACTTACTGTTTTTAACGAGCTCGAAGTAAAAGAAGAATGCTCGCAATGGGAGTAGACGAGTGTCAGGGACATGCAAAACTAGCTCCAAGCGCATGGAACAAAGCTATGCCTATTGCAAGGAACATGAGCAAGATAAGTACACTCAAGGTGTGTCTCCTCCAGGTAAAAGGTGTCAAATTGTGAGGGCAAAATGATACAGGGCTTAGCGGAAATGAGATCAGAGATGGAGACTTATACAACGGGCTAAAAGCGTGGAAGCCGGCATCAGGCTCATTAGCGCAAGCGAGATCATAACAGATGCACATACAACTTGAACATAAAGATGGGAGCCTTATCAGGGATGGCCAGAAATAGATGAGGAAGAAAGATATGAGGCTTCTTCTCAAAGTCATGGTAAATCTAAAAAGGCTCCCAAGCCTATGAGAAAAACTCAGCATGGGCACCATAATGGCATAAGGGTGCTGACTAGGGTGACCCATGTTAGGTAGGCTTTGTTGTCGGACTGGTGCATGATGCATAAAGAGATGGCTAACACACCAGTATCCAACAGGTTCGACCCTATGGCGAATTCGGATGGAAAAATGTTCAAATGCAACATAACAGGAGGGAAGCCTAAACCTATATGCAAGGTTCCGAATATACCTGACATGGTCGCACAAGGTGTCTAAAATGACCAGTAAACAAGTATACATCCAGCTAAGAATCCTGTCTCCAAGAAACATTAGTACCAAGATCATATCTAAAACATATGTAAAGAAAGACATGATACAAGTCACTGTGGTAGAAATACTTTCAACTTCACTATCATCAACAACAGGCATAAACAAGGCAGAGTTTTCAAATGAAGACTCTATGTTACCCAAGCCCGAGGACTTACAATCAACAAGATCAACTTCAAGATGAAGATCAAAGTTGAAGGACATGATGGAATCTGCAGAAACAAATTCATCATCACGGGAGTTGAAAATTCTAGAAGCAGAATCAAACTCAGCAAGAACACCGATTTGCGGATCTATAGGAGAGTCCAAAGACTCAATAGTAGGAAGATCAGACTTTAAGGTCAAACCGGGGTTGGACATAAATGCGACTGGATCAACATCCAAATGAATGGCAGACTGTACTATGGACTCTAGGAAAACTTCATCGGAAGGAAGTATATCATCCCAGACAGAACACATATCTAAACATTCAGATGGAGGTGTCACTTGGTCAAAAGCTGGGACCAAGTCCCGAGAAGGTAAGCATGAACTCAGAGACTTCTTCTCAGTAGCAATTGAACTCAAGGAACAATATGCCACATAAGTCCCATGTGACATAGTAGTGCCTAATGACGAGGGATCAGATTGGTCTACAGTTGGGTAATAAGGAGGATCAACAAATGCAAGCTAGTCGATGGTGACAATGTTTTCGTTATGAGGGAAATGCATCACACGAAAAAGCGTAGACACCACAGCATGCATAGCATAAATGTAATCACGCTCGAGGATCATATCAAAGTCCATTGGGTCCTTTAAAACCATAAAATCAGCTAAGACTGTTTTTCCACCCAAAGCAACAGGTGCCTGACGGAGGAATCCAAACGGTTCACTAGGTCTTTTATCGAAGGTCAATGGCCAATTAACAGCTGGAATAACATTAGGGAAACTCAAATCTCTCCAAGCATAAGCGGATAAGATACTAACAGAAGCACCTTCATCAACAATGAATCGATTAACCGTATGGTTCCCGATATCAACCTTTATCTAGAAAGGTGTCGAAGAAGGAAGATGAGGCTCGGCTAGCCTATTCCAATCAAAGGAAACAATCATAGGGCTTGGTAGGGGTTCACATGGCACAGATGAAGTGCCCCCTTTTTCAGGAATATCCGAACTGGTAATGTAGAAGACTTCAGCAGTAGGTGCATCATTCTCCAAAGGACTGATGGGATCGGTCGAAGATTGCATCGATTCGATCACTTCACTCTCCAAAGGAAGAGTGGGGTCGACCAAATATTGCATTGGTTCAACCACTTTATCAACCAAAGGTTGATCTGACTGCAAGGAATCTATAGACAAATCAGGAACAGAGGTTCCTTCAGACATGGACCACACTCTTCGTGCCTTTGGAATGGCAGGGCATCGGTGAGTAAGGTGATCTCCCTTACAAAGTTTACAAGGGAACTTTGGTTTCCGTCCTATAGGTTTAGATTCCTTTACAACGTCAGTACTCTCAGAATGACTAACATTGGCTGACAGCTTGCCCCCAACATGACTCACAGAGGCTGGTTGCTCAGAAGCATCAGACTTTTGAACTAAGGACCACACTTTTGCACTTCTGAAAGTACAGGGCACAAGTAAGTAAGGTGATCTCCCTCGCAAAACTTACAAGGGAACTTAAGCTTCTGTTTGTTGGGTTTGTCGACAATGTCAACTCCCTCAGCATGACTTGCAGTGGCTGATCTGGTGTCTCCAGTATGACTCACAGGAACTGGTGACTTGTCATTAATATGACTAGCAGTGATCAATGACGTGTCCTCAACATGATTGACAGTGGTTGAAGACAAACTTTCAGTATGATTTTCAGTGACTAAAAGTTTTCTCCCAGCATGACCTCCAGAGGCTGGGTAGGTGCCCCCTACATGACTTGCAAAGGAAGGGTGCTTGCCCCCATCATGACTTACAGAGGCTGGGTTGCTGCCCCCTTGTTTTGGCATCTTCTTCCTATTCTTCCTCCGTCTATTCCTTTTAGATTGCTGGCTACTAGTATTGCTACTTTCGCCACATGAGGTAGAAGGAGGAGGAGAATATGTTACTGGCAAGGGAGGCATAGGGTTCTGATTCTCTTGATTTGAGGTGCTCACAAAAGAAGCATCAGGAGCATGCAAGGCATTCGGAGTGGAAAAAAACCAAACCGGAAGCCCAATAGTGAATCCAGGAAGATTCAGAGTAGCCATTAAGGGAGTACCAATGTTTCCAATGAATGGAACAGCACAAGGATCCCCCCAAACAGGGGTACCTTGATTGGCACTCGTCAGAATGCTAGACATAGTTTCTCGCTCAAATGAACAAGAAGTTCTCTAAGGAAAACTAAAACAAGTAGCACAAAGAGCACACCACTAAAAAAGGTCCTAGGTAAATCAAACCAGGCAAACAGATGCCTTCCAGAGAAGAGTCTGGGATGATGAGGGCCCAGAACAGATCAATGAAGGATGAAGAACAGTTACCCGGGGTCCACAATACAATGACTAAGGGTGCAAGCACTGGAAACACCCAACCACCCTCCCAAAGACCTGCAAGGGATTTCCTCCCACGTCTGTACTAGGTATAGCAGATATACCCTCTGCTGTCACCTGTGTATGAACCTATGGTCAGATACTAAGGATACCACAACACCAAAAACTCCTGGGGGAACAGTCACCAGTCGAATCAGAAGGCGTGGGCAGGGTAACTGAGCTCGAAACTCGAAAGACTCCCCAAACGCGATCCAATCCTAGCGTATGCTCGAAACAGAAAATAGGAGGAGTATTCCCAACAATCTGATCTCGCAATGACCTACTGCATAGATCCCAGGCAAGCTTTGAGTGAAATGGATTTACCTGTGATAGTCGAACTATGATTTTGCGTAATGTGTGATCTTGAGTGGTTTAAGGTGATTTAAACTCAAGATCCTAACCAAGACTAGTTGGTGTAGTGTAACCTAGAAAAGAAAATGTTACTAGTACATTTTATTAGAGTTCATTTTAAAGGTTACTTGCTTACTCAAAAAGGTAGTGGGTGTGTGAGAGTGGTTATAATAGAGATAGAGTACTGAAAATGAAATATTTACCACCAAACAAATCTTTTTCTTTTCAATGCAAGTCTTAAAATTTTGATCTAGAATGCATGTGCAAATGCAATTTTTTAATCTTTCGAATGCAAAAAAGGTAAAAATAAAGTCTAAATGTACAAAAATAAACTCAAAACCTAAGAATGCAGCTACTCAAGCAACTAGGTATGCAAAAGAGAACTTGTTCTTTTTGATGCAAAGCACTCTAAAATATTTTAAGCCACTTGCAAGGTACTCTATTCAGAAGATAAATCAAAATTCTTTATGCTTTTCAAAGGTAAGAAACAAAACTGAAACTAACCTACTATCAAAGCAAAGCAAAGACTTTCAGGTTCTCTTTATGAAATAGTAAAAGCTACCAAATATGATTTTCAAATTCTTATTGATGTAAGCATGCCAACCATTGGGAAAAGAGTACAAAAACTACTTTTAGACCCAAAAAAAGCAAATGACCTACGAAGAAGTATGGTTTGGTAAATTCAGGTCTGCACATAAACAATGCAAACAAGGTCTTGAACAACAGCCAAAACACTTGAGCTTTCACTACAAAAAGAAAAACTAAAAGCATAAGGGAGGATAAGAAACCAACCTAAAAGAGAAATTTCACTCAAATAGATACAAACAGGGTCAATAAGACTCAAGAGGTTTCAAATCCAGTGGAAATGGGGCAATCAAGTTCAGTCAAACTCAAATTAGGGTACAAGACACCAAACAGGTCCACAACCCCCCAACTTGGGTCAACCAACCCCAAAACTTTCCAAACAACCCCGAATTGATCAAAAGAGGTTCAAATAATGAATGTAGGATCAGTACAAGGATGGGAGACCACTTACAGTGGTTTAATTCAGACCTAGGGTCATCAGGGACCCCAAAAAATGCAGCCACAGCCCCCAGATTTGGGTCCACAACCCAAAAACTCAAAAAAATCAAACCCAGATTTTGAGAGCTACTGTGTATGAAGGAAACTAGCGCCCATAGCAGGATGGGCACTATTGTGTAGAGGAAAAGTAGTGTATGGGCGCTACTGTGTGGTACAAACAGTAGCGTACAGGTGGAAAAAGTTGGAAAAATGGGGTTAAAACCACCACACCTGGGTCCACAAGGGTTTGCAAGGGCTGGGAAGGGTCTGTAAGAGCCAAGGAGGGTCAAATAGAGCCTACTAACTGATCCTAATCAATAAAATGAACAAAGACCATCAAACAAGACTGAAAAAATGACCTTGGATACCCCTAAGCAGTTAGGATTTCCCCAGTATGGTCGCCATTCTGTTGTGGGGAAAATGCACCTATAGTTCAGGGGAGAAACTACCAACTTACGGTGATAAAGATAGATTTACAAGCATTCTGCAAGTACAACAAATAAATGAAGAGATTAGGGTTTAGAGATATAGGCACCTCATTTAGAAGGTTGATCCTAGCTTTGCCTCCCTCACTCTTCAATGCTTGTCCAGTATCACAATGCCCAGACTTGCAAAACAACTTGATACCTTTCTCAAATACATTTGACTACATATATAAGATTGATATTCATAATAGAAGAAGACATCAGATTATAAACAAATTGTAATCAAATCTAAGACACATTAATAGGTTATATTTGGAAAGAGAAGAATGTCTGATCTTTATTAATGAATGAAAGCAAGTACATACAGTTATACCTTCTTTCAAGCTTGGCACTTCACGAAACCTAGATTCAAGGTCTACTGCTTCTGTTCTCCAAGGATCCCAGCCTCTAAGCAATTGTACTAGGGTTTACCAAAACTGAAGCACAAGAGAGGGGGATGAGGGTCTCCATTCCTCCAGCATAACTTTGTAATTGGGCTTATTCCCCTTCTATGGCCCTTCTACCCTCCTTATATAGTCAGTGAGGAAGAGGAAAATAAGTTATAACTGCTCAAGAGGTTTCCGAACCAACTTAACTTACTCGAATTTCGAGATTTTGATCAAAACAGGGGTGTACGCTACTCTACAATAGACAAAGTCACATAAACATGCTACTATTTCAACAGTGGAGTCACGCTCAGTAGGGTATACATGCTACTATCATGCCTGTGTACCAGCGCTCATATTGAAAAATGGCCAAAAACAGGCTTTTCTGCTCATTTTCAGGAGATGGTTTGGTCTGGAAAAATGTTCCTAAGGGTCATATACATCAAATGGGTCAAGAATGAGGTAATTTCAACCATTTTTAGTGTCCCAAATGACTCCTCCATCCACAAATGTCCTATTGTGTGACTGAAACTTGATCTCAAGAAGTGTCGTCATGCGACCAAGGGAAGCAAGTATCGTCACGGACGGAGAGGTGTCATTTCAAGCTATAACACCTGCCTCCATCGATTTAAATTATCCATAATCCGTTTACATATTTCTCATTGGTATCATATTTGTCATTGATTCTGTCAGGCGTAAAGCAACTCAGTGGAAGGCTTCCATAATTCTGCATTAGTCATCGAATTTTCAGAAAAAGACATCGGATTCTGCATAGGTCATCGAAATTTCAAGGAGCATAGTACCCTGGCTTGCACTTAGGATCCAATTCAGGGGATTTGATGTATTTTAATCTCATTGTTAATCTTTAGAATACCCTGGCCGGGCTTGGAGCCTGCATCAATTTCCATGTCTACTTCAATGTTCAATATACTTAAGATATGATATGCCCTGAACTCCACAAATGTGCTTGCTATGCCCTAAATTCACTGGATAATTCGATTTAATTTGAGATTATTGAGATTGTTGCTTGAATTGATGGCTCTGATAATGATCATTGAGTCCCCAAATACTTGTAGTTTGTCAATCTTTTGCTCTTTGGCTATCTGGCATCCTTTCCACAAGGCTAATGCTTCCGCTGTATTATTGGAGCATCTGCCTAAGCCCCATCTATACTTCAATCTCAATGTTCCGCCGCTTAGCCACATTACCCCTCCATCTCCTGCTACACCAGGATTTCCCTTGGATGCACCATCGAAATGCAGGCTGTCTGTTACTTGCTTGTTTCTCCAACCCAAAAAATCGATGCTAGATAATCTGATTTGCTAGTCAGGGAGCTGCCGATGTTGAATAGTCTTGATTGCGCTAGGAAGAGTAACTCCAATCCAATTCTTTTCATATCTGCTGAGGCTAGCTTCTTCCTTGTAACTAGTGTTCATAGGAGCTTTAATCAATAGGCTTTTGGCTTTTCCGGCTGTTTGAAGCGAGTGTAATGCCTGTCCTGAAAGATGATATTATTTCTAGCGATCCAAACTTTCCAACATATGTATTTGGGCATGGAGATCGAGATGTGATACCAGGTTTTCTTAGTGGAGAGGGCATAAGGATACAAGGATTCCCATTCTTTAAAAATATGGTTGATGGAAGGGAAGTGCAACATGGGGAAATTAAGATCTTGGAGCATATGGTTCCAAACCCGCTTGATATACTCACAATCTATAAAGAGATGATGAAGAGTTTCTTCACTTTTTATGCATAATGGGCACCAGAATGACCCATTGAAACCTCTCTTGATTAGATTATCTCCGGTGAGAACTTTGCAATGTACTAACGTCCAAGTGAAGAAGTTAATTTTGGAGAGTCCTAGAGGGTCCCAAACAATCTTCCAAACATCATTTCTTTCAGTTTCTTCAGAATACAGAGCTTTATAACCGAGAGTAGAGGAATAGGAACCTGTGGGGCCCCAACCTCGATCATCTTTTTCCAGTAGGTGAATGGGGGATTAGTCTTTCAAGTTGTCAATAAGGATATTTTTAGTAGACTCAAGATGAGGGGGGATTGCTCTAACGCTCCAACTTTGCCATATGCCATTCCTGTCCCAGGCACTGAAATATTTCAATGTAGTGATCCCATTGTGCTTGAGCCATGGTGCAATATTACTTAATTCATGCATGTTTTGAAGAGTATCCTTGTTCATGATCCTATCCGTGAAAATGTCGATTTTACTACCATTACCGGGAACCCAATAAAGGCCCTTTGCAAAGAACTTCCAAGTTTCCTTGCATAAAGTCCATGTGCTGGTGCCTTTGGTTGTTGGTTTGAGATCTAGACAAATTAACCTACTACCTTGTAAGTACTTCTTTATGAGCACAAGGATGACTAGATGACTTTTGTTATGAATGATTTGCCATAAAATTTTGCCACCTAATGCTAAATTAGCATGGAATGGATCACGAATTTGAAGGCCTCCGGCGGACTTGGGTTGCTTTAAGACCTCCCACTTCACTAAATGGAATTTGTTCCCATTGTTTTTCCCACCGGACCAAAGGAAATCTCTCAAATATTTACTTATCAAATCTGACACTCTTTTTGGAGCGAGGAGAATGGAGAATTGATAAATAGGAAGTGCAGAGAGGACAAATTTTATGAGGATCAATTTTCTGGCCTTGTTGAACCAATATCCTCCTAGTCTTCTGACTCCACTTTTTATTTTGTTTATCGTTCCATCCCAATTCCCATCTTTTGAGAGTCCTTGAGTGATTGGAAGGCCGAGATAAGTAAAGCTGTTCCACTGGTTGTGGACTTTGATGCCAAGTATTCTGTTGATTTTATTTGCGACACTTTTATTTATGTTCCAAATATAAACAACACTTTTATGCAGATTGATCTTGCCCCCAGATGCTTTGCAATACCAATTCAGATTTTGATTGAATTTCTGAGCTATGATAGAGTATGCACCACCCAATAGTAGAGAATCATCAGCAAAAAGAGTATGATCTAGTGGATGGGAGTCAACGATTAATTGTAAGCCAGGGAGGGCTCCTGAATGCAGCTCATGATTTAGCTTTCGACTGAGGGAGTCAGCAAGGATGATATACAAGAAAGGGGATAAAGGGAAGCCTTGTCTAATTCCATGCGTGGCTTGAACAAATTCAGTAGGGCGACCATTGATGAGAGGAGCGATCCATGGTTTGCTAATGCAAGCTGAGATCCAGCTGATGAGGGTGTCTTCTGTTCGGATATCCACATCATCATTTTCAGGACCTTGCATGCAATTAGGGTTTGCATGCAAACTCTAGGGTTTGCATGCATCCTAGTCACCAAGTTGATGCCTCCAACACCTTAGCCACTTCATTCTAGCACCTGGGAGCTTCTTACATAAGAGTTTCAGCCCTCCTAGTTAGGAAGGTGCCCACTTCTCACCTACTGCCAGAGAAGGGCGCACTTCTTCACCTACCACTTTAGTTCCACTTCAGTTACACTCAGTTAGCTCCAATTCTCCTTGATTTGAGGCTAGTTTCACTCTTGATTGACTGTTTCACTCCGTTGGACCTCCAGATTGATTAGATGACTTGTTCTGACTTCAGTTAAGCCTCCCATGTGCCCTCCATTGAGCCTCCTTCCCTTAATCAGTGCTACACACTTCAATTACACTTGTTACACTTAGTTAGACTTAGATTGACACCTGGATGACTAGTTCTTGTGCATTGATGACCACCACTAATTGATGATGAAGACTCCTAGTTGGAGCCAAGCTACACCATTCAGTAATTCGAATGACCTCCTTAGTCAATTCGAATTGCTCAGTCATTGTCATTGTATTGTATTGTAATTATTCACCCTCATTGGGATATTGAGCACTAATGCATGTTTTGCATAGTTTTACACCATTTTTCTGAGTTTCATCTATTGTGATTGATTTACTTGTTCATTAGATCTGCTGTGACTAATTTTACATCTTCAAATCCAAAGAGTTTCATAATTTTAAAAAGGAAAGAATGCTTTACACTATCAAAAGCGTTCGCCATATCTAACTTGATTAACATACCTTTTTCCTTTCGGGCCTTGCTGGAGTGGATTGCTTCTTGCACAAGAATCACATTGTCTAGTATTTTCCTTCCTTTCAGAAAGCCACCTTGGTTTTCCTAAATTATATTGTTGAGTAAGGGATTCAATTGAGTTGCTATCATCTTGAAAATAATTTTGTATGAGGAATTACATAATGATATCAACCTGAATCTACTGAAAGTGCTGGGATTAGTTTCTTTGGGGATGAGAGACAGGAACGTTGAATTGGTGCAGCCACCGATTTTAGCCTTTGAATAGAAATTCCTTATCATTCTAATAAATTCATTTTTGATGTACTTCCAACAAGCTTTGTAAAAGTTGATTGAATAACCATCAGGGCCCGACACTTTGTCATATTCAAGGGAGTTGATAGCTTTGAGCACCTCCTATTCAGTGAACGTTTATGCATGGTATGATTCTCCTCAGTCGTAATCCTCTTGGGAATATACTCCAATAATTTAAGCTCATCCTCTCCACCGTCCTCACCACCAGCGCTATCATCCATAAATAACTTGGAGAAATGATTGTATGTTGCACTTTTGACATTCGAATTCCCATTGACAATCGTTCCATCATTGGTTTTGATCTCATCAATGTAATTTATTGACTGTCTGATGTTAAACTACTTATGGAAAAATAATGTATTTTTATCCCCCGATTTAAGCCACGTGCTTCTCGACTTGAGCCTCCAATACTCCTCTTCAATTCGAAATGCCTGAAAAGACTTGGTTTGTCGATTTACTTCTTCTTGTAGCGGGATAGCTTCAATGGGTTGTTCATTCATCTCGAATTGGATGTCCTCAAGAGCGCTTACTGCATCTTTCCTTGGTTTTGCAGGGGCTGGGCAGTTGGATTTGGACTAAATCTTAAGAGCTTTTTTGGTGTTATTAAGTTTCTTTTCCCATACATAGCATGGGGATCCAGTGACTGGGATTTTCCATGCCTTTTCCAAAGTGATCCAAAAAATATCATGCATAAGCCACTATGTGCTGAATCTGAAGGGAATTGGGCCCAACTCCTCCTTTTCCTTAAATATAAGCTGGATGGGCTTGTGATCGGAGGCTAGATTGGCCAAAATATTGGAAGAGATGATATGATTATCAGTCATAAGATTGTTATGGACGATGAACCTGTCCAATATAGCCATAATATTTCCTTTGCCAATATGCTTGTTGGACCAAGTATACTTGCCTTTGTTGGGTTTGATATCAATTAAATCCCAATTTTGGAGAAGCGCTTCAACCAGTGATTTGAAGCAATCAGGACCACTACTACCCCCCTTTTTTCAAAATTTGAAAGAGTAATGTTCATATCACTTGCCAGAAAGATATTCTGAGGGCCATATGCCTGCAAAAAATATTCAAGTATGTTCCAACACTCTTTCTTCTCTAAATAAAGATTAGACACATACAAATTGAATAAGGAGAAATCCTTGTTGATTTGTATATGAGTTAGATCCGTATATATCCAGTGCTGCATTGCAAATGAATTGTGGAGATGGAACTTTTCTGGATCCCATAATGTTTCCAGTCTGCTCGAAGCTCCCCTAGTGCTAACTGCATAACCGGTATTTTTCTTCCAAAGTTATTTTCCTATATTTAAGACAACCTTGTCTTTGAGCTTGGTCTCTTGGAGTAATAGAAGGTCTGGCATATCTATTCTTTGGAGATCTTTTACTGCTTCGAGCTTGCTAGGGCTGCCAAGGCCTTTGGAATTCCAAGAGACCATCTTCATCATTTAGGATTATAGATGGAGGAGGGGGTTCCTCCTGCTAGGTCTCCGCTTTTATTTCCTACTTGTTTGGCTCTAGTATTTCTGCTGAAGGCCATATCTATAGTGGCTTGGGAACCTTGAACTTTCTCATGCTCAACTTCTTCTTCTCTCAGCTCTTTGGTCGATTTTCGACCAGGTTTTTTGACAGATTTATCGATGAATTCTTCCGAGGACGAGGGTGAGGTGGGAGTTTTAGCTTTAGTGATTTTAGCATAGGAGGGGGCATATTTGCTCGGGGTAGATCTAGTGGGGCTGGGAATATTAAGAGGGATGGGGTTATTTAGATCTTCTAGGCCTAGAGGAACAGCTTGAGAGTCTTGTTGTTCATGTATTTCTCCTTCTTCTTCGATCTTCGGGGTCTCTTGATTCTCCGATCCATTTATTATTATTCTGAATGATTGTCCATTGCTCTTTCCTTCCTTCTGTTTCTGGATCTGCAGGATTATTTTTGTAGGACCTGGTAAAGTGCCCGTACTCATGGAAGAATCTGCATTTAAATAGTATTTGTTCATAATCGAGTTCTTGAATATGGAACCAATCTGCCACGGTGAGATTTATTGCTTCAAGAAGTCCTTGTTCCAGGTCCACTTCAACGTAGATTCTCGCGCATGCATACTGATCTTTCCGATCAGCTTTGTCGATATATTTTCCCAGGGAATTTCCGATTACTTCTAGGGATTCAGAGTTCCAGTAGTGAAGGGGTAGATGAGGGAGTCTCACCCAAACGAGGACTACAGAGGGGATGTCAAGAGTTGGATTGAATTTTGGGGTCCTTTTATTCATATAGAGTCCCTGCAATCCCATGAAATATGTTCCATTTCTGAATATGAGTTCAAGATCCTGCTTGCTTTCGAAGACGAATGCAAAGTATCCTTTTCCCATAAATAAGGATTTCACATCTTCCGTGATTAAAGGTTTCCAGTTCTTTTGCACCCAATGTTCGGTAGCCTTCGGAGAGGGCCATAGACCTGTGAATTGGACGATCAATCCCCAATCCGACAGATTGAGGGCTGTCCCACATGGAAGATCAACCGGTAAAGCTACCGTCAGGATCTCCTTAAGTTTCTTCACAAAATTCTGCTGAGCAGAGGATGGGTTCTTCTTGCCCTGTTTGGCTAACAGATTTAGAAAGTTGGAAAGGTCAGAAGAAGGGTTGCCTGCGCCTGACGCCATTGGAGGCTGGGGCAAGCCTCGAAGGAGGGAGCTGGGAGCAAGAATGAATCTAGGTTGGATCTCTCAGTCGATCAAGCACTTAGGAGACGACCAGAAGGGCCAGCACCCATGCCCTATCCAAAACCTGCCAAGATCATGTTCTCAACCACACTCACGTAGAAGGTAGGGCCTCCAATCGCTCTAAAAAAATTAAAAAGACGACTGCCTCCGTTTTGACCAAATCTCATATATGAAAATTCTTTGGTTTTTTGTTCTTAATCACAAGAAAGGATTAAGAATCAAAAGACCATTCTCAGTATTTTCCATGATTTCAGTCATATCTATAAACACCAATTACTCATATATTATATATATAACCACTCTCTACTAGTCCTTATTTGAGCTTCTATGCAACAAACATGGTGAAATAGGCCACGATCTCTTGTTGTTTTATAGTTATAACTTTTCCAGGCGCTCGATCGAGCTTTTAAAATGAACTCAATCGAGCTCAGACTCAATGGATTGATCAAGATTTTAAAGCTAGATCAAGGGTTAATAAAAACCATCAATCCAACTATGAAGTTGGATTGAGGGCTTTAAAAACCCTCAATCAAGAGTTTTAAAATAGCTCGATTGAGCACTTAATTAAGCCCCAAATTGAGCTTTTTATAACTTAATTGAGGGCTTGTAGAAAGCTCGATTGAGGTCATTTTTCAACATTCGCGCACCCTCCATTTTCCAAAAAGTATTACCCATCTTCATGGGAACACCCGTTTGTGCTCTTTGAATTTTGGGAAAACACCACACCAATGCGTATGTGTATTTTGAGTGCATTTTGGTGGTGCCTTGTGTTTAAAATTTTGTATCGATGTTACAACTTGTACACATTAAAGCGGGAGCACCGATGAACATTGACAACTTTAACACTACATTGACAGAGTGAAATATTTATTTATATCACATTGCTTTATAAGATCACATTGTATTTATTTTATTTAGCACAACAAAAAAGAAAGTGTAGTTATGGAAATCTTTGTTGAAATATCAAAAAGCAATTCCCAATATTTAGTTTCACTGCATACGACTGTAAAGATTGACAATTCTGCTATGCTCTTAGAAGATTCACTGTAATCAACTTCCCATATACACATGGCATGCAACCTATAGCTAGACAAATCACTTTAGATAAGAAGAGGCTTGAAAATTGTCTTTAGAATTTGATCCTTATCCCAAATATCCTTCAAGAAACTTAATCTGCTAAACCATGGAGGTCATTATCTTCCAAGAAATACATACACACACACACACACACACACACACACACACACACATATAGAGAGAGAGAGAATGTGATATTGTGTTCAAATTTGTCCTGATGATGTTTTTCGAGAACGCACTCGGGACAAACACCATCTCTACAAGAGACGAGAGGAAGACTAGTCACCATTTTCTAATTACATACTTGCTACCATTGAGTAATAGTTTAAATGACCAAATTTCTCATGCCAAGGATTTCTCAAGTCATCATTATGAGCAATAAGAACTAAGGGAAAATATGATGACCCAATGTTGTTGAATCTATACAACTTGGTAATATCATCAATAATTTTGGTTTCTAGGACATGCTTAGGATTTTTGAAATCCTTGATTGCGACTTGGTGAGGTTTAAACTCTATAATACCACCTTCACCAAAATGAGTGATCTAATAGACTGACAACAAATTGTATGAAATACTTGGAACACATGATACATCTTTGCATTGATCATTGTTGAGCTAAATTGTTCTATATCCTACAAAATTAAGAGAACTATCATCACCAATAAATAATTGTTTGGTGTTACATTCATTTAGAGTAGAAAAGATAAATTTATCCTTATCCATATGATAAGATGCTCCAGAATCAGTGAGCCACTCATTATAAGAAGATGCATTGAAGTAAAAACGAGAAGCAAAAAGTGCATGTCAATTAGAAGTAGAGTTAGAAGAAGAATCAAGGTTGGTGTTGTACTTGTTCATTGCTACTTCTAAGGCTTCCATAATCTTGAAACACTTAGATACTACATGAACATATTTCTTGCAAAAATTGTAATCGAATTCATTCTTCTTATCTTTTGATTTGGTTACCTTGTCACCAGTGGAAGGATGAGTTAGATGAGAGGGTTTGGGACCCTTGTTTTTATTATTGTTGCAAGTATGTTACTTCTTGGGATGCTTGGTTTTATCCTTTTGTTGTGCCACTAAGGATTTGCTATATGTATCGATAGTGTTGATTAATCCAGGATGTAAGAGCTTATCTTGCTCTCTAATCAAGGGATCACAAAAGGCTTCTAGAGAGGGTTTTGTATAGTTAATCCCCAGGGATTCCTTCACGGAGTAAAAGGTAGATACAAAAATAAAATAAACATGACCAAGTTTAGAAAGAATATCATAAATACATTTATTTTATGGCTTAGATATTTTTCATTCTTCAACTAAGAGTCTTAGGGCTTAGAATTTAGATAGATAGTCTTGATACATGAAAAATCACTTGGATTTAAAGAAACCAACTCATTTTCAAGTTGGTGACCTCGAATTTCATTACATTTTCCAAATACAATTTCCATCTCTTCCCAAGTTGTATGTGGTGTGTCAATTCCTTGAAGGTGGATTTTTAAATCATTGGAGATGGAGATCCTGATTAATCCACTGGATTCATAATTTTACTATCCCATTTTACTTTCTTATCAACATTTGTAGGGGTATTTTATTTTCTCAAGGTAATCTAGTAAAGTACCCTACTTCATAAGAATCCTCAATATGGGCTCTCCATGAGAAATAGTTGGTATTAGTAAGCATAATATCACTTGGACTAGCTATATTAATATGAATTTTAAAAAGGACACTAATTATTTAGATGCAAAGATTTTGAAACAATAGGTTGTTTAAAAAACAACACTGAAAATGGACTTCATATGTCAAAGTTATGCCTTTTTGAAGAAATACATAAAAGGAAACTAAGGAGCCATGTGGCATGTAGAAGTTGAACCACGTGGTGATGGGTGCAAAAACTGTTGTAAAGAATCCCCCCTCTATATTGACTTTGCTTATAAGCTCATTTTTACAAATAAATTACTTTTAAATAAGTGACCCACTTTTATAAAAACAAGTTGGAAGCACTTTTACAATGTAGTTACTTTATAAATTAGAGTTACATTAACTTTTGCAAAATGTAACCAAAAGGACTTGAACCCAAGATCTTTTACTTATTAAAGTAGCTTTTAACCAAGTGAGTTAAACATAAAATTTAGTAATTTTTGGGTGTTGTTGTTGTTGTTGGAGAGCGTGCCTACCCAAAAAACCTTGTTTTTTGCCTTGCAAGACACTTTTCACAACCATAGAAAAACAAAAACCAAATTTTTTCGAAATTTGGGTTAGTCCTTGGTTAGCTTACCCGAAAATGTAAATTTTCTCATTGTTTCTACTATGTCAAATTCATACAAGGTTCATAAAAAATAGCATACACGATCAATAAAACCCTTTCCACTATTTTTCTTATTTGTCGAGTTTGCACAGAACACATGGAAAAGAGAATACACAAACCAAAAAGGTTACAAATGAAGAATAAAAATAGAAAACCATGATAAAATACGAAAGAATATGAGAAATATTTTTTAAAAATCTGTAAATGTAAACAAAATATCTTTGGTAAAATGGTCGTATCTTGGGAAAACAAAAACCTTTTTCGAGTGAAATGAAAAGCATTTACAACTCATGAAAGTAATGATTTGGACAGAATGGAATACCTCTCTCATCCCACTAATATATAGAAATAATAGAATTCAAAAATATTTTTATGCACATGGATACATCGATTCAAGATCTCAAACATCAATAAAAGCATAACTTCATAAGAACTCTGATATCATGTTCTACTAAAATCATGTATTTATAGAAAATAAAACACCTTAAAAAACCTCTCACATAAATAGATCAGATATCAACACACATCTGTTAATATACTAGTGGGCGGCCTTCACTAACATCTCGAGGTTTTGGTGTAACAGTTCGTATCATTTGGTATCAGAGCACTTTCTTGGGCTCGTTGGGTGGAATTTCTGCAAAATTTTTTTTTTGCATTTG
Source organism: Larix kaempferi (assembly GCA_027924585.1). Classification (NCBI taxonomy): domain Eukaryota; kingdom Viridiplantae; phylum Streptophyta; class Pinopsida; order Pinales; family Pinaceae; genus Larix; species Larix kaempferi. The sequence continues at coordinate 5,325,043 of BSBM01000802.1, read as the reverse complement.
TTGCAGCTTCAGATTTGGGAATAATCCCTATCTTCTTAACTGTGGGAAGTACTTGGGCATAAGCCCTAAAACTCATTGTGAGGAGTACCACAGGAACCCCAAAGTAGCTGGCCCATTGAGAGGACCTGCCAGCGAAAAGGGCAACAACCCCTACCTGATTGACTAGTTCCCACCCGTGAGGTAAACCAAGAGCTGTCGTTTGTGGCAAATCGGTTATCAGTTTTACTTGAGCCGTGGAGTGAGGGGTACTGCCCCAATACGCAAGCCGTCAGACAGCATTGGTGGCCGAGTGAAACACCTGAACTATTAAGAAACCGTACATACTTGGGGCCCATATCTATTTTCAGTTGAACTGTTGCCGATCACTTCCACTCCAGATCCAGCTGTTTCAGATCTATTCTGAAAGTTGTTCCAGATCTAGTCGTCGTTTCAGATCCAGCCATTTTCATTCCCTTCCGCGCCATTGCAGATCCATCTGTTGCGGATCCCTTCCACGCCGTTGTTGCCGATCCATTTTTGAAAAAAAATAAATTTCTGTTTTTTGGCCATATCTCCCTTGTTTCAACTCTGTTGTCCTTGAAAATTCACTGACATCCCTGCAATCCCATTCTGCATATTTCATTCTTGAAGACCCTATCCCAAATTCCACTTACCAAGACCATAAATCCCACATTTGTCTATTTTTAGGGTTTGCCATAACGTCTTCAATTTTCACCCGATTGCCTTCAAATTTTACCATAGAGTTCCCGCTTCTGAAATCCCCATTTTTTGCTTCCCTATCCCTCAGAAAGTGTCGAAAACCTAGTCAAACCCCACTTACCCCTCTGAATTTTTCCCAAATCCAAATTTCCCCTTACTAAATAAGCTTGTGTTTGTGTTTTTCTATCCATTCCCCCCCCCCACAAAAATAAATAAATTACTGGTTATGGTTGTCACTCGCACAGGAGCAAACACCATGGAGGAAGCACTTGCAGCCATCCAAACCAAACTCCAAGATCTGGATGAAAAATTTCTTAGCATCCATCTTCAGCATTCAGCCATGAACAATAACCGACAACCAAAATCTTTTGCAGCCATCGGGTTCTCTTCTTCCAGCAATTTTCGTGGGACGAAGCTTGATTTTCCTCGCTTCAATGGTACTGATCCGACTGGATGGATATACCAAGCAAAACAATATTTCAGTCTGCATAATACTTTTGATGTCCAGAAAGTTCCACTTGCATCCTTTCATTTGGAATAGGAAGCCCTTCAATGGTATCGTTGGTACATCAAAGCTCATCCCGAGCCAAACTGGACAGATTTTTGCCAACTCCTTTTGCCACGATTTGGTCCTAGTGCTTTTGACGACTTCACAGGAGCACTCACTAAACTTCACCAAACTGGCATAATGAGAGAGTATCAGATGGAATTTGAGAAACTAGCCAATCACACAGAAGGATTGTCTGATGAATTCTACAACAGTTGTTTTATCAGTGGTCTCATGGATGAAATCTGCTCAGAGGTCAAAATGTTTTGTCCCAACACAATGATGGAAGTCCTAGGGTTGGCTAAGCTGGCCAAGGACAAGTCGTAGCTCAACAACGCTCCAAACCCACCTTTGTTCCCTTCAGAAATATGGGTTCCCAACGACCTCCCACCATGCCTACTCCTCAACCAACTCCTATCAAGTAATTGTCTGAAACAGAGATGCAGGCACATCGAGAAAAAAGGCTTTGTTATAATTGTGATGAGAAATTCACTCGGGGACATAGATGTGTTCAACAAAAGCTCTATCTCTTGGATGTGGATTCTCCACCTACCTCAGAACTTGATGAAGAAGCTCCAGATACAGTAGATGATCAGGTCGACATTCAACACCCGCCTGTTGACACCCCATCTCAAGACGACCCACCCGAGATCTCTCTCCATGTTGTAACCAGCGTCACCACCCCACAAACAATGCGAGTCAGGGGATACTTCAAGAAGCTCCCTCTTACCATACTCTTTGATTCTGGTAACACTCATAACTTCATTGATCCTCGTATTGCCAAACAGGCTGATTTTTTTGTCCATCCTTGCTCCAACTTTGAAGTCATGGTTGCCAATGGGGGCACCTTACCTTGCAAGGGGAAGTGTCACAATGTGTGTATCTCTATGGAAGATTATAACCTGCGCTCTCACATGTTTTCCTTGTCCTTAGGCAGATGTGATGTGGTTTTGGGTGTTCAATGGTTACACACACTTGGCCCCATCTTATGGGATTTTGCTGAACTTTGGATGCAGTTTTCAGTCAATGGGGAAAAACACAAATTTATGGGCTTACAACCAGGGTCTCTTTGCATCATCAGTTCACATCACTTGGAAAAAATACTTAAGAAGAATTCACATGGTGTCATCGCTCAACTCCATTCCATTCAGATGCACCAATCAACAGTCTCCACTACTTCCTTGGATATATATGCAGGTGTCTTTGCTAAACCAATGAGCTTGTTGCCTTCAAGAGACCTTTCCGGTAAGAATTTAGCCGCATCTACCTCTCAGCAGGAAATGATGCCTATTTTTCACACAGTACAGAAGTGGCAGCCATCCCTGTTGGGGAATTATTTATGTATCAAGACTGATCTCCAGAGTCTGGAAACTTTCCTGGAACAATGGGTCTCCTCCCCAACACACCTGAAATGGGTTATCCAACTCATGGGTTATGACTATGCGACCACTTACCAGAAGGTTAAGGACAATATGGTGGAAGATGCTCCTCCTCGCACATTTGATGACCCAGTTTCTCTTACAGCTATTTCTCTGCTTGTTCCAAATTGGTTGCAATCTGTTCAACGGGGCTATCTCTTCTATGAACTCCATGCTTCTTCTTCAGTAGGGTACTCTGGGTTCCTCAAAACGTATGACCAGGAACAATGTAACTTCTTTTGGCAGGGACTCAAAAGGACAATTCAACGGATGGTGGTTGACTGTGATACTTTCCAGGTCAACAAGGGTGAAACGACCCTCCTTTCGGGACTGCTCGAACCCTTGTCCATCCCTCCACAAATTTGGACAACTATTTCTATGGATTTCCTAGAAGCGCTCCAGTGGTATAGTACCACATCTCAAAGGACACCATATGAAGCAGTCTCTGGACAGGCACCACCAGTTCTTCTTCCATACACCTTCAGCAGCTCCCCAGTTCAGGCAATTGATTCAATTCTTCGAAACCGTGATCAGCTTCTTCTCATTCTGCAGGACAATTTTCACATGGCAAGAATTCGACTGAAACAACAAGCCAATCAGCACCATTCTGAGCGCACTTTTCACATCGCTGATATGGTTCTTCTTCGTCTACAGCCTTCCATGCAATCCTCCCTGAAACTCCAAAGGCGTTGGTGGCTTGGAATGCAACCTGAGGATGCTACAGGGGACCCATTCCTTCAGATTCTGTGTCAATTTCCACATCTAAAGCTTTGAGGACAAAGCTTTTTCTAAGGGAGAGGGGATGTTAGGAACCCATGTCTTTACTTTGTTAGTATATTGTTGTTGGACGCATATGCTTTGTATTTGTTGATCCATAGTTTATATTAACCCATAGTATTGACCCATAGTATTGGATGCATATGCTTTGTAAGTCATCCCATAGTATTATATGTCCCATGGTTTTGACTCATAGTATTGGCGCTTAGACTTAGCCCATGGTTTGTATTGACACAGAGTATTGACCCATGGTATTGGCGCCTAGACTTAGTATATAAGTGTGTGTTGAGGCCTATGAAGGCACCGTGAAGTTAATTGTTGTTAAATTTTCAGAATTTACTTCAATATGATCTAGGATCTTAACTGAGAGAACAACATGTACAGCAAATCTATAGCATATCAATCATGGACACAATAATGACACAAGAGACACAGAGTTTACTTGGGGAAAACCATAAAGGTGAAAAACCCCAATAACTTCCTTAGAGATAGATAGAGCAATGATACAACCAGAATACAAGAGGTAGTCTTCTCCTAGTAGCAAAGTCTCCTCCTCCACAAGTGCGCCACTCTCCCAAGTGTGAGTGAGAGAATAGAATGTGTAAAATGAGAGAGACACACTCTCTATTTATACACTAACTTGACTTGACCTTTACTCAACTAGGTCGGCCTCAACTTAACCACTTAACATAATGCTGACTGGGCCGACCCCCACTAGGGTGGTCTAATAACCCTTTGACCCACATGGACGACCCCCAATAGGGTGGTCTAATAACCCTTTGACCCACATGACTTATATAGGGCCGACCCCAACAAGGTCGTCTAATAACCCATCAAGTATAAGTTACAACACTTACAATATAAATGACGACACTTCCGTATAGAGGAATAATAACATCTCTATAGGAATACAATATACATATATGTGAAATACATTCCGAAGTTACATATACATCAACAATTGTATTGAGCTTGCTCAAAGGAGGTTGCCCCCTCGAAGTGGCCCGTGATCAATATAAAAGTGATTCTTAGTTCTATTATTTCTGATATCTCATGTATTTGTATTAATTAATTATTGTAGGTTCTTCACATCTGGTATCAGAGCCTCCACCCAGGTTCAAGTCATAGAGCGGGTGGCAACGTCGGCATTGCAGTGTTCGCCCAGGGCTCGTATGGCACAAAGGGGACACCACCGTACGGGCGCACATCCATCCCAGAGTCTGGACTGCGGAGCGTGGTGGGATGTTAAGATCCTAGTGGGCGGCCTTCACTAACATCTTGAGGTTTTGGTGTAACGGTTCGTATCAACATCGCGGTTAAAACCCTAGGAGAGGGAAACAGTCCATGGCCACATCCAAATAGCCACTTGAGGCAATATATTAATGCAAAGAAAAAAATATTACATATTGTGAATTTATGACAATAAATGATCAATCTGGTGACCATCCATGCTCTTTAAATAGATATTATGGATCAACTGGGTGCTAAGCCACAGATCAATAGTCATTAAGGTCGATGTTAAGATGAACTATCGGATCACTCTATGTCTAAAACATATCATGACCATCAGATTACACAAATACAAATGCATACTAAAGAAACACACTTGACCTAAAGACACATTATACCAAGTTGATCTTAACTAACTCTTAAGTGTCTAAATATCCTAACATATCCAACAAGAATTTGTTAGTTGGACATCAAAATACATAAGTGAACTAGAAAAAAAGATCTATTTTAAAACTTCATGTTAGAAAATATCAAATGATAGAATCATTGCAACATGAATATAGGCAAAGGAAAATGTGTTTTTGGAACTAGAAAATGAAGTGAAAAAATAGAATAAAAAGAAGGTAACGTGTATTGCAATTTGTGATACATGTGATTTGCTTCAAAAACTTGATAGTTCATGTGATAGTAGTAATTTTGTTGATGATAATAATGATGATGTACATGTGTCTCTCTCATGCTGGGTGAATCCATGAAGATGGGTAACACTTTTTCGCCAAAAGTGACAGTGAAAATTCAATTTTTTACTCATTTAGTAAATCGAAGCCCTCAAAAATCATATATGACTTGTGAATTCCGACATGCAACAAAAAAACAATTGTAGGGAATTATGTCATCTTTACACCTATATTTTTTTAAAATAATAAAATTATTTAACGTGTTGCAGTTGCAACCTAATCCCCAAATGTTTGTGTAAAATTATAAGGCCCCTCCTTTGATTTTGATTTACTAGAATCTCTTTCGTTTCATCTTGCTTTGCTTGCAAAATTTTCTTGGAACTTAGAAAATTTTTGAACTTAGAATGTTTTTTTTAGTTTCTTATTTCGGAACAAGTTTGGTCTTTATGTCGAAATGGTTGGGGGAAAACAAGTTTGACTTCGACCGAAGCAGAATCGGGTTCTGCGCCGAAAGAGTCAGAAAAAATTGCCAAACAATTGTTTTTATCGAAGGAAAATTAAGTTTGACGTTGAAATAGTCGGAAGAAAACATTTTTCTCTGCGATTAGAGCAAAAGTGGGTTTAACACCGAAACAGTCGAAGCAAAACTAGCTTTGAATCCAAAACATTCAAGGAAAAAATAATTTTTGAACCGATGTGTAGTAGGTTAAGATACTAATTCTTCACCGATATGCAAGTTTTATACGAAAAAGAGTTGATGATTGTGATTTTTCCCAGCATCAAATTCATTTCTTACTCGAAGTAGCCCACCACTTAAGGTTTTTTTTCCTTCGAAATTGAATAGTCGGCGTAAAACCCAGTTTTGGCTCGAAAAAGATCGAGGAAAAACTCAGTTTTTCCCCGAAATAGTCTAGCATGATTTTATTTTTTGGCCCAAAACACCCAGTGACAAAATTTATTTGTATCCGAGATTGATGGTCCGACGTCAAACTTGACCCGAAATGAATCAGTGTAAAAGGAGTTTCTCATCCGAAACGATTTCAGCACTAAATGATTGCTCGGTTCGAAACAATTTTTTGATAAACTATATGGTCATAAAAAAGGAGTTTGAACTTAAATTTTTTAACCCCATTTATATGAATACCAGGACACATTTATTAGTAGGGTTTTTTCTTCGTTATTTATAAAGGGGCTTCAACGGTTTTTGTAAAACATTGCAACGCCGTTTGGATGATTTGGAGCGAATCCTTGGACAATAAATCGCTAACCTCGTTTGAGCATAGCATCTACACTGTTTGCGCACCGCCAGGTAGGCCTCTTGTCTCCATCAACCTTGTTACACACATTATAAATAAATGCCATTCTTTTTAGTATAAAAGGAGATCAATTAACAATTAGAGGCTCGCCTGAAACACCTGCGCAAGATCTGAACAACTTTACATTTGAAAGTCGAGATCCTTCATATCGGAGCCCTCGTGTTGTGCCTGAGCTGGGTGCGTGCTCTTTTCAAGATGGACTACGTTTAGAGTAGGGGAATACTTGGTCGTAGGTTGCAGGATCACTTCCTGTGCTCTAGGGCTTGCAGGGATCACACCAGGTGGAGTTCTCTTCCAGGGCAGGTTCCCAGCCTCCAATGGATTCGGGAGCGGGCTGTCCCCCATCTGAAATGACCAATTTTTTGAACTTGTTAGCTTCTCAGGGAAAGAAGCCCCTTTCTTCCACCCTGCAGAAGTTCGTGAAAAAGCTTAATGAGATCCCGATGGTAGCGCTTCCAGTAGATTTCCCTTGCATGACAACCCTTAATTTGGCTGAACGTGGATTGATTGGCCAATTCACAGGCTTATGGCCCTCCCCGAAGACTACCGATATTTGGGTACAAAATAACTGGAGACCTATAATTACGGGAGATGTGAAATCCTTCTTTCTGGGGAAAGGATATTTTTCATTCATGTTTGAAAGCAAACAGGACCGCGAGCTCATCTTCCATAATGGTCTGTATTTTATGGGACCTCAGGGACTCTATATGAATAAATGGACTCCAAATGTTTACCCTACCCTTGACATTCCATCTGCTATTCCCATCTGGGTGAGATTACCCCATCTACCACTTCATTGCTGGAATACTGAATCCCTAGAAGCTATCGAAAATGCCCTAGGTAAGTATGCATGTACGAGGATCTGCGTCGAAGTATACCTGGAACATGGACTCCCAGAAGTAATAAACCTTACCGTGGCAGATTGGACCCACATCCAAGAGCTCGCTTACGAATAAATTCCTTTTAAGTGCAGATTCTGTCATGAGTACGGACACTTTAGCATCAGAAGGGAAGAAAGATAAATGGACTGCTATTAAGAAAAATAACAAAACTGGATCGAAATCACAGCCAAAAAGTTTAAACATCAAGAATCCAGATCAACAACAACAAGATCCGTCGACATCGAACAATAGGAACAGATTCAAAGTTTTAGAAAGTGTGGAGATCCAAGAAATCCCTGAGATCAAAAAAGAAGGAGAAATATGAGAACAACAAGACTCCCAAACTATTCCTCACGTCCTAGAAGCTCAGGAGCTGCCTCAAAATTCACCCAGCCCTACTAGATCTACCTTGATTAAAGAAGCCCCTTCTTATGCTGATATCACAAAATACAGATCTCCGAACTCCCCATCCTCCTCAGAAGAACTCATTGATAAATCTACTAAAAAGCCTGGTTGGAAATCAACCAAAGAACTAAGAGAAGAAGAAGCCGAGCGAGAAAAAGTTCAAGGATCCCAAGCCACTATTGATATGGCTTTCAGTAGAAATACTAGATCCAGGAAAGCATGTAAGAAGAATGGAGACCTATCAGGAGGAACCCCCACCACCATCTACAACTCTAAATGATGAAAATGGTCTCTTGGAACTGTAGAGGTCTAGGTAGTCACATCAAGATAGAAGCAGTACAAGACCATGAAAAAATTGATATGCCAGACCTACTATTACTCCAAGAGACCAAGATTGACGATACTACTGTTTTAAATATTGGAAAAGAAAAGTGGAAGAAGAGCACTGGATATGCAGTTAGCGCTAGAGGAGCCTCCGGGGGCCCGAAAACACTATGGTGCCCTGGAAAATTTCATCTCAACAATTCTTTTGCGACGCAGCACTGGATTTATACGGATCTTACTCATACCCAAAGCAACAAGCAGTTTTCTGTGTTCAACACATATGTCCCAATCTTTATTCAGAAAAGCAAGATTGCTGGAATTTACTTGAAGACTTCCTACAGGCATATGTCCCCCAGAATATTATTCTAGCTGGTGATATGAATATCACCCTCTCCAAGATAGAAAAAAGGGTGGTAACGGTGGAGCAGATAGCTTTCACTCTCAGGTTGAAGCTATAATTCATAAGTGGGACGTCATTGACATCAAACCCAAAAAAGGGAAGTATACATGGTCTAACAAGCGCATTGGTAAAGGTAATATTATGGCAAGATTGGATAGGTTCCTAATCCATAGCAATCTCTTGGCTGATAATCAAATTATCTCCTCTAATATCCTGGCCAATCTAGCCTTTGACCATAAACCCATCCAACTCGTCTTCCAAGAAAATGAGGATCTAGGCCCAATCCCCTTTAGGTTTATCCCTTTATGTCTCACGCATGATAGTTTTTGGAACATATTGGAAAAAGCTTGGAAAGTACCCATCACCGGATCTCCATGCTACATATGGGAAAAGAAACTCTCTAACACCAAAATCGCCCTTAAGTCCTGGGCCAAAGCTAATTGCCCTGCCCCTGCAAATCCCAGGAAAATGGCAGTAAGTGCTCTTGAAGATTTCCAGCATGATATGGAGGACCAGCCTAGTGAATTCACCTTGCTGCATGAAGAAGCCAAACTCCAAATCAATGCATCTCAAGCATTCCGAGATGAAGAAGAATATTGGAGGCTCAAATCACAGAGTATCTAGCTCCAATCCGGTGATAAAAACATGGCATATTTCCAAAAGCAATATAAAGTAAGACAAAATTCCAATTACATTTCTGAGATCAGTCTTGAGAATGGCACGAGTGTAAAAGGAAATTTGAATATAAAAGAGGCAGCACATCTTCATTTTTCCAAGCTATACACCAATGATGATAGTGCAGGTGGAGAGGAAACCATATATTCTTGGATCACTTTCCTAAAAGGATCACGCTGGAAGACAACAATAATATGCAGAAACCGTTCATCGAGCAAGAAGTGCTTAAAGCAATTCACTCCCTCGATCCAGACAAGGCTCCGGGCCCCGATGGCTATTCAATCCATTTCTACAAAGCCTGCTGGAAATATATTAAGAAAGACTTCATGAGAATGATAAGGAATTTTCATACCAAGGCAAAAATTGGTGGCTGCACTAATTCAACGTTTTTGTCTCTCATCCCAAAAGAGACTAATCCCAGTACATTCAGTAGATTCAGGCCAATTTCGTTATGTAATGCCTCATATAAAATCATTTCCAAGATGATAGCTATGAGACTGAAGCCATTACTCAACAATATAATCTCCGACAATCAAGGCGGCTTTCTGAAAGGAAGGCAAATCCTGGACAACGTTATACTTGTGCAAGAAGCACTTCACTCCAGCAAGGCCCGAAGATACTCTCATTAGCTGGATTTCAGCCTGCATATGCAACCCCTGGATCACCCCTCTCTTCAATGGTCTCCCAACTAACGTTTTTCAAGTCACTCGAGGCATTAGACAAGGATGCACCTTGTCACCCTTCCTGTATATCATCATTGCTGATTCCCTTAGTCGAAAGCTGAATTTTGACTTGAATTCTGGAACCCTCCCTAGTTTGCACTTAACCCCAGACTCCCATCCCCTCAATCACACCCTCTTCATAGATTAATCGCTTCTATTGGGTGGTGCCTCCTCCATCATAGCTCAGAAATTCATTCGAAACCTGAATGGGAATTGCAAAGCATCAGGAGGCAAGATTAACTTGCACAAAAGTGTTGTCTATTGTTGGAATATAAAAGATTATGTTGCATCCAAAATTAGTAGAATAATTGGAATCAAAGTCTACAATCAATGGGAGAAATTCATGTATCTCGGACTCCCAATCACTAGAGGACTCGTAAAAAATGGGAATTGGGAAGATACAATAACCAAAATCAAGAACATAATTAGAAGACTAGGAAGACATTGGCTCAACAAGGCTAGGAAATTGATTCTGATAAAATCAGTCATATCCGTGCTACCCATCTACGAATTCTCCATTCTCCTAGCTCCAAAAGGGGTGACATAAGTGATAAGTAAAATACTGAGAGACTTTCTTTGGTCCGGTGGCAATTATAACGGAAAAAAGATTCACCTTGTGATGTGGGAGACACTAAAGCAATAAAAAATAACAGGAGGTCTTCAAATACACGATCCTCTCCAAGCTAATTTATCACTAGGAGGCAAACTCCTATGGCATCTTATGCATAATAAAGGTCATCAAGTCAGTATAGTGATTAGAAAGAAATACTTACAGGGTAATAGGTTAAGATGCCTTGATCATAAGCCAACCTCCAGAGGCTCTAGCACCTGGAAATTATGTAAGGCAGCATGGAATTTTTTCTCTAAAAATATTTATTGGGTACCCGGCAATGGAAGCAATATCAACATCTTCAAGGATAAGATCATGAACAATGAAAAGTTACACAGTAATCAGGAATTTGACAACATTTCAAATTGGCTGAAGCATAATGGGATAACAACATTGAAGGATTTTAGTGTTTGGGATATGTATGGTAATTGGCAAAGATGGAACAGTAGACTCATTCCCATAGAGTTCGAGGCAGCCAAAAAAATCCTCATTGATAACCTGAAAGGATGTGCTCCCACACACTTGTTGGACAAAGATGAAAGGGGCTAGGGCCCTATTGGATCATATACTTCTATTCTCGGATACAAAGCTCATCAAAACCAAGAGAATGAAAGAAAAGATATTTGGAAATTAGTTTGGGATTCTGTAGGCCTCCCCAAAATCAATTTTTTTATTTGGACCCTTATCCATTACAAAGTCCTCACAGGTGAAAATCTAATCAAGAGAGGTTTTAATGGGCCATTTTGGTTCCCCTTCTGCAGAAATAGTAATGAAACTCTTGATCACCTCTTTATAGAATGCGAGCATACTAAACTTGTCTGGAAACTGTTAACAATAAAATTAACACCCTTAGTCAAGTGACAGAAGAAGCACATTTTACCATACACCTACAGCAGGAAGACATGACACAAGCTCATGCAGAGATGAATCCTCTCTAAAAAATGCATTAATTGTGCTTAAATCATTCTAAATGGTGCAAAAAGCCTAAAAACTATACAAAGGGGGTTTTCAAGCTAAAATAATCTAAATGGATTATCCCACACTCAAAAGAGAAACCTAAGGCACACTTCCCAATGCTATATAAGAAAGGCTTTGGGGCATGGTAAATTTTGATGTATATGCAACTTCGGAATGTATTTCACATATATGTATATTGTATTCCTATAGAGATGTTATTATTCCTCTATACGGAAGTGTTTGTATTCCTATAGAGATGTTATTATTCCTCTATATGGAAGTGTTGACATTTATATTGTAAGTGTCGTCGGCCCTGTATAAGTCATGTGGGTCGAAGGGTTATTAGACCACCCTATTGGGGGTCGTACATGTGGGTCAAAGGGTTATTAGACCACCATATTGGGTGTCGGCCCAGTCAGCATTATGTTAAGTGGTTAATTTGAGGCTGACGTAGTTGAGTAAAGGTCAAGTCAACTTAGTGTATAAATAGAGAGTGTCTCTCTCTCATTTTACACATTCTATTCTCTCTCACACTCTCGGGAGAGTGGCGCACTTGTGGAGGAGGAGAAGCTGCTGCTAGGAGATGTCTATATCTTATGCTTGGGTTGTATCATTAATCTATCTATCTCTGAGGAAGTTATTGGGGTTTTTTACCTTTATGGTTTTCCCCAAGTAAACTCCGTGTCTCTTGTGCGCTTGCACTATTGTGTCCATGATTGATATGTTGTAGATTTGTTGTACATGTTGTTCTCTCAGTTAATATCCTAGATCAGATTGAAGTAAATTTTGAAAATTTAACATGGTATCAGAGCTAGCCTGAAAGAAGGCATGATATGGCATGTATGACACTTGTTGCACTTACGATGCTAGGGCTTGATATAGCAAAAATCAGTCATCATAGCACTTTCGCTATAAATCCATTTTGGCGATGTTTTCGGATCTTAAACTTTTACAGGTCGAATATAAGATCCCCATGTACCTTGTGGAAAAAGGACAAACTCTAATTCGTTGTACTTTGTGATTTATGATCTGTACAATATAGGGTTTCTGCCTCTTCCAGATTTGAGTCAAAAAAAGGTGACCTTGGAAAACAGGTCATAACTTGGGATAGGAAGCTCCAAATGAAATTTCGTAAAAAGTGACAGGTAGTACATAGAATGTACTATCTCAAGAAACGTTTTCAGAGGCCGACGTTGAACGAGTGACACGTGGCGCACCGTACAAGTTCGCTCTCCTGTATTATCCCATAAACAGGTCACGCTGCGACACTTAGCATAACTCTCTCTCAGAAAATACAAGTGAGGTCAGACCTATCGGGATGGAAAGATGATAGGTTTGGATACCATAGAAAACGTTTTCAGACCCCTCGGATCAAAAAGTGCATAGTTACACCAGAAACAATCAGGTACATATTTCTGTCAAAACATAATTATTTTTTAGCACCTTCATTCATGGCTTCCGGAATTTAGGGTTTCGGAGAAAGTTGGAATTCTTGTAATCAGAGACCACGGCTGAATGCTACTAATCAAAATCAAAATTTAGAGACCAAGATCAGAATTTTTGGTTGGGCAGAAGGCCAGGCTTGATCAGACCCTAGTTCGGGACTTTGATTAGAAAAGTGGAAAATTAGGGCTTCTGTAAAAATGAGAATTTTTTAAATCTATGACCACGGCTGGAAGATCCTCAGAAAAATAGAAGCTTAGAGATTTGGATCAAACCTTTTGATTGGGAAGAAGAGTAGGCTTCATCAAACCCCAATTCAGGGTCACGTCTAGTGAATCCGGAAGTTTCAAAGGCAAAATTGAGGAGTGAAACTTTGCAATTTTCAAATTCTGAATATACCAGCTTGATTAGCTCATCAAGGCTCATATTTCTATCCTTTCGGAAGTTTGAAATTCAAAGTTTGAATTTTTGGGGTTTCTCTGACAAACCCTAATATAGCTCCAGATCCAGTTCCTGCAAATCAAGTGGATTGGTTTAATCCTAGAAGAGGATGGATTGGTCACCTACATAAGTGAAGAAGTTCCTGTTTCAGAGGGAGATGAGGCTAAGGCCTTACATAAGAAGATTACAAGCAATATTGACAGGTATGACTCATCCAGGTATGTTTCGAGATTTGTTCATGATTAAGTTTATGATATATTTGTCTTCATATTATTACGGTTAGTACAATCTTGATTAAATCTAGACTTGTCGTATCACCTTAATAAAATTATGAATGCACGATAGAAGATATTCATTGATTAGGGTGTTGACACTTATGATTGTACTAATGCATTATGATGTTGTATGAGGTTTATGTTGTTTGCTAACATGAAAGGTACACCAAGAAAGACAAATCATGTTCTGGTTCAAGAACATATGATCATGATGACATGAGGACAAAGATTCATCCATTGTCATGGATCTCTTAGAAGATCTACTTACGAGGTATGTATAACTTGGTCCTACAATGGATAACTTATGAGACATGCAGGTTACTAGCACAAGTCATTGAAGAAAACCAGAAGACATTATGCGGGTATGTTAGACATAACTAGCTAGCATGCTAATCCAGGTATGTTTTTCCTATATCAAGCTAGAATCCTACCTTGTGTTAGGATCTTATACTGTTGTGTTGTTGATAATGATTATTCATGAAGTCATAGGTTTGAATAGTCATGATTGTATGCATATTATGTTTCTTACCATAATTGATGATATGACTAACCAGAAGAATCATGAAGTTATAGGTTTGAGTAATCACGGGTGTATGCATTGATGATTTAACTAATCAGAAGAGTCCTATGATCAAATAAGAATATGCATGAGTAAAATAAGACTTCCCTGAAACCTTGAATACTAATGTTTATTATCTGTGAATGATCATGACTATACATGTTTAAGATTATTGTGTTTTGATAGTATTAAGATTATACTAATAAATGTGTGATTATGTATGAGACCTCAAGGATAACACAATGATGATACTAATAAGCATGCATAGTGATTAAGGATGGATATAAGTTCAAGAACAGGTAATCCAAGAAGCAAAGATCAAGAGGGAGCACACTCCAGTTGTTCCTGCAAGAAAGCAAAGGAGCACACTTCAGTAGTTTCTGCAAGGATGCAAATATTTAGAGGGAGTTGACCACTTCTCACGATCCACATCAGAATGGAGTTGCAAAGATCCAGAGGGAGTCCACCCAGCAACCAAACAAAGATAAGTATTTGAATTGTCATTTCTTACATAATGTTATTCAATGATGTATATGCTTATGTTCCTAGAATTAGGTTGTGTATTATGCATATTAGAATAGTTGCATTGATGAACAGTATACTACTAATATACATGGGTAAGTGGCCTATGGCACTGTACAACATTCCATTGCTACTTATCTAGAATGAAACCTCTTTGCTGACATGTTGGGAGTTGTGCACACTCTTAACAATGTTTTGGTAGAGATTGGAAGGAATCTAGAAAGTTACGGGATATGGATAAATGTTGTATTGAAGCATTGGCTAATATAATTGCATGACTGTATGACATATTTCTTTATGTGTAAGAGTTTGTTTTGAAAACTATGAGATGTTTTCTAATCATGCAATTTAACTTGTTGTGTAGGAAAGATCGTATACCATCACCTACAAAAGAAGGACTACAACATTTGTTCAACAACAAAGTTATCTATTGAAAATATTGAAGATATTGAAGTTCCCAGGATCTGGGAAGAATGCCATGATCGAGAAGTACCAGTCGATCATGAATATGTTTGGGATGTAGTCCCAATACCTGAAGGGGAGTCTGTAGTGACTTCCAAGAGGATCTACAAGATCAAGCATGCTGCAGGTGGTAGCATAGAAACTTTTGCTCCTGTAGCCAGATACACTTCCATTAGATCCGTACTTGCTCTGGCTGCAGTGATGAAGTGGAGGATACACCAGATGGATTTCAAGACAGCTTTCTTGAATGGTGTAGTTGAAGAAGAAGTGTATGTGGAGTAGCCACTTGGTTCTGAGACACATGACAGGGAGTCATATATGTGCAGAACTTGGTATGGTAGGACAAACAACTTTCTATCCAGTTTGGGCTTTACCAAGAGTAAAGCGGATTCCAACCTTTACTACAAGGTTGAGGAAGGCAATCCAGTGATACTAATTTTGTATGTGGATGACCTGTTTATTACAGGTGAAGATAGATTGATTGTTGACACGCAGTGGAATCTTGCTGTCGAGTTCGAGATGAAGAACTTGTGGATGATGCACTATTTTCTAGGTATGGAGGTGTGGCAGAATGAAGATGGAGTCTTTCTTGGACAAGGGAAGTATGCAGTAGAGATCCTGAAGAGGTTCGAGATGATGGACTGCAAGGCCATGGCCACACCTATGGAATCAAACCTGAAGCTTCTGTGTGATGCTTCATCTAAGTCGGTTGATATCACTATGTATTGTCAGATGATTGGGTCCTTGATTTACCTGACGAACACGAGACCAGATATTTGCTTTGCGGTGAACACATTGAGCCAGTTCCTGACGGATCCGAGGAGTGTTCACCTAGTTGTTGTAAAGCATATTCTGAGGTACCTGAAGGGTACAGTTGATTATGGGCTCAAGTATGATGCGAATCAAAAGTTTAACCTGCAAGGTTATGTTGATTCAGATTGGGCATGCAGTGCTACAGATAGGAAGAGCACTTCTAGGTGCTGCTTCAGTATGGGATTAGGTGTGATCTCTTGGTTTAGTAGGAAGCAGTCCTGCGTAGCACTGAGTACAGCCGAAGCAGAGTATGTTGCGACTGATGAGCATGTTGCAGATGTATTGACCAAGCCATTGGCCAGAGTGCAGTTTGAGTACTTTAGAGAGAGGCTTGGTGCACTTCATATCAAGGTTCCTTCCAAAGGGAAGTGATGAGTCCAGAAGATGCAGATACACATGAGCTTTTCTGACATGGTTGATGTGTTCTCCCATGGTTGTGATGTAATTGCTGAGCCATTCTCACATGGTGTTAGATGTGTTCTCCCATGGTGTAGATGTAAGGGCTGAAGCCATTTTCACATGGTGGTAGATGTATTCTCCCATGGTGAAAAAGTAAGGGCTAGAGCCTTCCCTGAATGGTGGTAGATGTGTTCTCCCATGTCAGTGGTGTAAGTGCTGAATGATGTGCATCTGGGCTATGCTTCGTGGACGATGAGATGATCTGAAGAGGATGACGCTATGATGATCAGGAGGATCATGGATGATGAGCATCAGGAAGATGCTCCAGTTACTGCTTTGTATTTTGTATATGCATCATGTTGTATGCTTGGACCATGTATCTGTATATGTATCAGGTGGATACATTGTATGATCAGGTAGATCATGTATGATGATATGTATCAGGTAGATACTTGGTATGCATCAGGTAGATGCAGTGTATGATGAGGATGATCATAGATGACGAGCTTCAGGATGTTGCTCCAGATGATATGCAATAGGATGTTACAGTGATGATGATCAGGATGATCATGTGTACATCAAGATGATGTATGTTGAGTATCGGGTTGATACTCTGTGGCCGTGGACAGGTTGTGCAAAGGAAATCCTAGATTTGTTCTAGGTCACATCCAGTATGAAAAAGGACCGGCACTGTGTATCACATGTAAGACCTGGGAGATCCTATAGGTCGGAGTTGTGTACCCGTAATAGCCTGGGATGCTCTTTCAAGGGTTTGTGATAGTGGACCACATGTAAGACCTGGGAGATCCAATAGGTTGGGATATGTGCCTGTAATAAGTCTTGGGATGCTCTTTCGAGGGTTTGTGGTGGGTTGCTACATGTAAGACTTGGGAGATCTGATAGGTTGGGCTGTGTGCCCGTAATAAGTCCTGGGATGCTCTTTCGAGGGTTTGTAGCAGAGGTCACATGTAATCAGTCCTAGAGATCTTGTTGGTCGTGCTTAGGCACATAAATGTTCTTGGGATGCTCTTTAGATTTCTTACCGGTCGTGCTATGCACATAAACATTCCCGGGACACTCTTTTAAGGTTTTGTGACAGTCACATGTAATAAGTCCTGGAGATCTGGATAGGATGAAAAAGGCCTCAGATGCTCTTTAGGGTTCTTGCTAGTCAAGAGACTCTTTTAAGGTTTTGTGACGCACGTAATAAGTCCTGAGGATTCCACAGTATGGCCAGTGATGATGAAGACCTGCAGGTGGTGGGCCTACATCCAGTATGAAAAAGGACTGGCTCTGTAGAACTTCCTATGACGAGTAGATTCAGATATTGATTGAGATATCAGCAGTAGTGACGATGACAATGACTCGATGACGATTGTCCAGTGACAATGATCCAGAGAAGAAGACTTGTGCTAGAAGACCTGTGTCGAGAAATACCTTCCTAGTTAAGAGGGAGTGTTGATGTATATGCAACTTCAGAATGTATTTCACATATATGTATATTGTATTCCTATAGAGATGTTATTATTCCTCTATATGGAAGTGTTTGTATTCCTATAGAGATGTTATTATTCCTCTATATGGAAGTGTCGTCATTTATATTGTAAGTGTCGTCGGCCCTGTATAAGTCATGTGGGTCGAAGGATTATTAGACCACCCTATTGGGGGTCGGCCATGTGGGGCAAAGGGTTATTAGACCACCCTATTGGGTGTCGGCCCAGTTAGCATTATGTTAAGTGGTTAATTTGAGGCCAACCTAGTTGAGTAAAGGTCAAGTCAAGTTAGTGTATAAATAGAGAGTGTGTCTCTCTCATTTTACACATTCTATTCTCTCTCATACTCTCGGGAGAGTGGCACACTTGTGGAGGAGGAGAAGCTACTTCTAGGAGATGTCTATCTCTTATGCTTGGGTTGTATCATTGCTCTATCTATCTCTGAGGAAGTTATTGGGGTTTTTCACCTTATGGTTTTTCCCAAGTAAACTTCGTGTCTTTTGTGTGCTTGCATTATTGTGTCCACGATTGATATACTGTAGATTTGCTGTACATGTTGTTCTCTCAGTTAAGATCCTAGATCAGATTGAAGTAAATTCTTAAAATTTAACAGTAAAGGCAGACAAAGGAAGAGCAAAGGAATGCTGGAAAGATTCTGAAGGAGGAGAAAGAGCTCAAATTCTTCAAAAGCAAGGGTGAAGGAAGGGAAGCTCATGTCAATGGAGGAAGGATGCGTGTCTAATGTCACAGTAAGGATGTATTTCTCCATTGTTCTACTATGAATAGATTCAAGTTTCTGCCATTATGATGTTTAAATGTTGCTTGCATTGTGTGATTTAAACTGTTAAATGGTTGTAGATCTTAAATTTACTTGTCTTAAATGGATGAATGAATCTAGATTTAAAATGACTTATGATAATATTTTCATAATGTTGACGTAGAGACTCACCAACTCTTAGAATAATAGTCAAATTAGTGTATATACGTCCCTGCATTAATTACTGTTAACAGAATGGCGACCATATCCTTTTATCAATATTCTTCAAAGTGGCTAATCTTCTGATCCACCAGTCACGGCGGTGTAGAGGCGAGTCACCAGAAGTTGAAAGCCCCGCTACATTGCGAAGACGACTACGGAATACAAGACACTTTGACTTTGAAACCAAGACACTTCTAACTTCAATAATCAACAATAGAGTAGAGACATATCAAACAAATACTACAACACCACCTGCCCAGGAAAACATAGAAATTGTTGATCCTCTTGCTCCGATTTCAATTGAAACATTAGAAGACAATACTGCAAATCCCGTAAATCCACCTCTGACAAATCTTTCAGACCCAGTGGTACTCCACATCAGTGAACCTTTGAACACCATCAATCCTCTCATGGAACACTTGGTACACATGCTAAATTAAACATCTAATCCCATGGCTTCATCAGAAGCACAAGGGACCACATCAGTGCCATCTCAAACAAGTGTTGGAGGTAGCAATACTCCCAACATCCCTATAGCTTCATCAGGAGCACTAGGGACCACATCATCACAACCACACACAGTTGCTGGAGGTAGTAATATTTCCAACTTGACCTCTACCACAACTCCACCAGTCAGTTTACTTGCTTCTACCGTAAGTTCAACTAGCACTTCAATGCTAGTTGGTACAGGTTCGGGTCCTAATCCCAGAAGTACATCCACTTTACCTGCAGGGATACCTACTGGAGGGAGTGCCTTACCAAACTTGGGTTTCCCACATGGTTTGGCCACTCCAGGTCAAAACAATCTAGGAGTAAATCAAAATCCTGTTGGCATACCAAACAATCTTCCAAGTTCTACACCTGGGGGGAATCCTTTATTTTGGAACCTCAATATCCCTAGTGGACTTAATGGACCATGGAACACTAATTCTGCTTGGGGTAATACTCCACAAGCTGGTGGAAGTGCCTTGGGAAACCTTTATCCAAGCTTTCCTAGCACAAATCCTGGGGGAAATCCCATTCCCCGAACAGGTAGCACACCAAGAGGTAACCCATCCAACAACCCCATTCCAACATGGATTGGGCAGGTTCCAGGAAATACCCCATCTTCTTGGGCACCACCCTTGCAAGGGGGAAATCAACCTTGGAACGCATATCCAAACCAAGGAAATCAGCAATGGAGTGGTAATGTTCCACCAAGTAACCCCCGCAAGGGGGCAATCCACCCACGAATCTTAACCAACAATGGAGCGGTAATGTTCCACTGAATAACCAATCTCAATGGAACATACCTCCACAAGGGGGAAATCCACCCATTAACCCTATGCCACAATGGAGTGGCAATGTTCCACCAAGTCACCAAACTCAATGGAACATACCTCCGCAAGGGGGCAATCTGTACATGCATCCTATCCCACAATGGAATGGACAATATTCAGGAAATAACCCATCTGTTTGGATGCAATCTCCGCAAGGAGGTAATCCCTCTTGGAATACTTTTCAAGCCCAAGGACCACAACAGTGGAGTCATCAAGCTTCACCCGGATATCAAACGTTTGCTTCAACATCATCCAAGTCACCATTTCTGGCCACGTTGAATCTACCGGATTTATCCTAGCTGACCAATGACCCTGTTCTTCATTTGAATGGGTGGCCAGCAATACCAACCAAACTACCCTCAGACATACCCAAGTTTGACGGAAAACCAGGGGAAGATCCATCAAATCATGTGATGACATTCCATTTGTGGTGTTCATCCAATTTCCTAGTCGATGATAGTATTAGGTTGAGGTTGTTTCAGCGGACCCTAACGGGAAATGCTGCAAAATGGTACATTGAGTTGCCCCGTAATACATTTACTGAATTTTCATCTTTAGCTATGGCATTTTTGACACATTTTCAATTACCTATCCACTATGAGATGAGAACTGAACTTTTAACTTCACTTAGGCAATCCACCGCTACTCACATCTCGGATCATATCCATGAGTGGAGGAGACATCGAAGGCTTATAAAAGTTGAAATCCCTAATCAATTCTTAGCAGATTGGTTCATTAAATCACTGTTACCTACTCTTTCCAAAGATGTAGCCATGTCAGGAGCCATGACTGAAGAACAACTCATTCAGAGTGCCCACCATATGGATTTAGTATATCCCAATCGGGCACACTTTATGACTTAATACCCCATGCTGTAAGACCTGCGTGTGATCCAGATAGGCCACCAAAAGGACCTCATACTGATGGTGTGATTGGATCCATTACCCCAGTGGAATAGATTACCCAACAATTGGGACAAATGTCAGTTCAAAACTCGCAACCCACCGTTGGCCAGGCACATCAGCAAACTGCAACTCCTGCCCAAACTTCCGAAGTCCTTACGGTTCAAACTGTGGACCCAAAAGAAAAAAAGAAGAAGCAAAAGAAGAAATATAATCCTAACCCTAAGACAGGAGATGCACCTAAGGTGAATAATCCTAACAGAGGAAACAATGAGAATAGGAAAAAAAATATCCTTGCAAAATTTGCAAAGAAGATCACCCTACTCATCTTTGTCCTCATATGGATGATATTCATCGCATGTTGGCACAACGAGGAGGGAAACAAACACAACCTGCTATCCTAACTCAACCCTTCCCCCAGCAACAACAAATGGTTGCTACAGTGCCAGCACCTCCAGCAGGAGGAAACCAAGCAAACCCCCCACCGGGGGGCAATCCACCCAATGAAAATATCTTCACAATTGGTGAACATAACATTCATATCCAAACTAGGGCTCGTTCTTATGACATACCTTCAAAATTTGTTGAAGCAACTGGATCTCAGCTTAGTGGTTTTCTAAATATTGAAAAACCAACCATAGACATGGTGCCTTGACCTCCAAAAGGGGTCCTCCGCAAAACAACACACAATCCCAATGCGCAAGCTGCTCAAAATTACAATGTAGTTGAAGATTTAGCTCAAGCTCCTTGTGCAATTTCTTCCTTGGAGGTGTTGCAAAGTTGTCCCACTCAGCGGAAAGAACTATTGTCTACCATCGGTGCTGTTGATCCATCAGATACCAATTTAATCACATTTGACTTAGAACAGCCTACAGGTAGGCTTCCCTCACAAATTGCTTTCCAAGTTAAAGTAACTTCACATGGGAAAAATATTTTTCGAACCATTGTGGATGAAGGAGCCTCAACTTGTGTCATGTCCCTAGCTTGTTGGAAAGCTTTGGGATCACCCACCTTAGTACCATCCCAAACAATACTCAAGGCATTTGATGGACATTCGTTACCACCTCATGGAATCATCTTGGCTTGCCCAGTTGAATTGGGGGGAAAAATAGTCCAGGTAGATGTGGAAGTAGTGGATGCACCCATAGACTACAATTTTCTATTGGGATGCAGTTGGATACACAAGATGATGACGATAGTGTCTTCCGTATTCCGAGTCATTTGGTTCCCTCACCAAGGGACGATTCTTACAATCGATCAACTAGATTACTGCTCACCTGAAACTGGTATCCATTCAAATGTACCTTATGTAGGGGATGGAATGACGGTTATTCAAGATATTGGGGTAGGAATGTTCAAAGACTCGTCCCTTTTGGGAACTTTCTCACTTCCACCACCAATATTGACCCCTAACATTGCTCCCATTTCCACCATAATGTCAGAAGTATACTCTCCATTAAGAGTTTTCTCTAATTCTATTTCGGAGGTCAGTTCCACCTCATCGGCTGGAACCTCCAAAGAAAACACCTTAGATGAAACTAATAATGATGAGACACATGCTTCTACGCACCATGAGGAAATGGAGAGTAGTGTTCCCTTTTCTGTCGTAGAGCTTGCTTATCAAGCTATTCAGATGGCTTCGGTAGAACCGGATCAAAATCCTCCTAAGCTAGAGGAGTATGATCCCTATACTTAACCTATTTGGGCCTTGAACTTGCAAAGTAACCATGATATCCTAGATCAAACCTTCCCTTCGGACGAAGCCATATTAGAGGTTATGAACATCTCAGAATGACCCTGGGAGGATATGCATCACAAATCCTCATTTCTTCCTAAGATCGACTCATTGGAAGTTGAACTTGAAAATTTTTACTTCGAAGGTGACAACCGTAAGTACCAATGCCCCGTTCGAATCTACGATCTGAATTCAGAAGGCAATTTGGAGAACATTTCGAAAACCATCCAAATTGATATCTCTATCAAACCTGGCGTCGTTGAGTATATAAACTTAGGTGCGGATTGTTCTCCTGAGGAAATAAAATTTTACACTACTTTATTTAAAACATTTCGTGATATATTCGCATGGTCTTATGCGGAAATGCCAGACATTGATCCCAGCATCATAGAACATGAAATCAAAACTTATCCCAATGTTAAACTTGGGCGACAAAAACTACGTCCAATGAACCCTAAGAAATCAACTGCCATTAAAGCAAAGTTGAAAAGCTCTTGAATGCTGGATTCATCTATCCTGTTCCTTTGACTGATTGGGTATCCAACCCCGTTCCAGTTAACAAAAACCAAGGGACTATCCGGGTTTGTACCGATTTTAGAGATCTAAACTTAGCCTGTCTTAAGAATAACTATCCCACACCCTTCATTGATCAGAACATCGATGAATGCACCGGGAATGAAATATTCTCATTTATGGACGGCTTCTCCGGTTACAACCAAATCCAAATTAAAAAGGAAGACCAACATAAAACAACTTTTGTATGCCCTTGGGGAACCTTCGCTTATAGGAAAATGCCATTTGGCCTTAAAAACGCTGGGGATACCTTTCAAAGAGCAATGTCATACACATTTCACAATATTAAAGATATCATTGAAGTTTACCTTGATGATTTGGCAGCTAAATCTAAAAAGAGAGAGGAACATGGGGCACATTTACAAGCCATATTTGAGTGTTGCCACAAGTACAAAATTATGTTAAATCCACATAAATGCATGTTTTGTGTGGACTCTGGGAGGTTGCTTGGGTTCATAGTATCCCAAAAAGGGATCATGGTTGAGGCAATACGTCATTTGCCTTCCCCAAAAACAATCACTCAACTTTAAAGCCTTCAAGGAAAAGCCAACTACTTGAGAAGATTTGTCGAAAATTTTGCTGAAAAAGCTAAAGGTTTCATGCGTCTCTTAAAACAAGATGCAACATTTACATGGGATGACCAAGCTCAACGCTCATTTGATGAACTAAAGAAAGCTTTGGTCTCCGCCCCGGTGCTTAGTCCACCAAACTATAATCAAGACTTTTAGCTAAATTTGGCCGCCTCTCCTACCACAATTGGAATGGTCTTAGCACAAGAAGATGAATCCTCTCAAGAACATGTTGTTTACTATCTTAGTAAGGGCCTTGCAGGTCCTGAGTTGAGATATTCCCAGGTCGAGAAGTTGGCCTTGGCAGCAGTCCATGCTGTCCAACGACTTAGACATTACATACTTCCAAGGAAAACAACCATAGTGGCTGAAATAAACCCCATGAGACACATTTTGTCCTGCCATATCGTTGGTGGAAAATACTCAAAATGGATAGTAATTTTACAAGAATTTGACCTTGAATTCAAAACGCTCAAGCCAAGAAGTTGTTGGCATTTGCTGAATTAATGTCTGAGTTACACATAGAGAAGGAGGATACCATATCTATTGAAACTTGGGCAGATGAACATGTGTTCCTCATTGCACCTTCTGATCCATGGTATGGAGCATTCATTATATACCTTCAAACCCAAAGGATCGATCCTCAGCTTTCTAGTATTGAACGACGTTGCATTCGACATCGAGCTCGAAGATACCTCATCATCGGGGATACTTTGTACCGTTGAGGAATACACATGATATTAAGACGTTGTTTAGTACACCAAGAAGCTGAACAAGTATTGAATGATTGCCATGCTGGAGCATGTGGCTATCATCTTTCTGCGCTAGCCACTGCTCAGAAAATCTTGCGTGCAGGATACTTTTGGCCTACAATTTTCAAAGATGGCATAAATGCTGTCAAAAAGTGTCACCCTTGCCAAATTTACACAAGAAAAATGCGCGCACATCCTGCTCCTTTACACCCTATAATAACCATGGGTCCATTTTCAAAATGGGCCATTGATTATATGATAGTCAACCCACCTTCAGCCGATGGCCACCACTACATTATTGTAGCAGTGGATTACTTCACCAAGTGGGATGAGGCGATGCCTACATTCAATTGCACGGGTAAAACCGCCGCATAATTTCTAGTCAATCATGTGATAGCCAGGGAAATTTTTAGGGGCAAAATTTCGCCAATTGGGTATTTGTGGGGCCTTTTTTCAAAAAATAAATTCGTTATTTGGTCATTTTTAGGCTCTAATATTGCCTATATTTACATAAAATATGTTTTTTTTATCATAATATTCGCCAAAATTTACAAATTTCAATAGTAAATTGTATGTTTCATATTTCATATTCGCCTACCAATCTATATTTATGTTTTTTTCAATCCAAAATAATCGCCTAGAATACTACACTTAAGCATACTTTTATAATCCTTAAAAAATACTCTGGTGATAGCAAGGTTTTGTGTACCCAAAGAAATCACTACGGACAATGGAAGTCATTTTAGGAATTCCTGTATGGATGAACTTACAAACTGGTTAGGATTGCAGCAATACTTCTCCTCGCCATATTATCCTCAAGCTAACGGACAAGTAGAAGCCATCAACAAGGTTTTGAAAACCATGTTACAAAGGATGATTAACAAAAACAAGAATAACTAGCACTTGATGTTGTTTACTGCTCTTTGGGCCTATCGAACAACTACCAAAACTGCAACCGGATTCACTCCTTTCCAACTGGTTTACGGAGAAGACACCGTGTTACCGATTGAATGTGAAATCCTATCATTAAAGATAGCTGTCAAACTCCTACCTAACACTTCTGCGGAAGAGGAAAGGCTTCTCCATCTCCATGCTTTGGATGAAACTAGAAGAGAAGCCTCTCTAAACATAGAAGTACACAAGAAGAGGGTCAAAACACAATATGACAAGTCCATTTGTCCTCGAGTCTTCTCTGAAGGTGATTTGGTTTTAGTTTATGACCAAGACCAAGATAAAATAGGAGAAAGAAAATTTGTACCTAAATGGTTTGGCCCACTTATTGTCAAAACTGTGTTAAAAAAGGGATCTTATGAATTGGTCAATTTTGATGGGGAACCCATGTTGGAGATCAAAAATGGTCTCTATCTGAAGAAATACTTCGCGTAGGCAATGATGCCTTGCACCATTTGTTGTATTATGTTGTATTTTTGTATAAACTTTTGTACATTAGTTATTTTGGGCACACACTTATCTTGCTTGGCATTGTCACTTTGGAAGATGGCACAAGAGTCTTTCACATATCTGGGATATGCGGATGGCGCCAGCTATAGTTCTCAGAACGTTGCTTCCGTCGCATGGGTCGTTTTTACACCTAATAACGAAGTTCTTAGTTCAGGAGGCACTTTTCTCGGATATGCAACCAACAATGTTGCAGAATATAGCACAGTCATTGAGCTTCTTGTCGAGGCTATCACCCTTGGCATCTGATGGATAATCATCAAACTGGACTCAGAATTAGTTGTATCCCAGTTAAATGGTTAGTATCAGGTTCGACATCCTACACTGTTTAGACAGTTTCTACGAGTACATCTTTTAGAGCGCGAGTTCGAATTTATTGAGTATATACACGTTCCTAGAAGTATGAATAGTTTGGATGATTCTTTGGCCAACTATGTACTTGATTGGCATCTAAGTCATTAACATCATACCAAAAAGAAAGCATGTACATTGTTAAATTGTTACATAGAAATCTTCCACCCTGTGAGCATCATCATTCTTTGGCCCGTTGGATCCATTTCAGTGACTTAGATCCATTTTTATCCTTCAGTAATACAAGTTTGCCCTATTTTTATTCCTACCTGCATGTTGCATCTTTATAGCAGGCGTACCCGCGAGTTGCATCCCTATACCCCGCGGGTAGCATGTAAAATGGTAAAAACCACTATTAATTACTTTTTACTCCCAAAAAGCAGTCATTGGGTGACCTTTGGCTCTCCATCTGCCCAAGTAACGCCTCGATGTGTCCTTTCACCTACCTTTGAGAGGACTATATATTGAGCACATATGGCTTATGGACGGGAGGAAGAGGAGAATCATAAGAGAAATCTAGTGGATTTTTTCTCTATCTTGAGTCTACACTCATTGATCCTTGTAGTTGTGAACCCTTTATGTTCACCTTCCAAACTCCTTTCTAGTTTGAGTTTGTCATTCATGGAGGATTGAAGTGGTGGAGGCACAAGTGGATTGATCTAGATCTTGGTTCAGATTGGTTGCCGGCAAGAGGTCGTATCACTTTGTACTACTTCTTGTCATTAATAAAAATACTCATATTCTCGTCCATTCATGGTGTGAATGTCATTTATTATACATTGGGTTACATTTGCTTATGATATTGTGGACCATTGTTATTGATAATGTAATTCCATTTATATATTATATGTACTTGTTGGATATTGGTTGTCAAGACTAATTTGCAGACTACAAGTGCGTGGATTGAAAGCTCCAACGGGGATCTACATCAAATGTTGGATCGAGGTTGGTTACATTTCTCCATTATCTTAACATTGTCATTTATAATAGCATTGCTTTGAGAATCGACTAGATTTCTGGTAGTCATCTGTCTGTTGTGGTATTCCCAAGCCAAAGTGAGTTTTCTCCAATACAGAAATGGCGACTCCGCTAGGGAAAACATCCATGTTTGGGAAATTTTTTGAGCATTAGTCCATAATTAGAGTTGATGTTTATCGAAGCTCTGTGTCACTCAGTGGCCGTTAAGATACACTGTAGAAAAATTGCTTTTTCTGATCCTCTGGACTCTTTATTTTCCCATTTTCCTTTCCTCACCCGCGGGCTAGCTTAGTTCTGCCTGCATCTACTCGCCTCTGTTTACTCTACTGCTCGCGGGTACCCGCAGGATTTCCTTCGATAGTAGCATGTAACTCCGTCTTTTGTTGGTTTATGGATTTTGGTTGTTGCTGGGTGAGTTTGGTTGGTTCCTGAGTCTTTGTTGGCCTCTTTCTTGACTGTTTCATGCCTTGGTTGTGACCGGATCTCTTCGTTTCTCTTGGTTGAGCCTTCTTTGTTTTTTACCAATCTTTGGTTTTAACCTCTTGTGTTTTGCCTTTTGAACTCATTCCTTTGGTTGAGTCTTGCTATTTAGGATTTGCTGGGTTGTCTTAGTGATCTTCTCGGCACTTCAGTGACTAAATAGTAGGATTTTTCTTGCGTTTTTTCATTTCATTTATATTGAAAAAATACAAAAATATTCATTTAGTTTTTTGCATTTTCCTTCCTGTTTATAAGCGAAAATACAAAAATATTTTACTTTCATGTACTGCATCTTGCATTGAGTGCTTTTTGCCTTCATTTTAGGTTCTTCTTATGCATCAAAAAGATAAAAGATTGCATCTTTATTTCGGAATTGTTGGTTGACTTTGCATATTAGTGTCATTGTTTTATTGGATAGATGAGTCTAGGTTTGGACGATTTTGCATACTATTGAGTCTACACATCACTAGTTTCACGATCATATCTCTTGAGTAACCATAGCCACTAAAATTAACGCTTAATCATAAAATTGATTAGAATGATTTTATTTATAGGGTACACCAACTAGCATCGTTTTAGAGTCTTGGAATAGATCATTGTGAGTTAACAATCCAAGACTACTAGACGAAACATTAGGTGTCTGGCCAGGGAGTGGAGGAATCCATGGTACAGATCGGTGTTCTCACGAATCTCTACTCAATCCAGAGTTAAGCACGAGGTCACAGGAAGTTGGTTGAGGAGATATCCCTCTAATAACAGCTGAATGTGGGAGATATATCCGGGATTTGTTCGTATCTGGGGGTACCGGATGTTCATCCTCTTGTGCTTTGGGCTTAGATACCCTACCCATACAACGGGTCCCACCTGGGACTGTCCCCCTGAGCATTGGTATTATTGCGGTGAACATAGTTGCCTTACCTAGGTACCGCACAGGGTACTTGCAGTGGTTATGTTGTTTGTGTCCTGAGTCAGATAGGGATTGGACAGCACAGTTGTGTTTGTGCAGTGGACTTGACCTTGTTGACACAGTGAAGCCTGGGTGTCTCTATAATTGATTCTGTTACCTTCGGCTATAGTTTGGGAGTCTCAATCCTCTCCTAGGCGAGACATACTGGCTCTAGTGTTGGGAGCTCATTTAGCCACTCTGTTTATCTGCTCTTGGTTGTAGTTTCTCTAGGTGTGTGCTTTTGATTTACTATTTTTTATCGATAGTTGGCCTTTAGGATACGTTGTGTCTCTCTTCGAAGAGAACTTGGCGCGGATCCCTTCTCTCCACCGGTTCCTTCGGTTGGCTGGTTTAAAGCCATCTTTGGTTACACACCATATTGCTAGAGGATGCCGGAGGGCTCCCTATGAGTCTTTAGATTCTTACGTGACTTATGTTGAAGAATACATGACTGGACATCCCGATATCAGGCAAGACCCTTCTACTCCTTCGGGGAGAGTTGAACATACTTCTGATCCCCACACTCCTCGTGAGGATTGGGGAGGTGATCCACTTGAGACTCAACCTGGTTCTGTTTGGCCTAATCCACTTGACTGGGATCCGTTTGATCCTTCAAATCCGGATAATTATCTTTACGGGATGCCCAACTTACCCGAGGAAGGAGAACAGGATGAGCCTTTCATTCCTTTGTTTCCACGTGATTATAGATACGGGAGACCTGAGACTCATGATGATACTGGCCCTATGATCAACCCCACCACACTCTCTTTTGGTATGCCTAGTCACACTGCTGTCGAACCTTCCACTACGGTTGGTACTCATACTGGCACTAGTCAAAGTGTTAGCCATACTATACCCACTGGGGGCACTACCCTAACTGGGGGCACTACATTGTCCACCCACTCACATAGTATGGGGACTGGTCAGATTCCTAATCATGCTAATATGGGAACACGACCACCTCCTAGGAATACTCAACCTAACCGGAATGCTGTTCGGAATAGGACTTGCCATCCATAACCTAATACACATATCGCTACTCGTCAACCTAGGACTACTTTTGCACATGATACCGTTCCTCCCAATCACGGAGGTGGACACATACCTCATACTTTTGCATCCACTGCCGCCACTAGTAATGCTAACGTAGGGGGTGGGAATATTTCCTATCCACATGGACATCACACCACCAACCCTGCTACTAGTCACACCCATATTGGAGCTGGGAATGCTTCTCATGCTTTTGGTCACCACATGACTGCTCAAGCTAATCCTAATGTTGGGGGTGGGAACATACCATACCATTACGATCATTACAACACGGTTCCCACTATGAATAGTACATACATGCCCCATACTCATGGTGGCATCCCTTACTACAACACAGTCGGTGTTGGTCACCAGTATCACCCACCGCCCCAATATGGTGCTCAAAACGCGCATATACCTGCTTACTCTCAAATGGGTCAGGTGGGGGGAGGTTATCCATCTTATGGCCATGGGAAAGCTTATGGGCCATCAGGTCCTTAGTTTCAGTAGTTTAATCCTCATGGTCAAGCTTTTGGTCCATCCTATAACATAGTTCCGTTCAACCAACCTTTTATGGGAGCTTATAATCAAGCTTTCCAGCCGCAGCTCCTGTTCCTTGCACGCTTGAATCTCCCAGATCTTTCGAAGCTCACAAATGATCTGGTGTGTCACGACCCTACTTGGCCCCCGGTCCCTACCAACCTCCCTTCGGACATTCCACATTTTGAGGGGAAAGATGGTGAGGACCCGGGAGATCATGTCACGACATTTCACCTTTGGTGCTCCTCCAACTCTTTGAATCATGATTCCATTCGATTACAACTATTTCAATGCACCCTCACGGGGGCAGCCATGAAGTGGTATGTGGAGTTTCCCGGGAACACCTATAGGGGATTCAACGAGATTGCTTTGGTTTTCTTAGACCATTTTCGGTTACCGGTTCGTTATCATACTGGTACTGAGTTGTTGTCCACCTTCCGTCAGAATAAGGCCACACATATTTCTGACCATGTTCAAGAGTGGCGTCGGTGGAAGAGATTAGTGAAAGCCAACATTCCCCCAGAGTTCCTGTTGGAATGGTTCCTCAAGTCTTTACTTCCATACATTGCTAAAGATGTTTCAATGTCTAGCATTGTGACTGAGGAACAAGCCATCTTGAAAGTCCAGCAGTTAGATCTTCTTTATTCTCAGTCTGGCATTTTGTATGACTTTATTCTTGATGCACTGAGAACAAGACATGTGCCTACGTCAGTTCCTGGACCACATGCCGATGGCATTGTGGGGTCCGCATGCACTCGTCCTGTAGACTTGGTAGCTAATCAAATGCAAAATTTGTCGATAAACCAGTCTGCTCCCGGACAGGTTCACACCTTGTCCACTTCCACTCCGTCGTCTGATGTACATAATGTGCAATCAACGAAACCGTCGGGTAACCAACAACCTGGTGGTAAGAAAAAGGGGAGAAATAATCATAGGGGTGGAAACAATGGAAGTAATAATAACAACAATCGTAATACTCCTTGTAAAGAGAATGCCAACCCTCCTCGGGAAGGCGGTAATGCTGGCGAGGATCGTAAACCTAGGTGTAAGGTGAAATTCCCTTGCAAGCTTTGTGGCGAGGATCATCTTACTCACTTATGTCCTCGGATTGAAGAAGCATCGAAGCATTTGGCACAGATCCCACCTGTGTTGAAGGATCCCCTTCCTCATCATCAAAACATGGCTTCGCATGCTCCCACCACTGGTTATGGTACTAATGAAATGGCTTCTTCCAATACTAGTGGTTATGGATGTGTGAATATGGTTGAGTCGGAGGTTTGTGTTGCTACTCATCAACGTGATTATGGTGCACCACAACTAAATTTGGGGAATGAGCCTCCCTCTCCTCCTGATAATTCCTTGCATATAAAGAAGCCTTCGATTATTCCGCGGATACCGAAATGTGTTCTCAAGCGCTCCACGCATAATCCTAATGCTCAAGCCACCTAGAACTACTCCATCATAGAAGATTTGGGCCAAAATCCGTGTGCCATGTTGGCTCTTGAAGTTTTGCAAGCCTGTCCTTCTCAGAAGCATGCCCTTTTGAGTGCGTTAGGAGTTCAGGATGGGGGAAGTCCTAGTGTTATCAAGTTCGATACTACTGATGTCCAGCCTCGCTTACCTTACCACGTGGCTTTTCAAATCCAAGTGGTTTTCCTTAAGAGCTTCGTCAAACATTCTATGGTTGATGAAGGTTCCTCTGCGTCAGTAATGTCGTTAGCTTGTTGGAAAGCTCTTGGCTCTCCTCCTCTACTCACGTCTAGAACTACACTCACTGCATTCGACGGTAGATCTTTTACGCTGCATGGAATTATCCCTTCCCTTGTTGTCTCCTTCGGAGGTAAGTACGTTCCTATTGAAGTCGAATTGGTTGATGCGCCCAATGAATGCAACCTTTTACTGGGTCGGAACTGGATTTACGCTATGAAGGCTGTCAGGTCTATTGTATTTCAAGTTATTTTATTTCCCCATGAAGGAAAGATTGTGATGATCGATCAGCTGGATTTTGTTGGTACTCCTTCGACAACATCCACGGGATCTGTAGTCCCGCAAGTTTCTGATTCTCAGCCGACAACTGGGAACATAGGTGTTGGGATGTATCCCTCATTGATGGGAACTTTTAACCATTCTACACCTATGAATTTTATTGGAAACATTTCCGACAGTGCGCCTCCTCCTTCGAATAGTATGCCATTCCGGACTTCCTATTGTAATGATCCATGGATTTTTCCATCCGCGGATTCTATGTCTGGAGACATTGATCACGTCGGGATGTCTATGCCCTTATCTGTAGCGGAGCTCACTTACGATCATATCCGACAAACCACTGCAGATTCGGATCTATCTTCTTCCTAGACAGTTGAAGAAGATCCCATTACGCTACCAGTTTGGGAAGCCAATTCATCTTGCTCTCACGATTGCCTCGATGATACTTTTCCATCCAATGAAGCTATCCTCGAAGCCATGTGTGGTAGTGAGAGGCATTGGGAAGATATGCACCATCGCTCTTATTTCCTTCCCAACCTCGAGCTCGTTGAGCAAGAGGAGTTTAGGATGACTCTAGCTGAGATGGTTGGTCACCTTGTGGCCCTTTTGCAGTCGCATGATGTTTTCTTGGAGGGGAATATGGCCAATATTTCCCCAACCACTTCGATCAACATCTCTTGCACTCCTGGAAAGATTGAGAATGTTTACGTTGGCGTCGATTGCACTCCTGAGGAGATTTCTATTTACATTGACTTGTTTACTGAGCTCCAGGAAGCTTTCGCCTGGTCATATGAGGAGATGCCAGGAATAGACCCCTGCATTGTTGAACACAATATTACAACGTATCCTGATGCTAAACCGGCTCGACAATGCTTACGTGTTGTGAACCCTAGGAAGGCAGCTTCTATTAAGGCAGAGGTGGAGAAACTGCTCAAAGTTGGTTTCATCTACCTCGTTCCCCTTACCGAATGGGTGTCAAACCCTGTTCCTATGGATAAGAAGCAGGGAATGATCCGTGTATGCACTGATTTCAAAGATTTGAACCGCGCATGTCCGAAAGACAACTTCCCCATGCCATTCATTGATCAAATATTGGATGCTTGTGCGGGGAGTGATATTTTTTCATTCATGGACGGATTCTTGGGTTATAATCAGATTCAAATCAAACACATGAACCAACACAAGACGGAATTTATTTATCTGTGGGGAACATTTGCGTATCGGAAAATGCCCTTCAGCCTCAAGAATGCCGGAGCTACTTTTCAGCGAGCCATGACCTATGCCTTTCACGATCTTAAGATGATTATGGAAGTTTTCATGGATGATCTTGCTGGCCATTCTCACAAGAGAGTGGACCACCCCAAGCACCTCCGTATGATTCTCGAACGATGTATCCATTACACAATTTGATTGAATCCAAACAAATGCATCTTCGTTGTTAGGACTGGTTTCCTTCTAGGATTCATAGTTTCGAGGGAGGGTATTAGAGTTGATCCTCTCAAAGTTGAGGCAATACTTCAGTTGCCTCCTCCACATAATATGTTACAACTTCAGAGCCTCCAAGGGAGAGCTACTTTTTTGCATCGGTTTATAGCTAACTATGCCAGTATTACCAAAGGTTTCGCACGCCTATTAAAGAAAGACACACCTTTTATCTGGGATGAGCGAGCCCAGCAGTATTTCGATGCCCTTAAGAGAGCTTTGGTATTGGCCCCTGTGCTTATTCCGTCGAAATTTACACGAGATTTCATTCTTTATGTGGCCACGTCTCAAGAGACTATTGGCATGGTCTTGGTTTAGGTAGATGATGCGCTCGTCAAGCATGTTATCTATTATCTTAGTTGAAATTTAGTAGATGCTGAGCTGAGATACACCCACATAGAAAAACTGGCACTTGCAACTGTTTACGCAGTCCAGCGGTTACGTCATTACATTTTGCTTCGAACAACGATTGTTGTAGCTCACATCAATCCGTTTCAGTTCATGCTATCACGACGCCTTATCGGGGGTAAGTATAATAAATGGATTGTGATATTTCAGGAATTTGATCTCGATTTTGCTTCTGCAAAATCGGTGAAATCATTGGTGTTCATTGTGCTTATGACGGACCTTCCACAGCTTGATGAGGATGTCATTCATGAAAATTATTTTGTGGATGAACACTTATTTCTTATCTCGACCGAGGACCCTTGGTATGGGGATGTCATTATATATCTCCAAACTTTGAAGTTTCCTCCGCATTATTCACGAGACGAGCGATAGCGTGTGAGACACCATTCTAAAGATTATACTATCGTCGGTGACACTTTGTATAACCGAGGAAAGGATTCCATTCTCCGTCGTTGCTTGACTCACGAAGAAGTGGAACGGGTACTTAATGATTGCCATGCGGGGGCGTGTGGCGGCCACTTATCCGGGCTTGCTACAGCCCAGCGTATCATGCGAGCAAATTATTTTTGGCCTACCATATTTAAAGATTGTATTAACGCTGTGAAGAGATGTCACCCTTGCCAGGTGTTTTCTCGGAACATACACTTGCATCCAGCACCCCTCCATCCAGTCGTCACTGTCGATCCCTTCACTAAGTGGGGGGTAGATTTTATGGATTGCAAACTAGCTTCAGCTGGGGGGCATCATCATATTATCGTGTCCGTGGATTATATTTCCAAGTGGGTTGAGGCCATGCCTACTGTAAAAGCCGACGGTGTCATTGCATCCCATTTCGTGTTCAACTAGATTATCACTCGATTCGGTATCCCGAAAGAGATTGTCACTTACCATGGCAGTCACTTTCAAATTAGGATGATGGAGGATTTGTCTCTCAAGCTTGGGTTTCGTCAGGAACACTCGTATTCCTACTATCCTCAAGCTAATGGTCAGGTTGAAGCAGTAAATAAGTCTTTAAAGACCATTCTCCAACATACCATCCAACAAAGCAAGACCAATTGGCATATCATGTTATATCCTTCTTTGTGGGCATATTGAACAGCAGTTAAGACTGCCACCAGGTTCTCACCATTCCAGTTAGTTCATGGTGTGGAGTCACTTTTATCGATTGAATGTGAAATCCCTTCGCTCAAGCTAGCCATAGAGCTCCTCCCTGATACGACGAAGATTGAGCAACGTTTAGTACACCTCGAGCAACTTGACGAGCACCGTCAAGATGCCACTTTAAAGCCAACAAAAGGTCACCAAAAGACCTTAATACACCCCTTTTTCCACTCAAAATGAGTATTTTTCCTAAAAAAGCATAAAAAACCCTAAAAAAGGGTCCAGAATTCCCAAAAATATTAAAAAGGGAATAAAAATAATAAAAATATTCAAAAAAGGAAACAGGAGGGAAAAAGTACCTAAACCATGTTGGTCAATACCATTGGTTTCCTCAAAACCATAATGGTATTCCCCACCACCAAAAACTATAAAAAGGTGGTAGGGGCTCCTCACTTTAGATCCATCCATCTTCCTATCCTCATGCTGCCAAAATCTCCCTTGAGCTTTTGGCCATTGTAGCAACCTTGGAGAAGGGACCTTTGGAGTTTGGAGCTGCTCACCCTTGGAGCTATTCAACAATCTTCATCACTTGGAGGTATTATCATTGCAAGCACTTGCTTGGCCCCATTTTCAATACAAAGTTATTTTTTTTCTATTTCTTGTTCTTGTTTTCAATTCAAAAGTTTATTATGATATGCACATGCTAGTTTAGTTTTAGTTTTAGATTTACAATTGTTTTTGCTTTAATATTTGAGACTGCTGCTACTAGTTAGAAGGTGCCCATAGCACTAAGCTTGGTTGCAAAACCAAGCCAACAGTTTTTGGCGACTCCGCTGGGGACGAATTTTTAGATCTCACTTTTGCTTTAGATCTTAGTTTTTGTTAGTATTAGTCAGTTTAATTCATAGATCTGCCACCCTAGACAGCAGATCCATTGCTGTTCTAGATCTTCGCCCATTTTATTGCCATTAATAGCCCAAAATTTTCAATTTTTGGGTTTGTTTTTCGGCGTCCGCGTACGGCTTTCGCCTCGCAGCTTTTTACTTAACAGTTGCGCAGCTCATCGCGACTGCGCGGATCTTTTCCGCGCGGTTCACCGCGGCTTCGCGTCCAATTAGCGCGCTGCACATCGCGGCTTCGTGGACATTTTCCGCGCTGCACATCGCGACTGTGTGACGAAATCCCACGCTGCATAGTGCGGCTTCGCGGCTGAAACCCACGCTGCCCATCGCGACTGTGTGATAGAAACCCGTGCGGTCCATCGCGGCTGTTCTGTCAAAACCCACGATGCGAATTTTTTCCATTCGGACAATCCGTTTAAAACATTAATTTTTTACTGTATTTTCTGCCCACATAACACATTTTACAGTATTAAAATTCCTGCATTTTTTATAGCCATAGAAATATTTTACTATTTAGAATGCTCCTTTAAAAATTCTTTTTAAAAATTTTCAGAAATTGAAAGAAGGATTTATTTGCATTTTATCTAGATAAAAAATTTTACTGTTTACTTCCTTGATATTTTTCCCATAGCAAATCTTAAAAGAAATCCATTTATTTCTTGAAGAAGTCATATTATTTGCTTTCCTATTTCAAAAGATCCTTTGTTTTTTGAATATTTTCTACAAAGCATTTACATTTTCAATTTCAGTTTAAAATACCACACGTGCACCCACTCAAACACATAATTTAAACTGAGCCTTAAAATTTACCCTAACTTCAACCAACTTTTAACCCCACTTGGGGAGCACTTAAAATAACTTTGTAGCTAGGTAGAATTGAGGGGATAGGTGTTCCAATAACACCCCTCAATTATTACATTTGAGACATAGCTGTTGTCCATTAGGGAACCAAAATCTCCTAGTATTTTTTGGCACGGTCACAACCAGTTTATCGGAAGGCCTCTCCCCTAGGAGGGTTGAAGTCGCGAGGATTGTTCCGGAAGCTTGAGTGGAATACCGAAATCCATTCAGTAACCGAAGGGCTACCATTCGCAGTTCTCGGGATATCCCTGTATGGGGGTATTGCGGTAAAAGGACCAAATGGCAGATTTACCTTTTCTGGACGTGTCATGAATGGAGTATCCTAGTTGCCATTCTTTAGGATTGATTACCCGGTGTCCCTACCGGTAGGGGGATATCTAGCCGTTGATTCAACACTCAATATTGTCTGACTTGGATTTCATCACCTTGCAGAGAATATTGTTTGTTGATTCACAATACTTTTAGTTAGGTGTTTGCATGATACAATCCACCTTTGGTCTAGTAGCACCTCTTTTTTCTAGAAGCTGTTTGACTGTTGATATTCTGACCATTTTTATTGCATCCCTCCACTTATTATAGCACAGCTGCTATAATAAGTGCTTTTTGAGGTTGATTTTTTGGCCTGAGAGCCTTCATTTTCACTCCCCTTCTTGCACCCTTGGTTGCATTAGGGTTTCGAGTTTTTTATACATTACCACCTTACACTAAACAATTTTTACACAAAAACATTTTTCTCACCATTGAGAATTTTAGACGATCTCGTCGTCTTCAGGGTGAACCCCCAGAGTTCAGTTTACTTGGCTCCACACATCACCGACATCGAGCCTTATTCCTTGACTCGACACATCGTCGGTCAACCATACAGTCATCCGATTCTGACACGCCTCACTTCACATCTGATTCTGAGGCTGAATCCGAAAACCCTACCGAGTTATTCCCAACCAACCTCATGGCTGGAACACAATTCGACCCACTTTTTACCAGCACCATAGGAGATACATCCACAAACCCTTCTACTGCGGTGCCATCCATGGAAACCACCCCCCCCCTAGGTATGCCTAATATGGCGGACACTCCACCTTTAGGAATGTCCAACACAGGACTACCTCCTATTATGGGTATGCCCAACATAGGGGTCACACCCCCTCTGATTACCACAACCCAGATTCCAGAAATCACCACTACTATTCCTAACCCCGGTGTAACCCATGTTGCAC
This sequence comes from Larix kaempferi, assembly GCA_027924585.1. Taxonomy (NCBI): domain Eukaryota; kingdom Viridiplantae; phylum Streptophyta; class Pinopsida; order Pinales; family Pinaceae; genus Larix; species Larix kaempferi. Next base: position 5,286,430 of record BSBM01000802.1, on the reverse strand, counting down.
TTGGAAATGCTGGTCCATACCAGACCACAGCTATTGGAGGACACATACCTTTAATACCTAGCATACCCTTAGGGGCTACTGGACCACTACATCATACCACCATGACTAGTCATGTCCCAGTCACTACGCCACATCCATCTGCTAGCTTACCTTACATGGCGAGTCTGAACTTACCAGACTTAGCCAGGCTAACCAATGATCCTATCAGACACGACCCTGCGTGGCCTCATATGCCCACCAAACTCCCCTCCGACATCCCTAAGTTTGAGGGCAAGGCCGGTGAGGACCCCCAAAACCATATCATGTCCTTCCATCTATGGTGTTCCTCCAACTCCATAGTGGACGACTCTGTCCGCCTCCGTCTGTTACAGTGCACCTTCACTGGCTCTGCAGCTAAGTGGTATATTGAGCAGCCCCATGGGACCCATGCCACCTTTACCTCCCTCGCCTCGACCTTCCTGCAGTTCTTCCAGTTACCTGTCCGCTATGATGTGGGAGTCGAGATCCTAAGAAAACGGCCACCCACATCATTGACCACATTCATGAGTGGCGTCGATGCCGAAGCCTCTGCAAAATCAAATTAGACGACTGTATCTTATTAGATTGGTTTCTAAAATCCCTCCTCCCTCTCATTGCCAAGGATGTGGCATCCGAACGACCCCAGTCTGAAGAAGAGGCCATCCTCAAAGCCCAACAGTTTGACCTCATTTACTCCTAGTCGGGTTATCTATATACCATTATACTAGACGCCCCTTGGGGTGATCCATCCCAACACGATGTGTCGGGGGCATCCCATGCCGCAGATGGCATCATTGGTTGTATGGCCTCGCATCCCCAACCCTTTTCCATTGCACATCCTAGCCATGGCCCCGACCTTTCGCGGGCTACATCTCAATCTGGAGCAACCAATTCATATGCTCCCATGGCACATCACCACCATACCCATGGACCCTCATGTCCACCTCGGTGCTTTGGTCATGCAACACCCGCATACGCACCCCCAGCCGCACCTCAACCAATGTATTACCCACAGCAAGCTGCAACAGCTAACCCAACACCTCAAATAGCTCAGGGTTACCAACAACCCCAGCAGGTAACTGGACCACCTCCGGCCCCACCGGCTTATTATCCACCACAACCTGCTCCCGCACCTGCGGCGAACCAAAGTCCTCCCACTGCTCAAGGGCAAGTGTACACACAACACAATCATCCCCAGCACCAAAACAACCAGCGCAACCAAGGAGGGAAACAAAACCGTGGAAGAGGACGTAACCGCGGAAACAACCAACAACAACATCAAGGTCCTCCACCTCCCAATCCTCTGCATAATAACAATGCTGCTCCTCCCAACCAAAATCCGGATCGTAATCCCAGGCAGCCCAAAAACAATAACCTTAGAACAAACCATCCTTGTTCTATTTACGGGGTCTATGGCCATTACACACATGCTTGCCCACATTTGGAACGAGCTCGGCAACTCTGGACCGACGATGCCCATCGTCAAGGGCAAGCGACTCCTCAGGTGCCACCCAACCCTCCACCACCTCAGCATCAACCTTTGGTGCTACAAAACCCCTTTCCAACCCAAGGCGTAGTGAACACCCAGCCGTTATCTCCCCCTCAGGGCAACGTGCCACCACAACAAATCACTTATGCCGCTCCTGATCAACCCATGTTTGATTCAGATACCCACCACTTGTTGATGATGTCATGCACAGATGCCAACCTCCAAACCCGCCGGAACCAATATGGATCCACCCCTGAAGCCCCTCCCGCCGAAAAGAACAATAATGTTCATCCCACAGATCAGACGTTACGTATATCTCCGGCTCCACTCAATGGCGCTTCTAAAGCACCTCGCTTCCCACTTCGTCGCATCAACAATAATCCCAATGCTCGTGCTGCGTCGAACTACAACATTGTAGATGACTTAGCCCAATCTCCTGCAGCCATGTCTGCATTAGAAGTCTTAAAAAACTGTCCTTCACAGCGCAAGACTTTGCTCTCTGCCATTGGCGCTATTGACCCCAATGATTCACAACTGATGGCATTTGATTCAGACCAGTCCGAACCACGCTTACCTTCCACTTTAGCATTCTAAGTTTCCGTTTCCGTTCGGAATCTTGTCATCCATCGGTGCATTATCGATGAAGGTGCCTCTACATGCGTTATGTCCACATTCATTTGGTAGAAGTTGGGATCCCCTACTCTCCAGCACTCCACCACTGCGTTGCGAGCCTACGACGGCTGTTCGGCTCAACCCCAAGGTCTCTTAGCTAATGTACCCATCCAGCTGGCGGGTAAAACCGTGCTCATTGACATAGAGGTCATCAATGCCCAACTGGACTATAACCTCTTACTTGGCCGTAGCTACATGTATGCCATGCGGGCTGTTGCCTCATCCATTTTTCGTACCATGATATTCCCTCATGAGGGACGCGTGGTCAAGGTCAACCAACTTACCTATTACGATCCCAAGGCCCCCGCCGCACCTGAAAATGTCCTCCCCATGGTTGAACAACCTGTTTGTGGTGCAACTACCTCGTTCGTTTCCTCCGTGGGACCCAGACTTTACTTTGACGCGCCGATGACTTCTACATTCCAATCTATTCCACCACCGTCACCGGAGACCCACGTCGCTGACCTCTGTACTCTTTCACACAATACACAAACACCCGACAATCAACCACCCTTGTTACCTAAACCACCATTGGTCCCTAGTCACATCGGTGTTACACCCATCCACACAATCCCCTTTCTATTTCCTCCCTCAGGTGCAGTAAGCACTCCGGTTATGGCTACCCTTAGTCTCCCTGGGTTAACATTGGGATTACCCGTGTGGTATATTTCGCCTCCCGTTCCCCTGCCGACACCAAATGTCATCCTGCAACCGGTGCAACCCATTTTCACCTCTACTCAACCACCTCCCGGTATCACTACTCCTTCGTCATCTACGAATCCCCCTCCTCTCATCAGGCCCACTGGGGGCAGAGGCCCACAACCATACACTATGGTGCCCCCACCCAAAGCAGTTAAACCTCCCCCCGTGTTCCGTGCTCCTCCTAAATGCTCATTGTGTGATGAGTTAGGCCATCCAACTCATCAATGCCCATAGTTACCTGCATTACAGGAACACATGCAAATGCTTGATGACGACCCCAACATCCCGGTTGTCAAAATCGACTCAAACCCCAAGCCTCGTGATAAATCACTGCGCACCAACCATACTTGTGCCATATGCGGTGTTTACGGTCATTACTCACATCACTGTCCCGATATCCCAGATTACAGAGCAGCGTTGTACGAATTGAATAACGTCGACTTAGAAATATCTCCTCCCCTCATTGAGGAAATCTACCCGCCCATTTCATCCTCATCCGGAGAGATTAACACCATTTATATGATCTCTTCGACTACCCAAACCTCGTCAACCGACTTGACCACTCAAAGCTTCCTCAATGATGAAGAGATTCTCAAGGCCCCTACTGCCCCTGATTACCCCTGGAAGGACATGCACCATCGTTCATACTTCCTCCCAGAAGAGACCTCATCCACCACCGCTACCCAATTCGCGGTTGAGTCCAAAGATGTCCTTCCTACTAAAGTCGACTGGTTTAAGGATCATATTCCTGCTCCTGATGCCTCTAAGGAAAATAACATGGCCAATATTTCTCCCATCATCCACATCGACATTTCTGACCCACCTAGTGCCCTTCATACCATTACATTAGGAGCCTCCCACAGTGAGCATGGGATTGGAGAATACACAAAGCTGTTCCAAGAATTCACTGATGTCTTTACTTGGTCTGATACTGAAATGCCTGGTCTTGACCCCACCATTTATACGATCTCCACTGGATACCCCTCTGTCCGGTCGGCCCCTTCCATTGATCCCGTGCACACACATGTTCCACTCTGCTACGTCGGTTTCGCGGATGGTGCAAGCCGTTGGTCCCCCAATCTGGCCTCCGTAGCTTGGGTAATATATTCCCCTTAACATGAGTTGATCCACATCGACGGAATGTGTTTAGGTGCTGCCACCAACAACCAAGCTGAATACGACGCCGTGACCGGTCTCTTGGCTGCAGCTCTCCAATTTAGCATACGCCACCTTAACGTCTTCCTGGACTCACAACTCCTTGTTTCCCAGCTCAACAATGATTACCAGGTACACAATCCTTGTCTTTTCAGAAAATTCCTGCGCACTAAACAAATGGTTAGACAGTTTGAATCAATTTCATTTACACACGTCCCAAGGAACCTCAATAGTGTAGCGGACCATATGGCCAACAACATTTTAGACTGGCACACTAATCACATCATACCATAAGCAAATAATGCATCCACATGCATAACATGTGCCTCCACGGGCATATACCAAAACAAAATGTGCATCCACGTGCATAACATGTGCCTCCACGGGCATAAACAAAAAATCAAAATTTTGCATCCACGTGCATAACATGTGCCTGCACGGGCATAAACAAAAAATCAAAATTCTACATCCACGTGCATGACATGTGCCTCCACGGGCATAAAGAAAATCAAACATGCCTCCAAGTGCGAACGAAAAGACAACAAGTGCATCCATGTGCATACACGACTATATACCAACATCATATATATATATATATATACATCACTGTATAAGTCAATACATGTCAGAGGTGCCCTCAGCACCCAATATACAAAAAATACATCAGCCGTACAAAAAGGTGCTTCCCCATATGCTCATCAGCATTTGGGGGCAAGTACATATCATCTAGTCATCACGGTCCCTGGGCTCCTCTGGAGCCTCCTCTGCCGGCCCTGCCGGATCATGCCGAGCCCGAACTCTCTGCTCTGCCGGCCCTGCTGGATCATCCCGTAAACGAATCCTGCCCTCCGCCGGCCCTTCCTGATCCCACCGATCCCTATCCCTCAACTCGGCCGCCATCACTGCCGCTCTCAGCAAAATCGAGCGCCACTCACGAGGCGCCTCGAAACATCGCTCGACGATGTCTCGATCCAGATCCCTCCACCCATCCTCTGGGAAACCTACTAGAATCATATCCAGTGTCTCTCGGACACCAGCGACAGCGTCATCTCGAGGGCCAGCCCCTCGACCACGAGCCCCAAGTCCTCGACCATGTGGAGGTGGTACAGCTGCCGGAGAAGGAGCAACCACCATCGCCCGTCCCCTGCGCACCACATAGTCAGCCTGTGGAACACGACCAACATCTGCACAATGCAAATAAACCATCATATACATATCTAACTATAAATCATAACCAATAAATCTAGAAACACATGATATAGTAGAGAACAAAACGTACCATCTAAACCCCAGGCCTGTCCCTGGGCTCGCGGCATCTCAGGATCTCCTCGATAATCCATACCAGCGTATGGATAGTCCTCAATCACCAGAGGCATCTGCTCCCATTGCTCATACATCTCCTGCGAGAAGAACCCCCGGATACCACCACCACCGCGAGGGATCATCTGCCCCCACCGCACCATGCGCGGCTCACTCACCAAACCATCACGAATGGGCACCCGTGGTCGCAAAGTCGATACCCGCTCAAAGAAAAAAGAACACAGAAAGGAGGCATAACAGAACTCTCCCCCCTCCCGACTGGCCTTGTCCATATCTCTCTGGACACCAGCTAAAAACATCTGACCCCATGCATAATAGGTCCCCCTCAGCACAGAATCCACCATCATCGTTTGTCCCCCTGACAAACGATGTGGCGCCGCGGCACCCAACACCCGCAGAACACAAGCCCCGACAGCCCTCATGTCCCACTCTCGCAGTTATCTGAGACTCAGCGCTGTTCTGCACAATCGACCCAACGACGCAGAAAGTCTCCAGGAGATCCTCCATGTCAACACCTGCTGGGATCCTTGGCAGAAGATCCCCCACCTCCCCTAAGCGAGGCAACCCAGTAAGAAAATAAACATCTGTGAGGGTGATCTGCAACCTCTCACCCCCAATAACAAAAGCACCCTCTGCAGGTACCCACCAACTCACCAACTTGTTCAGTAACGGTCTTACTGAACGCATTGGTGGAATCTGAGCGAACTTCAAGAGTCCACTCTCCGCCAGAACCTGCCGCACATGCTGATCAGTCCGAATCCGGAGCATCAGATCTTCCTCCATCTCTCGCTCTCGCCACGATGTCAATGGTCTCCTCAACATCCTACCAAAAAACAAAGAAAATTTTAGCACCATAGAAAAAAATTTCAAAAATACCATAGCGGCTTTTCCATCAAAAGCGCGATGATCATCGCGGCTTCCATAACAGAACCCGCGATGAACATCGCGGGTATTGGCCAGACAATCGCGATGAACATCGCGACTGTTTCCTCCGTACTCGCGATGAACATCGCGACTTTCAGCCTGACAGTCATGATGAACATCGCGACTGTCAGCCTCAAACCCGCGATGTCCATCGCAGCAAAGGAGCCGAAACCCGCGATATTCCACGTTGGAAGGCCAACATGCAATTTTGCGGCCTTGAGGGGCCCACCGCTAAACAAAAAAGACATAATTGAAAAGGCTAAGGCGAATAGAGTTACCTGAAACTTGCGGAATAAAAAACCAATGGTGAAATCTCCCGGAAATCAAGAAAGAGCTCTGACTGCTCTGCCAAACCCACACATAACAATGACACGTCATATGGGCCCAACGCCCTATTTATAGAGATTCCACCATTTTTCAAACAACCATTCCGGTGTCATACGACGTCTGTTTCTCAAACCGTTGGTACCGTTGGAATCAGAACAGCGAGAACTTCATGACAGTTCTTTCCTTTCCCTGTTTTCACCAGGTTCATTTTTTGACCATTTTTTATGCCCTCGTTGCCTCGGTTTGCGTGCCACCTCGACCGTCATCCATTTTTTATGAATCTTATATCACCGGATTCAGTTTTCCGCACTCGTGATGATGCTTGAGATCATTTCTCGCTCTCACGCCCAGATTTTTTGGGCATTTTTCCCATGCCCCCTCGTTGCCTCGGTTTGCGTGCCACATCGACCGTCGTCCGTTTTTGACGAACCTTATATAGCCGGATCCAGTTTTCCGTGCTCGTGATGATACTTGAGATCATTTCTCACCCTCACCTCCATATTTTTCAGGCATTTTTTCCCATGCCCCCTCGTCGCCTCGGTTCGCGTGCCACATCGGCCGTCGTCCCTTTTTGACGAGTCTTATATCGCTGGATTTAGTTTTCCGTGCTCGTGATGATGCTTGAGATCATTTCTCGCTCTCACCTCCAGATTTTTCAGGCATTTTTTAAAATTCCACCCATCACCTCGGTTTGCGTGCCACAATGGCCGTTGCCCCTTGTTGACAATCTTTATGTCACCGGATTCAGTTTTCCCCACTCATGATGATGCTTGAGACCTTTTCTCGCTCCCATCAATCCCTTTTTGTTCGGTATAATTTTATCCCTTTTTTCAGGCCGAGCAATCCCTTTTACGAAAAAGGCACTTAGGGAGTTCCTGTTAAGCTCTTTTCTGACTCCTAAAACAATGAAAAGATTTTCGAGCAACCTTGCTTCCTTTCATGCTCACTAAACGTATCTAAAAGGGCGTCTACCTGGTATAAGTTTACCCCTTTTCTGGACCTTGTAGACTAATTACGAAAAAGGAATACTCTAGTCACATCGGCTAGAAGAGTTCTCCATTTGCATCATTTTATGCTTTTTCGGGCCTTGGAGACTAACTTACGAAAAAGAACACCAATGGAGTCCACTTACCACTTTCAGACTCTCTAAACATGAAAGCGACCACGAGCAATCACCATCCTGGGCTCGTAAAACCAACAGGACAGTAATCATAACCACTGCAGAGTCTTCTTATCGTTTTCAGACTCCTTAAAAATGAAAGCACCTATGAGCACGAACAGTCCTGGGCTCACAAAATCCACAGGACAGTACCATTTCAGAGCACACTTTTATCCCTTCTTGGAGCTCATTAAAACTACGAAGAAGGACCCAATGGTGCTTCTCGGTGCCACAACAGATCACATCTACTCATATGGCAGCTTCCCCATTTTGGTCGCCTTTGTTCAGAGTATTCTGCAGTATGTCACCCTGAGAATCCCTCGACAGCACCCATCAGCTTGACCCCCCCCACAGTCAATACATACCCTTCAGTCCTTAAAAGCAATGATACCCACACCTACAAGTCAGTTCCCTACGTTGCCAGGTCAACCATGTCATCATGCTCTGAACAAAGGAAGTTTGAGTCTACCCACTATATGACCCCAGTTACTTCCCATCCCCACAAGTATGTCAGTCCTACCATCAGTACCACCACACTTCAGTTCTACTATTCGCGCTCCTATCAAGAAAACATCATTGCCTTGTTAGTTGCTGGTCTCCCTCTGTCGACGACAACCAAATTTATTCCAGAGGATAGACCTAGAGGTCCCTGTGTCTTGGACTCATCACCATTTATGATGAGTGTCTACGAATCATTTCGAGAAGAGTCCTCAGTGCCTCTCCAAATGGTTGTTTCTCACATGCTCGACTTCAACACCTTGATCGCATCGTTGAGACTTGCACAGGGTATTGGTCCGTTTAGTTATTTGTCGAAGACCTCGGATACCTCCCGACTCTTCCACATTTGAGAGTCTACCTATGGAAACAACCAGTTACATTTTTGCTATAGATATCCGGGTTGCGCATGGCGACAGCATTCAGATGTACCCCAGTTTTATACTCCCTCGAGTATACAGTTACATGTACATGTACTTCTCAGAGATGACTCTCAGTCATTGAGTCCCTACAGATGTTGGACACTTTCAGTTTCAGCAGTTCATCAACCCTTTTGATACCTTTGTCAGAACGGTTGTTGCTCTATTCCAGTGTATCAGTCATGTTATGATCATGAGTACATCCCAAAATAATGTCCCCTATGGACCATTACGATGTACCAGCAGATTTTTTATGTATTTTCTCAGGTCCCCCTTCTTGGGACTAATTGTTATGTATATGTCTTGATACGAGCATGGGTATGCCCGCCTCGTCCATTATCAGAGATTATTCCTCATTCATATTGAGGCCATGTAATATTTGTTTATTTTTACAGCTTCCAAGGGCCTTGGATCCAGTCTCCAATCGGTCTCTTCTCCTCCCCAAACCCCAGAAAAAAAAAAAAAGACAAAAGAACTATGATGTCTATCGGCCATACGATGAGCTCCTGCCCTCACACATTAGGGGGCAATCTGTTAACACCCAAAAAGTGCTCACTAGCTCATTTCCTTATTCACATGACCCATTTGTCCACTTTTTCACCATTTGAGCCTCTAAAGCCAACAAAAGGTCACCAAAAGACCTTAATACACCCCTTTTTCCACTCAAAATGAGTATTTTTCCTAAAAAAGCATAAAAAACCCTCAAAAAGGGTCCAAAATTCCCAAAAATATTAAAAAGGGAATAAAAATAATAAAAATATTCAAAAAAGGAAACAGGAGGGAAAAAGTACCTAAACCATGTTGGTCAATACCATTGGTTTCCTCAAAACCATAATGGTATTACCCACCACCAAAAACTATAAAAAGGTGGTAGGGGCTCCTCACTTTAGATCCATCCATCTTCCTATCCTCATGCTGCCAAAATCTCCCTTGAGCTTTTGGCCATTGTAGTAACCTTGGAGAAGGGACCTTTGGAGTTTGGAGCTGCTCACCCTTGGAGCTACTCAACAATCTTCATCACTTGAAGGTATTATCATTGCAAGCACTTGCTTGCCCCCATTTTCAATACAAAGTTATTTTTTTTCTATTTCTTGTTCTTGTTTTCAATTCAAAAGTTTATTATGATATGCACATGCTAGTTTAGTTTTAGTTTTAGATTTACAATTGTTTTTGCTTTAATATTTGAGACTGCTGCTACTAGTTAGCAGGTGCCCATAGCACTAAGCTTGGTTGCAAAACCAAGCCAACACCGCTGTGGCCATTGATGTTAACAAGCGTTGTGTCAAGGTTCAATATGATAGGTTTGTCCATCCCCGACAATATGCTGAAGGTGACTTGGTACTCTTGTACGACCAAGCTAAAGAACCCCTGGGGGCAGGCAAGTTCAATCCCATGTGGCACGGTCCTTACATTGTGAGGCGTTTCCTTGAAAAAGGAGCTTATGATTTAGAAGATTATGAGGGAGTTGTCTTGAAGGAGCCTAGAAATGGGCTCTACCTCAAGCGGTATTACACTTGAACCTCTGGTTCAGGATGATACTTTTGTACACTATTGTATAGTTTTTCTGTACATAGTTTAGGTTGCTTTTTTGGTTGTCGGGTCTACTGATTAGCCTCTGTTTGATTGAAAGATGTCAACGGGGTGTCCTACATTCTTAGGTTTCACGGATGGTGCTAGCCGACATACGTAGCAGCTTGCTTCTGCTGCCTGGGTTATCTTCTCACCTGACCACCTAGTTGTGTCCTCAGGAGCACTCGGTCCTACATCTAACAATGTGGCTGAGTATAGTGCCTTTGTTGAGCTACTTCGGGATGCCATTTCACATGACATCCAATATTTAGAAGTCCTCCTGGATTCACAACTAGTTGTGTCTCAGCTGAATGGGCAGTACCGTGTACGAGACCCTACATTACTACAGATATTCCTTAAGGTACGAATCTTGGAGAGACATTTTGTTTCCATTACATATATTCATATTCCGAGAAGTCATAATTATATATCTGATGCATACGCTAACTATGTATTAGATTGGCATTTGTCACATTCATCATGAGCACATAAATACAAAGACATTCATACGTTTGTAACATACACACATGTAGTAGAACCGAGAGCCAAAGTTGTATATATATATAAATATGTCCAAAAATGGTAATGTCATACAAAACTGGAGCCCGTAGCCCTCAAAAATATACATATCGATACAAAAAATGATGAGAACCCGAGATATCTATTCCCTCCGAGGAGTTCTAGCTGCCGCCTCGACGGGATGTGTCTCATAGTAGTACTGTACTGTGTTGGCCATCCACTGCAATAGCTACACCTACTCCCCGGGAACACCCACTACCTGGCGCTGCATAGCCTCAGGTAGTCGGGCTACCTCTATCAGTGGAACTCGGGAAACCATCCGTGATATGTTGCAGCACAACGTCTGGAGTGTGCGCCCTGCTGCAGAATCTACTGCCACCTCATCTCTACCCCGATGACCATGTCTCAAGAATCCCTCGGGTCTCACGGGGCCTTTGTCTCCGAGTAAACAGTCACCCATTAGCACATGATACTACCACCAAAAATATTTTTTGCATTTCAACTATAATAAAAAAGTCCATAAAAATTTAATAAACACAAAACCAAAAGAGTACTCACTGGTCTCTGAAGGCTGCGCCTGGTGGGAGCAGCATGTCATGGTCTTGTCTGTAGTCTATCCCCGCATACAGATAGTCCTCTATCGCGATCACCTGCTGGTTCCACCAGCGGAAGAACTCCTTAGTATATGGTGACGCCAGATGGCCACCACCCTGTCGTGTCAGTATCTCAGCCCACCGGGTCAGGGCTAGATCACGGAGACTGTGAGGAGGGACATCCACCCTCGGGCTAAGTCCCGGAACCCTCTCAAAGAAGAAACTATAGAGGATGCTACCATACCCAAATTTTTTGGCCTTACCCTCTTTGCATTCCGTCAGTTGTGTCTTCATAGACACTAGTAGAGTAGTACACCAGTCGAATATAGTAGGCTGCAAGCATTGTGATGCGTAGAACATCACCGGTCTGGATGCCTGATGTAGTGCTTTGGATCCCGTGATCCGTACCAGAGTAGCCACTATGATCTTTGTGCTCAAGTCCACTATGAGGTTGACCGGCACTTGGCTTCCCACTGCTCGTGTGTTGGCGGGACAGTACCGCTCTATGTAATCTTGCACAGTGATCCCACCACCCACGGTCTGTGACCGAAGACTAGCCACCTCCCCTCTACGAGACAAACCGGTAATAAAATAGATATCCTCTACTTCTAGTGTCAGTGTTTTCCCATTGAGGATGAAGTGTTGAGCATCCACATCCCAGTAGTTGATCAAATGATGGAGTAGTAGGTTTTGGGCCCTTAAACCCCCGAGACTCCAATATTTATATAAGCCACATGCTTGCAATGCTTGTTGTGATTGCAAATCGTTGCACACGACCTCATCTACCTAGTCATGCTCTCTTTCCCTCCACTCTAGAACCATCCTGGAGTGCAAAGCAAGAAATTTTTAGTCAGTTTCATGTTTAAAAAATTCTTCACAGCTGTACCCACAGGAAACATTGTAGATAGTGGCGAGTAGACCCGGGCAGTCAGTTTTTTGACTGTGCGTTTCGTGCCCTACCCGCGACCCGCATACTTATAGCACGCGGGTAGCGCCGAAGCCATCTGGGCTTGTCCAAACAAAAAATCCCACCGACCAAAACTGAAATAAAAGCATTCAAATGAAAGGTATGGCAGTGACCACTAACCTGCTCCAGACGGTTCGCTGAACGGTCGCTTGTAGCTCCCACGATCGACGTTTGAAGTTTCAGGTGAAAACTACCCAAATAACTCCAAATTGGTGAATAGTGCAAATGAATTGAAAATTACAAATTTTTATTACTATTTATAATTTTCTGGACCCACTTTTCTATAGTTTTTTCCATTTTGAGCCGTTATGAACTAATATCGTGTCATGGAGTTGTGTTTTTTCAACAGATTTCCTCGGCGAGAGTTGTTCTGAAACATTTCACACCTACAGCAGGTACATTTCACACCTGGCATATAGGTTAGATGCCATTTTCACATGCATTATGCATTTGACCTATTGACCATTTTCATAAACCCTAGGTGCAACCCCGCTTCGAGACTGACATGGAACCTTCACACTGTTATAGAAGTGTCATTATGTGGCAGTAGGGATTTCCCGAACATGGGTACCCTAGTTAGAACCCCATTATGCATTATGGTGCCCATGCCGTTGTTTGTCCTTAGGATTGGGAGTCCTTTGTAGTCACGCCATGACGTTGCGATAAAGACTCATACTCTACTTTGTCTTATGCTGGCCATCTCCCTTAAGGACTCCCCTCAGTTATATCATGTTGTGATTGCATTGCATCATCCTGCTTGTTGCTTGAGCCTTGTGCTGGCTCCCGCTTACTCAATTGTTAGCCTGGTGCCTGAGCACTTTTCCCTATCGATCCCTGCAGAGCTTATATTTTCTCTTCACAATTTGATGACCTTTTGACCTTAAGGGAATGCACCCCTGAGTGTCCACATCCCGCACGCACTTCCTTGCATTGAGCATAGGTATGCTCCACTGCTTGGGACTAGTCTGCTAGCTATTTGACACTCGTTCCCTCACTTGTTGTACTATAAGCAATTTTATTCTTTTTCAAGCTTTTCCCAAATATGAAAAAGACCAAAAAAATCAAATATTCCAAAAAGCTAGACGGGATTATGGTCACTATTTCTTGTTGGCAACTGTTGTGTTGCCTTTGAACAGAGCATTCATTCCACTCCATACATTATGAGTCGGGACTATAGTTGGGCCTTAGGAGCTGTACTTGTTTCTCAGTTTTCTCCACTGATTGGTTAAGCTTCCAGTCATTATGGAGCCCTCTGTAATGCCTCATGCATTGCACAGTTTATGTCAAGTCTATGCTGCCCGAGTCTATCCATCTGCTCATGCTCTTGTTCAAAGGAAGTCCTAAAACCAGTGTCGGCCACTCCTTAGATCTCTTGACTATTGCATGTCGACCATCTTTATTGAGTCAGTCTATTTCACTTGAGATCTTCCAAATATTTTAGCATTGTTGGTACCTCATGCTGGTTGATGGGGGATGCCTTAATGCCCTCCTTCTAGCTAGTCTCGTTTCGTCGACTTCAACTCATGTATTCCGGGACTTGAGGCTTAGAGTTCGGTTGAGTACCTTGAGGCTTGCATTCATTAATGGCAGGTTCTCTCGCCATCGACAGTTTTGGGAATACATCAATGTCCCTTGATCGATGGATTCATCCTAGTGTTCAAATTCAACCCATTTATTCACACTCTGATGATTGTGTTCTGTGCCTTGATGCCCATTTTCATTATTGGTGGGTCATCTCATGTATGTTAACGGTATACATCATTGATCGGTAATCAGACGATGTCTCATCAGGTTTGACCCCAACTCCTTTATTCACTTGATGGGACTTGCACCGTCGAAGACTTGTGTAGAAGACCCCAGGCGATTGTGGCATTCAGTATGCTACATATGACTTTGACTTTACATCTGAGATATCACCTCTTAGACTTCAACAGTTTGTACCTCCAGTTTACACCAGTTGTCTTCTTTTCAGCGGAAGACCGTATCTTACTATAGAGGGATTATGGCTATGATCGCTTATGACATGTATCCATTATGTAGTGCTTATTCATGGCCATTGTATCAGATTGTTGTACTATACTGACATGTATTCAGAGATACTATTCTATTATGACAAGTGAGCTGTTCTTTCCACTTGTGTCTCCATCACTCCACTTCTGAGTTTTATAATGTATTTCAGCCATCGTAGCACTTTCAGTCTCTAACCTCACACATTAGGGGGCATCTGTTACATAGAAATATTCCACCCTGTGAGCATCAGCATTCTTTGGCCTGTTGGATCCATTTCAGTGACTCAAATCCATTTTTATCCTTTAGTAATACCAGTTTGCCCTATTTTTATTCCTACCCGCCTGTTGCATCTTTATAGCAGGCGTACCCGCGAGTTGCATCCCTATAGCCTGCGGGTAGCATGTAAAATGGTAAAAACCACTATTAATTACTTTTTACTCCCAAAAAGCGGTCATTGGGTGACCTTTGGCTCTCCATCTGCCCAAGTAATGCCTCGATGTGTCCTTTCACCTACCTTTGAGAGGACTATATATTGAGCACATATGGCTTATGGACGGGAGGAAGAGGAGAATTGTAAGAGAACTCTAGTGGATTTTTGCCCTATCTTGAGTCTACACTCATTGATCCTTGTAGTTGTGAACCCTTTATGTTCACCTTCCAAACTCCTTTCTAGTTTGAGTTTGCCATTCATGGAGGATTGAAGTGGTGGAGGCACAAGTGGATTGATCTAGATCTTGGTTCAGATTGGTTGCCGGCAAGAGGTCATATCACTTTGTACTACTTCTTGTTGATTAATAGAAATACTCATATTCTCATCCATTCATTGTGTGAATGTCATTTATTATACATTGGGTTACATTTGCTTATGATATTGTGGACCATTGTTATTGATAATGTTAATGCCATTTATATATTATATGTACTTGTTGGATATTGGCTGCCAAGACTAATTTGCAGACTACAAGTGCGTGGATTGAAAGCTCCAACAGGGATCTACATCAAACATTGGATCAAGGTTGGATACATTTCTCCATTATCTTAACATTGTCATTTATAATAGCATTGCTTTGAGAATTGAGTAGATTTCTGGTAGTCATCTGTCTGTTGTGGTATTCCCAAGCCATAGTGAGTTTTCTCCAATACATTCATGGCCAATTTAATTGAACATATCATTTAAGGACATAAATGAGACCGAAATAATCTAGCTTACATCATAACCCAAAAAGTGTGTAAACTTTGCACACACCAAAAAGAATAGTGTAAATACTATTTCCCTTTTTTATTCTTTTTTGTACAGATAAGACCCAAAAAAATGTTCATACAAACAAAAAAATGAAAATTTTTAAAACACTCGAAAACATGTGAAACTGTTTCCAAATTTTCTATTTCGACATCGAAACTAACCCACTACTAGCAGATCAAAGACTAAAGGTTCATAGCTACTAGGAATTCAAGCTGAAAAGGGGATGCCTCCTCTCATAGATCGGCTGCACAAAGAACACATATGGTAAATCATGAGTATTTTTACTTATCTTTTATTCATACATATACAAACCGTATCCTTTTGAATGATAGAAAGGTGCACAATTCCTCATTTTGGGCTATCTTTTTTAGATATTAAAGGTACATTTGAACCAGTTTCTAACTAAACTGCTGGCTAGTGAAATGGTTTTGATTTCAGGACTTGAAGACTTTGACAGTTCGAACTATTTGACTCAGGTAGTTGAGACAGACCATGATTCATGATGATCTATAATTTTGACATTTTTCACAAGATTCAAGCTGAAGTAAACCTCATTGAACCATTCCATCATGGCCATTTCACCAAATTGGATAACCTCAGTCCCATGGTATTACTTCACCGTCCGTCGACACATAATCCTGCTTCAGATAGCCTACCTTGGGAAGGAACAGTTGTAAGAGTGTGCACAACTATCTTAGCCCTTGTTGGCAATATGGATCTTTGCCTTGGCCTAACCCGTACCCTTGAAAAATAGGCATACGCCCATGCAACACTCGTTCCCTCCTATGTATCATAACATTCTTTATTCTTTTTTACAAAAAATGAAAAAACATAAAAATATAAAAAACACAAAAATCCAAAAAGGCAGAGACTTGAATCACTTCATAGTACAATCCTTGGAGAAAACGGCAACAGTCAGTCCTTGTCACCCTTGAACATGGCACATAATTTGGTCTCCGTTGTCTGTACACCATCTTCATTTGCCTTGAGAAACTGTACCAGTATTTTGAATAGATCTCCACCGATGGGTTATCCTTCCTGTCAACAATGGAGCTTCCGTTAATGCATCTGGCATTAGTGGTTTTCATTAAAGGTCGGTTACTTAAAGTCCTATGTTTCCAGGTGTCCATTCTGCATCGTGTTATGTGTTCAAGGGAAGTCTAAACTGAGTCGGCCATTCCTCAAATATTCCTGGCCAGTCATGTCGGCCTTCCTTGTGTCAATTTACAGTGTTGGATCTCGCAGTTCTACCAAATTATATCAGATTATTGATCTTTGTTTTGTATCGGTTGATGTGGGATGCATTAATGCCCTCCTTTTGATGGATCTATTCCTATTGACATAAACTCATCATCTAGGACATGGATCTAGAAACCTGGGAGTACCTTGGATCTTGCAGTCATTAGTGGCAGGTTTCCTCTCAAATGACAGTGGGTATACATCAATGACCCCTGATTATTTGACTCTACAAGTGTTCAAATTCATATCATTTATTAACACTTGTTAGTTTGTACTCAGTACCTTAGAGTCCATCATCATTATCGGTGGGTCTCTTCGCATTTGTTAACATTATACATCAATGACCGGTAATCAGATGGTGTTTTATTATGCTCGACATCAGATCACTTATTCGCATGATGTAAACTCGTACTATCGTCAGTTTGTATTGAAGACCTTAGGAAAAACAGTTGTATCACTCATCGATGCACTGCCCGAGCTGCGCAAGATTAGACTGCCATGTCAGAAGCATAAACAGACTTTGTCATCACACTCATCAAAGTGCACATTTACATTTTCAGAAAAATTTGCTTTTGGCATGGATCCACTGTGTATTGTTCGTGGCCATGCTTGTTTACTGCTGAGCATGGGTATGCCCGCCTCAGGAAGATATTATATATTTGAGATATTGCTATATTTTACAGGTGTGATCCTCAATCCATTGCATGTGAGCTTTCCTTCCCTTATCCTTGCTTTGAACGATAAAGAGTATCAGTATAAAGAGTATCAGTATACAGAGTATAAATTTTAGTAATGTATTTCGGTCGTTAGCTTTGCTTCAGACCTCACACATTAGGGGGCATCTGTTAACAATAAAATTAACACCCTTAGTCAAGTGACATAAGAAGTGCATTTTACCATACACCCGCAGCAGGAAGACATGACACAAGCTTATGCAGAGATGAATCCTCTCTAAAAAATGCATTAAAATGCATTAATTGTGCTTAAATCATTCTAAATGGTGCAAAAAGCCTAAACACTATACAAAGGGGGTTTTCAAGCTAAAATAATCTAAATGGATTGTCCCACACTCAAAAGAGAAACCTAAGGCACACTTCCCAATGCTATATAAGAAAGGCTTTGGGGCATGGTAAAGGCATACAAAGGAAGAGCAAAGGAATGCTGGAAAGATTCTGAAGGAGGAGAAAGAGCTCAAATTCTTCAAAAGCAAGGGTGAAGGAAGGGAAGCTCATGTCAATGGAGGAAGGATGCATGTCTAATGTCACGGTAAGGATGTATTTCTCCATTGTTCTACTATGAATAGATTCAAGTTTCTTCCATTATGATGTTTAAATGTTGCTTGCATTGTGTGATTTAAACTATTAAATGGCTGTAGATCTTAAATTTACTTGTCTTAAATGGATGAATGAATCTAGATTTAAAATGACTTGTGATAATATTTTCTTAATGATAACGTAGAGACTCACCAGCTCTTAGAATAATAGTCAAATTAGTGTAGATACGTCCCTGCATTAATTACTGTAATCAGAAACACATGCTTATTGACCTCAAGCTTCCCATGCCGCCCTATTCTTCCATCACTCATCTCTTTAAAGACTGGAAATATTTGTATCCCTATACACTTACTAAAAAGAAAACCTGGCTACATATCTGGATCTTAATCCCCAAATACATCTGTTGGGAAGTTTGGATTGCTAGGAACAATATTATCTTTCAGGACAAGCGATACACTCCTATGCAAATTGCAGGCAAAGCCAGAGGCCTTTTGATTGAGTCTCTCATCAGTTCCAACTATAAGGAAGATGCAAATTTTAGCAGGGATGAAAGGAACTAGATTGGAGTCACACATCCAAGAACAAGCACTATCAATTATCAATGAAAAACTCCTAATTGGAAAATCAAATTAACCATTGTTGAATTCCTTGCTTGGAGAAACAATCAAGAGACGAACAACCTATATTTTGACGGGGCCTCCAAGAGAAATCCTGGTATAGCAGGAGCTGGAGGGGTTTTGATGCTAAGAGGAGGAACTCTGATTCTGAAGTATAGATGGGGCTTAGGCACCTGCACAAACAACATTGCAGAGGCATTAGCCATGTTGAAAGGTTGTCAGATTTCCAAAGAGCAGAAGATCGATAAACTACAGGTGTTTGGGGACTCTATGCTAATTATAAGATCCATCAATGATAAAAACAATCTCAGCAATCTCACTCTAATTCGAATCATACATCGAATACAGAGCAGTATTGGTACTTCTACTTAGTTCAGAGCTTATCACATCTTAAGGAACTTAAATAATGAAGCAGATATCGAAGCCAATGCTAGCACCAAACTCAGACAAGGAATTCTTAGAATAACCAATAAAGATACTAATGAGCATCATATCCCTTAATTTTATTCAATTCTAAATAGGACCTTCATCTTCAAAAACTGAAAATCCTGGGTTCTGGAATAGACAATTTGCTTGATATAGCAAGCAATGAGCTTTGAACATTACAAGAATCAGATAAGAGATAATAGATAGGGCATTGGCCTTTCGTATAGTATACAAAATGCAATTATTTCAGATATCGAATTATTATGGAAACATTTCGGTGATAGGAAATTTGACTAACGGCCTGGCAACTTGTGTCGAGTTTAGCTGATGATGAATGAACAGACATCTCTGTGAGGTAAATGGAGGCTGTAAAAGTCATTCAAACTGGCGTTTCAACAGATGAACCACAAATTGCAGGATACGCTGTCAGCTGATGATGCTTATATAACTCTGCTACTGGGCCACACATAAAATTCTTAATTGGAGCTTCATAATTTGTGTAATGACACTAATAGGATCAATCAAAATTTCAAATGGAATATCCTGGCATTGGGAAACAGGCAACACAACAGTGAATTGGGACTTCAAAGAAACAAACTTTTAGTAGAACTTGAAATCGAGGCAGTTCTTATACTCAATTTTGTAGCATCGATTTTTAGAAGGATATAGTGCATCCAAATAGATGCCTAAAGTTTAGACCACAGAGTTTTGGTAGAAGAATAGCCATGTTATGGCTTTTGTAACTCTTTTTTTTTTTTACTATCAAATATTCATTATAGTTAAAAAAAATAAAAAAAAATAAAAGGAGATTAGTTCAAATATTGCCTTTGTTCCCATGTTTGCGTTTTCTTTACGCTAGAACTTGGTAGGGAATAAGGCCAAAGTTTGTATCTACGTGATTGAAACCCTATGAACACCATTCCCGAATGCGGGTAGGGTTGGAAGTTTTTCTTCTTTGTACCTTCCAATTACATAGAACAACCCGCGGATTTTTAACTTTGTATAGTATAATGGCATTATTTTTCAGTAATGGCCACCGATGGTTGTGGCTTGTAGCTCATTTCTATCCATAGAACTTCTTATTGTTGGTACAAGCCATAGTCGGGTAGATTTTGGTGCATTTTCCTAAGTAAATTTCCTTGAGCCATTTCCTTTTCCAGTGTCGGTTGTGCTTCTTTAATTGTCCCGGATCCAAATCCATTTCCTGCCATTGGTTGACCTATAGTATTTTGAAGCTTCAGGGCCCCTTACGAAAATGAATGTATTAGAACCTATAAATTTATGACCAAGGATGGACAATGAATGGGATTTTTCATGTAGGGTTTGTTGGTGCGGAATTTTAGCCATTACAGTACGATGCATTCCTACTCGATTTTAACCCTAATTTCCTCAATGTTTTTTAGTCCATACCAGTGAGGGTATAACGTTGCAAATGGATCATCTCTCAGCAAAACAATGAACCATTTTTCTCTTTCGAAAACCATAAATGTTGTGACTTCAGCGCTTGACTTGGAATCTTGTTTATTTTCCTTCGATAAGAACACATTGCTAGTTACGATAAGTTTGGCGAAGACAATATGGTATACCGTGGGTAGAATGGTGTTTGTGCCTCAGCCGCATAGGTTAAAGACTGCTTTGCATATAACTAGTTGATATCTTATATCATGTATGTGGATGCTCATGCTTTTAACTCCGGTCCCAGCCATTATCACTAGTACGAACTATGAATGTTAGAACATAGGAACTTTCCTTACAGTACATCTTGTGTTCATCAAGACAAGCGCTCAAACCATAAACTTGATATGATGGAAGTATGAATCAAGCTCATTTATATTTCTTTTCTTGCAAATGAGGCATATTGATAGATTATACATTGGCAATTTATTGTTTGAATTAGTTTATTAGATTAAAGTTATATACTCATTATCATTTTCCTTAAAATTTGTTGCCATAACAATGTTCTATCTGATATGTTGCCTATACACTAACATTGTTCTCATCACAGGATTTGGAAATGAAAAGGAGATCTTCTAAGCACAAAACCAAGGTTGCGGAATCCGATTCAGATATTGAAATTTTCCCAGAAACCATGATGGAGACCCTATATGAAGACACCAAGGAAGCAACTGGAATAGTCCCTGAACATAAATGGGGTGAATTATATCACCTTATCCGAGACCAGAGTGTGTCACACACTTCTATTGAGGAGATGATGGTATACCAGAACATAAATAAATCATCTCTACATAAGGCCGCAACTCGTCCAAAGCTATTCCCATGTTCGGAGGTAATAGGATGGATATTACCTCACATATATGTCAACTCAAGAATCATAGCTGGGGTGAATGGAGAAGGATTTGCTTCATTTCAATCAGCTCATATTAGCATATCCTATAAGTTATTGCCTCTGAATATCATGATGATAGAGGATTGGATAAAAGGGGTCAACATAGACCATTCAAAATATTCCAAGAAGATGTCGATACCCGAAAAAAAATTAAGAAAAAGAGCAAGCGGGGAACATGATGCACAAAATTTGAAAACACCTTTCAGAATTATAGTGATGATGTTGAGTAGGATATTTGGAAGAGCGAACGCAAATATATTATGCAAAATTAGATGGGTTCCTATTATGTATCATGTCATTTCCCATGGTACTATCTTTAATTGGGAAGACATTATTTCAGAAAGTATGGCATCAATAGTGGAGACCGCTCAAGGAGGCATGACACAGAAAAATGATAGAAAAGAAGAGAAAAGAAGAACAAGAAGCAGTAGAGAAAGCAACTGAATTGGAGAAGCAAAAGGAAGAAGAAGATAGGATCAAGAAAGCTGTGGAAGATAAGAAGGTCCAAGAAGAATATTATAGTTTGCGATACATGGACATAGATCCACTTGATGATTTAGGAGTCCCACTTACAGGGGGACATCTCCCATTTGCTGAGCTCGGGATCACACCGTTCACTCCTTCTAAAAAACAATCTGTAGCAAAATTGGACACTATCGTCTTTGATCCTAAGAAAGAAATGATCCTAAGAAGAACAGAAAAGAGGTTGAAAATGGGTACGCAACCAGATATAGTAACTATACAAGAAAATACCTTGGTAGAAGGCACCAACAAAGACCCTAAGTTCACTTCTTCAATGAATATAGCAGCTTCCCAAGCCAATGCCGATAATGTGGATAGGTTGATGAATGATCTGGAGCGAAGTAAAGTAAAAATGTTGAAATTAAAGGATAATTTGTTGCAAGCCAAAAGTGAAGGAATTGACATGAAAAGAAAACAGGAAAGCGTGGAGTCTAAAAAGGAAAAGTTACTGTTGGACTATTAGGAACTGGAGAATGAAAAAGATTCTTTAAATGTGCAACTTGTGATCATGGAAGGAGAAGGAGCTTATTTCCGTTCTCGAATCAATGATTTGGAAGAAAATGAAATTAAATTAAATCAACTGGTGGAATCCTTAATCATAGAAAAGGGATCTTTACAATCCCAGGTGGATGAAATGATGATTGAGAAAGGATCTTTGCAATCCCAGGTTGATGAATGGATGAATGAAAGGAAATATCTGATGGAGCAGGTCAAAGTTGCTCAAAATCAGAAGCAAGATATGACACCATTATATGAACATGCCTATAAGGTACAAGAAAAAATTTGTCATTCGCACGAGTTGGTGACAGAGGAGATTTATAAACTGAGAAAGATAATAGACAGGATGAAGGAAATTTATGCAAACGCTCTCACTGTAAAACATAAAGTGATAA
This sequence comes from Larix kaempferi, assembly GCA_027924585.1. Classification (NCBI taxonomy): domain Eukaryota; kingdom Viridiplantae; phylum Streptophyta; class Pinopsida; order Pinales; family Pinaceae; genus Larix; species Larix kaempferi. Next base: position 5,263,531 of record BSBM01000802.1, on the reverse strand, counting down.
ATACATTTAAAGGTGGTGAAGTTAATTATCTGGAAAGGAAAAAATCCAAACTTTCCCGATCACTTGCCGAATAAGACGACTGCTGAACTGAAATTAGATATAACTCTTCTAGACAGTTGCAGGAAAGCCGCCAGAAAATTACAAATTGAAGTACCAAAGACCATCTCAAAGTGTGAGGGAATCTACAAAGATATATGTCAGGTGCATGAAAATTGCCACAACTCAATTGCTAAAGACATGTACGAGCTACCCACTAAAGACAAGCATTTAACATAGTTAAAGGACACCTTGAAGGAAGAGTTAGAATACATCAAGAAATTGGACGTGCTCAATGAAGAATATCTCAAATAGCATATAGGGAAAGCAACTATAAATGCATATTTTTTGGATGAAAGTTATAAAGAAGCAGCTAAAGGATTGATAACTATGGGAAAATATTTGTCCACTCGTGAGGTGGATTTGAAATTATTAGAACCTAAGAAATGTAATGTAATATTTTATTAAACTGATTTGTGGGATAGTTATATTTCTAATTTAGAAAACCCACCAGTAGAATAATGTAATTTGTAAATAATTTTCTATTTTTTGGCTGAGCAAACACAAAAGGATGAAATTGAGAAGTTCAAGATTTGAAGGTAGGTGAAACAATTTGTCATGTAAAGATAATTCTCTTGTAAATAAAAATAAGAGAGAAGTGAACAAAAGAGGGGCTTTTACTGGTGTAATAGGAGTTGGAACCATTTTGTATGAAAACTATTTTTCTGCTAATGAAAAGAGACTATTTCTTGGGTAAAGCTTACATGGGATTTGTGTGGAATGTTATGGATAATGGATCAAAATTATTTCTTCCTGTGTTCATCTTCATGCTATGATCTTTCTTACTTTATTGGATTATTCTAATTGTAATGAATGATTTTTCCAGTTTATGCAAATGTCTCTGTAATTAAGAGTAATAAATGGAATTCAAGTTCATCAAAGCTATCTTTGTATATTATTTCCGTTGCGATTGTAAGTGACTTATTTCAATGGTTGTCTGTTGGATTTGTACTAGTTGTGTCAGATATTACTCTTATTTAATTTTGCTCCTTGCAAGGATAAATTAGTTAATTAGAATAATGTTAGCTAATTAATAAGGTAGAAGTGATAAGACGAGAGGTAAGAACCTGCACATCATTTGTGAGGATTCTACCTATCAATTATAGGTATGCATCATTTAGATTAGGGAACTTGCATATTCATAATTTAAATGCAAAAAAATTAACTCGTGGACCATGCCACAACTGGTAAAGCTTATTAAAACATATCTACGATAGTTGAGCCATTAACCAGACAGATTCCCTATTCCAAATAGTGAATGATCTAATTGGGTTTATTCATTGGGGAGAATCCCTACTGTCGATGCTAGGATTTTTCGGGCATCAACATATGCCAACATTGCATTTAATGATAGCTTTGTTCTTGTAAATTTAAGAAAAAGTTTACAAGTGGCTTGCATGCACGAAAAATAATTTAGTGATAAATGCATTATTTTTGGAAAAAAATATCTATTAACACAATATACACAAAATGCATCGGGCCACACATATATTTTTTTTAATTTATTTTGGAAAATTATATTTTTTATTAATTTTCGAAATTGACCATTTCAGATTTTAATCACATTTTTTACACGTGTGTGCACGTAAACATTTTTTTTATTGGTTACAAAAATTGAAAAAAAAAACTTTTGAAGAGGACCTGTTGATGTGGGGCATATATATTTTTTGAAATTTTTTGGTTGTGTACTTTTTATGCTTTTTATTTGTCTTTGTGTTGATTCAAAGTTGTGGACATGGTTTAAGTGCAAGTTTGAAAAGAAAATAAAAAAGTATCATATGAACTCAAAAAATTATAAATTACATGCCAGTGGATAGATGATTTGTTGGCAAATCCATTGGTATGAAGTCTTCCATATAAGTTTCATCCCAGGATAGGGTTTAGGCCTACCAAAGATGTTAGTAAAATTAAGTTTGTAGAAAAGGGGGCTAAAAGTCTGTTTTTAAAGCCCTTGATCGAGCTATAAGCTGGATCAAGGTTTATAAAACCTTCGATTGAGATTTTACGTGCATTTTTAAATATCTCGATCGAGGGTTTGTGTGCGGTTAAATGGAAGCTTGATCGAAATTTCAAAGGTAGCTCGATCGAGCTTGTAAAACCTTTGATTAAAAACATTTCGGGTGCTCACCTTTGTGTGTGCACATGAATAAGGGCACCCGAATTTTTTTTAATCAAATATCTTACAAGCCCATGTCAAAAATATGTTCTTAACATAGATTCTCTTCAAATTTAATTAAAATTGAACATACAATTATAGAGAAATCAAATTTAATAAAACATAATTTCGACAAGAAGGCTGATATTTGCGGGTAATAATAAATACCTTGAATAAGAATCAAATAAATGCATTGCTATCGCAAATTCCTCTAGATTTTATGTGTAAATATTATTTACAGAGTGATTGGGGTTATAGATGTGTTCGATCACATATATTACTCCAATTACTCTGCAACCCATATTTACCAATGACTATAAAGAACCCTCCATAATAGTCCTTTGCTTTGTTTCTATGCAACATACACGGTGAAATAAGTCATGGTATGTTGCTCTTTTATACTTATAACCATTGCAAGTTTTCAATCAAGTTGTTTTATAACCCTCGATCAAGCCTCTAAGCTTGATCAATCCTGGGAAATGCAAACCCTTGATTAAGCTATTAATGCTGGATCGAGGGTTAATAAAACCCTTGATCGAGCAAATTAGCTCAATCAAAATTTTTAATAACCCTCGATCAAGAGTTTTAAAATATCTCGATCGAGCGCTTAAAAAAAAACTCGATCGAGATTTTTTTTCAGCATACTCGTGCCCTTTGTTTTCCAAAAAGTGTTTCCCATATTCAGGGGAACACCTTGCTATGAGACTCAGAATATAGATCTTGGTAGTGGTTTTGAAAATGAAAATCATAATGAAAATGATGAAAATGATGGTTTTGAAAGGCATACAAAGGAAATTGTGTCCAAACTCATGAATAAAATGGGTTTTAATGGCAAAAGCTTAGGAAAAAATGGGCAAGGCATCCAGAAGCCCATAGAGAAATGTATAAGGACAAAACATGAAGGGCTTGGTTATGGAGTGTTGACATTTTGGTTGTCATTGATGTCAACTAATGTCAAAGAGGAATCGATATTCTTGTGCCAGTTTGAATAAATATATGAAAGCCACTTTGAAGAAGTATATGTAAGCAAGTTTGAAGAAATACATGGAATCCCGTCCAAAGAATTATATCCAAGAGTTCATCAAGCATATCCAACTTGAATAAGTACATAAGGAATACACTTAGTACATATGGTACATGCGCAAGTCCCAATTCCACCTAGGCTAAGTCAAAAAAATTGGTTGGACAAGGTTTGAGAGTGTGCAAGTGGCTTGAGAACAAGAAGCATTCAATAAGTTATGCAAGCCCCAGGAGTGCGCAAGATACACGAATCAGAAGAAGCATAAAAAGCTCTTGAAGCATGCCAAAGTACCAAGAAGAAAGTAGTAGTTGATGAAGTCAAGTGCGCAAGTCCCATAAGCGACGGTACATCAAGGGCGCAATACCAAACCGCAAGGGCGCAAGTCCCATTAGCCAAAGGACCAAGTATGCGCAAGACCATAAGAGATGACACCTAAGTGGTGCAGAAGATGACAAGTGGCAGAAGCATGAAGTAAGCATAACCGTGAATCAAACAAGAAGGGATTCTATGACCAACGTGTGGACATCAACATCCATGCAAATAAAGTACACACAGGAAGCCAAGATGGAGAATGGTAGTAAGCTTGGGTGCTTGAAGATGGAAATATTGTGAGGAGTCAATGTTCTTATTGATATTTATCCATTAAGAGATTGATAAATTACTTAACCATTATGGGAGATCAGTATGTGCAACAATGTTTACGAAAGAATATGTTTACAGATTAATCAAGCTTCTAATTCTTAAGGCATCACAGGCTCGCGGAACCATGACAGATGATCTAGCAGAGAGCTGAGTGCACACAAGCATAGGAATGGATTGTTGATGGTGCGTAGTATGATGCAATCCCATCTATGACAGTTGAGTGAAGACATAAATGCAGAACTACAGCTGATGCGCAAGCTCGTGAGAACAAAATGACAGTTTTACAGATAGCACAGATGTTCTAAGACAGATGTACGAAGATTGAGTGAAGTATTTCTTGCGGTGTGCAAACTAAAGCAGTCCATTATAAGCGCAAATATAGAGTTGTAGCATAGTAAAGGATGTGCATCATGGTGAGGATGATCTAAGACAAGTGCTTTAAATAGAAAGTCCAAACCATGCATAGATACTCGCAGATTATCTAAAGGTTGTTTCACCAAGACAAAATGGACATATTGCTGAAGGTGTGCAAAGCAATATGATACTGTAGAGAATCAGAAAATCAATACTACAGAAGATGCACAGTATCTGTTGAAGGTGCAGATGCGCAGTAATAGAATGGCACATTGAACCAGAGTGCATATTGCAGAATATGAAGAAGCAAAACACATTTTGTGAAGTGCGAAGTTAGTAATGTTGTGAAGTGTTAAGTGTGAATTCAAGTGAAGTATACAATACAATCACAACAATATTACTGCATACAGAAGGTGTGCACAACAGAATGAATAGTAGCAAATATGAAGAGTGTGTGGATCAAAAGAGTAGTAAAGACATATCTTATTTAATATTCAAGGAAGCAGTACGGGGAAAGGAGCAGGGGTTTGGTGCCTCCTTCCAGTTGAAGATGGTAAATTAGGGAGTTAGTGATTCCTTCAAGTTGGTGTATCCTTCTAGGTGGTGCTAGAGAATTTAGGAAGTTGGTGCTTCCTTGAATGTAATCTTTATATTATAAGAGAGCATTCCATGGTTTTCTCTCATTTGAGTTTCCACGTAAAAATTATATGTGTTTTGTGTTTTTTCACATATGTGGATGAATGTCTTATTTATGGTGGATTCATAATTAAAGTTCAGATTAGTTAGTTAAGAATTTAAAAATTGTTCATAATTGCATTAATATTGATTCACCCCCCCTCTCAGTATTAAATAGATTCCAACAATTGGTATCATAGTAGGTTTGTTCAGTAACAATCTAACATTTGGAAGATAGATCCTAGTGAAACCATGGGTAGAAAGGAAAAGTCCTCTTAAAGCAAAGCACCATGGTTACAAGAAAATGGCAGCGTAGAAAATCTCTCTGTCACTGAAGCAAGAGATATCATTTGTACACAGAGAAAAACAATAGAAGAGGGAAAAAGGGTAGTATCCAATATTATGCAAACTTTGAAAAAGAAAGAAGAAGCATCAAAAGTATTTGCAACTTACTTTACTAGTCAATTACAGGAAAAGGATAAAATCTATCAAACTGAGAAACGGAGGAATGATGTTCTAGAAAGCAAACTGAAGAAATTAGCCACAGAGAATCAAAGGTTGTCAAATTAAATCATGCTTATGAAAGAATTGGAAGAGGGCAAAGAAGCAAAAAACGAAAAAGTCAAGGAAGTCCTGTCTCTAAAAGATCAATTTCAAAAGCAACATGAAGGTCATCAATTTCAAAAGCAACATGAAGGTCATCAATTTCAAAAGCAACATGAAGATCATCAATTTCAACTTCAAGCAAGACATATTGAGATCATCTCTCTAAAAGAGAGGAATTCTGAGTATGGAAAAATTCTTGATGAAAAAAAGACTCAATTACAAGAAAGAGAACAAGAAGTTGAAAGACTGTAAGATCAACACCGGACAAAGAAGAAATTTGTCAAAAGTACAAAAGTATTGAATGCGTTTCTAAGCAAGCATAGATCACCACTGAACAAAATTGGTGCAAGCTATCAAGGTGGTATGAAGAAAAAGGAAATCAAGGAAATAAATCAGGAAAGAAGGGATACTGTGCAAGCAAGATAAGCATCTATGCACAGATTTGTTCAATGTTGGAAATGCACAATGATTGGACATATTGGAAAATATTGTAACAATTTAGTCTGCTACAAATGTGACAAATTTTTTCACATAGCTCAGAATGGTGGAGAGTCAAGAAAATCTGTCAAATACTGGAAGAAGGAAACATGTGAGTAATCCCAATCTATTCTTTATAAAAGATGTAGTACTTCTGCAAATCAGGGAAAAGAACAATGCATGATGATTTGGAAAAGGAGGACTATGGATACTGGATTAAATACTGTCAAGTATCTAATAAAAAAAGTGGATATTTGTGGAAATCAATCTATCTCCACCCCAACACAAGGTTACCTCACATATAGTTGGATCTGTAGCAGTAAAATATTTTTTGCACCAAATAGACTGCGACAAAAGGTAAGCATTAATTACTAGTGAAGCGATGACATGAGTGGTAATTAATTCTTGGGTGAAAACAACATTTAATGATGGAAATTGGTTAATTTAATTTGGACAAGATCAATTAATATCTCGAGAAAACTGAAACTTTCTAGTGTTTCGAAAACAGACTAAATATAGGGAAAATATGCAGAGAATGGAAATCAATAATGATAGAGGAAGGATGACATACCTTTATAAAGCACATGTATATCATGTATGAATCTTGCATCTATTTAGTACAGTAGCTATAGAGTGAACAATGTGTGTGCAAAAAATTGAAGCTTCGAAGCCATAGCACCTAGGAGACAATTTTGATCAAAGAACTCATTAGTAGATGTGTAGGGTAATTTTGGGAAAACACCAGGTGCGTCCTCATCAAAGCCTGCAAGGTTTTATCATGAATATATTCCATTCTGAAGACCTGATGCTCCATATGTCACCTTTCCCAGTGTAGAAGATATAGAATTACAGGGATGAAAAGACTTTGAAGGCGTAATTGTTGAAGAAAATCTGCATGGACAACTGCATAAGTTCACATTTGCATATTATGATGTCATTGACCCTAACAAATTTCCTGAATTGGTCAAGGACAATTATATGGATAGGAAGGAGAGCCCAAATCCTAATATACCAACAATTATGCGGCTCCAGGAATGGGAAAATGGATTGTCAAAGTCAGGGATATTGGACCTATTGAAAATCCCTCACTTCGAAAGATCCCCAGAAGTGAAGATGTGCGCACAATTACTGGTATCACAAGTGCATGGTGGGTATCTATGCATAAAAATACCTATATCTATCGATGCAAAGATAATCGAGAGGATCACAGGGATACCTCCCATAGGGGAATACATGACTCTTCTTATGGACAAATGACAAGAAAAATCCTTTGGAATGATGATGGCAGAAAAATACGAAATTCAATGGGCCAATGGAGTATTTTCAGTCTCACAAATAAAGGATGATGCTGTGAGATTCACTCTCCAGTTACTGGCATGTAAGCTATTCCATAAGAGTTGCCAGGACCAGGTCTCAACAACAATCATTGCAACAGTAGAGAAGTGTGTGGAGGGATTACATATGAATTGGTCAGCATTCTTGCTAAATGATTTTCTTGAAGACTGCCTGGAAGCACAAGAAAAAGTTAATCCCTTCCATTATACCTAGTTATTTCTATGCATTGCTCTCATAGGATGGAAGGAACCTGAGGGAAGCCAATTCTTTGACAGGAACAAAAAACCCTTCTTGGATGCAAGTTATATGAACATGTGGTTCTCTAAGATTGCACACACACAGGAAGACAAGAAAAAGGTAATTCCTTCCATTATACTTGGTTATTTCTATGCATTGCTCTCATAGGATGGAAGGAACCTGAGGGAATCCAATTCTTTGACAGGAACAAAATACCCTTCTTGGATGCAAGGTATATGAACATGTGGTTCTCTAATATTGCACACACACGGGAAGACAACATCAAATTTTATCTGTATTGTGAAGAGATTGGGTTCATCTTATGGGAAACACCACACATACAACCTCACATAGTTGAAGCATACAAGGGAATTGCATGTTTCAAAATTGGAATGCATCATACCTACATTCATGCAAAAAGGGACCCTAACAAACAGTGGTTTCCCACATGCTTATTTGTTCTAAAGAAGATATTGCGCAAATAGTTCAAGAATGAGACGTAGAGTGGAAGATTCCATTGACAAAAGAAGAAAAGGCTGCGTAGCAAGAACAACCTAGTAAGCCAATGCCCATCATGGAGGAAACTGTCAACAAATAAATTCCTCCTAAACTCACTCAGTAGCCTGTGCCAACTAAGAAAAGAAAAGAGACGACTCATACTGAAGAGTATTCAAAGAAGAAAAGGAAAGGGTCAAAGCCTAGTCCTGTTCATGCATTAACTGAAGATTATTTTGAACAGATTGGCACATAAGTCATTAATGCAACTAAAGAAGTCATTGAAAATGTGGCTAAAAAAGGTGAGATCGAAGAACTGACTACACAGCAAGAGGAAATCATGCTAAAAATTGAAGAAACGTTTGTGGCAATGAAGCAGTTGATGCAGAGGACCAGGTGAGAATAGAAAAATGTTGAGGAAGCTTGCTCAGAGGCACATCTGAGTAGTTCGCAATCATAACCCATTACACAGACAAGGGAAATAGAGCCACATCAAATACTGAATATCTCATCTACAAGTTTTTGCTTCCTACTCAAGAGATGCAGAAAGAGGTAAGTCATATATAAATAAACATGTTGCACATACCTTTAAATGAGTTGCATGCATTGCATACATCCATTGCACATGAAATCATATGGAGGCACTAGGCGGTTACATCTGATTGGTACAAAATCCAAAGTGAGAGGGAATATCTACAAGAATAATACTCTAGGTTGAATAAAACAAAAGAAATGACTGCACAAAAGATATCAGATTTGAAAAGGGAAGTAGAAGAAGCAGTTAGAAGAGGCAATATTCTGAAGCAGGAAGTGGAGAAAGTACAACAGGATGCTTGGAAACTACAAAAAGCAGTGGAAGAAGTGTATAATGCACTTCCAGAAGTTCAAACCAACGTACACACTTCTTCACAAAGAAAAGTGGAGAATATCAAATTTATAGAAAGTGAATTACCTACACATAGTAGTGCAATGATGTTAATCCCTAAATATGGGCACATTCCCCGCTATATTGTGGTTCATTACATTGGTTTTGATGTCAGATTTGGTCCATTAGTGGTAATTGTCATTAGTATGGTTATATTAGTTATGTCGTCTTGGGTCAGTTAGTTGGGATTGCATCCCTTAGTCTCCTATATATAGGAAGGAGACCTTTCATTTGGAGTATCTTATCTTATCTTATCTTTTGTACTTAGTACATTGTATAAGGAAGTTGCCCCCTCGAAGAGGCTTGTTATTCAGATATTTTCTTCAATAAATTCACGGAGTACTCTTTTTGATCTATTTCTGCTCTTTTCATACTCTTTTTGGAAATTTGTTGCATAACATTTGGTATTAGAGCTCTTTCCTCGGGACCAAGTTCTTCAAAACGAGTCATCTTGGAATTTTCTCTCTATATTTTTTTCTACAAGGATTAAAAGATAGATATTAAAAACCCATTTCTGTAACATACCAAACTATATGTGGTCCGAAATTCAGGTCCCGATACATCACAAGTTCAGAGATATTGGCCTCGGAATCTAGGGTTTTTTACTAGTCTAAAACTTAGTCTAAAGCATGTGTTCTAGGGTAAAAGGTCATATCTAGGGAATGCAAGGTCCAAATGGAGTGATACTAGTTGCATAATAAATTTTACGGACCAAAGTATATGTGGTATAATTTTTAGACTCATATCCAAAATATTGGACACGTTCCAATCCATACAAGGTCGATATTCTGAAAGGACCAAAAATACGAAGTGTGGGGAGATTCGCAATAAATTTCTATTGGCATATCAGAATTAGGCCATACCTATGGAATCAGAAAGAGGACACATAATAGTACAATAGAATGAAGTTTTAGACCCATAGGAGCCTAAATTTGAATTTTATCTCAATTTCAAGTCGGCCCTAAAACAATCTTCCGATCGGGGTTTGAAAAGGTACGCCATCTTTAATTTTGATTAACTTTAAGTAGAAGGATCTAATTTTGGTGACACCTAAGGTGTTATATCTATTTATATTGTTCAAAATTCCACCAAAAGGAAATATAAAGTCTCACACTCCATCCAAACCACCTGGGGATCCATCCTCGATGTATGATGAAAGGGAAGACCTCTCTTTTCGAGTGTCCCAGTTGGAAGATATGATTAAGGGGTCTGTGAAAAAAGTTGATTTGGATAATTTAGAGGAGATGTTGAATAAAATGGAGGAAAATATGAAAGGTTCAGTGAGAACAGCTTATTTACTTAATTTAGAGGAGACTTTGAACAATATTGCTAATCTCATTCAAAATTCAAGGGATACTCTTCCTACATGTGATGATGTGTTCCAGGATACTCAAGAGGATAAAGATAATTCTCATGTTAAGAAATCTTCCATGAATAAGCATATTCCAAGAGGAAATGATTATGGTAATGGAATCCATCAGGGATGGTCACCACGAGGTACCCAACTTCCCAAGATTGTCATGAGAAATTTTGATGGCAATGATCCAATAACATGGATATTCCAAATGGAACAATTCTTTAATCTACACCTGGTTCCAACTTTGCAAAAGGTAACTATTGAATCATTATATTTAGATCCTGATCAATTTGTATGGTATCAATGGCTTTGTGACTATAAAAAGGACTCTATTATATCTTGGTCTATATTCACCGAAGAATTGATTGCACATTATGGGGATATTAATAGCAATACCTTCTTTATCCAGTTGTAGAGCACATAACACAGTTTAATAAGCTAATTCTTAGAGTGAAGAACATTTCAGAAGATAATCTATTGGATCTCTTCATCAGCACCTTCAAGGATAACATTCAACATGAGGTGCGTCTCTTTGAACCACCATCCTTGGAGAAGGCCTTCACGATGGCAAGAGAGGTTGAAAGTAAAAATATGATGATGGCTACTAGAAAGAGCACCTTCAATACATACTGAGAGAATACTGTTACTTATTCTAACCCACCTCAAAGGTTGACACCTTAACAAATATAGGAAAGAAGAGAAAAAGGCCTATGCTTTAATTGTGACAGAAAGTATAGTAAGGGACATAAGTGTGGTAAGAAGAAATTATTTTACATAGAATGCGAAGAGGAAGAACCAAAAGAACAAGAACCATGTTCAGATGAAGAAATATAAGATACTAGTTCAGAAGAGATATCTCCCACAATATCATGTCATGCATTGTTTGGAATTAGCACTCCTCAAACTCTCAATATTGAAGGATTTATCAAAAATAAAAAGGTAATAGTGTTGATTGATTCTGGTAGTACTCATAATTTCATTAACTATAAATTAGCAAAATATCTCAATTTATTTGTATATCTAGCAACAGAGTTTCAAGTAATGATTGCAAATGGAGGAACTATCAGCTGCTTAGGAAAATACCATAGTATAAATCTTACTATGGGAGAATATGTATTGAATAGTCCAATGATTGCTATTCCCATGGGTGGTGCTGATGTTGTATTAGGAGTTCAATGGTTACAATCCTTGGGAACTGTGGATTTTAATTTTCAGAAGCTTTTCATGAAATTTTTATGGGAAGGAAAGGAATATGAATTACAGGGTATCACATGGAAACCAAGCAAGGCGATAAGCTCTAATGGTATGGAAAAATTGATGAAAAAGGGACATTAAGGTGTAATTGCACAATTATGCTTATTATATGTTCAAACATATAAGCCTCCTATTTCCCTAGAATCTCTCCAAAGGGTCATTAATAAGCATTCCAAGGTATTTGAAGATATTCCTAAAGGTCTTCCATCTGTCCGAGATTTTGATCATGTTATTCACTTAATACTAGGAAGTGTTCCTCCTAACATCGGACCTTACAGATACCCCTATGGACAAAAGAGTGAAATTGAGTGTATTGTTGAAGAAATGTTAGAGGCTGGAATAATTAGACCAAGCCAAAGTTCTTACTCTGCACCAATGGATCATGGCATATGTGTCCAGATTATAGAGAGCTCAATAAGATCACCATTAAAGATAAGTTTCCCATTCTTGTCATTGATGAATTGCTAGATGAATTACATGGACCAATTGTCTTTACAAAGTTGGATCTTCATTTTGGGAATCATCAAATTAGAATGAAAGATGATGACATCCCAAAAGCAACATTCAGAACTCATGAAGGTCATTATTAATTTTTAGTCACGCCATTTGGTCTCATGAATGCACCTTCCACATTTCAAGGTTTGATGAATTCCATTTTTAAGCCTTTTCTTAGAAAATTTGTGCTAATATTCTTTGATGATATACTAATTATAGCAAGTATTGGGAAGAACATGTTCAACATGTTAACAAGGTACTACAACTACTACAGGAGAAAAAACTATATGCAAAACCTTCCAAATATTTCTTTGGGATGAAGGAGGTAGAGTATTTGGGTCATATTGTATCTCATGAAGGTGTCAAGGTAGACCCTAAAAAAATTAAAGCCATAATAGACTGGCTGATTCCAAAAAACCTAAAGAATATTCGAGGATTCTTAGGTCTGAGAGGGTACTACCGTAAGTTTGTTCAAAATTATGGAATAATAGTAGTGCCTCTAGCAATATTATTGAAGAAAGATGTATTTTCTTGGATTCCAGAGGTAACTCAAGCTTTTGAAGAACTTAAACAGGAAATGTGCACAACTTCTATATTGACCACACCAGACTTCACAAAAACCTTTATGATGGAATGTGATGCTTCAGAAAATGGAATTGGTGCTGTTCTAATGCAAGAAGTACACCCACTTTCTTTCACAAGTCATCCAATCAAGGGAAAGAACTTAAAAAATCCCATTTATGAGAAGGAAATGTTGGCAATACTACATGCTCTTAAGAAATGGAGTCCTTACCTAATATGTAGGCAATTCAAAGTAAAAAAATATCATGATAGTCTTAAATACTTCTTGGAACAGAGACTATCTTCAGAAGAGAAACAAAAGTGGGTAACCAAGATGTTGGGATATGACTTTGAAATCATCTATAGAAAGGGGAAACATAATTTGGTGGAAGATGCACTCTCCATAAAAGAGGAATATGTTGGGGCGTTACTTTGTTCCATTTCCATTCTACAACTAGATTGGATAGCAGCAGCAATGGAAGAATGGAAAAAATACCTATCTATGTGGACTCTCATTCAAAATCTACATAATGATCCCAGTGTATCAGATACTTTTGTGTGGAAAAATGATTCACTATGGTATAAGGATCGCTTATATTTATGCAAAAACTCCCAACTGAAGCAGAAAGTCCTTTCAGAATTATAGGCCTCTCCTCTAAGTGGGCACTCAGGATTCTTGAAAACTTACCACATGGTTAAGAAGGAATTTTTTGGGGAAGGTATTAAATCCGATGTTCAAAGGTTCATGTCTGAATGCTTGGTTTGCCAACAGAATGGGTGAAACAGTTAAGACCCGAGGACTTCTACAACCATTAGACATACCTTGCTAGCACTGGGAGGAAGTCTCCATGGATTTTATCACAGGTCTACCCAATTATGAAGGAAAGAATGTTATTATGGTGATTGTTGATAGACTCACGAAGTATGCACACTTTTGTGCACTCTCTCACCCTTTTAATGCAAGTACAATAGTTGCATCCTTTATGGAAACGGTTCAGAAGTTACATGGAAATCCAATGATTATTGTAAGTGATAGAGATCCAATTTTCACTGCAAAATTTTGGACTGAATTATTTTCCTGTTTGGGTACTCAATTGGCTCACAGTTCATCTTATCACCCTCAATATTATGGGAAAACTGAGATAGTGAACAAGTGTTTGGAAGGAAATCTTCGTTGCTTTGCATATGATAAACAAACACAGTGGGTGAAATGGTTGTCTTTGGAAGAATGGTGGTACAATAATTCCTTCCATACATCATAAAAAATGCCTCCATTTATGGAACTTTATGGGTACCATCCTTCATCTATCACATCTCCCTTAAAAGGAAAATCTAAAGTTCAAGCCATGGAAGATCACATAGAGCACCAACCATAAGTTCTCTAGATACTTAAGGACAACCTAACTATGTCAAAAAACAGGATGAAACAACAAACTAATCAACATCGTAGTGAAACGAGTTTTGAAGAAGGGGATTGGGTATTTCTCAGGCTACAACCTTACAAGAGGATGCCTTTCGAGCTATTAAAGAAGGACGATAAATTAGAACCCAAGTATTATGGTCCTTATAAAGTGTTGCAAAAGATTGGTAGTATGGCTTACAAATTGGAGCTCCCTTCATCTTCAAGAGTACATCCAGTTTTCCATGTTTCTTGCTTAAAGAAGGTCATAGGAGACAAGATCCCGATTCAAACAATATTGTCGAAGCTTGATGAAGAAGGAAAATTCATATTGAAACCTGAACAAATCACTAAAACAAGGGCTTATCAACTACGAAATCGAGCTATTACTGAGTACCTCATAAAGTGGAAGAACTTACTAATTGAAGATTCGACATGGGAAGATGAATCCTTCATACAGGGGCATCCGCAACTAATCACGCATTGAGTACAACACTTGTATGAATGGGAGGGGCATGTTAAGCCCTAAATATGGGCACATTCCCCCCTATATTGTGGTTCATTACATTAGTTTTGATGTTGGCTTTGTTCCATTAGTGGTAATTGTCATTAGTATGGTTATATTAGTTATGTCAGCTTGGATCAGTTAGTTGGGATTGTACCCCTTAGTCTCCTATATATAGGAGGGAGACCTTTCATTTGGAGTATCTTATCTTATCTTGTCTTGTGTACTTAGTACATTGTATAAGGAGGTTGACCCGTCGAAGAGGCTTGTTATTCAACTATTTTCTTCAATAAATTCGCGGAGTACTATTTTTGATCTATTTATGCTCTTTTCATACTCTTTTTGGAAATTTGTTGCATAACAAATGAACCAAGAGCAAAGATACGATCAATATTGTAGTCACCGTGGCAGAACATAACATGTATAAGCAACATGTTGTAACTAGCATCCTCGTGGTATTTATTATTTTTTCAATCATGATCATCACATATGTTGGAACAAATAAATATTATAGCTTCATATACGAGTACATTGTTGTTGGATAGATGTGTAGGAATGGAAACAAGTTACCTCTATGTTGAAAGGATTCTGCTAGTTGAAATATTCTAATGTACAACAACGTCTCTTGCATAAAGAAAGAAAAGTCCATAAGCTAGTTAGTCTTCAAAACTCAAGTTGTGATTAAGAAAGTCCAAAGAGTCACATGTTACATTCTCATGATAAGGAAATATTTGGTAATATATTCTACTTGAGTAATTTCTTTAAGTAAATCAAATCATGACTCGTTTTCTTGTAATGGTTCATGGTTATCCAAAAACCACTTGCAATGGCTATGGGTAAGCCAAGGAAAACATTGGATATGTTTTAATGTTTAACACTAAGCCAAAACCATGGATATGATAATTGGTGAGGGTAAGTCAAAGAAAACCCATGAGATGGTTGATGGTAAGATAAAGAAACCCTTGATATAAAGATGAAGCAACATAGATGATTGAATCAAGATCTAGACTTATCAAATAATCGTGCAATCAAAGAAGACTGAAGATGATGCATAATACAAAAGAATGAAGATGAAGACAACTCAAACATTTAGATTGAATCATGAGTATTCATTAAGGGGCAGCGTGAAGGAATAATTCATACTTGTGATATTTAATCATGACATATGTGACAATGAATATAACACACAAAATATACGTATGATTCAAGGATAATGAAAAATAGATAAGTTAGGGATGATGATCTCATGAAGATCACTTGAGATATTTATGGAGATATTGTGGAGATAGTTATGGAGATGATTGAACAAACATTCATATTATGAAATGGTTGTTATGGTTACTTATTCTTATATAAGGGACCTCATTGTACTCTATTGTAACATGCGAGAAATGTATCATTGAAGAGAGATCAATACAATGTATGGTTTCATGTTATATTTATATTCTTGTGTGCATGAATGTTTGATGGTTGTGCTTCCCAATTTACGAACACTATGTATATTCCTAATGAATGTCATATGTGAATAAGGGAAAGCATAGATGACAACGACAACAATAGTGAGTTGACCCTTACAACTTTGTATGGGATATGTGGGAGGATCGAGAGAGGGAGAGGGATTTGTACCCTCAGCGTATTACGATAGAGACTTGTATCCATTTGAGGAATATTAACCTCCTCAGTTTTTATGAGGAAGCTACGTCCCTTAGGGGGAATCAACACTTATTGGTCCAGTTGATCGGCCATTCAAATCACATGAGGCTTTGATTTAGGGTTAGTCCCAATAAATGGTACTGGTCCATAGAGGAGGACATATATTTTATTACTGGTGTGTTTAGGAGAAGAAAGGATTTTCCCCATTTCCCTGATCTTCCACCTAGTGTTGTCAGTGAGGACATGATTTCCCCATGTGACTTCCAAGGTGTTGGTGCCTGGTTACGTATAGAGGAGGTTACGTTCCTCTCTCTTATGGTAATGACAGTGTCCCACTACACCTCACATGGGTAGTTCATTAGTTTCCATCTATTTTATTATGTAATCAATTGGTGTTGAGACCTAGTTTGATGAGATAGCAGCTCATAGCTTTAGTTCTCTTCATGTCCTTTAAAAGCATAATTGTTCTTTTAGTTAGTCAAATCGTGAAGCTTGCTCCTAGATGGGAAGGAAACAAGAAATGAACTTCATATGGACTCTTTGCATCCCTTCCTATATTTCTTCCAATTTCTAGACATATATGAGTTCTTTCCCTTGCATTTTGAAAAGCAGACTGATGATTGTAGTATTATGGTTCCCTCACAGTGCCATCCTAGATCATTCGTTGAATGGATATTTGTGTGAATTACTATAGTTGGAACTCAGTGTTGAAGAGCATTTCCCATGGAGTTCTTGTGATCGCTTGGCCCCTTTTGGAGGAAGGAAATGCATTTCTTTCACTCTGCAATTTCTTTATTTTTGAAGGAATGAACAAGGTAAATATTGAGCATTATGATCAACATTTTGGGTTGGCTTGGGAGTAGTCTTTCATAAAGCCAATGTAGATGGCCATGGAAATAGTGTTTATGCCATCTCTTCTCTTGTTAGGGTTTGTGACTACAATCATCTATGCAAGGAATCCATTGGTATCTTGGAGTTATTCAAGGTCTCTGGTTGTAAACCAAATCTTGATGCTTATAGCATTATCATGACGCTCGTGTGACGAGGTGTGCCCTATAATCAATTCAATCATTCCATTGAAAATCTTAAACAAGTTGGGTTTTATCTCGGTACAATTTTTGAGATCTCCTTTCTTCATTAGACTTGATTCCAAACCTCTTTTAAGGCCAATTTCAATATTCTATTGTTTTAATTAGTTTGGTTTTGGATTGTCAATAATAGCTTTATAGCTTGTCGAGTTGCGTTGAAAAAACTTTTCATCAATATTTAAAAATAAATAGACATAAATCAATACATTTATTTAGTATTTTGAATTTTGAATTTTCAAAGATATCTTGATTGATTGTCGACTTAATGAATGTTGGCAGCTCCTTCATGAAGTTTCACTTTCAACCCTACTCGTGTTCATATAGCTTTTTAGAAAGAGAACTTCATAAGTGAAATTAAAATTGGTCTATTTTCCCTTCATTACGATTTCACGTAATATTTGGTCTATTTTCCATTCATTACGATTTCACATAATATTTTGTTAAATATTGCATTTACGGTGATAGCCATTTTAATAAACATGTTCTTTTTCTTTACTTGAATATCTCATACAAAAATTGTCTTTTACTAAGCACAAAGCAAAATTTATACGTGTTCCGTAGATTTTAAATTCTTGAAAAAATAAAATGTTATTTAATATTTTATATAGAAAAAGTAAAGATAAAATTTGGAATACTTTCTAATATATTAAAATATTTATCAATCTTTTAAATATTTAATGCCAAAATTTCATGTATTTGCCTAGCACTGCTTTAATATCTAGAAAACCTTTATTTAAGAACATTGCCATCGTCTTGTATCTCTATGATTTTTGAAGTACTCAAATATTAAGATCGAATAACCATCCTTATTCTTTTATAATAAAAAATCCATCTCCTATTTGTACTCAACTTTTTAGCAATGTGAGAGGGCTTAAGACTCTTATGATAGCCCATGATGATGCTATTCGAGTTTACTTTTCTATAGGTCTCACTAGGGTTTTGGGAAAGACCAAAAATATTAGTATGGAGTTTTGTACAACTTATTTAGAAATAATGCTTTTCATATCCCTTTGATGGCTCTACATAGGTCTTGTGTGATTTATTTGCAATAACCATTGCTTGCAAGTGCATCCATTTATAGTGTACTTCTATCATTTGTTGTATCGTCACACTATGGAATTGGATTTGTGGAATGGATTTGTGGGAGATTGGTTTAATGTTGCTAAACTCTATCAATTTGGGGTTTCTTTGACTCTCTCGTTTGAACAAGGCTACTGACAAAATGAAATATTGTTATTATAAAGAAAATATATGTGAGTTGTGTTTAGTGATGAAAAGGAATATAGGTTTCAAGGTGTTGGGATGGAAAATTAAAAAAAAAATATTTTTAAAGGAATTAAAAGGAAAATAGCATGATGGTCAATCTAGTAAGCATCAAACATTTAAAAAATGCAGTTATATTTTGGCAATGTTGTCCAAAATTGGTTTATTAGCGAACTAGTGTTAGTTGTTGCTTTGCTTGAATACAATACTAAGTTACATGTTTGCATAAATGAAACACATTTTTTTCTCATGTATTATTCTTTTGCAACAAGTTGAAGTTCAAATCACCAGTAATTATGTTATGCTCAGTTGGTTATATCTTTTTTGTTACAATGTTGATAACAAGCAAGAGAGCTTCAATTGGTGCATGTGGCACAACATAAAATTTGCTAACTTGAGATAAGAAGTAACAATATGAAACATAGTGATAATTGATTCAACATCCTCTGTTGCATAATTGACAGATTTTTCAATTACTATGATCTTTTGAAAACATGTTAGTATGCTATGTGGGTGAAAGTTTGGTAAGCAATTATACTTAGCAAGAAAACTATTCTTTTCAATGAGGTTTATATGTGTTTCTTGGAAACATAAGATGTTAGCTTCCATTAGCTCATAATCATCAAGAATATTTGCATTGTTCAACTGCAAGTTTCATGCATTTAATGAGCTAATATTTTTCTTTTGGTATTGAATGCAAGCTATATTCAAAGACCCAAGATGCACTATTTGGAGTCTTTTAATTTAAATGGAAACTTGATCTTTGTAATTTGCTAAAAAGATATAATTATTCATAGTTTCTATTGTGCAAAAGCATTGTGTAGACAAGTCCATGTTATTTAATTCTAGAATGGTCAAATTCTGCACCATCCATTGTTAGACCTTATGATATATGTATCATTCACACAAATTCTAATTAGAAAATAAATTGTTGTAGAAAAAATTGGATTTCGTTATTATAAGTCACATGTATACAAACTCTTGCGATAGGTGTCCAATTATGGGAAATTCCATTTGTGAACAAATTGCACATTATTTGGTGTTGCACTAGATCAATTGCAGGATTTGTGAATTCAATGCAAACAATCAACTATGTTATTCGTGTAGTGCCTAAAGATACCTTCTGCACCATTTACCAAACCGTATTCAATTGCATATTTTCCTCCAAATAACTCAACCAACATATTTTTCTTTAGGATAATTGTTGAAGGTAGGTCCATTTTTTTTTCAAATCCAATTGTTTCAAGAAGGCTTGGTTTGTTATCATGTGCTTTCAATGTATATGTTTTTGATTGCATAACTGCTAACTTTTTTTATCATGTTCTTAAACATGTTTGTTCCTGTGGAAAAGGTATGGAAATGTTGGATCATTTGGTGGTTTGTTGTGGCAATGTTTTTTCAAGTATTTGATATCATCTTTTGTTTGAAAACAAGTTTTAATTCTATTGAAAATAGATATGAAAGTTTTTGTCTCTTTTTTCATGCCTTATTTTAGCTTAAAGCATTTGACATTATCTTTATAAGGGCCTATATGACATTTTTTCATGCCAAAAAGTTGGTTGTTCAAGGATCCAAAATTCTTGTATAGGATATGCTTGACAAAGGTCACCACAAAAAATCATTTCAATGTCTCCAAAAGACAATGTTGATGTGTGCAAAATTTATCTAAGCCTTTTTGTCTATGTAGCATTAGAGAACCTATCATTGATGCTTCATCGATCAACAACACCAATAACTCCTTTTTTCTTAAATGATCATGTTAAACTATGCACAAGAACAAGGAGATGATGGAAAAGGCTCATAACCAAGTCTCACTTCCTTAATCTTCACACTAAAGCTACAAATATATAGTGCAATGGGTGATTCCACCTCATAGAGAGAATTTATCTAGATCCTAAAATGATGCACGGTGATTAGGATAGGAAATATTAACAAATTCACTTAGTCATCATTTGAGGTTAAATCACTATTATTTTATATGAATAATACAATCGAAGGTGACTTGAAGACCTTGTGAATGGTAAGGTAATCCATAGGTTAATATCCCCCACTCAATCATAATTCTATCTATCTATTTTAGCTAGAAGCAATAAACACTAACGCAAAAGTTGATATGTTGGAATTTTCATAAGGCATTCAGTCGAGCTACATTGAAAAATATGCATAAAAAACTATTAAAGATATATGTTTGATGGTTCATCTCAAGTGAACATGAAGAGAGATGAAATATGGAAGTGAATAGATGCCATTTCTAAACATTCTCTTATTGATTGACAATTTGATCATTTGCCAAGTAATTTATCTAGAAGAAGTTGATGTCTTTTGTGAATTGGTGAACATGTAGTATCACCACTCTACTAATAGTGAACAAATAGGATCATTGAAGCGCTCTATGAATTTAGATACAATTATGTGTCAAATTAAATCCTAATGTATCCCAATTAGATAATTAAGAGCGATGAGAGGAACACAAATTCCATGTTGGATCTTCCCAAATGCCAATTTGATGATGATTTTAAGATGATCCTAGATGCAATGCTGAAATTCCCTTGTTTGAATGTAGATAGCCATTGAGGAGACCAATTGTCTGATCAAATTTTGATTGATAGGACTCTTGAAGCCTGATTATTATCAATTATATTCTCCCCCTATCGAGTGCAAGGTGAGAAGTATATGATACCTTGTATCTAGTGGTTTTGGATGACCACTAATCATTTTCAAACGATCAATGTAATTGCCCCCCTTGAGGTTCAAAATAGTTTTGAAAGGTTGTTTGTTGCAAGAGAGGTTTTTACTTGAGAGTTAACTCTACAGTAAGACTAATATACTTGCTTAGTTTTGATGCCCATTTCCATAGATTAAGCCACCCATAGTGAAAATTTAGTATTGTAGGTTTCTTCAATGTGGAACATTTTTCTGGTGAATGATTATTCTTCTCGTAATACTGACAAGGATGGAGATAAAAGAAATTGCTATCGATATGACCCACTCGATGACATTGTTGGCATTTAGCATTCTGATGTTGAACTGGAACATGTGAAGTTGAATTGTCTTGAAGGAATCCAACACAATGGAACTGGATTGGTTTGGAATAATCTAGAATATGAAAGGTAACTTCCTTTCCATAACCAAGTCACCTATTCTATTTTTTTGTTGTTGATTTATTATCAAAGATTGATGATGGCTTGGAAATATTATTCTGAACTTGTTTATGTGCTTCTAGACAATCATTAGTGTTCCCTTTTGAAACTTCAAAAGAAAAATCAAGTCTAGATTCACTTATACATGTTGTATCATTATGTACTTTGGCATCTTCTCCCTACAATTCATCTTCCTCAAACATAGGATTGTTTTGAGCAAGAACTAGTTTAGAATTCTTATTTGCCTCTTATTTATTCATTGTCCTTAACTAAGTTTTCCAAATTTATGATTGGACATGTGACATGTCTACCTTTTTTTGCATTCCTCACAAACAAGTAGGAACATTATGTAAAGTTTCTTTTTCCATTGTGATTGAAGTATGATTAGTGGTATCAATCAATATTTCCAATAAGGAATACATTTCTTTGATCCTTGCCATTACTTATGTCACACTTGATTTCTTACAATATTAGGGTGTTGGGTACTACAAAAATGCACCCTACTGTTTTCTTCCTGTTTAAGGTGATTAGAATGAGTTGATTTTTTTAATTGAAGGCCTTCTTATTCAATTTCCGAAAGGTCCTTTATCTACAAAGTTCAAAATTCAATTATGCACTCTTAGCAATTTTGACTAAAACAAGAGAGGGATTCTTGCAAATCCACCCTATTGACAATAAGAGTCTCAACAATTAGAATTTGGATTCAAAATATGAAGGTTTTTTAGATTCTACCAAAAATGCACCCAAAAATTACAACACAAATCAAATTGATTTTAAAAATACAAGTAAACTTACAAAATGTGTATTTGCAGGTTATAGTTAATGTTGGTATTGAAGTTGAATTAGTATTAAATTTGAATTCTTGACATTGTTATGAGTCCTTGACTACAAAGTTCACCTTTGATGACTAGCTTGATGTGTCCATTGCTTCAATGATTGTTTTGATTGAGTGACTTGATCTTGTGCTTGCATAGGTAGTTTGAGTGTAACAATTGTTGGTGTCCATTTTGTCATTATTTTTTATCATCAAACATACTCTAAGTGGCATTAATTGCACTATTTTGATATAATAAATCACTCTTCTTGCCATTTAGACCATCAAACAGACCAGGTATGCATCTATTCACTTATCATATGAATTTTGATCAAATGTCGCCATATTATGATTTATTAACATTTAAAGTGGCATTTCTATACATGATTGGCATTTAGTTTTTTCTCTATAGGATGCGGTTTCAAACGGACCTCCATTCAGAATGCGTGTTTATGTTGCCAATATTCATCCGCATCCATCCCATCATTCAGCCTTGCGTCTAGCCCGTGAAATCGTCGGTTGGCATATTCCTGGACATTAAAGACAGAAACGGATAAGTGGGTTCTGTTAGCCACATAGTGGATATGGTTGGTGAGATCCTGTTCTGGAAGATTCACCTCCCTGCCTGCCGAGCTCGACAAGACACCTTTTTCCCACATCAACACTCCAGCGTTCTGACTTTCCTGTTCGTTCAGCCTGATATCACGCACAACTGCTCACACCAGTGTTCTAGAGGAGCCTCGTCCGCCCACACTCAGTCCGCAAACACATTTCCCTGCCAAGTCAAAGGAAGATCAATGTCCCAGCGACTGCGTGAAGGAAACCGATGCCGTGGAACATGGTGGATGGCCTCTGCGTTGTCGTAGAAGTTTTATGAGGACGTTCAGTGGCCATGAGCCATCGAGAGTTGTTAAGCAAAGCCGTTTTACAATCATTAAGACTGCCTATTATTAGAGAAATCGACCACTAAAGGGTTGACTTGCTCTCCCCATTGTAAAATTGTATAAATAGACATCTTCATGACTGAGATGAGTTAGTCTCTAGAGTTTTAGGAAACTGTTAGTCTTTTAAGCTGCAAATACTGTGTAATTTTCTCAGTTAATGGAAGCTCCTGAACTTTATCATTGATGCTCTTCTTTTGGTGACTAAGTTGATCTAGTTTCCATCTCTGATTGCTGGGAAGTGCCCCTCATCAACCAGATGTTTTATTTATTTTTTCTGTATTTTCTTTTCTGCAAATAGTTAATTCATTTTCCAGTTTATGTAATTAATTCTATTTTTCTGTATATGCCATTTCCTCATTCCTCTGTAATCTGTGTTTTATTACTAATTCAGTTTACTGTTCCAGAATTGATAGTGGTCGACCAAGCATAGTGTTTATAGTTTGCTTTTAGTCTTTCGTAATTAGATAGTTTGCTTTGAGTTTGCTGCAATTAGATAGAGTCTAGTTAGTTGTTGCTTTAGGTTTAGTTTGTAGTTAGAATTATCTCTGTTAATTCCTTTCTTGTAGTTGTAGGTTAGTTTCATTCATGCCTTAGCTTTTCTTGATTAAGCCATATAATAGTTGATATGTTTAATGATTAGAATAGGTTTCTTTTCACTATCTTAGCTTCTCAACAGTCTTCTCACTGACTTCTTTGCACTGTAGGTTCATCTGCATTCTCCATATGACATTAAGATCATCAAAACTGCCTCTTTCCTTAGTTTAATTCGTTTTATTCCATCCGGACAGTCATCCGGATCGTCATTCGGACCTTCATCCTTTCTGCATTGTTTTCATGCTTAATTAGAATCCAGTTTTTCAGGCTTTTTAATTGTAATGTTTCTTGCTTTTAATTAGTAGTCTTAGATGTAATTAAGATATTGTTTCCCATTACATAGAGTTTTAATTAAGTTTTGTCATCTTTCTTAAATTTTTATTTTATCCTTCTTCATTTGTTTTAACTATTTTCCAAGTTATGTTTGAATTACCAATAGATTACTATCCTAGAATCTATCAGTCTTATTCCTAGTATAGTTTATTTTGTGTTTCCAAGGTTTATTTCAAGTTAGAATTAATAATTTCATTCTCCAAGTTATATGAATTTCGATAGTTTGTTTGCTAAGCATAGGATTAGTTCTCCCATTCTTACAATGAATGAAGATGTTCATGAAATAGAGTTTGGTTCAGAAATAAAGATCTTTATCAAGTTTTCTACTTGCTTCTATATAACATATCTTTATCAAGTTTTCTACTTGCTTCCAAATCAAATTCAGTTTAGATAAATATCTTTATTAAGTTTTCTACTTGCTTCTAGATTTCATTAGTTCTATATCATTTTGCTTATGGATAGAAGATAGATCATAATGTTTAAATTTAATTGTAATTGGTCTCTTTGTAGTTTACATCTCTTTGTTGAATTTAGGTTAGATTTACTTCCATTTTTCTTTGCCATTACATTTGAAAGTCATTACGATACATTTACTCCAATTCCTATTACATTTGACGTACAACATCAAGGAGAATGGAATTAGATGCTTTAGTGTAGTCTTGAATAGATGTTTAGATAGTTTGTAGTTTTGCTTTGAATTGATATAGTTTTTTGTTTATGAAATTTATTCTCATATTGAGTCATTTCATAGATAGGTCTCTAACTTCATTTACACTTGTTTCTAATTCCTAGATTAGATTCTAAAGAATTGATCAAGTAGTTTCAATTTTTGTAAGAGTAGTTTGCTTTCTAAATCAGTATTTGTTCTTTTTCCATTGTTTAATCCTAGAGTAAAGTAGTATAGCTTGATACTATTCTGGTTTAGATAGGTTTTAGTTCATTTTTTGAAGTTTGACTCGGTTTTTCACTTTGAAAGATCTTTCGATATTTTATTTATTAAACATTTCTAAGGTCTGACAAGACGAAAATATTAGGTGCCATTCTACCTCAGCATATACTGTGCCACAACTCTAAGATTACCAACCCTGGTCGATAATTAAATATTAGGTGATTTCTTTGAGATAGCTCATACACCCAACATTTTGGTGCCGTTGTTGGGGAGTTGTAGATAGGTAGAATTCAGTTGTAGATATGTAGAATTCTCTTTTGAAGCTTAGTGATAGATTTGAGTTTTTCACTTTGACTTAGAAATAGGCTGGTGGCGGGTGAGCGGTAAGACGAGAGGTAAGAACCTGCGCATCTGTTATAACAGGCATCTCCAAAACCCAACAGTAGTAGTGATGCAGTTAGAATTTATTTCAGTCATAGTTTGTTTTCATGAATATGTCTATAGACTCACAGGGTAGATTATTAAAACTAAAATCCGTACTAAAATTCCTACTAACCTATACGGAGGGCGTGCCACCCCAACTACTAACTCAGCAGAAAGGTATCGGAAGAAACCTAAAGGGGATAGTCCTACTTGGAAATCTAAGGAGATCCTTTCTGGAAATCAATTAGGGGAAACCATAGGGACATCAGAAAAGTTTGTTCATAAAGAAATTCCACAGGAACCTCAAGCTCATATTGAGATTGAATGTAAACAAGAGGAAACTCCAAAGGATAAAAATTCAGAACCTTCCAACCCTCCATTAGTCCAAAAACCCAAAGACACTACTTTTTCAGTAATAGGTGGTCCAAATTTATTAGATTTTGTTGATCCTACACAAGTAGACGCTCTTTTGGAGAATTCTGTGAACATAGTCATCTCACAGATCGAAACAACAACAGTAGGACCTTCAAATCTGGATACCCACATAGTTGGTAATTCTCTTCCTAAAAAGAAGAGTACTCTTCCTGAAACAGAGCGTTGGGACATCTCATATTCACCAAGAAAGGATCAACCTAGGTATTCCCTCTTTGGCAATCAAATATTCATGGAGGATGAAAATGAAGATCGTGTCCGACAAGATGATGGAGAAGGAGAGGTTAGAACCGAAGGTACTTTTGGACTCCCTATCTTAGATACTACACAAGATGTAACTATGAAAAAAATCCCTCCTTCCTCACTACCAACCTTTTATGGGAAGAGTAGTGAGGATCTGGATACATTCTTATTTGAATTTGACATTTTGTGTAGGAGTTATAATTACCTACAAGATGGCCAAAAACTAAAACTTTTTCCTGCCACATTAAAAGATTCCTCTCTCTGATGGTTCATGGGATTAGGAGAATCTAGCATTAGAACTTGGGAAGACATGAAGAATGCATTTCTACGGAAATATCAGGACTACTGCAGACCTAAGGACTCTCGTACTGATAGTTTTTAAATTCAACAACTTGAAGATGAGAGCCTAGAAGACTATCTCGAAAGATTTAACTATGTGTTACATAAATCTAAATATAGTGATCTTCGGGAAGATGCAGTAAGGACACTCTTCCTCAAGGGAATCTAAGAAGAATTCGTAGAAAACCTTAATCTCATGGCAGCAGGAGACATCTCTCATAAGTCTTTTGCAGAGATTTGTGAACTATGTAGGAATTACTCTAGGAGCAGGGGAAAAGTTGAAGACACTTTCAAGAATCTTATGCTAGGAACCCGAAAGGGAACACATCCAGTCTTGGTGAAGTTACAAGGGTAGAGTTGGGAAAGCTATTGGAAAATTTCAAAACATATATCTTAGGAGCCATGGGTTCTCAACTAGATGCACTACAAGCTAAAAAGAGGCAAGATGAAGAGCGTTCAACAATGAGTGTTTTCTGTCCTAGGTGTAGAACTAAACATCCTGAATGAGAATGTCCATTGAATAATGTTTCAGTTTGTCACCTTTGTACAGAAGAACATCCGACTGATAATTTTCCATCGTTTCCTGGGTTGCAAGCTGTGTATAAGAGTGGAAACTTTGGTGAATCATCTAGGAGGCCTTGGAAACCTAGAGATAAACCTTCATATAAATATCCATCACAAATTCCACCCTATTACTATCCTTATCAACCTCCTCAACAATGGAATACTTTAGGTTGGAAAAATTGGCCACCGCAGTACCCTCCTTAGAATACCCAATAGCAGCAATGGCCACATGGGTGGAGAGGACAAGCTTATGATCAACCACCTCCTCCTATGCCTAACTATCCTTACCCACCTAATATTCAGCAACTTTTGCTTGGATTTACACCTCCTTCACTACCCCCTATCCCAAATCAACCTCACCATTTCTAGAATATGAATCCTCCAAGACCCACAATATTACCTGCACAACCGATACCAAACCCTAACAACAAACCAAACCAAGCCCTTAATAAAACTGGGTTGTTACCTCTTCCATCATATGCCATTTCGATCGCACCAATACACGAGATTCAACTGCGGTCTGGAAGAGTTCTGCAAGATCCGTCCAAGTCATCATTTGTTATCCAAGAAGAGAACGAAGAATAAAACATACCTAATGAAGTTTTGAATGATGTCATTCTTGAAGATGTGGTTATTTCTAAATCTTCAACACATAACCATCCATATAAAGAAGTAATTACAGGAGAAAAATCACTGCCATATCCGGAGCGTCTAGTAATAG
This sequence comes from Larix kaempferi, assembly GCA_027924585.1. Lineage (NCBI taxonomy): Eukaryota > Viridiplantae > Streptophyta > Pinopsida > Pinales > Pinaceae > Larix > Larix kaempferi. Next base: position 5,235,502 of record BSBM01000802.1, on the reverse strand, counting down.
AAAAACCTGTAACTTATCCAGAGTATGATATCATTAACGAATTGAAAAATATTTGAATCAAAATCCCTTTGTTACAAGCCATTAAGGATATCCAAATCTATAATAAAGTAATAAAGGAACTATGTATTAAAAGACCAGGCAGAAAATAAAAAGACCCTCCGGCGATTCATGTAATAGGTGAAATGTCAGATTGCATAGCAAATCAACCTAGAATCCCAAAGTATTCAAATCCGGGAAACCCTGTGGTGACTTTTATCATCAATAGCACCGCCATAGGGAACACATTGATTGATCTAGAAGATGTTATTAATCTTATGATGACCACAGTCTTAGAAACTCTCAATTTTGGACAATTCCTCCACCCTACCTTGACAATGATAGAATTAACAGATCACACTACGGTTCAACCTACTGGGATCTTAGATGATATCACTGTATTGGTAGCTTCATGGGAATATCCCGTGGAATTTATTGTCATAGAATCAAAAGACCCTTCCAAATGTCACCCCATTATTTTGGGAAGACCTTGGTTGGCCATGGCCAATGCATTTATCGGATGTAGGGATGGAGAGATGATTATCTCTGATGTGTTATCTATAAGAAAACTATCTTTATACCCACCAGCTCAGCCAATAACTGAAAACCTGTTTTGGTTAGATTGTCCTTTTGGGGATGAGAACTTGGAAGGAATTTCCCTTGTTAGTGATTTCTCCCAGGCACTTCAAGAGCAAAATATCGAGAATGTGTTGAATCAATTTATCTCTTCCACAACATGTGTAGACTTTCCTCAATCTTTTTCCCAACTTGGACCAAATATTTGGAGATGAATTCCAAGAAAACATGAGCCTCTTAACATTTACAAGTACACCTTGTGTCTTTGCAATCGAAGAACATCTAGGATCGTATACCATACCATGTGAGGTTAGTACCGACAAATTTCTACATATAAATGCAGGATTAGATGAGAGTCAGCAAAAACAATTACTAAAGGTTCTCAAAAGTCAAACTGGAGCATTTGCATGGGAGTATACCGATATGAAAGGTATACACACAGACACCTGTATCCACCACATTTACACAGACTCGAACATACCTCCTGTTAGGCATCCCCAGAGAAGAATGAATCCATAAAGGGACAACAGTCTAACCTAATGGTGCTACAGAAAAAGACAAATATATTGACAAACTTAATGAAGCATTTGGATTGCTACTCCTCAGTATTTTCGATGATCTACACTTTCATATCACTGGTCTGACCACTCCCAAGGATGTTCGGACAAAGCTAGAATAATTATTTGGGAAAAAGGATAATTTGAGAGGGCATCAATTGGAAAATGAGTTAATCTCTTTGAGCCCGAACAATTTCGATTCTATCAATGAGTTCTTCACAAAGTTCAAGAACTTGGTTATGTAGCTGAATCAATATGGAATTGAGAAAGAAGATAAGCAGCTTATCCTTGCCATCCTTTCGAAACTGGGTGCAGACTACTCTGTGTTTGTATCCACCTTTCAATCAGAAAAAATCTCCATTCCAAACTGGAAAATTACCTCCCTAGATGCGTTCATCCATTTTCTTTCCAAAGAGCAAGACAAATTGGTGAAAATGGGAGTGATAAAACCAAAATTGGATCAATCCCTTGCTGCAAAAGAAGGGAAGAATGCGAATGGAAAAGGGAAGCAGAAGGGAAAGGAAAATAAATCCTATGATTATAAGTCAAGAGAGAATCCCAAACAGTTTGAAGGGACTTCAAATCCTAAGATTGGCAAGCAAAAATAGAAGGAGAAGACTAAATGTCCATATCGCAACAGAGGCTTCCATCCTGAAAGTGCTTGCATGAAGAAGACAATTGATCTAATGGATCAACTTCTTGAGAAAAACAATCTTCCAGTACCTGCAAATGCTAGAAGAAAGGAAGTTGATTCTAAAGATGAGGACAAAGAGAGGTGTCATGCACTCATGGCAGGCACTTCGAATGACTCCTCCTTCATCATAGATTATGCAGCATCCAGGAACATGGCTACCTGTAAGGATCTATTCTCTAAATTAGAACCTACTGTGGGGCCTTCTATTCTGATGGGAAACGATTATGAAGTCTCTTCTGAAGGAATTAGAAGGATCAATCTAGATCATGGGTACTTCAATGATGTACTCTATGTTCCTACTCTTGCAGCTAAGATCCTTTATTTTTACCAAATGACCCATAGAGGAGTTCCAAAGAAGGTCACCTTTACTCCTAATGAGGTTGAAATATCAGAGATATCATCTGGAAAGATCGTTGCACAAGGTACTGCAGACCACCATTAGAAACTCTTTGAGTTTTCTCCCTTCTTACCTTACTCAAAACAAAGTGCACTTCTTACTCATGCGAATGAAGTGAACATACTTTGGCATGAGAGGTTTGGGAACCTCAAATACAAGTACTTGCAAGAACTGCACAATCAGAACATGGTTGAAGGGCTTCCGAACATCAGATTTGCTAAAGGCACCTGTAAAGGTTGCTTGATTGGTAAGCATCCGTAGCATAAGTTTGAGAAAGGAAAGGCTAAGAGAGCCTCATCACCTCTTGAGTTGATCCACAGTGACATATTAGGACCTCTTCCTCACCCATCTTTGAAGAATTCAAGATATATCTTAACTTTCATAGATGGTTATTCTAGATTCAGTTGGGTGTATTTTCTTAAGTTGAAATCGGAATTTTTTGGGTACTTCAAGTTCTTTAAATATTTTGTAGAAAATTTCTCCGAGAAGAAGATCAAGGTCCTTCGTACTAATAATGGAGGAGAGTATGTAAAGAATGAATTTTAGTGTTTTTGTGCAGTGAAGGTATAGCTATGCAACACACTATTCCTTACACACCACAACATAATGGTGTAGCAGAGAGAAAGAATAGAACCTTGAAAGAAATGGCAACCTGTATGCTCGAATATAAAGGATTGTCTCCTAAACTTTAGGCAGAAGCTATTAATTGTGCTGCTTACCTCCATAATAGAGTTCCTCACAAAGGGATACAAGGTAAAAATCCTTTCAAAGCATGGATGTGATACAAACTAGATGCATCTCATCCGAGAGTCTTTGGATCCAAGGCTTGGGAAAGGATTGCATCAAAGAAAAGGAGATATTTAGAGCCACAGAGTAAAGAGTGTATACTTGTTGGTTATGCAGTCAGTGCAAAGGCCTACAAATTCTAGATCTATCCACCATGCATACATTTATTGAGAGAAGTGTACATTTTGAGGAGTGTCCACTGCATCATGCTCATCATATTGATGAAGACAGCTTACCAACTACACCTACACAAATTATTGAACAAGATAGCGAAGCTTACTCTCATGAAAGTTCAGATTCTGACCATGAAAGTGAAGATGAACGAATGCTATATCCAGATCCACAAGAATCTGAAGATCCAACTCCTCTTTCAATATGGGATTCCATAACTCTTGATTCTTCCGGTGATCTTGTTGGAGATCCAGAAGATCCAAGGAGAACTAGATCCGATTTTCAAAATGCAAGGTTTTCACTTTCTCACATAGATCCATTTCTTGCTGATAGATGTTTTCTTATGATTGGATCAGATCCAAAAAATTTCTTTGAGACCTCCCAAGATCCGAGATGGATAGCATCTATGGATGAAGAGTATCAATCTCTTCAAAGAAATGAGACTTCAGAGCTTATTTCTCTTCCTCCTGGTAGGAAGCTTGTTCAGTGCAAGTCGGTATACAGAACAAATATGGATTCAGATGGAGTCACAAGAAAGTACAAGGATCACTTGGTTGCTAAAGGTTTCTCCCAAGTTCATGGGATTGAATATTCAAAGACATTCACTCCTGTTGCAAAGATGGATTCCATCCATGTTTTTCTAGCTCTTGCTGCATCTAAGCACTGGAAAGTGCATCACATGAATGTCAAGAGTGCCTTTCTTCATGGAGATCTAGAGGAGGAGATCTACATGAAGCAAATTGAAGTATACCCTGATGATCCTTCACTATTGTGCAGATTGAGGAAGTCCTTGTATGGGCTCATGCAGGATCCCCGATCATGGTATGCTAAGATGGACTCCTTCTTATTGTCACAAGATTTTCAAAGATGCAAATCTGATTCGAATGTCTACATGAGACATGATGGTAACTCTCTACTCCTTATTGTTCTTTATGTTGATGATTTTCTGATTACATGGAGTCTCTCTTCATGTCTTATATCTATCAAAACATATTTGCACAACTCCTTCTCTATGTCAGATCTAGGACTGCTAAAGTAGTTTCTTGGTCTTGAGGTCTCTTAGAGTGACTCAGGAATCAAGGTTGCACATTCCAAGTATGCATCACATCTACTTGACAAGTTTCATATGATGGAATGAAAACCAACAATATTTCCTTTTCTTTTAGGGATCATCCTTGATGATGGTTCTTCTACACTTTTGGTGGATAGTACTTTGTATTAGCAGTTGATTGGGAGTCTTTTGTTTCTTACACATACTCGCCCTGATCTATCCTATGTGGTCAGTGTTGTCTCTAGATACATGTAGGAGCCTCATGAGATTCTTTGGAAGGAAACAAAGAGGATCAAAGACATATGGTCTTCACTATGCAGTTGGGTCTCCATTGAACCTAGTTGGGTATACAGATTCAAATGGGGATGGAGACAACTCATATCGGAAGTCTACACCGAGTTTTGTTTTCATGATTGGATCTGGCCTTATCTATTGGTCGAGCAAAAAGCATACTACTTTAGCTCTTTCTTTAGCTGAGTCCGAGTACAGAGGTGCAGTGAATGCAACCACACTGTGCATTTGGTTGCAGGGCATCTTATCAGAGTTTAGGATTCGCTATAGTACTCCACCAGTCATCCATTGTGACGATCAGAGTGCTACCAGGATTTCTACAGATCCGGTTCTGAGACAAAGAACCAAACATATTGAGACACACATGCATTACATCCGAGGATTGGTGCATGATCGTACCATCACACTGCTCTATTGTCCTATAGAAGAGAAGATTTCAGATATTTTCACCAAGTCTTTTTCAGTGAAGAAGTTCACTTACCTCCAATCCCTTCTTGGAGTGAGTGATACCTTGGTTGATTAGCTTTTTCTACAATCTATCTTGAGGGGGGTTTTTCTTCCCACTGGGTTTTCCCTTTTCCTCACATTTTATTTAGATTGTTGTACAGGGTGACCTTTGTTCTCAGTAACCAGGGCCCTATTTTTTCAGTTATATTTCCTCATAGTCTAGCTTACGGGGGGTGTTGGAATATTCTCACCATCACATGTTGGATTTGCATGCAATGCATGCATTCTGCATGCATGCATGCATCCAGTCAACAACAATGGAGTATCCTAGAACCTAGTCCCTAGTTTAGCCCCCCTAGAGCTTGTTTTTAGTCATCAATAGCCCTCCTACCTACCTAGTGCGCATTGTTTTCATCATTTGGATTACTAATGCACCCTACTACACATTTCTAGGACCTCATCAGCCAACTCATGCATTGATTTCTCAGTTAATTGACTGTAGCTCCCAGTTGACTGTATTGGAGTGTAAAGGGACTCCACTGTGAAAATCCTCACAGCATATCTAAGAGATGATGTATACCTCACAAGAGAATAGTGGATTAAGCAAGAAAATAGAAGAAGAGTGATACATGCAGTATAATGAGCAACAGAATAATATGGTACAGTAGAACTCAGATAGAAGCAATAATACTTCACACACACTTAATTATTAATCACAAATGGACATATAAATAATACAATGCATGAGGAATTCGAATGCCTAAGGTGGCAATTCGAATTAGCCTTCATGGAGTGATCAAAGGATCACTGGAGTGTCATCGGAGCACAACTAGGTGTCCTCATGATCATCGGAGCGCAACTGGAATTCTTCATCATCATCAGTGGAGTCATCAATGCTCAAGTAACTGTCAAGCATCAGTCAAACTAACTCTAGTAGGTGTAACTGAGTGTAACTCAATGTAACTGAGTGTAACTCAATGTAACTGAGTGTAACTGAGTGTAACTAAGTGTAACTGAGTGTAACTGAGTGTAACTGAGTGACAACTGGACTGGTAGGTGAAGGAGGGCGAGTTGCTCCCTAAAATCAAGGAAGAAGGGCGCATTAAGCAACTGGAGGGCTAAAAATGAATAGTGAGAAGCTCCTGGGGGCTGGCTAACTGAGGGCTAGGTGCTAGACAGATGACTGGGATGCATGCAAAATGCATGCAAACCCTAGAATGCATGCAAACCCTAAAAAGGTGCATGCAGGAACTGAAAATGTAAATGATCAAAATACTGGTGGGACTAGGATGGAGTATAGGAATATCCTAACACCCCCCCTTAATCCATCCTGGGCCCTGGTAACTAAGACCAAAGGTCACCCAATACAATGAATAATAACAATCAATAAACCAAGGAAGTGGGAAAATTTCATGGGAAACATACCCCCTCCTCAAAAAATAGACTGTAAGGCACACATAAAAAGTAAAAGCTCCAAACTCAAGCATGTGTGATGCTTGGTCATATGTCTGGAGGTATCTTCTTCTTGGGAAGAAGTGGATCATGCTCAAAAAGCATGTGCTTGTACTTGCTCTTCAGATCGAATGTGATGAGAACAAATCCAACAGTATTAGAACGATCCTTGAACCTGTGATTCGAATCAGTTGAGGTAGGATCAAATTTTTGAATGTGCATATAGTCCTTTGTCTTCTCCTTCGAACCACCATGGGTGAGATTATGCCAAAAAGAACTATTACATGTTTGCTTGAAATCATAATCAGATTTAAGACTTTCAAAACAGTTTCTTGAGATCTCCTTTGAACCAGCAAGGGTGAGATCAAAACTATCATATGCATGAGAAATTATCTCAAGCGGGTGGCAATGGCCATATTCTTCAATAACCTTCTGAAAGCATGTGCTAATGATCATATAGTAGTAAATAAGAGATGTTTGTTGAAGAGGAGCGAATGCATTACCTCCAATAGCTGATGTTACCTCTGAAATAATCATGTGATCATGATGCAAACCAACAAACTCTGGTGCAAGAGAGGATTTAGGACCTTCTACAATATCTAGAGTGTGAACTGGCACAGAAAGAGAAGAAAGTTTGAGCATGAGCGGAGAATCTGCAAGTTCTTTGTCAACAACTTCAATATGAGATGATACTGGTTCATGATCTGAGAGATCATCAAGGGGAGCGAATGCAACATGATCTGAGAGACCATCAGGAGGAGCGAATGCATCATGATCTGAGAGACCATCAAGTGGAGCGAATGCATCAACTTGCTTGCTTTTGAAGGGATTTGGACCAAATCCATCATTCTTTTTGCCGAATCTTTCATCCAGATGAGCCCATAACTCTTTTGGAGTTTCAATATCAAAGATGGTTGGGTACAATATGTAATCAGTCATAGTAAGCTTCATTCTTCCAATGTGCATGTCACCTTTATTCAACCATTTAATCTTCTTTGTAGAGGATTCGAACTCTCTTTCAAAATAGCAATCAAAGAGATCATGGCTCTTCAAATATGCTATCATTCTTGGTTTCCATTCATCATAGTTGAATGGAGAAAGAGGAGTAATTTCTTCTAAATTCATTGAAGTTGTAGAAGACCTACAAAAACAATATGGAATAACTGCAACTGCTACTGCTGCAAAAATGCAGAAATTGCTGCAACTGCTGAACTCGAAATCTTGGTAATAACCTGCAAAAAACTCTCAAGAATGGAGATAAACAATACTCTCAACATGCTCCGATACCATGTGAAAATCCTCACAGCAGATCTAAGAGATGATGTATACCTCACAAGAGAATAGTGGATTAAGCAAGAAAATAGAAGAAGAGTGATACATGCAGTATAATGAGCAACAAAATAATATGGTACAGTAGAACTCAGATAGAAGCAATAATAATTCACACACACTTAACTATTAATCACAAATGGACATATAAATAATACAATGCATGAGGAATTCGAATGCCTAAGGTGGCAATTCGAATTAGCCTTCATGGAGTGATCAAAGGATCACTGGAATGTCATCGGAGCACAACTAGGTGTCCTCATGATCATCGGAGCGCAACTGGAAGTCTTCATCATCATCAGTGGAGTCATCAATGCTCAAGTAACTGTCAACCATCAGTCAAACTAACTCTAGTAGGTGTAACTAAGTGTAACTCAATGTAACTGAGTGTAACTCAATGTAACTGAGTGTAACTGAATGTAACTGAGTGTAACTGAGTGTAACTGAGTGACAACTGGACTGGTAGGTGAAGGAGGGCGAGTTGCTCCCTAAAATCAAGGAAGAAGGGCGCATTAAGCAACTGGAGGGCTAAAACTGAATAGTGAGAAGCTCCTGGGGGTTGGCTAACTGAGGGCTAGGTGCTAGACAGATGACTGGGATGCATGCAAAATGCATGCAAACCCTAGAATGCATGCAAACCCTAAAAAGGTGCATGCATGACTGAAAATGTAAATGATCAAAATACTGGTGGGACTAGGATGGAGTATAGGAATATCCTAACATCCACTTGACTACTGACAGTTAGTCATGCGCCCTTTGGAATCTCCTTCCCTATTTCAGTGCTCACATGGTTCAGTTAGGCTCAGTTCTACCTCAGTTGACTATTTATTCACCATCGGTGGTCATTGAGCTTGATTGGGAGATGGTTCCAATGCTGACTAAGCCATGACTGGAGGAGAATTCGAATCACCTTTGTAGATATCGAATTCATTCTATTGTATTGAAATATTTTTTCCAGCTTACAACTGATGAATGTATTATCATTATTTTCTCATATTTTTTGAGTTTCATGAGTGAATTTGTTCATCCTTCTAAATTCTTCTCTACAATTGACTGAGTGAAATTGTGAGGTTTGTTCAAGCTTAGTGATCTATCCCTATGGAATTTCACAAGAGTTTCAAATCTTATATAAATTTGAATTTGTTACAATCGATAATGTTGTTGGGTTTATAAAGTTTAGTTAAAAATCTACCTAGTATGCATATGTCATGACTTGTTCAACAAAGCACTATATTCCAAATGAAACAAATTTCACCAATACAAAATATTCAAAATCGAAATGTAAGTGTCATTACTCTTGTTAATGTTAAAATTAAGATGTAAGTGACATTACTATTATTTGTGTTAAAATTACAAAAAAATTGAAATTGAAAAAAATAATAAAAATCTAAAATCAATCTCATATATATATATAATATAAAATAATTTAATATGTTTTATATTTCATTTTATATACATTTAACCTACATCTATATATGACATTTCAAATAATAAGATTTCAGTAATTTGCACATTACCTTCAGTTTTATTTTCATATATGCTTAGAACTCACCTGGGACCCACAAGCATGCTACTGCTTTGGCCTCAAATATGCTATTCAAGATTATATGCGCATACTATTTTCCTCCAACAATAATATTACCAGTTACTCACTCACCTTATCTAGATTCAATGAAACCATCTATTTTACCTGAGTGGTGAGCTATTTATGTTCACATAATTCTATATGCAGATATATGTTTTCATATTTTGGTATGGCTTAATTAAAAAAAATACATCTAATCAACCCAAAGTACAAGTAAATATTGAAGAAACAAAGGGAGTAATGACCTCCTATGTGCAACATTTCTAGAGAAATGGTTTCCAATGCTCGAAAACAAAAACAACCGTAGAAAACGTCATTTTCCGTTAGGTTCACATCTCTTTTCTTGTTTTTTTCTAGAAACGGAATTTGTCATCACATTTCTAGAAACAAATATTTGGAGCATGAAAAACAATGATTGCAACCTCAAAGGATTCACTGAATTGTTGTGGTGGATTTGTGTTCTTTAACAACACATTTTATTATGGTTGGTTTCCACATCTATAACACCATGATAATATAAAGAAAAAAATTGCTCGCAATTTGATTCAATAAGAAATCAAAGAAGTGATGATACCATGTTTTTGTTTGAATGCGGTCTTGGTCTTTCTTCTGTGTATTTTTAGTTCACAAAATCAACTCAACAGTCAGAAACATATTAGATTTGTGTTTTTCCAAAGTCGATGTCCGTGTGAAGTATTTGTGTTTTTCCAAAGTCAATCTCTGTGTCTCATTCACATGAATCTTGAGTGTATCAATCATTGGGATGGATGATTGAGATTGAGTTGAGGCTATGGAGAGACAAAATATCTCACTATACAGCTTTGCCCTATCTTCAATTCAAAACTTGTATCTTGCATTCACCATCAATCAACTCATATTTTGTAATTCAAATACTTCATGGAACACTACCAAAGAGAATCAATAACTCACCTTACATGGCTTTCTAACATGGAACTAACATGTCCCTTAAGACTAAATAATATCTAATACCATGTTAAAATATGTACAAGAAAAATGAGATGACATAAAAGTCTCACTAGCCAAGTCTTACTTCCTTAATATTCACATAAAAGCTACAAATATATAATACAATGGGTAATGCCACTTCATAGAGATATTTTCTCTAGATCCCATTATGCATGGTGATTAGGCTAGGAAATATTAACAAACTCACTTAGGCATCATTTAAGGATAAATCATTATTATCCTAAATGAATAATATAATTAAAGGTGACATATTGAAGACCTTGTAATTGCTACTTTAGGTAAACCATAGGCTAATAGATTGCTATCAAGTTGTTTGTTATAAAATAATAGAAGTCAATAAATTGTGTTTGATGTGAATGTCTTACTTTTTCTTGCAGCTCTAGTGAGGAACAAATGGATTAGTGTGTTGGGGTTGGCTTTTGTCTTCATAATGATTTTTTTTTATTGACTATTGTTCATTGTTCAATTTTTTCCTAATGTTGTAGTAGTCATTTGTATTCAAAACAAATGGTTGTTTAGCTGTCATTGGGATACTAACATACTGATTTAAACTTGGTCTAGACATTATCTTGTGTATTAGATCACTGTGTATGTCATATTTTCCACGGTTGGAAATGTCTGGATCTTCATTTGAAGAGACTTCAATGTCAAAAGTTTGTTATGATCTAGTTGTAATTGTTGCAGATGCTATGTCAATGTTGCACCATTTTCTTCTTATTTGAGCCACAAACTTGGATTCAATGAGATCTATTTTCTCTTTTCGTGATAAATATGCTTATGACCAAGTATTCAATTTATTTTTAGAACATTTTCATTTCTATATATGGTACATATAACATCCTTTTTTATTTTAAAAAATATGGGTGTTTATGCTCATTATATTGAATCAAACGTATAATGCATAGTTTCTTTCTTTTCTTTAGATTTGATTTTGAGCATGAATACAAAGAAACAAACTCTACAAACCAAATATATTCACATTCAAATGGCCTTGCAATGTACTTTCAACATTAGAATTGCACATGAGTCTTCATAATCATCTGGCCCATAAATTAGCAATGTTAGTTTCTTTAAAATAAATGTTTGACTATCAAATGGGACTATGTTAACGAATATCTTTGGCCTAGAGCTAGAATGCAATGGTACTGAGAGGAAAATAAAGACAACTTGTCAACTAGACATTTGTTACATGTTAAGAAGTGCATTACCAATTTTACAAATAATTTGCATTTTGTTGTCAATGCTACAAATACATTCATCTCTAATTTTCTTAAATGCACTTGTCATACTGGAATCCATCTTTGTGATGTATGAGCTATACTATGTTGCCACAACATAAACATTTATGAATTATACATCTACATTTGAATTCCATAGCTATAGATTCTTTTTTAGCAAAAACACTTATCCATATGTCTAATGAATGTTTCTTTAATAATATAAAAGGAACATGAAGGAGTAGAATGCAATAAGCGATTTACCTTTTCTTGAACTCCTCTTCGCTTAGCCTCCAACAACGACCTCTCCAATCTAGCAACAATAAAAAATCCAACAACTACCTTTTTCATTCAATGATCAATCATTCAATGCTCATTCAATTTGATTTGCAACGGCATGGGAAAACATGTTGCATCCAATGTATCATATATGGGTCCAACTTCATGTCATAAGATTAGTGCATTAAAATATGGAAATCAAGGAACTAAGAAAAACTTCTTGAATGAACCATGTATCATATCTGCAGGTTATCATGGTCATAGATGGCAATTATTTTGCATATTTACTATCCATTCGTCGAAATAGTTATAACATGGAACCTTGTAAGCATCATGATCATCGCAAATTATCATATGAATTTTACACATGTAGTGTGCATCACCATATGTGTCCCTTTTATGTGTGAATATACTAGCATATGTATCCTCATATTGCCACCCGGCTATACTTCTCAAATTTTGAGTGATAAGGAAAAATATGTTGTAAAAATGGCCCAAGACTCCTTAAATTGTATGTCTAGGATATTCTCATGATGGAGAAATGTTGAAGGACAAGTTTAAAATCAATGTGAGCATGACACGGAGCATTGTTTTCTGTTTGGAAATTGCTTTCTATGAAAAGTTAAACATTTGTGTTATGTATATTTGTAAATTAAAGAAGAAGTTGAAACATGTAAATCACAATTGTTTGAAGAAGCAACCATGTTTATGAAAGTGATGAGAAAACGAATCACTCAGTAAATGTGTGGATCCTTCACTATAGAGTTTAGTAGTTGTTAACTCCATTTCAGTAAATGTGTGGATCCTTCTCTGCAGATTTTATTGGAGTTCCACTAGTTTTTTGGTGGTTATAATACTTTGAGAAGAGAAAGAGAATTATGTTTATTAAAAATATAATGAAATTACTCTTGAGGGAGTGGGGGGTTTTAGGAGTGAAGTTCGTAGGAAAATAAAGGTTTTTTTTTTCCATTTGTTTTTTTTTTTTTAATTTTAGTTGGGGAATGATTTAGAGGGGAAGGAATGAGTCTAGTTGAGGGACTTATTTGGTTTTTGTATTGTGTATAAAATAATAAATGACTAGAAAAAAGAAGAGTATTGTATGTGTAGATCTTTGTATTCCAATTTTTAGTAGTCAAAGTGTTTATTGAGTTTACAAGTGTGTGTTAATTGCAACTTTGTGTAGATCGTTATTGTATCGGGTAGAGGTTCCTGCATCATTTTGGTATTAGAGAAACACTAAACATGGACAAGAGGGTAATCCATTTGAAGTGGGGAAGGAGAGGCAAGAGGAATGTTGAATTAAGACAGAACAAGGGGGGGGGGAATTTCTTAGGAGGTTAGTATCAATTGAATCTAGATTCTAGATATATGAGTCACAGAATGAACAAGAGTATGCAACTGCCCCAATTGGAGCAATGGAATCCCATGGAAATATTGATAGAAGCGATTCCAAAAAGGGACCAAATTTAAGGCCAAGGTTTCATACTTCAAGAGTAACCTAAACCTTGATTTGCTAATGGATTGGTTGCAAGATTAGAAAAGTATTTTGACCTAGAGAACCTATATGAAGAGGACCCAAGGAGGGTGAAGTTTGAAGCGATGAGGATCATGAAATCACACACTGTCGTATGGTGGGATAACCTTCAAAATACCTGGAAGAAATAAGGTAAAGAAAATATTATGTTATGGCCCAGATGCTAAAAGAGTTGAAGGTCAATTTCTTACCTTTGGATTACCTGCAAACTATGTTCAAACAATTCTAGAACTTGAGGAAAAAGGAATTGTCCATTCTGGAGTACACTGATTTGTTTATGAAGTTGAATATAAGAGAAAACTTTCAATAAGATAGTGAATAGTCCACTGTTATATATGTTAATGGGCTATGGTTCCAACTCCAATATGATTTGGATTTAGTCAAGTTGTGCTAAGTGGATGAAGCATATCAATATGCTTTGTAAATGCTAAAGAAAATTTGACGTGGATTAAGGGTAATACAATGAGTAGGAAGAATGACAACACATTTTGTGGAGGAATATATTCAACACCTAACAATGTTAATTTTTCAGAATTTACTTCAATCTGATCTAGGATCTTAACTGAGAGAACAACATGTACAACATATCTATAGCATATAAATCATGGACACAATAATGCAAGCACACAAGAGACACAGAGTTTACTTGGGGAAAACCATAAAGGTGAAAAACCCCAATAAATTCCTCAGAGATAGATAGAGCAATGATACAACCCAAGCATAAGAGATAGACATCTCCTAGCAGCAGCTTCTCCTCCTCCACAAATGCGCCACTCTCCCGAGAGTGTGTGAGAGAATAGAATGATGAAATAGATTGCCTCCCGCACTCTATTTATACTTGACTTGACTTGCCTAATAACCTTTACTAGGTTAGCCTTAACTTAACCACATAACATAATGCTGACTGGGCCGACACCCAATAGGGTGGTCTAATAACCCTTTGAACCACATGGCCAACCCCCAATAGGGTGGTCTAATAACCCTTCAACCCACATGACTTATACAGGGCTGACCCCAACAAAGTGGTCTAATAACCCATCAAGTATAAGTTACGACACTTACAATATAAATGACGACACTTCTGTATAGAGGAATAATAACATCTCTATAGGAATACAAACACTTCCGTATAGAGGAATAATACCATCTCTATAGGAGTACAATATACATATATGAAATACATTTCGAAGTTACATATACATCAACACTCCCTCTTAACTAGGAAGGTATTTCTCGACACAGGTCTTCTAGCACAAGTCTTCTTCTCTTGATCATCGTCACTGGATTATCATCATCGAGTCATCGTCATCATCACTGCTGCTACTATCTCAATCAATCTCTGAATCTACTCATCATAGGAAGTTCTACAGAGCCAGTCCTTTTTCATATTGGATGTAGGCCCACCACCTGCAGGTCTTCATCATCACTGGCCATACTGTGGAATCCTTAGGACTTATTACGTGCATCACAAAACCTTAAAAGAGTCTCTTGACTAGCAAGAACCCTAAAGAGCATCTGAGGCCTTTTTCATCCTATCCAGATCTCCAGGATTTATTACATGTGACTATCACAAAACCTTAAAAGAGTGTCCCAGGAACGTTTATGTGCATAGCACAACCAGCAAGAACTCTAAAGAGCATCCCAGGAACATTTATGTGCCTAAGCATGACCGACAATATATCCAGGACTGATTACATGTGACCTCTGCTACAAACCCTCGAAAGAGAATCCCAGGACTTATTACGGGCACACACCCAACCTATCGGATCTCTCAGGTCTTACATGTAGCATCCCACCACAAACCCTCGAAAGAGCATCCCAGGACTTATTATGGGCACACAACCCAACCTATCGGATCTCCTAGGTCTTACATGTGGCCCACTATCACAAACCCTTGAAAGAGCATCCCAGGACTTATTACGGGCACACAGCCCAACCTATCAAATATCCTAGGTCTTACATGTGATACACAGTGCCAATCCTTTTTCATACTAGATGTGACCTAGAACAAATCTAGGATTTCCTTTGCACAACCTGTCCACGACCACAGAGTATCAACCTAATACTCACCATACATCATCCTGATGTACACATGATCATCCTGATCATCATCATTGCATCGTCTTGATGCAAGTCATATGGAGAAACATCCTAAATCTTGTCATCCATGATCATCCTGATCATACAATGCATCTACTTGATGCATACCAAGTATCTACCTGATACATATCACCATACATGATCCACCTGATCACACAATGTATCCACCTGATACATACATAGATACATGATCCACACAATGTATCCACCTAATATATATCAACATACATGATCTACCTGATCATACACAGTATCCACCTGATATAGATACATGGTCCAAGCATCCAACATGATGCATATATACATATACATATAAATGATCCAACTGATCATATCCAGCATCCAACATGATGCGGACATACATATAAATGACCCAACTGATCATATCCAGCATCATCCTGATGCATATACAAAGCAGTAACTGGAGTATTGTCCTTATACTCATCATCCAACGCTTACATCCACAGCCATGTGAAGGATCCCCCTTCCACCATGCTAGGAATGGCTACAACAAATGTCTCCATCACTTCTTCCTTGAAGTGTCATCGATCTGAAGCACACTAAGCCTCTCTCTGAAGTACTCGAACTTCACTCTGGCTAGTGGCTTCATCAATACATCTACAATTTGTTCATCTGTCGCAACATACAAGAGCTTCACTACTTTTTTCTGCACCATATCCATGATATAGTGATATTTTATCTCTATGTGTTTTGACCTGTCATGGAACATCGGGTTCTCAGACAGCTTCACACAACTCTGGTTGTCACAAAATATACCAGTAGCCTCCAGCGGTAGATCAAATAACTCAGACATCAGCTTTTGAATCCATACTGCCTCACAACTAGTCGAGCAAGCTGCAACATGCTCTGCTTCGGCTGTACTCAGTGCTACACAGGACTGCTTCCTTCTAAACCAAGAGATCACACCTGATCCCATACTGAAGCAGCACCCAGAAGTGCTCTTCCTATCTGCATCACTGCTTGCCCAATCTGAATCAACATAACCTTGTAGGTTAAACTTTTGATTCGCATCATACTTGAGCCCATAATCAACTGTACCCTTCAGGTACCTCAAAATACCTCA
Source organism: Larix kaempferi (assembly GCA_027924585.1). NCBI lineage: Eukaryota > Viridiplantae > Streptophyta > Pinopsida > Pinales > Pinaceae > Larix > Larix kaempferi. The sequence continues at coordinate 5,218,929 of BSBM01000802.1, read as the reverse complement.
GAATATGCTTTACAACAACCAGGTGAACACTCCTCGTATCCGTTAAGAACTGGCTCAATGTGTTCACCACAAAGAAAATATCTGGTCTCGTGTTCATCAGGTACATCAAGGACCCAATCATCTGATGATACCTAGTGATATCAACCGGCTCAAATGAAGCATCACACAGAAGCTTCAGGTTTGATTCCATAGGTGTGGCCATGGCCTTGCAGTCCATCATCCCGAACCTCTTCAGGATCTTCATACTTTCCTTGTCCAAGGAAGATTCCATCTGCACTCTGCCACACCTCCATTCCTAGAAAATAGTGCATCATCCATAAGTTCTTCATCTCGAACTCGACAACAAGTTTCCATTGCATGTCGAAAATCAATCTATCTTCACCTGTAATAAATAGGTCATCCATATACAAAAGTAGTATCATTGGATTGCCTTCCCCAACCTTGTAGTAAAGGTTGGAATCTGCTTTACTCTTAGTAAAGCCCAAACTGGATAGAAAGCTGTCTATCCTACCATACCAAGTTTTGCACATGTATGACTCCCTGTCATGTGTCTCAGAACTAGGTGGCTACTCCACATACACTTCTTCTTCAACTACACCATTCAAGAAGGCTGTCTTGAAATCCATCTGGTGTATCTTCCATTTCATCACTGCAGCCAGAGCAAGTACAGATCTAATGGAAGTGTATCTGGCTACAAGAGCAAAAGTCTCTATGCTACCACCTGCAGCATGCTTGATCTTGTAGATCCTCTTGGAAGTCACTACAGACTCCCCTTCAGGTCTTGGGACTGTATCCCAAACATCTTCATGATCGACTGGTACTCCTCAATCATGGCATTCTTCCCAGATCCTGGGAACTTGAATATCTTCAATATTTTCAATAGATAACTTTGTTGCTGAACAAATGTTGTAGTCCTTATTTTGTAGGTGATGGTATACGATCTTTCCTACACAACAAGTTAAATTGCATGATTATAAAACATCTCATAGTTTTCAGAACAAATTCTTACACATAAAGAAATATGTCATACAGTCATGCAATTATCTTAGCCAATGCTTCAATACAACATTTATCCATATCCCGTAACTTTCTAGATGCCTTCCAATCTCTACCAGAACATTGTTAAGAGTGTGCACAATTCCCAACATGTCAGTAGAGAGGTTTCATTCTAGATAAGTAGCAATGGAATGTTGTACAGTGTCATAGGCCACTTACCCATGTATATTAGTAGTATACTATTCATCAATGCAACTATTCTAATATGCATAATACACAACCTAATTCTAGGAACATGAGTATATACTTTATTGAACAGTATTAAACAATAAAATATGCAAGGAATGATAATTCAAATACTTATCTTTGTTTGTTTGTTGGGTTGACTCCCTCTTAGTCTTTGCTTCTTTTCTGCAACTCCATTCTGATGTGGATTGTGAGAAGTGGTCAACTCCCTCTGAATATCTGCATCCTTGCAGAAACTACTGGAGTGTGCTCCTTCTTGATCTTTGCTTCCTTGCAAGAACAACTGGAGTGTGCTCCCTCTTGATCTTTGCTTCCTTGCAGGAACAACTGGAGTGTGCTCCCTCTTGATCTTTGCTTCCTGGATTACCTATCCTTGAAATTATATCCATCACTATGCATGCTTATTAGTATCATCATTGTGTTATCCTCGAGGTCTCATACATAATCACACATTCATTAGTATAATCTTAATATTATCAAAACACAATAATCTTAAACATGTATAGTCATGATCATTTCAAACACAGATAATAAACATTAGTATTCAAGGTTTCAGGGAAGTCTTCTTTTACTCATGCATATTCTTATTTGAGCATAGGACTCTTATGGTTAGTTTAATCATCAATCAAGATAAGAGACATAAAATGCATAAACCCTTGATTACTTACATTTCTAACTTTATGAATAAACATAACCAATCATACCAAGTATACTTATATAAGGGATCCTAACACAAGGTAGGATTCTAACTTGATATAGGAAAAACATACCTAGATTGGTATGTTAGCTAGTTATGTCTAACATACCAACATGACGTATTCTTGTTCTCTTCAATGACTTGTGCTAGTAACCTGCATATCTCATAGGTTAACCATTATAGAACCAAGTTATACATACCTCGCAAATAGATCTTCTAAGTGATTCATGACATTGGATGAATCTTTGTCCTCATGTCATCATGATCATATGTTCTTGAACTAGAACATGATTTGTCTTTCTTGGTGTACCTTTCATGTTAGCGGACAACATAAACCTCATACACCACCACAATGCATTAGTACAATCATAAGCGTCAACACCATAATCAATGAATATCTTCTATCATGCATTCATAATTTTATTAAGGTGATACGACAAGTCTAAATTTAATCAAGATTGTACTAACCGTAATGACATGAATACAAACATACCATAGACTTAATCATGAACAAATATCGAAACATACTTGGATGATTCATACCTGTCGAGATTGCTTGTAATCTTCTTATGTAAGGCCTTAGCCTCATCTCCCTCTGAAACAGGAACTTCTTCACTTATGCAGGTGACCAATCCATTCTCTTCTAGGATTAACCCAATCCACTTGATTTGTAGGAACTGGATCTCTAGATTTCGATTTTGATGAGTGGCATTCAGCTGTAGCCTCCGATTACAAAAATTCCAACTTTCTTCGAAACCCTAAATTCCGGAAGCCATGAATGAAGGTGCTAAAAAATAATTCTATTTTGACATAAATATGTACCTGATTGTTTCTGGTGTAACTCCGAACTTTTCAATCCACAGGGTCTGAAAATTTTTCCTGTGATAGCTCAACCTGTCATCTTTCCAACCCCATAGGTCTGACCTCAAATGGATTCTCTGAGAGAGAGTTATGCCAAGTGTCACAACATGACCTGTTTATGGGATAAAATAGGAGAGCAAACTTGTACGACATGCCACGTGTCATTGGTTCAGTTTCGGACTCTGAAAAAGCTACCTGAGAAAGTACAGTCCATGCACTACCTGTCACTTTTTATGAAAGTTCTACGATGACTGGTTTTTGTTATATCAAGCCCTAGCTTCTCAAGTGCAACAAGTGTCATACATGCCATACCATGCCTTCTTTCAGGCTAGCTCTGATACCATGTTAATTTTTCAGAATTTACTTCAGTCTGATCTAGGATCTTAACTGAGAGAACTACATGAACAACATATCTACAGCATATCAATCATGGACAAAATAATGCAAGCACACAAGAGACACAGAGTTTACTTGGGGAAAACCATAAAGGTGAAAAACCCCAATAACTTCCTCAGAGATAGATAGAGCAATGATACAACCCAAGCATAAGAGATAGACATCTCCTAGCAGCAGCTTCTCCTCCTCCACAAGTGTGCCACTCTCCCAAGAGTGTGTGAGAGAATAGAATGATGAGATAGAGTGCCTCCCGCACTCTATTTATACTTGACTTGACTTTCCTAATAACCTTTACTAGGACGGCCTTAACTTAACCACATAACATAATGCTGACTGGGCCAAAACCCAATAGGGTGGTCTAATAACCCTTTGACCCACATGGCCGACCTCCAATAGGGTGGTCTAATAACCCTTCGACCCACATGACTTATACAGGGACGACCCCAACAAGGTGGTCTAATAACCCATCAAGTATAATTTACGACACTTACAATATAAATGACGACACTTAGGTATAGAGGAATAATAACATCTCTATAGGAATACAAACACTTCCGTATAGAGGAATAATACCATCTCTATAGGAGTACAATATACATATATGAAATACATTCCGAAGTTACATATACATCAACAGACAAGAATGAAGGGAGAGGAGATAACTAATAAGTGAAGCTAGAATCAAGAGGAAGAGGGAGTTTCAATGGTAGAGGAAGAGGACATAACTATGGCTATCGAGGCCCATTGAAGTGATTCATGTGAATTGAATAACACAAAGCAATAAACTACTCCCAAAACCAAAAAATATATTTGGTTGTAGAAGAGGAGGTTGCAACCCAAGAATTTGAAGTGGAAATGGGAGAAACCTTGATGCTACAAAGGATACTGATATTGAGAAACAAGAAGAGTTTGGAATTTCAGTGGAGGAGGAAGAGTGTTTTCTACACCAAATTCAAGTGCAAGGAAAAATTATGCAAGGTGATTATTGATGGAGGATCTACTCACAACTTGGTAAGTACCGATATGGTACAAAATTTACATCTTGCTTGCATTCTGAAATCAAATCCCTACAAGATTTCCTAGTTGAAAATGGACCATATAGTTCTTGTGGATCAATCTTGTTTAGTTTCTCTTACAATTGGTCCCTATGTAGACACAATGTTGTGTGACATAGTCCCAATGAATGCATGCCATTTGTTGTTGGGGAGACTTGGAAATATGATAAGAGAAAAGAACATTTTAAAACCATGGAAAGAAGAAGATGCACTTGAAATGAAAGTGTTGTCACTTGTGATGATGAGTTAGAGGAAGTTTTGCAAAAAAACTAAATGAGGGATTTGTTATCTATTATGCCCGAGAGAGGAAAGGAAAATTGAAGGGTAGAAGAACCCACAAGGATTACAAGAACTGTTTATAGAATATTCAAATGTAGCTCCAGCATAGCTACTAGTAAGTTTACCTCCTTCCCGAGGTATCACACACTATATTGACTTGGGGATGGGATTAAAGGCTCCCTAATCAAGCTGCATATAGGTTATCCCCTTAAGAGAGTGAATAAATGAGAATAAATCTTTCAAATTTGTTAGCAAAAGGATTCATAAGACAAAACATGATTCTTTGTTCCACACCAGCTCTAATATCACCTAAGAAATGGGGAAAATGGTGTTGAGATATTGTAACTTCAAAGAATATTATAATTGTACTTTATTATTCCGGAGATGTTTCACTCCTCCGTAAAGATCTTATTGTATATCCGGAGATGTTTATTCCTCCGTCGGAATGTGGTAACTCGGGTTATTAGACTTCCCTAGTGGAGGTCGGCCCTGTATGTGTTATGTGGGTCAAAGGGTTATTAGACCACCCTAGAGGGGTCGGCCCAGTCAGTTGTAGTGGGGTATTTAACCCATTGGTTAAATACGAGCCTACGTGTACTTGTGTAAAAGATATGTCAGTGTAGTGTATAAATAGAGGAGGTGTGTTCCTCATTTGACACATACACACACTTGAGAGAGGCGCACTTGTGGAGGAGAGGTCTGCTATGGTGGAGAAGGAGATCATGTCTTTGGTTTGCATCTTTGTATATTGCTGGTCATCTATATTGAGGAAGCTTTACTGGGTTTTCTACCCCATGAGGGTTTCCCAGGATAAATCTGTGTCTCTTGTGTTTATGCTATGCTTGTTGTTTCTTCAGTGATCTTGTATATGCTATTATTGTGAAATGGAATGTACTGCTGCTATTTTATGTCTTAGCATATTAAATTTTAACATGGTATCAGAGCTAACCTGAAGGAAGACAAGGTATGGCACTTACGACACTTGCTTTACTTACGACAATTTGAAGGTTAGGGTTTTACATAGAAAAAACCAGTCATCGTGGAACTTTCGCTATAAATCTATTTCTGCGAAGGTTCAGGGTCTAAAAAGTTTACAGGTATAAGATAACATCCCCAGGTACCTTGTGTCCAAAGGGAACCCTCCGATTCATTGTACTTTATAAGTTATGATCAGTACAAGTTAGGGTTTCTGCCTCTTCCAGATCTCAGTCAAAATCAGGTCACCTTGGAAAAAAGGTCATAACTTGGGTTAGGAAGCTCCAAATGAAATTTCGTAAAAAGTGACAGGTAGTACACAGACTGTACTATCTTAGGAAACCTTTTCAGAGGCTGAAGGTGAACCAATGACACGTGGCACGCCGTACAAGTTCTCTCTCCTATTTTATCCCATAAACAGGTCACGTTGCGATACTTGGCATAACTCTCTCTCAGAGAGTCCAATTGAGGTCAGAACTGTCAAGATGGAAAGATAACAGGGCGAGCTATCTCAGGAAACGTTTTTAGAGGCCGAAGTTCAAACAGTGACACGTGGCACGCCATACAAGTTCACTCTCTTGTTTTATCCCATAAACAGGTCACGTTGCGACACTTGGCATAACTCTCTCTCAGAAAATCCAATTGAGGTCAGACCTGTCAGGATGGAAAGATGACAGGTCAGAATACTGCAGAAAATTTTTTTAGACCCTATGGAGAAGAAATTTCAGAGTTATAGAAGAAACAATCAGGTGCATATTTCTGTCAAAACAGAATTATTTTTGGAGCGCCTTTATTCATGGCTTCCGGAATTTAGGGTTTCGGATAAAGTTAGAATTTTTGGAATCGGAGTCCACGGCTGAATGCTACTCAGGAAAATTGAAATTTAGAGACCAAGATTGAATTTTTGGTTGGGTAGAAGACCGGGCTTCATCAACCCTAGTTCAGAAGATCCAGAAGTTTGGAAGGCAATTTTGAGGGGTCAAATTTTGGAGATTTCAAAATTGAAGAATGCTAGGTTGATTAGCTCAACAAGACACATTCTTCCATCCATTCAGAAGTGTGAAAGTCAAAGATTGAATTTTTAGGGTTTCTCTAGCAAACCCTAATCAAGCTCCAGATCAAGTTTCAGGGGGAGTTGAGGCTAAGGCCTTACATAAGAAGACTACAAAAGGTCTCGACAGGTATGACTTAAGGAGGTTCAGGTATGCCTTAAAATCTGATTCTTGATTAAGTTCATAATGTGTTTGTCTTCATGTTATTTATTAGTACAATCTTGATTAATGCTATTAATTGTCTTATCACCCTAGTAACAATATGAATGCATGTGAATGATCGAAGACATTCATTGATTAGGGCTATATGATTGTACTTATGCATTATGGTGTTGTGTAAGGTTGATGTTGTCTGCTAACAAGACATAGGTACATCACAAAAGACAAATCAAGTTCCATGACCATGACAACATGAAGACAAAGACTCACGAGGTATGTATGACTTTGTTATATTATGTTTAACCTACGAGACATGCAGGTTCTAGCTCAGGATCTCTAAATCATTGAAGAGATTGTTTAGGTATGTTGTACATAACTAAGCAGGTATACTAATCCAGGTATGTTTTCCTATGTCATGTTAGAATCTTACCTTGTGTAAGTATACTTGGTATGATTGATTAGTAATCAAGGGTTTATGCATACTAGATCAAACAAGAATATGCATGAGTAAAAGAAGACTTCCTTGAAACCCTGAATACTAATGATCATGACTATACATATTCAAGATTATTTAGAATTAGAATGTTTTGATAATATTGAGAATATACTAATGAATGTATGTTTGTGTATGAGATCATGAGGATGACACTAGTGTACACTTGAGCATGCACAGTGGTACAGAATGAATAGAAGTTCAGAAGACATATAGAAGATCAAGCGGGAGACAACCACACAAACATAAAAGATAAGTATTTGAGTTGTTATTAGAAATAGTAAATGATATTGCTTGTATGCATATTTGTATTCCTAGGATATATCATGCTGAGTGAGAATAATGGACAATTGATAGCATCATGACAAATCTTGGGCTTTACCAGAAGTAAAACTATTCCTAACCCTTACCTTAAGGTTGTGGATGATGAACCTATCATACCATTATTGTATGACGATGATCTCTTTCTGACAAGGAATGAGAAACATGTCATGAAAATGGCTGCAGAAATGAAAATGAAAGATCTCGGATTAATGCACTACTTCTTAGGTCTAGAAGTATGGCAAGATCCAAAAGGAATCTTTTAAATCAAGGTAAGTATGCTGTGAAGTTTCTAAAAAGATTTGATATGTTGGAGTATAAAGCCATGGCCACTCCCATGGACTCTAACTTGAAGTTGTTAGTTAATGACTCATCGTATTTAGTGGACCTAACCCTATATAGACAAATCATTGGGTCATTGATGTATTTAACAAATACTAGGCCAGATATATGCTTTGCTGTAAATACCCTAAGTCAGTATCTAGTAGAACCTAGAAAGGTTCACTTAATAGCTACAAAGCATGTAGTGAGGCACCTAAAAGGTACATTAGATTTTTGGTCTATATTATCTTGGAGGTCATGAACTCCGTTTACATGGTTACTTAGATTCTGATTGGGCAGGAAGTGTCTCAGACAGAAAGAGTACATCAGGTAGATGTTATAGTTCTGAATCTGCCATGATCTCATGGTTAAGCAAGAAACATTCTAGTGTGGCTCTCAGTACTACTAAAGTAGAATATATGGCTGTCTGCTCTGCCAGCTGTGAAGCAGTATGGCTTCAGAAGCTTTTATATGGAGTGTTTGACTTATAAATGGACCCCACTGTGATTATGTGTTATAATCAAAGCTGCATTAAGATGTCTGAATATCCTGTGTTCCATGATAAGTCAAAACACATTGAGATCCGATACTTCTATATACGAGATATGGTGCAGAGGAGAGCTATCAAGCTCGAGTATATAAGCACTGAGGATCATATTGCCGATATCCTGACTAAACCTTTGTCTCGAGTAAACTTTGAATACTTCCGAGACAAGCTTGGTATAGTCCAGAAGGACCCTCCTCGAAAGGGGGAGTAGTATAGTATCTAATAACAAGTCTGTCCCTTCATTTTTGTTGCACTTAGTTACTTAGAATTATTTAGATTTAGAACTCTTATATCTTTTACCTTTGATGACAGATGTATTAGTGAGAATACATGCTAGATGTATACATGTTTTTGATGTGATGTATACATGTTTTGATGTGATGTATACATGTTTTGATGTTAGATGTATTAGTGAGAATACACGCTAGATGTATACATGTTTTGATGTGATGTATACATGTTTTGATTATACATGCTAGATGTATAAATGTTTTGGTGTGATGTATACATGTTTTGATTAGTGATGTATACATGTTTTGATGTGATACATGCTCTTGGATATTTGTACCTATATAGATGAGAATACAGATGAGGGGATTGGATCATCCTTGGACTTTTAGTCCTAAAGAGAGCCGTAGACGTGAGGTCTCCGAGAATGAAGTCCTTGGTGGACTTGAGAGGATTGGATCATCCTTGAACTCAAGTTCTAAAGTGAGCCGTAGACAGTTGTCTCCGAGAATAGAGGATAGGACTGCATCGTCCCTGGACCTTGGTTCAAAATGCACGTGATTGGATTAATCATCCTTAGACAGTAAATCCAGTAATTCCGAAAGGAAGGATAGTCTTAAATGCGATTGTGGTTGGACTAATCATCCTTAGACAGTAAATCCAGTAATTCCGAAAGGAAGGATAGTCTTAAATACGATTGTGGTTGGATTAATCATCCTTAGACAGTAAATCCAGTAATTCCGAAAGGAAGGATAGTCTTAAATGTGATTGTGGTTGGTCTAATCATCCTTAGACAGTAAATCCAGTAATTCCGAAAGGAAGGATAGTCTTAAATGTGATTGTGGTTGGACTAATCATCCTTAGACAATAAATCCACTAATTCCGAAAGGAAGGATAGTCTTAAATGCGATTGTGGTTGGATTAATCATCCTTAGACAGTAAATCCAGTAATTCCGAAAGGAAGGATAGTCTTAAATGCGATTGTGGTTGGATTAATCATCCTTAGACAGTAAATCCAGTAATTCCGAAAGGAAGGATAGTCTTAAATATGATTGTGGTTGGACTAATCATCCTTAGACAGTAAATCCAGTAATTCCGAAAGGAAGGATAGTCTTAAATGCGATTGTGGTTGGATTAATCATCCTTAGACAGTAAATCCAGTAATTCCAAAAGGAAGGATAGTCTTAAATATGATTGTGATGAGATTGATCCAGTAATTCCGAAAGGAAGGATCATGTATATAGATGACAATGCTGCTGATCGTGTGATGATGATGCTGATGATCATGTGATGACGATGCTGATGATCGTGTGATGACGATGCTGATGATCGTGTGATGACGATGCCGATGATCGTGTGATGACGATGCCGATGATCGTGTGATGACGATGTCGATGATCATGTGATGACGATGCTGATGATCGTGTGATGACGATGCTGATGATCGTGTGATGACGATGCTGATGATCGTGTGATGACGATGCAGCTGTTTGTGTGCTGCAAAAGATGAAGACTCAGTACTGAAGATGTTGATGTTCCAGTATTGAAGATGTTCCATTAACTGGTTGAGTTACTGATGATGTTGAGAAAGCTTCCAATGATTTATAGATGTATCATGTATGATGTTGATGACTCCTTGCTCGTGCAGATGCTGTTATAATATCCTTCTCGTTAAGGGGGAGTGTTGAGATATTGTAACTTCAAAGAATATTATAATTGTACTTTATTATTCTGGAGATGTTTCATTCCTCCGTAAAGATCTTATTGTATATCCGGAGATGTTTATTCCTCCGTCGGAATGTGGTAACTCGGGTTATTAGACTTCCCTATTGGAGGTCGGCCCTGTATGTGTTATGTGGGTCAAAGGGTTATTAGACCACCCTAGAGGGGTCGGCCCAGTCAGTTGTAGTGGGGTATTTAACCCATTGGTTAAATACGAGCCTACGTGTACTTGTGTAAAAGATATGTCAGTGTAGTGTATAAATAGAGGAGGTGTGTTCCTCATTTGACACATACACACACTTGAGAGAGGCGCACTTGTGGAGGAGAGGTCTGCTATGGTGGAGAAGGAGATCATGTCTTTGGTTTGCATCTTTGTATATTGCTGGTCATCTATATTGAGGAAGCTTTACTGGGTTTTCTACCCCATGAGGGTTTCCCAGGATAAATCTGTGTCTCTTGTGTTTATGCTATGCTTGTTGTTTCTTCAGTGATCCTGTATATGCTGTTATTGTGAAATGGAATGTAATGCTGCTATTTTCTATCTTAGCATATTAAATTTTAACAAATGGAGATTGTGCACCAACTCTAGGGATATTAACAAAATCACCATAAAGTACCGATACTCGTTTTCCGTAGGATGGATGACATCTTACACTACTTGGATGGTGCAAAATTATTCTCCAAGGTTTATTTAAGGAGTGGTTACCATCAAATCCATATTCAATAAGGGGATGAATGGAATATAGGGTTCAAAACCCAAGATAGCTTCTATGAATGGTTAGTTATGCCATTCGAATTGTCTAATTGTCCTGCGACTTTCATGCAAACTATGAACCATGTATTTAGATCCTACATCGGAAAAATTTTCATTATTTACTTTGATGACATTTTGGTTTTTAGTAGGAATCTTGAAGAGATTTTGAATCATTTGAAAATAATGGTTGATACACTTATGATGGAAATATTATTTGTGAATCTTGAGAAGAGTGAATTTTGCATGGAGAGGTTATTTTTTCTTGGGAATGTAACGTATACACATGGAATGAGTATGGGCCTGGAAAAGGTTAGAGCCATACTAGAATGGCCTACTCCTCAAAGTATTACAAATGTGGGGAGCTTTCATGGGTTGGTAAACCTTTACAAGAAATTTATTACAAATTTCAATGGGGTAAGTGCTCCTTTAACCATTAATTGTAAAAAGGGGAAGTCCTTTTCATGGACTAAGGTAGTTTAAAGGAGTTTTCAACATCTCAACAAGAAAGTGTCTGAGGCCATGATCCTCACCCTACCATATTTTGAGAAGTTGTTTACCATTTTGTGTAATGCTTCAATAGTAGAAATTGGGGGAGTATTAAGACAAGAAGGACGACCAATTTCCTTTTTCATTGAAAAACTAAATAACACAAAAAAAGGTATGGCACTTATGGTAAAGAACTATATGTTATTTTCAAGACATTGTAACATTTAAGACACTACCTTTTGTATAGACAATTTATCCTATTAAATGACAATCAAGTGCAGAAATATATAAATTCTCTAGCTAAGATATCCCTTAAGGATGCTAAATGAGTATCATTTCTATAGAGTTATATGTTTTTGGTGCAACATATAAGTGAAAAAACTAATGTTGTAGCTAATGTTTAAGTAGGCTACATCACTTACTTGTCAGTATGACTAGTGAGGTTGTACAGTTTGAAGAATGGAGGAATATGTTGTTGACCCCTATTTTAGCCAAAGTATCAAGGTTCTCAAGAGCCTGAAAAATGCAAGTACAACTCTCTTTGGAGAATACTTATTGGCTATGTTAGTTTTTCTACTTTTAATCAATATTTATCTCGGATCTTAATTGAAAGAATAACATGCGCAACATAACACAATAGATAAAAAAAATTCCCCGAGGAAACCATAAAGGAGAAAACCCCACAACTTGCTCAGAGATAGAATCGTCACCAATATAATATCACAAAAGTAAAACCCCAAAACAAAGATGGCATTCTGCAGCTCCCCTTCGTTTCCTCCTGTGTGAACTTGTCTTCTCTCTCACTAATGTGAACTTGTGAGTAAGTGTGATGTCCAAATGAGAGAGATCCACTCTCTATTTATACTTTATCGTTCACTTGACCTTTTCACTTACTAGGTCGGCCCTAGTTGTACCTAACTGGGCCGACTTCTCTAGGGAACTCAATAACCCTATTCTAACTGAATCTTGGGGGATCTATTGCCCCGAATTAAAATGGAGTATTTACCTCAATGAATTTACATCACAAAATGTAATAATGGCATCCCCGACCGGAGGAATAAACATCTCTGTCAGAGGTATAAATAAAATACAATCATAAATAAAATATCTTCCGAAGTTACAAATACATTAACACTCCCTCTTAAATAGGAATTTATTCTCTCGACACAATCATCAACACACCTAGACACAAGTCTTCGTCGCTGGATCATCAATGCTGGAACATCATCATCAACACTGGATCATCATTGTCATTACTGCTGCAATCCTCATCATGTTGATCATTGATTGGTGACATCTCTTGAATCTACTCGTCATAGGAATTTCTACAGAGCCATCCCTTTTTCATGTTGGATGTAGGGCTACCCCTCATGTAGGTCTTCATCATCTCTACGAGCAAGCCATCAAGTAGGTACAACCTAGGACCAGTCATTACATTGCCACTACAAACACCTGCATCTCCTACTGTTGCTTCATCGTCTTCAAATCATCTCATCATCACACGGAGTACAACCTAGATTCACATCACAATGTCTCCAGTATGGGAGGACTTTCCTACCACCATACGAGACCCAGTATACCAACACGCGAGGAATTTCCTGCCATCATGTGAGATACAACACTTACATCAACCGACATGGGAGGACTTTCCTACCACCTGTAATGTCCCCATTCAAATAAATTCATAACAGGGAAATTCCATCAATCCTACTAGTTCCCTAGGTTGGAAGGAGACTTGAGGATTTGCAATAAGGGAGATAATAAATGGTGTGTGGACATTAGAATGGAATAAATATTTAATAAAGGATATAAATAAATAAATACAAGGGAAAATCAAAGTGGAAATGGATCATGAAGACACATGGAGGTTGTGGGGCCCACACAAGCTAGAATTTTTATGCCACATGGAATCCTCCTCTTGCAATTTCAAATCCATGGGAAGTATAATGTTCTTGGGATGAGTTGGAAGGATCATACACTTGGAAATGTGCATCATAGGTTGAATTTTGATGGAAGTGTAACTCCCATGGAAGAGGAAGAGTCAAATGAGAGGTTCTTGGACACTTGGGCTAGATTCCCTAACATATATGACAACAATGATGAAGATGCTATGGCACCTATGACAAATTGCAGACCTGAAGCATAAAATATGAGTAATATTACAAGTAAGACCTAAAAATATCATCTAAGTGAGCATTGAAGGGATTTAGAGAAGGCCAAGAGATGCCTACTTGAATTGGTGGAAGGTGGAAGGCTAGGATGTGGGAGACATGTGGCGAAACTTGAATCACTCCCAAATTCGAATTGGCTTGGAATATTTGGATGGAATTGGAACCTTAGAAGACCAAGGATGTTTATAAAATACAAGAATGAAGTAAGAGAGAGGCTTTTGATCATTTTCAGAATTTGCATTTGTGAAGAGAACTAGTGGAGTGCTTCTCTACTTGCCTTAGCCAATTTCGAGGGTGAAAGATTCCCATCCTAGTTGGTATGTGGAAAGTCCATTCATACCTTTCATGGGAGCTTCAATGGAGTCATAAGTTGCATATGTAAGCTACATGAAAGCTCTTGGTCACTTTTGGTTCAGCTCATTCCTCCAACCATTTCCAATTTGCTTGGCATATTCATGATCCTTGAGGGAAGGCGCACTTGGTGAGATATTGTACTCTTTGGGGGAGATTATAATGCCCCATTTATTTTGTAATATTATTTTAATTCTCTTTTATTCACCTTCATAAATTTTCCAGGTCGATATTCCAAGTGCAAATGTATAAATCTAATCATTAATGAGAAAATGGTGCCTTTTCCCCACTATGTTGATGTTTTCCAATGTTGTGATGATAATTTCGAGTGAATACGTGAAGAAATGATGGAATAATGATATATGGACTATTAATAATGTGCATTAAAAGTTTCATGTTCATTTACTAAGCTTTTGGAGTTATTTGGTTCAGTTTCATAGCATTTGGAGAAGTTTTCCTATCATTTCCCCCAAGGTCCAAACTACGATTTTATACCTGATTTGAAGAGAGTTGTAATAGAATTAATAACCTGAATAGTGATGCATATCAGACATTAATAATGTACCCTAAGCATCCCATTCTACTGTCCTGAAATTTGAAAGTATCCAACAACACTTGGAGAGCCATTTTCAGCATCTACCCAGGGGGGGTTTGAACCCTAAATTGCTAGCAAGGTTCCTTACATTGGAAAGAACTAAAATGGGATTCACATAAATATTTTAAAATCCAAAATCATCCCTGAACCTCATATTTATGTTCTAACATCATCCATACATCTTCTTAGAATATTTGGGAGCAATTGGAGCAATTTGGAGACCAAGACATCATAACTAGTCAAAGGTCGAACTAGGAAAACAAATTGAAATTTTCACTATTTTCAAAAAAATAAAAAAAAGGGACATTACAAGTGGTATCAGATCATGGTCTTGGAACCTGATTTGGTTAACCATTCATGAATACAAAGAGTCAAACAAATAATCCACCACCCTTAGAATATGAAATTGAAGGTGTTGTTGAAGAGGAAGAAGTAGGAGAATAAGAGAATTTTGTTGAAACTATGGCTAAGGGAACTTCAAATGATGGTGAGGAATATATTAAACTCATAAAACCCCTCTTTGAATACATGACCAAGAACATGACCCAACATCTTATGAAAGGATTCGAATTGATGGCTAGCCGATTTGGAAACAAAGGAATAATAGGAGGCAACAGTAGTTCACATTCAGAAGAAAAGAAGACAATGGGTGAGCATAGTTTTTCAAGTACAAGACCCCATAAGAGAACGAATGAATTTAATATCACACCACGGCCTACTTCACCTAAATTCCTTGTGCCCAAAGAAGATCCTAACAACCAATTTGATATGAGTGAAGTGGTAAAAGAATGGGAAAATTTGAGTGAATATTGTAGAAGGACTCTACCATTTGACCAATACTTTTCTGTCTCAAACAAACTCAAGAAGCGGGAGGATAATAGGGCTCTATTCCAGAACAAAGAATTAAATTGTGCTATTGGTAAAATGCCACTTCCCACTTTTGACGGTTCCTCTCAAAGTTCTACTAATACTTGGGTGCAAAAACTAGATGTGTATTTTCGGCTGAATCCAATGGTGGAAGAGGATGCCTTAAAAATGGCAATTTTGCATCTAGAAGGAGATGCAAATGAATGGTGGTTCCATGGTATGAAAAAATTGGGACATGATTAGGTTACTACCTATGGAGAATTTGTTTAGAGGGTATTAGAGAGATCTGAGAAAAAGGACGCAGAATTACCTTTCAAAGAACTAGCCCAATTGAAGCAAGTGGGAACCCTTGTCAATTATATGTTTTCAAAAATTATCAGTCAAGGTGGTTTATGCATCTATGGGAAGTTTATTATTGCTATTAACTGAAGGTTTGGATGAACCCTTAAAAGGTTTAGTTAAATCCCATAAACCAACTACATTAAAGGATGCTATGAGCTTGACTAGAGATCTCCAAAATGTGCTTCCTAGAACAAGGTTTCCTCCCAAGCCTAACTTCAGATTTGAAAAGAAGACTTGGCAAAGAGATACATTTGAAAGAAGACTTGGAAAAAGGATGCATTTGAAAAGAATAAGAAAGAGGGACTAAACAGGGAATAAATTAGAAGAAACATTTTTGCTACACATGATTTTAACCATGGGCACCGAGGCATACATGTACTAAGGGAAAAGCTCAATACATTGAAGTATTTTCTGATAATGATGAGTATGAAGGGGGTATGGAGGAAGAAGGACAATTTCAGATCAATAAGAGGGATATGATACAATAGAATAAGGGAAACAAGAATAAAATCACCCCTCATTTGACAAAGTAAGAATGGCAGTACTTTCAACAGTGCCTCATTATCACACTATTCGATGGAAGGGTGTGGTTCTAGGACAAAGGACCTCAGTTTTGGTATATGGAGGAGCCACACATAAATTCAATGATGCAAACATGGTGGAGAGAAGTAATATACCTACTGAGCCATTCGATGGATTTACAATTGTCATTCCAGGTCACAACAG
This sequence comes from Larix kaempferi, assembly GCA_027924585.1. NCBI lineage: Eukaryota > Viridiplantae > Streptophyta > Pinopsida > Pinales > Pinaceae > Larix > Larix kaempferi. The sequence continues at coordinate 5,202,289 of BSBM01000802.1, read as the reverse complement.
GATGGAGTGCAAAACATGGGTTCCAAAGATGCAAATCACCATAGGTAACTATAATTTTTCTGATAGCTTTTATGTCGTTGATGTTTCTGATAATAATGTGGTTTTGGAAGTGCAATGGCTGTACTCTATAGGTGAGCATACAGTGAACTATCAAATTCCTGAAATTAAATTCCAATATTCGAAAGGAATACTAAGGGTTGTGAGAGGGCAGCAAACCTATCCAAATCAAGTGGTGACTTCACATAGTATGAGGTCTACATTGAGGCATGGAGATATTGAATGGGCTGCTTAATGTCACATCACCTTTCCCAAGCCAAACAAAAAGGTTTTTGAACACCCAAAGGATATAGAGAAACTCCTACAAAAATATGAAAAAGTCTTTAGAGATCTTCCACATGGTAGGCCACCTGATAGGGGGGTTGAACACAACATTGTTTTGGAGGAGGGTAATTCACCCATTTAAATACCACCCTATAGATATCCAAAAAAAATTCAGAGATGAAATTGAAAAGGCCATCCAAGAACTCCTAGAGTTGGGACTCACTAGATCAAGCTCTAGCCCTTATGCTTCTTCTATAGTGTTGGTGAAGAAAAAAGATGGAACCTTGAGGGTGTGCATAGAATTTAGATCCTTGAACAAGAAGACAATAAAGAATAGGTATCCTATTCATAGAATTGATGAGCTCATGGATGAGCTATTTGGGGAAAAATATTTCTCTAAAGTTGATCTTAGATCAGGTTACCATCAAATTCGAATGAAGGAAGAAGATGTGCAAAAGACAGCTTTTAGATGCCACTATGGCCACTTTGAGTTTCTTGTTATGCCTTTTGGATTGACTAATGCTCCATCCAAATTCCAAGCATGCATGAATAAGATATTTTGCAAGAAACTCCGATTTTGTTTTTTGGTTTTCTTTGATGACATTCTCATTTACAACAAAACTTGGGAAGAGCATTTGCATCATTTAGAGGTTGTGCTGAAAATTTTGCATGAATAGTCCTTGTTTGCTAAGTTGTCTAAATGTGAATTTGGGATGAATGAACTCTTGTATCTTGGGTACATTATTGGACAATAAGGAGTGAAAGTGCACATGGAAAAGATAAGGGCTATCCTTGAATGGCCATCACCAAAAAAGCATCACAAAATTAAAAGGCTTCATTGGAATATGCACCTATTATAGGAAGTTTGTGAAGGGTTCTCCAAATTGACTTCTCCACTCACTGATTTGACAAAAAAAGATGCTTTCAAGTGGGATGAGGAGGCTGAAAAGGTATTCCAAAAAATGAAAGAGGTAATGAGTAGTTTTCCAATACTTGCATTACCTGATTTTACTAAACCTTTTGTTTTGGAATGTGATGCTTCAGGTGAAGGGATAGGGGATATCCTAAAGCAAGACCAACACCCCATAGACTTTGAGAGAAGAAATTTGAATCCACATGAAAAGATTTACTCCATCTATGACAAAGAAATGTTGGTCATCATGAATGCATTGGCCAAGTGTAGACAATACTTGGTGGGAAACAAGTTTGTGGTGAAAACTGATCACAATAGTTTAAGGCACTTCGTCACCCAAAAGGATATCAATGAAAGGAAACAAAAGTGGGTAAGCAAGATACAAGATTTTGATTTTCATATTGAATATGTGAAAGGAAAGAACAACATTGTAGCATATGCATTATCTAGAAGACCTTCTTTTTCTCTCATGGACATTGCAAAGGATTGGAAAAACATGCTAATGGTTGAATATGCCAAAGATAGATTTACTTGTGATGTATTAGATGGGGTCAAAGGGGATGATAATTGCAAGATTTTGAATGGGCTGATATATTATAAAGGAAGAATTTATTTGGTTCAAAATTCAAAACTCAAGTACAAGATTTTGCAAGAATCACATGATTCCCCACTAGCTGGTCATCCGGGGATCTTCAAAACTTATAGGAAATTAAGGAGAATATTTTTTTGGAATGGGATAAAGGAAGATGTTATGAAATATGTGAATTAAAGTAAGGTATGTCAGCAAACAAAATCTGAATTTACATGCCCAGCTGGTTTATTGCAACCATTTCCCATTTCAGAACAAAAATGGGAGAGTATTTCAATGAACTTCATCACACGTTTGCCCAAATCTTTGGGAAAGGATTGCATATATGTGGTAGTGGATAGGTTGACCAAATTTGATAATTTCTTTGCTGTTACATAATCTTTTAGTGTTGCACAAGTGGCTGACATTTTCTTTAAATAAATCTTCAGATTGCATGGGCTCCCCAAGAGCATTGTAAGTGATAGAGATAGTAGATTCATGGGTTCTTTTTGGCAAGAAATTTTCAGATTGGTGGGCACTCAATTGACTTCAAGAACAAGCTATCATCCACAAAATAATGGCCAAATAGAGAGGGTGAATCAATTTTTGGAAGGGTACCTAAGGAACTATGTGGGAGAGCAACAAAAGGCATGGCAAAAATGGCTACACTTGGGTGAGTTTTGTTACAACACCACCTTTCATATGTCAATATGATTGTCTCCTTTCAAAGCATTATATGGTTATGATGCACTTACTTTTGTTGAGATTATCTTTGGTGATAGTAGAGCCCCAAAATCTAAAGATTGGGTGAAAGAGAGACAAGAAATTTTAAAGCTTTTGAAAGACAACTTGTAGGTTGCCCAAAATCAACAAAAACAATATGCAGATCATCATAGGAAAGAAAGGACCTTTTCGGTCAATGATTTGGTATATTTGAGGTTGCAGCCATATAAAAAAACTTCCTTGAAAAAGAAGGGAGCAGAAAAGCTAAAACCAAGATACTATGGCCCATACAAGGTAGTTCGGAAGGTTGGGGAGGTAGCATATGAGTTAGAACTTCTAGAAGGAAGTAAAATCCATAATGTATTTCATGTTTCATGTCTCAAAAAATCCATTGGTCAACAAATTTTCATTTCAGGAAAAATTCCTCCTTTGGATGATGAAGGTTAGCTCACACTTGTTCCAGAAATTTTTTTGAAGACTAGGGAAAGAAGGTTAAGGAGCATAACTATTAAGGAATACTTGGTACAATGGAAGGATATACCAAGTGAAGATCCCACATGGGAAGATGAAAACATTTTGCAGCATTCAAATCTGAAATTGATTGAGGACAAGCAATCTTGGGTGGGGAGGACTGTAATGTCCCCATTCAAATAAATTCATAACAGGAAATTCCATCAATCCTACTAGTTCCCTAGGTTGGATGGAGACATGAGGATTTGCAATAAGGGAGCTAATAAATGGTGTGTGGAAATTAGAATGGAATAAATATTGAATAAAGGAGATAAATAAATAAATACAAGGGAAAATCAAAGTGGCAATGGATCATGAAGGCACATGGAGGTTGTGGGGCTCACACAAGCTAGAATTTGTATGCCACATGGCATCCTCCTCTTGCAATTTCGAATCCATGGGAAGTATAATGTTCTTGGGATGAGTTGGAAGGTTCATACACCTATAAATGTGCATCATAGATCAAATTTGGATGGAAGTGTAACTCCCATGGAAGAGGAAGAGTCAAATGAGAGGTTCTTGGACACTTGGGCTAGATTCCCTAACATCTATGACAACAATGTTGAAGATGCTATGAAACCTATGACAAATTGAAAACATGAAGGATGAAATATGACAAATATGACATGTCAGACCTAAAAATAGCATCTAAGTGAGAACTCAACATAGTTAGAGAAGGCCAAGAGATGCCTACTCGAATTGGTGGAAGGCTAGGATGTGGGAGAAATTTGTAAAAACTTGAATCACTCCCAAATTTGAATTGGCTTGGAATATTTGGATGGCATTGGAACCTTATAAGACTAAGTATATTTATAAAATATAGGAATGAAGTAAGAGAGAGGATTTTGATCATTTTCAGAATTTGCATTTGTGAAGAGAACTAGTGGAGTGCTTCTCTACTTGCCTTAGCCAATTTCGATGGTGAAAGATTCCCATCCTAGTTGGTATGTGGAAAGTCCATTAAGACCCTTCTTGGAAGATTAAATGGGGTCATAAGTTGCATATGTAAGCTACATGACAGCTCTTGGTCACTTCTGGTTCAACTCATTCCTCCAACCATTTCCAGTTTGCTTGGCATATTCATGATCCTTGAGGGAAGGCACACTTAGTGAGCTATTGTACTCTTTGGGGGAGATTTTAATGCCCCATTTACTTTGTAATATGATTTAAATTATCTTTTATTCACCTCTAGAAAGTTTCAAGTTGATATTCCAAGTGTAAATGTATAAATCTGATCATTAATGAGAAAATGGTGCCTTTTCCCCACTATGTTGATGTTTGCCAATGTTGTGATGATAATTTCGAATGAATAAGTGAACCAATGATGGAATAATGATATATGGACTGTTACTAATGTGTATTACAAGTTTCATGTTCATTTCCTAAGCTTTTGGAGTCATTTGGTTCAGTTTCATAGCATTTGGAGAGGTTTTCCTATCATTTCCCCCAAGGTCGAAACTAGGATTCTATACCTAATTTGAAGAGAGTTGTAACAGAATTAATATCTTGAATAGTGAAGCACATGAGACCTTGGTAAATTTACCCTAAATATCCCCTTCTCCTGTCCTGAAATTCGAAAGGATCCAACGGCACTTGGAGAACCATTTTCAACATCTACCCAGGGGGGATTTGAACCCCAAATTGCTAGTTAGGTTCCTTACATTGGCCAGATTTAAAAGAGGATTTTCAGAAGTATTTTAAAATTCCAAAAGCATCCTTGAAACTCATATTTATGTTATAATATCATCCATACACCTTCTCAGAATATTTGGGAGCAATTGGAGCAATTTGGAGACCAAGACATCATAACTAGTCAAAGGTCGAACTAGGGAAAAGAAAATGAAATTTTCATTATTTTCAAAAAAATAAAAAAGGGACATTAGACCACCATTTGGGAAAGGCTCAACAACTACATAAACCGAAATGGAAGGAATTTCCTACCACCATTCGGGAAAGGCTCCTGCACTTACATCAACCGACATGGGAGGACTTTATTACCACCATTTGGGAAAGGCTTGTTAACACCCAAAAAGTGCTCACTACCTCATCTACCCATTACATGACTCATTTGTCTATATTTCCTACCATATTAGCCTCGAAAAGACCCAAAAAACCCCTTTTCCCCAAAAATAATCCAAAATTCCTCCAAAATAGCAAAAACCCTCTAAAAAGGGAATAAAAAATACAAAAAAGAGGAAAAAGATGGAAAAAAGGAAGCAAAAACCCTATACAGCTGACCTAAACCATATGGTACCCAAAACCATGGGCCAGCACTCCACCACTAAAAAACCTATAAATAGGTGATGGAGGCCCCCCATTTCATACACACAGTCAACCACACCCTTACTCTGCCAAAATCACTCCTGAAACCCTAGCTCACTCTTGAGCTACTTTCACATTTGAGTGCCCCTTTGGCCCATTTCCAAAACCCTTTGGAGAAAGAGAAAGGAACAACACTGGAGCTTGGAAGCAACCCTCCTGGACTGCTGCAAAGGCTTCATCAACCTTCACATTGGAGGTATAATCAATATAAAAAATCAATTTTATTATCTTTCTGTTTTTTTATGCACATGCTTAGAGTAGTTTACTATTTTACTATACTGTCTTTTATTTATTGTTTTTCTGAACTGCTACTAAGGAGGTCCTTCTCCTTAGTAGGTGCTCATTTGCACAAGCTAGGGTGAAAACCCTAGCTATAGTTTTGGAAACTCCCCTTGTGTTCCTTTGAATTTCTGGTTATAGTTTTAAAGTTTTAAACGTTTTTAATTTTCTGCAATATTTTTTTGTTTTTCCTTTCGGCTGTCCCTTTCGGCTGCCGTAAACTGTGTCTTTTACCCCCCGCAGTTGTGTTCCGACCGCATCTTTTAGGCATTTACCTGTGATCCGACCGCGGCTCTTAGACTGTTTCCCACGATCTACCGGTGGTTTCCAGTCTGTTACCTACAATATGATTGCGGCTATCAGCTTGTTTCGTGCGGTCCGACCGTGGCTGTTAACCCATTTTTCTATGGGCCGTTTGGGGCTCTCAGCCATTTTTCTGGAACCCATTTGTGTCTTTCGTCCTTTTTCCCGCGTCCTGCTTGCAGCTTTCAGCCATTTTTCTGCAACCCGCCTACGTCTTTCGACCTTTTTCCCGCGTCCTGCTTGCGGCTTTCAACCATTTTCCTGCAACTCGCCTACGTCTTTCGGCCTTCTTCCCGCATCCCGCCTACGGCTTTTAGCCATTTTCCTACAACCCGCCTGTGACTTTCGACCTTTTTCCTGCGGTCTGCCTGCGTCTTTCGGCCAAAATCTCGCAACCCGTCCGCGATTGTTGCATTGTTTCCCGTGGTCTGACCGCTCATATGTGCCACAGACCCGCGGTCTGTTTTCTCCACTTTTTTCACTGTTTTGAACCCAACACTTTGTTGCAATATTTTCTGCACCTGCACAACCATTTGTCCTATCTGCAGCCATACTTCCCTACAACCTTTTTTCTGCAGTATTATTTAAGTTCCATTTACATAATATTTTTTAAATTTCAGCATTTTAATTGAAAAGAGAAAATTTTGCATTTCAAAGTTTAAATTCTGTATTGTTAGTTAGAAAGTTTCCCACCCTGTGGCACTTTTACTTGGGTTCATCATCTCACATGCACACACTCTGTCACCTAATTCAAGTGAGCCCTAAAAATACTACTTAACACAGCCAACATTCTAACCCCACTTGGGGAACACATAAGAATTTTTGTAGTTAGGTAGGATCAGGGGGATAGGCATCCAAATAACACACCTCGGTTGCTTACACTTGAGACATAGCTGTTGTCCATTAGGGAACCAAAATCCCCTAGTATTTTTTGACACAGTTTAAAACCAATTTATCGGGAAGGCCTCTCCCTTAGGAGGATTGAAGTCGCCAGACTGGTTCCGGAAGCCTTAGTGGAATACCACAATACATTCAGTAACCGAAGGATACCTTTCACAGTTCTCGGTGTATCACCCATATGGGGATACAACGGCGATAGAACCAAATGGCAGATTCACCCAACCGAATGTGTCATGAACGGGGTATCTTAGTTGCTTTTCTTCTAGGATTGACTACCCGGTGTCCCTCCTGGTAGGGGGATATCTTAAGCCACTTGGCTCTACTATCCATATTGTCTGACTTGGATTTCATCACCTTGTAGAGGATATGTCTAGTTGAGTTAGAATACTATTTAGCTAGGTGTTTGCATGCTCCCTTACCTCCTTTTGGTCTAGCGAGTCCACTATTTTTATTTTTTAGGAAACCTGCTGCTTGTTGGTATTCTGACCATTTCTGTTGATACTCCACTTATTGTAGCACAACTGTTACAGTAAGTGTTTTGAGTTGGCTGTTGGCATGAGTGCCATATTTTTTGATCTCTCCTTCTGTACACTCGGTTGCATTAGGGTTTTTGAGTTGTTTTTCACTCAACACAACCCCCAGATACTTGACACCATCTGTCACCATTGAGTCCTCGAGACATTCTCGGTGCCTCTGGGGCGTGCCCCCACAACATGGTTCACTTGACATCACCCGTCATAGACGTAGATCTTCATCACTTGATAACACTCATCATAGATCTCGAGCTTTGTCACTTGACTCCACTCGTCAACGACATAGAACTCCATCACCCGATCTAGATGCCCCTTATTTTACCTCTGATTCTGAGGCAGAGTCCGAGAATCCCACTTACACTGCACCAACAAGCCCCATGGCTGGCGTGACTTCCACCCCTTTCTTTGTAGGGACCATTGGTGGTGCATCCACCACCACACCACCTACCACCCCTGCTTTGGGTATGCCCTCAATGGAGCCCACATCTACCATTTCAATCACTGTACCCATTCCAGTAGCTGGCATACCTATCCCCACTCCATCAGTGACTCACACTACCCTTGGTGGTGCAGGACCGTCCCATACCACTTTCATTCCTCCACTTGGGGGTAACATCCTAAACCCGGCCCCTCCACTTGGGGGCATTGGCCCCAACATGGTCATAACCGCTAGTATGTCACATCCTTCTACTAGTTTTCCATTCATGGCTAGTCTCAACCTTCCTTACCTAGCTAGACTGACTAATGATCCCATCAGACATGACCCTGCGTGGCCTCACATGCCCACCAAGCTCCCCTCCGACATCCCTAAGTTTGAGGGCAAGGCAGGTGAGAATCCCCAGAACCATATTATGTCCTTCCATCTATGGTGTTCCTCCAACTCCATAGTGGACGACTCTGTCCACCTCCGTCTGTTACAGTGCACCCTCACTGGATCTGCAGCTAAGTGGTACATCGAGCAGCCCCATGGGACCCATGCCACCTTTACTTCCCTTGCCTCAACTTTCCTGCAGTTCTTTCAGTTACCTGTCCGCTATGACGCGGGAGTTGAGATCCTACTGTCTTGCAAACAGAACACGGCTACCCACATCACTGACCACATTCATGAGTGGTGTCGATGCAGCAGCCTCTGCAAAATCAAGTTAGATGACCGTATCTTCTTAGATTGGTTTCTAAAATCCCTCCTTCCTGTCATTGCTAAGGATGTGGCATCCGAACGACCCCAGTCCAAAGAAGAGGCCATCCTCAACGCCTAGCAATTTGACCTTATTTACGCCCAGTCGGGTTATCTATATTCCATCATACCTAATTCCCCTCATGGCGATTCCTCCCGACATGATGCGCCGGGGGCATCCCATGCCGCAGATGGCATCATTAGCCGTATTGCCTCGCATCCTCAACCCTTTTCCATAGCATGTCCTAGCCATGGCCCTGACCTTTCACGGGCTACATCTCAATCTAAAACAACCAATTCGTATGCTCCCATGGCACATCACCACCATTCCCACGGACCCTCATGTCCACCTCAGTGCTTTGGTCATGCATCCCCCACTTACGCCCCCCCGGTCGCACCTCAGCCATATTACCACCCACAGGTTGCACCAGCTCATGTGTCCTCTCAAGCCCAACCTGCTTATTACCCACCACAGGCATCCCCTACGATAAACCCACAACCCATTCTGCAGATGTATCAGCAACCCCCACAAGGTTCAGCACCTGCGCAGCCTCCACCTACTTATTATCCATCGCAGCCTGCTCCCACACCTGCACAACCCCAGAACCCACCTACTGCCCAAGGGAAAGTGTATGCCCAACAGAATCCACAGCAGAACCAAAATAACCAACTCCAACAGGGCCAACAAAACCATGGCAAAGGCCGTAACCGTGGGAATAACCCCCCTCCAGACCAAGGCGGTCAACCTCCCAATCCCCCAAACAACAATAACGAAGTACCTACCAACCAGAACCTTAATCAGCCACCCAAGCAGGCCAAAAATCCTAATTTGCGAACAAACCATCCCTGTTCTATTTGCGAGGTCTATGGCCACTACATGCATGCTTTCCCACATTTGGAGTGAGCTCGGCAACTTTGGACTGATGATGCCCATCGCCAAGGGCATGCGGCTCCTCAGGCGCCACCCAACCCCACACCACCTCAGCATCAACCTTTGTTGCTACAAAACCCCTTACCAAACCAAGGCGTAGTGAACACTCAGTCGTTGGCTCCCCCTCAAGGAAACGCGCCACCACAATAGCAAATCACTTATGCCACTCCTGATCAACCCATGTTAGACTCAGGTACCCACCACTTGTTAATGATGTCATCCGCCGATGTCAACCTCCAAAACCGTCGGAACCAATATGGCTCCACCCCTGAAGCCCCTCCCCCCGAAAAAAACATTGACCGTCATCCCACTGGTTAGACGTTACGTATACCTTCGGCTCCACTAGATGGCGCCTCCAAAGCACCTTGCTTCCCACTTCGTCGCATCAATAATAATCCCAATGCTCGTGCTGCGTTAAATTACAACATTATAGATGACTTAGCCCAGTCTCCCACAGCCATGCCTGCATTAGAAGTATTAAAAAACTGTCCTTCACAGCGCAAGACTTTGCTCCCCGCTGTTGGTGCTATTGACCCAAATGATTCATGACTGATGGCCTTCGATTTGGACCAGTCCGAACCACGCCTGCCTTCCACTTTAGCGTTCCAAGTTTCTGTTTCCATTTGGAATCTTGTCATCCATCGGTGCATTATCGATGAAGGTGCCTCTACATGCGTTATGTCCACATTCGTTTGGTAGAAGTTGGGATCCCCTGCTCTCCAGCAGTCCACCACTGCGTTGCGAGCCAACGATGGCCGTTCGGCTCAACCCCAAGGTCTCTTAGCTAATGTCCCCATCCAGTTGGCTGGAAAAACCATGCTCATTGACATAGAGGTCATCAATGCCCAACTTCATTATAACCTCTTACTTGGCCACAGCTACATGTATGCCATGCGGGCGGTTGCCTCATCCGTTTTTCATACCATGATGTTCCCCCATGGCGGACGCGTGGTCAAGATCGATCAACTCACCTATTATGATCCCAATGACCCCGCTGCACCCGAAAATGTTCTCCCCATGGCTGAACAACCTGTTTGTGGTGCAACTACCTCATTTGTTTCCTCTGTGGGACACAGAGTTTACTTAGATACCCTGATGACCTCAACATTCCAATCCATTCCACCCCCGTCACCCGCGACCGAAGTATCTGACCTATGTACCCTTTCCCACAATACACAACCACCCAACAATCAACCACCCTTGTTACCCAAACCACCATTGGTACCTAGTCACATTGGTGTTACACCCATCCAGACAATCCCCTTCCTATTCCCTCCCTCGGTAGTAGTAAGCGCCCCGGTTATGGCTACTCTCAGCCTCCTCGAGTTAACCTTAGGATTGCTCGTGTGGTATATTTTGCCTCCCGTTCCCCCGCCGACACCAAATTTCATTCTACAACCGGTGCAACCCATTGCCACTACTAGTCAACCACCTCCCGGTGTCACTACCCCTTTGTCATCTATGAATCCCCCCCCTCTTATCAAGCACACTGGGGGTAGAGGCCCACAACCATACACTGCTGTACCCTCGCCCAAAACAGTTAAAACCCCCCCTGTGTTTTGTGCTCCTCCCAAATGCTCGTTGTGTGATGAGTTAGGCCATCCGACTCATCAATGTCCACAATTACCTGCATTATAGGAACACATGCAAATGCTTGATGACGACCCCAACATCCCGGTTGTCAAACTCAATCCAACCCCTAAGCCTCGTGATAAATCACTGCGTACCAACCACCCTTGTGCAATATGCGGTATTTACGGCCATTACTCACATCACTATCCTGATCTCCCAGATTACAGAGCAGCTCTCTGTGAGATGACTAATTTGGACCTTGAGACGACACCCCCCACAATTGAGGAGATCCACCCCCCAGTATCACCCTCATCCGGAGATATTAACACCATTTATATGATCTCTTCGACTACCACTCCCTCGTCAACCGATTTGACAAATCAAATTTTCTGCAATGATGAGGAGATTCTAGAGGCTCTCACTGCCCCGGATTATCCCTAGGAAGACATGCACCATCGTTCCTATTTCCTCCCAGAAGAGTCCTCCTCCACCACAGCCACCCAATTTGTGGTTGAGTCCAAAGATTTCCTTCCCACCAATGTCGACTGGTTTAAGGATCCCATTCCCGCTCCTGATGCCTTTGAGAAGGGTAACATGGCCAACATTTCACCTGTCATCCACATCGATATCTCTAACCCACCTGGTGCTCTTGAAATCATCACATTAGGAGCCTCCTGCAGTGAGTATGAGATTGGAGAGTACAACAAACTTTTTCAAGAGTTCCGTGATGTCTTTGCCTGGTCTTATACCGAAATGCCTGGCCTCGACCCCGCTATTATAGAACACTGCATTGACACATGGCCAGATGTACCCCCCATTCGCCAGAAACAACGCCCCATTCATCCCTCAAATCTCCCCGCTCTTAAAGCAGAGATTGAGAAACTTCGCAAAGCAGGATTCATTTATCCTATTGCATATACCACTTGGGTTTCAAACCCCGTCCCTGTTAAGAAGAAACAAGGCACTATCAAAGTATGTACTGACTTCCGCGATTTAAACCGAGCCTGTCCTAAAGACAACTTCCCCACGCCATTTCTTGACCAACTCATCGATGTGTGTGAGGGGCATGAAGTCCTATCTTTCATGGACGGTTTTTCTGGATACAACCAGATTCAGATCCGTAAGGAGGATCAGTACAAGACTGCCTTTACCACCCCATGGGGCACCTTTGCCTATCGCGTCATGCCTTTCGTGTTGAAATATTGTAACTTCAAAGAATATTATATTTGTATATTATTTATTCCGGAGATGTTCCATACCTCCGATGTTATTATACTATAAATCCGGATATGTTTATTCCTCCGAGTTGGGTGTGGTAACTAGGGTTATTAGACCCACCATGTGGGGGTCGGCCCAGTCAGTTATAATGGGGTATTTAACCTAATGGTTAAATACGAGCCTACGTGTACCTGTGTAAAATACATGTCAGTGTAGTGTATAAATAGAGGAGGTGTGTTCCTCATTATACACACTCACTCACTTGAGGATAGCGCACTTGTGGAGGAGAGGTCTGCTATTGTGGAGGAGGATATCATGTCTCAGGGTTTCATCTTTGTATATTGCTGGTCATCTATATTGAGGAAGCTTTGTTGGGTTTTCTACCCCATGAGGGTTTCCCAGGATAAATCTCTGTCTCTTGTGTTTATGCTGTACTTGTTTCTTCAGTGATCCTGTATATGCTATTATTGTGAAATGGAATGTAATGCTGCTATTTTCTGTCTTAGCATATTGAATTTTAACATGGTATCAGAGCTAACCTGAAGGAAGACAAGGTATGGCACTTACGATACTTGCTTTACTTACGATAATTTGAAGGTTAGGGTTTTACATAGCAAAAAAACCAGTCTTCGTGGAACTTTCGCTATAAATCCATTTCTGCGAAGGTTCAGGGTCTGAAAAATTTACAGGTCGAAGATAACATCCCCAGGTACCTTGTGTCCAAAGGGAACCCTCAGATTCGTTGTACTTTATGAGTTATGATCAGTACAAGTTAGGGTTTCTGCCTCTTCCAGATCTCAGTCAAAATCAGGTGACCTTGGCAAAAAGGTCATAAATTGGGATAGGAAGCTCCAAATGAAATTTTGTAAAAAGTCACAGGTATTACACAGACTGTACTATCTCAAGAAACTTTTTCAGAGGCCGAAGTTGAACCAATGACACGTGGCACACCGTACAAGTTCGCTCTCCTGTTTTATCCCATAAACAGGTCACGTTGCGACACTTGGCATAAATATCTCTCAGAGAGTCCAATTGAGGTCAGACCTATCAGGATGGAAATATAACAGGTCAAGATATCTCAGGAAAAGTTTTCAGAGGCCGAAGTTCAAACAGTGACACGTGGCATGCCGTACAAGTTCGCTCTCCTGTTTTATCCCATAAACAGGTCACGCTGCGACACTTGGCATAACTCTCTCTCAGAAAACCCAATTGAGGTCAGACCTGTCAGGATGGAAAGATGACAGGTCAAGCTACTGCAGAAAAAGGGTTTCAGACCCTGTGGAGCAAAAATTTCAGAGTTATAGCCGAAACAATCAGGTGCATATTTCTGTCAAAACAGAATTATTTTTCGAGCACCTTTATTCATGGCTTCCGGAATTTAGGGTTTCGGAGAAAGTTAGAATTTTTGGAATCGGAGTCCACAGATGAATGCTACTCAGGAAAATCGAAATTTAGAGACCAAGATCGAATTTTTTGGTTGGGGGGAAGACTGGGCTTGATCAAACCCCAGTTCGGGATTTTGATCGGAAAGATGGAAAATTAGGGCTTCAGCAAAAGTTGGAATTTTTGAAGTCTGTAACCACGGCTGGAAACTCCTATGAAAAATAAGAGTTTAGAGCCTTGGATCGAACCTTTTTTTTGGGCAGAAGGGTGGGCTTCATCAAACCCTAGTTCGGGATCCTGTCCAGAAGATCCAAAAGTTTCAAAGGCAATTTTGAGGGGTCAAATTTTGGAAATTCCAAAATTGAAGTATGCTAGTTTGATCAGCTTAGCAAGACACATACTTCCATCCATTCAGAAGTGTGAAACTCAAAGATTGAGTTTTTAGGGTTTCTCTAGCAAACCCTAATCAAGCTCCAGATCAAGTTTCAGGGGGAGTTGAGGCTATGGCCTTACATAAGAAGACTACAAGAAGTCTCGACAGGTATGACTCAAGGAGGTTCAGGTATGTCTTGAAATCTGATTCCTAATTAAATTCATAATGTGTTTGTCTTCATATTATTTATTAGTACAATCTTGATCAATGTTAGAATTGTCTATTGACTCTAGTAGCAGTATGAATGCATGTGAATGATCGAAGACATTCATTGATTAGGGCTATATGATTGTACTAATGCATTATGGTGTTGTGTGAGGTTGATGTTGTCTGCTAACAAGATACAGGTACATCACAAAAGACAAATCAAGTTCCATGACCATGACCACATGAAGACAAAGACTCATCCATAATCTTTGTTCTAGTTACGAGGTATGTATGACTTTGTTATATTATGCTTAACCTATGAGACATGCAGGTTCTAGCTCAGGATCTCTAAATCAATGAAGAGATTGTTTAGGTATGTTGTACATAACCAAGTAGGTATACTAATCCAGGTATGTTTCCCATGAATCTTAACTTGTGTTAGGATCCCTTATATAAGTATACTTGGAATGATTGGTTATGCTTATTCATAAAGTTAATAATCAAGGGATTATGCATATTATATCCTTTATCTTGATTGATGATATGCATGAGTAAAAGAAGACTTCCCTGAAATCTTGAATACTAATGTTTATTAACTATAATCATGAATATACATTTTCAAGATTATTTAGTACTATAATGTTTTGATAGCATTTAGAATATACTAATGAGTGTATGTTTGTGTATGAGATCATGAGGATGACTCTTGAGCATGCACAGTGGTACAGAATGAATAGAAGTTCAAAAGACATACATAAGATCAAGCGGGAGGTAGCCACACAAACATAAAAGATAAGTATTTGAGTTGTTATTTGAAATAGTAATGATATTGCCTGTAATAGGTTGTATGCATATTTGTATTCCTAGAATATATAATGCTGAGTGTAAACATTCATAGAGCATTGAACAGTATACAACTAATGTGCATATGTTTGGTAAGTTGGACAAACATTCCATTGTTGCTTGTCTAGAATGAAACCTCTTTGCTGACATGCCGAGAGCTGTGCACACTCTCGATAGTATGTTCTGGTAGAGATGGAAGGCATCTAGATAGCCACTGTATGCATACAGGATATGGGAAAGTGTTGTGCCAAAGTATTGGTCAAATTAGTTGCATAACTATATAAATGATATCTGTATGCATAATAGGTTACCATGTCAATATGATTTGATGATTATGAAGTATTACTAATCCTGTACTTAATTTTGATTTCTAGGAAAGATCATGATGAATAATGAACACTGAACAAGCAATGGATGTTCAACAAGAAGATTTACAAATCAAACAAAATATATAAGGCTCATGGCTAGAAGATTCTCTTAGAAAGAGGAAGAGAATCATGATGAGATGTTTGCTCCAAGTGGCTAAAATAAGACCATTCTCTTAATGGTGTAATTAAAGAAGAAGTGTGAATCAGGTTCTATATGGTTCCTAGGATCAATAATCAATTGATGAGCTTAATGATCACCATGGGTGATATGGATCTCAACCTTTGCTACAAGGTTGAATATGGCTTCTATACACATATGACATGGATGCAAGAAGGAACTCACCACAGAGTTCGAATGATGTTGAGGCTCATATCAATAGACCCATCTGATGAGAGATGGCACAGATAGATGACTGTAGAAATGAAATTGAAAGATCTCAGATTGATGCATTACTTTCTAGGTCTAAAAGTATGGAAAGTCTTAGAAGGAATCTCTCTCAACCAGAGAAAGTATGCTGAGAAATCTTGAGAAGACTTGATATGTTGGAATGGCCACTCTTATGGATTCCAACTTGAAGCTGTTAGGAGATGACTCATCAGAGTTAGTGGATATAACTATGTACAGTCAAATTATTGGGTCATTGATTTATCTAACATATACTAGGTTAGATATATGCTTTGTTGTGAACACCTTGAGTCAGTATCTAGTGGAAACTAGATGTGTTCACCCGATAGTTGCAAAGCATGTGATGAGGTACATAAAGGATACGATAGACTTTGATCTATGCTATCTTGGAGATCATGACTTTAGATGGCTAATCAGATGCTGGTTGGGAAGAAAGTGTATCAGACTGGAAGAACACATCAAGAGGATGTTATTGTCTGGGATTAACCATGATCTCGTGGTTTAGCTGGAAGCAGTCTAGTGTGGCTCTCAGCACAAGCAGAATATATGGCTGCTCGCTCTGCTAGTTGTGAAGAAGCTTGGCTTCAGGATTGGTTTGAATTAGAGATAGAACCAACTGTGATCCTATGTGACAAATAGAGTTGTATGAAGATGACAAAGAATCTAGTGTTCCACGATAAGTCAAAGAACATAGGGATCTAATAAGATATGATGCAGAAGGAACTAAAGTTTGAATTTGTAACAGGTTACCGATGTACTAACCAAATCTCTACCTCAAGTGAAGAATTTACCAACATACTAACCAAACCTCTATCTCGAGTGAAATTTGAATACTTCCGAGACGAGCTTGGTGTAGCTCAAAAGGACCCTCCTCGAAAGGGGGAGTAGTATAGTCACTGATGATGAGATTGTCTCATCAAACAACAAGGTTGATGATGAGGTAACCTGCTCTCTACACCTAGATACTTAGAAATATTTAGATTTAGGACTCTTATGCTTAGAATACTTTGTTTTACATGCTTTTGATGATAAGATGTATTGGTAAGAATACATACTTTTGATGACACATGTATTGATTAATGTACTTGTATGGTTGAGGATACTTGTACTTGTATTGATGAGAATACATGTGGGGATTGTATCATCCTTGAACACATGTTCTAAAGTGAGTCGTAGACGTATGGTCTCCGAAAATGAAGTCCTTAGTGGACAGGTAGGGGATTGGATCATCCCTGGACTTTCAGTCCTAAAGAGAGCCGTAGACGTGAGGTCTCCGAGAATGAAGTCCTTAGTGGACAGTTGAGGGGATTGGATCATCCCTGGAATTTCAGTCCTAAAGAGAGCCGTAGACGTGAGGTCTCCGAGAATGAAGTCCTTAGTGGACAGTTGAGGGGATTGGATCATCCCTGGAATTTCAGTCCTAAAGAGAGCCGTAGACGTGAGGTCTCCGATAATGAAGTCCTTAGTGGACAGTTGAGGGGATTGGATCATCCCTGGACTTTCAGTCCTAAAGAGAGCCGTAGACGTGAGGTCTCTGAGAATGAAGTCCTTAGTGGACAGTTGAGGGGATTGGATCATCCCTGGACTTTCAGTCCTAAAGAGAGCCGTAGACGTGAGGTCTCCGAGAATGAAGTCCTCAGTGGACAGTTGAGGGGATTGGATCATCCCTGGACTTTCAGTCCTAAAGAGAGCCGTAGACATGAGGTCTCCGAGAATGAAGTTCTTAGTGGACAATTGAGGGGATTGGATCATCCCTGGACTTTCAGTCCTAAAGAGAGCCGTAGACGTGTGGTCTCCGAGAAGTGGGGATTGTATCATCCCCGGACTTCGGTCCCTGAATTGATCCATAGACGTGTGGTCTCCGAGAAGTGGGGATTGTATCATCCCCGGACTTCGGTCCCTGAATTGATCCGTAGACGTGTGGTCTCCGAGAAGTGGGGATTGTATCATCCCCGGACTTCGGTCCCTAAATTGATCCATAGACGTGTGGTCTTCGAGAAGTGGGGATTGTATCATCCCCGGACTCCGGTCCCTGAATTGATCTGTAGACGTGTGGTCTCCGAAAAGTGGGGATTGTATCATCCCCGGACTTCGGTCCCTGAATTGATCCGTAGACGTGTGGTCTCCGAGAAGTGGGGATTGTATCATCCCCGGACTCCAGTCCCTGAATTGATCCGTAGACGTGTGGTCTCCGAAAAGTGGGGATTGTATCATCCCCAGACTTCGGTCCCTGAATTGATCCGTAGACGTGTGGTCTTCGAGAAGTGGGGATTGTATCATCCCCGGACTTCGGTCCCTGAATTGATCCGTAGACGTGTGGTCTTCGAGAAGTGGGGATTGTATCATCCCCGGACTTCGGTCCCTGAATTGATCCGTAGACGTGTGGTCTCCGAGAAGTGGGGATTGTATCATCCCCGGACTTTGGTCCCTGAATTGATCCGTAGACGAATGGTCTTCGAGAAAGTAATTTTTTTTTATAATGATGTGGTTACTTGTATCGGTATGGATACTTGTATTGATGATGTGGTTACTTGTATCGGTATGGATACTTGTATTGATGATGTGGTTACCTGTATCGGTAGGATACATGTATTAATGACATGGTTACTTGTATTAGTATGGATACTTGTATTGATGATATGTATACTTGTATTGGCATGAATACTTGTACTAATGATGTGGATACTTGTATTGTTATGGATACTTGTATTGATGACGATGCTGATAATCGTGTGATGACGATGCTGATGATAGTGTGATGACGATGCTGATGATCGTGTGATGACGATGCTGATGATCGTGTGATGACGATGTTGATGATCGTGTGCTGACGATGCTGATGATCATGTGTTGACGATGCTGATGATCGTGTGATGACGATGCTGATGATCGTGTGATGACGATGCTGATGATCGTGTGATGACGATGCTGATGATCGTGTGATGATGATGCTAATGATCGTGATGCTGCTGACGATGCTAATGATCATGTGTTGACGATGCTGATGATCGTGTGATGATGATGCTGATGATCATGTGATGACGATGCTGATGATCGTGTGACGACGATGCTGATGATCGTGAGATGATGATGCTGATGGTCGTGAGGATCCAGATGTTGATGTTGTTGTAGTTGTTCGAGTGCTGCAGAAGATAAAGACTCAGTACTGAAGATGTTGATGTTCCAGTATTGAATATGTTCCAGTAACTCCTTGAGTTACTGATGATGTTGAGAAAGCTTCCAATGATTTATAGATGTATCATGTATGATGTTGATGACTCCTTGCTTGTGCAGATACTGTTATAATATCCTTCTCGTTAAGGGGGAGTGTTGAAATATTGTAACTTCAAAGAATATTATATTTGTATATTATTTATTCCGGAGATGTTCCATACCTCCGATGTGATTATACTATAAATCCGGAGATGTTTATTCCTCCGAGTTGGGTGTGGTAACTAGGGTTATTAGACCCACCATGTGGGGGTCGGCCCAGTCAGTTATAATGGGGTATTTAACCTAATGGTTAAATACGAGCCTACGTGTACCTGTGTAAAATACATGTCAGTGTAGTGTATAAATAGAGGAGGTGTGTTCCTCATTATACACACTCACTCACTTGAGGATAGCGCACTTGTGGAGGAGAGGTCTGCTATTGTGGAGGAGGAGATCATGTCTCAGGGTTTCATCTTTGTATATTGCTGGTCATCTATATTGAGGAAGCTTTGCTGGGTTTTCTACCCCATGAGGGTTTCCCAGGATAAATCTCTGTCTCTTGTGTTTATGCTGTACTTGTTGTTTCGTCAGTGATCCTGTATATGCTATTATTGTGAAATGGAATGTAATGCTGCTATTTTCTGTCTTAGCATATTGAATTTTAACATTTCGGCCTAAAAAATGCTGCTGCCACCTTCCAGCGAGCCATGACCTATTGTTTTCACAACTTGGTCCATATCATGCTAGTCTATCTTGACGATCTTACAGCTCATTCCTAGAAACGATCAGACCACCTTAACGACCTCCGGCAAGTCTTTCTGCGTTGTCGCAAATATCAAATCCACTTGAACCCACACAAGTGTGTCTTTTGCATTCTGGCAGGCCGATTGTTGGGTTTCATTGTTTCCCAGAAAGGAATTGCTATTGATCCCCTGAAAGTCCAAGCCATCATAGACCTTCCCTCTCCTCGCATGCTCCGGCAGCTCCAGAGTCTACAGGGGCGATCTAATTTCCTCCATCGCTTTGTTCCTGATTATGCCACCACCGTTCATGGTTTCTTATGCCTGCTTCGTACCCACATACCCTTTGTTTGGGATGAGCAAGCAGAAGCTGCATTCGAAGCCCTTAAGAAAGCTCTCACACAAGCCCCTTTGATCTCCCCTCCGTATTTCTCTCAGGACTTCATCCTTTACGTCTCAGCATCCGATTATGCCGTGTCTGGAGTCCTTGTTCAAGAAGATGCCGCTCGCCAGGAGCATGTCATTTATTACGTCAGCCAGACCTTGTCTGGACCACCCCTATGTTACCCATATGAGGAAAGACTAGCCATTGATGTGGTCTTTTCCGTCCAAAAATTATGACACTACATTTTACTCAGTCATACCACAGTTGTCGCCGACTCCAACCCCATGGTCTATCTCTTAAACCGATGCCTCCTGCAAGGTCACGTTGCTAAATGGGTAATTATCCTCCAAGAATATGAACTCACTTTCAGAACCCCTAAGAGCACTAAATCCCTTGCACTTTCCCGGCTCATCATCAATCTCCCCTCCCTTATGCCATCCCCACAAATCTCCGATGAGTTACCCGACAATCACTTGTTCATCATATCGTCTGATGACCCATGGTACGGTGATATTTTGTTATACCTTCGCACGCAGAAGTTCCAACCCAACATCAGTCGTGATGGACGCCATCGTATCCGTCACCAGGCCTCTCGATATCGCCTCTTAGGCGATGTCCTTTACCGGCGAGGGGTTGACATGATTCTCCATCATTGTCTTACACACGAGGAAGCCGAACACATCCTCAATGACTGTCATAGCGGCGCCTGTGGCGGACATTTCTCTGGAATGGCCACCGCCCAAAAGGTCATCCGTGCCAGATACTTCTGGCCCACACTCTTTAACGACTGCATCACAACGGTCAAACATTGCCATAATTGCCAACTTTTTGCCCCCAAGGCCTGGACACCACCCGCTCCATTACACCCAATCGTCACCGTTGGACCCTTTTGTAAGTGGGCCATCGACTTCATGGAATGTAAACCCTCATCCGTAAACAGCCATAAGTACATCATTGTCGACATCGACTACTTCACCAAATGCGCTGAAGCCATGCCCACCTTCAATTGTAAAGCTGACACCGCTGCCCGTTTCTTTTTTAACCATGTTATCACTCGATTCGGGGTCCCCAAACAGTTGGTCTCATACCATGGTTCACACTTCGAAGATTCCCTTTGGCGTGAGTTATCCACCCTACTGAAGTTCGAACATCAGTATTCCTTTGCTTACTACCCCCAAGGGAACGGCCAAGTAGAGGCCATTAACAAAATTTTAAAAACCATCCTCCAATGCACTGTTGATTGGCATAAGTCCAATTGGCACCACATGTTGTTTCCTGCATTATGGGCTTACCGTACATCCACCAAAACCGCCACCGATTTTACCCCGTTTCATTTAGTTCACGGTGTAGAGTCTGTCCTCCCCATTGAGTGTCAGATACCTGCCTTACACATCGTCGTCGAGCTTCTCCCAGACACCTCCTTACTCAAGCAACGTCTGCTATCACTAGAACAAGCTGATGAAGACCGTCGTGCCACTCTCCAGACCATTGAAGCTGCCAAGAACCGCTCCAAAGCTGGTTACGACAAACATGTCCACCCTTGAACTTTCTGTGAAGGGGACCTCATCCTCGCCTATGACCAAGCCCACGACAAGACTGGTAAAGGAAATTTTGAATCCATGCGGCAAGGCCCTTACATTGTGCAGACCTACCTTGGCAATGGAGCATACATTTTAACTGACTTAGAAGGTCACCCTTTGCGCAACCCCCATAATGGGTTGTATCTTAAACGCTTTTATCCCTAAATAAACCCGCGGCCCCATTGGTCCGTATTGTACAGTTTTCTCTCTTTTTGTTTTTCACCTTTTTTACCGCAATCTTACATTCATCATTTTTGCATGATCACAGATGGACCATCTTCCACCTCATTATATTGGCTTCGCTGATGGATCAAGCCACTGGTCTCCAAACTTGGCTTCTGCAGCATGGGTCTTATATTCCCCTTCACATGAATTGATTCACCTTGACGGCATATGTATAGGCGCTTCTACCAATAACCAAGTGGAGTATGATGCTATGACCAGCCTCCTGACTGCTACCCTCCAGATGGGCATATGTCACCTTCATGTGTTCCTTGACTCCCAGCTACTTGTCTCCCAGCTCAACAACTGCTACCAGGTGCGTGATCCCTGCCTCTTTAGAAAATTTCTGCCCACAAAACAACTCAGCCGACAATTTGAATCCATCACATTTACCCATGTCCCAAGAGCTCAGAATAGTGTTGCAGATCAAATGGCTAACAACATCCTAGATTGGCACATCAATCACACCATGTAAAACCTCCATCATGCATCATCATCCCATAACATCTCATAATAAATATATAAAAATCCAAAAAGATTGCAAGGGGCATCCATGTGCCCATCATCCTACACTACTTGCATCCACTTGCAGTACAAACATATAACAAACCATAAGCGCATCCATGTGCATACACTAAATCATCATCGCAAAAAGGTGCATCCATGTGCATATATATTTATCAAAAAATAAACGTCAATATGCTACACATGTCCTGAGTACTCTCGTACTCAGCTATACAAAAAAAATCTATACATCAATATGCCTCATAGAATACATGCCGTAGCTACAAAATCGGGGGGGATTCCCCTGCACTCCCTACTGAGATTCATACCCTCTGTCACTGCCTGCATCAGCTTCCTCCGAGTCCTCACCCCGTTCCTCCTCCGACAGCTCCTCATCCCCTGAAGGCTCCTGTGCCCAACCCCTATCTTCCAAAATAGCCACCTGGATCGCGATCGATCGAAACTCCCATGACACCCTCAGACAGTCCTGAATCACCTCTGGATCCACGTCCCGCCACCCCTCATCAGTAACTCCAACCAAAAAATGATCCAGAAGCATCCGTATGGACTCCAGAGTCCCCTCAGTGTCCCATTGACGCACCTCCCCTCGGCCTAGTACCACCACATGCCCCCTGCGAGCTACATGTCCTGGTGGTGGTCTCAGGCCAACATCTGTAGATCATACATCAATCAATAACAGCATATCAACATCTCAAACCTATCATACACAAAACTTGACATCAACAATAATCAAGCAAATCAATACATACCATTTGGTCCCCATGCCTGCCCTGGCGACCATGGTGCCTCCGGATCCCCGGTGTAGTCCATATCTCTGTATGAATAATCATCCAATGTCAGCAGCATCTGCAACCACTGAAGGTAGAGCTCCTGGGTGAAGTATCTCCCAACCTCACCGCCACCACGTCAGCACATCATCTCTCCCCACTGCACCATGCGCGGCTCCCTCAGTCCTCCCACCTTGACAAGCACCCGCAGCCGCAGTGTAGGTACCCGCTCCATGAAGAAGGCACAAAGAAAGGATCCATAACAAAATCCCCTGCCAGATTCCTTCACCGATGTCAGCTGCCGCTGAACACAAGTGAGGAACATCTGGCCCTAGGCATAATATACACCATCCAACACCCGCTCCACCAGCTGAATCTGGCCCTCGGACACCTTCTCAGGTGATTGGGACCCCAAAACTTGAACCACGCATGCCGCGATCGCCTGTACTACTGGCTCCTGCAGGTCCACCACCCGGAGTGCATTCCTCTGCACCCTAGCCTCCGGAACGTAGTACCTGTCACATACCCCAATTTTATTAAAATAATGTAATTATTTTTAATATTCCTGAGACATTATGTTAAATTTAATGCTAAGTAGGAATGGATGACTCAGCAGAGTCTCCAGAAATGGAATGTAAATTCTGAATAATTATTATTAATAAATAAATTATGGAGACAACAGCATGGGAGAGTTGTTAAAAGAGGTTACTGGTCTAACTGGTGGATGGAATTAGGTGGAAGGACAAAAGACAAGTGGCAGCATCCTCAAACACTTCCTGAGTTGCAGGTGGCAACTTCCCTATATTTTGGGGTCATGATTCCCCAAGAAAGTGGAATCTGAGCAGGTGGCTCATTAATGACAGTTAGCCCAACTAAGACCTAGGCAATCTTTTATATACTACTCAATGAACTGAGCTGGGGGTTCAGCAATTGTTCTAGAGGGAGAATACATTCAGGTGAATGCTATTCAGGAGTCCCATTGAGGAAGTGGGAAAACAGTAAGGAAGTGTTTTGAAGCAGGAAGTTGCAGTAACTTGGTTCCAGTATAGCTGTTTTGGCTGAGGGAATTGTTGACTGTACCTAATTCCAGCCAGTTAGACCAGAGCAAGCTCGGGGGTCCTGAGAAGTGCTGTCTGGGCACTCTCCAGGAATTGGTAGGGAGGAACAGCCTCCCATTGCTGTTATTGTCTACTATAGCTACAGGTTCTGCCACTCTTCCTGTTGTTGGTTTAATTAATTTTTATATGAAATAGACTAGTACAACTATGTTTTGACTGTATTCAACTTCAGTAAATTAGTCTCTGTACTTTCTTTTGGTATAAATTTCAGAACTCAGATGTTTTAGAAACTTTCCTATTTTTTTATTTAAATAGAGTATTTATCTTATACAGAACCTATTTGTTACTGTTACAGTTAACAAATACCATGTTTATGCATATTCTAGAATTCCTGTTAATAGTAAAATATAGACAGAAAGATTAAACAGTAGTGTTAATGTTAGAACAGTAACCACACTTAGTACCATAATCCATAAATTTTTAATTGCCCATGTGCTTAATTAAACCATGTTTTGGATTAAGTGACTATAGTTGGTCAAAAACCCACTTTGAGAGTGTTCACACCCACTTCTGAGCAAACCAGTTCACCCAGCCTCCAGTTTTGTCCACAAGTGCGCCCTCATTTATTGCTGGTGCGCCCTCTCTCCTTGTTTTGGGGAATTTAGTTGACCAAGGGCGCTAGGGTGGATTTTTGCCCACTTTTGGCTAGATTTGGAGCATTTAATGCTCCCTTGGGCCCCCAAACCTCCTCTATTTGCTCACCCACGCCTGCCTTGAGCTCATTTATGACTCAGCATGCTTCAGCCACCTCCACACCAGAATTCGTAGCTGTTTGGGGTGATTGGGATTGAGTTGGACCCACCTAGGGGGGATTGAGGCCAATTTGGCATTGATGACTTGTACACTCAGCTTGAGCCACCTAATGCTCTCGATTTTCTCATGGATGTAATAAAAACCTGTTACTAACATTTTCACATGTTAGACAGTCAGTTAATCAAAGATTTGAGCATACATTGTGTGTAAATTTATCTCTTTTTTCAAATTTTTCCACTGTAATTGCAAATTAATTCGATTTTGTGAGGTTCTCCATAGCTCCTCGATCTTCTGTGATCAAAATACTCACCTGGTATCAGAGCCATCGTGGAGTTAGTGAGTTGCAGGCCAACATTGAGCGTTGAACTGCATTCTAGAGAGGATTTCCAGATAAAAATTGAGTGTTTTTTGCAGGTGTTTCAGTAGTTTTCTCACCATTAACGCAGCAGTCATGGAAGCAAACCAAATGTTGCTCACACCCTTCAATTTTTTCGATTGGAAGGCTGAGATGGTCATCAAGCTGAGATCTAAGGGTCTCTATAGAGTGACCATGGGCACAGAAGTGGAGCCAAATTCTGCTGTGGAGAAAGCAAAGTACTACAATCGACTTGATGAAGCTTATGGATTGCTATGCCTGAGCATTTCAAGGGAACTCTTGTTTCATACAGACAGTTTGACAACCCCCAATGAAGTATGGGTGAAGCTAGAATCACTCTTTGGGAAAACTGATGAACTGAGAGGCCACCAGCTTGAAAACGAGCTCATTAGCTTGAGCCCAGCGCATTTTGAAACCATCCAGGAGTTCTTCACGAAATTCAAGTCACTGGTGCTTCAACTGCAACAATGTGGAATTGTTAAGAAGGAGGAACAACTGATTCTGTCCATCCTTTCGAAGCTAGGCCCAGAGTTTTCAGTATTTGTTAGCACATTTCACTCAGCCAAAATGACCCTTCGAAATTGGCAAATGCCATCACTAGCCACGTTCATGGAGTGTCTCACTCAGGAGCAGGACAAACTAGTTCAGATGGGCACCATAAAATCAAAGGACCAAGCATTGGCAATGGGTGTTTCAAATGCAAGCAAAGGAAAGCAAAAAGCCAAGAATTCGAAGCAGCAAGAGAAGAGGAAGTTTGACAAGACCAAGTCTGCAGATGGGGGTTCGAATCTGTCAAAGGAGAAGGACAAGAAGGGAAAGGAAAAGACCAAATGCACCTATTGTCATAGGGGATGGCATCCAGAGAGCTCATGTATGAAGAAAACCATTGACTCAATGGCGCAGCTGCTGGAGAAGAACAACATCCCAGTCCCTGAGGGCGCAAGGAAGAAAGAGAGCACCTCAAACCCTGACAATAAGGAGAAGTGTCATGCTTTGGTAGCAGGTACTTCGAATCCCTCTTCCTTCATCATTGATTCAGGAGCTTCCAGACATATGGTTTCATCCAGAGAGCTCTTCTCCTCTTTGCATTCGAATGGTGGCCCAACAGTTCGAATGGGAGATGATTCAGAACTCAAAACCAAGGGGATTGGAAGGATTGACATGGAGCATGGCTATTTCAGTGATGTGCTCTATGTACCTTCATTGGCTGCAAATTTGCTATCAGTCTATCAAATGACTCATACAGGAGAAGCCAAGAGAGTGACATTCACTCCAGATTTGGTAGAAATCTCAGAAATCTCCTCAAATCAAGTTGTGGCAGTAGGGTATGCAGATCATGATGAGAGAATGTACAAATTCTCAAACTTCATTCCAAATTCTAGTGACCATGCTCTTGTCTCTCATGCCAATGAGACCTCCAAGTTGTGGCATGAAAGATTTGGCCACATGAACTACAAATACCTCCAGCAATTGCACAGGGACGAGATGGTGGAAGGGCTTCCAGAAATCAGATCATCAAATGGTGCATGCATTGGGTGTGTAGTTGGAAAGCATCCTGAGCGCAGCTATGAAAAGGGAATGGCAAGGAGAGCCACTCAACCACTTGGATTGGTACATTCAGACCTCATTGGTCCTCTTCCCACTCCATCATATGGTGGATCAAGGTATGTACTTACATTCATAGATGACTACTCTCGATTCTGCTGGGTTTACTTCCTTAAATTGAAGTCAGAAGTGTTTGAGAAACTGAAGATTTGGAAAGCCCTAGTGGAGAACCATAGTGGTCATAAGATAAAGATCCTTAGGACTGATAATGGAAAGGAATATGTGAATAATAACATTCAGCACCTTTGTGAGGAATGTGGCATCCAAATGCAACATTCAATCCCCTACACACCTCAGCAAAATGGTGTGGCAGAGAGGAAAAATAGATCTCTCAAGGAGATGGCTACTTGCATGATTGAAGCTAGGGATCTAAGCCCTAAGCTATGGGCTGAAGCCATCAATTGTGCTGCTCATATTCAGAACAGAGCCTTTCACAAATCAGTCAAAGGAAAAACCCCCTATGAGGCATGGTTTGGCCAAAAACCAAATGTGTCAAATTTCAGGATTTTTGGGTCTAGAGCATGGGCTCGAATTCCATCAGAAAAGAGGAAGGCTTTGGAGCCACAGAGCAGGGAATGTATCATGGTTGGTTATGGTGAGGACACAAAGGGCTACAAGCTCTTTGACACATCCACACTTAAAACTTTCATTGAGAGAAGTGTGCAATTCGAAGAAGAACCAATTCCAGATTTTGAGCTTGCACCGGGGGAAAGCTCCTCTCCTCCACACCTCAATGAGATTAGTGATGATTCTTCCTCTGATTTTTCTGATATTGCTGAAGATGACATAGCTGAAGATGACATTGCTGTACATGAGTCACCATCAAGGCCCAAGTGGGCTGAAAAAATCATAGAAGCTGCAGGTGAATTGGCAGGCAATCCCCAAGAGCCTAGGAAGACTAGATCCCAAACAATCAATGCTTCCTTTGCAAATGAGAGTGAGCTTGCTGATCACTGTTATATGATGATTGGATCTGATCCAACATCATATCAGGAAGCTCATCATGATCCAAGGTGGAGGGCAGCAATGCAAGAAGAATTCCAATCTCTCCAAGAGAACAAAACATGGGATTTGGTGCCTCTTCCTCCCAAGAGGAAACTAGTGCAATGTAAGTGGATTTTTCGAACCAAACCTGTTGCTGATGGTTCTGATCTGAAATATAAGGCTAGGTTAGTGGCTAAGGGCTACTCACAAATCCATGGTGTGGATTATACAGAGACCTTTGCACCGGTTGCAAAGATGGACTCAATTAGACTAGCTCTAGCCATGGCAGCTAGTAAAGGTTGGGAAGTTCACCACATGGATGTCAAAAGTGCATTCTTGCATGGTGAGCTACAGGAAGAGATATATATGCAGCAGCCTGAAGGATTCCAAGAGGATCCCACACTTGTATGCAGGTTGAAGAAGTCACTCTATGGACTCAAGCAAGCCCCCAGGGCTTGGTATGCCAAAATGGATGCTTTTTTGCTCTCAATTGGTTTCTGTCGATGCAAGTCTGATCCAAATGTTTATTTGCAGCATTGTGATGGTAATTTGCAGGTCATTGTACTGTATGTTGATGATCTCTTAATTACAGGGAGCTGCACCAAACAAATTGGCTCAATTAAAGCTTCTTTGCACAGTGAATTTGCCATGAGCGACCTAGGATTGCTAAGGCAATTTTTGGGTTTGGAAATTGAGCAATCTGAGAGAGGTATATTGCTGAGTCAATCTAAGTATGCTTCAGACCTGTTATTCAAGTTCAAAATGGCTGAATGTAAGGCAGCCAAGTGCCCATTCCTTTCAGGCATAAAACTAGGTGAATTTGAAGACTCTCCGGTGGTGGATTGCACACTCTATAGGCAGCTAGTTGGAAGTTTGCTGTACCTTACACATACAAGACCTGATTTGTCTTATGCTGTAAGTGCTGTAGCAAGGTATATGCAGCAGCCACATGAGATCCATTGGAAGGCAGCCAAAAGGATCCTTCATTATGTCCAAGGAACAAAGAGCTTCGGGGTACACTATGCAGCTGGTTCTTCACTTCAACTAGCTGGATTTTCTGATTCCGATTGGGCGGGAGATCCCATCGATAGAAAGTCCACTTCAGGTTTTGTGTTTATGTTTGCTGAAGGTCCTATTTGCTGGTCAAGTAAGAAACAGCATACAATTTCTCTTTCATCAGCAGAGGCCGAGTACAGGGCAGCAGTGAACGCAGCCACACAGTGTGTTTGGTTGCAAGGCATTCTTCGGGAGTTTGGTGTTGCTATTGATTCTCCAACCAATATTTGGGTGGATAATCAAAGTGCCATCAAGATATCTACTGATCCAGTACAGAGGCAAAGAACAAAGCACATTGAGATCCACATGCATTACATTCGGGGCTTGGTGCATGACAGGGTGATTTCACTGCAGTATTGCCCATCCACCGAGCAAACTGCTGATATTTTCACCAAGTGCTTTACAGAGAAGACCTTCACTTACTTGAGAGCTTTGCTTGGAGTGAGTGATGGATGGTGATTGCTGCAATCTAATTGCAGGTTCAGCCCCATGTCCATTTTTGAGGGAAGTTTTTATCCCATGAGGTTTTACTTCTTTTCCTCGGTTCATATGGACAAATAAAATTTCTGTTTGTATTGAGGTGACTTGAGCCTTTGTTGCCAAGGCCTCCCACTTATATTTCATGAGATGTACAAAGTTATGGTTAAGGGGGGGTGTTAGAACAGTAACCACACTTAGTACCATAATCCATAAATTTTTAATTGCCCATGTGCTTAATTAAACCATGTTTTGGATTAAGTGACTATAGTTGGTCAAAAACCCACTTTGAGAGTGTTCACACCCACTTCTGAGCAAACCAGTTCACCCAGCCTCCAGTTTTGTCCACAAGTGCGCCCTCATTTATTGCTGGTGCGCCCTCTCTCCTTGTTTTGGGGAATTTAGTTGACCAAGGGCGCTAGGGTGGATTTTTGCCCACTTTTGGCTAGATTTGGAGCATTTAATGCTCCCTTGGGCCCCCAAACCTCCTCTATTTGCTCACCCACGCCTGCCTTGAGCTCATTTATGACTCAGCATGCTTCAGCCACCTCCACACCAGAATTCGTAGCTGTTTGGGGTGATTGGGATTGAGTTGGACCCACCTAGGGGGGATTGAGGCCAATTTGGCATTGATGACTTGTACACTCAGCTTGAGCCACCTAATGCTCTCGATTTTCTCATGGATGTAATAAAAACCTGTTACTAACATTTTCACATGTTAGACAGTCAGTTAATCAAAGATTTGAGCATACATTGTGTGTAAATTTATCTCTTTTTTCAAATTTTTCCACTGTAATTGCAAATTAATTCGATTTTGTGAGGTTCTCCATAGCTCCTCGATCTTCTGTGATCAAAATACTCACAGTTAAGTCAGTAATTTTTTCTGCATTTTTAGTTTTTTCTCTCCAAATTTTGGTTTGATTTTTGAATTTACCTTAGTTAATTGTTGGTTTTCAGTTTTGGTTTTCTGCCTTCTTAAGAATCTTATGAATGCTTGAATAAAGTTTGAGCCCAGTCTTCACATTTCATTTGATTTTGGTCATTTTTATGTTGGAAGTGGGTCAATATGAGTTATATATTCAAAAGGAGAATCAATTTTGACTTTAGAGAGTAGCTAAACTAGTGGCCTAAACCAAAAAGCTACTAAAATCTCCGATAAATTTGGCAAAAGTTAGAAAATCTGCTAAATTTTGGTTTAAAGATATTCTTGTAGCGCTACACCAAAGTTTAACACAGAATGCGCTACAGGAATATCGTGGCATGAGTTTTTCGTAAAATCTCGATCTGATTTCAATCATCATGAAGAGTGTGAGAGTCTAATCGCATTTTGTGAAGTGTTTAACACGTGTATGCAGCATTTTTAGCATGATGTTTGTTGTTTGATAATCACGAAGAGAGACAAGGGCATCATTATAGGTTATGCGGGTTTCAGTTGCACAGATACCAGCCAGTTCCGGGTTTCGCTGTCAAATCTCCCTCGTCACACGCATAATCACTAAGGATTTAGTGTTTGAGGAGGAGTCTTCATCGTTGAACATTGGATTACGTTGCTGTGGAAGGAGACACCTGTGATTCCGGCGCCAGCAGAAATTAGGGCTTTGAATTCGTTTCACCTGCAGCCAAGAAAACGTTAGGAGGACACCTGTGCTCGAAGAGGAACGTTATTGACACCTCAATTTGAAGACATCACGCCACGATGCAGGAGTAATTGACAGGTATTACGTAAACCCTCATAACTGAAGAATTTGGGGTTTTTGCTGCTGCATGTTCTTCTGAAAAAATTGGTCGCTGAGAAAGGTGTAATAGAATGAAAGGATGAAGAATTCATCACTGAAATGGTTAGCTGAAGCATGATATGAGGAATTAGCATGACTGTTCCTTTTATGACCTAATCTTAATAGGGCGTTGAAAAACTCACAGAATTGCCTGTAGAATTCAGTTTGTTTAAACAGAGGGAAGTCTGCTAGTTTGATACGGGTGTTACACAGGGAGGTTTGTAGATTTGTGCATGGGTTAAATTGTTATAACCTGCAGTACTATTTGCCCAGAAAGCAGCTTATAAAACACTTCTGAAACCTAAAACTATACTGTTCCAGTTCCTTGACAAGAAAGAGATGGGAAAAAACAGTAAAAGTGGTAAGATTAATAGGGCTGAACCCACAGACTTGACATGGATCCAAAAACTTCCAGATTGTGCAGAGCTGTTCCAACAGGCAGGATGGTTGAAATTCTTCAAGAAGATAGATGGCTTTAATGCCCAAGTATCATGCAATTTTGCCAAAGGACTTAAGAATGAGATGATCATAATAGGTCCTTTAAGATTCAAATTGACTGTAGATTTAATTTCAGAAGCCACTGAAATTGATAATGAAGGCGAGCTCTGGTTTAAGAAATCTCCTTTTGAGTTTGACCCTCAAAGATACTTATTGCCCAATGTTGTTCCTGACTGGAACAAAGGTATCATCATTCATAATTTCAAGAGGGAATGGATTGAACCTTTAAGAATTCTTCAGAGCTATATAACTTGTGAAGGGAGGTACTCATTAGTTTTCAAATACCATCTCAGGTTCTTACAGCACATGGCAGGGCTGTCAAAAATGAATTTGCCATTCTTTTTCTTCAAAAGCTTGCAGAAAATGTCTAGCAAAATTAAACAGCAGGATGATCATACTTCTCAATCATTGTTTCATTATGGTCTCATCAAGTTGATCATCTCTACAGTGTTGCAGAAGGAAGAAAAAACTTGGGACTTCTTTCTGTTTTGGTCAGGGATTCATTCCAAAGGAGAAGAACAGCAACCCAAAAGGCAAACTGATAAGGGAAGAGTAATGGTACAAAAGTTGGGGTATTCAGCTAAACCTGCAAACAAACATGGCATTAAAGTTAAAAAGGAAACAAAGCAGGTGGCAGATGAAGGACAGACTGACAGTCAGCCTCAGGAAATTCCACAGCACAGTGAAGTCAAATTTTCATTATTTGATGACAAAAAGGAAAAGGAAATTCCTGAAAATAAGTCATCATCTATAACAGTGGTTCATGAAGAGAGGAAAATTGATATCAAGGTTATTCCTGTAGCAAAAGAGGAAGTCCAGAATCTGCCCAAAAGCCCTATCACAGTCCTCTCAGATGATGAGGGCTATATGTTAGAGGATGAGCAGTTCATTCCAGAGATCAAGGTTAAAGCTGAGACTAAAGAAAATCAAGCTATAGAGGACAAAACTACCAAGCCTAAGAAGAAGATAAAAAAACTAGAAGTGGTAGAATTATCATCTGTCCAGTATCAAGGGAAGACACTAAAAATGATGGGAGAGCCAGCTTCTTTATGGAGACCTAAAACTAGGTCTAAAAACAAATTAAGATTAAATATGAAAAAGTTGTTGAATCCGAAATTGAGGACTGATAAGGTAGACATTTCTGATGAAGAATCTATGGAGGAGCAGTCAAAGAAAAATGAATTGCATTCAGTTAAAAAAGAGGATGTTGGGTCTGTAAATGTAACAGGTGAAGAAAGCTCTAAATCCATTGTTGAAAACAATTCTGGAAAATTGTTAACAGAAGATATTAAATCAGCACAGGTAATAGGTGTTTCAAACCCTATCATTGAAGATATTGCTGTAAAACCATTGACAGAGGAATTGATGTTTAAGAAGTTTAACATGTTTTGGAAACCAAGTGAAGATCAGGATGCTGCAATAGAAAAGCTGGTAAATTCTGACAAGGATAATTTGAAGAAGACTGTGAAACAGTACAAGCATCAAATGAACTATATGCAAGAAGTAAATGATGGTTTAATGCTAGCAAATAGAAGATTGAGGGAAGATCTTCAAGATACTCATGACAATTTTCAGGAGTTGATGATTGATGCAAAGGAGGCACTCAGGAGGAAAAGGATGGCTGACAGGAATTGCTCAGAATTAGAAAGGACAGTTCAGACCTTGCAGCATGAAAATGAACACCTACACAGAAGGATAGCTGAGCTGGAGAAAAAGCACAAAAAGGTGAAGAAAAGATCCTCAAGTCCAGATGGCATAGCTTTGCTAGTGGAGGCATCGAAAGAGATCTAGGGCAGTTAGGTTCATTTAAAGCTTTTTGTTAAGGATTGGCTATTTTTAGCAAAATTGTAATTTGTAAAAAGGTAAATGTTATTTTGCCTAATCTAGTCATTCGATGGAGGATTAATAGGAGAAACCCTAACTGTTTTGGGGGGATGAAAAACTATTTAGAGAGGTAAAAAAGATATTGTAATGGTTCGAATTTCTGGAGAGCTAGAGGAGGTCTGCAAACTGTACTTTCATCCAGACTTGTTCACTGCTAAGTATTGCAAACTCTCATATTGCATTTTTGATGAAACTATGAATATATGACTCCTTATTCCACTTCTGATATGTGTTGGCTTCATTTTAAACTTATACAGTTTCTTGATTGACAATTTCATTTCTGGTTTTATGTATGATTTCCAGCAAGTGCTTGTCTTTTATTGAATGAATTTCAGTGCAATCTTTTGGTGAATTTCTGAGATATATGGACATCTTCATGGATAAATGTATGTGAATTAGTTTTTACTTATTGTTGAATGTATTCCCTTATGCTCTTGAAGTTTTCTTACCAAAACCTACAAAACAAAACCCTAAAAACCTAGTTTGGATTGATTTTATTCTTGAGATTGTGTTGGCTTGTTACCCTAGCCTTAGTAACAATTTCTGACACAAACAAGTAGATATTCCAGATTTATAGCTATTAAACAATCATAAGAACAAATAAAGATAAATCTTAGTTTTTACTTTGAGATAATTCCTGTTAGAGTAATCTACCTGTATATATATATGTATTGCATATTTTAGTCAACTATAGTTACAGTTCATTCTTATATCAAGTTAACAGATAAACAAAACTCATCTTAATATATTGTTTATACTCAGAACATGTTTGACAGCTATCGATTAACTAAAGGGGTGACTGTAACAACAATTCATTGTTACAAGCTTCCTTATAATCTTATTTATTAACACAGGAGTCAAATACAAACACATAGAAACTGTAGATTATTATTTTCTTTCAACCTAGTATTAGAATATATTAGCCATGTTATTATAATAGAGTTAACAGAGTTGTTTTAAACAAAACAAACATATTATCACAACAGAGAAACTGTCGACGAATACAACCATTATTGGCTGTTACAAACCTTCTTAATTATACACAGTAATAATATTGATTTCATTATAAATATTCTACCTTAGAGTAGTCCACAAACCCTACACGGCCGTAGCCTTACAATATTCCTTCGACAGACTGAAAACAAATGAAAAGAATGCCTTATATGGCAGACAGAACGTAGAGTATCTTTATACATAGTTCTATGTATATATTATTCTATCCACAGTTTTATTTAATATTTATATAAGATTCAAAATAAATTTGTTACAACTCGTTCCCAGTCGCCACCGAGTTAACAATACCATACATATGCATTGAACACAAAACAAAACCCCCAATTCATCAGAATAACCCTATGCTATTAACTATTACAGTCATAGTAGATAAACTTCCACATTCTTTTATTTAATACTCCAAAACGGAGAAAAACGCAGAGAGACAATTATAGGGTTTCATTTATAACAGAGTTATCATCCATTGCAGGTACCGAAGAACTCATCTATCTTTACTTTTCAAACACATTCTAATAATTTAACAAAACACAAAAATGAAACACGGCCATATCAGGCTCAGTATTATATTAAGTACAAATCCTATACAGCGAGGCTAGAACCCTATGTTTAGCCAATACGAGTACAATAACAGAAACCCTGGCCTCATACAGTCTGAGCCGTGAAGGGCTCTCCAATAAACATAACAAGGTTTCAAACCCCTTTTCATTTCAAACAAAACAATTTCATACAGATGACTGCACCCATGAACATCAAGTCGTTAATGACCTCACTACACAGGAGCTTTCCTCCAAGACTCAACCCTAACCACAAAACCAGCAAAGGAAGAGACAGCCGTGGATAACCAGGCTTACCCGGAGGAGCCAGCGTTGGAGATAAAACCCTGTACACCTTCAGAGCCACGTGACCTGCACATTCAATGCCGAGAGATGTTAATACACTATCAATACCAAGAATTGTGAATATATAGTAAACCTGCACTTGCTTGCAAAACCGAAACTGCAAAAATAAATTTATCACTTTACCTGAACAATGTAACTGTGGATAACCTGGAAGCCACCGGTGGAAGCAAGCACTGAAACCCCATCACCCTCGTTGGTTGAAAGAGTAAGGAACACCTTCATAACATTTCTTGACAGCCGAGACAAAGTAACATTCCCGACAAAACCCTCACGCTGGGATTGAACCAGTCAAGAAGCACACCCAAAACCCAAATGCATCAACCCTCTCATAACTAAAAGACAATAGCAAAACCCTGTCTCATATCCACACCAGCACAGTGATGGACTGTAAATAGATGGGACTTAAACAAAGGATGAAACAACGAGACCACTAAACAAAGAAACTGTAGCAGACGCCATCACCAGAGCCGAGGACTTATCTTACTACAGAATGAAACCACGAGACCATAACCACAACACTTTGCACTCTGTTACAGTGCCCCAACTACGAAACTCAGACACGGAGGGTTTCATCCTTAGGACCCGAGCCCGAAGGCAAATACAATAACCTGGTAGGGTTTTCGATAACAGCTTATATATCACCAACTGCATGGAGGAGAGTCAACCACGTAGCATCCAAATATATCAACGTAATATGGGTCGAGACCATATAGTTCAATTGCCATCCAAATCATTATTTATCGATTTCAAAAATCATTGCGTAGATACAAGTCAAACTCCAACGTATGGAATTATAATATGAAATACATTCAATCAACAAATAGTGCATGCCTTGCAATCAAACCTTCAATTTCCACGGTACGTGTTATGTATAATCCCTACAATGATATGAATGAGATGTAGTCAACTTCAACCATAGAGTTTCTCTTAACCTAGTATGATAGATACAACCTTACCACTATATTGAATATAAAGTTTGCCAACGTATCGGAACATTATGATGGTTGCACAATCATTATACTATATATATGTATTGAAACCAAGCCATAGATTAATGCCATGAGCATATTACATTTCTATGATCATGTAAGCAATAAGGTAGTCAACCTTCAAATGAAAACACCTTGTTACTTAATACCTTGAAATGTTACCAAGTCTTTATGACAAGATACACAATTGCCATTATATACTCTCATCGTATTTTCTACCAATACCATTGTTAACAGTAAACAATTTTGAATAATAATCTCTATTATTAAGATGTTGAAAAAGAATTTCATCTACAGGTTCACATCGTGAAGGTAGTTAAAATCAAGGCACAGTCAGGTAACATAAATTAAACTTTAAGTAGACATTGAACATTGCAGTATAGTCGAATATAATGGAACAACGCTAGAGGCGCCACATTTCCCAACTCACATTAATAATCCAGAAATACAACAGTAATCACCGGTATTAGTTGACAACTTATCATATAAAGTTAACGTCGCTTATGCAGCCAATAATTATGATATAACAATTGTTCCAGTGATAGTTATAGCAGTAACATAGAGTCATATTCATAAAACAATAATTATAACTGAAACAATGTAATCTGTCGCAAAACCTGTTGATACTATCTGAATAAGAAATATCATGTCGAGGCAGACTATCAATCTTAATTCAAGTATAAGTTCATGAGAATAACTTCACTTTCTTGCACTACAACTTGCAATAGTAAATAAATCTTCTTAAAGTTTTAAAGTACAGGGAGTATTGATGCTTACCAAGTTTAACATACAGCAATCCTTACTTCACCGGCGCACCTGAGAAACAAAAGACGACTTATGCATTAGCTCGTAAGCTAAGTAAGCCAGCCAGCTACGACTAGCTCTTCCCTTGCGGTTTGAAAACAAAACAGTCATTAATTACAATCACAGAAATCAAAATTTTAATAAGACAGAGTCTTTAAACAGATTATGTTAGTTACTGAATTTAAAACAGGACCAGAAATATTATTTAGTTAACATTTATTGTTAAGAATAAAAATTTTAAATTTTTCAGAGATATCGGGGTTTGACATGTGGTATCAGAGCATGGTTCAGACACTAGGCTTGGATGTGACTCCACTAAACTTCCGCAAACAGTGACCATAAAAGAAATTTTTTATTTATTTATAAAATACTAACATATATTTCGGTTTCATGAACAGAACAGAAAATTTCTCTTTTCTGAATTTTACAGACAGGTATGGAAAAACTGGGAGAATATGCTGAGGAGGAATCTCCCAATGCTGTGACAAGACAGATGTCAAAAGAACTTGAGACAGAAGAAGAAATTGCTCACTCCACTGAGCTGATGCAGACCATAAGAGGATTAAAGACAGAAATGGAAACAGTTAAGAAGGATAATGAAAGAATTCTAAAGACTCAGGAACAACTAAATCAGTTATTGATAGAAAAATTTCAGACTGAAGGAAGGAGCAAACCAACTAACTCAGAAGAAGTTAGTCATCAAAGAGGGTCAAAAAGGACAAAACCAACAAAATGTGACAGCAGTTCTTCATCGGAAGAAAGAAAGGGACAACCCAGTTATCACACTAGCAGTGACAGCAGTGAAGCTGAGATGCACAACCGAAGGAAAAAGTACAGGCCTTATGAAGAGATTTCCGGGGATTTTAAGAAGATAAAGCCCCCAACTTTCAATGGAGAAGCTGAAACTGGAGAAGAGGCAGAATCCTGGTTATCCGGGATGAGAAAATATTTTCAGATCTATAACTACTCAAATCAGCTAAAGGCACGAATGGCCATCTACAACCTCTCGGGAAAGGCGGACATATGGTGGCAAGATCTGAAAAGGGTCAAAGGGATTAAAGAAAGAGAAGTTAATTGGAGTACCTTTAAAAGATACTTCAAGAAGAAATTCCTGTCCGAGCAGTATTATGAAGAAAGGGCCAAAGAATTTTATGAACTAAAACTCGGATCTATGACGATGAAGGACTTAAACAGTAAATTTTTAAGTCTGTTGCGTTATGTACCGTATTTTGTCGAAGAGAAACCAAAAATACAGCGGTTTCTTAGTTGCCTGCCCTATCATATCAAGGACAGAATTGAATATGACAATCCAAAAACACTGGAAGAAGCTATGCGCAAGGCAAATTTCTGTTACGAACAGAATAAAAAGAAAGAGGGGATAGCCAGCTGGAAAGCCAAAAAGAACAGCAATCTGATCGAGTACAAGAAAAAGGAATTTGTTCCCCATAAAAGTTTCAAGAATGGCAAAAACGGGAACCACTTTAATAGTAAAAGTTTCCAAGGAAACAAAAATGGAGCTGTCATCCATTCAAACAATTACAAAAACAGCAAAGAGACTCCTAATAACCATGGAAACTACACCAAAATTTTTGAGCGAAAAGAACCTGTCAAGTGCTGGGAGTGTAATGGGCCACATTATGCTTCAGTCTGCCCAAACAGAAAGAAACAAATCAGCAATATTCATACTGTTCAAGATGAAATGACAGTTGGAGATTTTGCAGGAACTATGCCCCGAATTAATGCAGCATTAGAAAACCGCCAGGCTGACTACCAAACTTCCATGGTGGAAGTAGGAGGTATGATTAACAAAACCCCAGTTACTATATTAATAGATCCAGGTGCTAGTCTTAGTTATATTTCACCTCAGCTGGTAGAAAAATGTAAATTGACTGTTGAAAGGTTTGATAATTCTTGGTCTGTACAATTAGCTACTGGGGCAAAGAGAAAAGTAAACTGCTATGTAAAAGAATGCATCTTAAACATGACTGATTTTAGAACTACAGTTAAACTGAACGTTTTACCACTTGGCTCTTATGACATACTTATCGGAATGGACTGGTTGGAACAACATAGGGTCGTTTTAAACTGTTTTGACAAAACTTTTAGGTGTATAAATAGTAGTGGACAGCCTGTAACTGTTAGAGGTATCCCTAGGAAAACAGTAGTTAGGCAAATTTCTGCTTTACAACTTAAAAGAGCAGTCAGGAAAGGATGCAAGACCTATGTTGTAACTATTACAGACGAGATCGATAAGTCTGAAAGCAACCAGAAAACAGTAGAGAACATTCCTGTCGTCAATGAATTTAGTGACGTTTTTCCTGAGGAAATCCCAGAATTGCCTCCCAAGAGAGAGCTAGACTTTACAATTGAGCTGGTACCAGGTGCTGTTCCCAGTTCAAAAGCCCCGTATCGTATGAATATTTTGGAGCTTAACGAGTTGAAAACTCAGTTGAAGGAGTTAATAGATAAGAACTATATTCGACCCAGTGTATCCCCTTGGGGAGCACCAGTGATTTTCGTTAAAAAGAAGGACGGAACTATGCGACTTTGCATAGATTATCGTCAACTAAACAAGATGACGATCAAAAACAGGTATCCGTTACCTCGTATTGATGATCTGTTTGATCAGCTACGTGGCGCTACGGTATTTTCCAAGATCGATCTGAGATCGGGTTATCATCAGGTAAGAATTAAGGAAGAAGATATTTTCAAAACAGCCTTTAGAACAAGGTACGGACATTACGAATTTGTCGTAATGCCATTTGGACTTACTAATGCCCCAGCTGTTTTCATGTGTTTAATGAACAACATAATGCATAAGTACTTAGATAAATTTGTTGTTGTATTTATCGACGACATTTTAGTCTATTCTAAGAGCGAGGAGGAGCATAAAGAACACTTACGTATCGTTTTACAAGAACTGAGAGAACAACAACTTTTTGCGAAATTTAGTAAATGTGACTTCTTCAAAGATGAAATCCAGTACTTAGGACATGTAGTCACAAAGGAAGGGATTTCAGTGGATCCCGAAAAGATTCGGGCGATTGAAGAATGGCCAGTACCTAAAGATGTGATGGATGTTAGATCTTTCATGGGAATTACCGGTTACTACCGGAGGTTTATTGAAGGCTTTTCAAAAATAGCCAACCCAATCACTTCTTTGCAGAAGAAAGGCAAGAAGTTTGATTGGAATGCGAAATGTGAAGAAAGTTTCAAGAAACTTAAGACATTATTGACAACTGCACCTATTCTTAGAATAGCGGACCCAAATAAAGATTTCATAGTTTGCACCGACGCTTGTAATGATGGTTTAGGCGGAGTGCTGACTCAAGAAGGACACGTCATTGCTTACGAATCTAGGAAGCTGAAAATCCATGAAAAGAATTATGCCACTTATGACCTAGAATTAGCTGCTGTAATTCATGCTTTAAAGATGTGGCGACACCACCTAATAGGCAGAAAATTTACCTTACTAACAGATAATAAAGGTCTGAAATACCTTTTAGACCAGCCAAATTTAAATGCAAGACAAGCCAGGTGGCTGGCATTCCTAAGTGAATACGATTTTGAAATCCAACACATAAAAGGGAAGGAAAATAAGGTGGCTGATGCCTTGAGCAGGAATGCAAAACTGAATTTTATATCAGCTAGCAGCACTTATACCTCTGATTTAAATGAACAGCTGGCTGAAGGGATAAAATTAGACGAAAATTATCAACATTTACAAATTACAGCCAAAGAACAGCCCACAGAAAGTTTGATAAAAGGGCATAGTTTAAACGAAAACGGATTTTTGTTGTTTAAGGAC
Source organism: Larix kaempferi (assembly GCA_027924585.1). Classification (NCBI taxonomy): domain Eukaryota; kingdom Viridiplantae; phylum Streptophyta; class Pinopsida; order Pinales; family Pinaceae; genus Larix; species Larix kaempferi. The sequence continues at coordinate 5,160,970 of BSBM01000802.1, read as the reverse complement.
AGGCTGTATATCCCTAATGCACCTACAATTAAGCTGTTAATTTTAGACGAAATACATAAAACCCCTTACTCCGGGCATCCTGGCTATCAAAAGACTATCACTATGTTGAGAAAAGAATATTTTTGGCCTAACATGAAATCTGAAACTGCTGAATATTTAGCTAAGTGTTTGGATTGCCAACAAGTAAAAACAGAACACCAACATCCAGCCGGATTGCTGCAACCTTTACCTATTCCTAGCTGGAAATGGGAAATAATCATCCTGGATTTCATTACGGGTTTACCCAAAAATCAACATCAGAATGATTCGATTATGGTAGTGGTAGACAAATTAAGTAAATCAGCACACTTTATTCCTGTTAAAACCACATACAAGGCTGCAAACATAGCAGATATCTTTCTAAAACAGATTTTTCGGTTACACGGTATTCCAAAAGTCATTATATCAGACAGGGATCCTAAATTCACAGGAAATTTCTGGAGATCCTTGTTCAAAGGATTAAACACCACTTTGAATTTCAGCACCTCTTTCCATCCTCAGACTGACGGACAAACGGAAAGAGTTAATCAAATATTAGAAGATCTGTTAAGGATGTATGTTAAAGATCAACCAGGTAAGTGGGAGGATTATTTACACTTAGCCGAATTTGCATACAATAACAGCTATCAATCATCAGCTAAGTTTAGTCCTTTTGAGGTTTTGTATGGACGAAAATGCAACACTCCTATCTCTTGGAGTAATCCAGTAGATAGATTAGTGTTAGGACCTGATTTATTGAAAGAAATGGAACAGATTGTGAAACAAGTGCAGGAAAACTTGAAGATTGCCCAGGATCGGCAAAAGAGTCAAGCAGATTTGAAAAGAACTCCTAAAGAGTTCCAGGTAGGTGAACATGTGTTCATCAAGGTAAGACCAAAGAAAATCTCCCTAAGATTAGGAAGTTGTGCAAAATTAGCACCACGTTACTGTGGTCCATTTGAAATTTTAGCTAGAATTGGTCAAGTTGCTTATCAGTTAGCATTACCGCCAAATTTAAAAGTACACAATGTTTTTCATATCTCTGTTTTAAAAAAAATATATGTTCATGATGCTACTCATGTTATTGATTGGAACATTGTACAGGTAGAACCAGAAGGGGAAGTTCTGGTGGAACCGAATTGTATCCTCGGGAGGAGGGAAATTACTCTACGGAACCGCATAATTGGACAAGTGAAGGTGCAATGGAAGCACCTTAGTCCTGAAGAAGCTACCTGGGAGCTGGAAAGTAAGATGCGGGAAGCATATCCCCATCTATTCCAGCAGGTGGCTGAAGACGAAGAATAAGTAACATCGAGGACGATGTTACATTTTAAGGGGGTGTGTATGTCACATACCCCAATTTTATTAAAATAATGTAATTATTTTTAATATTCCTGAGACATTATGATAAATTTAATGCTAAGTAGGAATGGATGACTCAGCAGAGTCTCCAGAAATGGAATGTAAATTCTGAATAATTATTATTAATAAATAAATTATGGAGACAACAGCATGGGAGAGTTGTTAAAAGAGGTTACTGGTCTAACTGGTGGATGGAATTAGGTGGAAGGACAAAAGACAAGTGGCAGCATCCTCAAACACTTCCTGAGTTGCAGGTGGCAACTTCCCTATATTTTGGGGTCATGATTCCCCAAGAAAGTGGAATCTGAGCAGGTGGCTCATTAATGACAGTTAGCCCAACTAAGACCTAGGCAATCTTTTATATACTACTCAATGAACTGAGCTGGGGGTTCAGCAATTGTTCTAGAGGGAGAATGCATTCAGGTGAATGCTATTCAGGAGTCCCATTGAGGAAGTGGGAAAACAGTAAGGAAGTGTTTTGAAGCAGGAAGTTGCAGTAACTTGGTTCCAGTATAGCTGTTTTGGCTGAGGGAATTGTTGACTGTACCTAATTCCAGCCAGTTAGACCAGAGCAAGCTCGGGGGTCCTGAGAAGTGCTGTCTGGGCACTCTCCAGGAATTGGTAGGGAGGAACAGCCTCCCATTGCTGTTATTGTCTACTATAGCTACAGGTTCTGCCACTCTTCCTGTTGTTGGTTTAATTAATTTTTATATGAAATAGACTAGTACAACTATGTTTTGACTGTATTCAACTTCAGTAAATCAGTCTCTGTACTTTCTTTTGGTATAAATTTCAGAACTCAGATGTTTTAGAAACTTTCCTATTTTTTTATTTAAATAGAGTATTTATCTTATACAGAACCTATTTGTTACTGTTACAGTTAACAAATACCATGTTTATGCATATTCTAGAATTCCTGTTAATAGTAAAATATAGACAGAAAGATTAAACAGTAGATATTCCAGATTTATAGCTATTAAACAATCATAAGAACAAATAAAGATAAATCTTAGTTTTTACTTTGAGATAATTCCTGTTAGAGTAATCTACCTGTATATATATATGTATTGCATATTTTAGTCAACTATAGTTACAGTTCATTCTTATATCAAGTTAACAGATAAACAAAACTCATCTTAATATATTGTTTATACTCAGAACATGTTTGACAGCTATCGATTAACTAAAGGGGTGACTGTAACAACAATTCATTGTTACAAGCTTCCTTATAATCTTATTTATTAACACAGGAGTCAAATACAAACACATAGAAACTGTAGATTATTATTTTCTTTCAACCTAGTATTAGAATATATTAGCCATGTTATTATAATAGAGTTAACAGAGTTGTTTTAAACAAAACAAACATATTATCACAACAGAGAAACTGTCGACGAATACAACCATTATTGGCTGTTACAAACCTTCTTAATTATACACAGTAATAATATTGATTTCATTATAAATATTCTACCTTAGAGTAGTCCACAAACCCTACACGGCCGTAGCCTTACAATATTCCTTCGACAGACTGAAAACAAATGAAAAGAATGCCTTATATGGCAGACAGAACCTACAGTATCTTTATACATAGTTCTATGTATATATTATTCTATCCACAGTTTTATTTAATATTTATATAAGATTCAAAATAAATTTGTTACAACTCGTTCCCAGTCACCACCGAGTTAACAATACCATACATATGCATTGAACACAAAACAAAACCCCCAATTCATCAGAATAACCCTATGCTATTAACTATTACAGTCATAGTCGATAAACTTCCACAATCTTTTATTTAATACTCCAAAACGGAGAAAAACGCAGAGAGACAATTATAGGGTTTCATTTATAACAGAGTTATCATCCATTGCAGGTACCGAAGAACTCATCTATCTTTACTTTTCAAACACATTCTAATAATTTAACAAAACACAAAAATGAAACACGGCCATATCAGGCTCAGTATTATATTAAGTACAAATCCTATACAGCGAGGCTAGAACCCTATGTTTAGCCAATACGAGTACAATAACAGAAACCATGGCCTCATACAGTCTGAGCCGTGAAGGGCTCTCCAATAAACATAACAAGGTTTCAAACCCCTTTTCATTTCAAACAAAACAATTTCATACAGATGACTGCACCCATGAACATCAAGTCGTTAATGACCTCACTACACAGGAGCTTTCCTCCAAGACTCAACCCTAACCACAAAACCAGCAAAGGAAGAGACAGCCGTGGATAACCAGGCTTACCCGGAGGAGCCAGCGTTGGAGATAAAACCCTGTACACCTTCAGAGCCGCGTGACCTACACATTCAATGCCGAGAGATGTTAATACACTATCAATACCAAGAATTGTGAATATATAGTAAACCTGCACTTGCTTGCAAAATCGAAACTGCAAAAATAAAGTTATCACTTTACCTGAACAATGTAACCGTGGATAACCTGGAAGCCACCGGTGGAAGCAAGCACTGAAACCCCATCACCCTCGTCGGTTGAAAGAGTAAGGAACACCTTCATAACATTTCTTGACAGCCGAGACAAAGTAACATTCCCGACGAAACCCTCACGCTGGGATTGAACCAGTCAAGAAGCACACCCAAAACCCAAATGCATCAACCCTCTCATAACTAAAAGACAATAGCAAAACCCTGTCTCATATCCACACCAGCACAGTGATGGACTGTAAATAGCTGGGACTTAAACAAAGGATGAAACAACGAGACCACTAAACAAAGAAACTGTAGCAGACGCCATCACCAGAGCCGAGGACTTATCTTACTACAGAATGAAACCACGAGACCATAACCACAACACTTTGCACTCTGTTACAGTGCCCCAACTACGAAACTCAGACACGGAGGGTTTCATCCTTAGGACCCGAGCCCGAAGGAAAATACAATAACCTGGTAGGGTTTTCGATAACAGCTTATATATCACCAACTGCATGGAGGAGAGTCAACCACGTAGCATCCAAATATATCAACGTAATATGGGTCGAGACCATATAGTTCAATTGCCATCCAAATCATTATTTATCGATTTCAAAAATCATTGCGTAGATACAAGTCAAACTCCAACGTATGGAATTATAATATGAAATACATTCAATCAACAAATAGTGCATGCCTTGCAATCAAACCTTCAATTTCCAAGGTACGTGTTATGTATAATCCCTACAATGATATGAATGAGATGTAGTCAACTTCAACCATAGAGTTTCTCTTAACCTAGTATGATAGATACAACCTTACCACTATATTGAATATAAAGTTTGCCAACGTATGGGAACATTATGATGGTTGCACAATCATTATACTATATATATATATTGAAACCAAGCCATAGATTAATGCCATGAGCATATTACATTTCTATGATCATGTAAGCAATAAGGTAGTCAACCTTCAAATGAAAACACCTTGTTACTTAATACCTTGAAATGTTACCAAGTCTTTATGACAAGATACACAATTGCCATTATATACTCTCATCGTATTTTCTACCAATACCATTGTTAACAGTAAACAATTTTGAATAATAATCTCTATTATTAAGATGTTGAAAAAGAATTTCATCTACAGGTTCACATCGTGAAGGTAGTTAAAATCAAGGCACAGTCAGGTAACATAAATTAAACTTTAAGTAGACATTGAACATTGCAGTATAGTCGAATATAATGGAACAACGCTAGAGGCGCCACATTTCCCAACTCACATTAATAATCCAGAAATACAACAGTAATCACCGGTATTAGTTGACAACTTATCATATAAAGTTAACGTCGCTTATGCAGCCAATAATTATGATATAACAATTGTTCCAGTGATAGTTATAGCAGTAACATAGAGTCATATTCATAAAACAATAATTATAACTGAAACAATGTAATCTGTCGCAAAACCTGTTGATACTATCTGAATAAGAAATATCATGTCGAGGCAGACTATCAATCTTAATTCAAGTATAAGTTCATGAGAATAACTTCACTGTCTTGCACTACAACTTGCAATAGTAAATAAATCTTCTTAAAGTTTTAAAGTACAGGGAGTATTGATGCTTACCAAGTTTAACATACAACAATCCTTACTTCAACGGCGCACCTGAGAAACAAAAGACGACTTATGCATTAGCTCGTAAGCTAAGTAAGCCAGCCAGCTACGACTAGCTCTTCCCTTGCGGTTTGAAAACAAAACAGTCATTAATTACAATCACAAAAATCAAAATTTTAATAAGACAGAGTCTTTAAACAGATTATGTTAGTTACTGAATTTAAAACAGGACCAGAAATATTATTTAGTTAACATTTATTGTTAAGAATAAAAATTTTAAATTTTTCAGAGATATCGGGGTTTGACAGTACCGCTCCAACATATCCTCCATATCCACATCTATGGATACTCGTGGCTGCGTATCAGCCACCCTACACAGATAGGGAAACCCCGTCAAGAAGTATACATCTGCGAGGGTGAAATCCACCCTCTCTCCCTGCACCCTAAATGCATGAATGTACGGCTCCCAAAAGCTCACTAATCGGTTCAGCAGCAGTGCTGCTGAACGCATCATAGGCACCTGTGCGAACTTCAGCAGTCTGCACAACCCCAATGTAGACTGTACATGCCGATCCCTCCGGATGACAACCACTATGTCATCCGGGACATGCCGCTCTCACCAAAGCACCAATGACATCCTGCCAGTCACACAAGGAAAACTCATTAGACTCATGTCAAAGAAATCACCCTTCCCCCCCCTGGGGAAACCCTAAAAGCTTGATCCCAATCACGACTTTAGGGCCCCTTGCTGCGGTTTTCGACCGCTGCTATCAGGGCTATAGCTGTGGTCCAGGACTGCACCTGTAGGAGCCGAGCTCGTGGTCCTGAACTGCAAGTTTAGCCTCAGAACTAGCGGTCCAGGACCGCGTATTCTGACCCCGAATTCGCGGTCCTCGTCTGCGTAATCATCCCTGGAACCCGCGGTCCCTGACCGCGATTCCACCCCACAAACCCGCAGTCCACCCCACGTGGACCGTACAAAAACTCCCCTGGGACCCACTACCCCCCCCCTAAACCCAATGAAAATGCAGGTATGAGTTTATCGGAATACCTGTAACTCCCATATCTAAAAACGGCCGGTCGGATTATCCAGAAACACCAACTCAGCTCTGGTCCACTCTGATCACTAGTCAAAGTCAACAAGTTCAAATGACACTTTTCATGTTGGACCCACTTACTATTTATAGTCCGTTGACTTTTTCTTGTTTTGGCCATTCTGAACCCATACGGAGTCCATTTTTCGAACCGTTTCCACCACTAGAATCAGCACGACGAGACCGTCATTATTGTCAACTTGTTTTCTTATTTTTTCCCCATCCTTTTTTGCGCATTTTTTCTAGACACCACTAGTCGCCTCGGTTTATGTGCCACTTCGACTGCTCTTCATTTTTTATATATTTTATATCATCGGATTCCTTTTTTCAAGCCCATGATGATGCTTGAGATCATTTCTCACTCTCACCCCCATATTTTTTGGGTATTTTTTCCAAAATGCCCCCCGTCGCCTCGATTTGCGTGCCACATCGACCGTTATCCATTTTTGACACTTTTTATATCGTCGGATTCATTTTTCTGAGCTTGTGATGATGCTTGAGGTCATTTCTCACTCTCACCAGGTACAGTTTCACCATTGTGTCTTGACACCTTGCTGCCTCAATTTGCACGCCACATCGGTCGCCATCGGATTGTTCCACATTTTTACATGAACCATTCACTCCTTTCATACTGCAATTATTTCGTTATTTTTCCACCATTCATTATCCTGCAAGGAGGCCCACCAGTGTTCCCCCCTACCCTCGTTCTTGGTCATCATCAATGTTCCTTGATTGAGCACTTCCTCCTTGCCTGACCATTCCTTTTGTTCGGTATAATTTTATCCCTTTTTCGGGTCAGACAAGTCCTTTACAAAAAGGCACTTAGGGAGTTTATGTTAAGCTCTTTTATGACTCCTAAAACAATGAAAAGATCATCGAGCAATCTTGCTTCCTTTCATGCTCGTTAAAGTACTTGAAAGGGCGTCTATCTGGTATAAGTTTAACCCTTTTCTGAACCTGGTAGACTAATTATGAAAAAGGAATACTCTAGTCCCACCGGCTAGAAGAGTTCTTCATTGCATCCTTTTATGCTTCTTCGGGCCTTGGAGACTAACACATGAAAAATCACCCCCCTGAAGTCTTCTTATTTTCTTTTAGACTCTATAAAATTGAAAGCAACCACGAGCATGCACCGTCCGGGGATCATACAAATCCACACGATGGTACCATTCCATTATTTCAGAGTCTTCTTATCGCTTTGAGACTCCTTAAAATTGAAAGCAATCGTGAGCATGAACTATCCTGGGCTCGTATAAATCCACACGACAGTACCATTTTAAACACACTTCTTCTAGTTCCTTAACCCATGAAGAAGTCCCCCCGTGCCTCTTGGCACTATGATCGATCATCTCGGCAGCACCCCCAATCAGGTCGCCTTTGTTCAGAGTATTCTGTAGTCTCCTGTCATTTTACACCAACTTGAGTATCACTCACCCCAGTCACTATCCTTGATCCATTACAGCTATGATCCCTTTCCCACCCGTCAGTTTCATATGCTTCCCGATCATCCCTGCCATCATACTTTGAACAAAGAAAGTTTGAGTCCACGCACTCTACTTACCCATTTCTCCCCCATAGTATGTCAGTCCTACCATCAGTACTCTCACACTTCAGTTCTCCACCTCGTGCTCCTATCAAGGAAACATCATTGCCTTGCTAGTTGTCGGTATCCCTCTATCGACGACAGCCTCTCTATTCCAGAGGATAGACCCAGAGGTCCCTACACCTTGGACCCATCACCATCTGTGGTGAGTGCCTACGGACCATTTTGAGAGGAGTCATCATTGCCTCTCCAAGTGGTTGTTTCTCACATGCTCGACTACAACACCTTGATCGCATCGTTGAGAATCGCTCAGGGTTTATATCCCTTTAGTTATTGGTCGAAGACCCCGAATTTCCCTCGACTCTAGCACATTGGTGAGTCACTTCGGAATGCCCAGTTATATGTTCCTGTGGATGTCCGGGTTGTGTTGGCGATTGTATTCGGAAGCCATCCAATTATATGCTTCCTTGAGTACTCAGTTCTATTCCAGTTCAGTGTACCATTGAGGGTATGACTCCCCGTCACTATGATCCAGCAGCTCATCAATTCCTCTGGTACCACACTCAGCAGTATTGTAGTTATTCCAGTGTACCAATTCTTCAACTCCGACATGGTTAGCCCAGCAGTATGTACCAGATTTGTGTCCCCTCTAGACCCTTATGATATACACAGTGGTTCTCTATGTATCTTACAGGTCCCCCTTTTTTGGGCCTCACAGTTATCTTTTATGTATCTTGATACGAGCATGGGTAGGCCCGCCTCGTCTATATATTGAGATTCTTCCTCATTTATTATTTGAGGCCATGAATATTTCAGGTCCCCATATTTTGGACCCCATTATTATTATTGTTCTATATCTTGATACGAGCATGGGAATGCCCGCCTCGTCCATATGTTCAGATTATTCGTCATTCATTATTGAGGTCATGTACTTTCAGTTTTTGTAGTTTGTTCGGGAACGTTGTTTCGGGCTTAGTTCGTTTCTTCTCCTCTCCACACCCCAGGAAAACCATAAAAGACTTATGATGTCTATCGGCCATACGATGAGCTCCTGCCCTCACACATCCGGGGGCAATCTGTTAACACCCAAAAAGTGGTCACTACCTCATCTACCCATTACATGACTCATTTGTCCATATTTCCTACCATATTAGCCTCCAAAAGACCCCCATTTCATACACACAGTCAATCACACCCTTACTCTGCCAAAATCACTCCTGAAACCCTAGCTCACCCTTGAGCTACTTTCACATTTGAGTGCCCCTTTGGCCCATTTCCAAAACCCTTTGGAGAAAGAGAAAGGAACAACACTGGAGCTTGGAAGCAACCCTCTTGGACTACTGCAAAGGATTCATCAACCTTCACATTGGAGGTATAATCAATACAAAAAACCAATTTTATTATCTTTCTATTATTTTATGCACATGCTTAGAGTAGTTCACTATTTTACTGTACTGTCTTTTATATACTGTTTTTCTGAACTGCTACTAAGGAGGCCCTTCTCCTTAGCAGGTGCTCATTTGCACAAGCTAGCGTGAAAACCCTAGCTATAAGGCTCAACACTTAAATTAACCGACATGGGAGGAATTTCCTACCACCATTAGGGAAAGGATCCGACACTTACATCAACCGACATGGGAGGAATTTACTATCACAATTCGGCAAAGGCCCGACTCTTACATCTACCAACATAGGAGTACTTTCCTACCACTATGCAAGAATGGCCCATGTGTATCCGCGTCTTCCGGACTCATCACTTCCTCTTGGAAGGAACCTCGATCGGAAGAACACCAAGCTTCTCTCTAAAGTAATCGAACTTCACTCCAGCTAGCGGCTTGGTCAAAACATCGACTATTTGCTCGTCCGTCACAATATACTAGGGCTTCACTGCTCCACTTTGAACCATATCCCTAATATAGTGGTACTTGATATCAATATGCTTCAACTTGTCATGGAACACCGGGTTCTCGGACAACTTCACACAACTCTGGTTGTCACAGAATATACAATTTGCCTCTAACTAGAGATCAAACAAATCTGACAGTAGCTTCCGAATCCATACTTCCTCACAACTAGCCGAATAAGCTGCAACATACTCTGATTTGGTTGTACTCAGTTCCACGCACGACTACCTCGTGATAAACTAGGATATCATATCGGATCTCATATTAAATCAGCATCCTTAAGTGATCTTCCTATCAGCAGCACTGTCTTCCAAATCCAAATCAACATAACCCTACAGGTTAATCTTCTGATTCATGTCATACTTGAGTCCATAATCATCTATACCCTTCAGGTACCTCATATATGCTTTGTAGCAACCAAGTGAACTTGTCTTGGATCTGTCAAAAACTGGCTCAATGTGTTCACAACAAAGCACATGTCTAGTCTTGTATTCGTCAGGTACATCAATGATCCAATCATTTGACATTACATCATGGCATCAACTGACTCTGATGAATCATCACACATTAGCTTCAAGTTCAATGCCATGGGTGTGGTCATAGCCTTGCAGTCCATCATTTTGAATCTCTTCAGAATATCCACTGCATACTTCCCTTGTCCAAGGAATATCCCATCTGCATTCTTCCACACCTCCATGCCTAGTAAATAGTGCATCATACCCAGGTCCTTCATCTTGAACTCTGCGACAAGTTTCCTCTTCGTATCTGCAATGAGCCCATCCTCTCCTGTTACAAACAAGTCATCTACATAGAGTAGAAGTATCACTGGATTTCCCACTTCAACCTTGTAATAAAGGTTGGAGTCTGCTTTACTCTTGATAAATACCAAGCTCATCAGGAAATTATCCATTCTGCCATACCATGTCCTGGGTTCCTGTTTCAATCCATACAAGGCCTTCTTCAATTTGCATACATTAGTCTGCATGTCGTGTCTCAAATCCGAGTGGCTGCTCCAAGTACACTTCCTCCTCTACTACACCATTTAAGAACATTGTCTTGACATACATCTGGTGTACCTTCCATTTCATCACTGCACCCAATGCAAGTACTGACCTATGGAAGTGCAAATGTCTCCTTATCATCTATGCCTTCCTTCTCGAAGAAGCCACGTGCCACAAACCTTTCCTTTTGTTTCTCTATGCTACCATATTTAACATGCTTGATCTTGTAGATCCACTTCGAAGTCACAACAGACTTCCCTTCTGGTCTCGGAACTACCTCCCAGACATCATTCTTCATCATCGACCAATACTCCTTGATCATGGCATCCTTCAATTCTGTCTTCTCTATCTCTTCCTCATAGTTGGAAGGTTCTTTGTCAATGATGTTGCACAATAGGGATACATACTAGAGTATGTCCTAGGTCTCTTGCTTTCTCTGTGCATCCCCTCTGGAGCGCCATACCTCTCTGCATCTTGTATTGCCTCTCATACCCATGCTGGATTCCTCTTGTGGTATTTCTTCTCATGAGGTGGATCTATGGCTTCTTTTGGTTCTTCTATTTCGCGGTCTTCATGATATTCTGGAACTGCTTCTTCCATCACTGAATCTTGAATCCTCGGAACTTCAGGTTCTTCAATATATTCAATAGGTAGTTTTCTTGATCTTCATCACATGTTCCTTGAAACAAGTCTCTCTTGTAGGTGATGGTACATGATCTTTCCTACAAGTCAAGTTCAATTGCATGATTAGAAACATCTCATAGTTTTCAGAACAAATTCTTACGCATAAAGACATAGGTCATACATTCATGCAATTATCTTAGCCAATGCTTCAATACAACATTCATCCATATCCCATAAATTTCTAGATGCCTTCCATCTCTACCAGAACATTGTTAAGAGTGTGCACTACTCCCAACATGTTAGCAAAAAGGTTTCATTCTATATAAGTATCAATGGAATGTTGTACAGTACCATAGGCCACTTACCCGTTACTTGCATATTAGTAGTATCTTGTTCATTAATGCAACTTATTTAACAAACATAATACACATCCTAAATCTAGGAACATAAGCATGTACATGACTGGACAATATCATTTGAATAATTAGATATACTAGAAATGAAAATTCAAATACTTATCTTTGTTTGTTTTTTGGGTGGACTCCCTCTTGATATTTGCTTCCTTGCAAGAACTCCTAGAGTCTCTAATAGTGTGCTTCCTCTTCATCATTTGATTCTGAGGTCTCGTGCCTTTCTTTCTTATGATCAGAAATGTTGAGCAAGTATTCTACATTGTAGATCACTTGTTCTTTGTACTGGAGCAGATTCTGTGTTCTTCCATAGAGCATTGATCCTTATTGTTTCCATAGTCCAACTCTATAGTAGCTTCTCCTACTCCTTTCATGTAATACTGGAATTCATCTCTATCTTTTAACTTATGAGGTGGAACTGTCTGAATGAACCCTTGTAACTAGCTAACTTCGTTCCAATACATATTCTTCATCACTTGAAGATTCATTTCTCTCTTCTTCTCTGGTTCTTTTCCTTGTGGGTTCATCATCTTCCACGGTGTGAGCATGGTGTCTTTTCTTGTTGGTCTTCTTATTGTGGGAGAAACTTCTATTTCTCGGAAAATATATGGAGTAGTGTCCCTTCTCATCACATGTATAACATCTAATATTGGATAGATCTCTTTTGTATCTTCTAAAGTTATCCCTCTGACTTTGGTGGTGGTGTTTCTCCCTCTTACTGTGATGGTTCTCCCTCTTGTTATTATTCCTCCTAGAGTGTTCTATGAGAGCTTGATCATCATTTTCTCCCATCTTCTCTTCTCGAGCTACAAGTCGAGGTTCTTATTGTGAGCGTTCTTCCCACAACCTATTGAATGTGATTAACTTCTTTCTAGCACAAATAACTTGAATGAAAGAGCCCCATGATCTAGGGAGACCATTCAAGGAGGTCATCACAATTTCTCCATCTTCTACATTTTATCCCATAGCTTCAATTTGCTCCTTGATCCGATATGCCCTTGTAAAGTAAGACTGCATGGTCTCTACATTTTGTATCTTCACATTCTTGAGTTGGTTCCTCAAGGTCATCTTCTGATTTATATTCTTTACTTCAAACAACTTGGTCAAAGCATCAAACGTCTCTTTAGGTGTCTTCAAATATGAAACATGTGGGATGAGATGATCCTTAATGGAATCTGCAAGATCCTCTTGCCCTTAACCAAGTTCTTTTTGTGTAAGGATTTAGCCTCATCTCCCTCTGGTGCTAGAACCTCTTCATTCACATATGTGTCCAATTCATTCTTTTCAAGGACAAGTGCAATCCTATAATTCCATGCTCGTAATTTTTAAACCCCTTCAAGCTTATCCTCAAGCTTAGTGTGGTGAGACGTATTTAATGAGAATTTCAAATGGAAATAAAAAAGCTTTTAGGTATTACCACTTTAAGTTGCCGAAACTGGTTCTAGAGCTCGCTATGTGTTTATCAGAGAAACCCTAATTTTTCAAACTTGGAATTTGGAACTTCTGATTGGACAGATAGATGCACTTGAATGAGGAGAGTATGATGGTACACTTGGTTTCTGAAGATTCCAAAAATTCACCCTTGAAAATTGACTTGCGAAATTCTGATCTACAGTTTCTGGATTTTTCTGGTTTTCTGGTTTTCTGGTTTTCTACAGTTTCTGGTCCAAATTCAAACTAGGTTTTGACTTTCCGGGAGTTTCACCCACTCAAAAATTTCGATCTTGGTACCAAAATTTCTATCTTGGAAAGGCACACCTTCCAATTCCAATTTCACTCCAAAATTCCAAAATTGTGAGAAGCCCTAATTTTTCACTTCCGATAGCAGTGATAGGCCAGAAAATGAAAATTCTGGAAATCAACCTCTTCTTTGACATAAAGATGCACCCTCCTTAAGCAACTTTTCCTAGCCTCTTTTTGTTGATGATCTATGGAGAGAAGTCAATAATCCCTAGCTTCCGCAGCTGCACAGTGTGTTGGTGTCCATTTTGTCACTATTTTTGATCATTCAATCTACTCGAAATGGCGTTATTTCTATCATTCTTTGTTATATTAGGTTGTTTTATTGTCAATTATCCCATCAAACAGTTCTAGTATGCATATATTTACCTATTACGCAAATCTTGTTTATGTTTCGTTATATTATGATTTTTTTATGTTAAAATGACATTTTATGGGCATAATTGACATTTATGTTTTAATTGAAAGACTGCAGTTTTCAAATGACCCTTCATTCAGATCGCTTGTCTATAATGCTGAGTTCAAGTGCCTTCAGCTCATCGTTCAGCCCCGCATTCAGCCCCCGAAATCCACGGTTGGCATATTGTTGATGTATATGTAACTATGGAATGTATTTCATCTATGTAATTTATATATATTTATTGTACCCTTATAAGAGATGTGTTATTCCTCTATAAGGAAGTGTAGTCATGTGTATTGACAAGTATCGCAAGTGTGTGAACTTGCCGATGGGTTATTGGACCACCATGTGTGGGGTCGACCCTGATATATATATATATTGTATGGTTGATGTACCTAGCTAGACAAGTCGGCCCCATAAGGTCACTGGGCAAACAGACTAGTATAAATAGAGATCGGGAGATCTCTATTTTGATCACTCGGAAACTCACACTTCTCTCACTCAAAAAGTGGCGCACTAGTGAGGAGGAGGATCATCTGCTACTAGGAGACTATCTCAGTGTGTTTTGGTTGTACTTTGGTTGAGCCATTGCTCTCTCTATCTCTGAGGAAGTTGTGGGGTTTTTCACCTTAGGGTTTTCCCCACGGAAACTCTGTGCCTCTTGTCTCTCATGCTTTTGATTCTTGTGATGCTTGTGATGCTTATTATGATTGTTATGCATTGATATACTGTACATGCTATTCTCTCAGTAAAGATCCTAGAGTATTGTGAATTAATGCTCAAAATTTAACATGGTATCAGAGCTAACCTGAGAAGAAGACATTGTGTAGTGACGGAAACTAGGGTTTCTTGTTTATTGGGTTTCTCTCCACAGATTTTGGAAAAGCTGTATACTAGATTGACTCTACTCATCAAGGCGAATCTATCTGTCCAATCAGAATTCAATTCTGAGCATTTTCATATTTGGCCCTAAAAATTAGGGTTTCCACAAAAATAGGAATTTCTGGAATCTGAAGACATAGCTGGACGCTCCTTGCAAAAATTGAAGTTTAGAGCTTTGGATCGAGATTTTTGGCTGGGTAGATCTCCGGGAAACTCAAACCCTAATTCAGGGCTCTCCTTAATGAATCCGGGAAGACAAAAAGGCATTTTTGAAGGGTGTAGCTTTGCAGATCTCAAATTCTGAATACACCAGTCTGATCAGCTCATCAAGGCACATCTTTCTATCCTTTCTGAAAGTTGAAATTCACATTTTGAATTTTTAGGGTTTTTTCGACAAACCCTAATCCGGGACCAGATCTAGTTTTCAGCAATTCAAGTGGTAAGACCTAAATCTTTTCTATTTCCATTTGAATTACTCTTTAAGATGTCTCACCACACCAAGCTTGAGGATAAGCTTGAAGGGGCTGATAACTTTTGAGCCTGGAAGTATAGGATTGGGTTAATCCTGGAAGAGAATGATTTGGACTCATATATAAAAGAAGACATCCCTATCCCAGAGGATGAAGAGGCTAAAATATTGCATAAGAAGAACTTGGTCAAGGCAAAGAGAATCATTGCTGATTCTATCAAAGACCATCTCATACCTCATGTGTCATCTCTGAAGACACCCAAGGAGATGTTTGACTCTTTGACTAAGCTATTTGAAGGGAAGAACATAAATCGGAAGATGACCCTGCGGAATCAATTGAAAGGGGTCAAGATGTCGAATGGAGAAACCATTCAATCCTATTTCTCCAAGGTCTCTCAGATTAAGGAACAACTTGAAGTTGTAGATGAAATGGTGGAGAATGGTGAAATTGTTATGACTACTTTGAATGGCCTACCTAGGTCATGGGACTCTTTTATCCAAGGAATTTGTGCCAGAAAGAAATTAATCTCCTTCAGTAGATTATGGGAGGAATGTTCTCAAGAAGAAGCAAGGATTGTGGCAAGAGAAGAAAATATGGGGAATGAAGATCAAACTCTCACAGATCTCACTAAGAAGGGCAAGTTCAAGAGGGAGCCAACCCATCACAAGAACAAATCTTCTCATCATTATCACAAAGACAAGAAAGATCTAAGGTGTTTCACTTGTAATGAGAAGGGTCACTTTGCTTCAGAATGTCCCAAGAACAAAAGGGACAACCACAACAACAACAACTCCAGCAAGAAGAAGAAGGGTATCAAAAGAAGGTACCATGCTTATGCTGCCGAAGATGATGAACCCCCAAAGAAGAAATCTAGGGCAGAAAGTGATGATGACTCATCAAGTGAAGAAGAGTATGTCCTAATCTCTGCTCTCACAGGTACAACCTCCCATGGTTGTAATGATTGTTTAATTGACAGTGGGGCTTCTAAACACATGACTGGGTTTAAAGAATCTTTTGTAAATCCATCTGAACATGAATCACCCCATAAAGTGAAACTTGGGGATGATTATCAATACCCCATCAAAGGAAGTGGTGAAGCCTCCTTCAACCTAGATTCTGGAAAATCATTGAAGATGAAAGAAGTCCTTTATGTACTTGGGCTTAAGAAGAACCTACTCTCCATCTATGCATTGGATGCAAAAGGTATGAGGGTTGCATTTGTGGATGGCCAAGTTCTAATGTGGCCAAAGGGAAAGACCATAGATGATGCAGTAGTGATTGGAGAGCAAAAGGGAGGATTGTACAAATTAAAGGGACAACCTGAACATGCTATGAAGACAAAGATTCATCCATAGTCATGGATCACATAGAGGTATGTATAATTTGTTTTTGCAAAAGTTAACTAATGAGTTATGCAGGTCATTAAAGAGAACAAGAACTGTATGTTTTGTTATATATATCGTATACTTTTGTATGATTGATAATGATTACTCTTGAAGTTACAAGTTTGAGTAATCTAGGACTTATGCATATTATGTTTCTTACCTTAATTAATGATATGACTAACCAGAAGAGTCATAGGTTTGAGTAATTATGGGTTTAGGTATATTATGTTTATGACTAACCATAAGAATGCTTATTATTTCTGTTTGAAATGATCCTGACTATACATGCTTGAGATTATTGTGTTTTGATAATATTAAGATTATACTAATGATTATGTATGAGAGCTCTAGGTTAACACAATGATGATACTAATAAGCACGCATAGGGACCAAGGATGTATATAAGTTCAAGGATAGGTAATCCAGGAAGCAAAGATCAAGAGGGAGCACACTCCAGTAGTTTCTGCAACGATGTGGATATCCAGAGGGAGTTGACCATCCCTCTACATTTCACAACAGAAAGGTGTAGAAGAAGCTACTTCAACAGCTCCTGCAAGGAAGCAAACACTTAGAGGGAGTCCACCCAACAAACAAACAAAGATAAGTATTTCAATTATCATTTCTTGCATATTTGTTTGTTTAAGTAATTGTGCATATTAGAATGATTGCATTAATGAAGAGTATACTACTGATATGCATGTGATGGGTAAGTGGCCTATGGCACTGTACAACATTCCATTGCTACTTATCTAGAATGAAACCTCTTTGCTGACATGTTGAGAGTTGTGCACACTCTTAACAATGTTCTGGTAGAGATTTGCAAGCATCTAGAAAAGTTATGAGATATGGCTAAATGTTGTATTAAAGCATTGGCTAAAATAATTGCATTACTATGTGACATATTTCTTTATGTGTAAGAATTTGTTCTGAAAATTATGAGATGTTTCTAATCATGCAATTTAACTTGTTTTGTAGGAAAGACCGTATACCTTCACCTATGAAAGAAGGACTACAACATTTGTTCCAGCAACAAAGATATCTATTGAAGATATTGAAGTTCCCAGGATATGGGAAGAATGCCATGATCCATTGATCATGAAGAATGATGTTTGGGATGTAGTCCCAAGACCTAAAGCGAAGTTTGTTATGACTTCCATATGGATCTATCAAAATCAAGCATGTTGCAGATGGCAACATAGAGAAATACAAGGCAAGATTCGTAGCTCGTGGCTTCTCTCAGAAAGAGAGAATAGATTATCAAGAAAATTTTGCACCTGTAGCCAGGTATACTTCCATCAGAACAGTACTTGCCCTGGCTGTAGTAATGAAATGGAAAATACACCAGATGGATGTCAAGACTGCATTCTTGAATGGTGTAGTTGAAGAGGAAGTATATGTGGAGCATCCACTTGGTTTCGAAACACATGACACAGAGTCATATGTGTGCAGATTGAAGAAAGCCTTGTATGGCTTGAAGCAAGCTCCCAGAAATTGGTATGGTAGGATGGACAGTTTCCTATCTAGTTTGGGCTTTACCAAGAGTAAAGCAGATTCCAACCTTTACTACAAGGTTGAGGAAGGGAATCCTGTGATTCTACTCCTGTATGTGGATGACTTATTTGTAACAGGAGATGACAGATTGATTCCAGATACAAAGAGGAAGCTTGCTGCCGAGTTCAATATGAAGGACTTAGGGATGATCCATTATTTCCTAGGTATGGAGGTGTGGCAGAGTGCAGATGGGATCTTCCTTGGACAAGGGAAGTATGCAGTAGATATCCTGAAGAGGTTCGGGATGATGGATTGCAAGGCCATGGCCACACCTATGGCATCGAATTTGAAGCTTCTTTGTGATGCTTCATCTGAGCCGGTTGATGTCTCTATGTATTGTCAGATGATTGGGTCCTTGATGTACCCGATGAACACAAGACCAGATATTTGCTTTGCGGTGAACACATTGAGCCAGTTCCTGATAGATCTGAGGAGTGTTCACCTGGTTGCTGTAAAGCATATTTTGAGGTACCTGAAGGGTATAGTTGATTATGGGCTCAAGTATGAAGCGAATAAAAAGTTTAATGTGCAAGGTTATGTTGATTCAGATTGGGCAGACAATGCTGCAGATAGGAAGAGCACATCTGGGTGCTGCTTCAGTATGGGATCAGGTGTGATCTCTTGGTTTAGCAGGAAGCATTCCTGCGTAGCACTGAGTACAGTTGAGGTAGAGTATGTTGCATCCTGTTCAGCTAGTTGTGAGGTAGTATGGATCTGGAAGCTACTGTCTGAGTTATTTGATCTCCCGTTGGATGCTACTGGTATCTTCTGTGATAACCAGAGTTGTGTGAAGTTGTCTGAGAACCCAGTGTTTCATGACAGGTCGAAACACATAGAGATCAAATATCACTATATTAGGGATATGGTGCAGAGAGGAGCAGTGAAGCTCCTGTATGTTGTGATGGATGAGCATATTGCAGATGTATTGACGAAGCCACTAGCCAGGGTGAAGTTCGAGTACTTCAGAGAGAGGATTGGCGTTCTTCAAATCGACGACACTTCGAGGAAGAAGTGATGGACACATTTGTTGAAGCTATTCCAAGCATGTTGGAAGGAGGATCCTTCACATGGCTGTGGATGTAAGCACTAGATGATGAACATCAGGACGATGTTTCACTTACTGCTCAGTATATGCATCAGGATGATGCTGGATATGATCAGTTGGATCGTTTATATGTATATGTATGTATGCATAATGTTGGATGCTGGATATGATCAGTTGGATCATCTATGTATGTACACATCATGTTGGATGCTGGATATGATTGGTTGGATCATTTGTATATGCATCATGTTGGATGCTTGGACCATGTATCTGTATATGTATCAGGTGGATACTATGTATGATCAGGTAGATCATGTATGTTGATATATATCAGTTAGATGCATTGTGTGGATCATGTATCTATGTATGTATTAGGTGGATACATTGTATGATCAGGTGGATCATGTATGATGATATGCATCAGGTAGATACTTGGTATGCATCAGGTGGATGCATTGTATGATCAGGATAATCATGATGACAAGCTTCAGGATGTTTCTCCAGATGATATGTACCAGGACGGTACAGTGATGATGATTAGTATGATCATGTGTACATCAGGATGATGTATGTTGAGTATCAGGTTGATACTCTGTGGCCGTGGACAGGTTGTGCAAAGGAAATCCTAGATTTGTTCTAGGTCACATCTAGTATGGAAAAGGACTGGCACTGTGTATCACATGTAAGACCTGGGAGATCCTATAGGTCAGAGTTGTGTACCCGTAACAACTTGGAATTCTCTTTCGAGGGTTTGTGATAGTGGACCACATGTAAGACCTGGGAGATCCGATAGGTTGGGCTGTGTGCCTGTAATAAGTCCTAGGATGCTCTTTTGAGGGTTTGTGATGGGATGCTGCATGTAAGACCTGGGAGATCCGATAGGTTCACTGTGTTCCCGTAATGAGTCCTGGGATGCTCTTTCGAGGGTTTGTAGAAGAGGTCACATGTAATCAGTCCCGGAGATCTTGCCGGTCATGCTTAGGCACATAAATGTTCCTGGGATGCTCTTTAGAGTTCTTGCCGGTCGTGCTATGCACATAAACATTCCTGGGACACTCTTTTAAGGTTTTGTGACAGTCACATGTAATAAGTCCTGGAGATCTGGACAGGATGAAAAAGGCCTCAAATGCTCTTTAGGGTTCTTGCTAGGCAAGAGACTCTTTAAAGATTTTGTGACACATGTAATAATTCCTGAGGATTCCACAGTATGGCCAGTGATGACGAATACTTACAGGTGGTGGGCCTACATCCAATATGAAAAAGGACTGGCTCTGTAGAACTTCCTATGACGAGTAGATTCAGAGATTGGTTGAGATAGCAGTAGCAGTGATAGTGACGATGACGGTGCATCGATGACAATGATTCCGAGATGAAGACTTGTGCTAGCAAATCTGTGTCGAGAAATACCTTCCTAGTTAAGAGGGAGTGTTGATGTATATGTAACTTCGGAATGTATTTAATCTATGTATTTTATATATATTTATTGTACCCTTGTAAGAGATGTGTTATTCCTCTATAAGGAAGTGTCATCATGTGTATTGACAAGTGTCGCAAGTGTGTGAACTTGCCGATGGGTTATTAGACCACCATGTGTGGGGTCGGCCCTGATATATATATATTATATGGTTGATGTACCTAGCTAGACAAGTCGGCCCCATAAGGTCACTGGGAAAACAGACTAGTATAAATAGAGATCGGGAGATCTCTATTTTGATCACTCGAAAACTCACACTTCTCTCACTCAAAAAGTGGTGCACTAGTGAAGAGGAGGATCATCTGCTACTAGGAGACTATCTCAGTGTATTTTGGTTGTACTTTGGTTGAGCCATTGCTCTCTCTATCTCTGAGGAAGTTGTGGGGTTTTTCACCTTAGGGTTTTCCCCACGAAAACTTTGTGTCTCTTGTCTCTCATGCTTTTGATTCTTGTGATGCTTGTCATGCTTATTATGATTGTTATGCATTGATATACTGTACATGTTATTCTCTCAGTAAAGATCCTAGAGTATTGTGAATTAATGCTCAAAATTTAACACATATCTCAGACCGTTAAAGTAGAAGAAGGGCACGTGGGTTTTGTTTGCCAGGTGAAGCTGATGGTTAATGAGATGTTGCTCTAGAAGATCCGTCCCTAAGTTCGCTGAGCTTGCCAACGCATCACCACGCCCATGTTAATACTCTAAATGCCGATTCTCTTGCTCGTTGGCCAGGAATCACGCACGTTCTGCTCATACCTGTTCATGCTCATTCATGCCGATGTTCAGGAAGAAGTCTGTCTGCCCACGATCAATCCGTCCATACACAGATCATCCCACGTGTTAATTTTTGAGCATCAATTAAATATAATCTAGGATCTTAACTGAGAGAATATCATGTACAGCATATCAATCACAAGAAGCAATCACAAGAGACAATAGACACACAGATTTTCCATGGGGAAAACCATAAAGGTGAAAAACCCCAATAACTTCCTCAGAGATAGATAGAGCAATGATACAAAACCCAAGCATAAGAGATAGTCTCCTAGCAGCAGCTTTTCCTCCTCCACTAGTGCGCCACTCTCCAATGAGTGTATGAGTGAGAAAGTGAATGATCAAATAGATTTCCTCCCGCATTCTATTTATACTTGAATTGACTTTCCTAATAACCTTTACTAGGTCAGCCTCAACTTAACCACATAACATAATGCTGACAGGGCCAACCCCCAATAGGGTGGTCTAATAACCCTTTAACCCACATGAATTATACAGGGCCGACCCCATCAAGGTGGTCTAATAACCCATCAAGTATAAGTTACGACACTTACAATATAAATGACAACACCTACCTATGGAGGAATAATAACATCTCTATAGGAATACAATATACATATATGAAATACATTCCGAAGTTACATATACATCAACACCACGTCCAAGGTAGATCGATGCTGCAGCACCTGCGTGAAGAAACCAACCCCATGTAAGCTAGGTAGATGCTCTCTGCATTGGCATGTATCATTCAAAGCATCCAGTTATTCATAAATGCCTCTGTTATTAGAGAGGTCGACTCTATCGACCCTCTCTTCCATTGTAAAATGTATAAATAGATGCTTGTAGACAGAAAAAGAGTTAGTTAGTCGAGTTAGCTATTTTTTCAGTCTTAGTGATTCATAGATGTTCAAAGATAACATAAAGACAGAGTTCTATAATTTTTCTCAAGTTAATGGAAGATCCAGTTTGTTGATATTCTGAGTAGCTAAATCAATCTAGTTTTTCATCTCTGATTGTTGGGAAGGGCCCCTCATCAACCAGAGGATTTATCTTTGTTTTCTGCATTTTATTTTCTACAAATAGTTAGTTGTCTTTTCTGTGTTTGTAATCAGTTCTTGTTTTTCTGTAGATGATATTTCTTCCTTCTCTATAATTTATGTTATGCTGCTAATTTAATTTGTGTGTACAGGATTAGTAAATGGTCGACCAATAGTTTAATAATTTATAGTTTGCTTTCAGCCTTTCTTTCTTCCCTCATTTATAATTAGATGTTGCTATCAATTCCTCCATAGTTAGCATTAGCCTCAACTTCTTCCTCTCTATTAGTTTCTTTCCTGTAGCTGTAGGTTCACTCTCTTCTTTCATCTCAACCTTCTTCTTCCACATATCATATAAATAGTTCATCTCCTTTAGACAATGATTAAAATAGGTTTCTTTCTATTAACATAGCTTCTCAACAAGTCTTCTAACTGATTTCTTGCATTACGGGCTCATGTGCATTCGCCAACTGACGTCAAGATCATTAAAACTCTCATTTTCCTTAGTTTAGTTCATATTTCCTCATTCGGACTGCCATTCGAACTGTCATTCGGACTGACATTTGGATCATCATTCAGATTTTTATCCTTTCTGCACTAGTTTTATGATTTTTCAGAATCCAGTTTCTTCTGCCCATTAGATATAATTCTTTTTGCTTCTAATTTCCAATTGTAGGTATAATTTAAATCTGGTTTCATGTTTCATAGAGTTTTTGATTAAGTTTTCTTATTATTCCCTCTTTTCATTTCATCTCCCTTCACCTTCTTCTAACCTTCTTCCAGAGTTAAGTTTTTTGTATCAGATTTGATAATCAGTTACTATTTTAGAATTTATTAGTTTTGTTTCTAGATAGTTTATTTCTAAATCTTAGTCAACAATTTCATTCTTTAAGTTGTTTTAATTTGTTAATCATAAGGATTAGTTTCCATTCATGCAAATAATGAGACGTTCATAATATTTAGATTTGGATCAGTAATAAGTATCTTTATCAAGTTTTCTACTTGCTTCTAAATCAAGTTCAGAAGTGAATATCTTGATTAAGTTTTCTACTTGCTTCTAGTCTCATTAGGTTCATGAATAGTAGATAGATCAGCATGTTTGAAGTTAATTTTAGTTGGTCTCGTTGTAGTTTACATATATTTGTCGAAGTTAGATTAGATTTACTACCATTTTGTTTTGTTATTACACTTGAAAGCCATTACGATACATTCACTCCAGTTCCTGTTACATGGGAATTGATACTTTTCTTGAATTAGTTCTTGAAGTCATTTAGTTTATAATCTGATTTGATTAGCATAGTTTTTTATTATGTAATTTATTATTGAGTTTAGTTATCTCATAGATAGTTATTTACAGTTGTTTTCTAATTCCTAGATTAGAATCTAAAATTTGGTAGTTCAGTTCTAAAATTATTTACATTTACAAGTTCTCCCTAGTAATTATCATTTGGTTATCAGTTCTTTTCCTAGATTAGTTGTGAATTAATCATTTCATGTTTGTAGTTATAATTTTTCTCATAATTGTAATCTGGAAGTTTAAATTCAATAGTTTCTTGTTTGTTCATAAGTAGTTGCTGCTTAGTATTTATTTTTCATCCTTTTCCATTATATAAACATAGAGTAGAGTAGTATAATGTATACTATTCTGATCTGTTGATTCAATTAAATTTAATAGTTGTATCTTTTTTTGAAGTTTGACTCAGTTTTTCATTTTGAAAGATCTTTCGATCTTTTCTTTATTAAATATTTTGAAGTTCTGACAAGCCGAAAAAATTAGGTGCCATTCTACCTTAGCATATATTTTGCCTCAACTCTAAGATTACCAACCCCGGTCGATAATTAAATATTAGGTGTTTTATTTGAGATAGCTCACACACCCAAAATTTTGGCATCGTTGTCGAGGAGTTGTAGATAAATAGGTAGAATTCAGTCATAGACAAGTTGAACTCCCTTTTAAAATTCAATTATTTTCTTTGAAACGTAGATTAGGCTAGTGGCGGGCAAGCGGTAAGACGAGAGGTAAGAACCTACGCATCTGTTATAATAGGCATCCCCAAAACCCAACAGTAGTAGTTATGCAGTTAGAGTTTATTTCAGTTATAATTTGTTTTCATGAATAGGTCTAGAGATTCACAAGGTAGATTTATTAAAACTAGTTCTCTTACTAAAATCCCTACTAAAATTCCTACTAACCTATACGGGGGATGTGCCACCCCAACTACTAACTCAACATAAAGGTATCGGAAGACACCTAAAGGGGATAGTCCTACTTCGAAAGCAAAGGAAATCCTTTCTGGAAATCAACTAGGGGAAAATATAGGGACATCAGAACAGTCTGTTCATAAAGAAATTCCACTAGAAGAACCTCAAGCTCATATTGAGACTGAACTAAGACAAGAGGAAACTCACAAAGATAAAACTTCAAGGCCTCTTAACTCTCCACTAGTCCAAAAACCCACAGACACTACTTTTTCAGTAGTAGGTGGTCCAAACTTAGTAGACTTTAGTGATCTTGCACAAGTCGATGCTCTTTTGGGGAATTCTGAAAACATAATTATCTCATAGATTGAGACAACCACAGTAGAACCCCCAAAACTGGATCCCCACGTAGCTGATAATTCTCCTCCTAAAAAGAAGAATACCATTCCTGAAATAGAACGTTGGGACATTCCATATTCACCAAGCAAGGAACCACCTAGATATTCTCTCTATGGAAATTTAATCTTCATGGGGGATGAAAATTAAGATTGTGTCCGACAAGATGAAGAAGATGGAGAAGTTAGAACTGAAGGTACCTTCAGGCTCCCTATTTTAGACACTGCACAAGATGTTACTATGAAAAACATCCCTCCCTCCTCGTTACCAACTTTTTATGGGAAAATTAGTGAGGATCCAGACGCATTCTTATTCGAATTTGACATTTTGTGTAGGAGTTACAATTACCTACAAGATGGCCAAAAACTAAAACTCTTTCCTGCCATATTAAAAGATTCTTCTCTTCGATGGTTCATGGGATTAGAAGAATCTAGTATTAAAACTTGGGAGGACATGAAGAATGCATTTCTTTGGAATATCAGGATTACTATAGACCAAATGACTCTCGCATTGATATTTTTAAAATTCAATAGCTTGAAGAGGAGATCCTATAAGGCTATCTCGAGAGATTTAACTATGTGTTACACAAATCTAAATATTGTGATCTTCGAGAAGATGCAGTAAGAACACTCTTCCTCAAAGGAATCTTAGAAGAATTCTTAGATAACCTTAATCTCATGGTAGTAGAAGACATTTCTCATAAGTCTTTTACGGAGATTTGTGAACTATGTAGGAATTACTCTAGGAGCAGAGGGAAAGGTGGAAGACACTTTCGAGAATCTTATGCTAGGAACCCCAAAGGAAACACATCCGGTCCTTGTGGAGTTACAAGGGTAGAACTGGGAAACCTATTGGAAAATTCCAAAACAAATATTTTAGGAGCCATGGGTTCTCAATTAGATGCACTATAAGATAAAAAGAGACAGGATGAAGAGCGTGCAACAATGAGTGTTTTTTTCCTAGGTGTAAAACTAAACATCCTCAATGAGAATGTCCATTAAATAATGTTTCAGTCTGTCACCTTTGTACATAAGAACATCCAACCAATGTTTTTCCATCGTTGCCTGGGTTGCAAGCTGTATACAAGAGTGGAAACTTTGGTGAACCATCTAGGAGGCCTTGGCAACCTAGAGATCAGCCATCATATCAAGACTATTCACAAATTCCACCCTATTACTATCCTTATCCACCATCTCAACAATGGAACACTTCAGCTTGGTAGAATTGGCCACCGCAGTACCCTCCTCAAAATGCTCAATAGCAAAAATGGCCACATGGATGGAAAGGACAAGCTTATACTTAAACACCTCCTCCTATGCCTAACTATCCTTACCCACCTAATGTTCAACAACTTTTTCCTGGATTTGTACCTCCTTCATTACCATCTATCCCGAATCAACCTCACTATTTCCAGAAAATGAATCCTCCAAGACCCACAGTTCCTATTACCTGCACAACCGATACCAAATTCTAACAACAAACCAACCCAAGATCTTAACAGCATTGGGTTGTTACCTCTTCCATCATATGCCTTTTCGACCGCACCAATACATGAGATACAATTGTGGTCTGGAAGAGCCTTGCAAGATAAGCCCAAGTCATCAGTTGTTATTCAAGAAGAGAATGAAGAAGACATACCTAGTGAAGTTTTGAATAATGCCATTCTTGAAAATGTGATTATTCCTAAACCTTCAGCACACAACCATCAACGTAAAGAAGTAATTTCAGGATAAAAGTCACCCCCATATCCGGAGCGTCTAATAATAGAAAAACCTATAACTTATCCAGAGTATGATATCATTATCGATTTGAAAAATATTTGCATTAAGATCCCTTTGTTACAAGCCATTAAGGATATCCCAATCTATAGCAAGGTAATAAAGGAACTCTATATTAAGAGACTAGGGAGAAAACAAAAGGACCCTTTGATGATTCATGTAATAGGAGAGATATCAGATTGTATAGCAAACCAACCTGGAATTCCAAAATATTCCAACCCAGGGAATCCTGTGGTGACTGTTATCATTAATAACACCGCCATAGGAAATACACTTATTGATCTAGGAGCTGCTATCAATTTGATGACTACCACAATTGTAGAAATTCTCAATCTAGGACAATTCCTCCACCCCACCCCAACAATGCTAGAACTAGCAGATCGCACGATGGTGCAGCCTACTGGGATCTTAGATGATATCACTGTATCAGTAGCCTCATGGGAATATCCCGTGGAACTCATGGTCATTGAATCAAAATACCCTTCCAAAGGTTACCCCATTATTTTAGGAAGGCCCTAGTTGGCTACTACCAATGCATTTATAGGATGTAGGGATGGAGAGATGGTTATCTCTGATGGGTTCTCCACAAGAAAACTAGCTTTATACCCACTAGCTCAGCCAATAACCGAAAACCTCTTTTGGTTAGATTGTCCTTTCGGAGATGAGAACTTGGAAGAAAATTCCCTTGTTAGAGATTTCTCCTGGGCACTTCAAGAACAGAACACCGAGAATGTGCCGAACCAATTTATCTCTTCCACAACCTGTATAGATTTTCCTCAATATTTTTCCCAATTTGACCATATATTTGGAGATGAATTCCAAGAAAATATGAGCCTCTCAACATTCACAAGTACACCCTGTGTCTTTGCAATCAAAGAAAATCTAGGATCTTATACCATGTTGGCAGGTGGTTCGATAAGGAAATGTCGCAGTATCGTCGATGTTGCGACATATCAGATGAGGTCATGGAAGAAGGATTATTTTATGCATTTTTGGGTTAACTGTATCGCAGTTGGCCGGTTTTGGGTCATGTGGACCACATACTATGTATTTTATGCATTTGTTGAGTCAGTTGTACTGTGGTATGCAGGTTTTTGGGTCATTTGGATCGCGTCAGTCAGATTTTGGGTCACTTGTCCAAATGTCGATTAGGAAGCTGTTAGTAAGTGGACAAGCATTGTAATGGAGGAAGCCTATATATAGATAAGAGTTGTAAGTGTTGATCATCTTGGCCAAGGATAGAAAACTGTAAGTTTTGGATCGTAATATCATTTCTGCACATCTATGAGATATTGCCAAGATCTGATTTTTGAGGAGATGTTGTATTAGGATTCTACTGAAGTAATATGACATGACGGAACTGTTTTGTGAAATTTCATGTGTAATACTTTTTGCGATTCTCAAATGATGCTATGATTTCTGTTACAATAATGTTTGATGTTGTATCTGTTGCAATGAATGTTTCTATTGATTGATGCTATGAATATGACTGATGGTAACCTTAGATACATAGATCTATCCTGAATGCAGCGATAAGTTAATGTGTATTGCCACAACCATCCTCCCTCATTTGGTGGAAACATGGTTTCGTCTACCCTCCCTTGATCACCTTGGGTGAGACTTCATCTTCTTCATAGGTGTCACTGGACAGGGTAAAACCTGTCTGGGCTGGTGCTCAGGGAGATCACATGGGTTGGTGTCGACAGTGATGGGAACCCCTGTCGACTGGGTTTGAGTCAAAAAATGGTTCCGTTGTCGGGACCATGTATGTAGTGAAAGGAGGATATGTTGTGGCACCCAACGAAACTGGAGATCCAAGAATAGTTTGATTAGAAGCTGCAAGAATTTGCTAAAGAAGAAAGTCGGAACACTCGACTGACGGTAGACTAGTGGGTGGATATATATATTCACAATGGTTCGCATGAATGGTTTTTCTATGAATTCCCAGTTATTTTGTATGAGTGGTTGGCGAAGTTGACCTTCTAGAAGAGGAACTTCCAAGGTGGTGAACCAACAACTTGGACCCTCGAGTTGATTCAGGAGCTACAAGAAGTTGACAAAAAAGCATCACGTGCCATCGAAATCTGGCTCGATAGCATCTTGGAGGGGTATATCACTGAATTCATAGTCGATACGCAGAAGTCCTATAGCAAAGCCGAAAGATACTTCTTCTGTGGACCCCGGGGAAGGTTTCTGTTGTCGCTCCAACTGTCCCCTAAGATGCTTATTTGCGAGAAGGGACATACCAAGGAAAATTGCCCTGACTTTCGTAACTATCTCGTTTCAGGAGCACCAAATCCGCTGAATGGTAGGAGCATATTGTGGTGTCGCGTCTGCCACGTATATGGGCACAATGATGACAATTTCTCGTACATGCAGAAAATGGTCACAACTCCGAGAAATCTTTACTGTACATTTTGCAAATTTGTGGGTCACGATGACAAAGATTGCTGTGCATATGGGTTGCTACAAGAGAGAATGTGTGATACATTCTATGTAAAGGATGACTAGCGTGCCGTACAATAGCCGCAACCGCAGCTGTAGGTAACCCAGCAGTTACCTCAATCGCAGATGTCGTTTGTACTACAACAACCACAACCACAGCAGTTCATGCCATAAGATGTTCCGATGCAGATGGCTCCACAATAGCCACAGTATGTTCAGCAACCGCAGTATGCGCCACAAGGGAAAGGTATGCAACAGATGCAGCAACCGCAGTACCAGCAACAAGGAGGGTACCCCAGAGGATACTGGGGAGGACGCAGTGGAGGATTTGGTCATGGAGGCAGACGAGGTGGTCACGGACCTATTCAATGCTATCACTGCGCGGTATGGGGCCGCTACTAGCGAGACTGTCCGCTGCTGCAGAACCAGTGTATGTTCTGTTTTGTTAATGATCACACGGTTGAGAATTGTCCGCAGTTGATTGCACGATGGAAAGCAGGGAACATTCCATAGTTGCAGAATCAGCCCCAGGCACTGCATCTTTCCCTAAACCAAGTACAGCAAGCTGTACAAAACCAAAATCAGCAGTCGAATCCGAATATTAATCCGAATGTGAATCCACCGCTGAACCAGCCTCAAGGTGCAAACATTGCAACAATTTTTGTAGAGCCAATACTGCAGGATGCTTCAGTAGCTATTGTCACTCACGGAGGTAAGAGAACCGGGGAGGATAGCTCACATTTGTTGATTCGGTTGGCAGGACAGAAGAAGGTATCATTTGACATTGATGCTGAGTGGGAGGCTTTCCTTAAAGCATCTCGTGCACTAGAAAAAGATCAAGGTAAGGCTGTTATTTATGATATGCCCTCTACTTTTGATGCCACTTCAGATGCTGGCCTGTCATGGCAGTGCAGCACGCTTCAAGAATTTTTGGAACATTGTTTATCCATGGCAAGGGATCTCGATGCTCTAGCCGAAATTGAAGCTCTGCTGCGGTGACTGGCTCAGGGTCAACAAGAATTCGTGGTCAATTCCCTACAACAACGAAAGACAGCTAAAGAGATGTAGATGAATATTCAGATTGGCAACTATGATGTTGATTCAGTTTTTCTGGATCTTGGCTTGGATGTCAACATCTTAACCAAGCAGGCTTGGCAGAGGATAGGGAGTCCCCCATTGAGTTGGTCCTCTGTACAGCTCCGGTTATCTAATCACGCTAAGGTGACTCTGATTGGACGCATTCCAAGGCTGGTGGTGGACATTGAGGGCATGAAGACATATGCCGATTTTGATGTAATAGAAGTAGTTGAAGGAGGAAGCTCTTGTCCTACATTGATGGGGATTGGATGGGCTAATGATAGCGGAGTAGTAATTAACTTCAAGCGACAGATGCTGACTTTTGAAAATTACGATCTCAGATTTATCACTCTATTAGATCTAGCTGAAGGATGCCGCTACATGGACCCAGTGAAGGCCGACGATCCCAGTGAATGGGATCATGCATTCAATATTTCTGAAGATTACATTCATCTGAATGCTAACGATGAGATTGGATAGCACAGTGCCAGTTCTGCGTCTTCCAACTCTGATGAGGTGCTCGAAAACTGGTAGAACCGCTTGCATGAGGTGTCACTCCGCAAGTGTGGGTTACTGATGCAATCCCTCTGCTGCGTTGCAACTGAAACTGTTACGCTAACAATCTATGAAGGGCTATCGGTGTTATCCAACTTTCTGGTGGATTTTGAGGAAAGAGTTTTTGAACCAAAATGACTGTTGGCATTAGAAGAAGCACTGAAGGCTACCCCAGCACATTGGTGGGCGACCCACAGGAAATCTATTATTGAATGGTCATAGTGTCACCGACTAATGCTAATTCATTACGACGATGCCGAGGTCTACCACATAGGGAAGTACAATGGACGGAATGATCCAAGTGGTCACCTGATGGAGTGCCAATGATTATGGGCATCATGACCACGACCTGGGTGGGTCCATGCATTTGTTCATACCTTGGACGAGATGTCGCGATCATGGTATACTGCAGCCGAGTTGAGAGGGAAAATTACCACTTGGTTGGAGCTAATAGTGAGCTTTACCCATACGTTCAGTTTTACGAATGCTGATCTGGAGGTCAATAATGCATTACAGCTCATCCATGATGTAGTTTTACAGGTTGTTCCGGTGGCATATCCGGTAGATCCACACACGCATTGCAAGATGTAGTCTCTCATGGAATGTTTCAATATCACTGGTGGGCTAGAGGATGGTGATGATCCGTGGAATGTGAATATCCCAGAATCAGAAGGTAGTCACGCTGTGGTACCACCTGATGCGCCAAGCGATCCGTTCAGTTAACCGTTGAAGATTCACAAGATCAATATTGGGGCAGAGGATAATCTGAAGTTCGCAAATGTCAGGGATTATTGGGATGATGAGGTGATGAGCAAGGTCACCAATTTGCTTCATGAGTTTCAGGATGTATTTCCAAGGTCACCAATTTGCTTCATGAGTTTCATGATGTATTTCCCATGAAGTTTTCTGATATGAAGGGGATTCTGGGCGATTTAGGGGAGATGAAAATTCCCTTAAAACCCGATGCAAAGCCGATCCGGCAGCAACCCTATCGATTGAATCCATGACATAAAGAGAGGGTCAAGGCAGAACTAGATTGCATGTTGGATGCAAGTATCATCAATCCCATTGAAGAGTCGGAATGGATCAGTCCTATGGTGGTACAAGATAAGAAGATTGGCAAAGTGCACATTTGTGTCGACCTCCGGAAGCTCAATGATGCATGTTTGCATGATCCATTCCCAACCCCGTTTACTGATGTGGTGCTTAAAGGTGTGGGCGGCCAGGAGATGTACTCATTCACCGATGGGTTCTCGGGCTACCATCAGATCCGCATTGCAAAGGAAGACCGCCACAAGATGACGTTTGTGACCGAATGGGGCTATTTTAAGTACACCGTGATGCCGTTTGGCTTGAAGAATGCCCCCATGATATTTTCGCGGGCTGTCGTTGCTGCATTCAAGGATTTCATTTAGAAGTTTTTGAAAGTCTACATGGATGATTGGACGGTCTATGGGTTGGTCCACAATCATCTAGCGAATTTGCAGTTGATGTTGGAGTGATGCCAGCAGCACCAAATATCGCTGAACTTGAAGAAATGTATCTTCTGTGCACCGTTTGGCATATTGCTGGGTCATATTGTGTGTAAGCAAGGGTTGCTGGTCGACCCAGCAAAGATTGTGCTTATCCTAAGCTTGACACCGCCTACTACAGTTAAGCAGCTGAGGGCGACGTTGGGACACACGGGGTACTATCACAAGTTCATCAGGGGTTATGCAGCGATTACTGCCCCGATGGAAAAGTTACTAAAGAAGGACGTGGTATTCCAATGGAACCCTGAATGTCAAGATAGTTTTGAGAAAATAAAGGAGAAGATGGCTTCCGTGCTGATATTGGTATTTCCGGAGTGGAGCAAGGAATTCCATGTCCATGTTGATGCATCATCAATTGCACTTAGTGTGGTGTTAGCACAACCAGGAGAAGGGGACCTTGATCACCCTATTGCTTTTGCCAGTCGGAAGCTTTCATCCATGGAATGGAACTACACCACTACCGAACAAGAAGGCTTGGTGATGGTCTATGTGCTACAGAAGTTCTGACACTACTTGTTGGGAGGACATTTTAAGATGTTCACTGGCCACTCTGCATTAAAATACTTGGTCAATAAGCCTATGTTGGGAGGCAAGATATGCCACTTGTTACTTCTCTTTCAGGAGTTTGACTTTGAAATAATCGTGAAACTAGGGCGACTGAATGCTGGACCTGATCATCTATCATGGATTGATACGGGGAAGGAGCTGACCAACATTGAGGATGAGTTTCCTGATGTGCAACTGTTTAAGGTGGAAGTCGCCAATAGCTATTTTGAAGACATCATTCAGTTTATGGCAATAGGTACTACACTGGTTTACCACTACTCAAAAGAAACAGTTGGTTGTCAAGGTTGCAGATTTCTAGTTGATAACGGGAGAGTTATACAAGATGGGCGCAGATGAGATATTGTGACGATGTGTTCTACCGCATGAGCAAGAGTAGATCTTGCCAGAAGCACATGCAGGAGTGGCCGGAGGACACTATGGTGCCCGTGCGACTACAAGGAAGGTGCTTTGAGCAGGGCTCTGGTGGCCTACGCAGCACAGTGATGCGACAGATTATGCACGGTCTTACGATGTCTGTCACGAACCGGGAAGCCATCTCGAAGGGATGAAATGCCATTGATGCCTCAGCTAACGTTGCAACCATTCAAAAAATGGTCTGTGGATTTTGTGGGACCAATCAATCCACCAGGGAAGCACACTGGTGCATGCTACATCATCACCGCGACAGATTATTTGACCAAATGGGTGGAAGCTGCACCAGTTATTGATTGTTCCATGGCAACAGCCGCGCAGTTCCTCTTTGACCACATTATCACTCATTTTGGCTGTCCCAAGATATTGTTGATTGATCAAGGCAACCACTTTCTAAATCCCACCATCAGTGCATTAAAAGAGGAGTTGCAGATATAGCACAAGAAGAGCACACCCTATCATCCGCAGGTGAATGGCTGTTAAATTTTCAGAATTTACTTCAATCTGATCTAGGATCTTAACTGAGAGAACAACATGTACAGCATATCTACAGCATATCAATCATGGAGATAATAATGCAAGCACACAAGAGACACAAAGATTTACTTGGGTAAAACCATAAAGGTAAAAAAACCCCAATAACTTCCTCAAAGATAGATAGAGAAATGATACAACCAACCATAAGAGATAGACATAACCTAGCAGCAGATCCTTCTCCTCCATAAGTGCGCCTCTCCTCCTTGAGAGCATGTGTGAGAAGTGAGTGAGTAAATAGAGTGCCTCCCGCACTCTATTTATACTTGACTTGACTTGCCTTTTTACCTAACTCATGTAGGCTCGAACTTAACCACATAATATAATGCTGACTGGGTCGACCCCCAATAGGGTGGTCTAATAACCCTTTGACCCACATGGCTGACCCCCAATAGGGTGGTCTAATAACCCTTCGACCCACATGACTTATACAGGGCCGACCCCAAACAAGGTGGCCTAATAACCCATCGAGTATAAGTTACGACACTTACAATATAAATGACGACACTTCCGTATAGAGGAATAAAACCATCTCTATAGGAATACAATATACATATATGTGAAATACATTCCGAAGTTACATATACATCAACACTCCCTCTTAACTAGGAAGGTATTTCTCAGCACAGTTCTTCTAGCACAAGTCATCTTCTCTGGATCATCGTCACTGGATAATCGTCATCGAGTCATCATCATCGTCACTGCTGCTGCTATCTCAAGCAATCTCTGAATCTACTCGTCATAGGAAGTTCTACAGAGCCAGTCCTTTTTCATACTGGATGTAGGCCCACCACCTGCAGGTCTTCATCATCACTGGCCATACTGTGGAATCCTCAGGACTTATTACGTGCGTCACAAAACCTGGCTGCATCATCCCAGGCTATTACGAGCACACAGCTCTACCTGTAGGATCTCCCAGGAGCACATTACATGTGACCCATCACAAAACCTGGCTGAAGCATCCCAGGCTGTTACGAGCACGCGGCTCTACCTGTCGGATCTCCCAGGAGCACATTACATGTGATCTCACCAAAAAACCTGGCTGAAGCATCTGAGGCCTTTTTCATCCTGTCCAGATCTCCCAGGAGCAAATTACATGTGGTCATGGAAAAACCTGGCTGAAGCATCTGAGGCCTTTTTCATCCTGTCCAGATCTCCCAGGAGCAAATTACATGCCATAGGACAAAACCTCGCAAGAGCATCTTCCAGATATCCCAGGGCACCGAATTACATGCCATAGGCAAAACCTCGAAAGACTATCTGCAGATCTCCCAGGGCACAAATTACATGTCCTCCCAAGCAAAACCTTGCAAGAGCATTTTCTAGATGTCCCAGGGCACCGAATTACATGCCATAGGCAAAACCTAGAAAGACCATCTGCAAATATCCCATGGCACAAATTACATGCTTACTTGCACAACCTGATCCACGGCCACAAAGTATCATCTGATACTCATCAAACATCATCCTGATGTACACATGATCATCCTGATCATCATCACTGCAACATCATCACTGCAACATCCTGCTGCATGTCATCTGGAGAAGCTCATCATCCACGATCATCCTGATCATACAATGCATCCATCTGATGCACACCAAGTATCCACTTGATAGATACATGATCCACACAATGTATCCATCATCATACATACATGATCCACACAATGTATCCATCAATCATACATGATCTACCTGATCATACAAAGATACATGATCCACACAATGTATCCATCAGCATACATGATCTATCTGATCATACAAAGATACATGATCCACACAATGTATCCATCAGCATCCAACATGATGCGTACATACATAAATGATCCATCTGATCATATCCAGCATCCAATATGATGCGTATACAAAATACATACACATGATCCAACCGATCATATCCAGCATCCAACATGATGCATACATACAAAATACATACACATGATCCAACCGATCATATCCAGCATCCAACATGATGCGTACATACATATAAATGATCCAACTGATCATATCCAAGCAGAAACAAGAACATCATCCTGATGCTCATCATCCAGCGCTTACATCCACAGCCATGTGAAGGATCCTCCTTCCAACATGCTTGGAATGGCTTCAGCAAATGTGTCCATCACTTCTTCCTCGAAGTGTCCTCGATCTGAAGCACGCCAAGCCTCTCTCTGAAGTACTCGAACTTCACCCTGGCTAGTGGCTTCATCAGCACATCTGCAATCTGCTCGTCCGTCGCAACATACAGGAGCTTCACGGCTCCTCTCTGCACCATATCCCTGATATAGTGATATTTGATCTCTATGTGTTTCGACCTGTCATGAAACACTGGGTTCTCGGATTGCTTCACACAACTCTGGTTATCACAGAAGATACAAGTAGCATCCAATGGGAGATCAAATAACTCAGACAGTAGCTTCCGTAGCCATACTGCCTCACAACTAGCTGAACAGGCTGCAACATACTCTGCCTCAGCTGTACTCAGTGCTACGCAGGACTGCTTCCTGCTAAACCAAGAGATCACACCTGATCCCATACTGAAGCAGCACCCAGATGTGCTCTTCCTATCTGCAACACTGCCAGCCCAATCTGAATCAACATAACCCTGCAGGTTAAACTTTTTATTCGCCTCATACTTGAGCCCATAATCCACTGTACCCTTCAGGTACCTCAGAACATGCTTTACATCAACCAGGTGAACACTCCTCGGATCCGTCAGAAACTGGCTCAATGTGTTCACAGCAAAGCAAATATCTCGTCTCGTGTTCGTCAGGAACATCAAGGACCCAATCATCTGACGATACGTAGAGTCATCAACCGGCTCAGATGAAGCATCGCATAGAAGCTTCAGATTCGATGCCATAGGTGTGGCCATGGACTTGCAATCCATCATCCCGAACCTCTTCAGGATCTCTACTGCAAACTTCCCTTGTCCAAGGAAGATTCCATCTGCACTCTGCTACACCTCCATGCCAAAAACAAATAGTGCATCATCCCCAAGTTCTTCATCTCGAACTCAGCAGCAAGCTTCCGCTGTGTGTTGGCAATCCATCTATCCTCACCTGATACAAACAGGTCATCCACATAGTAGTATCACTGGATTTCCTTCCTCAACCTTGTAGTAAAGGTTGGAACCCCGCTTTACTCTTGGTAAAGACCAAACTGGATAGAAAGCTGTCTATCCTACCATACCAAGTTCTGCACACATATATGACTACACCATGCTGTCTTGAAATCCATCTGGTGCATCTTCTATTTCATCGCTTTTATATTTCTTAATGCTTCCATCTGTAACATGCTTGATCTGATAGTTTCATTTGGAAGTCATAACAAACTTCCCTTCAGGTCTTGGGACTACATCCCAAACATCGTTCTTCATGATCGACGGATCATGGCATTCCATTTCTTCATCCCAGATCCTGGGAACTTCAATATATTCAATAGATAATTTTGTTGTTGAACAAATGTTGTAGTTTTTCTTTTGTAGGTGAAGATATACGGTCTTTCCTACAAAACAGGTTAAATTGCATGATTAGAAACATCTCATAATTTTTAGAACAAATTCTTACACATAACGAAATATGTCATACAGTCATGCAATTATCTTAGCCAATGCTTCAATACAACATTTATCCATATTCCGTAACTTTCTAGATGCCTTCCAATCTCTACCAGAACATTGTTAAGAGTGTGCACAACTCCCAACATGTCAGCAAAGAGGTTTCATTCTAGATAAGTAGCAATGGAATGTTGTACAGTGCCATAGGCCACTTACCCATGTATATTAGTAGTATACTGTTCAACAATGCAACTATTCTAATATGCACAATACATATCCTAAGTCTAGGAACATGAGCATATACATCATTTGAACAATTTTATTTAAACAAACAAATATGCATGAAATGATAATTAAAATACTTATCTTTGTTTTGTTCATTGGGTGGACTCCCTCTGAGTCTTTGCTTCTTTGCAGGAGATACTGGAGTCATAATCTGAAGTAGCTTATTCTACACCTTTCTGTTGTGGAATGTAGAAAGATGTTCAACTCCCTCTGAATATCTGCATCCTTGCAGAAGCTACTGAAGTGTGCTCCTTTGCTTTCTTGCAGGAACAACTGGAGTGTGCTCCTTTGCTTTCTTGCAGGAACAACAGGTGTGTGCTCCCTCTTGATCTTTGCTTCCTGGATTACTTGTCCTTGAACTTACATTCATCCTTGGTCCCTATGCATTCTTATTAGTATCATGATTGTGTTATCCTTGTGATCTCATATAAAATCATACATTCATTAGTATACTATTAAAACACAATAATCTCAAGTATGTATAGTCATGATCATTTCAAACAGAAATAATAAGCA
Organism: Larix kaempferi; assembly: GCA_027924585.1. Taxonomy (NCBI): domain Eukaryota; kingdom Viridiplantae; phylum Streptophyta; class Pinopsida; order Pinales; family Pinaceae; genus Larix; species Larix kaempferi. The sequence continues at coordinate 5,122,338 of BSBM01000802.1, read as the reverse complement.
TTAGCATTCAAGGTTTATGTAGGAATCTTATCGTTAGTCAAATCATAAGAAGCATAACATGTCTAAACCTATAATTACTCAAACCTATGACTCTTCGGGTTAGTTGAAACATCAATTAAGATAAGAGATATAATATGCATAAAACCTGTGATTACCTTCATGATTCTTCTGGTTAGTCATATCATCAATTATGGTAAGACACATAATATACATATACCCATGATTATTCAAACTTAAGATTTCATGAATAATCATTATCAACAATAGTATAAGATCCTAACACAAATTAGGATTCTAGCTTGATATAGGAAAAACATACCTGGATTAGCATGCTAGCTAGTTATGTCAAACATACCCGTATAATGTCTTTTGGTTCTCTTCAGTGACTTGTGCTAGTAACCTGCATGTCTCATAAGTTAACCATTATAAAACCAAGTTATACATACCTCGTGAATGGATCTTCTATGAGATACATGACAATGGATGAATCTTTGTCCTCATGTTATCATGATCATATGTTCTTGAACCAGAACATGATTTGTCTTTCTTGGTGTACCTTTCATGTTAGTAGACAACATAAACCTCATACAACACCATAATGCATTAGTACAATCATAAGTGTCAACACCCTAACCAATGAATATCTTCTATCATGCATTCATAATTTTGTTAAGGTGATACGACAAATCTAAAATCAAAATTGTACTAACCGTAATAACATGAAGACAAACATACCATAAACTTAATCATGGACAAATATTGAAACATACCTCGATGAGTCATACCTGTCGAGATCGCTTGTAATCTTCTTATGTAATGCCTTAGCCTCATCTCCCTCTGAAACAGGAACTTCTTCACTCATGCAGATGATCAATCCATCTTCTTCTAGGATTAACCCAATCCACTTGATTTGCAAGAACTGGACCTGGAGCTGGATATGGGTTTGTCAGAGAAACCCCAAAAATTCAAACTTTGAATTCCAAACTTCCGAAAGGATAGAAATATGTGCCTTGATGAGCTGATCAAACTGGTATATTCAGAATTTGAAAACTGCAAAGTTTCACTCCTCAATTTTGCCTTTGAAACTTCCGGATTCACTGGACGTGACCCTGAACTAGGGTTTGATGAAACCCACTCTTCTGCCCAACCAAAAAGTTTGATCCAAATCTCTAAGCTTCTATTTTTCTGAGGAGCTTCCAGCCATGGTCACAGATTTCAAAAATTCCCATTTTTACAGAAGCCCTAATTTTCCACTTTTCTGATCAAAGTCCCGAACTAGGGTTTGATCAAGCCCGGCCTTCTGCCCAACCGAAAATTCTGATCTTGGTCTCTAAATTTCTATTTTGATGAGTAGCATCCAGCCGTGGTCTCCAATTACAAAAATTCCAACTTTCTTCAAAGCCCTAAATTCCGGAAGCCATGAATGAAGGTACTCAAAATAATTATGTTTTGACAGAAATATGTACCTGATTGTTTCTGGTGTAACTCCGAACTTTTTGATTCACAGGGTGTGAAAAAGTTTCCTGATATAGCCTGACCTGTTATCTTTCCATCTTGATATGTCTGACCTCAATTGGATTCTCTGAGAGAGAGTTATGCCAAATGTCGTAACGTGACCTGTTTTGGGATAAAACAGGAGAGCGAACTTGTACGGAGTGACACGTGTCACTGTTTGAACTTCGGCCCCTGAAAACGTTTCCTGAGATAGCTAGGCCTGTTATATTTCCATCCTGATAGGTCTGAACTCAATTGGATTCTCTGAGAGAGAGTTATGCCAAGTGTCGCAACGTGACCTGTTTATGGGATAATGCAGGAGAGCGCACTTGTACGGCGTGCCACGTGTCACTGGTTCATCTTCGGCCTCTGAAAAACGTTTCTAAGATAGTACAGTCTGTTTACTACCTGTCACATTTTACGAAATTTCATTTGGAGCTTCCTAGCCCAAGTTATGGCTTTTTTCCCAAGGTCACCTGATTTTGACTCAGATCTGGAAGAGGCAGAAACCCTATATTGTACAGATTATAAATCACAAAATACAACGAACTAGAGGTTGTCCTTTGGACACAAGGTACCTGGAGATTTAATCGTCGTCCTGTAACAATTTCAGATCCAAAAACTTTTCCAAAACGTATTTATAGCAAAAGTTCTACGATGACTGGTTTCTGCTATATCAAGCCCTAGCATCGTAAGTGCAACAAGTGTCATACATGCCATATCATGCCTTCTTTCAGGCTAGCTCTGATACCATGTTAAATTTTCAGAATTTACTTCAATCTGATCTAGGATCTTAACTGAGAGAACAACATGTACAGCATATCTACAGCATTGCAATCATGGAGACAATAATGCAAGCACACAAGAGACACAAAGATTTACTTGGGGAAAACCATAAAGGTAAAAAACCCCAATAACTTCCTCAAAGATAGATAGAGCAATGATACAACCAACCATAAGAGATAGACATAACCTAGCAGCAGATCCTCCTCCTCCATAAGTGCGCCTCTCCTCCTTGAGAGCATGTGTGAGAAGTGAGTGAGTAAATAGAGTGCCTCCCGCACTCTATTTATACTTGACTTGACTTGCCTTTTTACCTAACTCATGTAGGCTCGAACTTAACCACATAATATAATGCTGACTGGGACGACCCCCAATAGAGTGGTATAATAACCCTTTGACCCATATGGCTGACCCCCAATAGGGTGGTCTAATAACCCTTCGACCCACATGACTTATACAGGGCCGACCCCAAACAAGGTGGCCTAATAACCCATCAAGTATAAGTTACGACACTTACAATATAAATGACGACACTTCCGTATAGAGGAATAAAACCATCTCTATAGGAATACAATATACATATATGTGAAATACATTCCGAAGTTACATATACATCAACAATGGCACGGTGGAAGCTTTCAACAAGATATTGGAGCATGTGTTGACAAAGGTGTGCAATGTGAATCGCGATGACTGGGATCTAAAAATCCCAGCTATGTTGTGGGCCTATCGCACCACATGTAAAAGGATGACAGGGCATATGCCATTCAAGCTTGTGTATGGGCAAGAAGCAGTTATGTTGATGGAGTACATCGTTCCCAGTCTACGCAGAGCAGAAGCAATGGGTATGGATGATGCAACAGCATTGGAGGAGCGTTTAGCACAGCTAGTCCAGCTCGAAGAAGCTCGCTTCATCACAGGTTTCCACCAGGGGGTGGAGAAGGATCGCCAGAAAGCATGGCATGATCGCCACATCAAGAACAAACAGTTTCAACAGGGTGATTTGGTGTTTTTATATGACAGCAAGTTTATGAAACATCCAGGAAATTGCAGATGCATTGGCTTGGTCCGTATCACATTAGTAGCATCACTTCTGGCAGTGTCATACAGTTGCAGCAGTTGGACAGAGCGATGCTCCCAAAGTTGATCAATGGAATTCGATTGAAGCCCTATCGATCGGGCTTGGAGAGATGCGATGCCTGAGTCACATTGAGTAAAAAAAAAAAAAATGCAGGTTCAATCGGTGGCAGGATGGCGCACTAACAGAAACAAGAATGCGCAAGTAGGGAGGCTTGTGTCGCCAATTAGGAATGGTCTGCAAAAAGTAGTAGGGTCGCGATCAAGTCAAATCAACAATAAATGCCAAAAGTTCAGACAGTTAATTAATGATGCATGTTCAAATGATAGGCATTAATGGTGGATTCGAATGATCAGCTGCCAAGATCGACGACGGATTTGCTTCATTAATACAGAAATTCGGTTGAGTTAATGCTAGATTTAGTCATGAATATGAAAGATTGGGTTGGACGCTATAAGAACGGGTTGAAGCTGGTCGAAAGGCACCGAGAATTCAGTTGTTTCAGTGTGATTGTGGAGTGCTGCAGAGTATCATTGTTGTTTAGTGAGTGTCACTGCGAGTTGGGAAAGGCTTGTTGAAGTTGCAGAGTTTTGTTGCTGAGTGTAGTGAGGTATGCCAGGTGAGCTGGAGACCGTTGAGATCAGTAGTGAAGTCGATTCCCCCCTTCATCCTGGTCGTTGTTCAAGAAGAGGTCGAGCCTTTTTCAACCGTCAACCTTGAGGCCGAGGTAGCAAACATGCCGGTGGGTGTGTCTGTGATTGCTAAGAAGCGCCGGGGAGGTCAACTTTCTGAGTCGCCACAGAGCAAGCATCAGCTTCGGTCCTCCACGACTGCGGCAGGGTAAGTTCAAGGGGAAGTTGGGTCATCCCGCCACTGGGTTGATGAGTCCGCTACATGGGAAGGAATCTCGGCCACTGATATCTTGGGTTATGTTCCCCCCAGTCACCCTGGGATACCTTCCCGGAAGCCCCAGAAGAATCCAAAGTATCCATTGAAGATGCCCTCCCTGCTGGTCGGAATGGAGTGCTATGTTGACATTGGGCCAACACTACTACGTCTGAAATATGACGACCATGATATGGTGGCATACAAAGAGCTTGCGGTGGAACCTTATGAGCCAGAGTCCTAATTAAGCCATAAACCGGTCCCGCGTGAATGGGCTCGAGGGTTGAAATAGGACGGCCTGTTAGGTCTTATCAATATGCCCCATTTTGGATGGTTTCCGAAGGTTAATGCCTGTGTGAAGCAGTTGTTGGCCTATTTACACGGCGGTACATTGTGGTTGGACGAAGCAATTCCCGTCATGGTGCACTTGATTGAAGAGATCACCGGGTTGCCCAAGGATGGGGTTGACCCATCGCAATACTTCTACGGTAAAGAGAATGACAAGAAGTTGGCCGCGGAGTTCATCAAGCGATACGCCATGGAGACTGATGGTCGTGGTTACTGCACAAGCACCATAAATGACAAGGCGGTGCTCATCGACACCAAGATACTTTCTTGCAAAGTGGTACGCGGTGGCCGCCCCATTCAGTGTAACTCAGGGATTGTGGCGTGTGCCGAGCAGTGCGCAGCCGGGGTGCAGATGAACTGGTTGTTGTTTCTACTGAATCAGCTAGCGGAGGATGCTGTAGCGGTTCAAGGCGGTAAGGGCTCCTTTACCTATAGCTGGCTTCTACTGTTGATAGCATTTGTGGCCTGGAAGGAGCCCGACGCATACCAAGGTATGGACATTGAAGTAGCCAAAGAGCGTCTGTGAAGAACCTGCAATAATTAATTAATGCAAATACACGAGATATCAAAAATAACAGAACTCAGAATCACTTTTATATTGATCACGGGCCACTTTGAGGGGGCAACCTCCTTTGAGCAAGCTCAATACAATTAACTTCACGGTGCCTTCATAGGCCTCAACACACACTTATATACTAAGTCTAGGCGCTAATACCATGGGTCAATACTATGTGTTAATACAAACCATGGGCTAAGTCTAGGTGCCGATACTATGAGTCAAAACCATGAGACATATAATACTATGGGACGACTTACAAAGCATATGCGTCCAATACTATGGGCTAATATAAACTATGGATCAACAAATACTACGGGATGACTTACAAAGCATATGCGTCCAACAACAATATACTAACAAAGTAAAGACATGGGTTCCTAACATCCCCTCTCCCTTAGAAAAAGCTTTGTCCTCAAAGCTTTAGATGTGGAAATTGATGCAGAATCTGAAGGAGTGGGTCCCCTGTAGCATCCTCAGGTTGCATTCCGGACCACTGGCACCTTTTGAATTTCAGGGAGGATTGCATGGAAGGATGTCGATGAAGAAGAACGATATTGGTGATGTGAAAAGTGTGCGCAGAACGGTGCTGATCAGCTTGTTGTTTCAGTCGAATTCTTTCCATGTGAAGATTGTCCTGCAGAATGAGAATAAGCTGATCGCAGTTTCGAAGAATTGAGTCAATTACCTGAAATGGGGAGCTGCTGAAGGTGTATGGAAGAAGAACTGCCGGTGCCTGTCCAGAGACTGCTTCATATGGTGTCCTTTTAGATGTGGTACTATACCACTGGAGTGCTTCCAGGAAATCCATAGAAATAGTTGTCCAAATCTGTGTAGGGATGGGAAAGGGTTTGAGCAGTCCCGAAAGGAGAGTCGTTTCACCCTTGTTGACCTGGAAAGTATCACAGTCAACCACCATCCGTTGAATTGTCATTTTCAATCCTTTCCAAAAGAAGTTACATTGTTCTTGGTCATACGTTTTGAGGAACCCAAAGTGCCCTGCTGATGAAGAAGCATGGAGTTCATAGAAGAGATAGCCCCGTTGAACAGATTGCAACCAATTTGGAACAAGCAAAGAAATAGCTGTAAGAGAAACTGGGTCATCAACTGTGCGAGAAGGAGCATCTGCCACCATATTGTCCTTACCCTTCTGGTAAGTGGTCGCATAGTCATAACCCATGAGTTGGAGAACCCATTTCAGGTGTGTAGGGAGGAGACCTGTTGTTGCAGGAAAGTTTCCAGACTCTGGAGATCAGTCTTGATGCAGAAATAATTCCCCAATAGGGATGGATGCCACTTCTGTACTGCATGCAAAATAGCTATCATGTCTTGCTGAGATGTAGATGTGGCAAAATGCTTACCGGAAAGGTCTCGTGAAGGCGGCAAGCCCAATGGTGCAACAAAGACACCTGCATATCTATCCAAGGAAGTAGTAGAGACCGTTGGTGGGTGCATCTGAAGGGAATGGAGCTGAGCAATGACACCATGTGAATTCTTCTTAAGGATATTTTCCAAGCGATGTGAACTGATGATGCAAAGAGACTCTGGTTGTAAGCCCATAAATTTGTGTTGTGTCCCATTGACTGAAAACTGCATCCAAAGTGTTAGAAAACAGGATCATAGAGCAATAAAAATAAACAAAAATGCAAATATAATTGCACATACACATTACAAGAGAGACATAGATATATCGTGGTTCACCCAAATTGGGCTACATCCACACTGAATTTGCCAGTCCTTATTATTATTACCGTCCAGCAAGGTGAAGGGATACAACCTGCAGCACAACTGCTGCACTTCCTCTTCTCTGTTTCACCGTCTCTCTCCTATTTTCCCGCTGGGGTGACTGTACAGTCCACCTACATATCATATAAAAATGGGGTACAAACATGGCTGATACAATATCATCTATGAGACTAGAAGATCTGGCTCCACAACCAACAATCTCCCACTTGGAGACTGATCACAGCAACTCCACCACTGCTGCACTTACTGGACTTGGACTTGGAAAATTTCTCCTCTTCACCTTCATGCTAGAAGGCCAACTGAAACCAAGCACGAACTCAGTTTCTCTCTGGTCACTACCTTTGTGAACATGTCTGCAGGATTATGGCTAGTATGTATCTTTTCTAGCTTCAACAATTCATCTTCCAAAACAGAGTGTATGAAATGGTACTTGAGTTGTATATGTTTAGTCCTGGAATGGAATGATGAGTTCTTTGCAAGGTGAATGGCATTCTGGATGTCACTATACAATCTGTTGTCCTTCTGCTTCTTACCCACTTCCTCCATAAACATCTGCAACCAAATCATCCCTTTACTAGCCTCTGTAATGGCAACATACTCTGCTTCTGTTGTTGAAAGTGCAACAACCTTCTGTAGTTTCGAAATCCAGCTTACTGTTGTTCCACCTACAGTAAACACATACTCTGTGGTGCTCCTCCTGCTATCCTTGTCACCTGCCATATTTGCATCAACATATCCCTGTAGAACAGTGTATGAACCTCCAAAACATAATGCCTCAGTGGTAGTACCTCTCAAATACCTGAGAATCCACTGTACTGACTTCCAATGTTCTTTACCAGGATTGTTCATATATCTGCTCACAACTCCCACTGCATGTGCAATATCTGGTCTTGTGTACACCATGGCATACATCAAGCTGCCAACTGCTGATAGATAGGGAATCTTGGACATATAATCTGTCTCTTCTTATGTCTTGGGACACATTTCCTTACTTAGACTGAAATGGCTAGCCAAAGGTGTACTTATAGGTTTTGCATTCTACATTCTGAACCTCTCCAACACCTTTTGTATGTACTCACTTTGAGACAATGTCAATTTGCGATTTTTTCTGTCTCTCGTTATTCTCATACCAAGGATTTGCTTTGCAGCACCCAAATCCTTCATCGCAAATGAATTAGCTAGCTTCCTTTTGAGTACATTTATATCCTGCATGTCAGACCCTGCAACAAGCATGTCATCCACATACAATAACAAGATAATATATCTTCCATTGTATAGCTTCTTGAAATAAACACAGTGGTCAGAATGACATCTACCATAACCTTGTTCTGTCATAAACCTGTCAAACTTTAGATACCACTGCCTTGGAGCTTGCTTCAAGCCATACAAGCTCTTTTTCAACCTGTATACCAGATCTTCCTTACCTTTGACCTCATACCCTTGTGGCTACTGCATATATATTTCTTCCTCCAAATCTCCATGGAGGAAGACTGTTTTTACATCTAACTGTTCAAGATGCAAATATTCTATCTCCACTAGACTTAAGATAGTCCTAATTGAAGTCATCTTAACAACAGGAGAAAATATTTCATCAAAATCTATACCTTTCTTCTGTGCAAACCCTTTTACAACAAGTCTGGCCTTGTACCACTTCTTACCTCCTTCTTCTTCCTTCAACCTGTAAATCCATTTGTTTTGCAATGATCTTTTAATAGTAGGCAACTGAACCAAATCCCAAGTCTGGTTTCCTACCAATGAGTCCATCTCCTCATTCATGCCTTGCTCCCACTTCTTTCTAGTTTCCACCTGCATTGATTCTTCATAACATTCTGGTTCACCAAAATCAGTCATCAATAAATAATACATTGAAGGAGAGTATCATTTAGGGAGTCTACTTAACCTGGTAGATCTTCTTACAGTTGCAAGAGTTTCAGGTACTTGCTGTTGCTCTTGATTTTCTGGCACCTTCGAAACTTCATTTTCTTTAATTTCATCAAGCACTATGTACTCTGTGTTTTCCTTTTCCTGTTTCTTTCCCTGCAACTGATCTTTATACATGACCTTTTCATTGAATATCACATCTCTACTCCTGATGATTTTGTTATTTTCATAATCCCATAAATGATAACCAAATTCATCAACCCCATATCCAATAAAGGTACATTTCTTGGATTTAGCTTCAAGCTTTGTTCTATTTTCTTTATCAATATGGACAAATGCTTCACAACTAAATGTTCTCAGAAATGAGTAGTTTACCTTTTTATCTGTCCATGCTTCCTCTAGAATACCACCATCCAAATCACTTGAAAGTCCTCTATTTATTAAATAAACAACAGTATTTACAGCATCCACCCAAAATTGTAAGGGAAACCCTGCATGCAGTCTCATACACCTTGCACGCTCCATGATCGTTCTGTTCATCCTTTCTGACACACCATTTTCCTGTGGTGTTCCTGGGACTGTCTTCTCTCTACGAATCCCATGGTATGAACAGTAACTATCAAACTCCTTGCCGCAGTACTCACCTCCATTATCAGATCTGAGACACTTCAATCTTTTTCCTGTCTCATTCTCAACCAAAGCTTTCCACTTCTTAAAAGTAGCAAACACATCAGATTTATGTCTAATGCAATAAACCAAAGTTTTTCTAGTTGCATCATCAATAAATATAACATAATAATGAGAGCCACCAAGATATTGTACCTGATCCGGTCCCCATACATCTATATGCACAAGCTCTAATTTTTCACTCTTCTTCTGTTTCCCAACCCCGAGAAATCTGACTCTCTTCTGTTTTCCATAAACACAGTTTTCACAGAATTCCAAACTTACCTGCTTCAAATCTGGAAGCAACTTCCTTGAGTGGAGAATCTGCATCCCCTTCTCACTCATGTGGCCAAGCCTATGATTCCACAATGTTGTATCTGTTCCTGTGGAAGCTAAAGAGATAGAATGGTCAGTATTATGAGGACATAAATACAACGTACCTACTCTGTCTCCTTTTGCTATCACCATTGATCCTTTAGTGATCTTCCACCACTTTTCTCCGAACGTACATAGACAGCCACCATCTCCCAACTACCCTATTGAGATCAAATTTCTTTTCATAGTAAGAATATGCCTAACTTCTTTCAACAACCAATCAGTTCCATTCTTAACTTTTATCCATACCTTACCCATTCCAACAATTTTATATGGCTCATCATCACCCAATAAAACATGTCCAAATTTGCCAGGAACATACTCATGAAAGTATTTCTTATGGGGTGTAGCATGACATGAAGCTCCTGAATCTACTACCCAATAATCACTAGTATTATCTAATGCAAGAATCAAAGCATCTTGTAACACATCACTTGCTACATTTGCTTCCTGGGTAGTTTCCTTCTGTGCATCTCCTTTCTTCTTTAGAGATTTGTAGTCTTTCCACAGTTCCAACACTCTATCTTTCCCAGTCTGGACTTGGATCTTCCCGTTTTAGACTCTCCACGATTACCTTGGCTCTTTCCTCTCTCCTGTTGTCTTCCCCTGCTCTCCATGGTCAACGGATTACCTGATGTCTCACCTGTTCTTTTTCTTTGCATTTCCTTGCTAAGAATAACACCAATAACATCATCAAATTTCAAGGTGTTTGAACTAGAGACAGAGTTGCTTACAGCCATGACCAAGCTATTCCATCTTTCTGGCAATGAACACAATATTAGAAGAGCCCTAACCTCATCATCAAAGTTCACACTTATAGAACTTAGCTGATTTGCAACCGTATTAAACTCATTTAAATGATCAGTAACAGATCCACCTTCAAACATCTTCATATTAAATAAATGTTTCATTAGAAATACCTTGTTGGAGGCCGAGGGTTTTTCATACAGCTTACCCAATGCACTCATCAAACCATCTGTTGTCATTTCTTTTGAGATATTGAAAGCCACCGATGAAGCCAGGCTCAACCGTATTGTTCCCAGAGCCTTTCTGTCAAGAACCTCCCATTCTTCGTCCTTCATAGCCGTCGACTGCTTTGCTTTTCCTCCCAATGGTAGGAATAGATCCTTCAGGTAGTCCTCCATTTGCATCTTCCATAACCCGAAGTTTTGGCCGTTAAACTTCTCGACCTTAAACTTTCCTTCTTCTGCCATTGCTCCCACTCGAACCAGAAACCCTAGCTTCCTGCGGGTTTAACTGCCAAATAGACCTTTGGCTCTGATACCAATTGTTAGAAAATAGGATCGCAGAGCAATAACAATAAACAGAAATGCAAATATAATCACACATACACATTACAAGAAAGACACAAATATATCGTGGTTCACCCAACTTGGGCTACGTCCACACTGAATTTTCCAGTCCTTATTATTATTACCGTCCAGCAAGGTAAAGGGATACAACCTACAACACAACTGCTGCACTTCCTCTTCTCTATTTCACTGTCTCTCTCCTGATCTCAGAGATCTTTACAATGCATAAAACCTAATACATCATCATCCCTATCCGTATTACAATGTCTTTATTTTATAAGGGAAATACAATGGGAAAATACCACGGGATACCCAAAACCATGGGCCCGCAAAACAGCTGGCGACTGTACAGTCCACCTACATATCATATAAAACTGGGGTACAAACACGGCTGATACAATATCATCTATGAGACTAGAAGATCTGGCTCCACAACCAACACAAAGTTCATCAAAATCCCATAAGATGGGGCCAAGTGTGCGTAACCATTGAACGCCCAAAACTATATCACATCCACCTAAGGACAAGGCAAACATGTCAGAGCGCAGGTTATAATATTCCATAGAGATACGCACATTATGACACTTCCCTTTGCAAGGTAAGGTGCCCCCATTGGCAACCATGACTTCAAAGTTGGAACAAGGATGGACAAAACAATCAGCCTGTTTGGCAATCCGAGGGTCAATGAAGTTATGAGTGCTACCAGAATCAATGAGTATGGTAAGAGGGAGCTTCTTGAAGTATCCCTTGACCCGCATTGTTTGTGGGGTGGTGACGCCAGTTATAGCATGGAGAGAGATCTCGGGTGGGTCATCTTGAGATGGGGTGTCAATAGGCGGGTGCTGAATGTCGACTTGAACATCTACTGTATCTGGAGCTTCTTCACTAAGTTCTGAGGCAGGCGGAGAATCCACATCCAAGAGATAGAGCTTTTGTTGAACACATCTATGTCCCCAAGTGAATTTATCATCACAATTATAACAAATCCCTTTTTCTCGGTGTGTCTGCATCTCTGTTTCAGACAAATGCTTGATAGGAGTTGTTTGAGGAGCAGGCGTGATGGGAGGTCGTTGGGAACCCATATTTCTGAAGGGAACAAAGGTGGGTTTGGAGTATTGTTGAGATACGATCTTGTCCTCTGCCAACTTAGCCAACCCTAGGACTTCCATCATTGTGTTGGGACAGAACATTTTGACTTCTGAGCGGATTTCATCCTTGAGACCACTGATAAAACAACTCCTGTAGAATTCATCAGACAATCCTTTTGTGTGATTGGCTAGTTTCTCAAATTCTGTCTGATACTCTCTCACTGTGCCAATTTGGTGAAGTTTAGTGAGTGCTCCTGTGCAGTCATCAAAAGCACTAGGACCAAATTGTGGCAAAAGGAGTTGGCAAAAATCTGTCCAGTTTGGCTCGGGATGAGCTTTGATGTACCAACGATACCATTGAAGGGCTTCCTGTTCCAAATGAAAGGATGCAAGTGGAACTTTCTGGACATCAAAAGCATTATGCAGACTGAAATATTGTTCTACTCGGTATATCCATCCAGTCGGATCAGTACCATTGAAGCGAGGAAAATCAAACTTTGGCCCACGAAAATTGCTGGAAGAAGAGAACCCAGTGGCTACAGAAGATTCTAGTTGTCGGTTATTGTTCATGGATGAATGTTGAAGATGGAGGCTGAGAAATTTCTCATCCAGATCTTGGAGTTTGGTTTGGATGGCTGCAAGTGCTTCCTCCATGGTTTTTGCTCCTGTGCGAGTGACAACCATAACCAGGAATTTTATTTTATTTTATTGTGGGGGGGGCGGAATGGATAGAAAAACACAAGCACAAGCTTATTTAGTAAGGGGAAATTTGGATTTGGAAAAAACTCGGAGGGGTAATTGGGGTTTGACTAGGTTTTCGACACTTTCTGAGGGACAGGGAAGCAAAAAATGGGGATTTTAGAAGCGGGAACTCTATGGTAAAATTTGAAGACAATCGAGTGAAAATTGAAGAAGTTATGGCAAACCCTAAAAATAGACAAATGTGGGATTTCTAGTCTTGGGAAGTGGAATTTAGGATAGGGTCTTCAAGAATGAAATAGGCAGAACGGGATTGCAGGGATGTCAGTGAAGTTTCAGGGAAAACATAGTTGAAACAAGGGAGATATGGCCGAAAAACATAATTTTATACTCCTTTTTTTTTTTTCTTTCAGAAATGGATCGGCAACAGCGGCGCGGAGGGGATCCGCAACAGATGGATCTGCAATGGTTGGATCTGAAATGGTGACTGGATCTAGAATGAATTTCAGAATAGATCTGAAACGGCTGGATCTGGAGCGGAAGTGATCGGCAACAGTTCAACTGAAAATAGATATGGACCCTAGGTATGTACGGCTTCCTAACAGTTCAGGTGTTTCACTCGGCCACCAATCCTGTCTGACGGCTTGCGTATTGGGGTAGTACCCCTCACTCCACGGCTCAGGTAAAACTGATAACTGCTTTGCCACAAACGACAGCTCTTGGTTTACCTCACGGGTGGGAACTAGTCAATCAGGTAGGGGTCGTTGCCCTTTTCACTGGCAGGTCCTCTCAATGGGCCAGCTACTTTGGGGTTCCTGTGGTACTCCTCACAATGATTTTTAGGGCTTATGCCCAAGTACTTCCCACAGTTAAGCGAATAGGGATTATTCCCAAATCCGAAGCTGCAACAGATGCGCAAAAAGAATTTGGCAGAAATTCCACCCAACGAGCCCAAGAAAGTGCTCTGATACCAGATGTGAAGAACCTACAATAATTAATTAATGCAAATACACGAGATATCAGAAATAACAGAACTCAGAATCACTTTTATATTGATTACGGGCCACTTCGAGGGGGCAACCTCCTTTGAGCAAGCTCAATACAATTAACTTCACGGTGCCTTCATAGGCCTCAACGCACACTTATATACTAAGTCTAGGTGCCAATACCATGGGTCAATACTATGTGTTAATACAAACCCTGGGCTAAGTATAGGTGCCAATACTATGAGTTAAAACCATGGGACATATAATAGTATGGGACGACTTACAAAGCATATGCGTCCAATACTATGGGTCAATACTATGGGCTAATATAAACTATGGATGAACAAATACTACGGGACGACTTACAAAGCATATGCGTCCAACAACAATATACTAACAAAGTAAAGACATGGGTTCCTAACAGTGTCGCGGCGCTCAGTATCAAAACCTGTGGTTTTTCTAAGACCAAGAGCAGAATCGGGAATGTACCTTTCTGTTTTGGGTATACTGGGAGACGCTCTGCGGGGCTGCGATGGCGAAGGTGCCCCGATTGTCCGAAGACACTGCAGCCCATTTTAAGCCGATCATGGCGTTTGCGATTCAAACACATGCCATTTATGTTCAAGCCCACCGTGACCCAGATAACCAATGGTTGCTAACACAGTATAAGGTAACGATGGTAGAGCTAGCAGATATTGTGCATGACTGGCCGAAAGCATGGCGTGAACTTATGGGGTTGGAAGAGATAAAGGCTGGCGACCAGATGCAAGGCCCATACAATCGAGTATCGACACAAGATTAGCACAGCCATCACGATTCCGATCAAGAGTCGACAAGGACACCGAAAGCAGATGATAGCGACCGAGCTCTTGAGGAAAACAGATCAAAATGGCACCAGGAGCATGCGACAATTAGTGGATTGTCCCTACCGGTGGAGGAACAGTTGGGCCGATTAATGTCAGCGCTCAACCATGCAGCCACAATGGCCGCTAACAAGATGGCGATGAAGGCGGATGAGGGGTTCCACGTGCTCACTGCTCGTATGGACTCTTTGTGTGATGCGGGTTTAAGGAAGGCACCCAGAGAAGCAAAAATGCAGGAAACGACCACAATCAACACCATGCCCTGGGTACGGAATGTAGATATTCCCCCGACTGTGGTTTTGACCGACAATGAGACTTTGAAAGATTTGTTGTAGATGGTTGACCAGGTGACTGTCAACATCAATGCACTACCGGCGACAGCGTTGACAACAATGCAGATGGTCACCACTCGAGAGATGACGGATAGGATGCACGAAATCAGTAAGAGCTGTCGACACTTGCAGGAGAGTGAGGCAGCCACGACCACAACAATCAAAGAGCTCACAGGCAGGGCTACTACAACGCGGAAAGCTGTGGATGAACTCAAAGTAGACATCAACAAGGAATGGGCTGAGAAGGTTCACGCCATAGAAGCACTCAAGAAGGACCAGGATTTCCTTATTGTGGAGAAGGCCCACCTGTGGGACTAGTGCGTGCAGCTTGAGACAACTATTAGTCACGGATGTTAGCATGTGCTGGAGCCCATCGTTGAGACGAACATGATCCAACGGGTGCACTGACTAGGGGCCGCCATTGTTCAATTGCGGCTGGAGAATCAAGCATTGAAGGATCAGGTGCATCCTGGTACACCACAAGATGAAGTTGATGCCAGAAAAAGGGCGATTGAGGAGGTCACCACTCAATTGGAGGAGCTGGAAAAAGTCACGACGAAGCTCACAGCTGAAACTGTGGACTTTTGGGGTCAGATCATCCAGGACGAGAAACACGAGCAGCTAATGAAGGACCGGCAAGAAGTGGAGGGGCAGTTGGTGACACTCAAAGTGGCGATGCATGTAATTCCAGCCATGGAGCAGGTCGTCAAGGTTATGGAATTGAAAGCTCTGCAATAGCATGTCGCCAAGGTGGATGAGTGACAAAAGAAGTGTGTTGAGCAGTTGGAGCACTTTCAGGATATCAGAGGACAATTCATGACCAAGGTAGGTGAAGTGCTTCAGGCAGTCTAGAAGGGTCATCAACAGGTGATAGCAAAGATCACCGAGCATCCATCTGAGGAAGACATGGTTGAAAGTCAAGTGGTGACTACGGACTTCAACGAAATGGTGACCACAGTCATCCAGTAGTATGAAGACTTCAGAGTGAATACCATGGAGTGCACCATGTCTAGTTGACATGGCTCGAGGGCGAGCCACAAGATTGTGTTGGGGGGCTGTTGGCAAGCGGTACGATAAGGAAATGTTGCAGTATCGTCGATGCTGCGATATATCGGATGAGGTCACGGAAGAAGGATTATTTTATGCATTTTTGGGTTAAGTGTACCGCAGTTGGCGGGTTTTGGGACATGTGGACCACATACTATGTATTTTTTGCATTTGTTGAGTTAGTTGTACCACGGTATGCAGATTTTTGGGTCATTTGGACCGCGTCAATCATATTTTGGGTCACTTGTCCAAATGTCGATTAGGAAGCTGTTAGTAAGTGGACAAGCATTGTAATGGTGGAAGCCTATATATAGATAAGAGTTGTATGTGTTGATCATCTTGGCTAAGGATGGAAAACTGTAAGTTTTGGATCGTAATATCATTTCTGCACATCTGTAAGATATTGCCGAGATATGGTTTTTGACGAGATGTTGTATCACAATTCTACTGAAGTAATATGACATGACGAAACTATTTGGTGAAATTTCATATGTAATACCTATTGCGATTCTCAAATGATGCTATGATTTCTGTTACAATAATGCTTTATGTTGTATCTGTTGCAATGAATGGTTCTGTTGATTGATGCTATGAATATGACTGATGGTAACCTTAGATACATAGATCTATCCTGAATGCTGCGATAAGTTAATGCGTATTGCCACAACCATCCTCCCTCATTCGGCGGAAACATGGCTCCTTCTACCCTCCCTTGATCGCCTCGGGTGACACTTCATTTGCTTCGCAGGTGTCGCTGGACAGGGTAAAACTTGTCTAGGTCGGTGCTTAGGGAGATCACGTGGGTTGAAATTTTATACACACAGACCATTCCGCCATCAGTTTTTTAATGAATAAACCTATTACCGATGGCAGAGTGACTCAGTGGCTTCTTTTGTTGCACGAATTTAACATTACCATCGTCAATCGTCCCGGTCGAGAGAATGTAGTAGCTGATTTCCTCTCTCGAATTCAAATTGACGATAATGCCATCCCTATCAATGATAACTTCCCAGATGAACTTTTGTTTACTGTATCTATTCAAACCCCATGGTTTGCAGACATAGCCAATTATTTAGCTACTAGAAAGCTGCCAAAGCATCTCTCCCCACCTGAGAAACGTAGGATCATAGTTCAAAGTTCCAATTATTCTTGGGTGGATAATGATCTATTTCATATTGGTCCTGATCTTATTATTAGATGATGTGTACGAGAGGATGAGATGGCAGAGATCCTTCATGGATGTCATGGCGGACCTTGCGGTGGGAATTTTTCTGATAAAACAACAACATACAAAGTATTGTACTCTGGGTATTATTGTCCAAGCATCTTCAAAGATGTTTCCAAATATGTCAAAGGATGTGACAGTTTCCAAAGAATGGGTAGACCTACACCGTCTGATGAGATGCCTTTACAACCCCAAGTTATGATTGAGCCATTTGAAAAATGGGCTTTAGATTTTGTTGGGCCAATTTCCCCTATGTCTCGTAAGAAGAAATATATTCTACTCTGTACATATTATGTCACCAAATGGGTAGAAGCTAAAGCTTTATTCCAAGCCACAGAGAAATCTGTGGTAGAATTCATTTATGAAGAAATATTTACCCGATTCGGTGTACCTAGTGAAATTATAACCGATCAAGGATCTCAGTTTACCTCCAAATTAATGAAAGATCTTACTGACAAGTATGGTATTAGACATTGTAAATATTCAACATACCATCCGCAAGCCAATGGTCAGGTAGAGTCCACCAACAAAGTATTAGAAGCTATCCTGACTAAGACTATCCAATTACACCACAAAGACTGGGCAGATAGGCTTCCAAAAGCTCTGCGAGATTATAGAATAACTTGGAGAAACACTACTGGCCACACACCTTATGAACTCGTTTATGGTAAACAAGTTCTTTTACCCATTGAATTCCAAGTCAAAACCTTTTGTATGACTACACAATTAGGGATGAACTTAGAAGAAGCACAGAGACAACGAATCCTGCAGATAAATGAATTAGACTAGATTAGGCAAGATGCTATTCAACATACAATCTTAATACAAAACCAATGTAAAAAGTGACATGATAGATACATTAAACAAAAACAATTCAAAACTGGAGACTGGGCACTACTTTTTGATTCAAGATATAAAAACTTTAAAGGTAAATTAACCACTCGTTGGATGGGTCCATATGAAATTGTTACAACTTTTGATAATGGATCCATTAGAATAAAGACAATTGATGATTCACAAATATATTTTGTTGTAAATGGACATAGGCTTAGACTTTATCATCAACCAATATCTAAACAATATTTTGTGCAGAATGCCTTACAACAAGAAGAAATGGAGTTGGTAGAAGAGGAAGTCATTCCTCTTCCTCCTAGTCCTTGAATTATTTTGGTTTATCTACCTTTGTATATATGTAAATATGTTTTCATTTTCAATAATAATGAGTGGTTTCTAACTACTGATTGAATTTTTACAGGGAAAATTGTTATGATCAATTCTTAAAAAATTTTGTCAATAAAGCAAGAAGACACTTTTCCCTTTGTTAATTTTGAAAATTTTACATAACTTGTTGTGTACATATGCCTTTGTTTTGAATAAAATTGAATCATCCAATAAGTGTTTTCGCAGCTTAATTACAAGAAATTTATCCTTATAATCAACTCATGCAATACTATTTGAAAGGGAAGTGCTCTAAAAGAAACTTATATGTTTCTCTTCTCTTTTCAAGTTATGGTTGGAAAATTGAAAATTTATAATGAAAAGCTCAAGCATTCTTTACATTACTTTTAACCAATTTCTTTTATGATTCTGTATACAGTATTTGATTCAGACATGCACATTTCTGATTTATCCTTAGAATAGTTTTTTTAAATACCTGCTTCAATTATTATGATCTTTACAGAATGTTATCTTACACCTATGGACTGCTAGTTCATCCTGGACTCATTATCAAAACTTATCGCTAAAGCACCTTTAAAAGGTAGCCTAAAGTAGGTGATATTTTCTATTTTGTGGGGAACATTACTAACCTTTTATGAAGAAGATAGACTGTGAAGTCAAAGAACAACTTTAGGTTATTATCTTTTGGCATGATCTATAATTTAGGCCATTTTGAATAAAGTTACTCATAAGGTTTGTGCTAAATTTTGAATTATGTGTTTAACAAGCTTAGCACACTCTAGTGCCAACCAGCTTCCTTACAAATATATATATATATATATATATATATATATATATATATATATATATATATATATATAACGCCCATATTTTGATTAGGCATATTTATCAGTTAGACACACCATACTTTATTTTCTTATATATTCTATTGAACTCAGCTCAACTGAGTAAACTATATTACAATATGATGGACCTCATTATATGATGTTACTCTGTTTTATGATTTCACCATGATTATGATGTTACTATGTTATGCGGTTAAGATGTCATGATTATCATATGATTTCTTTATTTTACAATTACAGTATATGTTTATATGTTTTCATTAATGAGATGTGAAATATATGATTCGGTACGTGGATACCATCTTCTTATATGAATTATTGAAGTGTTATATGTCATACGCATCTATGATGAACTAAAAAGGTTACACGAAATAAAATGATTTTTTTTTATAACATGGATCAATTGGTGATCAATGGGAAATGCTTTCTATAAAGTGTATTTTGCAAAATACTAACCTACAGGGCACAAGGGCTAAGGGATAGCCAGTTACTTGATCTGATATGTTGGAAAAGAAAACATGTTCGTACAGTAAACCTTAGCAACCAAAATGATGATACGATAACACAATCTGATAATCTCGATAGCAGCAAAGTATGAGTCGATAAGGGCATAGGCCCAGTATGTTGAGAGGGATGGATGTGTTTCCCACCCTATGTTTCCATGAGACCTGAGGTCGTGGGAGGGCTGTGCTGAGACACACTCCCCATGTAGTTGTGATGACGATGGTCGGATTCCTGCTAGGGGAGGATAGGTCCGCTGTTCAGCTGACGCTATCGCTCTCAAGTTCTATGTGGTCAGATCGGTGAGTTTGACATCCACTTTTGTACTAGCAAAGGAAGGATAGGGAGGATGCTGGACGTAGGTTATGATGGGAGAATGTGTTAGTTAGTACTGTTGAGGGTTAGTATTCCTTGATTCCGAGTTAGTGGTAGTAGGTACCCTTCCTTGTACATGATTGATTAAACTAATGTAAAGATAAAGATAATGATGTGAAATCGTAAAGAATTAACTGTTAAATAAATGTTGAAGTAATTGTACTATATATATTATGTTTGTTCTTCTACATGGGGGTAAATACTACTATTAGTTAGCAGGTATGCATAGGCGGGATGGGGTTTGTCTATAGTACATTTATGATCTATGCATATGCTGGCCACGCATGCACACCTTGCACATGTACACTAGTATCGATATACAAACACTTAACATATTGAATAAATGTATAAGTTGTCATAAGTAATTAGGTTAATCATGCATTAACCGAATTCAGATAATGAATATAAAGTTATTTAAGATGTGTAAAACAAGTCAATTAAGCTATGTATTACTCATTGGTAAACACCGTAATATACAATTGAGACAAGTGTCATCAGTTAACATTGACGTCTGAGAATTGTTGTAAATAAGGTAATGGTACTGTCTAATTAATTAGTAAGATTGTTTAAGCCCTTAAGGGTGCTTTGTTTAGAAGAACAACGATACTATGTAGATGTTAGGGTACTCATGTGATAAACAAATGATTTAAAATACATCTTTATTAAATTCACCATTTATTATTACCTTTTGGTGATTTAATTAATATTATTACTTAAAATTTATATTTATTACTACCCATGTCATAACAATTGCAAAATAGGTAAAATTTAAATATTGACTAATGAATTATTAGAGTGTGATTATTTTACATTTCTAAGTTAGACATAATAGGATAACAATTTTGGAATGAATGTGATGTGATGAAAAATGGTTTATTTAATTATTCAAATACGAATCTTGGAATTTAAATCTCAAGATAAGTGATCTCGACGGATGAGGTAGACCATTAAGACACACCATGTCCAAGTTGAAAAGGGGTCAACCGTTTATATAATATTTTATTAATTACATTAATAACATTAAATACAAAGTTGGTGAATAGACTTGTAATTAATAAACCTTGTCCCGAATGGATAAAATTTGGGTAATGATTCCCATCGAAATAAATACTTACAACCATCAATCAAAGTCAAATAAATTTACCGAGAGTGTAAATAATTATTTGGTACATTGAGTGGAAAAAAATACATTTTTATAATGAAACGTGTATGAACAAACTAAGGAAAGGAGTAAATGTTTGAGGGGCTCGAGATGGGGAGTTTGGGGCGGTGGAGTAAGCCCAAGGTCTTCTCGATGAAGGAAGTGTATATATAGGGGGAAATGAGGAGAAAAGTAGGGGGGAACAGAAAGGTTTGGGAATAAAAAGAAGGTTTGAGAACAGAAAAGTTGGGAGAACCTAAGTGAAGACTGCTCTCGGGATTATCAGATTGTGAGCTCGGGGGCTTGGAAATCCTTTGATTTCCAAGGGCCAGCAAGATAATAGATGGTCGGTAGGGTGGACACTTCATCTTGGCTGACTAAGAGGATATACATCCTGCTACAACCTACGGTCTACTAGCATCAGCATCAGGTAATTTCCTTGATTATTTATTTTATTAATTATTATGTGGAAACATACTCTGAAACCTGCATATACCTTCTTACTGATTTATTACTGTGAAACATATTCTTATGCGAAAAACACAAATTGTTGAAGGAAAATATTGATATGTTAGTTATTCTTTTAAATATGAATGTATGATTATTGGAGACAACACCATATGCTAAACATCATTTAAAAGCATAGAATTTTCATTAGAAATTGACTCACACATTCCTGAATAAGTTAATACATAGGAAATTAACTTAGAAATTTACTTAGTGCTCTGCTGTAAAAACCAGAGCACTACAGATGGTATCAGAGCCTAAGGCTCAGACACTTTAGACCTTTCGGGCCTAAACCACCATAAAGATTCAAGACGTTAAATCCTACAAGAACTTAGAACATAAACCTGGATAGAATTGAGGTATGAACAACATCAAACTTCAGCCTCTTTGACCTGCATCAATACCCTACGGAACACAAATTGGAACACCATTAGAAAATTTGGATATGTTAGAAAAATGCATGTGTATACATATGTGTTTGTATTTCAAAATAGATACATATTTGAAATATATTTAGAAATAAAAAAAAAAAACACGAGCGAATAGTATTTTATTATTATTATTATTATCATAGTACTGCTTGTGTAAAATTAATAACTAACCGAGCAAATTTAGAAGTAATAAATTTCTGTAAAAACTTGTGCAAATAATAGAAGAAGGTGAAACCCTGGCACAGCTTCAAAATCTAATTCTCAAGTATATACCAAAACTAAACACCACAAACCAGAATCTCTGTAAATATGTGTTAGAACTCTATGCAATAATCTGAAATCTAGGATGAAGATCAGCCAAACCTTCTTCCCTGAATTTCCATAACATTAGCTTACTTGCACAATATAACAAAAGACAACTTAAGTAACTTGCAAAACAAATGATTTTAAAATTGTGCAAAGATACATAATTTTAATCTAATTTAAATTGTGCAGATATATATATATATATATATACTTGGGAGTTACATATTTTCAGCTTACATGAAGCTTAGATATAATGTCCTAGGCGCTAATAGATAAAGTATAATTTTAACACGCGAAGTAAACTAGAGGGAATCCGATCTTCCCTTTCTTTCTATTTTTTTTTTATCTTTTAGGAGCATTTCTGGGGTCGAAATTACCAGCATCAAACAGGTAAGGGATTCAACCCAAAGAAGAGGCCCAATTGGACTCCTCCCTGTATTGGCAGCTAATATATATTTAAAATAGAAAGCTACAGCTAACCAACAAATTTTTGTAAAAGGAACCTTTCTTTAGTCAATAAAATATAAATAGTTCAGCATTCATATAAAAAAAAAGTGGCACGAGTTGCTTTGCAGCATAGGATGCAGAATTGAAACATCCAGACCATAATTTGCAGCAAAAACAATAAACATAATTGAAATCATTAAATAAAGCGTATTGTCCTCTATAAGAGATTCTATTGCACTAAGGCTCAGAATAGTCCAACTCCCCCCTAAACAGAAAGTGGGCATCAGAAAACTTTTGGCCAAGATGTTAGCTTCTTCATAAACTTTGTTAAAGATAGAGCCGCAACAAACAAGAGAGTAAATATATATGTAATAAGTAAATAAATAAATAAAAGCAAGCCTCCATTGAAAACTATCACGCATAACTTCTTCCCAAAAATCTCCGTCAAGTGCAGAGAACACAAGTTCAAATGGGTACCCATGCATGCCACAGATCTCCAGGATGGAAATACCTAGAGCTCCCAATTGTGCAACATGTTGCCAGGTTCATGGGGACCACCGCACGTCAATGCACCTAAGCGCAGAGTTCATCCAATAGCCTCACCTTCCTTCCTGCAACTGTTGTCCCACAAGTGGGCTTCATAAACGCCCAGTCCAGTGATGCCTAGTCACACCGCGGTACTGAGGCATCCGTTGTCCAAATGTGTCAATTGACTTGCGAAGGACAGGCTCCCTGATGCCCGACTTTCCTGCGCCTCTCTTTTTGGTCTCAACAGGAGTGCACTCATAAACGATGGCTGGATGGGAAATAATAGCCGAGCTGTTCTGAGAACCCGGGCTCATGGAAAGCGTAGGAGATTCAAACCCCCAACCTCTTCACTGCCAACACAATGTTATAACCAAAATGCCACCCAACCTCTTCGCTGGAAAGCGTAAGAGACTGAAAATCCCCCAATCCACCACCCAGGTTTGATTTCCCTAGACATGCCACCACATAACCCCAAATTTGTCCCAATAACAAAATCAGGAACTTCCAAGCGGCCTCATGTAGTCTGCCCAAATTCACGAATAGCTCTCGCACCAGAACGCAAATGGTGAGGCACCCAAAATGCAAATAGTGAGGGATGATACACTAGAATGCAGATAGAGTGGACACACAAAGGTTGTGGGTAGAGAGAGGTAGCATTCAAATGGCAATATTTAATACTCCACTAAAGGAAAATACCATCCACAGGTTAAAACTCAGGTCGCAGGAGATTTAGGGTTTTACGGAGGTAAAGGAGGTGAATACCTACATGTAGAGAGGATAACACGTAAAGAGGTAATGCTAAACACCCAGGTTTGCAGAGGTAGAAAATACTTAAACATGTGAAGTGAGAGGAAAACTACCAAAGTGGAGATTATACCTGAAATCAGACGGAGCTTGAACCACTTTCCATGGCGGAGTTGCAGAGCTAAAACTCAGAAAGAGAAGGCAAAATGGCTGCGTCTTGGGGATTGACCCTATTTAGGGTTTCCCCCACTTTCGCATGGCGATGGGGTGCATGGAGAGACCACGTGCCTTCATGCTTCTTCTCATGGCAGTAGGAGGACGCGTGGGCCTCATGCAAGGGTGCGACGGGCCCTCGAAGATCTTAGGGGTAGGTTATTATTATTTGAACAAATTATAATTATCTAAATTTTGTAATTGTTAAAATTGTTAAAAAATTAATTTAATTATTATAATTCAATGTTGTCAATTATTTGAAACTTTAAATGATTTAAAGTTATTTTTTTTTGTTGAAATTAAATTTGGCTAAATTTATTAGCACAATTATCAATTATTTAAAATTTAACAAAACTATAATTCTACTTTAGTGATTATTACATGAGTTATAATTAGAATTAAAAATTAATATGAATTATGGTTTAATTAATTAGGGTTTACATCTCATGTTAGGATTAGTAAAATTCTAGTTATTTGTTTGATTTCTTATAATAATAATAATAATAAAAATTTGCCGAGATTTCAACTCCTAGTCGAAGGGATGAGAGAGACCCGAAATCTCAAAAACAAGACACCATTAAGATTAGCATGACGAGCTGAACACCATGACAAAAAGTGTTTAAATAAAAAAGACTGTAGATTTTACTGCGCTAATCCTGACAATTTGTTATCCCATGATGCAAGTTAGTCCTTATGCATAAGTATAAAGTATGAATACCTACATTTTAGTTCCGTGTGTATTTGATTGAACAACTAAGGATATGATTTTATTGCAATAACACAGGAACTATCATGGTAACAACACACAGAGGTCGAGGTCGGGGTCAAGGTCGACCACCGTCACCACCACCTCCGCCACCGTCATCGCCGCCAACACCGCCACGATCAACCTCTACGCCTGAAATGAAAATCATAATGAGGTCTTTGGAGGCTATTATGACCACGATGAACAGGCAGTCGGAAAGGGCCGTCGAGGTGGAAACCACTCAAGTGAGTTGAGAGAACTCTGAAAGGGCACATGGCCCAAGACAGGAACCGCTTCAGGACATATTGAGGGAGTTGCAAAAGATAAAGGTTCCAGAGTTTTCAGGAGGACCACCCGGTAAGCATGCCGAAGCATGGATGGAAGGCATGAAGAGATGCTTTGCATTGAATGAGTACACATCTAGTTCCAAGGATAGGATGGCCATCTTTCAGCTTAAAGGAGATGCTTTGAATTGGTGGTCAGATCTCGAGAAGCAGTTGCACCTTACTCCTCTTACGACTTCGTGGGAACTGTTCGAGGAGAGATTCCACAAAAAGTATTTGCCAAATTATTACAAGGAAGAATAGGCAGGTGCACTCCATGCCTTAGTACAGAGAGACAAGACGGTGGAGGAGTATGAATCTCAGTTTATGGAACTGGTAAAATCTGTTCCTTACCTAGATGCAGATGATTGTCAAGTAGATCGTTTTGTGTATGGACTTAACTACAAGATTAGGGCTACTATGCGGATGTGGAAGACAACTTCAGTTGCCATGGCAGTTGAGTATGCTCGTTATGCAGCTGATATGTCAGATAGAAAAGGGGGTAGTAAGTTGACAGGAACCAATCAGTATGTTTCAGGGAAGGCGTCAAGTCCTTACTTCAGGGGAGGACAATCTAGACCTCCTCCTTACAATAACAGGTTCACATCGAGGGGTAATACTTCAGTTAACTCAATCTCGCAGGCATCGTCCGCAACCCACCAAAGCCAGGGACGTACATAGGGAAGTTCCTATAGAGGAGCAAGGGGTTTTAGAGGACCCAGGGGAAGGAACTCATCTCAGAGGATTCCTCCGAGCAACATGCAAGCCCCTCCCAATCTCTCTTGTTGGGGATGCGGAGGTCCTCATTTCCAGTGAGACTGTCCCAAGGGTCAGTCAAGCAGCAGGAACAGGGAAGGAAAGGCACCCATGGATAGTTCGAGTAACAGTCATCGGATTCATGCAGCGGTTCATAACCACCAAGGAAAACATCAGTCTACCGTAGTAGAATCCACTGGTAAAGTAAACAATGTCAATATTAAAATTTTGTTTGATCCGGGAGCAACTAATAGTTTTATTTCACCATTTGCATTAGATAATGGTGGGTTGGTAGCCTACGAGCATGATGATTTCAAACTGGTTGAAATGGCTTCAGGGGCTAAGCAAACAGTAGGTCTTAAAGTGAGGATTTGTGAGGTTGACTTAGGAGTGTGCACCACTAAGTTGGATGCTTATGTCAGCAATTTGGGGACTTATGACCTCATTATTGGCATGGATTGGTTAGAAGACCATAGAGCTTTCATAGACTGCTATGCGAAGAAGGTGTTGTGCCTCGACGATAAGGGAAGGACAATTCAAATCCAAGGCTTGAAGAGGAAGGTATCCCTCCGTTTCATCTCTATGGTGAAAGCTAAGCGGTGCCTAAGACAAGGATGCCAGTTGTTCGTAGTGGAGGCCGTGAGCGATAGTAAAGGACCTTCCTTGAATTCTTACCCAGTGCTTTTAGAGTTCAAGGATGTCTTTCTGAAGGAATTGCTAGGACTACCTCCAGAAAGAGAGCTTGATTTCACAATCGAACTAAAACCTGGTGCGGAGCCTATCTCAAAAACTCCTTATAGAATGACAACTCCAGAGCTTCGTGAGTTATAGATCCAGTTAAAAGAGTTGCTAGATTTGGGACTGATTAGACCTAGTATCTCACCGTGGGGAGCACCAGTGATCTTCGTTAAGAAGAAGGATGGATCTCTGCGACTGTGCATAGATTACAGAGATTTGAACAAAGCCACAGTGAAGAACAGGTATCCCATACCAAGAATTGATGACCTCTTTGATAAAATGAAAGGTGCGTCAGTCTTCTCAAAGATTGATTTACGATCAGGTTATCACCAGTTGAGGATCAAGGAAGGCGACATTCCTAAGACTGCCTTTCGAACTCGATTTGGGCATTACAAGTTTGTAGTGGTACCATTTGGTTTGACCAATGCTCCAGCTGTATTCATGAGCCTCATGAATGGTGTCTTTCGAAAATACTTGGACCGCTTTGTTCAGGTCTTCTTAGATGATATTCTTATCAATTCTAAGAATGAGAAGGAGCATGAGGAACACTTGCGGTTAGTCTTGACATGCTTAAGGGAACATAAACTTTATGGTCAATTATCAAAGTGTTCCTTCTTCCAAAAAGAGATTCACCACTTGGGGCACATCATCTCAGGTGAAGGGATCTCTGTAGACCCAGAAAAGGTAAAGGCCATTGAAGACTGGCCAATTCCAAGGAATGCTCATGAGGTGTGCAGCTTCATGGGGTTAGCAGGCTATTACTGAAGGTTTGTGGAAGGATTTTCTAAAAATTGCAAAACCTATTACCACCTTGCAACGCAAGGGAATCCGGTATGAATGGACTGATGAATGCGATGCCGCTTTTACAGAGTTAAAAAGATTGTTGACAAGTGCACCAATCTTGCGGGTACCAGACATGGATAAATATTTCATGGTATGCATCGACGCCTTGAAGCAAGGACTAGGAGTGGTGTTGATGCAGGAAGGTGGGGTAATAGCTTATGCATCTCGAAAGTTGAAACCTCATGAGGAGCAGTATGCCACGCATGATCTAGAATTGGCAGCAGTAATGTTGGCACTAAAATTATGGAGGCACTACCTAGTTGGTAGAAGCTTCACCCTTAAAACAGACCATCAAAGCTTGCAGTACATCTTTACCCAAAGGGATTTGAATGCTAGGCAAAGGCGATGGAGTGAGTTCATGAGTGAGTATGAATTTGGTATCTCTTACATCAAAGGAAAGGAGAATGTGGTGGCAGACGCTCTAAGCCGAAGGCCGAGACTTTTCTCCTTAATTCCCTTGAAGGTGGACTTAAGGGAAAGAGTACTAGGACAACTATTGGGCGATAGTTGGTACCTAAAAGTAACCTCAGCTATTCAGAATGGAAAGGAACAAGAATTGAAGTATGATGGGTACCATCTTGAGGAAGATGGATTGTTGCGGTATCAGGGAAGGATGTATGTTCCTAAGGAAGGTGATATCAGGGAAACAATCCTTAGAGAGGCCCATAGATCGCATTACTATGCACACCCAGGGGTGAAGAAGATGTATACTGACATGAAGCAACTCTTCTTCTGGCCAGATATGAATATGGATGTAGTGGATTTTGTTTCGAAGTGCCTTGAGTGTCAACAAGTTAAGGCAGATCATCATCACCCGGATGGTCTCCTACAACTGCATGATATTCCTATGACTAAATGGGAAGTAATTTCCATGGACTTCGTTGTAGGATTACCACTCACATCTATGAGACATAATGCTATTTTGGTGGTAGTCGACAAACTGACCAAAAGTGCTCACTTCATTCCAGTCAGAGACACCTATGATGTGACAGATGTGGCAAGGGTATTCATAAATGAGATTGTACGTCTTCATGGAGTTCCTAAAAAGATAATCTCTGACAGAGACCCTAAGTTCACCTCCAGATTTTGGACAAGCATGCAGTCAGCATTAGGGACACAGTTGAACTTAAGCTCAGCTTATCACCTCGAGATAGATGGATAGACAGAGAGGGTGAATCAAGTGATGGAGGACATGCTTAGGATGTATGTTATGGATCAACAGACACAGTGAGAGAAATATCTTCCTTTAGTGGAGTTTGCATACAACAATAGTCATCACAGCTCCATTGGTATGTCGCCATATCAGGCATTGTATGGGAGGCCGTGCACGACACCACTCAGTTGGGATAGGTTAGAGGATCGAGTTTTAATTGGGCCTAAATTGATTCAGGAAATGGAGGAGCAAGTGTTACAGATTAGGCAGCGGCTGAAGGAAGCACAGGATAGGCAAAAGAGTTACGTTGATGCACACAGATCAGATAGAACTTATGAAGTAGGGGATCGTGTATTTATTCGCATCAGACCAAATAAAAGTACCATTCAGTTTGGGAAGGGTACCAAGTTGTCACCTCGCTTTATAGGTCCATTTGAGATTCTTGAGAAAATAGGACCAGTTGCTTATCGTCTTGCACTGCCACCCCACTTGCATAAAACTCATAATGTATTTCATGTTTCTGTATTACGACATTACATAGCTGATGAGACTCACAAAATTCATTGGAAGGAATTGCAGGTCTCAGACAAGGGAACCTTCAGGGTCGAACCATTACGTATACTTGATCGTAGGGTTCAACAGCTCCGTAGTCTCCATGTGGACCAAGTTATGGTCCAATGGGACAAGTATAGCCCAGGGTTTGCTACCTGGGAGTATGCAGAGACCATGCGTCGAGATTTTCCCTCACTATTTTGACCATAACTTCGGGACAAAGTTTCCCGAAGGGTGGGTGTATGTAATGCCCATATTTTGATTAGGCATATTTATCAGTTAGACACACCATACTTTATTTTCTTATATATTCTGTTGAACTCAGCTCGACTGAGTAAACTATATTACGATATGATGGACCTCATTATATGATGTTACTCTGTTTTATGATTTCACCATGATTATGATGTTACTATGTTATGCAGTTATGATGTCATGATTATCATATGATTTCTTTATTTTACGATTACAATATATGTTTATATGTTTTCATTAATGAGATGTGAAATATATGATTCGGTACATGGATACCATCTTCTTATATGAATTATTGAAGTGTTATATGTCATACGCATCTATGATGAACTAAAAAGGTTACACGAAATAAAATGATTTTTTTTTATAACATGGATCAATTGGCGATCAATGGGAAATGCTTTCTATAAAGTGTATTTTACAAAATACTAACCTAGAGGGCACAAGGGATAAGGGATAGCCAGTTACTTGATCTGATATATTGGAAAAGAAAACATGTTCGTACAGTACACCTTAGCAGCCAAAATGATGATACGATAACACAATCTGATAATCCCGATAGCAGCAAAGTATGAGTCGATAAGGGCGTAGGCCCAGTATGTTGAGAGGGATGGATGTGTTTCCCACCCTATGTTTCCATGAGACCCGAGGTCGTGGGAGGGCCGTGCTGAGACACGCTCCCCATGTAGTTGTCATGACGATGGTTGGATTCCTGCTAGGGGAGGATAGGTCCGCTGTTCAGCCGACGCTATCGCTCTCAAGTTCTATGTGGTCAGATCGGTGAGTCCGACATCCACTTTTGTACTAGCAGAGGAAGGATAGGGAGGATGTTGGACGTAGGTTATGATGGGAGGATGTGTTAGTTAGTACTGTTGAGGGTTAGTATTCCTTGATTCCGAGTTAGTGGTAGTAGGTACCCTTCCTTGTACATGATTGATTAAACTAATGTAAAGATAAAGATAATGATGTGAAATCGTAAAGAATTAACTGTTAAATAAATGTTGAAGTAATTGTACTATATATATTATGTTTGTTCTTCTACATGGGGGTAAATACTACTATTAGTTAGCAGGTATGCATAGGCGGGATGGGGTTTGTCTATAGTACATTTATGATCTATGCATACGCTGGCCATGCATGCACACCTTGCACATGTACACTAGTATCGATATACAAACACTTAACATATTGAATGAATGTATAAGTTGTCATAAGTAATTAGGTTAATCATGCATTGACCGAATTCAGATAATGAATATAAAGTTATTTAAGATGTGTAAAACAGGTCAATTAAGCTATGTATTACTCATTGGTAAACACCGTGATATACAATTGAGACAAGTGTCATCAGTTAACATTGACGTCTGAGAATTGTTGTAAATAAGGTAATGGTACTGTCTAATTAATTAGTAAGATTGTTTAAGCCCTTAAGGGTGCTTTGTTTAGAAGAACAACGATACTATGTAGATGTTAGGGTACTCATGTGATAAACAAATGATTTAAAAGACATCTTTATTAAATTCACCATTTATTATTACCTTGTGGTGATTTAATTAATATTATTACTTAAAATTTATATTTATTACTACCCATGTCATAACAATTGCAAAATAGGTAAAATTTAAATATTGACTAATGGATGATTAGAGTGTGATTATTTTACATTTCTAAGTTAGACATAATAGGATAACAATTTTGGAATGAATGTGATGTGATGAAAAATGGTTTATTTAATTATTCAAATACGAATCTTGGAATTTAAATCTCAAGATAAGTGATCTCGACGGATGAGGTAGACCATTAAGACACACCATGTCCAAGTTGAAAAGGGGTCAACCGTTTATATAATATTTTATTAATTACATTAATAACATTAAATACAAAGTTGGTGAATAGACTTGTAATTAATAAACCTTGTCCCGAATGGATAACCTTTGGGTAATGATTCCCATCGTAATAAATACTTACAACCGTCAATCAAAGTCAAATAAATTTACCGTGAGTGTAAATAATTATTCGGTACATTGAGTGTAAAAAAAACGTTTTTATAATGAAACGTGTATGAACAAACTAAGGAAAGGAGTAAATGTTTGAGGGGCTTGAGAGGGGGAGTTTGGGGCGGTGGAGTAAGCCCAAGGTCTTCTCGAGGAAGGAAGTGTATATATAGGGGGAAATGAGGAGAAAAGTAGGGGGGAACAGAAAGGTTTGGGAATAAAAAGAAGGTTTGAGAACAGAAAAGTTGGGAGAACCTAAGTGAAGACTTCTCTCGGGATTATCAGATTGTGAGCTCGGGGGCTTGGAAATCCTTTGATTTCCAAGGGCCAGCAAGATAATAGCTGGTCGGTAGGGTGGACTCTTCATCTTGGCTGACTAAAAGGATATACAACCGGCTACAACCTACGGTCTACTAGCATCAGCATCAGGTAATTTCCTTGATTATTTATTTTATTAATTATTATGTGGAAACGTACTCTGAAACCTGCATATACCTTCTTACTGATTTATTACTGTGAAACATATTCTTATATGAAAACCACAAATTGTTGAAGGAAAATATTGATATGTTAGTTATTCTTTTAAATATGAATGTATGATTATTGGAGACAACACAGTATGCTAAACATCATTTAAAAGCATAGAATTTTCATTAGAAATTTACTCACACATACCTAAATAAGTTAATACATAGAAAATTAACTTAGAAATTTACTTAGTGCTTTGCTGTAAAAACCAGAGCACTACAATATATATATATATATATATATATATATATATATTATACAAAGCAAACCCGTCGGGGTACTGAACAGGCTCGTTGGCAGTGGGTCCATGCTAAGTAAAATCTTAAACAAGGAAGCTCAGTAAATGCAAGTAAACCCGCCGAGGTACTGAACAGGCTCGCTGGCAGCGGGGCTATGCTTGCATGGTACCAAGATAAACCCGCTGGGGTACTGAACAAGCCTGCTGGGAACGGGTCAATATCAGGTAAAAGAGGTTTGGTTAATGCATTGCTATTCACATAGCTCATAAAAACCTGAGTATACAAATGCATGTTTAGGCCAATTATGTATATTATCTTTAGATAATGGTTGTAAGTTGAACTTGGACCCTGTCATCTAAATTCAAACATATACCTAGGATATGACTATCCTAGAAATGGGACCCATAGTGATAGTAGATTTCACGAACTTTATGGTGAACGTTATCTATATTCTTTGGATGACAAGAGATCTTTATAATGACTCATGGATGACTAGTTTTCCTATGGCATATTTCGCATCTCTTATATTATTATCCTTCATATGGTATTTTAAGCACTGTTGTATTCTTTTTGAGGAATGTACATATCTGAATCTTCTACATTTATTAGTTAATATTCCATTGCTTTATGAAAATTACCACAGTATTTTAGAAAGCTATCGGTAAAACTTTCAATTGAAAATTTTTAAATATTAACTTGGTTTTTCTCTTTGATGGCTTGCGGACACGCCATATTTTTGGTTTGGGGGGAATATTAGAATTGTCCTTACTTGTTGAACATTTATGAAGTTTCATTTATCTCTGATATAATGACAGGTGTTTTCAGGTTAATGCAAAAAGAAGATGAAAATTGATCTAATCAAGAACAAAAGAGGAACACAATTAAAAGATATAGAAAAGCAAAGTTTACAACATCTTTTGTACATTAATAGCTTCAAAAACTCTTTGCAAATCCAGTTTCAGTCAAGTATTAGCAAGCAAATATTGTATAGACAAAATTCTGTATGAAGGACTGAATGACGGGTCAAATGTCGATCTGAACGAAGTGATGAACGCAACAAATAAACAATGTTCTAAATGAAAGTGCTAAATGAAATCATAGCCTACATAAATATTAAATAGCGTGCCAAGATATTTCAAAGTTTTGACTACTCAATGATGACAGGAATGAACCAAACGTCAATCTCATACATGATTTCATTCCCTCACCCATCGTGTCTTTATTTAAACGAATGAATCATGTATCATTCTAATCTTTCGAATCATTGTATGACTTCCATAATCTTAGTTATCATACAAACTACCAGCATCAGGATCGAATCTTTATGATCTTCCATGTGTGATCTATCTCATTACGTAAATTTCATTCAACCTGCTCAAAGCTCAGCTTTGGACATGGTTGAACATACTCTAAACAACACGTATGCATTGAATTCACACACTTCTATGCTAGCACTTAACTTAAGATCTTTGAATGAAAAGCACGATCTCTCGAGCATGCCAAGTCCTTGTCCACTGTCATTTAAACACTCAAATGGACCATAGTTTAAATTGGTGATCGTGTGAGTTTCGCCTCATCTGATTCGCTGTCATTTTTGTTTGAGCTACATCCTCTGGAATTCCTTGTATCCTCTACACTTATCCATTGCATCCCCCGTCCTCCATCAGCAATGCCTAACCATAATGAACCTGGTAGTTACCAAGATCTCCTTCGCTTCCCTGAGTTTAAAGCCTGCCATGAGTTATTTCTTCGAGCAGGTTGGGAGCCATTTCTTCGCCTTCTTGAAAGCTATGACCATGAAATTTAGTTACTGTTTGCCAAAAAATTTTATGGAAAGACGGCCAAGGTTGACCATCTTTTTTTCTCCCTGACAGAAGAGTCAATAGCATTAGCTATGAAGCTCCCAAGGGAAGGTGCCCGTTGGCACAAGCATTTGTTTCTTCCACGATCAACCCATCAGTTCGCTCTCAAGCCCAATTTTCAACATATCATTGGTACCAAAGGTTTCCACAGAGAATGGATCAAACTAGAGTACTTAGATCCTTTGACTGTTATCATTCACTTAATCACTTGTGAAGGTAAATTCACTATCTTTAAAGCTTTCCATTTCAGACTGTTAGCACATTTTGTCAACAATTAGACCCTCAACTTTCCATTTTATTTTCTAAAGAGTTTGGAAAAGATGTCGAGCCAAGTGAGAAAAAATACAGTTAACCCTTCTGGTAGTTTGTATCACCATTGTCTTATTAAGCTTTTGATCATTCACCAGTTAGAGAAAAGAGGACAAACTTGGGATCACTTTGTTTTTGAGATACTGAACCCTCATTTATCTATTGTCAAAACTTTCTCTTCTCAAGAACATCATCATACCGAAGCATAACCAAACGCTAAACGTGTACGGTTTGATGAGAATTCCCTAGATAATATGCACTCATTGTCTTCTCCTAAACTTACCCATGGTGATCCTACCCTGGAACCTCCACTCTTTTCAGAACCCATTAAATTCACAAGGACAAATTGTGACCAGTCCGTTGATCAGTCTATCATTCATACTGACGTTCAGCCATCATGTTCAAATATCCAGTCGGATGATCATATCCTTGAATCACCCCTCCTCACACTAGCTAATGCATCTGCTCGAATGAGTGAAGCTTCTATTGCTGAAAGCTCTCCTGCATATAACAAAGATAAAAGTTCTGAAGAACAAACCACTAGTATTGAGACATCTCCAAAAGAGACAAGTCCTCAAACAAATTTGGAACATCCTATAGAAAAATATACTCCGAGTCAGAAGAAATGGGATAAGTTGACCCAAGTGATAGCACTATTAACAGATGAAAATCAAAGCTATGTGGAAACAATTTCTGAGCTTCATGAAGAAAACAAGGCAC
The DNA here is from genome assembly GCA_027924585.1 of Larix kaempferi. Taxonomy (NCBI): domain Eukaryota; kingdom Viridiplantae; phylum Streptophyta; class Pinopsida; order Pinales; family Pinaceae; genus Larix; species Larix kaempferi. The sequence goes on along the minus strand of BSBM01000802.1, from coordinate 5,086,739 downwards.
TACGTGCACAAGTAAAAGACATTGAATGTTTAGTCATTACCAAAACAGCATCCCATACTGACCCGTGGAAGAGGTATAATTCCTTAAAGAACCAATTCAAGAAGCTTCAAGCTAAATCCATCTCTTCAGCATCCAAGTCAAAGGTAGCTGCTGCTGCAGCTCATCCTTCTTCCTAATTTCTTTTGCTCAGTGGGACCTGGCATGTCCTCGGTTTGGGGGAATCTTGGTGTTCATTTTGTCACTATTTTTTATCATTCAATCTACTCGAAATGGTGTTATTTCTATCATTATTTGTTATATTAGGTTTTTTTCTTGTCAATCAGCCCATCAAACAGTCCAGGTATGCATATATTTACCTATTACACAAATCTTGTTTATATTTCATTATATTATGATTTGTTGATGTTAAATGGCATTTTATGGGCATAATTGACATTTATGTTTTAATTGATAGATTGCATTTTTCAAATGACCCTTCATTCAGATCACGTGTCTATAATGCTGAGTTCAAGCGCGTTCATCTCATCGTTCAGCCTCACGTTGAGCCCCCGAAATCCACAGTTGGCATATCTCAGACCGTTAAAGCAGAAGAAGGGCATGTGGGTTCTGTTTTCCAGGTGAAGCTAATGGTTAATGAGTTGTTTCTCTAGAATATTCGTCCCTAATTTCGCTGAGCTTGCCAATGCATCACCACGCCCACATTAATACTCCAAACGTTGATTCTCTTGCTTGTTGGCCAGGAATCACGCACGTTCTGCTTATACCTATTCACGCTCATTCATGCCGGCGTTCTGGAAGAAGTTTGTCTGCCCACAATCAGTCCATTAGTACACAGCTCGTCCCACGTCCAAGGTAAATCGACACTGCAGCACCTGCGTGAAGAAACCAAACTCGTGTAAGTTGGGTAGATGCTCTTTGCGTTGGCATGTATCATTCAAAGCAGCCAGTTATTCATAAATGCCTCTGTTATTAGAGAGGTCTACTTTGTCGACCCTCTCTTCCATTGTAAAATGTATAAATAGACGCTTGTAGACAGAAACAGAGTTAGTTGGTCGAGTTAGCTAGTTTTTCAGTCTTAGTGATTCATAGTTGTTCAAAGATAACGTAAAAACAGAGTTCTGTAATTTTTCTAAAGTCAATGGAAGATCCAGTTTGTTGATATTCTGAGTAGCTAAATCAATCCAGTTTTTCATCTCTAATTGTTGGGAAGGGCCCCTCATCAACCGAAGGTTTGATCTTTATTTTCTGCATTTTCTTTTCTGCAAATAGTTAGTTGTCTTTTCTGTGTTTGTAATCAGCTCTTGTTTTTTTGTAGATTATATTTCTTCCTTCTTTGTAATTTATGTTATGCTGCTAATTTAATTTGTGTGTACAGGATTAGTAAATGGTTGACCAATAGTTTAATAATTTATAGTTTGCTTTCTGCCTTTCTTTCTTCTATCATTTATAATTAGATGTTGCTATCAATTCTTCCATAGTTAGCATTAGCCTCAACTTCTTCCTCTCTATTAGTTTCTTTCTTGTAGCTGTAGGTTCACTCTCTTCTTTCATTTCAACCTTCTTCTTCCACATATCATAGAAATAGTTCATCTCCTTTAGACAATGATTAAAATAGGTTGCTTTATATTAGCATAGCTTCTCAACAAGTGTTCTAACTAATTTCTTGCATTATAGGTTCATGTGCATTCGCCAGCTGACGTCAAGATCATTAAAACTCTCCTTTTCCTCAGTTTAGTTTGTTTTTCCTCATTCGAACTGCCATTCAGACTGTCATTTCGGACCGACATTCGGATCGTCATTCAGTTTTTTACCCTCTCTGCATTAGTTTTATGATTTTTCAGAATCCAATTTCTTCTGCCCATTAGATATAATTCTTTTTGCTTCTAATTTACAGTTTTAGGTATAATTTAAATCTGGTTTCATGTTTCATAGAGTTTTTTATTAAGTTTTCTTATTATTTCCTCTTTTCATTTCATCTCCCTTCACCTTCTTCTAACCTTCTTCCAGAGTTAAATTTTTTGTATCAGATTTGATAATCAGTTACTATTTTAGAATTTATCAGTTTTGTTCCTAGATAGTTTATTTCTAAATCTTAGTCAACAATTTCATTCTTTAAGTTGATTTAAATTGTTAATCATAAAAATTAGTTTCCATTCATGCAAATAATGAGACATTCATAATATTTAGATTTGGATCAGTAATAAGTATCTTTATCATGTTTTCTACTCGCTTCTAAATCAAGTTCTGAAGTGAATATCTTTATTAAGTTTTCTACTTGCTTCTAGTCTCATAATTAGGTTCATGAATAGTAGATAGATCAACATGTTTAAAGTTAATTGTAGTTGGTCTCTTTGTAGTTTACATATCTTTGTCGAAGTTAGATTAGATTTACTTCCATTTTGTTTTTCTATTACACTTGAAAGCCATTACGATACATTCACTCCAGTTCTGGTTACATGGGAGTAGATGCTTTTCTTGAATTAGTTGTTGAAGTCATTTAGTTTATAATTTTCTTTGATTAGCATAGTTTTTGCTTATGTAATTTATTATTGAGTTTAGTTATCTCATAGATAGTTATTTACAGTTGTTTTCTAATTCCTAGATTAGAATCTAAAATTTGGCAGTTCAGTTCTAAAATTATTTACATTTACAAGTTCTCCCTAGTAATTATAATTTGGTTATCAGTTCTTTTCCTAGATTAGTTGTGAATTTATCATTTCATATTTGTAGTTCTAATTTTTCTCATAATTGTAATATGGAAGTTTAAATTCAATAGTTTCTTGTTTTTTCATAAGCAGTTGCTTCTTAGTATTTATTTTTCATCCTTTTCCATTATCTAAACATAGAGTAGAGTAGTATAATCTATAATATTATGATTTGTTGATTCAGTTAAATTTAATAGTTGTATCTTTTTTTGAAGTTTGACTCGGTTTTTCATTTTGAAAGATCTTTCGATCTTTTCTTTATTAAATATTTTGAAGGTTTGACAAGTTGGAAAAATTAGGTGCCATTCTACCTTAGCATATATTTTTCCTCAACTCTAAGATTACCAACCCCAGTCGATAATTAAATATTAGGTGTTTTATTTGAGATAGCTCACACACCCAACACAGTGTCTTCTTTTCAGGTTAGCTCTGATACCATGTTAGTTTTTCTACTTTTAATCAATTTTTATCTAGGATCTTAACTAAAAGAATAACATGCACAGCATAAAACAATAGAAACAAATAATTTCCTCAGGGAAACCATAAAGGAGAAAACCCCACAAATTCCTCAAAGATAGAATCGTCACCAATACAATATCACAAAAGTAAAACCCCATAACAAAGATGGTCTTCTGCAGCTCCTCTTCTTTTTCTCCTATGTGAAATTGTCTTCTCTCTCACTAATGCAAACTTGTGAGTGAGTGTGATGTCCAAATGAGAGAGCTCCACTCTCTATTTATACTTTATCTTTCACTTGACCTTTTCACTTACTAGGTCGGCCCCAGTTGTACCTGACTGGGCCAAATTCTCTAGGGAACTCAATAACCCTATTCTAACTGACTCTTGGGGGATCTATTGCCTCAACTTACAATGGAGGATTTACCTCAATGAATTTACATCACCAAATGTAATAATGACATCCCCGACCAGAGGAATAAGCATCTCCGTTGGAGGTACAAATAAAATACAATAATAAATACAATATCTTCCGAAGTTACAAATACATTAACAAGATAATGGATTTTTATTTAAAGAGATCCAACTTTGTATCCCCATTAGATCCAAGAGATAAAAATTGATTAAGTAAATACATTCAAATAGTTTGGGTGGTAATCTTGGTAGGGACAAGACTTACATCTTGTTATGTGAAAAGTTCTTTTGGCCTAGGATGAGGAAGAATGTCAATAAATGTGTTTATTCATGCAGAATTTGTCAAATTGATCAAGGTGGAAATCAGAACACTAGGTTATATAAACCCTTTCTAGTACCAAAAGGACCATGGATAGAAATTTCCATGGACTTTGTCTTGGGGTTGCCTCACACTCAAAGGGGAAATGACTATGTTTTCATGGTAGTGGATTGATTCTCCAAAATGACCCACTTCATCCCATGTAAGAAAGCAAATGATGCAAGTAAGGTGGCTAACATATTCTGTATAGAGATAATGCACTTAAACGGGTTTCCCAAGTCAATCACACGTGGTTGAGATACAAAATTCCTTGGAATTTTTGGAGCATGCTATGGAGGAATATTGATATAAAATTAGAATATATTTCATCTTATTACTCTCAGAATGACATGCAAGTGGAGGTAGCGAACATAATTTTTGGAAAATTACTTTGAATCTTAGTTTGAGAAAATCAACTAAATGGGACTTGGTTTTTGCACAGGATGAATTTACTTTCAATTCTAGCATCAATTGGTCGATAGGTAAGTCTCATTTCCATATTATTTATAGGGAAAACCCAAATGGGATAGTGGATCTAATTGACATTCCCAAGGAAATACGAGTAAGTCAAACAACAAAGGATTTTGTGAAGCATCTGCATAATATGGAAGAAGAGGACAGATTGAAAATACAAAGCACTAATGAGAAATACAAACATAAATCATATTTGCATCAGAGAGAAAAATTATACCAAGAGGTTGATCAAGTCATGGTTCACCTACTAAAGGAGAAATCCCCAAACGTAACTTATCATAAAATGAAACCAAAGAGGATTGGTCCATGAAAAATACTCAAGCAAATCAATGAAAATGCCTATCTAGTAGACCTACCCGAAGAATTTGACATCAGCCTTGTCTATATATATATATATATATATATACATATATATATATACATATATATATGTATATATATATATGTGTATATATATAATACATATATATATGTATTATATATATACATATATATATGTATATATATATATGTGTATATATATATACATATATATATGTATATATATATGTATATATATAATACATATATATATGTATTATATATATACACATATATATATATACATATATACATATATATACATATATGTATATATATACATATATATATATGTATATATATATGTATATATATATATATAAATAATACATACATACATATATATATATATAGGGTATGAACCACATTTGTGGTAAAGTGATGGGAAAATGGAGACAATCAACCTCTGAAAGAAAGATTCATTGGAGGGTGTTGTCAAATCAAGAAGTTAATGTGGACTGTGTTGAAGTGATCAAACTTTTCTTTCTTTTCAAATGGGGTGAAAAGTGTAGTAGTTTGAACACTTACAACATATATGGATTTACAATGTTGAGTTGTTTTTAATAATTTAATTGTTAAGACTAAATTATCATTTTTTACAATCATGTTTTTACAATTATTATGTAGGTTATTATGTCCAACATTTAGGCTGGTTTGTGCCTAGGTGAAAATTCTTGGTTGGAGGAATTTCCTGGTCATGAAAAAAAGAGTGCATGAGTCTATATTTCAATCTCTATTTGTGTTTTCATCCCTATAATAGAAGTCAACCTTAATGCTCTCAAAATGAAGTTTGAATTTTATAGGGATGTCACTAGCATTGAGGTTGACTTGGTTTATGTAAATCCATTGGTCTATGTAAATACTTCTTTATGCTATAATCCTAAAATATTCTTAAAAGAAAATTTGTAACATAAAATGGGAATGTAGTAGGTAAACCTTGTAAAATTAGTCACAGCAGATCTAATGAACAAGTAAATCAATCACAACATATGAACATAGAAAATATGGTGCAAAACTATGCAAAACATGCAGCAGTGCTCAATATCCCAATAAGGGTGAATAATTACAATACAATACAATACAATCAATGAGCAATTCGAATTGACTAAGTAGGCCATTCGAATCACTGAATGGAGTAGCTTGACTCCAACAAGGAGTCCTCATCATCAATCGGTGGTGGTCATCAATGCACAAGAACCAGTCATCCAGGTGTCAATCTGAGTCTAACTGAGTGTGTCATGTGTAACTGAAGTGTGTAGCATTGATCAAGGGAAGGAGTCTCAGTGGGGGGCGCATGGGAGGCTAACTGAAGTCAAAACAAGTCATCTAGTCAATCTGGAGGTCCAACGGAAGTGAAACAGTTAGTCGGGAGTGAAACTAGCCTCAAATTAGGGAGAATCGGAGCTAACTGAGTGTAACTGAAGTGAAACTGCAGTGGTAGGTGAAAAAGTGCGCCCTTCTCTGGCAGTAGGTGAGAAGTGGGTGCCTTTCAGCCTAGGAGGGCTAAAACTCTGAAGTAAGTGGCTTCCGGGTGCTAGAATAAGGTGGCTAAGGTGCTGGAGGCATCAAACTGGTGATTGGGATGCATGCAAAGTGCATGCAAGTGCATGCAAACCCTAGAATTTGCATGCAAACCCTAATTGCATGCATGATCCTGAAAACGATGATGTGGATATCCAAACACCCTCCCTCAAGCTAGACTATGATGTGCAAAAAATAATGTGGGGCCCTGGTAACTAAGACCAAAGGTCACCCCAATACAATAATCCAAAAACTAATAACAGTCAATAAACCGAGGAAATGGGGAAAACCTCATGGGAAAAATACCCCCCCTTAAAATAGACTGTAGTACACCAAAAGATATAACTGCTCCAAAATCAAGTAGATATGTCTGGAGGTATCTTACTCTTGGGAGTAAATGGATCATGCTCCAAAAACATGTGCTTGAATTCTCCATCAGTGGATGCAAGCGAAAGTGGAGACTTTAAGAACTTGCTCTTCATACCGAAAAAGGTGAGAACAAATCTGAAAATATGAGGATGATCCTAGAACCTGTGATTCGAACCAAGTGAGGTAGGAATAGCTCCAATCGGATCAAATAGATCTTGAAACTTGAACTTCTTATCAATAGAAGTTAAATCAGCTCCAAAAATAGATGAATGGTTTCTTGAGATCTCCTTTGAAACAACAAGGGTGAGATCAAAACCAAAATCAGCAAAAAGTGCATGAGAATTGAACTCAAGCAAATGGTAGTGCTCTTCATCTTCATTAAAACTCTGAGAAACTTTGCAAATGATAGAACATAAGTTTATAGAAGGCATGCAATCAAGGAGGGCGAATGCTTCACCTCCAAAATCAGATTTTACCTCCAAAACATCAAGTAGATCATTATTCGGCATGCCGACAAACTCATGTGAAAGAGAGGATTCAAGAACCTCTTCGGAATCTAGAGTATGAGCTTGTTTATCTTGCTCAGAATTTGAAATAGAAGACTTTGAGAGAATGAGTGTTGAATCTACAGTTTCTTCTTCATCTTGAACAATTGTTGAGGCCAACACATGATCCGAAAGAACACATCAGGAGATCTCACTGGGCTTGTTCTCCAAAAGGCTAGCATGATCCTCTTCTTCCTGCTTTCCAAATTCTCTGTCAAGTTGGACCCATAGATCACTTGGATTTTCAGCAGTATTACTGAGGTAGCGCATACAAGGAGACATAGCAAGACACATTGTTCCAAAAGCTCTATCACAATCATTGAGCCAATCATTCTCCTCTTCATCGGAATCAAAATCTCTTGTATTACCAATGCACATATCAAAAAGACATTGTCTCTTCAAGAATGCAATCATCTTTGGTTTCCATTCATCATAGTTGAATGGAGTAAGAATATTTTGTGAAGAAGAAGTCTCCATCTTTGCATTAGCGAATGCACATGGAGGAAGTAAGAAACCTGCAAATCACACACAAACAAACACTATGTTTTCAGCCTTGCATGCACATGAGCGAATGCACATGAGATGTTGCATGCCGCTGCTAAAAATATATTGGTGAGCAAAGATTGATCTCTCTTCATGTAGAACACCTGTAGAAAAGAAATCTTGTCCCTGTCATGGCTCTGATACCATGTAAAATTAGTCACAGCAGATCTAATGAACAAGTAAATCAATCACAACATATGAACATAGAAAATATGGTGCAAAACTATGCAAAACATGCAGCAGTGCTCAATATCCCAATAAGGGTGAATAATTACAATACAATACAATACAATCAATGAGCAATTCGAATTGACTAAGTAGGCCATTCGAATCACTGAATGGAGTAGCTTGACTCCAACAAGGAGTCCTCATCATCAATCGGTGGTGGTCATCAATGCACAAGAACCAGTCATCCAGGTGTCAATCTGAGTCTAACTGAGTGTGTCATGTGTAACTGAAGTGTGTAGCATTGATTAAGGGAAGGAGGCTCAGTCGGGGGTGCATGGGAGGCTAACTGAAGTCAGAACAAGTCATCTAGTCAATCTGGAGGTCCAACGGAAGTGAAATAGTCAGTCGGGAGTGAAACTAGCCTCAAATCAGGGAGAATCGGAGCTAACTGAGTGTAACTGAAGTGGAACTGCAGTGGTAGGTGAACAAGTGCGCCCTTTTCTGTCAGTAGGTGAGAAGTGGGCGCCTTTCAGCCTAGGAGGGCTAAAAATCTGAAGTAAGTGGCTCCCGGGTGCTAGAATAAGGTGGCTAAGGTGCTGGAGGCATCAAACTGGTGATTGGGATGCATGCAAAGTGCATGCAATTGCATGCAAACCCTAGAATTTGCATGCAAACCCTAATTGCATGCAAGATCCTGAAAAATATGATGTGGATATCCGAACAAACCTATCTCATATAGGTTAATTCATTTTACAATTCATTCATTGAGAGTTCACAAGGCTTGCATTTTAGTCGGATACTTCTTTATTAAACGTAAGGGAATTAAAATTAACAAAGGAATTCCAGGATATGAGACTAAGTCGTTGGCCTCATGACATGTTTTTAGAATCTAATTCAAAAAAATATTTAATTTCTTGATGTAAATAGTTCATTGCAAGTCCATATAATAAATATCAAAATTTATTATTGTACAATGGTTTTAGACATTAATTATTATATATTTAAAGTAGAATTGTTGATTTTATCTTGAGTTTTTTTAGTTTGGTTGATCTCATTTACAAACTTAATTCTTATAGTTTTTATATTTTGATTTACATAGTGATAATTGTACTTAAGTTTTTTACTCAACCCTTCTCTTCGAAACACCCCACAAGCCTTGTTTGTAGCCTACAAGGTATTTCATTCGTGACATCAAGTCCAACCACTATTCATTCACAACACATGAATCACCCAACTATCTCTCTATATTCAATGACATGTCACTCCAATACCCACTCAAAGGAAATGTAGGTACAACAAAAAGTTACCTTACTATCCTACACCTAAGTAGGGGCTAGACTTGCCACTACTAGTGGGGAACCTAGAATGAGATTCTTCAATAATAACCTTTTCTTTCAATCTGTGATTTTCCATTGAAGATCGACACCGATCGACGCGAATAGAGAATTGACACCATTTGAAAGGCTATAGGAATATGGTACTGAAAAATACGAAATGATTGCTTCTAAATTTGGCAAACAATGGAACCAACTTATTGGAAAAGGGCCTACATATATTTGTATTCACACCTATGAAAATACCATTCATTAGCACCTCCCTCTAGAAGGACATGAAAATTGCTCTTCTTGAATTTGTGAGAGAAAAGAAAATTTAGAGCGTGAAACACTTGCCTTTAGAAATTCCATCTCGTACCTATTTCTTCCCACATCGATGAAATATGATGCTATCAGTAAGATTTCATCATAGGGATGTAAAAGTGTTTTCAATCAAAATCAAAATTAAATAAAATTATATATCTACACTCACAAAACTATTATAAGGGATATGTATCTTTCTTTAAGCAAATTCTAGATTGCAACAATATGTGATTTGATACAAACTTTTTGTTCTTAGTTTACTTTGCCTAGATTTGTGTCCACAATTACTACATTTTTTTAGAGTTTACTATCTTGCCATATCTAAGAAAACTTTATTTCTCATCTCTACCATTTCTCTTTTATTTTTTCATCTTCATTTATCAACTACATTTATTTGACAAATGCTTAGCAAACAAATTAAATTGAATATTGAGTCACCAATATTTCAAGTGCATTAGTCAATTATCAAATATTTCATTTCAAATATGTAAATTGACGTGGATATGCCACTATAATTGTTTGTCATAACATATCTTACAACTTTATACAAACTCTTATTTTATGCAGTGCTTACTAAATATTTAAGATTCATTGTTGTTAGCTTATTATCTCACATAATGATAAAATAAATTGAAACTGAAAAGAAAATAGCTAGAGAAAAATAACACATCCACACAAATAACACGAGATATGCCCTAGGAAAATACACTATGGGGAAAATCCAATCCATAATTGAGGACTATTCCTTGCTCTTTTCTTTTTTCAATATGCAATGAAAATACAAAGAAAGTGGTACTTTCTTTAGAGTTACCTATGACATTGTGGATTGTATGGCTCCTACATGATATCATACTTCCTTTGTTATGCTCTAATATCCATCCCCTGGCACTTGCTTATCTTTGGAATAATACAATAATACCATAAGAATGGAATCCCCCTCTTCTCCTAGTGGCCAAATATTTAACAATGTCCCGATATCCTTTTATAGTTAGTTTTAGGGTTCTTGAAAGTCCATACTTGAATAGCTCCGTACATGTTGGAAATAATAGCTGACGTGGAATCCACTCTGTACCATGGTGTTCAACATGATAATTCAATTTGTGGGAGGCATAAATTCCTCATATGAACTCTGATTGAGGTGATTTTTACACCATTAGAAAGCTATCAAAGTGTAGAACAATTTCGAGGGGTATGAACTATGTCCATGAACTTTTGACCCCCAGAATATCATTTAATCTCTCAAACATAACTCAAAAGTTTCTTGACCAAAAATATGCAAAGTAATACCTACCCCTAAAATGGGCCCTACAAGCCAAATCATCCAATCTTTCCACCCAAAAAGTACCAAATAGACGAAAAATAATATATTGTTCCATTTTAGATCACACCTCCCCATTTTGGGAGGTTTTTGGTCCCCAAAATATTTTCCTAAATGAGGTGATGAAAATTTTCCTCTACGTTCTCCTTAGAGTACAATTTAGCCTTGCTTAGGAGATGTTCTTTCAACCCAACCTGCTAGAGTTCATATTGCCCTTTTCTGGTTGTTTTGGATTTCTTCTACAAAAAAAATCTTCTTCTAACTTTGCCTAGGATTCTATAACTAAGTCGTATAGAGAAATTAAGACCTGCTCAGGTTCCTGGTCCAACATGGATGGTTCAAAGAGTTTCATATTCCTCACATTCACTACTAAGTAAATGCACATATATGGGGGTAGATTGACCCTGCAGGCCTTATTTCCAACCTTCTCCAACACTTCAAAAGAACCATATTGTAGTGTCTTGATATTCTTACTAGGACCTTGTATTCTTTCCTTATTCAAGTAAAACCAAATGTTGTCTCCCACCTTGATTGTTTTCTCAACCCTGTGTGGTTCATGTTTGACCTTGTACTTTTCTTATGACTTCTTCAATGTCTCTTGTACTTGCACAAATATATTTTCCTAATCTCATCAATGAATTTTTTAGCTCTCAATGCTTCACATGTGGTGTCTTCCTTCACTCTCCCTTGTTGTTCATATACAACATTAGAGGTGAAGGTGGCAGATATCCAAAACAAGTTTCAAAAGGGAACTTACCAATGGAAGTGTGGACTGCTATGTTATGAGATAGCTTTATGTATATCAAATTCTCATTAGAGTTCTTTGGATGCTTTTGATTATAACCCTTCAGAAGTTGAACCAATTACCTGTTCACCACTTATGTTTTCCCATCTGTTCATGGATTGAAATTTGTATACCTCTTCAACTTATTGTCCATATTCTCTCAAAGATTAGTGCAAACGGAACTAAGAAATATGCTATGTCTATATGATATTATGCTTCTTGGTATCCCAAAGTGCACCCAATCCTTTTCAAAAAACACTTTTGTTGCTTCTTGTCCATTTCAGATCAATTTCACAACATTCCAATCCTCAAGGAAACTTTAAAATACAACATTTTCACCTCTCCATCTTATAATGGCGTACTTTGTGCACCTTCATGAGTAGTTGCTAGTTTATTCAGTGTTCCATGAAAATGAGCGGCTTCGATTTTAAAAGGAAATCTTGTCATATCCCCATGGATTTTATTAACATGTGATGCCCAGTGGGAATCACAATTCCTTTATGAAAAAATAATTTGACACCATTGAAGGGAAATTCTATCGGAAATACTAATACTATGTGGTGGAAATGTCTTCATTGATTTTAATTTTTCCTAGTGGTCTTTTATTAAATAAATAAATAAATTTACAATTTTCTTATCACACTCATAAATGAAATTTGTGATTTTATTTTCTTGAGAAGAAGCATGTAGTAGGATTGTTAACTATCGGAAAACCATATATATTATTAATGCCAAGGCTATTCATTTTTCCACCAAAGTAGTAGGGCACCAAATATTACACTTATATAAAACACAAATCTTGTCGTTACCAACCTTTACACTTGGAAAATACAAAATATTTTCAGTTGTATCAAAATATTCAATGCCCACATGGATTTTTAGCCACACTTATTCACACTAATGCACTCACCAGTAGTAGATGCATACCTTATATATTTACAAAAGTATTTATATGTATTAAGTATAATTTGAATTTGGATGTGGTATCGCCTCTCTTAGGCAAAGTCAACCCCTCCAATCACTTGGTTATGGTTGAAGTTGTTTGAACTTTGGAAAAGAGGTGCATGGAATGAGACATTGCAACCTTTATTGTAGTGGCATTGGGATTTAATGATGGTTTGGATATGATATATCTAATGTATACCATTTGTCATCTCTATATTTGGTAGTTAATTTGTAATTTAACATAGCATGGCAATGTTCATTGAGTATGGTTCATTCCTAGTCATTGATGTTGATACACAACCCATGGCATGGAAATGCTCATTATGGATGGTTGGATCCTAGTTGTGGATGTAGATACAACAACCCATGTGCATTGATGCCATTTCATGTTCTATTCTTCTTCCATGTATGTAATTTATCTAAGGTGTTGTGTTTTGGGGAGATTAAACCTCAAGACAAGGTGATTTCCTACGATCTTAGTTGTTATTAAGAATTTGTAATTGATTTGGGTGGCATTCAAACCCATTTCATTGTCCTGGTGCATACCATCATGTCCCATGCTTGTCTTTGGTACTCCTTGGAGGAAATTTCAACGGTTCAACATAATCTTGGAGCTTGATTTGATTTTCAAACTCTACATAGATGAAGAGGAAGGAACCTAGTTGAACTTTTCATTGTCTTAATGATTAGTACTTATTAATTTTTCTTATTCCAATCCTAGATAAATATTTCCTACAGATTTTCCTTGCCGAAAATGAAAATTGCAACTCACTGAATATTTTATACTGTTGCAATAATTAACAAAAAATTAAAAGGAGGAAGCAAAATTATGGAAACAGATCAATAACACATGCACTATATTTATTCCCTTCAAATGAACTTTTCATTCAAATAATTTCCAATCTTACAAGGGCTCCCTTACTAGGAAAATGGCCCAATGAGAAAAATACAATCTACATCAAACATGACAAATTTTCCCTTTGAAAAACTCTCTAATTGAAATCTGCCTCAGAAAACCCCTACAACTTATTGTTTCCCTGTTGCACCTGTACGTCCTTTGTACAACTCGTACGACCGTTGTATGATCTGTACATTGTACGTATCCATTGTTGTTGCAACTTAACTTGTATGGATCATGACTTGCAATTTGTTCGAACGTGTGGTATATACTGTCGTTGTATGGCCTATTGTATGGTGTTACATCCCTTGATGGGTTGAGGATCCTCACCTTCAACCCTAACACTGATGACTAGTTGTACACCCCCCTACAAATGGTTGTACCTCATTGTTTTCTTCTTCTCTTTGCCAATTTTGGAAAGTGAAATTCCTTCTTCTCTTTCCTCATCCAAGTTTCTCACTCAATGCTTGTGTGATAGTGTGTCTTCTTCTCTCACCTTGTCTACCTTTATAATCTTGAGACGAACCAAAAAACTAACCTCCTAAGTGATCAATGGATGATATTATATCTCCTCTTCACTCGATATCAATGGCTAAGATTCAGTTAATTAACTTAAATTATTATTTCCAAAATACTTTGTAATTTTATTAAATTAACCTTTATTAATCTAAAACTACATTCACTTTAATAATTAACTTTAATAAAGTGAATTTCCAAAGTTCTGAGAGGTATTAATGATGACTTCCACCTATTAAACACAAACCCATGTGGAAATTCCTGTCTAAGCTACAAACATCAACATTACTTTCCTTTTGGGTGTTTGTTTCTAGCCTTAATTTTCTACTGTGTTTAATACTTTAGTTTATTGTTTTATTTCTTTCCCATGTATACCTTTCTATACCTATGAGTTTTGGTTCCCTATGTTTCAGCTAGCTCACCCAGGTATATTGTGATTTTGGTTTGGCTTCAAACACTATTGAAAACTTTGTATATTGTATGGGTTGTGGGATTACTAGTTCTAGCTTGGGAACCCTCTACAATCAAATTATCAGTTTGTAGTCTTGTTAAACGTGGTTTTTCCTAAATAATACTTATTTTTTGACTCTCAACATTATCTTCATTTATTAGCCTTAAATCTCGACCCTTGTGATAACTAGAACATTGCATTTGATATGATATGATTGAATTCTCCTTCACATACTATAGGAACTCATCACTTATCATTTGCACTTGACATTAGAACACATGTGGTATAAACTATAGATCTTGTGATCACTATATTGCTATGGATGCATTCATGAACTTTGCTATTATTTTTCATGTTGGCTGCCACACACTTGGTAATATGAAGGATGAAACATTTAGTGATTGGCTTGGTAAAGTATGTGTCAATACATTGGGGAACATGTCCTCTTATCATACTCTATCTCAAGGATGGTTGGCCTTTATTTTCATAAGTGGGTAGATCCAAATAAAATTATAAAGGGTATCCTACTTCTGGGCATCAAGGATACTATCTATAAAAAACTACACCTTATTTTGATCCAAGAGCAGTAACGGTCACTATGGCATCCTATCTAGGTTAGAATTCCCACTTTACCATTGGAGCTATAAATGAGCACATGTTGAAAGATATCATAAATAGTAATGGAGTGCTTAATAGGTTCAACGCAAATACAAGTATCTTAGTGGTAAAATATGTGGTCCAAATCCTAGTTGATATGGATCTAGTCATAGGTCGTGAGATCTAGTGGAAATAAAGGGAAAAGGTATACATTTCAAAATTGGTCTCTTTGTTGGGTCCTCCCTCCTTGAAATATTTGCGATTAGAGAAAATAGAGTAGTCTACCATGCTCAACCATAACCCTAGGGATGGAATAAATGCCTTATCACTTCCTTTGGTTGAATCATTTATAAGAGTCCTTGATAAAATGTCTGCCAAGGGGATCATGGCCAAGAAAGATGTGAATATTGTCATTATTGATATGGATGCAAAACCCATGGTTTTTGGAATATTGATTCCTCCTTTAGAAAATCCTTCCAATCCATTCAACCCCTTATCCCACCATAATAATAACATCAATATCCCTAATGATGATTAGGTCTCCTTATTCGCCAAGAAAGAAGAGATCAAACCTATGGTCAAAATATCATCCAAATATCACTTGAGATATTACAAACACCATGTAGAATAATCATGTATTGGTGAGGTGTTTGGTGGTTTTGGTCTAAATGATGGTCAGTATTCTACCATTACCCATGGAAGAGAATATTTGTTTAAGTTGGTTCACAATAAGGTCAAGCATGAGATTATGAGTGGCAAACAATAGTTAATAATTGGGGCCCTTATAATTGGGACAACCATGGGAAGGGGTATTAGTCATATTAGTTTTTTCCATTAACATTTGACAATAACTCTAATGACATGTGCTGTGATCAACAAGAACTTTGACTAGCATGAACTTTAAACACTAGGAACTCTACCTACCAAAGATCTAATGACAAGAACTATGATCATTAGGAACTATGACAGACAACAACTCTAAAGACGAAAACTATGACCAATAGTTATTGGTAGTCATAGTTGTTGTCATTAGGGTTCCCATTCATGAGTGTTTGTACACCAAGGAACACATGTTCAATAAATTAAATTGGTTTAATTGGATTGTATTCTAATTGCTCAAATTGTTAAAATTGCAATTCCTAATCAATTGTTCAATCCTTTCAAATTACGGTCTCAATTGTTTTATTATTGAAAATGTTAATTTAAATTTGCAATTTTTTATTGTTAAACTTGTAGTTTCTAATTCCTTAAATTGAAATATGTGGTTGTTGAAGTTCCAATCAATTAATTATTGCGAATTTGTAGTTGTTTAAACTGCAATTTGATTGCTAAAATTGCATTTTCTAATTCCTTAAATTGCAATATGTGATTTTCAAAACTATAGAAATTGTTATTATTGTAATTTCAAATTGTGGCCTCAATCATTTTACCAAAGAAAATGTGAATTTGAAATTCCATTTTTTTATTACTAAAATTTGCAATATCTGATTAGTGCAATTTCAATCATTCAATTGTTAAAATTGTCAAATTTGTAATTGTCGAAATTACAATTTCTTCTCTCCTCAAACTTTTTATTGCTGAAATTGTGAATTTGTAAATTTGATGAAATTGCAATTTCTCCGAGATATAATTGCAATTTGAATTAAAAATATTCCTTCAATTACAACATGCAATTATGGAAATTGCAATTAATTAAGTGTTTCTTAAATTACAATATGCAATTATTGAATTTCCAATTTGTTGAAATTGCGATGCTAAAATTGCAATTCCTCATTAGAAAATTTTGTTATCTCTAGAATCCTCCAATTGTTGAAATTGTAATTTTTTGTTGAAATTGCAATGAATTAATTATTCAGATTGCATTTTTCCTTTAAATTGTGAATTTCTCCTTAATCATATACTTGTTGAAATTGTGAATTTGCAATTTCTCCTCATTCTTTTATTGTTGAATTTGTCATTGCCAAGATTGCAATTTCCTGAAGTATAAATTACAATCTAAATAATAAAAACTCCTTAAATAACAATATACAATTATCGATAATGTAGTCAATCAATTATTTTATATTGTCAAAATTGCCATTTATGGACATTAACATTGTAATTTCTATAATTATTCAGTTGTTTAAATTTCAAATATGATCATTGAAATTGTAATCAATCAATTGTTGAAATTTCACTTTTAATTTAAAAATTGTTAATTTATCCCCAATCATATACCTACTCACATTGAACTTTTACTTTTAAAAAATTACTATTTTATCTTCAATCATATACATGTTGAAATTGTCATATTTGTAAATGTTGAAATCATTGAAATGCGAAAATTGCAATTCCCTAAAGTTAAGATTGAAATTTAAGAAAAACAAATTCCTTAAATTGCAATATAAAATTATCAAAATTGCAGTAACTTCTATAATTCTCCAATTGTTGAAATTGCAATTTCTGATTGCAATTTCCCCCAAAAATGTGAATTTCTCCTCAATCATATACTTGTTGAAATTACGATTTTTTGACATGGAAATTATAATTTCTCCTTAGTCCTTTTATTGTTGAATTTGTAAATGCCAAAATTGGAATTTCCTAAAGGTAAAATTGCAATTTGAATAAAGAAAATACCATAATATAGCCCTTATGACTAACACGAAATTTCCTAAATCATGATCCTCTTGTTTATTCTTCAATGAAAGTTCCTATCATGATGTTAATATGATCCCCTTATTCCTTCATCGTTCATAGTTCCCAAGAAAAGGAACTCTAACCAATAGGAACTATGGTTAACATGAACTTTGACAATGGGAACTATGACCAATAGGAACTATCAATCATAGTTCAGGGTTCTTATTAGTTAGAACTTTGCTCTCGATTATTGTTCATGTCGACAAAATTCATGTCAAACATAGTTCTTACAAGTCATAGTTCCTATGTTAAGGGCCCCATTCTGGTAGCCTCATCCCATTCAATGCTTTTAGCCACAAAATTTAAATCTCCTCTTAAAATAACAAAATCTTTTTTAAGGAAATCCCTTGCTATGAAAATGGATCCCTTAACTCAAAGTTTCAGGAAGTTATAATAATTTTTTCCAATTCGGGTTTTGGCAACTTTGAAAGCACGAGATGGCCGAGGTTGAAAGGGGATACGAGTCAATCCTTGGTGGATTCTCTATATATACACTCTATTCACCTCTCCAAGTAGGTTGTTTAATCCTCATTTTATTATAGTTTTCCTAGTTGGATATCAAAGATGATAAATTTGTAGAAGAATGAATGCCAATAGAGGATAAATCCAATTTATTTATTGTGCTGACCATCGTTTCAAATCCCAAGGAATTCCCATAGGAAATCATGTGAATATGGGAAGTGAGGGACCTTCAAGAATCTTCATCACAGCTAGACAAGGCGGTGAGGCTCCCATTCCTTGCATTTTATTTGGAATTTTGATGGGTTCAGGTGAATTTGAGGATAGGAAGGTAATGGTGAACATGATATGTGATGAAATTTCCATCCCCTTAGACCCGAGAGAAAGGCTTCCAGTGTTAGCAAAGCATGGGAGGATGAACAACATTTGGTTTCTAATTGGGATTTGAACTGGCCGGGTAAATAAATAGGAAATTTCGATTATTTTGGGGAGATTGCGATTAGTAGGAGGTTGGTGGAGAGTGGATGCACACTCAGCATGAAGGATGAATGGGAAGCCAAGATTGCAGAACTCATGGTGGGCATCGAGGATGTTAGAGCAGACATAATGGATATTAAGCGAAATATGTCTTTGATGAATTCATATCTTGTGGAGGTTCTCGGTACTATGAGTTAGATTACTTCTCATACTTTGTTCTTATGTATTCATTTATATGATGTAGAAGAGAACTTCCATGTTTGTGGGCACCAAGTTGACACTATGATGGCCACTTTGGAATGACACCATGAATTGATGAAGGAAAATCAATCCATGGCAACCCAACAAATTGGAAATTGATGTATCAATGAAGACTTAGACTTGCAACCACCCTGTGACATAGTGGACGTTTCAAGCTCCAATGGTCAAGCAGGTGAAGAAGTTGTTCCACGGGTCATGCATAATGGGAGTAGCCCTCGTTAAAAAAGAATGATGTGTTATGTATTTTTGTAAAACTGCTTGGCTAGTATATTACATTTTATAGATGTCTAGTAGATTTAGGCTCTTCTATGCAACAAATAGTTTATTTTGTAGCTGAAACATAGCAATATAATGCTACAGAAAAACTTGTTATATTTTTGTTGGAATTTTGTAATCTACTATGTTGAATTTTGTAATCTGCTCTGTTGATTTTTCTGAGTTGTTTAAAATACCAAAATATCAGTTTTAGTTTAAAAAAATAATAATAGAACAATGAGTTGGATAATAGTTTTGTAATAATTGCAACTATTTTACTTCATAATTAATTAATTAATGCAACTTTTTCCTCTTTGTAGGATTTATGTGTTATCATTTACAACACATTCCAAATTGGAATAGTTGGCATGGACTATTATAATGGAAAATATATTGCATTATGTATTGTTAAGTTAATAATAGAACAATTAGATAGACATTAGTTTTGGGTAAATAACTATGTTACTTCATAATTAATTAATAAATGCAAATTTTACCTATTTGTAATATTTATGTGTTATCATTTGCAATATGTTTCCAAAATGGAATAGTTGGTATGTCAATGGAAAACATATTGGATTATGTATTGTTAAGTTAATAATAGAACAAGGGGTGGAAGGTGAGGGGGGGGATCCTATTTGACCCTGTAGGAAACAAATAAATCAAATACTCTTGGGTTTTGGGAGTCTCAACAAACAATCAAGTTGAGTCTCTTGTTTGTGGATAAATCCATTGGTGCGGACACCAACCGATCTCCCTAGTCTAAATGGTTTGATCTAGAATAAAACACTACATAACACACAAAAATTCCTAGATTGCTCAAATTAAAAAAGATGCAGAGGGATTTATTGTAAGTTTTAAACCTTAACAGTGAAGTACAAACTTATATGATTCTTAAACATTTACAGAAAAAACACACAATGGCACACACATTACACAGAGATTTTCACCTGGAAACCCTTAACCGGGAAAAAACCAGCAAAACTTAGAGCCGCATAGCTCCTTTCTCATTTTATGTTTATTTTACATGTACAATACAATAAATGGTATTCTGCAGCATCTAAAACCCTAATTCGTTTACCCGAATTAGGTTACAACCCTAATTCCTTTTACCGGAATTAGATAGAGTACAATGGGTCGAAAATCACGAAAAAGCAAAAAAGCAAAAAGCAACCCAAAAAAATTTTGCGCTCCGCGCGGACTCCGGGGGCCTAACGGCCCCCTCCGTGTCGTTTTGGAACCTAACGGTCCGAAACGAAGGGGGTGGGCCCTGTCGGGCTACCCCCCCCTCTAAACCCCCCCCCTCCGGACGCGCCCGGCGCAGGCGAATCGAAGGTGCCGTAGGGATCGTGTTGTACACGCAGCGACCATGTGAAGAGATATAACATACCCAACATTCTCCCACTTGTTGTTCTCTTCACATACAGGAGAAATTTATGACTTCAACAATTCAGGGCAACAATGCCCATGTTCTCTTTGCACCAAGAGAACTTCTGAGTACTCACAGACTTTGTCAAAGAGTCTGCAACATTGACCAAAGTGTCAACCTTTTTCAGCAACACTTTGTTCTGTTCAACCATGTCTCTGACGAAATGGTACTGCACATCAATGTGCTTTGTCCTCGAGTGATAAGCAGGGTTCTTTGCCAGAAATATAGCACTTGAGCTATCACAACCAATTTTTACTGCATTCTGAACAAAACCGATACCTGAACACAATCTTTGCAACCATACAGCTTCCTTACTTGCATGGGTAGCTGCCATGTATTCAGCTTCTGTAGTTGAGAGTGCAACTACAGCTTGTCTTCTACTCATCCAACTGATTGCTCCTCCAAATAGATTAAAAACGTAGCCACTTGTAGATCTTTTGTGATCAAGATCTCCAGCCCAGTCAGCATCAGCAAATCCTTGTATATCTATCTCTCTGTTTAGACCGGGTCTTCCTTGGTAGCAGATTGCAGAATCTGCAGTGCCACGCAAATACCTGAAGACCCTCTTTACTGCAGTCCAATGTTCCTTTCCTGGTTTTGACATGTATCTACTCAAAACTCCCACTGCATGGGCTATATCTGGTCTAGTACAGACCATGGCATACATCAGACTGCCAACTGCACTAGCATAGGGAACATGAGACATGTCCTCTACCTCTTCTTGTGTCGTGGGACACTGTTCTGCAGATAACCTTACACCTACAGGAATGGGCACCTTCACTGGTTTGCTTTCCTGCATATTAAATCTCTTCAATATCGTTTCAACATATTTCCTCTGATTTAACCAGAGTATCCTGTTTTCACGGTCTCTTTTTATTTCCATGCCCAAAATGAAATTTGCAGCACCAAGATCTTTCATGTCAAATTCAGATGACAGCTGATTCTTGACATCCTTGATGATTTCTTTGTTGTTTCCAATTAGCAACATATCATCAACATACAAAATTACATAAATAAAATGATCACCAATTAGCTTAAAATAAACACAGTGATCAGCTTTGCTTCTTGAGAAACCAAGTCCCAGTATATAAGTATCAAATTTTTGATACCACATTCTGGGAGATTGTTTCAAACCGTAGAGAGACTTTTTCAACTTACAGACAAGCTCCTTTCTTCCTTTCACCACAAACCGTTCTGGTTGCTTCATATAGATCTCTTCATTAAGATTTCCATGTAGGAAAGCCGTCTTTACATCCATCTGTTCTACTTCAAGATCAAAAGCAGCAGAAATAGATAGAAGAAATCTAATAGAAGTTAATTTTGCAACAGGTGAAAAAATCTCACCAAAATCGATGCCCTCAATTTGGGAATAACCTTTCGCTACTAGTCGAGCCTTGTACTTCTCTACTTTACCTGCTGCGTTTAACTTCTTCTTGAATACCCATTTGCTTCCAATAGGCTTTCTTCCTTCGGGCAACTCAACCAGATCCCATGCCTCATTTTTGTCCAAGGCATCCATTTCTTCTATCATGGCCTTCTTCCATAGTTTACTATCTTCTGAATCCATTGCCTCTTTAGCAGTTCTAGGATCATCATCAGTAATAGATAACACAAAATTAGAACGAAAATCAGGGGGACTGTACCTTTCAACTTGCCTTCTTTCTCGGTCAGATCTCCTCAATACCGGAGTCTGTGGATCCGCCTCTTCATCTGATTCAGACGATTCTGACTCCTCATCTGATTCAGACGAATCTGGTTCCTCAAAAGAATCACCTCTTTCATCCTTGATATCAAAGTGTAGCTTCTCTGAATCCTTTTCCTTTGGTACATCCTCAATCTTGGAAGTGCTTTCAACTTCTCTGAAGATCACATCTCGACTGTAAACTGTTTGCCTTTTTACTGGGTTCCACAGCTTGTAACCTTTCACTCCATCCTTGTAACCAATGAAGATACATTTTTCTGCTTTATTATCCAACTTGCTCCTTTTCTCCTTTGGAACATGTACAAAAGCATCACACCCAAACACTCTGAGATGAGAGAGAGAGGGTTTCTTACCAGTCCAAACCTCATGAGGTGTCTTGTCAACCAACGCTGATGTGGGTGTCCTATTCACTAGGTAACACGCAGTGTCAACAGCTTCTGCCCAGAATTGTTGTGCTAGCCCTGCACCACTGAGCATACTCCTTGCCTTTTCCATCAATGTCCTGTTCATCCTTTCCGCAACCCCATTCTGTTGAGGTGTGTATGGAGTAGTCTTTTGCCTTGCTATTCCACACGTTTTACAGAACTCCTCAAATTCACTTTCACAGAATTCTCCACCGTTATCTGTTCTGAGTACTTTTATTTTCTTCTCAGTTTGATTCTCTACAAGAGCCTTAAATTCTTTGAATCTATTAAAAACCTCAGATTTCTTACGCAGGAAATAAATCCAAGTTTTTCTTGAGAAATCATCTATGAATGAAACATAATACACAGATTTACCTAGTGATGGAACAGGCACAGGTCCAAAAACATCACTGTGTATTAATTCTAGGATTCCTTTAGCTCTTACAACACCAGATGAGAATCGTACCCGATTCTGTTTACCATATAAGCAATGTTCACAGAAATCGAAATCTAATGTGAAATCAGACATGCCTTCAGCCATACTTTTACCTTGTAATAGTCGAAGACCCTTTTCTCCAATATGTCCCAGCCTTCGATGCCATAGCGATGTCTTCTCACTAGAGACAGTAAGGACTCTGTCTTCTTCATTTTTACCCTCAGAAACAATAGTGCTGTTACATCCATTTTTGAAGGTTCTTCCCAACAACTTGTATAGAGTTCCAATCCGAACTCCCCTCATCAGCACCAATGACTCTCGAACCATCTTGCATGTGTTCTTTTCAAATAAAGTTTTCACACCTGCATCATCCATTTTACTTACAGATATAAGGTTTCTAGCCAACTTTGGAATGTGCAGAACCCCGGGAAGAGTTTTAACCCTTCCATCTTTGAGCAGTAGCCTGACCTTTCCTCGACCTATGATTTTCGCTACCGAGTTGTCTCCCAGAAATACATCTCCTCCATCATATTTTTCGTATTCAGAAAACCACTCCCTGTGAGGAGTCATATGATAAGACGCACCTGAGTCAATCAACCACGAATCATGCTCTGCATGTGTACTTGAAGATGCCAGATACACATCTCCTCCTTCCTCTGTAGATTCTTTCCCATCTGCGGATGGAGCGTCATTAGGTCCTCTACTTTTATCAGTAATTTTCGATTTACAATCCTTCTTGTAATGCCCAGCTTTTCCGCACTTCCAGCATTTTCTTACAGAAGGTCCTGGAGATTTAGATCTCCCTCTAGATTTAGATCTACCACCTGAAGACTTATTTTTAGATTTGTCTCCAGGGCGACCTCTTACAAATAAGGCATCCTTGGCTGAACTATCTATGGATCTCCGCCTCATTTCCTCCGATAGTAGGGATGCAACCACATTCTCGAAGTTTAGCGTGGTTGCATTACTCCCAATAGCTATGACCAGATTATCCCATGAATCTGGCAAAGAGCACAACAGACTAATACACTTTTCATCATCATCAAGTGCAATACCAACAGATGTCAACTGACTTACCAGAGTATTGAAGGCGTTTAGATGCTCTGATACAGAGTCTCCATCAGTCATCCTCAGAAGGTACAATTTCTTTCGCAGAAATAGCTTATTTACTAGGGACTTTGACTGATACAGATTTCCCAGTTTGTCCCATAGCTTCTTTGCACTGTCTTCTCCAGATACGTTCACCAATACCGAATCTGCGAGGCAAAGACGAATGGTGCTCCTTGCTTTTCTTTCCAGCTTTTCCCATTCTTCTTTTACCGCACCAGTAGGCATGGTACCTGGATCTACAGCGATCCATTGTTCTCTATCTACCAGAAGATCTTCCATTTTGAGCTTCCATAGCTCAAAGCTCTGACCATTAAATTTCTCAATCTCGAATCTAGAGCTGCTCGCCATTCTTTAAACAAAGAATAAATCACCGCTGCAAAGCTCCCACTGAAACCAGGTTTATCACAAATCCAAGATCGAGCCAAACCCCTGGAAACAAAGGCGTCCCTCTGAACCCAAAATTGCTCTGATACCAAATGTAAGTTTTAAACCTTAACAGTGAAGTACAAACTTATATGATTCTTAAACATTTACAGAAAAAACACACAATGGCACACACATTACACAGAGATTTTCACCTGGAAACCCTTAACCGGGAAAAAACCAGCAAAACTTAGAGCCGCATAGCTCCTTTCTCATTTTATGTTTATTTTACATGTACAATACAATAAATGGTATTCTGCAGCATCTAAAACCCTAATTCGTTTACCCGAATTAGGTTACAACCCTAATTCCTTTTACCGGAATTAGATAGAGTACAATGGGTCGAAAATCGCGAAAAAGCAAAAAAGCAAAAAGCAACCCAAAAAAATTTTGCGCTCCGCGCGGACTCCGGGGGCCTAACGGCCCCCTCCGTGTCGTTTTGGAACCTAACGGTCCGAAACGAAGGGGGTGGGCCCTGTCGGGCTACCCCCCCCTCTAAACCCCCCCCCTCCGGACGCGCCCGGCGCAGGCGAATCGAAGGTGCCGTAGGGATCGTGTTGTACACGCAGCGACCATGTGAAGAGATATAACATACCCAACATTTATTACCTTGAAAACGTAGTGATGTCTCCTTGCTTGAAGTAGTCCTTGATCTTCAACTGCAAAACAAGTGGAAACAAACAAACGATAATAATATTCAATATTGATTAATCTAAACTAGTGGGAAAGGAAACTAATTCTAAAGATATATAATGCACAATAAATCTTTATGGAAAGAGTATATATTACTATATTAATGAAAATAAATAAGAGGAGATTACAACCATTGCCTTGATGTTGCAATTTATTCCAAATGATCTTTGCCTCAAAGATCCAATCTTGCCTCCAATGGATGAAAGGGTTTCAACTCTAGCAGAATTTCACCAGCGTTTTGATGCTCTACTCTTTCCTCCCCTAACTATGAAGAGCAGGATTGAATATATAGGCCAAACATGATAGAATGAGTTGAGTATTTTTGATGGAGAAGGCTAAGGGATCATCCCAAGAAATTAAGGGATTGAATGCCACCTTCACTAATTGATTGGGATAAGTCTCCACGAAGATATTCGTTCTAGAAGGATTTCGAAGCTTCTCTTTTTCCTTCCTAACTGACAGTGACGCACTTTGTCAACTAGCATCCTGCGTCATTAAAGGGTGACGCACATTGAACAAAGGTAGACAGTTTCAGTGACACGCTTTGTCAATATTAAAAGCATGTCACCAAGGCTCTGACACAAATTTTTAACAAGCAAGGTGCATAAGTGTGACAACAAAGAAAAAAATCATTCCAACACCTTTCCTTAAGTCAATTTGGAATTAATGCTTTAGGAATTAGGACAAGTCAAGGACACATGTCTCATGTTGATGAGATTTTGGTGTAACATATATTTCCCTATGGAAAGGCCTAGACCTTGATCAAGCAAAAGGAATCACAAAGATTACAGTTGTAGGAGACTCGAAATTATTAATCCAAGTCCTCATTAGAAATTTGCTTCCCAAAGACATAATCATGGGCATAATAGTAGAGTGTATTCATTAGTTGGTTGAAATATTTGAGGAGGTCCATCCCATTCATGTCAAAAGGATCCTAAAATCCGAAGCAAAAAAGAAAGAAAACTTAGATTGCAGGTTAAACTTATGAAAAATCAAAGTGGAGGGAGATTACAGTCTCGACACTATTCTGTCGGTCCTTTCCAATTAATGAGCAATCATGAAATTGAATGGTGGTGAAATTAAAGGGATAGTGTGAGACCATCCCAGTTGAAACGGGTGGCACATGGAGGCCTTCACATCTTCGTGTGAGAATCTCTTCGAAGTACCAAGAAGAGATCATCTTGAAAACTCCCATTGCAAATGCAACATGCAAAGGAGAGTCATGGAGGATCAGATCTATCCCCTATGAAGTAATTCGATGTGAACTCATTGTAATGGATTATAATGTACGGGGACAAGAATTATAAGGTAGTGAACCTATTCACGTTGTCCTATGTTTAATTGGCGAGAGGATGAACTTTAATTTCCAAATGGAAGCAAGTAGAGGATTGAGCCAAGTTAGGAGCAATGAATCAAGCCCCTCCTCTTGTAGCTCTTGGAAAAGGTGCAATCGTAGGCTTGACAAAGTGCAATAATTGGTGGTATTCTTCACCAGCCACTTAGAAATTTGGGAAAGGGACTAGGAGAGGCAGACAGAAGAGGAATTGTGGGAAAAAACAAAACAATTTAAGCAGATGGTTGGAGTGACAAACCACAAAGAACATGATAATGGCATATGAAGTTTGCATCTTGAAAGGGAGGCATGGGGATCAGGAGGAGAAGTCACAATGATTGCAGAGAGAAGTTGAGTATTTGAAGAGAGGTATGGCCCCAAAAGTTTTCAAATACAATCCATCATCACAAACCTTAATTAGTTCACTACAAGATGAACCACAAACTGACAAGGAAGAAGATTCAATGAACCAACACTGCCCACACCTACATCGACTAGAAGAAAGCACTCTAAGATTGTTTGCTCCAATAACAAATCCTGGACATCGTGGTTCAAAAATCACCATGTCTTTCTTTGATCCATGTTTTGAAAAGTTAAGTTTTTAGGAAACATTTTTGTTAGAATTTACACAAGCAAGATAGGAAATAGAAACAAGGAAATAAGTAGTATCTATGACAAAGATGGGGACTGCAAAATTTTTGAACTTTGGCAGTCGATAAGGAAATATGTTACCAAATTTTGTATCATTGGTTGGACATTCCGGATGAAACCTTATCTTAAATAGAAGTACTACTCTCTTTGGTTTTGGTTTAAAAAAAAGTTAATAATAGAACAATGAATTAGATATTAGTTTTGTAATAATTGCAAATTAATCAATAATTGGGTAAATCGTAAATGTTTTACTTCATAATTAATCAATGAATGTAATAAATTTTGTCTATTTGTAGGATATATGTGTTATCATTTACAACATGATTCCAAATTGGAATAGTTGGCCGCTAGATGATTATATTGGAAAATTGATTGGATTATAGATTGTTAAGTTAATAATAGAACAATGAGTTAGATATTAGTTTTGGTTAAATAACTATTTTACTTCATAATTAATTTATTAATGCAACTTTTTATACCTATTTGTAGGATTTATGTGTTATCATTTACCACACAATTCCAAATTGGAAGAGTTCATAACTAGACGATTATAATTGAAAATATATTGGATTGTGTATTGTTAAGTTGATAATAGAACAATGAATTAGATATTAGTTTTGTAATAATAATCAGGTAAATCGCTAGGTACAATTAGGTAAAGGAAAGATATATGCTTGCTTCCACTCAAGGGAATCTACGATCTGATAATCTATGTCTTTAGATGGAGATTAGCATTATGATCTAATATCCCTCTAATTTGAAATCTATGCATTGGGAAATGCAATATGATCTAATAGTATTTTTAATATGCATGAAATTACATTTTGTATCATATAATCTTTCTTGCTTTGATTCCAGGAATGTTATTTTTTAGTATTGTTAAGATGATTACTTACACTGAGTGACATTGTGATCTATTGATATATGTATTTAGATGGATATTTGCATTATGATCTAATATCTCTCTAATTTGAAATATGTGCCTTGAGAAATTAAATTTGATTTAATCGTATTGTTAAGACGCATTGATCTTAGTGATATTACATTTTGGATGATATTAATTTAAGTTAAATAGTTAAAGTCGTAATCTATTTCAGTTACCATATTTAGCTAAATACATAGAATCACTACAATTAAATAGTTGAAGCCCTAATTTGATTCAAAGTTAGTCAAGCAGATAGAATCACCACAA
Source organism: Larix kaempferi (assembly GCA_027924585.1). Lineage (NCBI taxonomy): Eukaryota > Viridiplantae > Streptophyta > Pinopsida > Pinales > Pinaceae > Larix > Larix kaempferi. The sequence continues at coordinate 5,058,179 of BSBM01000802.1, read as the reverse complement.
TTAAATATTCAAAACCCTAATCTAATTCAGTTACCGTAGTTACTTGAGTAGAAAGAATCGCCACAGTTAAATAGTTGGAACCTTAATATGATTCGATTATTGTTTTGACTATATATCGGCATCTAATATTATAACATGGTAATTCAATACTCAAAGTTTGTACATGAAATATTTTACTTGAATTAATTTTTCATGGGTATCTTCACCCTATACAAATTCAAAAAGAATCTAAAGAATGACCAACAAGTGTAGATAGAATCACCACATTTAAATAGTTGAATCCCTATTATAATTAACATAAATGAGACGAGGAATTCAGAATCTAAGAGCTCAACATATTGTCAATTCATTGTTGGTTGGATAAAAAATCCCCACGATTCATCCATTCATTCTAGCCAATGCTTTCCATCCATCCATTTTGGCCATTTTGTATGAAGCATTCATTTTTGGGTATTTTGCATGATATCATTCAATTAAATAGTCAAAACCTTGATCTGCTTTAGTTTCCATAGTTAGCTGAGTAGATAGAATCGCCACCATTAAATGGTTAAAAACCTAATCCGATTCAGTTACACTAAGGGAAATCTATGATCCATTGATCTATGCCACTAGATGGAGATTTACGTTATGATCTAACACCCCTCTAAGTTGAAATATGTGCATTGGGAAATGCAATATGATCTTATATTATTGTTAAGATGCATTGATTTCTGTGATATCATTCAGTTAAATAGTTGAAACCCAATATGATTCAGTTAACACATTTAGTTCAGTAGATAGAATAACCATAGTTAGTTGAGTAGATTGGCACCTATGATCTATTCATAAGTCATTGTTGGAGCCAAAAACCCCATGGTTTATCCATATATTCTTTCCATTTTATATGATATCTTTTAGTTAAATAATCAAAACCCTAGTGTGATTCAATTAACATAGTTAGCTGAGTAGATAGAATCACCACAATTAAATAGTCAAACCCTATTTTGACTATATATTGGCATATAATATTTTAATATGGGAATTTAGTAATCAAAGTTTGTTGCATTGCTTTGGTTTCATGAATTTTCTCTCTTAATATTGCTAATATGCATTGCTTATAGTGAGGGACATCTATTGTCTATTGCTCTACGTATTTAGATGGAGATTTGAATTATGATCTAATATCCATCTAATTTGAAATTTATGCATTGGGAAATGCAATGTGATCTAATAGTATTGTTAAGATGCATTTATTTCAGTGATAATACAGTTTGTATGATATCATTTAGTTAAATATACATGTAATTCATCATTAAATTTCATATAATAAAATGCTATAGTGATGCGTATAAAGAAAATTTCCATTGAAAGTTTCTTGGGGTTTGAAAATCCATAAGTCACAAGGATTAACATTGGATAAGGAAACTATAAAGATTGGAAATAAAGAGAGACATGGTCTCACATTTAAAACAATATCTTGAATTAAGGGTGAATGGTGTTCAAACTCAACATCCTTTCACAAATGATAGATACGAGGAGATGACAAAGGGGGCAGGATTGACCTTAAGAAAAGCAAAAGAAAACATATTGAAATTGATCACTCTGTAATATATAACACCAATTTCATTAAATTTTGACATATTAGGAAAATTTTGCACTAAGAAAGTGTGAATTTAGACTTTGATAGTGTCAATATAAACCTTTCTAAATTGCAAAATCAGGTTCTGAAAGTGGCAATATTGGCTTTGAAAAGTGTGTTTTTATATTCGAATAGTGTGTTTTTTGACTACTTATGAACCTTAAAATTGCAGTTTTTTGTTATGAAATTATGAATTTCAATTAAAAAAGTGTGAATTTCAAATAAAAAATGCAAATTTTGATTCAAAAAGTGTGAATTTAAAAAAAAAAATGCAAATTTTGATTTGAAAAGTGTGAATTTCAAATCAAAAAATGAAAATTTTGATTTGAAAAGTGTGAATTTCAAATAAAAAAATGCAAATTTTGATTTGAAAAGTGTGAATTTAAAAAAAAAAATGCAAATTTTGATTTGAAAAGTGCAATTTTCATTTGGAAAAGTGCAATTTTCATTTGGAAATGTGCAACCTTTTAAGGTGAAAAGTTCAATGCCTATAATATTCAGTCCTAGTTTGAATAAAAAGTCTATCAGTTCTTGTGAAAAGTTCAATGTCTATACGATCACATCAAATGACATCCGCAGGAACATCAATCCCACTCTAACAACTATGCCCCATATGTTCTCGTTGTGCCTTAAATGCTACAAGGCCCTTATCGTTTATTCTAATTTTTTCTCCTATCCATCCTTGCCTTGGTGACCATGACCATATGATGCTATTTACATCAATCATCATATTTTATTCTGCACCAACAAACCATTGTTGCTTTCTATCTAAGCAATTTTTGTACAAGACCTTCAGATCCTTCGATGCTCTTGTTGGCTTCCACCATTGCACCTCTACTTTGTAAGACCCAACAATACTAGCTTCTGAATCCTGATAAATATTACCAATCACCCTACCCAACCAGATTGCACAATCTAGCTCTGGTGATTGCACAATGACCATTTGGCCCTTTACAACATCCACTCTTGGAATGAATTCATCTCTAGGCTTGTTGCATACCGGTCCAACATAGAAATCCTGCAAAGCAGGAACATTTTCCTTCAAATAGGCATACATAATTTCATGTTCATATCTTGTAGGTTCACTAATATGAATATCATGGATCGTCAATGGCCAAAATTTAGTTGATAAATGATTAACACTCTCAAAGGGACTATCCAAATATTTATATACATCCTCCCAATAATTTAACTTGGGATGCCAAAATTGTTCACCTCCCTTCTCAATCCCTCGATTCCAGAATGAAATATATGTTTCTATTCCTTTTTTTATTTCATCAATGTCTGAAGGTCTTTTAGATTTCATATTTAATAACCTAGGCTATCCCACTAGCAATTATGCGCTACCATCTGGAAATGACCACCAGAGATGAATAGGAAATGACCAAGCCTCATCCTGAAGTGATGCCCTCCATTGCATGACTGGAATGTTATCTATGAGCTCAAATTTACTAATGATCTTGGCATTTCCATCCAAAAGGTGGGGTTTCACAAAACTCTTAAAATCGTAAAGTTCATCAATTAGATAATGGACATATAAATTTTGATCTTCACCTGTCCTAAACGTATCCATAATTTCCAAGAGTGAAAATATATCCTTGCGCATTAGCTTTACTGATAACATTCCATCAGTTCCATCTATGTCTTCATGGGTGTGTCCGACTAGGAGTCCAACTTCAACTATCTCGAACACTCTCCTTGATGTTAAAAGAGATAAAAATGCAAATACAAAGCGGTTTTTGTTATCGCCTGAATAATTATCCATTTTCAACAACAATATGGGTGGTAGTTTTCTATTTGGCATGCATTGATTAGTACCATCAACACACAATATATCATCTTGCATTACGTTTTGTCTATATATCAAACCGTAGCTAGGGTTTTCACCCTAGCTTGTGCAAATGAGCACCTACTAAGGAGAATGGACTCCTTAGTAGCAGTTCAATAAAGAGTAAATGAAAGACAATACATTAAAATGGAAATTATTCTAAACATGTGCATAAAACATAAAAGACAAGAAATAGAAATGGTTTTTTTATTAAAGATTATACCTCCAATGTGAAGGTTGATGAAGTTCTTGCAATGGTCCAAGAGGGTTGCTCCAAACTCCATATTTGCTCCTTCTCTTTCTCCAAAGGGTTGGAAATGGGCCAAAAGGGGCACTCAAGGGTGAAAGTAGCTCAAGGGCGAGCTAGGGTTTCAAGAGTGATTTTGGCAGAGTAAGGGTGTATTTGACTGTGGATATGAAATGAGGGGTCTCCATCACCTATTTATAGATTTTTAGTGGTGGAGTGCTGGCCCATGGTTTTGGGAATCATATGGTTTAGGTAAGCTGTATAGGGTTTTTTCCTCCTTTTTCCTCTTTTTCCTCTTTTTCCTCTTTTTTTTATATTTTTTATTCCCTTTTTAGAGGGTTTTTTCTATTTTGGAGGAATTTTGGATAATTTTTTGGGGAAAAGGGGTTTTTAGCCTTTTGGAGGCTTTTTTGATGGTTTTGTGGCCTTTTGGAGGCTTTTTAATGGGATTTTAAGGTTTTGAAGGTAAATATGGTAGGAAATATGGACAAATGAGTCATGTAATGGGGTAGATGAGGTAGTGAGCACTTTTTGGGTGGTAACATATTGCCCCCTGATGTGTGAGGGAAGGAGCTCATCGTATGGCCGATAGACATCATAAGTCTTGTATGGTTTTCCTGGGGTCTGGAGAAGAGAAGAAACAAACTGGAGCCCGGAACAACGGTCCCGAACAAACTGCAAAAACTAAAAGTACATGACCTCAATAATGGATGAGGAATAATCTGATCATATGGACGAGGCGGGCATTCCCATGCTCGTATCAAGATATAGATCAAATAATAACAATGGGGTCCAAAATATGGGGACCTGAAATATACATGGCCTCAAATAATGAATGAGGAAGAATCTCAATATATGGATGAGGTAGGCATACCCATGCTCGTATCAAGATACATAAAAATAACTGTGAGGCCCAAAAAGGCGGACCTGCAGGATACATAGAGAACCACTGTGTACATCATACGGGTCCAGAGGGGACACAAATCTGGGACATACTACTGGGCTAACCATGTCTGAGCTGAAGAAATGATACACTAGAATAACAACAGTGCTACTGAGTGTGGTACCAAAGGAACTGATGAGGTACTGGATCAGAGTGACAAGGGGTCATACTCTCAATGGTACACTGAACTGGAACTGAACTGGGTACTCAAGGAAGCATATAACTGGATGGCTTTCGAATACAATCGCCAACGCAACCCGGACATCCATGGGAACATATAACTGGGCATTCCGAAGTGACTCACCAATGTGCTAGAGTCGGGGGAAATCTGGAGTCTTCGCCCAATAATTGAAGGGATATATACCCTACGCAATTCTCAACAATGCGATCAAGGTGTTGAAGTCGAGCATGTGAGAAACAACCACTCGGAGAGGCAATGATGACTCCTCGCAAAATGGTCCATAGGCACTCACCACACATGGTGATGGGTCCAAGGCACAGGGACCTCTGGGTCTATCCTCTGGAATAGAGGGGCTGTCGTCGACAGAGGGAGACCTGTAACTAGCTGTGAGGCACCTGCAACAATTACTTAATGAAAATATGCAAAATAACAGAAATGACAGAACTCAGAATCACTTTTATATTGATCACGGGCCACTTCGAGGGGGCAACCTCCTATGAGCAAGCTCAATACAAATAACTTCACGGTGCCTTCATAGGTCTCAACACACACTTATATAATAATTCTATGCGCCAATACTATGGGTCGAAACCATGGGCCGTTACAAACTATGGATCAACAATACTACGGGTGACTAACAAAGCATATGCGCCAACAACAATAACACAAACTATTGATCAACAAATACTACGGGACGACTTACAAAGCATATGCGTCCAACAACAACATACTAACAAAGTAAAGACATGGGTTCCTAACATCCCCTCCCCCTTAAAAAAAGCTTTGTCCTCAAAGCTTTAGATGTGGAAATTGTTGTTGAATCTGAAGGAGTGGTTCCCATGTAGCATCCTCTGGTTGCATGCCGTGCCACTGAATTAAGACCTCTGTGATAGAGCGAGAGCGAAGCTGACGCGTGCGTCGATTGAGGATGGCCTCTGGCTCCAAAAGGATGGATCCTTCATTATCCAGTTCGGGTAAAATCGTTTGGCCGCTAATGTTGGTGCCAAGAAATTTCTTCAGACAAGAGACATGAAAGACTGGATGAATGCGAGAAGAAGGAGGAAGTTCCAATTTATAAGCAACGGACCCAATCTTCTGAAGAATCCGATATGGCCCATAGAAATTTGGAGCGAGCTTATGACGCCCTTTGAGTTTCAAGGAGGATTGTTTGTATGGCTGGAGACGAAGAAAAACCATATCACCGACTTGAAAAGTGCGCTCCGAACGGTGCTGATCCGCTTGTTGCTTCATGCGATTTCTTGCCATGTGAAGATTGTCCCGCAAAATGCTAAGAATCTGATCGCGGTTGCGAAGGACCATGTCAACTTCCTAAATTGGTGAACTGGTGGGGGTGTATGGAAGAAGAGCTGGAGGTTCCTGACCATAGACTGCTTCATTTGGGGTCATTTTAGAGGCAGTGTGGTAAGAGGTATTGTACCACCATTCAGCGAGAGGGAGCCACTTTGCCCACTGATGTTATTGTTCCGAGGTGAAGCAACGAAGATAAGTTTCCAAGCATTTATTAACAATTTCAGTCTGACCATCTGTTTGTTGGTGATACCCAGAACTCATCTTCAGTTTGGTGCCAGTGTGGCGAAATAGTTCTGTCCAAAAATGACTGGTGAAAGTCGCATCACGATCCGAGACAATGGAAGAAGGGATGCCATGAAGACGAAACATCTGGTCCATAAAAATTTGAGCAACTGAGGAGGCTATATAGGGATGGCTGAGAGCACAAAAATGACTATATTTGGAGAGGCGATCAACCACAATGAGAATCACTGTCTTCCTGCGAGATTTAGGGAGCCCTTCAATGAAATCCATAGAAATATCTGTCCAAATCCGTGTAGGTATGGGCAAGGGTTCAAGCAATCCTGGAACGAGTATTGTTTCACCCTTATTGCGCTGGCAGGTATCACATTCGGCCATCATCTGTTGATTTGTCCTTTTCATGCCCTGCCAAAAGAAGTTACGCTGTGCTCGTTCATATGTTTTGAGGAACCCAGAGTGCCCGGCCGATGGAGAAGCATGGAGTTCATAGAAGACAGCCTGTTGAAGATCTGTGCTCTGGGGAATCACCAGACGACCCTTGTATTGCAGAGAAGCACCATCCCAAGAGTAATGTGGTACAGCAGAAGGGTTGTTGGTCAAGCATTGGATGATCTGAGATAAGGAAGAGTCATTGACATAACCCTGTTGAACAGATTGCAACCAATTTGGAACAGGCATAGAAATAGCTGAAAGAGAACCTTGGGCATCAAATGTACGAGAAGGAGCATCTGCCACAATATTGTCTTTACCCTTCTTGTAAGTGATCTCATAGTCATAACCCATGAGTTTGCTAACCCATTTTTGTTGTGCCGGGGAGGATACATGTTGGTCCAAGAAATATTTCAGACTCTGGTGATCAGTCTTGATGCAGAAATGATTCCCTAATAGGTATGGACGCCACCTCTGTACTGCATGCAAAATAGCCATCATTTCCTTCTCATAGGTAGAGGCAGCTAAATTCTTACCTGAAAGGGCTTTGCTGGTGAACGTAATGGGGTGTTCATCTTGAAGGAGAACAGCACCAAGTCCATTGCCGCAAGCATCACTTTCAATAGTGAAGGGCTTGGAAAAATCGGGCATAGCTAGCACAGGTGTAGTACACATAGCTTTTTTTAGTTGGTCAAATGCACACTGAGCAGCAGGTGTCCATGTAAAAGCATCCTTTTTCAATAAATCAGTTAATGGAGCTACAATCTTCCCATAATCCTTGACAAACTTGCGGTAGTAGCCAGTCAACCCCAAAAAACCACGAAGGATCTTGAGCATCTGAGGACGTGGCCAATTGTTCATGGCATCGATTTTGGCAGGATCCACGCGAACCCCTTGTGCTGAGATAATGTGCCCGAGCTACTCAACTTCCTTTTGTCCAAAAACACATTTAGACTGCTTGGCATGGAGATGATGGTTAGAGAAAAGTTGCATGACAAGATCCAAACGCTGGAGATGTTCATCCCATGTTTTACTGTAGATGAGGATATCATCAAAGAATACCAGAATGAATTTCCGCAAGTAGGGTCGAAATATTTTATTCATTATGGCCTGGAATGTGGAAGGAGCATTAGTGAGGCCAAAGGGCATGACCAAAAACTCATAATGGCCATCATGTGTGCGGAAAGCTGTTTTTGGATATCATCCTCATGAACCCGAATTTGATGATACCCAGAACGAAGATCCAACTTGGAGAAAAAGTGAGCCCCATGAAGCTCATCAAGAAGCTCATCAACAACAGGAATTGGAAACTTATCCTTGATGGTGAGGTGATTAAGTGCTCGGAAGTCAATGCAAAGGCGCCATGACCCATCTTTTTTGTGGACAAGAATAACTGGAGAAGAAAAGGAACTAGTGCTTGGGCGAATAATACCTTGGTTCAATAAGTCCCGAACGAGCATTTCAATGTCCGTTCTTTGGTGGAATGGGTAGCGATAGGGCCTGATGTTGGGAGGAACGCTGCCAGGAAGGAGCTGAATACGATGGTCTTCTGGCCTGGAAGGTGGTAATCCAACTGGTTCAGCAAAGACACCAGTATATCGATCCAGAATTTGTTGTAGATCCAAAGGAGTAGTGGAGACCGTTGATGGTTGCATCTGGATGGAATGGATCTGAGCAATGACACCATGTGAATTCTTCTTGAGGAGTTTTTCCATGCGATGTGAACTGATGATGCTGAGAGAACCTGGTTGTAATCCTGTCAATGTGTGTTTCTGTCCATTGAGGGAAAACTGCATCCAAAGTTCGGCAAAATCCCATAAGATAGGGCCGAGTGTGCGTAGCCATTGAGCGCCCAAAACCACATCACATCTGCCTAAGGGCAAGGCAAACATGTCAAAGCGCAAGGTATAATCTCCCATAGAGATACGCACATTTCGACACTTCCCTTTGCAAGGTAAGGTGCCCCCATTGGCAACCATGACTTCAAATTTGGAGCAAGGGTGGATAAAACAATCAGCTTGTTTGGCGATCCGAGGGTCAATGAAATTATGAGTGCTACCAGAATCAATGAGGATTGTAAGAGGAAGCTTCTTGAAGTAACCCCTGACCCTCATTGTTTGGGGGGTGGTGATTCTAGCTAAAGCATGGAGAGATATCTCTGGCTGGTCATCCTGAGACGGAGGGTCAACAGGCGGTTCCTGAATGTCGACCGGAGCATCCAGTGTTTCTGGATCTTCGTCACCCATTTTAGAGGCAGGCGGAGACTCCACATCCAGGAGATAGAGCTTTTGTTGAACACATCTATGTCCCCGAGTGAATTTCTCATCACAATTATAACAAAGCCCCTTTTCTCTGTGTGCTTGCATCTCTGTTTCAGACAAACGCTTGATAGGAGTCGGTCGAGGAGCCTGCGGTATAGGTGGTCGCTGAGAACCCATATTTCGGAAGGGAACAAAAGTGGGCTTGGAGCGTTGTTGGGCTGCAATCTTGTCTTCTGCCAACTTAGCCAACCCGAGTGCTTCCATCATTGTGTTGGGATAGAACATTTTGACCTCAGAGCGGATGGCATCCTTTAGACCACGGATAAAACAACTCCGGTAAAATTCATCAGATAATCCTTCGGTGTGGTTGGCTAGATTCTCAAATTCGGTTTGATACTCTCTCACAGTGCCAGTTTGGTGAAGTTTAGTGAGGGCTCCTGTGAAGTCATCAAAAGCACTAGGACCAAATCGTTACAAAAGGAGCTGGCAAAAGTCTGGCCAGTTGGGCTCTGGGTGAGCCTTGATGTACCAACGGTACCATTGAAGAGCTTCCTGTTCCAAATGAAAGGATGCCAACGAAAATTTGTTGACAGCAAAAGTATTATGTAGACTGAAATATTGTTCTGCATGATAGATCCATCCAGTTGGATCGGTACCATTGAAGCGAGGAAAATCAAGGTTCGGACCACGGAAATTGCTGGAAGAAGAGAACCCATTGTCTGCTGAAGACTCGGACTGTCGTTTGTTGTTCATAGCTGAATGTTCAAGATGGAGACCAAGGAATTTTTCATCCAGATCCTGGAGTTTGGCTTGGATGGCTGCAAGTGCTTCCTCCATGGTTTTTGCTCCTGCACGGGTGACAACCATAACCAGGAACTTTTTTTTTTTTTTTTTTTTTTTACTGGGTAGGAAAACAAAAACAGGAACTACTTCAGTAAAGGAAAATTTGGATTTGGGAAAAAATCAGAAGGGTAATTGGGGTTTGACTAGTTTTTTGGACACTGTTGGATAGACAGGGAGGCAAAAATGAGGATTTCAGAAGCGGGGTGAAACAATGGGAAAATTTGGCAGAGGGGAACAAAGAAGTAGAATTCATAAAGGAATTCTGTGGTAAAAATTGAAGGTGATTGGGTGAAATCTGAGGAAGTTATGGCAAACCCTAAAAATAGACAAATGTGGGATTTCGGGCTGTAGGAAGGGGAATTGAGGATAGGGTCTTCAGGGATGAAATATGCAGAAGGGAATGACAGGGGTTCCCTGAAAATTTCAAGGGATACAGAGGTAAAACAAGGGAGATATGGAGAAAAAACTGATTTTGTTTTTCTTTTTCAGACCGGAGCGGCTACGGCTCGGATTTTTTTTTTTTTTTTTTTTTTTTTTTTACAGATTGGAGCGGCTACGGCTCGGAAGGAATCTGGAACAACGCCGAATGGCTAGATCTGGAACGACTTGCAAAATGGATTTGAAACGGCGCAGTAGTGATCGACAATAGTTCAGCTGAAAGTAGATATGGACCCCAGGTATGTGCGGCTTCCTAACAGTTCAGGGTTTTCACTCGGCCACCAATGTTGTCTAACGGCTTGCGTATTGGGGCAGTACCCCTCACTCCACGGCTCAGGTAAAACTGATAACCGCTTTGCCACAAACGATAGCTCTTGGTTTACCTCACGGGTGGGAACTAGTCAATCAGGTAGGGGTCGTTGCCCTTTTCGCTGGCAGGTCCTCTCAATGGGCGAGCTACTTTGGGGTTCCTATGGTACTCCTCACAATGAGTTTTAGGGCTTATGCCCAAGTACTTCCCACAGTTAAGCGGATAGGGATTATTCCCAAATCCGAACCTGCAACAGATGCGAAAAAATTTTGGCAGAAATTTCACCCAGCGAGCCCAAGAAAGTGCTCTGATACCAGATGTGAGGCACCTGCAACAATTACTTAATGAAAATATGCAAAATAACAGAAATGACAGAACTCATAATCACTTTTATATTGATCACGGGCCACTTCGAGGGGGCAACCTCCTATGAGCAAGCTCAATACAAATAACTTCACGGTGCCTTCATAGGTCTCAACACACACTTATATACTAATTCTAGGCGCCAATACTATGGGTCGAAACCATGGGCCGTTACAAACTATGGATCAACAATACTACGGGCGACTTACAAAGCATATGCGCAACAACAATAACACAAACTATTGATCAACAAATACTACGGGACGACTTACAAAGCATATGCGTCCAACAACAACATACTAACAAAGTAAAGACATGGGTTCCTAACACTAGCAAGGCAATGATGTGTCCTTGATAGGAGCGCAAGGTGGAAAACCGAAGTGTGAGAGTACTGAGGGTAGGACTGTCAAACTGTGGGGGATAACTGGGCAAGTAGAGTGGATGGACTCAAAATTGCTTTGTTCAGAGCATGATGGCGGGGACGATCGGGCAGCAAATGAAACTAACGGGTGGGTAAGGGATCATAGATGTACTTGATCAAGGATAGTGACTAGGATGAGTGATACTCAAGCTAGTGTAAAATGGCAGGAGACTACAGAATACTCTGAACAAAGGCGGCCTGATTGGGGGTGCTGCCGAGATGATCGATCATAGTGCCAGGAGGCACGGGGGGACTTCGTCATGGTTTAAGGAACTAGAAGAAGTGTGTGTAAAATGATACTGTCGTGTGGATTTATACGAGCCTAGGACAGTTCATGCTCATGATTGCTTTCAATTTTAAGGAGTCTAAAAGCGATAAGAAGACTCTGAAATAATGGAATGGTACTATCGTGTGGATTTGTACGAGCCCAGGACAGTTCATGCTCGTGGTTGCTTTCAATTTTAGAGAGTCTGAAAGCGATAAGAAGACTCCAGGGGGTTGCTTTTTCGTGTGTTAGTCTCCAAGGACCAAAGAAGCATAAAAGGATGCAATGAAGAACTCTTCTAGCCGGTGTGACTAGAGTATTCCTTTTTCGTAATTAGTCTACCAGGTCCGGAAAAGGGTTAAACTTATACCAGATAGATGCCCTTTCAGGTACTTTAACGAGCATGAAAGGAAGTAAGATTGCTCGGCCCGAAAAAGGGATAAAATTATACCGAACAAAGGAATGGTCAGGCAAGGAGGAAGTGCTCAATCAAGGAACATTGATGATGACCAAGAATGAGGGTAGGGGGAACACTGGTGGGCCTCCTTGCGAGATAATGAATGGTGGAAAAATAACAAAATAATTGCAGTATGACAGGAGTGAATGGCTCATGTAAAAATGTGGAACAATCCGATGGCGGCCGATGTTGCGCGTGAACCAAGGCAGTAAGGTGTTAGGACACAATGTTAGAAATTGTACCAGGTGAGAGCGAGAAATGATCTCAAGCATCATCACGAGCTCAAAAAAATGAATTCGGCGATATAAAAAGTGTCAAAAATGGATAACAGCCGATGTGGCACGCAAATCGAGGTGACAGGGGGCGTTTTAGAAAAAACCCAAAAAATCCGGGGGTGAGAGCGAGAAATGATCTCAAGCATCATCACGGGCTCGAAAAAATGAATCCGATGATATAAAATATACCAAAAACTGAGAGCAACCGAAGTGACATGCAAACCAAGGCGACAAGTGGTGTCTAAAAAATGCTCAAAAAATGATGTGAAAAAAATAAGAAAACAAGTGGACCATCATGACGGTCTCGTCGTGCTGATTCCAGTGGTGGAAACGGTTCGAAAAATGGACTCCGTATGGGTTCAGAATGGCCAAAACAAGAAAAAGTCAACGGACTATAAATAGTGAGTGGGTCCAACATGACAAGTGTCATTTGTACTTTGTTGACTTTGACTAGTGATCAGAGTGGACCAGAGCTGAGGTGGCATTTATGGACAATCCGATCGGCCATTTTCAGATCCGGGAGTTACAGGTATTTCGTCAAACTCATACCTGCATTTTCTTTGGGTTCGGGGGGGGAGTAGTGGGTCCCAGGGGATGTTTTGTACGGTCCACATGGGGTGGAACTGCAGTCGGGGACCACGGGTTCCAGGGTGGATCACGCGGCTGGGGACCATGAGGCTTAGGTCAGAAAATGCGGTCTGGTACCAGCGCGTTCCAAGGCTAAAAACGCAGTTTGGTACCACGATTTCGGCTCCTACAGGCGCAGTTTTGGACCGCGACTGTAGCCCTGATAGCCACGGTAAAAAATTGCAACAAGGGGCCCTAAAGCTGCGATTGGGATCGAGCTGTTAGGGTTCCCCGGGGGGGGTAGGGTTACTTCTTTGACATGAGTCTGATGAGTTTTCCTTGTGTGTTTGGAAGGATGCCGCTGGTGCTTTGGAGAGAGCGGGAGGTCCCGGATGAGATAGTGGTTGTCATCCGGGAGGATCGGCATGTGCGATCAACGTTGGGATTGTGCGGACTGCTGAAGTTCTCAAAGGTACCTATGATGCATTCAATAGTGCTGCTGCTGAACCGGCTAGTGAGTTTCTGGGAGCCAGACATTTAGGCATTCAGGGTGCAGGGTGAGAGGGTGGACCTCACCCTGGCAGATGTATACTTCCTAACGGGGTTTCCCTGTCTGGGTAGGGTGGCGAATACATAGCCATGAGTATCCTCGGATGTAGATATGGAGGATATGCTGGAGCGGTACTGTGTTCCAGAGGCTAGGGTACAGAGGAATGCACTCTGGGTGGTGGACCTGCAGGAGCCAACAGTACAAGCTATTGCAGCGTGCGTGGTTCGAGTGTTGGGGTCCCAGTCACTGGAGAAGGTGTCGGGGGGCCAGATGCAGCTAGTGGAGCGCATACTGGATGGTGTCTACTATGCATGGGGCCAGATGTTCCTCACTTGTGTGCAGTGGCAGCTGACATCGGTGAAGGAATCTGGCAAGGGATTCTGTTATGGATCCTTTTTATGTGCTTTCTTCATGGAGCGGGTACCTACACTGCAGCTGCGGGTGCCGGTCAGGGCAAGAGGACTAAGGGAGCCGTGCATGGTGCGGTGGGGGGAGATGATGCACCGCCGGGGTGGTGGTGAGGTGGGTAGATACTTCACTCAGGAGATGTACCCGCAGTGGCTACAGATGTTGCTGACACTGGATGACTTTCCATACAGAGATATGGACTACACCAGGGATCCAGAGGCACCACGGGCGCCAGGATAGGCATGAGGACCAGATGGTCCTTATTGATTTGCTTGTATGTTATGGATGTCAAGTCTTGTGTATGATATGTTTTTTGATATACTATTACTGACTGATGTGTGATCTACAGATGTTGGCCCGAGACCACCACCAAGACATGTAGCTCACAGGGGTCATGTTGCTGTACCAGCCCTGCCAGGCCGAGGGGAGGTGCGTCGACGGGACGTTGAGGGTACTCTAGAGTCCGTACTGATGCTTCTAGACCGGTTGCTGGTTGGAGTGACTGATGATGGGTGGCGTGACGTGGATCCAGAGATGATTCAGGATTGCATCAGGGCGCCATGGGAGTTTCAGTCGATCGCGATCTGGGTGGCTATCTTGGCGGATAGGGGTCGGGCACAAGAGCCCGCAGGGGATGAGGAGCTGCCAGAGGAGGAGAGAGGTGAGGACTCGGAGGTAGCTGATGCAGGCAGTGATGCAGGGTATGACTCTCATTAGGGAGTGTAGGGGACTTCCCCCGATTTTGTAGCTATGGCATGTATTCTATGAGGCATAGGGATGTATAGATATTTTTTGTATAGCTGAGTACGGGGGTACTCAGGACATGTATAACAGATGGACATGTATTTTTTGATATATATATATGCACATGGATGCACCTTTTTGCGATGATGATTTAGTGTACGCACGTGGATACGCTTATGGTTTGTTATATGGTTGTACTGCACATGGATGCAAGTAGTGTAGGATCTTGGGCACATGGATGCCCCTTGTGTATTTTATGTGATGTATTGCACATGGATGCAACATTATGTATGTAGGATTAGGCACGTGGATGCCCCTATATATGAATGTGTTTTTATTTTTTATTGCACATGGATGCAAATGTTTATGTGATGATAGGCACGTGGATGCCCCTTGCAATCTTTTTGGGTTTTTATATATTTTTGATGATATGTTATGGGATGATGATGTATGATGGAGGTTTTACATGGTGTGATTGATGTGCCAATCTAGGATTTTGTTAGTCATTTGATCTGCGACACTATTCTGAGCTCTGGGGACATGGGTGAATGTTATGGATTCAAATTGTCGGCTGAGTTGTTTTGTGCACAGGAATTTTCTAAAGAGGCAGGGATCACGCACCTGATAGCAGTGGTTGAGCTGGGAGACAAGTAGCTGGGAGTCAAGGAACACATGAAGGTGACATATGCCCATCTGGAGGGCAGCAGTCACGAGACCGGTCATAGCATCATACTCTGCCTAGTTGTTGGTAGTAGCGCCTATACACATTCCGTTAAGGTGAATCAACTCATGTGAAGGGGAATATAAGACCCATGCTGCAGAAGCCAGGTTGGGAGACCAACGGCTTGCTCCATCGGCGAAGCCAATGTAATGAGGTGGAAGATGGTCCATCTATGGTCATGCAAAAAATGATGAATGTAAGATTGTGGTAAAAAAGGTGAAAAACAAAAAAAAAGAGCAAACTGTATAATGTGGACCAATGGGGCCGCGGGTTTATTTAGGGATAAAAGCGTTTAAGATACAACCCATTACAGGGGTTGCGCAAAGGGTGACCTTCGGAGTCACTTGAAATGTATGCCCCATTGCCGAGGCAGGTCTATACGATGTAGGGGCATTGCCACATGGATTCAAACTTTCCCTTACCAGTTTTGTCGTGGGCTTGGTCATAGGCGAGGACGAGGTCCCCTTCATGGAAAGTTCGATGGTGTACATGTTTGTTGTAACCAGCTTTGGAGCGGTTCTTGGCGGCTTCAATGGTCTGGAGAGTGGCACGATGGTCTTCATCAGCTTGTTCTAGTGAGAGTTGATGTTGCTCGAGTGGGGAGGTATCTGGGAGAAGCTCGACGGCGATGTGTAAGGCAAGTATCTGACACTCGATGGGGAGGACAGACTCTACACCGTGAACTAAGTGAAACGGGGTAAAACTGGTGGTGGTTTTGGTGGATGTACAGTAAGCCCATAAGGCAGGGAACAACATGTGGTGCTAATTGGACGTATTCCGGTCAACAGTGCGTTGGAGGATGGTTTTGAGAATTTTGTTAATGGCCTCTACTTGGCCATTCCCTTGGGGGTAGTAAGCAGAGGAATATTGATGTTCGAACTTCAGGAGGGTGGATAACTCGTGCCAAATGGAATCTTCGAAGTGTGAACCATGGTTTGAGACCAATTGTTTAGGGACCCAGAATCGAGTAATAACGTGGTTGAAAAAGAAACGGGTAGCGGTGTCATCTGTACAATTGAACGTGGGCATGGCTTCGGCCCATTTGGTGAAGAATCAACGGCGACAATGATATACTTATGGTCGTTGGCAGATGGGGGTTTACATTCCATGAAGTCGATGGCCCACTTACAAAAGGGACCAACGGTGACGACTGGGTGTAACGGAGCGGGTGGTGTTCAGGCCTTGGGTGCAAAAAGTTGGCAATTGTGGCAATGTTTTACCGGTGTGATGCAGTCGATAAAGAGTGTGGGCCAGAAGTAACCGGCGTGGACAACCTTTTGGGTGGTGGCCATTCCAGAGAAATGGCCGCCGCAGGCACTGCTATGACAGTCATTGAGGACATGTTTGACTTCCTTGTGTGTAAGGCAACGACAGAGAATCGTGTCAACCCCTCGCTGGTAAAGGACATCGCCTAAGAGGAGATATCGAGAGGCCTGGTGACGGATACGACGGTGTCCATCACGACTGACGGTGGGTCTGAACTTCTGCGTGCGAAGGTATAATAAAATATCACCGTACCATGGGTCATCAGATGAGATGGTGAACAAGTGATTGTTGGGTAACTCATCGGAGATTTGTGGGGACGGCAAAAGGGAGGGGAGATCAGTGATGAGCTGGGCAAGCGCGAGGGATTTAGTGCTCTTAGGGGTTCGAAAAGTGAGGTCATATTCCTGGAGGATAATGACCCATTTGGTAACGCGACCTTGCAGAAGCCGCTCGTTTAAGAGATAGACCATGGGGTTGGAGTCGACGACAACTGTGGTATGACTGAGAAAAATGTAGTGTCGCAATTTTTGGACGGAAAAGACCACAGCAATGGCGAGTCTTTCCTCATATGGGTAATGTAGGGGTGGTCCAGACAAGGTCTGGCTGACGTAGTAAATGACATGCTCCTGGAAAGTGGTGTCTTCTTGAACCAGGACTCCGGACACGGCATGTTCAGATGCCGAGACGTAAAGGATGAAGTCCTGAGAAAAATTCGGAGGGGAGATCAAAGGGGATTGTGTGAGAGCTTTCTTAAGGGCTCCGAATGCAGCTTCTACTTGCTCATCCAAAACAAAGGGTAGGTGGGTACGAAGCAGGTGTAAGAAACCATGAACGGTGGTGGCATAATAGGGAACAAAGAGATGAAGGAAATTAGATCGCCCCTGCAGAATCTAGAGCTGCCGAAGCATGCGAGGAGAGGGAAGGTCTAAGATGGCTTGGACTTTCAGGGGATCAACAGCAATTCCTTTCTGGGAAACAATGAAACCCAACAACCGGCCTGTCGGAACGCAAAAGACACACTTTTGTGGGTTCAAGCGGATTTGATATTTGCGACAACGCAGGAAAACTTGCTGAAGGTCGTTAAGGTGGTCTGATCGTTTCCGGGAATGAGCTGTAAGGTTGTCAAGATAGACTAGCAGGATATGGACCAAGTCGTGAAAACAGTAGGTCATGGCCCGCTGGAAGGTGGCACCAGCATTTTTGAGGCCGAAAGGCATGACGCGATAGGCAAAGGTGCCCCATGGGATGATAAAGGTTGTCTTGTACTGATCCTTCTTACGGATCTGAATCTAGCTGTATCCGAAAAAACCATCCATGAAAGATAGGACTTCATGCCCCGCACATGCATCAATGAGTTGGTCAATAAATGGCGTGGGGAAGTTGTCTTTGGGACAGGCATGGTTTAAATCGCGAAAGTCAGTACATACTCTAATGGTGCCTTGTTTTTTGTTAACAGGAATGGGGTTTGAAACCCAGGTGGTATAAGCAATAGGATAAATGAATCCTGCTTTGCGAAGTTTCTCAACCTCTGCTTTAACATCGGAGAGCTTGGAAGAATGAATGGGGCATTGTTTCTGGTGAACGGGGGGGTACATCTGGCCATGTGTCAATGTGGTGCTCTATAATAGCGGGGTCAAGACCAGACATTTTGGTATAGGACCAGGCAAAGACATCACGGAACTCTTGGAAAAGTTTTTTGTACTCTCCAATCTCATACTCATTGTAGGATGCTCCTAAGGTAATGATTTCAAGAGCACCAGGTGGGTCTGAGATATCATTGTGGATGACGGGTGAGATGTTGGCCATGTTACCTTCCTCAAAGGCCTCAAGAGTGGGAATAGAATCCTTAAACCAGTCGACTTTGGTGGGAAGGAAATCTTTGGACTCAACCGCGAATTGGGTAGCTGTGGTAGAGGAGGATTCTTCAGGGAGGAAATAGGAACGATGGTGCATGTCATCCTAGGGATAATCCGGGGCAGTGAGAACCTCTAGAATCTCCTCATCATTGCGGAAACATTGAGTTGTTAAATTAGTTAACGAGGGAGTGGTAGTCGAAGAGATCATATAAATGGTGTTAATCTCTCCGAATGGGGATGAGACCAGGGGATGGATCTCTTCAATTGTGGGGGGTGCTGTCTCAGGGTCCAAATTATTCATCTTGTAGAGAGCTGCTCTGTAATCTGGGAGATCAGGACAGTTATGGGAGTAATGGCCATAAAAACCGCATATTGTACAAGGGTGGTTGGTACGCAGTGACTTATCATGAGGCTTAGGGGTTGGATCGAGTTCAACAACTGAGATGTTGGGGTCGTCGTCAAGAATTTGCATGTGTTCCTGTAATGCAGGTAATTGTGGACATTGATGAGTCAGATGGCCTAACTCATCACACAACGAGCATTTGGGGGGAGCATGAAACATGGGGGGGGGGTTTAACTACCTTAGGAGGGGGTACAATAGTGTATGGTTGTGGGCCTCTGCCCCCAGTGGGCTTGATAAGAGGAGGGGGATTCGTAGATGATGAAGGGGTAGTGACACTGGGAGGTGGTTGACTAGTAGTGACAATGGGTTGCACCGGTTGAAGGACGACATTTGGTGTCGGTGGGGGAACAGGAGGCAAAATATACCACATGAGTAATCCTAAGGTTAATTCGGGGAGGCTGAGGGTAGCCATAACCAGGGCGCTTACTACGCCCGAGGGAGGGAATAGGAAGGGGATTGTGTGGGTGGGTGTAACACCAATGTGACTAGGTAATGGTGGTTTGGGTAACAAGGGTGGTTGATTATTGGGTGTTTGTGTATTGTGGGAAAGGGTACATAGGTCAGATACTTTGGGCGCAGGTGACGGGGGAGGAATGGATTGGAATGTGGAGGTCATTGGCATATCTAAGTAAACTCCGGGTCCCACGGAGGAAACAAACGAGGTAGTTGCACCACCAACAGGTTGTTCAACCATGGGGAGAACATTCTTGGGTGCAGCAGGGGCATTTGGATCGTAATAGGTGAGTTGGTCAACCTTGACTACGCATCCCTCATGGGGGGACATCATGGTACGAAAAATGGATGAGGCAACTGCCTGCATGGCATACATGTAGCTGCGGCCAAGTAAGAGGTTATAATCAAGTTGGGCATTGATGACCTCTATGTCAATGAGCATAGTTTTACTATCCAACTAGATGGGGACATTAGCTAAGAGACCTTGGGGTTGAGCCGAACGGTCGTCGTAGGCTCGCAACGCAGTGGTGGACTGCTGGAGAGTAGGGGATCCCAACTTCTATGAAACGAATGTGGACATAACGCATGTAGAGGCACCTTCATCGATAATGCACCAATGGATGACAAGATTCTGAATGGAAACAGAAACTTGGAACGCTAAAGTGGAAGGCAGGCATGGTTCGGACTGGTCCAAATCGAAGGCCATCAGTTGTGAATCATTTGGGTGAATAGCACCAATGGCAGAGAGCAAAGTCTTTCTCTCTGAAGGATAGCTTTTTAAGAATCCTAACGCAGACATGGCTGTGGGAGATTGGGCTAAGTCATCTACAATGTTGTAATTTGACGCAGCGCGAGCATTGGGGTTATTGTTGATGCGACGAAGTGGGAAGCGATGAGCGTTAGTGTTTTTGTCGACGGGAGGGGCTTCAAGGGTGGAGCCATATTGGTTCCGATGGGTTTGGAGGTTGACATCAATAGATGACATCATCAACAAGTGGTGGGTACCTGAGTCTAACATGGGTTGATCAGGAGCGGCATAAGTGATCTGCTGCTGTGGGGGCGCGTTGCCTTGAGGGGGAGCCAACGGCTGAGTGTTCACTATGCCTTGGGTTGGTAAGGGGTTTTGTAGCACCAGAGGATGATGCTGAGGTTGTGGGGAGTTGGGTGGCGCTTGAGGAGCTGCTTGCCCTTGGCGATGGGCATCATCAGTCTAGAGTTGCTGAGCTCGCTCCAAATGTGGGCAAGCATGTGTGTAGTGGCCATAGACCCTGCAAATAGAACAAGGATGGTTTGTTCACAAATTAGGATTTTTGGCCTGCTTGGGTGGTCGATCAGGGTTCTGGTTGGCAGGTGCCACATTATTGTTGTTTGGGGGATTGGGAGGTTGACCACCTTGGTCTAGAGGGGGGTTGTTCCCACGGTTACGGACTTTGCCACGGTTTTGCTGGCCCTGTTGGCGCTGGTTGTTTTGGTTCTGCTACGGATTATGTTGGGCGTATACTTGCCCTTGGGCAGCAGGTGGGTTCTGGGGTTGTGCAGGTGCGAAAGCAAGCTGTGGTGGATAATAAGTAGGTGGAGGCTGCGCCGGTGCTGAACCCAGTGGGGGTTGTTGATATGTATGTGGAATGGGTTGGGGGTTTGCCGCAGGGGCTGCCTATGGCAGGTAATAAGCAGGTTGGGCTTGAGAGGACACAGGAGCTGGTGCAACCTGTGGGTGGTAATAGGGCTGAGGTGTGACCGGGGGGGCATAAGCAGGGGAGGCATGACCAAAGCACTGAGGTGGACAAGAGGGTCCGTGGGAATGATGGTGATGTGCCATAGGAGCATATGAATTGGTTGCTCCGGATTGAGATGTAGCCCGCGAGAGGTCGGGGCCATGGCTAGGACGTGCTATGGAAAAGGGTTGGGGATGCGAGGCAACACGGCCAATGATGCTGTCTGCGGCATGGGATGCCCCTGGCGCATCGTGTTGGGAGGAATCGCCACGAGGGGTGTCAGGTATGATGGTATATAGATAACCCAACTGGGCGTAAATGAGGTCAAATTGCTGGGCTTTGAGGATGGCCTCTTCTTCAGACTAGGGTCATTCGTATGCCACATCCTTGGCAATGACAGGAAGGATGGATTTTAGAAACCAATCTAAGAAGATACGGTCGTCTAACTTGATTTTGCAGAGGCTGTGACGTCGACGTCACTCATGAATGTGGTCAGTGATGTGGATAGTCGTGTTCTATCTGCAAGACAGTAGGATCTCAACTCTCGCGTCATAGCGGACAGGTAACTGAAAGAACTGCAGGAAAGTTGAGGCAAGGGAAGTAAAGGTGGCATGGGTCCCATGGGGCTGCTTGATGTACCACTTAGTTGCAGAGCTAATGAGGGCGCGCTGTAACAGACGGAGGCAGACAGAGTCGTCCACTATGGAGTTGGAGGAACACCATAGATGGAAAGACATAATATGGTTCTGGGGGTCCTCACCTACCTTGCCCTCAAACTTAGGGATGTTGAAGGGAAGCTTGGTGGGCATGTGAGGCCATGCAGGGTCGTGTCTGATGGGATCGTTAGTCAGTCGAGCTAGGTCAGGAAGGTTGAGGCTAGCCATGAATGGAAAACTAGTAGAAGGATGTGACATACTAGCGAGTGTGACCATGTTGGGGCCAATGCCCCCAAGTGGAGGGGCGAGGTTTGGGACGTTGCCCCCAAGTGGAGGAACGAAAGTGGTATGGGATGATCCTGCGTTGCTAAGGGTAGTGTGAGTCACTGATGGAGTGGCGATAGGTATGCCAGCTACAGGAATGGGTGCAGTGATCGGAATGGTAGATGTGGGCCCCATGGAGGGCATACAAAAAGCAGGTGTGGTAGCTAGTGTGGTGGTGGATGCTCCACCAATGGTCCCTACAAAGAAAGGGGTGGAAGTCACGCCAGCCATGGGGCTGGTTGGTGCAGTGTAAATGGGGTTCTCGGACTCTGCCTCAAAATCAGAGGTAAAATAAGGGGCGTCAAGATCGGGTGACGGAGTTCTATGCCGTTGATGAGTGGAATCAAGTGACAAGGCTTGAGATCTATGATGAGTGGTATCAAGTGATGAAGATCTATGTCTGTGATGGGTGGTGTCAAGTGAACCGTGTTGTGGGGGCTTGCCCCGGAGGCGCCGAGAATGTCTCAGGGACTCAATGGTGACAGATGGTGTCAAATATCTGGGGGTTGGGTTGAGTGAAAAAATAGCTCAAAAAACCTAATGCCACCGAGTGTGCAGAAGGAGAGCTCAAAAAATATGGCACTCAGGCCAACAACCAACTCAAAACACCTACTGTAACAGTTGTGATACAATAAGTGGAGTATCAACAGAAATGGTCAGAATACCAACAAGCAGCAGGTTTCCTAAAAAATAAAAATAGTGGACTCGCTAGACCAAAAGGAGGTAAGGGAGCATGCAAACACCTAACTAAATAGTATTCTGACTCAACTAGACATATCCTCTGCAAGGTGATGAAATCCAAGTCAAACAATATGGAAAGTAGAGCCAAGTGGCTAAAGATATCCCCCTACCGGGAGGGACACCAGGTAGTCAATCCTAGAAGAAAGGCAACTAAGATACCCTGTTCATGACACGTCCAGAAAAGGTGAATCTGCCGTTTGATTCTATCGCTGCAGTATCCCCATACAGGGATACCCTGAGAACTGCGAAAGGTAGCCTTCGGTTACTGAATGGATTGCGGTATTCCACTCAGGCCTCCGGAACCAGTCTGGCGACTTCAACCCTCCTAGGGGAGAGGCCCTCTGATAAACTGGTTGTGACCGTGCCAAAAAATACTAGGGGATTTTGGTTCCTTAATGGACAATAGCTATGTCTCAAGCGTAAGCAACTGAGGGGTGTTATTTGGATGCCTATCCCCCCGATCCTACCTAACTACAAAATTTTTTATGTGTTTCCCAAGTGGGGTTAGAACGTTGGTTGTGTTAAGTATTTTTTTAAGGCTCACTTGAATTAGGTGACAGAGTGTGTGCATGTGAGATGATGAACCCAAATAAAAAGTGCCACGGGGTGGGCGACTTGCTAAAAAATTAACAATACTGAATTTAAACTTTGAAATGCAAAATTTTCTCTTTTTCAAATAAAATGCTGAAATTTAAAAAATATTCTGTAAATGGAACAAAAATAATACTACAGAAAAGGCTGTAGGGAAGGATGGCTGCAGGTAGGACAGATGGCTATGCAAGTGCAGAAAATATTGTTGCAAAGTGCTGGGTTCAAAACAGGAAAAAAGTGCAGAAAACAGACCGCAGGTCTGTGGCAAATCTGGGCGGTCGGACCGTGGGAAACAGCTTAACAGTCACGGACAGGTTGTGGGATTTTGGCCAAAAGCTGCAGTTGGGCCGCTGGAAACAGGTCGAAAGCCGCAGGCGGGTTGCAAAAAAATGGCTGGAAGCCACAAATGGGACGTGGAAAAATGGCCTAAAGACGCCGGCGGGTTGCAGAAAAATGGCTGAAAGCCGCAGGGAGGACGCGGGAAAATGGCCTAAAGACACCGGCAGGTTGCAGAAAAATGGCTGAAAGTCGCAGGCAGGACACGGGAAAATGGCCTAAAGACGCCGGCGGGTTGCAGAAAAATGGCTGAAAGTCGCAGGCAGGATGCGGGAAAATGGTTAACAGTCACCGTCGGATCGCACCAAACAACCTAATAGCCACGGTCGGATCACAGGTAACAGACTTGAATCTGCCGGTAGCTCGCCGGAAACAGTCTGAGAGCCGCGGTCGGATCGCAAGTAAATGGCTGAAAGACGCGGTCGGAACGCAACTGCGGGGGGTAAAAGACACGGTTTATGATAGCTGAAAGGGACAGCCGAAAGGAAAAAACAGAAAAATATTTAAAAACGTTTAACACTTTAAAACTATAACCAGAAATTCAAAAGAAACGCAAGCGAAGTCACCAAAACTGTAGCTAGGGTTTTCACCATAGTTTGTGCAAATGAGCACCTACTAAGGAGAATGGACTCCTTAGTAGCAGTTCAATAAAGAGTAAATGAAAGACAATACATTAAAATGGAAATTATTCTAAACATGTGCATAAAACATAAAAGACAAGAAATAGAAATGGTTTTTTGTATTAAAGATTATACCTCCAATGTGAAGGTTGATGAAGTTCTTGCAATGGTCCAAGAGGGTTGCTCCAAACTCTAGCTTTGCTCCTTCTCTTTCTCCAAAGGGTTGGAAATGGGCCAAAAGAGGCACTCAAGGGTGAAAGTAGCTCAAGGGTGAGCTAGGGTTTCAAGAGTGATTTTGGCAGAGTAAGGGTGTATTTGACTGTGGATATGAAATGAGGGGTCTCCATCACCTATTTATAGATTTTTAGTGGTGGAGTGTTGGCCCATGGTTTTGGGAACCATATGGTTTAGGTCAGCTGTATAGGGTTTTTTCCTCCTTTTTTCTTCTTTTTCCTTTTTTTTTTTATATTTTTTATTCCCTTTTTAGAGGGTTTTTGCTATTTTGGAGTAATTTTGGATAATTTTGGGGGAAAAGGGGGTTTTTTAGCCTTTTGGAGGCTTTTTTGGCCTTTTGGAGGCTTTTTAATGGGATTTTAAGGTTTTGAAGGTAAATATGGTAGGAAATATGGACAAATGAGTCATGTAATGGGGTAGATGAGGTAGTGAGCACTTTTTGGGTGTTAACACAAACACTTTTCATATGACTCTGAATGCAATAGAGCATCATACAATTGGTGCATAGATGTTCCGCCTTTGTAGAGAAAATCACCATATTTATCAACCACTGGTTCTTCAAGGCACTTCAAGCATTTTTCCAGGGATGTCACAGTGAAATTCGATCCCATCTCTAAAAATGAGAGGTTGAAATGGCCAAAACTTTCAGTCTTGTGCCCATGAGTCAAAATTCCAGTCAATGATATGGGAAGATTCATAACATTACTAAAATATTTTTCCTTCTTACCCATCCTTGGAATGGAAGTCTTTGACTTATCCAATTTTTCGTGAACAATACTCAAAAAAGTATTTGGATTCTTTTGTGAAGCTAATATGTGAGAATAATATACTTGGAGACAACTTGTGATATATTTATTATGAGCTGCTTGATGTCCTCGCAACCTTTACACCTCAACTAGATCAGTGGTCCCCTTAAGCCTATAATGTATTGTAATGCACTCATTACACCTTGCAAAGGAGTTTGATTAAGAAATTTTAACATCTCGAAAATATTCTCTCATCACCTTGCTAAAGGAGGATTGTGATACTGGAGGCAAACTGATACTTTCGATTTCTTCATTTTTCATTTTTCGTATCAAACCATGGGACATATTAGATGGAAATAATTTCAAGGTTGTCCTTGTTCCATATTCACTGATTAATTGGGTAAGATGTGGATATTTGTATGAATTCTCTTCTACAGTTTTATTAATAGTAGCTACCAGTGCAACAGTGTTCGCCCTATATTTTTCCAAGCTACTATTACCATGCACAACTCTCACATCACCATTCAAGAACATGCTTTTATAATTGTAGAAAGTGCTCATTGTTATCCCATGGCATTTATATCATGCATTTTGACAGACGTCTATTGTGTCTAATCTCATTGTAAGCATTGTTCTTTTTTCTGTCATCTCCTTTTTCGGCCATAGGAGCATTTGATCCCATAGAATTTATAACATACTGTCTTCTTGAATTTCCATTCATACTATGAAATTTATTCACACATTCAACTATCGATTGAAGTGAAATTTTTGAGATACAAAGATTTGAGAAACAATGTTCAGTGACAATTTTTGAAAGGAATGCACCCTGATCAATTCCAAGCCTGTAAGGTACAAATATTCAATTTATTTTGGAAATTTTAGTTCTAGCTTGTCACTTTACAAAATTGTATGGTCTTGTTCCATTACCTTTAACATTTGTATATTCACAATGGGCAGTACCTGGAAGGACCATCCTTAAACGACATTCTTCAAAAATATTCGAAATGTTGACCATATCTTCGACTGTTTTCTTTTTTAGTATAACATCCAAAGGAACATCATCGAGGTCAAGAAATTTTTTTGCAGACCATCTTATAAGAGAGCCTTCAAATACACCATAATCCTTGCAATTGTAGAATAATTTATGAACTAAAATACCAAACACACCAACATCTAGCGCTTTGAATTGTACAATGTCTCCTCAAACACAGTTGACACTATTCCCTGAGCAACATAATGTGGATTTAAAAAACATTGATGTATCAAATTAACTTTCTCTCCCACAAACTTGACATTGTGATTTTCTCTTAATACTTTCAAAGTAGTTTCAGATTGATTATTGTTGAAATTGCTTTCAACAGAAAGCAATGTTTCTGTATTAAAATCTACGACTCTATTAATCAACCATACAACAAAACCTCCACTGCTCAACACTAGACAACATGCCATACAAGAAAACACCACTTCATCCACCAGAAAACCAAAGGACAAGTCACCCAAACACGTTCCCCCACCAAAATCAATCCCACTCATATTTGTTACAAAATCTATGGAAATGCAATCCGATCATTCTGAACACTTATGTAACAACTTAACTTTTCTCATAATAAAAAAATATTTATTCTCAGTTGTTATGATATGTTCTACACTTGGTGTAGTAGAAGTTGGTATATCATTCACCTCATTCTCGCCAAGAGCCGACCCAATTTGGTTAACGATCTCAGATACAGGCCATTGAATATAACCACCAACAACCTCTGACAATGTATCTTCACCTTGCGATGGATAGGGAAATTGAAGACTTGCATTTAAATTCTTGGTAACATTTACAATGATACATCCATCATGAATGTTGATATTATGCAATATTTTTCTTTTTGGAAAAGAGGTTCATTCAGCATCTTTCAATCCCTTCAAAATCAGGTCCACACATTGTTGAGAACCAAAATACACTTGATAAGTGATTTTGGAAATATAAAATAACAGGATACATTGTTCAGAACCAAAACCCATTTTAGAAGCAATTTATGAAATATAAAATAACAGGAGCCCATTAAAAATCATATTTATTTTAAACAAAGAATAATTTTTCGACTAGTATATATTATCAAATAAGTCAATTAGAAGGATTGTTCGACCCTTTATTTACGAGAGAAATGTAAAAAATTTAATCTACGAAGTCTAGGCCGAAAATTCCCAACTTTCGTAGTAAATAGTAGGGACCTAGACATCAGCTAAGTTGTACCATATAATTTTTTTTTGTCCCGAATTTTGACTTCAAACAAGAAGGATCGGTTTCCCCTTTGTTTAGTAGAGAATTGTGAACACATATATCCAACAATTCACCTATATCCAGAATGGTGAGCACAAGAAGGATCGGCCGACCCTTCTTGCATTCTATAACTACAATGAATAAAATACTAGGCACAAGAAGGGTCGACCACCCCTTCATTTATGAGGGAATATTAAAATTATTCAACCTACGAAGGATAGTCCGTCAATTAATGTATATCCAAAATGGTGAACACTGGAAGAATACTGAGCACAAGAAGGGTTTACCGATCCTTCATTTACGAGAGAAATGTAAAACTATTAAATCTACGCAGTCTAGGACGACAATTCCTGACTTCCGACTTCCGCTACAAATAGTCAGGATTCGTACATCAGATAAGTTATAACATATAAAAAATGTTTGTCCCGTCTTCCGTTTTCCGACAAGAAAGATCGGTCGCCCCTTGGTTTAGTAGATAATTATGAGCACCTATATCCAACAATTCCCTATATCCAGAATGGCGAACATAAGAAGGATCAACCAACCCTTCTTGCAGGTTAGAACTATTATGAAAAGAATACAGGGAAAAAGAAGGGTCGGCCGCCCCTTATTTATGACAAAATTGTAAAAATATTCAACCTACAAAGGCTAGTCCGTCAATTCATGTATATCCAAAATGGTGAACACTGGAAGAATACTGAGCACAAGAAGGATCGAAGGACCCTTCTCGCAGTCTAAAAATATTATGAAAAGAATACTGGGCACCTAAAGGGTCGGTCACCCCTTCATTTATGAGGGAATTGAAAAAATAATCAACCTATGAGGGCTAGGGCGTCAATTCATGTATATCCAAAATGGTGAACACTGTAAGAATACCGATCTTAAGAAGGGTCTGACAACCCTTCATTTACGAGACAAATGTAAAAATATTTAATCTACGGAGGCTAGGCTGACAATTCCTGCCTTTGGACTTCCGTTGTAAATAGCAGGAATCTAGATATAAGCTAAGTTATAATATATAAAAAAAATGTTTGTCTCGACTTCAAATTTTCCGAATGGAAGGATCGCCTGCCCCTTCGTTTAGTGGATAATTGTGAACACCTATATCCAACATGTATATATCCATAATGGTGAACATAAGAAATATCAATCGACCACTCTTGCAGCCTACAAATATTACGAAAAGAATATTGGGTAGAAAAAGCGTCTCCCGCCCATTCATTTATGAGGGAATTTTAAAAATATTCAACCTACGAATGCTAAGACATCAATTCATGTATATCCAAAATGGTGAACACGGGAAGAATATTGGGCACAACAAGGGTCAATTGACCCTTCATTTATGAGATAAGTGTAAAACTATTTAATCTACGACGGTTATGTCAACAATTCCCGACTTCCGAATTCTGTTATAAATAGTAGGGACCCAAACATCATCTAAGTTCTAACATATAAAAATGTTTGTTCTGAATTCTATTTTTCGACAAGAAGGATCGGCCACCCCTTTGTTTAGTAGATAATTGTGAATAACTATATCCAGCAATTCACCTATATCTAGAATGGTGAAAGCAAGAGGGATCGACCGACCCTTCTTGCATTCTAGAACTATTATGAATATAATATTGGGCAGAAGAAGGGTCTGGCGCCCCTTCATTTATGAGGGATTTGTAAAAATATTCAACCTATGAAGGCTAAGACGTAAATTCATGTATATATAAAATGGTGAACACCGGAAGGATACTGAGCACAAGAAGGGTCGAGCGACCCTTCATTTATGAGAGAAATGTAAAACTATTTGATCCACAAAGGCTCGTATAACAATTCCCGACTTTCGACTTCTGTTGTAAATAGTAGGGACCGGACATCAACTAAGTTATAACATATACAAATTTTTTGTCCCGAATTTCGTTTTCCGACAAGAAGGATCATAAGCCCTTTCATTTAGTAGATAATTGTGAAAACCCTTATCCAGCAATTCATCTATATCTAGAATGGAGAACACAAGAAGGATTTCCTGACCCTTCTTGCAGTCTTGAACTATTACAAAAAGAATTCTGGGAAGAAGAAGGGTCGTCCACCCCTTCATTTACGAGGGAATTGTAAAGATAGAACTTAGAGAAAGAGCGGTCACTCTTTCTCTGTGAATATTTCCACTTGCTAGCAAATTGTGCGAAGCAATGTTCATATGAAATTTGTGTTTAGAGTGCCGATATCTATTTTCTCTACTCCTAAAAATCATCCCTGGAGGAAGGAGCGGATGCTTTTTCTCCTTAGCATCTACTTCTAACACCCCGAAATAAAACAACCTGACAAAAGAGAGACCTCTCTTTCTATGACAAAATTTTGACTTGCCAGCAAACTCTTTGAAGAAAAACTTCTATAAATTTTGTTGTTAAAATTTGGATATCTAGTTTCCCAGGGTGACACGTGGAACACTCACATTGTGACACCTGGCATATTTTATTTTTAAAATTAGTCTAAAGATTGTATACGTTGGCTTGGGACTCAACAGACTCGGTGAATCAGATAAGACTCAACAAAATAAAATTAATGTTTTGGCAGCCTGTGGAGTCTACCATCACAGCCTACAGGCCTGTAGGCTTCCACAAGGGCATCCTACATGCATTTAGGTTGTGTTGGCATCCTCCACGGGCTACCAAAACATTAAAATTAATGTTTTGGCAGTGTGTGGTGGCTTCCATCACAGACTACAGGCCTATAGGATTCCAGCCTATAGGCCTGTAGGTTGTGATGGCAGCCTCCACGAGCTGCCAAAACAACAAAACTTAATAAAAATCAATGCAAAAGATTCAAAAAAAATGTAAATAAAAAATTTAAAAAATTAGAACCAAAACAAAAACAAAAAAAACGGTAAACCAGATCGACTGAACCTTCTTGCAGACTAGAACTATTATGAAAAGAATTTTGGGCAGATGAAGGGTCAGTCGTCCCTTCACTTATAAGGGAATTGTAAAAATATTCAACCTATGAAAGCTAGGCAGTTAATTCAGGTATATCCAAAATGGTGAACACTGGAAGAATACTGAGCACAAGAAGGGATGGACGACCCTTCATTTACTAGAGAAATGTAGATATTTTTAATCTAAAAAGGCTAGGCCGACAATTTTTTACTTTCGTTGTAAATGGTAGGGATCTGGGGGGTTTTATGATTAATGTCTTTCATTCTCACCTTTGCATGTTTTGATCTCAAAAAAAACTTTTAAATAATGCTTGTTTTTATGTATTTTCATGATTTACGGGAGGCCTTGTTTTTCTTGGAAATACATTGTTTCCGCAATCATTATTCCTTGCATGATCCTTCTTCCTTTGTGGGCATATCTTCCTTCTTGTTGACATCAATGCCAACACATTATTCAACACAACGTTTGCAGTAAATGGTAGGGATCCGTACGTTGGCTAAGTTATAACATATAAACAATATTTATCCTAACTTTCGACTTCCGACATGAAGGATCGACCACCCCTTCGTTTAGTAGATAATTGTGAACACCAATATCTAGCAATTCACCTATGTCCAGAATGGTGAACCCAAGAAGGATCGACCCACCCTTCTTGCAGTCTAGAACTGTTGTGAAAATAATACTGGGCAGAAGAAGGGTCGGCCACCCCTTCATTTATGAGGGAATTGTGAAAATATTCAACCTACGAAGGGGGGTTTTATGATTGATTTTTTTCATTATCACCTTTGCATGCTTTGATATCAATAAAAACTTTTAAATAGCGCTTATTTTTATGTATTTTCATGATTTGCGGGAGGCCTTGTTTTTCTTGGAAATACATCATTTCTGCCATCTCGCAATCCGCAATGCGGATTGTGGGAATCCAATTTTTTACGAGTTTGAATTTCTTGTTTCCACATTATCGCTACCTAGAATGCAGATTGTGGAAGTCAGAAAGAGTTTGATAAATAAAAATCAGATTTTTGGATCCCCCTTTCTGCATTCCGCAATGTGGATTCCAGAAAGTGGAAACCAAACTTTAAAAAATAAAATTTCATCGCCTTTTCCGAACCCGCAAATATATTGTGAATTGCGGATACCTAAATTTCTTTAAAACGTTCCCGCAATTCCGCAATCCCGCAACCCACAATACGGATTGCGAGAAGATCAAATTTTTTCCCATAATGTTTCCCTCTCCGCATCTCCGACTTCGTGTTTCGGATTGCGGAAATGATAAACTTCCCAACATTCAATTTGCATGTCCACAATCCTGCAACCCGCAATGCAGATTGCGGAAGGCTTAAGTGACAAAATTTTAAAAAGTGCATCCGCAATTCCGCAATCCGCGTTTTTCTTTGTTTAATATTGACCATTGATTCGCTTGAGATCTATGGTCCTGTTTTAAATTCGCTAATAACATTTTGTGGCTAAATATGTGGAGTAAAATTATACTTTTACCATTTTGACGCTACAATTTTACCTTATGTAAACGAATTTCACTGCAAATTTTATTTTGCTACCAGCTTTTTTGTTCTTTTCCACCAGTTTATGAGTAAGTCTCCTGTTCTATGTCAATCATCTGCTTAGTATTTTGAAATTTTAATTAAAATATTTTTCCGTTTTTATCAGAAAAAACCCATTTTTCAATCATGTCGAGGAACACTAGATCCAGAATTGTCATGGACCATGTGAAAAACAAAGACCCAAATAGTGGAATATTCTTTGAAACGAATGGGAAGGTTTCTGAAACCTATATGTTGTATTGGTCACGGATTTATGCCATCTTTGACAATGACAATTTTTTCGAAATCCAGCATGACCAGGCGGCTTTTCTAAACATCAGTAAATCCCAAATCCACGTTATAGCATCCAGACCATCCCTGATGCCCTGCACAGATGCAATAAAATGGATTATCGATCATGCCAACCCTCAGGACCATTAATTCAATGACATAAACAAAAAAAAATTAGCTTCTTTCCGACATGAGGTCTTTGCCAGGGTTTATGCACTTAGAAGTCCCCAACAACTTCTCACCAAGCAAGTCCTACATTCTTATGAAACTCGATTCAATTTCAATGAAATGATTAAATGATGGATGGAAACCCCTGCTATCTTTTCTCCCAAATACAATAAGTTGTATCCCATTACTTGGTTTAGAGATCCCTTTTCCTTGTTGGAAGCCTTGTTGTACAAATTGTATGGGTTACCCAATTGTACAGTTTTCAAAGCAGAATGGGAACCTGTGGCACATCACGTTCTCACCACCGGTGAATCCTTCAATTGGGCACAGATTCTATCAGTAGTGTTGAAGGAATCCATTCAGAATTATAAGAAGACTCCTGCCTCTGTAAAGCTAGTGTTTTTCCTTTCTCCTTATATTATGGATGTGTTCTATTCATCCTTCCCCTTTCCTTCCATGGGATGGAATTGGACCAGGGAAGGACCTCCAGTACACATTTAATGCTCAACTTTATGGGAGGAAAACTTTGTACCCCTCATATATGACATTTGTGACCATTTGTTGGGCTCCATTTATTACAAAATCTTCAAGGAGGATGCCCCCACCTTTTCTTCTCAAGCTAAGGCATTGATTGCCACTATGAGAGATTGGTATGTGGGAGAATATTTTTCCTACATCATAGTTTGGGGAAGCAACACAGTTCATCTATTACCTAGGATTGTCCCTAACAGAATGGTATTGGAAGAGATATCTTTCCAAATTTTCATTGATGGCGTGTTCCCTCAGTTTAATGGAGCTAAAAGGAAAGGCTATCCCAAGTTTCCTCTTAATCTTGGATCCCTAGTTATTCAGAACTCCACTCATGCAAATCTTCTTGGGAAGAAGATTACAACCTTAAATATTGGGGAGGCCCATAAAAGCATGCATGATCCAAAGTCTTTCTTGACCAATCACTTCAAAAAGGAACATATCAAGAGTACTTATGTGCATCAGTTTGAGCCTGATGACTCCATCTATGAAGGAGTAAATTCATTCCAGGATGTGTTGAGTAAAGTCACCTCTCAGGAGGAGAAAAATTTCATTCACCAGTACCAACAAGAGCTCAAGGTAAAAGTGCTGCAAGATAGGAAACTCAAACTCTCAGATGATGAAAGAGCTCAAAAGTAATTGATAGAGAAGGAGGCACAAAAAAACCAGGTCGATTGTGAGATAGTTATGTTTGATGCGAATAAGGGTTGTGTCGATTTCTAAGTTAAGTAAATCTGGTTGATAGTATGATGATTTGATGTGATTACAGATCTTTGGTTTCATTACGAGTAAGTGTGAAATTGATGTGTCTCCCAAAAACTATGAAAACTTGGTTCCTATAGCCCCCTTAGATATCTCGAGTGAGACTTCACTCGCTTTGCGGTTGTTGCTGGAAAAGGTAAAAAATTTCAGGGTTGATGTCTATGGGAGTTGGTGTAGATGTTTGTTGACAGCACTATGAAGTGAAACCCTGTTGATAGAACTATGTCAACAGACAACAGTGCGAAGTGAACCCCTGTCAACAGAACTGTTTCAATAGACAGCATTGCGAAGTGAACCCCTGTCGACAGAACTGTATCAACAATCGACCGCCCCTTCATTTATGAGGGAAATATAAAAAATTTCAACCTACGAGCTATAGGTCGTCAATTCATGTATATCCAAAATGGTGAACACTGGAAGAATATTGAGCACAAGAAGGGACGGTCGACCCTTCATTTAAGAGATAAATGTAGAGATATTTAATCTACAAAGGCTAGGCCGACAATTTCCAACTTCCATTGTAAATAGTAGGGATCCTGGCATAAGCTAAGTTTTAACATATAAAAAATGTTTGTCCCCCGTTTCCCGACAAGAAGGATCGGTTGCACCTTCGTTTAGTGGATAATTGTGAACACATTTATCCAGCAATTCCCAATATCCATAATGGACAATGCAAGAAGGATCGACCGACCCTTCTTTCAGTCGAGAACTATTATGAAAAGAATATGGGCAAGAACAAGGGTCGGCCACCCCTTCATTTATGAGGGAATTGTAAAATTATTCAAACTACGAAGGCTAGACCGTCAATTCATTTATATCCAAAATGGTGAACATTGGAAGAATACTGAGCATAACAAGGGTCAGCCGACCCTTCATTTATGAGAGAAGTGTAAAAATATTTAATCTGCAAAGGCTAGGATGAGAATTACAGACTTCCAACTTTCGCTATAAATAGTAGGGATCCGCACAACAGCTAAGTTATAACATTTAAAAAAAGATCATCCGCCCCTTCATTTAGTACATAATTGTGAACACCTATATCCAACAATTCACTTATATCCAAAATGGAGAACATAAGAAGGATCAACCGATCCTCCGTGTATTCTAGAACTATTATAATAGAGTACTGGGCAGAAGAAGGGTCGGTCACCCCTTTATGAGGGAATTGTAAAAATAGAACAACTTGGAGAAAGAGCGACCGCTCTTTCTTTGAGAATATTTCCACTTGCAAGAAAATTGTGCGAAGCAATGTTCCTATCAAATTTGTGTTTATAGTGTCGATATCTACTTTCACCACTCCTAAGAAACATCCCTAGAGGAAGGAGCAGACGCACCTTCTCCTCGGCATCTACTTCCAACACCGTAAAATAGAAAACCCTGAGGAAAGAGCGACCTCTCTTTCTCTGACAAAATTGCAACTTGCCAGCAAACTCTTTCAAGCAAACTTTCTATAAATTTTGTTGTTAAAATGTTGATATCTAGTTTCTAGGGTGACACGCGGAACGCTCAGATTGTGACACGTGGCATATTTTATTTTTACAATTAGTTTAGTGATTGTTTAAACAAATATTAAGGATATTAAAGATACCATTTCAATATAAACCTATGGATTTAAGTTATAGTAAATCCAATGCAAGAGCATAAACATCGAGGGAAAAACCAAGAAATACATGACCTTCAATAATATTCTTCTTATAATAATTCTATTGATAATGGTTTATTAAAAATTATTGTTTTCAAACTTAAAAATTAAGGCATATTTAGATAACCATGTATATTATGCAAAGTAAATAAAGGTAATTTACAAACATTACTTGGAAAATCAACACAAGTCCATTTTCAAATCTATACAAAATAGCTAATATGCACTTCGAAGAAAAATATGGTTCCTCACTCA
Organism: Larix kaempferi; assembly: GCA_027924585.1. Lineage (NCBI taxonomy): Eukaryota > Viridiplantae > Streptophyta > Pinopsida > Pinales > Pinaceae > Larix > Larix kaempferi. The sequence continues at coordinate 5,022,438 of BSBM01000802.1, read as the reverse complement.
ATTTGAAAAATGAAATAAAATAATTATTAAATCGTGTAAAACGAAATCCATGTGGGAATTCATGCTTTGTTAGAAGTAGTTTAACCAAAAGCATTTGGAAAGAACAATATTTGGAAAAGACAGCCGATTATTTTGGATTGAAAAAAACATATATATAGATTGGTAGGTGAATATTAAATATGAAACATACAATTTACTACTGAAACATGTAAATTTTGGTGAATAATATGATAAAAAAAATATTTAATGTAAATATATGTGATATTAGAGAGTAAAAATGACCAAATAGCAAATTTATCTTTTGGAGAAAAACCCAAAAAATAAACAGTTTAAATTCTTCCAAAATACCCAGTTTAAATTCTTCAAAACGTAAAGATAAAATTCTTTCAAATACAGAGTTAAATTCTTCAAAACGTAAAGTTTAAATTCTTTCAATTATAGAGTTAAATTCTTCAAAATGGAAAGTTTAAAACCTGTCCAAATACAAAGTACCAAAATACCTACTGATACAAACTGAATAGAAGGGCCTTGGAAAATAAGGCAAAATCCTCCCCTAAACTAACAGAAAAGGAAAATCTAAAAAAAGAAAAGTAAACCTAAAATATTAAAGTTATCATGAAAAAAACAAGAGACCGTGTTGGGTGGGCCGCGTCGTTCCCTTAGTCAATTTCCATTTATTTTGTCCCTGATGATCTTGCTACTGAAGGATTTCTAGCATCTTGAGGGGACTATATAGAACCTACCGAAGTTGTCAGGCTCATATAGGCATCACCTTGAACTCTAGTGGCTTCGCCACATTGAACTCGGTTGGCTTCGTTGAGTTCGAGAAGGATACTTCGCATATGTTCGATTAGTTCATTGTTGTTAGTTTCCAACTTGCAATCGATGGAATCCTTGATACTCTTCTTCAACGACTCCAATTCCTCTTTGTCGCATTTCCCCTCCAGCTTCCGTCGAAGCTCCATTGTCTCCTTTTCTAACTGATCCAGTCTTTGACTGTTAGCATCAATGACGCTATTCCTTCTGCGACTGCTACCTTCCATTATTATAAAACAAGGAGATAGTCCTGCATAACTGTTGTAACAAAGCTTTTGGTATGGGAGCTCACGACCACTAGGCAGAGCACTGGTCAGATTCCGGAGCCTACCCTTTTCTAAAAACTTAACAACCAAATGTTGAGGACAGCGAGTGGAGGGATAATTCGTCGCAGACAGATCTAAGTTACACAACATTTTCGGCAAACATGAAGGAACAGGGGAATATCCGATTTAAACGAGCGAAAATGAACAAAAAATCCTGAACATGATCGGAAGAAATCTCCACAACCGTCAAAATTAAATACAAAAGTACTTCAAAGTGGGTTTTATGAAATTAAGAGTCAAATACCTTACCCGAGACCTTACCATGACCGACCTTTGATTTAACTGATGGGACAGATTGACGGCTAGGGTTTATAATTGGGCTCATAAACTTTTCAATTCCATCGTCGATCTTGGATGGGGCTATCCAACAGTATAGGACAATTTAGCTGGGTTAAGTTGTTCAAAGTTTAAAGCTCAGGATGTGATATGAATTCTTTATGAAAACTAGCTAAGCGCATGTTGAAGTCCACCGTCGATGTGGATTGACGAAGATCCAACGATTTTGAATCATTTTGCTGTTGAAAGATGCTCAAGGGTTAATTAAAAGGATCGAACGTGAAATATTTTTAAATCTTAGTTGATTGCTAGTTTGAAATCCACTCTGTTGACCAGATGTTTGGCAATGGTATATTTGGAGAATAATTTGGCCAAATTTCAAACTTTGGAGAACTTCCAAAATTGGTTAACTCTGCAAAATAGTAATTCCTTAAGAATTAAAACAAGATTAGAAGACTATTAATATCAATGATGAATCGATGCCATTATAAGGATACAATATTTTTTTATGAAGAGGTGTGATTTTCCTAAAAAAAACAATGTTTCAAATAATAAAGTTATTTGAAAATATATATAACCATGCAAGTTAAATGTATGAAGAGGTCCAAAGGTGTCTCTAAAGTTTTGGTAATTTCATATCAAAAGCAAGAAAGAGACCAGTGAGATATACGAATCATTACAAAGTTCAAGCTGCCACTAAAGATCTGAAAAAAATGAAGTTAAAACTATTATAAATTAGAGGATGGTTGGGTGGTGGTTGGGGCAGGTTGATGTCTTCTAAGGGGTTGTTTCCTCCTTCCAGTCATGGATGGATAATTAGGGTATTAAGGCATCCTTGTCTATTGAGCAGGTAGAAAACCAAGTGTGTAGGTGCATCCTTTCTGTAGTGGCAGAAGAATCTAGGAGATTAAGTTCTCCATCAAGTCGGTTCTTCTAAAAAAAAATTGTATATGATTAGCTTATTAATAACAAATCTTTGTTGGTTTTACCTTTGAGGTTTCCACGATAAATCGGTGTGTTCAAATTGTTAATTGTCTTATTCACGTTACTTATGATTATTTAACTTGTGCTTAATACTAATTGTATATAAAAGGTTTGAAAAAGGAAATACTGATTCCCCCCCCACCTCTTCTTAATATTTTAAGCACTTGGGCCTATTGTCATAAGTTTGTAGGCCCCCTAAGGTAAGCTTACTTTCCTTATACTTTTTAAGCCTTCTTTGGACTCCAAAACTCATGAACTATTTACCCGATCTTTTTAGGTGCTTGGGACAAAAATAATGCTAGGAATGGGGTCCCTTTATGCAGAGATTTTGTACCTTGTCCCACATCACTTTAGCTGATGAACACCTTCCAAATTTATCTTTCACATGATCATATATTCCATTCAAGATGACATCCATTTCCATTTCATTATTATTTCTTAGCTCCTTCATGGTTGCAGTTTTTTGTGGTCCTTTAGAGCGATGTAACCATTTACAACAGATTTCCAAATATCAAAACCTTATGCATGTAAATGGAGTGTCATTCTTATAATCCAATTAGATCAAAATATGATCCATAGAATAGTCGAACCCCATCTGCAGAGTAGAGACTTTCATGTTCATCCATGTTCTCTAGAGATCTTCGGTCCAGCTATCAGACTCTCCTGAAGGAATTGACTCCCTGATTTACCTACACCAACTAGAAGGAGGCTCCAACACCCTAATTTATAGGCTCCAAACTAAAGGAAGCTCCAACACCCTAATTTATAGGCTCCAAACTGAAGGAAGCTCCAACTCCTCGGTTTACTAGCTTCATCCAGAAAGAGGCTACAACCCCATAATTTATAGGCTCCAACCTTAAGGAAGCTCCAACTCCTCGGTTTACTAACTCCATCTAGAAGGAGCATACAACCCCTTAGTTTTCATAATTTCCAACCTATAGATAGGACTCCAGTCCTCAGTAAACTCCAACTCAATAGTTTTACTAGCACAAAATGGAAATAATCCCCAACTCCTTGAGATCACAAGCACCAACCCAAAGGAGACTTCAATCTCCTATCCTTTCCCGATCCTGCCACCCATATATGAATAAGAAGAACAATATTCCACTTCCATTGTATCACGGTTTCCATCAACCTATACATGTATCTATGTCCTTGTACATGTATCACTATCTCTGTACCTATATCTATCATTGCCACAGTCATTGTATTGTTGTCACTATCACAATCCCTATTCATCACAATGACACAATCATTGTCTCTGTCACAATGCCATAAAAACTATCTCTGCCACAATGTCAACCTGTACATGCCTCAAATATGTCCTCCAAGAATGCCAACAAATTCTTCCAAGATATACTTCGGATGTATAGAAAGACCATAAAGATTCCTCCAAAGAGTGTAATCAAATCCCATAAATAATCACCAATATACTTCATCTATTTTCACCTTCAAACCCTTACATCATATACCTCATAGTACATTCCAAAATATTAGAGGGATATCATGCCACTAACATTACCATGGAATATTTCAATACAATCACCAATAATATCTATTCCAAGATAATCATAGAATGTGCCAAGATAATCACCAAGGTCATCATTAAGAATGGGGATCCAATGTGCCAACAATTTTGTGATTCTGATACCGTATGAGAATGTTATGCAAGATTTTTTCAACCTTCTTCTCTTGAATTTTCATTGTAATAAACCCTAACATTCAACCAGTATAAATCTTAACATGTAATGAATAAATATATGAAACTTGTACCACATATTCTTCAATATCTCTACGAAATTTCCTTTAAGGGTCATTCTTTGGAGCGTCATGGATCACAACTTATAGTGAAAATGCAGAACTAACTTGTTTAAAGATGATTTTTGAGTCATTTAAAATCCCAGTGTTCCCAAGTTCATAAATTCGAAAAATATAGCGAACTAAGATATGAAATTTAAACCATGTGTTCTTAAAGATCTATTTTGCATCTCCTCCAAAGGGAACTATTTGAAACATTCTTCTTCAAAACTTATAAGCAAAATGTCAAATTGACATCTTTGAAGGTTATTCAAAAACCCTTACTTTATGAGGTCACATCTTCAGAACTATAGCAAATCAACATCTGGAATATTTATCGTAGGCACTCACAAGTCTTGAGATGTCTCCATCCCATAAAAATTTCACGATCTGAAAATCCCAGATACAAAGATATACTAAAAATTACAATATGACCTAAAACAAAAACTACAAAGTAGAAATCATCACAAGATGTCATCTTCCAGTAGAATTTCAGCCTTCTTCACTTCATCTTGTGAGAATTCTATATAGGATCAATACCATGAAAGAATTCTAATAGAAAAGAATCTTGAAGCAAAGAAGTAACTCAATTGATGGAAATATCATCTCATGTATTATTCCTCAACATGAATACAATATATTATACATCTCAAGAGAGAAAATAGAATGCCTTAAAATAAAGTTGAAAAGCACAAAAAAGTAAGGCTTACTAAAAGCATAAAACGCCCTAGGTGTCAAAAGCACTCCAAAAATGTCTAAAGCCTCACGAATTGGATATATCTTTAGATTTGGTTAATGTTACCTTTGCACTTTGTCGTCCACTTTCAAGTTTCCAAAGGGCTTCAAAGGAGTGGAGTTTGTTATTGAAGTGATTCAAGATAATAGTTTTTGTATTCATGAACATATTTTTTAGATTCACTCCCTATTTTGTATTTATCGATCTCTATATTCATTGTACATTGCACAGATTGTATTTCATTTCCATCCAGCCTTGATTTTTCTATTAAAAGTTTGATTACTTGTCAATTCAATCTCCACGGTTATAAATATTTTTCATTTTTTTTTTCATATTGTCAAGTAATTTTTATGTTTCTAAAATTTCCTCTATATGGTTTCTTGGTTTCTTTGGGTTATACATTGCTTATTAAAAGCTGTAGAGAGGAACGATGCAAATTTTGTCGTTTTTTTTAGAAGTTGGATACAACCATGCCCAATACTCTAACTGCGTAGGGGTTAAACTTAAAACGGATTTTATCTTGGGTAATTCGTCCCCATTTTCATTTCCACCTCATTTTCTTCACTATGCATTCATGATTCGTCCAACGAGATCCTTACAAACATCTTCTGCAACATTTGCATTTGTGATTTGTCCAGTGGGCTCCTTATATGACTGGGATGCTATGAATTTACAAGTATGTGCAAAACTTTGCACTATGGATTGGAGTTTCAAATATGTGTAGCATTTTGTACAATGTGGAGAATAGAGTTAGATGTAGGGTTTTAAATTTCCAAAACCAAATTATTTGAAATTTGTAATTCATTATGCGACTAGTATATGGAGGCAAAGTCTCGAATGACCCACACTAATGAACCAACAAAAAATCAAAATTCCTAGATTGTACAACCTCACTGCCATTTTTCGCAATTTCCAAACTTTGAATCGTAGAATTATGCAGATAATATGAAATAGGTTGTGTAAACAATTAACACCAACCTTAGATGTTATTCCTACAGCATGTTAACTCTCCTTCTTTTCCTAATTTAATGTTTCATATCAATGCCATATTAGAATATTGGTCTTTTTGTTTAGACTTCTCTTATCTCTTATGGTCATCTCTCCCTCTTCTTCATAGACTATTTCCCATGTTACACTAGATCTTCTACAAACAATGTCTAGAATTGATATAATTGATCAAACAAGTGATTTCTTCATGTTGTTAGCTTTTTTGTCTTTATGTTTTTTAAATTTATTCTATATGGATTCTTGGGTTATTTAACTAGCCCATAATAATATAACATTGCTTATTAAAGTTTATAGAGAGGAACAATGCAAATATTGTCACTATATTAAGGTCTTTATATAAGGTTTCTGACTCGTAATGTCATAAAAGCGAGGCGTTTTGGTTGTCTTTTATCCTACGCGTGAAATTTGCGCATGTTAAACCAGCAAAATGCATGTGATCCATTGGGTTTGATTCCTCCGAGATCGACAGTGTTCTTTTCAAGTCAAGTTCATGGCCTTCATGATTGCACACAGGGGATTCAAATGCATGGAGGGGCTTCAAATGACCAAGGGAGGAGATGGAAAAGGCAATAAACAATTGAACAACTCACACCAAAAATTGAAAACATGTAAACACGTGGTATAATAATGATGCAGACCCACCCAGAAGCAAATCGACGGTGGAAATGGGTTTGGGTTCTAGAAAGTGCATGGTTATTAAACATACAAAGGTGGAGCAGAAATTAAACTGCTTACTATGTGGAAAGCGTTGGTGGAGTCTGCTATGAAAAGTGGTTAAATTTAAACCGCTCATCGCAAGTTTCGAAACCACCTAAGCATATTTTATATAAAAGGTTTGTTCGAAGTTTGAAAATGTGCTTTTGTCGATTATCGCATGGAGGAAAAGAAGCCACAGGAAACACGTCCTTGTCTTTGTCAACAAGAACAGAATTCACCAAGTTCACTTCATAGGTAGCTCGAAACCCTTAGCATTCTTCTTTTGTTTCCCAAATGGAGAAAACCCAAGACCTTCTTCACTCCAATGAAAGTTCAAATAAAAATGATGAGCTTGTAGTTGACAGGGAAAGGGATATTTTCGACCTTGTTTTGTCTGTGTAGTATTTCGCAGTCTAAAGAGAAATTAATGGAGTTTAATTCATAGGGAAAGGATGTATTTAATGTTTTGGGTTTTTTTATATATTATTTATGTGTCGAACAAACCTTACACTTCCCCGAATTTGTTGGTTGGTGTGCAACGAATTATTCGTAGGTCGAAAGGGTAATCATTAATGTAAATACGACCAAAATTTTATGCAGAGTAAATGCGTAGACTGTCCGTGAGGTTCTATGTTTACCTAAAACATTTCCCAAAATCCCTGAGTAATTTAACAAAGAAAATTTGGTAAAGTTTTATATAATTTGCAATACGGCAGAAAAATACAAGTTTTTATCACAAGTATATGGTCAGTCACATGAAAACCTATTGTTCCCTTTGAGTATTGATGTATTTCAATGAGATAACTAGTTATTTTTGTCCTTGTTGAGTCAAATTTTAGGTCTATATAGTGATAATTCAATCACGGAAGTTATGTTAGGTTTCATTCTATAAGTAATTTCACCCGAGTCACAGTCGAGTTCAGTATGTTGTTTTAAATTTGATGAATTCTTAGCTGAAGTGATTCATGTCCAGTTGGTGAATGTCCACGAGTTGAAGTGTTTTAGATATCCGTCATATCTCCTGAACCTGTTCTTGTGTTCAAATATTTCGGAATTGAAGTTTCTCGGTACCATATTTTCTCGTGACCTTCCTAAACAGATCAATATGTTTGAGTTCACCAATAGAATCATGGAAGAAGTTTACAGAATTATTTTTAATGCTGAATTGCCCCGAGTGTTAGAAGAAATGAAAGAAACTTTGCATCCTACACTAGAATTCCAAACAGGTGATTGATTCTTGTATAAAGAACATACTATAATTAGAGTGTATGGTTTTATTGGAGCACCATATCTGTTTCCAGCCTTTTTAACACCAAGGTTTTTTGCCTTAGAATTTATTAGACAAAGGTTGCTTTCAGAAGAAGAACATTTCGGTGTTTTCAAAAAATCATCAAATGTGAAATTCCCACTTAAATTTGGTCCATTCATAATTAAGACTAAGGCATCCCTATCTATAGTAGAAAAAATATTGAATATCATGTACTTCCAAGAGGCTGAAATGATTAAATATGATCCTCATCAAATTATATCGTAAAGGAGACAACAAAATAGAAACAAGGCTTTTGATCCTCAAACAGTTGATGGATTAAAAGAAATGGCAAAATTATTCAAATTTGAACAAGATAAGAAAGAAGTGAATATGGAACAAACAAGCAATTTGAAAATGTTGGTTCAGACACTAGTTAAATTTGATATCACCAATAAGAGAGCTATTTCAAAAGTTGATAGTATGGAAGTCGATGAAGAATTTTCAAGCAAGAAATCAAAAGTGGAACAACAAAAGGAAATTATTAGTATGGAGGAATGAGATTTAATTGTTCCAGAAAAAAATACTTTGATTTCGCAACCACCTGCAAATTTGCAACAATATTCTTTTTCAAAAATAAAGGAATCTGGAAGTAACTCTCAGCATAAGTCCAGATTTGATATTCTTTCACAATATTCAGAAACGAAGAAGCATTCTTTGGAAGAAACTAAAAAATTGTACCTTCAAGTAAGAAGGTTGGTAGAACAAAAAGTTTCCCTTCTTACACTTATGAATCCAGAAAGAAACACTATAACATTTGCAGTGGTGAATGATGAGAAAGTTTCTGAAATGGAATTTAAGCTTGATTCTATTAATATACCCGATAAGATTCAATTGCGTAAACAAACAGGAGATGTCCCGTATTCTGATTTATTACAATCCACTTTAAAAATTTATAAATTGCAGTCTATGATAGCAAAGCTAGAGATTCAATTAAGGAAAGAGAAGGCAAAAAAAAAAAAGCAAATTTGATCCAGATTAAAAGAGTACAGATGGACCTTGTGACTGTGGGAGCCGAGCTAGGGAACACTCAGTGTATCAAAAGGCTCCTTGATGAAAAATAAAATACCATTCAAATGCTCAAGAAAAAATTGAAGGTGCCAAATAATCAACATGTGCAATCTCTAGAGTTGATAGTATTACAACAAGAAAAGGAATCCATATATCAAGAAATGATGGATCACAAAGGTAAAATGTTAAAGTTACAAGATGAAAAGCATGCTTGGGAAAAATAAAGGATTGAATTGTTGTCACAAATTTCAGTGTTAAATACCAATAAGATTGAAACTGTGCAAGTGCCAGAGAATCCAAGGGAGAAATCTCTATGTACAGATGAAGGACAAATGGAAAATTCCTCCACAAAGGAACTAACTAGTGCTATGTCACAAATTATTCTAAATATGCAGATATAGAAGAGTTGACAATGGGAAACTAGAACTTGAAACAGGAAGTAATTCAAAATTTTGAAGAAAAGAAAAAATATTTGAGTGATAGAAAATAGTTGCAAAAGAAAGTTGATGAATTAAAAGATCAATTGACAAGTAGGCTTCCATTACAAGGAGATAAACACCTCATATGGGATGCAATATCAGTGGAAGTCACCAAATTCTAGTCACATTTGAATTCTATAGAAGATAAAGATGTTATAGCAAACATAGCTCTCCAGAGGTGTAAAGCGGCAAACAAGACATTATGCAAAAGGCCTTCAGAAACAACTCAAAACACACTCAGATTTTTAAGCACTCTAAACCAATTAGATATGCAGAGTTTGGGAACCAAAGACATACCATCAATGATCATTTGGGAAAGAAGAATTATTGGCAAGCATGATCGTGTTAAAGAATTATTTATGGGGCCTTTTGAAATGGGTCTACCTTCTTTTTGGAGTGACGATGGATAATTAATGACCGAAGAAAATTATCAAAGTTTGATAGTACAGGCTTGTATGGATCACTCGAAATTTGAAGGTTTGGTCAAAGGATTAACTGGAAAGACAATAATTGATAAATTGACCGATGATTTTGAAATACTTGAACAATTTCTAATGATTAAGAAGTATATTCCAATTGTATGTTACACATCATACATAGAATTGGAGGTGATGGTGAAAGACATGATGGATTATGAAATCCCAACTCAAGTGCAATGGAAAACTGCTGAAAATTTTGGGAAAACAAAATATAGGTTATATCAAGAATGAATATTCAGGTGTCTTGATTTGAAATCAAGTTGCGGTTCCTTTGTTAACTGCCCGAGTGTTACATCAGCCCAAATCAAAGCAACACTATACCAGCTTGGTTGACAACAAAACGAATGTTCTTGAAGTTTAGTAGATATTTCTTTGAAATTTCTTTTTTTAGTGAAGAATCAGGCAAGGTTTATTCAAAGAAAATTTTGTATAAATTTTGATTTTAAAAAGTATCGGGGTTGGATCCGAGAGAAACAAATACAGCGATGTAATATTTTCTGAATAATTTAATGAAGATTAGAAGTAAAAGTCTATCAAAAACAAAGACTCATATGTTGTCACTTTCTTTAGTCTTTTAATTTCTCTTTTGTGAATGTATTTCGTGTTACACCATCTTATCGCTTGGCCTCATATTTGACTGTACTATGTGAGTTAGAATTTATTTTGTTTGCTCTAATTCACATATTTAAATATTGTCAATGTTCTTTCTTCCAAATTAATGAAGAATTCATCCTAGTTAGATGCTCTTTTTCTTTCCTAGAATAAAAAGATTCTCTTGCTATTCATATTATGAATCAAAGAAACTACACATATTCTTGTCCATAAAATTCAATGATCATGATAATTATTTGTTACATGTGAAACATAATTGTCTTCCAAGTGGCCACTATTCCCGAGTGAGGTTTCCTGACTTCCGACTTTCGACAAGAAGGATTGGTCGCCCCTTCGTTTAGTAGATAATTGTGAACACCTATATCCAACAATTCATGTGTATCCAGAATGGTGAACACAAGAAGGATCGTCCAACCCTTCTTGCAGTCTATAAATATTATGAAAATAATACTCGGTAGAAGAAGGGTCGCTCGCCCCTTCATTTATGAGGGAATTGTAATAATATTCAACCTACGAAGGCTGGGCCATCAATTCATGTATATCCAGAATGGTGAACGCTGAAAAAATACTGAGCACAAGAAGGGTCGACTGACACTTCATTTAAGAGAGAAATGTAAAAATATTCAATCTACAAAGGCTAGGATGACAATTCTCGACTTCTAACATCCATAGTAAATAGTAGGGATCGGTACATTAGCTAAGTTATAACAAATAAAAAATATTTATCCCGAATTGCAACAGGAAGGATCGGCTGCCCCTTCGTTTAGTAGAGAAGTGTGAACACCTATATTCAACAATTCACTTGTATCAAGAGTGGTGAACACAAGAAGGATCGACCGACCCTTTTTGCAATCTAGAACTATTATGAAAAGAATAATGGGAAGAAGAAGGGTCAGTCACCCCTTCAGTTATGAGGGAATTGTAAAACATTCAACCTTTGAAGGCTAGGCCATCAATTCATGTATATACAGAATGGTGAACACTGGAAAAATACTAAGGACAAGAAGGGTCGGCCAACACTTCACTTAAGAGATAAATGTAAAAATATTTAATGTATGAAGGTTGGGACGACAATTCCCGACTTCTAACTTCCACTGTAAATAGTAGGGATCGGTACATTGGCTAAGTTATAACAAATACAAAATATTTATCCCAACTTGCGATATGAAGAATCGGTCGCCCCTTCGTTTAGTAGAGAATTGTGAACACCTATATTCAACAATTCACCTGTATCAAGAGTGGTGAACGCAAGAATGATTGACTGACCCTTTTTGCATCTTAGAACTATTATGAGAAGAATAATGGGAAGAAGAAGGGTCGGTCACCCCTTCATTTATGAGGGAATTGTAAAAAAATTCAACCGGCAAAGGCTAGGTCGTCAATTCATGTATATCCAGAATGGTGAACACTGGAAAAATACTGAGCACAAGAAGGGTCGGCCGACCCTTCATTTAAGATATAAATGTAAAAATATTTAATCTATGAAGGATGGGACGACAATTCCCGACTCTCAACTTCCACAGTAAATATTAGGAATCAGGATATTGGCTATGTTATAACACATAAACAATATTTATCCTGACTTATGACTTCTGACAAGAAGGATCAGCTGCCCCTTCGTTTAGTAGAGAATTGTGAACACCTATATCCAACAATTCACTTGTATTGAGAATGGTGAACACAAGAAGGATCGACCAACCCTTCTTGTAGTCTAGAACTATTTTGAAGATAGATACTAGTCACAAGAAGTGTCGGCCGCCCCTTCATTTATGAGGGAATTGTAAAAATATTCAACCTATAAAAGCTAGGCCGTCAATTGATGTATATGAAGAATGATGAACATTGGAAGAATACTGAGCACAAGAAGGTTCTGTCGACCCTTCATTTACGAGAGAAATGTAGATGCAACCAAACCCCTTTCACTGGCCCTTTCGGCATCACCCTATAAACAGGTTGAAGTCTCACCCAAAGCGAATATGGGGGGTTACATAATCAAGCTTCCGTAATGGTGGCGATGCGTAGATGTGGTTAACAACCTCGCTTAACGTTCTATTTAACATATACTAATGGGAGAGAATAATAAATGACTTCGCACTTTGCATATATCACAATATACAGACCTACGCTGAATCTCTACTCTATTCACCAGTTAGCTACACATTAATCATACTAAGTGTTTATTCTTCACATTCACGCACTTGTATTCCAATTACTCAATGTGCGATTACCTTTCACATACATATGAAGGTAAATACATAAACGCACGTAACCTCATATAGAAAACATGTCATAAACTCATACACAAAAACAAACTGATTTACATGGTTCACCCCATGCGGGAGCTACGTCCACAAGAATTGTTCTATTATTATCTCAGAAGGGTAACAATACTATTATGCGCAATCAGCTGCAGAATATTCTCTACAATTAGAGAAGAGTCAGCCGCCCCTTCTTACAGTCTAGAACTATTTTGAAAATAATACTGGGCAAAAGGAGGGTCATCCACCCTTTCATTTACGAGAGAAATGTAAAAATATTTAATCTACAAAGGTTGGGACAACAATTCCCAACTTCTAACTTCTGTAGTAAATAGTAGGGATCGGGACATTGACTAAGTTATAACATAGAAATAATATTAATCCTGACTTCTGACTTCCGACAAGAAGGATCGGCCGCCCCTTCTATGATGATCGCTCCTTCTATATCGATTCTATCTCAAATGACTATATAAAATGTGCATTCGATCTCTCATGGATAATTCTAGCATAATTTTTTTTAATCAATCAATTGATTTTGGAAATGAGCATTCGTTCCTTCTCCATCGATCATTAGCATGAACATTTGTAAATATACATATAATATTAAAACACTAATTGATAAATATAAATATTGTATGCATTCTTATATTAACTACTTAATATTTATTGTTTTACAGATCAAACATGTCTGCGTTGTTGAGCCTTAGTCAATACCAGGAAATCTTGTTCCTTGATTTGTTAAAATATCACAACCTTGGTTTATTCAAGCATGGATGGTATGTTGAGATGGATGAACCAGATAATTTTTACCTGGATTTATATCTATTTTGCTTGGATGAGGAAGGAGCTCCAACTCGAACTGAAATATTGACATTTGCGGATCCCATTTCTTATGGTTTATAGCATGTTCAAGTTGAAGTGGTCAAGAGACACTTGTGTTTCCTTCTATAGGTTGATATTATGGTTTGTAATTTTCGACCAGATCTAATGAGAAGTGGTCCCAATTCAGATCTGGTTTCCTGTGCGAAGAAAGGGTGGGTTTTTCCCTCTTATGATATTTCTAATTGGTTTGGACTTAATACCATGTCATCTTTGAAGAAAGGAATTTTGTTGGTATGTGTTGAAACAAACCTAGTTGACAAGGGTTCCTCAGTCTATCGACATCCAACCCACCGCGATCTCCTTGAGCACCGGCCCAGATAGGTTTTACCCTGTCCATCAACACCTACGAAGCAGATGAGGTCTCACCTGAGATGTTCAAGGAGGAGTTGACGGAACCATGTTTCCACCGAATGGAGGAGGAATTTGTGCATCGGCTAATCAACTTATCGCAGCATTAGATAACAGATCTAACCATTCAACTTAGGCATTAAGCAAAATTGCGGCATCATTCAATAGATCTTATCATTGACGAAACCACTTAAAAGGAAACAAATATAACAATAAAACATTAATTGCAGCAAGAAAACATCACATCATTCACAAATTCATATCGCATAATGCATTCATCACATGGGAAACAGGAAAGACACAATGATTCTTCTCAAAACACCGTCATATCATATTCATCTTTGCAAAAAACCAGATACAACAAGATAATCCTTCTGTCGCATAACCAGATTAACAGACAATAACAAGCAAAATCATCCGTGTTCAACTATCTCTTCAATTCATCAGCTCATGTATCTCCCAATTGCTATCTAGATCTTCAATTATTAACTATATCACAACCCTTACAATGCTATGTCTATTTATAGGCTTGCGCCTTTACATTTGCGGTCCACTTAGGCAACCACCTAACTACCTCTTAACAAACTCTACAAAAAGATGACCCAAAACCCACATAATGTGGTCCAAATGACCCAAAACCCACATAATGCAGTCCAAATGACCCAAAACTACATAAACTAATCAACATATGCATTGTTGTCCTTCTTGCGCGACATCTTTGACCCTTCGCAGAATCCGTGATGCTACAAAGCTAACTCATCCAAACTGCCTGCCAACAGTATGGAAGAAAAGAATATTGGATACAAAAACTTCGTCTGTATTGCACTACATGAATATTGAAAAGAAGTTGACAAATGTAGGCCATGAAAATATTCGTATCTACCTTAGAAGAATATTTCTCCATCATATTGCAAAAGATGTGACCAAATATTCCTTCAAACCACTCAAATCAAGTCTTTCTATAGCGATGATGCGGAAAGTGACTAAGAGCTTTGAAAGTTCAAAAGAAGTTCAACAAGAGCAGATCAAATACTTTTTGTTCAATGAGAATTTTTTTTCTATTGACGTAACAAGATGTGTTTTTCAACCTCTGCATTTACAATATCGAAAAGTTGATGAGGAGTTCATGGAAAAGATGGTTATATCTCTTCTCTCAAAATTTACAACAACATTGAGAGATGTTATTCTATTTCCTTTTGATAAGGAGACCACATTGGGATTTATTCCTCAAAATGAAGACAAAATTAATGATCCGGATCTTGGGAGTTGAGAACCGGAAGGCTTGAATGCCGAGAGAAGAGGAGAAGAGATAGCTTCAAAACTGAAGCGAACAATGAACCAGCTGTGAGAAAGACAAAGTAGTGAGATCTGGGCTATGAATAACATAGATGGACAAACATAGAATAAATATTCCACATGGAGGGGTGAGGCTCAAAGAGGGTTCTTTGAGCCTCAACTCTCAAACTATAATAAGAAAGACACTCAGAACCAATACCCCAATAAAAACTCAATAAAATAAGAGAAATGTAAGATAGAAACCAAATGAGTAACTTGTTATCATGAGGATGCTTGCTAGGCCTTTATATAGCATTATTACAATGTGTCTTGATCCCATACCATGGGCCAAAACCATGTGCTACCAAATAACATGGATATGAGAGGGTGGCCTCTCCATTTAATGATTTTATGGCTTATATATCCGAATTTAGACCATATGTCCCCTAAAATTCGGATCATTCCTCCCCCCTAGAAAATGATGATCCCCATCATTTCATGCTAAAAAGAGACCCATGATTACAATGTGCTAGTTACCAATGAAGAGAAGGGTTTTGTGTGGTTGACCCATAACCGTAGGTTTTGCGAGGTTGACCCATAACCGTGGGTTTTGCAAGGGTGACCCATAACCATGATGGCAATGGAAAGCTTGATTCTAATGAAGAGACGAGTTTTGTGTGGTTGACTCATAACCATGGGTTTTGTGTGGTTGACCCATAATCATGGGTTTTATGTGGTTGACCCATAACCATGGTGGAAATGACAAGTTTGTTTCCACTGAAGAGAAGGGTTTTGTGTGGTTAACCCATAACCATGGGTGTTGTGTGGTTGACCCACAACCATGATTACAATATATAACTGTGGGTTTTGTGTGGTTAACCCATAACCATGGGTTTTGTGTGGTTGATCCATAATCGTGATTACAATACACAAATGTGGGTTTTGTGTGGTTTCCCCCATAACCATGGGTTTTTTGTGGTTGACCCAGAACCATAGGGTTTGTGTGGTTAACCATAACCATGATTACATTACGATTTAAAAAAATTGAAAATTCATGATCTTTGGTGCAGATGATGTCTTGTTGCAAATCCATTCATAGCTTCTGACGCATGTACTAAAATCGAATTCCATTGAAGACCCATTTGAGATCTCGAAGAGACCTTTCCATCCATATAACATACTTGCTCTAGGGTGGCCCAGATATTGAGAAAATGTTTGTTGAAGTTTAAGAGATGCGCGGACACCATTTTGCAAACATATGTTGCTTCAATCGATGATATCTCTCAAACCAGAAAGCCAAATGGAAAACCACGAAATACTCATTTTAGCTGACGGAAAGAGATTTCCAATGAACTATGGTAGATCCTCTGAAACATTTTTGGATTCTGTAGCATTTGTTTAAAGTTGTTGTACGTACGGCCGCATTGTGTACAAACATGTACTACTTCAAACAAACATATCTCACAAACCAGAAGACGAAATGAAATTTCGTGACATACCCATTTTAGCTAATGGAGAGAGCTTTCTAATGAGCTATGGTAGAGCCTCCGAGACATTCTATGAGTTTGTAGCACTTGTTTAAAATTGTTGTACGTCCGGCCGCATTATGCACAAACATATGCTACTTCAAACGAGCATATCTCACAAACTAGGAAATGAAATGAAATTTCGTGAAATACCCATTTGAGATGACGAAAGTACCTTTCTGATGAAATATGGTAGAGCCTCTGAAACATCATGTGCAGTCCATGGAACATGTTCAAATTTTGTTGAATGTGAGAGTGTTGAGTATATATATGCCAAGGGTTTGTAGAGAAGCATGGGTTGTTGTAGAGGTTGTGGAACCTCCGTTGAACCCGCATAATGCTTCAAAATCTTGTCCCGATGGAGAGTGTATCCTCTTTGATACCACTGATCCGGATCTTGGGAGTTTGTGAACCGGAAGGCTTGAATGCCGAGAGAGAAGAAGAAGAGACAGCTTCAAAACTGAAGCGAACAATGAACCCGCTGTGAGAAAGACAAAGTAGTGAGATCTGGGCTATGAATAACATAGATGGAAAAACATAGAATAAATATTCCACATGGAGGGGTGAGGCTCAAAGAGGGTTCTTTGAGCCTCACCTCTCAAACTATACTAATAAAGACACTCAGAACCAATACCCCAATAATAACTCAATAGAATAAGAGAAATGTAAGATAGAAACCAAATGAGTAACTTGTTATCATGAGAAGGCTTGCTAGGCCTTTATATAGCATTATTACAATGTGTCTTGAGGCCATACCATGGGCCAAAACCATGTGCTACCAAATACCATGGATATGAGAGGGTGACCTCTCCATTTAATGCTTTTATGATAAATGGGAGAGGGTGGCCTCTCCATTTAATGCTTTTATGGCTTATACATCCAAATTTAGACCATATGCCCCCTAAAATTCGGATCAATTAATTTGCCTTTAGTAAATTTTATATATTGGATGGGCAGCATATTATTTCTGCACAGAAAAAAAATCATTGAAACTGATAAATATCAATCGGTCCATTCAAGGTATCGACATTGAACAAATCGTCTTCTACATAAAGATGTTCCTCAGCACATTATCAGGAAATTATGCAAAAACAAAATTTATCAAACAAGGAATTTGCAAACACTCCATTAATTTCTTGAGTTTTAAAAGCAAGAGAGAAATGGATATCATGTGGTAGGCCATCCCGCCCAGGAAAGGGAAACGTTTCCAATGATGCTTGGCAGGTATAGAGGTTTTCTTCTTATCAATCAAAGTCTTTAGATTGCTTCCTGTGTTGTGAAATTAGAAAATTTAATATTATCTTCAATTTGATATGTTTGCAGTCTTTCCAAGGGTATGGATATCTTTGTTGTTCAAACAAATGACATCCTTAAATACAAGCCAACTCTTATTTTGACATCAGATCGAATGTGGAGCAAACGGATGTCTGTATTTGAGCTTTACAAAAGTGGTTCCTTGCCATGCTCACCCAAGAGCATCACTCCGGTTGATTTTGTTCAAAATAAAATAAAGAATCATGGATCTAATTTTTTTAGACCATTACATGATCTTGATGAATAAGAATTGACCGCTTTGGTGAACAATATAATCAACAAATCGATTTGGATGATCCCATCAGTCGACAAAAATGTTTGTGTAGAGACTTTATATCAATATTGCAAGCGAATCAAGGACGAGAGGTCAACCAGGCATTCGATCATTGAATATTTCAAAGTTCACGTTGTTCAAACTATTCGATCACAGATTATCACTGACCATAATGTCATTGAAATCTATAAAATTGCACCAAATCATCTCTAACAACTGTGCGGTATTTTAAGCTCGAAAAAGCAAGCAAAATATCCAAGTAAAAAGAGAAAGAAAGAATCTTAAGAGGATAATGGTACCAAATTACCAAATGATGGTCAGGAAATATTGAATATATATATCAATAAAGAGGGGATGGGTATGTCCATTGACAACGTTAAAGATAGTTCACAGTTTGCTTGTCAATGTTGTTATCCTGCATCTTTGGACAACACACTAAGATCCATTGCATTTTTTGGTGCGACAATCAGCTGTGGATTTGTTGTTGTTGATATGTGTAATTTTTATAGTCCCTTGACAGAAGAATATATGCTTGTGTTGTTGTACTAGTTAGAATCAAATGAAGCATCATGTACTTGTATTTTTTTATCTGATATGGAAAACTCTTGTATGATTTCTAAAGCTTTCACACTTTTCAGCAAGAACGAAAAAAAAAAAGGTAACACAGAATCCCACCAAGGAGTTTATAGAGATTTCTCCACAAACTTGTTTATAGGATTATCTATTATACAGTGTTAGAGAATTGAAAGGGATGAGGATAATTTGTCTAATTTTCAAATGGATATGGATTGGAAGGATGAGGGCCTACCAATGATTGATTTACCTATTCCAAAGGTTAACAATGATAGTTCGAGAAGACATGTTTTTGAAAAAGAAAGGACACAGGAATTCTGGGATCACATAGTTTCCAGACTGGTCTCTTCTCGAGGTACAGGTCTTTCGTTGTACGCGGGAGGTAGATTTCTTCGTTCGTTGATCAGGTCACTAGATAGAATAGTTATTGCTATTGTGGAGACAGTACACCAAGAGATGTTTATGAATAGTTTCTATTGTGAATTGGATATAAAACAAGGTATTTGTATTAACATTTTCACATGTCTTCTTTCATTGTATTTTATTTTTCTCGGTCAGTTATGTTCAATAACTTATTCAAATTCCTATTCTACTACAGCTTCAAATAAATATCACACCCAGGTATCATCCAATCAAATTATACTATTCGATGATGACATTGAATGTGATAGAGAATCCACAAAGAACTATCAAACTGGAGAACAAGATGGACAAGAAGGTAAAAATTTATTTTTCAAAGATCATGGTTAAATTAACTAAATTATGAACGGGGATATTGACCTTGAATACTTGCAAAAAGTTATATAAAATGTATACCTGCAAATTTCCAGGTCAAGATGATTGTATTGCAATTAAACATGTGGGTCATCCACAACTAGAGTTGGCATCGGCAATGTTCGTGGATATTAGCCAACAAATCACATTGGATAATAATGAACCAGGCAAGAGCTTGGACAATAATGAACCAAGCGAGAGCTTGGAAAATAATGAACCAGGCGAGGGCTTGGTGTCAAAACCGGGTATCTCCAGCAATGTTACTCACCACTCAAATGTTGGCTTGGCATTGAAAGATAAAAGACAAAGAATATTTTCTACTTAAATTGATAAAACAAATTTATTCCGAAATATATAATGACAAGAAATATTTCTGTGTAGCTACCCATACAAAAATGTTATTGATATTATAAATGTAAGGTTTTCTATTTCGCAAGAAAGTCATAGAAAATGACTCCAAAAGAGAAAAAAAGGGAAATAAAAAAAAAATTGTTGGAGGGAAAAGAGTATAAAAGGGGGAAGAAAGTACTAAAAGTGAATTTGAATTTAAACACAAAGAAACTTCATATGAGTATGTCTTTCCAAATTCAATGTTGGGATTTGGTCATATAAATGTGGGGTCAATGTGGGGAAGTCATTGTTTACAAAATTTTTGAGGGCAGGCGATGCAGAAAAATCATATGGGGAACAAATTTTATTTTTTTGGTTTCGAGAGAGATGTACCTATGATAAATAAGGAAATACACAAAAAAATATGGAGCATGTGTGGGAGGAGTTCCCAATGAAAAATTTGGAAATTAATACATCAATGATTGTTTTGGATGGTGATTATGTGAAAGCACATCCATGTGAAAATTGTATTTTGAGTAATCCTTTTATTGCATCATCCACTAGGACAAATAGTGAATTGGTACATTGACTTTGGAATGGTTTTAGTAAAATGCATATCAACTTATATCAGAACCTTCAATGCCTTCTTCTGGTTGAGTGACAACCATCAAATGTAACCTATTATTACCTATTTTTAGATGTAACGTACAGAGATTTTAAATCATTCAATGTGTTTTCTGTTTTTTCGGTGACGTTGCTATTTTCGTCTTAATCTAACATATTATTAGTTCAGTGTGATGATTTTATTAAATCATTTGAATCTGTGAAATTTTGGGTGATTTTTGTATTAATCTTTGGAAATCAATATCTTCATTTACAGTTGCATGTTTGTGATCATTAACTTTATGAATGAAGTGTTGTTGTTGTTGTTATATATATAGTCACGGTTCTTGTATATAGTCCGGATATCACCACAAAAGAAACTATTGGTCTTGGGAGTGGAGGGATTTCTCTTTGGAGTTCATATGTTATCCAACATTGAAGATTCTTCCAAAAATCCTCATTTTGTCCATAATTGATATCGTTATTATGCATGGATGTTCAGACCCGATATTATCAGTGCTTCCAGAGAACATTTCGACGTTGCTATGTTGTTTTCCACACTTGACCACATGGAAATTAAGAAATTCCTTGGTATATTTGAATGGTTGAATAATGAATACTTTGTATTTATTTGGGGTCGAGAGTAATGTAAACTTAGTACTATTTATAATTACTCAATGTTTGCATACTATAATGTTGGTGAAGTACTGAACATATACAAAAAGTCATTCAAGGATGTGCTTATCCAATAAGGAGATATATATAAAAAAACGGACATGTTGTTTATAAATGAAGGGAAATATCAATCAACAGATAATAGCAAGGGAAACTGCTTGAAAATGCCAACTAGTTGGACATTTGACGGTTCAAAAGAGAGAGAAA
This sequence comes from Larix kaempferi, assembly GCA_027924585.1. Taxonomy (NCBI): domain Eukaryota; kingdom Viridiplantae; phylum Streptophyta; class Pinopsida; order Pinales; family Pinaceae; genus Larix; species Larix kaempferi. The sequence continues at coordinate 5,000,873 of BSBM01000802.1, read as the reverse complement.
TAACCATAAAAACAATGTTGCGTTCTCTATTGAATTATCTCGGGCCTCGTTCAAAAATGGGGCATTGGTTAAAGACATTCAATTTCAAATGACGTTCATATTATACAAAAAAAAATCATATAGTGATTTGTATATTTTTGACATCTTCTACATTTAATTGATGTAAGTTTTATTGCACAATTCTCATATTATTTATGGACATCGTACCATGTATCTGGTGATGTGTGTAAAAAATTATTGAACATGAAAGCACTATAATTAGAAACATTGAAACATAATATTTTATTGACTGGGTTGTGTGTGTGTGTTTTTTGTTTGCAGATAGTACTAGAAGATTTGTTTCTAGTAAACCAATGATTCTTTTCGATTTCAATGGAGTTTTGTTACACTGTGATGAACCTACAATAATTAATTAATGCAAATACACAAGATATCAGAAATAACAGAACAAAATCACTTTTATATTGATCACGAGCCACTTCAAGGGGGCAACCTCCTTTGAGCAAGCTCAATACAATTAACTTCATGGTGCCTTCAATGACCTCAACACACACTTATATACTAAGTCTATGCCCAATACCATGAGTCAAAACCATGGGACATATAATACTACGGGACAACTTACAAAGCATATGCGTCCAATACTATGGGTCAATACTATGGGCTAATATAAACTACGGATCAACAAATACTACGGGACGACTTACAAAGCATATGCGTCCAATAACAATATACTAACATAGTAAAGAGAAGGGTTTACATAGGTTCCTAACATCCCCTCTCCCTTAGAAAAAGCTTTGTCTTCAAAGCTTTGGTTGGAGAAATTGCTGCAGAAGCTGAAGGAGTGGTTCCCCGGTAACATCCTCGGGTTGCATTTCAGGCCACTGACGCCTTTGGAGTGTCAAGGAGGATTTCTTGGAAGGTTGTAGATGAAGAAGAACCATGTCAGCTGCGCGGAAAATGCGCTCAGAACGGTGCTGATCGGCTTGTTGATTCAGGCGAATTCTGGCCATGTGAAGATTGTCCTGCAGAATGAGAAGAATCTGATTGCGGTTTCGAAGAACAGAGTCAATTGCCTGAACTGGGGAGCTGCTAAGGGTGTATGGAAGAAGAACTGGCGGTGTTTGTCCATAGACCGCTTCATATGGTGTTCTGTGAGATGTGGTATTGTACCACCAGAGCGCTGCTAGGAAATCCATAGAAATAGTTGGCCAAAGCTGTTTAGGGATGGGCAAGGGTTTGAGCAATCCCGAAAGGAGTGTCGTTTCACCCTTGTTGACTTGGAAAGTATCATCGTCACCCACCATCTGTTGAATTGTCATTTTTAGTCCCTGCCAAAAGAAGTTACATTGTTCTTGGTCATACCTGTTGCAGAACCCAGAGTGCCCTGTTGATGAAGAAGCATGGAGTTCATAGAAGAGAGAGCCCTGTTGAACATATTGCACCCAATTTGGAACAAGCAGAGAAAGAGTTGTAAGAGAAACTGGGTCATCAATTGTGCAAGAAGGAGCATCTTCCACCATATTTTCCTTACCCTTCTTGTAAGTGATCACATAGGGATAACCCATGAGGTGGATAACCCATTTCAGGTGTGTTGGGGAGGAGACCCATTGTTCCAGAAAATTTTCCAGACTCGGGAGATCAGTCTTGATGCAGAAATAATTCCCTAATAGGTATGGCTGCCACTTCTGTATTGTATGCAAAATAGCCATCATTTCCTGCTGAGAGGTAGATGTGGCTAAATTCTTACCGGAAAGGTCTCGTGAAGGTAGCAAGCGCATTGGTTTAGCAAAGATACCTGCATATCTATCCAAGGAAGTAGTGGAGACTGTTGATGGGTGCATCTGAATGGAATTGAGCTGAGCGATGACACCATGTGAATTCTTCTTAAGGAGTTTTTCCAGGCGATGTGAACTAATGATGCAGAGAGACCCTGGTTGTAAGCCCATAAATTTGTGTTGTGCCCCATTGAATTTAAACTGCATCCAAAGTTCAGCAAAATCCCATAAGATGGGGCCAAGTGTGCGTAACCATTGAACACCCAAACCACATCACATCCGCCTAAGGGCAAGGCAAACATGTCAGAGCGTAGGTTATAATCTTCCATAGAGATATGCACATTGTGACACTTCCCCTTGCAAGGTAAGGTGCCCCCATTGGCAACCATGACTTCAAAGCTGGAGCAAGGATGGACAAAACAATCATCCTGTTTGGCAATCCGAGGGTCAATGAAGTTATGAGTGCTACCAGAATCAATGAGTATGGTAAGAGGGAGCTTCTTGAAGTATCCCCTGACCCGCATTGTTTGTGGGGTGGTGACGCCGGTTACAGCATGGAGAGAGATCTCAGGTGGGTCGTCCTGAAATGGGGTGTCAACAGGCGGGTGTTGAATGTCGATCTAATCATCCACTGTATCTGTAGCTGCTTCACCAAGTTCTAAGGCAGGCGAAGAATCCACATCCAAGAGATAGAGCTTTTGTTGAACACATCTATGTCCCCGAGTGAATTTCTCATCACAATTAGAGCAAAGCCCTTTTTCTCGACGTGCCTGCATTTCTATTTCAGACAAATGCTTGATAGGAGTTGGTTGAGGAGAAGGCGTGATGGGAGGTCGTTGGGAACCCATATTTCTATAGGGAACAAGGGTGGGTTTGAAGCGTTGTTGAGCTGCAATCTTGTCCTCAGCCAGCTTAGCCAACCCTAGGACTTCCATCATTGTGTTGGACAAAACATTTTGACCTCTGAGCGAATTTCATCCTTGAGACCACTTATAAAACAACTCCTGTAGAATTCATCAGACAATCCTTCTGTGTGATTGGCCAATTTCTCAAATTCTATTTGATACTCTCTCACTGTGCCAATTTGGTGAAGTTTAGTGAGTGCTCCTGTGAAATCATCAAAAGCACTAGGGCGAAATCGTGGCAAAATGAGTTGGCAAAAATCTGTCCAGTTTGGCTCGGGATGAGCTTTGATGTACCAACGGTACCATTGAAGGGCTTCCTGTTCCAAATGAAAGGATGCAAGTGGAACTTTTTGTACATCAAAAGTATTATGTAGACTGAAATATTGTTCTGCTCGGTATATCCATCCAGTCAGATCAGTACCATTGAAGCGAGGAAAATCAAGCTTCGGCCCACGAAAATTGTTGGAAGAAGAGAACCCGGTGGCTGCAAAAGATTCTGGTTGTCAGTTATTGTTCATGGCTGAATGCTGAAGATGGAGGATGAGAAATTTTTCATCCAGATCTTGGATTTTGGTTTGGATGGCTACAAGTGCTTCCTCCATGGTGTTTGCTCCTGCACGCATGGCTGCAAGTGATTGGAGTTTTTTTTTTTTTTTTCATTTTTCAGACTGGAGCGGCTACGGCTCGAAAAGGATCTGGAACAATGCCAAATGGATTAAAAATGGTTGAATCTGGAACGGCTTGCAAATGGATCTGAAACGGCGCAGCAGTGATCAACAATAGTTCAGCTGAAAGTAGATATGGACTCCAGGTATGTGCGGCTTCCTAACAATTCAGGGGTTTCACTCGGCCACCAATGCTGTCTAACGGCTTGCGTATTGGGGAAGTACCCCTCACTCCACGGCTCAGGTAAAACTGATAACCGCTTTGCCACAAACGACAGCTCTTGGTTTACCTCACGGGTGGGAACTAGTCAATCAGGTAGGGGTCGTTGCCCTTTTCGCTGGCAGGTCCTCTCAATGGGCCAACTACTTCGGGGTTCCTTTGGTACTCCTCACAATGATTTTTAGGGCTTATGCCCAAGTACTTCCCACAATTAAGCGGATAGGGATGATTCCCAAATCCGAACCTGCAACAGAAAAAATTTGGGCAGAAATTCCACCCAATGTTCAAAAACCGGATCTATATTGCTCAGAATCGCTATTATAGCATGTTTCCGGAACTGGAACAACCACTCTGCTTCTACCCTTAAAAGCGGAATAGAAATCTGGGCACTCGGTCAAAAGATTTTCTTGCCGCAATTTTCGCAGCCGTCACCGAAATTCTGAAAAATTGCTGATTTTAAATCTGCAATATCTCCACTTTTAGAACTCCAAATGAGATGATTGTTTTTTTGAAACTGCCTATTTTTGAAAGAGGAATTCAGATATGCAATCGGTTTCTTCTGATTTTGTGCAGAAAGTTTCAGAAATTGATCTAAAAGTCACCGCCCAAAAAAAGAAAAAAACATTTCCCACTTGTGCCAAGGAAAGTGCTCTGATACCAGATGTGATGAACCTGCAATAATTAATTAATGCAAATACACAAGATATCAGAAATAACAGAACATAATCACTTTTATATTGATCACGGGCCACTTCGAGGGGGCAACCTCCTTTGAGCAAGCTCAATACAATTAACTTCACGGTGCCTTCAATGACCTCAACACACACTTATATACTAAGTCTATGCCCAATACCATGAGTCAAAACCATGGGACATATAATACTACGGGACGACTTACAAAGCATATGCGTCCAATACTATGGGTCAATACTATGGGCTAATATAAACTACGGATCAACAAATACTACGGGACGACTTACAAAGCATATGCGTCCAATAACAATATACTAACATAGTAAAGAGAAGGGTTTACATAGGTTCCTAACATACACGCATTTCATAAAAAAGAAATTTGGATCGCCACAAACACCAGATATCAAATCAACCACAAAGTATTATTTTATACGTCCAAGATTAAGGGAATTTTTTGAAAAGTGCTTTAGTATATTTGAAGTTTGGGTATGGACATTTGCATAACAAAAAATCATTGACGAGTTTTTGCCAACATTATTACAAAGAACGAGATTGCAAAGGGAACAATTTAGAGTAATTTTAACACAAGAATATTGTTCTTGCATAGCGAGAGAGGGTTATCAGGGTGATGGAAATCCTTATGTATTTCTCAAGCCTTTAAACAAATTTTGGGACATTTTGATATATGGTTGGGATGCTACAAATAAAGTGATTGTAGATGACTCAAAATAAAAACATGTTTGTAACGAGGAAGGGAGTTGTATTATAAAAAAAATGTATACTTGCCAAGATGTCAATGACACATTCTTGTTAAATCGATTATGGCCTTGCTTGATGCACCTGAATGGCGTGAGTGATGTGAGGCCAATTGTGAATAAAATGAAAATGAAAGTATTTTGTTAAATAATACACTTATGTTTGTGTGTACTAGTATGTTCAATTTCAGTGTGATTATAATACTTGTAAAGTGTTGAGTTTGGTTTTCGAAAATGCAAAATCAGAGCTTGAAAGTGCTAAAATTTGTTTTAAAATTTCAAAATTAAGTATTGGAAGTGTCAAAAGTAGCCTTTCAAACGGGAAAAATCAAGTTCTAAAAGTCCCATTATCATATTTATCATATCGGAGAATTGAAAAAACCAATTTCAAAAGTGGCGATAATTTCACTGTGATTATAATACTTGTAAAGTGTCGAGTTTGGTTTTCGAAAATGCAAAATCAGAGCTTGAAAGTGCTAAAATCTATTTTAATATTTCAAAACTAAGTATTGGAAGTGTCAAAAGTATCCTTCCAAAAGGGAAAAATCAAGTTCTAAAAGTCCCAAATTATCATATTTATCATATCGGAGAATTGCAAAAACCAATTTCAAAAGTGGCGATATCAAAGGCGTGCAGGCATGCGTATGCGACGGAGACGATTGAAGTTGTGGATTGATTTTATTTTGGGTGTTTCTAGTTTGGCTCACTCTTGGATGAGTTTCCAAATGATTGTGGCATCCTCTATGGTTGTAACAAGTCTTCTCATGGGTATTAGGCTACTCCTTGATATCCCCAAAATTTCTGCGCAGATGCATGTAGCTTTCATGTCCGTTATAGATATCAGTGAACTTACATGCCTGTAGTAGGATGCCTATAGGATGCGTTAGATTCTCGTAGCAACCTAAAATGCACGTATCCTTGGGCCCCTTGCAGGCATGATTTACTCCCCTTGCGGGCATATCCTTAGGCTCCGCAGGCATTTCTTTATGGTCCTTGCGTGCATATGCTTATGCCTTTATGTGAGCATATGATTATGTTTTTATGCGGGCATATTGTAATCCTACAGTCATATTGTAAGCCTTCCGGGCATGTACAAGGTCCTACGGGCACATGCTAGAGCTTGAGGGCACATGCAATATCCTTCGGCCATATGTATGACCCCTGCAGGGCATATGCAAGAGCCTGTGGGCATATGCAAGTTTCCTGTGGGAATATGCAAGAGCCTATGGGCATATGCAAGAACCTTGAGGGAATATGCTAGAGACTGCGGGCATATGCAATATCCCTACGAGCATATGCTAGAGCCCGAGCATATATTCCTCTTCATTGTGGTCATATCTTCCTCTTCATTGCGGGCATATTGTGTGATCCTTCTTCCTTGCGGGCATATATTCCTTCTTGTTGACATTGTGATCCTTCTTCCTTGCGTGATCCTTATTCCTTTACGGGCATATCTTTCTTGTTATTGACATCAATTCCAACACATTATTCAACACGACTTCCGGAGTAAATGGTAGGGATCAGGACATTAGCTAAGTTATAACATATAAACAATATTTATCCCGAATTTAGACTTATGACAAGAAGGATCAACCACCCCTTCGTTTAGTAGATAATTGTGAACACCAATATCCAGCAATTCACCTGTATCCAAAATGGTGAACACAAGAAGGATCCACTGAAACTTCTTGTAGTCTAGAACTATTATGAAAATAATACTAGGCAAAAGAAGGGTCGGTTGCCCCTTCATTTATGAGGGAATTGTGAAAATATTCAACCTACGAAGGGGGGTTTTATGATTTTTTTTTTTCATTCTCACCTTTGCATGCTTTGATCTCAATAAAAACTTTTAAATAATGTTTGTTTTTATGTATTTTCATGATTTGCGAGAGGCCTTGTTTTTCTTGGAAATACATTGTTTCTACAATCCCGAAATCCGCAATGTGGATTGCAGGAATCCTATTTTTATGAGTTTGAATTTCTTACTTCCACATTTCCGCAACCTGCAATGTGGATTCCGGAAATCAGACAACGTTTGATCAATAAAAATCAGATTTTCGGTTCCGGCTTTCCGCATTCCGCAATACGGATTGCGGAATGCGGAAACCAAACTTAAAAAAATAAAATTTCATCTCCTTTTCCGAACCCACAAATATATTGCGGATTGTGGATACCTAAATTTCTTAAAAACGTTTCCGCAATCCCACAACCAACAATGCGGGTTGCGGGAAGATCGAATTTTTTCCCATAATTTTTCCCGCTCTGCATTTCTGACTTCGAGTTGCGGATTGCAGAAACGATAGACTTTCCAACATTCAATTTGCACATCCACAATCCCGCAACCCGCAATGCGGATTGTGGAAGCCTTAAGTCCCAAACTTTTGAAAAGTGCATCGTTTAATCTTGGCCATTGATTCGATTGAGATCTACGGTCCTATTTTAGATTCGCTAATAACATTTTGGAGTTAAATACGCGGAGTAAAATTATCTTTTTACCATTTTCACGCTGCAATTTTACCTTCTGTAAACGAATTTCACTGTGGATTTTATCATGCTACCATCTTTGTTTTTCTTTTCCACCAGTTTACAAGTAAGTCTCCTGTTCTATGTCAATCATCTGCTTAATATTTGGAAATTGAAAATCAATTTTAATTCAAATACTTTTCCATTTTTATAAGAAAAACCCATTTTTCAATAATGTCGAGGAACCCTAGCTCCAAAACTGTCATGGACGAATTGAAAAACAAAGACCCAAACAATGGAATCTTCTCCGACACCAATGGGAGGGTTTCTGAAACCTATATGCTAGATTGGTCATGGATTTATGCCATCTTTGACAATGATGATTTTTCTGAAATCCAGCATGACTAGGCGGCTTATCTGAACATCAATAAATCCAAAATCCACGCTATAGCAGCCAGACCATCCTTGATTCCCTACATAGATGCAATAAAATGGATTATCAATCATGCCAACCCTCAGGACCGTTCATTCAATGACATAAACCAAACTTTGTTAGCTTCTTTTCGACCTAAGGTCTTTGCCAGGGTTTATGCACTTAGAAGTCCCCAACATCTTCTCACCAAGAAATTCCTAGAGTCTTCTGAAACTCGATTCAGTTTCAATGAAATGATTAAATCATGGATGGAAACCCCCGCTATCTTTGAGCCCAAAGCCGATAAGTTGTATCCTATTTCCTGGTTCAAAGAGCCCTTTTCCTTGTAGGAAGCCATATTGTGCAGATTGTATGGGTTACCCAATTGTACAGTTTCAAAGCAGAATGGGCACCTTTGGCACATCACGTTCTCACCACCGGTGAATCCTTCAATTGGGTTCAGATTCTATCAGTAGTGTTGAAGTAATCCATTGAGAAGTATAAGAAGACTCTTGCCTCTAGAAAGCCAGTGTTTTTCCTTTCTTCTTTCATTATGGATGTGTTATGTTCATCCTTCCCCTTTCCTACCATGGGATGGAATTGGACCAAGGAAGGACCTCCAGTCCACATTTATTGCTTAACATTATGGGAGGACAACTTTGTACCCTTCATCTATGACATTTGTGACCATTTTCTGGGCTCTACTTATTGAAAAATATTCAAGAAGGATGCCCCCACTTTTTCTGCTCAAGCTAAGGCATTGATTGCCACTATGGGAGATTGGTATGTGGGAGAATATTTTTCCTACATTAGAGTTTGGGGCAGCAACACAGTTCATCTATTACCCAGGATTGTGCCTGGCGGAATGGTATTGGAAGAGATATCCTTCCAAACTGTCATTGATGGTGCGTTCCCTCGGTTTAATGGAGCTAAAAAGAAAGGCTAGCCCAAGTTTCCTCTTAATCTTGGATCCCTAGTTATTCATAAATCCACTCATGCAACTCTGCTTGGGAAGAAGATTACAACCTTAAATCTTGGGGAGGCCCCTAAAGGGATGCATGATCCAAATTCTTTCTTGACCAATCACTTCACAAAGGAACATATCAAGAGTACTTATGTGCACCAGTCTGAGCCTAATGACTACATCTATGAAGGTGTAAATTCATTCCAGGATGTGTTGAGCAAAGTCACCTCTCAGGACGAGAAAAATTTCATTCACCAGTACCAGTAAGAGCTCAAGGTAAAAGTGTTGCAAGACAAGAACCATACTCAAACTGACGAATGATGAAAGAGCTCAAAAGGAATTGATAGAGAAGGAGGTAGAAAAAACTGAGGTTAAAAATCCTCTGTTGCTGACCTATAAATAAAAATATAAAGGTAAATCTCCAATTGAGGGTCTACAATAGCCTCAACCCCTAGATAATCTTAATTATCTCATCAAATAAGTTGAAGAAATGAAGAAGAGATTAGCATTAATGAGCTATGCAATTGAGAGCAAGACCATTGCTTCAACTCCTCCAGCCAAGAAGCATAAAACTTAAGTGTCAGTGACAAAAGTTGCATTTGTGCATATTGATGACAATGATTTGGAAGATGAGATTCCCTTAACCAAGTTGTCATGTCCAGTTACTATTCCTACTAGCCTGGCAGTGGTCACTTCAGTTACCCAAAATTCTTCTGATCCACTTCACAATTTATTGGTTGCTGATTCTTTTCCTGAAATTCATTTTTCAGAAACCACCACCACTTATACTATCACTTCTTCTCCACTTCTTACCATCCTTACCAGTTTTCCATATATATCATCATCAAACCTTATAGTTCCTCCATCCCCATCATCCGATCAACTTGTTATTCCCATGGAGGTTTCCCCCAACTTATAAAGGCACAAGGGCAGAATGCACAATATGCTGAGAAGTTAGCAGCCATGGAACAACAGTTGGAAGCTTCACAGTCCATTTCTGCAGTTTCTTCCTTTCCAAAATTCTCTAAAGAAGAATTTAAAGAATTCACCTTGAAGATTAATGATGACTTCAGGAACTCTTTGATTGAATTGTTTCAAGGCCTAAATGAAATTCAGGATATGTTTAATTCCTTTGAGCATTTCTTAGATATCCTTGGTGATCACAATCAAAGGAGAAATGATGCCACCAGATCCTTTCAAGATGTAATTGATTGGAAAAAATACATCAAAGATAAACCTGAAGCAGTCCCTATTCTAGATAAGATCAAACTTAGAAGGATAAATATTTCTTTGGAATACTGGGAGAATGTATGTGACATGGTTGAAACTACAATTGAAGAAGTCCAGCAAGTCTGCAGAAAGAGATGGTTTACCTTTGATAATCTACTAGGATTGTTGGAGTTTCCTATCATGAATCAGATTGAGACTACTCTTCCAACTAAACTTATGATTACACAGGTCAAATAAAAGTATCTGAAATCCAAGGAGCACATTGAGCAGCTTGAGCAGATTCAGATAGCAGAGATCAAGGAATTAATTGAATCGCTCGTGGCTTCAAGGATGAAGATTAATCTCTTCTTACGATAATGGTCAAAGGATAAGAGGAGGGAGATCGAGGTTTTCACTTGAAAGGCACAATTACAGCTTGAGCATGCAAAGTATCAAGATGTTAATGATATTTTGGATGTATTTTCCAAGTGGCAATCTTCCCTTGGAAAATCTCATGAATGGGGGGGGAAACCATCGGAGGAGAGAACTGAAGACACTCTGTACTTGGAGAATTGTAATGTTTTACAATCTTTAAATAATTTTAATTAGATTATCTTTTCCTTTCTTTTGTTATGTGTATCAAGTTTCCTTGATTCATTTTTTTTTTCATACATACATCTAATAACTCTGTTTTGTATTTTTAAATCATAAAACATATAAATCTGTGTGCTTGATTTATCATTCATATGATTTATATGCAGGTTATGCATCGGTGAATTTCTTTACTTGATTCATATTGTTTCACATTCTGCAATTACATAATAGTCATTATCATCATAAGCTAATTTAATTAGATTATCATTGATAGGACAGTCACATTCTTTTTAATCCTTTGAATAAAATAAACTAGTTTTTACTATTTTGTTTTGTTTAAAATTGGTAATGTGAAATCTAATCTATATGTTTATTGGTTAGTATAACACTTACCTAATCTTTCAGATCTGATTGTTTGAATCTACAATCACAATTTTTTAGGTTTAGCTTTATTTAAGTAGATCAACTTAAACTTGTTTTTACTTGTCTTCTTTCTATTTATATTTTTCTTTCTTTATCACAAGAAATTTTAGATCTTCCCTTGTAGGAAGAAAGATCCATTTTGGATTACCCACACAATGCCAACGGAGGCCTGATATCCATCAAAGTTAGCTATACCAAACAGTCTAAGGATAGAATAAGTCTTGCGTAGGGTTATTTGAAGCCTTTTAGATTGGGCTTTCTATTTTGCGTTGTTGCCTCAAACACTTCCAACACACCCGAGGCCTCAACAGAACCATGCCCTTGGAGCTTGTTTGAGACCATAGAGTGCCCTTTTCAATTTGAAAACATAATATATGTTTTATGATAAGAGAAAAACTTCAGGCTTTTGAATATAGACTTCTTCTTCAAGGTTTCCATTCAAAAATGTAGATTTAACATCCATTTGATATACTTTGAAGTTTTTGTAGCATGTAAAATCTAAGAACATCTTGATTGCTTCAAGTCTTGCTACAAGGGAAAACGTTTCTTCAAATTCAATACCTTCCACTTGAGCATATCCCTTACATATTAGTCTGGCCTTGTTTCTTATTACTTTGCCATCTTCATTTAACTTATTCTTGAAAATCCACTTGGTCCCAATAACATTCTTGCCTTTAGGTCTTGGGACAATTTCCTAGTTTTGGTTCTTCTCTATTTGGTCCAGCTCATCATTCATATCTTTGATCCAATCATCACTTTTGCTAGCTTTTGCAAACGTTTTAGGCTCTAGTAAGGAAAGTAATGCTTGTTCTTGATCATCTAATAACCTTCTTCTTGTTTTAACTCCAGTACTTATGTCACCAATAACTTGATTTTCAGGATGATCTCTTTGAACTCTTCTTGATGGTGATTTTGTATCATATATTGGAGAATAGTCTTTGTCATTTTCTTAATATACCTCATCTTATTTTTCTTCCTGTTCAATCTCTTCTTCATCTTGTAAATCCTCTTCCCTTTGTGAGTCTTCTCTTCCTTATCATTATTTGCTATCTCATCATCTTGAGTTCTAATTCTTCTTGGCTACATGTCATGTACTCTTACATCTGCACAGTCTATATGATCTTGTTTAGTCTTTGACTGTGACATCTATATGATTTCTTGGTGGATGAATATCCTATAAATATTCCCTCATTGGTTCTAGAGTCACACTTACCAAGATCATCTTCATTCCTCTTTATGTAGCACTTACTACCAAACACTATGAAAAATTTGACAGAGGCAGGTCTTCCATACCATAGTTCATAAGGAGTCTTGTCATTATTTACTTTGAGTTGTCCTCTATTGAGTATATAAACCACTATGTATACTACTTCTCTCTAGTATGCATATAATTTTTTTGTTTCATTAAGCATACTTCTGGTTGCTTCTTGGACTGTCCTATTCTTTCTTTCCACAATGCCATTTTGCTGAGGAGTCCTTGGAGCTGAAAATTGTCTTTTAATTCCATGGGTTTCACAAAACTCATTGAATTCGTTTGAGTTCAACTCTCCTCCATTATCTGAACTTAAAATTTTTATTTTCATATTTGTATCATTTTCAACCATATAAGCATAGAGACATTGGCTAAGTTATAACATATAAATAATATTTATCCTGACTTCTGACTTCCGACAAGAAGGATCGGTCGCCCCTTTGTTTAGTAGATAATTGTGAACAACAATATCCAACAATTCACATGTATCCAGAATGGTGAACACAAGAAGGATCGACCAGCCCTTGTTGCAGTCTAGAACTATTGTGAAAATACTACTGGGTAGAAGAAGGGTCAGTCGCCCTTTCATTTATGAGAGAATTGTGAAAATATTCAACCTACGAAGGCTAGGCTGTCAATTAATGTATATCTAGAATGGTGAATACTAGAAAAATACTAAGCACAAGAAGGGTCGACCAACCCTTCTTTTAGTAGATAATTGTGGACACCAATATCCAGCAATTCACCTGTATCCAGAATGGTGAACACAAGAAGGATCGAATGACCCTTCTTGCAGTCTAGAATTAGTATGAAAATAATACTGGGCAGAAGAAAGGTTGGTCACCCCTTCATTTATGAGGGAATTGTGCAAATATTCAACCTACGAAGGCTAGGTTGTAAATTCATGTCTATCCAGAATGGTGAAGACTGGAAAAATACTAAGCACAAAAAGGGTCGGTCGACCCTTCATTTAAGAGAGAAATGTAAAAATATTTAATCTATGAAGGCTGGGACGACAATTCCCAACTACTGAATTCCACAGTAAATGGTAGGGATCGGGACATTGGTTAATTTATAACATATAAACAATATTTATCCCGATTTCTGAATTCCGACAAGAAGGATTGGTCGCCCCTTCATTTAGTAGATAATTGTGAACACCAATATCCAACAATTCACCTGTATCCAGAATGGTGAACACAAGAAGGATCGACCCACCCTTCTTGCAGTCTAGAACTATTATGAAAATAATATTGAGCAGAAGAAGGGTCGGCCGCCCCTTCATTCACTTATCTCGGACCTCATTCAAAAATGGGGCATTGGTTAAAGACATTCAACTTCAAATGACCTTCATATTATACAGACAACAGTTCATTTAGTGATTTGTATATTTTTGACAACTTCTACATTTAATTGATGTAAATTTTATTGGACAATTCTCATATTATTTAGGGACATAGTATCATGTATCTGGTGATGTGTTTCAAAAATTGCAGAACGTGAAAGCAATATACTTAGAAACATTGAAACATAATATTTTATTGATTGTGTCGTGTGTGTGTTTTTTTGTTTGCAGATACTATAAGATTGGCTACTAGTAAATCATTGATGATTTTTTATTTCAATGGATTTTTGTTACATAGTACATAAAAAAAACGAAATTCGGATTGCCACGAACACCAAATATGGAATCAACCACAAAGTATTATTTTATGTGTCCAGGATTTAGGGAATTTTTTGAAAAATGCTTTAGTATATTTGAAGTTGGGGTATGGACATTTGCACAACAACAAAAAGGTTGAGGAGTTTTTTCCAACATTATTACAAAGAACCGGATTGCAAAGGGAAAAATTTAGAGTAATTTTAACATAAGAATCTTGTTCTTGCATAGCCAGAGAGGGTTATCAGGGTGATGGAAATCCTTATGTATTTCTCGATCCTTTAAACAATGTTTGGGACATTTTGATCCATGGTTGGGATGCTATGAATACAATGATTGTAGATGACTCGAAAGAAAACATGTTTGTAATGAGGAAGGGAACTGTATTATAACAAAAAATTATACTTGCCAAGATGTCAATGAGACATTCTTGTTAGATCAATTATGGCCTTCCTTGCTGCACCTGAATGGCATGAGTGATGTGAGGCCAATTATGAATAAAATGAAAGTATTTTGTTAAATAATACACTTGAATGTTTTTTTGTACTAGTGTGTTCAATTTCACTGTGATTATAATTATTGTAAAGTGTCAAGTTTGGTTTTCGAAAATGCAAAATCAGAGTTTGAAAGTGCTAAAATCCGTTTTCAAAATTTCAATTATAATTCTTGTAAAGTGTCGAGTTTGGTTTTCAAAAATGAAAAATCAATGTTTGAAAGTGCTAAAATCTGTTTTCAAAATTTCAATTACAATTCTTGTAAAGTGCTGATTTTGGTTTTCGAAAATGAAAACTCAGAGTTTGAAAGTGCTAAAATCTGTTTTCCAAATTTCAAATTTAAGCATTGGAAGTGTCAAAAGTAGCCTTCCAAAAGGGAAAAATCGGGTTCTAAAAGTGCCATTATCATATTTATCATATCGGAAAAGCACAAAAAACAATTTCAAAAGTGGCGATATCAAAAGCAAAAGTATTCTTTTGGAACCTGTAATTGGCAATTTTGGAACCGGGTTTGGCACTTTTGGAACCGGATTTGGCACTTTTTGAACCGGTTTTGGCACTTTTGGAACCTAGATTTGGTACTTTTGGAACCGAATTTTGCTTGATTTTGGGGTTTAGAAAGGTTGTTTTTGACCCATCTTCAAAGTGACTTGGACTAGAATATGTCCAAGTTTAATGAAATTGGCGTTATATATGTAATTCATCATTAAATTCCATTTCATTCTTTCACATTTATGATCATTGAACATGATTATTACTTTATTGCAATTCACCATTTTGATCATCTAAATATTTTTTTTTAATTTTGGAGATGATTTCAATGGAGTAGTTTTGGTTTTTAAGCAACATTATTTTGATGCAGCCACTATGATTGGAACCAACATAGATCCATCATAACTATGGATCTATCATGTGCCCAAATGGATCAATCCATTGAGGTGCAAACCTTTCCTCAAGTTTAACACTTTGAAAGGGGTTTGCTCCTCAAGGTATTTGATCCCTCTCGGTACTTGATAGAGCTAGAGTTAACATGGATCTATATTGGTGTAGAGGACAAAATTATGGAACTTGAGTTAAGCTCAAAAGGAAATAACCTTATATGTTTAATATTCTTTCCAATTGGTTTGGTGATGATCTAGTAGATTGTGCGGAAATTGAGTTAAGCTCAAAAGGAAGTAACCCTATCTATTTAATCAATTTTCTAGTTGATTTGGTGATGATCTAGTACAATGTGTGGAACTTGAGTTTAATATTTAGTAGTACTGAGCAAATAAATGCTAGCATTTTTTATTTGTATGAGTTAAGTTTTGTTGTATGATAAAAAATATGAGAAGAAGTGGAAACAATCTTTCCTAATAGAACTAGGAAAAATGGCTTCCCAAGCAAAGGCTAACAAAGAGTCCCCAAAATATTTTGTTCATGAATTAAAATTTTCTGCAATACAAAATATCTAAATAACCTAGAAACATATTGAAAATAGGTATACGTCATTTCTTAAATATTTTGATTGTGTTTTGTACTACAAAATGATTGACAGCTACGAGAAGTATTAGTTGGTCAAGATCAACACAACTCCCAAAAAAATCAAATAAGAAGACACATAGGTTATCAACTACAAGGAGTAATAGTTGATCAAGATCAACGCAACTCAAAAAAATCAAATAACCAAATAAGAGGACACACATTCTATTAGCTACAAGAAATATTAGTTGCTATGGACACCTGAAGAACAACGCAACTTTTCCAAGAGTTGGTCTAGACACCTAAATATTAACGCAATTTCTCAAAGAATTAAATAAGAATACATTGCAAATACAAAGTATATACGAGGAAAAAATTCGATGCGTGTATGTTGCAGCCCACAATTATGATTTGAATATATTCAATATGAATATGTTTAAGATCAACAGTACTTGATCTGAAATATATATAGATATTATATGTTGGTATTTAAACATTGAGTGGTTTTCAAAATAGTGTGTGGAGATAAGCCTTATCTAAGGTTAACCATTGTTTCAAGAAAATGATCATATCTAAAACTAGTTTTTCCACTCAATAGTGAAATGAAGAATAACAAAAGATATAAAAACAAACAATATAATGAGAAATAGAGGTCAACAACAGTTTTACTAGATTCAAATTACTATCAACAACAATTTTCCTAGATTCAAATTACTATCAACAACAATTTTCCTAGATTCAAATTACTATCAACAACAATTTTCGTAGATGCAAATTATTATCAAAAACAATTTTCCTAGATTCAAATTACTATCCCCATATGTTGATGTGAATGGAACAAACAACTTCTTTTAATCACTGAAAGAGCTTCTTTCTTTGGCCACATGCCAGTACATAATTCTTTGATATTCTTACATCTTCAAAGATTAGGAAATACGATTTCCTAAGGTTATGGATGGCTTCACATAATAAATATAGAGCTAATACAACAAGTTCTCTCATTTTGAGGACTAGATTGCATCATCATATTGAACAACTGCATTCTAGCTTACTCTCTAAGAAATATGATACACACCTTGATATTTTATCTAGATTTAAAGCAATATGCTAGTCCCATACATACATGGCATCTCAACAACAATTACACTAACTTGGAACAACCTCTAGAATGTGCAAAAACTCTCACATTTATGAGCAAGCAGAATAATTTTGTAATAATTCATAATTGATACAGGTAATATTCCAATTGATCAAAAGTCATCATTCTTCCTTAATGATGATACATTGAAGAAATATTCCAATTGATCATAAGTTGTCATCCTTTCCTTAATGATAATGCATTGAAGATTGTGGGTTGGACCAATATGCATAACAAATAGACCAAGATGATTAAAGATGCAAAATATTTCATAGTTAAGAGAAATAATCCAAATCTCTAAGCCTTTTCATCTTTAGAGGTCCATGTTGCACGATATACATTGAGCAATAAAATATAGCATCGGATAGAAGATAAAAATGTATAATAGATACTAAATATTTGAAATATACAAGGGATCGCTATTTTATATTTAGTTTTATGTTTAGTGATAGTATCACTATTGATAATAGACCACTTTGAGTGATATTTGATCCTTTATAGAGAATAGATGTTATAAATGCACTCGAGTGAGCATGTCTAAGATAATATGGAAAACATCAAAAAAAATTCTCTGATGCTTTCTTCTCCTCTGTTTGTGTGAAAAGGCATATGATCAAAACAATAAAGATACTTGAGCAAACTAAAATTGTAAGAAACTGGAGAGAAATGCACTATAGGATTTGTTCTATATATTTAGCTTCAAGGCTTAACCAACTCAACTCCTAGGCAATATTAATGACCTTCTACTTCATTTGCTTTTGAAAGACAATGTTGTTAAGGTTGAGATAGAGACCAAGGAAATGAGTCCAACTTGCTTTGCAAACCATTCATGTCTGTCAAAATAATGAGTGTGCTATCATTGGAACTTTAAAAATAAGAACCCCACCTTGAATAATCTTATGAATATGCTATTATTAGTATAATAGAGTGTTATGAAGAGTGTTTTCAAATAATCAAGATTAATAACCTGATTTCACAATCATAATGCTTATGCCATCTGTAGCTAAACCACTTATACTATGAAACGAGAACTCGACACAGTTCTCGTTTTTCTCTCTCCTAATTTTAGTAGGTATTTTAGCTCCGTTTCAAAAAGGGCTCATGCCAGTATCACACATTTTCATTTCAAGGCATTTTTTGGGACCTTTGAATTATCTTTATCGTAAAAAAAAATTAGTTTCTATTTTCAGGTACATTTTTAGAAATTTAACAAAATAGCATACATTTTTAAGCAATTTATAATGAAAAACATATACATTTTGCAATTTTTTCTATAAAATAAGACATTTTTATGGACAAAATAAGACACTTTTATTGACAAAATTGTAAAAAATTCCAGAAAATATAGACATTTAAAACCATTTTCAATCAATTTTCAGATATGTTTTGTATAAAAATGATACTATTTCATATTATTTTCCGAAAAGTGTTGATTCACATAAATTCAAGAAAAACTATACAAATTATTTGTAAAAAACATATTTCAAACATTATATATAGAAATTTTATTTCTAAAATTAAGTCTGAAAGTCAAAACATTACTAATATATCTTATCAAAATATTATCAAACTTAGCATTTTTTTCAAAACATGAAACTAATCAACAATATCATGCAGGCCAAATTCATGTCCTCTTCTGCTGCATGTTTCCCCCTTCTAACATTATAATAAAATAAATTAAAAAACAAATTAAACTAACCCCTAACAACATTATAATAAAAAATTCCTAACAACATTATAATAAAAAATTTAAAGAAAAATTAAAAACAAATCAAACTAACCTTGTCGATGCCCGGCATCGAGGGGGCCGTGAGGGCCGCCCTTTGGTGCCCAAGCGAGCGACCTCCCTCGCTTGGGCGCCAAAGGGCGGCCCTCACGGCCCCCTCGATGTCGGGCATCGATGGGGGCCCTGAGGACCGCCCTTTGGCTCCCAAGCGAGCGACCTTTAAACAAAATTTAAAAATACATTAAAAAAAATACTAAGTATCTATATACTAACCAAACTTACATTATAAAAAAAAATTTAAAAACTATACAAAAACTTTAAAACAATTAAAACAAAAATTTAAAAACAATAAAAAAATCAAACTATACAAAATTTTAAAATAAATTAAAAAACAAAATAATTAAAAAAAAAATTAAACTATAAAAAATTAAACAAATTTTAAACTAAATTTATAAAAAATTAAACAAACTTTAAACAAAAAAATTAAAGAAAATTTATAAAAACATAAACTATACAAAAATTAAACAAAATTTAAAAAAAAAAAAACAAAATTTTAAAAAAATTGAAACAATGCAATGGTGGTGGAAGGGAGGGCGGCGGGGGAGGAGCGAGGAGGGGGGAAGGGGAGGGCGACAGAGGGATAAGGGAGGAGGAGGAGGTGGTGGGTGGTGGCGGTGGAAGGGAGGGCGGCAGGGGAGGAGCGAAGAGGGGGAAGGGGAGGGTGACGGAGGGATAAGGGAGGAGGAGGAGGTGGTGGGTGGCGGCGGGGGGAGTTGGAAGGGAGGGCACGGGCGCGGGGGGGAGGGGGAAGTGGAGGGGAGCGGGGAGGAGGAAGGAGGGAGAGGGAACCGCCCGCTTGGGCGCCAAAGGGCGGCCCTGAGGGCCCCCTTGATGTCGAGCATCGATGGGGGCCGTGAAGGCCGCCCTTTGGCGCCCAAGCGAGCGACCCTCGCTCGACCCTCGCTTGCTTGGGCACCAAAGGGTGGCCCTCACGGCCCCCGTTGATGCCCGGCATCGAGGGGGCCCTCAGGGCCGCCCTTTGGCGCCCAAGCGAGCGGTGCCCTCCCCCTCCTTCCTCCTCCCCGCTCCCCTCCACTTCCCCCTCCCCCCGCGCTCGTGCCCTCCCTTCCAACTCCCCCCACCGCCCTCCCTTCCACCGCCACCACCCACCACCTCCTCCTCCTCCCTTATCCCTCCGTTGCTCTCCCTTTCCCCCTCCTCGCTCCTCCCCCCGTTGCCCTCCCTTCCACCGCCACCACCCACCACCTCCTCCTCCTCCTCCTCCCTTATCCCTCCATCGCCCTCCCCTTCCCCCTCCTCGCTCCTCCCCCACCGCCCTCCCTTCCACCGCCATTGCATTGTTTCGATTTTTTTTAAATTTAGTTTTTTTTTAATTTTGTTTAATTTTTGTATAGTTTATGTTTTTTTAAATTTTGTTTTATTTTTTGTTTAAAGTTTGTTTAATTTTTTATAAATTTTGTTTAAAGTTTGTTTAATTTTGTATAGTTTAATTTGTTTTTAATTATTTTGTTTTTTAATTTATTTTAAAATTTTGTATAGTTTGATTTTTTTATTGTTTTTAAATTTTTGTTTTAATTGCTTTTAAGTTTTTGTATAGTTTTTTTTTTTTAATTTTTATAATGTTAGTTTGGTTAGTATATAGATACATAGTATTTTTTTTTAATGTATTTTTAAATTTTTTATTATAATGTTATTTTAGTTTAGTTTGTTTTTAATTTTTTTTAAATTTTTAATTATAACATTAGTTTAAATGTTAGTTTAATTTGTTTTCAATTTCTTTTTTAAAACCCAAAGCTAATATTCATGGAATAGGGAGCATTCGTGCAAGATGGGAGTGTATTAAACCAAGCCGTAGATCCCAAAGGAATATGACATCTGAAATGATAGGTATAGATGTAGACTCAGATTGTGCGCCCATTGATAATAGAGAAGAGTATGGGTCATCTACATCTTCTTCAAGTCCTTCATCTGCAGAAAATGTAGATTCTGATGGGGTGTCAGAATCCATGGATGAATTTGAAGAAGCAGTGTAGATGCTTTTTATTAGTATGATTTTTGTAATTGAAACTCTAGAGGAGTTTTTGATGATGGGGTGTCAGAATCCATGGATGAATTTGAAGAAGCAGTTTAGATGCTTTTTACTAGTATGATTTTTGTAATTGAAACTCTAGAGGAGTTTTTGAATATTGATATGAACCATTTGTTCTTGTATGGTCTAATATATTATCTCATTATGAATCGCATCATAATTCCTTTGTTTTTATATGGTTATAATGGTGAAATTATTAGAGAAATTTTTTTTTTTGTTTAATATGCAATTTTCCTGAAAGTTGTAATTTATCTCTTCAAGAAATTATTTTTTTCCAATTTAAGGTTGATTTTAAAGTTTTGTTAAACAACAATATGGGATGTTTAGGCCATGGCTCTATTTTTTACCCTGAAAAAAAATACGTGTATACTGGCATCAACACTTTTTTATTTGGGGGGTGTTTTCGGTGTTTTTTTTGCAAAAATTATCGTTTTTATGGGTAGAGTTCCCATTCATAGTATATAGTTCTCATTTCATAGTATAAGTGGTTGCTAGGGTTTTCACCCTAGCTTGTGCAAATGAGCACCTACTAAGGAGAAGGGCCTCCTTAGTAGCAGTTTAGTAAAACTTAACAGTAAAACAAAGTAAAATCTAAGCTAATGTGTGCATCAACAGAAAATAAAAAGGCAATAATATAATGGGAATTTTTATTTTGTATTCAAAATGAGAACAAAGTTACATTTACCTCAAGTATTGAAGTTGGTGGAGCTCTTACAGTAGTCGAGGAGGGATGCTTCCATGCTTCAATGGGTTCATTCTCCTTCTCCAAGGTGTTTGAATAATGGGCCAAAAGGAGCACTCAAATGGGAAACTAGCTCAAATGGTAAGCTAGGGTTTCAAGAGTGATTTTGGTAGAGTGAGGATAGGATAGATTGTGGATATGAAATGGGGAGCCTTCATCACCTATTTATAGGTTTTTAGTGGTGGAGTGTTGACCCATGGTTTTTGGCACCATATGGTTTAGGTCAATTGTTTTAGGGTTTTTGCTTCATTTTTTCCTCTTTTTTATATTTTTTATTCCCTTTTATTTGATTTTTGGGAATTTAGGGCCTTTTTAAAGGATTTTTGCTATTTTTTGAGGAAATGTAACTATTTGGAGAGGGGAAAAGGGGTTTTTTAGCCTTTTGGTGGCCATTTAATGGTTTTTTTGAGGTTTTGGAAGCAAAGATGGTAGGAAATATAGACAAGTGAGTCATGTAATGAAGGAGATGAGATGGTGATCACTTTTTGGGTGTTAACAGATTGCCCCCTGATGTGTGAGGGCAGGAGCTTATCGTATGGCTGATAGACATCATAGGTCTTTTATGTTTTTCCTAGGGTGTGCAAAAGAGAAGAAACGAACTAGAGCCCGGAACAACGGTCCCGAACAAACTGCAAAAACTGAAAATACATGACCTCAATAATGAATGAGGCATAATCTCAATATATGGATGAGGTGAGCATTCCCATGCTCGTATCAAGATATATAAAATAACAATGAGGCCCAAAAAGGAGACCTGAAATATACATGGAGAACTACTGTGTACATCATAAGGGTCCAGAGGGGACACAAATCTGGGACATACTACCGGTTTGACCATGTCTAAGATGAAGAACTAATACCCTGGAATGATAATAGTGTTGCTGAGTGTGGTACCAGAGATACTGATGAACTGTTGGATCATAATGACGAGGAGTCATACCCTCAATGGTACACTGGACTGTAGCTATATTGGGTACTCAAGGAAGCATCTGAGTGGGTGGCCTCCGAATACTATCACCAATGCAACCCGGATATCCACGGGAACATATAACTGGGTGTTCCGAACTGACTCACCAATGTGCTAGAGTCAGGGGAAATCCGGGGTCTTTGACCAATAATTGAAGGGATATATACCCTGCATGAATCTCAATGATGCGATCAAGGTGTTGAAGTCGAGCATGTGAGAAACAACCATTCGGAGAGGCACTGATGACTCCACTCAAAATGGTCCGTAGGTACTCACCACAGATTGTGATGAATCCAAGGCGTAGGGACCTCTGGGCCTATATTATGAAATAGATGGGCTGTCGTCGACAAAGGGAGACCTGCAACTAGCAAGGCAATGAGGTTTCCTTTATAGGAGCACAAGGTATACAACCGAAGTGTGAGAGTACTGATGGTAGGACTGACATACTGTGGAGGTGGGGAATAACTAGGCAAATAGAGTGGGTGGACTCAAACTTCCTTTGTTCAGAGTATGATGGCAGGGGTGACCGGGAAGCATATGAAACTGATTGGTGGGAAGGGGATCATAGCTTTAAGCGACCAGGGATGGTGACTGGAATGAGGGATACTCAAGCTGGAGTAGGATGGCAAGAGACTCTGAGGGTGGTATATCGCAGAATACTTTGAACAAAGGCAACCTCATGGGGGGTGTTGTCGAGATGATTGATCATAGTGCTGAGAGGCACCGGTGGGGGCTTCTTCATGGTTTAAGGAGCTAGAAGAAGTGTGCTCAAAATGGTACTGTCATGTGGATTTATACGAGCCCAGGACAGTTCATGCTCATGATTGCTTTCAATTTGAAGGAGTCTGAAAGCGATAAGAAGACTCTAAAATAATGGAATGGTACCGTCATGTGGATTTGTATGAGCCTAGGATGGTGCATGCTCGTGGTTTCTCTCAATTTTAGAGGGTCTGAAAGCAATAAGAATACTCCAGGGGGGTTCTTTTTCCTGTGTTAGTCTCCAAGTCCCGAAAAAGTATAAAAAGATGCAATGAAGAACTCTTCTAGCTGGTGTGACTAGAGTATTCATTTTTCGTAATTAGTCTACCAGGTCCGGAAAAGGGTTAAACTTATACCAGATAGACGCCCTTTTAGGTACTTTAACGAGCATGAAAGGAAGAAAGATTTTTTGGCGATCTTTTCATTCTTTTAGGAGTTAAAAAACAACTTAACAAAAAATCCCTAAGTGCCTTTTTCGTAAAGGAATTGTCCGGCCCGAAAAAGGGATAAAATTATACCGAACAAAAGGAATGTCCAAGCAAGGAGAGAGTGTTCAATCAAGGGACATCGATGAGAACCAAGAACGAGGGTTGGGGGGGAACACTGGTGGGTCGCCTTGCGAGATGATGAATGGTGGTAAAATAACAAAATAATTGCAATATGAATGGAGTGAATGGCTCATGTATAAATGTGTAACAATTCAATGGTGGCCGATGTGGCGCACAAACCAAGGTAGCAAGGTGTTGGGACACAATGTTGAAACTGTTTCTGGTGAGAGCGAAAAATGATCTCAAGCATCATCATGAGTGCGGAAAACTGAATCCGGTGATATAAAAAGCATCAAAAGTGGATAATGGTCGAGGTGGCTCGCAAATCGAGATGACTAGGGGCTAGTGAAAAATGACCAAAACATTTGGGGGTGAGAGCAAGAAATGATCTCAAGCATCATCACGAGCTCGAAAAACTGAATCCGATGGTATAAGGAATGCTAAAAACTGACAATGGTCAATGTGGCACGCAAATCGAGATGGCAAGGTGCATGGAAAAAATTCAAAAAAAGGGGTTTGAAAAAATGAGAAATCGAGTCAACCATTCTGAAGGTCTCGTCGTTTTGATTCCAGTGGTGGAAACGGTTTGGAAAATGGACTTCGTATAGATCCAAAATGGCTGAATCAAGAAAAAGTCAACTGTCTATAAATAGTAAGTGGACCCATAATGCCAAGTGTCATTTGTGTGGTTGACTTTGACAGGAGAGTGTGGTGGGTTAGAGCGGATTTGGCATTTATGGGCGATTGGACCAGTCGATTTCATTTCCGCGAGTTGCAAGTATTTCACTGAACTCATACCTTTATTTTTTTTCTCGATTCGGGTGGGTAGTGGGTCCTCAGGGAGGGTGGTACGGTCCACAAGGGGTGTGGATCGTGGGTTTCGAGGCGATGGCTGCGATCATGGATCGCGGTTGTGGCCTCCATAGCCACGATCTGGGATCGCGACTATGGCCTGGACATCCGCAATCTGCGATCACGGCTGTGGCCTGGACAGCTGCGATCTGCGATCGCGACTATGGCCCTCACAGGCGTGATCTGGGATCACGGTTGTAGCCCTGATAGCCGCAATTTGGGATCGTGATATTGGGCCCCACAGCCACGATCTATATCGGGATTGTGGAGTCATACCGGGGGGGATGATGGTTTATTTGATGATGTCCTGATGAGTTTTCATTGTGGGATTGACAGGATACCAAGAGTACTATGGGAAGAGCGCGAGATACCTGACGATCTCATGGAGTACATACGGGATGATCGACATGTCCGGGGGACCTTGGGGCTGTGCGGGCTATTGAAGTTCGCGCAGGTGCTGATGATACATTCAACAGCACTACTATTGAACGGGTTGGTGGGCTTCTGGGAGCCTGATAGTTAGTGCTTCGTGGTGCAGGGGAAGAGACTGGAGCTCACCCTAGCAGATGTGTATTTTTTGACAGGACTACCTTGTTTGGGTAGGGTGGCAGATACTTAGCCACAGAGGTCCGCAGATGTGGACATGGAGGAGATGCTGGATCGGTACTGCCTCCCTACGGCAGAAGTGCATAAGAATGCACTTATGATTTGTGACTTAGAGGAGCCATCAGTTCGAGCGATCGCAGCATGTGTGGTTCGAGTGTTGGGGTCACAGGGGCCCAATCGGGTGTCTGGGGGACAGATGTAGGTTGTAGAGCGGATACTACAGGGAACCTACTTTGCTTGGGGCCAGATATTCCTCACCTATGTTCAGCGGCAGCTGATCTCGGTGATGGTATCTGGCAAGGGGTTCTGTTATGGGTCGTTTTTGTGCTCTTTCTTCATGGAGTGGGTTCCAACTCTACGACCACGAGTGTCGATCCGGGATGGGGGTTTGAGGGAGCTGCGGATGGTGCAGTGGGGTGAGATGATGCGTCGATGGGGTGGGGGAGATGTGGGGCGGTATTTTACACAGGAGCTCTATTTGCAGTGGTTGCAGATGCCACTAGCTTTTGATGACTACCCGTACCGTGATATGGACTACCGGAGAGATTCGGAGGCACCACGACCTCCTAGGCAGGCTTGGGGTCTGGATTGTATGTATCCAACTTTTTGATTGATGTTTTTATGTTAGATTTGTTGCTAGAGATGTATGATGATTCTGACTATTTGTAATTTGGCTTGATGCAGATGTGGGATCGCAGCCACCGCCAGGGCATAGGGAGCGTAGGGGGTAGATAGCATTGCCAGCCTTACCAGATCAGGGGGAGGTACGACGACGGGATGCGTAGGGGACTTTGGAGTCCTTGCGAATTACCTTCGACCGGCTACTGGTTGGGGTCTCCGACGAGGGGTGGAGGGAGCTTGATCGGGAGGTGGTCAAGGCCTGTCACGAGGCTCCACGGGATTGGCGGTCGATTCTGATTCGGGTGGCAGTATTGGCCGAGGAGAGGATGGCTCTGGATCGATAGGGGGATGAGGATGATCTAGAGTAGGATCCAGAGGAGGAGCAAGGAGAGGAGGAGTCTGTAGCAGAGGAGGCTGCGATGGAGAGTGATGATGGTTCAGATGGGGGATATGACTCTCATTAGGGAGTGCTGGGGACTCCCCCCGATGCGTCTGGGCATTCGGGATTTTTTTGTATATACGGCATGTATTTTATGACAGGGATGCTATTGAGGCTCGTCGATGTATTTTTTTGTATATCTGAGTGCTGGGACACTTATGACATTTATATGACAATGATATATTTATATAGATATGCACATGGATACATTTTTGCGGTGATTATTTTTGTACACACGTGGATGCACCTGTATTGTTTTGTGTTGTTTAGTGCACGTGGATGCCCTTTGTTGTAGATGTAGTCTTTTTGGGATTTTTTATGTTTTTGATGTGTTGGTATGTGATGATTATGCATGGTGGATGATTTACATGGTGTGATTGATA
This sequence comes from Larix kaempferi, assembly GCA_027924585.1. Classification (NCBI taxonomy): domain Eukaryota; kingdom Viridiplantae; phylum Streptophyta; class Pinopsida; order Pinales; family Pinaceae; genus Larix; species Larix kaempferi. Next base: position 4,974,034 of record BSBM01000802.1, on the reverse strand, counting down.
TGCCAACCGAGGATGTTGTTAGCCATTTGATCTGCGACACTATTTTGAGCTCTTGGGACATGAGTGAATGTTATGGATTCAAATTGTCGACTTAGTTGTTTTGTGCGCGGGAACTTTCTAAAGAGGCAACAATCACGCACCTGGTAGCAGTTGTTGAGTTGGGAGACAAGTAGCTGGGATTCAAGGAACACATGAAGGTGACATATACCCATCTGAAGGGCAATAGTCAGGAGACCGATCACAACATCGTACTCAGCCTGGTTATTGGTAGCAGCACCTATGCACATTATGTCAAGGTGAATCAACTCATGTGAAAGGGAATATAAGACCCAAGCTGCAGAGGCCAAGTTTGGAGACTAGTGGCTTGCTCCATCGGCGAAGCCAACGTAATAAGGTGGAAGATGGTCCATCTGTGATCATGCAAAAATGACGAATGTAAGGTTGCGGTAAAAAAGTGGAAAACAAAAAGAAAACAAACTGTACAATACGGACCAACAGGTCCGTCGGATAGGGATAAAAGCGTTTAAGATACAACCCATTACGGTGGTTGCATGAGGGGTGGCCTTCTGAGTCAGTTAGAATATATGCCCCATGTCCAAGGCAGGTATTTACTATGTACAGGCCTTACCACATGGATTCGAACTTCCCTTTACTTGTCTTGTCGTGGGCTTGGTCATAAACGAGGACTAGATCTCCTTCACGGAAGGCTCGTGGGTGGACGTGTTTTTCATAACCAGCTTTAGAGCGGCTCTTGGAAGCCTCAATGGTTTGGAGGGTTGTGCGACGGTTTTCATCGCCTTGTTCTAACAATAGCAAACATTGTTCAAGTGGTGAGGTGTCTGGGAGAAGCTCAATGGCGATGTGTAAGGCAGGTATATGACACTCGATGGGGAGGACAGATTCGACACCGTGAACTAAGTGAAAAGGGGTGAAACCAGTGGCGGTCTTAGTTGATGTACGGTAAGCCCATAATGCGGGGAAAAGCATGTGATGCCAATTGGACTTATGTCGGTCAACAGTACATTGGAGGATTGTTTTCAAAATTTTGTTAATGGCCTCAACTTGGCCATTCCCTTGGGGATAGTAAGCAGAAGCATACCGATGTTTGAACTTAAGGAGAGTTGACAACTCGCACCAAATGGCATCTTCAAAATGTGAACCATGGTCCGAGAAAAGCTGTTTTGGGACCCCGAATCATGTAATGACATGGTTAAAGAAGAAACAGGCAGCGATGTCAACTTTACAATTGAAGGTAGACATGGCTTCAACCCATTTGGTCAAGTAGTCGATGGCAATAATGATGTACTTATGGCCATTTTTGGATGAGGGTTTACATTCCATGAAGTCGATGGCCCATTTGCAAAAAGGGCCAACGGTGACAACTGGGTGGAGTGGGGTGGGTGGTGTCCGAACCTTAGGGGCAAAGAGTTGGCAATTATGGCAATGCTTGACTGCTGTGATGCAGTCGATAAATAGTGTGGGCCAAAAGTATTCGGCGTGGATGACCTTCTGGGCGGTGGCCATTCCTGAGAAATTTCCACCACAGGCGCCCCTATGATAGTCGTTGAGGACTTGTTCAGCTTCCTCTCATGTGAGGCAACGACGGAGGATAATATCAACCCCTCGTCGGTGAAGGACATCGCCCAAGAGGAGATATGGAGAGGCGTGGTAACGGATACGGCAGCGTCCATCGCGGTCTATGTCTGGTCAAAACTTCTGCGTGCGAAGGTATAGTAGAATGTCACCGTACCACAGGTCATCTAACGAGATGATAAACAAATGGTCATCAGGTAATTCAGTGGTGATCAACAGTGACGGCAAAAGAGATGGTAGGTCAGTTATGAGTTGGGAAAGCGCGAGGGCTTTAGTACTCTTAGGGGTTGTGAAATTCAGGTCATATTCTTGGAAGATAATTACCCATTTAGCGACACGACCTTGCAGAAGTTTTCAGTTCAAGAGGTAGACCATAGGGTTGGAGTTGGCCACAACTGTAGTATGACTGAATAAAATGTAATGTCGCAATTTTTGTATAGAAAAGACGATGGCAAGGGCCAATCTTTCCTCATATGGGTAACGTAGGGGTGGTCTAGACAAGGTTTGGCTGACATAATAAATGACATGCTCCTGGCGAGCAGTGTCTTCTTGAACAAGGACCCCTGACACGGCATGGTCGGATGCCGAGACATAAGGATGAAGTCCTGAGAGAAATCCGAAGGGGGGATCAAAGGGGCTTGTGTGAGAGCTTTTTTAAGGGCTTCGAATGCAGCTTACGCCTGGTAGTCCCAAACAAAGGGTATGTGAGTACGAAGCAGATGTAAGAAACCATGAACTGTGGTGGCATAATGAGGAACGAAGCGGCGAAGGAAATTAGATTTCCCCTGTAAGCTCTGTAGCTACCGGAGTGTGCATGGTGCGGGAAGGTCTAATATGGCTTGAACTTTGAAGGGGTCGATAGTGATTCCTTTGTGGGAAACAATGAAACCTAACAACTGGCCTGCTAGAACACAAAAGACACACTTGAGTGTGTTCAAGCGGATCTGATACTTGCGACAATGCAGAAAAACTTGCCGGAGGTCGTTAAGGTGGTCGGATCGTTTCTTGGAACGTGCTGTGAGGTCGTCAAGATAGACTAATATGATATGAACCAAGTCATGAAAACAATAGGTCATGGCCCGTTGGAAGGTGGCACCAGTTTTTTTAAGGCCAAAAGGCATGACACGATCGGCAAAGGTGCCCCAAGGGGTGGTGAAGGCAGTCTTGTAATGATCTTCCTTGCGGATCTGAATCTGGTTGTATCCAGAGAAACCGCCCATGAATGATAGGACTTCATGCCCCATGCATGCTGTTGATGTATATGTAACTTCGGAATGTATTTCATCAGTATATTATATGTATATTTATTGTACCCTTATAAGAGATGTGTTATTCCTCTATAAGGAAGTGTCGTCATGTGGATTGACAAGTGTCGCAAGTGTGTGTACTTGCCGATGGGTTATTAGACCACCTTATGGGGTCGGCCCTAATTAATATATAATATAATGTGGATGTACTCAAGTAGACAAGTCGGCCCCAGTAGGTCACTGGGCAAAAAGGTGAGTATAAATAGAGATAGGAGATCTCTATTTTACTCACTCGGAAAAGTATCTATCTCTCTCTCTGAAAAGTGGTGCACTAGTGAGGAGGAGGAGGAGCATCTGCTAGGAGACTATCTCTGTATTATTTGGTTGTATTTTGGTTGAGCCATTGCTCTCTCTATCTCTGAGGAAGTTGTGGGGTTTTTCACCTTAGGGTTTTCCCCACGGAAACTCTGTGTCTCTTGTCTCTACGATTTTGATTCTTGTGATGCTTGTGATGCTTGTCATATTATGATTGTCATGCATTGATATACTGTAGATGTTATTCTCTCAGCAAAGATCCTATAGTATTGTGAATTAATACTCAAAATTTAACATGGTATCAGAGCTTAACTGAGAAGAAGACATTTTGCAGTGACGGAAGCTTGTATTCCTTGTTTATTGGGTTTCTCTCCACATATTTTTTAAATTCAGTATAGTAGATTGGATCTACTCATCAAGGCGCATCTTTCTGTCCAATCAGATTTCAGTTCCGAGCATTTTCAGTTTTGGCCCTAAAAATTAGGGTTTCCACAAAAATAGGAATTTCTGGAAACTGAAGGTACAGCTGGAAGCTCCTTGCAAAAATCGAAGGTTTGAGCTTTGGATCGAGATTTTTGGCTGGGTAGATCTCCGGGAAACTCAAACCTTAATTCAGGGCTCTCCCTAGTGAACCCGGGAGGACAAAAAGGCAATTCTGAAGGGCAAGACTTTGCTGATCTCAAATTCTGAATGTACTAGGCTGATCAGCTCTCCAAGGCGCATCTTTCTATCCTTTCAGAATTTTGAAATTCACATTTTGAATTTTTAGGGTTTCTCTGACAAACCCTAATCCGGGACCAGATCCAGTTTTCAGCACTTCAAGTGGTAAGTTCTAAATCTTTCCTATTTCCATTTGAAGTACTCTTAAAGATGTCTCTTCACACCAAGCTTGAGGATAAGCTTGAAGGGGATGATAACTTCCGAGCCTGGAAGTATAGGATTGGGCTAATCCTGGAAGAGAATGAGTTGGACTCATATGTGAAAGAAGACATCCCTATCCCAGAGGATGAAGAGGCCAAGGTATTGCACAAGAAGAACTTGGTCAAGGCAAAGAGAATCATTGCTGATTCTATCAAAGATCATCTCATTCCCCATGTGTCTTCTCTCAAGACACCCAAAGAGATGTTTGAATCTTTGACCAAGCTATTTGAAGGAAAGAACATAAATCGGAAGATGACCCTGCGGAACCAATTGAAAGCAGTGAAGTTTCAGAATGGAGAAACCATTCAATCCTACTTTTCAAGGGTCTCTCAGATCAAGGAACAATTAGAAGCAGTAGATGAAATGGTGGAGAATGGTGAAGTGGTGATGACCACTCTAAATGGCCTACCCAAGTCATGGGATTCCTTTATTCAAGGAATTTGTGCAAGGAAGAAGTTGATCTCCTTCAGTAGACTTCGGGAAGAATGTTCTCAAGAAGAAGCTAGACTTATAGCTCGTGAGGAAAAGATGGGAGGAGAAGATCAAGCTCTTGCAGCCCACACCAGGAAAGGAAAGTCCAAGAAAGAGCCATCTCACCCCAAGAGATCTTCACATCACTTCAAAGAAAGAAGAGTATGCTTCACCTGTAATGAGAAAGGACATATTGCCATAAATTGTCCCAAGAACAAGAAGGACAACAACATCTCCAACAAGAAGAAGAAGGGTGGCAAAAGAAGGTTTCATGCTCATGCTGCAGAAGATGATGAACCTCCAAAGAAGAAGGCTAGGGCAGAAAGTGATAGTAATGATGACTCATCAAGTGAAGAAGAGTATGTTCTGATCTCTGCTCTCACAGGTACCATCTCCCGTGGTTGTAATGATTGGTTGATTGATAGTGGGGCTTCCAAACACATGACTGGGTTTAAAGAATCCTTTGTGAACCTATCTGAACATGAGTCACCCCATAAGGTGAAACTTGGGGATGATTATCAATATCCAATCAAAGGAAGTGGTGAAGCTTCTTACAACCTAGATTCTGGAAAATCTCTAAAGATGAAGGAAGTCCTCTATGTACCTGGACTCAAGAAGAACTTACTCTCCATCTTTGCTTTAGATGCAAAAGGTATGAGGGTTGCATTTGTTGATGGCCAAGTACTAATGTGGCCAAAGGGAAAGACCATGGATGATGCAGTAGTGATTGGAGAGCAAGAGGGAGGCTTGTATAAACTAAAGGGTCAACCTGAACATGCCATGATACATGAATCCATGGAGCCAAGTGAACTTTGGCATAGGAGACTTGCTCACATGCACTATAGGGCACTTCCGATTGCAAGCAAGGATGTAGAAGGTCTTCCAGAAATCAAGACCAAACATGAAGGTGTTTGCAAAGGATGTGCAAAAGGTAAGAACATTAAGAAGGCTTTCCCAAGCAGTGAAAGTAAGGCAAAAGATATCCTAGAAATCATCCACTCAGATGTATGTGGCCCTATGTCATCCAGCTCCCTGAGTGGGTATGTTTACTATGTATCATTTATTGATGACTTCTCCAGGAAGACTTGGGTATACTTCTTGAAAGGCAAAGATGAGGTGTTTGATAAATTCAAGGAATTCAAAACCTTGATGGAGAATCAAACTGACAAGAAAATCAAAACATTCAGATCTGACAATGGTGGAGAATTCACCTCAAATGACTTCAAGAAGCTTTGCAGTGATTCAGGGATTAAGAGGGAGTTGACTGCTCCTTATAATCCTCAACAGAATGGAGTTGCAGAAAGGAAGAACAGAACTATCATGGAAGAAGCAAGGGCAATGCTACATGACCAGGATCTACCTATGCATCTATGGGCAGAAGCAGTTAGAACAGTTGTATATGTGCATAACAGAACTCCCCACAAGATATTGGACAACAAGACACCAGAAGAGGTCTTTTCTGGGTTCAAGAATATTGATGTCAGCAAAGATGAATATAAGGACAGGTAATCCAGGAAGCAAAGATAAAAAGGGAGCACACTCCAGCAGCTCTTGCAAGGATGCAGATCTTCAGAGGGAGTTGACCATCTTCCTACGTTCCACAACAGAAAGGTGTAGAAGAAGCTACTTCAACAGCTCCTACCAGGAAGCAAAGACTCAGAGGGAGTCCACCCAAACAAACAAACAAAGATAAGTATTTCAATTATCATTTCTTGCCTATTTTGTTTGTTTAACAATATTATGCTTATGTTCCTAGACTTAGGAGATGTATTGTGCATATTTGAATGATTGCATTAATGAACAGCATACTACTAATATGCATGTGATGGGTAAGTGGCTTATGGCACTGTACAACATTCAGTGCTACTTATCTAGATTGAAGCCTCTTTGCTGACATGTTGGGAGTAGTGCAAACTCTTAACAATGTTCTGGTAGAGACTGGAAGGCATCTAGAAATTTGTGGAACATGGATAAATGTTGTATTGAAGCATTGGCTAAGATAACTGCATGACTGCATGACATATTTCTTTATGTGTAAAGAATTTGTTCTGAAAATTATGAGATGTTTCTAATCATGCAATTTAACTTGTTTTGTAGGAAAGACCGTATATCTTCACCTACAAAAGGACTACAACATTTGTTCCAGCAAGAAAGATATCTATTGAAGATATTGAAGTTCCCAGGATCTGGGATGAAGAAATGGAATGCCATGATCCGTAGATCATGAAGAAGATGTTTGGGATGCAGTCCCAAGACCTGACAGGGAGTCATATGTATGCAGATTGAAGAAAGCCTTGTATGGCTTGAAGCAAGCTCCCAGAACCTGGTATGGTAGGATGGACAATTTCCTATCTAGTTTGGGCTTTACCAAGAGTAAAGCGGATTCCAACCTTTACTACAAGGATGAGGAAGGGAATCCTGTGATTCTACTACTATATGTGGATGACCTACTTATGACAGGAGATGACAGAATGATTGCAGATACCAAGAGGAAGCTTGCAGCTGAATTCGATATGAAAGATTTGGGAATGATGCACTATTTCCTAGGTATGGAGGTGTGGTAGAATGCAGGTGGGATCTTCCTTGGTCAAGGGAAGTACATAGTAGATATCCTAAAGAGATTTGGGATGATGGATTGCAAAGACATGGCCACACCTATGGCATCGAATTTGAAGCTTCTTTGTGATGCTTCATCTGAGCCAGTTGATATTTCTATGTATCGTCAGATTATTGGGTCCTTAATGTACCTGACGAACACGAGACCAGATATCTGCTTTGCTGTGAACACATTGAGCCAGTTCCTGACGGATCCGAGGAGTGTTCACCTGGTTGCTGTAAAGCATGTTCTGAGGTACCTGAAGGGTACAGTGGATTATGGGCTCAGATATGAGGCAGATCAAAAGTTTAACCTGCAGGGTTATGTTGATTCAGATTGGGCTGGCAGTGCTGCAGATAGGAAGAGCACATCTGGGTGCTGCTTCAGTATGGGATCAGGTGTGATCTCTTGGTTTAGCAGGAAGCAGTCCTGCGTAGCACTGAGTACAGCTAAGGCAGAGTATGTTGCAGCCTGTTCAGCTAGTTGTGAGGCAGTATGGCTACGAAAGCTACTGTCTGAGTTATTTGATCTCCCGTTGGAGGCTACTGGTATCTTCTGTGACAACCAGAGTTGTGTGAAGCTGTCCGAGAACCCAGTGTTTCATGACAGGTCGAAACACATAGAGATCAAATATCACTATATCAGGGATATGGTGCAGAGAGGAGCTGTGAAGCTTCTGTATGTTGCGACGGACGAGCAGATTGCAGATGTGCTGACGAAGCCACTAGCCAGAGTGAAGTTCGAGTACTTCAGAGAGAGGCTTGGCGTGCTTCAGATTGAGGACACTTCGAGGAAGAAGTGATGGACACATTTGCTGAAGCCATTCCAAGCATGTTGGAAGGGGGATCCTTCACATGGCTGTGGATGTAAGCGCTGGATGATGAACATCAGGAGGATGTTCTGGTTTCTGCTTGGATATGATCAGTTGGATCATTATATGTATGTATGTATGCATCATGTTGGATGCTGGATATGATCAGTTGGATCATTATATGTATGTATGTATGCATCATGTTGGATGCTGGATATGATCAGTTGGATCATTATATGTATGTATGTATGCATCATGTTGGATGCTGGATATGATCGGTTGGATCATGTGTTTGTATTTTGTATATGCATCATGTTGGATGCTGGATATGATCGGATGGATCATGTGTATGTACTTTGTATGAACACATCATGTTGGATGTTGATGGATACATTGTGTGGATCATGTATCTATGTATGTATCAGGTCGATACTTGGATGATCGTGGATGACGAGCTTCTCCAGATGACATGCAGCAGGATGTTGCAGTGATGATGATCAGAATGATCATGTGTACATCAGGATGATGTTTGATGAGTATCAGATGACACTTTATGGCCGTGGATCAGGTTGTGCAGGAAAGCATGTAATTTGTACCCTGGGAGATTTGCAGATGGTCTTTCGAGGTTTTGCCTATGGCATGTAATTCGGTGCCCTGGGACATCTGGCAAATGCTCTTGCGAGGTTTTGCTTGGGAGGACATGTAATTTGTGCCCTGGGAGATCTGCAGATAGTCTTTCGAGGTTTTGCCTATGGCATGTAATTCGGTGCCCTGGGATATCTAGCAGATGCTCTTACGAGGTTTTGTCCTATGGCATGTAATTTGCTCCTGGGAGATCTGGACAGGATGAAAAAGGCCTCAGATGCTTCAGCCAGGTTTTGCCATGACCACATGTAATTTGCTCCTGGGAGATCTGGACAGGATTGTAAAGTTAGTCACAGCAGATCTAATGAACAAATAAATCAGTCACAACAGATGAACATAGAAGAAATGGTGCAAAACTGTGCAAAACATGCAGCAGTGCTCTCTATCCCAGAAAAGGGTGAATGAATTACAATACAAACTGTTACAATGAACAGAGCAATTCGAATTGCCTAAGGAGGTCATTCGAATCACTGAATGGAGTAGCTTGACTCAATCTAGGAGTCCTCATCAATCATCGGTGTTGCTCATCAATCACAACAAACAGTCATCCAGGTGTCAAGCTGAGTCTAACTGATCATAATAAATGTAACTGAAGTGTGTAGCACTGATATAGGATCTAAAGGCTCAGTGGGGGCGCATGGGAGGCTAACTGGAGTCAGAGCAAGTCACCTAATCGAACTGGAGGTCAATCGGAGGTGAAACAGTCAGTCAGGAGTGAAATCGGAGTGAAATCAATCAGAATCGGAGCTAACTGAATGTAACTGGAGTGAATCTGCAGTGGTAGGTGAGCAAGTGCGCCCTTCTCAGTCAGTAGGTGAGAAGAGGGCGCCTTTCAACTTAGGAGGGCTAAAACTCTGTGGAAAGTGGCTCCCGGGTGCTAGAAGAAGGTGGATAAGGTGCTGGAGGCATCAAACTGGTGACTGGACTGCATATCCTGAAATAGATCATGCAAGATCCTGAAGTAGATATGTATCCCGAAATAGATGATCCTGAAATAGATATGTATCCCGAAATAGATGATGGATATCCGAACACCCCCCCTCAAGCTAGACTATGATGTGCCAACTAAAATAATGTGGGGCCCTGGTAACTAAGACCAAAGGTCACCCCAATACAATAATCCAAAAAATGCTGAAAAATAAACTAAGTGAGGAAAGAGGGAAAACCCAGTGGGAAGAAAGCCCCCCCTCAAGTCTAAAGCATAATAATGAATCAATCTGTCTCCACCATGATGGAACTCACCCCCAACAGTGAACGGAGGTAAGAGAACTTCTTCTCAGTGAAGCTCTTGGTGAAGATGTCTGCAATTTGCTCATCAGTAGGGCAATATTGCAGAATGATGGTGCGGTCGTGCACCAACTGTCGAATGTAATGCATATGAATCTCAATGTGCTTGGTCCTCTGCCGCTGAACTGGATCTGTGGAGATCTTGATAGCACTTTGATTGTCACAAAATAGGACAGTCGAAGTAGTGCCACCAAAACTAAACTCGGAAAGAATACCCTGCAACCAAACTGCCTGAATGCAGGCATTGACTGCCCCTCGATACTCTGCCTCTGCTGAAGAAAGTGCAATGGCTGCTTGCTTTTTGCTGGACCAGCAAATAGCACCATGACCAATCATGAAAACATAATCGGAAGTGGACTTCCGATCAATGCTATCACCTGCCCAATCTGAATCAGTAAAACCAATGAAATCTAGCTCAGAATCTGCAGCATAATGTATGCCAAACTGTCTCGTACCTTGCACATACTGCAAGATCCGCTTGGCTGCTCGCCAATGAAGCTCATGTGGCTGCTGCATATATCTTGACACGGCACTCACGGCATATGAGATATCAGGCCGTGAATGTGTCAAATAAAGTAGTGAACCAATCAACTGTCGATACATACTGCAATCTGCAAGCGGTGTGGAATCTCCCTCCTCAAGACTGATTCCTGAGAGGAATGGGAACGGGGCTGCCTTACATTCAGCCATATTAAACTTCAATAACAGGTCGGAAGCATATTTTTGCTGAGATATAGTGATCCCATCGAAATTTTGAGCTATCTCCAAGCCCAAAAAGTGACTCAGCAAGCCCAAATCGCTCATGTCAAAAGCTAGATTTAAGGCAGTTTTTAGCTTGTTTATTGAAGTAAGTGTGCTACCAGTAATAAGCAGATCATCAACATAAAGTACAATAACCAACAAATTACCTTTAACTCGCTGAAGATAGACATTCGGATCAGATTTGCATCTTTGGAAATTCTGAGAAAGAAGGAAGGAGTCCATCTTTGCGTACCAAGCTCTTGGGGCCTGTTTTAACCCGTACAAAGACTTCTTCAATCTACAAACCAATGATGGATCTGATGTATAACCCTCTGGCTGTTGCATATAGACCTCTTCAGCAAGGTCTCCATGTAAAAATGCACTCTTCACATCCATGTGATGCACCTCCCAGTGCTTGGATGCGGCAATAGCTAAAACAAGGCGGATGGAATCCATCTTTGCAACCGGTGCAAAGGTCTCTGTGTAGTCCACTCCTTGGACTTGGGAAAAACCTTTTGCCACCAACCTTGCTTTATATTTGCTGATAGTGCCATCAGCAGCAACTTTAGTACGGTAGACCCATTTACACTTCACTAATTTTCTTCCAGGTGGAAGAGAAACTAGTTCCCATGTATTGTTCTTTTGAAGAGAACTGTACTCTTCATCCATGGCATCTTTCCATCTCGGATCTCGATGGGCTGAATAATATGATTGGGGATCTGAACCAGCCATCAAATAACAAATCTCAGGAAGAAATGGATCAGCAATAGAAAGAGCCATACCTGCCCTTTGAAAGTCTCCTCTTGTTCGTCTCGGATCAGCAGGATTTCCAAGATTCGAACCAGCAGATTGTAGAGTATTTTGGGCCCACTTTGGTAACTGAGGGAGATCTGAATGGTCGGATTCCGAACCTGATATGTCATGATCATCATATGATGCTACAATATCAGAAATATCAGAACTCATACCTTCATTATCGCTGCTCGAATCTTCTTCTGGTGAAGGCGGTGAATCGGCAGTTTTCTCCTCAACTAGTTGCAATTCTTGAAGCGGTTCTTCAAACTGCACACTGCGCTCTATGAATATCTTTTTAGATCTGATATCCATGAGTTTATATGCTTTTGATTCTTCCCCATATCCTATCAATATGCACTCGATACTTTGTGGATCCAAAGCTCGTCTCTTCTCAGAAGGAATTCTAGCCCATGCAGTAGAGCCAAAAACTCTCAAATTTGACACATCCGGTTTGTGACCAAAGAATGCTTCGAAAGGAGTCATACCTTTCATGGATGAATGTGGAACTCGGTTCTGTATATATGCAGCAACATTGATTGCTTCAGCCCAAAGATTTGCAGCCAAACCTTTTGATTCAATCATGCATGTAGCCATCTCTTTCAGTGACCGGTTTTTCCTTTCCGCTACACCGTTCTGCTGGGGTGTGTAGGGAACTGTATGTTGGATCTTGATTCCGCTTTGGGCACAAAGTTGCAGCAACTCGGACTTGATATATTCCCCACCATTATCAGATCTAAGAGCTTTGATCTTGCTCTCAGTGGTGGTCTCAACAGAAGCCTTAAAATCCTTGAATTTTCCAAGCACTTCTGACTTGTTTTTGAGAAAGAATACCCATGTAAAGCGAGAATAATCGTCAATAAATGTCAAAACATACCTTGAACCATTTAATGACATATGGGGCAGCGGACCGCTGATATCAGAATGGATCAATCCCAAAATAGTAGAGGCTCTGCTAGCCTTGCCGCGGTCGAATCTGTGCTCGGGGTGCTTCCCAATAATGCAACCGGAGCATATTCCCTCGAGGAACGGAGTTGTGGAAGCCCATCAACCATGGATTTATTTGATAGCAGCAGCAAATACTTATAATTTAGATGTCCAAATCTTTCATGCCAAAGCCTACTAACCTCATTACCATGTGTGCGAAGAGCAGTGGGCTTTGCAAGCGGAATAAAGTGCGAAAACTCATAACATTTAGCAGTGTGGTTTGCCTTTCCAACCGCAACTAGTCTTCCACTTTTGATATCAGAAATTTCAACTGTATTAGGGCTGAATGTGACTTTCTTTGGATCACCAGTATGTGTCATTTGATACACAGAAAGGAGATTCGAAGCTAAGGAAGGCACATAGAGAACATTCTGAAAGCATCCATGATCTACATGAATCGTACCTTTGCCCTTTGAAGAAATTTTTGAGTCATCTCCCAAATGGATGGGGATGGAGCTGTTTGGATCGAATGAGGAAAAAGAATCAATATTTGCAGCCATATGATTTGATGCACCCGAATCTATCAAGAGAGTGGGCTTCGAAACCGTTGCCATGAGTGCTTGTCCTCTTTCATGATCGTCATTCCGATCCTTCTTCCTTGCACCGTCAGGAAGGGTTATGTTGTTCTTTTCCAAAAGGAGGGCCATTTGATCTATAGTCTTCTTCATACATGAACTTTCGGGATGAAAGCCACGGTTACAATAAGTACATTTAGATTTTTGGTTACCTTCTTTGCCCTTTTGCTTGGATTTCGAACTGGATGGTGCATCCGTTTGCTTGCCTTTGTCTTTTTGCTTGTGAGGCTCGAATTTGGGCTTCTCCTTCTTTAGCTTTCCTTTACCATTCGAGATCTTGGGTCCTTGAACAAATAGGGCTGAATCTTTGGAGCTTATGGACCCCATTTGAATCAACTTGTCATGCTCTTTCGTAACGGACTCAATGAAGGCATTCAAGGTAGGCATCTTCCAATTCGGGGTAGTTAGCCGACCGGAATTGAAAGTGGAGACAAATACCGAATAATCTTTCCCAAGCTTGCTTAGAATGGAGAGGATCAACTGTTTATCCTCTTTGATAACACCACTGTTCTTCAATTGCAAGTTCAAGTTCTTGAATTTAGTGAAGAATTCATTGATGCTCTCGAAATTCTCAGGATTAAGGCCAATCAATTCATTCTCTAATTGAAAATCCCTAAGCTCATCCTGCTTGCCGAATAGTGTCTCAAGTTGCTCCCATATGGCCTTTGGAGTCTTCAATCCGCTGAGATGGAAGTGAAGATCTTTGGAGATGGAGAGACAAAGAAGACCGTAAGCTTCATCAAGCTTATTGTAGTGTTTGGTTCTTTCTGCCACATTGTTTGGCTCCAATTCAAGACCAAGAGTGACTCGGTAGTATCCTTTTGAACGTAATATGATCTCCATATCATCTTTCCAATCAAAATAATTGAATGGGGTGAGGATAGGCTTTGAAGAAGAGTATTCCATTGCTAGGAGCGAGTCAAATGATGAAGAAGAAGCTTGCATGCAGACTATAGCGAATGGAGATGCTGTAGGGAAGCTTGCATGCAGAATGTAGCGAGTGCACTTGGAGGAGATAATTAACCTGCAAATCACATAAGAACAATCACAATAAGGTCGAACAATCCACCCTTTGAGAGTTGCATCACACCTGGGATTGGATTTCAAGCAATGTTGAATAGGTCCAATGTATCAGATCCAGGAATTATGTGGTAACTCAAGCTTCTGGAGTGGTATTGGAGTATTTTTCAAGCTTTGCATGCACAGGAGCGAATGCCCTTGAGATATCTCATGCCAAACTTTTTGCAATTTTTAGCAATTCAATCAAATCTTCTTGTATAAACACCTGTAGAAAAGAGATCTTGTTCCTGCAATGGCTCTGATACCATGTAAAGTTAGTCACAGCAGATCTAATGAACAAATAAATCAGTCACAACAGATGAACATAGAAGAAATGGTGCAAAACTGTGCAAAACATGCAGCAGTGCTCTCTATCCCAGAAAAGGGTGAATGAATTACAATACAAACTGTTACAATGAACAGAGCAATTCGAATTGCCTAAGGAGGTCATTCGAATCACTGAATGGAGTAGCTTGACTCAATCTAGGAGTCCTCATCAATCATCGGTGTTGCTCATCAATCACAACAAACAGTCATCCAGGTGTCAAGCTGAGTCTAACTGATCATAATAAATGTAACTGAAGTGTGTAGCACTGATATAGGATCTGGAGGCTCAGTGGGGGCGCATGGGAGGCTAACTGGAGTCAGAGCAAGTCACCTAATCGAACTGGAGGTCAATCGGAGGTGAAACAGTCAGTCAGGAGTGAAATCAGAGTGAAATCAATCAGAATCGGAGCTAACTGAATGTAACTGGAGTGAATCTGCAGTGGTAGGTGAGCAAGTGCGCCCTTCTCAGTCAGTAGGTGAGAAGAGGGCGCCTTTCAGCTTAGGAGGGCTAAAACTCTGTGGAAAGTGGCTCCCGGGTGCTAGAAGAAGGTGGATAAGGTGCTGGAGGCATCAAACGGGTGACTGGACTGCATATCCTGAAATAGATCATGCAAGATCCTGAAGTAGATATGTATCCCGAAATAGATGATCCTGAAATAGATATGTATCCCGAAATAGATGATGGATATCCGAACAAGGATGAAAAAGGCCTCAGATGCTTCAGCCAGGTTTTGTGGTGGACCACATGTAATTTGCTCCTGGGAGATCTGGACAGGATGAAAAAGGCCTCAGATGCTTCAGCCAGGTTTTGTGGTGAGATCACATGTAATGTGCTCCTGGGAGATCCGACAGGTAGAGCCGCGTGCTCGTAACAGCCTGGGATGCTTCAGCCAGGTTTTGTGATGGGTCACATGTAATGTGCTCCTGGGAGATCCTACAGGTAGAGCTGTGTGCTCGTAATAGCCTGGGATGCTGCAGCCAGGTTTTGTGACGCACGTTATAAGTCCTGAGGATTCCACAGTATGGCCAGTGATGATGAAGACCTGCAGGTGGTGGGCCTACATCCAGTATGAAAAAGGACTGGCTCTGTAGAACTTCCTATGACGAGTAGAGTCAGAGATTGGTTGAGATAGCAGCAGCAGTGACGATGATGATGACGATGCATCGATGACGATGATCCAGAGAAGAAGACTTGTCTAGCAAATCTGTGTCGAGAAATACCTTCCTTGTTAAGAGGGAGTGTTGATGTATATGTAACTTCGGAATGTATTTCATCAGTATATTATATGTATATTTATTGTACCCTTATAAGAGATGTGTTATTCCTCTATAAGGAAGTGTCGTCATGTGGATTGACAAGTGTCGCAAGTGTGTGTACTTGCCGATGGGTTATTAGACCACCTTATGGGGTCGGCCCTAATTAATATATAATATAATGTGGATGTACTCAAGTAGACAAGTCGGCCCCAGTAGGTCACTGGGCAAAAAGGTGAGTATAAATAGAGATAGGAGATCTCTATTTTACTCACTCGGAAAAGTATCTATCTCTCTCTCTGAAAAGTGGCGCACTAGTGAGGAGGAGGAGGAGCATCTGCTAGGAGACTATCTCTGTATTATTTGGTTGTATTTTGGTTGAGCCATTGCTCTCTCTATCTCTGAGGAAGTTGTGGGGTTTTTCACCTTAGGGTTTTCCCCACGGAAACTCTGTGTCTCTTGTCTTTATGCTTTTGATTCTTGTGATGCTTGTGATGCTTGTCATATTATGATTGTCATGCATTGATATAATGTAGATGTTATTCTCTCAGCAAAGATCCTATAGTATTGTGAATTAATACTCAAAATTTAACACATGCATCGATGAGTTGGTCAATAAATGGCATGAGAAAGTTGTCTTTGGGACATGCTTGGTTTAAATCGCGAAAGTCAGTACATACCCTGATGGTGCCTTGTTTTTGTTGATAGGGACAGGGTTAGAAACCCAAGTGGTGTATGTGATGGGGTAAATGAAACCTGCTGCATGAATTTTTTCAATCTTTGCTTTAACGGCGGGGAGCTTTGATGGGTGAATGGGGCGTTGTTTTTGGCGAACGGGGGGCACATCTGGCCACGTGTCAATGTGGTGCTCTAAGATAGCAGGGTCAAGACTAGGCATTTCGGTGTAGGACCAAGCAAAGACATCGCGGAACTCCTGAAAAAGTTATTTGTACTCTCCGATCTCGTACTCGGTGCAGGAGGCTCCCAAAGTAATGGTTTTAGGGGCACCACCTGGGGCAAAGATATCAATGTGGATTGTGGGTGAGATATTGGCCATGTTACCTTCCTCAAAGGCATCGGGAACGGGAATGGGCTCTTTAAACCAATCGACCTTGGTGGGGAGGAAATCTTTGGATTCAAGCGAAAATTGGGTGGCTGTGGTGGGGGAGGACTCCTCTAGGAGAAAATAGGAATGATGGTGCATATCCTCCCAGGGGTAATCAAGTGCGGTAAGAGCCTTGAGAATTTCCTCATCATTACGGAACTGTTTTGTAGTCAAATCAGTTGACGAGGGGATGCTAGCAATAGAGATCATATAAATGGTATTGATCTCTCCTGTTGGCGGATATTCTCGGGGGTGGATCTCTTCAATGGTGGGGGAAGACGTCTCGAGGTCCAAATTATTCATCTCGTAGAGAGCGGCTCTGTAATCTGGGAGATCAGGGCAGTGATGTGATTAATGGTCGTAAATACCACATATTGAACAAGAGTGATTGGTACGCAGTGATTTATCGCGAGATTTAGGGGTAGGGTCAAGTTGGACAACCGGGATGTTGGGTTCATCGTCAAGCATTTGCATGTGTTCTTGTGATGCAGGTAATTGTGGACATTGATGGGTAGCATGGCCTAACTCATCACACAAAGAGCATTTGAGGGGAGCTCGAAATGCTAGGGGATTTTTAATTGGTGTGGGTAGAGCGGTATAAGGTAGTGGGCCTCTGCCCCCAGTGTGTTTGGCAAGAGGGGGTGGATTGGTAGAGGAGGAAGGAGTGGTGACACCGGAAAGTGGCCGACTAGGAGTGGTGATAGGTTGCACTGGCTGTAAGATGACATTGGACGTCGGACGGGAAATGGGAGGTGTGATGTACCATAGAGGTAGTCCTAAAGTTAACCCCGAGAGGTTTAGTGTGGCCATCACTGGAGCGCTTACGACTCCCGAAGGGGGAAATAGGAAGGGGATAGTATGAATGGGTGTAGTACCAACATGACTAGGTACCGTCGGTGGTTGGGGTAGCAAGGGCGGTTGATGGTTGGGTGTTTGTGTATTGTGGGATAGGGTACATGAGTCAGATATTTCTGTTGCTGATGACGGGGGTGGAATGGATTGGAATGTGGAATTCATCAGCGTATCTGAGTAGACTCTGGATCCAACTGAGGAAACCAACGAGGTAGATGCACCGCAAACAGGTTGTTCAACTATGGGAAGAACGCTTTCGGGTGCAGCAGGGACATTGGGATCGTAATAGGTGAGTTGATCAATCTTGACAACTCGTCCTTCATTACGAAGTAGAGGACTTTTCAAAATTACCTCAGGGAAAGAAACAGAACCCACTGATGATGATAAGAAAATCAAATGGACAAATAGATGTGACGAAGCTCGTGGATTGATTGGGATGTCAATCTCTACTGTTTGCGATTCCACATATCTAGAATTGATGAACCTAATGTTGCTTGGGACAAGTTGGAATCTATGTTTGGTAAACACAATGAAATTTTAGGTCACCAGCTCGAAAATGAGTTGATTTCTTTAAATCCAAGTGATTTTTCATGCATACAAGATTATTTATCTAAGTACAAAACTCTTAAACTCTTATGTGAAGAATGCAAGATTAAGAGGGAAGACAAACAATGCATTTATCATATTCTTTCCAAACTTGGACCTGCATATTCTGTTTTTGCATCTACATTTTACTCCATGAAATAATATTTGAATGCAGCTAGTTATCAAGAGCCTAGTCTTGAATCCTTTTGTGATTCCTTGATTCAAGAGCAAGATAAGATCATCCATCTTGGAATAATTAACAATGTAGATACATCTGGGAAAGCCTTATTGTCCCAACAGAAAGAAAAGTCCAAGCCTCCCAAGAAAAAAAAAATCGTAATAATAAGTCAAACAAGGGTCCCAAACCCTCTCAGTCAACTCCTTTAAAAAATGACAAATGATCCAAGCCAAAAGGCAAGAAGACTAAGCGTCATTACAACTATTGCGAGAAAGATAATCATGATGAATCTAAATGTTTCAAGAAGATGGAAGCCTTAGAAGTAGCAATGAAGAAGCACCACATCATCCTAGATTCGCCTTCAGAATCTACCTCTCATGGACATGCAATTTGTGCTTCTCATTATTCTTATAATGCATCTTCTTCTTCTACTTCAAATGAATGGCTCACTGATTCTGGAGCATCTTATCATATGGCTAAGGATCAAGCCATCTTTTTCATATACACCACAACAAAATGGTGTAGCTGAACGGAAGAACTGCACTTTAAAAGAAATGGCTAATTGTATGATCCAATCTAAGGGACTAAGTCTTCAATTTTGGGCTGAAGCCATAAATTGTGCAAATTACATAGTTAATCGCACCCCCACTAAATATTTATAAGGTATTACATCGGAAGAAGCATGGAGTAAAATTAAACCAAATGTAAGTCACTTCCATGTGTTTGGTAGTGAAGCATGGGTTCACATTCCGGATGAAAAACATAAAGCATTGCAACCTAAAAGTGAAAAGTGCATATTTGTTGGATATTCTGAAGATGTAAAAGGTTATAGACTTCTTCAACCACATTCTCATGATGTAATCATTAGAAGAGATGTTAAATTTGATGAAAATCTCTTGGCCTACGAGCCTAACTCAGCGATTGTGCCATCTTTGGCTTGCGAGCTTGATTCAGCAATTGTGCCTTCTTCTTCTTCTTCCAACTTCCTTGAAAGGTTTCCAACTCCAATTTCTGATGATGACAATGAGGATGAAAATCCACCTCCTCCTGCTCATGTTCCTTCAGTTGCATCAGCACAAGTGCTTCCTCGATGGGTCCGTTCAACATGTGAAGCATCTGGTGATCTTTCTAGTGATCCTAGAGATCAACGTTGAACACGTTCTCAGTTTCAGCAAGCCTCTTCTCTTTTGGATCAAGTTTCTGAGAATCATGATCCAGAAACCTTTGCAGAAGATTAAGGAAATCCAGATTGGGATGCAGCTATGGATGAAGAATATCGTTCCTTAATGGCGAATGATACTTGGGATCTTGTACCTCTTCCAAAAGGAAGAAAACTTGTCATATGTAAATGGGTCTACAGAACTAAGTATGCATCAGATGGAAGTGTTGAAAGACTTAAGGCAAGGTTAGTTGCCAAAGTTTTTTCCCAAATTGAAGGGATTGACTACAATGAAACCTTTGCTCCTGTCGCAAAAATGAACTCCATCCGCCTTGTTCTTTCCCTTGCAGCCCTACATAACTAGGAATTCCATCAAATGGATGTCAAGTCTCCCTTCTTACATGGTGATTTACATGAGAAAATTTACATGGAACAACCTCCTGGATATGTTTAGAATAACTCTAGCCTTGTCTGCCGCCTTAAGAAATCCTTATATGGCCTTAAGCAAGCTCTTAGAGATTGGTATGCCAAAATGGATAGCTTTCTCCTTGACACTGGTTTTTCTAAATGCCATTTTGACCCCAATGTATATACCAAGAAAGTAGGAAACCATCTCATCATACTTGTTCTATATGTTGATGAACTTATTCTTACTGGTAGTGACCCTAAGCTTATAACCCATGTGAAATCCAGTCTTAAGCAAAATTTTGAAATGTCAAACTTAGGACATTTGCATTATTTTATTGGTCTCCAAGTCCTGTAAACCAAAGAAGGAATCTTTATTTCTCAGTCAAAGTATGCTTGTGACCTTCTTCGTCGCTTTCACATGGAAAATTGTACACCTGCCCCTTCTCCCTTCCAGTCTGGAGTCAAAATTTTTGCCACTTGTACTTCACCTGAAGTAGATGCCACCTTGTATCTTCAGCTTGTTGGTAGTCTCTTATACTTGACTCATTCCTGTCCTGACCTTTCCTTTGCCGTTGGTCGTGTTTCCCGTTATATGAAAACATCTCATGAAAGTCACTGGAAAGAAGCTAAAAGAATACTTTGATATATTCGAGGTACAATTCAGTTTGGGATTCATTACAGTACAGGGGGGGAACCTTTGTTGGTTGGTTTCACTGACTTAGATTGGTCCGACGATCCTGATGATCGAAATTCTACAACAGGTTATATTTTCAGTCTGGGATCTGGACCTATCACTTGGGATTGTAAGAAACAACAAGCTCTTTCTCTTTCTTTAGTAGAGGCAGAATATTGAGCCACAGTTAATGCCAGTCAGGAAGCTTTATGGCTTCGATAGATCCTTTTAGAGTTTGGATTCGAGCAGCAGCAGTCTACTCCACTTTGGTGCGACAATCAAAGTGCCATCAAGCTTTCCAAAGATCCAGTCCTACATCAATGCAGCAAACACATTGAGCTAAATATGCACTTCATCATAAATCTTGTTCATGATCGTGCTCTTGAAGTGCTCTTTTGTCCTACAGATGATTAAGTTGCAGACATCTTCACCAAGTCTCTTATAGAAGCGAAGTTTTCTAAACTTCGATCTATGTTAGGAGGTCAGGAATTTGTCATTAAGGGGGATAGGCTCTAATGCCTCCTTCCTTCTCCTAGTAGTGTCACTTTTGTAAATCCTTCAATCCTATCCCAAGTTGTTCTTAAGGGGAGATGTTAGGATATGTAGACACTTAGGAGTTAGTTAAGATCAACTTGTGTAATATATCCGTTAGGAAAAGTATGTTTCTTTAGTATGCATTAGTATGCATTTGTAAATATTTAATCTGACGGTCACGATATGTTGTGATCCGATGGCTCAATTTCTCTTAGATCATACCTACCCTTGATCCATGGCTTAACACCTGATTGATCCATGATCTCTATTTAAAGAGCATGGAGGGTCATTGGAAATTTGATCGAATATGAGAAGCTCATTTGCAACTTTCTTTCTTTGCATAATAAATTGCTTCGTAGAAGCTATTTGGCTGGGGCCGTGGAGTGTTTCCCTCTCAAGGGTTTAAACCACGTCAAAACATCAGTGTATCGATCTATGATCTGTTTGTGTGAAGTGGTTTCTCTAGGTGTTCGGTCTTTTGGAAGTACCCTGTGTACCCGAACATGTTTAAGCCTATAGACCCATTCCCAATTCACAAAACCTACTCATGATGAATGTATCCCAATAACATACTAAGAAACACTATCCATGGATTCGACAAACATTCCCGGCGTGGGTCGAAGACATAATCTTGTTTAACGCATGGAATGTAGCCTAATCATGGTATATGTATCCCTCTACATTTGCTAGAGATACCCAAAAAGGGTTATGTGTGGTGGTTTGAAGATGCATTCAACATCGTATCCTAAGAATCTTCTTGAGTTGTAGGTGTTGTTCATGGTGCTTGAGCCTGAGAAGCTTCATTTAAGGCATGAGGAGCTTCTTGTTGTTCATATACCTTGGTTAGACCTTGAGACCCATTTTTGGTTCACAACTAACCTAGTCATGGCACACATAACACACTTGAAGTTGACTAATACCCTATAGATTTCATATGTGGTGGTCCAGGGACTCATTCATGGTGTTTGTGCTTAAGAAGCAAGAGTTAGTGTTGGAGGCTCTTGTTTCCCTCCACTAGCCATGGTTAAGGAGCCAAGATAAATCCTTAATTCCCAAGACATTGTAATGGAAACAATATTCAATTCATATGCAAAAGACTACTTGCAGAGGGATAGTGTCATGGATTCTATGTGTTATTGATGATGCTTGAGGTCAAGAATTTTCAATTAATGCTCAAGTGGAATTCAATTGAGCTCAATATGCTTCAATAAGATCTCGAGGAACCTGTTTTCATTCTTCGATGATGTTCAATGCTTTGCAACATATCCATGGTATTTCATGGTAGTCCGAGGATGCATTCATTGCATTTGATCTTGACAAAATATGTTTTTCGTCAAAATGAAATTCAAATTTCCTCTTTGATGAGTCCTCCTCTAGAAGACTTCATTTACTGCATGAATGTCACAGACTCATGAAAACTCTAAACAACACTCAATGGAATGCAACTACAAATAATGGCATGCAACTAGAACCAAAAACCAAGCAGAGGTTGATTTATGCATTGATATAGAGAGGTGGCAGTAGGCACACAATATGGAGAAACAATGAGTTAGAAAAAACATTTGGACCAAAGTACCATAATGGTTATTAATAAAATTTAAAAAAACAATTTTTGGCTCAGGAATTGTCTTCAATTTGATGGGTGGCATGATCATGATCATGTAATATCCCTCCATCCTTCCAAACATATGTGGTTTATCACCATGTTTTTCTTCGACACTCGCCACCAAAATACGTATAAAAATAACATGTCTTTACATCCTCTTCCATTTAAATCCTCACCGCATTGTCATAAATAAGGATTATTATGCATGGACATCCTCACCTTATAATATCAATTGGGTCAAGGCGCATAGAATGGTCCAATTTATGCAAATATTTTCGAAGTCGGGGAAGGTTTGGCATTAAATGGTGTAAATGTTGGGTAATAAATGGTATAAACGTTATGCAGGGGCGCATGTGCGTGTTTTAGCGTGTACACGCTAATGATGTCTACACGATACAAACACGCATGCACGCATTTAAACACGCGTGCACGCATCTGCTGCTAGTTAAAAAAACAAAGTTCTATGTTCCTGGGAATGCTACCAAAAAACATGGGATTTCTGTCTTTTGCGGGTTTCAATCTCTTCCAGGTTGCTTATTGGATCACACCCTTTGATATTCTAGACACTCATTGATCTATTGGACACAAAATCACTCTAGGAATCTAACAAACATCTTGAGTGGTCTTGGAATCTAGTGGATACATTCAAGCTACCAGTTTCCATTGCAAGTGGAGATCATTTCTATAGGTATGGTGAATTGTAAATAATTCTTTTCATTCACAAGATTTGATATTCTCCCATGCCTTTTTGTTTTTATCATATGCCTACAACAATATCCATGCATAGACAACAATGAATTTGACAAGAAGAATTCCCAAGTTCACATCTAAAAAAACTCATATGAACACTAGACAAGATGAAGTATGCAATGTAAACCAATAATTATTACCATGAATATATTTTGATTTCACACAAGGATGGTATCGATGGGTTTCTCTCTTGAGCCTCTTCAATTTGAATAAAATCCTAAGAAGCAATCATGAGAGAGGGCCCATATTGATTAGTTCATGAAATTTTGTCCATGCTCTCATCTTCATGCTATGTTTATTTGATGTAGAAAAACTATCAAACTATTCCCAAGGCATCTCTAGCATAAACTCTTTTTCATTTGAAAAAAATACAAATAAATGGTTTAATAAACCTCCATCTTTTACACATTTTACACCATAGCAAAACGTATAGCATAAACTATCAAACTATTCCTCCCCCACACATTCCCATCTATGATGAGGTTCACTCTTGAGCCTCTTCAAATTTAATAAAATCCTAAGAAGCAATCATGGGAGAGGATCCATATTGATTAGTTCATGAAATTTTGTCCATGATCGACATCTTCATGCTATGTTTATCATAATTTTTCTTTAATATCGTTCCTTTAAGCTTTACTACTTGCCTCTACCTCATTGAATTATCCTTCCTTGGGGGAATTTGCAACCTCCTCATTGCGTAAATAGTAAACGTATTCTCTTTACCTTATTTGATGTAGAAAAACTATCAAACTATTCCCAAGGAATCTCTAGCCATCTCTATTGTAGGGTGTTACTACCATAATTTTTATGAATTCATGGCTAGTCAAGACACTAGTTTCTCCATTCTATACTTGACCAACCATCATCTATATTGATTGGAATTGTAAAGGATAATGATGTTTATTCGAACACAAATAAACCAACATGGTCTGTAGTTGTATGTGTTAATTTGTAAAGTGGTAAGTTATGTTGGAATGTGTCAAGTTCATTGTATAATGGAACTAATATCTTCTTTGTTGTTTCTTTTACATGGGTAGGCCTCATAGTTTTGTTAAAGAGACTTTTGGAGATGGGAAACTCACGCAACAAAACAAAAAATATAGAAGGAATCTACCCATTGAAAAGGTAAATGAATTAAGAGAAAAGGCCAGGTTGGCAATGGAAAGAGTGAGACATGGTCCTGTCATTGCCCCGGATCCTACCACTCTAACACAGTTGTTGACATGAAAACCTCTTGTTCAGAACCAAAGGTAAAGCGGTCGCGTCCAATGGACCCAACTCAAATTCCAACATCAACACTATCTCTAACCAACAATCCATCAACGAGTCATGTTGAAGTTCCTAACGACACAGGAATATTGGGAGATGCTGCATGTGTAGAGATGGACATACAAGCAATGCTTAATTTGCAATATCCCCAAGAATACCACAACCATGTCGACTGCACTCCCATTATGGACCAATGTGTGAACGAAGCACCACAACAAACAAGCTCTGATATTCATGTCTCATGTCCACCCTCCCTAGCTCAACTGTCCAATGCAAGAAGAAGAACTCCTAGACGTATTCATGTGGATAAAAGTGCTATGTCGGGCCTTGAAGGTAGGTAAGTTTCCAAAATGCACTATCGAATGGCAATGCAACAAAATTGTCAGGGAATATTTTGAATCTAAAGGCGATGCAGGTAAATGCCAATTATTGCTATGTTTCTTAAAGTCACATTGTTTAGCTATTGTTCAGAGAATTTTGGGCATAAAGATAGTTAAAAGTTCAGAGGCTATCAGTCATATTGTTAGAAATCTCCAATATGCATTTAATGCGATTGGGAAGACATCTCACACAAAATATATTTGTGCGGCTCATCGTGTGTTAGCAGAATCAGTTGCAAGCAAGTCCACAATGCAACGTCGCCTGCTATCACACATTTCTCACATACTCCAATTAAATAGAAAAACTATTAAAAAGTACTATGTTATAAGAGAAAATATTGGCACTCCGGGTGGAAACGATTGTTTGGATTTTGTTGGTAGGTTTCCTCGTGGAGATAGGAAGCCAATTGATGCTATTAAGGAGTTAGTACAAAAATTTTGGCATGATCATACCAGACCTTCATGAAACGAAAGAGACGTGCTAAAGCTGAGAAAAGGTTCTATTGAACGTGAAACCGATGTTAAACACTTCCTTGACACCACACAGACTGAAATCTATGAGAGATTCAGGAATGAGCACACACAATTGAACCTGTGCCAAAGGTCCTTTGAGAAATGAAAACCATGGTACGTTCGTATATGCATTGATCGGAACACCTGTTGTTGTAGATACCACGTAGAATATGAATATTATTATGACACATATAAACATATTTTTTTTATTTGCATACTAACATTGTGTAGGACTGTAATGAATCCATACTACCACTGAATGCATCAAGAGACTTTATCCACAACATCATGTGTCTAAGGCCCGAAGGACAAAAATATTATGAAAAATCGTGTCTATATGGGACATGTTCTAGGTGCAGTGGGTTTTCTCTTTTGAACCGTTGCATTCATGAAAGCGATGAGCAAGAATTTGGTAGGATGGTCATGGAGATGCAAAGCTTCAAGTACGTAACTTATCAATTAGACAATGCAAGGGAAAGTAAAAATATTGCATTAGTGAAGTCACAGGTACAAATGAATATTGCATATTTTTCATATTACACGTTCAATTTATGACATATACATTTTTCCAAAGGCCACATTGTAATATTTCCCTTGTTTTCATGGAAAAAGGTATGTGTATGTGACTTCTTGACGGATTTCTACAAGAAAACAAAGCAGTATGTTCAACATGTGCATGTATCACGATGGCAAGAAGAGCAGTACAGAAAATGCATGGACACATTTTTAGTTGGAATAGTGTCAATTGTGGATTTTGCAGAAAACTACACCCTTCAGCCACAAAATGAAATCCAGAGTCAATAATACCATTCAGACCAAGTCAGCATCATGGTACATATTATGTATAGGCATGGGCCAGAGAGCAGCAATGACATGAGGATAATACTGAAGGAGACAAACTTTTACATAAGTGATGATAGAACCCATGATCTGCATTATGTGCAACATTGTTTTCGAATTTTCTATGATCAGTTGAAGGAGAGAGATATACAGATGGATCAGCATTGGATATGGTCGGATGGTTGTGTGGGTCATTTCAAAAATGCCCGAGTATTCCAATGGATGAGTATTTTGCATAAGACTTATAATGTGCCGCATATATGGAACTATTTTGAGACCGAGCACGGCAAAGACGAGCATGATGGGGCTAGTGCATGCATCAAGACCACACTACAAAGGGAAGAGATGAGGTTTAACACAAACCCTCATATCGGAGATGCAGAATCCATAGTTCAATGTTGCTCTACAGCAATGTTAGACTGAGCAAGAGATCAACAAACATCATCAGTGACAGGACGTGTGGTAAGAAATGTTTGGAAAGTGGTTGACATAGATTGATTGCATTCCTATAGTTACGGCACAGTACAAGGAACACGTGGATTTCATTCAGTTCGAAGCTCAAACAACCCCTTATTTGAAATATGGATGTGAAAACTTGCTTGCTTTTGCAGCCCTTGCAGTAGTGGCGAATGTGATGAATGCAAATGCATGGACTGGGTTGATGAATGGGATCATGTGTCACTTGCAGTAGACCAACATGCAGTTGTTGAAACAACCCAGTTAGAGGAGGGTCAGCCAACGATTTCGACAGACTACAACCATATCTCAGATTTTGAGAACCAGGACACATATACGCAGTTGTTTCCCCAAAAGGAAATGAATGGGGCATGGATTATTGGTAGGCACAGTGCATCCAAGGTAAGCAAACCCTCTAGGGATCATTAATCGACGATGAAGGAATTGCATTTCCTATTGGCTCGATGGTGGTTAAGGGGAAATATCTTACACTAGATGGGAAGTCAAGAAAGACTAGTGGGTATGTATTCATGGATTACATACCAGGTTTAGTGGTGTATCACTTCACAAACTTGATCTTTGGCACAAACATTCATTTACAGACAATGACAAGCAAGAGCTCAACCAAGGTACACTACTACCTGCTTCTTTCAGAGCAAGAGAGATTGATGGAGACAATTAGCAACAGAGAGGATCCAGATGGATTTATTGAATGAGGTCAATCAACTTTACATAAGAGATAGAATTGCATCAAAGAATGTTATGTTCTACATCGAGGTATGTGTAGTTTTATGTTATTTTGTTGTACATGCATTTTTTGTTGATACATACATACATACATGTGAACAATTTGAGTTCTCTATTATCTTAACGTTTCTAATTTTAAATCCACCATCCATCCCCAAAATCCTGCTAAGTCATCCTAAAACCATCCTCCATCACACAACTTCCATCTCCCCTCACTTAGCTCCACTCATACACACTTTACATACATCAAACATTAACAAAGATACTTCATAGTCACATGTGTCTCTACTTCTAATATTTTGAGGTGTACATGTGTGCCTAGTCAACAACATTTGTCATGCTTCCTCCATGTCAACAAGTCATCCTCATCATGCATGTCAACAACATCCTTCATGTTTGTTTGACATGATTTCATGCTTGCTTGATCTTTGTATCATCATATTGTTGTCCTTGTCATACTTGGTGATCTTTGCATCATCATATTGTTGTCCTTGTCATACTTGGCCACTTGTCATACTCCTTTGTCACCCTATCAATCTTGTTTTAGCTTGGCATGATCCTTTGTCAAGTCATCAACACTTTGTCATTAATGTGTTTTCCATTGCTTGTCCTTCATGTCATCTTGTCCTTCTGCCATGTCATCATTTCACCCTTTGTCATTAATGTTTAGAAACCCAATCCATCCCTAGAAACTTATTCAATCCCTAGAAGCACTAATATAACCCTACAAACCTAATCTAGCCATAGAAATCCTAGAAAGCTAAACTAACCCTAGAAACACTAATTTAACACTAGAAAACTAATCTAGAATACCATAAACCTAATCTAGTCATAGAAACTTAAACTAGCCCTAGAAACACTAATCTAACCCTAGGAAACTGATCTAGAATCCTAGAAACCTAATCTAGCCCTAGAATTTGTGAACCACCACACATACCCTCAATAGGGGGTATTTTGACTCCAAGTGGGATAGGATCACTATTAGAAGGGTTTTTATATGAGGGGTGGGTCTCACATCCTTGGCCATGTCTATGGTGTTAGTTTTTTGTTGCTTTGAGACGTTCTCCTAGGACAAGTGAGGATGAGTGTTGAAGGAGATTCCTTTTAGATCGGGAAAGCCACATGGAATAGATTACCTTATACTAGTAGGATAGATTCCTTACAATTATGACAATTAATAGATTCTCTTTTTCTGTGTAAGGTTATGTTATATTTTTTCACAGTTATGGCATATTACTCTTATACATTATGACACATTTATGATGAGAATTACACATTCTATTAAATAAAGGACATAATCTCTTCTCATGCAAACCCTAGCCATGTCTCTTCCCTTATCTTCACGAGTGGTTATATTTTCATGATCCCTAACATATAACTCCTAGGTTTCCTCAGCAACCCTATAATCTCTAGGACATCTAGGAATCCCTCATTGGCTTCAACAACAAGCTTATGTTAATCAATGTCTCCCCACTAGCATGATTTTCTCTTTTAGGGTTTGAAAACCCTACCCATGTCACGTCACACAAGTACACCACTAGAGAACTCAACTTATAGAATGCAATTCTACATGTCCATCTTGGTATTTCAATCCTCAAACCCTAGGTCTTATACTCTAGCATCAAACCCTAATATGCATCTGGTTGGTGATAAGAATGAGATGCTTTTTCTTGGATCGTTGGGGTACATGCAAGAGCACATGAACATGTTAATATGAGATATCGCATGCAAACCCTATCCATGTCACATCACACAAGTACACTACAATATAACACTATTTATAGCATCCAAGGCTACATGTCCATCCTGGTATTTCAATCCTCAAACCCTAGGTCTTATACTCTAGCATCGCACAAGAGAAATGTCTACAAGAACATCCAACATGTCTATCTTTCCCTTATCTTCTCCACTGGTTATATCTTCGTGATCCAGAAAATCTAACTCCTTGGGTTTATTCATGAACCCTATAATCTCCATGATAGATAAGAAGTCCTCATTGGATTCAATAACAAGCTTATGTTAGAACCTTAGTGTTAGAACAAGATGCTCAAATTTTGACCTAATTTGTCACTTTCTCAAAATTACTTGGAATTTCCCTTTGTGATGCCTTTTACTTGGCGTTCCCAATTATCTCACATACTCTTAGACCCTCAACCATGGGCACACAAAAAATCTCAACTCTACTCTTTGTCAATGGATATCACACACATCTAATGTAAATAAATCCTTGGCTTTGCAAGAAATGTGGTTCATCTGGCTTACCCACGATGAAGGTATACGTTATAATATTTTAGCATTCCCTTAGAAAATCTTTTATATACTTAAATATGGTAGAAGGAAACACATAAATCCAAAGCCTCTGAAACCTCAAAGAGTAGAGTTTCACCTACTCACAATCACTTTTGTGCTTTAGTGAATTTGCATGGAGCCTCACAAAAATATCCTAGTTCTTATATTAGATTTAGTTGCATTGAAAACCTATCATGCATAAACCAAATTTGAAAACTCACTTTTACAACAATTATAGAAATAGTAAAATTAGCAATACATATAACAATTAGTTGTTTATGATAAATTAGCCTCTGAAATTAGTTGCTTATGATAAATTAGCAATACATATATAACTATAAATTACAATTCAAGAACATGCATGGGAGGCTTAGCACAAGGCTAGTACAATTCACTAGCTCTCCGAAACACTAGCTAGGGAAATAGTGAAATCCCTAGCTAAACCGAGGAGATATAACATGCATGAATCACTAAAACAAGTCGTCCAATGCAATACATATGCTTCTCGTATTTTTATTTAGAAAATGCACCTATGGTTTCATCACAAAACTCTAATCATAGACCTCCAAGGGATGTAACCATATAATCTTAGAAGGATCAAGCTCAAGCTAATTTGTCCTCCCTAGACTTCATATATCCTCCTAGGGGTGTTTTCATGAACCATTGTGAATTCCTCCATGAAGCTAATTACAAATAAAAGAGTGTGATATTGATTGTATGAGAAGGAATAACTCCTTATTCTATATATCATTGCAATTGGAGGTCTCCTCTAGTGTTGACATCGAAAATCATGTTGGGTGTTAGCTCCACTCTCCGTGTGTTCTACTAGGGAAATGGCCTTAGTGTTAGAACAAGATATTAGTAACCTTAGTGATCACAGGTCTTCGCAATTGTGAAAGAGAGGTGAGATAAATTATCTCAAGGGGGCATTTCTCATCCGAAGGCTCTCAGGCGTGCGTGTCGACTGTGGACACGTCCATAATGGAAATACACACCTATGGGAGCTGACAAAATCCAAGTCCGCTCGCTGGTTTGGGTTCCGTGGCCCCAGAGAAAATCCTCAAAGTGTCCTTAGATGGCCCTGGGATTCCCGATGAAAATTCCCGTAGCACCCAAACCGTGGCTCCGATCGTGAATCCTTTAATTCCGATGGATCCAAGACACCAGGTTTCAGCTTGGGGACCCCCCCATCGTGCGTCAAATACTCGAAAATTGTGCCAATGTGCCATCTTCGGAGCTAGGGTTTTGCTTAGTGAGGGCCATTCCAATTTCGCTCAAGGAGGCCATTTCTCATCTGAAGGCCCCCAAGCATGTGTGGCCACCTCGGACAGGTCCAAAATGGCCACGTACACCTGTGGGGGCTGATGGAATCCAAGTCTGCTCACTGGTTTGGGTTCCGTGGCCCCGGAGCAAATCCTCAAAGTGTCCCTGAATGGCCCCAGGGTGTCTGACGAAAATGCCCATAGTACCCAAGCCGTGGCTCCGGTAGAGAATCCCTCGATTTCTATGGATCTAGGACGCCAGTTTTCAACTAAGGGACAACCCCCACCATGCCTTGATGACTCAGAAATGGTGCCAATGTGCCATCTCCAGAGCTAGGGTTTTGCTCAGTGAGGGCCATTCCAATTTCGCTCAAGGGGGCCATTTCTCATCCGAAGGCCCCCAAGCATGTGTGGCCATCATGGACAGGTCCAAAATAGCCACATGCACCTATGGGAGATGACAGAATCCAAGTCAGCTTGCCGGTTTGGATTCCGTGGCCTCGGAGCAAATCCTCAAAGTGTCTGTGAATGGCCCCAGGGTGCCCGACGAAAATTCCCGTAACACCCAAAACGTGACTCCGGTTGAGAATATGTCAATTCCAATGGATCCAGGATGCCAGGTTTCAGCTAGGGGACCCCCCCACCATGCCTCGAAGACTCGAAAATGGTGCCAATGTCCCATCTCTGGAGCTAGGGTTTTGCTTAGTGAGGGCCATTCCAATTTTGCTCAAGGGGGGCATTTCTCATCCGAAGGCCCTCGGGCGTGCGTGGACACCATGGACATATCCACAATGGCCACATGCACCTGTGAGATCCGACGGAATCCATGTCGGCTTGTCGGTTTGGGTTCCGTGGCCCTAGAGCAAATCCTCAATGTGTCCCTGAATGGCCCTGGGGTGTCCAACGAAAATGCCGGTAGCACCCAAACAATTGCTCCAGTCGCAAATCCATTGATTCCAATGGATCTAGGGCCTTGGGTTTCACCTAGGGGTCCCCCCCAACCGTGCCTCGAAGACTAAAAAATGGTGCCAATGTGCCATCTTCGGAGCTAGGGTTTTGCTTAGTGAGGGCCATTCCAATTTTGCTCAAGGGGGGCATTTATAATCCGAAGGCCCCCGGGCATGCGTTACCAGCGTGGAAAGGTCCACAATGGCCACGTGCACCTATGGGAGCTGACAAAATCCATTTCGACTTGCCGGTTTGGGTTCCGTGGCCCGAGAGCAAATCCTTAATGTGTCCCTGAATGGCCCCAAGGTGCCCGACGAAAATGCCCGTAGCACCCAAATTGTGGCTCCGGTCGTGAATCCGTCGATTCCAATGGATCTGAGACACCAGGTTTTAGCTAGGGGACCCCCACCGTGCCTCAAAGACTCAGAAACGGTGCCAATGTGCCATCTACAGAGCTAAGGTTTTGCTCAATGAGGGCCATTCCAAATTTTCTCAAGGGGGCATTTCTCATCCGAAGGCACCCGGGCATGCATGTCTAATGCAGACAAGTCCACAATGGAAATACGCACCTATGGAAAATGACGGAATCCATGTCGGCTCGCCAGTTTGGGTTCCGTGGCCACAGAGAAATCCTCAATGTGTCCCTGAATGGCCAAGGGGGTGCCCGATGAAAATTCCCATAGCACCCAAACTGTGGCTCCAGTCACGAATTGTCGATTTTGATGGATCCGAGGCATCGGGTTTCAGCTAGGGGTCCCCCCCACACCGTGCCTCAAAGATTCAGAAACGGTGCCAATGTGCCATCTCCAGAGCCAAGGTTTTGGTCAGTGAGGGCCATTCCAAATTCGCTAAAGGGGGCCATTTCTCATCCGAAGGCGCTTGGGTGTGCGTGTCCACAATGGACACATCCACAATGGAAATACTCACCTGTAGGAGCCAATGAAATCCAATTCCACTCGCCGGTTTGGGTTCTGTGGCCTCTAAGCAAATCCTCAAAGTGTCCCTGAATATACCCGGGGTGCCCAATGAAAATGACCGTAGCACCCATATTGATTAGTTCATGAAATTTTGTCCATGATCTCATCTTCATGCTATGTTTATCATAATTTTTCTTTAATAATGTTCCTTTGAGCTTGACTACTTGTCTCTACCTCATTGAATTATACTTCCTTGGGGGAATTTGCAACCTCCTCATTGTGTAATTTGTAAACATATTCTCTTTACCTTATTTGATGTAGAAAAACTATCAAACTATTCCCAAGGAATTTCTAGCCATCTCTGTTGTAGGGTGTTACTACCATAATTTTTATGAATTCATGGCTAGGAAAGACACTAGTTTCTCCATTCTACACTTGACCAACCATCATCTATATTGATTGGAATTGTAAGGGATAATGAAGTTTATTCGAACACAAATAAACCAACATAGCTTGTAGTTGTATGTGTTAATTTGTAAAGTGGTAAGTTATGTTGGAATGTGTCAAGTTCATTGTATAATGGAACTAATATCTTATTTGTTGTTTCTTTTGCAGGGGTAGGCCTCATAGTTTTGTTAAAGAGACTTTTGGAGATGGGAAACTCATGCAACAGAACAAAAAAATATAGAAGGAATCTTCCCATTGAAAAGGTCAATGACTTAAGAGAAAAGGCCAGAAAGAGTGAGACATGGTCCTGTCATTGCCCTAGATCCTGCCACTGATTCTAACACAGTTGCTGACTTGACAACCTCTTGTTTAGAACCAAAGGTAAAGCGATCGCGTCCAATGGACCCAACTCAAATTCCAACATCAACACTATCTCCAACGAACAATCCATTAACGAGTCATCCTGAAGTTCCTCGTGACACAAGAATATTGGGAGATGCTGCATGTGTAGATATGGATATACAAGCAGTTCTTAATTTGCAATCTCCCCAAGAAGACCACAACCATGTTGACCGCACTCCCATTATGGCCCAATGTGTGAACGAAGCACCACAACAAACAAGCTATGGTATTCATGTCTCATGTCCACGCTCCCTAGCTCGACTGTCCAGTGCAAGAAGAAGAACTCCTAGACGTATTCATGTGGATGAAAGTGCTATGTCGGGCCTTGAAGGTAGGTAAGTTGCCAAAATGCACTATCGAATGGCAATGCAACAAAATTATCAAGGAATCTTTTGAATCCAAAGGTGATGTAGGTAAATGCCAATTATTGTTATGTTTGTTAAAGTCACATTGTTTAGCTATTGTTAGGAGAATTTTGGGCATAAAGATAGTTAAAAGTTCAGAGGCTAGCAGTCATATTGTTTGAAATCTCCAATATGCATTTAATGCGTTTGGGAAGACGTCTCGTACAAAAGATATTTGTGTGGCTCATCATGAGTTAGAAGAATCAGTTGTAAGCAAGTCCACAAGGCAACGTCGCCTGCTATCACACACTTCTTGTTGGTAGAATTTTTCTCTATGGATAAGTCAAAATTCTCTTAACTTAAAGCAGATTCTTAACTGAATCTTAAGGTAAGAACAAAACAAAACAAATGCTACCTTGACATTCCTGAACTAACTTTCACAGCAAGATTACATGCATTCAGAAGGGATGAAAGATATAACTCACCTTTCAAACTGACGTTTGTCCCGCTTCTAGCTCTTGATCCAAAAGCTCCAATGTGGGATCTGTTGAAATCAAACAAAGACAAGCATACAAGCTTCCAAATACCTTGAAGTAAAGATTAGATTCAAATCTAGACTAGATACATTCCATGTCAAGAACTCATACAATGCACATGAAATGGGAAAAACAAGACAAGTTATCTTTATTACAAACTTGAAGAATACTTACAAAGGTTGCTTGATGTCCAAGCCAATCCTCCAGCTCCAAGTGCTTCCTCCTCTAGCTATCTCCACAAGGCTGCAAGATCATAATTTTGATACTTCTAAGAGTCCTCCCCCTTTCCCATGGAATTCCTCTCTTTTATAGTGTGTGGTAGGGTCAACCAACAAGAGAGAAGGGTGGATCTTGGGAGAGTTTAGTGGATCAGGGTTTCTAATCACAGAAAAAGGGTTAGGATCGAATCAGGGATCCCAATCCTTCAATATCTCTCAAAAATCCAAAATCCCACAAGCCATGGCAAAAAGGCTATATAAAGAGTACCGCGCCCAGTGATCTGATCATAACGCGGTAGTACCGCGTGGCAAGGACAAAGCAAAATGCGGTAGTGTGGACTACCGCGACTCTAGGACAGAGCAACACGCGGTACCCTGGGTAAATAAAGTCTCAGCTGGGTGAAAACTGGTCAGGGTAAGTTTGCCTTCAAGGTTCACTCATCATTTTTCTCTTCTGAGTGTTTTAGGAAGCGTCGTCAACTCTTTTCATGGTGCGGATGCGACACTGTGAAATATGGAGGTATAACAGATGCCCCCTAAAGTGTGAGGTCAGAAGGAACTGATGGCCGAAAGACTTTACGAATACTGTGTGGAGATAGCATCGAGGAGAGAAACAAGGAGCTGCAACAGAAACAAAATGTCAGATATACCACCGAGGCGGGCATCCCCATGCTCGGAAACAAATGACTCAAAGCATGGCTGCCGACCAATACATTGCAGATCCATGAGTACTAAGATGATATAGACTGTGGACAGATCATGGCTACTAAGAATAATCGTAGATCCATGAGACAATAATGACACAGCCACGACCAATACAATAAGTGGATCTGTGTGACAATACAAAGGACATCTCCATCGCAACCTGGACGTTATCAAGATACTGAGGTATGCCCAGGGTCTTCTACCCGATCGCAAGTGATACGAATCTAGCCATGTGATTACAAAGTGTTGAATTCGAACATGGTAGAAACCATTTGATTACCAGCCAATGATGTGAGCCGTTAACAAATGCAAGGGAGATCACCAATGATGACGATGATTCCCAAGGTATCAATAGTACATCTCAACGAAATGCGAATAAATGAGTTGATGTCGAGCATCCGAGAGATTGTTTGATCAGATGTCACTGATGTAAACCTACTGTCAAACACGAGGAAACCTGCCATTGAGGCATGCAGGTACCAAGGTACTAATGGTTGATCTCTAAGTCCAATTCCCGGATAGTGATTTGGCGTCGACGGGAATAGACTCGTCGAAGGAGGGCCATAATGATTCCCACATCATCGACACAAAATCGAAACGAAAGATGGTATAAGATGATGAAACAATGGAGTATGTACTGACACAGCAGAGGTCTGACACAATGAATGACTCTGAACAATGCAACCCTTTGAACATATAACGGCACGTAATAGGACTTGGCAGCAGGGACTATTGATAGCAGGGAATAGACACCGAATGAGTAGGCTCGTGGCCAGGGAGACGACTCATGATGATGACCATAACTCAGTGATGATAAATACCTAAAATAGACAAGGGACAGACACATGCCATGTTCAAAGGTAACGACTGACAAGCTGCCAAAAACAAACTTGACTTGTTTTCCCATATTCCCCCGACATGATAGACGAGTACCTCTTTGTTGTTTTTCGAGCTTGAAGAGGATAACAGATGCTCGGTATAGCTCATCTCATAGATGAGTCCAATATCACATGTTTTACGAACCTGAGAAAGGAGGGGTTCGTCCCAAAGTGGGTCCTTTGATGTTTAAACTTTAACGAGTCCAGGGAAGGAAAACTCGGTAGTTTTTCACATTTAGAGAGCTTGAAAAACTTAAAGGAAGCTCCAAAGTGTACTTTTTCGTAAATTTAGTCCCTCGATCCCGAAAAAGTGTAAAACAATTCCCGAGAGAACTCTCCCATCCGAAATAGACTGAGGTATACCTTTCTCGTAAATAGTCTAGACGGGCCGAAAAAGGGGTAACCTATCACCGAATAGACGACCTTTCAACTACTTTTACAAGTGTGAAAGAGCCAAGATCACTTGGCAATCTTTTCAATTTTAGGGAGTCTGAAAAGAGCTTAACTATGGACTCCTATGGTCTTTTTCATAATTTTTAATTATTCTGGCCCGAAAAGAGAATAAAATACAACCAGGATAATACTTTCCTCATCGTTTAACGAGCATGAGTAAAGCTGACCGTACTCGACACCATTTACTTGAGTTTGACAAGCACGACACGGGTGTAAAAGCGCTTGGAATCTTTTTCAAGTTTTAAATCCAGAGCACGAAAAAGATAAAGTAGGCTCAAAATGAAGGTCAAATAATGAATGCCAGTGTGAACATACCGCTTTTAAAAGAGATCCTGTCAATAAGTGCTCATAAAACCAGACATTAGTAATGTGAAATGGGTTTTATATCAGCTAGATAAAATAATAATAAAAAATTAGGTGAAAAAGCTATAAAAAGATGGGTAAAAATAGAAATTTACCATTTCATTTGTGCTTTTACCCAAAGAGGAGATTTTTACCCACTTGAGGAGCAAAACTTCAAGGATCCATATCTGAAGTTTCAGGGCACCATTTCAACAACCGTCTGCGCCAGGTAAGAGTTCTCAAATTGCTTTTTCATTTCATGTATGAATCATTTGCTTTCAGTAATAAAAATCAATTTTTTGGGCGAGCCCTACTGGGCAAAAATCGCCTTTCACAGTACCGCGCGGGGCCTATATCGGGAAGCACGGTACTATTAAACAGTACCGCGCTATGAGTTTAAAGCTAGACGTGGTACTGTGCAGTACCGCGTGGCAAGAAATCCCCCAGATGCGATGAAGGCGTAACTTAAGATGAAAAAATTAATTTTTCCAAAAATTTTAGCCGAGATTAAGTTGTTAAATAGTTACTGAAAGTTTCCCCTTGCCTTTTGCAGGAGTTTGCAATTTGTTTGGATCAAAATGGTCAGCTGGAAGGAAAGAGAGCACAAAGTAGATGATTTGGCAGCCGAAAATGACCTACCAACTGTGACCGCACTGTGAGAATGTGGTTTGTTGAAGTTCTTCAAGACCAAAGGGATTCGTCAGCAACCCAAACTTCTCACCCACCTTATTCAACTGTGGGACCCTGACATCCAAGCTTTCCAAGTGGGAGAGCACACCCTCGAGATTGAACTCGAGGATATTTACTTCCTCACGGGTCTTTCAAAAAGAGGAGCCCGGGTGAATTTTATCGGGTACACTGCCTCGGAAGTGAGCATGGATGCGTTGATTGCTCGGTATTTCCGTCAGGGTTCGGGTAAGAAAAGTGGCAAAGTGGTCATAAAATATGTTATAGAACTTCCTGTAAAAACCATATTGTTTACTATCACACGTGCAGCAGGGAGCATGGGTCCCCATCAGGCGTCTCGTACGCAGATGAACCTTGCAGCGGAATGTATGGCAGGAATAGTTTTTAATTGGTGTGAGGCCATGTTAGCCAACCTCAAAGAGCAGGTGCACAAGTGCAGAGTCAGACAAAATTCTCAATTTGGCTATGGGAGCATCCTAGTCACCTTCTTTTTGGCGAGGGTGCCATTGTTGCGCCCACAGATAGCCATGCCCCCTCGTCCACCTACCGAGTCATGGATGGCTCGATGGAGTGATTATGCAGGATGACTTGGGGGACCACAACATTTGGACTTCGGTGAGGACTTCTTCTCGTGGCTCGAGGAGCAGATAGTGATGATTGATGACTACCCCTATGCGGGGGTGGATTTCCGCGAGGACATCGACTTGGCACTGCCAGAAGATGAATATTGGGACGACTCAGGTATGAACTTCATGGATATATTTTTCTTTTTTGAATATATAATTTCTATTTGTTTTTTAGAATGTGTAAAAGACTTTTAACATGTATATGTGTGCATGTTGCAGATCATGGGCCACAGAGACCAGCAGGATATTCACCATTGCGTCGAGGTGGTATTGATTGCCCAGCCGATCTGGACGAGGAGGAAGACGAGGACGAGGCAGGAGGGGTTCGAGATATAGAGAGGAACCTACAGGGCTTGACCCATGGTATCCCCTCTATGAGGGTAGATGACGTCCCTCTGCATCTCCAGCGGCACACTGTAGGTGTACCGAGGCGTATTGGCCGGCTCCTTCGTAGGGCGCCTCGGGCTGTGGTGTGTTATCACCAACAGCGTGAGGAATCTGACGAGGGACATGATAGGTCTCCCAGATCTCCTTAGATGATAGTTTTTGATCTTTTTGCGACATGTACACGATATGTAGGCTTTGAGAGCCAAATTTTTGTATGGGACTTGGTCTCAAATTTTGTCTAAAACACAATCTTTATGTATTTGGGAAAAATACTTTTATATACAGTGATATGCATGTGGACCTATTTTCATGATCTACTTATTTACAATGACTTATGTACTTGTTTTTATGATGTATTCTTATGTATGGGCAAGATGCCAATCCAAAATGTAATTAGCCAATGAATCATCTATACAATTGAATTCTCTTGGTACATGTTGATACGAAATGAAATTAAAAGAACGTTCCAAGAGGCATACCCTTCGAAACAAACGAAGTAGAATAGGATCGCGAACTGTGTAAACACGATTCAGATGGGAAACCACGAGTTGAGAGTCTAAAAAGACTAATAGGGAGTCAATTCCGAGTGAGGCAACCTCCGTCAAGAGTCCAATGACTGCATGGTACTCTGCGATATTGTTGGTTGCAGGACCCAAACAATTGGCTCCTGAAGATATCAACTCGCCAGTGGGAGAATAGATCACCCATGCTGCGGAAGCGGGGTTCCGGGTATGTCGGCTTGCACCGTCGGCGAATCCGAAGTAGGAAGACATCTGTGCATAAAATTATAAGTCAAAGCAAGAGTGGATACATGAGGTCCATGCACACACTAAAAAAGATGCATGAAAACAAGCTAAGTACAATATGTACAAAAAGTGCCCTACGTAGGGTAACCTTATGCGTAGAAGTGTTTAAGGTATAGCCCATTGCGGGGCCGTGCTAGTGGTGTGCCATCACAATCAACGAGTTCATAGGCTCCTTTCTCCAAGACACGTTTTACAACAAAGGGGCCGTACCACATAGATTCTAGCTTTCCTTTTCCGAGTTTATCGTGCATTTGATCATATGTGAGTACAAGATCGCCTTCATTGAAAATCCGAGGTTGAACGAATTTGTCATATTGAGCTTTGACGCGTTTTTTATGAGCTTCGTTAGCTAAAGCAG
This sequence comes from Larix kaempferi, assembly GCA_027924585.1. Classification (NCBI taxonomy): domain Eukaryota; kingdom Viridiplantae; phylum Streptophyta; class Pinopsida; order Pinales; family Pinaceae; genus Larix; species Larix kaempferi. The sequence goes on along the minus strand of BSBM01000802.1, from coordinate 4,933,753 downwards.
CGTCGTGGCGGGTTTCATCTAGCTTGGCTAGGTATAGAAACCGTTCCTCTTCGGAAGTGGTACGGGGAAGAAGCTCTATGGCTATCTTCAGTGATGGAATTTCACATTCAATCGGTAAAATGGCTTCAAGGCCATACACCAGTTGGAATGGTGTAAACCCAGTAGCACTTTTTACTGAGGTTCGGTATGCCCATAGTGCTGAAAATAGGGCTGAGTGCCAGTTGGATTTCTGAGTACCCACAATACGCTGAATCATTCGTTTCAGGACTTTATTAATGGCTTCAACTTGGCCATTAGCTTGTGGGTAGTATGGGGTTGAGTTTTCATGGCGAAACCCAGCTTGGCACTTAGTTCCTCGATCATATGGTTCCTGAAGTGGGAGCCATGATCGGTCACAATAGACTGTGGGACACCAAATCTAGCTATAATATGATTGAATATGAATTGTGTCGCTGTTTTTCCGTCCTCAGCATACGTAGGCATCGCTTCAGCCCATTTGGTGAAATAGTCGACAGCTACTATGACATAGCTATGCCCCCCGGCTGAAGTGGGATTACAGTGCATAAAATCAATGCCCCATTTGGAAAAGGGGCCGACGGCAACAACAGGATGGAGTAAAGCGAGGTGCGAGCATGTTTTACTATGAAATAATTGACACAGAGGACATTTCTTGACCGTTTCAATGCAGTCTTTGAAAATCGAAGGCCAAAAATATCCTGCTCACAGTATCTTCTGGGCCGTATCCATCCTAGAGAGATGACCACCACATGCTCCCGCATGGCAGTCATTAAGAACGCGTTCCGCCTCATCCAGAGTCAAACAACGTCGAAGGACGGTGTCGACACCACGTCGATAAAGAGTATCGTTGACTATGATGTAGTACTTAGCGTGATGTCGGATTCGCTGACGTTCATCGCGAGTGAGGTCAGGGCGGAAGCGTTGGGTTTGGAGATATAATAAAATATCCCCATACCATGGATTAGACGTGCTAATGAGGAACAATGATTCGTTAGGAAGAGAATCAATGGGTTCGGATTGCTCAGTAGCACGGGGCAAGTTACAAATCAACTCAGCAAAGACCAAAGACTTCTTGGACTTGGCTTTGACAAATTCCAAGTCAAACTCTTGAAGGATGACGATCCAACGAGAATATTTGCCCCCAAGCACTTGACGCGTGAGGATATAATACATTGGATTGAAATCGGCTATAAAAGTGGTCCGGCGGAGTAAAATGTAATGACGGAATCTCTAGACAGCAAAAACTGTTGCCAGAGCCAGTTTTTCAACATGTGAATAACGGGTTTCGGAATCGAGAAGACTCTTACTAAGATAGTATACCACATGTTCTATGCCGTTGTGGTCTTCCTGGACTAGCACGATGCCGATGGTGGAAGTCGAAGCTACGAGATAAAGGATGTAATCCCGTGTGTAATCGGGGGGTTGGATCACAGGATCTTTAGTTAAGGCCGCCTTTAGATTGTCAAAGGAGTTTTGGGCTTCGTCGTCCCAGATGAAGGGAGTGTTCTTTTTAAGAAGCCTCTTATAGCCTTTTGTTATCTCGGAAAGATTACAGATGAAACGGCGTAGAAAGTTTGCATGCCCCTGCAAACTTTGAAGTTCTGGAATGTTTGTGGGAGAAGGCAGGGCTAAGATAGCTTCTACCTTCGCAGGATCTAAACATATCCCGCTTTTGGAGATTATGAATCCCAAAAGCTTTCCGGCTTCCATACAAAAGACGCACTTATGCGGATTCAAACATATATTGTAGCGATGGCACCTTTCGAAAATGGCACTTAAGTGATCAGGATGGTCTTCCCGGGTCTGAGAATGAGCGGGGAGATCATCAAGATATGGTTCTACAATATGTTTGATGTCATGAAATGCGTATGACATCGCCCGTTGGAAAGTTGCCCCGGCATTTTTAAGGCCAAAAGGTAACTTTTGATATGCAAAAATCCCCCAAGGGAAGATAAAGGCTGTTTTGTGCTGGTCGGCTGGGAGGATATCGATCTGATTGTAGCCAGTAAAGCCATCCATAAATGAAAAGATGACACTCCCGCCGCAGTTATCGATAATCTGGTCGATGAACGGAGTTGGGTAGTTACCTTTTGGACAAGCTTTGTTCAAATCGCGGTAATTGACACAGACTCTAATCGTTCCTTGTTTCTTGGCTATGGGAACGATGTTGGATACCCATTCTGTCAATGGGACAGGATAGATAAAACCAACACGCAAAATTTTTTCAACTTCTGCTTTAATAGCGGCTGCCTTACGAGGATGGACGGGTTGAAGTTTCTGCCGGACAGGTCGGGTGCCAGGAAAAGTTGGAATTTCATGGACCACAATCGATGGATCTATTCATGGCATTTCTTCATAACTCCAAGCGAAAACATCGCGGAAGTTTTTGAAGTAGGAATTGTAGAACTCCATTTCGAGGGGAGTACATGTTTTTCCAATATGTATATTTTCCACGATACCAGGCTTCACTGAAATATCTACGGGCGTGGTTGCCATAAGATTAGCCAAGTTTCCTTCAAAAAATACTTCATCGAAGGAAGTGGGAAACTTGGTTTGAACCATCCCATGTGAAGTACTGGGTTTTGAATCAGGCTCAAGCGTCTGAATAGTGGGGAATGAAGATCGATGATGAAAATCTCCCCATGGTGGCTCATCACCGCACATAACCTCCATAATTGATTCGTCGGTGGGAAAAATCAAATTGAGAGGATCAAAAAGTGGTGGAGGTGAATGAGTTTCAGACGAGAGCTGTTCCACAGTATCATGTGTAGAACAGTCGACCCAATCTGTGGCTGATTGGATCGCTTCATATGCTGCGAGGTTTCTGTTCAAAGGCATAGAGTTGCCGTAGTCTTCAATCTGAGCGGGACTTGGAATCACCCATGAATCATTGGAAGGGGTTAAATTCGATGAAATCATGTTGACTGGTTGAATGTGGGTCCCTTGCTCTGGAAAAGCTCCAATGAGGGAAGAATCCTTCATGAGACCAACACCAATGTCTTGGAACCGGTACCGAGTTTGATCCAATAACAAGATGGTGTTGGTGGAGTTCGGATGGGAGTTTGGGATACAGTAATCGAGTTGATCAATGGTGACAATTTTCCCTTCATGAGGAAAATGCACAATCCGAAAGACGGTAGATGCTATGGCAGTCATGGCGTAAAACCAGTTCCGACCGAGTAGAAGATTGTAATCTAACGGTGCATCTATGACTTCAATATGTACGGATACTGTTTTGCCCCCCAGTTCAACACCAATTGCGGGTATGAGTCCGTAAGGTTGAAAACCATGTCCATCAAATGCCCTAAGAGTAGTGGGAAACATCGTAACTTCGGGTGAGCCTAAGGCTCTCCAGCAATTTAAAGACATAATCGACGTGGAAGCACCTTCATCCAAAACAGTGCGATGGATGTTGTGTCCACGGATTTTTGTATGAACCTGGAAGGCTAACTGGTGAGAAAGCCGAGGTTTAGCGTGCTCCAAGTTAAACATAATATAGTTTGAAGTATCTGGGTCCATTGCCCCCAGTGCTGAAAGTAGGGTTCTACGCTGCATAGGGCAGTGTTGAAGAACCTCGAGAGTCGACATGGCGCAAGGTGCTTGAGCCAAATCCTCAACAATGTTGTAGTTTTGGGCAGCTCGCGCATTAGGATTAAATGTCGCCTTTCGAATGGTGCCCTTAGGTGGGCGTAGCACTGTGTCCATAAGCGGTCTCTCGAGATGGAGATGGCCGGTAGGAGGGGGGGTAGGAGTTGGATCTTCAACGGGAGATTTGCCTTTAGCTATATCCGATTGTTTGTTTGAACTTGGAGGGTTCTCGTATGTCTTTGAACGAGTGGTTATATGAACCTCCTCATTACTTGTCATCAGGATTTCACGATTTGTGGACGTTTCTCCGCGGGTTGGGTTGCTCGAGTTGCCCCCCTGTGGGGTTTCTTGGGAAACCATCTGCTGTTGCTATTGCGGGAAAGGGTTAGTTAACACTGCCGGGCGAGAGGATCCTTTAACGAATTTGCTGACCTCGTCCTTGTAGGGACAGTCACGCATGTAATGATCGTCTTGACAGATTAGGCAGGGAAACTTAGCCTTTCTACATGGTTTTTGGTCGTTGTGGGTGGGTTGTGGCTTGGGGTTCTCCTGCTGGTTCTTCTTAGGTTTACCACGATTTTTTTTCTTCTTTCCTCCGGATGGTTGTGATGTAGATTGAACTGCGTTCACCTCGGAGGAGATAGTAGGAGGAGTAGTAGCTTTTGAAGCAGCCTGAGGTAAGGCAGGGGAAGCAGAAGCTTGTTGCCCCGTTGAGTTGGTAGTAGGCTGGGCCTTGACTGAACCGACAATACCATCAACGGGGGGTTCAGTGGAAGGTTTCGTTGGATCAGTGGTAACGCATGCGGCATGGGGAAGAAGTTCATGTAAAGTACCGGATTGAGTGTATACCAAATCCATGTACTGGGATGCCGAGATGGCTTGTTCTTCTATAACCGGCCCACGCATAGCGATATCTCTGGCTATGGGAGGCAAAAAGGATTTCGTAAACCAATTAGCGAGTAGCTGATCCAGAATGGGTGCCTTAATTAGCCTGCGGCATCATCGCCACTCATGGATGTGATCGGAAATGTGCATGGAAGTGGTTTGACGCAGTGAAGTTAACAGTTCTGTTCCAGTCTCATACCGGATGGGGAGATGGAAATCGGTCAGAAACTGCATAGCCAAAGTGTTGAAATCATGGAAAGAGTGTTGTGGCAGCTCGATGTACCATTTTGCTGCCGTGCCAGTAAGCGTTCGCTAGAAGAGCCGTAATCGGATAGAGTCGTCCATCAAGGAATTGGATGAACACCAAAGATGGAAGGTCATCACGTTGTTCTTGGGGTCTTCACCGGGCTTAGCATCGAACTTAGGAATGTCCGATGGTAGTTTGGCTGGAATGGGTGGCCAGTGAGGTTCATGCCATATAGGATCGTTAATGAGCCTCGACAAATCAGGTAAGTCTAACATGGCCAAAAAGGGAAGTTGACGGTTAGTCTGCGGGTATGAGTAATAACCGTGCGGTGCAAAGAAACCTGGGGGGCCCTGCATAGCATATTGCTACGTGTTATACCCATATGTGTTTTCCGCGGGGTACTGCTGGAAGTTCTGTGGATGGTAGGCCATCTGGTTAACTGGTTGAATGTTGGTAACCGATTGGTGGGTGTTCTGCTGAGTGGGTGTGGTACCCTGGGGTTGCTGAAACCCAGGGATGGTTGCTGCTCCTGGTTGGGAAAAATTTCCTTGGAATTGTTGTGTTTCAGGGATGGTGCCACTATTTTGAGTAAGTGGAGGGTTTCCCATAGCAGGGTTGGGGGGTAGCTGCGACGGTGATGTCCATGGAAGGCTCGTTACTGCTTGAGGAGCGAGTGGAAATTGAAGGGATGGGTTCCATGGAGTTGTAGCAGCTAAAGGATAAGGGAAGCCAGAATTCAAGTTGGGGGGAATCTGAGATTGCCCCCCGGCTTGGTTCCAGTTCCCGAATAGTGAATACCCCCCACTCTGTGGCATTTGAGATTCCCAAGAAGGAAGCATACCTGACGGGGGAAGTTGAGGATGAGGCCCGGTTGGAAAACTGGTATAAGGTTGTCCGCTGCCAGGTGTGTTGTACATACCATACTGAGCAGATGCTGCTGGCTGGGAGGGTTGTGGGATGGATCCAATGGGTTTCCCTCCAGCAGATGGGTTGGATGGCCCTATAGGAGAAGGTTGTGGACTAGGAACGGGGTTCCCAACAAAAGGTTGTCCTCCAACTAGTTGGGTTGATGGCCCTATAGGAGGAGGTTGTTGACTAGGAACGGGGTTCCTAACAAAAGGTTGTCCTCCAACTGGTTGGGTTGATGGTCCACTAGGGGGAGTTTGGTTGTTGGAGTTGGGGACCACTGCAGTCGGTTGTCCACCTCCTGAGATAGTGTAAATGGTGGCCGAAGGTGATCCTCCGGTCGAAATGGAAGATCCAACAGTATGACTTGGTGTTCTTCCACCGCTAGCCAAATATGATAGTGTGGATTGGCCAACGGCGCCAAAAGTATCGATTTGCGGAGGGGGTCTTCCATATCTGATAGGTGAGGATGGAGAAAAAACTGGGTTATCCCTCATAGAATGTGCCCCAAACATGGGTGATGACAGCAAATGTGGGGAGTTTAACCCAGGGGTGTCGGCGTTGTCGTCCATAGCGTGTTCAATGATAGGATGACCATCAAAAACTGGGTCCGGGTTCATGTCTTGGAAAGGGCTTTCGGGATCTACCAGGATCCTAGGTATAATACTGTTTGAAGGTCCAGCGCCGTCTTCATAGGAGAAATGAAACTCTGTGCTATACAGGATGTTGGGATCCCGAAAGTTAGGAGGACGAGTAACAGGGGGATATCTATAGGCTGTCCAGAGCATTTTCTTTGTATCTCTTTTGAACCGTGCCGATGCTAACGGGGAGTTTGCTAGACTAACCATACTAGACTGGATGGATGCCATGATCTCATGTCCCGGAGGGAGGTTAGGTAGAGATAAAGTGCGAGGTACGTTGCTAGAAGAACTGGTTTCCTGTGGGTGAAGCCTAGGTGGCGTGGTAATAACAGGTGGAAGCTCCTCCTGGGAAGTAATAAAGCCATAATCAGGTTCAAAAGGTGTTTCAGGAAGTCGAGTATCTTCGATGATTTTGACATACCCACCTGGGACTGAAATCAAGCCAAGTATATCCTGGTTGGATCCTTCGGTGGTGCCAACAGATCCCTCTGTGTCATTGTGAAAAGTTTCTGGTGGAAGGGATGTGTTGACATCATGTAAGAGGATGACCTCTGGTCTAGTAATTTGGGTTGTACTAGACTTAGCCGCTGTAACATTGTCCACTGTGGCAGATACATCTAGAATAACAGTGGGTGAAGTGACAGTGGAAATCTCAGATATGCTAGTGGTTGCAGAAGTTGCAAAAGATTCTGAGACTGTGTTGTGAGTAACAGTTACATACGGGGCTGTGGATGTGGTATGTATCGGTGGTGGAATGTTCCCTCGACCAGCACCACGGCCAGGAGGAGCGGTAATGCGTGATGCAGGTGGACCGGAGGTCCGTGGCGGTGGTGGTGGTGGAGGGCTTTTGCCCTGTACTCGTCATGATCTCCGTGGTGGTTCCGACATGATGACAAGAAAATGAAAACTGGGGGCAGTTTCGTAACAAAGAACTCAAAAACTCTAATGCAGCCGAGTGTGCAGAAGAGGAGCTAGAAAAAGCAAGGCTTGCAGGCCAAAAAAGCAAGCTCTAAAATCTATACTAAGACCGGTGTCTCAGTAAGCGAGCTGATAAAAATAATGGCCAGAATGCCAACAAGCAATCACTAAAAAGAAAAATGACCCTCTACAAAGATGAGATAACAAGCAAACTCCTAACTAAGAGCTGGAGACCTCAACAAGCTATATCCTTCGCAAGGTGATGAAATCCAAGTCGAACAATACAACATGAGAGATCGATATGAGAAGGATATCCCTCTACCGAAAGGGATCCTGGGTAAAAGAGCCCTAGTGGAAAAGTCACTAAGCTACCTCTTTCATGACACATTGGAAAAGGTTTTGGGCACTTCAGCCTTCCGAGGAAGACAATGATCGATGTTGCCTTAGGGCTAAGTGGAGTGCGGCATTCCACAACGTCCGTCTGGTTCTCAATCTCGCGGTCGTTCAACCCCTGAAAGTTAAAAACAGTCAAGAGGCCCCTCCACAAACTGGCTGTGACCGTGTCAATAAATATTAAAGGATTTTAGTTCCCTATAGGACAACAGCTATGTCTCAGATGAAAATGACAAGGGGGAATTATTTTGATGCCTATCCCCGGTGTCCTACCTAACTACCAAATTCTTTTGATTTCCTCAAGTGAGGTTAATGTTGGTTTAGTTAGGGAGATTAATTTTAGTGGCTATATTACTCAATCAGGAAAATGGACATGAAACTTGGTGGTGTTATGACGACCCAAACCATGCAAATGAGAATGAATCAAAATAAACCTTGTCTTCAATGAAATCTAGCTATGGGAGAGAGAGAGTTCTTCGATCTAAGTGCATGAAACTTTTCACAAGCAATTCAAAACCCAAAACAAAAAACTTTTTTGTTTTCTCTTTTGTAAATAGAGCCAAACTGAAATGAACACTCTTTCTAATTCACTAATCTCTACAACTAAGATGCTTCAAAAACTGAAAATTTCTGTGGCAAATTTCAATGGTTCTTTTCCTAAATGCACAATGATACTGCTAGATTTTTTCAAATTTAAAACAACACAATTGCTCTCAAATGATAACTTTTTAATTAATGGAAATAATGAAAACAATGTGACTGTAAAAGCTACAGAGTTCAGTAAAAGAGAATACTAGTGATGAGTTGGTTGTGGTGAAAAAAATCAAGCCAATGCAATCAAACGGGAAAAGTGACCTAATGTGGAAATCATGCCACTTACTCACAAAATAATCAAGCTAACAAGAGGGAAATAAACACACCACACAGACTGTAAAATGACCAGGATGATAACAGGCAACAGGGAGAGCTAACTAATGCAGAGAAGAGTAAGAAATCACTCAGGAAACCAAGCAGGGAAGAAGATTTAAAAAAAAATGCAGACACTACCGCGTGTCAGGGTCAGGCTAGAGTGCGGTACTGTTAAACTACCACGCTGGTACTAACTCAAGAGTTGCGGTACTACCACGCTGTAATCAGTGCAGAGGGCGCGGTACTGTGGCAAAGTGTGAAAAAGTGCAACTTTTGAAAAGGAAGATGCAATTTTCAGGGTTGCTGCTAACCCAGGGGACTCAGTGATCACACAGGGAGAAAAAATACAGAGAGGAGGGGTGAATAAAGGTCAAAAAGACAAAAATTCAAAACTGGTTTGAAGAGCAATAAAAAATCACAATCAAAAGATGGATGACAGTGAACTGAATCAATCAAACAGAAATCAAACCAGCGGAGTCGCCATTCTTGTTGGTAGAATTTTTCCCTACGGATAAGTCAAAATTCTCTTAACTTAAAGTAGATTCTTAACTGACTCTTAAGGTAAGAACAAAACAAAACAAATGCTACCTTGAAATTCCTTAACTAACTTTCACAGCAAGATTACATGCATTTAGAAGGGATGAAAGATATAACTCACCTTTCAAACTGACGTTTGTCCCTCTTCTAGCTCTTGATCCAAAAGCTCCAATGTGGGATCTGTTGAAATCAAACAAAGACAAGCATACAAGCTTCCAAATACCTTGAAGTAAAGATTAGATTCAAATCTAGACTAGATACATTCCATGTCAAGAACTCATACAATACACATGAAATGGGAAAAACAAGACAAGTTATCTTTATTACAAACTTGAAGAATGCTTACAAAGGTTGCTTGATGTCCAAGCCAATCCTCCAGCTCCAAGTGCTTCCTCCTCTAGCTATCTCCACAAGGCTGCAAGATCATAAGTTTGATACTTCTAAGAGTCCTCCCCCTTTCCCATGGAATGACTCTCTTTTATAGTGTGTGGTAGGGTTAACCAACAAGAGAGAAGGGTGGATCTTGGGAGAGTTAGTGGATCAAGTTTTCTAATCACAGAAAAAGGGTTAGGATCGAATCAGGGATCCCAATCCTTCAATATCTCTCGAAAATCCAAAATCCCACAAGCCATGGCAAAAAGGCTATATAAAGAGTACCGCGCCCAGTGATCTGATCATAACGCGGTAGTACCGCGTGGCAGGGGCAAAGCAAAACACGGTAGTGTGGACTACCGTGCCTCTAGGACAGAGCAACACACGGTACCCTGGGTAAATAAAGTCTCAGCTAGGTGAAAACTGGTCAGGGTAAGTTTTCCTTCAAGGTTCACTCATAATTTTTCTCTTCTGAGTGTTTTAGGAAGCGTTGTCAACTCTTTTCATGGTGCGGATGCGACACTGTGAAATATGGAGGTATAACACTTCTCACATACTCCAATTAAATAGAAAAACTATTAAAAAGTACTCTGTTATAAGAGAATCTTGTCACTCCGAGTGGAAACGATTGTTGGGATTTTGTTGGTAGGTTTCGTCGTGGAGATAGGAAGCTAATTGATGTTGTTAAGGAGTTAGTACAAAATTTTTGGCATGATCTTACCAGACCTTCATCAAACCAAAGAGACGTGCTAAAGCTGAGAAAAGGATCTATTGAACGTGAAACCTATGTTAAACACTTTCTTGACACCACACAGACTGAACTCAATGAGAGATTCAGGAATGAGCACACACAATTGAACCTGGGACAAAGGTCCTTTAAGAAATGCAAACCATGGTACGTTTGTATATGCACTGATCGGAACACCTGTTGTTGTAGATACCACGTAGAATATGAATATTATTACTGAATGCATCAAGAGACTTTATCCACAACATCATGTGTCCAAGGCCCAAAGGACAAAAATATTATGAAAAATCGTGTCTATATGGGACATGTTCTAGGTGCAGTGGGTTTTCTCTTTTGAACCGTTGCATTCATGAAAGCGATGAGCAAGAATTTGGTAGGATGGGCGTGGATATGTAGAGCTTCAAGTACGTAACCTATCAATCAGACAATGCAAGGGAAAGTAAAACTATTGCAGTAGTGAATTCACAGGTACAAATGAATATTACATATTTTTCATATTACACGTTCAATTTATGACATATACATTTTTCCAAAGGCCACATTGTAATATTTCCCTTGTTTTCATGGCAACAGGTATGGGTATGTGACTTCTTGATGGAGTTCTACAAGAAAACAGAGTAGTATGTTCAACATGTGCATGCAGCGCGATGGCAAGATGAGTAGTACAGAAAATGCAAGGACACATTTTCAGTTGGAATAGTGCCAATTGTGGATTTTGCAAAAAACTACACCCTTCAGCCACAAAATGAAATCCATAGTCAATACTACCATTCAGACCAAGTCAACATCATGGTACATATTATGTATAGGCAAGGGCCAGAGAGCAGCAATTACATGAGGATAATACTGAAGGAGACAAACTTTTACATAAGTGATGATAGAACCCATGATCTCCATTATGTGCAACATTGTTTTCAAATTTTCTATTATCAGTTGAAGGAGAGAGATATATAGATGGATCAACATTGGATATGGTCGGATGGTTGTGCGGGCCAGTTCAAAAATGCCCGAGTATTCCAATGGATGAGTATTTTGCATAAGACTTATAATGTGCCGCATATATGGAACTATTTTGAGACCGGGCACGAAAAAGTCGAGCATGATGGGGCCGGTGCATGCATCAAGACTGTACTACAAAGGGAAGAGATGAGGTTTAACACAAACCCTCATATCTGAGATGCAGAATCCATAGTTCAATGGTGCTCTGCAACAATATCAGACCGAGCAAGAGATCAACAAACATCATCAGTGACAGGATGTGTGGTAAGAAATTTTTGGCAAGTGATTGACATAGATCGATCGCATTACTATAGTTGCGGCACAGTACAAGGAACACATGGATTTCATTCAGTTCGAAGCTCAAACAACCCCTTATTTGAAATATGGATGCGAAAACTTGCTTGCTTTTGCATCCCTTAGATCAATGGAGAATGGGATGCATGCGAATGCATGGATTGGGTTGATGAATGGGATCATGTGTCACTTGCAGTAGACCAACGTGCAGTTGTTGAAACAACCCAGTTAGAGGAGGGTCAATCAACGATTTTGACAGACTACAACCATATCTCAGATCTTGTACAACCAGGACACATATACGCAGTTGTTTCCCTGAAAGACAATGAATGGAGCACGAATTATTGGTTGTCACGGTACATACAAAGTAATAAAACCCTCTACAGATCATTAATTGATGATGAAGGCATTGCATTTCCTATTGGCTCGATGGTGTTTAAGGGGGAATATCTTACACTAGATGGGAAGTCAAGAAAGACTAGTGGGTATGTATTCATGGATTACAGACCAGGTTCAGTGGTGTATCACTTCACAATCTTGATCGTTGGCACAAACATCCATCTACAGACAATGACAAGCAAGAGCTCAACTAAGGTACACTACTACCTACCTCATTCACAGCATGAGAGATTGATGGAGACACTTAGCAACAGAGAGGATCCAGATGGATTTATTGAATGAGGTCAGTCAACTTTACATAAGAGATAGAATTGCATCAAAGAATGTTATGTTTTACATCGAGGTATATGTTATTTTATGTTATTTTGTTGGTACATGCATTTTTTGTTGATACATACATACATACATGTGAACAACTTGAGTTCTCTATTATCTTGATGTTTCTAATTGTAAATCCACCATCCATCTCTAAGATCCTTCTAAGTCATCCTAAAACCATCCTCCATCACACTACTTCCATCTCCCCTCAATTAGTTCCACTCATACACACTTTACATACATCAAACATTAACAAGGATACTTCATAGTCACTTGTGTCCTACCCCTAAATCAATATTTTGAGGTGTACATGTGTGTCTACTTCTAATATTTTGAGGTGTACATGTGTGTCTGCTTCTAATATTTTGAGGTGTACATGTGTGCCTAGTCAACAACATTTGTCATGCTTCCTCCATGTCAAAAAGTCATCCTAATCATGCATGTCAACAACATCCATCATGTTTGTTTGACATGATCTCATGCTTCCTTGATATTTGCATCATCATATTGTTGTCCTTGTCATACTTGGCGATCTTTGCATCATCATATTGTTGTCCTTGTCATACTTGGCCACTTGTCATACTCCTTTGTCATCCTATCAATCTTGATTACCTTGGCATGCTCCTTTGTCGAGTCATCAACACTTTGTCATTAATGTGTTGTCCATTGCTTGTCCTTCATGTCATCTTGTCCTTCTGCCATGTCATCATTTCACCCTTTGTCATTAATGTTTAGAAAACTAATCTATCCCTAGAAGCACTAATATAACCCTACAAACCTAATCTAGCCATATAAATCCTAGAAAACTAAACTAACCCTAGAAACACTAATTTAACACTAGAAAACTAAGCTAGAATACTATAAACCTAATCTAGTCATAGAAACCTAAACTAGCCCTAGAAACACTAATCTAACTCTAGGAAACTGATCTAGAATCGCAGAAACCTAATCTAGCCCTAGAATCTGCGAACCACCACATGTACCCTCAATAGGGGGTATTTTGACTCCAAGTGGGATAGGATCACTATTAGAAGGGTGGTGGGTCTCAAATCCTTGGCCATAGCTATGGTGTTAGTTTTTTGTTGCTTTGAGACATTCTCCTGGGACAAGTGAGGATGAGTGTTGAAGGAGATTCCTTTTAGATTGGGAAATCCACGTGGAATAGATTACCTTATACTAGTATGATAGATTCCTTACAATTATGACAATTAATAGCTTCTCTTTTTCTGTGTAAGGTTATGTTATATTTTTTCACAGTTATGGCATATTACTCTTAGACATTATGACACATTTATGATGAGAGTTACACATTCTATTAAATAAATTACATAATCTCTTCTCATGCAAACTCTAGCCATGTCTCTTCCCTTATTTTCACCAGTGGTTATATCTTCATGATCCCTAACATATAACTCCCAGGGTTTCCTAAGTAACCCTATAATCTCTAGGACATCTAGGAATCCCTCATTGGCTTCAACAACAAGCTTATGTTAATCAATGTCACCCCACTAGCATGATTATGTTTATTAGGGTTTAAAACCATACCCATGCCACGTCACACAAGTACACCATTAGAGACCTCAAATTATAGAATCCAAGTCTACATGTCCATCTTGGTATTTCAATCCTCAAACCCTAGTTCTTATACTCTAGCATCAAACCCTAATATGCATTTGGTTGGTGATAAGAATGAGATGCTTTTTCTTGGATCCTTGGGGTACATGCAAGAGCACATGAACATGTTAATATGAGATATCACATGAAAACCCTAGCCATGTCACATCACACAAGTACACTACAATATGACACTATTTCTAACATCCAAGGCTACATGTCCAACCTTGTATTTCAATCCTCAAACCCTAGGTCTTATACTCTAGCATCGCACAAGAGAAATCTCTACAAGAACATCCAACATGTCTATCTTTCCCTTATCTTCTCCACTGGTTATATCTTCGTGATCCATAAAATCTAACTCCTAGGGTTTATTCATTAACCCTATAATCTCCATGATAGATAAGAATTCCTCATTGGATTCAATAACAAGCTTATGTTAGAACCTTAGTGTTAGAACAAGATGCTCAACTTTTGACCTAATTTGTCACTTTCTCAAAATTACTTGGAATTTCCCTTTGTGAGGCATTTTACTTGGCGTTCCCAATTATCTCACATACTCTTAGACCCTCAACCATAGGCACACAAAAAATCTCAACTCTACTCTCCGTCGATGGATATCACACACATCTAATGTAAATCAATCCTTGGCTTTGCAAGAAATGTGGTTCATCTGGATTACCCACAATGAAAGTATACGTTAGAATATTTTAGCATGCCCTTAGAAAATATTTTATATACTTAAATATGGTAGGAGGAAACACATAAATCCAAAGCCTCTGAAACCTCAAAGAGTAGAGTTTCACCTACTCACAATCACTTTTGTGCTTTAGTGAATTTGCATGGAGCCTCACAAAAATATCCTAGTTCTTATATTAGATTTAGTTGCATTGACAACTTATCATGCTTAAATCAAATCTGAAAACTCACATTTACAACAACTATAGAAATAGTAAAATTAGCAATACATATAGCAATTAGCTGTTTATGATAAATTAGCCTCTGAAATTAGTTGCTTATGATAAATTAGCGATACATATATAACTATAAATTACAATTCAAGAACATGCATGAGAGGCTTATCACAAGGCTAGTACAATTCACTAGCTCTCCAAAACACTAGCTAGGGAAAATAGTGAAATCCCTAGCTGAACCAAGGAGATATAACATGCATGAATCAATAAAACAAGTCGTCCAATGCAATACATCTGCTTCTCTTCTTCTTATTTAGAAAATGCACCTAGGGTTTCATCACAAAACTTGAATCATAAACCTCCAAGGGTTGTAACCCTATAACCTCAGAAGGATCAAGCTCAAGCTAAGTTTTCCTCCCTAGACTTCATATATCCTCCTACGGGTGTTTTCATGAACCATTGTGAATTCCTCCATGAATCTAATTACAAATAAAAGAGTGTGATATTGATTGTATGAGAAGGAATAACTCCTTATTCTATATATCATTGCAATTGGAGGTCTCCTCTAGTGTTGACATCGAAAATCATGTTGGGTGTTAGCTCCGCTCTCCGTGTGTTCTACTAGGGAAATGGCCTTAGTGTTAGAACAAGATATTAGTAACCTTAGTGATCACAGGTCTTCGCAATTGTGAAAGAGAGGTGAGATAAATTCTCTCAGGGGGGGCATTTCTCATTCAAAGGCTCCTGGGCGTGCGTGTCGACTGTGGACACGTCCACAATGGAAATACGCACATGTGGGAGCCGACAGAATCCAAGTCCGCTCGCCGGTTTGGGTTCCGTGGCCCCAGAGCAAATCCTCAAAGTGTACTTAGATGGCCCTGGGATTCCTGATGAAAATTCCCGTAGCACCCAAAATTTTGCTCCGATCATGAATCCTTCAATTCTGATGGATCCAGGATGTCGGGTTTCAGCTTGGGGACCCCCCCAGCATCCCTCAAATACTCGAAAACGGTGCCAATGTGCCATCTCCAGAGCTAGGGTTTTGCTTAGTGAGGGCCATTCCAATTTCGTTCAAGGGGGACATTTCTCATCTGAAGGCCCCCGGGCATGTGTGGCCACCGTGGACAGGTCCAAAATGTCCACGTTCACCTATGGGGGATGACGGAATCCAAGTTTGTTCGCTGGTTTGGGTTCCGTGGCCCCGGAGAAAATCCTCAAAGTGTCCCTGAATGGCCCTGGGATTCCCAACGAAAATGCCCATAGCACCCAAACCGTGGCTTCGGTAGAGAATCCTTTGATTCCAATGGATCCAGGACACCGATTTTCAGCTAGGGGACACCCCCCACCATGCCTCGATGACTCGAAAACGGTGCCAATGTGCCATCTCCAGAGCTAGGGTTTTGCTCAGTGAAGGCTATTCCAATTTCGCTCAAGGGGCGATTTCTCATCCGAAGGCCCACGGGCATGTGTGGCCATCATGGACAGGTCCACAATAGCCACGTGCACCTTTGGGAACTGACGGAATCCAAGTCCCCTTGCCGGTTTGGATTCCGTGGCCTCGGAGCAAATCCTCAAAGTGTCCTTGAATGGCCACAGGGTGCCCGATGAAAATGCTTGTAACACCCAAAACGTGACTCCGGTAGTGAATCCGTCAATTCCGATGGATCCAGGACGCCGGGTTTTAGCTAGTGGCCCCCCCCACCGTGCCTTGAAGACTCATAAACGGTGCCAATGTGCCATCTCCAAAGCTAGGGTTTTTTCTCAGTGAGGGCCATTCCAATTTCGCTCAATGGGGCCATTTCTCATCCAAAGGCCCCCGGGCATGCGTGGCCACTGTGGATAGATCCACAATGGCCATGTGTAGCTGTAGGAGCCGACGGAATCCATGTCGGCTTGCCGGTTTGGTTTCCATGGCCTAAGAGAAAATCCTCAATGTGTCCTTGAATGGCCACGAGGAGCCCAACGAAAATTCCTGTAGCACCCAAACCGTGGCTCCGGTCGCAAATCCATTGATTCCGATGGATTCAGAGCACTGAGTTTCATCTAGGGGTCCCCCTCCACTGTGCCTCGAAGACTCAAAAATGGTGCCAATGTGCCATCTTCGGAGCTAGGGTTTTGCTTAGTGAGGGGCATTCCAATTTCACTCAAGGGGGTATTTCTAATCCGAAGGCCCTCGGGCATGCATTGCCACCGTGGAAAGGTCCACAATGGTCACATGCACCTGTGGGAGTCAACGAAATCCATGTCAGCTCGTCGGTTTGGGTTCCGTGGCCCCGGAGCAAATCCTCAATGTGTCCCTGAATGGCCCCGGGGTGCCTGACGAAAATGCCCGTAACACCCAAAATATGGCTCCAGTTGCAAATTCGTCGATTCCAATGGATATAAGACATCAGGTTTCAGCTAGGGGACCCTGCCCCATGTTGCCTCGAAGGCTCAGAAATGGTGCCAATGTGCCATCTTCCGGAGCTAGGGTTTTGCTCAATGAGGGCCATTCCAAATTCGTTCAAGGGTTAATTTCTCATTCGAAGGATCCCGGGCATGCGTGTCCAATGCAGACACGTCCACAATGGAAATACGCACCTGTGGTAAATGACATAATCCATGTTGACTCGCTAGTTTAGGTTCTGTGGCCCCAGAGAAATCCTTAATGTGTCCCTAAATGGCCCCGGGGTGCCCGACGAAAATGCCCCTAGCATCCAAACTGTGGCTCCGGTTGTGAATCCATCAATTCCGATGGATCCGTGGCGTTGGGTTTCAGCTAAGGGTCCCCCCACACCGTGCCTCGAAGATTCAGAAACGGTGCCAATGTGCCATCTCGAGACCTAAGGTTTTGCTCAATGAGGGCCATTCCAAATTCGTTCAAGGGGGGCATTTCTAATCCAAAGGATCCTGGGCATGCGTGTCCACCGCGGACGCGTCCACAATGGAAATACGCACCTGTGGGAGCCAACGAAATCCAAGTCCTCTCACTGTTTTGGGTTCCGTGGCCCAGGAGTAAATCCTCAAAGTGTCCCTGAATGGCCCCGGGGTGCCTGAAGAAAATGCCCATAGCACCCAAATCGTGGCTCCAATTGTGAATCTATCGATTCCGATGGATCCAGGACGCTGGGTTACAGCTTTCCCCCCCCCCCACCCCACCGTTCCCAAGGGCCTTCGGATGAGAAATGGCCCCCTTGAGCGAAATTGGAATGGCCCTCACTAAGAAAAACCCTAGCTCCAGAGATGGCACATTGGCACCGTATCCGAGTCGTTAAGGCATGGTGGGGGGGGGGGGGTCCGCTAGCTAAAACCTGGCACCCCGGATCCATCAGAATCAATGGATTCTCTACCTGAGTCATGGTTTGGGTGCTACGGGTATTTTCATCGGGCACCCCAGGGCCATTCAGGGACACTTTGAGGATTTGCTATGGGGCCACGAAACCAAAACCAGCAAGCGGACTTGGATTCCGTCAACTCCCACAGGTGTATATTTCCATTGTGGAGGCATCCACAGTGGCCATGCACGCCCGGGGGCCTTCGAATGAGAAATGCCCCCCTTGAACGAATTTGGAATGGCCCTCACTGAGCAAAACCCTATCTTCGGAGATGGCACATTGGCACCGTTTTCGAGTCTTCGAGGCATGGTGTGGGGGGACCCCTAGCTAAAAACTGGTGCCCCGGATCTATCAGAATTGACGGATTCACGACCGGAGCCACGGTTTGGGTTCTATAGGCATTTTTGTCGGGCACCCTCGGGCCATTCAAGGAAACTTTGAGGATTTGCTCCTCTTCCGAAAAACCCAAACTGGGGAGTGGGATTGGATTTCGTCGGCTCTCAAAGGTGCGTATTTCCATAGTGGATGCATCCGCCATGGACATACATGCCCAGGAGCCTTCAGATGAGAAATGGCCCCATTGAGTGAATTTGGAATGGCCCTCACTGAGCAAAACCCTAACTCCGGAGATAGAACATTAGCACCATTTCTGAGTCTTCAAGGCATGGTGTCAGGGGTTACCTAGCTAAATCCCAGCACCTCGGATCCATCAGAATCGACGGATTCACGTCCGAAGCCACGTTTTGGGTTCCACGGGCATTTTCGTCGGGCACCTCGGGGCCATTCAAGGACACATTGAGGATTTGCTCTAGGGCCATGGAACCCAAACCAGCGAGCCGAAATGGATTTCGTTGGCTCCCACATGTGTGTATTTCCATTATGGACGCGTCCGCGGTGGACATGCATGCCCAGGAGCCTTCGGAGAGAAATGCCCCCCTTGAGCGAATTTGGAATGGCCCTCACTGAGCAAAACCCTAGCTCCGGAGATGGAACATTGGAACTGTTTCTGAGTCTTTGAGGCATGGTTTGGGGGGGGGGCGTAGATGAAACTCGGCATCCCGAATCCATCGAAATCAACAGATTCACAACTGGAGCCACGGTTTGGGTGCTACAGGCACCCTGTGGCAGTTCAAGGACACTTTAAGGATTTGCTCCAGGGCTACGAAACCCAAACCGACGAGCGGACTTGGATTTCGTGGGCTCGTGCAGGTACATATTGCCATTGTGGACACGTCCGCGGTGGACACACATGCCCGGGATCCTTCAGATGAGAAATGCCCCCCTTGAGCGAATTTGGAATGGCCCTCACTAGAAAAAACCTAGCTCTGGAGATGGCACATTCGCGCCATTTCCGATTCCTCAAGGGATGGTGTGGGGGAGCCCCTAGCTGAAACACGATGCCTCGGATCCATCAGAATCGATGGATTTACAATTGGAGCCACGGTTTGGGTTCTACGAGCATTTTCGTCGGGCATCCCGAGGCCATTCAGGGGCACATTGAGGATTTGCTCCAGCGCCACGGAACCCAAACGAACGAGCCGACATGGATTCTGTCAGCTCCCACAGAAGCATATTTCCATTGTGGACGCGTCCGCGGTGGACATGCATGCCCGGGAGCCTTTGGATGAGAAATTCCCCCGTTGAGCGAATTTGGAATGGCCCTCACTGAGCAAAACCCTAGCTCTGGATATGGCACATTGGCACCATTTCCGAGTCTTCAAGGCATGGTGTGGGGGGGGGGGCTAGCTGAAACCCAGCACCCCGGATCCATTGGAATCAATGGATTTGCGACCGGAACCACGGTTTGTGTGCTACGGGCATTTTCCTTGGGCATCGTAGGGCCATTCAGGGACACATTGAGGATTTGCTCCGGGGCCACGAAACCCAAACCGGCGAGCCGACATGGATTCTATCAGCTCCCACAGGTGAACGTGGCCATTGTGGACCTGTCCATGGTGTCCACGCACGCCCAGGAGCCTTTGGATGAGAAATGGTCACCTTGAACGAAATTGGAATGGACCTCACTCAGCAAAACCCTAGCTCCGGAGATAGCACATTGGCACCGTTTCCAAGTCTTCGAGGCACAGTGTGGGGGGGAGACTAGCTGAAACCTAGCATCCCGGATCCATCAGAATCGATGGATTCGCTACTGGAGCCACAGTTTGGGTGCTACGGGCATTTTCATCGGGCACCCCAGGACCATTCAGGGACACATTGAGGATTTGCTCCGGGGCCACAAAACCCAAACCGGCGAGCCGACATGGATTCCGTCGGTTCCCACAGATGCACATGGACATTGTGGACCTGTCCACGGTGGCCACACATGCCTGGGGGCCTTCGGATGAGAAATGCCCCCCTTGAGTGAAATTGGAATGGCCCTCATTGAGCAAAACCCTAGCTTCGAAGATGGCACATTAGCACTGTTTCTGAGTCTTCGAGGCACGATGGGGGGGCAGCTAGCTAAAAATCGATGTCACAGATCCATCAGAATTGACAGATTCGCTACCGGAGTCACAGTTTGGATGCTACAGGAATTTTCCTCGGGCACCCCAGGGCCATTCAGGGACACTTTGAGGATTTGATCCGGGGCCACGGAACCCAAACCGGCTAGCAGAATTGGATTATGTCGGCTCCCACAGGTGCATGTGGCCATTGTGGACCTATCCACGGTGGCCACGCCCGCTCAGGGGCCTTCGGAGGAGAAATGCCCCCCTTGAGCTAAATTGGAATGGCCCTCACTAAGCAAAACCCTAGCTCCGGAGATGGCACATGGGCACGGTTTTCGAGTCATCGAGGCACGGTGGGGGGTGGGAAATGTGGATGGATGGGACATGTCTAGTTCATTATTGTGCTTCTAAAATATGTAGATTAAAAAAAAAAATAGAAACCAAAATTCAAGAAACAAGGGAGAACCTAGAAAGCAACCGTGGAGTTGGTTTGGAAACAATAGGTAGAAGCTGTAGTTCGCAACCATTCTACAGAGAAGGATGATATACTTGACAACGAATGTATGTTTCACACAGAAGCATTAAAATATCCCTTCATAAATATCCCAATACCTAATTCTGTAGTAAAACAATATTTACTTTCTGAATTTGCTTACCTTTTGCTTTCGAAATGGTTTAAAAATAAATATATTAGTTTTGGAATGACATTAGAGTTCCCTTATGTTCACATTCACAAATTTTATATTGAAGTGTTTGACACTATAGGTTTTGGTTTACAAGACTACCACTTATATCTCCATCTCATAAAGATACACTCACAAAATTTTTATAGATAAAACCAAGTTGTACAAATAACTTAAATTTTAGTTTAATAAATTTTAATTAATCTGCATGTAATTTAGATCATTGTTTATTCTTTAATTATTGTACAATAATTTAGATTATTGTTTAATTACAGGTTTTGTATTACAAATACATAAAAGTTTTAGAGATGTAATGCAGATTTATAAAGAAGACGAAAACTAGTGTTAAATTTTAGTTTAACAAATTGTAATTACTCTATGGATAATTTAGTTATTGTTTGGTAAATTTTAATCATAGGTTTATAAGTTTTGTTTTACAAATATACTAACAATAACCACATTTTGAAATGTGGTTGATATTCGTCAATCTACGTATATTAACCATGACCACACATTTAAAAGTGCTTGATATTCACCCATCAACAAATATCAACCACATTTAAAAATATGGCTGTTGCTAGTAGACAGCTAGCCCAACCAAGAAATAGTTAAATTGAAATATTAATAAAAATTTTAGTTGGAAATAAAAATGAAAAGAAATACATATTAAATTAAAAACAATTAAATAAAACATATTAAAATTAAACTAAATTAAATTAAACCAAAAAAATAAAGTAATATTAAAGTAAAATAAATAAATAGAATAAAGATAAAGTAAAAATAAACTAAACTAAATTAAAAGAAGAGTAAAATAAAAATAAATAAAATTAAAAATACAATTAAAGTAAAGTAAATAAAGTACATAAATTAAATAAAAGTAGGTGTAGTCAATAAAGTTTTAAAAAAAATTAAATAAATAAATAAGTAAAATAAAATAAATAAATAAAATAGAATAAAAAACTAAAGAAATTAAGTTAAACTAAACTAAATTAAATTAAATTAAATTAAATTAAATTACATAAAATAAATTAAATAATTAAATTTAAATAAATAAATAAAAAGTAAAATAAATTAATTAAAGTAAAGTAAAAAATAAATAAATATAAGTGGAATAAAAACTAAAATAAATAAAAGTAAAAATAAAAAAAATAGTAAATTATATTAAATAAAAGTAAAAAATAAATTAAATAAATGTAACGAAAATTAAAGATAAGTAAAATAATTGATATACAAGGTAAATTCAAAATAAAATAATTAATTTATATTAAAAAAAGTAAAAATAATTGTTAATAAAAAAATAAAAGTAAAATAATAGATATTAAATTAATTGATGTTAAATGTAAATTAAAAATAAAATAGCTTGTATTTAAAATAAGTTAAATAATTAATATTAAATATAAATCAACCATATGATTTTAAAGTCAACCATGGTCAACTATGGTGAATTTTCTTACTAATAAGTAAATATTATTATTAATATTAATATATTTAATATTTTTTTAATTTACATTAAGTTACATTTAATAAGAATTATTAAATTTATTTTAATTCTTATTTAATATAATTTATTGTAAATTACATTTTTCCTTACTTACATTTATTTAATTAATTTTAATATCAATCAAACATATGGTTGATTATAATTCCACAATTTTTTTTATTATTGTTGAATGTAGTTGACTTTGTTTGACTATGGTTGACTTTTGTTGACTAAGTAACTAAGGTTGGCTATTGTTGAGCATGATTGACTTTGTTTGGATGCAACTGAATTTTCATCAACCGTGGTTGACTTAAATGGAAGGTTGTCTTAAAGCTTGACTTCAATCGAAGGTTGTCTTAAAGGTTGACCATGCTCCAATGGTTGACTTTAGTCCATTAATAATATCAACATTAATTATTTCAATCTGTGGTTTACTTCAATCCATGCTTCTCTTCAATTCATAGTTGACTTTTAAGTAAGGTTGACTCCAATCAATTGTTGACTTTTAAGCAAGGTTAAATTCAGTCCAAGATTGAACTCAACCTAAAGTTGACCTCATTATAATGGTTGACTGCAATCCTTTATTTACTTCAACCAATACCTGAATTCAATCCATGGTGGACATTGTATCATGGTTAAATTTGGTTGGGCATAATTGACTTTGATTTACTACAGTTGACCATGACATCAACCCATGGTTGACTTCAATCCAAGGTTGTATTCAATCATATGTTGACTTCAATCATAGGTTGCCTTCAATCCAAGGTTGACTTCAACCCATAGTTGACTTTAATCCAAGGGTGACTTCAATTAGATCTTGAATTCCATCCATAATTGAATTCAATCTAAAGTTGACATCAATCCATGGTTGAATTCAATTGAATGTTGA
Organism: Larix kaempferi; assembly: GCA_027924585.1. Lineage (NCBI taxonomy): Eukaryota > Viridiplantae > Streptophyta > Pinopsida > Pinales > Pinaceae > Larix > Larix kaempferi. The sequence continues at coordinate 4,910,240 of BSBM01000802.1, read as the reverse complement.
CATCAATCTTATTTTGACTTCAAACAAAGGTTGACTTCAATCCATGGTTGACTTCATTCATAGGTTGAATTCAATTCATAGTTGAATTTTATGCAGGGTTGACTTGAATCGTATGTTGAATTCAATGCATGGATGACTTCAATGGTTGACATTCAATCCAAAGATGACTACAATCGACGGTTGAAATCAATCATAGGTTTACTTAAATCCGTGGTTGGCTTCTAGCGAAGGTTGACTTTAATCCAAGGTGGACTCCAATCCATGGTTAACTTTAATCTAAGGTTGAATTCAAACCAATCAAATTAAATCCATGATGGAGTTCAATCCAAGGTTGAATTTAATCTATCGTTGACTTCAATCCATGTTTGTCTTGAATCCAAGGTTGACTTTAATCAAATATTGATGTCAATCTGTGGTTGACTTTAATCTAAGGTTGAATTTAATTCTGTTTTGACCTCAATCCAAGATTGACATCAACCCAAGGATGGCTTGAAATCATTGTTGACTTCAATCCATAGTTTACCTCAATGCAAGGTTCACTTCAATCCATTGTTTACTTTTAATCAAGATTAACATCAATCAAAGGTTGACTTCAATCTTAAGTTGACGTTAATATAAGGTCAACTTAACTCGATGGTTGAATTCAATCCATGATTAACTTTGATCCAATATTGACTTCAATCTAAGATTGAAATCAATCCATCGTTGACTTCAATCTAAGTATGAATTCAACCATATTTGACTTCAATCCATAGTTAACTATTAAGAAAGAATGACTCCAATCCAAGGTTGACTCCAATCCAAGGTTGGCTTCAATCAAAGGTTGACTTCTATTCAAGGTTGATATGAATCCTTGGTTGAGTTCAATCCATGGTTGACTTCAATTCAAGGGTGACTTCAATCCATGGGTGACTTTTAAGCATGGTTGAATGCATTACAATGTTGACTTTTAAGAAAGGTTAATTTCAATACAAGCATGAATTCAATCCAAGGTTGACTTCAATTAAATGTTGACTTCTACAAACAGGTTGACTTCAATTCAATGTTTACTTCAATCTGAGGTTGACTTTAGTCCATGGTTGACATCAATCCATTGTTAAGTTTTAAAAAAGGTTGACTTCAATCCAATGTTGACTTCATTCCACAGTTGAATTTTTCAACAAGGTTAACTTCAATCCAAGGTTGACTTCAACACATTGTTGACTTCAATCCATAACAGGATTCAATCCAAGTTTGACTTTAATCTAAGGTTGACTTCAAAATGTAATTGACTGTTTGGCATGGTTGAATTGAACCCAAGGTTGACTTCAATCCATGGCTTTCTTCAATCCATGGTTAACTTCAGTCGGTGCCTTCAATCCATAGTTGACTTTTAAGAAAACGTGACTTCAATAGATAGTTTAATTTTAAGAAAGGTTGACTTCAATTCAAGGATCGCTTCAATCCAAGGTTGACATCAATCCATATTCAACTTCAATCCATCTTTGAATTTTAAGAAAGGTTGACTTCAATCAAAGGTTGAGTTCAAATAAAGGTTGACTCTAATCAAAGATTGACTTCAATCTGTGGTTGACTTCAATCAGTGGTGGAATTCAATCCATAGTTGGCTTCAACCCAAGGTCGACTTCATAATGATTGACTATAGTTGAAAATGTTTGACATTGTTTGATTTTGATTCAATTTGTTTCACGATCGTTGATTCAACAATGCAACATGTTTGACTATAGTTCACCATGGTTGATTAAACAACGCAACATGTTTGAGTATAATTCACCATGGTTGATGGTTTACTATTATTTACAATGGTTGACCATGTTTCAATCTAAGGTTGAATTTAATCCAATATTGACTTCAATCTAAGATTGAAATCAATCCATGGTTGACTTCAATTTAAGGATGAATTTAACCATATTTTACTTCAATCCATAGTTAACTATTAAGAAAGAATGACTCCAATCCATGGTTGACTTCTATCCAAGGTTGACTTCAATCCAAGGTTGGATTCAATCAAAGGATGACTTCTATTCAAGGTTGATATGAATCCTTGGTTGACTTCAATCCATGGTTGACTTCAATTCAAGGGTCACTTCAATCCATTGGTGACTTTTAAGGGTGGTTGAATTCATTCCAATGTTGACTTTTAAGCAAGGTTAATTTCAATACAAACATGGATTCAATCCAAGGTTGACTTCAAGAAAAGCTTGACTTCTACGCATAGGTTGACTTCAATCCGAGGTTGACTTCTATGCATAGGTTGACTTCAATCCGAGGTTGACTTTAATACATGGTTGAACTCAATCCATTGTTAAGTTTTAAGAAATGATGACACCAATCCAATGTTGACTTCGCTCCATAGTTGACTTTTTAAGCAAGGTTGACTTCAATACATGGTTGACTTCAATCCATAGCGGGCTTCAATCCAAGTTTGACTTTAATCCAAGGTTGACTTCAAAACGTAAGTGACTCTTTGGCATGGTTGATTTGAACCCAATGATCACTTCAATCCATGGTTAACTTGAATCCATAGTTGACTTTTAAGAAAATGTGACTTCAATAGATAGTTGAATTTTAAGCAAGGTTGACTTCAATTCAAGGATGACTTCAATCAAAGGTTGAATTCAATCCATTGTTGACTTTAATCCACTGTAGAATTTTAAGCAAGGTTGACTTCAATCTAAGATTGGATTCAAACAACGGTTTACTTCAATCCATAGTTGAGTTTCATGCAATGTTGACATCAATCCATAGTTGACTCTTAAGTTAGATTGACCTTGATCCAAAGTTGACTTGATTCCAAGGTTGACTTCAATGTATGATTGACTTCAATCCATACTTGACTTCAATCCAAGGTTGACATTAATCCATACTCGACTTCAATCCATCTTTGACTTTTAAGAAAGGTTGACTTCAATCCAAGGTTGACTCTAATCAAAGATTGACTTCAATCCATGGTTAACTTCAATCTTTGGTTGACTACATTCCAAGGTTGACTTCAATCCATGGTGGAATTCAATCCATAGTTGACTTCAACCCAAGGTCGACTTCATAATGATTGACTATAGTTGAAAATGTTTGACACTGTTTGATTTTGATTCAATTTGTTTCGCCATCGTTGATTCAACAGTGCAACATGTTTAACTATAGTTCACCATGGTTGATTAAACAATGCAACATGTTTGAGTATAATTCACCATGGTTGAAGTTGTTTTACTATTATTTACAATGGTTTACCATGTTTCAATCTAAGGTTGACTTTAATCCATGGTTGCCTTCAATCCAAGGTTGACTTCAATCCGTAGTTGACTTTAAATAAGGTTGACTTCATTCCAAATTTTTCTATACAAGGTTGGCTTCAATCTAAGGTTGAAGTCAATCCATTGTTGACTTCAATTCATTATTGAATTTCAAGCAAGGTTGAACTCAATACAAAGCCGACTTCAATCAAAGGTTGAATTCAATCCATATTTGACTTTAAAGAAAAGATGACTTCAGTCCAAGGTTGACTTGAATCAGAGGTTGACTTCAATTCAAGGTGCACTTCAATCGATGGTTAACTTCAATCCATAGTTGAATTCAATTCAAGGTTGACTTCAATCAAGATTGAATTTAATCCATAATTAACTTTTCAGTACAGTTGACTTCAATATAAGGATGACTTCAATCCATGGTCGAATTGAATCCATAGTTGACTTCAATCCAACTTTGACTGCAATCCATAGTTGACTTTCAAGTAAGGTTGAATTCAATCCAGTGGGCTTCAAATCAAGGTTTACCTTAATACAAGGCTGACTTCAAAAAATAGTTGACTCTTTAGCATGGTAGACTTTAACTCGAGGTTTCCTTCAATCCAAGGGTTCCTTCAATCCATAGTTGACTTTTAAACAAAGGTGACTTCAATCTATAGTAATTTTTAATAAAGATTGACTTCAATCCAAGGTACGCTTCAATCTAAGGTCGACTTCAATCCATGGTTGAATTCGATCCATAGTAGACTTTTAAGCAAGGTTAACTTGAATCCATAATTGACTTCAATGCAATGTTCAATTCAATCCATAATTGACATTCAAGTAAGATTGACTTTAGTCCAAAGTTGACTCCAATCCAAGGTTGACTTCAATCCAAGGTTGACTTCAATGGATGGTTGAGTACAATCCATACTTGACTTCAATCCAAGGTTGACTTCACTCCATGCTTGAACTCAATCCAAGGATGACTTAAATACAAAGTTGACTTCATTCCATGTTTAACTTCAATCCATATTTAACTGCAATCCATATTTGATGTTTAATCAAGGTTGACTTTATTTGAAAGTTGGCTTCAATCCAAGGTTGGCTTGAAACAAAGGTTGACTTCAATCCAAGTTTGGCTACAAACAAAGGTTGACTTCAATCACATATTGAATTCATTCCATGGTGGACTTCACTCCATAGTTGACTTCAATCTAAAGTTGACTTCAATTCAAAGTTATGAATGGTTAACTATAGTTGTCATTTATTTCACCATGATTGACTATAGTTGAAAATGTTTGATTTTGATTCAATTTGTTTCACCATGATTGATTCAATCATGCAACATGTTTGACTATAGATCACCATGATTATTTCAACTTGTTTCACCATGATTGATTCAACATGCAACATGTTTGGCTATAGTTCACCATAGTTGATTCAACAATATGCAACATTTTGAGTATACTTCACCATGTTTATAATGTATATATACATTATTATTAATGTTATTAATATATATTATAAATTTAATATTAAATATCATAAACTTAAAATTTTAAAAACAAAATATTAAAATTTAATTAAAATTATTTTTGCTTGTGCATGGTCAATGTTGGAATTTATATTATATTAATAATATAATGCATTGTATCTATACATTTATTTATTTATTTAATACAATATTTCATTATGTTACTTATAATGTTATAAAAATGAGTTAAATAATTTTAATTAATTTTTATATTATTTGTAATGTTATAAAAGTGATTTTAATTCGTTTTTATAATATAATATTATAGGATGTATAAAAGTATAAATTTATATATAATATTATAAGATGGCTTCTTATTATTTACCATAATGTTTGACTATATTTACAATGTATATATACATTATTGATAATTAATGTTATTAAAATATATATTATAAATTTATTTGATAAATATATATAAATTAAAAAATATATATATATATTTTCATTTTTTTTACATGTACATAGTCATTATTAGAATTTATATTATATTAATAAAAAACATTATAACTATAGATTTATTTACTTATTTATTATAATATTATATTAATAATCTTAGTATTAAGTATTATGATTAATGTTGTTGATTTAATATTAATTTATTAGAATTTATATTATATTAATAAAAAACATTATAACTATAGATTTATTTACTTATTTATTATAATATTATATTAATAATCTTAGTATTAAGTATTATGATTAATGTTGTTAATTTAATATTAATTTGGTAATAACTTCATATTAGGCCTTACAAATTCATTTTTGTTGATATATTGAACCTTACTGCAAATACTTATTTCATTCAAATATCTTCTCACAATGGACTGTTTTTTGGCAGATAGGCCAGTTTGCTGCAAATAGTCGTGTCTTGTATTGTGTTAATCAAGGATACACAAGGGATCACACAATACAGAAAATGGAGAAAATGTAATTGCTTCTGCATGGAATCACTCATATTGTTGTTCAAATAGTAAAGTTTGTAGGCTTAATGCTTAAACCTAGATCAAAGCAGATTCTTTATTCACCATATAGGATACCATCGTCAGTTACTTAATATTCAGCTAACATAATAATGTAAACCTGCTCAAGACTCGGGTACTCTAAAACTAGATTCGGCCTGCTTACTGTGAAAAATAATTACAGGTTGTAATAATCACACGCATGAATTCCAGTGTGAGTTCACCCACAGACTGGGTCCTTGGATTTTAATTTTGTCTCAGAATCACTTACGGGATTATCAGCTGCTTTCTTTCTATGTTATATTTTATAATTTTTTTCCCACGCAAGCTGCAATGCCTGGCCAGTGGGATATCGATTGCATAACAATAATTATTTTTTCTTTTTAAAATTTACAGAGTGGTAATGAATAATGTGGAATGTAGATTTATTGGACGAGCTCAAGAATTTTATGGACAACCTTTATTGATTTGGGTTATCCACCACTGAATCACATCGTACCCAACGTTTCCCCAGTCCTAGGATCTTTGGAGTGGGTGTGAATTTACGAAATGCTCATAAATTGGCAGGTATAATGATGAGCACTTGGGAGTGTTTAGGGTTCTTTTCCCCGGATTTGAGCCATTCCAAGTCAAAGTTTCAGTATTTATGGATAGTGTTGTTTGATATGTTGATAGCGGATATGGTATTAAAAATTGAATTGATTAGAGAAATTTGGAAATGTATCTAAACTTTCTTGCACACCATGCTTGTTGTCCATAATTAAATTGCATGTTGTATGCATATGGTTTTCAGGGTGGTCTCACCAATAGGGTGGCGAAATTTAAGGTCCAGCATCTCCGATGACTCTGTTTCGATTCCTCAATTTTCCTCTCTTTGTTGTTTCTCGCCATGACTGCGAGTCGGAGAGTCCAACGAAAAACTGAAGTTGGAAAATGGTAATAGTGATGATGAATGTGGGGTTACAGTGTTACACAGCCAAGGACAGACTGCTCCAGGATGATTGGAATATGTTCCTTGGGCAATGAAAGTCATCATATTAACTAACAAACCCATCCCTGAACAACGAAAGTCTTCGTATTACCCAACGCTAACAATAACCGGAATTTATTTTGCTTCAAAACTTAGGAGAGCACTCAGAGGAGAATATCACTTCGCCTGAGCTTATCTCGATTGCTCATTCCCTCGTTTACATCTTCCTTGGACAATGAAAGTTGGCGCATTGCCTGAGAAAACCATTCATAACTTGGCCAAGTATGAACTAGATAGGAAAAATACTTCTTGTTGTATGTTATAACTTTAATAAAAAGTAAATATGAAATATCTAACTACTTAACCACAAAACAAGACATAATTTACCAATCAAGGTCTCTCTGCTCAACAAACAAATATGTTATCCATAATGATGAGCCTGCTAGCAAATAGTACAGAATCCTATAGCTTTTCACTTCAAGTTTTTTTGGCATTATGCAACCATAACCCCTTTCTCATTTAAAATGCTCATCTTCCTTTCATCAGAATGCAATCAACAAGAAAACCTTTTCTAGAGCATCAGTTTTCTTGAAGACATCTTTGATGAAGTCACTGCAACTATTTGTTAGTCCCCATCACTATCAGTGTCACATATTTGGTTGCAAAGCTGATTAGGTGATCTCCATCAAGGCATGCTTCCTAGGAGGAGGGAGGTTCAATTAATTCTCCTTTGAAGTATGAATATGAAGAATTTACCAGCACTGCCCAAAGCTATTGACAGAGAACATTTGGTGACTACTTGCACCAGATTAGGGTGACAGAGAACATTTGGTGACTACTTGCACCACATTTGGGAGTGTTTAGGGTGCTTGTCCCCATATTTCAGCCATTCCAAGTCAAAGTTTCAGTTTTTATGGCTTGTGTGGTTTGATATGTTGATAGCGGATATGGTATTAAAAATAGAATTGATTAGAAAAAATTGGAAATGTGTCTAAACTTTCTTGCACACCATGCTTGTTCTCCATAATTGAATTGCATGTTGTATGCATATGGTTTTCAGGGTGGTCTCACCAATAGGGTGGCCAAATTTAAGTGCCAGCAACTCCGATGACTCCATTTTGATTCCTCAATTTGCCTCTCTTTAATGTTTCTCGTCATCAACGAAGGCCAAAACAATGTAAGTTCTGCTATGACTGCGAGTTGGAGAGTCCCACAAAAAATTTGAAGTTGGAAAATGGTAATAGTGATTATGAATGCGGGGTTACAGTGTTACACATCCAAGGATAGACTACTCCAGGATGATTGGAATAAACCTTGGGCAATGAAAGTCATCATAATAACTAACAAACCCATCCCTGAACAACGAAAGTCTTCATATTACCTGACGCTAACAATAACCGACATTTATTTTGCTTCAAAACTTAGGAGAGCACTCCTTTGGGAATATTACTTGTTTACATCTTTCTTGGACAATGAAAGTTGGCGCACTGCCTGAGAAAACCATTCATAACTTGGCCAAGTAGATATGAAATATCTAACTACTTAACCACAAAACAAGACATAATTTAGCAATCAAGGTCTCTCTGCTCAGCAAATAAATATGTTATCCATAATGATAAGCCATCTAGCAGATAATTCAGGAATCCTATAGCTTTTCACTTCAAGTTTTTGGGCATTATGCAGCCATAACCCCTTTCTCATTTAAAATGTTCACCTTTCTTTCATCATAATGCAGTCAACAAGAAAACCTTTTCCATAGCATCAATTTTCTTGAAGATATCTTTGATGAAGTCACTGCAAATATTTATTAGTCCCCATCACTATTAGTGTCACATATTTGCTTGCAAAGCTGATTAGGTGATCTCCATCAAGGCATGATGCCTAGGAAGAGGGAGGTTCGCCTTTGAAATCTGAATACGAAGATTTTACCAGCACTACCCAGAGCTATTGACAGAGAACATTTGGTGACTACTTGCACCCGCAAGGAAATGTTCCAGAAAATGCACATAGTAAAATATTAGAGATAAAGTGTGGCTAGAAGGATATAAATATATCAAGGCATATCAAAATAGAATACATTGTAGAAAGTTGTAGGCTATAAACTTAGTTGTACAAACAGTGATCGATATTGTATATGAGAAGAGAAGCCCAACTATGAATTCATCAAGGTTTAGGTTTTAAACCATTTGAACAAAGACACTGCAAACTTTGTTCCAAAAAAGACAGAAGAATGCCTTTGACATAAATTTGATAAGGATATAGGACTAAACCCTTTGGAAGCAAACATGGACGTCTCTCTTCACAATACTAAGGACAAGAAATGTGTAGTGTTATTATTTGGCACCATGATGTCATGAAAACATATCTTCTCTTGCTTGAATCCCTGTTGCACAAATTATATGAACCCAAATACTTCTTTCTAGATATGAAACTAGTGAAAAATATCAAATATTCAAAGGATCATCAAAATAGTTGATGGTTCAATTTTTTTTGGTTGCAATGTTGGGAATTGGATAGTCAAGGGAAAAAGGGGGCAACCTGGGCACAGTCAAAAGGATTTGACCTGTGCGGTAAATAAAAAATTTTATTTTTCTTTGCTTTAGGACTTGTGTTTCATTTAGCAAATACTTTTCTCTTAATTATTTTTGTGAATACTTTTCTTCACAAATTAATTGAGCGGAAAATAGTTGGGTAATTCACCCTTTAACTTTGCATAAGCTTCGCACTTCATACAAATTACTTTTGCATAACTTCTTTTAACTTTAAGAAGGTTAATTTACTGCGCAGTTTAATTAGGTTATTTACCACCATGAAATACTTGGAATCTTGATTTAATTTACAGACCGTAAACACCATTTAGGCAGGTCAATATGAAGTAGATATGCTGGATGTATAAACCAACATTCTTGAGAATGAATACATAAAACTATAAAACTAAAGACTTATATATTACCACTGTAAAACATAGTAACTTTGCCGCACTTACAAAGAGATGAGTTTTACTTCAATCTTTCACAATTTTACACAGAGCTTGGGCTCTTGATACATTTCACAGGTCTTCTCTTATTCTCCTTCACTCCTACATCTCTTCTTTATTTCTCTATCTCTATCTAATCTTCTGAGAGTGATTTTCATTTATACACAAACTTGATTTGGCTTCTCCTCGAAGCTACAGGGTTTCATTAAAGACTGTAATAAATTTCTACCTAAGAAGTTATGAGCCCCGAAATACAAACGCGGCTACTTAAATACTAACATGCCGTGAGCCGGATTGGATACAAACTTACTGACAGACTGACTAACTTCTGACATTGTAGACTAACTAGGTCTCTAACAGAGACAGTGCATATCAGATACGCTATCAGCTCATTAATTACAATATTTCCAACACTCCCCCTTAATTATGAGCAGATGGGGATCATTAAACAAAAATAAATTATTACAAAATATTTCAGAGCTGAATCATGCTCTGTTCATGACATAGTTCACTGTGCAGAACTTGTCACTTCCAAACAACTTCATAGATATTGGAATGTGTCTCTTTCCAATGGTTTTGTAAATATGTCTGCTACTTGATCTTCAGACCTGCAAAATTCTAAACATATTTCCTTGTTGTTTATTAATTCTCTGATAAAATGATACCTTGTGTCGATGTGCTTGGTTCTCTTGTGAAACACATGATTCTTTTACAGTGCGATAGCTGAATTGTTGTCACAGTAAATGACTATGGGCTCTTGCTAGATCTACAACAAATCACTTAACATCCTCTGCATCTAAACGGCTTGACATACAGTGCTTGTAGCTGCGACATACTCTGCTTCTGCTGAAGAAAGAGTTACTATGGGTTGTTTCTTTGAAGCCCATGGTACAACACTTGTTCCTACATTAAATGTATTCCCAGATGTGCTTTTTCTGTCATCTATGCTACCTCCATTATCGCTATCAGTATACCCAATGAGTTTGAAATTTTCTGAGGTTGAATACAAAGTCTATGTCAGGCTGTTGTGTGAACCCTCTTGCTACCAATCTTGCCTTGTGCTTCTGCACATTTCCATCAGCATCTTGCTTGGTTTTATAAATCCATTTCACGCTTATCACATCCTTGTCCTTAGGAACATCAACTAATTCCCATGTTTAATTCTTCTCAATGCATTCTATTTCTTCATCCATGGCTTGTGCCCAAACTTGATCTTCAACAGCTTCTTCAAAAGTTAGAGGATCATTAAATTGATAAAATAATGCAAAAACAGAGAATGAATTAGGTGTACCGGTCTCATATATCTTGCGCAGAGTTCTTGTCTTTATCAGAGTTGCTGGTGTCGAACTACGCGAGCTACGCAAACTGCTTGATGAAGCTTGCTACGCACTTGGTGTGCTTGTCGGAGTAGCTTGAGCTACGCCTGGTGTCAGAGTTCCTTGTGCTGGAACATGCTGCGCAGTCCTGGGAGTAGACGAAGCTGCATGGTTTTGATTCACATGCGGAGTATCAACCACATCTTCTGCGATGTCATCATGTTCAACATGTAACATGATTTTGACATTCTTCTCTACTGTTCCATCCCATGCTTCATTTTCTACAAACTGAACATCTCGACTGATAATAAATTTTCTTGCAACAAGATCATACAACTTGTATGCTTTTGTGTCTTCAGAATACCCAATAAAAATATATTTCTTCCCTTTATTGTCTAATTTTATTCTCAGTTGATCTGGAACATGTGCGTATGCTACACAACTAAAAACTTTTAAATGTGAAACACTATGTTTCATACCTGTCCATGCTTCCTGCGGAACTTTGTTCTTCACGCTTTTTTTCAGACATCGATTCATGACATATATAGCAGTTGCCATTGCTTCATCCCAATATTCATTTGACAGATGCATGGCTACCAACATACTACAGGCAATCTCCATAATGGTTTTGTTCTTCCTCTCTGCGATACCATTCTGCTGCGGTGTATATCGCGCAGTGAATTTCTTCTGTATGCCATGATTTTTGAAAAATTTTAAGAAATCATTTGAAACATACTCACCACCTCTATCTATTCTTAATATCTTGATGTTGTAACCACTCTGCTTCTCCACGAGTGCCTTAAACTGCTGAAAACAACCAAATGCATCAGATTTATGTTTTAGAAAATAGAACCATGTTTTTCTTGTGAAATCATCAATAAATGTGAGAAGATAAGTGCATCCTCCCATGTACGGTGTTTATATCGGTCCGCAAATATCAGAGTGCACAATTTCAAGTGGTGTGCAAGCTCTGTATGACTTTCCGACTGGAAAAATATCTCTGTGCTGTTTTCCAAAAATACATCCTTCACAAATTCTCTCTGGCTTTTCAATCAATGGTAATCCTTTCACCATATCCTTCATGTGCAGTAGCTTCATCCCACCAAAATTTAGATGTCCAAATCTGAAGTGCCATAACCAGGATTCATCCTTTATTTCTGTCTGAAACGCAACTTGCATTGTGTTGTCTTTTCCTTCCGCTGCGCAGTGAATTTCTGCTTTGAATGCAGATCCATAATTTCCATTCTGACTTCCATGAACAACTTGAGTTGTTTTTCCTTTTATGATGGGTCTTATCCTCAAAGGAAACAAGAGATTGATTGTCATCTTCACTTCAACAATTAACTGATTGCTTGAATATATGTCTTTAATCACACAATGCTTTCCTATCATGTGAACTCTGTATCCTTTTTCCATCAGCTGTCCTATGCTCATAAAATTATGCTTCAAACCTTGAACATAATAAACATCAAGCATATATTTATGCTCCCCCTGTTTGGTTAGAATATCAACAGTACCCTTACCCAAAACAGTAACTTGAATATTGTTTCCAAGTGTGACATTAGTTTGAACTGATTTATCTAGACTAGAAAATAGATTTAAATTACCAGTCATATGATTGCTATAGCCTGAGTCTAAGTACCATATGTCATTTGGACTTTCTTGAACAACATTGCATTCAAGTGGAGATGCACATGCTAAGAACAGTGAGCTGTTCGAAGTGTTGTTGTTGCTTGACTGCGATTGACCTTGCTTTTCTTGGTCATACTACTTCTTCCTGCATTCATATGCGAAGTGTCCATATTTCTTACTATAATGACATTGAATTTTTGATTTATCATACCTTTGTCCACTTGGCTGATTGGGGGTCTGATTCTGGCCTCTACCAGCGACATGCGTAGGGCTGCTGCTGTGACCTCCTCTGAAAGAACTTCTTCCTCTGCTTCTTCCACGACTTATGGATGACTGTGATGCGAATGCACCTTCCAGTGATGTATCTGAACCACCGATTCTATGTTCATGATTGAGAAATGAGGCTTGCAACTCATCAATCGTAAATGTGGACAGGTCTTTATTTTCCTCTAGGGTCACAACTAAAGATTCAAATTTATTTGGAAGAACTCTAAGAACCTTTTCAACAACCCTTTGGTCACCTAGAGTTTCTCCATGAGACTTTATTTGATTAAGCAGACCAATCACAAGAGTGTAGAATGATTCTACTGACTTTGTAGTTTTCATTGACAGAGATTCAAAATCTCTTCTAAGAATTTGAAGTTTGGCAGTCTTTACCTTGTTCAAGCCTTAATAGGAAGTTTCCAGTGTGTCCAACGCTTCCTTAGCTGACTACGCTGTTGCTACTCTTGGGAGTATGGATTCATGTGTCGCTTGATGTATGTGGAACAATTCCTTTCCATATTTCTTCCTATGTTCCCTCAAGACATCCTTCTTAGCTTGTGTGAGATTGTTGTGCGCTACTAGATTTGCTGGTTCTGCATAACCATTCTGGACTATTTCCCATACATCTTGACCTCTAAACAAAGCTTTCATAGTTAGAGACCAATATTCATAATTTTTACCATAAAATATTGGAGTTTGCAAATTACCCGAAGTGGAATCCATTCTTAATCACTTTTCCCTTTTTGTAAATACAATTTCTACTTTCCATAAACCAGGCTATGATACTAGATCAAGGGAAAAAGGGGGGCAACCTGCGCACAGTCAAAAGGATTTGACCTGCGTGGTAAATAAAAAACATTCTTTTTCTTTGCTTTAGGACCTGCGCTTCACTTAGCGAATACTTTTCTCTTAATTATTTTTGTGAATACGTTTCTTCACAAATTAACTGCGCGGAAAATAGCTGCGCAATTCACCCTTTTACTACGCGCAGCTTACTACTGCGCATTTCTACTTTCTATTGCGCGAAGATTACCTGCGCATTTCAACTTTCTATTGCGCAGGTGAACTTTGCTGCGCAACTCTCTAACCTCGCGGAATACTTAACTTTGCATAAGATTCACACTTCATACAAATTACTTTTGCATAACTTATTTTAACTTTACGAAGGTTAACTGCACACAAGTTACCTTCGGATTCCTATTTAGCTGCGCACAACCCAAACTTAAACAAAATTTGTATAAAGATATTTTATGCTAAAACATAAGAACCGAAACATATGAAGAAGTTACTGCGCAGTGAAACTAGGTTATTTACCACCGTGAAATACTTGGAATCTTGATTTGATTTACAGACCGTAAACAACATTTACGCAGGGCAATATGAAGTAGATATGCGGGATGCATAAACCAACATTCTTGAGAATGAATACATAAAACTAAAGACTTATATAATACCACTGTAAAACATAGTAACTTTGCCGCACTTACAAAGAGATGAGTTTTACTTCAAGCTTTCACAATTTTACACAGATCTTGGGCTCTTGATACATTTCACGGGTCTTTTCTTCTTCTCCTTCACTCCTACAACTCTTCTTTATTTATCTATATCTATCTAATATTCTGAGAGTGATTTTCATTTATACACAAACTTGATTTGGCTTCTCCTCGAAGCTACAGGGTTTCATTAAATACTGTAATAAATTTCTACTGAAGAAGTTATGAGCCTGCAAAATACAAACGCGGCTACTTAAATACTAACATGCCGTGAGCCAGATTGGATGCAAACTTACTGACAGACTGACTAACTTCTGGCATTGTAGATTGACTGAGTGTCTAACAGAGCTGGCGCATATCAGATACGCTATCAGCTCATTAATTACAATATTTCCAAGAGATAGAACCTAGAATAAACATGAACATTCCAAATCAAGAAGTAATATCCCCGGCATTCTCACATTTCACTCCAGGTCTATTGTAATTATTAAACCTTAGCTTATCTAATTGTAACAAAAGAAAATTAAGGCAAAGATAACGTTTATTCAGCCATTTAAAAAGAATTTTTAAGAGGAATTAGCTTCACATATGATGTCAAAAGAAATCATATTGTTCCCATGTGAGTAACTTGGGACACAATTAGTTGGAAGAGTTTATTCAGCCATTTAAAAAGAATTTTTAACAAGAATTAGCTTCACATATGATGTCAAAAGAAAGCATATTGTTCCCATGTGAGTAACTTGGGACACAATTAGTTGGAAGCCTTTATCACACAATTTGTAAACCCTGAATCAACCAAAAACCCTCGTGATTCATTTGCTTCAACCATTTTTGTAAATGCAATCCTCTACTCAATCTGGGGATTCCAAGCAAATTTTGCATATAACATATATAAAATTATAATGACTTTTCCATAAAACAAGTTCTAATATCACTTGTTCTAGGTCTATATTATATAAAATCGGAGACAACAAGGCCATAACCTAAAACACAGTGTTTCAAATATTCAAACAGCCATGGCCTTCTCCCAAGGCTGATCAGTCGCCTTTAGGGTTTCAGCGATCAACTTCTGCGAGTGTCTCCATCGCCCTTCGATTAGCATGCTATCACTCTTCTCCATCTTCCTGCAAGGCTTCTTCATTTTCAATCCTTTTATCTTCGATTTCAGACTTTTCACCAAATTCTCCAAATGATTCCCCATGCCTTCAAAAACTCAAAAATAAGCAAAACACAGTTATTGCATGCAAGGGTTCGGCTTTCACCAACGTTATACCTTGGCATTTCTGTTTTGTTCTTTTCACGCTAATTTAAATGCTTGAAGGCATCTTTACTATGCCCAGTTCACAACTCTTTTAAATACTGCATTCACACAGATAAACACATAAAAAAAAACACACAAACGCAATAATGAATTTGAAGAATTCAAATTTGATTAATGGATGTCTTTTTATATATAGCTGTTACAAACCCTAAAACAAAACCTAGAAACCGGCATATATGAAAATAGATGAAAATTTTATGACATTGAAATCAATAAACAAAGAAAATAGTGGCATAATACCTAAATAACCTTGAGTGCTTGGACTGACTTAATGAATCATAGAGCATTAAAAGCTGGTTTTCTCTTATACTTTTCTACAGAAACAAAATGTCGTATATAATTGAAGATCTAAACTGTTAGATATACAAACTGGGCTTCGATGTTGTGCCAATTTTAAACAATAATTAGGTAACACGGACACTTGCGCTGGTCCCATGAGTTGTGAATTGTGTTGGAAGGACGTGCATTAATTATAGTAAATTGAAGAGATGTTGAATACAACCCATCCTTAGGAAGCTATTATTGGTGGTGTTTAACCAATGATTCATTTAACCAACGCAGTCCAGCGTGGAAGGCTCTAAAGGATTTGATCGCTTCAACCTTTCGTTCTCCCACTGTGTGGCAAAAGACCTCGATTAAACAAAAGAAACGGTATATTATTGCTAATCAAATTGATCTAGATGGATATCGGTGGCGGCCCACCTCTTCCTACTTGCTCAAAATAGTCTTTTGGCACTTTTAGCAAATTACTATTTTTAGAAGTTTTTCGGGTCCTAAACTGGAGCCGTTTTGAGGCCCTAAACAACGTTTTTTTGCATCGAATGGTCGAGACAATTTGAGTACTGCACGCCTACCCTATTCGCGTGCCGGACTCGATATTTGTCGACCCTTTTTGGAATCCTTGAATAGATCTTTCCAACGAGCTATTGTGCGCTCCAAATGGATATCGTATGCAAAAGTTACGACCCCGGGAAGTTGATGTACTAACTTACCCAAATGGGGCCCACATGACTTTTGGCGCTTCATCTCCTACAGTTAGGTTTTTGGATGTTTGGGATTCTTTCCCTCATCCTTATGATAAATAGGCCCTTTCGGCCTCTCTTTGTATGCATCTTGGCATGAATGAGCATAGCGGCCACATCTCTTCTCAGAGATAGCTACCACCATTCTAGCTATTGTATTTTACAGTCTATTCTATTTCAACTATTTAATAGAATATGTGTTTACTGTATCACTATGTCATTTGCAATATATATCTGTATTTGATTCTGTAAATGCTCTTTTATTTCATTCCCACATAACTTCGGATCAGTGGTATCAGAGTGGTCTGCTCTTTGATTGTTTCTCGGTGCATGTCCCCGACAAGGTCAGGATACAGAGAGTTGGGTCTCAAACTAGTTTCACTTGGGGAAAACCACTCTCGCCGCCCCAAATGGCCTCCCATGGAAGAATAAAAGAGAGACGACGGAGCAGTAGATCCTATCAAGTTGTTGCTCGAGGAAGCCCTCGCGCGACAGAGGAACGAGATGATGGATAATTTCGCCTAGATCCTTCGACGCATGTCGATGGAAATAGATACACCTTCAATAAGCAGTTGTTTCCGAGATGTGACTCCCTTCAAGGTACAATTTAACTTTGATATCCCTTTATTTGAAGGCTAGATCGATGCTGATGCCATAGATAAATGGTTGAATCTACTAGAAGGGTATTTCTCTGTCCATAATTTTTTCGACAGGGAAAAGATCGTCTTTACACTCCTCAAGGCCGTTCCCCATTTCAAAAATTGGTGGGAAACTTATTGTGAACAAAACTCATTAGACGAGTCTGGATTGTTTGAATATTCCAATCCCACTTGGGCCTCTTTTATAGATGTCGTCAAGGAACAATATTACCCTGTTGGAAACTATGATGACCAATACAAAAAATGGGCCATTCTGCACCAAGAGAGGGACCAAACGGTGTCGGAGTACACCAACAAATTTCATAGCTTGCGCACCAAGCTAGGTATCAAGGACTCCGAGCGACATCTAGTACTGAAATATCGCAGTGGCCTACACTGGTACATACAAACAGAGATGGATTTCCTGGAAATATATTCACTCGGATCCGCCTATCAATATGTTGTCAAAATTGAGCAGAAATTTCAGCAAAAGAACAAGCGTGACTTCGGACCTGCGTAGAAGTAGGGCAAGGGAAACTCTGGCTCGCAGAACACAGGGCAGGGAAAGGACAACTAGTCCCAACCACAAGCGAAGAACGGTAACAAAAAGACAAATAAGGACACCGCGAAGTGGTGCGACTTCCACAAAATCCCCTGGCACAACACTGATGAATGTCGCTCAAAAGAGTCATTAGTGGCTGAGATCAAAGCTTCAGAATCATATCCCAGTTTCGATTTTGAATCAGAACCTAATTTCACAGCCGCGCGAAAATGGAAGCAGATCATTGATGCAGAACCCAGTTCCGTTGTTGCCACCACATGGATTCAACCAGAGGAACCTGAAGAGTCGAAGGCAGAGCAGCTCCTTTTCCACTCACAGATGTGGGTGAAGGGAATTCCCCTAAACTTTGTTGTGGACAGCAGCAGCCATAAGAACCTGATCTTAGCAGAAGTCATCAAGAGATTGGAGCTACCAATAACACCACACCCACAACCATACACCATTGGATGGCTAAGCCAAGGAGGAGGGATCTGCGTCAGTGACCAATGTCGCCTACCATACGGCATCAAGCCCTTCAAAGATGAGGTATTTTGTGATGTGGCCCCACATGAAGTATGTGATGTTCTTTTAGGACAGCCATATATGTGGAGGTGCCATGTTGTATATGAATCACAACCTCATAGTGTCATTGTCACTTTGGGAGGACAACTCTATCGGATACCAGAGATAGTTGCACCTACCCCAACTAAGTAGGGCAGGAAGATAATCTCCCACACTGGGAATTTTTCCCTATTCTCAATTCCCACTGAATGAGAACATCATATCGCAGAGACATCCACAACCTCTGCTCATTATCCCTCTACTCAGCGGAAACAAGAGAAATAGAAGTTCAGTGCAGCATCGCCTATTCGAGTACCTTTGTAGTGCAAGGCCACGCATTCACGGTGCTCCTCCAAAAAGAAATCATCCACACCAGTGCAGACCAAGGATACAACCACAACCAAAACTGTTGAACAGCTCCAGTGCATCCAGCAACAACAATTACAACCCTGTGAATATTTCAAAGAAAGGAAACCTCTTCTCTTACGAAACGCCGCACCAGAAGCTCAACTCAACACACAGTTCGACATGTGATAAGGGATTTCATGCAATGGAGACCATTGCTTCCTTAGGAGGAAGGATTGATCCAGGTGGATATCGGTGCCTGCCCACCTCTTTCTACTGGCTCAAAACAGTCTTCTGGCAATTTTGGCAAATTACTATATTTAGCAGTTTTTTCGGGTCCTAAACTTCCGGAGTCGTTTTGAGGCCCTAAATGACGTTTTTTTCGGCATCGAATGGCCGAGAAAATATGCGTACTACGTGCCTAACCATATCACGTGCTAGACTTGAAATTTGTTGACCCTTTTTGTAATCCTTGAATAGATCTTTCCAACGAGCTATTGTGCACCCCAAATGGATATCGTATGCAAAAGTTACGACCCTGAGAAGTTGATGTACTAACTTACCCAAACGGGGCCCACATGACTTTTGTCGCTTCATCTCCTAGGGTTAGGTTTTGGATGTTTGAGATTCTTTCCCTCATTCTTATGATAAATAGGCCATTTCGGCCTCTCTTTGTATGCATATTGGCACGAATGAGAATAGCGGCCACATCTCTTCTTAGAGATAGCTACCACCATTCTAGCTATTGTATTTTACAATCTATTCTATTTCCGTTATTTAATAAAATATGTGTTTACTGTATCACTGTGTCATTTGCAATATATATCTATATTTGATTATGTAAATTCTCTTTTATTTCATTCCCACATAAATCCAGATCAGTGGTATCAGAGCGGTCTGCTCTTTGATTGTTTCTCGGTGCATGTCCCCGACAAGGTCAGGATACAGAGAGTTGGGTCTCGAACTAGTTTCGCTTGGGGAAAACCACTCTCGCCGCCCCAAATGGCCTCCCAAGGAGGAATAAAAGAGAGACGACGTAGCAGTAGATCCTATCAAGTTGTTACTCGAGGAAGCCCTCATGCGACAGAGGAATGAGATGATGGATAATTTCGCCCAGATCCTTCGACGCATGCCGACGACAACAGATACACCTTCGACAAGCAGCCATTTCGGAGATGCGACTCCCTTCAAGGTAAAAGTTAGCTTTGATATCGCTTTATTTGAAGGCCAAATCAATGCCAATGCCATAGATATATGATTGAATCTACTAGAAGGGTATTTCTCTGTCCACAATTTTTTCGACACGGAAAAGATCGTCTTTGCGCTCCTCAAGGTCGTCCCCCATGTCAAAAATTGGTGGGAAACTTATTGTTAGAAAAACTCATCAGAGTTTGGATTGTTTGAATATTCCAATCCCACTTGGGCCTCTTTTATAGATGTCGTCAAAGAACAATATTACCATGTTGGAAACTATGATGACCAATACACAAAATGGGCCATTCTGCACTAAGAGAGGGATCAAACGGTGTCGGAGTACACCAACAAATTTCATACCTTGCACACTAAGCTAGGTATCAAGGACACCGAGTGACATCTAGTAATGAAATATCGTAGTGGCCTACACTGGTACATACGAACAGAGATGGATTTCCTGGAAATATCTTCACTCGGATCCGCCTATCGATATGCTGTCAAAATTGAGCAGAAATTTCAGCAAAAGAACAAGCGTGACTTCGGACCTGCGCAGAAGCAGGGCAAGGGAAACTCTGGCTCGTAGAACATGGGGCAAGGAAAGGACAACCAGTCCCAACCACAAGCGAAGAAGGGTAACGAAAAGACAAAGAAGGACACCGAGAAGTGGTGCGGCTTCCACAAAAGCCCCTAGCACAGCACTGATGAATATTGCTCAAAATAGTCATTAGTGGCTGAGATCAAAGCTTCAGAATCAGATCCCAGTTCCGATTCTGACTCAGAACCTAATTTCATAGCCACGTGAAACTGGAAGCAGATCATTGATGCAGAACCCAATTCCATTTTTGCCACCACATGGATTCAACCAGAGGAACCTGAAGAGTCGGAGGCAGAGGAGCTCCTTTTCCACTCACAGATGTGGGTGAAGGGAATTCCCCTAAACTTTGTTGTGGACAGCGGCAGCCAGAAGAACCTGATCTTAGCAGAAGTCATCAAGAGATTGGAGCTACCAATAACACCATACCAACAACCATACATCATTGGATGGCTAAGACAAGGAAGAGGGATCCGCGTTAGTCACCAATGTCGCCTACCATATGGCATCAAGCCCTTCAAAGATGAGGTCTTTTTGTGATGTGGCCCCACTTGAAGTATGTGATATTCTTTTAGGACAACCATATATGTGGAAGCGCCATGCTGTATATGAATCAGGACCTCGTAGTGTCATTCTCACTTTGGGAGGACAACTCTATCTAATACCAGAGATAGTTGCACCTACCCCAACCAAGCAGGGCAGGAAGATAATCTCCCACACTGGGAAGTTTTCCCTATTCGCAATTGCCACTGAATGAGAACATCATATCGCAGAGTCATCCACAACCTCTTCCCATTATCCCTCTACTATGCGGAAACAAGAGAAATAGAAGTTCAATGCAACATCGCCTATTCGAGTACCTTTGCAGTGCAAGGCCACGCATTCAAGGTGCTCCTCCAAAAAGAAATAATCCACACTCGTGCATGCCAAGGATACCACCACAACCAAAACTGTTGAATAGCTCCAGCGCATCCAGCAACAACAATTACAATTCTGTGAATATTTCAAAGAAAGGAAACCTCTTCTCTTACGAAACGCCACACCAGAAGCTCAACTCAACACACAGTTCGACGTATGATAAGGGATTTAACACAATGGAGACCATTGCTTCCTAAGGAGGAAGGATTGATCTAGGTGGATATCGGTGCCGACCCACCTCTTTCTACTGGCTCAAAACAGTCTTCTGGCAATTTTGGAAAATTACTATATTTAGCAGTTTTTTGGGTCCTAAACTTTCGGAGTCATTTTGAGGCCCTAAACGACGTTTTTTCGGCATCGAATGGCCGAGAAAATATGAGTACTACGCACCTACCCATATCACATGCCAAACTCGATATTTATCGACCCTTTTTGTAATCCTTGAATAGATCTTTCCAACGAGTTATTGTGCGCCCCAAATGGATATTGTATGCAAAAATTATGACCATGGGAAGTTGATGTACTAACTTACCCAAACAGGGCCCACATGACTTTTGGCGCTTCATCTCCTATACTTAGGTTTTTGGATGTTTGGGATTCTTTCCCTCATGCTTATGATAAATAGGCCCTTTCGGCCTCTCTTTGTATGCATCTTGGCATGAATGAGCATAGTGGCCACATCTCTTCTCAGAGATAGCTACCACCATTCTAGCTATTGTATTTTACAATCCGTTCTATTTGCGCTATTTAATAGAATATGTGTTTAATGTATCACCGTGTCATTTGCAATATACATATGTATTTGATTCTGTAAATGCTCTTTTATTTCGTTCCCACATAAATCCGGATCAGTGGTATCGGAGCGGTCTGCTCTTTGATTGTTTCTCGGTGCATGTCCCTGATGAGGTCAAGATACAAAGAGTTGGGTCTCGAACTAGTTTCACTTGGGGAATAACACTCTCACCGCACCAAACGGCCTCCCATGGTGGAAGAAAAGAGAGACTACGTTGCAGTAGATCCTATCAAGTTGTTGCGTGAGGAATCCCTCGCGCGACAGAGGAACGAGATGATGGATAATTTCGCCCATATCCTTCAACACATGCCAATGGCAACAAATACACCTTCGACAAGCATCTGTTTCGGAGATGAGACTCCCTTCAAGGTAGAAGTTAACTTTGATATCCCTTTATTTGAAGGCCGGATCGATGCCGATGCCATAGATAAATGGTTGAATTTACTAGAAGGGTATTTCTCTGTCCACAATTTTTTCGATAGGGAAAAGATCGTCTTTGCACTCCTCAAGGCTGTCCCCCATGTCAAAAATTGGTGGGAAACTTATTGTGAGCAAAACTCATCAGACGAGTCTGGATTGTTTGAATATTCCAATCCCGCTTGGGCCTCTTTTATAGATGTCATCAAGGAACAATATTACCCTATTGGAAACTATGATGACCAGTACACAGAATGGGCCATTCTACACCAAGAGAGGGACCAAACGGTGTCGGAGTACACCAACAAATTTCATACCTTGCGCACCAAGCTAGGTATCAAGGACTCTGAGTGACATCTAGTCCTGAAATATCGCAGTGGCCTACACAAGTACATACGAACAGAGATGGATTTCCTGGAAATATCTTCACTTGGATCCGCCTATCGATATGCTATCAAAATTGAGCAGAAATTTCAGCAAAAGAACAAGCGTGACTTCGGACCTCTGCAGAAGCAGGGCAAGGGAAACTATGGCTTGCAGAACATGGGGCTGGGAAAGGACAACCAGTCCCAACCACAAGCGAAGAAGGGTAACGAAAAAGACAAATATGGACACCGGGAAGTGGTGCGAGTTCCACAAAATCCCATGGAACAACACTGATGAATGTCGCTCAAAACAGTCATTGGTGGCTGAGATCAAAGCTTCAAAATCAGATCCCAATTCCGATTCTGGCTCAAAGCCTAATTTCACAGCCGTGCGAAAAGGGAAGCAAATCATTGATGCAGAACCCAGTGCCGTTGTTTCCACCACACGGATTCAACTAGGGGAACCTGAAGAGTCGGAGGCAGAGGAGCGCCTTTTCCACTCAGAGATGTGGGTGAAGGGAATTCCCCTACACTTTGTTGTGGAGAGCGGCAGCTAGAAGAATCTGATCTCAGCAGAAGTCATCAAGAGATTGGAGCTACCAATAACACCACACCCACAACCATACACCATTGGATGGCTAAGCCAAGGACAAGGGATCCGCGTCAGTCACCAATGTCGCCTACCGTACGACATCAAGCCCTTCAAAGATGAGGTATTGTGTGATGTGGTCCCACTTGAAGTATGTGATGTTCGTTTAGGACAGCCATATATGTGGAAGCGCCATGCTGTATATGAATCACGACCTCGCAGTGTCATTGTCACTTTGGGAGGACAACTCTATCGGATACTAGAGATAGTTGCACCTACCCCAACCAAGCAGGGCAGGAAGATAATCTCCCACATTGGGAAGTTTTCCCTATTCATAATTGCCACTGAATGAGAACATTAGATCGTAGAGACATCCACAACCTCTGCCCATCATCCCTCTACTCAGCAGAAACAAGAGAAACAGAAGTTCAGTGCAGCATCGCCTATTCGTGTACCTTTGCAGTGCAAGGCCACGCATTCAAGGTGCTCCTCCAAAAATAAACCATGCACACTAGTGCAGACCAAGGATACCACCACATCCAAAACTGTTGAACAGCTCCAGCGCATCCAGCAACAACAATTACAACCCTGTGAAGATTTCAAAGAAAGGCAACCTCTTCTCTTACGAAACGCCGCACCAGGAGCTCAACTCAACACACAGTTCGACATATGACAAGGGATTTCACGCAATGGAGACCATTGCTTCCTAAGGAGCTTGATCCAAGTGGATATCGGTTCTGGCCCACCTCTTCCTACTGGCTCAAAACAGTCTTCTAGCAATTTTGGCAAATTACTATTCTTAGCAGTTTTTCGGGTCCTAAACTTCTAGAGCCGTTTTGAGGCCCTAAACGACATTTTTTCAGCATCGAATGGACGGGAAAATATGAGTAATGCTCGCCTACTCCTCTCACGTGTCGGGCGCGAGATTTCCCAACCCTTTTTGAAATCCTTGAATATATCTTTCCAACGCGCTATTTTGCGCCCCAAATAGATATCGTATGCAAAAGTTACGACCCCGGGAAGTTGATGTACTAACTTACCCAAATGGGGCCCACATGACTTTTGGCGCTTCATCTCCTAGGGCTAGGTTTTTGGATGTTTGGGATTCTTTCCCTCATGCTTATGAAAAATAGGCCCTTTCAGACTCTCTTTGTATGCATCTTCGCACGAATGAGCATAGCGCCCACATCTCTTCTTAGAGATAGCTACCACCATTCTAGCTATTGTATTTTACAATCTGTTCTATTTCCACTATTTAATAGAATATGTGTTTACTATATCATTGTGTCATTTGCAATATATATCTGTATTTGATTCTGTAAATGCTCTTTTATTTCGTTCCCACATAAATCTAGATCAGTGGTATCAGAGCGGTCTGCTCTTTGATTGTTTCTCGATGCATGTCCCCAACGATGTCAGGATACAGGGAGTTGGGTCTCGAACTAGTTTCACTTGGGGAAAACCACTCTCGCTGCCCCAAATGGCCTCCCATGGTGGAAGAAAAGAGAGAGGATGGAGCAATAGATCCTATCAAATTGTTGCTCGAGGAAGCCCTCGCGCGACAGAGGAACGGGAGGATGGATAATTTCGCCCAGATCCTTTGATGCATGGCGAGGACAACAGATATACCTTCGACAAGCAACCATTTTGGAGATGCGACTCCCTTCAAGGTACAAGTTAACTTTGATATCCCCTTATTTGAAGGCCAGATCGATGCCGATGCCATAGATAAATGGTTGAATCTACTAGAAGGGTATTTCTCTATCCACAATTTTTTCGATAGGGAAAAGATCATCTTTGCACTCCTCAAGGCCGTCCCCCATGTCAAAAATTGGTGGGAAACTTATTGTGAGTAAAACTCATCAGACAAGTCTGGATTGTTTGAATATTCCAATCTCACTTGGGCCTCTTTTATAGATGTCGTCAAGGAACAATATTACCCTGTTGGAAACTATGATGACCATTACACAAAATGGGCCATTCTGCACCAAGAGAGGGATCAAACAGTGTCGGAGTACACCAACAAATTTCATACCTTGTGCACCAAGCTAGGTATCAAGGACTCTGAGCAACATCTAGTACTGAAATATCGCAGTGGCCTACACCGGTACATACGAACAAAGATGGATTTCCTTGAAATATCTTCATTCAGATCCACCTATCGATATGCTATCAAAATTGAGCAGAAATTTCAGCAAAAGAGTAAGCGTGACTTCGGACCTGCGCAGAAGTAGGGCAAGGGAAACTCTGGCTCACAGAACACGGGGCAGGAAGGAACCTAGTTGAACTTTTCATTGTCTTAATGATTAGTACTCGTTAATTTTTCTTATTCCAGTCCTAGATAAATATTTCCTAATGATTTTCCTTGCTGAATATTAAATTGCAACTCACTAAATATTTTATACTGTTGGAAGAATTAACAAAAATTTAAAAGGAGGAAACAAAATGATGGAAACAGATCAATAACACATACACACTATTTCTTCCCTTCAAATCAACTTTTCATTCAAATAATTTCCAATCTTACAAGGGATCCCTTACTAGAAAAATGGCCCGATGAGAAAAATACAATCTACAACAAACATGACAAATTTTCCATTTGAAAAAATCTCTGATTGAAATCTTCCTCAGAAAAACCCTACAACTTATTGTTTCCCTGCTGCACTTGTACGAACTTTGTACAACTCGTATGGTTGTTGCATGATATGTACATTGTACGTATCCATTTTTGTTGCAGCTTAACTTGTATGGCTCATGACTTGTGTTTTTTTTGGAACGTGTGATCCAAGGTATTTTTTAAGGATTATAAAAGTATATTTAAGTATAGTATTCTAGGCGATTATTTTGGATTGAAAAAAACATAAATATAGATTGGTAGGCGAATATTAAATTTGAAACATACAATTTACTACTAAAACTTGTTAATTTTGGTGAATATTATGATAAAAAACATATTTTATGTAAATATAGGCAATATTAGAGACTAAAAATGACCAAATAGTGAATTTATTTTTTGAAAAAATGCCCAAAAAATAGCCAATTGGAGAAATTTCACCCCTAAAAATTTCCCTGGTGTGATCTATAATTTCGTTGGATGGCCTGTTGTATGGTTGTATAGCCCTTGTTGGGTTGAGGAGCCTCATCTTCAACCCTGACACTGCTGACTAGTTGTACACCCCCCTACAAATAGTTTCCTCATTGTTTTCTTCTTCTCTTTGCCAAATTTGGAAAGTGAAATTCCTTCTTCTCTTTCCTCAACTGAGTTTCTCACTCAATGCTTGTGTGATAATGTGTCTTCTTCTCTCACCTTGGATACCTTTTATAATCTTGAGACGAACCAAAACCCTAACCTACGAAGTGATCAATGGATGAGATTATATCTCCTCTTCTCTTGAGATCAATGGCTAAGATTCACTTAATTAACTTAAATTACTATTTCCAAAATACTTTTCTAGCCTTAATTTGCTACTATGCTAAATACTTTAGTCTATTGTTTTATTCTTTCCCATGTATACCTTTCTATACCTTTGAGTTTTGGTCCCCTATGTTTCAGCTAGCTCACCCAGGTATATTTTGATTTTGGTTTGGCTTCAAACACTATTGAAAACTCTGTGTATTGTATGGGTTGTGGGATTACTCAGCTCTAGCTTGGGAACCCTCTACAATCAAATTATCAGTTTGCAATCTTGTTAAACATGGGTTTTTCCTAAATAATACTTATTTGTCGACTCTCAACATTATCTTCATTTGTTAGCCTTAAAGCTCGACCCTTGTGATAACTAGAACATTGCATTTGATATGATATGGTTGAATTCTCCTTCACATACTATAGGCACTCATCACTTATCATTTTCACTTGACATTAGAACACATGTGGTATAAACTATAGATCTTGTGATCACTATATTGCTATAGATGCATTCATGAACTTTTCTAATATTTTTCATGTTGGCTTCCACACACTTGGTTAATAAATCCCCTACTCATATTCCACTTGGTAATATGAAGGATGAAACATTCAGTGATTGGCTTGGCAAAGTATGTGTTGATACATCGGGGAACATGACCTCTTATCATACTCTATCTCAAGGATGGTTGGCCTTTATTTTCATAAGTGGGTAGATCTAGATAAAATTATAAAGGGTATCCTACTTCTGGGCATTAAGGATGCTATCTATAAAAAAATCCACATCTTTTTTTTATCCAAGAGTGTCAGAACCCGCAATTTCTGAAAAATTTAAAATTTTTGTCATAACAATAAATGTTAACTAAATTGCATTCCTGGTCCTGTTTTTCTTTTAATTAACTAATCGTAATTTTGTTTTTAAAAGGTGCTGTCATAATACTAATGTGATTTTTGATTTTAGATGTTGACTGTTTTCGTTTGTAACTTCAAAGGGAGAACTAGCCATGACTGGCTTACTTAGCTTACGAGCTAATGCATAATTTGTCTTTTGTTCGCAGGTACACCGGTGAAGTATGGATCACTGTAATTTAATTTTTATAAGCATCAAACTCCTTTCCCTGCACTGTAAAAACTCAAAGAAGATCTAAATATTATTACTGGTTGTCGTGTAAGACAGTAAAGTTCTTTTCATGAAATTTATGCTTGATATAAGATTGATAGTCTGCCTTGACATGATATCTCTTATTCTGGATAGTATCATTAGGCTTTGCGATGAATTACAATGTCTCCATCATATCCATTGCGTTATGACCATGACTCTATGTTAATGCTGTAAACTATCACTGGAACAAGTTGTTTGTATCATGTTCATCGTATGCATAACGTGATGTTAGCATTATGTAACATACTGTCAACTATTAGCTGTGATTACGGCTGTGATCACTGGTTATTAGCAGGAGTTGGAATTGTGACACCTCTAGCGATGTTCCATTATGTTCATCTATAAATTATGATCCATTGTCTACTTAGTATTTTTGTTTAACTTATGTCAAAATCTCTGTTCCTTGTTTTTAATCTACGTTCATAGTATGGACCTGTAGATGATTTTATATTCATACATCACAATATTAAATATTGTTATTCTCATCGTTGATTGTTAACAATAGTATTGGGAGAATTATGATAAATAGAACTTATATAATCACGGTGTATCCAATCATATTGTCAAGGTAATATTTCAATGTTTTAATGATGTGGAGCTCTCTTTTGAAATTGACTACATCATTTTTCAATTGATTGTAGGGAATATATAATGTACCCTTGACACTATCGATGGCTTGGTTTCAAAATATGCACTAAACAATGATTGTGTATCAATCATAGGGAATATTCATACTACGAATATGACTTTTATCCATGCATTGATATAAAATCGATGAACAATAATTCGAGCTACAGCTGAACTATAGGAATTCGACCCATGGTAAGTTGATAAATTAAATGGCTACGTGGTTGACTCTCCTCCTTGCGTTTGGTGATATATAAGCCTGTCTTGAAACCCTTACCTGGTTATTTCTCTGCCTTCGGGCTCGGGTTGTAAGAGAGAAACCCTCCATGTCTGAGCTCGTCAGTTGGACACTGTAAAAATGCAATTTTCTTAAGGCTATGGTCACGTAGTTTATCCTCTGGTGGTTTAAAAGTCTGTGGGCTCTGCTATTGGCGTCTGCTACAGTTCATTGGGCATCTTGGTATCGTTGCTGTCACTGTGTTTAAGCCACCTGCTACTTACAGTCTTACACTGTTGCTGGTGTCAGTTAGAGGCAGGGTTTTCTCTGTTGTTTTATCCATGAGGTGGTTGTGTAATGGGTTTTAAAGTGTGCTCCCCCGACTGGTTCATTCACATATTAAGTGTGCTCATCCTTCTGACGAATGTGATGAGGTTTTGCTACCTGGCTCAACTCGTGGCTACCAGGTTGTCCACGGGATTGCTTTCTCCGATGGCTCAGGTAAGAAATGACAAAGGTTTCGTAGATTTCAGTATGAATAATATTGTTTATAATTAAAATAAATGTTAACAATGCTCGTTATTTTATAATGTGCAGGTTTTTAACCTTTCCTGAAGGTGTACGAGGCTTCCTCTCCAGCGCTGGCTCCTCCGGGTAAGCCTGGTTATACCATGGCTGTCTCTCCCTTTGTTGGTTTTTGTTTTGCTAGGGTTAAGTCTGGAAGGACCTCCTTTGTAACTGGGTTGTTGTCGTTTTTGTGACATGGATACTGTCACATGTATGAATCTGTTTGCTTATAGTAGATAGGGTTTGTTACCCTGGCAAGTTTACGAAGAACAATCTACGGCTCAGTCTGTTATGAGGCCCTGGGGTTGTTATTGTCATTGTATTTTCAATGTGTAGGGTTTTACCCAACCCTGTATAAGTTAAATAGATACTGTAACTGTTGGGCCTGTCAAGTGGCCGTGTATCATCTGCGTTTTTATTAAATGAACAAAGTGTTTAAATATAGGAATTGTTTTGAGTTTCTCAGATACTTGCAGAGGATGATAACTCGGTTGTAGGTGATAAAAATGTGTTTGTTTCTCTGCGTTTTTCTTTGATTTTGAGTGTTAATGATTGAGTTGGGGTTCTCTCCCTGGTTAATATATATATATGTGTGAAAGTGTTTAAATTCTGTGGTGGCTGGAAGCGAGTTGTAAAATTTTGGTTTTGTGTTTACATACAGTGACGAATGTCTCCCTGTCAATAGTTAATAATAGGGTTTGTAAAAGCCAACAATGGCTGAGTTTGTTGATAGCTTCTCTGCGTGTTTATGATGTTTGACTATTGATATGAAAACCCCACGACAGTGTTGTGTATTACATGTAAAATGAGCTCGAATTGAGCAGTAACCTATGCTGGTGATAATGGATGGGTTTGGATGAAGGCAAAAAATGAATTTTTCTATGTTGTAAGACTCGGCTTCGAGCCAGTCAATAAGTTTGTTCTTTAAATAACTCTGTCAACTCTGTTGTAACAACCTGGCTATAAATACTATAGTATTAGGTTAAAAAGAAAATAACAACTCTCGCCATGATTCTTCATTTACAGTTTATGTGTTTGTATTTGACTACGATTTTTATTGAATGAAATTGTATGGGGAAGTTTTAAAAATGAAACATTATTGCAAACCACAACTTTTGGATAATCGATAACAGTCAGTTATGTTCTGAGTATTGATAAATTTACTGATATAAGTTTTGTTCACCTTTAGCTCGATACAGAGAATAACCTGTATTCTAGTTTGACTGAAATATGAAGCAAATATAAACTGGTATATTTGCTCTAATAGAAATTATACCTGTAAAATTTCTCTATTGGGAATATCTCTAAAATTCTAAAATTTATCTATGTGTCGGTTCTTGTGATTGTTTTTAATAAGTGTATTTCCGGAATGACTACTGTATAATATTCTATATCTATTATTTAACTATTAATAATAATTCTATAATAAGTCACCATGATATTTTATTACTGTAATAGTAACAAATATATTCTGCATAAAATAATTACTCGATTTATGTGATGATAGGAAAAATTCTAAGACATATAAATTCTGCAAATTCTATCATAGGACGATACAGAGGCTACTTTACTGAAAATAAATACTGTTCAAACACAGATAATATAGTCCATTCTACATTTAAATTTATTAAATAAACAGCAGGAAAAGTGGCAAAACCTGTATCTATGGTAGACAATAACAGCAATGGGAGGCTGTTCCTCCCTACCAATTCCTGGAGAGTGCCCAGACAGCACTTCTCAGGACCCCCGAGCTTGTTCTGGTCTAACTGGATGGAACTAAGTACAGCCAACAATTCCCTCAGCCAAAACAGCTATACTGGAACCAAGTTACTGCAACTTCCTGACTCAAAACACTTCCTTACTGTTTTTCCCACTTCCTCAATGGGACTCCTGAATAGCATTCACCCTGAATGTATTCTCCCTCTAGAACAATGCTGAACCCCCAGCTCAGTTCTTTGAGTACTATTTAAAAAAATTCCTAGGTCTTAGTTGGGTTAACTGTCATTAATGAGCCACCTGCTCAGATTCCACTTTCTTGGGGAATCATGACCCCAAAATATAGGGAAGTTGCCACCTGCAACTCAGGAAGTGTTTGAGGATGCTGCCACTTGTCTTTTGTCTTTCCACCTAGTTCCCTCCACCAGTTAGACCAGTAACCTCTTTTAACAGCTCTCCCATGCTGTTGTCTCCATAATTTATTTATAAATAATAATTATTCAGAATTTACATTCCATTTCTGGAGACTCTGCTGAGTCATCCATTCCTACTTAGCATTAAATTTAACATAATGTCTCAGGAATATTAATAAAAATAATTACATTATTTTAGTAAAATTGGGGTATGTGACAAAGAGCAATAAGGGTCACTATGGCATCCTATCTAAGTTATAATTCTCACTTTACCATTGGATCTATAAATGAGCACATTTTGAAAGATATCAGAAATAGTATTGGAGTGCTTAATAGGTTCGACGCAAATACAAGTAACTTAGTGGTAAAATATGTGGTCCAAATTCTAGTTGATATGGATCTAGTCATAGGTTGTGAGATCTAGTGGAAATAAAGGGAAGAGGTATAGGTTTCAAAATTTGTCTCTTTGTTGGATCCTCCCTCCTTCAAATATTTTGGATTAGAGAAAATAGAGTATCCTACCATTCTCAACCATAACCCTAGGGATGGACTAAATGCCTTATCACTGCCTTTCGTTGAATCCTTTAT
Organism: Larix kaempferi; assembly: GCA_027924585.1. Classification (NCBI taxonomy): domain Eukaryota; kingdom Viridiplantae; phylum Streptophyta; class Pinopsida; order Pinales; family Pinaceae; genus Larix; species Larix kaempferi. The sequence continues at coordinate 4,877,873 of BSBM01000802.1, read as the reverse complement.
AAGATTCCTTGAGAAAGTTCCTGCCAAGGGGATCATGGCCAAGAAAGATATGAATATTTTCATTATAGATATGGATGCAAGACCCATGGTTTTTGGAATCTTGATTCCTCCTTTAGAAAATCCTTCCAATGCATTCAACCCCTTATCCCTCCCTAATACTAACATTTATAACCCTAATGATGATTAGGTCTCCTTATTCACCAAGAAATAAGAGATCAAACCTACGGTCAAAATATCATCCAAATGTCACTTGAGATATTACAAACACTATGTAGAATAATCATGTATCGGTGAGGTGTTTGGTGGTTTTGGTCTAAATTATGGGAAGTACTCTACCATTACCCGTAGAAGAGAATATTTGTTTAAGTTGGTTCACAAGAAGATCAAGAATGAGATTATGAGTGGAAAACAATAGTGAATAATTGGGGTCCTTATAATTGGGACAACCTTGGGAAGGGGTAAGTAATATTAGTTCTTTCCATTAACTTTTGACAAGAAATCTAATGACATGTGCTATGATCAACAAGAACTTTGACTAGCATGAACTTTAAACACTAGGAACTCTACCTACCAAATCTCTAATGACAAGAACTGTGATCATTAGGAGCTATGACAGGCAACGACTCTGAAGACAAAAACTATGACAGCCAACAACTCTGAAGACAAAAACTATGACCAATAGTTATTGGTAGTCATAGTTGTTTTCATTAGAGTTCCTATTCGTGAGTGTTTGTACACCAAGGAACACATGTTCAATAAATTAAATTGGTTTAAGTGGATGGTATTCAAATTGCTCAAATTGTAATTCCTGATCAATTGTTCAGTCATTTCGAATTATGGTCTCAATTGTTTTATTATTGAAAATGTTAATTTAAATTTGCAATTTTTTATTGTTAAACATGTAGTTTCTAATTCCTTAAATTGCAATATGTGGTTGTTGAAGTTCCAATCAATCAATTACTGCAAATTTTTAGTTGTTTAAATTGCAATTTGATTGCTAAAATTGCATTTTCTAATTCCTTAAATTGCAATATGTGATTTTCAAAATTATAGAAATTGTTATTATTGTAATTTCAATTTGTGGCCTCAATCATTTTACCATAGAAAGTGTGAATTTGAAATTCCATTTTTTTATTACTAAAAATTGCAATTTCTAATTCCTGAAATTTCAATATCCGAATAATACAATTTCAATCAATCAATTGTTAAAATTGTCAAATTTGTAATTGTCGAAATTACAATTTCTCCTCTCCTCAAACTTTTTATTGTTGAAATTGTGAATTTGTAAATTTGATGAAATTGCAATTTCTCCAAGATGTAATTGCAATTTGAATTAAAAATATTCCTTTAATTACAACATGCAATTATGGAAATTGCAATTAATTAAGTGTTTCTTAAATTACAATGTGGAATTATTGAATTTCCAATTTGTTGAAATTGCGATGCTAAAATTGCAATTCCTCATTAGAAAATTTTGGTATCTCTAGAATCCTCCAATTGTTGAAATTGTAATTTTTTGTTGTTGAAATTGCAATTTGAATTTGTCATTGCCAAGATTGCAATTTCCTGAAGTATAAATTACAATTTAAATAATAAAAATCCTTAAATTACAATATACAATTATCAATAATGTAGTCAATCAATTATTTTATATTGTCAAAATTGCCATTTATGGACATTAACATTGTAATTTCTATAATTATTTGGTTGTTGAAATTTCAAATATGATCATTGAAATTGCAATCAATCAATTGTTGAAATTTCACTTTTACTTTAAAAATTGTTAATTTATCCCCAATCATATACCTACCAACATTGAACATTTACTTTAAAAAAATTGCTAATTTATCTTCAATCATATACATGTTGAAATTGTCATATTTGTAAATGTTGAAATCATTGAAATGAGAAAATTGTAATTCCTTAAAGTTGAGATTGAAATTTAAGAAAAAAAATTCCTTAAATTGCAATATGAAATTATCAAAATTGCAATAACTTCTATAATTCTCCAATTGTTGAAATTGCAATTTTTTATTGCACTTTCCCCCAAAAGTGTGAATTTATCCTCAATCAGATACTTGTTGAAATTACGATTTGTTTTTCATGGAAATTACAATTTCTCCTTAGTCCTTTTATTGTTGAATTTGTAAATGCCAAAATTGGAATTTTCTAAAGTTGAAATTGCAATTTGAATAAAGAAAATACCAGAATATAGCCCTTATGACTAACAAGAAATTTCCTAAAGCATGATCCTCTTGTTTATTCTTCACTGAAAGTTCCTATCATGATGTTAATATGATCCCCTTATTCCTTCATCGTTCACAGTTCCCAAGCAAAGGAACTCTAGCCAATAGGAACTATGGTTAACTTGAACTTTGACAATGGGAACTATGACCAATAGGAACTATCAATCATAGTTTAGGGTTCTTATCAGTTAGAGATTTTCTATCAATTATAGTTCATGACAACAAAATTCATGTCAGGCATAGTTATTTCCAGTCAGATTTCCTATGCTAAGGGCCCCATTTTGGTAGCCTCATCCCATTCAAAGCTTTTAGCCACAAAATTTAAATCTCCTCTTAAAATAACAAAATCTTTCTTAAGGAAATCCCTTGCTCTGAAAATGGATCCCTTAACTCAAAGTTTCAGGAAGTTATAATAATTTTTTCCAACTCGTGTTTTGGCAAATTTGAAAGCACGAGATTGTCGAGGTTGAAAGGGGATACGAGTCAATATTTGGTGGATTCTCTGTATACACTCTATTCACCTCTCCAAGTAGGTTGTTTAATCCTCATTTTATTATAGTTTATCTAGTTGGAGATCAAATATGATAACTTTGTAGAAGAATGAATGCCAAGGGAGGATAAATCCAATTTATTTATTGTGTCGACCATTGTTTCAAATCCCAAGGACTTCCCATGGGAAATCATGTGAATATGCGAAGCGAGGGCCCTTCGAGAAGCTTCATCGCAACTAGACAAGGCGGTAAGGCTCCCATTCCTTGCATTTTGTTTGGCATTTTGATGGCTTCATGTGAAGTTGAGGATAGGAAGGTAATGGTGACTATGATCTGTGATGGCATTGCCATCCCCTTAGACTTGAGAGAGAGGCTTCCAGTGTTAGCAAAGCATGGGAGGATGAATAACATTTGTTTCTAATTGGGATTTGAACTGGGCGGGTAAATAGATAGGAAATTTCTATTGTTTTGGGGAGATTGCGGTTAGTAGGATGTTGGTGGAGAGTGGATGCAACACTTAGCATGAAGGATGAATGGGAATCCAGGATTCCAGAACTCATGGTGGGAATCGAGGATGTTAGAGAAGACATAAGGGATATTAAGAGAAATATGCCTCCAATGAATTCACAGCTTGTGGAGGTTCTCAATACTATGAGGCAAATTACTTCTCATACTTTGTGCTTATATATTCATTTATATGATGTAGAAGAGAACCTCCATGTCTGTGGGCACCATGTTGACACTATGATGGTCACTTTGGACTGACACCATGAAATGATGAAGGAAAATCAATCTAGGGAAACCCAACAACTTGGAATTTGATGCATCAATGAAGACTTAGACTTGCAACCACCCCATGGCATAGTGGACGTTTCAAGCTCCAATGGTCAAGCAGGTGGAGAAGTTGTTCCATGGGTCATGCAGAATGGGAGAAGCCCTCATTAAAAAAGAATGATGTGTTATGTATTTTTGTAAAACTGCTCGGCTAGTATATTACATTTTATAGATGTCTAGTATATTTAGGATCTTCTATGCAACAAATAATTTATTTTGTAGCTAAAACATAGCAATATAATGCTACACAAAAACTTGTTATTGTTGGAATTTCATAATCTGCTCTTGATTTTTGTCAGTTGTTTAAAATACCAAAATATATATTGTAGTTTAAAAAACTAATAATAGAACAATGAGTTGGATAATAGTTTTGTAATAATTGCAACTATTTTAATTCATAATTAATTAATTAATGCAATTTTTGCCTCTTTGTAGGATTTATGTGTTATCATTTACAACACATTCCAAATTGGAATAGTTGGCATGGACTATTATAATGGAAAATATATTGGATTATGTATTGTTAAGTTAATAATAGAACAATGAGATAGACATTAGTTTTGGGTAAATAACTATTTTACTTCATAGTTAATTAATAAATGCAAATTTTACCTATTTGTAAGATTTATGTGTCTTCATTTACAATATGTTTCCAAAATGGAATAGTTGGTATGATGGAAAATATATTGGATTATGTATTTTTAAGTTAATAATAGAACAAGGGGTGGAAGGTGAGGGGGGGATCCTATTTGACCCCATAGGAAAAAAAGAAATCAAATACTCTTGGGGTTTGGGAGTATCAACAAAGAATCAAGTTGAGACTCTTGTTTGTGGATAAATCCATCGGTGCGGACACCAACCGATAGATCTAGAACAAAACACTACAAAACATACAAACTTTCCTAGATTGATCAAATTACAAAAGATGCAGAGGGATTTCTTACCTTGCAAACGTAGTGATGTCTCCTTGCTTGATGTAGCCCTTGATATTCAGCTGGAAAACAAGATACAACAAACAAGTGGAATCACACAAATGATAATAATATGCAATATTGATTAATCTAAACTAGTGGTCAAGGAAACTATTTATAAAGATCTATAATGCACAATAAATATTTATGGAAAGAGTATATATTACTATATTAATGAAAATAAATAAGAGGAGAATACAACCATTTCCTTGATGTTGCAATTTATTCCAAATGATCTTTGCCTCAAAGATCCAATATTGCCTCCAATGGATGTAAGGGTTTCAACTATAGAAGAATTTCACCAATGTTTTGATGCTCTAGTCCTTCCTCCCCTAACTATGAAGAGGAGGCTTGAATATATAGGCCAAAGAGGATAGAAGGGGTTGAGGATTTGATAGAGAAGGATAAGGGATCATCCCAAGAATTTAGGGGATCAAATGCCACCTTCACTAATTTATTGGGATAAGCCTCCACAGAGATATTCATTCTAGAAAGCTCTCGAAGATTATCTTTTTCCTTCCTAACTGACAGTGACACACTTTGTCAACTAGCATCCTGCGTCATTGAAGGGTGACACACATTGAACAAAGGCAGACAGTTCCAGTGACGCACTTTGTCAATATGCAAAGCGTGCCACCAAGGCTCTGACTTAACTTGTCAACAAGCAAGGTGCGTCAATGTGACAACAAAGAACAAAACCATGCCAACACCCTTCCTTCAATCAATTTGACATTAATGCTATAGGAATTAGGACAAGTCAAGGAAACATGTCTCATGATGACGATATTTTGGTGTAACATATCTTTCCCTATGGAAAGGCCTAGACCTTGATCAAGCAAAAGGAATCACAAAGATTATAGTCGTAGGAGACTCAAAATTATTAGTCCAAGTCCTCATTAGAAAGTTGGTTCCCAAAGACGCAATCATGGGAATAATAATAGAGTGTATTCATTAGATGGTTGAAATATTTGAGGAGGTCCATCCCATTCATGTCAAAAGGAACCTAAACTCTGAAGAATAAAAGAAAGAAAACTTAGCTTGCAGGTTAAACTTATGAAAAAATCAAAGTGGAGGGAGATTACTATCTCGCCATTATTATGTAGGTCCTTTCCAATTAATGTGAAATCATGAAAATGAATGGTGGTGAAATTAAAGGGATGGTATAAGACACATGGAGGCCTTCACATCTTTGTGTTAGAAGCTCTCTGAACTACCAAGATGAGATCATCCTGAAAAATCCCATTGCAAATGCAGCATGCGAGGAGAGTCATGGAGGATCAGATCTATCCCCTGTGAAGTAATTCGATGCGAAATCATTGGAATGATGAAATGGGAGATGGGGATAATAATTATTAGGTAGTGAACATATTCACATCGTCCTATGTTTAATTGGTGGAGGATGAACTTTAATTTCCAAAGGAAGCAGGTAGAGGATGAGCCAAGTTAGGAGCAATGGATCAAGCTCTTGGAAAAGGTTCAATCGTAGGCTTGACGAAGTGCAAGAATTGGTAGGATTCTTTACCAGCCATATAGAAAGTTGGAAAAGAGACCAGGAGAGGCAGACGGAAGAGGAATTGCAGACAATTAGGCGGAAACAAAACAATTTAAGCAGCCGGTTGGAGTGACAAACCACAAAGAACATGATAATGGCATATGAAGTGTGGATCCTGAAAGGGAAGCATGGGGATCAGGAGGAGAAGTCACAACGATTGCAGAGAGAAATCGAGTATTTGAAGAGAGATATGGCCTTAAAAAATTTTGAACTTTGACAACCGATAAGGAAATATGTTACCAAATTTTGTATCATTGGTTGGACTTTCGATGCAGCCTTCTCTTAAATAGAAATACTACTCTCTTAAATAGAAATATTTTTGGTTTAAAAAAAAGGTTAATAATAGAACAATAAATTAGATATTAGTTTTGTAATAATTGCAAATTAATCAATAATTGGATAAATCATAAATGTTTTACTTCATAATTAATCAATGAATGTAATAACTTTTGTCTATTTTTAGGATTTATGTGTTATCATTTACAACACGATTCTAAATTGGAATAGTTGGCCTTGGATGATTATATTGGAAAAGATATTGGATTACAGCTTGTTAAGTTAATAATAGAACAATGAGTTAAATATTAGTTTTGGTTAAAGAACTGTTTTACTTCATAATTAATTAATTAATGCAACTTTTACATATTTGTAGGATTTATGTGTTATCATTTACCACACAATTCCAAATTGGAAGAGTTCATAACTAGACGATTATAATGGAAAATATATTGGATTGTGTATTGTTAAGTTGATAATAAAACAATAAGTTAGATATTATTTTTGTCATAATAATCGGGTAAATCACTAGGTACAATTAGGTAAAGGAAAGATATATGCTTGCTTACACTCAAGGGAATATATGATCCATTAATCTATGTTTTTAGATGGAGATTAGCATTATGATCTAATATCCCTCTACTTTGAAATCTATGCATCGGGAAATGCAATATGATCTAATAGTATTGTTAATATGCATGAAATTACATTTTGTATCATATAATATTTCTTGCTTTGATTTCGGGAATGTTATTTTTAGTATTGTTAAGATGATTACTTACACTGAGGGACATTGTGATCTATTGATATATGTCTTTAGATAGATATTTGCAATATGATCTAACATCTCTCTAATTTGAAATATGTGCATTGAGAAATTAAATGTGATTTAATAGTATTGTTGAGACGCATTGATATCAGTGATATTACATTTTGGATGATATCAATTTAAGTTAAATAGTTAAAATTGTAATCTAATTCAATTACCATATTTAGCTAAATACATAGATTCACCACATTTAAATAGTTGAAACCCTAATTTGATTCAAAGTTAGTAAGTAGATAGAATCACCACAATTACATAGTCAAAACCCTAATTTAATTCAATTACCATAGTTAGTTGAGTAGAAAGAATCACCGCACTTAAATAGTTGGAACTTTAATATGATTCAATTACTATTTTGACTATATATTGGCATATAATATTATAACATGGTAATTCGATATTCAAAATTTGTACGTGAAATCTTTTACTTGAAGTAATTTTGCATGGGTACCTTCACCCTGTACAAATTTAAAAAGAATCTAAAGAGTGACCTACAAGTGTAGATAGAATCACCACATTTAAATAGTTGAAGCCCTATTCTAATTAACATAAACAACACTAGGAATCTAGAATCCGAGAGCTCAACATATTGTCAAGTCATTGTTGGTTGGAGCAAAGAATCCCCATGGTTCATCCATTCATTCTAGCCAAAGCTTTCCATCCATCCATTTAGGCCATTTTGTATGATATCATTCAGTTTTGGGCATTTTGTATGATATCATTCAATTAAATAGTCCAAAACCTGATGTGCTTTAGTTTCCATAGTTAGCTTAGTAGATATAATCACCACCATTAAATGGTCAAAAACCTAATCTAATTCAGTTACACTAAGGGAAATATATGATCCATTGATCTATGTCATTAGATGGATATTTGTGTCATGATCTAACACCACTCTAAGTTCAAATATGTTCATTGAGAAATGCAATATGATATTATATTGTTGTTAAGATGCATTGATTTCAGTGATATTATATTTTGTATGATATCATTCAGTTAAATAGTTGAAACCCTAATATGATTCAGTTAATATATTTAGTTGAGTAGATAGAATAACCATAGTTGGCTGAGTAGAATGACACCTATGATCTATTCATAAGTCATTGCTGGAGGCAAAAACCCCATGGTTGATCCATTTTTTCTTGCCATTTTATATGATATCATTCAGTTAAATAGTCAAAACCCTAGTTTGATTCAATTAACATAGTTAGAGGAGTAGATAGAATCACCACAATTAAATAGTCAAACCCTAATTTGACTATATATTGGCATCTAATATTTTAATAATATGGGAATTTAGTAATCAAAATTTGTTGCATTGCTTTGGTTTCATGAATTTTCTTTCTTAGTAAATTGCTAAGATGCATTGCTTACAGTGAGGGACATCTATGGTCTATTGCTCTACGTATTTAGATGGAGATTTGAATTATGATCTAATATCCATATAATTTGAAATATATGCATTGGGAAATGCAATGTGATCTAATAGTATTGTTAAGATGCATTTATTTCAGTGATACCACCGTTTGTATGATATCATTCAGTTAAATATACATGTAATTCATCATTAAATTTCATATAAGAAAATGCTACAATGATGCATATAAAGAAAATTTCCATTGAAACTTACTTGGGGTTTGAAAATCCATAAGTCACGAGGATTAACATTGGAGAACGAAACTATAAATATTGGAAATAAAGAGAGACATGGTCTCACATTTAAAACAATATCTTGAATTAAGGGTGAATGGTGTTCGAACTCAACATCATTTCACAAATGATAGATATGAGGAGATGACAAAGGGGGCAAGACTGGACTTAATACAGAAGAAGACATATTGAAATTGATCACTCTATTGTGATAATCTGCAGGGATCTAGCAACTGTAACAATCTCACAATCAAACTCTCGAGATTATTTGCAAAGAAGAAAAGAAGCATGCACTCAATAATCACTCATAAACACAAAATAATGGACAATGTCAATATCATACAATGAATAATGAATGTAAAGTGTGTAGTACAATAATCAATGATGAGGCATCATATAGGATTCGAATTAGCCAAGTAGGGAATTCGAATCTGAGCTCAAAGTCTAGCATGAATAACCTTGGAGACATCATCCAGTCAGTAGTATCTGTTAGGAACCCATGTCTTTACTTTATTAGTACATTGTTTTTGGATGCATATGCTTTATAAGTCATCCCGTAGTATTTGTTGATCCACAGTTTGTGTTATTGTTGTTTGGCACATATGCTTTGTAAGTCGCCCGTAGTATTGTTGATCCATAGTTTGTATTGGCCCATGGTTTTGACCCATAGTATTGGCGCCTAGAATTAGTATATAAGTGTGTGTTGAGGCCTATGAAGGCACCGTGAAGTTATTTGTATTGAACTTGCTCAAAGGAGGTTGCCCCCTCGAAGTGGCCTGCGATCAATAATAGTGATTCTGAGTTCTGTCATTTCTACTATTTTTCATATTCTTATTAATTAATTGTTGCATGTTCTCCACATCTAGTATCAGAGCACTTTCTTGGGCACGTTGGGTGGAATTTCTGCCAAAAAAAAAATTTCACATCTGTTGCAAGTTCGGATTTGGGAATAATCCCTATCCGCTTAATTGTGGGAAGTACTTCGGCATAAGCACTAAAACTCATTGTGAGGATTACCATAGGAACCCCAAAGTAGCTGGCCCATTGAGAGGACCTGCCAGCGAAAAGGGCAACGAACCCTACCTGATTGACTAGTTCCCACCCATGAGGTAAACCAAGAGCTTTCGTTTGTGGCAAAGCGATTATCAGGTTTACCGGAGCCGTGGAGTGAGGGGTACTACCCCAATATGCAAGCCGTCAGACAACATTGGTGGCCGAGTGAAACCCCCTGAACTATTAGGAAGTCGCACATACCTGGGGTCCATATCTATTTTCAGCTGAACTATTGCCGATCACTGCTGCGTCATTTCTGATCCAGCCGTTCAGATCCATTATGAAAGCCATTTCAGATCCAGCTGTTTTCGATCCATTCGGCACCATTTCAGATCCCTCTATTTCTGATCACTTCCACGACGTTGCAGATCTATCTATTTTAGATCCCTTCTGTGCCGTATCCGCTCCATTCTAAAAATATGTATATATAGATAGATAGATAGATAGATAGATAGATAAAATAAAATAAAAAATAAAAGAAATTCCTATTTTTCTGCCATATCTCCCTTGTTTTAACTCTGTTTCCCTTGAAACTTCTCTGACACCCCTGCAATCCCATTCTGCATATTTCATTCCCGAGGACCCTATCCCAAATTCCACTTCCCAACACCCAAAATCTCACATTTGTCTATTTTTAGGGTTTGCCATAACTTCTTCGATTTTCACCCGATTGCCTTCAAATTTTACCACAGAGTTCCTTTCCTAATTCTGCTTCTTTGTCTCTCTTTGTCAAATTTTCTCATTCTTTCACCCCACTTCTAAAATCCTCCTTTTCTGCTTCCTTGTCCTTTCGCCAATGTCCAAAACCTATTCAAACCCCAATTACCCATCCGAGTTTTTCCCAAATCCAAATTTCCCTTACTAAATAAGCTTATGTTTGTGTTTTTCTACCCATTCCCAAAAACAAACAAAAGAAACCTTGGCTATGGTTGTCACCCGCGCAGGAGCACACACCATGGAGGAAGCACTTGCAGCCATCCAAACCAAACTCCAGGATTTGGATGAAAAATTTCTTGGCCTCCATCTTGAGCATACAGCCATGAACAACAAACGACGGTCTGCGTCTTCATGAGACAATGGGTTCTCTTCTTCCAGCAATTTTCGTGGTCCAAAACTTGATTTTCCTCGCTTCAATGGTACCGATCCAACTGGATGGATCTATCGTGCAGAACAATATTTCAGTCTGCATAATACTTTTGATGTCACCAAAGTTCCACTTGCATCCTTTCATTTGGAACATTAAGCTCTTCAATGGTACTGTTGGTACATCAAGGCTCATGAAGAGCCAAAATGGCCAGATTTTTGTCAGCTCCTTTTGCAACGATTTGGTCCTAGTGCTTTTGATGACTTCACCGGATCCCTCACTAAACTTCGCCAAATTGGCACAGTGAGAGAGTATCAGATACAATTTGAGAAACTAGCCAACCACACAGAAGGATTGTCTGAGGAATTCTACAGGAGTTGTTTTATCAGTGGTCTTAAGGATGAAATCTGATGAGAGGTTAAAATGTTCTGTCCCAACACAATGATGGAAGCTCTGGGGTTGGCTAAGTTGGCAGAAGACAAGATTGTAGCCCAACAGCGCTCCAAACCCACCTTTGTTCCCTTCCAGAATATGGGTTCTCAACGACCTCTCGTTCTGCCAGCTCCTCGACCAACTCCTATCACCCATTTGTCCAAAACAGAGATGCACGCACGCAGAGAAAAATGACTCTGTTATAATTGTGATGAGAAATTCACTCGGGGACATAAATGTGTTTAACAAAATCTCTATCTCTTGGATATGGATTCTCCACCTGCCTCTAAAATTGGTGAAGAAGATGATCAGGTCGACATTCAAGAGCCGCCTATTGACCCCCCCTCTCAGGATGACCAACCAGAGATATCTCTCAATGCTTTATCCGGCGTCACCACCCCCCAAACAATGCAGGTCAGGGGTTACTTCAAGAAGCTTCCTCTTACAATACTCACTGATTCTGGAAGCACACATAACTTCATTGACCCTCAAATCGCCAAATAGGCTGATTGTTTTATCCATCCTTGCTCCAAATTTGAAGTCATGGTTGCCAATGGGGGCACCTTACCTTGCAAGGGAAAGTGTCATAATGTGTGTATCTCTCTCGAATATTATAACCTAGCTCTGACATGTTTTCCTTGTCCTTAGGTGGATGCGATGTGGTTTTGGGCGTTCAATGGTTACACACACTTGGCCCCATCTTATGGGATTTTGCTGAACTTTGGATGCAGTTTTCAGTCAATGGGACACAACACAAATTTACGAGCTTACAACCAAGGTCTCTCCGCATCATCAATTGACATCGCCTGGAAAAGATCCTTAAGAGGAATTCACATGGTGTCATCGCTTAGCTCCATTTCATTCAGATGCACCCACCAACAGCCTCCACTACTTCCTTGGATAGATATGCAGGTGTCTTTGCTGCACCTGTGGGCTTGCCGCCTTCACGAGACCTTTCTGGTAAGCATTTAGCCACATCTACATCTCAGCAGGACATGATGGCTATTTTGCATGCAGTACAGCAGTGGCAGCCATCCCTATTAGGGAATTATTTCTACCTCAAGACTGATCTCCCGAGTTTGGAAAATTTCCTGGAGCAACGGGTCTCCTTCCTAGTACACCTGAAATGGGTTATCCACCTCATGAGTTATGACTCTCGCACATTTGATGACCCAGTTTCTCTTACAGCTATTTCTCTGTTTGTTCCAAATTGGTTGCAATCTGTTCAATGGGGCTATCTCTTCTATGAACTCCATGCTTCTTCATCGGTAGGGCACTCTGGATTCCTCCAAACATATGACCGGGAACAATGTAACTTCTTTTGGCAGGGACTGAAAATGACAATTCAACGGATGGTGGTTGATTGTGATACTTCCCAGGTCAACACGGGTGAAACGACACTCCTTTCGGAACTGCTCGAACCCTTTCCCATCCCTACATAGATTTGGACAACTATTTCTATGGATTTCCTAGAAGCACTCCAATGGTATAGTACCACATCTAAAAGGACACCATATGAAGCAGTCTCTGGACAGGCACCGCCAGTTCTTCTTCCATACACCTTCAACAACTCCCCAGTTCAGGCAATTGACTCGATTCTTCAAAACCGTGATCTGATTCTTCTCATTTTGCAGGACAATCTTCACATGGAAAGAATTTGACTGAAACAACAAGCCGATCAGCACCGTTCTGAGCACACTTTTCATGTAGTTGATATGGTTCTTCTTTGTCTATAGCCTTCCACGCAATCCTCCATGAAATTCAAAAGGCATCAATGGCCCGACATGCAACCCAAGGATGCTACAGGGGAACCACTCCTTCAGATTTTGTATCAATTTCCACATCTCAAGCTTTGAGGACAAAGCTTTTTCTAAGGGGGCGGGGATGTTAGTAACCCATGTCTTTACTTTATTAGTATATTGTTGTTGGACGCATATGCTTTGTACGTCGCCCCATAGTATTTGTTGATCCATAGTTTGTGTTGTTATTGTTTGGCGCATATGCTTTGTAAGTCGCCCGTAGTATTGTTGATCCATAGTTTCTATTGGCCCATGGTTTTGACCCATAGTATTGGCACCTAGACTTAGTATATAAGTGTGTGTTGAGGCCTATGAAGTTATTTGTATTGAGCTTGCTCAAAGGAGGTTGCCCTCTCGAAGTGGCCTGCGATCAATAAAAGTGATTCTGAGTTCTGTCATTTCTGCTATTTCGCATATTCTTATTAATTAATTGTTTTAGGTTCTCCACAGTATCAATCACAATTGGTAAGAGTCAATCAAGTTTGACCAACTGAGTCTAACAAAACCATCTAGCCATAAATCAGGGAATGGAGACTCCAAGGTGGGTACATGAGGTTGTCTAACTCAAAGTCTAGCTTGGATAACAATGGAGACATCATCCGGTCAATAGTATCAGTCATAAATGGTAATAGTCAGTCAAGTGTGTCTAACTGAGTCTAACAAAACCATCTCGGCATAAATCAGGGAATGGAGACTCCAAGGAGGGGCGCATGAGGCTGTCAAATAGTCAAGTGGAACTCCAGAACTAGCTAACTAGAAGCAACAAGTAGTCAACATGAGCAATTAGTGGAAGAACTACTCAATCAATGCACTAACTGAATGATAACTCTTGGTAGGTGAGATAAGGCGCCCTAACTAAGTGATAACTGAAGGTAGGTGAGTAAAGGCGCTCTAACTGATAGTGGTAGGTGAGTAAAGGCGCTCTAACTAATACTGCTAGGTGAGAAAAGTGCACTTGCCATGCACAACAATCAAGAAGGGCGCATCAGGTAGGTAGGAGGCCAAATGGGGGCTGTAGACAGGCTCTGGAGAGCTAGAAGCAAGCTCTAGGTATTGGGGAGACCACTATGATGATGACTGGATGCATGCAGATTTGCATGTAGACATGCAAAATATAAAAATGATGGTGTGAATATTCCAACATCTGTAATATATATGTAATTCATCATTAAATTCTATTTCATTCTTTCACATGTATTATCATTGAACATGATTATTACTTTATTGCAATTCACCATTTTGATCGTCTAAATATTTTTTTAAAAAATTTGGAGATAATTTCAATGTGGTAATTTTGGTTTTAAGCAACATTATTTTGATGCAGCCACTGTGATTGGAACCAACATAGATCTATCATAACTATGGATCTATCACGTGCCCAAAGGGATCAAATCCATTGAGGTGCAAACCTTTCCTCAAGTTTAACACTTTGAAATGGGTTTGCTCCTCAAGGGATTTGATCCCTCTAAGTACTTGATAGAGTTAGAGTTAACATGGATCTATACTAGTAAAGAGGAAAAATGTGTGGAACTTGAGTTAAGCTCAAAAGGAAATAACCTTATATGTTTAATCTTCTTTCCAATTGGTTTGGTGATGATCTAGTAGATTGTGTGGAACTTGAGTTAAGCTCAAAAGGAAGTAACCCTATCTATTTCATAAATTTTCTAGTTGATTTGGTGATGATCTAGTACAAGGTGTGGAACTTGAGTTTAATATTTAGTAATACTAAGCAAATAAATACTAGCATTTTTTATTTGTTGGAATTAAGATTTGTTGTATGATACCAAATATGAGAATAAGTTGAAACAATCTTTCCTAATAGAACCGGGGAAAATGGCTTCACAAGCAAAGGCTAACAAAGAGTCCCCAAAATATTTTGTTCATCAATTAAAATTTTCTGCAATAAAAATATCTAAATAACTTAGAAACATATGGAAAATAGGTATATGTCATTTCTTAAATATTTTGATTGTGTTTTGTACTACAAACGGATTGACAGCTACAAGAAGTATTAGTTGGTCAATATCAACATAAATCCTAAAAAAAATCAAATAAGAAGACACATAGGTTATCAACTACAAGGAGTAATAGTTGATCAAGATCAACACAACTCAAAAAAAAAAAAAACCAAATAAGAGGACACACATGCTGTCAGCTACAAGAAATATTAGTTGCTATGGACACTTGAAGAACAACCCAACTTTTCCAGGAGTTGGTCTAGACACCTAAATATTAACGCAATTTCTCAAAGAATTAAATAAGAAGGCAATGCAAACACAAAGTATATACGAGGAAAAAATTCGATGCCTCTACGTTGCAGCCCACAATTATCATTTGAATATGTTTAAGATCAACACTACTTGATCGGAAATATATATAGATATTATATGCTGGTATTTAAACATTGAGTGGTTTTCAAAATAGTGTGTGGAGATAAGCCTTATCTAAGGTTAACCATTGTTTCAAGCAAATGATCATATCTAAAACTAGTTTTTCCACTCAATAGCGAAATGAAGAATAACAAAAGATATACAAACAAACACTATAATGAGAAATAGAGGTCAACAATAGTTTTCCTAGATTCAAATTACGATCAACAATAGTTTTCCTAGATTCAAATTACTATCAACAACAATTTTCCTAGATTCAAATTACTATCCCCATATATGGTTGAGAATGGAACAAACAACTTCTTTTAATCACCGAAAGAGCTTCTTTCTTTGGCAATAGGCCAGTACATAATTCTCTGATATTCTTACATCTTCAAAGATTAGGCAAAACCATTTCCTAAGGTTACGGATGGTTTCACATAATAAATATAGAGCTAATACTACAAGTTCTCTCATTTTGAGGACTAGATTGCATCATCATATTGAGGAATTTCATTCTAGCTTACTCTCCAAGCAATATGATACACACCTTGATATTTTATCTAGATTTAAAGCAATATGTCAGTCCCATACATACATGGCATCTCAGCAACAATTAGGCTAACTTGGAACAACCTCCAGAATGTGCAAAAACTCACATTTATGAGCAAGGAGAATAATTCTGTAATAATTCATAATTGATACAGGTAATATTCCAATTGATCAAAATTCGTCATTCTTTCCTTAATGATAATACATTGAAGAAATATTCCAATTGATTATAAGTCGTCATCCTTTCCTTAATGATAATGCATTGAAGATTGTGGGTTGGACCAATATGAATAACAAATAGACCAAGATGATTAAAGATGCAAAAAATGTCATAATTAAGAGAAATAATCCAAATCTCTAATTCTTTTTATCTTTAGAGGTCCATGTTGCACGATATACATTGAGCAATAAAATATAGCATCAGATAGAAGATAACAATGTATAATAAATACTATTAAATCTTTGAAATATACAAGGGATCACTATTTTATATTTAGTTTTATGTTTAGTGATAGTGTCACTACTGAGAATAGACCACTTTGATTATAGACTACAAATCTCATGCCAAAATTTTCAGTGTTGCAAGGTGCCCTTTTAGTGCAACGGCTATGTTCAGTCTCAACCATGAGTGATATTTGATCCTTTGAAGAGCATAGATTCCATAAATGCGCTCGCATGAGCATGTCTAAGATAATATGGAAAGCATAAAAAATTGTTCTTTGATGCTTTCTTCTCCTATATTTGTGTGAAAAGGCATATGATCAAAACAATAAAGATACCCGAGAAACTAAAATTGTAAGAAACTAGAGAGAAATGCACTATAGGATTTGTTCTATATATTTAGCTTCGGGGCTTAACCAACTCAACTCCTAGGCAATATTAATGACCTTCTACTTCATTTCTTTTGAAAGACATTGTTGTTAAGGTTGAGATAGAGACCAAGGAAACCAGTCCAACTTGCTTTGCAAACCATTCATGTCTGTCATAATAATGAGTATGCTATCATTGGAATTTTAAAAATAGGAGCACCACCTTGAATAATCTTATGAATCTGCTATTATTGGTATAACAAAGTGTTATGAAGAGTGTTTTCAAATAATCAAGATTAATAGCCTATTTTCACAATCATAATGCTTATACCATCATAATGCAATTAACCAAACAATGATCCAATATGTAGTCTATTGATTGCTATGAAGGGAATTTTCAAGTAATCAAGATTATTGAATTCACAGTTCATGAAATGTTTATGCCATTAGAATGCAATTAAACAAAACAATGATCCAATATGTAGACTTGAGTGTCCTATGAAGAACTAGTTATCCAAGATGATAGGTTAGGATTCAAGATATAATTTTATGGGGTAGTTTATATCATTGTTCATTGACTTTGTAATCGAGAAACCTTACCTTGTTGTCATGATCTATAATCTTAGTAGTTATCCTCAACTTAGCTCTAACTAAGCCGCAACATCAATTACAACTTTTAATTCATTTCATAGTAACTAAAATATTAAGTTTCTAAAGACTTGTTACTCATAATCGATGATAATGATAATATCTTTGTTTCTAACAGTTTTAATTCATTTCATAGTAACTAAAATATTAAGTTTCTGAAAACTTGTTACTCATAATCGATGATGATGACAATATTTTTATTTCTAACTTTGTTCTTCGTGCTCTCTTGCTTGGAATGAAAAAAATTATTTAGCTAATTTTAATTGTGCTTTAACCATTTAAATCATGTTATTAGTTTAATATTTTTTTGTCCACCATTAAAGATTTTGTATTTAGTATTGATTTTAGGTACTTAAAACCCTTTTTTTTTTTTCTTTGTCAAACCAAGGGAAGAACTTTTTTTTCTTTTCTCAAATCAAAGAAAAAGTATGTGGCTCAATCTACAGGCTGCAGTACTGTAAAGCTTCTTAGAATTAAAAAATGTGCCCATGCTACATTGCAGATTCCGTTATCAAGTTCAGATTTTAGTACTTATTTTCTTGTCTAATATTCCTTGTAGGACTCAGGGAAGACCATAGCAGCCCAAGTATGGGATACTAGTGGTTTGGAGAGATATGCTTCATCTATGAAATCCTGTTTTCATGGGGTTGCTGGGTTGTGACAGTTTATGATATAACCAGGTGGATAGCATTAGCATTAGTATTAGTTTGTGGGCGGATAACATTTGATCAATGGTGAATCTAGTTGGAACTCTACAAGGTAGTTAGAAAAAGACATTTAAAATCTAAAGATTGATGTGACCCAACTTGATACCCTAAATAATTTATAAAAAAAACATTCACTCAAATACTCTATCTTTAATTTCATCTATTTACACCTGCGTAAACAGGCTGCCTGTGAGTAAAGCGCCTGGTACTCTTATGTAATGAACTCCCTTTTTCTACTCTTTATGTAATGGATTCCCTTTTTCTGTCTGTAGCGTGTATAAGAATATTCATTAAAAATAGAATAGTCATCTACTTTGCTTTGAATATATAGTCAACCAGCTGTGAAATCTTCCATGGTAAAAACACTAACCATCATACATTTGTTAAAATTGCTCCTTTTTTTGGTTGCAGAAAGGAAAGTCTTGGGTGGTCTAGAGTGGATGGCGTGCTGCTTTTCACCAGCAGTCCTACAACAAATTCCACGACGAACCAGTATGCAAGAAACCACTACTATGCCAAATACAGCAGACAATATCCCTGGAAATAATGTTCAACAAGATTATTCCACTGTTGCATTAATATAAAAGACAAGAAACTTAAAATACAGCACATACAACAGCCATTATCGCTGGAAATAATGATCAACAAGATTAATCCACTATTGAATTAATATAAAAGATAAGAAACTTATATCATCGATATGTTTTGAAGGTAAGCCATTTACCTTCAAAACATAACTTATATCATCGATAAGTTTTGAAGGTAAGCCATTTACCTGCTGTAAGTTTTGTAGAGAGCCTCCCGTTCCTACTGAAACGAAACATAACTCGGTAAGATAACGTAAGTTTGATAGAGAAGGGGAAAGACAATTTGGTGAAAAAATGAGTCTTGGAGATCCTCACCATGAGAGCAATTGAAACAATGAATATCATCATTAGGGGACGGCCTTACTGGAGTGTGTTTGAGCGGAATCAGCAGAGTGGTGCGAGGATAAATAGTTGGATTTACAGGCACCAGTTCATTAGCCGAGATGAAATCTGCAGGGAGTATGTTGAACTTGGAAGTGATTATTTCTTCGTCATCGTGGGGTTCAACGATGTACGAGAGAAGGTACTTGTGTATCGGTCGGACACGCGCAGCGCAGAGACGCAACAAGCTCCATTCCAATCCGTATATTAAATGACTTGGGATTCTGCGCTACTATGGCCTGGCAAGTGGTGAGTCCTTCAAATGTTTCGTTGGCAATACTGACGAAAAAATCATTTTGCTTTACAGTATATGTGACATTAGCCTGCGAGAAATCGCCCCAGCAATTGCAGTGAATTGGAATGAGAACCGGTTGATCTTTGGCCAGGGACTTGAAATAATCTGTTACCGACAAATTACTTGCCGATGCGATGACGGCGGGACTCATGTTGAAGAGCAGGCTGATGTTGAGAAGGGACATGTAAAGGGGCTGAGCTCGATAGAGGACAAATGTCTCGCAATCTTCCGCAGCTCCGTTGCACAGGTAACCCGTATTTACTGTACGATGGTTACCGCAATCTACGTTGTACTCCTGAGAATACGCCAATTGGCATGATAATATTTGTGATTTGTGAATCAAGTTTTAGATTCCTTGATTATGCATTATTTTTTAAGGTATTTTTGACACCCACCCACCTAAATCCGTCGGTACCGTTGTTTGCGAATCTGAACAAAATCTGTGACAAATCTTTCTTCATTTTATTCTATCAGCTGCGCAGAGATAATTGCATTACTGAATCTTGACAATCCTTAGGATCTCCATAAATAAGATTGGGGAACAGTATACAAATGTCTCTAACTATTCAAAGCTTAAGTTATGTCATATCAATTATCTGTGCAGATCCAGATGCACTATTTTGCTTACATCATATATATGTGCCATGCTTTATCGACTCCTCATATATGTTTCAAAAGTGGAACATGATGAAGAAAATATTGTAAAATGTTGAAAAAGATTAAAGATGTAATGTGTGGAGCAAGAGGGTTGAGAAAAATAATCAATCTGTAAAAATGGGATAGAGAAGATCGAGTCCCCCATTTGGTTCTGGATAATTTAGACAAAATACCTCGTACAAATGTTTGGCAAAAGGAAAAGACTGTACAAGAGATGGTTCACATTCCTCTTTCTATAAACAAACACAACAAACATAAAGGGGACCATTCAGAGAACATCTAGGACGCAAGGAAGAAAATGGCTATTTTAAAACCTTGAATCCTGAGGTAGGAGGCAAGGAAGAAAATGGCTATTTTAAAACCTTGAAAGGATAAAGGAGACAAAGGGGAAGTGAGATTGAAGATCCATTTGAAATGTAAAAGGCAGCACAAATAGAGTTATGGGAATACTCTTCAATGACTTTAGCTACCTGAATATAGAGGACATTGAAAACCATATCAAAGGAGAGCGCGCAGAGCACCTTACGTGCCATTGTTATTCTTACAAAATACAGAGTAAGCCACCGATGCAGCTGCTAAGTTATCCTGTTTGGTTGCAAATATTCCGAGTAAGTAAAAGCTTCAGAGCAACAACCAACAAAATCGAGGGTAAACTCATGACAGCGATCAATATTAAGATATCCATCATCTCCTATCAACTTTGATGATAAAAAAGAACACAGAGCAACAACCAACAAAATCGAGGGTAAACTCATGACAGCGATCAATATTAAGATATCCATCATCTCCTATCAACTTTGATGATAAAAAAGAACATGAAAACTGTTGACCTTTCATTTGGACAAATGTTCTACAGAAAACTGACATTTCGACCACTGCTTCCGTGGAAGACAAGAGAGTGTTGTACATAGCTTCCCATTTTAACGATGGAATGCAACCAAATAATCTAGTTCATGAATTGCCAGAAACACCAGTGAAAATATATTAATGAGGAAAAATGGACTGAAATGAGTGTACACAATGCAGTTGATTATTGCCTTCCAAAATCACCCCTTTTTCAGTACAGGAAAGAAGCTTTAACTCACGAGAAAAAATCAATTTATGCAAAAAGACCATTGTTTACAGGGTAAATACTATTTGCAAGTGTTTGAATATAGGCCACTCTTAACTGGGTAAATGCCATTCGCAAATATGAGACACATCAAAGGCTTCAACACAAGCTAGTGGTGACTATAACAATCACAACACTTAGGTCACTCTTGTCAATAGGCAAATACCAATCACATTGGTAGCATACAGGGCCATACAGACACAGGCAAAATGGGAGCTCATACTTTTATGTTAAAACATTATAATTTTGATCCATGAATGGATCTTATGGCTAAAACATTTACTCTGCAACTTAACAAGACAACAGTACAAGCAATATGGGTATTCATGTTGATGCTCCCTAAATGATGATGATGACGACAATGAACTCCAAGAGTCCATCATGCCAATTGCACTATAATTGGAACAGAACCGTGTTCTGGCAAGCTTCGGTTTAACATGATATGCATTCATCCACACCCATCATTTCATTTTAGAACTAAATTTTTTACAACCATGACCTGTAAACAATGAAAGAGTGTACATTTCATTGGCAAGACGCATCAATTCAAAGAAAAATGAGGGGGTTTAGTAAGACCATGTGAAGAACCACTAAAAGGAAGAAGACTCATATATTGGGGGCCAATATAGATTTTAGTGTCTTCTTGATGCATAAATCGTACACTGCACCAAAGTCTTTAATGTGCCTTCTTAACTTGAGCTTTGAGATAGATAAGAAATAAAAATTGAATCTCTTTTGTGCCAATCATAACTAACTTCTAAGGAGTTGGCAACTGTAAGCTGGCTTTAGTATTATATCTACCATTAATATGATACTGAATCTTTTTCATAGCCACAAATAGTACTAACTAACTAGAGCTCGTCTTCACTCATTCCATTATCGTGTTTATTAGTCCAAATATAGTTTGCTTTCAAGTGGAATCTGCATTTGACCATTTGAACTATTCGCTTGTTTTGCAACATCCTATAATTTACATCATGTATTAGCAATTGATCTTACAGGGATCTAAAGCTTACTGATTGGATATTAGCACATTAAAACAAAGTAGATCTGCATTCCACTTAATATGGTATTTCAAAAATATCCACCATCATCTTGAACATGATTACATAGATATATAAATTTGCTTGAGCAACTAAAAGTAAGATAGACGAGATAGAAAGCTTTTGCCGTTGCAATTTTCACAAACTAAAATGTAAAAGAACTTTGGTCATTTGATGTAGTTGCAACATTCCCTGCTGCAATTGTATTTCCAAGCAAATTGGATATGGTTCTTCTTGATTTCTTAGAAACAATAGTATTTCCCACCAAATTCTCTCTGGTAGTCTCCAACACAATGGCAACATCTCTCATAGTTGGTCGTTCTTGAGGTGAATCTTTTGAACAAAGCAAACCAACCTGGAGCAATGAAAGTAGACATTTGTATACATCGTTTTCTAGAAATGCATCTTCATCCACCTCATTAAAAAGAGTGTTGTCAACTACCTACTTTACTCTGTCTGGCAATGCAAAGTTCACCCACTTGTGCAAGTTTAGGTCTCCAACAAACACGTTACTAATTGGTCTCTTTCTAGTAAGCATTTCCAATAACAAAATGCCATAGCTATAAACATCTCCTTTGGTGGACACTGTCTCACCCAATCCATACTCTGTAGTCAAGAGAACCCTAGTCAAGTTTTTCTTAACCAATCCATAAAAGATTGTTAATGATTAAGAGACTAGTAAAACTAATGTTTTGAAAAGCCATACCTGGGGCAATGTATCCCATAGATCCTTTCAAAGCAAGTGTTGAAGTGAGTGGCTCAGTAGAGGTTGCACCAATTAATCTCGCAGTCCCAAAATATGTTACATGGCCTAACATGTCTCTATCCAAAAGCACATTGCTTGGTTTTATATCACAATGCACTACTTGCACTGAAGAATCATGATGAAGATATTCTATGGCATGGGCCACATCTATGGCAATGTCTAACCGTGTTTTCAATCCCAGTTCACACAACTTTTCACCATCGTTTTCTTCTCTTTCAGAGTACAAATGCTTTTCTAAGCTTCCATTACACATAAACTCAAACACTAAACCTTTGAAATGGTCATTGGAACATGAGGTTATGATTTTCACAATATTTCTATGTCGAACATTTTGCAACACCTTGCATTCTGCTGCAAAAATTTTCTCAACTTGATCATTTTGCAAATTGAGAACTTTCAATGCAATAAGTGTGCCATCATTGAGAATTCCCTTGTAAACTGATCCAAAAGTACCCTTTCCCAACAAGTTGGCATCAAGAAATCCATTTGTTGCTCTAGCAAGCTCTTGATATGAGATTCTTCGGTGCTCTACTTTTCGGAAAATGGCTTGTGGAAAATCAAAGCCTTGTATTTGCAAATTCCCTCTCCAAAGGAATGCTAAAAATAGACAACATAATATAAAGGCAGCACCAACAACTGGCAGCAGTACTTTTTTCAAAACTTTGTAATGACCACTTGATGCTGGACATGCATTTAACAAAAATACTTGTGGCCCACACAGACCAGGATTTCCAATTAAGGATATGGTTTGATTTGTAGAAAATTCTCCTTCTGATATTTCACCAATGAGCTTGTTAAAAGATAAATTTAAACACTGAAGCATTTTCAATGTCTTGAGAGAAACTGGTATTGTACCTGATAAGGAGTTTGAAGAGAGATCTAGGACCATGAGATTAAGTAAATGTCCAAGTGAATCTGGAATAGAACCTTGGAAGGCATTTCGAGATAAATTCAATGATTCTATGCTATGAATATTAAATATTGTATTAAATTAATCAGTAAATTATTAATTAGTTAATTGAAGGGACGTAACCCTTCTTAAGAAATGCTCAAACCTTATAAAAGGAGAGCTCTTGTAAAGCGTTAAGCATCTCATCAATTCAATAATATATCTTTTTATTCAATATGGATTTCGTGTCCTAGTTTTTCTGTTGCATTTGGTATCAGAGCTTCTCGGCTCTCGGCTCTCCTGCGCACTCAACTCCATCCCTTTCCACGCTGCTTCCGTCGATCTCCCATTCAAATTTCCCCTTCTTCCGCACCGTCCTCTACTCCTCTCACTCACCCCTCTCCTCACCATCGCAACTCCAACCACCGCCACTCCAACACCCTACACGCCCACGCTCTCCCTACATTTCCGATCCCCCCCCCTCTACAGCTCCTTCACGCCCAACAAATTCCCTGCTTTCTCTCCATCCTCCACGCCCAACAAACTCCCCACCTTCCACCTCGGCCACCTCCATTCTGCATGCCTCTCCCCGCCCTCGCGCACTCTTGTCCGCGCATCCCATTCCCCCTCCTCCGCACACTACATCTCCCATCTCCCTTAACCCCTCATCACCGCCTCCTCCACGCCCTTCCACGCGCACCCTCTTGCGCCACCTCCTGCGCACCAACTCCCTGCGTGCCACCATCCCGGCTGCGTCCCCACCTGCCCACACTCGCACAGCCTTCTTCCGGTCCACGCCCCCCCTCCATCACAACCGTCCTCACTTGCCTTCCCCCTCGCACAGCTCCTCCTAAGCTGCATTCCCGCCACCTCACCATCTATTCGCAACCATCACCCAACAATCCATTTCCAACGCCCCCCAGCCGTCACCCTTCTCCTCCATCTCCAACGTGCACCGATACAAAAAGTTAATATAAAAAAAATAATAATAATAAATTTTTTATTATTATATTTTTTTTACATAATAAATTATTATTATAATTTAATAATACTTATTGTATTATTATTTTTTTTCCTAACCCTAACTCTTATCCTTACTCCAAAATTGGGTCCAATTATTCACCACCACACTTAAGAAGCATGACGACGGAGTTAAAAGCTCAAATTGCGAAAATAAAGAAAGATTTCCAAACTTTCAAGGAAATGATCACCAAGAGCCAAGAAGCGCTTAAGAAAGAAATTAAGGATGAAGTCATTCAGGTAATGGAGCAGAAAATAGACGACAAGTTCGACATTATGAGCAAGGAACAAAAAATGTTAGATCAAAAAGTGACTGAGAGCCAGAAAGGTATCCAGGCGATATTACAAAAAATGGATGATAAGGAAAAAAATATAAACAACATGGCTCAGATATGTCGGTTACCCCATCTTCCAATTCAGAGTCACCAGAACGCAATAGGACGAAAGGTACTCAATACCAACCATTCATAATGTACCCGCCGAGAGCAAAAATAGAAATGACGAAATATAACGGAGGAGAAGACCAATGCATCGCTTGGTTGAATAAAGCAGAAGAGTATTTCGACATATATAACATTACAATGGACGAAGAAAAGGTCAAGTATGCTTCAATGCACCTTGAAGGATATGCCTACAACTGGTATATGTGGTGGAAGGGAGACAACTTCGCATACACTTGGAACTTATTCAAGAATGATTTCTTAAAAAGGTTTCAAGGAATCACAGAAGATGAATTCTTCTCAAAACTTACCAAATTACAACAAAGGGGAAGCGTCAAAGAATTCACGCATCAATGGGAATCCCTCGCTACCAGAGTATTTGGGCTATCCAACAAACAACGGTTGGAAACCTACTTGGGAGGACTAAAACCATACATACAAAAAGAGTTAAAAATGCATGAAATAACAAATGTCGAGGCAGCAAGACGAAAAGCAAAAGCAGCCGAGGCCAAATTTGACAGTTTCCAATCAAATAAAGGGAATTCATACTCACAAAGAAACATCCAGTCGACTCCAGATGATGATACAAACAAATACATCCCTCCGCCTAGAAGGGACGATAGGAAGAGCCTCGAGAATCAACGTATGAGGGAAGGAAAATGTCGACGATGTGGAGACAAATGGAATCCTAAACATAGGTGTCACTCCGAGGACAACTCAAAGAAATTATATACTTGTGAAGCAGAGGAGAATAGTGAATCAGAAGAAGAAGAAGAAGAAGAGCCAGAAAATGAAGAGGAGGAAACCGCAAATATGGCAGCTGGGAATGACGAGACCCCCAAAATATCCCTAGCAGCCATGACAGGCATTAGTCAACCACAGACTCTCAAGTTAAAAGGGCATATAAAAAATGAGAATGTTACAGTGCTAGTAGACACTGGAAGCACTCACAACTTTCTTGATATAAGAGTGGCACGAAAACTCAAGTTGTTCGTACATCCAGTTCCAGACATGAAGGTGATGGTTGCAGATGGCAAGAAGATCGAAAAAGTTGGAAAGTGTCACGAGGTGAGACTTCAAATACAAGACTTAGAACTGGAATCAGAACTCTACACCTTACCGTTGGGAGGAGTAGACATCGTTTTGGGAGTCCAATGGTTACAAACATTGGGAACATATTCTGCTAATCATCAAAACCATTTCATCAAGTTTAAGTGGCAAGGGCAAAATTTTAAGCTATATGGTTTTCATCCACCAAACACACAAGTAGTTTCATCTCAGTATATGGAAAAACTCATTCGAAAAGGGGCATCAGCATACATAATACAATGTCATCAACTGGAAGGAAAAGAGGAGGAACCAAATGAGTTCAAAAAGGAAATCCAAAAATCACTCCAGAAACATGAACACGTATTTGTAAGACTACAACCCTATAAACAATTATCACTTAAACAAGGTGGAAAAAATAAATTGGCTCCACGTTTTTATGGCCCATATCAAATCAATAAGAAGATTAGTCAGGTGGCATATGCGTTGGAATTGCCAACTACAAGTCGCATCCACAATGTTTTTCATGTTTCATGTTTGAAAAAGATGATAGGTCAACACCAGAAGGCACCAACAATACTTCCCTTGCTAGATGAAGAAGCAAGAATCATATTCGAGCCAGAATCTATCATTGCTACTAGAGAGAAGAGATTAAGAACACGAGTCATTAAAGAATACCTCATAAAATGGAAAAATCTTCCCGAAGAAGATGCAACATGGGAATCAGAACAATTTCGACAATTACATTCCTCATTACCATTGCTTTGAGGACAAAGCTCTTTAAAAGGGAGTGGCAATGCTATGAATATTAAATATTATATTAAATTAATCATTAAATTATTAATTAGTTTAATTGAAGGGACGTAACCCTTCTTAAGAAATGCTCAAACCTTATAAAAGGCGGGCTCTTGTAAAGCGTTAAGCATCTCATCAATTCAATAATATATCTTTTTATTCAATATGGATTTCGTGTCCTAGTTTTTCTGTTGCATTCTAGTGCGATGCAATTTTTAAGAACAGCTGGGATAAATCCACTCAATTGATTGGCAGAAATGTTTATAGCTAGAGCCCTATCAATCTTGCTAATCTCTGTGGGCAATGAGCCTTCTAATAAATTCCATGACAAGTTCAAATAGAAGGCTAGATTGGAAAGCTTGGAAATTTCATGCGGTATGCTTCCATTGAATCTATTATGAGACAAGTCAAGCAATTCCAAATTTGTGCAATCTCCTAAGCTGGCAGGTATCTTACCTAATAGGTAGTTGTGATGAAGAGAAAGGTGTCTTAGTTGTTTAAGGTGGCACAAGGAACTGGGAAATTTTCCAAAAAACATGTTTTTGCTAAGGTCTAAGAGACCAAGATGTTTTAATGGTTTAAAATGATTAGGAATGTTTCCTTCCAATTTATTGCTTTTGAGATTCATTTGTTCTAGTTTTACAAGGCTTCGCAATGATGGAATGTTACCTTTCAAAATATTTCCACTGAAATCAAGAATCGTTAAGCTGCTAAGATTATTGATATGTGTGGGGATGTTTCCTTCTATTATATTGCTTGCTAATGACAACTCAGATAGATTGGTAGAAAGTCTTCCTATGGTAAATGGCAAAAATCCATTTAGTTTATTCCAACCCAACAGTAGTTTTTGTAGATGAGAACAATTGCTAAGAGATGTAAGAAAGGGCATTGTAGTGGCGTTACCATTGTCAAGTTGATTAGACCTCAAGTTTAGTCTTTCAAGGAGGGATAGCTTACCTAGCTCCACTGGCACACTCCCACTCAAATAGTTGTTGTTTAGCCCAAGTGTTTTAAGTTGAGAACAATTTCCAATAGAATTTGGTATGCTTCCAGTGAGTTGATTTCCTCATAATCTGAGGGCACTCAAGTTGGTGAGCTTAGCACCAAATTTTGATGGAATGTGCCCTGTTAATTTGTTTCTGTCAATTGACAAGTCAATGATAGTGGAGATATTTGACAAAGAAGTGGGTATGGTACCTGACAATGCATTATCAAAAAGGTGAAGCATTTGTAGATTAGTGAGGAGGCCCAATTCTTGTGGAATGCTGCCAACGAGATTGTTTTTGGAAATATCCAAGTCAATCAAAGTCGTGATATTTGACAAAGAAATGGGAGGTATGTTACCTGACAATTTATTTCCATTAAGGTAAAGCGTTTGTAGATGAGTGAGGAGGCCCAATTCCTGTGGAATGCTGCCAGTGAGACTGTTTTTGGAAATCTCCAAGTCAATCAAAGTGGAGATATTTGACAAAGAATGGGGTATGATACCTGACAATTTATTTGTATGAAGGTAAAGTATTTGCAGATTAGTGAGGACGCTCAATCCTTGTGGAATGCTGCCAGTGAGATTGTTTCGGGAATATCCAACTCAATCAAAGTAGAGATATTTGACAAAGAAAGAGGAAATATGGTACCTGACAATTCATTTAAATGAAGGTAAAGCTTTTGCAGATTAGTGAAGCGGCCCAATTCTTGTGGAATGCTTCCAGTGAGACTGTTTATGTCAATCTGCAATTCAATCAAAGTAGAGATATTTGACAAAGAAACGGTTATAGTACCTGTGAGGTCGTTTGCTCCCAAGTAAAGAAACTCCAAATGTGTAACTGAACCCAACTCCACGGGGATACGTCCACTTAGATTGTTATTAGATTGTTATATGAGAGCATGAGGTCAACCAGATTATGGCTATTGCCAAGGTGGCTCGGAATGCTTCCTTGCAATCGGTTGTTGGACAACCAGAGCCCCCTCAAACGGAAGAGGCGTCCGTCCCAATTGCTGTGGGATAGGACCGTTGAGCAAATTGAGCGGAGAAACGACAAATTGGCAAGAGAAGGAGAAATGACGCCTTGCATATCCATAGCAGTGAGGTTGAGAGCAATGACTTTGGCGGGACTCCAGTTGGCCATGGAATAAGGGACTTGAAGTCCGACAATGATTTTCGATCATCGCGAATTGAGTGAGCAGAAACAGAGAGACGACGTGATGTCTGAAAACGCGGGGAGGAGTGTGCTGTTGTGCTGTTGTGCTGTGGTGAAGTCTACGGAGTCTTGCGCAGATTATCTGAGTTGCCACGAAGCCCATTCACATACATTGCATTTGTTAATTCCCTGATTTGATTCAATGTGTGTTGCAGTGTTGGTGTAAACATAGCAACATATTAATTGACAGTGTTGGTGTAAACATATTAATTGACTGCCACTTGCCGTAAACAAAAACGTAAATGACAGTCAAGTTTTATTTTTTATTTTTTATTAATAAAAACATAATATCTTTGGGGTGTTGTTATAATGAGAGACAAGATCAAAGAGGTTAAAGATAATTAAATCATAATCTAATTTTGAAAGATGTTATTAAACTGTTGGTGATTTAAAGACGTAGAATGGATGGATATCTTCATTATAATAGACTTTATTAAAATGTTAAGTGAAATTTGCTGTCTGCATGAATCGTAACATGTCGACGGATTCAAAGCACTGTTTGATTCCCATCTGATAAAAATTCAAAACCGTAATAATAATAATACCTTTATACTTTTCATTAATAATAAATTTATTTTTCTCCTAATTAAGTTTTACATATTAAATTGAATTGAAATCATTTAACGCTTGCCTTTGTCTTATCTTTTGATATTGGTATGTTGCCATTTATCATGTTGAATGATTTTCAATCTTTCCACATTCTAGTTTAGATATGAAGAATGATGAATTCCGTTTTCTTTTGTTGTAGAATTTACTAAAATATTGTTATTATAATCTGTAAAACACGCTAGGGTAGTAAAGGTTTTTGAAAAAACTGAAATTTTAAGTTGTTTGTTTATAAAAACACTATAATTTTGATCTCATATACTATCTCAACGTTTTTTTTTTATTATTATTAGATAGTTGGAATAGGATTTTTCTTTTTCTTAAAAGTGGTTTAGTAAATTAATTATATACATGAATAAAATACATAAAAAATTATTCTCTTTGTTATTAGTATTATTTTTGGATTTACAAGTTAATTTTAATATTTTTATTAGCAATGATACCAATTGTTTAAGGTCATGCTTTCAAAGAAATTATGATTTTGACTTAAAAAAATATGTTGTTATTGGTGCCATCTTTAGATTTAGTGGTTGATTTTAACGTTTTTGTTGGCAATATTGCGATATTGTTAAGGCCATGGTTGCAAAAGATGGTACTTTTAACCATGGAAAAAATGGTGCTAATGGTACCACAAGTTTTTGAAGTGAGAATAAAAACAATGGCTAAATTCGACCTCTAGAAAAATTAGAACTCTAGAGACTTCTCTACAAGTTGGTAACTATGATTTAAGGATCCTTGTAAAAAATAATAATATTGAAGAACTTTATCATAACTTTACAACAAAAAACATAAACCTGTATGAACAATTACTCTTTTGAAACTTCTTTTAAAATAAAAATAAAAAAACAAATACCCCAGATGGGTTGATAGGGAGGCAAAGAGGGCTCGTCTCAAGGCCACAACACAAACCCGATGTGAAACAACCGTATCCAAGCACGATCGATGAGAATACAAATGGAGACAATAGCAAGACAACGGCATGCAACGAGTACGAGTTGACCATTATGCAACCAAACCCTGGTAAAGGGAACATGATGAAGCAAAGTCGCATCTGCCAACTTTAGATAGAATACATTAGGCCATTCCTCAATGATGGTGCTACAATGATGACAATAAGGACTGCATTATGGTGGCTTGCGGTTGCCTACATGATGAATATTGTCAGAAAGCAATAAGGTTCAGGGGATTGGTTTTGGTTTTATGGGAGTGGAAGACATGTGATTCTCCATGTTTGGCATGAGAAGTCTTCGGACAACCCGATTTCCATCTCCCTATCAGGTCATTCTTCTCGTTTTGGATTAAGGTCGAGAATCTCGCATTCTTATTTCTCTACATGTTTCATCCCTCTCCAGTAGGCATCCCATCTCTAGGAAGAGAGGTTATCCCAAGCTCTTTAATTTATGGCATCTAAGGGCCATGGGCATTGAGGACACAAAGGAAAAGGAAGTAGTCTACAACCCAAGGCAATGCAAGAAGCAACATAGATAGAGGTTATTTACTAGCAACAGAACCCAACCAGTATTCAATAAGACATCACTCAGGATGCAGATTGGATAAAAACTAAGAAGGGTTTCATTCCCACTGAAGCGATTGAAGAAGAGATGTGACCATGGGTTCCTAATGCAGGCTCTTGTCGTTCCATAGAAACCAAGTAGTATAAAATGATGGCCCTGTTATGGAAAATGAACTCACTACTGGGTAAAGACCTCATGGTTAACAAGGTGGAGCATAATGAATTATTACCGTAATTGAATGAAATTCAAGATTGGATCAAGAAGCTCAACATTCTTTCCAAAGCTACCA
This sequence comes from Larix kaempferi, assembly GCA_027924585.1. Lineage (NCBI taxonomy): Eukaryota > Viridiplantae > Streptophyta > Pinopsida > Pinales > Pinaceae > Larix > Larix kaempferi. The sequence continues at coordinate 4,845,936 of BSBM01000802.1, read as the reverse complement.
TCGACCTCAATTTTTCTGCAAAAAACCACAAGCTTGTCCATGGTCAATAGGTGCCCATGATTTCCATATTTGATGATGAAATGACCCTTTAGTATGGTCTCTATTGAAGTCTCCTTTTTATTTCTAGTTTCTCTAGTTATTATAAAACTATGTCTAAATATTATTAGTTTTATTTTAGCTTAAAGGATATCGTAGTAGAAGACATTAAGACTAGGCAATATACCAATGACAATTTGTTATTTTTCTTTTATTCTAGTTTTCATTGTGCAAACCAAAAATTTCTTCCCTTTACAATTTCTTTAAATTAATATAATAAATTATCTAATTTAAAAAACCTTTTAAAAAACTCAAAACAAATAAGTAAGAATATGTAAAACCAAAAATTTCTTCCCTTTACAATTTCTTTAAATTAATATAATAAATTATCTAATTTAGAAAGCCTATTAAGAAACTTAAAACAAATAAGTAAGAATATGTAAATATAAAGCAAGAAAAAGTATTACACCATTTTAAACTTGCACAACTCTTATACCATTTTAAATTTTGAAAAGAAAAAGTTTACAAGCAAATCTTAACTTAAAAAAATAATATAATATCCATGCATGAATCCTAACTTAAAAAACAGCTAAATAAAAGAACATAATATCAATGCATTATTCAAACTCCATGAATTTTAAAGGGTTGACAATTATTTGTTGGATTAACCCTTTAGTGAGTTAGGACTTTGGGTCATGTACCAAATCGAATACAGAGTTCATGTTTATTACAATTGATAGTCTTTTTGCAAGTATATTGTGTAATAAATGAATGATATGAATGGTAATTTATAGTGACCTTATGATTGTATATAAATGTATCTTGATTATTGAGGGAATAAAGTGGTGAGTGGTTTTTAAAATTTTATTGAATTTGTATTATTGTTGTTGTGTTTGTTATGAAGGGATTAGTTTTTTTCTTCCTATTTTTTCGATTGAGAATATACTCACTAATGTTAATGCTATAATTTGGTCTCGAATTATATTATTTTTCTTTTATTATTGCTCAACCCCTATTTTTAGCAATTACATTACATGGCCAAATATTTCACATTTCTACTTATTTTGGCCATGTCTTTCACATTATTTCAATCCTTTTTAGAAGTTAATATAACATTTTACTTTTATTAATTTATCCAAAAATAATAAGACATTTTATTCTTGTTAATTTATTAATTATCTACATGATATTTATAATTTTGTACATTAATAACCACAACCTATTATGAGATAATCAATCCACATAATTTAAGAAAAGAGAACCCAGTTATTATTAATCCACAATCTATTATGATATAATTAATCCACATAATTTAAGAAAAGAGAACCCAATTATTATTAATCCACAACCTATTATGATAAAATCAATCCACATCATTTAAGAAAAGAGAAGACCAATTATTTCTTCTTAAATTGATGATATATTTCTATGAACTTTTCATAAAAAAATTCCAAACTTATTTTAGATAATAAATCCTTAGTGGATGGCCTTTTTATTTAATATTTTTTCAATCCCACACTCACTTTTCATGATAAGTTTAACTTATTTTAAATAATAAATCCTTAGTGGATGGTTTTTGTAATAAGACTTCAAGCCAATACCCATTTTTCATGATAAATTCAACTTATTTTAGAGATTAAATCCTTAGCGGATGGCTTTCTTTAATAAGTTTTCAAGCCAACACTCATTTTTAATGATAAATTTAACTTATTTTAGATAATAAATCCTTAGTGGATAGCTTTTTGTAATAAGTTTTCAAGTCAATACCCACTTTTAATGATAACTTCAATTTATTTTAGACAATAAATCCTTAGTGGATGGATTTTTTTTAATAAGTCTTCAGGCCAACACCCTCAGTGAATGGCCTTTTTTATTAAGTTTTTAAGCCAGCACCCATTTTTCATGATAAATTCAACTTATTTTAGATAATAAATTTTTAGTGGATAGATTTGTTTTAATAAATCTTTAAGCAAACACCCACTTTTCATGATAAATTCAAACCCTTGTGAAGTCATTTTATATATGTTTTTTTTTAAGCTTCTCCAACTAAACAAAATTTTTAACATCCACTTTACCCCTTCCAACATGCTCCACCGATCCCCACTATGTAGTCCCCTCCATTCCATGCCTCCACTCATCTTCACTATATTTTCATATTTTCATGAGCCATTCATTCACATTAAGGTATGGTGTCTTTATTGCTAGATGAGTGCCTAATAATCTATTTCTTAACATGGTTTATGTGACATAACATTTTACCCACTTCTATCATGTATCCTAAATCATTAGAAATATTAATAAAGAAATCTCAAAAGATGTTTTTTTGGTCAAAAGATGCTTTCTTTGATTGGCTAGAACTGCACACATGCTATTGAAAATATTATTTTTTAACCTGAAAAAAGTTAAATCTAGACATTTTTCGATCAAGATTTTGAATTATCCAACCAGTTTTTTCAAGCTAGCCTAGTTACCTAGCCCAAAATTCTATCTGACAATGAGTTTAAATTAGGTTAAGCCTCTAGAAAATTATTGATTGCATTAAATAAACCATGTTTCGATGTGTACAGCTTGCAACTAAACTAATTTTTTTATTTATATGGGCCCCATTTATAGCATATCTATACAACGCATATCGTTTGCAATTAATTCGAGGGTGGCATAGTTATGGTGCAGGAATTCATTTTTCATGGAATCCAAACCGTTTTCATTAATTTGAGGGTGGCACAGTTATGGTGCATGAATTCATTTTTCATGGAATCCAAATATTGTTAGCATGGAAGGTAACTTGAAATTTTTCATTTTTCATGGATGCAATATATCGATTTAGCATGGTGGGTAAATTGTAATTTTTCCATAGATGCAATATATGAATTTTTCCTGGGTACCCTAGGACATATCATCACCTGTAGGGAGATTTTCCTATGGATTTTGTATGAGATTAGGAGGGCCTTTTCATATTTTTCTCCATCATGTTATCCATATTTCCCATAATCCTATCCTCTAAATGAAGTAAATCAATTGTTTTCACATAACCTTTAATAATATCTTCCAACTTGGACACCTAAAAGGATAGGTCTTCACTTTCATCATAGGTCAGGGATGAATCCTCTCGTGGTTTGATTGGAGTGTGATTTTTTCCACCACCTTTTTGTGCCATATGGAACAATATAAATAGATTTCACACCTTTGATATCACCTCAAATATATCCTTCTACTAAAATTTATTCAAATTTAAAATGGCATACCTCTTAAAAATCTGATTTAGAGACTATTTTGTTGGTCAAACTTCCACTTGATGGAAAAATGAAATTTTGTCCCCTCTGAGTATGAATTTTTGGCCTATGGTATCTTGAAATGTCCTCTTCCCAATGTGATTAGTTTTGTTGAATTCTGGGTTTCCAAGAGGAAATGGCTGAAACTTTCCCACAATGTGTTGATTTTGAACTTTTCAAGAGAGCGAACTTGTACGACCTTCCACGTGTCTAAGTTTTTGGATTTGAATCTGAAACTGATACCATGAATACTATGGTATGTCTTCTTTATTATGCAATGTATCTTACTCAATTTGGATCTCGCATGCTCTAGATATAACTATTTTTCCAAGACCAATTGTTTTAGACTAGTTGTTGGACTAGTTACAAACCCTAACTTTCACTAGGTATAACTACGAACTTGTAATGAGTCAAGATCTAAAACTTCTACCACAAATATCCCATTTCATCCTCTACGTCTTGTGCGAGTTTCACTGTCTGAAAATTCCTAGAAAAAACAATTATAGCGAAAATTCCAAGACAACTTATTTTGGAAGCGTCCAAGTTCGAATACCAATTGTTAAGCAAAAAAATCACAAAAAGAGAATGAAAAGAGCATAAATAGACCATACAAATTAATCCACTCCTTTAATGAAAAAAATAGACGAATAGAAATCCTCTTCAAGGGAGAAAACTCAATGTACTAAGTACACAAGACAAGACAAGACAAAATGCTTCAAATGAAAAGGTCTCCTTCCTATATATAGGAGACAAGGAGGTAGAATTACAACTAATGGACCCAAGATGACATCAGTAATATAATAATACTAATGACAATTACCACTAATGGAACAAAGTAAACATCAATAATATGACACTACTAATGTAATGCACCATAATGTAGGGGTTAATGTGCCACCAATTTAGTGCTTAACACAAGAGTTCCTTATCCACTAATCAAATCCTTTGTTAGCACAGTTTCTAGTGTTGAAGGAAAAATGATGGATTTTGTTGAAGAATCCTCTTTTAAAACAATGGGAATGGAATCAACAATTGTCTTTATGACTGGATAGGAACTGGAAATGATTCCTATTCTTCCTCCCCTCACTGATTCTCCTACCACAAAGTTAGTTGTTGGGTTTGTTCTTACTACACCATGTCAGTGTTCTCTTGGATTTTTGTCATATTCATGCATATATATATGGAAATGCAAAAAACTTTGTATAGGATCTTATAAGGAGTATTGTCGACAATTCCTATAGTGCAAATACCCTTACTATGTGTTATCTAATTTTAGAAAAATAAGAACTTCCTAAACCCTTCACACCTTCCCAACAATGGTGCCAAAAGTGACAGTCATTTCTATATACCTGATTAACTTTAACATGGTACTTAGCCTGCAAATGCATTAAATTATCAACCTAGTTCTTGTATGCTGGCGAGGTATCATGCACTATATGTATGTCTTCAAATATAATTACATTATAAATATTAATATGCCAATTATATTCTATCTAGAAATCCAATTCTACTTATGATAAAATAAAGCTAAATCAAAGTACAAGAAAGTAGGAAATTCAACCATGAAAGTAATTGAGAACATTCAATCAGACATTTATCATTAACTATTGGAGTAGTAGCATACACGCTCATTGACACATGCATTGTTTTGCAGTAAACAACAGATTAACAATTCTATTGCAATCGTCTCAGTCAAAAGAATTAAAAATAAACTAAAACACACTTGCTATAAAACTAAAATTTGAAATGAACTAACCTAATGTTCATATAAATGAAATGCAACACCTATTTATTCATAGTGGTCCCTTCCTCTATAGAACAAGGTGTTGGGAGAGATTCAATAATCAAAACTCAAATCACACTAATATGCTTCAACTTAGGAAATCATAGACTGAACATAATTGTCTTTATTTATCTTAAGCAGTCATAATACACAGAGTTCTAAATTCTATCTATATATCTGTATATCTCCACAAGAGGGTACATTCCCGATTTTATAAGATGTACTCTAACTGTTGTTGAAACATAATTCTTGAAATAAAAACTACAATAGAGAAGAGAAACCAAATAGTTGAATCATATATGTTTTATCGGCTTATGTTGTTGGAATCTTGTCTTGTACAACTATCTAACGTTGATGCCTAATTTAAGATGTAGAATAGGTATCCATTGAGCCTAATTTTAATTAGGAGCTTGCCTACAATCTATCATCCAAAGTTGTTAATTGGGTATGGTCCAACTATGGAAATAGAGGAGGAAACAATTCAACAAGCCCAAAGAGATCTAGAAATGGAGCAAGTGAACAAGGAGCACCATCAAAAACTATATAAGGCAAGCAAGAAGCTCAGAGTGGACATTTTTTTAAACCTCTAGGTTTTTCTATGTATTGCAAAGCAATCTTGATTTAAGGATAGTTTCTCAAGGTCTATACTAGTAAAACCATAGTCTATGTCCTTTTGGTTCTTAGAACAACTCATATTATAGGAATATTTTATGTATCTAGAACCTCTTAGATAGATCGGTGGTTAATAAGTCATTTTTTGTTTTCTTTAGTATGTTGTATGGTGTGGCCCCAATATCTTTAATATTTGTTTTAGTTAAAAATAAATAAATAAATTATAATCTATAAACTTTAAAAAATAAATATACTCTCTTTATTAGGACTTGTGTTCCCTTCTGTGTGGTTTCTCGTCACCACACAGATCCAAAGAAATATTGAAATGCTCACTCAAATAGAAATTAGATCACACTAAAATTGCCACACTCTATGTTTAGAGGTAGAGAGACCACGCTGGATGCAACAAATTTTCCCACATCATTGCAAATAAAATTGAATGAGCATTGAATGATGGATCGTTGAACAAAGAAGACACTAGATCCCTGATTGTTGCTATATTGTAGAGGAATATTGTTGGAGGCTAAGTGATTAGGAGTTCATGTAGAGGTAAATCACTTGTTGCAATTTAGGGTGGTAGGGTTGATGAATTAAATCTTTTGGTTCTTTTTTCACTATATAAGAGCTACATAGAATTGCCTCTAAGAATGGATAACTATCTGGGTGTGACGCTAAGAGTTGGATTGTTGGTTGATTTGAAGTATAACGTAACTCTACTGCCAAGATTTTACCTTTGGAAACAAATATCTCTACATTCTATGATGTTGTTGAGAAGTTATAATCAAAGGACATTAGGTATACCATAACAAAGTGCTTGGAGAAGAGATCCAACAAAAATTCTCTTTAACGTGTTAGCATCTACAAGTCATAGATCACAAATCATGAACAATGGGTAAAATCATCAACCTTGTTGTTATGGGTACATATATGTATCTATCATTTTTATGCAACCGATTTGATATGAAAAACATAAATCTGAGAGAAGCACCATTATCATAGACGTCTGACCACCAATTTGATGAAATTCTTGACTATTAATGTAATGTACCCAATTAAAATTTAGGCACATTAACTCCAAATTTCCAATAGAGAGTAAATCGATCCCCAATTTATTCAAACAGAGGCTTTATTATATTTATGGGAATATGAATAATGTGGTGTAACCCATGATGTATAATGTCAAACCACTGTAATATTGCCAATCAGGTTTGATATATCACTACTTTAATATTCTAGATCCAAAATCAGAGTCATCAACCCCAATTCAACCCCAACGAATCACTAGATTCAAAACGAGGAGCACTAGTTCAAATCTGACCACATAGAATACGGGGTTTCCAACTCTTCCCAAACAGTCCTTAAATCACAAAAAATTGACCCAAACAGATTTTGAGGGATCCAAAAGCATCCAATCTAACCGTTAATAGACATTAGAGAAATTTATGAAAGCCTTGAACACTTTACACAAACATTTAGAACTAATGGTGCATTAACATGATTCTACAGGCTGGCCCACTGGTAAAATGATCATATCTCGGGCATACATAAACCTGTTTTAGTGAAAAGAAAAGTCTTTCCTACTAGAAACAATTCTCCTGACATAATGGAATTGGTTTCAAAACCCAAAAATACTAAAAATAGTCTAACCAGATGATGACATTCAACCCACTTAACACCCATACAAGATTAAGAACACCCCCAACTATAGAACTTCCAATCCAAGCCCAAATGATCTGAAACACATATGAATCAAGACAAATAGCTTACTAATAGACACTAGGAACTCTTATGAAGATTTTAGACCAGAACATGAAGTTTACACAACCATATTAAAACATATCTACTCATGGATTAACATTTACTCATAGATTTACCCGTGCTTGAATATTCAAAATATATGGAGAAGAACATTGAGATTTTTATTATAAGTGGGACATTATCAGAGATTACATAAATTTCTTCTACATCAGCTTGAAATACAGAGAAATATATACTACAAAGAGAGTAGATATTGCTGCTACAGAACCATAGAGAAAAGAGGAAGATTTACTGCTCGAAATGAGTGATCTCCTTCCACTATTGCACCCTCCACAGGAAAGCGTTTGACCCCAAATAAAATATATGCATCCTATATTAAACCCTCCATAAAATATGGATGATATAGAGGCTTTAGAATACCCCCTAAGAGATATGGTTGACCATAGGTATGCCCTCTTTTAGTAGAAACTAATACAAACACTGTTGTCTCGAAACTCCAGAACTTCTCACTTCTACTAGATGGAACTTGAAAATGCCATCAAGAATTCAACCCCACTATTGTAGATTAACATAAAAACCTGAAATAAATCTATGTAGAGAAATATGAAATTTATTTCTCCTCTCAATCAATTTCCATGAAGCACAATGAAGAGATCAGGATGATCTCATCCTCTCTACTAGCTAGGGTGGAATCTTTCACCACTGAAACTAGTTCACAATTGCAAGGGGCACATCTCCCAATATTGGGAAGCAACAATATATTTTATATTCAAAATAACAAATTTCCAAAAGCCCCCTCCCAAGAGGCCCGCATTCTCCTTATAGAGTCCATCGATCCCTTTCCCGCTCATTCTAGAATTCTCTCACAAAATATTAATAAATGTTATTTTCATGAGTGAATGATACCTTGGAACTCATTTACTTCCTCTCTAATTTTATTTGAACAAATAATACCTTCATCTTCCTTAGCAATTTGAATTAGAGAGGCTTAGCTTGATTTTTGGGAAGTTACGCTATCATGTGGGCCCATTCTCTCCTCTATCACCCTCATAGGATAAATTTAAGACCTGCGACATGTCATAAGTTGTCATAATTTGTCATAGGACCTGATTCTTGTCATAAACAATCATAGGATTCCTTTTGGGAGTTACACTTCCACAAGTGCACCCTTACTAGCTATTTTTAGCCCAAGGAGTTTCATTTCATAATATGCCTTCATTATGAGCCTTCTCACACCTTGGAATTCGAATTTGGAGATGCTTAGTTTGATTTGTGGGAGTTACAACTCATGTTTGTCCCAAATCATCCTCCTTATGCGCACTCCTTGTCCATTTTTTCCTAATGTTGCATCATTTCACAATTTGGACATCAAACTCTACAAATATTAGGCCCACATCACCACCTTGATAATTTTGTATGACTTTACCAAGTGACTTAAGTCATTTCATCCCCTAGTCCAATGGAGTGGTCCATAGAAAATATTTGGGGACATGAGAGTCCCCCCCACCCAAGATTGCTTGTCCTCAAGCAATTTAAACATGGGAGTGGTAATGGTTCTTCTTTTTCCCCAACTTATGCTCATTGATTTTTTTTCCTCCTACCTTAATGATGACTACTCATAAGGATGAAATTTCAAATGGAACAAGTCATCAAATATGTATCCCACAATTTGAACCACATTAACGCTAAAAACATTGGCATGGTTCCAAACCAATCCAAAAGAGGTGTAGTATACTCTGCTCAAGGTGTGGTCTTGCAAGGTACTGACATAGGAAAACTCTTGACCAATGCCAATAAGAAAAGTGAATCTATATTGAAACCACTCAACTTATTCCCCACTCAGGTGATGTACTAAGAATCTCATATTATGAAATCCAAGTCTGCCTCTCACCTCTGGTCCTACTGTTGGAAGTCTTCCCAAAATTGTAGCTCCAAGATCCCCATCTAATCTCAAAAAGGGACCATCATGTTGCTGCTACGCGAATATGATCATAATCATCCCCTCTAGATATATATCCATCTCCCCAATTGTCCCGCCAATAAACCAGTTGAAACAACTGAGTCCAAGAATGATCCCAGGGTCCCAAATGAACCTGAAAAATGTGGAGTCTCTATTGCATCCACCTCTGCCCTGCATAGTCTCCACAAAAAGAGCCTCATGTAGTATCCCAAGCCACCTAGTAGTAAAACATTGTATAACTCCATATAAGGTCTCCGACCTAGGAAACTAATCCACTTCTCCACATGGATAGGCTCCTGACACAGATGGTTGGCTCTACCTCATGTTCCCACTGCTAAATTGTTGAACAAAGTAATACCATGATCATACTGTCTATGTTGCACCCCTCCTATTTGTTGATGTAATTGTAAATTCAGGTTGTATTTTATATCTATATTATTATTGTATTTATTTGTACCTCTGACGGAGATGTTTCTCCCTCCGGTCGGATATGTCATTATTACATTTGGTCATATAAATTCATTGAGGTAAAACCTCCATTGTAAGTCGGGGAAATAGATCCCCAAGAGTCAAATGTATTAGGGTTATTGATTCTTCCTAGAGAAGTCGGCCCAATCAGGTTTAGTTGAGGCCGACCTAGTTAGTGAAAAGGTCAAGTGAAAAGTAAAGTACAAATAGAGAGCTAAGCAGGGATAATTTTAAGGACCCGTACTTATTTAAAAGTGTATAAACCTTGGCGAATCTTACCAATTCTTAAAATGACAAATATAAAAATGTGGCGATATTTTTCTAAAATTATTTCAATTTATATGGAATTTATATATTTTATATAATAATTTGGCAATTTTTAAAATTGGGCAAAACAGGGCTTCAAAAAATGCAAATTGGCGAATCGTTTTTTGGAAAAAAACATGGAAAAATAGCCCATGGGCTAAATTTCGCCCCTAAAATTATCCTTGGAGCTAAGCTCCCTCATTTGGACACACACTCACTCACACAAGTTCACATAAGAAAGAGAGAGAGGAAAAGTTCGATGGTGAAGAAGAGAGAAGCTGCATAAGACATATTTTGGGGTTTTCCATTTTTAGCTTGATATTGTATTAGTGACGAAACTATCTTTGAGGAAGTTGCGGGGTTTTATCCTTTATGGTTTCCCCGAGGAAAACTATTGTGTCTTTTGTGTATTGTTGTGCTTGTTATTCTTTCAGTCAAAGATCCTAGATAATATTGAATTAAAGTAGAAAAACTAAGATGGGATCAGATATTTCCTGAAAGGAAGACATTGTAGCAAGATTTCTTTGGTTGTTGATTTCATGAGGTCTTGGAGAATCCATAGTATCCATGTTTTGCAATCGACATTTCGTATCCATAACAGGATTCATCCTCAGGACGAATTGTCAATTTGTGAAGAGCATAAGATCTAGGGTATTAATAGTTTAATAAAAGAGATGCAGAGAAAAGCATGAGTCAATAGAAGGAATTTGGATAGAAAATAGTGTTTTAAGGTGAAGTTAAATTTTAAATGATAATTAACCAAATCCTAAGGAAGCTAATCCTAGGGTCACGACCTAAATTTCTGTCCAAAGTTAGTACTATGCTAACATTAACTTTTTTTTTAAATAATACTGTTGGGCAGGGCCCAAGTTGGAATATTTACACAAGTGCTGAAAAGTGTGCAATGCATGTTGCAGCGGAAATGGCCAAGGCATGGTTGCGCAGAACTATGAATGAGCTATTTTTGGTACGCAATACCGGTAAAGTTCAAATGAGAAAGTGACCTATTTTGGGTAAGGGATAGGTGGAAGTCAGACGAAAGGGACCTGTCAGAGAGAGTGGCGACAAGAAGTTGAGAAGCTAGGCCACGACATCGATGGTGACAGGCAGGCGGAAGCAGCGGAAAGGGACAGGCCATGATGCAGTGTAACTGTTTTTAGGACTGTGGCTGTTAGCGGCGCGTGTGAACCACGAGTGGCCCAGCTGGAGTAGGCAGAGCAAGCTGTCGATGGTGAATGTTAGGGTGGCAGTTAGCCACGCCAATTTTGGAAACCTTAGGGTTTCGGCCCACTGATTGTAAAGACACGAGCCATGGGCGTGATCTATAAATAAGGGCATTTTGTATGGGAAAGGGTTAATCTCTCATAGATCTAGTCATTGTTGAACATTGTTAGCATATTTTGAGTTTGAAGCTATTGTAAAGGCTCTACAGCTGAGTGCGCAGAGACCTATCTGAGAGAGAAGAGAGTCTGCAGCTGAGTGCGCAGACTAAGAACAGTTGTACCCTTCCCATAAAGATCAATATTAACAACCATTCTTGTGGACGTAGCCTCCATCTGGGAGGTGAACCACGTTAAATTCTGTGTTATGTGATTATTGTGTGTTTACGATTGTTCATTTGCTTGGTATGGATTTTTAATATTACGGTTGTCTGTTATGTGATTGCTTTTATATGTATTCGCCACAAGAGAATGGGAATAATATGTTAAGTAATACATGTGTGGATGAATGTTAGGTATTCAGCACTTATAATTCTGTGAATGTATGAATCTGCCAATTAGTCACATAGTCGAACGTTGAATTTAAGCGCAGTGTTGTAGCGCGGAGTATTGTATGTTTATTCAATTGCATGTAACATAACGATAAGAACCTGAATGCGATGAATGGATAAATAATGCTAAGTAATATTGGTTAGAGTTAATCAAGTCTTGGAATAGACGCGCGGTCTAGCTGACACGCTGAACCATCGAGATTTGCTGCGAGGTAAGCTGTTGATAGCTTATCGTTGTGATGCAAGAAGACTCCCATACTACGCAGTCCTTGGAAGCGTTGGTTGAGCAAGTGCCCCGATTGCCGAAATATCCGACGCGAAGTAGAGACTTCGCGCGGTTTTCTATCCACAACAGTCCTTGTGATTTCGTGCTTCCCGTCAACCTTCCTACACTCGCATCACTAGTTTGTGGAAACTTGATTCCGCAACCACCCCCTCAGCTTCGCCTCGGGTGAGACCTCAGGCTACGCGCAACCTATTGCCGAAAGGGCCGGTGAATAGGGGTTTTTGTTGGTTCCTTGAACCACGAAGTACCTGGGTCTACACTGGAAACCTCTAGCTCAGTTATATACGCCAACAAATACCATTATAATATTATTAAATTCTTATTTAAATTGTGCTAGTCATTTTGATGACCAAAAATATTTTAATATTAGTTTATAGACCTAAGATGAAATGAAACTTAAGAATGTTATAATTTTAGATTGTTCATAAATTGTTTAATATTTAGTGTATTTAGTTGAAATAGTGAGGATGTATTAAGTTGATTGTTAATGTTCTATATTAAACTCAAAGGAGTCCTAAAGTAGGTAGTTCATTAGTTATAAAGGTTAATATTAAGGCTTATTAAATAAATAAATATCTAATTAATAGTTTAATATTAATATACATTGTGCAACAGCAGGAAGATAGGGCTTCTAAGTTTGAGGCTTTCTCTCCACAAATCATCAAGAAAAGGAGCCTAGAATAACTTGCCCTAGGAGGGTGCATCTTTATGTCGAAGCAGAATCAAATTCTGAGAATTTTCATTTTTGGACCCGTCACTACTACCGGAGGAAAACTAGGGCATCACTATTTTTGGATTATGTTCATAGATTTGGAAAAGTGAGTACATTGGACAACTCGCCTTGAGGAGGCACATCTTCTTGTCTAATTAGAAGTTCAAAATTCCAAGTTTGGAAAATTAGGGTTTCTCTAACAAACCCTAGGCCAGCCAGCTCCATAACCAGGTTGGGCATATCAAATTGGTAAGATCTAAATATTTTTTATTTCCATTTCAGGTACTCATTCAATATGTATCACCACACCAAGCTTGAGGATAATCTTGAAGGAGCTGATAACTTCTGAGCATGGAAGTATAGGATTTCCCTTGTCCTTAAGGAAAATGATTTGGAAAAGTATGTCAGTGAAGGGGTTCCAGCACTAGAGGGAGATAAGGATAAAGATATCCATAAGAAGAACTTGGTTAAATCCAAGAGAATTATTGTTGAATCCATTAAGGATCATCTCATCCCACATGTGTCATTCTTGAAGACACCCAGGGAGATGTTCGATGCATTGACAAGACTATTTGAAGGAAAGAAGATCAATCGAAAGATGACATTGAGGAACCAGCTCAAGAACATTAAGATCCAGAATTCAGAGACCATGCAATCCTATTTCACAAGGGTCTCACAGATCAAGGAGTAACTCGAAGCAGTTGAAGAGAAGGTAGAAGAAGGAGAGATTTTCATGACTACTGTGAATGATCTCCCAAGATCATGGGACTCATTCATTCAAGGGATATGTGCCAGAAAGAAGTTGATCACATTCAACAGACTATGGGAGGAATGTACACAGGAAGAAGCTCGACTTGTGGTGCGAGAAGAGAAGATGGGAGAAAACGATGATCAAGCTCTCACAGTTCACGATAGAAGAAACCACAACAAGAGGGGGCACCATCATCACAGTAAGAGGGAGAACCACCATCAAAGTAAGAGGGAGAACTATGATAGACAAAGAAGACCCAAAAGAGATCTATCCAACATTAGATGTTATGCATGTGATGGGAAGGGACACTACTCTAGAGATTTTCCCAAAAACAGAGGATCCAACAAGAAGACAAATAAGAAGAGACATCATGCTCACATCGTGGAAGACGATGAACCTGCAAGGAAAAGAACCAGAGAAGAAGAAAGAGATGATTCTTCAAGTGATGAAGAATATGTATTATAATGAAGGTAACCAGTTACAAGGGTTTATTCAGAAGGTTCCACCTCATAAGGTGAATCTAGAGATGACTTTCAGTATTACATGAAAGGAGTAGGAGAATCTACTACAGAGTTGGACTCTGGAAAACAAATAAAGATCGATGCTCTATGGAAGCCTCTCATCCATTTAAACATTGGTTAGGATATATAAGAAAGGACACTTGCTCAACATTTCCGATCATAAGGCATAGGACCTCAGAATCAGACGATGAAGTAGAGTACTCTGTCAGAGACTCCAGTAGTTCCTGCAAGGAACCAAAGATTAAGAGGGATCCCACCCAACAACCAAACAAAGATAAGTATGTGAATTGTAATTTCTTGTATATATATAATTACTTAAATGATATTGTTCATTTATTTACATATTTATGTTTCTCTATTAAGTATGTTAGAACAATGAACATAATACTACTAATGTGCATGTGATGGGTAAGTGGCCTATGGTACTGTACAACATTCGATTGGGAGTAGTGCACACTCTTAACAATGTTCTGGTAGAGATAGAAGGCATCTAGAAAGTTACCGTATGAATACGGGATATGGATGAATGTTGTGTTGAAGCATTGGCTAATATAGTTGCATTACTGTGTGACCTATGTCCTTATGCATAATAATTTGTTTTGAAAACTATGAAATGTTTCTAATAATGAAACTAAATTGACTTGTAGGAAAGATCGTGAGAAACTTGTGACGATGATTCAGCTATAACAATTCAATAATATCATGAAGACCACAACATTGCATAACCACAAGAACCTGTAGATCCACCACATGAGAAGAACTTCTACAAGAGAAGACCAACATGGGCACGAGAGGAAATACAAGATGCAGAGAAGTATGGCGCTCCAGATGGGATGCACAGAGAAAGCAAGAGACCTAGACCATACTCCAGCTATGTGGCCCTGTTGTGTGACATCATTGACAAAGAACCTTCCAACTATGAGGAAGTAGCAGAATAAAGAATGGAAGGATTCCATGTTCGACGAATACCAGTCGATTATGAAGAATGATGTCTGGGAGATGACTCTGAGACCAGAAGGGAATTTTGTAGTGACTTCGAAGTGGATCTACAAGATCAAGCATGCTGCAGATGGTAGCATTGGGATTAACAAGGAGAGGTTTGTAGCATGTGGCTTCTCCCAGAAGTGAGGAATAGACTACGAGGAGACATTTGCACCTGTAGCAAGATGCGCTTCCATCAGATCTATACTGGCATTGGATGCAGTAATGAAATGGAAGGTACACCATATGGATGTCAAGACATCATTCTTGAATGGTGTAGTTTAAGAGAAAGTGTACGTGGAGAAACCAGTGGGATTTGAGACACATGACAGGAAGACTCATGTGTGCAAATTAAACAAGGACTTGTATGGATTGAAGTAGGCACCCAGGGTGTGGTATGGCAGGATGGATAGCTTCCTGATGAGCTTGGGATTTACTAAGGGTAAAGTGGATTCTAACCTTTACTTTAAGGTTGAATCCGAAAGTCTAGTAATACTTATGTTGTATGTAGATGACATGTTTCTGACAGGTAAGGATGAGCTCATAGCAGATGTGAAGAGGAGGCTTGCCGTAGAGTTTGAGATGAAGGACCTATGTATGATGCATTATTTATTAGGCATGGAGGTGTGGCAAAGTGAGGATGGAATATTCCTTGGACAAGGGAAGTATGCAGTGGATATTCTGAAGAGATTCAGAATGATGGACTGCAAGGCTATGGACATACCCATGGCAT
This sequence comes from Larix kaempferi, assembly GCA_027924585.1. Classification (NCBI taxonomy): domain Eukaryota; kingdom Viridiplantae; phylum Streptophyta; class Pinopsida; order Pinales; family Pinaceae; genus Larix; species Larix kaempferi. Next base: position 4,829,986 of record BSBM01000802.1, on the reverse strand, counting down.
CGAACTTGAAGCTAATATGTGATGCTTCATCAGACTCATTTGATGCCACGATGTATTATCAGATGATTGGTTCATTGATGTGCCTGATGAAGACAAGGCTAGACATATGCTTTTCTGTGAACAGCCTGAGCCAGTTCTTGACATATATGAGACATGTTCAACTAATTGTTGGAAAGAATGTATTCAGGTTCCTGAAGGGTATATTTTACCTCAAGTATGACGTGAATCAGAATATTAACCTGCAGGGTTATGTTGATTCGGATTGGGCAGGAAGTGCCGCAGATAGGAAGAGAGCTTCGGGATGCTACTTCAGTATGGGATCCGATACGATCTTATGGTTTAGCAGGAATCAGTCGTGCATGGCACTGAGTACAGCCGAAGCAGAGTATGTTGCAGCTTGTTCGTCCAGTTGTGAGGCAGTATGGCTTAGGAAGCTACTGTCTAATTTGTTTGATCTCTAGTTAGAGGTGACTTGTATATTCTATGACAACTAGAGTTGTGTGAAGTTGTCCTAGAACCCGGTGTTCCATGACAAGTCGAAGCACATTGAGATAAAATACCACTATATCAGGGATATGGTGCAGAGAGGAGTAGTGAAACTCCAGTATATAGTTACATATGAGCAGATAGTCGATGTGTTGACCAAGCTGTTAGCCAGAGTGAAGTTTGAGTACTTGAGAGAGAAACTTGGTGTTCTCCATATCGAGGTTCCTCCTGAGAGGGAGTGATGAGATCGGAAGACGCAAGTTGTCCATTGGGACGTAATGCACTGTGTGTGCCCCGAGCTGTGCTCCCATGCTGGAGAAGTTAGAGCCCTTCTCATATGGTGGTAGGCGTAGGTGGTCCTTGGGATGTAATGCACTTGGTGTGATCCTAATTTTCCTCCCATGTTGGTAGATGTAAGGGTTGGTTCTCATATGGTGGTAGGTGTAGGTGGTCCTTGGGACGTAATGCATCTAGGATGCTCCTGACTTTCCTCCCATACTGGAGACATTGAGAGGTCCACTGGTCATAAGTCACTATGTATGTGCCTAGGTAGGATCTCGCATGGTGTAAGGCATAGGTTGTCCTTAGGATGTAATGCACCCAGGATGCTCCGGATTTTCCTCCCATGCTAGTAGACCTGAGCTGACCGTTGTGGGACATGGGATGTGCATCTAGGATGTGCTCCATGTGATGATGAGATGATCCGGAGACAATGAGGTGATAGTAGGAGATGCATGTGATTGCAGTGGCAATGTAATGACTGGTCCTCGATTGTACCTATGTGTTGGCTTGCTCATGGAGATGATGAAGACCTACATGAGGGATAGGCCTAAATCCAACATGAAAAAGGGATGGCTCTGTAGAACTTCCTATGACAGATAGATTCGAGAGATGTCACTAATCAATGATCAACATAATGAATATTGTTGCAGCAGTGATAATGATGATCCAGTGTCGATGATGTTCCAGCATTGAAGATGATATAACAATGATGACGCTGTCCTGAATTGTGTCCAGAGTGATGATGACTGTGGTGAGAGAATACCTTCCTAGTTAAGAGGGAGTGTTGATGTAATTGTAACTTCGGAAGATATTCAATTGTATTTTAAATTGATATTATTATTGTGTTTTATTTGTACCTCCGACGGATATGTTTCTCCCTCCGGTCAGAGATGTCATTATTACATTTGGTCATGTAAAGTCATTGAGGTAAAACCTCCATTGTAATTCAGGGAAATAGATCCCCAAGAGTCAAATCTATTAGGGTTATTGAGTCTTCCTAGAAAATTCATCCCAGTCAGGTTTAGTTGAGGCCGACCTAGTTAGTGAAAAGGTCAAGTGAAAAGTAAAGTATAAATAGAGAGCTAAGCTCTCTCATTTGGACACACACTCACTCGCACAAGTTCGCATAAGCAAGAGAGACAAGAAAAGTTCGCTTGTGAAGAAGAGAGAAGTTGAATAAGACTTATTTTTGGGTTTTCCATTTTTGACTTGATATTGTATTAGTGATGAAACTATCTTTGAGGAGGTTGCAGGTTTTCTCCTTTATGGTTTCCTCAAGGAAAACTACTGTGTCTTTTGTGTATTGTTGTGCTTGTTATTCTTTCAGTTAAATATCCTAGATAATATTCAATTAAAGTAGGAAAGCTAACACTATCAATACTATCATTTGGATCAATCTACCACTCTGGAGGATGCTATGATCCCACCACTAGATTGGAAGTTCATCACTCCTAATGCTCATCTGAACCTCTGTGAGCCTCTCCAATAGAACATGAATCTCCTCTTATTCACCATGCACAATGGTCATCTAGCTCACATCATTTCCACCTGTCCCATCCATCCGACTCAGGTGGAACTCCCATGTCCTACCATGAATGGTGAAGGCATAAAAAAAAACCATAGATGCCTCTGTTGCTACTCACAATAATGGAAAGGAACTGATGTGCCAACAAACCCTCTACTGATGCAAGTTGAAATCGACCTCCCTTGTACATCCATCTTTTTTATGGACCTATCCACCCAATCCATGTATGCACATACTCCTTTGCTGGATGGTCCATAAAAAGTGTACACATCTGCCTCCTCCATGACTAAGTCTCTCTCTCATAGAGGCAGCTCTTGATCCTCCTGATGCAAAACAAGTACTTGGTCAACATTCTTCATGTCACGTTTCTCCTCAAGTACCTGCAAATATGAATGCTCCTCATGTGGAACCATCACAAGTGGTCACTCCATCAACCCAATAGTGCCACCAACCTTCCCCTGTCATGCTCAAATTATGCATATTCTTCCATTGGAAGGGATAATGGTTGAAGATGGATTTCTTTTTGCTGCCTTGTTTGGGATACCAACAAACTTTCCTTCATAGCTCTTTGTAACCACTCACTTCCCAAGTCTTGTGTCTCATTCAGATTTTATAATGGTTTATATAAAAAATAAATTCGATTGGCATGAATCCACAACACATTCTCTCTTTTCAACTTCCAATTCTAGAATATCAAAATTAGAAAACCCTACAATTTCATCCTTCTCACATGGAATGACTTCTAGCTCATGATGGTGCAAGGAAATATGATTAATGGAAAAATCAGAATTGTTAACACACCTTGGTGTTATGCTTCCATCCTTTGTGTAGTTGACATTAGCTTCATGGTGAAGCTCTAATGGGGAATGGAAGGTTGATTTTTGTTCTTCCTCTAAATCTAATCCAAGAGATGTTTCTCCACTACCATCCTCATTTTTCAAATGTAGGCTAAACAATTACCATGGATTCACTTCTTCTTGAACCAATCTTATATGAGGAAACCTTGGTTTCTCTCTTTGTAGAGGTACCAAACATCCTTTCCATAATTGTTGATATCGAGCATTTTGGTAGAAAGGATTTGCATTGTTGTAAATTATGCTATATTTATCAATATGTATGGTCAGATTTCTTTGACATCTTCTCATGGTCCTTCCTTGACATCTCCCATCCACGTTTCTCCTCCTCTATGGCCAAGACATGACGAAAATGGGGTAACATTTTTTCCTCTACAAGGCTAGACATTGAATAAATTTCCTCCTCAACACTGTACATGCTATCACAAAAAGGATCACCCAAATTATATGGATCACGCAAGCCTCCTTTTATTATTTCATCTCCTTCATTGTCTTTCACCGAAGGAATGAAACCATATTCATAAAACGATTCTTCCCATGTTAATCTCTTCTCAAGATCCCATGCAACTGGTTCCAACCTCATCTATGCAAATCTTCTTCCAATTTTTTCTTCAAGGCTCCTCATAGTTCCCATAGTTGTCAAGGAACATGCTCTCTGATACTTTCCAATAGAGAGTAAATCGATCCCCAATTTTTCCAAACAATGGCTTTATTATATTTACGAGAATATGAATAATGTGGTGCATCCCAAAATGTATAATGTAAAACCACTATAAGATGTACAATCAATTATGATATATCATTGCTGTAATATTCTGTATCCAAAATCAGAGCCATCAACTCCAATGCAACCCCAAAGAATCATTGGATTTGAAACTAGGAGCACTAGTTCAAATCTGACCACATAGAATACTAGGTTTCCAACTCTTCCCAAATAGCCCCTAAATCACTAAAATTTGAACCAAATAGATTCTAAGGGATCCAAAAACATCTAATATAACCATTAATAGAGATCATATAACTTTATGGAAGCCTTGAACACTTTACACAAACATTTATAACTAAGGGTGCGTTAGCATAATTGTACAGATTGACCCACTGGTAAAATGATCATATCTTAGGCATACATAAACCTTTTTGAGTGAAATAAAAAGTGTTTCCTACTGAAAACGATGCTCCCAATGCAATGAAATCAGTTTCAAAACCCAAAAACACTCATAAATGGTCGAACCAAATGATGAATTTCAACCCACTTAACACCAATACAAGATTAAGAACACCCCCAACTATAGAACTTCCAAACCAAGCCCAAATGCTCCCAAACACCTATGAATTGATCCAAATGGATTACTAATAGAAACCCTGGACTCTTATAAATGTTTCATACAAGAACATGAAGTTTAAACAAGCATATTAAAACATATCTACTCATGGATTAACATTTACTCATGGATTTACCTGTGCCTGAATATTGAACATTATATGGATACAAACACTGAGATTTATATTATAAGTGGGAAATTATCAAAGAGTACATTAATGGATGCTACGACATCTTGAAATACAGATTAATATCTAATACAAATAGAGTAGAGAGGGCTTCTACACAACCATAGAGAAAAGAGGAAGAGTTACTTGTCCAAATGAGTGATCTCCTTCCACTATTGTGCCCTCCACAAGCAATATTTCAACCCCAACTCAGAGATATTCCTCATACATTCTTACCTCCATCAAATATGGATGATATACATCCTTTCGAATATCCCCCAAGATGTATGGATGACCATAGGTGCTCCCTCCTTTAGCAGAAACCAATACAAATACTCCAAAATCCCCCTTCCAAGAGGCCTGCATTTTTCTTATAGACTCCATTGAGACCTTTCCCCCTCATTCTAGAATTCTCTCACAAAATATTAATAAATGTTTTTTTCATGAGAGAATGATACCTTGCAACTCATTTAATTCCTCTCTAATGTTACTTGAACAAATAATACCTTCATCTTCCTTAGCAATTCCAATTAGAGAGGCTTAGCTTGATTTTGGGGAAGTTACACTATCATGTGGGCCCATTCTCTCCTCTAGCACTCTCATTGGCTAAATTTTGGACCTGCAACATGTCATAAGTTGTAATAATTTTTCATAGGACCTGATTGTTGTCATAAACCATCATAGGATTCCTTTTGGGAGTTACACTTCCACAAGTGCACCCCTATTAGCTATTTTTAGCCTAGGGAGTTACATCTATAAGATGCCTTCATTATGAGCCTTCTCACACCTTGGAATTCGAATTTGGAGATGCTTAGTTTGATTTGGGGGAGTTACAACTCATGTGGGGCCCAACTCATCCTCGTTATGCACCCTCCTTGTCCAATTTTTCCTAATGTTGCATCATTTCAAAATTTGGACATCAAAATATACAAATATTTGACCCACATCACCACCTTGATAATTTTTCATGACTTTACCAAGTGACTTAGGCCATTTGATCCCCTAGTCCAATCGAGTGGTCCATAGAAAAAATTTGGGGACATGAAAATTAACCACTTTGGAGCTATGTTACTAGAAATGAGAAATGGGAAACATAATAGAAACATAAACGGAATGAGAAATGAAGTTTAGAGGTTTCGTGAACAAGAGAGAGAGAGAGAGAGAGAGAGAGAGAGAGAGAAGCCATATAAATTAATTTTTAATTTTATCGTTCAACTATATATTTATCATATGGAAACAATGGATCTTCATTTCATCATATATCAAAGCCTTACCTAAAACTTAATAAATAAAAATGACACATATTACACAAAAGCTCGTGACCCAAACAAATATTGGAAGGAAGATTGCAAATTTGAACAATAAAACTTGTAATCCAAAAAAAAAAGGAAATATATATGATCCAATAAACTCTTCTTCATATGATTAATATTAATATTGTATTGTAAAAGTTTCAAATCTTATATAAATTTTGAATTTGTTACAATCAATAATGTTGTTGGGTTTATAAAGTTTAGTTAAAAATATGCCTAGTATGCATATGTCATGACTTGTTCAACAAACCACTATATTCCAAATGCAACAAATTTCACAAATGCAAAATATTCAAAATCAAAGTGTAAGTGACATTACTTTGGTTAATGTTAAAATTAGGATGTAAGTTTTATATAAAAATATAAAATTGAAAAATAATAATAAAAAAATGAAATTGAAAAAAATAATAAAAATATAAAATCAATCTCATATATATATAAAATAATAATAATAATATAAATAAATCAATATAAATAATATAAAATAATTTAATAAGTTTTATATTTCATTTTATATACATTCAACCTACATCGATATATGCCATTTCAAATAATAAGATTTCAATAATTTGCACATTACCTTCAGTTTTATTTTCATATATGCTTAGAACTCACCTGGGACCCAAAGGCATGCTATTGTTGCGGCCTCAAACATGCTATTCAAGATTATATGCGCTTACTATTTGCCTCCAGCAATAATATTGCCAGTTACTCACTCACCTTATCTAGCTTCAGTGAAACTATATATTTTACCTGAGTGGTGAGCTATTTATGTTTACATAATTCTATATGCAGATATATGTTTGCATATTTCGGTATGGCTTAATTTAAAAAACAACCTAAAGTACAAGTAAATATTGAAGAAACAAAGGGATGAACGACCTCCTATGTGCAACATTTATGGAGAAATGGTTTCCAATGCTCGAAAACAAAAGCAACCGTAGAAAATGTGTTTTTTCGTCAGGTTTACATTTCTTTCTGGTTTTTGCTAGAAATGGAAGTTGTCATCGTGTTTCTGGAAACATAGATTTGGAGCATGAAAAATAATGATTGCAACCTCAAAGGATTCAATGAATTGGTGTGGTGGATTTGTGTTCTTTAACAACACATTTTATTATGGTTGGTTTCCACATGAATAACACCATGATAATATAAAGAAAAAAATTGCCTGCAATTTGATTCAATAAGAAATAAAAGAAGTGATGATACCATGTTTTTGTTTGAATGCAGTCTTGGTCTTTCTTCTGTGTATTTGCAGTTCACAAAATCGACTTAACCGTCAGAAACATATCAGATTTGTGTTTTTTCAAAGTCAATGTCTGTTTCTCCTTCACATGAAGCCTCGGTGTATCAATCATTGGTATGGATGATTGAGATTGAGTGGAGGCTATGGAGCGACAAATATCTCACTATACAGCTTTTCCCAATCTTCAATTCACAACTTATATCTTGCATTCACCATCAATCAACTCATATTTTTTAATTCAAATACTTCATGGAACACTACAATAGAGAATAAATAACTCACCTTCCATGGATTTCTAACATGGAACTAACATGTCCCTTAAGACTAAATAATCTCTAATACCATGTTAAAATATGTACAAGAAAAATGAGATGACAGAAAAGGATCACTAGCCAAGTCTTACTTCCTTAATATTCACATCAAAGCTACAAATATATAATACAATTGGTAATGCCACTGCATAGAGAGATTTTCTCTAGATCCCATCATGCATGGTGATTAGGCTAGGCAATCTTAACAAAGTCACTTAGGCATCATTTGAGGATAAATCATTATTATCCTAAATGAATAATATAATTATAGGTGACATACACGTGAGATGTAGAACAGTCGATGGCGGGTGATGGTTAAGACACCCCTAAGCGGAAAGGTCGTCGGTTCGAAACCCCGCAGATACTAAAATCCAACCATGCTAAGGTTGGTGCGGTCCAGGCCGGGTGCGATCCCTGGGTGATTTTGACGGCTTAGATGCCCCTAGTTCGTGGTCTCTCAGCCAATGACAAACTCTGCTAGTCAGGAGGTACTACCACTTGCCAACAAAGAAAAAATATAATTATAGGTTACATGAAGACCTTGTAGTTGCTACTTAAGGTAAACCATAGGCTAACAAATTGCTATCAAGTTGTTTGTTATAAAATAATAGAAGTCCTTAGTATATTGTGTTTGATGTGAATGTCTTACTTTTTCCTGCACCTCTAGTGAGGAACAAATGGATTAGTGTGTTGGGGTTGTCTTTTATCTTCATAGTGACTTATTTTTTTGCTGACTATTTTTCATTGTTCAACTTTTTCCTAATGTTGTAGTAGTCATTTGTATTCAAAACAAATGGTTGTTTAGTTGTCATATGGATACTAACATACTGATTTAAACTTGGTCTAGACATTATCTTGTGTATTAGATCGTTGTGTATGTCATATTTTTCACGGTTGGAAATGTCTGGACCTTCATTTGAAGAGACTTCAATGTCAAAACTTTGTTGTGATCTAGTTGTAATTGTTGCAGATGCTATGTCAATGTTGCGCCATTTTCTTCTTATTTGAGCCACAAACTTGGATTCAATGAGATCTATTTTCTCTTTTTGTGATAAATATGCTTATGACCAAGTATTCAATTTATTTTTAGAACATTTTCATTTCTATATATGGTACACATAGCATCATTTTTTCTTTAAAAAAATATGGATCTTTATGCTGATTATATTGAATCAGACGTATAATGCATAGCTTCTTTCTTTTCTTTAGATTTGATTTTGAGGATGAATACCAAGAAACAAACTCTACCAAACAAATATATTTACATTCAAATTGTAAGACCAAACAAATATATTCACATTCAAATAGCCTTACAATGTACTTTCATCATTAGAATTGCACATGAGGTATTCAAAATCATCTGGCCCATACCTTAGAAATGTTGGTTTCTTTAAAATAAATGTTCGACTATCAAATGAGACTATGTTAATGAATATCATTGGCCTAGAGCTAGAATGAAATGGTACTAAGAGGAAAATAAGGATAACTTGTCAACTAGACATTTGTTGCATGTTAAGAAGTGCATTACCAATTTTACATATAATTTGCATTTTGTTGTCAATGCTACAAAGACATTCATCTCTAATTTTCTTAAATGCACTTGTCATACTGGAATCCATCTTTGTGATGTATGAGCTATACAATGTTGCCACAACATAAACATCTATGAATTATGCATCTACATTGGAATTCCATAGCTATAGATTTTTTTAGCAAAAGCACTTATCCATATGTCTAACGAATGTCTCTTTAATAATATAAAAGGAACATGAAAGAGTAGAATGCAATAAGTGATTTACCTTTTCTTGAACTCCTCTCCGCTTCGACTCCAACAACTACCTCTCCAATCTAGCAACAATAAAAAATCTAGTGTCATTTTCATTCAACGATCCATCATTCAATGCCCATTCAATTTGATGTACAACGGCATGGGAAAACATGTTGCATCCAACGTATCATATACGGGTCCAACTTCATGTCATAAGATTAGTGCAATAAAATATGGAAATCAAGGAACTAAGAAAAAATTCTTGAATGAACCACGTACCATATCTACAGGTTATCATGGTCACATATGGCAATTATTTTGCATATTTACTCTCCATTCGTCCAAATAGTTATAACAAGGAACCTTGTAAGCATCATGATCACCACAAATTATCATATGAATTTTACACATGTAGTGTGCATCACCATATGTGTCTCTTTTATGTGTGAATATACTAGCATATGTATCCTCCTAGAAACACTGAAAATGGACAAGAGGGTAATCCATTTGAAGTGGGGAAGGATAGGAAAGAGGAATGTTGAATTAAGACAGAACAAGGGGGAAGAATTGCTTAGGAGGTTAGTATCAATTGAATCTAGATTCTAGATCAATAGTCACAGAATGAACAAGAGGATGCAACTACCCCAATTGGAGCAATGGAAACCCATGGAAATATTGATAGAAGTGATTCCAAAATGAGGGACCAAAGTTAAGGCCAAGTTTTCATACTTCAAGAGTAACCTAAACCCTAATTTGCTAATGGATTGGTTGCAAGAATTAGAAAATTATTTTGACCTAGAGAACCTAGATGAAGAGGACCCAAGGAGGGTGAAGTTTGAAGAGATGAGGATGAAATAATACACTGCCTTATGGTGGGATAACCTTCAAAATACTTGGAAGAAACAAGGTAAATAAAATATTAGTTTATGGACCGAGATGATAAAAGAGTTGAAGGTCAAGTTTTTACCTTTTGATTACCTACAAACCGTGTTCAAAACATTCTAGAACTTGAGCCAAAAGGAATTGGCCATTGTGGAGTACACTGATTTGTGTAATATTTCAGAAGTAGGATCACTCAGTAGTAGAAGACTTCACTAGAATTTACTCATGTAGTGCAGAAAGAAGAAGAAGAAATGTTGAATCAATTAACACTCATTACACAGAAAATGGAGAAAAACTGTTGTATCATACATCAGCTATAAGCTGGCACTCTGTAATGTGAATAATAACTGAATACAATCAAATGAATTGAAATGCCACTAAGGTCATTCGAATCATCCTCAATGGTTGGATTGGATAGCATTGGAGATATCACCCAAACTAGTGGCAGTGGTCATAGAAGTCAAATGAGTCTAACTGAGTGCATGGACATTGATGTAGGGAAGGAGACTCCAATGTGGGCACATGAGGAGCTGTTAGTAGTCAATAGAGCTCAAACTAGTCTCAGTAGGTGCCTATCTAAGTGCTTCAGTCATCAACCAACTAACTAACTAAAGTAACTCCTAAATAGGTGGAATAAGGCACACTTGTTTTCCAGTGATGAAAACAAGGGCGCATCAGTGGCTAGGAGGGCTAAAAATGAGCAGAAACAGGCTCCCCAGGGATGCAAAATAAGGACTAGGTGCTGGGAGACCACCAAATGATGACTGGATGCATGCAGATGACTGGATGCATGCAGGCATACAAAATACAAAAATGATGGTGAGAATATTCCAACACCCTCCACAAGCTAAACATGAGGAACAACTGAAATGGTAGGCCCCTGGTAACTAAGACCAAAGGTCACCCCATATAATCAAATCTAAATAAATAAATTGAGGAAAGAGGGAAAACCCAGTGGGAAGAAATCCCTCCCTCAAAATTGAAGGATGATAATGTAGCATATAATCACTCACCCCAAGAAGAGATCTAAGGTAAGTGAACCTCTTCACCATGAAGGTCTTGGTGAAGATGTCTGCAATCTGCTCTTCCGTCGGAAGGTAGAGCAGTGGGATGATCTTATCATGCACTAATACTTGGATGTAATGCATGTGTATATCAATGTGTTTGGTTCTTTGTCTTAGAACCGGATCTGTGGAAATCCTGATAGCACTCTGATTGTCACAATAGATGATTGGTGGAGTACTGAATTGAATCCCAAACACTGATAAGATGCCCCAAAACCAGATGCACTGTGTGGCTGCATTAACTACACCTCTATACTTGGCCTCTACTGAAGAGAGAGCTAAAGCAGTCTGCTTTTTGCTAGACCAACAGATAGGTCCAAATCGAATCATGAAAACAAAACCAATTGTTGAATTTCAATCTGAGCTGTCTCAAGCCCAATCTGAGTCAGTATAGCCAACAAGGTTCAGAGGAGACCCAACTGCATAGTGAAGACCATAGGTCTTGGTCCCTTGCAAGTAATGCAACATCCTATTTGCTTCCTTCCAGTGAAGCTCATGAAGCTCCTGCATGTATCTGGAAACAACACTAACTGCATAGGAAAGATCAGCTCGAGTGTGTGTAAGAAACAATAGACTCCCAATCAACTATCGATACAGTGTACTATCCACCAGAGGTGTGGAAGAACCATCCTCAAGGATGATCCCTGAAAGAAAAGGAAATGTTGCTGGTTTGCATTCGCTCATGTGGAACCTGTCAAGCATATCTGAAACATACTTGGATTGTGACACCTTGACTCTTGAATCACTCTGAGTGACTTCAAGACCAAGTAAATATCTCAATAATCCAAGATATGACATGGAGAAGGAGTTATGCAAAGATGTTTTTATAGATCTGATGCATGAAGTGTTGCTCTCAATAATCAATAGATCATCAACATATAGAACAATCAGAAGTAGAGAGTCACCTTCATGTATCATGTAGATATTCGAATCAAATTTGCATCTCAAGAACTTTTGTGACAGAAGGAAGGAATCCATTTTAGCATACCAAGCTCGGGGATCCTGCTTGAGTCCATACAAGGAATTCCTCTTGCAAACAAGTGAAGAGTCTTCAACATACCCCTTAGGTTTCTTCATGTAGATCTCCACCTCTAGATCTCCATGAAGGAAAGAACTCTTGACATCCATTTGATGCACTTCCCAGTGCTTGGATGCAGCAAGAGCAAGAACAAGATGGATGGAATCCATCTTAGCAATAGGTGTGAATGTCTCTGAGTAGTCAATCCCATGGACATGGGAGTAACCCTTTGCAACCAGTCGAGCCTTGTATTTTCTAGTGACCCCATCAGAGTCCATCTTAGTTCTGTAAACGCACTTGCATTGAACAAGCTTCCTCCCAGGTGGGAGAGAAACAAGATCCCAAGTTTCATTTCTTTGAAGAGACTCATACTCTTCATCCATAGCTGCTACCCATCTTGGATCTTGGTAGGCTTCAAAGAATGTCTTTGGATCTGATCTAGTCATAAGAACGCATCTCTTAGCTAGTAATGGATCTATGTGATAAAGTAGATCATATCTAGTTGTTCTTGAAGATGATGGATCTCCAACAAGATCATTGGTGTATGCAGCATTAGTGGTGGCCCATGATGCAATAGGATTTCGAGCCTTAGGTGCTAGATCTTCAGGTTCTTGTGGATCTGGATCTAGCATTCTCTCTACCTTCTGAATCTTCTTTTTCTCAACTTTCTTTATTGAATCCTTTCTATTCAAGCAACCTTTGCAGGTGTCTTGGGAAAATTTGATCTTGGGAAGCCTTTGAACCATCTCTTTAGTATGCATGTCTTGCAAGTGGTGATAGTTAAGATGCCCAAATATTTCATACCACAATCTACTCTCCTCATTGGCATGAGTGTGAAGAGTAGACTGCTTTGAGAGAGGTAAGGAGTGGGAGAACTCATACAGTTTTGACTTATGATTTGCAACACCTTTTGCAATGGTAGAACCTGATACAATGTCTTGGATTTGAAGAGAATATCACCCTCTTGGGATCTCCAGTATGGGTCATCTGATATACTGAAATTATATTAGTAGTGAGAGTGGGGACATAGAGTACATCTTAGAAGTATCCATGATCTAGTTTGATTCTTCCAATCCCCTCAGAGGAGACCTCATAATCATTCCCCAACATAATGGATGGTCCAACAGTAGCTTCGAATCCAGTGAAGAGATTCTTGGAGGAATACATATGCCTAGATGCTCCAGAATCTATGATGAAGGAGGATTGAGTTGATGCCCCTGCCATGAGGGCATGGCATCTCTATTTGTTCTCAGATCTAGATGGTTCACTCTCTTTCTTTCTAGCACATGTAGGTATTGGAAGATTATTTTTTTCAAGAAGTGAAGCCATTATATCTATGGTATTCTTCATACATGATCTCTGGGGGTGTATGTGCACTTGGATTCTCCCTTCTGAATGTGCTTGTCCCTTTTAGGATTCGAGGCTCCATCTGACTGTATGGGATCCTCCTTCTGCTTTGTATCATTCGACTTTCTATCATAATTTTTTTGTTTCCCTTTTCCATTTTCTCTTTTCATCTTAGTGGCTACAAGAGCTTAATCCAACTTGGTTTTTATCACTCCCATGTGTACTAGCTTCTCCTCCTCAAGAGTTAGAGATTGGATGAAGTCTTCAAGCGAAGGGAATTTCCATTTTGGAATGGACAATCTTTCTGACTGGAAGGTTGAAACAAACACTGAATAATCAGGGCCTAGCTTCGATAGGATGATAAGGATAAGTTGTTTTTCTTCCTTCTCAATCCCATACCCCTTCAACTATGAAATCAAGTTCTTGAATTTGTTGAGAAACTCAGTGATAGTTTCGAAATTGCTTGGGCTCATGGAGATGAGCTCATTTTCTAGTTTATGCCCCTTCAAATCATCTTTCTTTCCAAGGAGGTATTTGATCTTGTCCTAAACCTCCTTTGGAGTCTTCAAATCGATAACATGAAAGTGAAAATCTTCATCAATGTTGAGTAGGAACAGTCCTACTACTTCATGAAGCTTGTCTAAGTACTTGGATTTCTCTACTGCACCAATTGGCTGAACTGCATATCCATTCACCACTCTGGAAAGACTCTTCAACTTCAAGAAGATGTCCATTTTATCCTTCCATTTGAAGTAGTTGAATGAGTTCAACTTGAGATCCATGATACTGAATAATTCAAAGCTGAGAGAGGGAGATTCCTGCAAAACAAATGAGAATTATGAAAAGAAGATCTGTTGCAATTTGAACTGAACAGTGCCTTAGGACACTGAGCACATGTGACTAATTCCTTCACACCTGGCTAGACCTCACTGGATTGCTCCAGTGAATTCAAGGAAATAGCACCAGGATTTGCTGTGGAAACTCAGAGGCTTTTGGTGCTCAATGAAAGACATCTGCTCAAGGAACTGCTGCAACTATTGTTGTTGCAATTCGAATAGCTGATGTCAGCTCTGATACTATGTAATATTTCAGAAGTAGGATCACTCAGCAGTAGCAGACCTTACTAGAATTTACTCATGTAGTGCAGAAAGAAGAAGAAGAAATGTTGAATCAATTAACACTCATTACACAAAAAATGGAGAAAAACTGTAGTATCATACATCAGTTGTAAGCTGTCACTCTGTAATGTGAATAATAATTAAATACAATCAAAAGAATTCTAATGCCACTAAGTTCATTTGAATCATCCTCAATGGTTGGCTTGGATAGCATTGAAGACATCACCCAAACCAGTGGCAGTGGTCACATAAGTCAAATAGTCAGTCAAATGAGTCTAACTGAGTGCATTGGCACTGATGTAGGGAAGGAGACTCCAATGTGAGCGCATGAGGAGATTTCAATAGTCAGTAGAGCTCAAACTAGTCTCAGTAAGTGCCTATTAGGTACCTATCTAAGTGCTCCAGTCAGTTAACTGATCAATCATCCCCTGAATCAAGGAACTGAGTCATCAACCAACTAACTAACTGAAGTAACTCCTAAATAGGTGGAATAAGGCGCACTTGTGCTCCAAGATGAAAACAAGGGCACATCAGTGGCTAGGAGGGATAAAACTGAGCATAAACAATTCTCTCCCCACTACACTTGGCATGATTGTCTCACCAATTCGAGTTCAAGATGAAGGGTAACATACTTGGGGGAGTTTAAAAGGTATTATTAATGGCATGAGTCATGTAAGGTTGAATTGGAGTGGAAGAATAACTCCCATATAAGAGGAAGAGGCATCTTAGCAGAATTGTGACACTTGAGCTAGATTCCCTAGCTTCTATGACAACAATGATGAAGATGCTATGAAACCTATGACACAAATCAGACAAATACTGCCATTTGACATATATGAAATGCCAGGGCTAAAAATAGCCTCCAAGAGGGAGCTCAAGGGAGTTAAGGAATCCAAAGATACACCTATTCAAATTTGGTGGAGGAGGAGGCTATAATTGGAGGGACAAGTGGCACACATTGGAATCTCTTCCCAACTTGAGTTGGCATGAAGATATTGGAAGGAATTAGACCCATGGAGGACCTTAGAAGTTTATAAAAGATAATAACAAAGAAGGATGGTAGCTTTTGATCATTTTACATTTTGCATTTGGAGACAAGAGCTAGTAGAGAGCTAGTCTACTTACCTTAGCACCAATTTCGAGGGTGAAAGATTCCCATCCTAATTGGAAATTGGAGTGGCCATTCATACCTTTCATTCGGAGCTACAATGGAGTCTTTAGTTATATGTTGAAGCTATAGGGAAGCTCCTGGTTCATTCATCTACAACTTGTTCTTGCATCTTTTTCACATTTTCTTGCATATTTGGGCCCCTGGAGGAATTGCGCTCTTGGTGAGATGATGATCTCTTTGTTAGACTACATGAATCTTCATTTATTTTTATTATAATCTATATACTTTGTATTTAATTCTCAGAAGACTATCAGGTTGAAATACCAAGTGAAACTATGTCAAAATATCAAACAATGCATAAATGATGCCATTTTCTCTATGTCTTGTTGTTGGAGCTTGAAGAGCCATTATTTCAAGTTGTATTAGTCATTCTCTATGAATTTATTGATTTATGGAGTGTCATTAATGTTCTGAAGAAGTTTCATTAGCATTTCACAAGTCCTTGTGATCCAGACTTATGAAGGAACGCAAAGGGTTGCAGAAATACACATCAACGCAAAGGTGCAGTAGAAATAAGACTTCATTTCATTAATATCCAATAACGGAAATATGCTTACAGACAGAATGGAAATAAAGCTAGCTAAAGTGTTGGTAGCTATCTCTGAGAAGATATGTGGCCGCTACCAGCCTCTAAACTCTTCCTACAATGGGGCTCGAAGCCTCTCTATTATTGAGAAACAAAGGAAAACCCTAAACATCCAAAAACCTAACCCTAGGAGATGAAACCATGCCAAACAATGGGACCCATTGGGGTAAATTGGTACATCAATTTCCTGGCTTAGTAACTTTTGCATACGATCTTCGTTTGACGCAAATGATACCTCGTTGGAAACATGTATCTGAGGACTACACTTAAAACTATGAACTGGGCATTTGTCAAGCAAGATTCCCCAAAAAACGTCGTTTAGGGCCTCAAAACGGCTTAGGAAGTTTAGGACCCGAAAAACTGCTAGAAATAGTATGTTGTGCTATAATTAAGGAAAGTGAAAGAACAATGTTGGGGCCCCAAGTGGAATAGGTGGGTGGCCACTAATATCCACCTGGATCATTCATCCCCCCTTAAGAAGTAATGGTCCCCATTGCGCGGAGTTCCTCCATGAGATGGGAAACTTCTACTGAACTTGGTCCCTGGTGAGCCACTTGCCTTGGTGCAGGAGTTGGCCAGCTTTGATAACCCGATACAATTGGATTTGTTGCTGGCGAGTTTTCTTGATTTGCATGTCCATGATACAATCTGTGGTGGCTTGATCCCTGCATTCTGGGTTAAACTCTGTCGTTGTGAGTTGTTCTGCAATGTCAGAGATGTCCAGTAGAGGTGGAAAGTAGGGCCAAAGGCAATCCACATTGAACACTGGGTGAAGACCAAGGAATGGTGGAATACTGAGCTCAAAGGAATTGTCCCCTACAGCCTTGGTGATAGTGTATGGCCCATATCGGAGTGGCCGAAGCTTACGGTAGGGTCTGGTGAGATGCTCCTCCAAATGTATCCACACTTTGTCGCCCACCTGAAAGTTGTGTGGCACCCGATGTTGATCATGTCGCTGCTTGTATTTGGAATTGGTTCTGTCGAATATGACATGAACCTGTTGGCGGATGTGTTGAATGCACTCGATGAAGTGGTTTTCCTTGTAAGATTTCGGCTGGACATGAGCTGAATTGGCCGGAGTGACCGCAAATGGCATGGCTACGTCGATGGGACATAGTGGTTGGAATCCCAAGCCCACCTGAAAGGGGTTGTGGCCGGTCGAGCTGTGGAGAGATCGGTTATAGTTGTGTTGTACATAGGGTAGGTTCTCATCCCATGTGCGTGGATGCTTGGAATTGTACATGTGCAGAATGTGTATGATCATCCTGTTGACGACCTCTGTCTGGCCATCAGTTTGGGGATGGAAAGCTGTGGAATTGGTGAGATTGGTGTCCAGCATCGACCAAAGGGTGGACCAAAATGTACTGAGGAACATGTTGTCCCGATCTGAGATGATAGAATGTGCGATCCCAAAGTGTACCCACACTCGTTCAAAGAAGACTTTAGCAGTGGTTTCTGCTGTGATATTCTTCTTGCAGGCCACCATAATGACCATCTTCGAGAATCTGTCGACAACCACGAAAACATAGTCGTTGCCAAGCTTAGTAGAAGGAAGGCCCGACATGTAATCCATGGAGATGGATTCCCATGGTCGACTAGGGGTAGGCAGTGGAGTGTAGACGCCTTGCTTCTTGATGGTCGGTTTGGCAATGGCACGGGAAGTGCAGGACCTTATGTACTTCCCGACATCCTTTTGAAGGTTTGGCCAATAGAAATACTTCTGTAGTACTGCCACTGTTTTCTCGACCCCAAAATTCCCAGAGACCCGACTGTGGTGGGATTCCCAAATCATCTTGGCACACTCGCTTGAAGGAACACAAAGGTGTCCCAGGTGACATAACAATCCATCCTGGAGGTGAAAATTGGGAACTCGCTTACCCTCCAAGAGTGGCGTGTATGTGTGGCCATATTTTGGATCGCTCTTGTAGAGAAGTGGCCAATCAGAAGTCTCGTGCCCACAAGAGTTGAGCACCGTGGTTAACGCCACGATCGATGGTCGGATGAGACAGTCTGCAACATTATTGGTGCTTCACTTCTTATACGTGATATTCAAATGAAATTGTTGCAAATATGTGGACCACTTCTAATGGCGATCGTTTTGCAACTTCCCTTGGGTTTGCATGAGCTGCAGGGGTCGGTGGTCTGTGTGGATGATTGTTTCCTTCCCCAAAATGTAATGCTTCCATTGTTAGCATGCCTGCACAGTGGAATACATCTCTTTGTCATAAGTTGGATACTTATGGACTGTGTCAGAGAGTTTCTCACTGTGATATGCCACTGGATGCCCCTGTTGAGTAAGAACTGCCCCAATAGCATAGTCTGAGGCATCTGTCTCGATCTCAAATGGTTGTTGCAAGTCTGGTAACGTGAGCACTGGGGCAAAGCAGAAGCGATGTTTCAACTCGACGAACGCCTCATGTTGAGATTCAAACCAAAATAATTTTGCTTTCGCCCATCCCTTGGTGACTTGGCTCAGGGGCCAAATGATATGAGAGAATCCCAACACGAACCTGCGGTAGAAATTGGCAAGACCCAAAAAGCTATGGAGCTCTGTTAGAGTGGTAGGTGCTGGCCAAACCCGAATGGCTTGGATCTTGGTCGGATCCACATGCACCCCTCGCTCATCAATAATGTATCCCATATACTTAACCTAGGTCATGCCAAAAGTGCACTTCTCCAAATTGGAGCACTACTTGAGTTGCCGCAGTGTTTGGAGGACCTATCGGATGTGGTGGAGGTTCTCCCCCCATGTTTGACTGAATATCAGGATGTCATCCAAGTACACTACTACAAATGAGTTGGTGAATGGCCGCAATATGTCATCCATCATCCTCATGAAGGTTGTGGGAGCATTTGTTAGCCCGAAAGGCATGACCAACCATTCAAAAAGGCCCTCCTTGGATTTGAAGGCAGTCTTCCACACATCGGAGGGTTCGATTGGTACCTGGTGGTATCCGGACTTCAAGTCGATCTTACTGAAATACTTTGCCCCCCTCAGTTGGTCCAGAAGGTCATCAATCCATGGGATCGGGTACCTATTCCAGATAGTGATCTTATTCAACCCCCGATAAACAATACAGAGTCTCCAAGTCCCATCTTTCTTTTGCACCAGCACGATCGGGCTCCCACAGGGTGATGAACTTGGTCGGATGTGCCCTTTCTGCAACAGTTCCTGAATATGCTTCTTGATTTCTTTATTCTCCAGAACAGAGCGCCAATAGATTGGTCCATTGGGTAGTGGCGCTCCTGGGGTCATATCGATGGGGTGCTTGACCTGACAGTGTAGAGGCACCCCTGTGGGTGAGGTGAAAATGTCCCCGTACTCTTCCATGACCTTGTCCTTTTGTTGTTGTTGGGTGGATGAGCTATGTCTGGAGGTCATGGCCACAGTATTATTCTTTCCCTAAGGGAGGATTACCAGGAAAGCAAATTTCCCTGTTTTGGAAATCAGTTTACTGCATTGTTTTGCAGTAACCAACGAGAAGGTGGCAAGCGACGCTACCTCCAGTATCCTATACAACTTATTTCCAAAAGTAATAATAACAGCGCGATGTCGGGACTCATACACAGCATGTCGCTTCCACAAGTATGGTTGGCCTAATAATACATCAGAAACATCAAGAGGAGCAATGACACATAATACCTCATCCGTGAAGGGCTTGATGCTGTAGGGGAGGGGAAACTGTTGGCTGACGCAGAGATCCCATCCTTGGTGCAGCCACCCAATGGTGTACGGTTGTGGGTGTGTTGTTGTCAGCAAGGCCAGCCGCTTCACAACCTCGGTTGAAATGAGGTTCTTTTGGCTCCCATTGTGACAATGAACCGCAACATGGAACCCTTTACCCACATATGGGAATGGAAGAGGCGCTCCCCCTCCTCTGGATCTTCCGGTTCATCCTTCTGGACCTTCGTTGTGGCAACAGTGGAGGTGGGCTCCGCATCAATAATCTGCTTCCCCCTGTCATCACCCTTTTCTGGTTCTAGTTCGGGGTCGGAGCATGCATCTAATTCAGAGGCCTTCAACGCAGCCACCATTGACTGCTTGGCCCGACACTCACTTGTGTTGTGCGTGGAGATATTATGAAACTCACACCACTTTCCCATGTCCTTCTTTGGCTTCGCAGTGTTGTTCTTTTCTTGCGGTTTTGGCGGGTTATCCTGGGCTGCCCTGCCTTAGTTTTGTCCTTTGTTTTGTGGTTTGGAAGCACCTTTCCCTTGCTTCTGATTTGTAGATCCAAAATCTCGCTTCTTCCATTTGAACTTTTTCTCAATCTTGGCAGCAAACCGATATGCTGCGCCAAGTGAGGAGATGTCAAGGAACTCCATTTCCTCCTGAATGTATCTGTGCAGACAACTTTGGTACTTCAACACCAAATGTTTCTCTGAATCTTTGATACCCAATTTTGTGCGCAGGGTATGGAACAAGTTCCTCAGCTCATGCACATCTTGATCCCTTTGTTGCCGCAGTGTAGTCCATTGTATGTGCTTGTCCTCATAGCTTCCCATGGGATAATATTGTTCCTTGATGGCGTCTCAGAAAGAATTCCAAGCGGGTGCGTCCGAAAACAGAGAGGGTTCCCTCTTCTACTCACAGTAGGTTTCCCACCAGTCCTTGACATGGGGGACAACTTTGAGGAGTGCAAAAGTGATCCTTTCTCGGTTGGAAAATTCATGCACTAAGAAATACCCTTCTAATAGATTCAACCATCTATCTATGACGTCTGCATCTATTTGGCCTTCAAATTTGGGAATGTCAAAGTTTACTTGTACCTTAAAAGGGGTTGCACCTCCAGAGTGGCTGCCGCTGGGAAGTCATTTAAGGATCTGGGAAAAGTTATCCATCATCACATTCCTTTTTTGCTCAAGGGCCTCCTCGAGCAATATTTTGATAGGATCTCCTGCTCCCTTGTCTTTCTTTTCGTCTGCCATGGGAGTTCATCAGGGTTTGCGAGGATGATCTTGCAAGGGTTCAACTAGGTTGAGCCCTAACTCCTTATACCCTGACCTTGTTGGGGACATGCAAAGAAGGATCAAGAAAGAGAAGACTTGCTCTGATACCACTGATTCGGACTTATGAAGGAACGTAAGGGGTTATAGAAATACACATAAACGCAAAGGTGCAGTATAAATAAGACATCACTTCATTAATATCAGATAGCAAAAATATGCTTATAGAAAGAATGGAAATAAAGCTATCTAGAGCATTGGTAGCTATCTCTGAGAAGAGATGTTGTGGCTACCAGCCTCTGAACTCTACCTACAATGGGGCTCGAAGCCTCTCTATTATTGAGAAACAAAGAAAAACCCTAAACATCCAAAAACCTAATCCTAGGAGATGAAACCATGCCAAACTATGGGCACCGTTGGGGTAAATTGCTACATCAATTTCCCGGCGCCGTAACTTTTGCATACGATCTTTGTTTGACGCAAATGATACCTTGTTGGAAAGATCTATCTGAGGATTACGCCAAATAATGTGTTGTGCCCTACAGCCTTCGTGATAGTGTATGGCCCATATCGGAGTAGCCGAAACTTACGGTAGGGTCCAGCGAGCCGCTCCTTCTACAAATGTAGCCACACTTTGTCGCCCACCCAGAAGTTGTGTGGCACCCAATGTTGATCATGTCATTTCTTGTATTTGGCATTGGTTCTATCCAATATGTCATGAACCTATCGGCGGATGTGTTGAATGCGCTCGATGAAGTGGTTTTCCTTGTCAGCTTCCGACTGGACATGAGCCGAATCGGCCAGAGTGGCCGCAAATGGCATGGCTATGTCAATGGGACATAATGGATGGAATACCAAGCCCACCTGAAAGGGGCTATGGCCAGTTGATCTGTGGAGAGCTCGGTTATAGCTATGTTGTACATAGGGTAGGCTCTCATCACATGTGCGTGGATGCTTGGAGTTGTACATGCACAGAATGTGCATGATCATCCTATTGATGACCTCTGTCTGGCCATCAGTTTTGCTACGAACATAAAATAAGATAATAATTAAATAATTAATAATTAGGTTAACTAAAGTTAGGTTATGAAATGAGGCGTCTCCTCAACATCAAATGCCCGAGCTATATTTAAGGCAAGGCCATCACTGTAACATATCATCTTTTATCTTATCATCTAATATATTATTCTTACTTATTATCCAATATGAGAGTCGGATTTGACTATTAACTTAGTGAACAGATACGTTCACTGCATTTGGTATCAGAGCCTCTCGGCCCTCCCTGATCCGGCCCTTGGGCACTCACTCCAGAGTTTCTCTGTGCACTTGGTCTGTGACCAGTCCTAGCTTTTGGCCTTTTTCAAGTTTCGATTGAAGAAAGAAGATTCAGTTACGTACCTAGACAAAAATAATTACTACACTTCGAAATCCGGGTGAAAAAAAAATAAAAATTCAATCCGGTGTCCCTCACACTCCTTCATTCCACATCATCCTTCCAATCCCATGCGACCTTTCATTCCTTCTGTCCACCCCTCCATCTACACCATCCATCCCCCATACACCTCCACGCCGCTCCATCACCATCCCCATTGACCTTCCTCCCACCTCGGTCTCTTGTGCCACTCCTGCAACTCCGTCCTCCTTCCCCAAGGCTCCCGCGCCACCACTCGTGCGCGTCCCACATCTTTCCACTCACCTCCACGTCCTCTCCCATCCTTCCTGCTCATGCCATCTCACTCCCATAGCCAGCTCTTTAATGTTCCCCATCTCCCTTCTCTCTTCGCCACTCCCTTCTTCCTCTGCCTTCCACTCCTTCCCACGTCGCCTGCACCACCACCCCTCGCTCCACCTACACCCCGCATACGTTGCATACCTCCACACCGCATCCCTGCCATCCCGCAACCTTCCTCCCCAACACTCCCTTCCGCATCCTCCTTCCCGACGTTCGACCGCTCCTCAACCCACGCTATCCAGCGCCCCGCCCACGCCTTTGCTCCTTCTCCCCTTTCCGCTCTACTCCACACCTTCTCCCCTCAGCCGTCGGCTCCCTCATGCCGACCACCGCCGCCACCACCAACTCCAACGCCCTTCTCCTTACATCTCTGCACTGTCCACCTCCGCGCTTCCCTCTGCGCACTACTCCATCCAGCTCCCCTCCCATTCACCCCGTCCCTGCTGCCCACACCCTATCCTTCCCTCGCCACCGCACCAGCTACCAGCCACCACTATCCTTCCTTGGCCACCGCACCAGCATCCATTTCTCCACAAGATCTAAAAACCCTACTTCTACGTCCACTCCAAAAAGAAAAGGAAAACAAATTCAATAATATTATTATAATATTATTGTTAAAAACTTGAGTTGAGAACAAAAAGTATTATAATAATAATATTATTACTTATTATTATAATAACACAACGTTTCAAAAAATATATATATATTAAGTTGGGAAAAAAAAAACTATATATATATAGTTTATACAACATTAATATAATAATATTATTAATTAATTAATTAATAATTATTATTATAAAAAATATTAATAATAATATTATTGTTAAAATTTAATAATTATTATTATTATAAAAAAAAAAAAGAAAAAAAAAGGTTATTTAAACCTAATACTAAGAGAACAAAACCCAAGAAAACAAAATCAAAGAAAAAGACGAAACCATTGCCAAAGGAACATTCGTCAAGTCAGAAGAAGACCGTAATCGTCAAAGAAGATCATCCCACCGTCGAAGAAGTCAGAAACCATGGAAACCGATTTGCGAGAAAAATTAGAAGCCACGTTAAAACGTTATCGAAAAGACAATGAAGAATTGCGCTACATAAATAACAGTTCAGAAATAAGAATTGAATTACAAGAAAGGTACAATGAAATAAAAATCTCTGACCAGGAAAGGCGTATAGAAAAATTGTATGCGCGAATTGATGAATTAAAAGCCGAAAATAAATTCAATCAGAGGTTAGGAAATCAAGATATAAAGAAGGAAATAAATAATTACGAAGCAGAAATAATACGCTTGAACAAAATCGTTAGCCACAAAGATGAAGAACTAATGCAATTACGACATAAATTAGAAAGTCAAGAATCAGAGGTCGGCCAGTGTCGACAACAGATAAAAGTTCTTCAACAACAAAATGACGACTCTAAAAAGACGCATAAGTCAGAGATCGCGAAGAGTAATAAAGCATTATCTAACAACGCTGAAGAAATATTTAGACTAAAAAATCATAACAAGATACTAGTCACAAAAATTAAGAAGTTGAAAAATAGCCGAAAGATAGAACAATCTATGGATGACATTGAAGGGAAACTTCTAGACAAGCAGGAAGAAAATAGTTGTATCAGAAGTCATAATGAAGATCTTAAGGAACAACTTAAGACATCTGAAGATGACAAAAAATCACAAGTCGAATTGATTAAGAAGTTTCAAAATGATAATAGGCAGTTAGAAAACAAGTTGGAAAAGATACAAAACAAAAACTTAAATCCTCAAGAGACAAAAATACAACTTCCAACTCAGATCAATGCTCTAAAGGCGACATTCATAAACGAAAATGACATTGTGAAAGTTCCCTATCGACACCCCAACCATAAAAACCAATATTTGAAAAAGTGGGAAATGTCGAAAGATAATGGTACTAATGTGATCAAATCTCCTGACGACACATCAGTAGGGAATCCCATCAGTCCACAACAAATCAATTTGGGATGGATTGATCCATCGACATATCATAAGTTATGTTCGACTCTTAGCAATTCGTATCGACATGTTTCGTCATCTACGACACCACATAAAATGATGCAGAAACATTATAAGGCTTTGAGGACAAAGCCTTTCTAAGAGAGTGGCAATGCTACAAACATAAAATAAGATAATAATTAAATAATTAATAATTAGGTTAACTAAAGTTAGGTTATGAAATGAGGCATCTCCTCAGCATCAAATGCCCAAGCTATATTTAAGGCATGGCCATCACTGTAACATATCATCTTTTATCCTATCATCTAATATATTATTCTTACTTATTACCCAATATGAGAGTCGGATTCAACTATTATGTTAGTGAACAGATACGTTCACTGCAAGTTTGGGAATGGAAAGTTGTGGACTTGGTGAGCTTGGTGTCCAGCATCGACCAAAGGCTGGACCAAAATGTACTGAGGAACTTGCTGTCCCGATCTGAGATGATAGACTGTGGGATCCCAAAGTGTACCCACACTCGTTCAAAGAAGACTTTAGCAGTGCTTTATGTTGTGATATTCTTCCAGTAGGCCACCATAATGGCCATCTTCGAGAATCTATCGATGACCACGAAAAAACAGTCATCTCCATGCTTAGTAGAAAGATGGCCCGAAATGTAATCCATGTAGATGGATTCCCATGGTCGACTAGGAGTAGGTAGCGAAGTGTAGAGGCCTTGCTTCATGATGGTCAGTTTGGCAATGGCACAAGCAGTGCAGGACCTGATGTACTTCCCGACATCCCTTCAAAGGTTTGGCCAATAGAAATACTTCTACAGTACCGCCACTGTTTTCTCAACCCCGAAATGCCCAGTGACCCCACTGTAGTGGGATTCCCAAATCATCTTGGCACGCTCTCTTGAAGGAACACAAAGGTGTCCTAGGTGACATAACAGTCCATCCTGGGGGTGAAAATTGGGAACTTGCTTACCCTGCAAGAGCGTCATGTATGTGTGGCCAAATTCTGGATCGCTCTTGTAGAGAAGTGGCCAATCAGAAGTCTCGTGCCCACAAGAGTTGAGCACGGTGGTTAATGCCACGATCGGTGGTCGGTTGAGACAGTCTGCAACATTATTGGTTCTTCTGTTCTTTTACTTGATATTCAAATGAAATTGTTTCAGATATGTGGACCACTTCTGATGGCGATCGTTCTGCAACTTCCCTTGGGTTTGCATGAACTGCAGGGGTCGGTGGTCTGTGTGAATGATCATTTCCTTCCCCAAAATGTAATGATTCCATTATCGGAAAGCCTGCACAGTGGAATACATATCTTTGTCATAAGTGGGATAGTTCCGGACTGTGTCGGAGAGTGTCCCACTAGGATATGCCACTAGATTCCCTTCTTGAGTAAGAACTGCCCCAATAGCATAGTCTGAGGAATCTGTCTCGATCTCAAATGGTTGTTGCAAGTCTGGTAATGTGAGCACTGGGGTAGAGCAAAGGCGATGTTTCAACTCGACGAACGCCTGATGTTGAGATTCAGACCAAAAGAATTTCGCTTTCGCCCCTCCCTTGGTGACTTGGCTCAGGGGCCAAGTGATATGAGAGAATCCCAACAAGAACCTGTGGTAGAAATTGGCAAGACTCGAAAAGCTGGGGAGCTCTGTTAGAGTGGTAGGGGCTGACCAAACCCGAATGACTTGGATCTTGGTCGGATCCACATGCACCCCTCGCTCATCAATAATGTATCCCAGATACTGAACGTGGGTCATGCCAAAAGTGCAATTTTCCAAATTGGAGCACAACTTGCATTGTCGCAGTGTTTGGAGGACCTGTCGGATGTGGTGGAGGTTCTCCCCCCACATTTGACTGAATATCAGGATGTCATCCAAGTACACTACTACAAATGAGTTGGTGAATGGCCACAAGATGTCATCCATCATCCTCATGAAGGTTGCGGGAGCATTTGTCAGCCCGAAAGGCATGACCAACCATTCGAAAAGGCCCTCCTTGGATGTGAAGGCAGTCTTCCAAACATCAAAGGTTTCGATTGGTACTTGGTGGTATCCGGACTTCAATTCGATCTTACTGAAATGCGTTTCCCCCCTGAGTTGGTCGAGAAGGTCATCAATAAATGGGATCGGGTACCTATTCTGGATAGTGATCTTATTCATCCCCCGATAATCAATACAGAGTCTCCAAGTCCCATCCTTCTTTTGCGCCAGCACGATCTGGCTCCCATAGGGCGATGAACTTGGTCGGATGTGCCCTTTCTGCAATAGTTCCTGAATATGCTTCTTGATTTCGTCATTCTCCAAAAGAGAGGGCTGATAGATTGGTCCATTGGGTAGCGATGCACCTAGGGTCATATCGATTGGGTGCTTGACCTAACAGTGTAGAGGCACCCCTGTGGGTGAAGTGAAGATGTCCCCATACTCTTCCATGACCTTATCCTTTTGTTGTTGTTGGGCGGACGAGCACTGTCTGGAGGTCGTGGCCACAGTATTATTCTTTCCCTGAGGGAGGATTACTATGAAAACAAATTTCCCTGTTTTGGAAATCAGTTTACTGCATTGTTTTGCAGTAACCAAAGAGAAGGCGGCAGGCGATGCTACCTCTGGTATCCTGTACAAGTTATTTCCCAAAGTAATAATAACAGTGCGAGGCCGGGACTCATACACAGCATGTCGCTTCCACAAGTATGGTTGGCCTAATAATACATCAGAAACATCAAGAGGAGCAATGTCACATAATACCTGATCCATGAAGGGCCTTATGCTGTAGGGGAGGCGACATTGTTGGCTGACGCGGAGATCCCGTCCTTGGTGAAGCCACCCAATGGTGTATGGTTGTGGGTGTGTTGTGGTTGGCAAGGCCATCCGCTTCACGACCTCGGCTGAAATGAGGTTCTTTTGGCTCCCGCTGTCGACAATGAACCGCAGCACAGAACCCTTTACCCACTTATGGGAATGGACGAGGCGCTCCCCCTCCTTTGGATCTTCTAGTTCCTCCTTCTAGACCTTTGTGGTGGAAACAGTGGCGGTGGGCTCCGCATCGATAATCTGATTCCCCCTATCATTACCCTTTTCCGGTTCTGGTTCGGAGTCGGAGCATGCATCTGATTCAGAGGCCTTCAACGCGACCACCAGTGACTACTTGGCCCAACACTCACTTATGTTGTGCGTGGAGCTCTTATGAAACTCACACCACTTTCCCATGTCCTTCTTTGGCTTCGCAGTGTTGTTCTTTTCTTGCGGTTTTGGCGGGTTATCCTGGGCTGCCCTGCCTTAGTTTTGTCCTTTGTTTTGTGGTTTGGAAGCACCTTTCCCTTGCTTCTGATTTGTAGATCCAAAATCTCGCTTCTTCAGTTTGAAATTTTTATCAATCTTGGCAGCAAACTGATGTGTTGTGCCAAGCGAGGAGATGTCGAGGATCTACATTTCCTCCTGAATGTACCTGTGCAGACAACTGCGGTACTTCAACACCAAATGTTTCTCCGAATCTTTGATACCCAATTTTGTGTGCAAGGTATGGAACAGGTTCCTCAGCTCATGCACATCTTGATCCCTTTGTTGCCGCAGTGTATTCCATTGTATGTACTTGTCCTCATAGCTTCCCATGGGATAATATTGTTCCTTGATGGTCACTAGTACAAAATGATAGATAAGTGACCAAGTGACCAAAAAAATTGGTCGCCATAGTTTTTTCAAGGGATAAATGACCAAAACTAAGAAATTCTAAGTGAGCTAACTAAAAATGACCAAGATAAATGACCAATTTGGTCATGAGATAAGAACTAAACTAAAAACGACCACATATCAATTGATCATTTATTTGGTCATTTTTATTTGTGTCACTATGACAATGGAAAAATACAATTAGACAATGAATTTGTACAATTTACTAAATTCTAACATTGCAGATGTTTGAATCCATCTACAGTTTTAGAATTTAGTAAATTATAGACCTCCTCATGTGTCACAATTTTCCATATCATCCCTTTGACAGATCCACAAAGTTGCATCATGTGCGCCATCATAGTGTGTCGGTTGAGTTGAGTCTTGGAAATTTGTCATCTTTCCCTTTGGGCATTGTCATGTCATGAAGTTGGTGTGATTGTGTTCAGCTCATTCTGCTAGTCGCGTTCATATTTTGTTTGAACAAAACCGTTGTCATTTGACCTTCTTGGCAGTCTATTAAAGTGTTGACAAGTTCTTGTATTTTGTGTCATCTTAGCTAAAAATTGACAATTTCACAATCTCCATTAATTCTCCATATGCATCCATTCGTCATGGTTATCCTTGTAGTACATGTCATGTCATGAAGTTGGTGTCATTCATGTGTTTGGCTCATCATATTGGTCACATTCATATTTTGTTTAAACAAATCGTTGTTGTTTAACCCTCTAGACAGTCGATTAAAGTTTCGATAACTTCATGCATGTTGTAATAATTTTCAATGAATCTTTTCCTAACTACTAAGAGTTTTACATATTGAATCTTTTCCTGTTTGCTAAGAATTTTACCCAATATTGAAGCTTTAACAATGATAAAACCTCGCAGGGTTTAGAAGGCTTGTTTAAGCTTTTGTAAATTTACTCCATTGGGTGCAAAATTTGTTACTTGTCTATTACCTAGCTAACATCCAAGTCATATGCCAAATGGAAATCATTCATCCAAGTGTCAAAGTAAGATACCAAAGGAGCCCTCAATCACATCTATGTGCACTACACGCCAAACGAAATTTCGAAGAGCTGACCTCCAAGCAAACTCGCAACATGACTACAAACAATCATTTTCATTGCTATCATATGGCTTGCTCAATTGACTGCATAATTAGGTGCCTGATAGAATGCTCTTGATCAAATCTTCATATTCTGGATAGATGCTCAGATCAACATCCCATGTGATTACTTTCTTTTAAAGGTCCACCCACATAAAATTATGGCCTTCTAGAATGATTTGTAAACATTTTGGACCACCACCAATTTCCCTCAATCTCCAACTATTTAAAAACATGGCAGTGTTTCCGAAATATGCTATGTAGCTTCCATCAGTAGGGTTTTTAAACCACACTAATCTATCTTCTTCAAATCTAATTTTGACAAATTATAAGAGAAACTTTGAACAAATCTATTGCATGTTCCAATTAAAGTTCCCAACAACACAATCTCATCTCCATGTTTACATCAATTTTGAAAAAAATAATTGATGATATTAATTTTATTGTAAATATTGATATAAATTTTTATTGTCATTATAATTAGTTTCCTCACCCATAATAACAGTATTTTTTTAATTTAACATTATAATTTAAACAAACACCATAATTTGTGAAACAAATTTCCCATTTCACAAAAAAATAAATAAAAGCAAAACAAAACAAAACATATATATATAATTATATATATATATATAAACAATTTAAAAATTAAAACAAAACAAAACAAACAAATATATGTGATTATAAATGTATATAAACAATATAAAAAGTAAAAATAAAAAACAAAAACAAAACAAAATATGAAACTCAAGTATTGGTGTTCCTCCCCGACCTTGTTCCTCCCGCGCCCAGCCCAATCAAAACAATTAAAAAAAAAAAAAAACATTACATGAAACTCAACTATTGGGTTCCTCCCCGACATTGTTCCTCCGTGCCCAGCCCAATCCCACCATACATACTTATGGCAGTACAGTATGGGTTTATTCACTCCCAACATTTTAGTTTTTGTGCAAGTGTTTACAGTAGGGATCCAGCTGAGGTATTTAGTGTATATTGTTGGCACTGAGCATCCTTCCAATTTGACGGGCAATAAGTGTCTTCCCTGTTTTGGGGGTCTATGAAGCAGCATTCCTTAACATGTTTGATACCCAACTTGTTTGTGACATGTGGAGGGAAAACCCTAGATGCAAATGCCCCGCGAAATATGTTATTGAATAGTTCACCAGGGCCACCGATGCTCAATTTTTGCAAGTCAAAATCCTTCTGCTTAAAAATGTTGTTGTTTGCTTCATATTGATTCATTATCTTTATGCCAGAATTTGGTGATGCTTCAAAGATCAAATATGTTTCTTTTGATAGCATTCCTCTATTTATATTTTCGCAATCTTCCTTCCACAATAGTCTGATTCATAGTGAAGATGTAATTTGTTCCATAGTATTCAAACATAGCTCTCTGCCCCATAGTGAAAACCTGATCCAAGAATATTTTTTGGAGCTCTTTAGCAAGAATTACGACATCAAGTTGTTCAGTTTTTCCCTTAGTTTTGACAAACTCCAGTTCAAGCGTTAACACTAACAGCTTGAATTTCTTTTCTGGTGGAACAAACTTGCGACTGAATCGGTATCCCCAATAGAAACCTTAGCATGGCACCGCTGAATAGCATCCAGAGCAATAAAACCATCCTGTATGCCTTCATGCGAGCGCAAGGTTAGGACCATAGAAGGTCCAATGGATGCCAAGGCCTGACCAAGTCCCGGAATGATGAACCTTCGCAGATTAGAAGAACAATATGCACAATTTGTCAGTGCTAAATCTTCTCCCATGGTCGATGTTTCTCGCATGTAGATTCAATCCTGTGAGGTCCAACTTTTGAGGTATAATAGATCTAAGGTTTCAGGAATGACTATCCAAATTACCATGAAAGAGAATTGTACAATGTCTTGGTGGGAAAATTATAAGTCGATTAATGCTCTTTTAATTTCAATCCACCTAAGTTCAAAATTCATAATTGGGAAGGAATAAACATGTTCATTGCTTCATCACTCAACATCATCACCTGGGCATCATGCATTATTACCACAACAATGCAGTATTGATCAAGACATGCAACTTGTAGAAATAGCATAATTAACTTCATTAACTCATAAAAAATCCATTTGGCACTTCTTTTTCATTTGTTTTATTTCTATTTTCTACAACTACCACTGCTACAACATCATATCAAATGTATGGCTATTCCATCATCAAATACTCTGAATTATGATTCTATCTTTGCTCTTCGCCGTTGAGAACAAAAGAAAAAAAATATTTATTCAGGCACCCAACAATCTGAGTCACTAGCAGTTCATCAGCTGCACCTTAGTGCTCCATTAGAAGAATTCCTGCCCTTCCATAGAAAATACAAATACATAAAAACTTGATACAAAAATAGCAAACCCCTCTCATATACTCTGAAACTTGAATAACAAAACAACCTTTTCTTGTCATTTATTTCTGCCACTCAGTGCTTATTAACCAAGAGAGAAACCGTAGCTCTCAATGATTATGAACCAAGGCAGAAGCTCCATTGGGCAGCGCATCTCCTGCAGGTAATTCTACACTCTTCTCTTCAATTCCATTGACGCTTTCTTTAACAGCTAATGGCACAATTTTAACCTTCCCACAAAAGTAGACATCCAGACAAAAAGCATATTAGATTCTACCAGTTTTCCTAATTTAGAATAGGCCAAGATGCCAATAATAACCACATATCCACAAATCGAGTATTTCAACAACACTAACAAGATTTATGTACTTTAAGCTGTAAAACATCTCCAGATAGTGGCGTGTCTCTCGTCTTTCACGTTTTGAGACATACTTCCAAAAGCCATATATGCCAGACAGTGTCATTAATCTCTCAACATAAATCTGCCATGTATACCTGCAAAAGATCCACTCCGAAAACCAACCTCAGTCACCTACACTGAAGAATATAGTATTAACCGAAAGATTTGACTGTCACTACTGTTCCTTGAACAAAATGCAATGGATAACATTTATTCTTCAATGTGAAGCAATGGCAAAGTAGACTGATAATTACCAAGTAACGAAAAAAGCTTAGTTTTGACGAGGAGAATAGACAATAAGTGCCATGAAATCAGGTGCAAAACTTACCTTTCATAGATACGTTGTAGACCAGCATTAGAGATCTTGTCACAGTGACTGGGATGTCTTGCATCTCTCCAAAAAGTTAGCAATTCGTTCACTTGCAGAAACCCTGTGGTAGGGATCATTATGAAATCCAGACACGCCATCCACAATAATTTCAGTAGGCCCTCCATTACATGTTGCGAATGTAGGAAGACCAGATGTCATTGCCTCAACAACAATAAGCGCAAAGGATTCATAAAGTGCAAGCTAAAACAATTAGGCAAAACAAAAAACGTTAATACCAGTGATAGATTCCATTTATAAATGAATGGAAAATAGAGCATAATTAGCATTTGATAGGTTTATACTTATAGAAAAGAAATTGCAAACCCTGACATGGAACCTCGGGGTGTAGGGTCCTATCCGGTTTGAAATCTATGAGAAGGCTAACCTGTACAAAGGCACACCCTGTGTCGCAGATGTAGCGGTAAAGCTCACCATTCCTCACTCTATTATTTTGCGCACATATCCATTGGAACTGACCATTCAGGTTATACTCTTTGACGAGTTCAAGCATTTTTTCAATTTTAGCCACTTCTTCTCTGTCTCTGGACTTTGATGGAGCAATATCACCCGCAACCACAACCAGGTTAACCAACTCCCTTAAGCGTTTGTTCTTTGCAAACCATTCGACCAATCCTGTCATATTTTTCTCCCGATCGATTCTTTCCATAGAAAAGATAATGGGTTTTTTATGGTCATTCTACACACACCTGTGGCAAAAGCAATTATTTTAGCACATGCAAAAATGTTGAATTAATCAGTTGCTTCTACTCAATGATATGAAATTGCAGTTGTTGAGATATTGTAACTTCAAAGAATATTATATTTGTACTTTATCATTCCGGAGATGTTTCATTCCTCCGTGAATATCTTATTGTATATCCGGAGATGTTTATTCCTCCGTCGGAATGTGGTAACTCGAGTTATTAGAATTCCCTAGTGGGGGTCGGCCCTAAATGTGTTATGTGGGTCAAAGGGTTATTAGACCACCCTAGAGGGGTCGGCCCAGTCAGTTATAATGGGGTATTTAACCTAATGGTTAAATACGAGCCTACATGTACTTGTGTAAAATACATATCAGAGTAGTGTATAAATAGAGGAGGTGTGTTCCTCATTATACACACATTCACTCACTTGAGGATAGCGCACTTGTGGAGGAGAGGTCTGCTATTGTGGAGGAGGAGATCATGTCTTAGGGTTTCATCTTTGTATATTGCTGGTCATCTATATTGGGAAGCTTTGCTGGGTTTTCTACCCCATGAGGGTTTCCCAGGATAAATCTCTGTCTCTTGTGTTTATGCTGTGCTTGTTGTTTCTTCAGTGATCCTGTATATGCTATTATTGTGAAATGGAATGTAATGCTGCTATTTTCTGTTTTAGCATATTAAATATTAACATGGTATCAGAGCTAACCTGAAGGAAGACAAGGTATGGCACTAACGACACTTGCTTTACTTACGACAATTTGAAGGTTAGGGTTTTACATAGCAAAAACCAGTCATCATAGCACTTTCGCTATAAATCCGTTTTGGCGAAGTTTTCGGATCTGAAATTGTTACAGGATGAAGATTAAATCTCCAGGTACCTTGTGTCCAAAGGACAACCTCTAACTCGTTGTACTTTGTGATTTATGATCTGTACAATATAGGGTTTCTGCCTCTTCCAGATCTGAGTAAAAAACAGGTGACCTTGGGAAAAAGGTCATATATTGGGCTAGGAAGCTCCAAATGAAATTTCGTAAAAAGTGAAAGGTAGTACACAGTCTGTACTATCTCAGAAAACGTTTTCAGAGGCCGAAGTTGAACCAGTGACACGTGGAACTCCGTACACGTTCGCCCTCCTGTATTATCCCATAAATAGGTCATGTTGCGACACTTGGCATAACTCTCTCTCAGAGAGTCCAATTGAGGTCAGACCTGTCAGGATGGAAAGATAACAGGCCAAGCTACATCAGGAAAGTTTTTCAGAGGCCGAAGTTCAAACAGTGACACGTGGAACGCCGTACAAGTTCGCTCTTCTGTTTTATCCCAAAACAGGTCACGTTGCGACATTTGACATAACTCTCTCTCAGAGAATCCAATTGAGGTCAGACTTGTCAGGATGGAAAGATAACAGGTCAGGCTATCTCAAAAAACGTTTTCAGACCCTGTGGATTGAAAAGTTTGGAGTTACACCAGAAACAATCAGGTACATATTTCTGTCAAAATAGAATTATTTTTGAGTACCTTCATTCATGGCTTCCGGAATTTAGGGCTTTGTAGAAAGTTGAAATTTTTGTAAACGGAGACCACGGCTGAATGCTACTCATCAAAATAGAAATTTAGAGACAAAGATCAGATTTTTTGGTTGGGCAGAAGGCCGGGCTTGATCAAACCCTAGTTCGGGACTTTGATCAGAAAAGTGGAAAATTAGGGCTTCTGTAAAAATGGGAATTTTTGGAAATCTGTGACTGTGGCTGGAAGCTCCTCAGAAAAATAGAAGCTTAGAGCTTTGGATCAAACATTTTGATTGGGAAGAAGAGTGGGATTCATCAAACCCCAGTTCAGGGTCACGTCCAGTGAATCCGGAAGTTTCAAAGGCAAAATTGAGGAGTGAAACTTTGCAATTTTCAAATTCTGAATATATCAGTTTGATCAGCTCATCAAGGCGCATATTTCTATCCTTTCGGAAGTTTGAAATTCAAAGTTTGAATTTTTGGGGTTTCTCTGACAAACCCATATCCAGCTCCAGGTCCAGTTCTTGCAAATCAAGTGGATAGGGTTAATCCTAGAAGAAGATGGATTGGTCACCTGCATAAGTGAAGGAGTTCCTGTTTCAGAGGGAGATGAGGCTAAGGCTTTACATAAGGAGATTACAAGCGATCTCGACAGGTATGACTCATCAAGGTATGTTTTGAGATTTGTTCATGATTAAGTTTATGGTATGTTTGTCTTCATGTTATTACGGTTAGTACAATCTTGATTTTAGATTTGTTGTATCACCTTAACAAAATTATGAATGCATGATAGAAGATATTCATTGGTTAGGGTGTTGACACTTATGATTGTACTAATGCATTATGATGTTGTGTGAGGTTGATGTTGTCTGCTAACAAGATACAGGTACATCACAAAAGACAAATCAGTCTCCATGACCATGAAAACATGAAGACAAAGACTCATCCATAATCTTTGTTCTACTTACGAGGTATGTATGACTTTGTTATATTATGCTTAACCTATGAGACATGCAGGTTCTAGCTCAGGATCTCTAAATCATTGAAGAGATTTAGAGATCCTCTAAATCCAGGTATGTTTCCCATGAATCTTACCTGTGTTAGGATCCCTTATATAAGTATACTTGGAATGATTGGTTATGCTTATTCATAAAGTTAGTAATCAATGGATTATGCATATTATATCTTTTATCTTGATTGATGATATGCATGAGTAAAAGAAGACTTCCCTGAAATCTTGAATACTAATGTTTATTAACTATAATCATGACTATACTTTTTCAAGATTATTTAGTACTATAATGTTTTGATAGCATTTAGAATATACTAATGAGTGTATGTTTGTGTATGAGATCATGAGGATGACTCTTGAGCATGCACAGTGGTACAGAATGAATAGAAGTTCAAAAGACATACAGAAGATCAAGCGGGAGGCAGCCACACAAACATAAAAGATAAGTATTTGAGTTGCTATTTGAAATAGTAATGATATTGCCTGTAATAGGTTGTATGCATATTTGTATTCCTAGAATATATAATGCTGAGTGTAAACATTCATAGAGCATTGAACAGTATACAACTAATGTGCATATGTTTGGTAAGTTGGACAAACATTCCATTGTTGCTTGTCTAGAATGAAACCTCTTTGCTGACATGCCGAGAGCTATGCACACTCTCGATAGTATGTTCTGGTAGAGATGGAAGGCATCTAGATAGCCACTGTATGCATACAGGATATGGGAAAGTGTTGTGCCAAAGTACTGGTCAAAATAGTTGCATAACTATGTAAATGATATCTGTATGCATAATAGATTATAATGTCAAATATGATTTGATGATTATGAAGTATTACTAATCATGTACTTAATTTTGATTTGTAGGAAAGATCATGATGAATGATGAACTCTGAACAAGCGATGGATGTTCAACAAAAGATTTACAAATCAAACACACTATAGAAAGCCTGTAGTTAAGAGATGTTTTGCTCCAAGGGACTAGATAAGACCATTCTCTTAATAATGTAATCAGGTTTTGTATGGGTTCCCAGGATCGGTAGTCAATTGATAAGCTTAATGATCATCATGGGTGATGTGGATCTCAACCTTTGCTACAAGGTTGAATATGGGTTCTATACACATATGACATGGATGCAAGAAGGAACTCACCACAGAGTTCGAATGATATTGAGGTTCATATCAATAGACCCATCTAACGAGAGATGGCACAGATAGATGGCTGCAGAAATGAAAAATGAAAGATCTCATATTGATGCATTGCTTCCTAGATCTGGAAGTATGGCAAGGATCAGAAAGAATCTTTCTCAACCAGGGAAAGTATGTCGAGAAATATTAAAAGGACTTGAGGTGTTGAAATGGCCACTCTTATGGATTCCAACTTGATGTTGTTAGGGGATGACTCATCAGAGTTAGTGGATATAACTCTGTACAGTCAAATTATTGGGTGATTGATGTATCTAACATATATTAGGTTAGATATATGATTTGTTGTGAACACCTTGAGTCAGTATCTAGTGGAAACTAGATGT
Organism: Larix kaempferi; assembly: GCA_027924585.1. Classification (NCBI taxonomy): domain Eukaryota; kingdom Viridiplantae; phylum Streptophyta; class Pinopsida; order Pinales; family Pinaceae; genus Larix; species Larix kaempferi. Next base: position 4,792,216 of record BSBM01000802.1, on the reverse strand, counting down.
GTTCACCTGATAGTTGCAAAGCATGTGATGAGGCACCTAAAGGATACGATAGACTTTGATCTATGCTATCTTGGAGATCATGACTTTAGATGGCTAATCAGATGCTAGTTGGGAAGAAAGTGTATCAGACAGGAAGAACACATCAAGAGGATGTTATTGTCTGGGATTAGCCATGATCTCGTGGTTTAGCTGGAAGCAGTCTAGTGTGGCTCTCAACACAAGCAGAATATATGGCTGCTTGCTCTGCTAGTTGTGAAGAAGCTTGGCTTCAGGATTGGTTTGAATTAGAGATAGAACCAACTGTGATCCTATGTGACAAATAGAGTTGTATGAAGATGACAAAGAATCTAGTGTTCCATGATAAGTCAAAGAACATAGGGATCTAATAAGATATGATACAGAAGGAACTAAAGTTTGAATTTGTAACAGGTTACCGATGTACTAACCAAATCTCTTCCTCAAGTGAAGAAGTTACCAACATACTAACCAAACCTCTGTCTCGAGTGAAATTTGAATACTTCCGAGACAAGCTTGGTGTAGCTCAAAAGGACCCTCCTCGAAAGGGGGAGTAGTATAGTCACTGATGATGAGATTGTCTCATCGAACAACAAGGTCGATGATGAGGTAACCTGTTCTCTACACCTAGATAGAAATATTTAGATTTAGGACTCTTATACTTAGAATACTTGGTTTTACTTATACATGTTTTTGATGATAGATGTATTGGTGAGAATACATGATTTTGATGATAGATGTATTGGTGAGAATACATGCTTTTGATGATAAGATGTATTGGTAAGAATACATACTTGTATGGTTGAGGATACTTGTACTTGTATTGATCAGAATACATGTGGGGATTGTATCATCCTTGAACACATGTTCTAAAGTGAGCCGTAGACGTGAGGTCTCCGAGAATGAAGTCCTTAGTGGACAGTTGAAGGGATTGGATCATCCCTGGACTTTCAGTCCTAAAGAGAGCCGTAGACGTATGGTCTTCGAGAATGAAGTCCTTAGTGGACAGTTGAGGGGATTGGATCATCCCTGGAATTTCAGTCCTAAAGAGAGCCGTAGACGTGAGGTCTCCGAGAATGAAGTCCTTAGTGGACAGTTGAGGGGATTGGATCATCCCTGGACTTTCAGTCCTAAAGAGAGTCGTAGACGTGAGGTCTCCGAGAATGAAGTCCTTAGTGGACAGTTGAGGGGATTGGATCATCCCTGGACTTTCAGTCCTAAAGAGAGCCGTAGACGTATGGTCTTCGAGAATGAAGTCCTTAGTGGACAGTTGAGGGGATTGGATCATCCCTGGACTTTCAGTCCTAAAGAGAGTCGTAGACGTATGGTCTTCGAGAATGAAGTCCTTAGTGGACAGTTGAGGGGATTGGATCATCCCTGGACTTTCAGTCCTAAAGAGAGCCGTAGACGTGAGGTCTCCGAGAATGAAGTCCTTAGTGGACAGTTGAGGGGATTGGATCATCCCTGGACTTTCAGTCCTAAAGAGAGCCGTAGATGTGAGGTCTCCGAGAATGAAGTCCTTAGTGGACACTTGAGGGGATTGGATCATCCCTGGACTTTCAGTCCTAAAGAGAGCCGTAGACGTATGGTCTCCGAGAAGTGGGGATTGTATCATCCCCGGACTTAGGTCCCTGAATTGATCCGTAGACGTGAGGTCTCCGAGAAGTGGGGATTGTATCATCCCCGTACTGCGGTCCCTGAATTGATCCGTAGACGTGAGGTCTCCGAGAAGTGGGGATTGTATCATCCCCGGACTGTGGTCCCTGAATTGATCCGTAGACGTGAGGTCTCCGAGAAGTGGGGATTGTATCATCCCCGGACTGCGGTCCCTGAATTGATCCGTAGACGTGAGGTCTCCGAGAAGTGGGGATTGTATCATCCCTGGACTGCGGTCCCTGAATTGATCCGTAGACTTGAGGTCTTCGAGAAATGGGGATTGTATCATCCCCGGACTTAGGTCCCTGAATTGATCCGTAGACGTATGGTCTCCGAGAAGTGGGGATTGTATCATCCCCGGACTTCGGTCCCTGAATTGATCCGTAGACGTATGGTCACCGAGAAAGTGATTTTTGATGTGGTTACTTGTATCGGTAGGATACTTGTATTGATGATGTGGTTACTTGTATCGGTAGGATACTTGTATTGATGATGTGGTTACTTGTATCGGTAGGATACTTGTATTGATGATGTGGTTACTTGTATCGGTAGGATACTTGTATTGATGATGTGGCTACTTGAGTCGGTAGGATACTCGTATTGTTGATATGGTCACTTGTATTGGCATGAATACTTGTACTGCTGATGATCATGTGATGACGATGCTGCTATCGTGTGATGACGATGCTGCTGATCATGTGATGACGATGCTGCTGATCGTGTGATGACGATACTGATGATCGTGTGATGACGATGATGATGATCATGTGATGACGATGTTGCTGATCGTGTGATGATGATGTTGCTGATCGTGTGATGACGATGCTGCTGATCGTATGATGACGATGCTGATGATCGTGTGATGACGATGTTGTTGATCGTGTGATGACGATGCTGCTGATCGTGTGATGACGATGCTGTTGATCGTGTGATGACGATGCTGATGATCGTGTGATGACGATGCTGCTGATCGTGTGATGACGATGCTGCTGATCGTGTGATGACAATGCTGCTAATCGTGTGATGACGATGTTGCTGATCGTGTGATTACGATGCTGATGATCGTAATGTTGATGTTGATGTTGACATTGATGTACCAGTAACTGTTTGAGTTACTGATGAAGACAAATTGAAGAAAGCTTCCAATGATTTATAGATGTATCATGTATGATGTTGATGACTCCTTGCTCGTGCAGATGTTGTTATAATATCCTTCTCGTTAAGGGGGAGTGTTGAGATATTGTAACTTCAAAGAATATTATATTTGTACTTTATCATTCCGGAGATGTTTCATTCCTCCGTGAATATCTTATTGTATATCCGGAGATGTTTATTCCTCCGTCGGAATGTGGTAACTCGGGTTATTAGACTTCCCTAGTGGGGGTCGGCCCTAAATGTGTTATGTGGGTCAAAGGGTTATTAGACCACCCTAGAGGGGTCGTCCCAGTCAGTTATAATGGGGTATTTAACCTAATGGTTAAATACGAGCCTACATGTACTTGTGTAAAATACATATCAGAGTAGTGTATAAATAGAGGAGGTGTGTTCCTCATTATACACACATTCACTCACTTGAGGATAGCGCACTTGTGGAGGAGAGGTCTGCTATTGTGGAGGAGGAGATCATGTCTTAGGGTTTCATCTTTGTATATTGCTAGTCATCTATATTGAGGAAGCTTTGCTGGGTTTTCTACCCCATGAGGGTTTCCCAGGATAAATCTATGTCTCTTGTGTTTATGCTGTGCTTGTTGTTTCTTCAGTGATCCTGTATATGCTATTATTGTGAAATGGAATGTAATGCTGCTATTTTCTGTTTTAGCATATTAAATATTAACAGCAGTCTCTACTACCTCCTTTTCCCAAATATGAAGAAACATTGCAGGCATGAAATGAATGACTACTTTATGTAAAGAAAAAGAAAGTCGAACTCTTCCAACTTTATAGTGATATACTCAAGAGTCAGGACTTCATGGTTAAGCCTGTCGAACTTGAAATTTAGCCTTACAGACACAGATACGTATCATGGACTTGTCACAGATAGTGAAAGCAGAGAAATAGGAAAAGTAATAATATCTTCTTTTTGGGATAGAAACACTGCTCATCTTTTGGTATCCGTCTAGATTTTGAGTTAATAGATTATCACTTCTGAGCTATGTCACTCTGAGAATCAAACCTGGACTAGTGATGAAAAATTCTCACCGATTTACCACTTGACCATAGTTAGACATTCTTACTAGCCCAGGGTTACATGTCACTAGCCAACCAATCTGCCAACTAGGAACCATCCATTACACTTCTAAAGCTTAGATTGTACCTCGAATTGGGGTGTGATATATTATACCTGGATGTTGGGTTAACTATATTCAAGTATAAATCTAAGCATCGCGCCCACCATTTTTTCTTCCTTTTCAGCCAGGGGTTGATTTGAGCAGCCTGCCAGTAAGATAAGCCAGGAGTAAATATAATAATCTGAAACTAATGAAGCAAGTGACGAACTTAAAGCCAACAGTAATGAAAGCTAGTCCAATTTCCAATTTCATGTACCAGCCAACAACCATCTGTTACACTTCTAAAAATGCTCTCGTAGCCTTTGAAACGTTGAGTGCGTTTGACATTTAGATAGTCTTTCACACTTGTTAACATGTGAGTTCTTCATGGCGCCTTTGCTGACAATGATGAACACTATTTTAAACACCTGCAAGCTTATATTGGACATTAGACATATATCTGAAAAGAAAGATTGACATCTGGGAGTGCAGTTTGGTGTTTGAATTCAGGCATGAGCTCAGTTTTCAACCCATGGAATATATCCCACATATCCTTTGTAAATAACCTATAAAAAACAGAGACAGGAATAAAGTTTTAACTACAAATTTAATGATGCCTGCAAATTTACAACTGGAAATGTCCAAGTGTGCACAAATTTTTCCAGGACTATGGAAGTAGTTAAATTTGAGGTCCCTTGGAAGCTAGGAAATTATACCGTATGTTTGATCACTCTTTGGTCACAAGGGTTTAGTTGATAAATTCAAGTTAATAGGATATTGGGCTTAGTACCAGCTCAATAGTGATGGTCGTCTTGTCTAGAAGTGGCCATTCCAGCATAAGGCAAAGCAGTTTTTTTTTACAAGTATTAAATGAAAACAGATAGCATGCATATACCCCAGAAGATTAAAAAGGTAATAATAATCATGTGATGCCTAGAAACATTAGTTATTTTTAACATCACCTAGGACCAATGAACAAAGTGAAAATTTCTTGTTGGAGTCTTGTGATAACTGAGTTGACCCATAAACAAATTTGATCCAGTTGTGGCCACAGGACCCACAGTGCAAAGTTAACACTTATGCTCCCATCGAATGACAATAGCTGGATTGGCCTAGAGAGCTAGGAAAAAACATTACTGTTATTAGGATGACAGTAGTTGGATTGGCACAACTTGTATTAATTTTCACACAGCAGTGGTTGTTTGACAGTTGAATAAATATTTTTTATTTCCCCACACAACCTCTGGTATTTCCCTGCCTCCTAATAACATGTACATGACATGCCAAGTATTAACATTGTATCAATACCATTGATATGAACCCATTGTGGAATATCCATGAATTATTAATTTCAAATATATGTTATTGGTACATCTTGTGCAAAGTTAATTACACAGGTCTCTGGCACTGTTAGAGATGGGATTGAAGTACGAATGAATCTTCTCAACTATTTTACTTTAATTTTTGGGCAGTCTTTTCAGTTCCAGTGACAAAATGAAAATCCTCCTTAGGAGAAAATATTCCTGCAAGATGGCATAGGAATTTATGACCCTTGTTATAAACAAAAATTTTCAAATTAAACTGATAGCACATATGCATGAAAAACCAACGAACCAGAGTTTTAAAAAAAAATATGTTGTGCTACTAAACAGTACAATATTATTTTTTATCCATCCAGAACAAAAAATTTGCCATACCTTTTTGTAGTATGGGATTTAATCCGTGATTCCTTTTCAATCCCTATCTTATCATTTAATCCCAACTTCGATTTGGGCATGCCCGAGAGAAATCATTTCATAAGGATCTTCCCGGTAACATCACATCGAAGAACACTCCCTCGATAGAACAAAGAGCAAGAGACTAAGGCCAGAATTCCAACCATTTCTGAAACCATAAAGGCCATTTCATAGAAGTTTCTGGAATCCTCTGCAAACAGTTGGCATTTCCAGCATATTCAATTTTTTTCTAATTTCAGTTTAAAAAATAACAAAAATAAAAAAGGGTTTTCTGGCACTAACCAGCCCAACTATCCCTACAACAATATTTTTATATCATGAAAATATTCTAAAAAATTGTACAGGTCCAGAAGATGATAGATTTTTATTGTATATTTTCCTTCTCATTTTCAGTAAGTGTCTATTGACATTTCACCATATTCTTGTGGTTCTCTTATTAAGTCTACCCCAAGCTTCTTGTGCTTGCTAGACCAAAGACATCATTTCCAAAAGCCCATTTAAAGTGGAAACCCAGTGAAATTGGTCACAAGTTTTTAACCACCCACATATAAATAGATCACATTACACAAAAATTAATACATGATAATAATAGGTGCTCCTATATTGCTCCTCCAACAACCCCCCTCAAACAGGACCTCCAATAAGTTGTTGTCTGCAAAAAACTGAACCAGTGTTTGCCATCCCTCCACAATACAATACCTTGATCACAACTTCTCGTCAGATCCTTTGAACCAAAACAGGTTTAAATCCTTTGATACTCAAGAATTTTTGACTTACTCTAGTGGAATATCCAATATCACGGTTCATAAGCTCTGACAAAGGAAATTCTACCTATGAAGGGAGTAGTTATTTGAGAGGTTAAATTATGTTGAAGGGAGTAGTTATTTGAGAGGTTAAATTATGTTGAAGGGAGTAGTTATTTGAGAGGTTAAATTATGTTGTTTTGCTGGGTGATTTTTGTCCAGTTGCAAATAGGAAGCCAAAGCATCCTTGTTAACCATAAAAAATGGAATTGTGTATATGAGTCTCTTGCAATTGATTGAAAATACCTATCCTGAAGTTTTGCAGCTCAAAAATTTTGTGACCATTCTAATTTGGGTTCTTTTAGAAAGTTAAGGAACTTTATTTACTGCAGTGGGCATAAGGGCCATAAATCATATGCTATAATGATGATGAGACAATATTGCTTAGATAAGATAAGATAATTTTATTAATAAAAGTAGGTCAATGCGACTAAGATAGTACATATGGTGTAGGTACAAAGTGGGAGTGTGAAAGTTGTTCCTAGATCAAAGTTAAAAACACATAAAAATGTGAAGGTCTAAGTACAAAGCAAGAAACTAAGAATACTAAATGTCATTTGAAATGTATATCCATAGCTAAGCTAAGATAAGATAAGATATTTTTATTAATGTCCAACAAATGACCACAAAAGTAGGTCAATCAGAGTGTTGAGTACAATAATGTCATAATATGCAAGCTTGACTTCTTATATAATCTTGCATGCAATATATTTAATTTATAAAAATCATTTTATGTGGTGTTTGAATCAATTTTTTTGTGTCTTAACCAACATGGGACACCTCATTTTTACTCTACAAAGTGCTACTTTCGTTTAAGTTTTAATCGGTGCTTCTAATTTCTCATGTTTCTATATGGTAATTCTTAACAGGATAACTCAAACCAAGATGTTGATGGAACAAGATCACTGTTGCAGGCTTGTTTAATTTGTTTGAATTTTTGGATCTATATCAGGTATTAAATCAATTTAGTCATGGAAAATCTTGCAACCTACACCTTCAAATAAATTCATCATCTGTTACTTTATCTGTTTGGTCTTTTCAAACTTTGCAATTGATTTCTAAGCAACATAAATATTTTAAACACCTGCTTTGGTTGACATTAAACAAGAAAGTTCAAATGCGTCACTAAATGCAGAAAAATTCCAGATAGTTATGTTGGCTTCAACGTTTTCCTTGTAGTATCTTATCTATGCTGATAAAAAAGCACATAAAGTATTTTCTTATACACCTTCCATTAATTTATGACTTCTTATGTGGAACAATCTTTTTACTTTTAAATCTTTTTTCACTCTGTGAAGTGTTTCTAATTAATGTAAACACTAAATATTTGAAGATGTTGACACAGAGAGTGATGGCTGGGACCTTGAAAGTGGAAGTTATGTATTTACCTTTGAATGTTAGCAGCATAGTTTCAGGAAGTTTTAAAAATTTATTTCACAACTTGATGAGTACATGGTTGGGGAAATGGATTGTGATTTGCAATAGCTGTGGTAGAAATGACCTTTCCTCGTGGGTTGTCTCGATAACTACTGCAGGAAGTGAGGCTAATACATTAATGATTACCTAATATCCTAATTAATTTCAGCACTATTGTTTTCGCTGTTATAGAAGGCGGTTCCATCTACAACAACATGAAAGATTTCATAAGGTATCCATCTCTTCTTCTGAGATTCTAAGATACAGATATGCGATGAATTTGAAAAATAAGTTATACTGGATATGGGAGTTCTTGGTGGGTTCCAAGCAAGCAAGTGATGCAAGCAAGTGGATCAAATGAGCATAGACTAACATGAGGTGCAAATCATACCCGGGTTGAGATAAGCCTGTGCTAGCATGTATAATTATTGTTGTTTAGAAATATAAATATATTGAGACAGACCTGAGTTAGCCATAGGCGATAAATTTGAAGAATGGTCGTCTATATTCATCGCCAGATTGCTTCTGAACTTAGCAAAGGCTTTTGCAACAATACGAAATCAATGAACCCAACTCAAATCCTTAAACATATGAAGGCACCCATTATTATATAGCCACCCAGCTGAAATCCATAACCAGAGCTTCCTATCGTCATGGCCATAACTGGAGCTATGTACACTTTCATCTAATCGATCAAACTTAAATCCATAACCATGAGTATACATCTACTTTTATATAGGCATTACCCTTTGTGAAATATTCATCCAATAAGCAGAGACCGTAGAGCAGGAGCTCTACCATTGCAACATCTTTCGAGATAATAAATTTGGGTCTTTTTCAATATTGTCATCGTTTGGAAGTATGCTAGGATAAGGAGACCATTTTCATCTTCCAAACGAAGTATGCGAAAGAATTGTTGAAAAAATTAAGATTGACAAATTGAAAGAAATTTTGGAGATCATCCAAAGGTCAATATTCCAAGAGGACAACACATGTTGTGCTATTTTTAGCAGGCTTTTCCCATGCATTCACTGAACATTCATATTTTGGAGGATGTATGGGAAGTTGGGGACATTCAGATTTTGGAGGATGTATGGGAAGTTGGGGACAGTCAGATGGGCACTTTCAGAATCTTGATTCAACTATTTTTAGCAGTTTCTATTTTTCAGCAGCAAATGATAGTTTTGGGGACTTGGTATTGAGTTCTTCTGATGGGCACTTTCAGTCTTCAAATTTTCAAGATTCGCAATCTAGGAAATTTTCAAAATTTAGAATTTATCTTTCTTGAAATCTGAAAGTGGATTTGAACACCCTTTGGATAGATAAGCATGGGATTCCCTTTTTGTAAATTTTTGTTGCTTCAGTGTTTTATCTCATAGTGATGAATTTGTATTTCTAACAAATTCTGTGGACATATGTTTTGTACTAATTATCTTGATTTTCAATTTTTAGACTTTTGATCAATCAGATTACAAGAAGCATCAATCTCTGCACTAGTTATCTTGAATTTGAATTATCAGACTTTTGATCAATTAGATTACAAGAAGCATCAAGCTCTGCTTATATACCCATTCAAATTGTCATTAGACTAATGAGAAACCCCATTAATAGAGCTTGCCAGAGTATAACACAGCTCTGATTCTTGCATCTATAAAACCTAAATACTATGATTTGTTTTTAAACAAAAAATGAGACAGATTAAAGACAAGCAACAGAACCACAATGTTTTTCTCTAATCAACATTCTTTACATGTACCAAATAGAGATACATCAGAAAAAGTAACATGGCTCACAACAATACATTAAGAAAAGGAAATCCTAAGATTAATCAGGATACACTGCATTTTCATTATATTGAAAAATAAAAAGCATACCAGTGAAAGAAGAGGACCCTCTTCTTCATCAGTTGTGACATGAGTCATCGATGCAAGGTTTTTTACAAGTCCACATGCTTCTCCTTCGGGAGTATCGCATGGGAAAAGCAGAGACCTAAATATTAATTTTATTTAAGGGTGCTAGCTCAATGGTAGAGCACCTGCCTTATAGGCAGGAGGTTGGTGGTTCAATTCCATCGTGCCCTATTTATATTATGAAACCACTAAAAAGAGATAAATGGCTAAAAAAATGACCAAAATTTGCATATAAACGACCACTAGTACAACATAAGAGATAAGTGACAAAAAAAATGACCACTTTTGAGTTGGTGATCGCTGGTAGCAAATTAGCGGTCATTTATCACATGACAAAAAATGTGGTCATTAATTGTGACAATTAATGACCAAATATATTACCAAATTAATGACCAAATATACGCCCAAATATATGACCACACGATAAGCTATAAATGACAAAGCTAAATATGACTACATTTTTGGTTGCGTGATATATGGGCACTAATTTGCTACCAGTGGTCATCAACTCAAAAGTGGTCATTTATATGCGGATTTTGGTCGTTCTTTTTGTCACTTATCTCTCATTTTGTACTAGTGTCGGTGTGTTAGAAAGAATTCCAAGTGGGTGCAGCCGAAAACAGAGCGGGTTCCCTCTTCTGCTCACAGTAGGATTCCCACCAGTCCTTGACATGGGGGGTGGCTTTGAGGAGTGCAAAAGTGATCCTTTCTCGGTTGGAAAATTCATGCACCGAGAAATACCCTTTTAATAGATTCAACCATCTATCTATGACGTCTGCATCTATTTGGCCTTCAAATTTGGGAATTTCAAAGTTTACTTGTACCTTAAAAGGGGTTGCACCTCCAGAGTGGCTGCCGCTGGGAAGTCATTGAAGGATCTAGGAAAAGTTATCCATCATCACGTTCCTTTTTTTCTCAAGGGCCTCCTCGAGCAATATTTTGATAGGATCTCCTGCTCCCTCGTCTTTCTTTTCGTCCGCCATGGGCGGCCGTCGGGGTTTGCGAGGATGATCTTGCAAGGGTTCAACCAAGTCGAGCCCTAACTCCTTATACCCTGACCTTGTTGGGGACATGCAAAGAAGGATCGAGAAAGAGCAGAATTGCTCTGATACCACTGATTTAGACTTATGAAGGAACGCAAAGGGTTACAGAAATACACATAAACGCAGAGGTGCACTAGAAATAACACTTCACTTCATTAATATCACATAACGGAAATATGCTTACAGACAGAATGGAAATAAAGCTAGCTAAAGTGTTGGTAGCTATCTCTGAGAAGAGATGTTGTGGCTACTGGCCTCTGAACTCTGCCTACAATGGGGCTCGAAGCCTCTCCATTATTGAAAAACAAAGGAAAACCCTAAACATCCAAAAACCTAACCGTAGGAGATGAAATCATGCCAAACTATGGGCCCCGTTGGGGTAAATTGGTACATCAATTTCCCGGCACCGTAACTTTTGGATACGATCTCCATTTGATGCAAATGATACCTCGTTGGAAATATCTATCCGAGGACTATGCCAAATAATGCGTTGTCCCCTACAGCCTTGGTGATAGTGTATGGCCCATATCGGAGCAGCTGAATCTTACGGTAGGGTCTAGCGAGCCGCTCCTTCGACAAATGTAGCCACACTTTATCTCCCACCCGAAAGTTGTGTGGCACCCGATGTTGATCATGTCGTTGCTTGTATTTGGCATTGGTTCTTTCCAATATGTCATGAACCTGTTGGCGGATGTGTTGAATGCGCTCGATGATGTGGTTTTCCTTGTAAGCTTCCGACTGGACATGAGCCGAATTGGCCAGAGTGACCGCAAATGGCATGGCTACGTCGATGGGACATAATGGTTGGAATCCCAAGCCCACCTGAAAGGGGATATGGCCGGTTGATCTGTGGAGAGCTCAGTTATAGCTGTGTTGTACATAGGGTAGGCTCTCATCCCATGTGCGTGGATGCTTGGAGTTGTACATGTGCAGAATGTGTATGATCATCCTCTTGACGACCTCTGTCTATTCATCAGTTTGGGGATGGAAAGCTGTGGACTTGGTGAGCTTGGTGTCCAGCATCGACCAAAGGCTGAACCAAAATGTACTGAGGAACCTCCTGTCTCGATATGAGATGATAGACTGTGGGATCCCAAATTATACCCACACTCGTTCAAAGAAGACTTTAGCAGTGGTTTATGCTGTGATAATCTTCCAGTAGGCCACCATATTGGCCATCTTTGAGAATCTATCGACGACCATGAAAACACAGTCGTCGCCATGCTTAGTAGAAGGAAGGCCCGAAATGTAATCCATGGAGATGGATTCCCACGGTCAACTAGGGGTAGGCAGCAGAGTGTAGAGGCCTTTCTTCTTGATGGTCAGTTTGGCAATGGCACAGGCAGTGAAGGACCTGATGTACTTCCCAAAATCCCTTCAAAGGTTTGGCCAATAGAAATACTTCTGCAGTACTACCACTATTTTCTCGACCCCGAAATGCCCAGCAATCCCACTGTAGTGGGCTTCCCAAATAATCTTGGCTCGCTGGCTTGAAGGAACACAAAGGTGTCCTAAGTGACATGACAGTCCATCCTGGAGGTGAAAATTGGGAACTTGCTTACCCTCCAAGAGCGTCGTGTATGTGTGGCCAAATTCTGGATCGCTCTTGTAGAGAAGTGTCCAATCATAAGTCTCGTGCCCATAAGAGTTGAACATGGTGGTTAACGCCACGATCAGTGGTCGGTTGAGACAGTCTGCAACATTATTGGTTCTTCCTTTCTTGTGCTTGATATTCAAATGAAATTGTTGCAGATATGTGGACCACTTCTAATGGCGATTGTTCTGCAACTTCCTTTGGGTTTGCATGAACTGCAGGGGTCAGTGGTCTGTGTGGATGATCGTTTCCTTCCCCAAAATGTAATGAATCCATTATTGGCAAGCCTGCACAGTGGAATACATCTCTTTGTCATAAGTGGGATACTTCCAGACTGTGTCGGAGAGTGTCCCACTGTGATATGCCACTAGATTCCCCTGTTGAGTAAGAATTGCCCCAATAGCATAGTTTGAGGCATCTTTTTCGATCTCAAATGGTTGTTGCAAGTCTGGTAATGTGAGCACTAGGGAAGAGCAGAGGCGATGTTTCAATTCGATGAACGCCTCATGTTGAGATTCAGACCAAAAGAATTTTGCTTTCGCCCCTCCCTTAGTGACTTGGCTCAGGGGCCAAGTGATATGAGAGAATCCCAACACGAACATGCGGTAGAAATATGCAAGACCTAGAAATATAGGGAGCTCTGTTAGAGTGGTAGGGGCTGGCCAATCCCGAATGACTTGGATCTTGGCCGGATCCACATGCACCCCTCGTTCATCAACAATGTATCCCAGATACTGAAACTGGGTCATGCCAAAAGTGCACTTCTCCAAATTGGCACACAACTTGTGTTTCTGCAATGTTTGGAGGACCTGTCAGATGTAGTGGAGGTTCTCCCCCCACATTTGACTGAATATCACGATGTCATCCAAGTACACTACTACAAATGAGTTGGTGAATGGCCACAAGATGTCGTCCATCATCCTCATGAAGGTTGCGGGAGCATTTGTCAGCCCGAAAGGCATGAGCAACCATTCAAAAAGGCCCTCCTTGGATTTGAAGACAGTCTTCCAAACATCGGAGGGTTCGATTAGTACCTGGTGGTATCTGGACTTCAAGTCAATCTTACTGAAATACTTTGCCCCCCTGAGTTGGTCAAGAAGGTTATCAATCCGTGAGATCGGGTACCTATTCCGGACATTGATCTTATTCAGCCCCCGATAATCAATGTTAGCACCAGAATTGTGCTAAGCATTTGAAGGGGTCCATACCCTTGAAGAAATGAGCAAGGTCTCAGTTCCTTAAGCCATTTTCCCAATGAAGATGCAAATCAAGCTTTTTAAGCATTTGTGCCTAAGACTGAGATAAAATATTGCTAAATAATGCTTAGTTCAGTATTGAAATGAAAAGGGACGGCTCAGATTAGCTGGTGAGGGAGATCCACGGACCATAAGGAATTTGAGTTTTGACATGCAAGGGATAACAAATTTTAAACTCAATGAAGTTTTATATGAGTATAGTTGGTTTTGGGCGAAAACGACTGTTTTAGTCATCTTTTCCTACTGACTGTTTCCACCAAACCGGGAGGAAATTTGAGAAACCGAGAGAGGTTTTTCTCCAGAACGAGCTCATCTATAAGAACCTCTCTCGGAATTTACACAAGTGTCACCATTTGTGAGAACCGAATGGTTTTTCACGGGGTAGGTTTCTAGAATTTACGTTTACAGCCTAAGTCGTCAACTTCCGAAGCAGATCCCGACCAGCTGGAGGAGAATATGGGAAAATGGAGACATGGGTTTTGTCAGGAACGAGCCCAACTACAAATTCCTCTTTCAATTTTTACAAAGGTGTTTCCATTTGAGTTATACAGTCGGGGCTCCGAAGGGCAGCTTCAGCATTCCGCGGCCGTACATGAAGAAAGTTGTTGCACTGACTCTCAAAGTGGTTAAGCTTTCTGTGTAGGTGTCAATTCAGTTGTAACCACTCTCCATTGAAGCATCTCGAGCCTGAGGGCTGAGAAAATCTATAAATGCATTGTAATAGAATAAAAACGGGTTGAAAAATCAATGGGATGAGGCCTGGGAGAGCTCTACTCTGTTTTGAAGCATAATTTCTAATAGAATGGCAGTGCTTGAAGTTGGTTTTTATGACTGAGATTCATGTGTCATTTAGTTTACAGTCTGTCTCCTTTCTCTCATGTGCTTGTTCTTCTTGTTTTTTACTTTCATTATGTTTTCTTATTCATACTTGAATAAGAGTAGTATTGGAATAGAATTCATACAAATTATGCTTTGTTCCTTTCATTTCAAGTATCCACCACCAATTTCTACTAAAGTTGACATTGAATTCAGCCCTGTTTGATGCTCATGTCAATGGACTTTTCATCTCTTCCTCTTTTATCACCAGACAACAGCATTTTGATTGTAAATGGATGGTTGCCTTGCCTCTATTTTGACACTCCATGCAACAACACTGTTATTTGATTTATGTGATTATGTTTTGACTCCATTTCCCAATAGTTTCTCTTATGATTTGTCTTACCAAACCTTAAACCAATTTGTCCCATCAGAAATCTGACCTTCTTAATGTGTTTGATTGAACATCTTGAGTATTGAAGGTTGGTGTGTTTTCTCATTGCTGACAACTTTGATTATTTCTAGTCTTTCATATATTTAAGAGAGATCCCTCTTAGACTGTGCTAGGTCAATAGCATAAGTCTAAAGTGGTTTTGCTGTTGCCCCAGCTTGCCCTCTCCCACAACCTAGGGGGTCATTTTGGGTGCTAACAAATTGGCGTCGCTGCTGTAATACCTCAATTTTGACCTGTATGAAATATTGGCTTTTTATGTAAATATTGTGTACATGCGATGTATGTTTTTCCTAGCATGAAGCTCAAGGCCAAGACCCCGCTAGAGTATGCTCGGATTTTATTTAAATGGACAAGTATTTGATATTTTGATACCCATGTGCTATTAAGCCATGGAATATTGTAATTGATGTAAATATTTGATATTGCAATAAAATACCAAAATTGGCTATGGGAGAAACGAATGAGAAGGAGCCATGTGTATCCACTAGGGAGAGGTGAGGGGGTTGTGTGGATGACCCATATGCTGCCAAATGTAATTGTGAGAACCCATTTGACTTTCCTTGCTGACATTTAATTATGTTGCAAGGAAGTTGTTGAAGAATTCAGTCCATGGATTCAATGGAGCATGGGCAGCCCAGAAATTCGTATATGGCAGAGTATGGGCTCTGTTTTCTTGTATCACAAGTCACTCTACCTCATGGGAAGGGGTTCTTCCTCATTCCCATTCCATTGTTGAACATCCCAACTTCAGTTTTCATCCAGGACGAATTCCAAGCAGTGAGAAAAACCAGAAATCGCAACTTTGCAAGAACCCATGTTTTGAAGAGCCATAAGCGCCCATAATTGGTATTGGACAGTAAAATCCAATGGGGGATCCATAGATATGAACCTTGGGGTGAATTTGAGAGTATTAGATACCCCGAAATCCATAGAAAAACCCAGTTTCTATAGCCCAGAAATCCAATGACGGAATTGAAATAATTGATGACAGAATTTTGAGAAATCCAAGTGTGAATGACTGAGCAGAGGTTGGGTTTGTTTGATAAACCTAGTGAAGGTTGAGATCTCAAGGAATTAGCAACTGGACCTTTCTATTCCCACCCTAAATAGCACTAGAGGGAAGGGACGCCTAAGGGACTGTGCAGCAGAGAAGGGGGCCTTCCTTGTGTGATAGTTTTAAACCTTAACAGTGCAGTAAAAAATCATACAGATTTTTAACCATTAACAGAAAATACACAATGGCACACGCATAACACAGATATTTTCACCTGGAAGCCCTTAACCGAGAAAAAACCAACAAAATTTAGATCCGCACAACTCTTTTCATTATATGTTTTCTTAACCATTTACAATACAATATATGGTATTCGCAGCATCTAAAACCCTAATTCGTTTACCTGAAATTAGGTTACAACCATAATCCCTTTACCAGGATTAGATAGAATACAATGGGCTGAAACAACAAAAAAGCAAAAACAGCCCAAAAAAAAATTTACGATCCGAAACGAAGGGGGGGGGAGCTGGTGGGCTACCCCCCCCCTCCTGCCGTGCACCCACCATGTGAAGAGATATAACACACCCAACATTCTCCCACTTGTTATTCTCTTCACATACAGGAGAAATTTATGACTTCAACAGTCTAGGGCAACAATGCCCATGTTCTCTTTACACCAAGAGAACTTCTGAGTACTCAACAACTTTGTCAAAGCGTCTGTAACATTTTCCAAAGTATCAACCTTCTCTAGCAATACTTTGTTATGTTCAACCATGTCTCTGACAAAATGGTACTGCACATCAATGTGCTTTGTCTTTGAGTGATAAGCAGGGTTCTTTGCGAGAAAGATTGCACTTGAGCTATCACTGCATTATGAACAAAACCAATACCTGAACACAACCTTTGCAACCATATAGCTTCCTTAATTTCATGGGTAGCTACCATGTATTCAGCTTCTGTAGTTGAGAGTGCAACTACAGCTTGTCTTCTACTCATCCAACTGATTGCTCCTCAAAATAGTTTAAAAACGTAGCCACTTGTAGATCTTATGTGATCAAGATCTCCAGCCCAGTCAGCATCAACAAATCCTTGTATATCTATCTCTCTGTTTAGTCTAGGTCTTCCTTGGTAGCAGATTGAAAAATCTGTAGTGCCACGCAAATACTTGAAAACCCTCTTTATTGCAGTCCAATGTTCCTTTCCTGGTTTTGACATATATCTGCTCAAAACTCCCACTGCATGAGCTATATCTGGTCTAGTACAAACCATAGCTGTCACATACCCCAATTTTGTAAAAATTATGTAAATTGTTTTATTATATTCCTGAGACATTATGTCAAATTTAATGCTAAGTAGGGATTGATGACTCAGCAGAGTCAACAGAAATGGATTGTAATTCAGAATATTTTATTATTAATAAATAAATTGTGGAGACAATAGCATGGGAGAGCTGTTAAAAAGAGGTTACTGCTCAAAATGGTGGATGGAACTAGGTGGAAAGGCAAAAGACAAGTGGCACCATCCTCAAACACTTCCTAAGTTGCAGGTGGCAACTTCCCTATATTTGGGGTCATGATTCCCCAAGAAAGTGGAATCAGAGCAGGTGGCTCATTAAATGACAGTTAACCCAACAAAGACCTAGGCAATCTTTTAAAAAGAACTCAATGAAGAGAGCTGGGGGCTCGGATACTTTCCAGAGAGAATTCATTCAGGTGAATGTTATTCAGGAAATCCATTGAGGAAGAGGGAAATACAGTAAGGAAGTTGTTTTAGGAGGATTGTTGCAGTAACTTGGTTTCATTACAGCTTTTTGGGCTGAGAGAATTGACTTTGCTGCACCTAGTTCCAGCCAGGGAGACCAGAGCAAGCTCGGGGGTCCTGAGAAGTCACTGTCTGAGCGCTCTCCAGGAGTTGGTAGGGAGGAACGACCTCCCATTGTTGTTGTTGTCCACAGCTTAAATAGGTTCTGTCACTTGTTTCTTTATGTTTACTGAGTATGAATGGACGTACGTTGTGTTTATTTTATATGTCTGAGGAGTTAGTTAGTTTAGTAAGTTAGTATCTCAAAATATCAGTAGTTAAATTTGTTAAGAGTTACTGTGTTTTTCCGCATCCTTAGCAAGAAGTAATATCATTATTGTATTACTAATAATGTATCTATAATGCATACAATATAATAGTAACACTTTAAGTAATAATTTATTATTGCGGTTATAAACCTAGTTCTTTTATACTTGATGAATAAATAAGTAAGGATTATGTACAAAATATTTATACTCTGTGTATTACAAATTAAATAAACAATCTTAGAAGGCAATAGTAAAATATAACAAGATAAAAGTACAGTATTGATATCATGATCAAGAACAAGTGCAGGAGAATTGTGTTCACAGTCAGGATATTTGTATAAGGGTACAAACCCTGTATATAATTTAAGAAGTTATTACATAACAAATAAATCAAGGTAAGTAACCCTAACAACAATTTTATTAAAAAGAATTTATCAATAGTTAAATAACGTAGTTATTATTTTTAAAACAAAAGAAATAACATAACAGTATTTAGCTCAATCATAGAGCTTAACCATTATGGTTAACATCTTCCATTTAACTCTCAAATACCAACAGAGTTATACTTTAAATGATAGATTAAGCAACTGAACTTAATCTCAACTGTAAATTTCGGGTTGAACCCTATCAGTCCAGGTTGTACAAGCAAAATAAACACTAAGAGTTAAGACAATGTTTTCACCTACGGCCGCGTCATAAATTCACAGTATAAGTGGTTATAAACTTAAATTTACTTATTCCTGTACATAACATAGAATTAAAAATGCATGTGATAAACAAGCCCAAAGATACAGGAAAACTTTATAATAAGTCATATTACAAAACCCTGGGTGAAAACCCTGAACAAATTAAGAGTACAGTAAAGAAAACAAGATAAAGAGGCCGTAACCTCATCTGCAGGCAGGCTTACAGTCTTTGCTTTCTATTTATATACACAGTATTTCTTTTATAGAAAATTCTTAAATACAAAAGAAAGGCGAATAATTACAATATTCATCGAAGCCATAACATCCTTTTACAACACAGGGTTAAACCTGTTAAGAACTAGTTTTAACAAGCAGTTAAAAGACCGAACAGAACTGAGGTAATCACAGAGTTGCTTCACTCAAATTCAAAACCTTAACCGTCCTAACAACCAGCAAGGAGGGAACGCCATGGTGAAAACCAGGCTTACCAGGTAAAGCCAACTGCCGAAGCTTGTGCCATCCACGCCTTAAAGAGGAGCCAGAGCCTACAGCGAAAGAACAGTTTAGTTAAAACTTTATTTTTTTTGGTTAAACTATTTCTTGAACTGGAAAGATGAAGGAATAACTTGAACTTACCGGTGAGTTTGAAAGAAGTTCAGTCACAGTAAACAGCCTGTTAACTACGAGCAGAGGAAACGTAAACCCTTCCCTTGTCACCGAAAAGAACGAGCTGGCAGAAGCAAAGGATATCTTCCACAATGGAAGCATTGATAGTATCCAGTCGAAAGATACACTCACGCTGTGATAAGGTCAGAAATGGTGTCGAAGGGAAAAACCCTAGGCATTTCAACAACCTTATGGCCGCCAACAGAAAAAAGACTGACTCCCAAACGATGCAGTAGACGAGCACGAAGGATTTAAGCAGCATAGAAGCTGCTATCAAACAGTGTAACAGCAAAGATTGGACCAGGAGGGTTCACAGAGCGACCAATCCCGAAGGCGAGGGAGAAATGGCAAATTAGGGTTTAGTCAACGACTTTATATCACCAACGCATGGCTCTGGAATGACCATGTCGAGTTTAATATTTTTCATGCAAGTGGGTCGAAGTTCTAATGTCCTACGACAAGATTCCCATTGATTGTTTTTCCAAACAAAATCATAGCATGGATATCCCTTATGGTCGCGATACCATAGTTTCACCTGCCTTACATTTCACAACCAAAATGTTAGAACAATGCTTTTGAACCTTGCATAGTAAATATTACAACCTTGCCTTATACTTATTAAAACCATACATTATAAATGGCGTTCAAGATTAAGTCTTGAAGTATTTTTAGACATAGAGGATTTGATTTTGATTATAAAAATTATAAGGTTATGGGTATAATGTTAAGTTATAAGTTGTTCATAAAACTTATCACTATATTGCCATTTACCCTAGTCTCATGTGAAAAGACAAGAGATATAACATTTCTTTTAAGTCTATAAGATAATGGGGTGAGGTTAGGTATAGTTGTTTACAATTCTACTACTATAATGCCATTTGCTATAGCTTTGCACAGATGGTAAAGGACTTGTCATTCTTTTTTTGTGTGTGACTTTAACTTGTAGAATTCAAGCTATATAACCTACAAATTTGGATTAAGGTTACTCTAGTCCATTTTTACTTGTTGTTACCAATATAATCACAATCTCTTAATAGTCTTAGATTCCTTGTGATAACAAGTAGACTTTTGTTATCCTTCATGCTCAAGAAGTACAAGGATTGTGTAAGTGAAGTGTATGTTAGGCAGTTTATGTAAGTTATTATAACCATTCCTGTTGGTAGTATAGTCTGGAAAATCATAAATGAGTTCAATCATGATAATTTAGGACTAATTCTAAAGGTGCTTATATATTTTATTCAATTGTCAATCATGGAAACAAAAGTAGTTTTCCAATCAATGCAAACCCTTAAAATGTTAAGAGGAGACATGTATCAGACAAGTAAACCTTGTAATTGTTGGAAATAAGAAAAGTATATACATATCGATATTATTAACTCCAGATCCTTTACAATTGAAGTTGTAAATCAAAACATATTCTAAATTTAAACTTGGCATGATGCAGTAACAACGGATGAGTAAAAATTGGTCTGATTATGGTAACCCAGTTATATTCTACGGTGCTAGATAAGAAATATTATTTCATTACAGTAATCTCATCAATAGACCAATACTCCATAGGGATACTTAATTCTTTTATTATAAAGGAAAATAGCTATCTTATTCTCTAGTAATTTCCAACTTTCTATCAGTAAGATCTTAAGGAGATTATAGGAAGAGTTCTACCTTTAAAATCTTAATAAACCTGGCTAGCATGCTTATACTTTTACTGAATGATTTGGTATAGCATTTTGCTATATAATACTTTAAAGATTTGTTAGCAGCGACCCGAACATTACCTGTACATCTGTAAGAGAAAGAAAATCTGCTACATTAGCTCGGAAGCTAAGTAAGCCTAGTCTGTTATGGAAATTTCCCCCTTGTGGTTGCAAACAAGAAAACAATCAGTAATTGACAAGAAACTCATCTTTAAATTTAAGTATAATAAAATATCATTCAGTTACAATTCTGGTAACATAAACTAATCAAACAGTTAATGACTGCATTTAATAAGATTATATGTTATTTTAAAAATTTTAATTTTTTCGGAAAAACTGGGGTTTTGACATGTGGTATCAGAGCCTGGTTCAAATACTAGGCCTTGATGTGGCCCAACTAGTTTCCGCAGAACAGTAAAAAAAAAAAAAAATAATGTACTAACTTGTATTCTGTTTCATGTAAAAAAAAAAAGGAGCAGAAAAATTTCTTTTTTCTGAATCTAACAGGCAGGTATGGAGAAGCTAGGAGAATATGCTGAGGAGGAATCTCCAAACACTGAGACAAGACAGATGTCTAGAGAACCTGTGATAGAGGAGGTAACTGCTCACTCCTCAGAGTTGATGCAGACTATAAAGAGTTTAAAGACTGAAATAGAATCAGTCAAGAAGGATAATGAAAGGATTCTGAAAACTCAAGAGGAGTTAAATCAAATTTTGATGGAAAAATTTCAGACTGAAGGGAGAAGCAAAAGATCTGAATCTGAAGAAGCTAGCCATCAAAAAGGGTCTAAAAAGATGAAACTAGCTAAACCGGATAGCAGTTCATCATCTGAAGGAAGTAAGGAACAACAAAGCTATTACACTACTAGTGACAGTAGTGAGGCTGAGTTGTATAAAAGAAAGAAAAAGTACAAGCCTTATGAAGAGATTTCTGGGGAGTTCAAGAAAATAAAACCCCCAACTTTCAATGGAGAAACTGAAACAGGAGAAGAGGCAGAATCCTGGTTATCCGGGATGATAAAATATTTTCAGATATACAACTATTCAAATCAGCTGAAGGCGAGAATGGCCATCTATAACCTTTCTGGAAAGGAAAATATATGGTGGCAAGATTTGAAAAGGGTCAAGGGGATCAAAGAAAAAGAGGTCAATTGGAGTACCTTTAAAAGGTACTTCAAAAAGAAATTTCTGTCCGAACAATACTATGAAGAAAGGGCCAAGGAATTTTATAAGTTAAAGCTAGGATCTATGACTATGAAGGACTTAAACAGTAAGTTCTTAAGTCTGTTAAGATATGTGCCGTATTTTGTTGAAGAGAAACCTAAAGTACAACGGTTTCTCAGCTTCCTGCCATATCATATAAAGGACAGAATCGAATATGATAACCCCAAAACTCTAGAAGAAGCCATGCGAAAGGCTAATTTCTGTTTTGAACAGAACAAAAAGAAAGAAGGAATAGCCAATTGGAAGGCTAAAAAGAACAGTAATCAGCCTGAGTTCAGGAAAAAAGAGTTTGTACCCCAGAAAAATTTCAGGAATAACAAGAACAGAAACCATTCTAATGGTAAGAACTTCCAGGGAAGCAAAAATGGTGCTTCTAATAATTCCAATAACTTCAAGGGAAGCAAGGAGGCTTCTAACAATCATGGAAATTTTACTAAGAATTTCGACTGGAAGGAGCCTGTTAAGTGCTGGGAGTGCAATGGCCCACACTATGCTTCAGTTTGCCCAAATCGGAAGAAACCAAACAGCAATATTCATACTATACAAGATGAAATGACTATTGGAGACTTTGCAAGGACTATGCCCCGAATCAATGCAGCGTTGGAGAACCGCCAAGCTGATTATTAAACTTCCATGGTGGAAGTAGAAGGTATGGTTAACAAAACCCCTGTAACTATTTTAATAGATCCAGGTGCTAGCCTTAGTTATATTTCACCGCAGATAGTATAAAAGTGTAATCTGACTGTTGAAAGGTTTGATAACTCTTAGTTAGTACAACTAGCCACTGGGGAAAAAAGGAAGGCGATCTGTTATGTTAAGGAATGTGCTCTAGATATGAATGATTTTAAAACTACTGTTAAATTAAATGTTTTGCCACTTGGCTCGTATGACATACTTATTGGTATGGACTGGTTAGAATAGCATAAAATAGTTTTAAACTGTTTTGATAAAACCTTTACGTGTGTGAATAATAATGAACAGCCTGTAACGGTTAAGGGGATTCCTAGGAAAACTGTAATCAAGCAGATTTCTGCCTTACAACTTAAAAGAGCAGTCAGGAAAGGGTGCAAAGCCTATGCTGTAACTATTACAGATGAGAGAATTAAGTCTGAAATAAATAAAATAAAAATAGAGGATATTCCTGTAGTAAACGAATTTACTGATGTTTTTCCAGAGGAAATTCCAGGATTACCTCCCAAGAGGGAACTGGATTTCACAATTGAGCCGGTACCAGGTGCTGTACCCAGTTTGAAGGCTCCGTATCGTATGAATATTCTGGAACTTAATGAATTAAAATCACAGTTAAAGGAACTAATAGATAAGAAATACATTCGACCTAGTGTGTCCCCTTGGGGAGCACCAGTAATCTTTGTTAAAAAGAAGGACGGAAGTATGCGACTTTGCATAGATTACCGTCAACTAAATAAAATGACAATTAAAAACAGATATCCGTTGCCCCACATAGATGATCTGTTTGATCAACTACGTGGAGCTACAGTGTTCTCTAAGATAGACCTGAGATCAGGCTATCATCAAGTGAGAATTAAAGAAGAAGACATATTCAAGACAGCTTTCAGAACAAGGTATGGACATTACGAATTTGTCGTAATGCCATTTGGGCTTACTAATGCCCCAGTCGTCTTTATGTGTCTAATGAATAACATAATGCATAAATACTTGGATAAATTTGTTGTCGTATTCATCGATGACATCTTAATTTATTCTAAAGATGAAGAGGAACATAAAGAACATTTACGGATAGTCTTACAAGAACTGCGAGAGCAACAACTCTTTGCGAAGTTCAGTAAGTGTGATTTATTCAGGGATGAAATCCAGTACTTAGGTCACGCGGTGACTAAGGAAGAGATTTCAGTTGATCCTGAAAAGATCTGGGCAATCGAAGATTGGCCAGTACCAAAAGACGTAACATATGTTAGGTCCTTCATGGGAATTACCGTTATTACCGGAGATTCATAGAAGGCTTTTCAAAAATAGCCAACCCAATCACTTCCTTGCAAAAAAAGGCAAGAAATTTGATTGGAACTTAAAATGTGAAGAAAGCTTTAAGAAATTAAAGACTTTATTAACAACTACGCCTATTCTAAGAATAGCGGATCCTAATAAGGATTTCGTGGTTTGCACCGATGCTTGTAATGATGGTCTAGGTGGAGTGCTGACTCAGGATGGGCATGTCATTGCCTATGAGTCCAGGAAGCTAAAGATTCATGAAAAGAATTATGCCACTTATGATTTAGAACTAGCTGCTGTTATTCATGCCTTAAAAATGTGGCGACACCACTTAATAGGCAGAAAGTTTACTTTAATGACTGATAATAAGGGTCTAAAATACATTTTAGATCAGCCTAACTTAAATGCAAGGCAAGCAAGATGGTTGGCCTTCCTAAGTGAATACGATTTCGAAATTCAACACATAAAAGGAAAGGAAAATAAAGTGGTTGATGCTTTGAGCAGAAATGCAAAGCTGAATTTTACAACAGCTAGCAGTACTTATATCTCTGATTTAAATGAACAGTTGACTGAAGGGATAAAATTGGATGAAATTTATCAAAAATTACAAGCTACAACTAAAGAAGAACCTACATAAAGTTCAACAAAGGGTTATAGTCTAAATAAAGATGGATTTTTATTGTTTAAGGACAGACTGTATGTGCCTAATGTATCTAAGGTTAAATTGCTGACTCTGGATGAAGTTCATAAAACCCCTTACTCAGGGCATCCAGGATACCAGAAGACTGTCACCATGTTGAGAAAAGATTATTTCTGGCCTAATATGAAATCTGAAGTAGCTGAGTATATAGCTAGATGTTTGGACTGTCAACAAGTGAAAACAGAACATCAACATCCAGCTGGGTTACTGCAACCTTTGCCTATTCCTAGTTGGAAGTGGGAAATAATCAGCTTAGATTTCATTACTGGATTACCCATAAATCAAAAACAAAATGATTCAATTATGGTGGTAGTAGATAAATTAAGTAAAGCAGCACATTTTATTCCTGTTAAAACCACTTACAAGGCTACAAACATAGCTGACATATTTCTAAAGCAGATTTTTCGGCTACATGGTGTACCAAAGGTTATTATTTCAGACAGGGATCCTAAATTCACAGGGAATTTCTGGAAATCCTTGTTTAAGGGATTAAACACAACACTGAATTTCAACACTTCTTTCCATCCTTAGATGGACGGACAGACTAAAAGAGTTAATCAGGTATTGGAAGATCTGTTAAGAATGTATGTTAAGGATCAACCAGGTAAGTGGGAGGATTATTTGCATTTAGCAGAATTTGCATACAATAACAACTATCAATCGTCAGCTAAGTTCAGTCCTTTTGAAATTCTGTATGGGCGTAAATGTAACACCCCTATCTCCTGGAATAATCCAGTAGATAGATTAGTGTTAGGACCTGAATTATTAAAAGAAATGGAACAGATTGTGAAACAAGTGCAGGGGAATTTGAAGATTGCCCAGGATCGGCAAAAGAGCCAAGCAGATTTGAAAAGAACTCCTAAAGAGTTCCAGGTGGGTGAGCATGTGTTCATAAAGGTAAGACCAAAGAAGAGCTCCCTAAGATTGGGGAGTTGTGCAAAATTAGTGCCACGTTACTGTGGTCCATTTGAAATTTTATCTAGAATTGGTTAAGTGGCATATCAGCTAGCGTTACCACCTAATTTAAAAGTGCACAATGTTTTTCATATTTCTATTCTGAAAAAGTATGTTCATGATGTTACTCATGTGATTGATTGGAACGTTGTACAGGTAGAACCAGAAGGGGAAGTTCTGGTGGAACCAGATTGTATCCTCGGGAGGAGGGAAATTACTCTGCGGAACCGCACAATTGGACAGCTGAAGGTGCAATGGAAGCACCTTAGTCTCGAAGAAGCTACCTGGGAACTGGAAAGAAAGATGCGGGAAGCATACCCAAATCTGTTCCAGAAGGTTGCGGAGGATGAGGAATAAGTAACATCGAGGACGATGTTACATTTTAAGGGGGTGTGTATGTCACATACCCCAATTTTGTAAAAATTATGTAAATTGTTTTACTATATTCCTGAGACATTATGTTAAATTTAATGCTAAGTAGGGATTGATGACTCAGCAGAGTCAACAGAAATGGAGTGTAATTCAGAATATTTTATTATTAATAAATAAATTGTGGAGACAACAGCATGGGAGAGCTGTTAAAAAGAGGTTACTGGTCAAACTGGTGGATGGAACTAGGTGGAAAGGCAAAATACAAGTGGAAGAATCCTCAAACACTTCCTAAGTTGCAGGTGGCAACTTCCCTATATTTGGGGTCATGATTCCCCAAGAAAGTGGAATCAGAGCAGGTGGCTCATTAAATGACAGTTAACCCAACAAAGACCTAGGCAATCTTTTAAAAAGAACTCAATGAAGAGAGCTGGGGGCTTGGATACTTTCCAGAGAGAATTCATTCAGGTGAATGTTATTCAGGAAATCCATTGAGGAAGAGGGAAATATAGTAAGGAAGTTTTAGGAGGATTGCTGCAGTAACTTGGTTTCATTACAGCTTTTTGGGCTGAGAGAATTGACTTTGCTACACCTAGTTCCAGCTAGGGAGACCAAAGCAAGCTCGGGGGTCCTGAGAAGTCGTTGTCTGAGCGCTCTCCGGGAGTTGGTAGGGAGGAACAGCCTCCCATTGCTGTTGTTGTCCATAGCTTAAATAGGTTCTGTCACTTGTTTCTTTATGTTTACTGAGTATGAATGGACGTACGTTGTGTTTATTTTATATGTCTGAGGAGTTAGTTAGTTTAGTAAGTTAGTATCTCAAAATATCAGTAGTTAAATTTGTTAAGAGTTACTGTGTTTTTCCGCATCCTTAGCAAGAAGTAATATCATTATTGTATTACTAATAATGTATCTATAATGCATACAATATAATAGTAACACTTTAAGTAATAATTTATTATTGCATTTATAAACCTAGTTCTTTTATACTTGATGAATAAACAAGTAAGGATTATGTACAAAATATTTATACTCTGTGTATTACAAATTAAATAAACAATCTTAGAAGGCAATAGTAAAATATAACAAGATAAAATTACAGTATTGATATCATGATCAAGAACAAGTGCAGGAGAATTGTGTTCACAGTCAGGATATTTGTATAAGGGTACAAACCCTGTATATAATTTAAGAAGTTATTACATGTAGTGCCCCTCTATCCGGAAGGCCACTGAAGTTCCAGATTTTGAAATCAAGTTTTGTAACCAGCTCCTACGGAGTTGTTTTTTCCTAATATTTATTTCAATAATAAATCAGTATCATTATGCTTTCATTATGCTAATTTTCGGCATTATTTTAGTGATTAGAAAAATGTCTAGCAGCATGCAGTGCACCTACATATAGTAATTTTAACAACATACATATAATTGTAATTTCTTGCATAATACTCAGTATATTGAAATATAAATCATTTTTCTAACTACCAGTAGAATACCTGGACCGATGTAGGTTGTAGATTTCCCCTATCAACTTCATAGCTCCTTTGGTCCAAGCCTTAATAACCAAAAATAGATGATCCACCCTGCCGACCAGCTCTTATCATGCTGGCCCTAGGAAACCGACGGGTTTCCTAACCCCCGAGCTCACAAACCAATAATCCCGACAGCATCCTTCCTTAGTACCTTTCCATAGTCCAATAGAAATTTTATTTTCTCTGAGTTAACTCCACTTCAGTCTTTGAGTTTCCCACCTCCTCAAAGCTTCGAGTTCTCCCCCTCCTCGGCATTCCTCCTTTTCATCAAAATACTAAGTGTACTTCTCCCCCAAAACCAACCCCCCTCTCTAATCCCCAAACTCCTCTTTATGTACTCTTTTCCTCCTTCACTTGCC
Source organism: Larix kaempferi (assembly GCA_027924585.1). NCBI lineage: Eukaryota > Viridiplantae > Streptophyta > Pinopsida > Pinales > Pinaceae > Larix > Larix kaempferi. The sequence goes on along the minus strand of BSBM01000802.1, from coordinate 4,764,036 downwards.
TTCCTGTTTACTCCACTTCCCTCCATAAAACCCCTCGAGCCCCCAAAACATTAAATTGATGGCTTGTTTTACAATCCAATTCATAAATAAATATTATTTTATAGTACTTCTCTTCTCGAGCAGTTCAATGGTATTAAGACTAGTTAGGTTGGATTTGATAGGTTGAATGTACATTATTTAATGATTCTCGAACTATCCAATTTAAGACATTCATGAGGCGGTGGATTCAATATTAGTCTTATCCTCCATTTAATATGTTGATTAAAATAATACTTAAATACTATCATGTTGACCCTTTCAAATTTGAAGTGGTGGTTTGTTTTAATTATAAATATATATAAAAATCCAATCTCAGATCGGTTGTCTGACATGACAGTAATTTATGAATGTAAATTTAATTGAGTTTTATCTTAACCTTCCTCATTTAATAATTTAATAATACTCATTTCTCGTTTCATAACAATAATTTAATTAATTTAATAATTCAAACATGTTCACTTTCCCACTTATGATTTCTTTCATTTCCAATAAGGACACATTATCATTATTAACATTAGTTAAATAATAATAATAATAATAATAAATAATAATAATAAAAATATTGAATAATCATAATAATAATAAATATTAATGGTGATTTAAGTACCTTAGCACTAATCTAACATACTTAATTAATAATGAGTACCTTAGCACTAATCTAACATACTTTCATTGATAAACAAAGTACTCTTAAGGGTTTAATTAATCAATATTAACAATTAGATAGTACATGCTTCCAGCATTAATGTTTATCTGCCATACTTCATAATTCCGATACCTTCACTTGATGAGAATTACAATTGGCGGCAATTATTTTAATTGTTCATTACAATATTTACATATAAGACTAAGCGTATGCACAGGTCTAATAGGTACTATAAACATACATCATATTTCCTATGCTTAACAGCTAACTAATACTAATAATACTTCATGCAAATAGAACAAGTATATTACATTTATCATAACATTACTAAAACATCATTGGTTATCTTATGAGTTTTTAAGATTTCATTTCATTATTTTTATGATTACATCAGTTCAATCAATCAAGTACAAGGAAATGTACCTACTACCACTAACTCAAGATCTAGGAATACCCAACCCTCAATAGTACTAACTAAAATATCCTCCCATCCTAACCTACGTCCGCATCCTCCCTATCCTTCCTCTGCTAGTACAAAAGTGGATGTCAGCTATACTGACCTAGCCACATAGAACGTGAGAGCGGTAGCATCGGCTAACTAGCGGACCTAACCTCTCCTAGCAGGCATCCGACCATCGTCATCACAACAACTTGGGGAGCGTGTCTCAGCACGGCCCTCCCACGACCTCGGGTATCATAGAAACATAGGGTGGGCGATACATCCATCCCTCTCAAAATACTGGGTCTACGCCCTTATCAACTCATACTTTGTTGCTCTAGAGATTATTGGTTTGTGTCATCGTATCATCAACTTCGGTAAACAAGGCTCTCTGCAAAATAGGTACTATACCATACTTCATATCAAGTATCCCGCTATTACATAGCCCCGATGTCCTGCGGATTAGTACTTTGCAGCCATACATTTATAACAATATTTCCATTCTATCATCGTCTGATCCATATTTTCAACATCATTTATTTCATCACATAAAATTATTAAATCGACCACAGCATAAATACCACATCATATATATCACATTTCATCCAGGACGATTATTAAACATACATCGTCATTATGAAATAAAAGAATCTCATGATAACTACAACATAGTAACCACATAAACCTAATACATCATGAGGATGGTAACATCATAACATCATAATTGTAGTATTAGCATGGGCATAGTAACATCCTAAACATAGTAGCAACATATCATCATGTCTAACATGCCAAAAATATAGTTCACTCTGTCTAGCTGAGTCCCACAGACAATAAGAAAATAAAGTTCGATGTCTCACGGATAAACCTATCTAGTCGAAATATGGGGCGTTACATACACCCACCCTTCAGGAAACTTCGTCCCGAAGTTATGGTCATAATAATGCCGGGAAAAATATTGACTCATAGTCTATGCATTTCCACAAGTGGCGGGTCCTGTCCATACATGTCCTACTTAGCCTTGACTTGACCAAATATGCTGATATTATCTTATAGTTTTACTTCTCTTATCTCATGATATGTGTTCTAATAATTAAAGAAACATTTAGATTAATCCTTCTATCGAATCTCAATATTATATCTAGAATGCCTAAGGTTATAATCAAGTGCTATCCACCTTAGTATCCTACTTCTTACCTTTTAGCAATATCCTTTAAGTTATAACATCTAGAGGGGTTTACTCATCACAAAAGCTTATATTGATCCAACTTAGCATGAAATAATCAACGATTTAAAATGGAGGTCTTTAGAACTCGTAATTTGTATTCGCTCAACACGCAACTACCAAGGAACCTTAAGGTTGGCATACCTCTCTTAGGGGAGAAGGTTCATGTACTTTAAATCCTAAGGTCCTACAATATTCTTCCCTTATTGATAATTAGCAATAACCAAAGTATTGTAACATTCACTAAACTAGGATAACTATTATTGTTACAAGGCTTTTGGGACTATACTATATTAGAATGCAAATGTTATCAACTTTAACCATTGATCTCTCCTTTTCCATGTGATATAATTAGAAGGGGAACCATTACTTCTAATAAATTTATAGCTAATTTGTTCTTGTTCGCACAACGTAAAGGCTTTTACTAGCATCTACCATACTATAAACTTGTATTTGTTGTCGTAAATCTAAGTTTCCTATACATACGCTCATTAATCTCCATGGATCTTATGGATACCTACACACATTATGCACTTACGTGGCATCAAGCTTTGTTCTTATTTTGTGAGATGTTGATGTCAACGGAGACATATAATCCTTTCTTCATAACATTATACTTCTCATTTTGTTTGTTTTTCTCAGTTAACAACAATTTTCACCTCTCACATGATGATCGATTTCTTCCATCATATATTAGGGGTTTGAACATCATAACTCATTCATCTCAATGCACATTGGTTCCCTATTTGTATTCATTTATTATTCTATTTATTATCACTACTTCTCTTAATCTCGTATATGCTTACTCAAGCTAACTTATTAGTTCCCCACCAATTTTCGTACTTTTTATATTTTATTGCTTGTTCACTTTGTAATTATTAAATCGTAGTTGTTTCTCAACAATATTTTCCCTCAAATCATGATAATTTAACATAAGCAAGACCAGCGACATATAACTGCTACCCTTTTCTCGCACATACTTAGTTCCTTCAATCTCTTTCCACTTACTATATTGAAACACGACTAATTGCACACAATGTGGAAGAATGCATCATACTAATTAATTAGCACTATCAAGCATCAATCCCCAACACTTGTGCACATATATTTATTTACCAATTTGATGCCTAGATTCAACTATGTTAGCTCATACTATGGTGTTTTTCCAATACAACTAGACTATTTAACGTCTCCTCATACATGAAGGTATTTTAAGGCGTAATGTAACTCGTTCATTATACATAAGTTATGGGTTATAGCATATCCATTCCTTACCGCATTGTATCGTTGCAACACTCAAACATAAACAAACATGAAATTTAGCTATGCATTTTTTTATACTTATGTGTAAGGAATAGTTTTTTAGGATTGTCGTGTTAACTCTATGGTCGTTTTTATTAAATTGTTTCGTCATATAAAATTTTCAGTGTCCTAGTGTTCATCTCGTCGTGTTGGTCTCACCGGTGTCTTGCTTGCGAGATTCTGCGTTCGTCTCGCCCTTTCGACTATAGTTCGAAGTCTCGACAGAAGGCATTTTGGGCTCTTAATACTTAAAGTTATGGTTAAGCATGAATACTTACATTTTAGTTCACTTTTAATGCCAACCCTTAATCTAATTAATCTAATCTATATTGACCTTATGAACATTAAGTGTCAACCCTTAATGTTAACTTTTATGTTCGAGCAACACCCATTCTTTAGTGTCAATTCATAAAACTTTTTATAGTTAATTGTATTAAAATTTTAATTTTAATTTTAATAAAGCAACAAAATAGAATTGATATCATTTTATTTTATTTTTATACAAGTTTTATATGATTTATAAAATGATATATATATAATCAACCTATGTAGTTTATATGGATTATCAAAATATATATATAATTTTAAATCTAATTTTAAATAAAATCAAAGTTAAATGAAATCAATGTAATTTAAAAAAAATAATGATATTATGAAAACCTATGTCACAATCCACGCCTTTATCACAATTTGTAAATTAGTATTATATTATATTTTATTTTATGGCCTCTCCACCTATCTCTCCCCTTCTCCCCACACGTATCCAGCTACCACCGCCAGCCATCCCCCACTTCCCTCCACGTGACAACCCTGCTACTCACCTCGCCTTCCCTCCATTCGCCTAAGGGAGCCCACAAAGAGGCGACCTGCATGTCTGCCATGCGTCGACTCGCATGCCACCAGGTGCTTGTCCTCTGGAGCCTAGAGCCTGGGTGGAGGGCAGTCTACCTCTTTTAATCATCCCTCCTCATCCCCGCGCGCGAAGGAGAGTTTTTTTTTTGTTCCATGAGGTCCATAGTTCTCTGCCTTTTGACAACAGTCATGGCGAGCTCGGCTCCATGTCTTTGTTGGGTTCAAGTAGCTAAATTTAAATCGGAAAGATGACTGCAATCCTCACTATTTATTAAGCTCAAAGGCCAGACCCTACTGGCTCTTCTGATTCACGACTCTCCACCAAATTCTCATTTTCGGAGATGCCCACTTGCAAAATCTTCTCCTCTTGGCGCTCTGGTGTGTAGATCTATTTTATTTATATATATATATATATATATATTTTATCTACATAGATTTCATAAGCACAACAATGACCTAACATTGCCCATCCACCTCCTGATGCACTCGAGCTAAGGGCTGAGTTGCGTTTCTGTTTGTTTTTGTTTTGTTTTGTGTCCAATTTAATAATGTAATTTGTCTGGCATTAAGCTAGGTACGAGTAGTTCGCTGGTCATTCAAAAAAAACATTTTGATGTTTCCTACAAAGATAGTTACAATTATTCTGCAACTGCTTGCATAGAGGCTTCACCTCCTTCACTTATGCATGCAAATCTTCACCTCCTTTACCTCTGCAAAACCCTAAATCTCCTGCGACCTGCGTTTTTACCTGTGGATGGTATTTTCAATGGAGTATTAAATATTTCCATTTGAATGCTACCTCTCTCTACCCACAACCTTTGCGTGTCTCCACTCTATCTGCATTCTGGTGTATCGTCCCTCACTATTTGCGTTTTGATGTATCATCTCTCACTATTTGCGTTTTGGTGCCTCACCATTTGCGTTCTGGTGTGAGCTATTCGTGAATTTGGGCGGACCCCATGAGACTGGTACGCTCACATTGTAGACAAGGAATTCAACAAATTTGAGGGAAAGGATGCTTCCCTAACTCTTCTAGTGTTGGAGCAGTCGATTCGGATAACAAAGACCTGCACCTTCTCCTCCCTTGCAATCTCGTCAATGAAGCGTGACAGCTTCCCTATGTCAAGAATACTGTTTTGAGACAGTCACAGCTATTCCATATGATGTTGTTAATGATTTAAAGGGTGTATATTAAGGCTTTAGAAAAGTAATGGGGTCTGGTTGTTTCATGGTAAAGATGATTTTTTTTTTATGAAATTTTTACCTGAGCAGATTTAATTCTTTTTTTTCAAACTAGTACAAAACTATTTTTGCATGAGTACTGACATCTTCGAGTACTGTCTTGGTATAGTTGTGGTATTGGTATAGTTAATGCTATCGCAGTGAAAAGGAGATCTGGCTTGAAGCTTATTTGCAGAGATTGTAGGGAAACTGCTTAGCCGACGTTGTGCTTAGTCCTGCTCGCATTATTGCGGACTTGGTAAGTAAATCAATCTTCGGATACTGTCTCTAGCGCACAAGGGTTTGACCATGAGCTTGTTGGGCAGGATTTATACATGATACTTGGATGACGTTGAGCATTTCAAGTGATGTTTGGTGGCATTTAATGTTCGCTTGGGATTTGGTGAGTTCGATGCATGAAAAACCCAAAAATACTTTTCTCTAAATCTCTGTTGACAGAGCAAAATAAATTCTCAGAAAGAGACTTCAAATTCAATCATACAGCCAACCTTCTGTGTTCAACAAATATTTTTGTGCAGTTTGACTGTGGTGGGTTCCTAATGTCCATGGTGACAAAAGTTGGGTGAAAACCCAATAATTTCTTTATATTCTGTTTCTACCCTATCTGCGCCCTCTCCAAGTTGGGCTGCGCTGGGTTTTTTGTTTGTTTGTTTGTTATTTATGATTATATTTTGACCGGGGGTGGGTTTTGTCCAGCAATGCTGCCCGTGACAACAAGAAGACCAGAATCATCCCTCGCCACATTCAACTGGCGGTCAGGAACGACGATCAAGGAGTACAGAAATAAGTTCTTCAAAGCTTTTCGTGATTATCTTGACCCTAGCTGCTGGAATAAGCGGATTCCTCTTTGGATACGATACCGGTGAGTTTTTTTGTTGTTCCTATCCCTTAAGCGTGTATCTGAGCTTGGCCACGCAGGTTTTAACGGAAATTTTAGAAAACATATTGCACGAGTTTAGGCAAGAAGGGTCAACGCTATGAAATATTGCAAGCATTGTATGATTTAATCCGTGCATTAACTAAAACGAAGATCAAATGTGATAGTTTCAGCGTAGAAAATAATACTTTTTGTGATGTAGCAGTTTTTTTTTTTTTTTTTTTTTTGTCGAAGTAATTGTTAAAATATGCGATCTAAAGAAATTTTGCAAAATTTAGTAAGATTTAGCTCAAAGAATCGCGAAAGAGACCAAAATTTCTGTCTACGAAGGAAATTAACTGTAACTACTCTGAGATCTGGCCGCAAGATAGCAAAATAAAGTAAATTTATGGTCATTTTCTTCTGATTTGAGGCCATTGTTGTTGTCAGGACTCAAAATTGACTGCTTATCATGCAATATTGTGCTATACATGTTACAATATACGGCAGATTTTCGCCGATCTAATTACCCTATGTTCTTTTGGAAATAAGTAGAGGACGATGAGAGATGATCTTCTGGAGGAAAATAATTTTATTTATTGTGCCTATCTTCAAGTGTTGAAAGCTAGGGACATATACATACCCAGGTTAAATTTTGGCCATTGTCTTCTGTTTTTATCAAAATTGGAAGAGTGCGTTTCTTTATATTTTTGTATTTGTACAGATTTTGCCAAAACCTGGGCTCTTTTACTTCAGCAAATCTGTAAAGCCTAGTGACTGTGAGTCTTGAAAAATACCAAGCTCTTTTAAAACATTGAGGGGAGAATAACGGCAGTCACATCCAGGCTGCCTGCATTAATGAAAATTTAACTTGAGCTGTGGTCTGCTCTCGGTACTCGTAGTTTATCTTGGACATTGGCCTCGGTGGTGACTATGAATGAGGATTGGACGTTAACCTTGGCTTAGTTGAGGACTTAGGCTTGAAACCCAAAAACATGTATTTTATATGATTCTAAACTGTAGTGCTCTACAGGGAAGATTTGGTCGCCTATGGCTGATAGGGATTGCGAGGCGTAAAACATACCTGCGTTGTTAGCTATTTCACCTTCTATGGATAATGATTGGGACCTGCAGTCTCTACCTATTATTTCCAAACCGACTCGACGATTGTTTCCTAGGTTCTCCCTTGTTTCTTACGATTTCTAAGTTCTGCAGTTATTTTAGTGTTTAAAAGATCCATATTAGAATGCAACAAATACGCCATTTCTTTATATATATATATGTACACATTTATTAACCTAGTTTTCTATTATATTGCAGGAAGAATATGCCCATCCGCCATAGATTTGGAGTATGGGAGTCCGTTTACTTTACAGGCAGCCTCCTAGCTTTTCTCCAAAACTTTATGTTCAATTTTCTGGGTGGAGGATGCTAGGTTTACATATAATTTCAAAATTTTCTGTTCAATATATATATATATATATATATATATATATATATATATATATATATACATTGTTCAAGTTCTATTTCTGTTATGCTTTATAAATAAATGAATAAAAGGCTCTTCAAGTTATCTCCCTTTTTTTGTTGCAGACATCATGTTTGTTTGTTATTTTTCTGGTAAATTTCACTATAATTCCAGGTGTAGTTAGGCCCTAAGGTCTGAGTGTTTGAGCCTTGCGCTCTAATACCATCTGTAGTGCCCCTCTATCTGGAAGGCCACCGAAGTTCCAGATTTTGAAATCAAGTTTTGTAACCAGCTCCTACGGAGTTGTTTTTTCCTAATATTTATTTCAATAATAAATCAGTATCATTATGCTTTCGTTATGCTAATTTTCTGCATTATTTTAGTGATTAGAAAAATGTCTAGCAGCATGCAGTGCACCTACATATAGTAATTTTAACAACATACATATAATTGTAATTTCTTGCATAATACTCAGTATATTGAAATATAAATCATTTTTCTAACTACCAGTAGAATACCTGGACCGATGTAGGTTGTAGATTTCCCCTATCGACTTCGTAGCTCCTTTGGTCCAAGCCTTAATAACAAAAAATAGATGATCCACCTTGCCGACCAGCTCTTATCATGCTGGCCCTAGGAAACCGACGGGTTTCCTAGCCCCCGAGCTAACAAACCAATAATCCTGACAGCATCCTTCCTTAGTACCTTTCCATAGTCCAATAGAAATTTTATTTTCTCTGAGTTAACCCCACTTCAGTCTTTAAGTTTCCCACCTCCTCAAAGCTTCGAGCTCTCCCCCTCCTCGACATTCCTCCTTTTCATCAAAATACTAAGTGTACTTCTCCCCAAAAACCAACCCCCCTCTCTAATCCCCAAACTCCTCTTTATGTACTCTTTTCCTCCTTCACTTGCCTTCCTGTTTACTCCACCGCCCTCCATAAAAACCCTCGAGCCCCCAAAACATTAAATTGATGGCTTGTTTTACAATCCAATTCATAAATAAATATTATTTTATAGTACTTCTCTTCTCGAGCAGTTCAATGGTATTAAGACTAGTTAGGTTGGATTTGATAGGTTGAATGTACATTATTTAATGATTCTCGAACTATCCAATTTAAGACATTCATGAGGCGGTGGATTCAATATTAGTCTTATCCTCCATTTAATATGCTGATTAAAATAATACTTAAATACTATCATGTTGACCCTTTCAAATTTGAAGTGGTGGTTTGTTTTAATTATAAATATATATATAAATCCAATCTCAGATCGGTTGTCTGACATGACAGTAATTTATGAATGTAAATTTAATTGAGTTTTATCTTAACCTTCCTCATTTAATAATTTAATAATACTCATTTCTCGTTTCATAACAATAATTTAATTAATTTAATAATTCAAACATGTTCACTTACCCATTTATGATTTCTTTCATTTCCAATAAGGACACATTATCATTATTAACATTAGTTAAATAATAATAATAATAAAAATATTGAATAATCATAATAATAATAAATATTAATGGTGATTTAAGTACCTTAGCACTAATCTAACATACTTAATTAATAATGAGTACCTTAGCACTAATCTAACATACTTTCATTGATAAACGAAGTACTCTTAAGGGTTTAATTAATCAATATTAACAATTAGATAGTACATGCTTCTAGCATTAATGTTTATCTGCCATACTTCATAATTCCGATACCTTCACTTGATGAGAATTACAATTGGCGGCAATTATTTTAATTGTTCATTACAATATTTACATATAAGACTAAGCATATGCACAGGTCTGACAGGTACTATAAACATACATCATATTTCCTATGCTTAACAGCTAACTAATACTAATAATACTTCATGCAAATAGAACAAGTATATTACATTTATCATAACATTACTAAAACATCATTGGTTATCTTATGAGTTTTTAAGATTTCATTTCATTATTTTTATGATTACATCAGTTCAATCAATCAAGTACAAGGAAATGTACCTACTACCACTAACTCAAGATCAAGGAATACCCAACCCTCAACAGTACTAACTAAAATATCCTCCCATCCTAACCTGCGTCCGCATCCTCCCTATCCTTCCTCTGCTAGTACAAAAGTGGATGTCAGCTATACTGACCTAGCCACATAGAACGTGAGAGCAGTAGCGTCGGCTAACTAGCGGACCTAACCTCTCCTAGCATGCATCTAGCCATCGTCATCACAACAACTTGGGGAGCGTGTCTCAGCACGGCCCTCCCACGACCTCGGGTATCATAGAAACATAGGGTGGGCAATACATCCATCCCTCTCAACATACTGGGTCTACGCCCTTATCAACTCATACTTTGTTGCTCTCGAGATTATTGGTTTGTGTCATCGTATCATCAACTTCGGTAAACAAGGCTCTCTGCAAAATAGGTACTATACCATACTTCATATCAAGTATCCCTCTATTACATAGCCCTAATGTCCTGCGGATTAGTACTTTGCAGCCATACATTTATAACAATATTTCCATTCTATCATCGTCTGATCCATATTTTCAACATCATTTATTTCATCACATAAAATTATTAAATCGACCACAGCATAAATACCACATCATATATATCACATTTCATCCAGGACGATTATTAAACATACACCATCATTATGAAATAAAAGAATCTCATGATAACTACAACATAGTAACCACATAAACCTAATACATCATGAGGATGGTAACATCATAACATCATAATTGTAGTATTAGCATGGGCATAGTAACATCCTAAACATAGTAGCAACATATAATCACGTCTAACATGCCAAAAATATAGTTCACTCTGTCTAGCTGAGTCCCACAGACAATAAGAAAATAAAGTTCGATGTCTCACGGATAAACCTATCTAGTCGAAATATGGGGCGTTACATTACATAACAAATAAATCAAGGTACGTAACCCTAACAACAATTTTATTAAAAAGAATTTATCAATAGTTAAATAACCTAGTTATTATTTTTAAAACAAAAGAAATAACAAAACAGTATTTAGCTCAATCATCAAGCTTAACCATTATGGTTAACATCTTCCATTTAACTCTCAAATACCAACAGAGTTATAATTTAAATGATAGATTAAGCAACTGAACTTAATCTCAACTGTAAATTTCGGGTTGAACCCTATCAGTCCAGGTTGTACAAGCAAAATAAACACTAAGAGTTAAGACAATGTTTTCACCTACGGCCGCGTCATAAATTCACAGTATAAGTGGTTATAAACTTAAATTTACTTATTCCTGTACATAACATAGAATTAAAAATGCATGCGATAAACAAGCCCAAAGATACAGGAAAACTTTATAATAAGTCATATTACAAAACCCTGGGTGAAAACCTGAACAAATTAAGAGTACAGTAAAGAAAACAAGATAAAGAGGCCGTAACCTCATCTGCAGGCAGGCTTACAGTCTTTGCTTTCTATTTATATACACAGTATTTCTTTTATAGAAAATTCTTAAATACAAAAGAAAGGTGAATAATTACAATATTGACCAAAGCCATAACATCCTTTTACAACACAGGGTTAAACCTGTTAAGAACTCGTTTTAACAAGCAGTTAAAAGACCGAACAGAACTGAGGTAATCACAGAGTTGCTTCACTCAAAGTCAAAACCTTAACCGTCCTAACAACCAGCAAGGAGGGAACGCCATGGTGAAAACCAGGCTTACCAAGTAAAGCCAACCGCCGAAGCTTGTGCCATCCACGCCTTAAAGAGGAGCCAGAGCCTGCAGTGAAAGAACAGTTTAGTTAAAACTTTTTTTTTTTTGGTTAAACTATTTCTTGAACTGGAAAGACGAAGGAATAACTTGAACTTATCAGTGAGTTTGAAAGAAGTTCAGTCACAGTAAACAGCCTGTTAACTACGAGCAGAGGAAACGTAAACCCTTCCCTTGTCACCAAAAAGAACGAGCTGGCAGAAGCAAAGGATATCTTCCACAATGGAAGCATTGACAGTATCCAGTCGAAAGATACACTCACGCTGTGATAAGGTCAGAAATGGTGTCGAAGGGAAAAACCCTAGGCATTTCAACAACCTTATGGCCGCCAACAGAAAAAAGACTGACTCCCAAACGATGCAGTAGACGAGCACAAAGGATTTAAGCAGCATAGAAGCTGCTATCAAACAGTGTAACAACAAAGATTGGACCAGGAGGGTTCACAGAGCGACAATCCTGAAGGCGAGGGAGAAATGGAAAATTAGGGTTTAGTCAACGACTTTTTATCACCAACGCATGGCTCTGGAATGACCACGTCACGTTTAATAATTTTCATGCAAGTGGGTCGAAGTTCTAATGTCCTACGACAAGATTCCCATTGATTGTTTTTCCAAACAAAATCATAGCATGGATATCCCTTATGGTCGCGATACCATAGTTTCACCTGCCTTACATTTCACAACCAAAATGTTAGAACAATGCTTTTGAACCTTGCATAGTAAATATTACAACCTTGCCTTATACTTATTAAAACCATGCATTATAAATGGCGTTCAAGATTAAGTTTTGAAGTATTTTTAGACATAGAGGATTTGATTTTGATTATAAAAATTATAAGGTTATGGGTATAATGTTAAGTTATAAGTTGTTCATAAAACTTATTTCTATATTGTCATTTACCCTAGTCTCATGTGAAAAGACAAGAGATATAACATTTCTTTTAAGTCTATAAGATAATGGGGTGAGGTTAGGTATAGTTGTTTACAATTCTACTACTATAATGCCATTTGCTATAGCTTTGCACAGATGGTAAAGGACTTATCATTCTTTTTTTTTGTGTGACTTTAACTTGTAGAATTCAAGCTATATAACCTACAAATTTGGATTAAGGTTACTCTAGTCCATTTTTACTTGTTGTTACCAATATAATCACAATCTCTTAATAGTCTTAGATTCCTTGTGATAACAAGTAGACTTTTGTTATCCTTCATGCTCAAGAAGTACAAGGATTGTGTAAGTGAAGTGTATGTTAGGCAGTTTATGTAAGTTATTATAACCATTCCTGTTGGTAGTATAGTCTGGAAAATCATAAATGAGTTCAATCATGATAATTTAGGACTAATTCTAAAGGTGCTTATAGATTTTATTCAATTGTCAATCATGGAAACAAAAGTAGTTTTCCAATCAATGCAAACCCTTAAAATGTTAAGAGGAGACATGTATCAGACAAGTAAACCTTGTAATTGCTGGAAATAAGAAAAGTATATACATATCGATATTATTAACTCCAGATCCTTTAAAATTGATGTTGTAAATCAAAACATATTCTAAATTTAAACTTGGCATGATGCAGTAACAACGGATGAGTAAAAATTGGTCTGATTATGGTAACCCAGTTATATTCTATGGTGCTAGATAAGAAATATTATTTCATTACAGTAATCTCATCAATAGACCAATACTCCATAGGGATACTAAATTATTTTATTATAAAGGAAAATAGCTATCTTATTCTCTAGTAATTTCCAACTTTCTATCAGTAAGATCTTAAGGAGATTATAGGAAGAGTTCTAGCTTTAAAAGCTTGATAAACCTGGCTAGCATGCTTATACTTTTACTGAATGATTTGGTACAGTATTTTGCTATATAATACTTTAAATATTTGTTAGCAGCGACCCGAACATTACCTGTACATCTGTAAGAGAAAGAAAATCGGCTGCATTAGCTCGGAAGCTAAGTAAGCCCAGTCTATTATGGCAATTTCCCCCTTGTGGTTGCAAACAAGAAAACAATCAGTAATTGACAAGAAACTCATCTTTAAATTTAAGTATAATAAAAGATCATTCAGTTACAATTCTGGTAACATAAACTAATCAAACAGTTAATGACTGCATTTAATAAGATTATATGTTATTTTAAAAATTTTAAATTTTTTGGAAAAACTGGGGTTTTGACAATAGCATACATCAAACTGCCAATAGCACTAGCATAGGCAACATGAGACATGTCCTCTACTTCTTCTTGTGTCATGGGACACTGTTCTGCAGATAACTTTACACCTACAGGAATGGGCACCTTCACTGGTTTGCTTTCCTACATATTAAAACTCTTCAATATTGTCTCAACATATTTCCTCTGATTCAACCAGAGTTTCCTATTTTCTCGATCTCTTTTTATTCCATGCCCAAAATAAAATTTGCAGCACCAAGATCTTTCATGTCAAATTCAGATGACAATTGATTTTTGACATCCTTAATGATTTCCTTGTTGTTTCCAATTAGCAACATATCATCAACATACAATATCACATAAATAAAATGATCACCAATTAGTTTGAAATAAACACAGTGATCAGCTTTGCTTCTTGAGAAGCCAAGTCCTAGTATATAAGTATCAAACTTTTGATACCACATTCTTGGAGATTGTTTCAGTCCATAGAGGGACTTTTTTAGCTTACAAACAAGCTCCTTTTTACCTTTCACCACAAACCGTTATGGTTGCTTCATATAGATTTCTTCATTAAGTTCTCCATGTAGGAATGTTGCCTTCACATCCATCTGCTCTACTTCAAGATCAAAATCAGCAGAAATAGATAAAATAAATCTAATAGAAATCAATTTTGCAACAGGTGAGAAAATCTCACCAAAATCGATGCCCTCAATTTGGGAATAACCTTTCGCTACTAGTCGAGCCTTGTACTTCTCCACTTTACCTGCTGCATTTAACTTCTTCTTGAATACCCATTTTCTTCTAACAGGTTTTCTTCCTTTTGGCAACTCAACCAGATCCCATGCCTCATTTTTGTCCAAGGCATCCATTTCTTCCATCATGGCCTTCTTCCATAGTTTACTATCTTCTGAATCCATTGCCTCTCTAGCAGTTCTAGGATCATCATCAGTAATATATAACACAAAATTGGAGTGAAAATCAGGTGGACTATACCTTTCACCTTGCCTTCTTACTCGGTCAGATCTCCTCAAGACTGGAGTTTGTGGTTCCACCTCTTCATCTGATTCAGATGAACCTGCCTCTTCATCTGATTCAGACGAATCCGGTTCCTCAAATGAACCACCTCTTTCATCCTTAATATCAAACTGTAGTTTCTCTGGATCCTTTTCCTTTGGTGAATCTTCAATCCTGGAAGTGTTTTCAACTTCTCTGAAGATCACATCTCGATTGTAAACTACTTTCCTTTTTACTAGGTTCCACAGCTTGTAACCTTTCACTCCGTCCTTGTAGCCAATGAAGATACATTTTTCTGCTTTATTATCCAACTTGCTCCTTTCTTCCTTTGGAACATGCACAAAAGCATCACACCCAAACACTCTGAGTTGCGAGAGAGAGGGTTTCTTACCAGTCCAAGCCTCATGAGGTGTCTTGTCAACCAACACTGATGTGGGTGTCCTATTTACCAATTAACACGTAGTGTCAACAGCTTATGCCCAGAATTGTTGTGTTAGCCCTGCACCACTGAGCATACTCCTTGCCTTTTCCATCAATGTCCTGTTCATCCTTTCTGCAACCCCATTCTGTTGAGGTGTGTATGGAGTAGTCTTTTTCCTTGCTATTCCACATGTCTTACAGAACTCCTCAAATTCATTTCCACAGAATTCTCCATCGTTATCTGTTCTCAACACTTTTATTTTCTTTTCAGTTTGATTCTCTACAAGAGCCTTAAATTCTTTGAATCTATTAAAAACCTCAGATTTCTTACACAGGAAATAAATCCATGTTTTTCTTGAGAAATCATCTATGAATGAAACATAATACACAGATTTACCTAGTGATGGAACAGGCACAAGTCCAAACACATCATTGTGTATTAACTCTAAGATTCCTTTAGCTCTTACAACACCAGATGAGAATCTTACCCGATTCTGTTTACCATATAAGCAATGTTCACAGAAATCAAAATCTAGTGTGTAATCAAACATGCCTTCAACCATGCTTTTACCTTGTAATAGTCGAAGACCCTTCTCTCCAATATGTCCCAGCCTTCAATGCCATAGCGTTGTCTTCTCACTGGAGACAGTAAGGACTCTGTCTCCTTCATTTTTACCCTCAGGAACAATAGTACTGTTACATCCATTATTAAAAGTGCTTCCCAACAACTTGTATAGAGTTCCAATCCGAATTCCCCTCATCAGCACCATTGATCCTCGAACCATCTTGCATGTGTTCTTCTCAAACATAGTTTTCACACTTGCATCATCCATTTTACTTATAGATGTGAGGTTTCTAGCCAGTTTTGGAATGTGCAGAACCCCGGGAAGGGTTCTAACCCTTCCATCTTTGAGCAGTAGCTTGATCTTTACTCGACCTATGATTTTTGCCACCGAGTTGTCTCCCAGGAATACATCACCTCCATCATACTTTTCATATTCAGAAAACCACTCCCTGTGAGGAGTCATATGAAAAGATGCACCTGATTCAATCAACCATGAATCATGCTCTGCATGTGTACCTGAAGATGCCAAGTAAACATCTCCTCCTTCCTCTGTAGATTCTTTCCCATCTGCGGATGGAGCATCATTAGATCATCTGCTTTTATCAATATTTTTGGATTTACAATCCTTCTTGTAATTCCTAGGTTTACCGCACTTCTAGTATTTTCGTACAGAAGGTTCTGGAGATTTAGATCTCCCTCTAGATTTAGATCTGCCACCTTAAGACTTATTTTTAGATCTATCTTCGGGGCGACCTCTCACAAACAAGGCATCCTTGGTTGAACTGTCCATGGATTTCTGCCTCATTTCCTCCGATAGCAGGGATGCAACCACATCATCAAAGATTAGGTTGGTTGCGTTACTCCCAACAGCTATAACCAGACTATCCCATGAATCTGGTAGAGAGCACAACAAGCTAATACATTTTTCATCATCAGTAATCGTAATACCAATAGATGTCAACTGACTTACCAGAGTATTGAAGGCATTTAGATGCTCTGACATAGAGTCTCCTTCATTCATTCTTAGAAGGTATAATTTCTTTCGAAGAAATAACTTATTTACCAGGGACTTTGACTGATACAAATTTCCCAGCTTATCCCACAGTTTCTTTGCACTATCTTCTCCAGATACGTTCACCAACACCGAATCTGAGAGGCAAAGTCGAATCGTGCTCCTTACTTTTCTTTCCAGCTTATCCCATTCTTCTTTTTCCATACCAGTGGGCATGGTACCCGGTTCTACTACGATCCATTGTTCTCTATCTACCAGAAGATCTTCCATCTTGAGATTCCATAGCTCAAAGCTCTGACCATTAAATTTCTCAATCTCGATTATAGAAGTGCTCGCCATTCTTTCAACAAAAGAATCACAGCTGCAAAGCTCCCACTGAAACCAGGTTTATCACAGATCCAAGATCGAGCCAAACCCTTGGAAACAAAGGCGTCCCTCTGAACCCAATAATGCTCTGATACCAAATGATAGTTTTAAACCTTAATAGTGCAGTAAAAACTCATACAGATTCTAAACCATTAACAGAAAATACACAATGGCACACGCATAACACAGATATTTTCACCTGGAAACCCTTAACCAGGAAAAAACCAGCAAAACTTAGAGCCGCACAACTTTTTTCATTATATGTTTTCTTAACCATTTACAATACAATATATGGTATTCGCAACATCTAAAAACCTAATTCGTTTACCCGAAATTAGGTTACAACCCTAATCCCTTTACTGGGATTAGATAGAATACAAGGGGCCAAAACGGTCCGAAACGAAGGGGGGGGGGGCCTGGTGGGCTACCCCCCCTCCTGCCGCACACCCACCATGTGAAGAGATATAACACACCCAACATTGTGTTGGGTGAGGTAGGTATTGTGGGTGCCATACTGTTGAATTCATTTGAGATTCCTGTAGCTTTGTGGTTGAGCTCACTGGCTTAGCATTACCCTCCTTTGTCTTCTACAGGCTTGATAAACCCAACTGTGTGTTGGCTTAGCATTACTATTTGTGCAAAACCATGGTTGTGAGTGAGCCTGTTTAGTTCCTCCTTGGTGGATACACAACCCAGCTCGGGGGTGATCTCTCAGCTGAAAGAATACAGGTTGGACAGAGATCTATGGTTGGGTGGAACGTTGCTCTCACATAGCCAGTTGTTTGGACAGATTCATCTCAAAGATAAGTGTTCTTTGTATTTGAAAATATATGCATTCTGTGTTTGGTAATGTGTTAATTCTGAATGATTATCTTAATGAATTTGGCATGAAGTCTGTGCATAGCATGAGGACGAGATTGAATTCTCTATATGTCGATCCATCATATGCCTGTGATAGATATGCCGATGTGTTACTATTTGTGTGCTTGTAAATATGATTTTTAATTCCGCTGTGTTTATACTAAGTATGAATTTGCACATAGAAGCTTTTATTTATTATGAATTTCAGAGTAATGTATGGGGTTCAGTTACGCAATGAGTCCGGTAAGATTGGCCATGTTTCCTTCCTTGCATCGGATGAATGGAAGGGGACGTGACAGCTGCCGGGGAACGAGAGTCATATTGTCCTTGGGCAGAACGACAAAGTTCAGATCTGAATGTTGATGGTGAATAGCAGTTAGATATTGAGAAGGCTGTACCATTCACCTGGCGAATCCACTCATCAAATTTTCAGTATGAAGGTGACTCCACTAGAAGGATTGGTGACTCCATATCAGAATTGAGATGTTGAAGGTCTCATGGCGACTCCACATTGAAAATCAAAACCAGTGTTTCATTGTTTCACAGGTTGGTGCACTCAGTCTTCAGCCAGAATTTGCAGCCCCATTATTTCAAGATGGCTTCATTGTCAAGAAGGTATGCTTCCATGAACAGGTCTCACATCCCCGGTTTTCCAAATCCAATTCCTAAAGTAGATTGGAAGACTGGTTTACCAAAATTTAAAGATCAGAAAGGAGATGATGCTGCTATTCATTTGCTTAGATTTCATATGCATATACATAAGCTTGGAGTTAAATTGCATGAGGACTGTTTGATAAAAATGTTTATGGTAACATTATAAGAGAATGCAAGGTCATGGTATGAGGGATTACCGTCAGCAAGTTTATGCTCCCTTGAGGATTTTCACACACTATTTCATGAGCATTTTAAAAATCAGTACCCTTCCTTGCTGCTAGTTCAAGATTGTTGCATGCATACTAAAGGCTTCATTGAAGAATTGAAAAACATGTATGGTAACGATGAGTTTATGGATGAAGAGATTTTAGAAATGTTGTTTGAAAATCCCTTCCATAAAAAGGAAATGCAACATAAATGCCATGACACTCAAGAAAGTCTCCAGCAAACACTAGTTCCTCCTGTGGTTGTGAATGAAAGGGGGCAGCTTACTGTTGGAAGTCATGTTCCCTTGTCTAAATGTGATGAAATTTTGTAGCACTCTTGCCATTTTTTGTGTGACCAAGTTAGTGATGAAGGTAGCCAATTAGTTTTCCCCCCTCTCTATCCATTTTCTGGTTTAGACATTGAAGAAAGAAATGTTATCTTAAATTCTGTTGAAATTCAAGTTGATATTTCCGTGGAGTTAAGGGAAGGGGAAGAAGCCATAGAATAAGCTAGCTGTCATAACACTCCGGAAAACTTTCAGAATATAATTTAACCTTTGACTGAAAGTGAAGATGGCGGTGTCCTTGATGTGGAACATGTGCAGCAATTTTTTCAGATCTCATTTGATGAGGAAGAAGATCAGTCTTCTCAGTCATGTCTCTCTTCATGCCTTTCATTTTCAGAATTATTGTGTCAAGAAGGGATTACTTCCTCTGTTTCTTTTAAAAATTTATGTGATATTTCTTTTGAAACACAAGTGGACAGTCAGAGCGTATATTTAGAAATTTCAAAGAGCCAGGGAAGTGAAGTACATGCAGCTGGAGACATTGGTCTTATTGGGCTACATGAAGGATTAAGTATATATGAGGTAGATGATGGGGAGATAAGCATGCTCATTCTTTTCCATTCGAGAATGATCTTGAGCATGATGAAACAAGATCAATTGAGCATGGAACTTTCTCTTTTCTTTCCACTTACCAGCATGAAGTGTTTCCTGTCCTTCAAGACCCTTTGGTCGGGTTGTTACAGTCATTAGAATAGGGGAAGGTAGTTGTGTTAATAGAGCAGATATAAGTTTTTAATAGAAGGTTTGAGTTGCCATTTTCTGGATTCCTTTTTCTATTTGGAAGAGCTGAATGCATCTTTTAGCCAAGAAATCATTTGCTGGAGTGGCTTTATTGGCATTTTTGTGTTACCTGATTGAGCAGAGAAGTTTGGCATCTTAGGGTAGGAAGCTAGTTTGAATAAGCTCACAATGATCATCTTCTTCAGCAGGTTTATGAATGTATAGTCAGTTTTCAGCTTCGAAGTTCCAGTTCAGAAAATTTTCAGCGTTTTTTTCAGATGGCTGGTTGCATATGTGGGCCAAAAGTCTTAATTAAAATCGAAGCAAAAGGAGTATTTGGACCAGCCAGAGATCAACATCAACAGTCAGCTACCAAGGCGATGGCGTAACCCTTTGAAGCGGTGGAAAGGATGAAAACAGAGCTGATGCTACTTGGCCTTATTCTCCCTAATGATGTCTGCCACGTCAAGCTCAATATCTAATATTTGTATCGAATCAAAGTTCTTTGACGCCAAGCTCTCTCCAAGTAAGAGATCCCCTGCTGAAGAAGGTGGTTCAAACATACCTCAGGAGACTAGAACCCATGGTTGTAAACTACTAACAGTCTCTCTTCATGCATTATCAGTACTGGTTCTGAGTGGTGCAATTGACGATACCTGCAAAGACAGCAGGAATGTGCAGCAAAAATCTCAAGGAAGCAAGGTCGTATTTTCTACTCGCCAAAAGCATCTCATCCCATAAATGAATGGAGAGAATTTGTATGCCATTATAAGAGGTTTTCCTTGGCCATAAAGGTAATATCCTCAACAATGAAGGGCATACAGGTATGAGCCAGGAATGACACGCAATCTCAAAGCAAAAAGCCGATAAAGGTAATATCCTCAACAATGTAGGGCAAGGTGCTGCCACAGATTCTGGGAATGTCCCAAATAGAAGTAGAGTTTGCAGAATCAATCCAAACTTTCTATTTTCAATGGAGGTGCCAGGGTACCTGGAAGAAGTAATTGGAGCACAGGCAGAGGCCACATGCAGAGGAATTTTCGTTCTATAAGTGGAATGCCACTATATTTTACCTTGATCTCATGCTCTAAAATAGTACCCTTAAGTTGCGTGTTATCGAGCTTTTATTCCTCGGTGGGATCTTGTCCATCCATCCTCCAGTAGTACCATTGTTTCCTTTCCGTTTGTAAGTTTTGTGTGATGCCTGTACACCACCTTATGCGCTTGTCTTGATTGATTCTTGCATTAGCATGAAGTATAAACTTTTTACCTATTTTAACATCCTAGGTAACACAACGTTCTCTATAGAAAGCCTGAACGTGTCACTAACTTGTTTATTAGCCATGTCCCAATCCTGGGTTTGTCGCCTCATATTGGAGGGGTGGTTCCATCTCAATAACGCAGAGCGGTTTTGAGTTCACTCTTCCACCCAGCAAACCCATATTTGACGTCAATGTCGACAAGATTGAGGCGAAACGCGGGCAGCACCCTGGGGTGGATGTCCCAGATTTTTCAATTTTGGCCTGGATGAAGATAGTTGGAAGCGTTATCGCAGGCGTACATCCCTCTTGGTGTTCGGAAAATGATAATATCAGTTGGAAAAAGCGAAATGAAGGCTGATCATAGGCCATAATTGTGGTCAGTGTCTATTCGCAGGATGCAGTGTTGGTTTCCAGGAGGCCAGCGGTGATGATTCAGTAGGGCAGAAGATCTATGGTCAACAAATTGTTAACAAATTGTAGTTGCACAGAGAAATCCAATTTTGAAATTTGTGAACCTTGGGTACAAACTCCACCCTGACAGCTGCGATCTGAGCCTGAAAGTGATCTACGGTCTGTGGCGACTTTGCAAATATAACATGCACTGAAAACCTACATTTTAAAATCTGCAAAGTTCTGATAAAGGGCCCACCTTTGAGGTTGCTTTTTCCTCACAACCCCATCCATCCGTCCAAGATTCATGCATGTGACGACGTAGATTCACAGGATTACACGTTTTTCTGCTACCCATTGGAAGCCCTGGCTAGGTTTGGCCCAATGCACACCTTCTTTATACTCTGCAGATACTTGATGAAATTGGTAATCCTTTTAACCATTCTGTGGATGAACAAACACATTAGTTCCATATTGACGAGCGTTGATATGAGAAAGGCCGACGATGTTTTGATCTGTTGACAGAACCTTTCCCTATGAAAAAATCATCATTCTATAGCAAGTTGTTCTTGGTCAGCACCTCGAGATAATTTTTATTCATCTAGAGTGTTTGGACGACAAGCAGCAAGAATGGTGCATCACTCGGTTCCTATGGAATCCCATCAGAAAAACTGTCGTTGCTTCCTCTTTATCCAAGAAAGCAAATCATTCATCAAACACAAATTTGAAATTGTTGTTTTTATCACGAGAAGAAGCTGCATGCATGACTGCAACTAGAGCCGTAATAGATTTAATTATATCAGAAAAGCAGTTTCCCAGCAATGATTCAGGAACTTCTCCTTCTTCAAGTCAGACTAGCTGTAGTCAGCAAAAAAACTCCCTAGCCCTGTAGGGTTGAATCTATTTCAAAGAGCTCAAAGGGTTATTGCGAAGGTAGCTTTCACAACAGGCGAGTCAATGAGGCTATGTAGAAAGGGCTTGTGAAGCTTGCACTAATTGATCTTGAAGCTACAAGGGAAGTCTTTGATCCATTATGGCCTCATTTCCTTTGATTTTGCATATCCCAAGAGGATGGTGGACTCCTGCTGAAACTCAGTGCTTGTGTTAAATTCCAAAATGGTATAGTAAGTTTGGTTGAGCCATTAGACTATCTACTTTCTTGTGTACATCAACTTCTTGTCCTTCAACCACAGAATAGAACAGGTCGACAGCCAGAATACTAATTGGCATGCTTTGGGTTTTCTTTATCTCAAGAGAACGAGGTTGGTGGGATCCCAGTTGGCGAATCATTTGCAAATGCCTTTATAAACCTAAGAAAGAGCTTACGAAGTTGCAAATTGGAAGAATGCAGTTTAGATAAGACCCAGAATTTCTCTCTGGAAACTCCAGAAGGAGAAAAAATGTTGAGCAGGCTCGTGTATTTTTGGGAATTTTGGAAGTTTTAATGAAAACTGCAGTCTCAGATATGAAAAATGCAACTGATGCAAACCCTACAAAGGCTAAAAATGAACTTAGAGAGCTTCTTGAATTGTATGGTTCTCTAGAGAACTCTGCACTGCGAAAGCGAGTTAACCCACTTCCTTTTTCAGCTGTTTTTTGTAAGAATATACCACTGCAAGTGCCAGATGCAAGGTTGTGTATGAGAATGTTTCCCAGATATGCAAAGAAAAGCATCACCAAAGAGAGAGCAGTTTGGAGCAAGTGATTTTATTTCATTTCCATGCCCGGATTTGAGGGTCTCTTGTCCAAATTTGATCAAGGAGTATGAGGAATATTAGGCAAAGGATAGAGGGGTTTTGAAGGCAGAGTCTCACAACTATGGTGTTATAGTACCTTTGATTTGTCTGAAGTTGATTTGACAGAGTATCAAATGTCAGTTGTGGCAGCAGAGCAGGATGAGTTTTCAACAGTGATTACTAGAGCCTTGATGACATTAGTGCAGGGATTGGAGACCTTTCTCATTCGAAGTAGCAGGTCAGAGCACAGGTTTCAGTTCGAGATTGGGAGCCTCCCAATGGATCAGGAAGTGGTCTACCAGGGGTTCTTTGCTACCTCACAGGGAGGATAGCATCCCCAATTGGAGCCTGTTGTTAGCACTAGAATTGTGCTAAGCATTTGAAGGGGTCCAGACCCTTGAAGAAATGAGCAAGGTCTCAGTTCCTTAATCCATTTGCCCAATGAAGATGCAAATCAGGATTTTTAAGCATTTGTGCCTAAGACTGAGATAAAATATTGCTAAATAATGCTAAGTTCAGTATTGAAATGAAAAGGAACGGCTCAGATTCGCTGGTGAGGGAGATCCACGATCCATAAGGAATTTGAGTTTTGACATGCAAGGGATAACAAATTTTAAACTCAATGAAGTTTTATATGAGGAGTATGGTTAGTTTTGGGTGAAAATGACTGTTTTAGTCATCTTTTTCCACCGACTGTTTCTGCCAAACCGAGAGGAATTTTGAGAAACCGAGAGATTTTTTTCTCCAGCACGAGCTCATCTATAATAACCTCTCTCAAAATTTACACAGGTGTCATGGTTTGGGATAACCGAAGGGTTTTTCACCGGGTAAATTTCCAGAATTTATGTTTACTACCTGAGTCATCAACTTCCGAAGCAGATCCCGACCAGCTGGAGGAGAATATGGGAAAATGGAGACATGGGTTTTGTCAGGAACGAGCCTGAATACAAAAACCTATTTCATTTTTTACACAAGTGTTTCCATTTGAGTTATACATCCAGGGATTCGAAGGGAAGTTTCAGCAGTCCGCGGCTGAAAATGAAGAAAGTTGTTGCATCGACTCTCAAAGTGGTTAAGCTTTTTGTGCAAGTGTCAATTCAGTTGTAACCACTCTCCATTGAAGAATCTCAATCCTAGGGGCTGATAAAATCTATAAATTCATTGTAATAGAAGAACAACAGGTTGGAAAATCAATGGGCTGAGGCCTGGGAGAGCTCTGCTCTATTTTGAAGAATAATTTCTAATAGAATGGCAGTGCTTGAAGCTGGTTTTTATGACTGAGATTCATGTGTCATTTAGTTTACAGTCTATCTCCTTCTTTCTCTCATGTGCTTGTTCCTCCTGTTATTTACTTTCATTATGTTTGTTGATTCATGCTTGAATAAGAGTAGTATTGGAATAGAATTAATAGAAATTATGCTCTGTTCCTTTCATTTCAAGTATCCACCACCAATTTCTGCTAAAGTTGACATTGAATTCAGCCCTGTTTGATGCTCATGTCAATGGACTGTTCATCTCTTCCTCTTTTATCACCAGACAACAGCATTTTGACTGTAAATGGATGGTTGCCTTGCCTCTGTTTTGACACTCCATGCAGCAACACTGTTATTTGATTTATGTGATTATGTTTTGACTCCATTGCCCAATAGTTTCTCTTATGATTTGTCTTACCAAACCTTAAACCAATTTGTCCCATCATAAATCTGACCTTCTTAATGTGTTTGATTGAACATCTTGAGTATTGAAGGCTAGTGTGTTTTCTCATTGCTGACAACTTTGATTATTTCCAGTCTTTCATAGATTTAAGAGAGATCCCTCTCAGACTGTGCTGGGTCAGTAGCATAAGTCTAAAGTGGTTTTGTTGTTGCCCCAACTTTCCCTCTCCCACAACCTAGGAGGTCATTTTGGGTGCTAACAGTCAATACAGAGTCTCCAAGTCCCATCCTTCTTTTGCACCAGCACAATCGGGCTCCCACAGGGTGATGAACTTGGTTGGATGTGCCCTTTCTGCAACAGTTCCTGAATCTTCCTCTTGATTTCATCATTCTCCATAACAGAGCACCGATAGATTGTTCCATTGGGTAGCGGTGCACCTGGGGTCAGATCGATGGGGTGCTTGACTTGACAATGCATAGGCACCCCTGTGGGTGAGTTGAAGATATCCCCATACTCTTCCACGACCTTGTCCTTTTGTTGTTGATGGGAGGAGGAGATCTGTCTGGAGGTCGTGGCCACAATCTTATTCTTGCCCTGAGAGCAGATTACCAAGAAAACAAATTTCCCTATTTTGGAAATGAGCTTACTGCATTGTTTTTGCAATAACCAAACAAATGGAGGCAGGCGGCGCTACCTCCGGTATCCTATACAACTTATTTCCCAAAGTAATAATAACAGTGCGAGGCTGGGACTCATACACAGCATGTCGCTTCCACAAGTATGGTTGGCCTAATAATACATCAGAAACATCAAGAGGAGCAATGTCACATAATACCTCATCGTGAAGGGCTTGATGTTGTAGGGGAGGCGACACTGTTAGCTGACGTGAAGATCCCATCCTTGGTGAATCCAACCAATGGTGTACGGTTGTGGGTGTGCTGTGGTAGGCAAGCCCAACCGCTTCACGACCTCGGCTGAAATGAGGTTCTTTTGGCTCCCGCTGTCAACAATGAACCGCAACACGGAACCCTTTACCCAGATCTGGGAATGGAAGAGGCACTCCCACTCCTCTAGATCTTCCCGTTCCTCCTTCTGGACCTTTATGGTGGCAACAGTGGCGGTGGGATCCACATTGATAATATGCTTTTCCCTGTCATTACCCTTTTACGGTTCTGGTTTGGAGTTAGAGCATGCATCCCATTCAGAGGCCTTCAACTCAGCCACAGTGACTGGTTGGCCCGACACTCACTTGTGTTGTGCGTGGAGCTCTTATGAAACTCACAACACTTTCCCATGTCCTTCTTTGGATTCATAGTGTTGTTATTTTCTTGTAGTTTTGGCGGGTTATCCTGGGCCTCCCCGCCTTGGATTTGTCCTTTGTTCTGCGGTTTGAAAGCACCTTTCCCTTGCTTCTGATTCGCAGATCCAAAATCTCGCTTATTATGTTTGAACTTTTGCTCAATCTTGGCAGCAAACCGATATGCTGCATCAAGCAAGGATATGTCTAGGAACTCCATTTCCTCCTGAATGTATCTGTGCAGACAACTATGGTACTTCAGCACCAAATGTTTCTCTGAATCTTTGATACCCAATTTTGTGTGCAGGGTATGGAACAGGTTCCTCAGCTCATTCACATCTTGATCCCTTTACTGCCGCAGTGTAGTCCATTGTATGTACTTGTCCTCATAGCTGCCCATGGGATAATATTGTTCCTTGATGGGGTCTCGAAATGAATTCCAAGTGGGTGCGGCCGAAAATAGAGAGTGTTCCCTCTCGTTCTTCTGCTCACAGTAGGTTTCCCACCAATCCTTGACATGGGGAGCGACTTTGAGGAGTGCAAAAGTGATCCTTTCTTGGTTGGAAAATTCATGCACCGAGAAATACCCTTCTAATAGATTCAACCATATATCTACGACGTCTGCATCTATTTGGCCTTCAAATATGGGAATGTCAAAGTTTCCTTGTATCTTAAAAGGGGTTGCACCTCCAGAGTGGCTGCTGCTGGGAAGTCGTCGAAGGATCTAGGAAAAGTTATCCATCATCACGTTCCTTTGTTGCTCGAGGGCCTCCTCAAGCAATATTTTGATAGGATCTCCTGCTCCCTCATATTTCTTTTCATCCTACATGGGCAGCTGTCGGGGTTTGCGAGGTTGATCTTGTGAGGGTTCAACCAGGTCGAGCCCTAACTCCTTATACCTCGACCTCATTGGGGACATGCAAAGAAGGATCAAGAAAGAGCAGACTTGCTCTGATACCATTGATCCGGACTTATGAAGGAACGCAAGGGGTTACAGAAATACACATAAATGTAGAGATGCAGCAAAAATAAGGCTTCAGTTCATTAATATCACATAACGGAAATATGCTTATAGACATAATGGAAAATAAAGCTAGCTAAAGCGTTGGTAGCTATCTCTGAGAAGAGATGGGGTGGCTACCGGCCTCTGAACTCTGCCTACAATGGGGCTCGAAGCCTCTTTATTATTGAGAAACAAAGGAAAAAACCCTAAACATCCAAAAACCTAACCCTAGAAGATAAAACCATGCCAAACTATGGGCCCCGTTGGGGTAAATTGGTACATCAATTTCCTGGCGCAGTAACGTTTGCGTACGAACTCTGTTTGGCGCAAATGATACCTCGTTGGAAAGATCTATCCCAGTACTACACCAAATAATGTGAATGGGGACATTTATTGAGCAAGATTCCCCAAAAAACGTCGTTTAGGGCCTCAAAACGGCTTAGGAAGTTTAGGACCCGAAAAACTGCTAAAAATAGTAAGTTATGCTATAATTAAGGAAACTGAAAGAATAATGTTGGGGCCCCAAGTGGAATAGGTTGGTGGCCAGGAATATCCACCTAGATCATTCCTCCCCCCTTAAGAAGCAATGGTCCCCATTGCGTGGATTTCCTCCCTGAGATGGGAAACTTCTGTTGAACTTGGTCACTGGTGAGCCACTTGCCTTGGTGCAGGAGTTGGCCAGCTTTGACAACCCGATACAATTGGATTTGTTACTGGCGAGAGTTCTTGATTTGCATGTCCATGATACGATCTGTGGTGGCCTTTTCCCTACAGTATTGGTTTAACTCTATCGCTGTTAGTTGTTCTGCAATGTCGGAGATGTCCAGTAGAGGTGGAAAGTAGGGTCGAAGGTGATCCACATTGAACATTGGTTGCAGACCAAGGAATGGTGGAATACTGAGCTCGAAGGCGTTTTCCCCTATAGCCTTTGTGATAGTGTATGGCCCATATCGGAGTGGACGAAGCTTACAATAGGGTCCAGCGAGGCGATCCTAATGCAAATGTAGCCACACTTTGTCTCCCACCTGGAAGTTGTGTGGCACCCGATGTTGATCATGTTGCCGCTTGTATTTGGCATTGGTTCTATCCAATATGTCATGAACCTGTTGGTGGATGTGTTGAATGCACTCGATGAAGTGCTTTTCCTTGTCAGCTTCCGACTGGACATTAGCTGAATCGGCCGGAGTGACCGCAAATGGCATGGCTACATCGATGGGACATAGTGGTTGGAATCCCAAGCCCACCTGAAAGGGGTTGTGTCCGGTTGAGCTGTGGAAAGATCAGTTATAGCTGTGTTGCACATAGGGTAGGCTCTCATCCCATGTGCGTGGATGCTTAGAGTTGTACATGCGCAAAATGTGTATGATCATCCTGTTGACGACCTCTGTCTGGCCATCAGTTTGGGGATGGAAAGTTGTGGACTTGGTGAGCTTGGTGTCCAGCATCGACCAAAGGCTGGACCAAAATGTACTAAGGAACCTGTTGTCCCGATCTGAGATGATAGACTGTGGGATCCCAAAGTGTACCCACACTCATTCAAAGAAGACTTTAGCAGTGGTTTTTGCTGTGATATTCTTCTTGCAGGCCACCATAATGGCCATCTCTGAGAATCTATCGACGACCACGAAAACACAGTCGTCGCCATGCTTAGTAGAAGGAAGTCCCAACATGTAATCCATGGAGATGGATTCCCACGGTCGACTAGGGGTAGGCAGCAGAGTGTAGAGGACTTGCTTCTTGATGGTCGGTTTGGAAATGGCATAGGCAGTGCAGGACCTAATGTACTTCCCGAGATCCTTTCGAAGGTTTGGCCAATAGAAATACTTCTGCAGTACTACCACTATTTTCTCGACCCCTAAATTCCCAGCGACCCGACTGTAGTGGGATTCCCAAATCATCTTGGCGTGCTCTCTTGAAGGAACACAAAGGTGTCCCAGGTGACATAATAGTCCATCCTGGAGGTGAAAATTGGGAACTTGCTTACCCTCCAAGAGCATCGTGTTCTGGATCGCTCTTGTAGAGAAGCGGTCAATCAGAATTCTCGTGCCCACAAGAGTTGAGCACAGTGCTTAGCGCCATGATCAGTGGTCGGGTGAGACAGTCTGCAATAGTATTGGTGCTTCCCTTTTTGTACTTAATATTCAACTGAAATTGTTGCAGATATATGGACCACTTGTGATGGCGATCGTTCTGCAACTTCCCTTGGTTTTGGATGAACTGCACGGGTTGGTGGTCTATGTGGATGATCGTTTCCTTCCCCAAAATGTAATGCTTCCATTTTTGGCAAGCCTACACAATGGAATACATATATTTGTCATAAGTGGGACACTTCCGGACTATGTCAGAGAGTGTCTCACTGTGATATGCCATTGTATGCCCCTGTTGAGTAAGAACTGCCCCAATAGAATAGTTTGAGGCATCTGTCTCAATCTCAAATTGTTGTTGCAAGTATGGTAATGTTAGCACTAAGGCAGAGCAAAGGCGATGTTTCAACTCGACGAACGCCTCATGTTGATATTCATTCCAAAATAATTTCTCTTTCGCCCCTCCCTTGATGACTTGGATCAGGGGCCAAGTGATATGAGAGAATCCCAACATGAATTTGCGATAGAAATTGGCAAGACCCAGAATGCTGCGGAGCTCTGTTAGAGTGGTAGGGGCTGGCCAATCCTTAATAAATTGGATCTTGTCCAGATCCACATGCACCCCTCACTCATCAACAATGTATCCCGGATACTAAAACTGGGTCATGCCAAAAGTGCACTTCTCCAAATTGGCACACAGCTTGTGTTGTCGCAGTGCTTGGAGGACCTGTCGGATGTGGTGGAGGTTCTCCTCCCACTTTTGACTTAATATCAGGATGTCATCCAAGTACACTACTACAAATGAGTTGGTGAATGGACGTAAGATGCCGTCCATCTATTGATGTATATGTAACTTCGGAATGTATTTCATATATGTATATTGTACTCCTATAGAGATGGTATTATTCCTCTATACAGAAATGGTTGTATTCCTATAGAGATGTTATTATTCCTCTATACGAAAGTGTCGTCATTAATATTGTAAGTGTCGTAACTTATACTTGATGGGTTATTAGACCACCTTGTTGGGGTCAGACCTGTATAAGTAATGTGGGTCAAAGGGTTATTAGACCACCCTATTGGGGGTCGGCCATGTGGGTCAAAGGGTTATTAGACCACCAAGTGTGGGGTCGGCCCAGATTAAGTTAACCATGGGTTAAGCTAGACATGTAGGCCTCATTAGTTTATTGGGCAGTACAGAACAAGTATAAATAGAGATCGGGAGATCTCTATTTGATCATTCATTCACACACTTCTCTCATTCGTAAAGTGGCGCACTTGTGAGGAGGAGGCTCTGCTGCTAGGAGAAGACTATCTCTTGTATTTTGGTTGTATCATTGCTCTATCTATCTCTGAGGAAGTTATTGGGGTTTTTCACCTTTATGGTTTTCCCCAAGTAAACTCTGTGTCTCTTGTGTGCTTGCATTATTGTGTCCATGATTGATATGCTGTAGATTTGTTGTACATGTTGTTCTCTCAGTTAAGATCCTAGATCAGATTGAAGTAAATTCTGAAAATTTAACACCATCATCCTCATGAAGGTTGCGGGAGCATTTGTCATCCTGAAAGGCATGACCAACCATTCGAAAAGGCCCTCCTTGGCTTTGAAGGCAATCTTCCACACATTGAAGGGCTCGATTGGTACCTGGTGGTATCTGGAATTCAAGTCGATCTTACTGAAATACTTTTCCCCCCTGATTTGGTCCAGAAGGTCATCAATCCGTGGGATCAGGTACCTATTCCAGACAGTGATCTTATTCAACCCCTGATAGTCAATACAGAGTCTCCAAGTCCCATCCTTCTTTTGCACCACCACGATCGGGCTCCCATAGGGCGATGAACTTGGTCGTATGTTCCCTTTCTGCAACAGTTCCTGAATCTGCCTCTTGATTTCGTCATTCACAAGAACAGAACACCGATAGATTGGTCCATTGGGTAGCGGTGCGCCTGGGGTCAGATCAATGGGGTGCTTGACCAGACAGTCAAGAGGCACCCCTGTGGGTGAGGTGAAGATGTCCTTGTACTCTTCCATGACCTTGTTCTTTTTTTTTTGTTGGGAGGAGGAGCTCTGTTTGTAGTTCAGTGCCACAGTCTTATTCTTTCCCTAAGGGCGTATTACCAGGAAAACAAATTTCCATGTTTTGGAAATGAGTTTACTGCATTGTTTTGCAATAACCAAAGAGATGGCGGTAGGCGGCACTACCTCCAGTATCATTTACAACTTATTTCCCAAAGTAATAATAATAGCGCGAGAAACAAAGGAAAACCCTAAACATCCAAAAACCTGACCCTAGGAGATGAAACCATGCCAAACTATGGGCCCCGTTGGGGTAAATTGGTACATCAATTTCCCAACGTCGTAACCTTTGCAAACGATCTTCATTTGATGCAAATGATACCTCGTTGGAAAGATCTATCCGAGGAATATGCCAAACAATGCGAATGGGTACATTCGCTGAGTAAGATTCCCCAAAAAACTTTTAAAATAGTAAAATTGGACCAAAATGTACTGAGGAACCTGCTGTCCCGATCTGAGATGATAGACTATGGGATCCCAAAGTGTACCCAAACTAGTTCAAAGAAGAATTTAGCAGTGGTTTCTGCTGTGATATTCTTCCTGCAAGCCACGATAATGGCCATCTTCGAGAATATGTCAACGACCACA
Source organism: Larix kaempferi (assembly GCA_027924585.1). Taxonomy (NCBI): domain Eukaryota; kingdom Viridiplantae; phylum Streptophyta; class Pinopsida; order Pinales; family Pinaceae; genus Larix; species Larix kaempferi. The sequence continues at coordinate 4,731,776 of BSBM01000802.1, read as the reverse complement.
AAAACACAGTCATCGCCATGCTTAGTAGAAGGAAGGCCCGACATGTAATCCATGGAGATGGATTCCCATGGTCGACTAGGGGTAGGCAGCAGACTGTAGAGGACTTGCTTCTTGTTGGTCGGTTTGGAAATGGCACAGGTAGTGTAGGACCTGATGTACTTCCCGACATCCTTTCGAATATTTGGCTAATACAAATACGTCTGCAGTACTGCCATTGTTTTCTCGACCCCGAAATGCCCAGCGAACCGACTGTAGTAGGCTTCCCAAATCATCTTGGTGCACTCTCTTGAAGGAACACAAAGGTGTCCCAGGTGACATAACAGTCCATCCTGGAGGTGAAAATTGGGAACTTTCTTACCCTCCAAGAGCGTCATGTATGTGTGGCCAAATTTTGGATCGCTCTTGTAGAGAAGTGTCCAATCAGAAGTCTCGTGCCCATAAGAGTTGAGCACAGTGGTTAACTCCACGATCGGTGGTCGGCTGAGATAGTTTGCAATAGTATTGGTGCTTCCCTTCTTGTACTTGATATTCAAACGAAATTGTTGCAGATATGTGGACCACTTCTGATGGCGATCGTTCTGCAACTTCCCTTGGTTTTCAATGAACTACAGGGGTCGGTGGTCTGTGTGGATGATCTTTTCCTTCCCCAAAATGTAATGCTTCCATTGTTGGCAATCCTACACAATGGAATACATCTCTTTGTCATAAGTGGGATAATTCCTGACTGTGTCGTAGAGTGTCTCACTGTGATATGCCACTGGATTCCCCTGTTGAGTAAGAACTGCCCCAATAGCATAGTCTGAGGCATTTGTCTCGATCTCAAATGGTTGTAGCAAGTCTGAAAATGTGAGCACTAGGGAAAAGCAGAGGCGATGTTTCAACTTGACGAATGCCTCATGTTGATATTCAGACCAAAAGAATTTTGCTTTCACCCCTCCCTTGGTGACTTGGCTCAAGGGCCAAGTGATATGAGAGAATCCCAACACGAACCTGCGGTAGAAATTGGCAAGACCCAGAAAGCTGCGGAGCTCTGTTAGAGTGGTAGGGGCTGGCCAATCCCGAATGAATTGGATCTTGGCCGGATCCAATTCATTCGAACTTGTCCTTTTGTTGTTTTTGTTGGGAGGAGGAGCTCTGTTTGGAGGTCGTGGCCATAGTCTTATTCTTTCCCTAAAGGCAGATTACCAGGAAAACATATTTCCTTGTTTTGGAAATGATTTTACTGCATTGTTTTCCAGTAACCAAAGAGATGGCGGCAGGAGATGCTACCTCTAGTATCCTGTATAACTTATTTCCCTAAGTAATAAAACAACGTGAGGCCGGGACTCATACACAACATGTTGCTTCCACAAGTATGGTTGGCCTAATAATACATTAGAAACATCAAGAGGAGCAATGTCACATAATACCTCATCCGTGAAGGGCTTGATGTTGTAGGGGAGGCGACACTGTTGGCTGACGCGGAGATCCCGTCCTTTGTGAAGCCACCCAATGGTGTATGGTTGTGGGTGTGCTGTGGTCGGTAAGCCCAGCCGCTTCACGACCTCGGCTGAAATGAGGTTCTTTTGGCTCTCACTATCGACAATGAACCGCAGCGCGGAACCCTTTAACCACATCTGGGAATGGAAGAGGCGCTCCCCCTCCTCTAGATATTCTGGTTCCTCCTTCTGGACCTTCGTGGTGGCAACAATGGCAGTGGGATCCGCATCGATAATCTACTTCCCCCTATCATTACCCTTTTCCAATTCTGGTTCGGAGTCGGAGCATGCATCCGATTCAAAGGCCTTCAATGCGGCCACCAGTGACTACTTGGCCCAACACTCACTTGTGTTGTGCATGGAGCTCTTATGAAACTCACACCACTTTCCCATGTCCTTCTTTGGCTTCGCAGTGTTTTTCTTTTCTTGCGGCTTTGGCAGGTTATCCTAGGCCATCCCGCCTTGGTTTTGTCCTTTGTTCTGCGGTTTGAAAGCACCTTTCCCTTGCTTCTGATTCGCAGATCCAAAATATCGCTTCTTCTGTTTGAACTTATTCTCAATCTTGGAAACAAACCGATATGTTGCGCCAACAAGGACTTGTCAAGTAACTCCATTTCCTCCTGAATGTATTTGTGCAGACAACTGCGGTACTTCAGCACCAAATGTTTCTCTGAGTCTTTGATACCCAATTTTGTGCGCAGGGTATGGAACAAGTTCCTCAGCTCATGCATATCTTGATCCCTGTGTTGCCGCAGTGTAGTCCATTGTATGTACTTTTCCTCATAGCTTCCCATGGGATAATATTGTTCCTTGATGGCGTCTCAAAAATAATTCCAAGTGGGTGTGGCTGAAAACAAAGAGGGTTCCCTCTTCTACTCACACTAGGTTTCCCACTAGTCCCATACATGGGGGGCGGCTTTGAGGAGTGCAAAAGTGATCCTTTCTCTGGTTGAAAATTCATGCAATGAGAAATACCCTTCTAATAGATTCAACCATCTATCTACAACTTCTGCATCTATTTGGACTTCAAATTTGGGAATGTCAAAGTTTACTTGTATTTTAAAAGGGGTTGCTCCTCCAGAGTGGCTGCCACTAGGAAGTCGTTGAAGGATCTGGGAAAAGTTATCCATCATCGCGTTCCTTTGTTGATCGAGGGCCTCCTCGAGCAATATTTCGATAGGATATCCTACTCCCTCATCCTTCTTTTCGTCTGCCATGGGCGTCCATCGGGGTTTTCAAGGTTGATCTTGCAAGGGTTCAACCAGGTCGATCCCTCACTCCTTATACCCCGACCTCGTTGGGGACATGCAAAGAAGGATCGAGAAAGAGAAGACTTGCTCTGATACCACTGATCCAGACTTATGAAGGAACGCAAGGGGTTACATAAATAGACATAAACGCAGAGGTGCAGCAGAAATAAGACTTCATTTCATTAATATCATATAACAGAAATATGCTTACAGACAAAATGGAAATAAAGCTAGCTAGAGCGTTGGTAGCTATCTCTAAGAAGAGATGTGGCAGATACCGGCCTTTGAACTCTGCCTACCATGGGGCTCGAAGCCTCTCTTTTATTGAGAAACAAAGGAAAACCCTAAACATCCAAAAACCTAACCCTAGGAGATGAAATCATGCCAAACTATGGGCCCCGTTGGGGTAAATTGGTACATCAATTTCCCAGCGCTGTAACTTTTGCATACGATCTCCGTTTGACGCAAATGATACCTCGTTGGAAATATCTATCCAAGGACTACGCCAAATATTTAGAATGAGGACATTTTTTAAGAAATATTCCACAAAAATCGTCGTTTAGGGCCTCAAAACGGATCCGGAAGTTTAGAACCCGAAAAACTACTAAAAATAGTAAACTGTGTTATAATTAAGGAAACTGAAAGAACTGAAAGAACAATGTTGGGGCCCCAAGTGGAATAGGACGGTGGCCACCGATATCCACCTAGATCACCTTTGCACCAAAATTTCAAATTTAATAATATATGGTGAAAATTACTAGCTTTCCCCCCTGTGTGAAGACTTGCATATAAACATATGATTTAAGGGAGTTGCAGAAGGTCATAAGAACTAATTGATGATACATTGGGGATATAATTAAGATCATTTATCAGTACCATACCTCTGTTCTGAAATTTGGAAAGGATTAACATCATTTGGAGAGCCATCTTTGACCACTACCCCTGGGGGATTGAAGCTCAATTTGACTAACACATTTCCCTGCTTTGTCCAGATTGTAAATGAATGTTGCAGAAGTGTTTTAAGGATTTTTAAGAATCCATAATCCTCAATTATATGTATGAATACCTTCCAAACTCATTTAGACCCCATTTGGAAGCATTTGGAGACCAAGAAACCAATACTAGTTAAGGGTCGAACTAGTGGAAAAATTGAAATTTTCACCATTATAATAAATTTCTAAAAAGGGACATTACAATATTACACTTATAAAATGCAAATCTTGTCATTACAAAACTTTAGACTTGGAAAACACAAAATATTTTTATTTGTATCAAAATATTCAATGCCCACATGGATTTTTATCCACACTTATTCACACTAATGCACTCACCAGTAGTAGATACATACCTTATATATTTACAAAATTATTTATATGTATTAAGTATAATTTGAATTTGGATGTGGTATCACCTCTCTTAGGCATAGTCAACCCCTCCAACCACTTGGTGATGACTGAAGTTGTTTGAACTTTGGAAAAGAGGTACATGGAATGAGACATTGCAACCTTTATTGTAGTGGCATTGGGATTTAATTATGGTTTGGATATGATATATCTAATGTATACCATTTTTCATCTCTATATGTGGTAGTTAATTTGGCATTTAACATAGCACGGCAATGGTCATTTAGGATGGTTGGTTCCTATTCATTGATGTTGATACAACAACCCATGGCATGGAAATGGTCATTATGGATGGTTGGTTCCTAATTGAGGATGTAGATACAACAACCCATGTCATTATGGAAGTTGTTTGAACTTTGGAAAAGAGGTACATGGAATGAGACATTGCAACCTTTATTGTAGTGGCATTGGGATTTAATTATGGTTTGGATATGATATATCTAATGTATACCATTTTTCATCTCTATATGTGGTAGTTAATTTGGCATTTAACATAGCATGGCAATGGTCATTTAGGATGGTTGGTTCCTATTCATTGATGTTGATACAACAACCCATGGCATGGAAATGGTCATTATGGATGGTTGGTTCCTAATTGAGGATGTAGATACAACAACCCATGTGCATTGATGCCATTTCATTATCTATTCTCCTTCCATGTATGTAATTTATCTAAGGTGATTTCCTACTATCTTAGTTGTTATTAATAATTTGTAATTGATTTGGGTGCCATTCAAACCCCTTTCATTGTCCTGGTGGACACCATCCTATCCCATGCTTGTCTTTGGTACTCCCTAGAGGAAATTTCAATGGTTCAGCATAATATTGTAGCTTGATTCGATTTTGAAACTCTACATCGATGAAGAGGAAGGAACCTAGTTGCAGAAATTTTATTGTCTTAATGATTTGTACTTCTTATTTTTTCTTATTCTAGTCCAAGATAAATATTTCCTAGTGATTTTCCATGCTGAAAATTAAATTGCAGCTCACTGAATATTTTATATTGTTGGAATAATTAACATAAATTTAAAAGGAGGAAGAAAAATGAGGAAAACAGATCAATAACACATGCATAATATTTTTTCCCTTCAAATCAACTTTTCATTCAAATAATTCCAATCTTACAAGGGCTCCCTTATAGGAAAATGACACAATGAGAAAAATACAATCTACAACAAACATGACAAATTTTCCCTTTGAAAAACTCTTTGATTGAAATCCTCCTCAAAAAAACCCTACAAATTATTTTTTCCCTATTGCACCTGTACGGCCTTTGTACAACCCATACGGCTGTTGTATGATTTGTACATTGTACGTGTCCATTGTTGTTGCAAGTCAACCTGTATGGCTCATGGCTTGCTGCTTGTTGGAACATGTGGTCTATGATGTCGGTGTATGACTTGTTGTATGGTTGCACAACCATTTTTGGGTTGAGTAGCCTCACCTTCAACCCTGGCATTGTTGACTAGCTGTACACCCCCCTACAAATGGTTTCTTCATTGTTTTCTTCTCCTCTTTTCCAAATTTGGAAAGTGAAAGTCCTTCTCTTTCCTCAACTGATTTTCTCACTCAATGCTTCTGTATTAGTGCGTCTTCTTCTCTCACCTTGGCTACCCTTTATAATCTTGAGATGAACCAAAACCATAACCTCCTAAGTGATCAATGGATGAGATTATATCTCCTCTTCACTTGAGACCAATGGCTAAGATTCACTTAAATTACTATTTCCAAGATACTTAGGAATTTGATTAAATTAACCTCAATTAATCTAAAAATACATTCACTTTAATAATTAACTTTTATAAATTGAATTTCCAAAGTTTTGAGAGGTATTAATGATGGTTTCCACCTATTAGACACAAACCCATGTGGAAATTCTTGTCTAAGCTACAAACATCAACATTACTTGCCTTTTGGGTGTTTGTTTGTAGCCTTAATTTTCTACTATGTTGAATACTTTAGTTTATTGTTTTATTCTTTCCCATGTATACCTTTCTATACCTTTGAGTTTTGGTTCCCTATGTTTCAGCTAGCTCACCCAGGTATATTGTGATTTTGGTTTGGCTTCAAACACTACTGAAAACTTTGTATATTGTATGGGTTGTGGGCTTGCTACCTCTAGCTTGGGAACCCTCTACAATCAAATTATCAGTTTGCAGTCTTAGCCATGGGTTTTTCCTAAGCAATACTTATTTGTTGACTCTCAACATTATCTTCATTTGTTAGCCTTAAATCTTGACCCTTGTGATAACTAGAACATTGAATTTGATATGATATGATTGAATTCTCCTTCACATACTATAGGCACTCAACACTTATCATTTGCACTTGACATTAGAACACATGTGGTCTAAACTATAGATGTTTTGATCACTATATTTCTATAGATGCATTCATGAACTTTGCTATTATTTTTTATGTTGGCTTCAACACACTTGGTTAATAAATCCCCTACTCATATTTCACTTGGTAATATGAAGGATGAAACATTCAGTGATTGGCTTGGGAAAATATGGGTCAATACATCGGGGAACATGTTCTCTTATCATACTCTATATCAAGGATGGTTAGAATTTATGTTCATAAGTAGATAGATCTAGATAAAACTATAAAGGGTAGCCTACTTCTGGGCATCAAGGATGTTATCTATAAAAAAATGTACACCTTATTTTGATCTAAGAGCAATAAGGGTCACTATGGCATCATATCTAGGTTAGAATTCTCACTTTACCTGTAGAGCTATAATGAGCACATGTTGAAAGATATTAGAAATAGTGTTGGAGTGCTTAATAGGTTCGACGCAAATACAAGTAACATAGTGGTAAAATATGTGGTCCAAATCCTAGTTGATATGGATCTAGTCATAGGTTCTGAGATCTAGTGGAAATAAAGGGAAGATGTATAGGTTTCAAAATTTGTCTCTTTGTTGGATCCTCCCTCCTTGAAATATTTGGGATTAGAGAAAATAGAGTAGCCTACCATGCTCAACCATAACCCTAGGGATGGACTGAATGCCTTATCACTGCCTTTAGTTGAATCCTTTATAAGATTCCTTGAGAAAATTCCTACCAAGGGGATCAAGGCCAAGAAAGATGTGAAGATTGTCATTATAGTTATGGATACAAGATCCATGATTTTTGGAATCTTGATTCCTCCTTTAGAAAATCCTTCCAATCCCTTCAACCCCTTATCCCACCCTAATAATAACATTTATATCCCTAATGATGATTAGGTCTCCTTATTCACCAAGAAATAAGAGACCAAACCCACAGTCAAACTATCATCCAAATATCACTTGAGATATTACAAACACTATGTAGAATAATCATGTATTGGTGAAGTGTTTGGTGGTTTTGGTCTAAATGATGAGCAGTCCTCTACCATTACCCGTGGAAGAGAATATTTGTTTAAGTTGGTTCACAAGAAGGTCAAACATGAGATTATGAGTGGCAAACAATAGTGAATAATTGGGGCCCTTATAATTGGGACAACCTTGGGAAGGGGTAAGTAATATTAGTTCTTTCCATTAACATTTGACGTGAACTCTAATGACATGTTCTATGATCAACAAGAACTTTGACTAGCGTGAACTTTAAACACTAGGAACTCTACCTACCAAAGCTTTTAATGACAAGAACTATGATCATTAGGAACTATGGCATACAACAACTCTAAAGATGAAAACTATGACGAATAGTTATTGGTAGTCATAGTTGTTGTCATTAGAGTTCCTATCCGTGAGTGTTTGTACACCAAGGAACACATGTTCAATAAATTAAATTGGTTTAAGTGGATGGTATTCAAATTTCTCAAATTGTTAAAATTGCAATTCTTGATCAATTGTTTAGTCATTTCAAATTATGGTCTCAATTGTTTTATTGTTGAAAATGTTAATTTTTTATTGTTAAACTTGTAGTTTATAATTCCTTAAATTGCAATATGTGGTTGTTGAAGTACCAGTCAATCGTTAAAATTTCAATTTCAAATTCCTTAAATTGCAATATGTGATTTTCAAAATTATAGAAATTGTTATTATTGTAATTTCAAATTGTGGTCTCAATCATTTTAGCATAGAAAGTGTGAATTTGAAATTCCATTTTTTTATTACTAAAATTTGCAATTTCTAATTCCTTAAATTGCAATATGTGATTAGTGCAATTCAATTCAATCAATTGTTAAAATTGTCAAATTTGTAATTGTTGATATTACAATTTCTCCTCTCCTCAAACTTTTTATTGCTGAAATTGTGAATTTGCAAATGATGAAATTACAATTTCTCAAAGATGTAATTGCAATTTGAATTAAAAATATTCCTTCAATTACAACATGCAATTCTGGAAATTGCAATTAATTAAGTGTTTCTTAAATTACAATACGCAATTATTGGATTTCCAATTTGTTGAAATTGCGATGCTAAAATTGCAATTCCTCATTAGAAAATTTTGTAATCCCTAGAATCCTCCAATCGTTGAAATTGTAATTATATGTTGTTGAAATTGCAATAAATTAATTATTCATATTGCATTTTTCATTTAAATTGTGAATTTCTCCTTAATCATAAACTTGTTGAAATTGTGAATTTGCAATTTTTCCTCAATATTTTATTGTTGAATTTGTCATTGCCAAGATTGCAATTTCCTGAAGTATAAATTACAATTTAAATAATAAAAACTCCTTAAATTACAATATACAATTATCGATAATGTAGTCAATCAATTATTTTATATTGTCAAAATTGCCATTTATGGACATTAACATTGTAATTTCTATAATTATTCAGTTGCTGAAATTTCACTTTTACTTTAAAAAATGTTAATTTATCCCCAATCATATACCTGCTCTCATTGAACTTTTACTTTTAAAAAAATTGTTAATTTATCTTCAAACATATACATGTTGAAATTGTCATATTTGTAATTGTTGAAATCATTGAAATGCGAAAATTGCAATTCCCTAAAGTGAAGATTGAAATTTAAGAAAAAGAAATTCCTTAAATTGCAATATGAAATTATCAAAATTTCAGTAACTTCTATAATTCTCCAATAGTTGAAATTGCAATTTTTTATTGCACTTTCCCCCAAAAATGTGAATTTCTCCTTAATCATATACTTGTTGAAATTACGATTTGTTGTCATCGAAATTACAATTTCTCCTTAGTTCTTTTATTGTTGAATTTGTAAATGCAAAAATTGGAATTTCCTAACGTTGAAATTGCAATTTGAATAAAGAAAATTCCATAATATAGCCCTTATGACCAACAAGAAATTTCCTAAAGCATGATCCTCTTGTTTATTCTTCAATGAAAGTTCCTATCATGATGTTAATATGATCCCCTTATTCCTTCATCATTCATAGTTCCCAAGCAAAGGAACTCTAACCAATAGGAACTATGGTTAACATGAATATTGACAATGGGAACTATGACCAATAGGAACTATCAATCATAGTTTAGGGTTCTTATCAGTTAGAAATTTCCTATCGATTATAGTTCATGTCAACAAAATTCATGCCAGGCATAGTTCTTTCCAATCAGAGTTCCAATGCTAATGGCCCTATTCTGGTAGCCTCACCCCATTCAACACTTTTAGCCACAAAATTTAAATCTCCTCTTAAAATAACAAAATATTTTTTAAGGAAATACCTTGCTATGAAAATGGATCCCTTAACTCAGAGTTTCAGGAAGTTATAATATTTTTTCCAACTCGGGTTTTGGCAACTTTGAAAGCACGAGATGGTTGAGGTTGAAAGGGGATATGAGTCAATCTTTGGTGGATTCTATGTATACACTCTATTCACCTCTCCAAGTAGGTTGTTTAAGCCTCATTTTATTATAGTTTGGCTAGTTGGAGATCAAGGATGATAACTTTGTAGAAGAATGAATGCCAAGGGAGGATAAATCCAATTTATTTATTGTGTCAAGAGCCGCTTTCTACAACCCAAGTCGGTGAGATGTGTCACATCTATAATGATGACATGGTACATGCTAGCTCCAAAAAAAGAAATAAAAAAGAAATTATAAAACCAAGCACGCTTTGGCTGCAAAATATATATATATATATATATATATATAATTATAAAACCAAGCACATGTCGACTCCAAATTTAAAGTGGCTATATTTTAAAACACATTTATATAAATATATATCAAATTTCAATTTCAAATACCATTCACGCGCAACTAAATCTATGTGCAATAGTTAGTCTTGCCTTGATTTGATCTACAAGAAAGGCATATATTCATAATAGAATCGCTCCATATGAATTAAGACATGGTGTGTGTGTGTGTGTGTTAAAACTTAGATAAGTATGGCATACATATCAAGAATAACTAATTTACTTCATAATTAATGAATGGATGCAACTTTTGTCTATTTCTAGGAATTGTGTTATAATGTACATGACGATTATAATGGAAAATATATTGAATTATGTATTGTTAAGTTAATAATAGAACAATGTGGAGAGGAAGGTGTGAGGGGGATCATTCTAAATCCTGGTGGAAATGCAATTTTAACCTATGAATGGGGTCTTGGATAAGCAACTAACAATCAAGCAAGCACCATACATTATACCTCGGAATAGACTTCATTGTTGCATTAGTAATCCAAAAGATCATCATTCTTGGGGACTTCCTCTTGGTGATTACTGAAAAAAGGAAAAAAGAGGAATTAGTTTATATAATGCGGCTTCACAAGCATATTCTTGACATCCTACAACATATTCCTAAAGCAAATCTAATGCACATTAGATGTGAGCACAACACGAAATATGACACCTTAGAAAGCCATGCATCCAAGCTTAATCAAGTATGATTCAAAGTGGAGGCCAACCCATAACACAGTGGTTCCCCTAAGTTGGTAGTTGTGCATGGATCAGCTCAATTTTTTCCACCCTTCCATTAATGTCACAATTTATGGAAAGATTTAATGAAATCAACCATCATTTCAAATCCTAAGGCATTCCCATGGGAAATCATGTGAAGATGGGAAGTGAGGGCCCTTCAGGAAGCTTCATCGCAACTAGACAAGGCGGTAAGGCTCCCATTCCTTGCATTTTGTTTGGCATTCTAATGGGTTCAGGTGAAGTTGAGGATAGAAAGGTAATGGTGACTATGATCTGTGGTGAAATTGCCATCCCCTTAGACCCGAGAGAGATTCTTCCAGTGTTAGCAGAGCATGGGAGGATGAACAACATCTAGTTTGTAATTGGCATTTGAACTAGGCAGGTAAACAAAAAGGAAATTTTGATTGTTTTGAGGAGATTGCGGTTAGTAGGACGTTGTTGGAGAGTGGATGCAACACTCAGCATGAAGGCTGAATGGGAAGCTAGGATTGCAAAACTCATGGTGGGCATCGAGGATGTTAGAGCATACATAAGGGATATTAAGTGAAATATGTCTTCAACGAATTGACAATTTGTTGAGGTTCTCGATACTATGAGGTAGATTACTTCTCATACTTTGTGCTTAGATATTCGTTTATGTGATGTAGAAGAGAACCTCCATGTTTGTGGGCACTAGGTTGACGCTATGATGGTCACTTTGGACCGATAGCATGAAATGATGAAGGAAAATCAATCCATGGAACCCCAACAAATTCGAAGTTGATGCGTCAATGAAGACATGGACTTGTAACCACCCCGTGACATAGTGGATGTTTCAAGTTCCAATGGTCAAGCAAGTGAAGAAGTTGTTCCATAGGTCATGCATAATGGGAGTAGCCCTCGTTAAAAAAGAATGATGTGTTATGTATTTTTGTAAAATTGCTTGGATAGTATATTACATTTTATAGATGTCTAGTCTATTTAGGCTCCTCTATGGAACAAACAGTTTATTTTGTAGCTGAAACATGGGAATATTATGCTACATAAAAACTTGTTATATTTTGTTGGAATTTTGTAATCTTCTCTATTGATTTTTGTCAGTTGTTTAAGATACCAAAATATCAGTTTTAGTTTTAAAAAATAATAATAGAAAAATGAGTTCGATAATAGTTTATAATTGTAACTATTTTACTTCATAATTAATTAATTAATGCAACGTATGCCTCTTTGTAGGATTCATGTGTTATCATTTACAACACATTCCAAATTGGAATAGTTGGCATGGACTATTATAATGGAAAATATATTGGATTATGTATTGTTAAGTTAATAATAGAACAATGAGATAGACATTAGTTTTGGATATAAACTATGTTCATACTTAATTAATAAATGCAACTTTTACCTACTTGTAAGATTTATGTGTTATCATTTACAATATGTTTCCAAAATAGAATAGTTGGTACACTTGGAAAATATATTGGATTATGTATTGTTAAGTTAATAATAGAACAAGGGGTGGAAGGTGAGGGGGGCGTCCTATTTGACCCCGTAGGAAACAAAGAAATCAAATACTCTTGGGGTTTGGGGTGTCAACAAATAATCAAGTTGAGTCTCTTTCCCTATGGAAAGGCCTAGACCTTGATCGACCAAAAGGAATCACAAAGATTACAGTCGTAGGAGACTCAAAATGATTAATCCAAGTCCTCATTATAATGTTGGTTCCCAAAGACGCAATCATGGGCAGAATAGTAGAGTGTATTCATTAGTTGGTTGAAATATTTGAGGAGGTCCATCCAATTCATGTGAAAAGGATCTTAAACTCTGAAGTAGAAAAGAAAGCAAACTTAGCTTGTAGGTTAAACTTAGGAAAAATCAAAGTGGAGGGGGATTACTATCATGCCACTATTCCGTAGGTCCTTTCCAATTAATGAGCAATCATGAAACTGAATGGTGGTGAAATTAAAGGGATGGTATGAGACACATGGAGGCCTTCACATCTTCGTGTGAGAAGCTCTCTGAAGTACCAAGATGAGATCATCCTGAAAACTCCCATTGCAAATGCAGCATGCGAAGGAGAGTCATGGAGGATAAGATCTGTCCCCCTGTGAAGTAATTCAATGCGAAATCATTGGAATGATGAAGTGGGGGATGGGGACAAGAATTATTAGGTAGTGAACCTATTCACGTCGTCTTATGTTTAATTTGGTGGAGGATGAACTCTAATTTCCAAATGGAAGCAGGTAGAGGATTGAATGAACTTTAGGATCAATGAATGAAGCCCCTTCTCTTGTAGCTCTTGGAAAAGGTGCAATCATAGGCTTGACGAAGTGCAAGAATTGGTGGGATTCTTCACCAGCCACTTAGAAAGTTTGAAAACAGACCAGGAGAGGCAGACGAAAGAGGAATTGCAGACAATTAGGTGGCAACAAAACAATTTAAGTAGATGGTTGGAGTGACAAACCACAAAGAACGTGATAATGGAATATGAAGTTGCAGCGATTGCAGAGAGAAGTCGAGTATTCGAAGAGAGATATGGCCATCATCACTAGCACAGTTTGCAAACATAGTCCATCATCACAATCCTTAATTAGTTCACTACAGGACGAATGACAAACTGACAAGTAAGAATATTCTTTGACTAGCACTGCCCACACCTACATTGACTGGAAGAAAGCACTCAAGATTGATTGTTCCAGTAGCAAATCCTGGACATCCTAGTTCAAAAAATTACCATGTCTTTCTTTGATCGATGTTTTGAAAAGTTAAGTTTTTAGGGAACATTTTTGTTAGAATTTACACAAGCAAGATAGGAAATTGAAACAAGGAAATAACTAGTATCTATGACATAGATGGGGACTTCAAAAATTTTGAACTTTGGCAGCCGATAAGGAAATATGTTACCAAATTTTGTATCTTTGGTTGGACATTCCGGATGCAGCCTTCTCTTAAATAGAAATACTACTCTCTTTGGTTTTGGTTTAAAAAAAAGTTAATAATAGAACAATGAATTAGATATTAGTTTTGTAATAATTGCAAATTAATCAATAATTGGGTAAATTGTAAATGTTTTACTTCATAATTAATCAATGAATGTAACTTCTGTCTATTTGTAGGATTTATGTGTTATTATTTACAACACGATTCCAAATTGGAATAGTTGGCCTTGGATGATTATATTGAAAAATATATTGGATTATAGATTGTTAAGTTAATAATAGAACAATGAGTTAGATATTAGTTTTGGTTAAATAACTATTTTTCTTCATAATTAATTAATGAATGCAACTTTTCCCTATTTGTAGGATTTATGTGTTATCATTTATCACACAATTCCAAATTGGAAGAGTTCATAATTACACGATTATAATGGAAAATATATATTGGATTGTGTATTGTTAAGTTGATAATAGAACAACGAGTTAGATATTAGTTTTGTAATAATAATCCGGTAAATAGCTAGGTACAATTAGGTAAAGGAAAGATATATGCTTGCTTACACTCAAGGGAATCTACGATCCATTAATCTATGTCTTTAAATGGAGATTAGCATTATGATCTGATATCCCTCTACTTTGAAATCTATGCATCGTTAAATGCAATATGATCTAATAGTATTGTTAATATGCATGAAATTACATTTTGTATCATATAATATTTCTTGCTTTGATTTCAGGAATGTTATTTTTTAGTATTGTTAAGATGATTACTTACACTAAGGGACATTGTGATCTATTGATATATGTCTTTAGATGGATATTTGCATTATCATCTAACATCTCTCTAATTTGAAATATGTGCATTAAGAAATTAAATGTGATTTAATAGTATTGTTGAGACGCACTGATCTCAGTGATATTACATTTTGGATGATATCAATTTAAGTTAAATAGTTAAAATCGTAATCTAATTCAATTACCATATTTAGCTAAATACATAGATTCACCACAGTTAAATAGTTGAAACCCTAATTTGATTCAAAGTTAGTAAGTATATAGAATCACCACAATTAAATAGTCAAAACCCTAATTTAATTCAGTTACCAGAGTTACTTGAGTAGAAAGAATCACCACAGTTAAATAGTTGGAACTTTAATATGATTCTATTACTGTTTTGACTATATATTGGCATATAATATTATAACATGGTAATTCGATATTCAAAATTTGTACGTGAAATATTTTACTTGAATAATTTTGCATGGGTATCTTCACCCAGTACAAATTCAAAAAGAATCTAAAGAACGACCTACAAGTGTAGATAGAATCACCACATTTAAATAGTTGAAGCCCTATTCTAATTAACATAAACAACACTAGGAATCTAGAATCCGAGAGCTCAACATATTGTCAAGTGATTGTTGGTTGGAGGAAAAACCCCCACGGTTCATCCATTCATTCTAGCCAAAGCTTTCCATCCATCCATTTAGGTCATTTTGTATGATATCATTCAGTTTTGGGTATTTTGTATTATATCATTCAATTAAATAGTCGAAACCCTAATCTGCTTTAGTTTTCATAGTTAGCTGAGTAGATAGAATCACCACCATTAAATGGTCAAAAACCTAATCTGATTCAGTTACACTAAGGGAAATATATGATCCATTGATCTATGTCATTAGATGGAGATTTGTGTTATGATCTAACACCACTCTAACACTAGTACATATGGGTGGATTGTTCCATGCAATATTTCCATGTTTTCAACATTTGTGGGTTAAAAAAATGAATTTTTATATTTTTTTTGCACAGGGCAGAAAAACTGTGGCAATATCGACGATTTTTAATGTTCCACGAACTTTCGTCCCTATATCGATGAAATTTCTAGGTTTCACTTTTCGTTGCAATATAGACGAATGTCGAGCTATATATACTACATACTCTAACCATTATTTATACATTTACTATTCTTGCGACACATTGAGCACAGATTTTGGACTTGCAGGGTGATTGTTTGAACTTGGATATTCTACATAGCTCTGATTTTGAACTTGCAAGGTTAGTAATGTATATTTTTTTGTCTATATTTTTATAAGGGTTAGAATTTAATATTGTTTAGTAATGAGGCTTAGGTGTTAACTTGCTATTTTTCCTTTCTAATATTTTTTTAGGAACTTGCTATCATTTTCATTTGCCTCATTTTACCTTTTCTCTCATGCATCAATTTGGGGTATTTGTCAATCTCTTATAAGTGATTGTACTAAAAACAATTGACATATGGAGGGGATATTCCTGAATTCCATTGTATGATATCATCAATATCCTCATGCATTTAAGATAATGACCACATGGAGTGGATTATCTAGGTATGTTGATTTCCATGCAAGACTATTTGCCTTTCTTTAGTTAGATTCAAAGATTTGATTAATTTTATTTTTATTTTCATGAAATACATATCTCAAGGAAACTCATTAAGCACTTGTATTCATCAACTACATAAAGTTATCTCCATAAGGTTACTTAGAGTTGATCCTTTGGTATTCAGTGTTGGATCTCCCTTGGTGTTGGCCATTTGTTGTAGCAATCCCTTATCTTTTCATTGTTGGTTTCCTTTTTTTCACCAATATTTTACATAAAGGGAAATTCATGGGCTTCAGCTATGATTCCGATTCTCAAAGTTCAGGGATTTTATTTTTAACTATTGTTTCCTTGAAAATCTATCAACAAATGATTTGAAATCTTGATTCCATCTCTCATGACCAGAACGCCGAATCCACCTCTCGTGACCATAATACCCAATTAGTATACAACAACTTTTATAGGATCTTCACATCACTTCAACACTGTGCTTAGATGGTTGTGATTAGAAATATCTTCTCCAACCCCTATTTGAAATCAATGCCAACAAAACCCATTATTGGTAGTCTACAGAATAAAAAAAATTGGATCTAATACATACAAAATATCAACTATGTTGTATTGAAATACCCACAAAAGGCCATTATAAAATGGTTGTGGCAAGGAAATTCATGGAAATGCTATTTTAAGTCCAACATACTTCTATATTAGGAATTGCATCACCTTGTCAAATCTAGATTCTAGTTAAATATTTTAAGGTAACAAGTTGATTTTCATGGTAAATAACATTCATTCTAGTACTAAAGTCATTTTTTTTTAATTAAATTAAGTGCTACTTTTCTTGCTTGTGATTATTGTGTTTGTGATGTTTTTTTTGTTATGAAAAATTTGCGATGCTTCTTAAATAAGCTCACTAATTATTTTTGGTCCTCTGCAATGACCCTAATTATAACAAGGTGGTCCACAATTGAGTGATAAATCATAAATACGATGTAATATGGTACATTGGAAGTATATATTACTTTAGTCTTCATGTTTTTCTTTATAAATATAGAAATTGGATTATAATATATTGTATTCAGAAATATACTTATAATATCTAATGTAATTGACAAGTTATTGTTTGGTATGGTGTAGGTAAGACAATTACTTCTACCACTACAAGGATTTGTCACTATGAATTAAAATGCAAGGAAGCTTGCTCAGTTTAGAGTTGCATTAGAGGCGAGAGGAGATGGAAAATGTTATTATCCTTGCTCTGATTGCAGGGGCTTGCAAAAAAGAAGACTTGTAATAACAATAGCTAAAAGACATTGTAGGGAGAAGGGGCACGCCGAAGGGCGTTATGAATATAGTCCCCTGGTAAGAGGTCATTATTCAATTTTTAATATATTCACCATGTCATGAATTTCAGTAAAATGTCTTATTTTTTTACTATATGTTCTATACACACTAATTTTTCTACGTTGTTTGTAAATTTATAGACAATGCCCCCAAAATGTCTCCCTCCAGAGAGTTATTTGCCAAGTACTAGCAGAAATACTCATTCACAACCTGATGAACTTCTACATCAGAATATTGAAGATGATCAAGTAGTTATTTCTGATGACATGGATGTAGATAACATTAGTGATACAAATCAGGAAGATGAGATACATAGATTGATCCAAGACACATTTTCTCCAATGGATGAGGACAACCAAGATGATAGTCATGATGTTGATCCTCTACTTGAGAAGTCACGTCAACCTCTTTATGAAGGCTAAAAAACAAATCTTCTATCTGCTATATTGTTGTTAGTGAACTTGAAGGTTTTGAATGGTTTATCAAACACCTGTCTGACACAGATACTAAGGTATGCAATTTGTTAATTATTTTTGTCTGCATGTTCACAATATCTATAGAAAGGGTTGACTTTTTTCCTATATTATTGCTATTGTTATCTAATTTGTAAAGTTTGGATGTGATATTGATGATTAATATTGTTTTCATTGATTTATTCTTTTGAATTTTGTAGATTGTTAAGTGAATTTCTATTACCGAATGGTAATATTTTACCATGCACATATCGAGAGATATATGTCATTATGAAAGCATTTGGAATGGAGTATCAAGTTATTGATGCATGTCCTAATGATCATATCATATACTATGGACAATATACATTAGAAAATGAATGCCCACAATGTCAAACAAGCGGATATCAAACCGATAAAGTGACAAAGAAGGTGCCTCAAAAATTTCTTCGTTATATTCCGATAATTCCACGTTTCCGGCGGTTGTTCAGCTATCAAAGTATAGCATAGTTTATGGATTTCCATGCAAAGAACAGAAGTCGCGACGATGTTCTTCGAATTCCTGCAGATGGTTCTGCATTGAGGTACATCGAAGAAAAGTGGCCAATTTTTAAATAAGGACCTCATAATGTTAAACTTTCGTTGGCAGCTGATGGTGTCAATCCATTTGGAGAGCTTCGTTCTACCTACTCATTGTGGCCTGTTTTTGTTATAAACAATAACCTTCCTCCTTGGATGTCGATCAAGAGAGAGCACACAATGTTGGCAATGATTGTTCCAGGTATTTAATTAATATGTAATTTTTTACTTGAAAGTCTGATCACTAAATTTCATTTATTTGTTTCATGCATGATAATTATGCCTTTTATATATAACTAAATATAGGCGCTAAATGTAATTAATCATGTATGTTGGACCAAATAAGCAAGTACTAGGTTAAAGATATGAACATATATCTTGAGCCTCTTATCGATGAGTTGTTGAAGTTATGGGCTGGTGTCACTATGTATGATATCTCTAGAACAATAGGGCAAAGACGATTGCAATTCCATGGAATACTTGCATTTACAATTCATGATGCTCCCAGGTTAACACATTTTTGTGGTATATTGTTACTTTCTTTTGTTCCTTAATATTTTATATATCTGTTGATAATATCATTCATTATTTTAAATTGTAATTCTAATTTGCTACACCAATTCATATATCTTGTAGGTCTTCAAACAAAGGGTAAGTTTGCATGTCCATTTTGCGGTCCCAAGATAAAATCTCATCGTTCAAGGAGTTTAGCAAAGGAAGTGTTCAATGGGTATAGGCACTTTCTGCCTAAGAACCATAGTTATCGAACTACAGACAAAAAAAATTTAATGGTAAAGAAGAGAATGGAAAAAAACCATGAAGAATGACACCTGTCCTATGGAAGTTGGAATATAATAGAAACCGTCAAGGTATGCCAAATGTTTTTTTGTACTAAATTATGTTCAGCATGATATGTTATACCAGCTATATTGATTAATTAGTTTTAATTTGACTTTGTTGATGTTTCATGAATGTCGTTAAGGCACGAATGGGCTTCTATGAGGAATCAAAATTTACCCGATTCAATTCAGTAGGTTACCATACTACGAGCACCTACAAATAGTTCATTTGTTTGACACAATGCATATCAGGAAGAACATCACAAAAATGTTATGGCGAATATTAGATGGAAGGACTGACAAAGAAAAAATTGGAAAGATTTGTAGTGACATCTAAGAAGCTAATCACGCATTGAAAAGTGTGATCGTTAATTCTAATGGCGATGGTCGTCAATAGAATATTAGTCTTCCTTGGTGCTTGACGGAGCAACAGAGCAATATTGTAAAAGAGGTCATCAAAAAAATAGGTTTCTGACGGGTTTTTCGTCAAACATAAAGAATATCTTGACGAAAAAAGGTGATTTTGTTGGGGTTAAAACACATCATTGGCATACATTCATTAAGGTAATTATGAGTCTATAATATATTTCATTATCGGTATGCACTATTTTATTAATTTTATTCTCTTATTTTGAAATAAATATTAATAATTATGTTTTTTTGATACAGTATGTTCTACCTTTATCTCTCCCAGATGACTATGACAACAACATAAAACATATTATTTATGTTCTTGGAAAATACATGAGGTTAGTAATGTTTTACTTGGAAAATATACTTGGTCTGTGGTTTGTAGCAGAACTTATTGACATATTATGTTTTTCCCGCAAATATTATATATGCCTTGATATTGTTTTATTGCATCATTTGTAGGCGGCTTTCATCAAAAGAAATCCATAAAGAAAATATAAGGCATTGGAAGAGAGAAATTCCCCGACTAATGTGTGAAATGCAACAGTATCTACCTCCAACATTTTTCAATGCACAAGAACACTACCTCATACACCAAGTTGAGGAGATTGAATTATGTGGACCAGTACACACAAGGTCGATGTGGATGGTGGAGAGGCAGTTGAAGTCATTGAAGGATTTTGTTAAACAAAGAGCGCGTCCCGAGGGTTCTATGGTTGAAGGATATATGGTATATCAATGCATGGTGTATATTAGTGAATATCTACCTAAATTAGCAGAAACTATGAATGTGCCTCGCATTTGGCATCTCGACTCCATCAACAAATTTGAAGGGGAGGTCCTATTGGGGAGAGGTACATTGAGGACTATGAAAGGTAATTATTATACGTTGTTGAGTTCATATATTACATATGTATTTTTTCCAATTTTATATTATCATACTGTTTTTTAACTTTTTTTAATAATTATGCATTTTCAACTATATCAGACTATGTGCCTTTAATGATATCTAATTAATGATATTGAATTGTTATTTTATCCTATAGTTGGTCGAGTGTGGGATGATTTACATTTATACATTGCAAACAACCTTGATTAGATGGAGCATTGGATAAAATATTGTGAAGAATTCTTCGATAGGTTATCATGGGAAGGGGTCAGTAACATGATTAAAACAGCTCATTGTATTCGACATCAATTTCCTGAACTTACGTTGCAAAGGGAACTTGATTTAGCCTATGGTTTAGAAGATAAAAAGGCAAGTAAATTGTTTACCCACATTTTTTCTCGTTACTTCGATCCATTTTTCCAATTACATTTCGTTTGTTTAAGTTTTCGATTATATTTACTAACTCCTATATGACGTTTATTAATTCACAATGTATTTTTAACCTGTTGTCAATGTTGCAGTTGAAACATCACAAGGCTATGTGGTGTAATGGTCGTAAATTTCGTATCAAAAAGTTGGATGATAATAGGAAAACCTCGGATTGTGGGATAACTGCAGTGTTTAAGGTCACCTATGTTTCCTCTAGAAGTGATAGACATCCAGAAGAAACCGAGAATAGGTACTATGGGCTTTTGGAGGACATTATTGAGTGTGATTTTTATTCCTTTAAAATGGTTTTGTTTGAGGTGAAGTGGTACAAGCTACGGATGCATGAACGTGATCCTGAAAGAACTATTATTGAGCATGCTAATGGATTTACCATGGTTAATACAAGGGCATTTGAACCGGGTACAGAGCCTTATGTTCTTCCAAATCAATGTGAGCAAGTCTACTACTCCGAGGTACCAAGTAAAGTAGGTTGGTAATACGTTGTTTGATACGATCCAAGAGGAAGAGAAGTAAAGTATAATCATGTACTAGATGATGAAGATAATCATGAAGAAGAAGAAGATGATGATGATTCAAATCGGGCTGCAGTCAATGTGTTAGATGAAGAAGTTGAAGATGTTGATCATGCAAATGTAGCAGACGATGATCTCATTGACGATATGGATGACTATATTAGCGAAGATGACTTTGATGCTGATGACAATGTGAATGATCCTTTCATCAATATCTCTTCAGAACCAGATCCTGATACAGATGTTGAGTTGGATGAAGAAGAAGAGGAATGATATTTAATTGTTGAAAAGTAGAGGTACACAATGTTTTTAGGTTAAAGTAAATGCACTCACCATATGTTCATTTTGTTGATTAACTTGGTTATATTTGAAAATTAGTTTTCTAATCTAATTATGTTCTACATGTTCAGTAGAGTGGGTGTTCCTGGAGGTTGTAGTGGTGATGGTTTGAATCAAACATGTGTCGATTGAGCAAGATACAGAATGAAGTTATAAGATTTATGTGTTAATTTCTAGGTTATTTCAATTACTAATTAGTGGATTTGTATAATGTAAAGGATTTTTTGCAAGGTTGTTTGGAATTTAGGTTCTTGATGTGATTTTTACGAATATATTCATTGTTAATGACCCTCTGAGCCATCTTGGTTTGAGTTCAAGTGCAATTTGTTTATATGTTATTCTTTTAATTTTTTTAAATTCAATCAATCAAGTATTTTTTCTTGAGATAAATTGTTGCTTTAATAAGTCTTTTTTCCTTTGAAAAGACTTCTGGACGTGCTATTTTTTAATCTATTTTGAGTGACAAAAAAAATCTTTTCAATATTTTTCATGGAGGTTCCCTTGTCCCATGTTCCATCTATGTCGCAGCATAGCTCTGTCCATAATAGTTTGTACTAGTATGGTCTAGTACAAACTATAGAATACATCATAATACAAAATGCAATATCACAAGGAATAGAAGCCATATCCTCCATCTATGTGAGTTTTGTAGGACGTTGTTCAACTAAAATCTTAGTTTCCACATAAATCAAAACACTCAATGGTCTACAATCTACCATGCAAAAGCACCATAAAATGTTGTTCACATACTTACAATGGATCAACCAAATATTTTTGTTTGCACCATCTCTAATGATTCCTAATATAAATTTTGTAGCCTCCACACTAAATTTTAAAAATGTTCAAACACTAAATTTTAATATTCTTATTATTTAATTAATATTCTTATTATTTAATTAATATATATTATAATTAATATTATTATTATATATTATAACCAAATATTATTATTAATTAATATATATTATAATTTTTTAAACAACAAACAAAACAAAATTGAAACAATATACCTATCGAGCTTGGCCAAAACGCTCTGTTGCGCCTCTGCTGGGTTCGACGGCACCCCCCTGCAACCGGCTCTTGGGTCGTGTCCTCCTTCACTATGCAACTTCCAGTAGTCTTTTAGCGGCACCCGATTCGGCATTGTCCTCACTGCACTCTGCTACGAGTCTTCTGTTGCGCCTCTGTTGGGTTCGACGGCACCCCCTGCAACCAGCTCTTGGGCCGTGTCCTCCTTCACTGTGCAACTTCCATCGGTCTCTTGGTGGCACCCGTTCGGGCATTGTCCTCATTGCACTCTGCTACGAGTCTTTAATGTGCATGTTCCACCTGGTTTTTGGTTGCATCCGCTCCGGCATTGTCCTCATTTCGACTTGCTACGAGGAGCTATTGAAGTTGGTTTCTTTGTGGCACCTGCTTCAGTCGTGTCTGCATATCCCCGCAGACCCTCAATGGAAACCGTAAGTTGAAACCCTCCTCTATTGAGTCGAATATCTGCATTTTTGGGTGCGAATTCTCTATTGAGTCGAATCTC
Source organism: Larix kaempferi (assembly GCA_027924585.1). Lineage (NCBI taxonomy): Eukaryota > Viridiplantae > Streptophyta > Pinopsida > Pinales > Pinaceae > Larix > Larix kaempferi. Next base: position 4,708,177 of record BSBM01000802.1, on the reverse strand, counting down.
TGCATTTTTGGGTGTGAATCCTCTATTGAGTCGAATCTCTGCATTTTTGGGTGCGAATTAGGTTGTTTTGATTTCATTTGCTAATTAGGTTGTTTTGATTTTAGTTCGAATCTATGGATATTCATATTGTTTTGTAAATTATTTGAGGCCGACTTGTTTTGAAAACAATGTGACTGGATGATAACTGGCTATGGGAAAATTGAACCCTAACCTCCCACAAGGCTTTCACTATAAGGAGTGGATGGACGACTTTTTGATGTACTTAGTGAATGGTGCTAATATAAGGATCACCTCAAATGGACCTGCCATCTCGGCTATGTTCCCCTTGTTGATTCCCCATCAGATCCACTATAGAAGCAGAAGTAGTAAACTCCATACCATATAGATTAGATTGCATTGGATAAGTCCCATTGTCTTATTCAATTATTGAGGATTATTCCCCATGGCTTATTTCCTCCCCATAGGTCTAGTCTACATATTTGGTCTGTCTAGCTAGTACTTGCATTACCTTACAATGCATGTTGCTAAATGGATGGACTTTACATTTATTTCTTCTCTTTCACCTGCTAGCTTGACCCCGCCGATACCCTATTTCGTAAGGGAATAAAAAAAGGATTAGTGAGAACAACGGGTTGTTGTGTAGCCCCTTATTGAACCAGGTATTGGTTAAATTAAACCATTTTTGGACATTCATGGGTAGGGTGGCCGCTCGTACAAATTTGAAAGGTGCAAAGTATCTTTCCTTCCCAGTTAATCTACAATTCCAGGCAAGGATAACCCCCAGTAAATAAATATAATTGGTGAAGGTGTGGGAATTTCCTTTTATATGATTTAATTCCCTTTTCCTTGCGGGTGTGGGTGTCGGGTCTTTCTTATATTGAATAGAAGTAATGGAATTAGTACAGCGTGACCGAAATCAGACAGCTTAAATTACACTACGAGGTTGCTTGGAGCAGGTCTCCTCATAAGATTGATGAAATGGCTTGCAACTATTGCTGTCATGTCTGAATTCTAAGATCCATTTGTTTAGGTGTCTCTTTTTTCAAATCCACCCAGTACTTGTATTTGATTGAGGGGTCTTGTATTTGATTGAGGGGTATACTTTCACTGGACCTAACTTGTGAAGACACTTTGTTTCCATACATTGCCAAAGTTGTTAAAATACTTGACAATTTAAGCCTTAACTTAAGTGAAATCAACAAGAGATATCGTAATGACCCTTTTTCAAAATTTTATTAAAATGCCAACTTTTTCTACTTTATCCCCAATTTCGACCTTTGACTAGTTTTACTATTTTGACCTCCAAATCAACCCAAATGCTCCCAAATCTTCTGTAGGAGTGTATGAATTATATTTAGGCTTGAATATTAGGTTCAGGGATGTTTTATGGCCCTCCAAATGCTGTTGCAAACTTGATTTGTATTCTGATCAATATATGTAATTTTGACTAGTAATTTGTGCATCAAATCCCCCCGGGGTAACACTGCAAATGGCCTTCCAAATGCCTCCAAACTCCCACGAATTTATGAACAGAGGTATATAATGTGTTAAGTATGTTATTAAGGTCTCATATGCACCATTAATGGATTTTTACTATTGTTCTAACTCTCTCACATTCAACAGCAAAAACCCCCAATTCGACCCTTAGGGAAATGGCACTATTTCACCTCTCAATACAAACAAACTAATAAAAATGCTTCAAATGCTCAAGTACAGTACATGAAACTTGTAGAATATATCCATGGCAGTATATGAACCACAAATATATCAGAGAATCATCCATCCATTCGAAATAATCAACATTATAGTGCCATACATCAAATCATTGGGGAAATGGACATTGTTTGCTCATTAATCAATAATTTTGCATACAATCAATGGGTATTTCGACCTGAGAGTCTTTGAATATGAAGAACAGAGGATATGAATCTATTACAATCATAAAAATATCATATGAAGCTCTCCCAATGAGTGAAATATCTCACCCAAAGCGCAATCCCTCAAGGAGCCCGAATATGCCTTCAAAACTGGAAATGGTGGAGAGAAAGTGCTGCACTAACCCAAACCATGAAACTTCCTGTAGCTGCTACCTGCAAATAAAACTCCATTAAAGAACCATGAAAGACCTGAATGGCCTCTCCAAACACCAACTTGGATGGGAATCTTTCACCCTCGAAATTGGCTAAGGCAAGAAACTAGTCATCCACTAGTTCTCTCTTCACAAATGCAATTTTTCTCAAATCATCAAGATCCATTCTCATACTTGATTTCTACATTTTATAACCAAAATTAGCCTTCAAGGGGTCGAAATCCTCTCAATAGATTCAATAATTTTTCATTTAGAAAATATTCCTCATTTGCCACTTGTCTCCTAGTTCCAACCTTCCATCTTCTCCCAAATTCAAATTTGAGTCTCTTTAGCTTCCCCCAACTCCATGAGCACCTTCCTTGAGCCTATTTTTGGGGCTGACATGTCATAATGGTAAGGTGTAAGAATTAAGGTCTGAATTTTGTCATAAATGTCATAGATGCTTCATTATTGTTGTCATAAAACTAGGGAATCTAGCCCAAGTGTCCACTAGTCTCCAATTTGACTCTTCCTCTCCCATGGAGGTTACTATTCCATCCCATTTCGAACTAAGATGCTCAATTCCATGTGTTATTACTTACCAACTCACCCAAGAGTGTTCACCTTCCCATGAATTTGAATTGGCAAGAGAGAGCTGCCATGTGTCATTGAAAAATCAAGCTAGTGTGGGTCCCACCACCTCCATATGTCTCCAAAACCACTTGCCACCTAGAATTTCTCTTGAATTTATTTATTCACCATATTTATTAAATGGTTGAACCCTTCTAATGTCTAAAAATCATTTATTAGCTTCCTTATTACCATCCCACATGTGCCCATCCAACCTAGGAAACTAGTAGGATTGATGGGATTGTCTTACTATGCACTTATTTGAATGGGGACATTATAGTCCTCCCCACCCAAGATTGCTTGTCCTCAAGAAATTTCAAATTTGGATGCTGCAAAATCTTCTTCTCTTTCCATGTGGCATCTTCATTTGGTAAGTCCTTCCATTGCACTAAATATTCTTTGATGATTCTACTCCTCAACCTTCTTTCCCGTGTCTTCAAAATCTTTTCCGGAACAAGTGTGAGCTGACCTTCATCATCCAAAGGAGGAAGTATTTCTGAAGTGATGATTTGCTAGCTAAGAGCTTTCTTGAGACAAGAAACATGAAATACATTGTGGATTTTACTCCCTTCCAGAAGTTCTAGTTCATATGCTACTTCTCCAACCTTCCGCACTACCTTGTATGGCCCATAGTACCTTGGTTTTAATTTTTCTGCTCCATTCTTTTTGAGAGATGTTTGTTTATAAGGCTACAACCTTAAATATACTATATCATTGACTTGAAAGGTTCTTTCTTTTCTATGTCTATCAGCATATTGTTTTTGCTGATTTTGAGCAACCTGCAAATTGTCTTTCAAGAGCTTTAAAATTTCTTGGCTCTCTTCCACCCAATCTTTAGCCTTTGGGGATCTACTATCACCAAATATAATGTCAGCAAATGTAAGTGCATCATTACCATATAATGCTTTGAAATGATACATTCCTATTAACATATGATAAGCGGTGTTGTAGCAAAACTCACCCAAGTGTAGCCATTTTGCCCATGCTTTTTGTTGCCCTCCCACATAGTTTCTTAGGTATCCTTCCAACCATTGTTTTACCCTCTCTATTTGTCCATCAATTTATGGATGATAGCTGGTACTTGGAGTCAATTGAGTGCCTACCAATCTAAAAATTTCTTGCCAAAAAGCTCCCATGAATCTACTATCTCTATCACTGACAATGCTCTTGGGGAGCCCATGCAATCTGAAGATTTCTTTGAAAAAAATATCAGCCACTTGTGCAGCACTAAAAGATGATGTAATAGCAAAGAAATGAGCAAATTTTTTCAACCTATCAACTACCACATAGATGCAATCCTTACCCAAGGATTTAGCCAATCCGGTGATGAAATCCATGGAAATACTGTCCCATTTTTGCTCCGAAATGGGAAATGGTTGTAATAGGCCGGCTGGACATATAAGTTCTGATTTGTTTTGTTGACATGATTTACATTCATTCACATACTTTTGAACATCTTCCTTCAGCTCCTTCCAAAAAAATATTTTCCTCAACTGTCTATAAGTTTTGAAGATCCCTGAATGGCTCGCTAGTGGGGAATCATGTGCTTCTTGCAAAATTCAGTACTTGAGCTTGGAGTTATGAACTAAATAAATTCTTCCCTTATAATATATCATCCCATTCAAAATCCTATAGTTATCATCCCCTTTGATTCCATCCAACACATCACAAGCAAATTTGTCTTTGGCATATTCAACTAGTAGCATGTTTTTCCAATCCTTGGCAATATCCATGAGAGAAAAAGAAGGCATTCTTAACAAAGCATCTGCTACTATATTATTCTTTCCTTTGACATATTCAATATCAAAATCATAAGCGTGAATCTTGCTTACCCACTTTTGTTTCCTTTCATTTAGATCTTTTTGGGTGAGAAAGTGTCTTAGACTATTGTGGTCAATTTTCACCACAAACTTGTTGCCCACCAAGTATTGTCTGAATTTGGCCAATGCATGCATAATGGCCAGCATTTCTTTATCATAGATGGAGTAATTTTTTTCATGAGGCTACGTTTTTCTCTCAAAGGATATGGGGTGTTGGCCTTGCTTTAGGACAGCCCCTATTCCTCCACCTAAAGCATCACATTCCACAACAAAAGGTTTAGTAAAATCAGGAAGTGCAAGTATGGGACAATTACTCATTACCTTTTTCATTTTTTGGAAGGCCTTTTCAGCCTCTTCATCCCACTTGAAAGCATCCTTTTTAGTCAAATCAGTGAGTGGAGAAGTCAACTTGGAGAACCCTTTCACAAATTTTCTGTATTAGGTGCATATGCCAATAAAGCTTCTCAATTCGGTAATATTTTTGGTGATGGCCATTCCAAGATAGCCCTGATTTTTTCCATGTATACCTTCACTCCTTGCCCAATAATGTGCCCAAGAGATAGTAGTTCTTTCCTCCCAAATTCACATTTTGATAACTTAGCAAATAAGGACTCTTCTTGAAATATTTTCAACACAATCTCTAACTGCTGCAAATGCTCTTCCCATGTTTTACTGTAAATGAGAATATCATCAAAGAAAACAAAAACAAACCTTCTTAGTTTCTTGGAAAGTATCCTATTCATACATGCTTGAAAGGTGGCTGGAGCATTAGTTAACCCAAAAGGCATGACAAGAAATTCAAAGTGGCCAAAATGACATCGAAAAGCGGTCTTTTGCACATCTTCATCTTTCATTCGAATTTGGTGATACTCTGATCTAAGGTCAATTTTTGAGAAGTATTTGGCCCCATGTAGCTCATCCATGAGCTCATCAATCCTAAGAATAGGATACCTATTCTTGATCGTCTTTTTGTTCAAGGCTCTAAAATCTATGCACATTCTCAATGTTCCATCTTTTTTCTTCACTAGCACTACTGAAGAAGCATAAGGGCTAGAGCTTGGTCTAATGAATCCCAACTCTAGGAGTTCTTGGATAGATTTTTCAATCTCATCTCTGAACTTTCTAGGATGTCTATAAGGTGGTATCTGAATGGGTGAAGTACCCTCCTCCAAAATAATATTGCGCTCAACTCCCCTATCCGGTGACCTACCATGTGGAAGGTCTCTAAAAACCTTTTCATAATTTTGCAAAAGTCTCTCTATCTCCTTTGGGTGTTTGACAATATTTATAGTTGGCTTGGGAGATTTAATATGACATTCAGCAGCCCATTATATATCCCCATGCCTCAATATAGATCTCATACTATTGCAAGTCACTACTTGATTTGGATAAGTGTGTTTCCCTCTCACAACTCTTTGTACTCCTTTTGAATCTTGGAATTTCATTTCGGGAATTTGGTAATTTACTGTATGCTCTCCTATTGAATACAGCCATTACACTCCCAAAACCACATTAGTATTAGCAACATCAACCATATAAAAACTATCAACAAAAGTATAGTTACCTATGATGACTTGCAGCTTTGGAGTCCATGTTTTGCATTGCATTGTGTTGTGACCGGGAATGACAACTGTGAAGCCATCAAATGGTTCAATAGGTATCTTTCTTTTCTCTACCATCTCTGCATCAATGAAATTATGAGTGGCTCCTCCATCTACCAAAACTGAATTTCTTTGTCCTTGTACCACACCTTTGCATCGGATAGTATGATAGCGAGGTACTACTGAAAGCACTGTCATTCTTGCTTTGTCCGGTGAAGGCTGATTTTCTTCTTATCTTTCCTCTTCTACTGCTGTCTCATATGTCTCTTCTTGATATGAAATATTTCCATCTTCATCCATGCCCCCATCATACCCCTCATTATCAGAAAATAATTCTATGTATTGAGCCTTTCCTTTGGTACATTTGTGCCCCGGTGTCCATGGTTGGAAGCATGTGAAGCACGGTTTCTTTTTTCTAAGTTCATCCCTGTTTAGTCCCTTTTTTTATTCCTCTCAAATGACTCTCTTTGCCAAGGTTTCTTATCATATCCATCCCTTTTCCAAGGTTTATTTTCAAATTTATAGCTAGGCTTAGGAGGAAATCTCGTTCTAGGAAGCACATTTTGGAGATCCCTAGTCAAGCTCATTGCATCTTTTAATGTAGTTGGCTTGTGGTCTTTGACCAAACCTCTTAAGGGTTCAGCCAAACCTTCAGTTAAAAGCAATACTAATCTTCCCATAGATACATCGGCCACCTTGACTGATAATTTTTGAAAGTCCAACATATATTCAGTAGGGGACCCAGTTTGCTTCAATTGAGCTAGTTCTTTGAAAGGCAATTCTGGATCTTTTTGTTCAAATCTTTCTAGTACCCTGTCAACAAATTCTCCATATGTTTTAACCTAATTATGACCCAAGTTTTTCATCCCATGAAACCACCATTCATTAGCATCTCCTTCCAAATGCAAAATGGTCATTTTTAATGCATCCTCTTCCAACATAGGATTCAGCTGAAAATATACATCCAATTTTTGCCCCCAAGTGTTAGCAGAATTTTGAGAAGAACCATCAAAAGTAGGAAGTGATATTTTTCCAATAGCACTATTTAATTCTTTGTTTTGGAATGGACTCCTATTGTCTCCCTTCCTTTTAATCTTTTGCATAGCATCAATGTAGTCACTGAGTGGTACACCTCTTTTACACTCTTCATTCAAATCATTCCAATCATTTACTAGTTTCTTGTAATCCAATTCAAGATTGGGCTCTTCTTTGGGTGTGATAAATTTAGGTGCAGTATGCCTTTGTGTGCTTTGAAATTCATCAGGTCTATTATGAGGTCCTGTACTTGAGAAAATATGTTCATTCCCTTTCATCTTTTCCCCTGACTATGAACCACTATTATCTACTATCATCCCTTTGCTTTGAAGCTGGCTAATCAACAATTCGAATCCTTGCAACAATTTGTCACCTATCCTATCCATGTTTGCTGAAATTTTAGAGAAACATGGATCTAAGGTTGCAATAAGTCCCTCCTTATGTTTTAATTTGTCATCCTCCTCTCTACCCATGGTTTCAGCAAAAGACTCCTCTTCTTCTACTACCTCTTCTTCAACAAAAATCTCTTCAACTACTGGTTCAAAGGGTGGTGGATTATTCTTTTGACTTCTTATTAAGACCACCAGGTGCCAATAACATGCTCTGATACCACTTGTAATGACCATTTTTCAAAATTTTATTAAAATGTCAATTTTTCCACTTTTTCCCAAATTTCGACCTTTGACTAGTTTTACTGTTTTGACCTCCAAATCGACCCAAATGCTCCCAAATCTTCTGTAGGAGTGTATGAATTATATTTAGACTTGAATATTAGGTTCAGGGATTTTTTATGGCCCTCCAAATTCTGCTGCAAACTTGATTTGTATTCTGATCAATATATGTAATTTTGACTAGTAATTTGTGCATCAAATCCCACGAGGGTAACACTGCAAATGGTCTTCCAAATGCCTCCAAACTCCCACGAATTTATGAATAGAGGTATATAATGTGTTAAGTATGTGATTAAGGTCTCATATTCACCATTAATTGATTTTTAATATTGTTCTAACTCTCTCACATTCAACAGCAAAAACCCCCAATTCGACCCTTGGGGAAATGACACCATTTCACCTCTCAATACAAACAAACTGAGTAAAAATGCTTCAAATGCACAAGTACAATACATGAAAATTGTATAATATATCCATGGAAGTATATGAATCACAAATGTATCATAGAATCATCCATCCATTCGAAATAATCAACATTATAGTGTCATACATCAAAGCATTGGGGAAATGGACATTGTTTGCTCATTAATCAATAATTTTGCATACAATCAATGGGTATTTCGACCTGAGAGTCTCTGAATATGAATAAAAGAGGATATGAATCTATTACAATCAGAAAAATATCATATGAATCTCTCCCAATGAGTGCAAGATCTCACCCAAAGCGCAATCCCTCAAGGAGCCCGAATATGCCTTCAAAACTGGAAATGGTGGAGAGAAAGTGCTGCACTAAACCAAACCATGAAACTTCCTGTAGCTACTACCTACAAATAAAACTCCATTAAAGCACCATTAAAGACCTAAGTGGCCCCTCCAAACACCAACTTGGATGGGAATCTTTCACCCTCGAAATTGGCTAAGGCAAGAAACCAGTCATCCACTAGTTCTCTCTTCACAAATGCAATTTTTCTCAAATCATCAAGAAACCAATTGTATATCTCAACCTTCCAATTGTATGAAACCTCATCCCTAAGAAACCAACAATTATGAGCAGATTTTAGCCATTCTTTATGGTCAAACCTGAACATGTTGGATATAAATTGAGACTATTTCTGACCTCGTGTTCATCAAAACCTTATCTCTTCTAAATCTGGACAACATTCGAGAGGAAATCAGCCTTGGTAAACTCACTCATTCACTCATTCATGTCATGCACGTCCACATGCATGATAATAGACATGTGGTTCGGAGGTCTATTTATTCAAAGGCATGGTGCACTGATACCAATGCCTTTCGAGAAATATATGGTCCCCCATACTCCGATGATTTTTAAATGTCTCAAAAGTATTTGGCTATGAATGGGGCCTGTCCATTCAGATTGTCATAAAGATTGATAAGAAAGTCATAAAAACTTTTAGATCTTACTTTTGAAAGTCATAAAAACTTTTAGATGTTTTCCATAATGGTTAGTTACTGTAGCTAGGGTTTTACCCCTAGCTTGTGCAAATGAGCACCTACTAAGGAGAATGGACTCCTTAGTAGCAGTTCAGTAAATGTAAATGATTAAGCTAAAACAGAAATTAAATTAATTCTAAAACATGCATGAAACATAAACAACAAATTTAAAGAATGGCTTTTTGTATTGATATTACCTCCAATGTGGAGGTTGATGAAGCTTCTTGCAAGGTCCAAGAGGATGCTCCAAGCTTCAATATGCTCCTTCTCTTTCTCCAATGGTGGGAATGGGCCAAAGGTGGCTCTCAAGGTGAAAGTAGTTCAATGGTGAACTAGGGTTTCGAGAGAGATTTTGGCAGAGTAAGGGTGCTTGTGATTGTGGATATGGAATAAGGGATCTCCATCACCTATTTATAGTTTTTTGGTGGTGGAGTGCTGACCCATGGTTTTAGGAAACACATGGTTTTGGGCAGCTGTATAGGGTTTTTTCCTCCTTTTCCTCATTATTTTATATTTTTTATTCCCTTTTTAGGGGATTTTTGCTATTTTTGAGGAATTTTGGATATTTTTGGAGGAAAAAGAGGTTTTTTAGCCTTTTTTAGGCTATTTTGAGGGTTTTGTGGCCTTTTGGAGGCATTTTAGGCCTTTTGAAGGCTTTTTAATGGGATTTTTGGGGTTTTAAAGGGAAATATGGTAGGAAAATGGACGAATGAGTCATATAATGTGGTAGATGAGGTAGTTAACACTTTTTGGGTGTTAACAGATTGCCCCCTGATGTGCGAGGGCAGGAGCTCATCGTATGGCCGATGGACATCATAAGTCATGAATGGTTTTCCTGGGGTGTGGAGAGAAGAGAAGAAACAAACTGAAACCCGGAACAACGATCCCGAACAACTGCAAGAACTAAAAGTACATAACCTCAATAATGGATGAGGAATCATCTGATCATATGGACGAGGCGGGCATTCCCATGCTCATATCAGGATATAACATAACAATAATGGGGTCCAAAAAATGGGGACCTGAAATATACATGACCTCAAATACTGATTGAGGAATAATCTCAATATATGGACGAGGCGGGCATACCCATGCTCGTATCAAGATACATAAACAGAACTGTGAGGCCCGAAAAAGGGGGACCTGTAAGATACATAGAGAACCACTGTGTACATCATAAGGGTCCAGAGGGGACACAAATCTGGGACATACTGCTGGGCTGACCATGTCTGTGCTGAAGAGCTTATACACTGGAACAATCAACAGTGCTACTGAATGTGGTACCAAAGGAACTAATGAGCTGCTGGATCAGAGTGACAAGGGGTACACTCGCAATGGTACACGGAACTGGGACTGATCTGGGACTAAAACTGGGTACTCAAGGAAGCATGTAACTGGATGGCTTCCGAATACAAACGCCAACGCAGCCCGGACATCCACGGGAACATACAACTGGGCGTTCCGAAATGACTCACCAATGTGCTAGAGTCGGGGGAAATCCGGGGTCTTCGACTAAAAACTGATGGGATATAATCCTACACGATCCTCAACGATGCGATCAAGGTGCTGAAGTCGAGCATGTGAGGAACAACCACTCGAAGAGGCAATGATGACTCCTCTCAGAATGGTCCGTATGCACTTACCACAGATGGTGATAAGTCCAAGGCGTAGGGACCTCTGGGCCTATCCTCTGGAATAGAGGAGCTGTCGTCGACAGAGGGAGACCTGCAACTATCAAGGAAATGATGTTTCCTTGACAGGAGCGCGAGGTGTAGAACCGAAATGTGATAGTACTAATGGTAGGACTGACAAGCTGGGAGGGAAAAAACTGGGCAAGTAGAGTAGGTGGACTCAAACTTCCTTTGTTCAGAGTATGATAATGGGCATGATCTGGCAGCATATGAAACTGACTGAGGGGAAAGGGATCATAGCTGTAGTGGATCGGGGAGGGTGACTGTTCTAAGGGAGACTCTAGCTGATATAAAATGGCAGGAGACTGCAGAATACTCTGAACAAAGGCGACCTGATTGGGGGTGCTGCTGAGATGATCGAGTCATAGTGCCAGGAGGCACGAGAGGAGACTTCTTCATGGGTTAATGAACTAGAAGAAGTGTATGTAAAATGGTACTGTCGTGTGGATTTTACGAGCCCAGGACAGTTCATGCTCGTGGTAGCTTTCAATTTTAAGGAGTCTGAAAGCAAATAAGAAGACTCTGAAATGATGGAATGGTACTGTCGTGTGGATTTTACGAGCCCGGGACAGTTCATGCTCGTGCTTGCTTTCAATTTTAGAGAGTCTGAAAGCAAATAAGAAGACTCCAGGGGGTTGCTTTTTCGTAGATTTAGTCTCCAAGGCCCAAAGAAGCATAAAATGATGCAATGAAGAACTCTTCTAGCCGGTGTGACTAGAGTATTCCTTTTTCGTAAGTAGTCTACCAGGTCCAGAAAATGGTTAAACTTATACCAGATAGACGCCCTTTCAGGTACTTTAACGAGCATGAAAGGAAGCAAGATTGCTCGGCGATCTTTTCATTCTTTTAGGAGTCAGAAAAGAGCTTAACGGAAACTCCCTAAGTGCCTTTTTCGTAAAGGACTTGTCCGGCCCGAAAAAGGGATAAAATTATACCGAACAAAAGGAATGGCCAGGCAAGGAGGAAGTGTTCAATCAAGGATCAGTAATAATGACCAAGAACGAGGGTAGGGGGGAACACTGGTGGGCCTCCTTGCGGGGTGAATGAAATGGTGGCAAAATAACGAGACATTTGCAGTATGACAGGAGTGGAGGGCTCATGTAAAAGTGTGGAACAATCCGATGGCGGCCGATGTGGCACGCAAACCGAGGCAGCAAGGTGTTTGGGACACAATGTTAAAATTGTACCAAGTGAGAGCGAGAAATGGTCTCAAGCATCATCACGAGCTCGGAAAAATGAATCCGGCGATATAAAGGATGTCAAAAACGGGTAACGGCCGAAGTGGCACGCATCCCGAGGCGACGAGGGCGTTTTGGAAAAATACCCAAAAAATTGGGGGGTGAGAGCGAGAAATGATCTCAAGCATCATCACGAGCTCGGAAAAATGAATCGGATGGTATAAAATATGTGAAAAACGGAGAACGGCCGATGTGGCACGTAAACCGAGGTGACTAGTGGCGTCTGAAAAATGGGCAAAAAATGACGATGTAAAAATAATGCAACGAGGTGACCATCATGACGGTCTCGTCGTGCTGATTCCAGTGGTGGAAACGGTTCGTAAAATGGACTCCGTATGGGGTCAGAATGGCCAAAATAAGAAAAAGTCAACTGACTATAAATAGTGGTGGGTCAACATGACATGTGTCATTTGTACTTGTTTGACTTTGACTTGTGATCAGAGTGGACCAGAGCTTAGGTGGCATTTCTGGACGATCCGACCGGCCGATTTCAGATCCAAGAGATACAGGCATTCCGTCAAACTCATACCTGCATGTTTTTTAGGGTCGGGGGTTGGGTAGTGGGTCCCAGGTCTGATTTGTACGGTCCACGTGGGGTGGACCGCGGGTTAGGGGGTTGAAACCGCGGTTGGCGACCGCGCGTTTCGGGGTGAACCACGCGGTTAGCGACCGTGTGATTCCTGGATGGATACGCGGTCCGGTACCGCGAGTTCCAAAGAGGAACACGCGGTGCGAAACCGCGAGGTTAGGGCTAACAGGCGCGGTTAAGTACCGCGGCTATAGGCCTGACAGCCGCGGTCGGAAACCGCGGCAGGAAGCCCAAAAGCCGCGGTTTTGGGCCGAGCTTTTAGGGTCTTCCGGGGGAGGGAAAAGGAATTATTTATGGGACATGAGTTTGATGAGTTGCCTTTGTGTGATTGACAGGATGCCGCAGGCTCTATGGAGAGAACGGGAGATTCCTGACGAGATTATGACCGTCATCCGAGAGGAGCACCATGTGCGGTCTGTGTTGGGATTGTGCGGACTACTGAAGTTCGCACAGATACCTATGATACGTTCAGCAGCATTGCTGCTGAACCGGCTGATCAGCTTCTGGGAGCCGGACATACAGGCTTTCCGGGTACAGGGTGAGAGGGTGGACCTCACCCTGACCGATGTATACTTTCTGACGGGGTTGCCCTGTCTAGGCAGGGTAGCAGACACACAGCCGCGGGTTGCCGCGGATGTCGACATGGAGGACATGTTGGATAGATACTGTGTTCCTGAGGCGAGGGTGCATAGGAATGCACTCCTGGTGAGGGACCTACAGGAGTCGGCTGTGCAGGCCATTGCAGCATGTGTGGTGAGGGTATTGGGTTCCCAGTCACCTGAAAAGGTGTCTGGGGGCCAGATGCAGATGATAGAGCGTGTACTGGACGGGGTGTACTACGCGTGGGGCCAGATGTTCCTGACCTGCGTTCAGCGGCAGCTGACGGCAGCGAAGGAAGCTGGCAAGGGCTTTTGTTTTGGTTCCTTCTTGTGTGCCTTCTTTATGGAGAGGGTACCCACACTGCGGCCACGGGTGCCGATCAGGGCAGGAGGTATGAGAGAGCCGCGGATGGTGCGGTGGGGTGAGATGATGCGTCGCCGTGGTGGCGGCGACGTGGGCAGATATTTTACGCAGGATTTGTACCTGCAGTGGCTCCAGATACCACTGACTCTGGACGACTTCCCGTATCGGGATATGGACTTCACGGGAGATCCGGAGGCGCCACGAGCGCCAGGACAGGCATGGGGTCCCGACGGTACGTATGTGTTTTTGCTTGCATGTTATTTATGTCAATTTATGATAATAGATTGATATACTGTGACTGACATATGGGTGATCTTGCAGATGTGGTCCCGAGGCCGCCTCCAGGACATGTAGCACGGAGGGGTATTGTAGCTGTCCCAGCTCTGCCTGGGCGAGGTGAGGTCCGTCGTCGTGATGCGGAGGGGACACTGGAGTCGGTGCGGGCACTACTGGATCGGTTGTTGATAGGGGTGACCGACGAGGGATGGCGGGATGTTGATCCTGATGTAGTTCAGGATTGCATGATGGCGCCCCGGGAGTTCAGATCCATCGCGATCCGGGTGGCGATCTTGGTGGACCGGGCACGGGCACAGGAGCCCGTAGGAGATGAGGACTTGCCAGAGGAGGAGCGAGGGGAGGACTCAGAGGCAGCCGATGTAGGCAGTGATGCAGGGTACGACTCCCATTAGGGAGTACAGGGGACTCCCCCCGAGTTTTGTAGCTACGGCATGTATGTCGATGAGGCTTTTAGGGATGTATAGCCATTTTTTGTATAACTGAGTACAGGGGTACTCAGGACATGTATAGCACTGAACATGTATATTTTTTGATATATATATATGCACGTGGATGCACCTTTTTGTATGATGTTGTTTTATTTGTACGCACGTGGATGCGCTTTATGAGTTGTGATCTGTTTATATTGCACGTGGATGCAAGTAGGTTAGGATGTTAGGCACATGGATGCCCCTTGTGTATTTATGTGATGCGACATGATATATGTATGTTTAGGCACGTGGATGCCCCTATGGATATGAATGTGGTTTATGTACATGGATGCAAATGTGGATGCTATGCAATCTTTTTGGGTTTATATATATTTTTATGAGATGCTATGGGATGATGATGCATGATGTTACATGGTGTGATTGATATGCCAATCTAGGATGTTGTTGGCCATTTGGTCTGCGACACTGTTTTGGGCTCTAGGGACATGTGTGAATGTGATGGATTCAAACTGTCGGCTGAGTTGTTTTGCGCGCAGGAATTTTCTATAAAGGCAGGGATCACACACCTGGTAGCAATTGTTGAGCTGGGAGACAAGTAGCTGGGAGTCAAGGAACACATGAAGGTGACATATGCCCATTTGGAGGGCGGCAGTCAAGAGACCGGTCACAGCATCATACTCCGCCTGGTTATTGGTAGCAGCGCCTATACATATTCTGTCAAGGTGAATCATCTCGTTGGAAGGGGAGTACAAGACCCATGCTGCAGAAGCCAGGTTGGGAGACCAGCGGCTTGCGCCATCAGCGAAGCCAGTGTAACAATGTGGAAGATGGTCCATCTGTAATCATGCAGAAAGGATGAATGTAAGATGATGGTTAAAAATGGGAAAAACAAAAAGATAGCAAACTGTACAATGCGGACCAATAGGGTCGCGGTTTCATTTACGGGTAAAAACGCTTAAGATACAACCCATTACGGGGGTTGCGCAAAGGATGGCCTTCGGAGTCGGCTAAGATGTATGCCCCCTGTTCGAGAGGGGAGGTGAAGATATCACGGAACTCGTGGAAGAGTTGTGTGTAGTCTGCAATCTCCTGCTCGCTGCAAGAGGCTCCTAAAGTGATGAGTTCAGGGGCACGTCTGGGGAACTTTGAGGGATGAATGGGACGCTGTTTCTGACGAACGGGGGGTACATCAGGCCATGTGTCAATGTGGTGCTCGATAATGGCGGGGTCAAGACCAGGCATTTCGGTATAGGACCAAGCAAAGACATCACGGAATTCTCTGAAAAGGTTTATGTAGTCCTCAATCTCTTGTTTACTGCAGAATGCTCCTAAAGTGATGAGTTCAGGGGCACATCCTGGGGCAGCGATATCAACTTGGATGACAGGTGAGATGTTGGCCATGTTACCTTCCTCGAAGGCGTCAGGAGCAGGAATAGGGTCCTTGAACCAGTCAACCTTGGTGGGAAGGAAGTCTTTGGACTCAACTGTGAATTGGGTAACTGTGCTAGAGGAGGATTCTTCTGGGATGAAATAGGAACGGTGGTGCATATCATCCCAGGGATAATCCGGGGCGGTAAGGGCCTCAAGAATCTCCTCATCGGTTCGGAAAGTTTGCGTCGTCAAATCAGTTGACGAGGGAGTAGTGGTGGAAGAGATCATATAAATGGTGTTAACCTCTCCTGAAGGTGAAGAGTCTGGGGGGTAGATCTCCTCAATGGTAGGTGGTGCCGTCTCAAGATCCAGATTGTTCATCTCATAGAGAGCGGCTCTGTAATCCGGGAGATCGGGACAATGATGGGAGTAATGCCCGTAAACGCCGCATATGGCACAGGAGTGGTTGGTACGTAGGGACTTATCTTTAGGCTTGGGAGTGGTGTTTAGTTCGACAGTCGGGATGTTGGGGTCATCATCAAGCATTTGCATGTGCTTCTGTAATGCTGGTAACTGTGGGCATTGGTGTGTCGCATGGCCTAACTCATCGCACAACGAGCATTTGGGGGGAGCACGAAATACTGGGGGGGTTTTTACTGTCTTGGGAGGTGGTACAGCAGTGTAAGGTTGGGGCCTCTGCCCCCAGTGGGTTTGGGAGTAGGAGGAGGAGTCGTGGAGGACGAAGGGGTAGAGACACCGGGAGGTGGCTGAGTGGTAGTAGCCATGGGTTGCACCGGTTGGAGGACGACATCTGGCGTCGGCGGGCGAACGGGAGGCGAAAGATACCATACAGGTAATCCCAAAGTTAACCCAGGGAGGCTAAGGGTAGCCATGACCGGGGCGCTTACTACTCCCGATGGAGGGACTAGGAAGGGGATCGTATGGATGGGTGTAACACCAATGTGGCTAGGTACCAATGGTGGTTTAGGCAACAAGGGTGGTTGATTGTTAGGTGGTGGGTTATCATGGGACAAGGTACATAAGTCAAACACGTCCGTGGGGGCCGAGGGAGGCGGAATAGATTGGAAGGTGGAAGTCATCGGTGCGTCTGAGTAGACTCCAGGCCCCGTAGAGGAAACAAACAAGGTGGTGGCACGAGAAACAGGTTGTTCAACCATGGGGAGAACATTTTCAGGTGCCGCGGGAGCACTGGGATCATAGTAGGTGAGCTGGTCAACCTTAACCACGCGTCCCTCATGGGGGAACATCATGGTGCGAAAGACGGAAGAGGCAACCGCCCGCATGGCATACATGTAACTGCGGCCAAGTAAAAGGTTATAATCCAATTGGGCATTGATGACCTCGATATCGATGAGGACGGTTTTACCACCTAACTGGACAGGGACATTGGCTAGGAGACCTTGGGGCTGAGCCGAATGACCGTCGTAGGCGCGTAACGCAGTGGTGGACTGCTGGAGGGTAGGGGATCCCAACTTCTGCCATACGAATGTAGACATAACGCATGTGGAGGCACCCTCATCGATGATGCATCGATGGATGACAAGATTTCGAATGGAAACAGAAACTTGGAATGCTAAGGTGGAAGGCAGGCGTGGTTCGGACTGGTCCAAATCAAATGCCATCAAATTCGAATCATTTGGGTCAATCCCCCCAATGGCGGAGAGTAAAGTCTTGCGCTGGGAAGGGCAGTTCTTCAAGACTTCTAACGCAGACATGGCTGCGGGAGATTGGGCTAGGTCATCTACAATGTTGTAGTTGGACGCAGCACGCGCATTGGGGTTATTGTTGATACGGCGAAGTGGGAAACGAGCTGCTTTGGAAGCGCCATCGACCGGCGGGGGAGGGATACGTAACGCTTGATCAGTGGGATGAGCGTTAGCGGTTTTATCAGCGGGAAGGGCTTCAGAGGTGGAGCCATATTGGTTCCGACGGGTTTGTAGGTTGACATCATTGGAAGACAT
This sequence comes from Larix kaempferi, assembly GCA_027924585.1. Lineage (NCBI taxonomy): Eukaryota > Viridiplantae > Streptophyta > Pinopsida > Pinales > Pinaceae > Larix > Larix kaempferi. The sequence goes on along the minus strand of BSBM01000802.1, from coordinate 4,690,335 downwards.
CATCAACAAGTGATGGGTACCTGAGTCAAACATGGGTTGATCAGGAGCGGCGTATGTGATCTGTTGTTGTTGGGGTTGCGCGTTAGCTTGAGGGGCCAACGGCTGAGTGTTCACCACGCCTTGGGTTGGTAAGGGGTTTTGCAGCACCAAAGGTTGCTGCTGAGGTTGTGGGGGGTTGGGTGGTGCTTGAGGAGCCGCATGCCCTTGGCGATGGGCATCGTCAACCCAGAGCTGCCGAGCTCGCTCTAAGTGTGGGCAAGTATGCGTGTAGTGTCCATAGACCCCGCAAATAGAACAAGGGTGGTTTGTTCGAAAATTGGGGTTTTTAGCCTGCTTGGGCGGGCGATCAAGGTTTTGATTAGCGGGGGCCGCATTGGTGTTGTCGGGGGGATTAGCCGGTTGACCGGCTTGATCTGCAGGTTGGTTGTTCCCACGATTACGGCCCTTGTCACGGTTCTGTTGGCCCTGGTTGCGTTGGTTGTTCTGGTTTTGCTGCGGGTTCTGTTGGGCGTAAACTTGCCCTTGGGCAGCAGGTGGATTTTGAGGTTGCACAGGTGCTGGAGCAGGCTGCGGTGGATGGTATGCAGGTGGAGGCTGAGCAGGTGCAGCAACTTGAGGAGGTTGCTGATATGACTGCGGAGCAGGTTGTGGATTCGCCGCAGGGGCTGCCTGTGGCGGATAATAAGCAAGTTGGGCTTGTGAAGGCGCAGGAGCTGGGGCAGCTTGTTGATGGTAGTAAGGCTGAGGTGCGACTGGGGGAGCATAAGCAGGAGTCGCATAACCGAAGCACTGTGGTGGACATGTGGGTCCATGGTGATGGTGATGTGTCATGGGAGCATATGAGTTGGTTGCTCCAGACTGTGAGGTAGCCCGTGAAAGGTCGGGGCCAGAGGTAGGACGTGCAATAGAAAATGGTTGAGGATGCGAAGAAACACGACCGATGATGCCGTCTGCGGCGTGGGATGCCCCCAGTGCATCGTGATGGGAGGACTCGCCGCGAGGGGCGTCAGGTATAATGGTATAGAGGTAACCCGACTGGGCGTAAATGAGGTCGAACTGCTGTGCCTTAAGGATGGCCTCTTCCTCAGACTGGGGTCTTTCGGAAGCTACATCCTTAGCAATAACAGGGAGAAGGGATTTGAGGAACCAATCTAGGAAGATACAGTCGTCCAGTTTGATCTTGCATAAGCTACGGCGTCGACGCCACTCATGGATGTGGTCCGTGATATGGGTAGCCGTGTTTTGTCTGCAGGATAGGAGGATCTCAACGCCCGCGTCATAGCGGACAGGCAACTGGAAGAACTGCAGGAAGGTCGAGGCAAGGGAAGAAAAGGTGGCATGGGTCCCATGAGGTTGCTCGATATACCACTTGGCTGCAGAGCCAGTGAAGGTGCGCTGTAAGAGACGGAGGCGAACAGAGTCATCCACTATGGAGTTAGAGGAACATCATAGGTGGAAAGACATGATATGGTTTTGTGGGTCCTCACCGGCCTTGCCCTCGAACTTAGGGATGTCAGAGGGGAGCTTGGTAGGCATATGAGGCCACGTAGGGTCGTGTCGAATAGGGTCGTTGGTCAATCTGGCCAGGTCAGGTAGGTTGAGGCTAGCCATGAACAGCAAACTGGAAGAAGGATGTGACACAATAGTGGGTTGGACCAAACTGGGGCCAATGCCCCCAAGTGGAGGGACAGGATTTGGGGTGGTGCCCCCAAGTGGGGGAACTAAGGTGGTGGAGGATGGTCCGGCACCACCGTGGGTAGTGTGAGCCACTGATGTAGTGGTGGTATGTAGGCCAGTTACGGGAATAGGAATGGTAACCGGGATGGTGGATGTGGCCCCCATCGAGGGCATTCCTAGAGCAGGTGTGGTAACTGGTGTAGTGGTGGATGTGCCACCAATGGTCCCTATAGCGAAAGGAGTGGAAGTCGCGCCAGCCATGGGGCTAGTAGGGGCAGTGTAAATAGGGTTCTCAGACTCTTCGTCAGAATCGGAGGTAAAGTAAGGAGCGTCAATGTCTGGTGATGGAGTCCTATGTCGCTGACGAGTGGAGTCAAGTGACAAGGCTCTAGATCTGTGATGAGTGGTATCAACGGATGATGATCGGAATCTATGACGTGTGGTGTCAAGAGAACCGTGCTGTGGGGGCTCACCCCTGAGGCGCCGAGAATGTCTCGGGGACTCAATGGTGACGGATGGTGTCAAGTCTCTGTGGGTTGAGGTGAGTATAAAAACAGCTCAAAAAAGCCTAATGCAATCGAGTGTGCAGAAGGAGAGCTAAAAAACAAGGCACTCAGGCCAACAACCAACTTCAAAACACCCACTGCAACAGCTGTGCTACAATAGGTGGAGTATCAACAAAGATGGTCAGAATACCAACAAGCAGCAGGTTTCCTAAAAAGAAAAAATGGTGGACTCACTAGACCAAAGGGAGGTAAAGGAGCATGCAAACACCTAACTAAAAGTATTCTGACTCAACTAAACATATCCTCTGCAAGGTGATGAAATCCAAGTCAGACAATATGAGTAGGAAAGCCAAGTGGCTATGATATCCCCCTACCGGGAGGGATACCGGGTAGTCAATCCTAGAAGAATGGCAACTAAGATACCCCGTTCATGACACGTCCAGAAAGGTGAATCTGCCGTTTAGTCCGTTTACCGCAATACCCCTATAAAGGGATATCCCGCGAACCGCGAAAGGTAGCCCTTCGGTTACTGAATGGAGTGCGGTATTCCACTCAGGCCTCCGGAACCAGTCTCCCAACTTCAACCCTCCTAAGGGAGAGGCCCTCTGATAAACTGGTCGTGACCGTGCCAAAAAGTACTAGGGGATTTTGGTTCCCTATTTGGAAAACAACTATGTCTCAAGTGAAAGTAACCGAGGGGTGTTATTGGAAGCCTATCCCCCCGATCCTACCTAACTACAATGATTCTTTTGTGTTCCCCAAGTGGGGTTAGAATGTTGGTTCAGTTAGGTACTTTTTAAGGCTCACTTGATTTATGTGACAGAGTGTGTGCTTGTAAGGTTATGAACCCAAAATAGAAGTGCCACAAGGGGGGCAACTTCTAACTATCAATAATGCTGGAATTGAAACTTTAACTTGCAAAATTTTCTGAAATAAAAATACTGAAATTTTTAAAAGAATTCTGTAAGGGGAACAGAAATTATGTTGCAGAAAGGCTGTAAGGAAGTGGGACTGCAGGTAGGACAGGGGGCTGTTCAGATGCAGAAAATATTGCAGCAAAAGGGGCTGGGCTCAAAACAAGAAAAATGCAGAAATCAGACCGCGGGTCTGTGGCGAAACAGAACAGGCAGACCGCGGGTTTGAGGGAAACAGTGGCGGTCAGGTCGCGGCTTTCGGGCCAACAGACGCAGTCGGGACGCAGGAAATAGGGGAAAAGACGCAGTCGGGTCGCGGCAAAAGGGCTAACAGACGCAGTTGGGATGCACGAAAGAGGCAGAGAGCCGCAGTCGGGACGCGGGAAAATGGCCGACAGGCGCAGTCAGATCGCAACAAACAGGCTGATTAGCCGCGGCCGGATCGCAGGTAACAGACTTGAATCCGCCGGCAGGGCGTCGGAAACCGTCTGAGAGCCGCGGTCGGGTCGCAGGTAAAGGCCTGAAAGACGTGGTCGGGACGCGACTGCAGAGGGAAAAAGCGCGGTGTGCGGCGGCCGAAAGGGATAGCCGAAAGGAAATTTTTTTTAAAAACGAAACCAGAAATTCAAAATCTAGGGGAGTCGCCAAAACTGTAGCTAGGGTTTTACCCCTAGCTTGTGCAAATGAGCACCTACTAAGGAGAATGGACTCCTTAGTAGCAGTTCAATAAATGTAAATGATTAAGCTAAAACAGAAATTAAATTAATTCTAAAACATGCATGAAACATAAACAACAAATTTAAAGAATGGCTTTTTGTATTGATATTACCTCCAATGTGGAGGTTGATGAAGCTTCTTGCAAGGTCCAAGAGGATGCTCCAAGCTTCAATATGCTCCTTCTCTTTCTCCAATGGTGGGAATGGGCCAAAGGTGGCTCTCAAGGTGAAAGTAGTTCAATGGTGAACTAGGGTTTCGAGAGAGATTTTGGCAGAGTAAGGGTGCTTGTGATTGTGGATATGGAATAAGGGATCTCCATCACCTATTTATAGTTTTTTGGTGGTGGAGTGCTGACCCATGGTTTTAGGAAACACATGGTTTTGGGCAGCTGTATAGGGTTTTTTCCTCCTTTTCCTCATTATTTTATATTTTTTATTCCCTTTTTAGGGGATTTTTGCTATTTTTGAGGAATTTTGGATATTTTTGGAGGAAAAAGAGGTTTTTTAGCCTTTTTTAGGCTATTTTGAGGGTTTTGTGGCCTTTTGGAGGCATTTTAGGCCTTTTGAAGGCTTTTTAATGGGATTTTTGGGGTTTTAAAGGGAAATATGGTAGGAAAATGGACGAATGAGTCATATAATGTGGTAGATGAGGTAGTGAACACTTTTTGGGTGTTAACAGTTACTTTTATGTTGTCATCAATGACAATCCTATTCATCGTGAGACTATGAACATGGACTTCATTTCTTCTTTGTATGCATGGTGTTTTCGAATTTTCAAAATTGTCTTATTGCACATTAGATTTTCAGCTATCTTTGTAGTCATGGTTTGGTTGTTTCCAACACTTATATCTCTTGTTGATTTCACTTAAATTAAGGCTTAAATTGTCAAGGATTTGAATGTTTGCATCAAGCACATGTGGTGTATAAGGGTTGTTTGAGGGTCTTACATAACATTCCCCACACATTTAATTGCAACTAACACATTGGTCCCGAATTTTGTTATTTAATTATTTATCCTAATGGTATCAATGACCTCTATGATTTTGACTATCAGGTGCTGAGGTGGCATCCTTCGGTTGTTTTCTTGCTTGGGAGACTAGAGTGCTCTCCTTATTTGGCATATTTTGTAGTTATTTGCTGGCATAGAAACCTTAATAACAGTCTATTAAAAAGGTCATTGATACCATTAAGATAAATAAATAAATAACAACATTCGGGACGAAATCATCCTTGGTAAACTCAATTCAAAGTCCTCAATAGCTGATGTTATCCAGTTCTATAGCATGAAACAGTTCCAAAACCCCAAAGTCAGCCCACTAGTCAGCTAGCAAGAGATGATGCCCACGTAGTTGACTTGTGATTATTAGGGTCACTTACCCACCTTAAGTTATTCTTTAACTTATTGCTTTGGTCTTTTGGGTACTTTGGTTGTGCTACCTCAAGTGGACACGGATTTCCTCATCAATGGGAGGATGTATCGCATCGCTCCTTCGTCCTTACATGGTATAGTTACGAGGTACTTATCTTTTATGTGATGCTCTTAGGAATTTTCCCATTTATATCTTTTATTTTCTTAGAATTTGAATTTTAAATTTAAATTTCATCACAAGTCATTGTATGCTTGTTTATAATTATTTTGTATTTTAATATTAAAATTTTGTGTTTTCTCACACATCATCACTCCTGTATGTGCTGCATGTAGATATATTAGCCTGAAACATTGATTCTCTTTTGTTTTGTTGAATTGAGGTCTTGAGTTTTATCCTAGCGAAAGTGATGATTCATGGTATTATGTTTTCTTTTGGTTGCAACATGGCAAACTCGGAAAACATAATACCATGAATCATCACCGTTGTTATGTTGAACACTTGTTATCTTCCGTAAGATCATGTGGACAGAGTTCATAAATATGTACACATGGAAAGAGTTCATGTGGACAGAGTTCATGAACTCTGTTCTCGTGAACATTTTTGTTTGATGATGATTTGTACAGGTATATAGAAAACGTTTAATATTTTGAAAAAATAGTTATTGTAAGTGGTTTATTTCGTTCAATCAGTTAATGAAAATATATTGTACAGTCCAAGCTCCAAGAGTTCACTCTTTATAATTTGATTACTGCCCATTACATCTCGAGGACCAACTTCAGCACAGGGACCACAGAGGAGTGCCGAAGTTGATAGAGATCAAATTTATGTTGTAAAATCTCTTACTATTGCTTTAGCACTATTCAAAAATAGTACCACACTTCAGATCTAATTTTTGGTTAAATGTTGACGTGGAGATATTCAATTATACGTCTCTTATTGTTATATGATCAATATGTTTATTTTATTACCTATTACTGAAAGAGATGAAAATTATGTTATAAAATGTTTTACTATTGCTTTAGCACTATTCAGAAATAGTACAATTTTATCATGCAGCTGTAGAATTGTTATGTTATTGTGCCTTTCTTTCATCTGTGTGTTAAATTGTTGTAGTATGTGGACTGTGTTAACCTGTTTGAGGTCTGTACCTAACTTTTCCTCTCTCTCAAGGTACTTTCATGTTCCCTTGGTGACTTGTCCCTTGAAAGGATAAGATCTGAACCAAAATGTTGTCTGAGTACAAGGAATCCTAATAAAATTTTATTCGCTTTTTTCATTGCTTATTTACTACTGCTGCATATGTTATAATTTGATTACTACCCATTACATCTTGAGGAACAACTTTAGCACAGGGACCACAGAGGAGTGCTGAAGTTGATAGAGATCAAAATTATGTTATAAAATCTTTTACTGTTTCTTTAGCACTAGTCAAAAAATTGGATGGTAATTGTGATGAAATTTTGCTTTTGTAGACCATATTCCTAAATTGAAAGGTAACACAGGTGGATTTTATTTTCTATAGTACAAGGTACTTATCTATTATGTGATGCTATCAGGATTGCATAGAAAGAAATGAGGGATATTTTATTTGGCATCCAACCACCCTTCCTTATACTGTGATGATGAACTTTCAGGTTATATGGAACGTCTGTACATTTGAGAGAGATATGGCTGGTTGTACCTTCCCCACCTTGATTGAGATATGATTGGTCTTGTGGTACCTTATCTTTCACTTTTGTTTAATGGGGTCATTTACCCTCCTTGAGTAACTTTTTTAAAACCACCTTGTTGAATTTTTGGTCTTATAGAGTACTATGGTTGTTTGGCCACATTTGGAGCATACCCTTGGTTCTAAGGGTCATGGGAATTCTACTACCCACACCTATATAATGACCATTGTTTATATTTGTACCCACACTTCAGATTTGATTTTTGGTTTAATGTTGACGTGGAGATCTTCAACTATACCTCTCTTATTGTTATATGATCAATATTTTTTTTATTACCTGTTACTGATTGAGTTATTAAATACTTGTTGTACCTTCCCCACCTTGATTGAGTTATTATTGGACTTGTGGTACATTGTCTTTGACTTGTGGTTAATGCGGTCATTTACCCTCCTTCATTTTTTTTATACCACCTTGTTGAATTTTTGGTCTTATGGAGTACTTGACTTTGATCACCTGTGATCACTTGTGGTGTGTTGATAATCACTTCTCTTGTGCTGAGACTTGGTTGAAGTTTATCATTTTTGTGACTTTATTTATGTTGAGTTATGTATTGTGCTTGACTGTCATTGACCTAATCAACTTCAGCCATTTCTCTCTCTCTGGTTTGTACACACCCTCTTGTAGGGTCAGCTGGTTCCTAGAGAAGACTGGCCTCTCCGAGGCACAATCAGTCTTTTCTGAAAGTAACACTTGTGAATATATTTTCAAGAATGGTTTCACACCCAGGTTGGTATCTTCAACTATATCTCTCTTTTTGTTATATGATATATATGTTTATTTTATTACATGTTACTGAATATTAGTTTATCGTTTTAGTTTGCTTGTCCTGGAGGAGTGTCCTCATTTTGGATAAGTTCCAAACTTATTATTTCTTTTATGTATGATTCCCAAATGGTTACTTTTAAAATGGTAAAGAGGAAATACACTAGGTATACAAATAAGCCAAAATTGGATACATAAATATTTTCTTTTAGGAAAGCATGCAGCTACTGGTAACTTTGATACAACCATGCACCTCTTAAGTTAACAACTTCGTATTAATAATTTCATTCCATTAAAACCCTTATTTCTGGATCTTTATGTGGGAAACCATACATACCTTCCATCATTTGTTTCTACACCAGTGGTCTCTTTAGCAGTAAAGGGAGGTTGGAGTGAGACTGCTAGTACAAATTCCAGAGGGATGTTGGAGTGAGACTACTGGTACAAATGTCAGAGGTCCACCAGATTTGGTATTTAGTTTTTCTTTATTAGATGAGAAACTTAGACTAGATTACAAAGCCATAATAGACATGAAGTTCAGTGAAGAATTGAGGCTATTTCTTACCATCTTTCCAGTTATTGTTGTAGATTCAAGAAGAGAGGTTGATGAAGTGAAGGAATTGATTGGAATTTCTAAAGAATATGTTCCGGGTATACAAGGTAATCTCTGGACTATATGTGATCTTGCAGTTGTGGGTTCTGATGCTTCTGTGTTACTTTGCTCAACTACTCAGATAAGGTGATGCCATCATTTAGGTGAGTCCTCAGCTAGACTTCAAGGATTATTTTTTGTCTTGTCCCACTTGGATATTTTAGTCTGTTATGGTCTCTTTTAGGACTTGAACAAAATCATTCTCTAAAATTGAAAGGTTTAGCAACTCTTTGCAAAACAAACGACACAATTGGGATATAGTCTTCTTTTTTCAATTGTTGTATTTCTTCTTATTGTGTCCAATAAAGTAGGTGGAACTAGTGTCTCATGTATTCTATCCACTGCAGTTAGCATTATCCTTAGAGTGAGAGTGATTACTCAAGATCTGGTGCAGTATATTCCTTTTCCACAAAAGCATAGATTAAATGTCTAGTATAAGTTAGATGTTAGTACCTGTATTAGCGTTTGACTAGACAAGTTGCTTTATATGATACAATGTGAAATATATTTAGGTTTAACCATAACATGAATCACAATCATTCATTGGTGATTGTGGATCGTATGGGATCCCTAGTTCTCCACTCTTCATGTTGATGTTGCACTGTGCATCACAATCCAAATAAGAGGTGATTTGAATCTAATTCTTTGGTTACATTATGCCTAGGAGTTCCCAAAACTCATTTTCACTACTATAAGGGGATAAGAAAATCCCATATTTGTTAGGAATTAGCCCATAATTAGTCCAGACTCAGAAGAGATAAGGTTTTTATGAACACGAGGTCAGAAATAGTCTCAATTTATACCCAACATGTTCAGGTTTGACCATAAAGAATGGCTAAAATCTGTTCAGAATTGTTGGTTTCTTAGGGATAAGGTTTCCTTGTCGTTGGGAGGTTGAGATATACCTTGGATCTTTCGAAATTCTCGCATGCCAGTAGATGTTGATCTTGACTTGGATGGGTTTTTGGTTCAAATTACATTTTGGAATGGTAATTGCCTTTTACTATTCTGTCTTGCACAATATGCTACACTTTTACAGGCATAAGCTTCATTTTTTTCTGCAGCTGTGCCAATTCCTAGCACAATTAATTTTAGCACTCTTTTCATTAGTTAGATATATGCTTTCTGGAAAATGATTCAAGGATTTCCATTTAAACATGCATGATAGTTAGTGACATTAAACATGCACGATTCAAGGATTTCCATTTAAACATGCATGATAGTTAGTGACATTAAACATGCACGATTCAAGGATTTCCATTTAAACATGCATGATAGTTAGTGACATTAAACATGCACGATTCAAGGATTTCCATTACTGAAGAAGGACGTCTAAGAATCCACCATTTTTCTTCCCATACTGAAGATTGTCCGCATTAAGGCCAAGGTTGCTCATGAGTGCTTTGTTTGCCATAAGCTTTTCCAATCTGGGCAGGCTCTGGGAGGACATAAGCTTTTCCAATGTACACATGCAAGGAAACTATAAATATGGGAATCCAGGACCAACTCATTGAGTATCAGTCTCAGTTTTAATACAAATACAATTATTTGAAAAGCCCAAAAAACATTTTGCGGCTATCCCATTTATAATTATTAACACGGTGCAGTGCGCTCAATCAAGAGAATGTCCTGCTTCATGAACCATTGCATACAGTACTCATCATTCGTTTTTCTTTGTGAAGAAGGTAAACAACATGCTCTTGACCTCCTACATGAAGTAATGTAGAGAGCAACCTTGCTCTTGATGCACTTACTTTCAATTTATTGATAAAGGGACTTCACAAGAAGTCCATGAGACAAGTGGCAGAGGATATGTTTAAGGAAAAGATAGAAAAAGGTCTTGCTGATAATTTGGTAACATTTGGAGATTGTAAGGAGGGTAATATGCTATTGGCTTTGAATTTGCAAGATGAAATGCAGCAGAAAGGTCTTTCTCCAAATGCTTTTATGTTATGAGCCTAGCTCGTATTATTATCTCTATTAGGTAGAGTATGTCTTTATCATTCCTATCTCCTGGTATCCTATAAATTTGACAGTCTTCTTGATTGTCATAACTATCCATTTTATGTTATGGTTCATAGTAATTTATTTATGGTTCAATGATTTGTGCAAACTATTGGAGGAAAGACAAAATAGTCATAAACATTCTGACAGCTTGTAGCTTTCTTTTTAGGTCACCACCTACCCCCTTTGTTACTAACTTGTCCTGTAGAATATGGCCAATCTATAAGATTTGTCAAGATAAACGTTGATGTAGAGTATGAACTAGCCCATTAACTACAGGTAATTTTGCATTTTCTTGTTGCCTCTTTATGTTTTAAGAGGTGCAGTTGTAAGGCTCTGTGGTTATGTTTGGGATCAAATTTTCAATTCAAGATGGTCGATATCTAATTATTTGTTTGTGTAGGCAATTAGTTATTCAACTTTGTGCTCCATTTTGCAGTTCAGATCGGTAAGCTTTCCACTACGGTCTTTATCGATCTAGATTCTGAAAAGCCCGTATTTCAAACTGAAGGACTGCTTCCTAATGAAAGCATTAAAACTATAATTGGTATTGAAATGCCAGGGCATTATTTCTATGAATTCTAACGTCAATTTAGATAAGCCATACAGAGAATTCCAGGGTCACTACTGTTATAGTAAAATCAGATTGAATATCCAACTAGTCTTCACAACCACTACAACTTGTAGGTATCCCTATCGAGTGGCCATTCTCTAAAATGATTTGGAATTGAGCTAGTGAAGCTTAAGGTTAAAATGTAGCTCTGACTACATTAGGTACCCATGTTTTCAACATGTCTTCAGGATCTGTTCTCTAAAATGAAGAGTCACAACACAAGTTATAAATAATGATCTTTACATGTATTGAGCCACTACAGCCGAGCTGATTTTTCAATTCTTAAAAATGCATGTTCGAACCTATTTATTGCTAGATTTTTAGTATATATCCATGTCTTATGATTCCAAGTGTGCAATTTCTTTATCTAGAGTCCAGAGCATTCTTGGCATCCAACCTGCAGGCCTCCCCTCATCTGATGGTTGTCAATTCCTATAGATTTTTCAGAGTGGCTTTCTAGTCTGCAGATGAGGTATGGATGATAAAGGGGAACACTGCAGGTTCGACAGCAGTCTCGTTTGGGTGGGGATATAGTTCAAGACCAGAATTAATGCAACAACTTCTATTCTTTGTGGCCATGAATTATAATTTTCCCTTCCCCATTAGCCTTTCCATTTAGGGAGGTGGTTAATGCAGCATTACTCTACCAAGAGCTTTGTTAATCCTGAAGTTGGCTTTGGAGTGCAAGTCCCTAGGTTAATGTGATATCATATCTCTATATTGGGATTTTGTTCCACATTAATACACTTGTCTCCTTCTATCCCATTTGGTCTCTTTGTTGATTTTTCTGCTCTTTGGTCGGCAAAAGAGAAACTCTTGCATTAGTTAGGTTGATGTTGTCTCATCATGTAGGCCCCCTGATCGAAAGTCGAGTTGATGGGAGGATCTTCTTTGATCCAAAGAATCAAGCTTGATGGAGGATGCTCTTCCTACCTGTGCAATATGACTTCCCCTTACCCTGTTAAGTTATGTTGATACGTTAGATTCTCCCAAGGCACACTACTTCAACATTTTCACTAACTGTTGCAGAAAAACACTTGAGGTTATACATACACCAATTCCACATTACTTTGCAGATTGTTTAGACTTAGTGTCAGGTTATATGATAGTCACGTATTTGTTTTAATTTAATTATTGCAAAATGAAAGACAAATCAAGTGATTCTTTACTCTTTTTAAGGTCCAACAAACCAAAGTTGGTTTAATAGACATCAATAACCACCACCACCACCACCAACAATTAGGTTGGTATCTTCGTGTCATGCAGGACCCTTAATCTAGAGTATTGAGCTTGATGGGAGGATGTTCTTCTATCTGAAAATCAAGCTTGATCGAGGAGGAAGTTCTTCCTGCCTGTGCAATATGCCTTTCTCTTCCCCTGTTAGTTTAGGTCGAGACATCAGAACACCCAAGGTAGGCTACTTTGGTATTTTCACTAACTGTTTCAAATCAATACTAGTGGTTATACATATACCAATTACAGATTACTTTATAAATTGTTTATACTGTGTCAGGGTATCTGATGGTTGTTTTAATCTAGCTATTGCAAATCAGCACTTGTGGTTATACATATACGAAATCCAAATTAGTTAGTGATTTCCATTTAAACATGCATGATAGTTAGTGACATTAAACATGCACGATTCAAGGATTTCCATTTAGTCTGGTTTTTTTTTAACACTTCCAGGTATCGTCAATATATCGACGAACGTTCGAGCGGGCTATAGAAGATGTTTCCACGCAGCTGTTGAACCTGCCACGAAAGTTAGTGAAGCGATTCGTGGATACTGCGACGCACATTCGTGGAGCCACAGAAAATGTTTCCACGCAGATGTTGAACCTGCGACGAACATTTGTCTCTATCGCAACGAACCTCTGTTATAAGTTCATCTCTATAGACACGAATGTTCGTGGCAAGTTTAGCATCTGCGTGAAAACATATAGAAGATGTGCGTCGATATAGCGACGAAAGTTCGTGGAAGGTTTAGCATCTGAAAACTATTGTATAGGTGACATGTGGCCACCTAGGGAGCGTTGCTATTGCCATGATAATGAATCTTCGTCTTTATACCCATGAAATGGTAGCAAAAAAAAAGAAACCCGAATCGTTGCAACAGGGACAATAAATCGTGGCAATTACAATGAAAAATCATGGCAATTTTGACCATATGTACTAGTGTAAGTTGAAATATGTGCATTGAGAAATGCAATATGATATTATATTGTTGTTAAGATGCATTGATTTTAGTGATATTATATTTTGTATGATATCATTCAGTTAAATAGTTGAAACCCTAATATGATTCAGTTAATACATTTAGTTGAGTAGATAGAATAACCATAGTTGGCTGAGTAGAATGGAACCTATGATCTATTCATAAGTCATTGTTGGAGGCAAAAACCCCATGGTTGATCCATTTTTTCTTGCCATTTTATATGATATCATTCAGTTAAATAGTCAAAACCCTAGTTTGATTCAATTAACATAGTTATCCGAGTAGATAGAATCACCACAATTAAATAGTCAAACCCTAGTTTGACTATATAATAGCATATAATATTTTAATATGGGAATTTAGTAATCAAAGTTTGTTGCATTGCTTTGGTTTCATGAATTTTATTTCTTAGTAAATTGCTAAGATGCATTGCTTACAGTGAGGGACATCTGCTTACAATGAGGGACATCTATGGTCTATTGCTCTACGTATTTAGATGGAGATTTGAATTATGATCTAATATCCATCTAATTTGAAATTGATGCACTCGGAAATGCAATGTGATCTAATAGTATTGTTAAGATGCATTTATTTCAGTGATACTACAGTTTGTATGATATCATTCAGTTAAATATACATGTAATTCATCATTCAATTTCATATAAGAAAATGCTACAGTGATGCATATAAAGAAATTTTCCATTGAAACTTGCTTGGGGTTTGAAAATCCATAAGTCACGAGGATTAACATTGGAGAAAGAAACTATAAATATTGGAAATAAAGAGAGACATGGTCTCACATTTAAAACAATATCTTGAATTAAGGGTGAATGGTGTTCGAACTCAACATCCTTTCACAAATGATAGATACGAGGAGATGACAAAGGGGGCAGGACTGGACTTAAGAAAAGCAAAAGAAGACATATTGAAATTGATCACTCTGTAATATATATGTAATTCATCATTAAATTCCATTTCATTCTTTCACATGTATTATCATTGAACATGATTATTTCTTTATTGCAATTGACCATTTTGATCGTCTAAATATTTTTTTTAAAATTTTGGAGATAATTTCAATGTGGTAATTTTGGTTTTTAAGCAACATTATTTTGATGCAACTGTGATTGGAACCAACATAGATCTATCATAACTATGGATCTATCATGTGCCCGAAGGGATCAAATCCATTGAGGTGCAAACCTTTCCTCAAGTTTAACACTTTGAAATGGGTTTGCTCCTCAAGGGATTTGATCCCTCTAAGTACTTGATAGAGTTAGAGTTAACAAGGATCTATACTGGTAAAGAGGAAAAATGTGTGGAACATGAGTTAAGCTCAAAAGGAAATAACCTTATATGTTTAATATTCTTTCCAACTGGTTTGGTGATGATCTAGTAGATTGTGTGGAACTTGAGTTAAGCTCAAAAGGAAGTAACCCTATCTATGTAATAAATTTTCTAGTTGATTTGGTGATGATCTAGTACAATGTGTGGAACTCGAGTTTAATATTTAGTAGTACTGAGCAAATAAATAATAGCATTTTTTATTTGTAGGAATTAAGATTTGTTGTATGATAACAAATATGAGAAGAAGTTGAAACAACCTTTCCTAATAGAACTAGGAAAAATGGCTTCACAAGCAAAGGCTAACAAATAGTCCCCAAAATATTTTGTTCATCAATTAAAATTTTCTGCAATACAAAATATCGAAATAACCTAGAAACATATGGAAAATAGGTATATGCCATTTCTTAAATATTTTGATTGTGTTTTGTACTACAAACGGATTGACAACTACAAGAAGTATTAGTTGGTCAAGATCGACACAAGTCCTAAAAAAATCAAATAAGAAGACACATAGGTTATCAACTACAAGGAGTAATAGTTGATCAAGATCAATGCAACTTAAAAATTCAAATAACCAAATAAGAGGACACACGTGATGTCAGCTACAAGAAAGATTAGTTGCTATGGACACCTGAAGAACAAACCAACTTTTCCAAGATTTGGTCTAGACACCTAAATATTAACGCAATTTCTCAAAGAATTAAATAAGAAGACAATGCAAACACAAAGTATATACGAGGAAAAAAGTCGATGCCTCTACGTTGCAGCCCACAATTATGATTTGAATATGTTCAAGATGAATATGTTTAAGATCAGCACTACTTTTTCTAAAATATATATAGATATTATATGTTGGTATTTAAACATTGAGTGGTTTTCAAAATAGTGTGTGGAGATAAACCTTCTCTAAGGTTAACCATTGTTTCAAGGAAATGATCATATCTAAAACTATTTTTTCCACTCAATAGAGAAATGAAGAAAACAAAAGATATACAAACAAACACTATAATGAGAAATAGAGGTCAACAACAATTTTCCTAGATTCAAGTTACTATCAACAACAATTTTCCTAGAATCAAATTACTATCCCCGTATGTGGATGAGAATGGAACAAACAACTTCATTTAATCACTGAAAGAGCTTCTTTCTTTGGCAATAGGCCAGTACATAATTCTCTGATATTCTTACATCTTCAAAGATTATGCAAAACTATTTCCTAAGGTTATGGATGGTTTCACATAATAAATATAGAGCTAATACTACAAGTTCTCTCATTTTGAGGACTAGATTGCATCATCATATTGAGCAACTACATTCTAGATTGCTCTTTAAGAAATATGATACACACCTTGATATGTTATCTAGATTTAAAGCAATATGTTAGTCCCATACATACATGTCATCTCAGCAACAATTAGGCTAACTTGGAACTACCTCTAGAATGTGCAAAAACTCTCACATTCATGAGCAAGGAGAATAATTTTGTAGTAATTCATAATTGATACAGGTAATATTCCAATTGATCAAAAGTCATCATTCTTTCCTTAATGATAATACATTGAAGAAATATTCCAATTGATCATAAGTCGTCATCCTTTCCTTAATGATAATGCATTGAAGATTGTGGGTTGGACCAAGATGCATAACAAATAGACCAAGATGATTAAAGATGCAAAAGATGTCATAGTTAAGAGAAATAATCCAAATCTCTAAGCCTTTTCATCTTTAGAGGTCCATGTTGCACGATATACATTGAGCAATAAAATATAGCATTAGATAGAAGATAACAATGTATAATAGATATTAAATATTCGAAATATACAAGGGATTGCTATAATATATTTAGTTTTATGTTTAGTGATAGTATCACTACTAAGAATATACCACTTTGATTATAGACTACAAAGCTCATGCCGAAATTTTTAGCGTTGCAAGGTGCCCTTTTAGTGCAACGACTATGTTCAATCTCAACCATGAGTGATATTCGATCCTTTGAATAGCATAGATGCCATAAATGTGCTTAAGTGAGCATGTCTAAGATAATATGGAAAACATCAAAAATTGTTCTCTGATGCTTTCTTCTCCTCTATTTGTGTGAAAAGGCATATGATCACAAAAATAAAGATACCTGAGCAAACTGAAATTGTAAGAAACTGGAGAGAAATGCACTATAGGATTTGTTCTATATATTTAGCTTTAGGGATTAACCAACTCAACTCCTAGGCAATATTAATGACCTTCTACTTCATTTTCTTTTGAAAGACAATGTTGTTAAGGTTGAGATAGAGACCAAGGAAACCAGTCCAACTTGCTTTGCAAACCATTCATGTCTATCATAATAAGGAGTATGCTATCATTGGAACTTTAAAAATAGGAGCACCGCCTTGAATAATCTTATGAATCTGCTATTATTGGTATAACAGAGTGCTATGAATAGTGCTTTCAAATAATCAAGATTAATAGCTGATTTCACAATCATATTGCTTATGCCATCATAATGCAATTAACCAAACAATGATCCAATATTAGTCTATTGATTGCTATGAAGGGAAGTTTCAAGGACAATCAAGATTACTGAATTCACAATTCATGAAATGTTTATGTCATTAAAATGCAATTAAACAAAACAATGATCCAATATGTAGACTTGAGTGTCCTATGAAGACTAGTTATCCAAGATGATAAGTTAGGATTCAAGATATAATTTTATGGGATAGTTTATATCATTGTTCATTAACTTTCTAATTGAGAAACCTTACCTTGTTGTCATGATCTACAATCTTAGTAGTTATCCTCATCTTAACTCTAACTGAACCACAACATCAATTAAATCTTTTAATTCATTTCATAGTAACTAAAATATTAAGTTTGAAAAGACTTGTTAAAGATTTCACCCTTTAACACATTAGACAAACTCATAATTTATGATGATGATATATCTTTGTTTCAAACTTTGTTCTTCCTTCTCTCTTGCTCGGAATGAAAAAGATTGTTTAGCTTGTCAATTTAAATCATGTTTAGTTTAATGTTTTTTTCCAGCATTAAAGATTTTGTATTTAATATTGATTTTAAGTACTTAAAACCTTTTTTTTTTCTCAAACGAAGGAAGAACTTTTTTTTTCTGTTCTCAAATCAAGGGAAAAGTATGGGCTCAACCTACAGGCTGCAGTACTGTAAAGCTTACTAGAATTAAAAAATGTGCCCATGCTACATTGCAGATTCCGTTATCAAGTTCAGATTTTAGTACTTATTTTCTTGTCTAATATTCCTTGTAGGACACAGGGAAGACCATAGCAGCCGAATTATGGGATACTAGTGGTTTGGAGAGATATGCTTCATCTATGAAATCCTGTTTTCATGGGGTTGGTGGGTTGTGCCAGTTTATGATATAACCAGGCCTCGAAATTTTGAAAATGTGGGGAAATGGCTTAATGAACATAGAGACAATGCTAATTCCAACCCAATAAAAAATTGATTTACTACATTTATGCAGATGCTCTCAAGTTGTTGTTTGTAGCATTGATTGTACACAAAAAGAGTTAGCCTAAGCAAGAAAGGGTTTTGCCTCAGATTCGTCAAAAGGAACTAGTAGTAAACAACAGAATTACTCATTGCAAAGGCTAGCATGAATATTTTGAAGGGTGGTTGTTCATACCAGAGATTGTACGGCTAAATTCAATGAGGCTCTTTTGTGGTTAGTGGCTTGCATATTTTGCCCATTCTTATCGGTTATTGTAGTGGTGGTCACTTCTGGTTATATTTCTTTAGTATACGTACCTATAGAGATTCAAGATGGGTTTTGTTTATATTGTTGCAGGTTTTCGACTTTGACACTATAAAGCCTCTATTCTTTTAGTATAATTTGTAATGCAGGGGTGAATGGAATTTGAGTTTGGTATCAATATTGTAAAGATGAGAGTTTTGATTGGCTATAGTAAAACAACTTATTTGCACCTAAGTATCATTGAAAGAAACTGTATGAAATAAATTTAACCAATAGAAACTCAGAAACAAGATTCATAGACTACAAAATGTCAAAATGGAGTCTGGGAAGTTGCAATACCTGGCGATTTAGAAAATTGAATGGAAGTCATAATTCACACAAAACTAATAAATTGTATATTTTCAAATAGATAGGTTGAAAGAATATCTATTAACAACCCTAACAAATCTCAAACCAAATCTAACAAATCTCAAACCAAATCTACATATATTAATGAAACCATTATCTCTAACCTGCCATTCCTTACCAACCTGCTCAAGTTTTGAGAGCTATGCGGATGGCAGAGGTGACACATTGGATAACGGAGGTTTGTGTGCCGTCGTTTCATGGAATCGAGTCACCCAGGAGAATGCAACCGTGGGCAGCCGGAATCAGTGATCAGGTGAAAGTCGACAAAAATACCTGCAGGCACAAAAATACTTATAGGCTTTATGGCTGGGTGGATAGTGCTGGCTCTTAAGAATTCTGTAGTCAGGTGGATAGCATTAGTTTGTGGGCGGATAACATTTGATCAATTTGGTCAAGTATTTCTGCATGATGATGGGAGACTGGAGTTCGAACTTTACAAGGTATCTACAAAGTAGTTGGGAAAGACATTTAAAATCTAAGCATAGTGTGACCCAACTTGATACCCTAAATAATTTAGAAAAAAACATTCACTCAAATACTCTATCTTTAATTTCATCTACCTGCGTAGATGCCTGTGAGTAAAGAGCCTGGTACTCTTCTGTAATGAACTCCCTTTTCCTACTCTTTATGTAATGGATTCCCTTTTTCTGTCTGTAGCGTGTATAATAAGAATATTCATTAAAAAATAAAATAGTCATCTACTTTGCTTTGAATATATAATAACCTGCTTTGAATATATAGTCAACCAGCTGTGAAATCTTCCGTGGTAAAAACACTAACAATCATACATAAATTTGTTAAAATTGCTTGTTAAAGTTTTGGCAAATCACAAACATGGCCATTCTTATTGTTCCATCAATTGATGATAATATTCAATTTGTGATTCATAAGTTTTAGATTCCTTGATTATGCATTCTTTTTTAAGGTATTTTTGACACCCACCCACCTAAATCCGTCGGTACCGTAGTTTGCGGATCTGAACAAAATCTGTAACAAATCTTTCGTCATTTTATTCTATCAGCTGCGCAGAGATAATTGCATTACTGAATTTTGGCAATCTTTAGGATCTCCATAAATAAGATTGGGGAACAGTATACAAATGTTTCTAACTATTCAAAGCTTTAGTTGTGTCATATCAATTATCTGTGCAGACTCCAGATGCACTATTTTGCTTACATCATATATATGTGCCATGCTTTATCGACTCCTCATATATGTTTCAAAAGTGGAACATGATGAAGAAAATATTGTAAAACGTTGAAAAAGATTAAAGATGTAATGTGTGGAGCAAGAGGGTTGAGAAAAATAATCAATCTGTAAAAATGGGATAGAGAAGATCGAGTCCCCCATTTAGTCCTGGATAATTTAGACAAAATATCTCGTGCAAATGTTGGCAAAAGGAAAAGACTGTACAAGAGATGGTTCACATTCCTCTTTCTATAAACAAACCACAACAGACATAAAGGGGACCATTCAGAGAACATCTAGGACGCAAGGAAGAAAATGGCTATTTTAAAACCTTGAATCCTGAGGTAGAGTAACTTGAAAGGATAAAAGGAGACAAAGGGGAAGTTGGATTGAAGATCCATTTGAAATGTAAAAGGAAGCACAAATTAGAGTAACTTGAAAGGGAAAAAGTAGACAAAGGGGGAAGTTGGATTGAAGATCCATTTGAAATGGAAAAGGCAGCACAAACAGAGTTATGGGAATACTCTTGAATGACTTTAGCTACCTGAATATAGAGGACATTGAAAACCATATCAAAGGAGAGCGCAGAGCATCTTATGTGTCATTGTTATTTACAAAATACAGAGTATATTATAGGGTGACCTAAAAATAGCATTGAGATGCCTTGCAGGGTTAAGCCACCGATGCAGCTGCTAAATTCTCTATCAAAGGAAGGCCTCAAGTGTCTACATCCTACAGCATTAAAGAAACCAAAATAAGCTTGTAGATCTTAGAGATATTGAGGAATCGAGGAGAGAACACTGCAATGTGCAAAATGAATTTGGGACTGATAATTACAATAAGAAGAACAACAAGGTTCCAAAGGGAATTCCGGATCTGGTAAAACAATTTTTATTAGGGACACAAAGTTAGCCTGTTTGGTTGCAAATATTCCGAGTAAGTAAAAGCTTCAGTGCAACAACCTTGCTAATGGTTTATCTTTGATATTTGGTAAACTCATAACAGCGATCAATATTAAGATATTATCCATCATCTCCTATCAACTTTGATGATAAAAAACAACATGATCCCAATATTTAGACAAATGTTCTACAGAAAACTGACATTTCGACAACTGCTTCCGTGGAAGACGAGAGAGTGTGAGTGTTGTACATAGGTTCCCATGTTAACGATGGAATGCAACCAAATAATCCAGTTCATGAATTGCCAGAAACAACAGTGAAAAATTATGCCTTTGATTATTCCCTTCTAAATGAGTGTACACAATGCAGTTGATTATTGCCTTCTAAATCACCCCTTTTTAAGTACATGAAAGAAGCTTTAAGTCACGAGAAATAATCATTTTTTGCAAAAAGACCATTGTTTACAGGGTAAATACTATTTACAAGTGTTTGAATATAGGCCATTGCTTACTGGGTAAATGCCATTTGCAAATATGAGACACGTCAGAGGCTTCAACACAAGCCAGTGGTGACTATAACAATCACAACACTTAGGTCACTCCTGTCAATAGGCAAATGCCAATCATATTGGTAGCATACAGGGCAATACTGACACAGGCAAAATGGGAGCTCAGACATGATTACATAGATATATAATATTATACCAACAGAAATTTGCTTGAGCAACTAAAAGTAATATAGACGAGATAGAAAGCTTTTGCAGTTGCAATTTTCACAAACTAAATGTAGAAGAACTTTGGTCATTTGATGTAGTTGCAACATTCCTTGCTGCAATTGTATTTCCAAGCAAATCGGATATGGTTCGTCCTGATATCTCAGAAACAATAGTATTGCCCACAAAATTCTTTCTGATAGTCTCCAATATAACAGAAACATCTCTCATAGTTGGTCGTTCTTGAGGTGAATCTTTTGAACAAAGCAAACCAACATGGAGCAATGAAAGTACACATTTGTATACATCGTTTCCTAGAAATGCATCTTCATCCACCTCATTAAAAAGAGTGTTGTCAACTACCTCCTTTACTCTGTCTGGCAATGCAAAGCTCACCCACTTGTGCAAGTTTAGGTTTCCAACAAACATGTCACTAATTGGTCCATTTCTAGTAAGCATTTCCAATAACAAAATGCCATAGCTATAAACATCTCCTTTGGTGGACACTGTCTCACCCAATCCATACTCTGTAGTCAAGAGAACCCTAGTCAAATTTTACTTAACCAATCCATACAAAATTGTTAATGATTAAGAGACAAGTAAAACTAATGTTTTGAAAAGCCATACCTGGGGCAATGTATCCCATAGATCCCTTCAAAGCAAGTGTTGAAGTAAGTGACTCAGTAGAGGTTGCACCAATTAATCTCGCAATCCCAAAATCTGTTACATGGCCTGACATGTCTCTATCCAAAAGCACATTGCTTGGTTTTATATCACAATGCACTACTTGCACTGAGGAATCATGATGAAGATATTCTATGGCATGGGCCACATCTATGGCAATGTCTAACCGTGTTTTCAATCCCAATTCACACACTTTTTCACCATCGTTTTCATCTCTTTCAGAGTACAAATGCTCTTCTAAGCTTCCATTACACATAAACTCAAACACTAAACCTTTGAAATGGTAGTTGGAACACGAGGTTATGATTTTCACAAGATTTCTATGTCGAACATTTTTCAACACCTTACATTCTGCTGCAAAACTCTTCTCAACTTGATCATTTTGCAAATTGAGAACTTTCACAGCAATAAGTGTGCCATCATTGAGAATCCCTTTGTAAACCGATCCAAAACTACCCTTTCCCAACAAGTTGGCCTCAAGAAATCCATTTGTTGCTCTAGCAAGCTCTTGATATGAGATTCTTCGATACTCTACTTTTCGGAAAATAACTTGTGGTAAATCAAAGCCTTGTATTTGCAAATTCCCTCTCCAAAGGAATGCTAAAAGTAGACAACATAACATAAAGGCAACACCAACAACCGGCAGCAGTACTTTTTTTAAAACTTTATGATGACCACTTGATGCTGGACATGCATTTAACAGAAATACTTGTGCCCCACATAGACCAGGATTTCCAATTAAGGATATGGTTTGATTTGCAGAAAAATCTCCTTTTGATATTTCACCAATGAGCTTGTTAAAAGATAAATTCAAATACTGAAGCATTTTCAATGTCTTGAGAGAAACTGGTATTGTACCTGATAAGGAGTTTGAAGAGAGATCTAGGACCATGAGATTAAGTAAATGTCCAAGTGAATCTGGAATAGAACCTTGGAAGGAATTTCGAGATAAATTCAATGATTCTAGTGCGATGCAATTCCCAAGCACAGCTGGGATGAATCCAGTCAATCGATTGGCAGAAATGTCTATAGCTAAAGCCCTATCAATCTTACTAATCTCTGCGGGCAATGAGCCTTCCAATAAATTCCATGACAAGTTGAAATAGAAGGCTAGATTGGAAAGCTTAGAAATTTCATGCGGTATGCTTCCACTGAATCTATTATGAGACAAGTCAAGCAATTCCAAATTAGTGCAATCTCCTAAGTTGGCAGGTATCTTACCTGACAGGTAGTTGTGATGAAGAGAAAGGTGTCTTAGTTGTTTAAGGTGGCACAAGGAATCGGGAAATTTTCCAAAAAACATGTTTTTGCTAAGGTCTAAGAGACCAAGATGTTTTAATGGTTCAAAGTGATTTGGAATGTTTCCTTCCAATTTATTGCTTTGGAGATACATTTGTTCTAGTTTTACAAGGCTTCGCAGTGATGGCATGTTACCACTGAAAAGATTTCCACTGAAATCAAGAACAGTTAAGTTGCTAAGATTACCAATCTGCATAGGGATGTTTCCTTCTATTATATTGCTTGCTAATGACAACTGAGATAGATTGGTAGAAAGTCTTCCTATGGTAAATGGCAAAATACCATTTAGTTTATTCCAACCCAAGTATAGTATTTGTAGATGAGAACAATTGGTAAGAGCTGTAAGAAAGGGCATGGTAGTAGTGTTGCCACTATCAAGTTGATTAGACCTCAAGTTTAGTCTTTCAAGGAGAGATAGCTTACCTAACTCCATTGGCACACTCCCATTCAAATAGTTGCTGCTTAGATCGAGATTGTGAAGTTCAGAACAATTTCCAATAGAATTTGGTATGCTTCCACTGAGTTGATTTCCCCATAATCTGAGCACCCTCAAGTTGGCGAGCTTAGCAGAAAACATCGATGGAATGCGCCCTGTTAATTTGTTTCTGTGAATTGACAAGTCAACGAAAGTGGATATATTTGACAAAGAAGTGGGTATGGTACCTGAAAATGCATTTTCAGAAAGGTAAAGCGTTTGCAGATTAGTGAGGAGGCCCAATTCTTGTGGAATGCTACCAGTGAGACTGTTTGTGGAAATCTGCAAGTCAATCAAAGTGGAGATATTTGACAAAGAAAGGGGTATGGTACCTGACAATTCATTTTTATGAAGGTAAAGTGTTTGCAGATTAGTGAGGAGGCCCAGTTCTTGTGGAATGCTGCCAGTGAGACTGTTTGTGGAAATCTCCAAGTCAATCAAAGTGGAGATATTTGACAAAGAATGGGGTATGGTACCTGACAATCCATTTTTATAAAGGTAAAGTGTTTGCAGATTAGTGAGGAGGCCCAGTTCTTGTGGAATGCTGCCAGTAAGACGGTTTGTGGAAATCTGCAGGTTTATCAAAGTGGAGATATTTGACAAAGAATGAGGTATGGTACCTGTGAGATCGTTTGCTCCCAAGAAAAGAAACTTCAAATGTGTGAGGGAACCCAACTCCGCAGGGATACTTCCACTTAAATTGTTGTATGAGAGGCCGAGGTCAACCAGATTATGGCAACGGGCAAGGTGACTCGGAATGCCGCCTGACAATTCATTTCTATGAAGGTAAAGTTTTTGCAGATTAGTGAGGAGGCCCAATTCTTGTGGAATGCTGCCAGTGAGACTGTTTATGCCAATCTGCAAGTCAATCAAAGTGGAGATATTTGACAAAGAAGAGGGTATGGTACCTGTGAGGTCGTTTGCTGCCAAGTAAAGCAACTTCAAATGTGCGAGGGAACCCAACTCCACGGGGATACTTCCACTTAGATTGTTATATGAGAGCCTGAGGTCAACCAGATTACGGCTATTGCCAAGGTCGCTTGGAATGCTTCCTTGCAATTGGTTGTTGAACAACCAGAGCACTCTCAAACGGAAGAGGCGTCCCAATTGCTGTGGGATAGGACCGTCGAGCAAATTGAATGAAAGATCGAGCGAGCGGAGAAACGACAAATTGCCAAGAGAAGGAGAAATGACGCCTTGCAGGTCCATAGCAGTGAGGTTGAGTGCGATGACTCTGTCCATTTGATGGTGGCGAGTGCAGGTAATGCCAGTCCAATTGCACAACGGATTGGCGGGATTCCAGTTGGCCATGGAATGGTGAGGATCGTTGGCAATAAGGGACTTGAAGTCCCACAATGATTTTCGATCATCGTGAATTGAGTGAGAAGAGGAAGAGGAAGAGGAAAAGAAGAGGATAAAGATCAGAGAAAAGGTAAAACAGAGAGACGACATGATGTGTGAAACTATAACGGAAACGCGGGGAGGAGGGGAAAAAGCACGGTGTATGGGCATTCTTAAAACTGTACTTATAGGAGGGAAGGGGGGGACGGGTGTGGTCACTGTTGTGCTGTGGTGGAGTCTACGGAGTCTTGCCATGGTCAATACGCAGCGCAGACTATCCATTACTTCCGCGGTGGTGGAATCTCCGGAGAAGTTATTTTTCAACAGAGAAAATGTTCAGATTTTCTGAGTTGCTACGAAGTCCATGCAAATATATTGCATTTGTCGATTCCCAATTCCCAAATCTGATTCAATGTGTGTCGGGTAAAGAACTTGGTGTAACATAGCAACATATGTATTCACCAATTTGAGGTTGCCAAGAGTTTTCACCATCACTGCCACTTGCCGTAAATGAGCGTAGATTCACTTTTGAACATTTTACAAAAATGTAAATGACAGTGAAAGTTTTACAAACATTAATCCATTCATTCTCAGCAAGAGTAGTCGTTAGTTGTACCTGGATTGTGTGTATCAATAAATAGTTGTTATTTATGTTTTATTAATCAGAACATGACACCTATACGGTGTTATAATTATAAACAAGATCAAAGAGGCTAAAGATAATTAAATAATAATCTAATTTTGAAAAATGGTATCAAACTAGTAGAATAAGTGTCATTGATTTAAAGACGTTATTAAGAAAGTGAAATTTGCTATCCTGGCTGAACTCATAACTCATAGATCATAACATGTCAACGAATTCAAAGCACTATTTGATTACATTTGATCTTTAAATTCAAAACCGTAAAAGTTATATTAATAATAATACCTTTATACTCTTATTAATGATAAATTTATTTTTCTCCTATTTAATTGTTACATATTAAATTAAATTAAAATCATTTAACCCCTCTCTTTGTCTTATCCTTTGATATTGGTATGTTGCCATTTATCATGTAGAATGATTTTCAATCTTTCCACATTCTAGTTACAATATGAAGAATGATAAAGTCTTTTTTCATTTATTTTAGATTTTATTAAAATATTTCATTATAATATGTAAAATATGCACAATAACAAAGGTTTCTGAATAAAATGAAATTTTAAGTTGTTTGTTTATAAAAGTACTATTTTTTACTTTACATAACTATATCAACGATTTTTATTATGTTCATGCAGAGACATATAGCACCCGAAAGGATCGATTAAACGTGCTCGTACAGATATATTATAACCAATTTTCAAAGTTTTTCTATAGTTTTGGGTTGATGTGATTGAGCCCAGGGTGCCATCTGACACCTGTCCTGGGTTGACATCATACTCCACTAAAATTTCATGTACAACCTCGGATTATGCACCATTCCTTACATCACCTAAGCCACTAGTTTATAGCTAGTAAGCTTTCCACGTCTCAGAGCATTTAAGGGGGGACAAGACAATACAATCAATGCCTAGGTCTAAGCAACATTATGGTCGATCTCCCATATCAAGACTTTTAAGAAGGCTATTTAATATATTGGTGACTTGGATTACATCTGGGTCTACATCATCTAAGAGCATATTCTAGCATAATAACATGTAAACTATATTCTCCACGTCAACCATCCACCCATATAATCGCTCATCCATATGTTCATTTGTAGCTTGATACCTAGCCACCTATGCATATAGCATATTGTCAGGGTTTCAATGAATTTTATGGCCATGGTCGTTCATCGTACTTGGGTTTAGTTGCTTGTGGTGGAAGTGTTACGACTCTTCCCAATTGTCATTTTCGATGTTCGGTTGTGGAGGTTTTAGGATTTGGAGGCCTTCTCTGCATCATCAATTTTTGTATACCTTACCTGTTCCACCCATCCTTCGAACTGTGTATGCTATCCTATGGATGCCCGCGTATTGGTTCTATCTTGCTCGTGCTTGTAGCTAGAGTGTTATATTGAATGTGGATATGTTTGGTGCTAACTTAATGTGAATTATTTTAGTTCTAGTTGAAATTGAGATTACTATGCCATGTTTGATGATGGGTCTCTGTAGCATTTGAGGGAACCCCTCAGGCCTGCAAAGGAGTCAGCCATAGGAGGCCTTGATGTTAGTAGCTCAAAACCCCTCTATCTTGCACAACTCTTGAGTTAAAGTGCACTTGTTATTGTTTCGATTGTTCTTTGTACCAGTATTTAGTAATAATCATACTAACTTTTGTCTTTTTGTTTATGTAGCTTCTAGATTCCAACTCCAGTAGGGTTCATATATTCATACCCGCAGATGAGCGATGCCTATGAAGGCTCAAACCCCTACAGGTAATCTCTACTAGGTTTTCATAATGCAAAATATTATTTGTTAATCATTTCCATGGTATGTATTAACAGTTTTCACAAATCTTCTTGATAGGTCCATGGTTCGCTATGGTGGTTTGTAAACGCAAGATAAAACATTTATTTGGGTTCCATCACTAAATTTTTGTGCATTGAAATTGGTCACTACTTTGTGTTTTCTACTAGATAATTGCTCAACCATACTTAGCCGTCAAGTATTAACTCTATAAAATCCTTCATCTTGTAGTTTTGCTCACCACGACCCCCCTATAAACTCTATATTGAAAATCTTATATATATATGTGTACTAATTTGGGGGACCTATAAGGCTCTTGATATTTTTCTTATAAACTCGGTTTTGTAGCCTATGTAATGTTTTTATCTGTCTTAGGCCCATATATTCAATATGGTTTTGGTTATGAGAACTCTTCGGTTTGCATATTACTATCACAGTATGCTCTTCCATTCTTCTTTTCTTAATGTTTTCAGCACTAGAGCTAGTTGTATATGCTAGGATTAGATATTTTTTAATCCCTCTCTAAATATGAACCTATGCTATTGCTATTTCCAGTTTCAAACGGTAATGTAAGCATACTCATGTTATAATTGCAATTTGAGGAACCCATTGATTCATTGTTGTTGCTCAACTCGACTTAAGCTCTGATAATAACATTTGCTAATAATAACATTTACTAATAATAACTAGCATCTTCTTCTAGCAAATCAACTTTACCCCAAAAAATCACTGACAGCAACATTTCCACCTCATGGCTCTTGTTATTAGATGATTGGAATAAGGTTTTGCTTTTTTTTTAAAGTGGTTTGGTAAAATAACTATATAAATGAATAAAATACATAAAAAATATTATCTTTGGTATTGGTGCTATTTTTGGATTCAAAGGTTAATTTTAATATTTCTATTAACAATGATACCAATTGTTTAAGGCAATCGTTTCAAAGAAGTTATAATTTGACCCCCAAAAAATGTGTTGTTATTGGTGCCATCTTTCGATTCAGTGGTTGATTTTAATGTTTTTGTTGGAAACATTGCTAGCTTGTTAAGGCCATGGTTGAAAAAGGTGGTACTTTTAACCATGGAAAAAATGGTGTTAATAGTGCCACAACTTTTTGAAGTAAGAATAAAAACAATGGCTGAATGCGACCTCTAGAAAAATTAGAACTCTAGAAACTTCTCGACAAGTTGGTAACTATGATTTAAGGATCCATGTAAAAACTAATACTATTGAGGAACTTTATCATAACTTTACAACAAAAACCATAAACTTGTATGAGCAATTACTCTTTTGAAACTTCTTTTAAAATAAAAATAAAATAAAAAATCCTTGGATGGGGAGATGGGGAGGCGAAGAGGGGTCATCTCGATGCCGCAACACAAACCTAATGTGGAACAATCGTATCCAAGCATGATCGATGAGAATACAGGTAGAGACAACAACAAGACAATGACATGCGTGGGTACGAGTTGGACATTATGCAACCAAACCCTAGTAAAGGGAACATGATGAAGTAGAGTGGCATCTACCAACTCTCGGTAGAAGGCATTAGGACATTCCTCAATGGTGGTGCTACAATAATGATAGTAAGGACTACATTATGGTGGCTCATGGTTGTCTACATAACGAATATTTTCAGAAAGTGACAAGGTTCACGTGATTGGTTTTGGTTTTATGGGAGTGGGAGACATGTGATTCTCCATGTTTGGGATGAGCAGTCTTCGGACAACCCCATCTCACCCTCCCTATTGAGCCCTTCTTTTTGTTCTGGATTAAGTTCGAGCAACCTACATTCCTATTTCTCTACGAGTTTCCTCCCTCTCCACTAGGCACCCTATCTCTAGGAAGGGAGGTTATCCCAAGCTCTTTAATTTATGGCAGCTAAGGGTCATGGGCATCAAGGACGCAAAAGGAAAATGAAGTATTCTACAACCTAGGGCAATGTGAGAAGCAACAGAGGTAGACGTTATTTACTAGCTACATACCCTAACTAGTATTCAACAAGACATCATGTGGGCTGAAGATTGGATAAAAACAAATAAGGGTTTCATCCCCCACTGAAGCGATTAAAGAAGTGGTGTGCCCATGGGTCCCTGATGTGGGATCTTGTAGTTCCATAGAAACCAAGTAGTATAAGCTGATGGCATTGTTCTGGAAAATGAACTCACTACTAGGTAAATCTCTCATGGATAGCAAGGTGGAGCATACTAACTTTTACCGTAATTGAATGAAATTCAATATTAGATCAAGAAGATAGACAAGAAGCTCAACATTCTTGCCAAAGCTACCACCGACCTCCATTTTTCTGCAAAAGACCGCAAGATTGTCCATGGTCAAGAGGTGCCCATGATTTTCATCTTTGATGATGAAACAACCCTTTAGTATTGTCTCTTTTGAAGTCTCATGTTTTATTTCCAGTTTCTCTAATTATTATACAACTATGTCTAAATATTACTTGTTGTATTTTAGCTTAAGGAATACTGTAGTAGAAGACAATAAGACTAGGCAGTATACCAATAACAATTTGTTATTTTTCTCTAATTATTATACAACTATGTCTAAATATTACTAGTTGTATTTTAGCTTAAGAAATATTGTAGTAGAAGACAATAAGACTAGACAGTATATCAATGGCAATTTGTTATTTTTTTCCTAATCTAGTTTTCATTGTGGTAGACCAAAGAACTTCTTCCCTTTACAATTTCTTTAAATTAATATAATGTTATTTAGTTAAAAAAATTAATTTCTATGAAAAGATTGCAAAATTATTACAATTTCTTTAAATTAATATAATATTATCTAGTTAAAAAAATTACTTTGTATAAAAAGATTGCAAAATTATTAGAAAAACTATTAAGGAACTTAAAACAAAGAAGTGAAAATATTTAAATATAAATCAAGAAAAAATATTGCACCATTTTAAACTTGCACAATTCTCATACCATTTTAAATTTGGAAAAGAAGAAGTCTAGAATTTCTTTAAATTAATATAATATTATCTAAGTAAAAAAAATTACTTTCTATGAAAAGATTGCAAAATTATTAGAAAAACTATTTATTAGAAAAACTATTAAGGGACTTAAAACAAAGAAGTGAAATATTTAAATATAAAGTAAGAACAATCATTGCACCATTTTAAACTTGCACAACTCTTATACCATTTTAAATTTGGAAAAGAAGAAGTCTAGACGTAAATCCTAACTTAAAAACTAAAATATAATATCCATGCATGAATCGTGACTAAAAAACTAAAGAAAATAATATAATATCCACGTATGAATCTGAATTTTAAGGGGTTGAGTGACAATTATTTGTTGGATTAACCCTTTAGTTAGTTTGGACTTTGGCTCATATACCAAATAGAATACAAAGTTCATGTTGTTTACAAATTTACAGTCTTTCTACAAGTATATTGAGCAATAAATGAATGATGTGAATGGTGATTTACAGTGACCTTTGTGATAATGTATATATATACATTAGCTAGTCAGGGGATGAAAGGGTATGTAGAATTTAAACTTTTATTGAATTTTTATTGTTGTTGTTGTTGTGTTTGTTATAAAAGGATTAGATTTCTTCTTCCCATTCTCTCAATTGAGAATATGCTCACCAATGTCAATGACATAATTTGGTCTTAAATTATATTATTTTCTTCTATTATCACTCAACCTCTTTTTAAAAAGGAATATATTTTTTGGAAAAAAAGGTCAGAATGGCTAATTGGTGACATTTCATTCTTAAAAAATACCTTGATGTTCACCTCTATGTTAAGGTTGCAAAAGACGTGGTAGAACTATATTGTGTCAAATTCATCTCCCACAGCAAGCACTCGTTGACAAACTCCCGAGAGATGAAGATTGGATGTGAGAATTCAATAGTGAATAACTCTTATGATAATCATGTAGTCACCAATCACCTATTCACACACCTTTGTTGCTATAATAATGAGACCTTGTAGTATAGCAAGAGCCTGTGTTCGGGAGTTTGATCGAGGCCCATTTCCTGGATGAATGATGGATGGTACTTAATTTTTGGTGTATGGTACCAATAAGTTTTAGATATGTGATTTATGAATGCGATATCAGTTCTATGGAGAACGCTTATTTGATCTTTTCATATGTTTATAGTCGTAGTACTCTAAACTTTTCTGGGGTCCTTTTGATGGAAGCAGTGATCACTCCTACTCATGTCTTTTGAAATGTAAGTACCATGGGTACAAAAAAAATGCATGTAAATTCTTTTCAAACCCTCTGAACAATGTGTTTTATTTACATAATGAAATGCGATATGGGACTAAGGGCTTGCATGAAGCTCAAGCTGCAGACAGTGAGGAAGATGCAAACAATGAGGAAGAGGAGGAACAAACCAGAGATTCTCAAGATGATGATAATTTTCAAGATGATGTTGTGGAGGAAGCTATGGACGAGGATTTGGATTATGATGTTGTCAGCCGGGGTGAAGATGCCACAGTTGAAGATATTGCGACTAGCTTTGAAGAAGATGAAGATGTTCTATATGATGTCCAAGCTCCAGATAGTTACACTAGTAGTTAGTTTCTCTCTTAATAAACTGTTTGTGTAAGCTACTAGTTGGCCAATTTGTTAGAATTTAAAGCAACTCAAGGATTATATTTTTATGGATTAAGAATATTCGATTTTTTATGATTGTAAATGAGTGTCCTATAAGCATCCTTATTGTGTCAACTCTCAAAATGGTGTACACATCCCACTCATATGCCATGGATTCCACTATAGGAAATTGTCCGTTTACAAATATTTTTTGGTGGTATTGAGCAATGGGAAAGATATCCAATCTCTCCAACTCTTTGGAATAAGTTGTGGACATCTACTACTTGAAGGGAGGAGCAACTCCATATAAATCCTATCGTATTCAGCACAAGGCACTAGTCTACTTAAACTTTATCTCTACCTCTCCATCTCTTCCTTTTCTCATTCTACTTTATTCAAATGCTTGGCTAAGGGATCTATTGTAAAAATTTATCTCAATCCTGATACAAACTAGCCTCTCAAAAAGGCCCTAATCTTCCCTATTCATTGGTATAATCGACATTTTTATAGTAAAAAATTGAAATCCTTCATAGCTGTCAAATTTCCTACGACCCTAAACAGTGCTCCGACGACAATGTTGTACCTCCGACAATAGAAGTGGTCAGCAATCCGATGAGATATGATGGATATTGATGTCGGATTCCATGCTATAGGCATCATATTTTCAATGTATTTTTGTGTCCTTGGTTTCGGATATTCGACAATTGGCCAATTAATTGGTAAAATTAACACGTAGGTTATTCGACATCCATGGTGTCAAATATTTGATGTTTTTGGTGTCGGATATTCGACACTTGGTAGAATAAATTGGTAAAAATATTGCATAGGTTATTTAACGCCCATGGTGTCGGATATTCGATGTATTTGGTGCCGGATATTAGACACTTGGCCGACTAAATAAATATTGGTGTCCCTCACATGTTGAAGTCTATAAATATTGTAATTGTTGTTTAATATAAGAAGAAATTTATGTGGCTTTATCCCTTATTGGGTTTCCACATAAAATATCTATGTATTGTGCCCTGGTGTTGATTTCTACTGATGTGATTGATTATGTAATGATTGTTTAAAGATTAAAAATTAATTATTGGTTAAATTTCTCTGGTGAACATTCCCGCAATTGGTATCAGAGAAGGTTCCTTCAAGCAGTTTCACCACTAGAAGGAAGATCTTTCTTAGCACACATGGATGGACAATCAAGTTTCTCTAATATTGGTGAATTATTATATGATGGAACATATTATGTAGCATGGAGAATGAGAATGAAGGTATGTTTGATTGCAATGGATCTGATATTTGGGACTTGGTTGTTTCTGGTTACACTGCTCCAAAAAGACCACCAAAATTTGTAGCTAGAAAGAAGTTGAGAAAGAACAATACAATGGCCATAAATTCCATCCTAAGTGGACTATCCGATTTTGTGAAAGTCAAAGTAGGACAATGTACATCAGCTAAAGAGCTCTAGGACAAGTTACAAAATCTCTACATAGTTGAGGAAGATCTCTTCTTAGATGAAGCTCCTTTGTTTGATGGATCAACTATGCATCTTGGAGCATATAAATGAAGACATATTTGATGAACCTTGGATCAGATGTCTGGGATTCAGTCATGACATGTTATATAGCTCCAACCACCCCTCCAATGGATGCAAATAAAAGGAATTTTTATTAAAGCAATGGAAAAGAAATAAATGGCATTATGTGTGGCCTATCAGACACTGATCTTGACGAGATAATAGAGTGTACATTATCTAAAGAGATTTGGGACAAGCTACATATATATATGGAGAAATGATTATGGAGTTTGTTCATGAAGATGACCACACCAATGAAGAAGGTAAGAAGAAACTATACTACAAAAAAGACGATAGCTCATCTGATGACTATGGCAATGACTTAGATGAATATCTTCTCACAAACTCAAGTTTTGAAGTTGATCCCTTTCTAAATAAGGAACTGATATGTGTCTTGGATGAAATCAAGGAGCTCAAGAAGAAAAATGCATTGCTAGAAGAGAAGCTAATTGAATCTAAAGAAGAAAATTATGAAAGCACCAAAGGAACTAAAAATACTATTGTCATTCTAAAAGCACAAGTGGAAGAGGCAAAAAATATTGAAGAAAATTTGACAAGACAACTAAAGTAGAAGGACGAAATATGTAAGAAGCAAGAGACTGAGACTACCTTTATAAGAAAAGAATTAGAAGAAAAAGTTACCCAACTAAGCACCACCTTAAAGCTTGAAAAGAGTTCAATGATCTTAAATGACATCCTTAGTTTTCAAAGGTCCCCATTGGATTAGATTGGTCTTGGGTAGGACAACAATGAAAAGAGAATTGAAGAAGGTTAAAGTTCCAAGCTACCAAAAAAGAGAATTTATGTAGATGTCATCACAAGCTCCAAAGAAAACAATCATGATCAGAAAGAGTCAGACAAGCATAAATATAGAAGAGTCACTCCACCAAGATCAAGACCATTTACTCCCAATTACCGAAGCATCTTTTTAGGTTATTGTTACATTTTTAATCAATTTGGTTATAAGGAAATGAATTGTAGAGGAAATGTCTATTTGAATAGGAAACCTTATAAAGCTTCAAACATAAATTATAATTCTTGTGCGTCCTTGATGGATTATAATGTTGAGTGCCGAAAATGCAACAAGTATGGTCATAGTGAAATATTTTGCAATAATGGCAGTATTGAATCTTCAAATATAGTTTGTTATAACAACCCTTGCCACAAATATCATGGCGGTAGAAGCATGATAGAGTCTTCCATGAAATAAAATGCTTGTATCACATACAAGAAGGTTTGGAGAAGAAAACAAAAACAAGAAGAACATGATAATGGAGAATCCTTGGAAGACATGGCAATAAGAGTGGTGGATTTATGTAACAATTTTGATACTGCCCCAAATGAAGAGGAAGAAACTAGTACTATTGCATAAAATCAGGTCCGATTTGATGGTGACAGTGAAGATATGGAAAATACCCTTGATGCTATAATACATTTATTTGAAGAAGAGATTTTTGGCACAAATATACTTCAACAAGGGTTCACTCAACTAAACACCAACAAACCCCAAGACACCAGCCCTTTCGACATCACCTATGAACCATGCGACGTCTCACCCAAGGTATCTATGGGAACTACAGGAACCATATTTTTGCAGTAGTGAAGGGGTGCGACAGGGGACTACCAACCATGACATTCCAGACTTCGACAGAACACAACTCTTAAACAGTTCGCAAGATTGCATACATATCATTTAACTGATTGTGAGATATGTTCATTGACTAGGAAACATCCATATCATTGATACATCCACATCAATTAATATTCATTCATCAATATTTAGAATGCAACAAAATACATAACACATCATCACATCATTCATACACATTGAACACCAGATGTAATGTGGAAACCCAAATGGGAGAAAACCACAAAAGCACTTTCTTTATTCATGAGTAGTAGTAAAATAAGCACTTCATGTTTTTATAATGACTTACAAATTTATCCTTCCTTTACAATGGATCTGCACACATAGCCTGTAGATCATGCGACTCTTTGCTCACATAATACAATATCTTCAACATACAAACCAAAAACAGGGCTAACCAAAAGACTGAATATTAACTAACCAAAAAGGTAACAACCCCCAAAATCCCAACACTTTACATATTTATAGGGCACACACAGCCTGTGTCACTCCCACTATGCCAAAAACAGGGCTAACCAAAAGACTGAGTATTAACTAACCAAAAAGGTAACAACCCCCAAAATACCAGCACTTTACATATTTATAGGGCACACATAGCCTGCGTTGCTCCCACTACTCAACTACTCCACTCATAAATGTATGTGGACAAAAAATCATAACTAACTTACTCAACTCCGCCCTTGACAGATTAAAAATGCCCATCTTCCTTGATTCTTGACCGCTACGTTGGAGCTGAACCTTCTTCGTTAGACCACTTCACCTTAACCTTGTTCACACCAAAAATTGCACAAAAATTTATTCAACTCAACAGGCCCCCAACACTCACATGTGACTCATCCCGAGCCACTTTAAGGGTGCATTACTGGAGACTTGGAATTTTCCAGAAAATATGCAAACTTATGTTTCATCTCCTCGACACTATGTTGGATATGGTCTCTATGTTGGCACACTTCTTGTACCAACTCTCCAGTCAGATGTGCTTGCGCCTGTTGCTCGCTCCATTCTATGAATTTCTGAACTTCCTTGCTCGCACCACTAATAATTTGTAGTAGATGCTCTTCTTCTCTCTACATCTATTCAACTGTTTTAGTGCACCTTTGCGGCTCGATTCTTATTTGATTAACTTCCTATTGCAGCCGTTTGTTCTTTGCAACTTTTACCATCTTCTCGACCAACAATAGAGTCTTCAGTTGACTCTTCATATTCGTCATTTTTTTTTGTGTTTCCTCCGACCTAACATTGATGTATTGCAGCTTCGCATCATCTAGCAGTGTTTCCCATGCTTGTGTAACATATTCAAATAATTTTCCACATTCATCTTCGCATCTCTTTATAGCTTTGATTGCTTCAGTGACATCCTCACTGCGTTGTGCTGGCACTTTTGGCATAGTACTTGGTACTAACTTCGCCTCCAACTCTCCAATCTTTTCCTGGACCCCTGAAATGGCTCCAGTCAGTATCATCATATTTTCTTCAGTAGCCATATCTTCTTATACCTTAGCTTCAAATACTGCAGGACAGGATACTACGACAACATTCTACAACTGATCCTTCTCTTTGGCATTTTCTTCATGTTCTTTCTGCAGCTTCTCATACACTACCTACAATGTGCTATGTTGCACACATAACTTTATCATTTATCCGTATGTATTTTCCTCATGCACCCTTATCTGCTCTACAAATTCTACTTAATATTTTGCAACATGAACATGGGTAGCATGGATACCTTCAAATCAATGTAGCTCAGTTGATGAGCCTACTCGTGTAATCTTAGTTCGTCAAAACTTAGTGCTTTGGGAAATAATTGAATTGTTCTTCCCATAGTAGATATGGATTCCCGAGGCATCACTTCCTCATCTGTTCTTCCTTGTGTCTGTTGCACAGCTCCTGGCTGGGCTAGAGCTATATGAAGTCCTTGGATAGCTTGTCGCAGACTATTGAGTTGATTCGTCACTCCGGAAAATAATTGCATGGCTTTCTCTTAAGCTATTTTCGATGTTTCTTCTGCAATGTCGGTCAGAAGATCATACAAGATGTTAATATCATCCTCATTTAAGGCCATAATAGCGTTTTTATTCTTCTCTTTTGACTTTTTCCTTCGTCCTCATGTTGTATTCGATGCCTTCGTATTATCACCATGATCTAGGTTTGTCTCTGTCATGATCGAATCTCGACCTTCTTCTTGCAATTTTTCTTGATTCTGACTATTTCCCCCATTACTCCATGCAGGATGGGAATCTTGATCATCACCATGGGCTCCATTCTACAAATAGGACCCAACCTATTCCTGATCTTGTTGTGACACATCCGTGGAGATCTGCTAAGCCTCAATGGGGACTTTCCACTATAATGGCCATTCATCAGTAATGGCAAGGATATATTGCTCATATAACTTGTGGCTAGTCACCAACCATTGCTTATCTAGATCATGTCACGCTTGGACATACATATGGTGAGGTATAGCTTTAAATATTATAATTCCTCTAAATTTGGCAACCACCAACGCTTGTATGCGCAAAATCATTGGGACATAAAGTTGGAGTGATTCCTTGTGCATGTAAAATTGCACGTTGTTGTCAATTTTCCTCTTTGTCTTGTCACTGAACCATAGGTTAGCATACCGCGCAACCAAACATTGACCAGCTCGACAATCCATTGCTTAGTACTCCTTGGGTTCTTCCTAAGCAACAAACTAAATTAAAATAATAAGCCAAGGATAGTGAAATGGGTTACCTTTATCCAATGCATCATGGTAGTCATTGAGGAATTCATTCTACACCCCTTGTACGAACTGCTCCACTGCTGCAATTACTATCGTAGGTACTTGGTTAGACCGACACTTCTTGAGCACTTTGCATGCTAGCACCTTTGATGTGAAGCACACTCCCTAGTCATTTATTGAGGCTACCTCATATCCCATATTATATTTTTTCAAGTTATACTTTTCTTTCATTCGGTTTACAAGCTCCCTATCTTTCTCTTTCCCCACAAAAATGTAGCGGGGTCAAGGCCCACCTTCAGTAAACCCGTGATTTGCACAATTAGGTTCGAGTCAATAGAAATATTCTTGTCAAGCCACAAGAATCCTCGGTATACACAAAGAAAAAACTACTTGAAGCATGCATTAACGTCCGCGGATCTCCCAAAGTGTGGTATGTCGAGCATCAACAAAACACTTGATCGCTGCAGTCCAAGGGCCCATGGAATAGGTTCCAGAAAATTAGTTTGATTTCCCACCTCCAAAATTGGTTGCATATACTTCGTAGGGGAGAACTATGGGAACTTACGGAGGTCATGATTTGCACAGGACAACTTCGAAATAATTCCTATCATATCTCCTTGATTTATAACTCCTTTTGGTATCTTGGGAAGTACCATTGAGTACTTAGCATTCCTCCCAATCTTCATGTGTTTCTCATTTGTATTCCTTGGCAGCACATACTGCGAAAGCAACGATACATAGTTGGTTCCAGAATTTGATGCTTCCTGGTCATTCCTCCTCTTTAAACTTGTTTCCACATTTTCATGTCGTGCAGATGACTGCATCTTCTTCGGTGGCCCGACCAAAATGTGCATTGACATGATTTCTAGCTATTTGTGCTCAACTAGAATGGTTGCCCCAAAAACACCTTCTACAACATAAATCTTCTCAACACTGACATCGGAAATCACTACCTCCATTGTTATAGACCTAGACTTCTTTAGCACTCTAACGCTTTGGGATCTCTGCTCTCGCATGAACTTAATCGCTCAACAAATAATGGACCAACTCGTCATCTTGATAAGATTTTAAATCTTGCCTTCAATTTATCATGTCAATTCTTTTTGCAAGATTTCGTGAATTGGACCAAATCCTTTGCAATAATGACCCTTACCAACGGAAATTTTGTTCACACAAGAGTGTTTATTCATCATTTTATGCGAGATGCTCCATTAATGCCACCAATTTACATGCATAAATGTAGAAATTAATGAACATTCGAGCGACTTCGACACAACCTTCACTTCAACCGAAATATAACTTATGTACACATACTTACTATGATAGACTAAATTGTGGCACATACTAAACTCCAACTTGGACTTACTTCAACACTAACTAAACTTCGACACAAAAATAACTTGAGGTTTCCAATTTTTTTTATTTTTTTGTATGTTTTAACGATGTACAAGCATACTTAGTGTAGGAAGGTGCAACTTTCCTTGTAAGGTTTCAGTCGGCTTCCATTTACCAAACCCTTTAGCATCTCTCCATTCAATTTCTACAATTGCACAACACCTCCTTCTGTCAAATAATTAATCACATAGGGTCCTATCTAGTGCATTCTTATCTTACCTGGATGTTTAAAGAACTTAATTCCATATAGGAGTACAATATCTCCTCTCTGAAATTGCTTCTTTGTAATGTTTATGTCATGCCATGCCTTCTCTCTATATTTTTGGACTTGTTGTTGAAATCCTGCTATGAATCTATGCTTTTCCAACTATCGTAGCTGCAACAACCACTCTTCGACAACACCAGTACCCAACATACCTGTGAATGCAACAACCCTTAGATTTGGTACACTGTATTCCATTGGAATTCCAACTTCTTGACCATACCAGCTTGAATGGCATCTAGTTTGTTAACTTCTTGCACATTATCCTATACGCCCACAAGACTATAAGAATCCTTAGACCCCAATCATCGCAGTACACATTACATACCTTTATCAAAGCATGTTCAAGTATTTTGTTGAAGGATTAAACAATCCCATTAGCTTGTGGATGACATGGAGTGCTTTCCCGATGATAAATTTGGAATTCCTGGGTGAGTGCCTCAATAATATTATTGACAAAGTGGGAACCTTGATCACTCAACAGAACGTGCGGGAAACCAAATTGAGTTTTGTTGGTGCAGATCTACTTCGAATAGGGTCCACTCAACTAAACACCAACAAAACCCAAGCCACCAGCCCTTTTGTCATCACCTGTGAAGCAGGTGAAGTCTCACTCAAGGTATCTATGGGAACTGTAGGAACCAGATATCTACAGTAGTGAAGGGGTGCGACAAGGGACTACCAACCATGAAATTCCAAACTTCGATAGAATGCAATAATTAAGTTGTTCGCAAGATTTCATATATATAATTTAACTAACTGTGACATATGTTCATTGACTAGGCAACATCCATGATACATCCACATCAATTAATATTCATTCATCAATATTCATAATGCAACAAAATACATAACACATCACAACATCGTTCATACACATTGAACACCAGATCTAACGTGGAAACCCAAATGGGAGAAAACCACATAACCACTTTCTTAATTCATGAGTCACAGTAAAATAAGCACTTCATGTTTTTACAATGACTTACAGATTTATCCTTCCTTTACAATGTATTTGCGCACACATCCTGCAGATCATGTGACTCTTTGCTCACAACATACAATATCTTTGACATACATACCAAAAACAGGGCTAACCAAAATACTAAGCATTGAATAACCAA
This sequence comes from Larix kaempferi, assembly GCA_027924585.1. NCBI lineage: Eukaryota > Viridiplantae > Streptophyta > Pinopsida > Pinales > Pinaceae > Larix > Larix kaempferi. The sequence goes on along the minus strand of BSBM01000802.1, from coordinate 4,649,379 downwards.
CTAGCAAACAACCCCAAAAATACCAACCCTTTACATATTCATAAGGTGCACATAGCTTTCCCCGCTCCCACTACCCCACAACTTAACTACTCCACTCATAAATGTATGTGGACAAAAATTCCTAACTAACTTACTCAACTCCACCCTTGACATATTCAAAATGACCATCTTCCTTGATTATCGACCGTTACATCGGAGTTGACCCTTCTTCGTCGACGAACCACCTCACCTTAACCTTGTTCACTCCAAAACTTGCACAAAAATTTACCCAAAAATTTACTTGGACCAATAGGCCCCCAACACTCACATCTGGCTCGTCCTGAGCCACTTCAAGGGTGCCCTGCTGGAGTCTTGGACTTCGCTAGAAAATCTACAAACTTATGTTTCATCTCCTTAATAGTCTATTGGATCTAGCCTCTATGCTGGCACACTTCTTGTACCAACTCTCTGGTTACATTCACTTGTGCCTGCTACTTGATCCATTCTACAGCTTTCTGAACTTCGTCGCTCACACCACTAATAATTTATAGTACATGCTCTACATCACTCTACATCTCTTCGACTATATCAGTGTGCCTCTACTGCTTGATTCTCAATTGATTAGCTTCCTGTTGTAGTTGTTTGTTCTTTGCAACTTTGACAATATTCCCGGTCGGCAATAGAGTCTTCATTTCACTCTTCAAAATCGTCATTTTGTTTTGTGTCTCCTACAACCTGAAATTGATGTCTTGCAGCTCTGCATCATCTAGCAGTACTTCCCATGCTTGTGTAGCATCTTCAAATAATTTTCCACATTCACGCTCACAGCTCTTTATAGCTCGGATTGCTTCAATGACATCCTCATTGTGTTGTGTTGTCACTTCTAGCGGAGTACTTGGTACTAACTTCACCTCCAGCTCTCCAATCTTCTCCCGGAACCCTGAAATGGATCCAGTTAATCTCATCATCTTTTCTTCAATAGCCATATATTTTGTTATCTCGGCTTCAGGTACTACGCGACAGGATACTGCGACAACATTCTGTAGATGCTCCTTCTCTTTGGCAATTTCTTCATGTTCCTTCTGCAGGTTCTCATACTCTTCCTGCAATGTGCTATGTTGCACACATAAATTTATCATTTATCCATATGTATTTTCTTCACACACCCTTATCTCCTCTACAACATGATGTTGAATGTTTTGCAGCATGAACATGGGTTACATGGATACCTTCAAATCAATGTAGCTCAATTGATGAGCCTGCTCCTGTAATCTTGGTTCGTCAAAACCTCCCGCTCTGGGCTATACTTGAACTATTATTCCCATCATAGTTGTGGATGATTGAGGGATCACTTCCTCATACGTTATTCCTTGTGTCTATTGCGTAGCTCCCATCTGGGCTAGAGCTATATGAAGTCGCTAGATAGATCGTCGCATACCATCGAGCTAATACATCACTCTGCCAATAAATGCATGGTTTTCTCTTCGGCTATATTTGATGTTTCTTCTGCCACTTCAGTCATACAATAACGCATGATGTTAATATAATCCCTAGTTTAGGCCATGGAAACCTTTTTCTTCTCCACTTTTAACTTTTTCCTTTGTCCTCACGTTGTAGTCGATGCCTTCCTCTTATCACCAGCCTATGGGTCTATCTCTGTTGCACTCGAATCCCGACCTTCTTCCTGCGATTTTTCAACATACAAATACAACCATTGTCAAATTCAACCAAGAAGAACAAAAACATAAGTATAGAAGAAAATTATGATGATCTTGTTGCAGAAAAAGCTTGTATGTTGTCTTAAATAGTTTGGCATCGAGATCCCTAGAAACATGGATGAATTGAGGGGGATTCTAGGTAGAAGCATTATAATATATTTATTTCCGGATAGTAAGACATGCCAGTAAATATACCATTTAAAAGAGTTGTTGATAAAGACTTAATGGCATGAACTATGATAAAATTGTGGCCTCTGGATCACAGAAAACAAAATGATGAAGGATAACCATTATGTAACTTGCATCTTTTAAAATTCAACATACGATAGCTCAATTTGCAATTGTGTGACATATAATTTATATAAAATATGAAGAAAATAGAAACTTAGGAGAATTAGAAGAATCGAATCAAGAAAGGATTGGTGCAATCTTGGTTTAAAAGATTCATGTATCAGAAAGAGTTAATTGTCACAGGATATAAATGTACTAAGATGCCTCAGCATCCAATGACAAAGGAATTTTTTGCAGTGTCTATGGGAAAGTTTCAACAATTTTCAAAATGTATGAAGCCACACTGTGATAATCTAGAATCTACCTAAATGATTGTGTTGGTGTTCATAGCTGACTTATACTATTGGATGCTTCTTCGTTGAATTGTATAATTAGTTCATTGAATCAATCTTGAGAATAGGGATTTAAAGACTAGGTGTAATATCCCGATTTTGACCCTATTGCATTAAAATTGTAAATGATGTAAATATTGTTATTAATCATGGTGAAGAGCTCAAGGCCAAGGCCCCACCATCGATTTAGCATTTCATGTATCGGAAATTAAAATAGATGCATAAGGTTCTTGTGCTGGGCATGCACAATGTAAATTAATACATCATGTAAATACGAATTTTAATGAAATACCCACAACTAGCTATGCAATGCAACAAAGAGATGGGGGCATGATTTTTATAAGGAATAGGGAGGGAAATTATTCAAACCATTGAGCCAATAGTGTTAACCCATGTGTCAATGAGAAAACCCATAAACCCTCAACTACCCATTTTGGCTTATGCACCCAATCATTAAATTCGTCCAAGAGTTGGTTGAGGCAGTTAATGCCTTGGGGATGGGGAGATATGGCAGTCAATTTCGTGTATGGGCAAGCCATCAATCTAGAAAATCGTATTTTTGCTTCATGGGCAAGAAAACACCCAAACAATTGTGCCCAAAGCCATTCTGAACCCATGGCCCTTGCCCTCTCACGGAGTCTGAGCTAGCTGGGACTTTTTCCATCCCGTTTTTCATCATTTCCTGCATTTTTCCATGCCTCGGAGCTCGTTTTGTATTGCATAGTGGCTGGGAGGAAGAGAGCCCCGATTTTTGGGGTTATGGAGGCCATTTCTGTCCACGAAATTCCCATGAGTGTTTTCTAAAAATGATTCTGCTCTCCTGGGGTTGACTTCCCATCTCTCCATTTCGTTTTGGTTGCCCACGTTTTTCTGAACTGGTAGAAACCCCATCTTTGGGCATCTCACTGTAAAAAAAAGTTTCTTCATGCCTAACACTTATACTTTTGCTGTTATGTGTATCCCTGTTTTGGTTTGAACCTATGAGCAAGAAATTTGGAGTGGTAGTGGATAGAATTGGCTTGATAAACCTAGTGGGGAAAATCACCTCTCAAGAAGATCAAGAGAGCTGGCTACTCTTCTATGCACACCTTGGACACTCTAGGTTGGAAGGTATGGCCTGAGGGACTGTGTATTGGTGAAGGGAATAATTCCTTGAGTGGGGTGTGTAGGAATTGTGGGTGCCAAGTTAGATAAATCTCGTAGAGGTATCCATGACTCTGTGCTTGAGCTCACTAGCTTAGCAATTCTTCCTTTCCATTTCCTAGCAGCCTGATAAACCCAATTGCAGATTGGCTTGGCTCATTTTGGTGTGTATTTGGCTATGTGTGAGTGTGTTATTCCTTGGTTCCTTGTAGAAATCATGCCCAACTCGGGGGTGGAACTTGTATCAAGAGATTGATAAGCGCAAGTGGCCTATGGTTGGGTGGAACGTTGCAGATGCATAGCTAGTTGCGCAGGGACTACTTTGTTGAAGATAAGTACTCTCATGTGTTTAAATTCTGCAATGTATTTATTCAATGAATGACATGAATATCTTGAATGTATGATGGATGTGTAATATAATTTAATTTTGCTGTGTTTTCAAATATTTATGCATTTGCATATGTCCATCTTCATTTTATATGAATGTTTGTTTACTAAGTATGGGGCTAGATGTCCGGATTTAGAGTCATGTTCTCTCCCATGCTAGTATGATGGGAGGGGACTTGACACTAGGTTGCCAGTGGCAGTTGATGAGAACAATGGCAATGTGAATGACATTGCAGCAATTGGTTAGAGTGTTTGTATGGTTGTTTGTCCTATTGATGTTGATGTTATTGGAGTTGATGCATACACCAACCTTGGAAGGCTAAAAATAAAAGAGATGCATTGAAGAAGCGTTCTATAGAGATGATCTTAGTAATTACCAATAATGGTGACTATGATTGTGATGAAGAACCTTTTTCTCATAATGGAAAGATGATGGATGGGTAGGTCAATGATGATTCCCAATACGAATATTGAGAGAATGGCGTTTTTGTGTTTGGTATGAAGATGTACCAGAAGAATTGGAATTTGAGCATGTCAACTATGGTTACTCTGATTTTGTTGAGAGGGTTTCTACATCACTCTAAGTTGAGTGTAAATGTAAAGTGGAGGATCCAATGGATACTGTAAATGTTAACTTGAACAACAGGTACAAAAATAATTTAAAAGGATGGATGTCAAGCTTGAAAAATATGGATTATCAATGAATAAAATCAACATGTTTAGAAAGAAGTTAAAAATGATTTGAACTTAATTAAGGAGTTGCACTAAATCCTTGCTATAATAGAAGTAGAATCCAAATGTGCATTTATGTAACTTACTCAGTTGATTGATAAGGTTGTAATTGATAACTGTCATGCATTCTTATTCATGGATGCATATTTTAAATGAAGTATGTTGAGATTTATCTCATGAAGGATGTTGAGGAGGAGCTGGTTTGATCATGAAAAAGCTAGTGACTATACTAAATATTTTCATCAAAGTAGTATGTAAAATTTTGGATCTATTAAGTTCCGGGGAACAGTCCCAAGGAATGGCATGAATACAGGGAGAGCAATACTGCAAATCCGTTAAAAGGGAAAAGAAAACGGAGATAGGGGGAGCATTCCTTTGTTCCCACGATGTCAGAAAGGACACATATGAAGACCCACAAGATGAATTCAATGGACATATCTAAGGAAACCATGTAAAACAATCAGAATATACAGGAAGGGGGAGTGTCTCTTTGTCATTGCTGTCAAAGGGGGAGAGTTAGACAGTAAAACAAAAAGTGTAGGAGAAGATGAAATTCAAGGAATACGGGGATAGGGAGAGCTACCTTAGCAATTTATTGCAAAGACATGAATGCACAGCCAAAGGGGAAGATTGTTGAAGTCATGTTTTACTATGTTTCCATCAATGACAAAGGGGGAGATTATTGATGAAGTGTTGTCATTGATTTCAAAGTGGCTACTGATGTGGTAGTGATGATGAGGTGTTATTGATGTTAAGGAAGTCTTTGTAGATGCTAGTATCATGGTTTGTTAAGGCTTGGCATTGCACCTTTACTACTAGAATGCAACTACAAGAATGAAACACTCTACTACAGGAATTCCAGTAATCATATGGTCATCCTAACTATCATAATCGTAGAATCCAAATTCTAAAAGACAAAAGACATGTAATACCCCATTTTGACCCTTAGGATATATATTATCATTTAATGTAAATAATGTGTACATGTGATGTATGTTTTCTTAGCGTGGAGCTCAAGGCCAAGGCCCCGCTAGTGAAAGCCCGAATTTGATTTAAAAATGGCAAGCATTGATATTTGATGCCCATGTGCTCTTAAGCCATGGAAATTGTAATAGGATGTAAATAAACATCATGCAATAAAATACCAAAAACTGGCTATGGGAGCAACGAATGAGAAGGGGCCATGTGTATCCACTAGGGAGTGGTGAGGGGGCTATGGGATTGAACCATAGGCTGCCATATGTCACCTTGAGAACCCAGTTGACTTTCCTTGATGACATTTAATTCTGTTGTAAGGAAGTGGTTGAGGAAGTCAGTCCATGGCTTCAATGGAGCATGGGCAGCCCAGAAATTCGTATGGCAGAGTATGGGCTCTGTTTTCTTGTACCACAAGCCACTCTACCTCATGGATGTTGCTTCTTCCTCATCCCCATTCCATTGGGAAACTTACCAGCACCATTTTCCATCCAAAAACGAATTGCCAGCAGAGAGCAAAACCAGAAATCGCGACTTTGAAAGAACCCGCGTTTTGAAGAGCCAAGAACGCCCAGATTTGGCATCGGACAGTGAAATCCAATGGGGGATCCATTGGTATGAACCTTGGGGTGAATTTGGGAGCATTAGCTACCCCGAAATCCATTGGAAATCCCAGTTTTGACAGCCCAGAAATGAAGTGACGGGATTGAGTTATTGGATAACAGAACTGTGAGAAATCCAAGTGTGAATGACTGAGCAGAGGTTTGGTTTGCTTGATAAACCCAGTGAAGGCTAGAATCTCAAGGAATTAGCAGCTGGACCTTTCTATGCCCACCCTGAAGAGCACTGGAGGGAAGGGACGCCTGAGGGACTGTGCAGCAGAGAAGGGGACCTTCCTTGTGTGGGGTGCGGTAGGTATTGTGGGTGCCATGACTGCTGAGTTCATTTGAGATGCCTGTTGCTCTGTGGTTGAGCTCACTGGCTTAGCATCCTCCTCATTTGTCATTTGTATGCTTGATAAACCCAACGGTGTGTTGGCTTAGCATAGCTGATGACCGAAACCATGGCTGTGAGTGAGCCCAGCTAGTTCTTCCTTAGTGGATACACAGCCCAGCTCGGGGGTGATCTCTCAGCTGAAAGAATATAGGCTGGACAGAGATCTATGGTTGGGTGGAACGTTGCTCTCACGTAGCCAGTCGTTGGACATCTACTTCTCAAGATAAGTGTTCTGTGTATTATAAATTATTTGCATTTTGTGTTCTGCAATATGTTAAGTTGTCCATGTTTAATGAAATGAGTTGATTATCTTAATTTGGAATCCATGCATGGTATTGTAATGAGATTGAGTCTCTATATGCTGAATCATCCCCCGCTGTGATATATATATATGATATATATATATATGTATATATGTTAGGCATTACTGGTTGTGTGCTTGTTAGTATGTTTATTCCGCTGTGTTTATATTGAGATGAATCTGCATATAGAAGTTTTTAATTGTTATGAATTTATGGGTAATTTAATATTGGGGCTAAGTCTACCAAAAGCCCCGGTGTGTTGTTAATGTTTCCTTCCCTGCATTTGACGACGGAAGGGGACGTTACAGAGTGGTATCAGAGCTCTAGGTTCAACACTATGGCTGTTGGGCCCTTCACAGAGATATAAATCATTGTGTGTACATGCATTTTGTATTTGGAACTAAAATGCATTAAAGAAACCTCAAGATTGCATGGCTTCTATTTGTTGGAATGGGAAATCATTTCCATGATTGTTTGGGGATTTTTGCAAGTTGCTTGCATTGATTGCATTCTATGAAATGAGTTTTGTTTGTTAATTTCCTGAGTAAAAGCATGAACAATCAGTTGTTACAGCCCCATGTCTTAATGATGATTGTTAATTACAATGAATCCACATTGTGTGTCCAATTGATGGTTTTCCGAAGTGAGGAAAGCCTGCAAATTATGCCCTTATGCTCATGAGTCTCCTTACCCATGCTTGTTGGCTGCTTGGAGATTAATTGTGAATCCATTGGTTGGATTGTTGAATGTGAAATGAAAAGAAAATACCTTATTAGAGATGCAAGTTCTTGTCATTCTCTTACTGTTTTTATGCAAGTTTTTATGTAGTAGTTCACCTCTATAAGGGGATGAAATGGCACATTCCAGGAAATTTTCTAACTGTTGTGAGAAGTTGCAGTTGCAGGCAAGAGACAGAATGGTTTTGATGTGGAATTGGGAAGTTGGGGGCGGCATGCTGATTGAGAAAAATGACAGGGTTAGACTTCTCATATGAAGAATAAGATCACATAGGTGCATAGACCTCTTCCAGAGCTTTCCAACGGTACCAAATTTGTCCAATTTGGTTAAGGGACGAAGGAGAAATGGACCCCGGAAGTTACAGGAAACGCAAGGTGCGCGGCGGCAGTTTTAAATCTGCGCGGTGCGCAGAATGTGTGCAGATTGCGCGCGGATTGTGCGCAGATTGTGCGCGGGGTGCGCACAGATCGCGCACAGATTGCGCGCAGGTCGCGCACAGATTGCGCGCAGATTGTGCGCAGATTGCGCGTAGGGCGCGCACAGATCGCGCGCGGATTTCGCGCAGGTCGCGCACAGATTGCGCGCGGATTGTGCGCAGATTGCGCGCGGGGCGCGCACGGATCGCGCGCGGATTTCGCGCAGGTCGCGCACAGATTGCGCGCGGATTGTGCGCAGATTGCGCGCGGGGCGCGCACGGATCGCGCGGGGATTGCGTGTAGGTCGCGCACAGATTGCGTGCGGGGCGCGCACGGATTGCGCGTAGGTCGCGCACAGATTGCGCGCGGATTGCGCGCGGGGCGCGCACAGATCGCGCGCGGATTTCGCGCAGGTCGCGCACAGATCGCGCATAGGTTGTGCGCAGATGGCGTGCAGGTTGCGTGCGGATAGTGCACGGATTGCGCGCAGGTTCTGCGCAGGTGGCGCACAGGTGGAGCACAGGATGAAAAGGGAGTTTAAAATGTGAAAAGTAAGGAGTAGTTAAACCCAGAATTTTATAAAAGATGAATGGTGCATCAAAATTGAGATCCGCGAAGTGCCGAGTGTTCCTTGTTATATGGACTAACTTTGCCCAATATAAAAGTTTTGCGATTCTTCATAGATTTTCTTCCACAGGTGGCTGAAGTTGGCATTCTGGACCAGAATGCAACTGTGTAAAATGTGCAGAATTATTGGTAAGAGTTGTCATTTTTGAAACAACGTTGTTTCCACACCCGATGTCGGAATGGAGCACGGGGACAGGCATTGGAAAGCTTGTCCAGCAGGGAACAAGGATGCATGACCAGAGTTTGAATGAGTTCTACATATATCACAGATATTTAGCGCAGAAGAGTGCCAACGGCTGTTTGACAAACAAAATTTTGTTGTCAATGTGGGCAATTTCTACAATTGCATGATATGGAAGAAGAATTCCATGTTACAGTGAGGGATCGAAAAGGGAAGAATTCTTTAAACCCCTGTTTGTTACCATACTTACAATTATGAAATTGTCACATGGCATAAAAATGTTAAAAATGTAAGGGATTACATAGATGTATATGCACTAGATGGCATCTTAACAAACATTGCATAGTGCATATGGAAATGCTTGTACATAAATTGGATATTGCATATTGGTAGAATAATGAAGTCTGCATATGCAATGAACCACTAATGGAGAATATTGTGGTTGATAAGCACTATTGATGTTGGTATTGGTTGTAGGACCAAGGATAACAAAGAGCATGGCTAAATGTGCTGAGGATGTTGTTGCATGAAGCCAACAACCTTATGCAGAAAGGATGGTGCAACAAATCTATGATCACAAAGTTGGAAAAAGGACTGAGCAGCCTTGGTAAGAGGCCAACTGATCAGGTAACATCAGATGATGTTAATGATAACCATGCAGGTAATGATTATTGGTGCCAAATTGCATAAATGTTGAAAGAGGATTTGGTAAGATCTCTTCAACTATGTTTGAGCTATGATGAGTTAGTTTGCATGTGATATTGAATACCGATTGGGACTGTTTAGAAATCTCAATGCATTCATATGAATTTATATCATGCCATGTGTATGTTGGTTATGTGCTTAATAACCAAAGCAAGTGAGGACTGGTGGTCCTGATTATGGTAATGCAAGTTATATGAGATAGTCATGTTTCAATCATAATATGCTTGAATGCATAGTACTCATGAAACAATGCAGGGTAGCATTGAGTAGATGTGCATTAAGAGATTTTATAAATCTTGTGATGCATTGTATGAATGCATAGAACTGATGCATATGTTATTGCAAAATAAATAATGAATGAAATGATGAATTGATGATAATTCTAGGATCATTTCATGGGCTGTTATGAATGCAGAATAGTAAGTGCATGAAGAGTCCAATCATGATCGATGGGCTGCTAGAGTGCTCTGTTGGAATGATAGAGTTGTATAAATGATATGACTGTGAAATTTGATCTAGAACTTATGAGAAGGAATCTCATGGTTGAGAGCTCTAAGTTCTGTTAGTAAGAACAGTTGTAAATATCAGATTTGTAAGTGTTTCAGATTTGAAATTTTGCTAATAATTGCTAATGACTGTTTGGCTTACATGAAAATGTGTTAGGAGGACATGCTGTAAGTGGATGCTCATGTATGGCAGCGGGCATAAGACCATAACGGGCAGAGTGGTGTCACTTACAGGAGCCAAACAATATGAGGATAGCCTCATGGATAAGAAAACCAATTTCTCTAGTAGACAGAGTTGCAAATTCATGCTGAATTTAATTATTAGTGCCATGGATTGGTTATGAAACAATCAGATTTGAATGGTATTGTTAAATGTTGCTGACTGTTTGGCTGTTTAATAAGTGTGCCAGGGAGACACATTGCAGTAAGACCAAGAGAGAGAGGTCCTGCAGAAGCCAAACTTCATGGGAAGGGATTCCATGATTTGAAAATGGGTTTCAGGTGAAACGCCATAAGACATTATTAATGTCTCATCTGCACTACATGATTGGTAAACAATATGAGTGAGATGGTGAAGATTATGTCAGTAAGACATGTGAGAGGCATGTAACATCAAAAGGAATTGGGATGGCAAACCGAGGGACTGTCAACTCAGAGAAGGAGCCCCCATTCCTCATTAAAGAAGAGAAATAACATCTGCAAATGGATAAGTGTTCCATAAACCCTGAATGATATATATATATACACATACATGCATGTCTAATTATTAGAGTTAATATGCAGAGCATGTTTTGATTTTATTCCATTATGGCAGACTGCTTGAAGTATGATTAGGATCTTCATAGTTCACATCAGTAAGGAGTGCACGCCTTTCTGTTGCTGAGTTATGTTGGGGATGCCAAAATTGACTACACCTTAAGGGAATGGACGCATTCCTGGTGTTTCAAGGTTGGCTAGTGAATGTTATGAAATATGTTTACAGTTTTAGAGCAGCAATACTAATGAACTTGCTTATCCATCTTGTGTTTTCAGCCTAAACAGATTATAATTGATGTTACACACTAAAGAATCAAAATAAAAGGATGTTGTGAGGGGTTGTGGTGGAAGGGTTAATATAAATGAAAGGATGTTGTGGAGGTTGTGGAGGTTGTGGGGGTTTCGATGAAGGGTTGTGAAGTATTGATGAAAGGGCTATTATATGCCTATGGCTCCATAGTAGAGCCTTGACCTAGAAATGGTCGTAGTGAAGTTTCCTTCCAGTCGGCGTGAAGGTGTACTGGTAAGGTGTTAATTATTTGATGATTTGGAGCAGCCTGCGTGCTGGCCAAACATCCTAGTCCGCAGGAGGATCCCAAGGCTTACAAAGTAAAAGCAGGACCCTGTGGACCAGAGAGGAAATGCACAATACAGATAAGTATTCAATTTCATTCATTTCTTATATGAAATAATGAAGGTTTCAAGCATAAAGCTTGTAACAGTGAGCTGATGCATTATTGTTTCTTTGTTGGAAAACTTGGTCAATGCAGGAAGCAAGGACCCTGAAAGAACTAAAAGCTGCTTGGTAAATCCAGAAGTGACTGGTTGAGCATTGATTAATTGATGTTGTGGAGCAGCCTGTGCGCTGGCCAAACATGTAAGACTATTTGATGTTGTGGAGCAGCCTGTGCGCTGGCCAAACATGTAAGACTATTTGATGTTGTGGAGCAGCCTGTGCGCTGGCCAAACATGTAAGACTATTTGATGTTGTGGAGCAGCCTGTGCGCTGGCCAAACATGCAAGACTATTTGATGTTGTGGAGCAGCCTGTGCGCTGGCCAAACATGCAAGACTATTTGATGTTGTGGAGCAGCCTGTGCGCTGGCCAAACATGCAAGACTATTTGATGTTGTGGAGCAGCCTGTGCGCTGGCCAAACATGCAAGACTATTTGATGATTTGGAGCAGCCTGCGTGTTGGCCAAACATGCAAGATTATTGGTGATTTGGAGCAGCCTGCGTGCTGGCCAAACATACAAGGTTATTTGATGTTGAGGAGTAGCCTGCGTGCTATCCCAACATTCGTTATTATACCCATAGGAGATCCAAGGCTTGTAAAGCAAAGAAGGACCCTATGGAATAAAGTGAAGACATCCAATGCAGATAAGTATTTGGTTATGTTGTAATTTCTTGCTTATGAATATACATGTGTATATGATTTGGTTATGATTTCCTATGAAAATAAACTAAACATGTGAATTAATTCAATGTTTGAGTGTAGGTATTGCTGGAAGCAATGACTATGAAAGCATCTTAAGGATGCATGTGGACATGTAACCGTCCTAAAGAGCTCAACATGAGCAGTAATGGAAAGATGGGGCTAGTGGGACTGTGTGAGTCCTAGCAGCCAAGAGTTGTAGATAAACCATGTGGAGGGACTCCATGGTTGAGAGGTCTGAAATAGACCATAGACATTAAGTTTCATAGCCAAGAAGGGCAGGTCAAGCATTCACGTTGAGGTGAAAGAGACTAGGAGCATGAAAACCACCGTGGTGGTGTGGGTTCCAGAATGGAACAAGACTAAGAGAAGAAACTCTTACTGCTCTCTCTTTCCTTTTTATTGATGCATTTATAAACACAGAAAATTGTTGAATGCATGTATGGCTAAAAGTAGAGTGTGTTTATTTGCTTGAAATAAATTGTGAATGCTGAAGTAGTTAATTTAACGTGAATCGATGAACATGAAAGAATTCATGTGTATGCTGGAAAAGCATGGAAAGTGTGAAAGTCTCATGAATAGAGCATGGGACCTCCATGTCAATTGGGGAAAAACCATTGACTGATTTTTTTTTATGTTTGGGTTATGCTTGGCCTAATGATAATTGTAATGATGAATTTCACAGGTGGAAATTAAATCAATTGGTTGCAGTTGCTATGAGCAAGTGTTGCTTGTGAGCCAAGTGAGAACCAGCTGTGCACAATGACCATGGCAGCAAACCATAGGCTATTAGAATTGGCTGGAAGTCTTCTTCAAACAATTTCCAAGACCCAAGAAAATATTGGAGAGATGCTCAAGATGCAAAAGCAGCAGAACGAGATGAACCTCAAGAGGGTAGCAGCCATAAAGTTTTCAGACTTATGGATGAGCTGGAAGATCCGAATCAGCAGGAGCAGCTTGTGAAAATCAAAGGACTTGGTCCTGAAAGTTCAAAGTAAAGAACAGAATGCAGGGCAGATTTGCAAAGTTTTTGAAGTTTTGGACATGTGTAAATTGTATATGTGTGCCTAAGTCTTGGAACACCGAGGACGGTGTTATTCTAAGGGGGAGGGGATTGTAATACCCCATTTTGACCCTTAGGATATATATTATCATTTAATGTAAATAATGTGTACATGTGATGTATGTTTTCTTAGCGTGGAGCTCAAGGCCAAGGCCCCCGCTAGTGAAAGCCCGAATTTGATTTAAAAAGGGCAAGCATTGATATTTGATGCCCATGTGCTCTTAAGCCATGGAAATTGTAATAGGATGTAAATAAACATCATGCAATAAAATACCAAAAACTGGCTATGGGAGCAACGAATGAGAAGGGGCCATGTGTATCCACTAGGGAGTGGTGAGGGGGCTATGGGATTGAACCATAGGCTGCCATATGTCACCTTGAGAACCCAGTTGACTTTCCTTGATGACATTTAATTCTGTTGTAAGGAAGTGGTTGAGGAAGTCAGTCCATGGCTTCAATGGAGCATGGGCAGCCCAGAAATTCGTATGGCAGAGTATGGGCTCTGTTTTCTTGTACCACAAGCCACTCTACCTCATGGATGTTGCTTCTTCCTCATCCCCATTCCATTGGGAAACTTACCAGCACCATTTTCCATCCAAAAACGAATTGCCAGCAGAGAGCAAAACCAGAAATCGCGACTTTGAAAGAACCCGCGTTTTGAAGAGCCAAGAACGCCCAGATTTGGCATCGGACAGTGAAATCCAATGGGGGATCCATTGGTATGAACCTTGGGGTGAATTTGGGAGCATTAGCTACCCCGAAATCCATTGGAAATCCCAGTTTTGACAGCCCAGAAATGAAGTGACGGGATTGAGTTATTGGATAACAGAACTGTGAGAAATCCAAGTGTGAATGACTGAGCAGAGGTTTGGTTTGCTTGATAAACCCAGTGAAGGCTAGAATCTCAAGGAATTAGCAGCTGGACCTTTCTATGCCCACCCTGAAGAGCACTGGAGGGAAGGGACGCCTGAGGGACTGTGCAGCAGAGAAGGGGACCTTCCTTGTGTGGGGTGCGGTAGGTATTGTGGGTGCCATGACTGCTGAGTTCATTTGAGATGCCTGTAGCTCTGTGGTTGAGCTCACTGGCTTAGCATCCTCCTCATTTGTCATTTGTATGCTTGATAAACCCAACGGTGTGTTGGCTTAGCATAGCTGATGACCGAAACCATGGCTGTGAGTGAGCCCAGCTAGTTCTTCCTTAGTGGATACACAGCCCAGCTCGGGGGTGATCTCTCAGCTGAAAGAATATAGGCTGGACAGAGATCTATGGTTGGGTGGAACGTTGCTCTCACGTAGCCAGTCGTTGGACATCTACTTCTCAAGATAAGTGTTCTGTGTATTATAAATTATTTGCATTTTGTGTTCTGCAATATGTTAAGTTGTCCATGTTTAATGAAATGAGTTGATTATCTTAATTTGGAATCCATGCATGGTATTGTAATGAGATTGAGTCTCTATATGCTGAATCATCCCCCGCTGTGATATATATATATGATATATATATATATATGTATATATGTTAGGCATTACTGGTTGTGTGCTTGTTAGTATGTTTATTCCGCTGTGTTTATATTGAGATGAATCTGCATATAGAAGTTTTTAATTGTTATGAATTTATGGGTAATTTAATATTGGGGCTAAGTCTACCAAAAGCCCCGGTGTGTTGTTAATGTTTCCTTCCCTGCATTTGACGACGGAAGGGGACGTTACAAGACAAGATACAGTGACCAAATTATTGGTTGGCTCATATTCTTGTGTTTGGGTCCACAAAGTGTTGATCAGATGTCCACAAGTGCGCTTGAGAGATTATGCAAACCATGAAACAAAGTTATTGCAAAAACCATAGAATTTTGCTAATAGGCCAGGAACTGCACGAATTGAATTTACTACCGAAAATCCTATAGGATGTGAATTACTGGAACTGAAGATAGTAATTACTGAAACTGCAGAGTGACTACCAAACTGCAAAAGAACTAGTTCATTACCATAATTGAAAAACATACACTATATGATGAAGCTACAGAACTTCTGGTAATCCTCCAACATTGTGAACATGTAATCGAACTACCAAAATCATGGAGTAACCTACCAAATTGCCTGAAGATTGCAGATTAGTTGATTTGGACATTTGTGCTAAAAAAGAGGAGTTGAAGATTGAATATGACATGAAGATTTTAGTTTGACAAGGTTAAAATATCCATGAATGAGTTGGATTCCATTTGAATAGAAATGGGGTGATTCCCATGTTGAAATTTGGTTATCATTGATGTCAACTGATGTCAAAGAGGAATCAATATCCTTGTGCTAGTTTGAAGAAGTATATGAAGACCAATTTAAAGAAGTATATGAAGACCAGTTTGAAGAAATATATGGATAATGAATAAGTACATAAGAAGTACATCCAGTTTGAAGAAACACATAAGGTACATGTGCAAGTCCTAAGTCTAGCGAGTCATGCTACTTCAAAGGTATATGCCAAAGAGATGGATAGACAAGTTTCGGGAAAGCGCAAAAGTACCGAAAGGAAGTGGCGGTTAGTCAAGTTAGGTGCGCAAGACTCATCAATCAGAAGAAATATAAAAGTGGTTGAAGCATGCAAGTGTACCGGAAGAAAGTGACAGTTAGACAAGTCAAGTGCGCAAGGCCCACAAGTGATGATAATTCAAGGGAACAAAACCACACACGAAGTGCGCAAGGCCTACTATGCAAAGGACCAAGTATGCACAAGACCCACAAGGAGTGATACATCAATAGCGTAGAACGTGACAAGTGGCTGAAGCATGAACTAAGCGGAACCATGAAGAAAGGAAGAAGGGAAGCTACGACCAACTTGTGGACATACCATTCGTGTAGGACAAGTGTCAATAAGAATCCAAGTTGGAGAGTTGAAGTAAGCTTGAAGATGCGAATGTGGTAATACTCTAATTTGGAAAGCTTCTTATTTTGGGTATCAATGGCTCGTGGAACTAGAACAACATGATCTAGCAAAGAGCCAAGTGCACACGAACAGAGGAACAAAATTGTTGATGGTGTGTAGGATGATGTAGTTTAACTGTGATAGATGCGCAAAGACAAGCTTGATGCAAAACTAGTGATGTACAAAGTGATATAGTTTATCTGTGACAGATGCACAAAGTAAGAATAGTAGCACAACAAAAGATGCACGGTATCAGTTAATTTTCCAAATGTGTTGAAACAGAACGACATATTGAACTAGAGTGCAGATTGCAGAATATCATGAAGTATGAATTCAAGTGTGTAATGTTGATGTAGTCAAGTGAAGTAAGTGATAAAACAACTGCAATATCTCAATATACAAAAGGTGCACACAACATAATGAACTACAAATAATCTGAAGAAGTGCACAGATCAGTAGAACAACAAAGAAATACCTTCCATGATCATATAAGGGTGGTAGGACAAGGCAAGGAACAAGGGGTCGGTGCCTCCTTCCAGATGAAACTGGGAAATCAGGGAACCGGTGCTTCCTTCAGGTTGTAACCTATAAAACCAGGGGGTCGATGCCTCCTTCCAGTTGGTGCTTCCATGAATGTAATCTTTTCAATATAAAGAGAGAATTTTGTGGTTTTCTCCCGTTTGGGTTTCCACGTAAAAAATTGTCGGTTATGTGTATTGCGCATGTGATGGTGAATGTTTTTGTTTATGATGGATGCATAATTTAAGTTCAAGTTAAATTGTTAAGAAGTAAAAATTGTTCATAACTGCGCTAATACTGATTCACCTCCCCCCTCTCAGTATAATAAGATTCCAACAATTGGTATCATAGTGGGTGTCTTCAGTAACAACTTAGCATCTAGAAGATAGATCCTTGCGTAGTTATGGATGGAAAGGAAAAATCCTCTCAAAGAGAAGCACCATGGTTACAAGAAAATGACAGCCTAGAAAATATCTCTGTCACAGAAGCAAGGAATTCCATTCGCACAGAGAAAAACTATAGAACGGGTCAAAAGGGTTGCAACCAAAATTATGCAAACTTTGAAAAAGAAAGAAGAGTCGTCAAAAGGATTGGTAGCATACTTCACTAGTAAATTACAGGAGATGGATCAAATTTGACAAACTGAGAAGCTGTAGATTGACACTCTGGAAAACGAACTGAAGAAATCAGCTACAGAGAATCATAATTTATCCAATGAAATTACTTCTGAGGAAAGAATTGGAAGATACTAAAAAAGAAAAGGAAGAAAAAGTTGCTAGCTCAAATAAAGAAATCCTGTCACTAAAATATCAGCTTCAAAAGCACAGTGATGATCATCAAATTAAAATTCAAACAAGTCAGCTTGATACCATCTCTCTAAAAGAGAATAATTCTAAGTATAAGAGAATTCTTAATGAACAAAGGACTCAATTAAGGGAACAAAAAAAGAAGTTGAAGGACTGCAAACTCAACTAAGGACAAATGTCAAATTTAAATTCCAAGAGCACATAAATATTGAATGAAATTATGAGCAAGCAGAGATTACCCGATTTAACAAATATGGTGTAGGCTACAAGGGCGACATAAACAGGAAAGAAGAGCATTTCTTCAAGAAAGAAAATGAGTAAATTGATCAGGAGAAAAAGAATACCATGAAACTAAAGGAGCTATGCTCGTGCAAAATTGTTCAATGTTGGAAGTGTACAATGACTGAGCATGTTGGAAAATTATGTAACAATATAGTATGTTGCAAGTGTAATAAAATTGGCCACAATGCTCAAAATTGTGGAGAGTCAAAGAAACCTGTCAAATACTGGAAGAAGAAAACAAGTGAGGAATCTTAATCTATTCTTTATAAAAGAATCAATACTCCTGCAAATCAAGGAAAAGAACAATATAGAATGATTTGGAAAAGGAAGTCTATAGGTGAAGGTAACAGCCTAGAAATGGTCAAGTCTCTTGTGCTAAATGAAAATGTGGAGAGATTGGGGGACCAATCTATCTCCACTCCAACACAAGATTAACTCACAGACAGACGGACATGTCGCAATAAAATATTTGTGCACAAAAGTAGACTAAGACAAAAGGTAAGCATTAATGACTAGTGGAGTAGTGGCCATAGTAGTAATTAATTGTTGGGCGGCATCGACATTTAGTGGCATATGATGGTTAATTGAATTTGGACAAGATCAATAAAAATATTGAGAAAATCGAAACATATCAGTTTTCTAAAACAAACCAAATCTAGGTAAAAATACGTAAAGAATGGAATTCATTAATGACAAAGGAAGATCGCCACATCCTTATAAGCCGTGAATATCTCCAGTCTGAATCCCCCTCATGTATATATTGAGAAATTTAGATACATAGTGAATTGTTGTGAGTGAAAGGTTGAATCTTGGAAGCCATGGCACCCAAGAGACAATGCAGATCAAAGAACCCTTTAGTGAATGTGTAGGTAGAATTTGCACAAACCCCAAGTGTGTCTTCATCGAAGCCTATAAAGGTTCCTCGTGACTACATTACTTCCAGAAAACCTCACACACTACATGTTAACTTTCCAAGTGTAGAAGACTCATATATACTGGTACGAAAGGATTCTGAAGGTGTAATAGTTAAGGAAAATCTGCTCGGAAAACTGTACAAGTTCGTGTTTACAGATCATGATGTTACCGACAATGAGAACTTTCCTGAACTAGTCATGGACAAATACATGGATAGGAAGGTTATCCTAGAACCTAAGATACAAGTTGTAATAGAGCTCAAGACATGGGAAAATGGGTTGTCAAAATCAGGGATACTGAACTTGTTGGAGATCCCTCATTTTGGAAGGTCCCCGTAAGTGAAAATGTGTGATAAATTGCTGATGTCACAAGTGCATTGTGGGTATCTATGAATAAACATGACTATATCCATTGATGCCAAAATGATCGAGTCTATCATGGGGCTTCCTATTGTAGGGGAATATGTAAGTCTTCTTATGGACAAAAGACAAGAGAAATCCCTTGGAAAGAAGATGCCCTAGAAATATGGAAATCAATAGGTCAGTAGAGGATTCTCAATCGCATAGATAAAATACGATGTTGTAAGATTTGTTGTCCAGTTACTGGCATGAAATTTATTTCGAAAGAGTCGCAAGGACAAAGTATTAGAAACAATCATTGCAACCACAAAGAAGTGTGTGGAGGGAGTACAGATGAACTAATCAACATTCTTTCCGAATGAATTTCTAGAAGATTGCCTGGAAGTGCAAGAAAAAGGTAACCCCTTTCATTACACTTGGTTATTGATATGTATTTCTCTTATAGGATGGAAAGAACCAGAGAGGATTCAATTCTTTGATAGGAACAAAACATCATTCTTAGCATCCAGATATACAAATATGTGGTTCTCTAAGATTCTACGTAGACAGGAAGAAAAAAACATCAACTTTTACATGTATAGTGAGGAGATCAGGTTCATCTTACATGAGACTCCACGCATACATCCTCATCTTGTTGAAGCATACAAGGGAATTGTGCATTTCCAAATTAGAATGCATCATACTTACATACAAGCCAAGAGGGACCCTGAATGGTAATGGTTACCTACCATGTTTATTTGTTCCGAGGATGATATTGCGTAAATCATCCAAGAATGGCATTCAATGTGGAAGATTCCATTAACAGAAAAAGAAGAGGCTACATAGCAGGAATATCCTAATAATCCAACACCCATAGAAGAGGAAACCATCGACACAAAAGTTCTTCCTAAACCCACATAGAAATCTATGCCAGCTAAGAAGAGAACAGAGATAACTCGTTCTAGAGGGTCTTCAAAGAAGAAAAGAAAAATCTCCAAACCTAGACTTGTTCAGAAACTGCCTGTAGATGATGTTGAACAGATTGGCATAGAAGTAAAAAATGCAACTGAAGATGCAATGGAGAATCTGGCTACAAAGCGTAAGAGGAGATCCTACTTAAATTCAAAGAGAAGTTTGTGGCAAAGAAGCAACTAATACTGATGACCTAGGGAAAAGGACGAAATAATGACAAAGCACACTCAGAAACACATCTAGCTCATTCATAGACACACCCTGATGCACAGACGAAGGAAACAAAGCCACATCAAAAAGACTAAACTAGATTTCATCTACAGATCTGACACTTCCCACTCAATAGATGCAAAAAATGGTAAGTCATGTAGAAATAAATCTGTTGCACTTACCTTTAAATGAACTACTTGCACTACACACATCCATTGCGTAGGAGATTAGATGGAGACATGAAGTTGTGATAGTTGACTAGTATAAAAGTCAAAAGGAGAAGGAAGTTCTACAGTAAGAATGTTCTAGGTTGAAGATATAAAAAATAAGACCGTGCAAAATATATTAGAGTGTGAGAAGAAAGCGAAAGAGGCAGTCAGAAGAAGTGATCAACTAAAGTAGGAAGTGGAGAAAGTACAACAGAAATCCCTAAAGCTACAAAAGGTAGTGGAAGAAGTGTACAATGCACTTCCAGAGGTTCAAGACGACGAAGACACTTCTCCAGAGAGAAAAGTGGTAAATATTGGTGAGGTCATTCAAGGGTTGCAGGATAAAGTTAAAGAACTATCACCAAAACAACCACCAGGAACACCTCAAGAGGTCAGAGTTGTTAACACCCAAAATTTGTTCACTGGTTCATCTCCCTAGTCACAGAACCCATTTGTCCACTTTTTCTACATTTTTGGCCTCCAAAACCATAAAAAATCATCAAATGGTAACCAAAAGGAAAACATATCATTATTTCCCTCCTCAATTAATGAAATTCCTTCAAAAAAGTTCAAAACCCACAAAAAAGGGTCCAAAATCCCCTCCCCCCCAAAAGGGGAAAAAGTCAAAAATAAATTCAAAAAGAGGCAAAAACTCCAAATACCATTAGCCAATACTATTGGTTTCCCAAAACCATTGGAAAATCCCAAATACTATTTGTCAATACTATTAGTTTCCCAAAACCATGGGCCAATACTCCACCACCTGATCTGAAAATTATTCAGGATCTTTATAACCAATATTTGCATGTGAATGTTTAAATGCTAAAACCATTAAAGAGGCTTAATTGACAAATTTAAAGAGCAAAATTGAAGCACATAAAGCACATAAAAGAGATATGCAAACCAGAAAATGAGGACAAGAGCTGATAACGGAGTTCACCCTCCTTGGGCTATGTCTTCGGGCCACTTCCAATGGGAAGGCCGATCTTATTAAGTCTTCAAAAGTTACAAAATGAGTGTTCTGGAAACACCTCTGTTTTCTATCAATCATAAGCAGAAATAAACAACACCATTTAATTCCCTGCGAAATTCTGAGAAAAACGAGTATAAACAAGACCACCTTTGGTAGAAAACTCCTCTGGCACACAAATCGAGATAACAATCCTACATAAAAAAACAAAATAGTACTAACAGAATGGATTCCACCTCAGGATCCGTGCCCATTAATGGCCTCTGCACTGCGAGAAATGTTCCTGTACCTTTCCTCGTAAACTATGCAAACTGCGATTGTGTAAATCCCGAACTCTGACCTGTGCTTGGCATTTCGAGGTTCGTTTTATAGGTTATGGGCGATCCAACGTTAAAAGTATATTATGCGGAAACTATTAACAAGTGGCTGCTTTGGCGCATTAGTTAAAGCACTTGTTATGATGGGAGGAGTTCGCGGATTCAAACCCGCGTACTTCTCCCATATCCCCCTTTTGTTGTATGGTGGCAAGTATATTTGATATACACGTTATAATATGGTTATGATAGAGTGGCTATTATATAGTTTCAACACATGCTTGTTGGATAAGGTTATAACATTGTTTGTGGTGTTACATAGTTACACGTTGAATATTAAGGATAAGTTTAACACTTTGGCATATAGTTAAGCCTTTAGCGCTTCACATCATAACATGCTCATGGTTATGGTTTGGCTTTAATATATGTTTATAATATGGTGTTTGTAATATGTTTTCAATAAGGGGGCCTCGGTGTTGGCATGGGTCAAGGGCTATCCCTTGGCCCACCCTGTTTTACACATTGACTTGTTAACCATTTTAATGGGTTCATGGTGGCCTTACCATGAGGTTTTGGGTTCAATTCCCATAGCCCCAAAATAACTCTTTAAACCATATTTTTAACCATTCTTGTCGAAACTTCAACCACTGACAACATCTTCATCTGGAGGCCGTTTCACACGAAACAAGCATCGACGGAAAGTTGACGAAGAGCTATTTACCATTGTAACCTTTGTACTGTTGTTTGAATACTTTAAACCTGATCAACGATGAGATGATCATCCTGGATCACCACCCAAAACCTCTATAAAAGGTGACGGAGGCCCCCAATTTCACATCAATCAATCACTCTTCATACCCTTATGCTGTCAAAATTCATGTTGAACCCTAGCCTATCACCTTGAGCTTCTGTTCTATCACTACAGTTGAGTCTTGGCCACCTATTGGGAATTTGGAGAAGAGAAAGGAACTCTGGAGAACTGGTGCACTACTCTTGTACTGTTGCAAGAACTCCAACAACCTCACCACTAGAGGTAAACCATTGCAAACCCTTGTTTGCCCATTAATACAAAAAAATTCAAATTATATTACTGAGTTCCTCATGGTTGTCTACTTTTTACGGTTTTAGTTTAGATTTACTTTTATATTAATACCTGCACATGTCATTTTAATATTTAGTTTTTACTCATTTCACGTATCTTTTCTTATCCATTATTGAACTGCTACTAAGGGTTCCTGAATCCTTAGTAGGTGCTCTTTAGCACGACCTGGGGTGAAAACCCTAGCTACAGTTTTGGCGACTCCACTAGTTTGATTCCCTTAGAATCTTGGTTATTTTTAGTTTGTACTTGTTATTTTGTTTTCATTTTACAACTCTGGTCTACCCTTTGAACCCCATATTTGCAGATCTATGCCCTACCTTCATTTTTCTAGAATTTTGAGGGCAATTTTGAAACGGATATAGCGTTCATGATATTAACTAGAAATATGGCATATAATATATCAAATAAAACCCCTGGAAATATCTGATCCAATGGCATTGGCATTGGTCTGGTCAAAATATGATTCTCCAATAAAAAGATATCATCTCTACAATATTTCCGTCAGTGCGGAAAATTCTTGAAAAAGTGCAGATTTGAAATGAAGATATCTTTGCTTCTTGGAATCGGTTTTGACTAATATGTTTTCGAGAAGAATTCAGATATGTATTCTGTTTTTAAAAATTTTGCATAGAATATTACAGAAATTATGTAATTTTCACTGCACCATTTGCATTTTTTTCTTGCCCTAACAACCATCTGTTTGCTTGCATCCATCTTGCTAGCTGTATTTTTCAGCTATTTACTTGATGTAGCATTTACACATATTTCGTTTAGCATTTACATTTTAGCAAGTCATTTTATTTTACATAGAAGTTAATACTTTTTATATTTCATTCATCGATTTGCCCGCTTGGCAATCTTGGGTATACACCACTTGTGCACACACTCGATCACCTTAATCAAAGTGAGACTTAAAATCTACCTAACTCAACCGACTTTAACCCCACTTGGGGAACACAAAAATAACTTTGTAGCTAGGTAGGACATTGGGGATAGGCATCCAAATAACACCCCTTTGTCATTTACATTGAGACATAGTTTTTCTCCATTAGGGATCCAAAATACCCTATTACTTGTTGGTACGGTTGACACCGATTTGTCGGAAGGCCCCTCCCCTAGGAGGGCAAGTAGCAAGGCTAGTTCCAGAGGTCTGAGTGGAATACCACACTCCATTTTATACTGAAGGACACCTACTCATTATTCTCTCCATGCTACCCTATTGGGAGTATGATGGCCAAAGAACTGAAGTTGCGGATTTACCTTTCCGGGCGTGCCATGAAAGGGGTAGCCTAGTTGCCATTCTTCTAGGATTCTTTTACCTGGAGTCCCTTTTGGTAGAGGGATATCCTTACCCATTTGGTTCTCCATTTCGTATCGCTTGACTACGGATTTCATCATGCTGCTGGGGATACGATTTGTCTGAGCTTTCATATCTTGTAAATAGGTCTTTGCTTCTCCAATACCCCCATTGGATTAGTGAGTCTGCCATTTTATTTTTAGGAGTGCTTCTTGTTGGTATTCTGACCAATTTAATGCCACTCCACTTGTTGTAGCACAGCAAGTGCTTTGAACTTGTTGTTGGCCCGAGAGCCACATTTTTTGAGAGCTCTCCTTTTGCACACACAATTGCACTTGGATTTTTGAGCATTTGATCTCCCACAACCATTTAACACTTTTTACACCTGTCACCAATGATTCACTAAGACACTCTTGGTGCCTACGAGGCCAGTCCCCGCAGTATGGTTCACTTGACACCACACGTCATAGAAGAACAGCTTCGTTGCCAGATACATATCTTGACAAAACTTATTTTACTTCTGATTCTGAGTCAGAGTTCCCCATTTACACAGTTCTGTCTATCCCCATGGATGGCACGACTTCCAACCCCTTTTACGATGGGATTGTTGGTGGTGGATCCACCACTATCCCAGCTACTGCTTCAGCATCCATCCCCTCCATACCATCTATAGGACCTACACCTAGCATCCCCGTCACTACATCCATACCTATGGTTAGTGGATTTGTTACAACTACAGTCCTGTTGGTGACTAGTAGCACACTTGGGGGCACTGTCCCTTCCTACATGATTCCCCCACCTTTGACTGGAGGTCCCTCGATCCCCATCATGACTCATACGATTGCTCCCCACATTGGGGGCAATGGCCCCACCATTTCTGCTACGACTAGCACTCATGCCCCTACGATCATGTCACATCTTTCTACCAGTTTTCCATTCATGGCTAGCCTCAACCTCCCTGATCTAGCTAGATTGACCAACGACTCTATTCGACATGAACCCACATGGCATCCCATGCCTACCAAACTCCCTTCGAACATCCCTAAGTTTGAAGGGAAGGCGGGAGAGGACCCCAAAACCACATCATGTCCTTCCACTTGTGGTGTTCCTCCAACTCCATAGTGGATGACTCCATCCACCTTCACCTTTTACAACGGACCCTCACTGGCTCTGCAGCTAAGTTGTACTACGAACAACCTCATGGGACACATTCCACCTTTACATCCCTTACTTCGAATTTCCTGCAGTTCTTTCAGTTACCAGTCCGTTACGACGCTGGTGTAGAGATCCTACTATCTTGCAAATAGAACACGACTACCCACATCACTGACCACATTCATGAGTGGCGTAAACGTCGAAGTTTATGCAATATTAAGTTAGACGACCGCAACTTCCTATATTGGTTTTTGAAATCTCTTATACCAGTTATCGCCAAGGATGTGGAATCTGAACAGCCCCAATCTGAAGAAGAAGCCATTCTAAAAGCCCAGCAATTTGACCTCATCTATGCTCAGTCCAGCTGCTTATATTCCATCTTACCTGATGCTCCCAGCGACGATTCCTCCAGGAAATACGCGTCGGGGGAATCCCACGCTTACGATGGCATTATTGGCCATGTTTCATCTCGTATTCAGCCTTATACTTTTATGCCTCCAACTATCCCCCTGACTTACAACCCTACCCCCACTTCCGCCATGAGTTGCCCCGACCTTTCGTGTGCCACAGCCCATTCAGGAGCAACATATTCGTATGCTCCCCCGGATCAAGCCCCCCATACCCATGGCCCTTCTTGTTCAACACATTGTTATGGACATACTCCATAGGCATACACTCTCCCTGCTGCACCATCTACCTACTACCATCAACCAACATCACTTGTGCCTACACAACCTCAATCCCCTCCGACTTATTATCCACCTGTAGCACCTATGACTACACAACCTCAAGCCCCTCCAACTTATTATCCACCTATAGCCCCTGTGCCTGCACAACCTCAAGCCCCTCCAGCTTATTATCCGCAGCCTTCCCCAGCACCTGCTCAACCACAGAACCCCCTTATTCCCCAAGGGCAAGTCTATTCTCAACAGAACCAACAACAAAACCAAAATTCCCAAAGGAACCAACAAGGACAACACAATAGGGGACGTGGTCGTAATCGCGGCAACAACCAACCTCCTGGTAGAGGTGATCGACTACCGAACCCTCCCGATAATAATGGTACCACCCCGGCTAACCAGAACCCTGATCGACCACCTAAACAAGGAAAAAACCCCAACCTACGAACGAACCACCCATGTTCTTTTTGCGGGGTCTATGGCCATTATACGCACAATTATCCCCACTTAGATCAATCTCGCTAACTTTTGCACGATCATACCCAACGCCAAGGACATTTTACTCCACCAGCACCACCTAATCCCTAGAAACCCAATGCAGAACCCTTGGTATTACAAAACGCCCTACCCACACAGGGGTAGTTGCCACCCAACCTTTGGCTCCTCACCAAGGTGCCTCGCACAACAACAGCAAGTTACTTATGCTGCTCCTATACCCCCATTGGATTAGTGAGTCTACCTTTTTATTTTTAGGAGTGCTTCTTGTTGGTATTTTGACCACTTTATTGCCACTCCACTTGTTGTAGCACATCAAGTGTTTTGAGCTTGTTGTTGGCTTGAGAGTCGCATTTTTTGAGAGCTCTCCTTTTGCACACACGGTTGCACTTGGATTTTTGAGCATTTGATCTCCCACAACCTTTTAGCACTTTTTACACTTGTCACCATTGATTCACCGAGACACTCTCGGCGCCTGTGGGGCCAGTCCCTGCAGTACGGTTCACTTGACACCACACATCACAAACGAACAACTTCGTCGCCAGATACATATCCCGACGAACCTTATTTTACTTCTGATTCTGTTTCATAGTTTCCCACTTACGTAGCTCCATCTATCCCTTACGCAGCTCCATCTAGCCCCATGGCTGACACGAATTCCAACCCCTTTTACGACGGGATTGTTGGTGGTGGATCCACCACTATCCCAACTACTACTTCAACATCCATCCCCTCCATACCATATATAGGACCTACACCTAGCATCCCTATCACTACATCCATACTTATGGTTAGTGGATTTGTTACAACTATAGTCCCGTTGATGACTAGTAGCACACTTGGGGGCATTGGACCTTCCTACACGATTCCCCCACCTTTGACTGGAGGTCCCTCGATCCTCATCATGACTCATACCATTGCTCCCCACATTGGGGGCAGTGGCCCCACCATTTTCGCTACAACTAGCACTCACGCCGCTGCGATCATGTCACATCCTTCTACCAGTTTTCCATTCATGGCTAGCCTCAACCTCCCTGATCTAGCTAGATTAACCAACGACTATATTCGACATGAACCCACATGGCCTCCCATGCCTACCAAACTCCCTTCAGACATCCCCAAGTTTGAAGGGAAGGCCGGAGAGGACCCCCAAAATCACATCATGTCCTTCCACTTGTGGTGTTCCTCCAACTCCATAGTGGATGACTCCATCTGCCTTCGCCTTTTACAACGGACCCTGACTTGCTTTGCAACTAAGTTGTACATCGAACAACCTCATGGAACACATTCCACCTTTACATCCCTTGCTTCGAATTTCCTGCAGTTCTTTCAGTTACCAGTCCATTACGACGCTGGTGTAGAGATCCTATTGTTTTGCAGACAGAACACGGCTACCCACATCACTGACCACATTCATGAGTGGCGTAAACGTTGAAGTTTATGCAAGATTAATTTAGACGACCACAACTTCCTAGATTGGTTTTTGAAATCTCTTATACCGGTTATCTCCAAGGATGTGGCATCTGAACGGACCCAATCCGAAGAAGAATCCATTCTAAAAGAGCATCAATTTGACCTCATCTATGCTTAGTCCGACTACTTATATTCCATCTTACCCGATGCTCCCCACGGCAATTCCTCCAGGAAAGATGCGCCGAGGAAATCCCACGTTGTCGATGGCATTATTGGCCATGTTTCATCTCGTAGTCAGCCTTATATGTTTATGCCTCCAACTAGCCCCCTAACTTACAACCCTACCCCCACTTCTGCCATGAGTGGCCTCGACCTTTCGCGTGCCACATCCCATTCAGGAGCAACATCTTCGTATGCTTCCCCGGCTCAAGCCCCCCATACCCATGGCCCTTCTTGTTCAACACATTGTTATGGAAATACCCCGCAGGCATACACTCCCCTTGCTGCACCATCTGCCTACTACCATCAACCAGCAGCACTTGCTCTTGCACAACCTCAATCCCCTTCGGCTTATTATCCACCTGCAGCACCTGCACCTGCACAACCTCAAGCCCCTCCAACTTATTATCCACCTGCAGCCCCTGCGCCTGCACAACCTCAAGCCACTCCATCTTATTATCCACAACCTTCCCCAGCACCTACTCAACCACAGAACCCCTTGTTCCCCTAGGGAAATTCTATGCTCAACAGAACCAACAGAAAAACCAAAATCCCCAAAGGAACCAGCAAGGACAACACAATAGGGATGTGGTCATAATCGCAGCAACAACCAACCTCCTAGTAGAGGTGATCCACTACCGAACCCTCCCAATAATAATGGTTCCACCCTGGCTAACCATAACCCTGATTGACCACCTAAACAAGGAAAAAACCCCAACCTATGAACGAACCACCCATGTTCTATTTGCAGGGTGTATTGCCATTATACGCACAACTGTCCCCACTTAGATCAAGCTCGCCAACTTTTGCACGATCATACCCAACTCCATGGACATGCTACCTCGCCGGCACCACCTAATCCCCTGCAACCCAATGCAAAACCCTTGGTATTACAAAACCCCCTACCCACACAAGGGGTAGTAGCCACCCAACCTTTGGCTCCTCACCAAGGTGCCCCCACACAATAGTAGCAAGTTACTTACGCTGCTCCCGATAGTTAACCTATTGAATCAGGTACACACTACCTTTTAATGATGATTGCTACTGATGTCAACCTCCAAACATGCCGTAACCAGTATGGTTCCACCACCGAAACCATTACTACGGACAAGGATTCTAACACTCTTCCCACCGATCAATCGTTATGCATAACGCCAACACCACTTGACGGGGCTTCTAAATCTCCTCAGTTTCCTCTGCGTCGAATCAATAATAATCCCAACACTCTTGCTGCTCCCAATTATAATATCGTGGATGACTTATCCTAGTCCCCTGCTGCTATGTCAACCCTAGAAGTTTTGAAGAATTGCCCAACGTAGTGCAAGACACTGTTGTCCGCCATAGGTGCAATATACCCTTTCGACTCACGGATGATGGCATTCGATTTAGACCAATCTGAACCATGCATGCCTTCCACATTAGCATTTCAAATTTTTCTTTCAGTATGAAATCTTGTGATCCATCGATGCATCATCGATGAGGGTGCCTCTCCATGCTTTATGTCTACATTCGTGAGGCAGAAGCTCGGATCTCCTACCCTCCAGCCATCCACGACTGCTTTGCGAGTTTATGATGGTGGTTCATCCCAACCACAAGGCCTCCTGGACAACGTTCCTGTCCAACTAGCTGGTAAAACCATCCTGATTGACATTGAATTAGTCAATCACAACTCGACTACAACCTGCTCCTGGGACGAAGTTAAATGTATGCCATGAAGGTCGTTGCTTCATCGGTGTTCTACAGTATGATTTTCCCCCATGAGGGACGGGTAGTCAAAGTCGACCAAGTCACATACTACGACCCGAATGCACTCGCTACACCTGAAAATGTTCTCCCCGTGGTTGAACAACCCACATTTGGTGCACCTACCTCTTTGGTTTCCACCATTGGCCCCAGAATTTATTCAGAGACTCCCATGGTCTCCTCATTTTGATTCTTACCACCTCCTCTGCCGGCCGTCGAAATTTATGACTTATGCACCATTTCATCAAATCAATCGGTCCCTAAACCGCAACCACCATTGGTACCCAGCCACATTGGAGCCACACCAATCCATACCATCATGTTCTTGTTCCCACCATCTGGAGTAGTAAGTTCACTTGTCATGGAAACGCTAGACCTGCTTGGGTTAACATTAGGACTTCCCGTATGGTATCTCCCTGCTCCTAACCCCGCTCTGACACCATAGGTCATCCTTCAACCAGTCCAACCAATCACCACTGCTAACTGTCCACCTCCTAGTGTGGCGACTGCCTCTGCATCCAATAGTGCACCTCCACCACCTAAAAACACTGGGGGTAGAGGCCCACAAACTTATAATACTCCACAATAGGGTGAAACCCGTGAAACCTCCTCCACTAGTTCGTCCACCCCCTAAGTGCTCCTTATGCAAGGATTTGGGCCATGCTACCTATCAATGTCCACAACTGCCAGCCCTTCAAGAGCACATGAAAACGTTGGACGATGACCCCAATATTCCCGTTGTCAAGATGGATACTACATCCAAACCGCGTAACAAGTCCTTGCGCACCAACCACTTCTACGCCATATGCAGGATCTACAGACACTATTCCCATTATTGTCCCGACCTACCTGAGTATCGATTGGTTCTCCATGAAATGAATCAGTCCTCTTTAGAGTCATCCATTACTACCATCGAGGATATTCACCCCCCTGACTCCTCCTCCTAGGCTGAAGTTAACACTATTTATATGGTTTCCACTCGCGACCCTCTTGTCCTATCGTCCCCTTCCACTGATCCCTCCAACCCACCTGTTCAACCTTTTCAAATCAACGAGGAAATCACATGCTCACCGCATGGGGGCATGCCCAAAAACTTGACTACTCATCATCATTGTCATTCTCATCAACGATACTGGGGGCATCCACCCCGCAAGGGGAATCCTCCATCATCATTTCAGTACTTTAGTATGCCACCACGACCCACAGCCTCATGGTACACCCCCCCTCCAGCAGTTGGTTGACGCCCTGTTGATCCCTCTTTGAGACAACATCTGCACCACATTGACACCTCTGAGTTAGGGGGCATAATAGATTACCTTGAACCTGGGATAGGGTGTATGCTCAGTCATTTTGAACCTTCCCATTCACATATATCTCAGCATGTCAATGACCCCACTTCTTAACCCAACACATATGTGATCCACAATCACAAACCCCATGCACATAGCATGGGGGCAGGTCGTTAACCCTGCTCACTTTTTCACATGCGTGATCTCAACCATTTTTGAGGTCACATGTCACTTGTATATTTGATTTGATTTTATGCTCCTAGTATTCCGCCCCCACGGGTCATCATTTCTCCCCACCACCACATCCTTGGCTTGGTGGGCTCACGTGTATTTATAGCCATTTTTAACCTATTTTTGTTTTGACCATTCCGGAGCCATATGACATTCGTTTATCGCACTATTTGCACTGTCAGATTCATATTTCCGTGCCGGTGATGATGCTTGAGATCATTTCTCGCTCTCACTATAACTTTTTTCAGTTACTTTTTCCATGCCCCTCGCTACCTCGATTTTCATGCCACATAGGTCGCAGACGTTTTTTGCCATTTTTTGCATTATGACCTATCCATGAGCCCTCCGCTCCATCCATACTGCATTTCTTGAGTTATTATGCCACCATTCATCCAAACACAAGGATGCACCATCAGTGTTCCCCCCTCACCTCTGTTCTTAGTTCACATAATTGCCCCTTGATTGAACACTTCCTCCTTGCTTGGCCATTACTTTCGTTCAGTATAATTTTATCCCTTTTTCGGGCCAAACAATTCCTTTATGAAAAAGGCACTTAGGGAGTTTCTGTTAAGTTCTTTTCTGACTCCTTGAACAATGAAATGATCGTCGAGCAATCTTGCTTCCTTTCATGCTCGTTAAAGTACCTGAAAGGGCGTCTATCTGGTATAAGTTTAACCCTTTTCCGGACCTTGTAGACTAATTACGAAAAATGAATACTCTAGTTACACCGGCTAGAAGAGTTCTTCATTGCATCCTTTTATTCTTTTTTCGGGCCTTGGAGACTAACACACGAAAAATAACCCCCTCAAAGTCTTCTTAATGCTTTCAAACTCTCTAAAATTGAAAGCGACCCATTAGAGAGATTTTGAGGTCAAAAAAGGGCCTCCTAAGAGATGTACTACAAAAATATGAGATATATTAAAATATTATGAATTGGGGGTTTTATGGGGTAGGTATATATGACAAGTCACCTCCCACACTATTTTCTATGCACAATATAAATAACCATGGTTGAGTTACTTTTCAAAATTCACTAGAAATAAAATTAATAAAATAAGACTAGATTGATGTGACTAAGATTCATTGTAAATTCCCAAAAATGTATTGTCCTTTAACATTTATTTGTCTTGAACTTGCAAATGAAATTAAATAATAAAAAACATTTTTAAGAGCTTTTTTTTTAATTTTATGTTGACTTTTTATATTTAGTACTTTTCTCATGAATTTAATAATGTAATTTAATTGAGAATTTATTTACATGTAAAATGTCAATAATATTATTATAATCCACATTGCATTATTATTATTATTATTATTATTATTTATTAAATCTATTATTATTCTTTATTAGTTTGACATTATGTTATTAAATAGAATGGAGTGAATATATAATTTAAAATTAAAAACATAAAAATGATAATATATTATTTTATAAAAAAATGTGAAAGGACTTTCTTTATGAATTAAGAGTACTACACTTGAAAATGACAATAATATTATTTTATGTGAAAGTGTGAAAAGACATTCATTATGAGTACTTTACTTGAAAATGACAATAATATTATTTTATGAAAAGACTATCATTATGAGTACTTTACTTTATGATTTAAAAGTACTTACACCACTACCTTGGTTAACTATGTGTTTTCATCCACCAAAGAAAATTTGACAAATAAGCATTCTTAACTCATGCAATGCCACCTCACCAAGGGGGATGATGTCATCTACTAGAATGTGATTGGTTGTATTTTATAGTACATTTTCTTTGTTTTGAGACCCTTTTTTTACCTCAAAATTTCTCTAATGATGAGCATGCACCGTCTTGGGCTCATATAAATCCACACGACGGTACCTTTCCACCATTTCAAAGTCTTCTCATCGCTTTCAGACTCCTTAAAAGTGAAAGAAACCATGAGCATGAACTGTCCTGGGCTCGTACAAATCCACATGACAGTACCATTTTGAGCACACTTCTATCTCTTCTTCAAGCTCCTTAAACCATGAAGAAGGTCAAAATGGTGCCTCTCGACGCCACGACAGATCATATCTAGTCCCCACATTATGGAAACACCCCCATCATGGTTGTCTTTGTTCAGAGTATTCTGCGATGTGTCATTGTTAGAGTTTCCTGATATCACCGATCGGTTCCCCCTTGAGTCTCCACCATTGTAGTCACAATCCCTTATCCATTAAGCTATGGTCCCCTTCCCCACAATCAGTTTCATATGCTTCCAGGTCAACCTTGCCGTCATACTCTGAACACACGAAGCTTGAGTCCCCCCACTCTACGACCCCTGTTCCCCCCCCAGTATGTCAGTCCCACCTTCAGTACTATCACCTCTTGGTTGTACAACTCACGCTCCTATTAAGGAAACATCATTTCCTTGGTAGTTGCAGGTCTCCCTCTGTCGACGCCAACCCATCTATTCCAGAGGATAGACCCAAAGGCCCCTGTACCTTGGACTCATATCCATTAGTGGTGAGTGCCTACGGACCATCTGAGAGGAGTCCTTAGTGCCTCTTGGAATGGTTTTTTCTCACATGCTTGACTCCAACTCCATCATTGCACCATTTAGATTCATACAGGGTATTGATCCCTTCAGTTATTGGTCGAAGAAGCCGGATGTCCCTTGACTCTAGCACATTGGTGAGTCAATTTGGAACCCCCCCTGTTGTATGTTCCCGTGGATATCTGGGATGCGTTGGCGACAGTATTCAGAAGCACTCCAGTTGTATTGATTCCTCGAGTACCCAGTTCAGATCCAGTCCAGTGTACCTTTGAGATTCTGACTCTCAGTCGGTGAGTCCATACAGTTTTTGGTCACCTTCAGATCCAACAGAGCATCAGTTGTTCTGGTACCACATTTAGTATGGATGCCATTGTTTCGATGTATCAATTCTTCAGATCTGTCATGGTCGGACCATGAGTATGTCCCAGATTTGTGTCTCCTCTGGAGCATTATGATGTACACAGCAATTCTCTATGTATTGTTCAGGTTCCCTTTTGTGCCTTATTATTATTTGTATATCTTGATACGAGCATGGGTATGCCTGCCTCGTCCATATATTTGAGATTATTCCTCATTCATTATTGAGGCCATGTATTTTCAGTTTTTGCAGTTTGTATGTAGCCTATGTTCTGACCTCCAACCAGTTTCTTCTCTCCTTCGTCACAATGCTCATACCCCTAGAAAATCACAGAACCTATGATGTCTATCAGCCATAGAATAAGCTCATAACCTCACACATCAGGGGGAAATCTGTTAACACCCAAAATTGGTTCACTAACTCATCTCCTTAGTCACATAACCCGTTTGTCCACTTTTCCTACATTTTTGGCCTCCAAGACCATAAAAAACCATCAAATGGTAACCAAAAGGGAAAAAAATCATTATTTCCCTCCTCAATTTATGAAATTCCTTAAAAAAAGGTCAAAACCCACAAAAACGAGTCCAAAATCCCCAAAAATAAAATAAAAAGGGGAAAAAGGTCAAAAATATATTCAAAAAGAGGGAAAAACTCCAAATACCATTAGCCAATACTATTGGTTTCCCAAATACCATTTGTCAATACTATTAGTTCCCAAAACCATGGGCCAATACTCCACCACCCAAAACCTCTATAAAAGGTGATGGAGGCCCCCCATTTCACATCAATCAATCACTCTTCATACCCTTATTATGCCGAAATTCCCGTTGAACCCTAGCCTATCACCTTGAGCTTCTGTTCTACCACTACAGTTGAGTCTTGGCCACCTCTTGGACATTTGGATAAGAGAAAGGAACTCTGGAGAACTGGTGCACTACTCTCGTACTGTTACAAGAACTCCAACAACCTCACCACTAGAGGTAAAACATTGCAAAACCTTGTTTGCCCATTAATACAAAAAATATTCAAATTATATTATTGAGTTCCTCATGGTTGTCTAATTTTTACTGTTTTAGTTTAGATTTACTTTTATATTAACACTTGCACATGTCATTTTAATATTTAGTTTTTACTCATTTTCTGTATCTTTTCTTATCCATTTCTGAACTGCTACTAAGGGTTCCTGAATCCTTAGTAGGTGCTCTTTAGCACGAGTTGGGGTGAAAACCCTAGCTACAAGAGCAAAACGTAGTTTGGAAAGAATAAATATTGTAATTGAGGACATTAGGACCTTGGAGTTAAAGTGTACAGAGTTGCATGAAGAAAGTGCTCAATTATGGGAAAAATTGGTTGAAGACGAATAGATGAAGGAAGTAGGTAAAAGGCTACAAGTTGCGTAAGAATTGGAACAAAAGATTCATGATAGTTTGACTTGCCTACCAGCTATTGAGAAAATGAACAAAATGGGAAAGTGCAAGAAGCAACAACAAGAATTAAATAAAATTGAAGAAGAACAACAAAAGATAATTGATAGGCTTGAACCTATACAGGAAGAAGCTTTTAGCATCATAGAATCTTTCCCGCAATTACAAAGGGAAATTGGACATACAATTGATGAATGTGTAGAAACTCTAAATTCAATCCCGATGAACAAATGGAAGAAAACATCTCAACCAAGGAAGGTAAAATGAAAGAAAAGGTTGCAGCTGCAAAGGAAACTCTGTAAATGTTTGTAACTACAGTTCAATCAAGAATGTGAAAAGAAAATGTTACTCCTTAAGGAAGAAAATAAAACACAAATACAGGGGGAGTAATCGAAGTAAGCAGTTGAATGGAGACAGTGCAAAACCAAAGAAAGAAGAATCTAGAATTGTGCATTAAAGGCACCTTTTTTCCATTGATGTCAAAGGGGGAGAAAAGATCATGAAGCATGCGATCAACACATAAATGTAAAATAGTAGAAAAGTATTGATTGAAGGAAGTGCAAAGAAACAAGGGAGAAAATATCATGAAGCATGAGATTAGCGCAGAAATGAAAAGGAACATAAAAGTACTGATATGTGTAGCGCAAAGAAACAAAAGAGAAAGATCAGAAAACATGCATCAATGGAAGGATCTGCGCATAAATGAAAGATAACATAAAAGCATTGCAATAGGATGCGTAGATGAGCAAAATCTCAAACTAGAAAGAACACAGGGGGAGTACTGCGAACAAAATAGATGAAGTGCACAACTTCATGAGATGATTGACATACACAGCTTCATGAGGTGTTGACATAATTTCCAAAGGGGGAGATTGTTGAACTTTGGTTGTCATTGATGTCAACTGATGTCAATGAGGAACCAATATCCTTGTGCCAGTTTGAAGAAGTATATGAAGACTAGTTTGAATATATGAAGAATGAAGGACCAAGTATTAATTAAAAAAATTTGTTGTTATATATATATATATATATAACAATTAAAAAAATTACAAATTAATAATATATATATATATAATTTTTAAAAGTTGTCATTTGCATTATTTTTTGATTTGGAGGTTAATTTTAATATTTCTATTAATAATGATAAGAATTGTTTAAGGTCATGGTTGCAAAAGGTGGTATTCTTGAACTTGAAAAAAAATGGTCCTAAATGGATAAATGCAACCTGTAGAAAAATGAGAACTCTAGAGATTTCTCGACAAGTTGGTAACTATGATTTAAGGATCCTTGTAAAAAATAATAATGATGAGCATTATCATAAATTTACAACAAAACCATCAACTTGTATGAACAATTACTCTTTTCAAACTTCTTTTCAAATAAAAATTAAAAACAAATCCCCGGATGGGGTGATGGAGAGGCGAGGAGGGGTCATCCCGAGGCCACAACACAAATCCGACATGGAACGATCGTATCCAATCACGATCAAAGAGAATAAAGGTGGAGATGACAACGAGACAATGACATGCGAAAGGTACAAGTTAGGCATTATGCAGCTAGACCTTGGTACGGGGGAACATGATGAAGCCAAGTGGCATGTGCCAACTTTGGGTAGAAGGAATTAGGCCATTCCTGAATGATGATGTTTCAATGATGACAATAAGGACTGCATTATAATGGCTCATGGTTGTCTACATCATGAGGATTTGCAAGAATTGACAAGGTTTAGGTGATTGGTTTTGGTTTTATGGGAATGGGAAATACTCCATGTTTGGGATGAGCAGTCTTTGGACAACCCCATCTTTGCCTCCCTATCAGGCCCTTCTTTTGTGTCTATATTGAGGTCAAGCAACATGTTTTCTTATTTCACTTCCAAATTCTCCCTCTCCACTGGGCACCCCATCTCTAGGTTGACAGGTTATTCCAATCTCTTCAACTTAAGGAAGCCATGGGTTGTGGGCATCGAGGATGCAAAGTAAAAGGAAGCATTTGCTCTTTTTATGCATAGCAATAATTTTTCTTTGCACACAACAAAACCAACAACAGCCTACGGCTCATTTCTTGACCGTTTTTGGACAACATTGCCATCTGACCATGTCAAACTGCAAATTTCTGAGGCTTATTGAACAAATCATCTTGCTCTTTGTCTTTCAGTCCCTTTCGAAATATTTAAAGACTAGTGTTGCAAATGGAAATTGCTGAGAAAAAATGCATTTGTTCCTCTACAATATTTTCATCATTACATATGCACAAGCTAAACTAAAAAAAAAAAAAATGCTTGTGCAGCTGTCACAATTTTTTTTTGTCTGGAACATGGCTGCAAAAAGTGGTGCATCAAGCAAATCTGAAGCCAACATGCTAAGCACACCTATCAATGACAACTCAAAAAGGTAAGACTAATTTCAATTCTCATTGCAAAAGCATTGTTCAATTTTTGTCACACAAATCAATGTTTATTTTTTTCCTTTATTTCTATAATTCATGTACCTAAATATGGTTTGCAATTTTCCCACATGTTCTAGAGAAAAACAAATGCCAAGCACACCATGCACTATTATGGAGATTTCTTCACCTACGCATCCAAATGTGTTTGAAGGTGATGTGGTTGCACTCTATGGACCCGCATGCAACATGGATTCAAACTCACCAAACAAAGCATAAATGGCACATGCCGATCTTGTAGACAAACATGGTCATTTAACAATGATAGTTAACATGAACAACTCCCTTGTCTCCCGCTTCATGAAATATTTTACACTCGGAAGCAATGTGCGTATTTCAATTTCATAAGTAGAAACAAAGGACTTTATGACAAAGCATATGCAAAACATTGCATTGTTATGCATCAACAGACTACTATGGAAACAATTCCCCAGGTTTTTCAGCAACGCAAATTGGCACCAGATACAACAATAGATGCTTTGTCAATCTCAAAAAATGCTTACTCCATTGGTTCTATTGTGGTGCTTGTTATTGCATGTGAACAAGACAACAAGAACTATGAGCTCTATGTCAAGGATGGATAAAATATACAAGACACTGCAATGGTATGATGCGTTCTGGCCTTGTAGCTACTATGCACACCAATTGCAATCAACAATTAGAAAAATGCTTTTTCTTACTTTGAATGCTTTCCCTAACAAGCAACAACAACTTGCATTATATTGTAGTTTCAATTGCCTGACAGCTACAAGAACCTTTTGTTCAAGATACAACAAGAATTGGTGTCAAAGGTTCCAACCATGTACTTGTTCAAGAACATTATTAGAAATGGTGCAACAGGTTTCCATCTTCTCTGTGTTTCTTAGGAAACATTTGTTGACATGCTAAATGACGATTATGCAAAGCAACACTTGCTTGCAGCCATGCAATCAAAGATAAAGGCAAGAGCAGACTCCTTTCTTTGCGATTGCTTTAAAACAATCTCCAAACATGTCATCTTACCCTCTGTTCAATGTAGATATCTTTGTTTCCATATCTAAGATTCTATGCCATAGCTAAAAATAGGTGTAATTTTAAGTTTTGATAGAAGTTAGAAAAAGTTTGAACTTGTTCTAAAGTGCATATTGTTTTGAGCATTACCAAACATATTTACAATAGTGATTTGCATACAATAACAAAGCATACACATGTTTGTGCAAAAAAAGAAAAAAAACATTGGTGTATTTTCTTGTATCCATGGTGTAATTTGCCCATTTTTTCTTCATAATTCTTTGGAACTAATGTATTATTGTTGTCAAGAGGTTGTTGCAAGCAGAATCTCAAAATATAATCTTTTCATGGGTTGCGCGTATGGGTCAAATATATAAATCAAATATAGCATGAGGAACATAAATTTTTACAAACATCTGAAAATCAACAAACAAAAACAACTTTCTTATCCAACCAACATTTACTGGTGAGTGCTGTGTACAACATGCAAATATGGTTTATGCTGATGTCTAGAGTTTTTCAGACTTGAGGCATCCTATCATAACTAGTTGATTCTTGTGGTTTGATTACAAGAAATAATCACTTCTAACAGATCTCAAATTTCATGGCTTGCATGGCCTTCTTTCTGATATCATCAAAGCTATGCGCCATGTAACTTAAGATTGTATGTTGAGCTTTTAAGTTTGCTAGATTTAGGATTTGCTAGAATTTTTCGAACATTGCCAGTTTGTTGAAATTAAGGCAATGAATACATGCAATATTTAAAATGTAAAAAAACAATTCTAAGCTTTCTTAGGAAGTTCCAACCTCCTTTAACAAGAAAACTATTGTTTCATACAATAAATTCTTCTACCAGATTTGTAACCTAGTTGGAATGCAAAAGCATTTTGACTCAGATTAAATGTCCATCCATTTATTCAGCACCAATAAGAGTCCCTACCTGCAATGACAACTTCTTTTTAACCTCTTATGATCTCTTGTCTATAAACATACATACAAATTTAGATGTTTTGTGTTCAGCAATAAGTCTTATTGTTTGATGGTAAAAGCTACAAATTGTTTGGATCATTTATACAATAATCGTAGGAAACAAATTTATGTGTTCGTTGCAAAGCTTTTGAATAGGGCCGTTAATTGTTATTAGATTCTAATTGTAACATTGTGCTAAATCCATGCATTGGTTTAATAGTGTCTTTGCTTATGATTTTGTTGAGGATTGCTAAACTGCTTTAATTTATTGCCCTGTTGAGACCACAAGAATGATAGTAATGTTTTTTGTTAGCTGTTGCTAATTTCCAGTGCTATGGAAAAATTTGTCATCCCTTCATAGATTTCCATGTTTAAAAATATCTTGGAATTCTTTTTCATTCTGGAATTGAGCAGCTGCAAATTGCAAGTGCCCGGCACATTGAAAACAAAAAATGCTATCATGCCTCCATTCCGAAAAATCTGAAACAATTGCAACAAGCAAATCCTTGACAACTCGTCGGATTGCATAATCTGAAAGCAAAACCCACCATCCAGATATGAGCATTGTCTGGAGTGTGCTCTTGAAACAAAAGATGGAACACTTTCATGCACAATGAAATTTCCACAATTGCAACAATATTTCCCAATAGTTGCAATGACTACATATGACCAGTACAGAAGCAACATTTCATCAACAGTTTTTCATCTCTGAAGACTTTCTGTACAAGTTGTTTTCACACTCGATGCATACAACATCATAAAAGAAATCCATAGTGCTCAGTGATGCACTGCAAAACAGTTTTTTTGTTATTTTTGCTATAGTCTAATTAACTCTCCATACAACATGCCTCCTTAGATTTCACATCAATGAAATGTATAAAATCAACTTTAGATGGCTTATGCCTTTGGATCGCCTGCACCTTTTGTTCACTGTCCTCGGACCTTCTACCTTTATATTTTATCTGACATATAAATACACATATAAATTGCCAGTGCACATGATGGTAAATATTTTAAAGTCTCATATGTGTTGTTGCTATTTGTTATGTTTCTTGATTGCATAGATTTCTAGCTTGAAGTAAATTTCCTTCTATATGCAATCTGATGTTTGAAAACATCTTCCAAACACTAATGCTCATTGTCATAGAACAAATTAAATCCATATTAAAAGAAGTTTATGTGTATGAATTTTATGTAAAATATGGATTATGTGTATGGAATCTTGGTGTTTTTTTGTTGTTTGTTTTTGAAACTATCAAGAGCTGAGAATTGCATTTACACAGGAGACAGATGACAATGCCTCCTCTCCCTTTAGTTTAACAAAACTGCCTCGTTGCTGTCAACATAGCTAGATGTTGATGTTTTCATTTTGTTGCTGATGTTATAGATTTAATGGCATTTTTCTTGAATTCACAAAAAACAGGTATACTATTTAATTAGAACTAGGCAAGCTAGATATATCATATAATTAAGCAAACTGGACAAATTCTTTGTAGTGTCTTGCAATAGTTCTTGCTATTTTGGTTTTACTTCCTAGGTTCCAATATTTTTCTGCAAACTCTAAAATGTGCATCATAATTCATTCTATTGCATTAATGTTCATCATGCACTTCATTAATCTTGTCAACTTGAGTAATATGTCTGCAATTGATACCTCTATGATTTTATATCACATTGTTTAAAGTATAATTGCACATGTTCGTTTTTTTCATGTATCTCGATAATGTCACAATTGCAAATCCCTTCCCAACATGTCTAGGCTTCATGCAAGAGTTTCCAGGCCATAATAAGAGTCAATTTCAATTGCCCCGCTTTGGCATGGACATTGTCACATGCGGCTGTCGTTATTATTAAGATGTTAAGTAAGTAAAATTTGTTGTCCTTTAATAACTTTATACTCTTATATTAATAACACATTTATTTTTCTCCTACTTAATTTTTACATATTGCGTTGAATTAAAATCATTTAATCATTGTCTTATCCTTTAATGTTAATGTTAGTATGTTGCAATTGCCATTTATCATGTTGAAAGACTTTTTTTTTCTAAAAAAAGAAAACTATACTTTATTATTAAGCATAAAGGTACAGTGACAGAAAAGTCCAGAGATTAGCCAACCCGGGGAAACATAGTACAAGACCATTCCCGGTCATCCATGAAGGTTCCCAAAACCCAAACCGAGAAGTCCAAAGATCCGATAACAAGAAGTACACAAAAGAACCCAAGACCATTCCAGGTCTCATGTTGAATGATGTGCAATGTTTCCCCATTCTAGTTTTGATAGGAAGAATGATGAATTATTTTATTTTTTAAATTTTATTATAATAAAGGTTATTTGTTTGTTTATAAAAATACTATAATTTTGACCTCACATAACTATATCAATAATAAGCAAAAACTATATCAACAATAACCTTTTGATTATTAGATGATTGGAAAAAAGCTTTGCTTTTTTGGAAAAATGGTTTATAAAATAACTAAAAAAATAAAATACATCTAATGAATATATATATATATAATTTGTAAGTTTTTTAATTGTTATATATTTATATATGTAATTTTTTAAAGTTATCATTAGCATTATTTTTCGATTTGGAGGTTAATTTTAATATTAATAATAAGAATTGTTTAAGTTCATGGTTGCAAAATGTGGTAACCTTAAACATGAAAAAAATGGTCCTAAATGGCTAAATGCAACCTATAGAAAAATGAGAACTCTAGAGATTTCTCAAAAAAATGGTAACTATGATTTAAGGATCCTTGTAAAAAATAATAATAATAAGGAGCATTATCATAAATTTACAACAAAACCATCAACTTGTATGAATGATTACTCTTTTGAAACTATTTTTAAAATAAAAATTAAAAACAAATCCTTGGATGGGGTGATGGAGAGGCGAGGAGGGGTCAACCTGAGGCCACAACACAAATCCGACATGGAACAATCGTATCCAAGCATGATCGAAGAGAATACAGGTGGAGACAACAGCGAGACAATGACATGTGAAGGGTACAAGTTAGGAATTATGCAACTAGACCTTGGTATGGGGGAACATGATGAAGCCAAGTGGCGTTTGCCAACTTTGGTTAGAAGGCATTAGGCCATTCCTCAATGACGAGGTTACAATGATTACAGTAAGGACTGCATTATAGTGGCTTGTGGTTGTCTACATCATGAGGATTTGCAAGAAGCGACAAGGTTTAGGTGATTGGTTTTGGTTTTATGGGAATGGGAAATACTCTATGTTTGGGGTGAGCAGTCTTTGGACAACCCCATCTTTGCCTTCCTATTGGGCCCTTCTTTTTTGTGTAGATTGAGGTCAAGCAACATGTTTTCTTATTTCTCTACCAAATTCCTCCCTCTCCACTGGGCACCCCATCTCTAGGAAGGAAGGTTATTCCAAGCTCTTCAATTTATGGCAGCCATGGGTTGTGGGCATCGAGGATGCAAAGGAAAAGGAAGCAGTGTGCAACCCAAGGAAATGTAGGAGGCAAACGCTATTTACTAGCAATAAACCCCAACCATTAATTTAACAAGACATCACTCGGGTTGAAGGTTGGGTAAAAACTAAGAAGGGTTTCATTGGCACTAAAGCAATTGAAGAAGAGATGTGCCCATGGGTCCCTCATGTGGACACTTCTCATTCTAGAGAAACCAAGTAGTATAAGATGATTTCCCTATTCTTGCAAATGAGCTCACTATTGGGTAAATCTCTCATTAATAACAAGGAAGAGCATAATAAATTTTATTGTAATTAGATAAAATTTGGGATTATCATTTAACTTGGTTTCTTTGAAATCTCTTTTTTTATATCCAGTTTCTCTAGTTATTATACAACTATGTCTAAATATTACCAATTTATTTTAGCTTAAAGAATTCTTATAAAATTATTTTAAATAACAAATCCTTAGTAAATGGTATTTTTAATAAACCTATAAATCAACACCCACTTTTCCTAATAAATTCAAACTTATTGTAAAGTCATTTTATATATGTCTCCCAGTCAACAAAAATCCTTTTAACATCCACTTTATACCTCGTCCCCAGATTCCCCACTATGTAGTCCCCTCCTTTCCGTGGCTTGGCTTGGCTTCGCTGGGATTGGCTTGGCTTGATTTGACTTACCCTAATCATAGAATCCCGATGATCACGGGTATTTGATTTGATGGGGACCATGATCTGTTGATTTGTTCCTCCACTTTGTCTTGACGTTTTACTTCCCGGGGGGGGGGGGGCGTGATCTGTTCCTCCACATTTTCCTGCCTGGAATGATTTCCTCGAATCTTTGGTCCCAGAACTCTGTTTGGAGTGTTCCAAGTTTCCAACTTCCATCCCTTTCTCCTTGCAGCTTTCATTTTGAGGCACTGTGTCTTTACTTCCGAGTCTCGACGGTCCCGTGCGCTGTTGGAAATTAATTGATATTTTATTGAATCATTCATCCACATTAAGGTACGGTGTGTCTTTTTTTCGAGAGGATGGCCTAAATGCCTAAATGCCTAATCATCTCTTCCTTCACATGCTTTATGTCATGGAAATTAATCGATAACGCTCGGGAAATTTCTTTTGATAAACAAGGTAATTACTATTTGTATGTATACATTGTTATATACACTAATAATTCCATGTGAAACTTATGAAATTAAGACAAGTTCATGTTTCGAAATTAAATTTGATTATGAAATATCAACTTTGGCCAAATCCTTTGTTTAAATTATGGAAGAGGTAGTTTTGGGTTCATATTAAAGACGTGGTTGAAAATGAGAATGAATGGCATGATAGAA
The DNA here is from genome assembly GCA_027924585.1 of Larix kaempferi. Taxonomy (NCBI): domain Eukaryota; kingdom Viridiplantae; phylum Streptophyta; class Pinopsida; order Pinales; family Pinaceae; genus Larix; species Larix kaempferi. Next base: position 4,604,547 of record BSBM01000802.1, on the reverse strand, counting down.
TCCAAGAAGGATTTTTATTGATGGTGTTAGTTGTTAAATTTTTACATTAATACTAATCAATTTAGTTCAGGGTTTTATGATCTCTTCTTCCACATGGTATATGTTAGGAAAATTAATTGGTGGTTGGGTCATGTTCTCTTTGCTAAACATTCATATTTATGGTGGTTGTTAAAGCATGCTACTTGAATTGTTTTAGAGGTTGGAACTTGAGTATTTTTGGAATTATAATTAATCAAACATGGTATTGGAGTTGTAGGTTTGAAGATGTCAGCTTGGTTCTAATAGCTGCAAAGCATTTGGAGGTTATCACATTACATGGAAAACTATGGATCGTTGTGCACCCTAGAGAAGTCAACTTTTAACTAGTCAACTTGTTTTGACTTGTGGTTACTAGATCAAGGTTTATAGAAAGAAGATGAATTCTAAGCAAGACACACAACAATGGAATTAATTAGATGGATACCCTTCCCTTCCCTTTTCTCTTTTTATTAAACAATATCCTTCTTGTTGGTTTTAATGAGTCCAAGAAAGCAAACTCAATAGTCCTTCTTCAATTTTTAAGCAAGCTCGAAGAAAGAGGGAGAACACTTCTTGATAGAAGTCCAACCATGTGTAATTTAACGAGTATGTGGGAGGGAAACTCAATACTTTCTTCATTGTTTAAAGAATTTGAAGAAAGATAGACTAATACTCAATAAGATATTGATTCGTGGATTTTAATATCGAGCCTAGATCTGTCCGTGCTCGTCGGTGTTTTCAATTTTAAGGAGTCTGAAAAACTTAAACAATAACTCCATATACCTACTCGTGGATTTCACATCGAGCCTGGGTTGGTGAATGCTCGCTGGTGTTTTTGTGTTTCAAGAGTCTGAAAACCATAAAAAAGACTTCAAAAGGTCCTTTTTCGTAAATTTAGTCTCCTCACCCAAAAAAGTGTAAAACAATGAGAGAAGAACTCTTCTATCCACGTATTACTAGAGTATACCTTTTTCGTAACTAATCCACGAAGGTCCGGAAAAGGGGTAAACTTATACCTAAGTGGATGTCTGTTCACTTTCTTTAACGAGTTTGAACAAAACAAGCATACTCGGTGATCTTGTTTGATTTTAAAGAGTCTAACAAGGGCTTAAAAAGACTCTATAAAATTCTTTTTCATAAAGGTTTAACGAGCTCGAAAAAGTAAACTCGTGACCTCCTTACTGATTTTAACAAGCTTAAAGGAGATCTGGAAGAATGCTCATAGCCTCCTTACTATTTTTAACGAGCTCGAAGTGAAGGTGGAAGAATGCTCATAACCTCCTTATTGTTTTTAACGAGCTCGAATGAAAGGCGGAAGAATGTTTGTAACCTCTTTACTATTTTTAACGAGCTCGAAGGAAAGGTGGAAGAATGCTCGTAGCTTGATCAATGGTGGATCAATGTCCAAGTGAATGGCAGACTGCATTATAGACTCTAGGAAAACTTCATCAGAAGGAAGTATATCATCCCAGATAGAACACATATCTAAACATTCAGATAGACGTATCACCTGGTCAACTGCCGGGACCCAGTCCCGAGAAGGTAAGCATGAATTCAGAGGCTTCTTCTCAATAGAAATTGGACTCAAGGAACAATATGCCACATAATTTTGTTGTGGTATGGTAGTTCCTACTAACGCGGGATATACTTGGTCTACAGCTGGGTAATAAGAAGGATCAACAGATGTAAGCTGATCAATAGTGACAATGCTTTCATTGTGAGAAAAATGCATCACACGAAAGAGCGTATACACCACATCATGCATAGCATATACATAATCACGCCCGAGGATCATATCAAAATCCATAGGGTATTTTAAAACCATAAAATCAACTAAGACTGTTTTTCCACCCAAAGTAACAGGTACCTGAGGGAGGAATCCCAACGGTTCACTAGGTCTTCTATCGAAAGTCAACAACCAATTAACAGCTGGAACAAGGTTGGGGAAACCTAAACCTCTCCAAACATAAGGGGATAATATACTAACAGAGGCTCCTTCTTCTACAATACATCGATGAACTGCATGGTTTCCGATATAAACCTTTATCTTGAAAGGTGTAGAAGAAGGAAAGCGAGGCCTAGTTTGACTATTCCAATCAAGAAAATGATCCCAGAGCTTGGTAGGGGTTAACTTAGCACAGATGAAGTGTCCCCTTTTTCAGAAACATCCAAACTGGTAATGCAGAAGATTTCGGGGGTAGGTGCATTAGTGTCCAAAGGACCAATGGGATCGGTCAAAGATTGCATCGATTCAATCACTTCACTCTCCAAAGTAAGAGTGGGGTTAACCAAATATTGTTTTGGTTCAACCACTTTATCAACCAAAGGTTGACCAGGCTGTTGGCAATCTATAGACAATCCAGGAGCATAGGATCCTTCAAACATGGACCACACTCTTCGCATCTCTGGAATAACAGGGCACATGTGAGTAAGGTGCTCTCCCTTACAAAGTTTACAAGGGAAATTTGGATTTTGTCCTATAAGCTTAGACTCCTTTACAACATCAATACTCTCAGCATGACTAGCATTAGCTGATAGCTTGCCCCCATCATGACTTGCAGTGGCTGGTTGCTTAGAAGCAAAAGAATTCTGAACTATGGACCACACTTTTTGCGCTTCTGGAAGTACATGACACAAATAGGTCAGGTGGTCTCCCTCGCAAAACTTACAAGGGAACTTAAGCTTATGTTTATTAGGTTTGTAGACAATGTCAACTTATTCAACATGACTTGCAGTGGTTGATTTAGTGTCTCCAGTATGACTCACAGTAACTAGTGACTTGTCATTAATATGACCAATAGTGATCAATGACGTGTCCTCAACATGACCAACAGTAGTTGAAAACATACTTTCAGTATTATTTGCAATGACTAAAAGTTTACCCCCAGCATGGCCTCCAGAGGATTGGTAAGTTCCCCCACCATGACCTCCATAGGCTGGGTGGATTCCCCCAGCATGACCTCCAGAGGCTAGTTGTATAGGTTCAGTATGATTTACAGTGACTGAATGAGTTCCCCCAACATGACCACCAGAGGTTGGGTAGGTTCCCCCAGCATGACCTCCATAGGCTGGGTGGTTGCCCCCTTGTTTTGGAATCTTTTCCCTACTCTTCCTCTGTCTATTCCTTTTAGACTGTTGTTTACTAGTATTACTACTTTCACCACATAAGGTAGAAGGAGGAGGAGAAGATGTTACTGGTGAATAAGGCATAGGGTTTTGATGATCTTGATGTGATGTGCTTACTTGAGAAGAATCAGGAGTATGCAAAGTGTTTGGAGTGGAAAACAACCAACGTTCCCAATGAATGGAAAAGCACAAGGATCCCCTTGAACAGGGGTCCCTTGATTGGTGCTTGCCGGAATGCTATCCATAGTTTTCGACTTCGTGAGCCAGAAAATATCTAAGGCCAACTAAGAGCAAGTAGCACAAAGAGCACACCCCTAGAAAATCTCCTAAAGTAATCCAGACCAAGCACACAAAGATAATACTCTCAAAAGTAAGTATGGGATGATGAGGGCCCAAAACAAACTAGTATAATATTGAAGGTGAGTTACAGAGTGTCCACATATAGATTCTATGGGTGCAAGTGTTTGAATCACCAAACTGCCCTCCCTGAATTGCTGTAGAGGGTTACCTCGTGTATGTCCTAGGTGCAGTGGAAATATCCTTCCACTATACCTGTGTAGAGCCCTAAAGTCAAGATACTAAAGGCTACCACAAATACAGAAAGATCCTAAGGGGACAGTCGTTGTTCCATCCAAAACGCATGGGCAGGGTAGCAAAGCCTGAAATCCAATAGTACTCAAGGCACTAATAGACCCCCATATGCAAATCAGCCATGGTGTATGCTCGAATGAAAAGTGGGGGGGTATCCCCAACAATTAGTACTCAAGGCACTAATAGACCCCCATACGCGAATCATCCGTGGTGTATGCTCGAATGAAAAGTGGGGGGGGATCCCCAACAATTTCACCCTCACACGACCTTGTGCTCAACTCTGGTTTGAATAGAGCTTCCCAGAATACTTCTATAAGAGTGGATTTACCTAAATGACAATTTGCACTACGATTTGAGATTTGATAATCTTGGATAGTTAAAGTGTGTTCTAATCCAAGATCCTAGCCTAAGCTAGTTGATGTATGGGTAACCTAAAAAGAAATGTTACTAATAAATTTTAAATTAATTTATTTTTAAAGGCTATTGTTTACTCAAAGGATCGTGCAATGTGTGATGTGGTTACAACTGGAAATAAAGTGCATATAAAATATAAAAATTTCACAATTGTGCTTTCTGTTTTTCTTTCAAAACTGAAAATCAAAGTAAACCTAAGCATAAAAGTTTTTCTTTTTTCAAAGACAGTAGAACTAACAACTATAACTACTTTGAAAAATAAATGACAAATCTTGCAATAAAAAGCGAAGCTCTTTTGTTTTTCAAATTTGATCTTTTCTTATCCGTGAGATGTAGAACAGTCGGTGGTGGGTGATGGTTAAGACACCCCTAAGCGGAAAGGTCGCTGGTTTGAAACCCTATGGATACTAAAATTCAACCATACTAAGGGTTGGTGCGGTCCAGGCCGGGTGCGATCCCCGAGTGATTTTGACGGCTTAGATGCCCCTGGTTCATGGTCTCTCAGCCAAAGGCGAACCTTGCTACTCAGGAGGTACTACCACTTGCCAAAAAAAAATGATGTTTTCTTTAGCTACGAAAGAAATACAAATGAAAATAATAAACAAACAAGACTTATAAAGAGTGCAAGTGAAGGAAGATGACCCGAAAAAAAAGAAACAAACCTGCAGCAAGATCGACAAAGACTGACCCAACTAGTTGCTTTTGAGAAGTAACTAAACCTTTGGAACAAGATGCCAATAAATAAGACTGATGTGTAAGACAGAAAAAAAAACCCCCTATGCAGATATCAAACTGCTCTTGAACACCAGTAATAAAAAAGAAACAAGCAGTCACCAAACAAAAATGGGCTAGCAGGCGAGGGTAAATTTACCAACACAAAAACTCAAAGAGAAACTCTTCAAAAGGTCTAAGACAGATTCAGAGCACCCACACCCAGGTCTAGTGTGTATCAAATCAAACAAGGACTTCCAAAGCCACATATAAACCCCCCTGAGATCAAACCCTACATAAAAAAGGAAAAACTCGTGACCCTGATATGCAACAACACACGGTGGACCCATAGGTATATATACTAGCAACTTGCGGTTAGGGCAGAAAGTTCATGACTGTATATACAAACATGTCGCGGGTGGGCCTTAAAACCCTCCAAAAAAAGAAATGAAAACCTAAAAGAGCCACTGAACCAAACTCAAACACTAAAAGGCCTCTAAAAGGCTGTGAAATGAACTCAGATAAAACACATAAATGCTTAACATGTGCCAGAAAAACAAAGCAAATCCAAAATCATACCAAAACCCCAAGATCAAACCCTAAATAAAGAGTTCAAATCTTCCAAGAAACCCACAAATGTATACACTAACAGCTCGCGGGTGCAACTGAAAAACCGCGGGTAGCACAATGTGCAACTCACGAGTGTGACAGAAAGTATGCGTTTGTATCTACAGGAAACACACGGGTAGGTTCTGATAGAAGGAAAAGAAAAACTTTGTAGACCACACCAGGCTGAGTCAAACACAAAGGATTTAAAAAGAAACCCTAAAGACCTCAAAAGAGACTGAAGAAGTTATAAAAACTGAAGAAACCTAACAAGGATCCCCAAAGCAGAAAAACAAAAAGGTACTCCCCAGCAGAGTCGCCAATTCTGTTGTTAGGGAATTTACCTTATAGTAGGGGATAGAGACTACCAACATACAAGGGGTTGACAAATAGATAAATAGGGTTCTGCATACATTACTGTAAATAAATAAGATCAAGGTTTAGAGAAAATGTACCTTGTTTATGACGGTCGGTCCAAGCGTTTCTCTCGATCTTCACAGCAACAAACCTACAAAACACACAGACCTTCCTCAAACCAGTTTGAATATAAATAAATATTGATATTAATGAATGCAATAACATCAAATTATAATCAAAACACAATAGAGATTAACACTTTATTGGGAAAGGAAGAGTATCTCAATCTTTTATTGTCAAAAGAATGTAGTAAGTACAAATGTTATACCTGACTCTGCATCAAGCACCTTCGTAACCAGGCCCTAGGCTCCTACTCCTATCTCTTGACTTGGAATTTCCTCAACATAAAAATAGCTCTCTCTAATTTTTGGTCCTTTCTCATGGCCTACTCTTGCATTTATAGCAAGGCAAGGAGGGTTGGTTTCGAAAGGAAGTTTAATTGGGAAGTTGGAATACCCGACTCAACTAATCCCAATTCGAATTCTTAATATATTTTTCAAACTTTCCTTAAGAAACCCGCGACTATGTATTCTAGCAACTTGCGAGTGACTCGCATCATGTGAGCTCCGCAACTCGCGAGTGCAACTTTTAATTGACACCCGCAGGTTGTCAGTATGGAGACCCGCGAGTGACTTGCAATGTGTCAAGTATAGAATTCGTGGCTTTATGGTGAAGTTGTCAGGAAAAAAAAGTTTTTAAGCTGAAGGAGTAAGGATTCAGCTCCAAATCATCCAAATTCAAGTAAGATTTTCCATCCATAGTGTCCTTTTGTGTGATCGATAAGGCGATGTGATCACGAACGGAGAAGTGCTAATTTGACCGATAACACCTAGCTTAGAGGAAAATACTGGTTGGTTTAAGCATGATCCTCATTCTAATGATATTTCTACTGGCTAACATAAGTCCATCACTCTTGAAGGGATCTAAATATTATAAGGAAGGATTTTTGGGGGATTCTATAGTCAAGGTGTTGGCTTTATTTTTGCAAATCTTAATATGTAGCAAATGAAACTCAATCAATGACATAAGAGAGTCTTGAAGTGCATCTATGTTTGTAGACATTAGTTTTTTATAATACATGCAAGAAAAATTCATGACAAAAAAAGAACTTGAATCATGTCGTAACCTGAGCATATATGTTTGCATAGATTTTTATGTTGTCTTTATTCCATGTATATGTAATTCACCTTGCAAAATGAGACTAGTATTGTTAGGTTCAATACTTTGAGTTCTCTAACGAGTTTTATCAAATTTTGTGCTCATCATCTATATTCAACAGGTTGAAGAAAGGAGAAGATGTTGACTAAGAAGGATGTCTTTCTAAATTTAATTAGTTTCTATACAATGAGTGACTCTAATGGTTAAGAACATGTGTTCATTCTCCTTAGATGTCTTAGGTTTGAATCTAGAGCCCCGTGAAGAATGTATACCTCTATAAACAATTATGCAAGGAGAGGTCACTTGTCCCACAAACAAAGTTATGACCTTAAAATTAGATTATTATTATTGTTGAGTTTTAGGCCACACGTTTTTCCAAAAGATGCCCTTTTCAAGCATTTTAATTTTTATTCTTTTAGCAAACGTATACTCAGTTGGAAATGTGTTATATCATATCTTCCTGCAAACATATAGAAACCCATATTGTGGAAACCAATGTCCTTTTCTTCTCACATGAGTTAAAATTATGGGTACTATATTTTTTTTAAAGGGCGAAGGGATGATACAAACTTTAAAGTGGGTCCGTAGTCTTAATGTTTTTGCATTAAGAGAAGTGAGGTGCATTCTACAACCCACTATTGACGAGATTGTAATGTTTGTCCTATATATATATCACACCAATGTAGATCCATCTTAACTCTATATATTTTAAGCACTAAGAGGGATCCAAAAAATAATTGAGACGCAAAACATTAAGACTATCATTTTTATAAAAGGGGGGAAGGAATGATATGAAATTTAAGGGGGGGGTCCCTAGTCTTAATGTTTTGTAAAATGTTGTGAAATGTATTGAAAAGGTTAAAATTAATCCTACAATTCAAGTTTGACAAAATCAATTGTTACCTATATAAAAAGCATATGGGAGAGAGATAAGGTGGGGAACGAGAGGCCTGAAAAGTGATCTAATTCCATATAATGGTTCATCTAAATAGAACCTTTCTTACCCAACTATTTTTTGCGATGTGAATGGTTGTGTATTATTTTCATTGATAGTTTCTTATTTCCTACATATGCAAAGTTAGGATCTTGGTGAGTTTCCATCACAATTTTTTACACCTTTCTCTTATTTTAAAGGCATTCAAGCCTTATGGATATCATCTCCCATAATATGTATCACTATATGGAATTCCATTGATTGTATGCGATATATGCTTAGTGCCCCATACCTCTAAAAGAAACATTGAAAGCACCGAGAGAGTTGAATTTCATTGATAGACCAAATATTGGACACTGAGTCCTACACCATATGCTGGAGTTGTAACCTGAATTGAATCTTGAACCAAAGTATAGGGGTTGTAGAAGAAGGGATAAGGTACAATTATCTTATGATTGATGCTTACCATGGAATCACTAACCATCTATTTGAGAACCACCAACCAAAAATAATTGATTCGATAAGGTAACAAAACTATAATTTAAAGGGGACATAGGATAACAATAATGATATTAAGATTGTTTTTTACCCTAGCAAACAAACTAGCACAAAGTTGAGATAACTCTAATTGCATAGGGTGAAATTAATAAACAATAGACTATAAGAGAGATAATGAGGAGGGCGATCAAGATGTTGGGCGATTTGTGTAATTGTGGTGTGATTAGATGCAATGATGAATGGTCTTTCATAAGTTATCATCCAAAAAATTTGATGAGAAAATCCCTTGAGATAGAGACAAATAATTAGGAGGAAACTAAAACATGCAGACCCACCCTAACCCTAAACTAGAATGGAAACCTCCATCCATCTAAATTACCCATATAATATGACATATTAGCATTATCAAACAACCTAAGGAAATGCAAGTCAATCTAGGTGAGGAACACACCTAGACAAAAACCAAAATAAATCACGTGACCACCAAAAAAAGATAATGAGAATGACAAAACATAATGGAGTATCTTCTACAAACAAAGCAATAGTAATAATTGCAAAAGTGTGGCATACCATAGAAATAGTGAAAAGGTGATGCCCCAAGTAATAATTCAACCAATCAAACCCTTGTCACCCACTTGTTGATTTGTTTTTCTTGCTTGTTGTAAAATTTCAGCCCATTTATGTTTTCCATGGCTTAAGGAAACAATGTAAATACTTTTTTTGCTCTCTATAAATGTCTTTGAATATCTTGAGCATAGATGATCCTTATCAAAATTTGAAGTTTTTGGTCTCACAAAGAAAAGTGCAATTTTCACAAAGTAAAAAGAACATGCAAAGATTTTTCAACCTCTGCATTTGTTTCTACCTTCCAAATAGATTATTTGTCTCATGTGTTAAGAAAAATATTACCTTGCTCCCTTCCACACTCTACATTGTTGAATCTATGCAAAGTGCATAGTGCTATTGGAGGATTCATACCTATTTCCAAATTTCCAGTCCAAGATGATTGAGGTTGAAGGTAAGATTGTCAATGAACCTATTGCCATTCTAGTTGATTTGAGGGCAAGTCATAGAACACGTTATACAACTTGACAAGAACCCGTCATTGTTCTCATTTTTTGGGGGGTCAATTTTAGTAGTTGTTTTTACCTTCATTTCAGAAAGTGTGTATACTGGTAGAAAATAAAGTCATTTTAACCATTTTAATGTATTTTCAACTATTTTGATTATGTAATTTAAGATTTTAAAGATTAAAAAGAATTCAAAAAAACGCCCCCCAATAGAAAAAAGATTTAAAAAAAATCAAAATCAAAATTTTAAAAAATAACAAAATTTTAATTTTTCTTTTATAAAAAATTTAAATAATTTTTTTTTAAAATTAAAAAATTTATAACAAAATTTAAAAATTACAAACAAAACAAAACAAAAAAAATTAAATAAAATGTTTTAATTAAAAAAAACCTTTGCTGGACAGTCTTCAAACTTGGATGAAATATAATAGGAGATATAAGGAACTTCCTCTTTTTATTTCTTGGGAAATATGGAAGAGTAGATAGAAATATTTTTGAAGGCATTCATACTCCACCTTCTCAAGTTTGCGCATGTGCTTTAAGCCACTTCTTTGAATTTTGTAGTCCTAATGTTCAACCAAAAAAGAGAATTACCAGAAGTCCTTGCTTGGATTTGTCTTTCTCAGTTGTCTTTTTCGATGGAGATTACAAGAATGGTTTGGGAGGGGCATGCATCTTTTTACAAATCAAGCCGGGTTATATTTACAAACTAAAGATGTCAACAGGTTCGGGTTCTAATAATAAAGCATAAATTATGGCTTGTTGGGGGCTCTTATGGTATGCAAGAAAGCGTGGTGTTCAGAATCTACAAGTTGTTGGAGACTCGAAACTTATTATTGATTGGGAAAATGGTTTACATCTCCTCTCAACTCTCCATTTGGATGTGTGGAAACACATAATTCTTGTTTTAAAGAATTCTTTCTCAAAAATATATTTTTGTCATATCTACAAAGAATTCAACATGGTGGCAGACTTGTTATCAAAAGAGGCAATGCGTATTTTTGATGGCATACTTTTTTTTGAAGAGTAAGTAGATGATATTTGTATCGAGAAAGGCTCCTTCTCTTTCCTCTAGTCCGCAATCCTGGTTCTTGGTTTAGTTTTTGGTGTCAGCTTTCCTTTTGAGATTTCTCTGTGTTTTTTGGGGGGAAAGTAACAAGTCAAATTTCTGCTAGAAGACTTTAGCTTGTAAGCTGGTTTGTTGTCTTACTGGATAGTTATCTCCATTGACGGGGGTTATTGAATGTTTTTTACAGTATGATGTAACTTTGATTCATAATGAATACCAAGTTACTATTTTTTCTGCTTGAAAAAATAAAAAGCGAAGATATATTTCACATTAAACAAGCCCGAGGAGAAATGAAATGATGGATGGAAGTAAATGCACCTGGGTTGGAGTGAGCTACTGGTTTAGGAGTCAGTGATAATGACTGTACAATAATAATGTCCCTGCATACTAATTAATTGTCATCAAAATGGTAGCTAATGAGCATGTCACAATTCAACTATTTCATTAATGAATGAGTGTCTATGTGGCATGTTTATGTTTTTTTCCATTTTTATTATTTTTATAATTCGATTCTTATTCTGCACAAAAGAAAAAAATAGTCAAGTCTTTGTACTGCACCAATCACAAAATTAGATATTATAATTTGGAAAAATCGTAAAAATATTTTAAATTTTTAGAAAATATTTTTAATACTAATTTTTTTTAAAACGTTGGTTAGCATGAAGTTTAAAAAACAAAAAATAAAAAATAAAAGGTCAACCGAATATGACGACTAAATGATCGCTATAGTCCCTGTGGGGCAGGGACTAAAAAGGCATCTTGTATGAATCGATTATTCTAGTTGAAATATGATGCATACAATTGCAAGAGTGATGAAATCACAGTACGACGATGGCAGTATACGACATACAATGGAAAGATGGAGGTGAGTATACGGTGAAGGACTATAGTGGCTTGTATGACAATTTTGGTAACACTAGTGTATGATCAATGAGTGTATTACATAATTGTTATTGATAGTTGAGTATGGTACTAAGTAGATCGTGGCAAGTTGGCAACACTTGAATTGGGTTCGAGTGATAGTTGTGTTTGTTATATTGATCAACCCTTGAATTTCCTAGGACTTTGGGTCTGATACCAAATGGAATACACAGTTTCTATTTATTACAAATTGATAGAGTACTTTTGCAAGTATCTAAAAGAGTATTAAGTAATAAGTGATTAATATGAATGATAATTTACAATGAGACTCACGATGATGTATACATTTACATTGAAATGTATGAGGTGAAAGAGTGTGTGGTTGTTGAACTTTGAATGAATTTTATTTTTATTACTTACTATTATTGTGTTTGTTAGAGAGGGTTTGCGTTTTCTCTTCTTATTCTCTCAAACTGAGAATATGCTCACCAACATTAATGTCACATTGGTTCTTAATCTAATTATTTTCTTTCTATTAGCACTTGAACCCTCTTTCCAACAATTCCATTTCAGGGCCAAATATGTCACATTTCCACTTGTTTCCACCACGTCTTTCTCACATTGTTTTACTCATTTTTGTAGATTGTTTAGGTCAAAGAGTAGACAACAATGATTTTGGCAATGCCAATGCACCATGGATACACACACATGATGAGGAATACCCAAACACACAATGCACAAATTTGGTTGAAAGATTGAGCTCTTCCCTTGTGGATGAAAAATGACTTATGTATCTTTCATTTCTTGAATTAAATGCCTAAACTATGAATTCATCCCACATGCATGAACTATCTTCACATCGTACTACTCATTAGTTCCCTAGAGTAAGTGGAGTGTATAGTGAATGAGGTGAGGCAATGGCTTATGTTAGATTTACTTCTTCTCATCTACATGGAGGGATGTATATTCCTTGGTAGGGCTAGCTCTTTAATGTTAATCATGGTGGGGGATATGTGGTGTTTCTTGGAGTGCTTCCTCCTTTTGCATAGTATCCCTTTGCTAGGTGGACCCCTTCGTTTGCTTACATGTTTGTTTCATGTTGAGGTTGCTAATGACTGTACAATAATAATGTCCCTGCATACTAATTAATTGTCATCGAAATGGTAGCCAATAGGAATGTCACAATTCAATTATTTCATTAATGAATGAGTGTTTATGTGGCATGTTTATGTTTTTTCCACTTTTATTATTTTTATAATTCGATTATTATTTTCCACAAAAGAAAAAAATAGTTAAGTCTTTGTACTGCACCAATCACAAAATTAGATATTATAATTTGGAAAAATCGTAAAAATATTTTAAATTTTTAGAAAATCATTTTAATACTAATTGTTTTTAAAACGTTGGTTAGCATGAAGTTTAAAAAATAAAAAGTCAACCGAATATGACGACTAAATGATCACTATAGTCCCTGTGGGGCAAGGACTAAAAAGGCATCTTGTATGAATCGATTATTGTAGTTGAAATACGATGTATAAAATTGCAAGGGTGACGACATCAAGGTACGATGATGGCAGTATATGACATACAATGGAAAGATGGAGGTGAGTATATGGTGAAGGATTGTGGTGGCTTGCATGACAATTTTGGTAACACTAGTGTATGATCAATGAGTGTATTACATAATTGTTATTGATAGTTGAGTATGGTACTAGGTAGATCGTGGCAAGTTGGCAACACTTGAATTGAATTCCATAGGGGTTCGAGTGATAGTTGTGTTTGTTATATTGACCCTTGAATTGCCTAGGACTTTTGCTCTGATACCAAATGGAATACACAGTTTCTATTTATTACAAATTGATAGAGTACTTTTGCAAGTATCTAAAAGAGTATTAAGTAATAAATTATTAATATGAATGATAATTTACAATGAGCCTCACGATGATGTATACATTTACATTGAAAGGTATGAGGTGAAAGAGTGTGTGGTTGTTGAACTTTGAATGAATTTTATTTTTATTACTTACTATTATTGTGTTTGTTATAGAGGGTTTGAGTTTTCTCTTCTTATTCTCTCAAATTGAGAATATGCTCACCAACATTAATGTCACATTGGTTCTTAATCTAATTATTTTCTTTCCATTAGCACTTGAACCCTCTTTCCAACAATTCCATTATAGGGCCAAATATGTCACATTTCCACTTGTTTCCACCACGTCTTTCTCACATTGTTTTACTCATTTTTGTAGATCATTTAGGTCAAAGAGTAGACAACAATGATTTTGGCAATGACAATGCACCATGGATACACACACATGACAAGGAATACCCAAACACACAATGCACAGAGTTGGTTGAAAGATTGAGCTCTTCCCTTGTGGATGAAAAATGACTTATGTATCTTTCATTTCCTGAATTAAATGCCTAAACTACTAATTCATCCCACATGCATGAACTATCTTCACATCGTACTACTCATTACTTCCCTAGAGTAAGTGGAGTGTATAGTGAATGAGGTGAGGCAATGGCTTATGTTAGATTTACTTCTTCTCATCTACATGGAGGGATGCATATTGCTTGGTAGGGCTAGCTCTTTAATGTTAATCATGGTGGGGGATATGTGGTGTTTCTTGGAGTGCTTCCTCCTTTTGCATAGTGTCCCTTTGCTAGGTGGACCCCTTCGTTTGCTTACATGTTTGTTTCATGTTGAGGTTGCTAAAGGCATGGTAGAATTCTATTGTGTTGAATTCATCTCCTAGAATGAACACTCCATGATAAAGTCTAGAGAGTTGAAGATTGGATGCGAGAGTTCGATAATGAATGACTCATATGATAATCATGTAACGACCAATCACGATGACTCTATACACTCCTTTAATTGTTAGAATAGTGAGAACTTGTAGTATAGCAAGAACCCTTGGCCTCGTTATTCATGACAGTACCCAATCCTTAAATATATTCAAATCATGTTATTTCTTCAAGGTCATGGAAGACCCCCTTGCACCTACCACACTAGGTAGAGCTTATAAATCTTTACTAGTGTTATAAATACTATAAAAATTAGCAACATTTTAATCTCTAGACTAATTTATTAATTTCTAAAAAAAATTACAAACATTAAAAAATAACATACTTTGTTAATTATTTTTTAGATTGACAAAAACACTAACATTAAAATTAAAATATAATAAAATATTTTACTCTTATTAATTGAACCATTACCTAAATAATATTTGTAATTCTACACATTAATAACCCCAACCTTATTATGATAGAATTAATCAACTAACACTAAAAAATTTAAGAAAAAAAAAACCAAATATTTCCTCATCCATAAAAATATATTTTTATGAGACTTTCATAATAATTTTCCATATAATGTCAAAACTCTTATTTATTTTAGATAATAAATCTTTAATAGGTAGCTTTTTCAATATGTCTTCAAGTCAATAAACTAATCATCACCATCAATACCTATTTTCTTTTAAATAATAATTTTCCATATACAATTCAAAAATCTTATAGTATATATAATTTTTTAATATCTCCAAGTCAATAAAAAAGAGTCCTTTAACACCCGCTTTACCCGTTCCAACGAGCTCCACTTATCCCCACTATGTAGTCCCCTCCATTCCGTTCCATGGCTTGACTTACCTTAACTCATAGAATCCCTATGATCACGCGTCTTTGCGTTTGCTGTTAGAGATGTTATCGCGCGTACATTAGTCAAAGGAAGCTTCACCTCCACCTCCACCTTCACCTCCACCTCCACACCCATACGTGAAATGACATAAAGCTTAGTGGTGGGATTATTCTCATATTATAACATTTGGAAAGGAAGTTGAAATTAATATATTATATTTGAAAGTAGTAATTTAAATTTATTGGTGGGGAATTTTCGATGAGGGGGTGGATAAATGGATTGGTGTTTTTATATATTAAATAGGGAATATTTTTTATTCAAACACTAGAAAATAGCGGACGGAAGGTTTTACAATCCTTTTAAATATTGGTTTTTTAAATATGTCTCCACGTCAACAAAGATCCTTTTAACATCCACTTTATACCTCATCCCCACTATGTAGTCCCTACTTTCCGTGGCTTGGCTTGACTTACCTTAGTCATAGAATCCCGATGATCACGCGTCTTTGCTTTGATGGGATGATTATGAAATCAACTTCCCAACGCTAACAGCACCGTGCACGTACCAAAGTGATAGATAATTTGGATTCACCCTAATAAGTCGGATCACCAATTTGTGGGCACTGTAGTCTCTATGTCTTTACATCACCGATTTTCCAAATGAAGTCTACGAGAAATTAATTCATTAATCTTATCATCAATCGTTTTGGATCTTCTTCATCCATCCCTTTTTTCTCCCTTTTTTCTCCTCTGTCTTCATTGTAATACGGATAAGTTGTGTCAACAATATGGATATGGATAAGTTGTGTCAACAATATCTGAATATTTTCCATGTCTTGCTCTATTTGTTGGAAGTGGGATTTAAACTCTTTTTCTTTCTTCTCATGGGCATGTTCATCATCTATATCACTCATATTAGGTTTCCTTGATCTTCCTAGAAATTTCAAAGGACCTCGCAATGGTTCTCTTCCATCTACAATTTGATTGAAAGTCCAATTCATACACAAAGCTCAATAACACAAGTAACATGGCCATAGATAACCAGGGACATACAATTGTCAATACAAAAATTATTTGTATTCCAGTAGGCAATGGAAAAATGCCCATTGTCTCTACACTATGGATCCACATCAAAACAAATAGTGAAAATATTGTCCATATTCTTAGTGGTTTTAATTACTTTCTTTTCATTGCCACCATTAATGAAAACAATTCATTAAAAAACTAAGCAAGCATACACACAAAAATTATTCACAATACACAAAAATTTGACAATAGAGGAATTTAATATGCGAGGTAGAAAATCTAATCTTAAACAAGATTTGTGGCCCACATAACAATGCTTATAATTGCATGTACCTTCCTCCATGTTTTAGAGATCAAAGCGTTATGGGTGCAAGGTTTTACATTCCCAAATGTTGGGTTTATAAGCCTTCCCAATCCTACACAAGTATATTCTCTCTTTTACATTCCAAATTCAGGTTGTCTTTCCTTCTTCTAAAACTGACCAAAAACCTTCTCCCATCGTATCTTCTTGTTAAATAGCCTTCACTTCCAAGAATTAGTTACTCCAATGTGAGAATTGCTTGAACTCAATTGAATCATCTTTCCAAATCTGTCTCACATGTGTAAGCGGTAACATGGAGCCACATAGGCATCAAGCACTTGCCAATCTTTAGTCTAGTTGGCTATGTTAATTTTTCAACAAGAGTGGGTTCACATGTCAAAGAACATGCTTGATATACAAGGTTTGGCATTCATGTTATTAAATGTATTAACAAATTCAAACATCACGCATATAAAAAAGTGATTGCGAGAGAGTTAAGGTTGGGAAGGAGATGTCCTAAAATTGGGCTCATTGCATCTAATGGTTCATATTCATAGAATCTTTCTTCCCTAAATATCTCATCTCATGTTTCTTTGTCATGATTATTTATTTGTGCATTTGTGGATTACTGTAATGGTCTTTGTTAATGTTCATTCACTTTCAAATCTAGGGTTCTTGAGATTTTACTTTGTAGCTTTGTAGGTTACTTCTCCCTCCCTTTGAAAATAAAAACTCCTTGGATCTCAAACATAGAGTTCAAATCATTGGTTTAGAGCAAGTTACCACTCCCTAGGATTGAGGGTCCAATGCACAATTTTGATTCAAATGTTTGTAGTAATATGCAACCTCCCTTTGGGATTCCCACAATCCATTTATTAGGACATACACTACAAGCATCATATTTGGTTGACTAGCATTGCAAGAATTTTCTACCTTCAAACCTCCATTCACCATTATGGGAGCAACATTATTAGATCTCATTATATCCCTTGGTGTGCAACACATTACTTTCTACAAACCTTTAGAGCCCTTTGTGGTTCTTTTCACTTCATCGATGGCTTTGCAAGTTATTTCCAATACTGATACAAGTTTGGATTTCTATTTTTCAACCCTATTCAAACAACGTAGGGTACATCCTCACATTAGCACATCATGAAGATATCCTTTATTACCCATAAAGTTGTAGCAAAAACCCTCCCTCCTAGCTTAGAGGAAACTATTGGTTGGTTTAAGCATGATCCCCATTCTAATGATCTTTCTACTAGCTGACATAAGTGCATCACTCTTGAAGGGATCTAAAGATTGTAGGGAAGGCTTTTATGGGGATTCTATAGTCAACGTGTTGTCTTTATTTTTGCAAATATTAATATGTAGCGAATGAAACTCAATCAAACCTCAATATATTCTTGAAGTGCATCTATGTTAGTAGACATTAGTTTTTTATAATACAGGCAAGAGAAATTCATGACGAAAAACTAAGTTGAATCATGTCGTAACTTTAGCATATATGTTTGCATAGATTTTTATGGTGTCTCTATTCCATGTATATGTGATTCACCTTGGACAATGAGACTAGTACAATGTTAGCTTCAATACTTTGAGTTCTCTAACGAGTTTTATCAAATTTCGTGCTAATCATCTAGATTCAACAAGTTGAAGAAAGGAGAATATGTTGACTGAGCAAGGTGTCTTTCTAAATTTAATTGCGTTCTATACGGCGAGTGACTTTAATGGTTAAGAACACGTGTTCATTCTTCTTATATGTCTTAGGTTTGAATCTAGATCCCCGTGAAGTATGTATACCTCTATAAACAATTACGCAAGGAGAGATCACTTGTCACACAAACAAAGTTATGATCTTAAAATTAGATGATTATTATTATTGATTTTTAGGCCCACACGTTTTTCCCAAAGGTTCCCTTTTCAAGCATTTTACTTTTTTAGCAAACCTATACTCAATTGGAAATGTGTTATATCATATCTTCTTGCAAACATATAGAAACCTAGATTGTGAAAACCAAGGTCCTTTTCTTCTCACATGAGTTAAATTATGGGTACTATATTTTTCTAAAAGGGGGAAGGGATGATACAAACTTTAAAGTGGGTCCCTAGTCTTAATTTTTTTGCATTGAGAGAAGTGAGGTGCATTCTACAACCCACTATTGACGAGATTGTAATGTTTGTCCTGTGTAGATCAACCAAAAAATAATTGAGATGATAAACATTAAGACTATCATTTTTTTTAAAAGGGGGGAAAGAATGATATGAAATTTAAGAGGGGGGGGGTTCCAATCTTAATGTTTTGTAAAATGTTGTGAAATGTATTGACAAGGTCAAAATTAATCCTACAATTCAAGTTTGGCAAAATCAATTGTCACCTATATAAAAATCATATGGGAGAGAGATAAGGTGGGGAAAGAGAGGTCTTAAAAGTCATCTAATCCCATGTAATGGTTCATCTAAATAGAACCTATCTTACCCAACTATTTTTAGTGATGCGAATGGTTGTGTATTATTTTCATTGATAGCTTCTTATTTCCTACATATGCAAAATTAGGCTCTTGGTGAGTTTCCATCACAATTTTTTACACCTTCGCTCTTTTTTTAAAGGAATTCAAGCCTTATGGATATCATCTCCCACAATATGTATCACTCTATGGAATTCCATTGATTGTATGAGAGACATGCTTAGTGCCCCACACCTCTAAAAGAAACATTGAAAGCACTGAGAGAGTTGAATTTCGTTAATAGACCAAATATTGAATACTGAGTCCTACAGTGCATGCTAGAGTTGTAACATGAATTGAATCTTGAACCAAAGTACATAGGGGTTGTAGAAGAAGGGAGAGGGTACAACTATCATATGATTGATGCTCACCATGGAAGCAGTAACCATCTATTTGAGAACCACCAACCAAAAATAATTGATTCGATAGAAGTAACACAACTATAATTTGAATGGGACATAGGATAACAATAACGATATTAAGATTGATATTTATCATAGCAAAGAAACAAACAAAAAGTTGAGATAAATCTAATTGCATAGGGTGAAATCAATAAACAATAGAGTACAAGAGAGATAATGGGGAGGGGGGTCAAGATGTTGGGGGATTTGTGTAATTGTGGTGTAATTA
Source organism: Larix kaempferi (assembly GCA_027924585.1). Classification (NCBI taxonomy): domain Eukaryota; kingdom Viridiplantae; phylum Streptophyta; class Pinopsida; order Pinales; family Pinaceae; genus Larix; species Larix kaempferi. Next base: position 4,584,968 of record BSBM01000802.1, on the reverse strand, counting down.
GAAGCAATGATGAATGGTCTTTCATAAATTATCATCCAAAAATGTTGAAGAGAAAATCATTAAGATAGAGACAAATAATCAAGAGGCAACTAAAACATACAGGGCCACCCTAACCCTAAACTAAAATGGCAACCTCCATTCATGCAAATTACCCATAAAATATGGCAAATTAACATTATCAAACAACCTAAGGAAATGCAGAAGTCAATTTGGGTGAGGAGCACACCTAGATAAAAATCAAAATAAATTACCAGGCCATCAAAAAAAGATAATGAGAATGACAAAACATAATGGAGTATCTTCTAGAAATAAAGCAATAGTAATAATTGCAAAAGTGTGGCATACCATAGAAATAGTAATAAGCTGATTCTTCCACAAATAATCAAGTTGCTGAGCTTGACACCGACCTCTATGGAACACAGCAGAGACTATTCCATAGTTTGGCAGCATTGAGAGTAATCGTGCGAGGTTGATGGAAAAGTTATTTTCAATCCAGAAGAGTATGTTTCATATTTTCTGGGTTGCCACCAACTCCATTCACATGCTTCCAAAGGACAGATCGTTCACCAATTTGATTCAATGTTAATGTACTGTGAGATTGCCAAATCGTATCACGACAACAATATATCAATTCAGCAATTTGATTCAACGTTAACGTGCTGTGAAATTGCCAAATTAGAGTTAATCTATACAATTAATCTCTAATTTTATGTATCGAAGTAAATAAAATGAAAAATTGAACAAACAAATAATACTTATTAAGTGATTAATAATACTTATGAAGTGAATAAATAATAATTATTAAATTATCGTGTAAATAAATAAATTAATATAAATTAATTTTAATTTTAATTTTTAAAATTATATATATATATATATATATATATATATATATATATATATATATATATATAATTAATATGATTTATATAAATTTTTATAGTAAGAATTGTTCATAATAATTATCTATTAAAGATATTATTGTTGTCCTAATTACTAATAATGAATTTATTATTATTATTATTATTATTATTATTATAATTATACATTTTTTTATTATTATAACCTACCATCATCCCTATTCAAATTAAAGACATATTGTACAATCTTATTGACCTCCTAAACATGGATAATGACATCCTTTACTACTTTACATTTAGAAAATAGCTTAAAAAAACCACAGTTTTGTATAATTTGCAAATTCCTTCTCTAAAGGAATGCCAAAAATAAACAACATAGTATAAAGCCAACACCAATAATTTGCAACAATTGCTTTCCATAGCTTTTCTATAACATTAAAATGACTAATAGATGTTGGACATGCATATAATGAAAATACATATGGTCCCCACAAGCAAGATTTTCAATTAAGGATATGGTTTGGTTCACAAAAAATTATCTTTTTGATATTTTCCATGAGCTTGTTAAAAGATAATTTTAAATGCTTAAAATGTCTTTGAAGTAAATGGTATTGACGTGATAAAGAGTTTGAAGCGAGATTTAGGACCATAAGATTTTGTAAACTTCCAAGCAAGTCCAGAACTCTTTGGGACGAAGCAGATAGTCTCGCAGGATTTGACGTGATTGAGAGGAACCGCGCCATTTGCGGGAGAGTTATTTGAATCCAGAAGATGTTTCATATTTTCTGAGCTGCCACCAATTCCATTCAATAGACATATCGTGTCAGGACAACAACATATCAACTCACCAATTTGATTAAACGTTAACGTACTATGGATTGAGAGTAACCGCGCCTTTTGCGGAGAAGTTATTTTCAATCTAGAACATGTTTGATATTTTCTGGGACGCAGCAGAGAGTAATATTACAGAGTTTGGGCGTGTTCAAGACGCAGGATTGATAGCAACCGTGCCTATTTCAATCCAGAAGATGCTTGATATTTTCTGGGTTGCCATCATGTCCATTCAAAGCATTCAACAGACATATCTTGTCAAGACAGCAATATATCAATCCATAATTTGATTCTATCGTACAATATATCAATCCATTAACATGCATTGAACCGGCAGATCGTCCCCTGATTAGATTCAACGTGTAACGTACAATATATCAATCCATTAACATGCATTCAACCGACAGATCGTTCCCTGATTAGATTCAACGTGTGAGATTGCCGATAGTCTCGCCGAACTCGGATGGGACGTAGCAGAGAGTATTCCAGAGTTTGGGCGTGGTCAAGACGCAGGATTGAGAGTAACCACTAACCATTCCTTTATGCCTTTTTTCGGAGAAGTTATTTTCAATCCAGAAGATCTTTGATATTTTCTGGCAAGTTGCCAATAACTCGATTCCCTTGCATTCAACTGCTCCCAAAAGGTGCAATAATATACGCGGATAAGTTATAGGTGTAAGGTGATATTAATGAAAACGTGGATAAGTTATAGTTGTAAGGTGATATTAATGAAAAGGAGAAACTAAAATAAAATTGGTGTTTAAAAATTAATGGATTAAAATGTGCCCATGATGTAGACTTGACTAAATACAGACTAAGTTAGCAAAGAAATAAACACACTTAGCATTTTTATGTACTTCTTTTAAGCCAAACTAAACCTAGAGATTTTAGTTATAATTTTGTATAAATATTATATTGGGATTTAGTCAATACTCTCTTAGGCCAAACTAAACCTTTACATTTACCCAGCCATGATATAAAAGTCGAATCAATGATTTGTTTTTATAAATCTTCCAAAAAATATCGAAAGAGAGTTTAAGGCATCAACACTAGCAAGAGTGTGGTGTCAAACTATATCAAAGTACATCAAGCGTGGTCTCAAGGTATATTGAAGTGCAACAAAGGAGTATTCACCATGTATTCATTAAATTTAAATTTGAACACAAATAGAATCTTTAATTGAATATTTTATGACATGTATATTTTCTTAAAAATAATAAAGAGCCAAGCATATTATTTTAAGTTATAGCTTTTCTTATTTGAGTTTTTGGAATACAAATCTTTTGAGTTTTTAGAATACAAATCTTTGTATTTGAATAGATGCTATTGTGGATTACTTAAAAGTATTTGAATAGTAGCATAATTTAGCCGTATTGGTCTTTCATGTACGGAAATTTGGAACAATTAGAATTCGTCCAATATGGTGTAGGTAAAATACGAATACAATGGAAAATTGAATTTTGAAAAACTAGTTTTGAAATACCACATTTTAATTATTTAATAGCTATAAAATGTAAATAACATTCAATTTCATACTTTCTTATAAAAATAATTATAACTAACTAGTTGTTATCTCTCACACTCTCTATTCCCACTACATTGAGATTTTATATTTTTGTTTTTAAATAGTAATTTTGATTGTAAATAACATATCTAAAAATAAACCAATGATTTGAGAATACCCAAAACACTTCCGGAATCAGTCAGGAAAGTGGGTCTTCCTCTTTTCCAGGTCCTCCTCCTCCTACTTTTGATACCCATATGCAAGATGCCTCCTCTGCACCTTCTCACAAATTCCATTTTGGAATAAATGGAATGAACAATCTTATGTCACAAATGCCTGAACAACCAGTTCTGAATATTCAATGTCAGTCAAGGGCAGAAGTTAAGTCGGCCATACAGCTTCTTGGTCAGTGGGTTTTTCATAAAAAGACCCAAGATACTAATATCTCTAGACAACAGTTAAGTTTACAGTTAATTGTTGGATTGTCTAGCCTAGCCCATGAATGGTGGCGATGGCTACCTCAAGAAGCAAAAGATGAAATTCTGAATGTAGATAATGCAGACCAGCAGATACTGCAAGTCTTGGGAAAAGAATTCTATGGTCCTGATGATAAAGAAGGCTACGAACATTTAGCTTCTTTATTTATGTCTGCCATAATATGTGACTTAAGTCAAAGTGAGAAATACTTCTTCTATATGCAGAATCTTCTTATATCATCTGGTAAATTAGGTGAACTGGTGTATTTGAAGCACTATCTCCGGAGTTTCCCTGGTCATGTTCCCGATGCCGTGGAACAATTTCTGAAAGATAAGAAAATAACTCTTCAAGGACTTTCATTAGCCCAGCTCAATGCTTTTATCATGGAAACTCGGCAAGAACATTGCCTTGAAAAAAGATTCAGTCGAGATTTTAAAAGGCACCAATCCATGTATTCCCCTAGTTTTTGTAAATATGTGGCAAAGATGCCAAATTGGGGATGTGGTGCTTACAATCGAGGCCATTTCGGCAAAGAATCCTGCCACTGTAAACCAAAAAAGAAAGGATTCCATACAATCGCCCCTAGATTTCATCCTTCCAAATCTTATAAGCACAAGGATCATAAGCCTTATCATAAGAAATCTCGCCGCTCTTTTTATCAGAAAGCTTTTGTCCATAAAAGGTCTGAACGAGCAGACAAATAAAACTGTTTCATTTGCGGTAAGAAAGCGCATTGGGCAAGTAAATGCCCACAAAAGAAATCCAAGCCTAAGCTTGCAGCATTTTTCGCCCAACTAGATCCATCCTGGTGGGATCTCTGCTCCTGTACATCCGACCAATATCCTTCAGGTGAAATTATATTTCTCCCCGAGGAGAATTCTTTAGATTCATATTCTTCCATCCAATTAAATAAATTTTCTCCGTCTAGTTCGGATTCTTCCTCCTCCGACTCTGATTGTGCTTCAGAAACAAATTTGGGGGGGTGTGAAGGACCTCCAGATTTTGATTTTTCTTGTTTTATGTTTTCAGCTTCAGCTAAACCGTCTGCTCAACAGCAATTAGCTTCAATTGATCGACAGCTCTCAGAAATTCCTGTTTTTGAATATATTCTAAGAGGAGAATTAGGAGAAGAAAAGCAAAGATTATTATCATTACTAAAAGAAAGAAAAAATAAATCAGAATAGAATAACCCTGCATTCTACAATCCTGCAGATTTATACAAACACTATCCGGCAGAACATAAGGATAGACAGCAGTTTAGACAAGACAAAGAAAATCTGCTCAGATTACAAATCAAGGAAAAGCAGAGTTCCCTTTGAAAGCTTGTAAGGGAAATCGAAGACTTAAAAGAACTACTTGATGGAACAATCCGGGAAAAAGATCAGTCTTATGATGATGAAATGAGCAGGCAGTATAAAGAAGCTTTAAAGAGCCCAGAGCATAATGAGGATTCCCCTAAAAAGGATTCCCATAATAGTCTCACAATGTTTCCAGAACCATCCTTAGGACTTTTCACAAGTCCTAAAATGTATATTCAAGTTTTGTTTTGTCCTCCAGAGTTCAAATCTTATAAGATGGATTGCATGATTGATTTAGGATGTCAGATGAATCTAGCAAAAGGTGGTGCAATCCCCTCATTTTACTAGGAAAAGGCTTTAGATCATGGAGTTTCTATAGAAGGAACCCCTGTACAGCTTTCGGGTAGAGTAGCAGATTTCCCCATTCAAGTAAGTAGCTATTTAAACACTTTATCTTTGAATAGATTAGATAGCATAAAATATGACTGTATTCTAGGTTCATAGTTTCTTAATAGAGTCAACCCTATCACTGTGGATACAAAGAAAATGTTGTTTACTTGCACCATAAATGGAAATTCAATCTCCTGTCCCATATCCTTTGAAGCTCAATCGAAATTCAAGAACCTTGCTAAGAAAACAAACCTTAAGCCAAACATTGCAGAACTGTTTAAAATGGAAAGATGCATTGCTTATGCAGAAATGCATAAGGAAAAAGCCTTGGCCGAGATCTCTTCTAAATTAGAAAAGGATTATACTTCAGAAAGCCCTAATTCTTTCTGGACCAGAGAGAAATATTTTGTTTCCCTTCCCTTTGATCCTCTGGTAAAACACAAATCCATGAAAGCCTCTCCTAGACTGATTTCTCCCTCTGAAAGAGAATTCTGTGCCAATGAAATAAAAGAGTTGCTTTCAAAAAGATTGATTGAGCCCTCTAAGAGTCCTTGGGCCTGTAGAGCCTTTGTTGTCAATAAACAATCAGAGATAAAAGGAGGAAAAACCAGATTGGTTGTAAACAACAAACCTCTCAATGCAGTACTCCAAAAAGTCAGGTATCCTTTACCTGATAAAGCTATCCTTCTGCAGAGAATCGCTGGATGTTCTATATTCAGTAAGTTTGATTTAAAATCTGGATTTTATCAGATTGAAATTGATTCTAAAGATAGATTTAAAACTTCCTTTGTTGTTCCTCATGGCCAATATCCGTGGAAAGTCTTACCCTTTGGGATAAACAATGCTCCCTCAGAATTTCAAAAGAGGATGGAAGATATTTTCAGAGAAAAGGGACGGGCATTAGTCTTCATTGATGATATACTGATATGCTCCAAGAATTTGCAGGAACATTTAAAGCATTTGTAGGAATTTTATAATCTGGTCTATAAACATCGTCTTGTTCTCTCAAAGAGCAAGATGGAGATTGGAAAAATTGAAATTGAGTTTCTCGGTTTCAAGATTAATGAAGGACAGGTAATTCTTCAATACCATGCCTTGAAAGTATTCTCCTAGCTCCCAGATCAGATTCTAGAAAAAGTCCAGCTTCATATATTTCTGGGAAGTCTAAATTATATCAGACCATTCTATAAAGGACAAGCTGAGGATATCAATATCCTTCAGAAAAGATTGAAAAAGAATACTCCGAAATGGTCTCAAGAAATGACTGCAACAGTCCATAAGATAAAGACTAAAGTACAACAGCTCCCTGCTTTGTCTCTCCCTCAAGGAACTGGTCACCTGATCATTGAAACAGATGCTTCAGCTAATTCATGGGGTGGGATTCTTATTGAATTACGAGATGGAAAAGAAGAAATTTGTGGCTACGCTTCAGGATCGTTCAAATCTGCAGAACTTAATTATCCTTCTAGTCGTAAAGAAATGTTGGTTGTTAAAAAGATAGTCAATCAATTTCGTTTATTTTTAAAACCTGTAAAGTTTTTTATTAGGACCGATTTGAAAATAATGCCTGGGATATTTAAAAATGAAAATCTGATGGACGAAAATAGTTCTAGAATTTTAAAATGGTTTTTGTGGTTACAAAATTTTGATTTTGATATTGTATATAAACCTGGTTATCTTAATTCTGTTGCTGACATGTTAACCAGAGAAGAACCACATACTCCAGTTTTTCCCCAGCTAATATGTTCCATATAGGAGCCTCCAGGTCCCAGCAGCAGGATAAAGGGAAAGGGCCTGCAAGAGTGTTTCCTTCCCCTCTCAACCATTCTTAGGCAGGGTTGTTCTTGAAGCCCTGGGATGAATCAGTGACACCTGAAGAACGCAAGCTATCTTTGGAATATGTAAGCAGAATAGAAGCTGAAAAGTTCCTCTCTTTGACGCTTATTAGACAAATCCAAGAATCCCCACTTAAACTCCAAATTTTGGAGAAATGGGAGAAAGACGCCTTTCTTGGCTTAGAAAAGGCACAAGATAAACTAATTGGTTGTCGTGAAGTCTGGCTATATTGTAATGAAGAAGAAGGAAGAGATGTTTGGTATGTTGACATTGGACATGGTGATCTTACTTGGACAACATACAACCTTATTCTTCAATTTTGCAGAGAAGAAAGAGCGATTGTTATCTATGCATATCCATCTAATTTGCTCAACACTACGTGGTCAGGATGGACATAAATCCTTTTGGATAAATTCTACCCAAGGAAAGATTGGATCCAAAGGAGAGCCAACTTTATTCTTCACCTCCAGGCTGATATGCAGGTTGCTGATCTGAACCATATGTGGTTCAAATTCAAGTTACGACACCTTGGGGGATGTTATTTGCCACTTGAACACACTGTGTACACAACTCAGAATTTTATCAAAAGGGACCAAGCCGGCAATAGGATTGATTCTAAAGTTCACACCAGACGGATTCCTCTGAATTTTAGAGTTGAATCGACTTTTCAAGGTGAATTCATGTGTGAACATAACAAAGTTATGTTTGGTTCAGATGTTGAGCAATGCTTTGATTATAATCTGTATCCATATACCTTACCCGATGAACCTGAGTATTCTGGCGGGGATCCATTTAATTGCCCATGTGATGGCGTCGATGTCACCTACCAAAATTTTGAGAAATATTATTTTATTTACAAAATACTTTATGTTAAATTATAATTACAAAGTTTTGTAATTATGCCCAAGTTTGGTCAATGATGATTGTAATTACTGATTATTATTATTTAATAAATTAAAATAGGAGACAAACATCCAAGGGAACTGTTAAATGAGTGTTCACTGACCCACTAGAAGGAATGGAAGCTGTTAGAAAGTATGGGACAGATGGCAGCATTTTCACTCCACCACTAGCTATTGGTTATGGGACAACTACCCCTAAATTTGTGGCATTATCCCCCAGGTGGGTGGAAGAGATCAGGCAGCTCATTAATGACTAGTTAACCACTAAAAGGCCTAAGCAGCCTAGATACAGCAATTCGAATTGGGCAGGCAGTCCTACAATATTTTTCTGCATAAATATTCCTCAAGTGCATCAGGTGATCACTGAGAGATTCGAATAGGGAGGCTATGTGAGAGTGCAACTGTGAGTCTGCTAATTATATTGAGAAGGAAAACTAGAGGTGCTGGTGCAGGTCTCTTTGACTGCTGAGTCTTTATGACTGGATAATCTATGTTCTATTGCAAGTTGATGTACTAAGGCTTCTATAGAATCTTCCTCCTGGTGGTTCAATGAACAGGCTTGGGGGTCCTGAGGCAAGTAACTTGGCTGTCTTCAGGAATAGGTTGGGTGGAACAGGTTCCTTCGGTTGTTTGTTGCTCCTACAGTCAACCAGGTTCTATTGTTCTTACTTTTTGTTTACAGTTAAATGTTTTTCTACATGGTAGAATTATTATTTACATTTATACAGAAAGAACTAATTCATTTTCTGACTTAAGGATGATATGTTTAAAGAATGATTACGTAGTTGAATTGACTAATTAAATTCTTTTCTGTATTTTTCCCATACTGTTATTGGTATAGTACTCTACTACAGAAAAGCAAAATTAATAGAGATAAGTGATTGGCAGAATGCCATTTGAATGAAAGGTTAAACACAGTAGTTTTTCTTGTTAAATTCCGTCTTTTAAATCATAAATAAAATGCAGAAAATAGTACAGTATAGTATAAATAGATGTACAACATTCATCTAATTCTTAAATAAAAACACATTTTATTTCTGCACAGATTTATATTTTCCCTTTCAACTCTATCTATTTTAGATAGTAATCACATGCATTGCAATATTATAAATTCCATGTTTTCAAGCCTTTATACTCTATGAAATATATAACAGCTGCAAAACTATTCTCTATAACGGAGTGTTATTTACAGTTGACAAGTAAACACTTAATAATATTTCATCACTATTATCACATCTATATTAATATAGATTTCAATCTTAGATATAAATAATTTTTTTACTATACAATCAAACCCTAAGATAGTACAAACCCTAGAATCTGAATGTTTATTTAGTACACAGTTCATAAACTTCTCATCAAGCCATTCATGGCAAACATTAGACATTTATTTCTGAGGTTATAGCAGATATGAATTTTTCCAAACCCTAACTAAACATTTTCTATAACCATACCATCTTTTATACATCCGAGATTACTAACAAAGCACTAAAACATCACTTAGAATGAAGTACGATTTTAGTATCAATGTCTAAACAATAGCTTCAACCCTAACTAGAAACATACACAATATCTACACCTTATTCATGCACAGGTTAAGGCCTAGTTTCAGGTACAAAAGCTCAGTACAAGCATGGTTGCCAATGAAAGCTACAGGTAGGGTTTCATTCATGATAGAAAAAATACATATCAACAACGATAACGAAGTACAGGAACTATCTATTTACAGTTATGAAAACCATAACTCTCGGCCAAAGACAATTATCGTTGTTCGGCATCACAACAACAGTTATACAATTGTTTTCTCAACCATTTTTTTTTAAAGAAAATATTTCATTTCAAAGGAGCCATTGTCTTACAGAAAAAGGTGAACCCTCGGCTCTTGATTCACATTCAAAAATATAAATAAAACTTTAACAGAGTTTACATTTTGGACTTTTCACGATTCCAACATTACACAAAGTCTATCCCTTATCAACCAGACAACACTAAAACGAGTTCAAGTTTCCACAAAACTATACAGGGTTTTTGTCATGTCCCAAATTTGGCATTGCATCACAATGGCCTAATCTAATTGTCCCTATTCATTAGAGTGTATCAAATTGATTCTAAAGGTCAAATAATTGCCAAGGAGGAAGATTACTAGTTTCCTAGGTTTGGGGTGGAAGCTTTGGGATTTGGAATAATGGGGATAATAAATGATGTTGGAACATTAGGATGGCATAAATATTTAATAAAGGAGATAAATAAATATATACAAGTGAGAATCAAAGTGGCATTTGATCATGAAGACACATGGAGAAAGTGGGACCCACACAAGCTAGAATATATGTGCCACATGGCATCCTCTTCTTGAAATTTCGAATCTATGGGAAGCCTAATGTTCTTGGGATGAGTTATAAGGTCAATAATATTTGGCATGAGTCAATAAGGTCGAAATATAGAGGAAGAGTAACTCCCATGGAAGAGGAAGATGCAATTTGGAGCTAGTGAGACACTTGGGCTAGATTCCCTAGTTCTATGACAACAATGATGAAGATGCTATGACACCTATGACACAAATCAAACCTGAAGGCTGACATATGACATATATGACATGTCAGTGCTAAAAATAGACTCCAAGAGGGCGCTCAAGGGTGTTAGCGTTACACAGAAATCTTCCACCCTGTGAGCATCAACATTCTTTGGCCTGTAGGATCCATTTCAGTGACTCAGATCCATTTTCATCCTTCAGTGATACCAGTCTATCCTATTTTTGTTCCTACCCGCATGTTGCATCACTATAGCATGCGTACCCACGATTTGCATCCCTATAGCCCGCGGGTATCAAGTAAAATGGTAAAAACCACTATCTTATTACTTTTTACTCCCAAAAAGCAGTCATTGGGTGACCTTTGGCTCTCCATTTGCCCAAGTAACGTCTCGATGAGTCCTTTCACCTACCTTTGAGAGGACTATATATTGAGCACATATGGCTTATGGATGGGAGGAGGAAGAGAATAGTAAAGGCACTCTAGTGGATTTTTTCCCTATCTTGAGTCTGCACTCATTGATCCTTGTAGTTGTGAACTAGTTATGTTCACCTTCCAAACTCCTTGCTAGTTTGAGTTTTCCTTTCATGGAGGATTGAAGTGGTGGAGGCACAAGTGGATTGATCTAGATCTTGGTTCAGATTGGTTATCGGCAAGAGGTCGTATCACTTTGTACTTCTTCTTGTTCATTAATAGAAATACTCATATTCTCGTCCATTCATGGTGTGAATGTCGTTTATTATACATTGGGTTACATTTGCTTATGATATTATGGACCATTGTTATTGATAATGTTAATGTCATTTATATATCACATGTACTTGTTAGATATTGGTTGTCAAGACTTATTTGTAGATTACAAGTGCTTGGATGTGCGCGGATTGAAAGCTCCAATGGGGATCTACATCAAACGTTGGATCGAGGTTGGTTACATTTCTCCATTGTTTTAACATTGTCATTTATAATAGCATTGTTTTGAGGATTGAGTAGATTTCTGGTAGTCATCTGTCTGTTGTGGTATTCCCAAGCCATAGTGAGTTTTCTCCAATATAGAAATGGCGACTTCGTTGGGGAAAACATCCATGTTTGGAAAAAATTTTGAGCATTAGTCCATAATTAGAGTTGTTGTTTATCGAAGCTCTGTGTCAGTGATTGGCCGTTAAGATACACTGTAGAAAACCTGCTTTTTCTAAGCCTCCGAACTCTTTATTTGACCATTTGCTTTTCCTCACCTGCGGGCTAGCTTAGTTCTGCCCGCGTATACCCGCCTTTGTTTACACTACTGCTCACGGGTACCCGTAGGTATTCCTTCGACAGTAGAATGTAACTCCGGCTTTTGTTGGTTTATGGCTATTGGTTGTTGCTAGGTGAGTTTGGTTGGTTCCTGAGTCTTTGTTGGCCTCTTTCTTGACTATTTCATGCCTTGGTTGTGACCAGATCTCTTTGTTTCTCTTGGTTGAGCCTTCTTGGTTTTCACCAATCTTTGGTCTTAACCTCTTGGTTTCTTCCTTTTGAGCTCTTTCTTTTGGCTGAGTCTTGCTGTTTAGGATCTGCTGGGTTGTCTTAGTGATCTTCTCGCCACTTCAGTGACTGAATAGTAGGATTTTGCTTGCATTTTTTCATTCCATATATATTGAAAAAATACAAAAATATTCATTTAGTTTTTGCATTTTCCTTTCTGTTTATAAGAGAAAATACAAGAATATTTTATTTCCATGTACTGCATTTTGCATTGAGTGCTTGTTGCCTTCATTTTAGGTTCTGCTTGTGCATTGAAAAGATAAAATTTTGCATATTTATTTCAGAATTGTTGGTTGACTTTGCATATTAGTGACATTGTTTTATTGGATAGATGAGTCTAGGATTGGACGATGTTGCATACTATTGAGCCTACACATCACTAGTTTATCCCTTGAGTAATCATAGCCGCTAAAATTAATGCTTAATCATAAAATTGATTAGACTTATTTTATTTATAGGGTACACCAATTAGCATAGATTTAGAGTCTTGGAATAGATCATTGTGAGTTAACAATCCAAGACTATTGAACGAAACATTAGGTGTCTGACCAGGGAGTGGAGGAATCCATGGTATAGATCGGTGTTCTCAGGAAAGCTCTACTCAAACCAGAGTTAAGCACGAGGTCACGGGGGGTTGGTTGAGAAGATATCCCTATGATACCGGCTGAATGTGGGAGATATATCCATGATTTTTTCGTATCTGGGGGTATTGGAGGTTCGTCCTCTTGTGCTTCAGGCTTAGCTACCCTGCCCATACGACGGATCCCACCTGCGACTGTCCCCCTGAGCATTGGTTATATTGCGGTAGACATAGTTGCCTTACCTAGGTACCGCACAAGGTACTTGTAGTGATTATGATGTTTGTGTCCTGAGTCAGATATGGATTGGATAGCACAGTTGTGTTCGTGCAGTGGACTTGACCCTGTCAACACAGTGAAGCCTGGGTGTCTCTATAACTGATTCTGTTACCTCCGGCTATAGTTTGGGAGTCTCAAGCCTCTCCTAGGAGAGACATACCGGCTCTAGTGTCGGGAGCTCATTTAGCCACTCTGTCTGTCTTCTCTTGGCTATAGATTCTCTAGGTGTATGCTTTTGATTTACTGTTTTTTTCGATAGTTGGCCTTTAGGAGACGTTGTGTCTCTCTTCGGAGAGAACGTGGCATGGAGCCCTACTCTCCGCCGGTCCCGTCGTTTGGCTGGTTTAAATCCAGCTTTGGTTACACAATGCATTACTAGAGGACGCCGAAGGGCTCCCTCTGAGTCTTCGGATTCTTATGAGACTTACACTGAGGACTACATGGCTGCACATCCCGATATCAGGCAAGACCTTTCTACTCCTTCGGGTAGAGTTGAACATACTTCCGATCCCCAGACTCCTCATGAGGATTGGGGAGGTGATCCACCTGCGACTCAACCTGGTTCTATTTGGCCTAATCCACTTGACCGGGATCCGTTTGATCCTTCGAATCTGGATAATTATCTTTACGGGATACCCGACTTACCCGAGGAGAAAGAACAGGATGAGCCTTTCGTTCCTTCGTTTCCACACGATTCTAGATATAGGAGGCCTGAGACTCATGATGATTCCGGCCCTATGATCAACCCCACCGCACTCTCTTTTGGTATGCCTAGTCACAATACTGTCGAACCTTCCACTATGGTTGATACTCATGCTAGCACTAGTCAAAGTGTTGGCCATACTATACCCACTGGGGGCACTACGTTGTCCACCCACTCACATAGTATGGGGACTGGTCAGATTCCTAACCATGCTAATGTTGGAATGCGACCACCTCCTAGGAATACCCAACCTAGTCGGAATGCTGTTCGAAACACGACTCGCCATCCACCACCTAATACACGTGTTGCTACTCGTCAACCTAGGACTACTTTTGCACATGATACCGTTCCTCCAAACCACGGGGGTGGACACATACCGCACACTTTTGCGTCCACTACTGCGGCTAGTAATAGTAATGTAGGGGGTGGGAATATTTCCTATCCACATGGACATCACACCACCAACCTTGCTACTGGTCACACCCATATTGGACCTGGGAATACTTCTCATGTTTATGGTCATCACACGACTGCTCAAGCTAATCCTAATATTGGGGGTGGGAACATACCATACCATTACGGTCAATACAACACGGTTCCCACTATGAATAGTACATACATGCCCCATACCCATGGTGGCAAACCTTACTACAGCACAGTCGGTGCTGGCCACCAGTATCACCCACCACCTCAATATGGTGCTCAAAATGCACATATACCTGCTTACTCTCAAATGGGTCAGGCATGGGGAGGTTACCCATATTATGGCCATGGGAAAGCTTACGGGCCGTCAGGTCCTCACTATTAGTAGTTTAACCCTCATGGTCAAGCTTTTGGTCCATCGTATAACACAGTTCCGTTCAATCAACCTTTTATGGGAGCTTATAATCAAGATTTCCAGCCTCAGCTCTCGTTCCTTGCATGCTTGAATCTCCCGGATCTTTTGAAGCTCACGAATGATCCGGTGTGTCACGACCCTACTTGGCCCCCAGTCCCTACCAGGCTCCCTTCGGACATTCCAAAGTTTGAGGGGAAAGGTGGTGAGGACCCGAGAGATCATGTCACGGCGTTTCACCTTTGGTGCTCCTCCAACTCTTTGAATCATGATTCCATCCGATTACGACTATTTCAATGCACCCTCACGGGGGCAACCGCAAAGTGGTATGTGGAGTTTCCCGGAAACACCTATAGGGGATTCAACGAGATTGCTTTGGTTTTCTTAGACCATTTCCAGTTGCCGATTCGTTATGATATTGGTACTGATTTGTTGTCCACCTTCCGTCAGAATAAGGCCACACATATTTGTGACCACGTTCAAGAGTGGCGTCGGCGAAAGAGATTAGTGAAAGCCAACATTCCTCCAGATTTCCTGTTGCAATGGTTCCTTAAGTCTTTACTTCCATACATTTCTAAGGATGTTTCGATGTCCGGCATTGTGACTGAGGAACAAGCTATCTTGAAAGTCCAGTAGTTAGATCTACTTTATTCTCAGTCTGGCATTTTGTATGACATTATTCCTGACGCACCGAGAAAAAGACATGAGCCCATGTCAGTTCCAGGACCACATGCCGATGGCATCGTGGGGTTCGCATGCACTCGCCCTATAGACTTGGTAGCTAATCAAATGCAAAATTTGTCAGTAAACTAGTCTGCACCTGGACAGGTTCACACCTTGTCCACTTCCACTCCGTCGTCTGATGTACACAATGTGCAATCAACGAAACCGTCGGGTAACCAGCAACCTGGTGGTAAGAAAAAGGGGATAAATAATCGTAGGGGTGGAAACAATGGAAGTAACAACAATAGCAATCGTAATACTCCTCGTAAAGAGAATGCCAACCCTCCTCGGGAAGGCGGTAATGATGGCGAGGATCGTAAACCTAGGCGTAAGGTGAAATTCCCTTGCAAGCTTTGTGGGGAGGATCATCTTACTCACTTATGTCCTCGTATTGAAGAAGCATCGAAGCATTTGGCACGAAGCCCAGCTGTGTTGAAGGATCCCCTTCCTCATCATCAAAATATGGCTTCGCATGTTCCCACCACTAGTTATGGTACTAATGAAACGACAACGTCTTCTTCCGATACTAGTGGTTATGGGTGTGTGAATATGGTTCAGTCGGAGGTTTGTGTTGCTACTCATCAACGTGATTATGGTGCACCACAACCGAATTTGGGGAATGAGCCTCCCCCTCCTCCTGATAATTCCTTGCATATCGAGAAGCCTTCTATTATGCCGCAGATACCGAAAGGTGTTCTCAAGTGCTCCACGCATAATTCTAATGCTCGAGCCGCCCAGAACTACTCCATCATAGAATATTTGGGCCAAACTCTGTGTGCCATGTCGGCTCTTGAAGTTTTGCAAGCTTGTCCTTCTCAGAAGCGTGCCCTTTTGAGTGCATTAGGAGTTCAGGATGGGGGAAGTCCTAGTGTTATCAAGTTCGATACTACTGATGTCCAGCCTTGCTTGCCTTACCACGTGGCTTTTCAAATCCAGGTGGTTTTCCTTAAGAGCTTTGTCAAACATACTATGGTTGATGAAGGTGCCTCTGCGTCAGTAATGTCGCTAACTTGTTGGAAAGATCTTGGCTCTCCTCCCTTACTCGTGTCTAGAACTACACTCACTGCATTCGACGGTAGATCTTTTACGCCACACGGAATTATCCCTTCCCTTGTTGTCTCCTTGGGAGGTAAGTTTGTGCCTATTGAAGTCAAAGTGGTTGATGCACCCATCGACTACAACCTTTTACTGGGTCAGAATTGGATGTACGCTATGAAGGCTGTCGCGTCTACTGTATTTTGAGTTATTTGCTTTCCCCATGAAGGCAAGATCGTGATGATCGATCAGCTGGATTATGTTGGCACTCCTTCCACAGCATCCATGGGATCCATAGTCCCGCAAGTTTCTGATTCTTAGTCGGAAACTGGGAACATAGGTGTTGGAATGTACCCCTCGTTGATGGAAACTTTTAACCATTCTGCACCTGTGAATTTTATTGGAACCATTTCCCACAGTGCGCCTCCTCCTTCGAATAGTATGCCATTCCGGACGTCCTATTGTGATGATCCATGGATTTTTCCATCCACAGATGCTATGTCTGGAAACATTGCGCACATCGGGATGTCTATGCCCTTATCTGTAGTGGAGCTCACTTACGATCACATCCAACAAACCACTGCAGATCCGGATCTCTCTTCTCCCCAGACAGATGAAGAAGATCCCGTTACGCTGCCCGTTTGGGCATCCAACTCATCTTGCTCTCACGATTTCGTCGATGATACTTTGCCATCAGATGAAGCTATCCTCGAAGCCATGTGTGGTAGTAAGAGGCCTTGGGAAGATATGCACCATCGATCTTATTTCCTTCCCAACCTTGAGCTCATTGAGCAGGAGGAGTTTGGGATGACTCTAGCTGAGATGGTTGGTCACCCTGTGGCTTTTTTTCCAATGGCCACGTCCACCTATCCACAGTGGCCACGCCTTCCCGGGGGCCTCCAGATGAGAAATGGCCCTCACTGAGCAAAACCCTAGCTCTGGAGATGGCTCATTGGCACCGCTTTCGGGTCTTCGAGGCACAGTGTGGGGGGTCCCCTAGCTGAAACCCGACGTCCCGGATCCACCGGAATCGATGGATTCACGAACGGAGCTATGGTTTGGGTGCTACAGGAATTCTAGTCGGGCACCCTGGGGCCATTCAGGGACACCTTGAGGATTTCCTTTGGGTCCACGGAACCCAAACCGACGATCGGAATTGGATTCGGTCGGCTCCCACAGGTCCACATGGACATTGTGGACCTATCCACCGTGGCCAAGCACGTCCGGGGGCCTCCGGATGAGAAATACCCCCCTTGAGTGAATTTCGAATGGCCCTCACTCAGCAAAACCCTAGCTCCGAAGATGGCTCATTAGCACCGTTTTCGGGGGTTGGCGACACGCTATGAGGGGTCCCCTAGTTGAAACCCGGTGTCCCGGATCCACCGGAATCGACGGATTCGCGAACGAATCCACGGTTTGGTAGCTACGGGCATTCTAGTCGACCATCCCGGAGCCATTCAGGGACACTTTGAGGATTTGCCCCGAGGCCACGAAACCCAAACCGGTGAGTTGACTTGGATTCCTCCAGCTCCCACAGGTCCACATGTCCATTGTGGATGTGTCTAGGGTGGCCACGTACACCTGGGGGCCTCCAGACGAGAAATGCTCCCCTTGAGCAAGATTGGCATGGCCTTCACATTAGGCTCAAATTTGCAAAATCGTCGACCGGGCACTTATGGCTAGCGTTCCCAGCTGGAACCTCCCTAGACACACTTGCAGGAATCTCCGAAACTCGGTTTTGTTGCATGGTTGGAATTCTATGCCCCCGGCAGGTATCCAGTAGGTGTCCCTGAAGGCCTTTTGGATGCAAGACGGAATGAGCTGTATAATGACAACCGTGGCTCAGATCGACAAACTGCTGACTCCGTTGGATTTCAGGACGTCAAGATAGTGCTAGGGGTGCCCCTCTCCTCCGGTCCCGTGGCCTAGGTGTCATCTTGTACGTCCATTTTGGAAACTAGGGTTTTGCTCAGTACAGGAGTGTGCAATTTTTGCACATTGGGGTCAAATTTGCAAAATCGTCAACCGAGCACTTATGGCTGGCGTTCCTAGTTGGAACCTCCCTAGACACACTTGCAGGACTCCCAGGAACTAGATTTTGTTGCACGGTTGGAATTCTATGCCCCCGACAGGTATACAACAGGTGTCCCTGAAGGCCTTTTGGATGCGATACGGAACGAGCCGTAGAATGACGACCATGGCTTGGATCGACAAACCGTCGACTTCATTGGATTTAGGACGTCGGGATAGTGCTAGGGGTGCCCCTCTCCTCTAGTCCCGTGGCCCAGGTGTCATCTTGTATGTCCATTTTGGAAACTAGGGTTTTGCTCAGTACAGGAGTGTGCAAGTTTTGCACATTGGGGTCAAATTTGCAAAATCGTCAACCAGACACTTATGGCTAGCATTCCCAGCTGGAACCTCCCTAGACACACTTGCAGGACTCCTCGGAACCCAGTTTTGTTAAACGAGTGGAATTCTATGCCTCCGGCAGGTATCCAGTAGGTGTCCTTGATGGCCTTTTGGATGCGAGACGGAACGAGCCATAGAATGACAAATGTGGCTCGGATCAATAAACCGTCAACTCTGTTGGATTTAGGACGTCGGGATAGTGATAGGGGTGCCCTTCTCCTCCGGTTCCATGGCCCAGGTGTCATCTTGTACATGCATTTTGGAAACTAGGGTTTTGCTCAGTACGGGAGTGTGCAATTTTTGCACATTGGGGTCAAATTTGCAAAATCGTTGACCGGGCACTTATGGCTAGCGTTCCCAGCTGGAACCTCCCTAGACACACTTGTCGGACTCCCCAGAACCTATTTTTGTTGCACGGTTGGAATTCTATGCCCCTGGTAGGTATCCAGCAGGTGTTCCTGAAGGCCTTTTGGATGCGAGACGGAACGAGCCGTAGAATGACAACCGTGGCTCGGATCGAAAAACCGTCAACTCCGTTGGATTCAGGACGTCGGGATAGTGCTAGGGGTTTCCCTCTCCTCCGGTCCTGTGGCCCAGGTGTCATCTTGTACGTCCATTTTGGAAACTAGGGTTTTGTTCGGTATGGGAGTGTGCAATTTTTGCACATTGGAGTCAAATTTTCAAAATCATCGACTGGGCACTTATGGCTAGCGTTCCCATCTGGAACCTCCCTAGACAAACTTACAGGACTCCCCGGAACTTGGTTTTGTTGCACGGTTGGAATTCTATGCCCCCGGTAGGTATCCAGTAGGTGTCCCTTAAGGCCTTTTGGATGCGAGATGGAACAAGCCGTAGAATGACGACCGTGGCTCGGATCAACAAACCGTTGACTCCGTTGGATTCACAACATCGGGGTAGTGCTAGGAGTGCCCCTCTCCTTCGATCATGTGGCCCAGGTGTCATCTTGTATGTCCATTTTGGAAACTAGGGTTTTTCTCAATATGAGAGTGTGCAATTTTTGCACATTGGGGTCAAATTTGCAAAATCGTCGACCGGGCACTTATGGATAGCATTCCCAGCTGGAACCTCCCTAGACACACTTGCAGGACTCCCCGGAACCTGCTTTTGTTGCACAGTTGGAATTCTATGACCCCGGTAGGTATCCAGCAGGTGTCCCTGAAGGCCTTTTGGATGTGAGACGGAACGAACCATAGAATGACGATCGTGGCTTGGATCGACAAACCGTCGACTCCGTTAGATTCAAGACGTCAGGATAGTGCTAGGGGTGCCCCTCTCCTCCGGTCCCGTGGCCCAGGCGTCATATTGTACGTCCATTTTGGAAACTAGGGTTTTGCTAAGTACGGGAGTGTGCAATTTTTGCACATTGGGGTCAAATTTGCAAAATCGTTGACTGGGCACTTATGGTGATGATGATGGTGATGATGATGAAGATGTTGATGATGATGGTGATGGTGATGGTGATGGTGTCGAAGATGATGATGATGATGAAGAAGATGATGATGATGGAGATTTTGATGAGGAGCCTAGAGATGACAATGATGATGAATATGGTGATGATGATGAAGACGTTGATGATAATGGTGATGGTGATGAAGATGATGATGATGATGACGAAGAAGATGTGATGATGGATATGTTGGTGAGGAACCTAGAGATGACAATGATGATGAAGATGTTGATGATGATGATGATGGTGATGATGATGAAGATGTTGATGGTGATGGTGATGGTGATGGTGATGGTGATGAAGATGATAATGATGATGACGAAGAAGATGTGATGATGGAGATGTTGATTAGGAACCTAGAGATGACAATGATGATGAAGATGTTGATGATGATGGTGGTGGTGATGATGATGAAGACGTTGATGGTGATGGTGATGGTGATGGTGATGGTGATGAAGATGATGATGATGATGATGATGATGATGATGATGGAGATGTTGATGCGGATCCTAGAGATGACAATGATGATGAAGATGGTGATGATGATGAAGACGTTGATGATGATGGTGATGGTGATGAAGATGATGATGATGATGATGGAGATGTTGATGTGGAGCCTAGAGATGACAATGATGATGAAAATGGTGATGATGATGAAGACGTTGATGATGATGGTGATGGTGATGAAGATGATGATGATGATGAAGATGATGATGATGATGACAAAGAAGATGATGATGATAGAGATGTTGATGAGGAACCTAGAGATGGAAATGATGATGAATATGTTGATGATGATGATGGTGATGATGATGAAGACGTTGATGATGATGGTGATGGTGATGAAGATGATGATTTGATGATGGAGAAGATGATGATGATGGAGATGTTGATGAGGAACCTAGAGATGACAATGATGATGAAGGTGGTGATGATGAAGACGTTGATGATGATGATGAAGACGGTGGTGATGAAGATGATGATGATGAAGAAGAAGATGATGATGGAGATGTTGATGAGAAACCTAGAGATGACAATGATGATGAAGATGTTGATGATGATGATGATGATGATGGTGATGATGATGAAGATGTTCATGATGATGGTGATGGTGATGAAGATGGTGACGAAGATGATGATGAAGAAGATAATGATGACAAAGATGTTGACGAGGAACCTAGAGATGACATTGATGATGAATTTGGTGATGATGATGATGATGATGAAGATGTTGATGATGATGTTGATGGTGATGATGATGCTGATGAATATGTTTACGAGGAACCTAGAGATGACAATGATGATGAATATGGTGATGATGACGATGATGATGATGATGAAGATGTTGATGATGATGTTGATGATGGTGATGATGATGACAAGTCCCTCTAAGTGGTTATCTATAGGAATCAAGCATCAATCTTCAACCATAAATGCGCATGTTTTAAAATAAATTGTTAGGATACATATCTAAGAGTCTAGAAGATCTCTATGCAGTTTTCCATCAAATTTGGTCAAGGAGATTCTAGTATCTAGTTAGAATATGTTAGTGGAAACCCTAGGTTGACGACACGATGTTTGGATAAGGGAAAAAACCCAAAATATAGCTAGATTTGGGTGAGCATTGAGGATGGGGAACCAAATCTATGAATATGTGTATTGTTAAATATAATTTTGTTGGGTGAATCCAATAACCAACATAATCAACATAGTATAAGAGTTTTTTGGGCTGGGAATATACCTCAAGTTACCCAAAGCATGAAAAAAGTTTGGGTGGGCACAAAACCAAGAGAACAAAAAATGTTGAAGAGGACATGTGGGGTGGGAGGTCGACCTCCAAAAACTCAAGCATTGACATGGGTGAGGTAGGTCTAAAGCCTCCCTCAAGGACATTTCCAACCATTAGGTGACAATGATGAACATGTTAGTGCTACTCAATTAGATGATGAAGTAGCTCAAGACAATGTGGAAGTTGTTGCATCACATGAACCACATACATATTCTCTAGAACCGATTCAAAATGACACTATTGAATTGAATATGATTGAAGGTTGTCAAGTGGCAAGAAGCCTCAATGAACAAATGACATTGCAAAGCCAAAAAACCTAGCATGAATGATTATCATAAGCCATGATGAATATGAATATGAATATTGTTACTAACGCTAACGAAAAAAGCCTTAACATGCCCTCGTTGCCAACATATTTGAACAACAATGAAATTATCCATTATTATGTGGATGAAGGCAATGAAGAACCAACTTAAGAAGCCAATGAAGAAGAATCATAGCTCCCAAATGATCCTAATATTCATCCAAGTACTAGACCAATATTGAAACAATTCCTAAAGCTCCAAATGGAGAGAGTGGTAGAGAAAATAGGGGCAATATCCATATTTGGGTGCTGCGGGCATCTTGGTAAGACCTAGGGTTTGAGGATTGAAATACCAAGATAGACATGTAGACTTGGATTCTATAAGTTGAGTTCTCTAGTGGTGTACTTGTGTGACGTGACAAACCCTTCTAATAGTGATCATATCCCGCTTAGAGTCCAAATACCCCCTATTGAGGGTATGTGTGGTGGTTCACGGATTCTAGGGCTAGATTAGGTTTCTAGGATTCCAGATTAGTTTCCTAGGTTAGATTAGTGTTTCTAGGGCTAGTTTAGGTTTCTAGGACTAGATTAGGTTTATAATATTCTAGCTTAGATTTTCAGTGCTAAATTAGTGTTTCTAGGGTTAATTTAGCTTTCTAGGATTTCTAGGGCTGGATTAGGTTTGTAGGATTATATTAGTGCTTCTAGGGCTAGACTAAGTTTCAGAAACGCATGATAACAATATAAAATAAACTATATAACATGAATAACATTAATCATGCATGAATAGACAATCACATGACTATAAATCATAACTTATCATAGCTCAAACATCAAATAAACGGTATAAGATAACGATATCAAATAAACTATCTAACATGAATAACATTAATCATGCAGGAATAAACAATCACATGGCTATACTATGTACCTACATGAATTAGTCCTTCTAGATCCTCTCGGTTTTTTATTGTCTCAAACAACCTCTCGTGCTCTGCATGAGGTAGTAAGTAGCGTACCTTGTTTGATGAGTTCGTTTACATTGTCTGTAGTTGGATGTTTGTACCAATGATCAAGTACGTAAAGTGATACACCCGTGACCATGGTCTATAATCCGTGTATGTGTAGCCATTGCTCTTTGGTCCCTTTCCATCTACTGTAAGATATTCCCCCTGAACAACCATCAAGCCAGTCGGAAAGGTAATGCCTTCACTATCCGTTAATGATGCGAGGAGGGTTTTCTTCCCGTGGATGCATTGTGCCAACCAATAATTCGTCCCAATTGCACTATCTATCGGGGCGACAATTGCGTAGATCTGTCCTGCAAAAATGCATTTTACGGTCATTTTCCAACAAGTAGTGGTTTGATAACTTGGATAATTACATATAAACAAGGAGGGAACCGGGATATACATGCAGAAATGTTTATCTGGCTGTACAAGATCATATATATGATCATATTCATTTGAAATAGAGGATTGGCCTTCCTCTAACTGGTTTGTTTCAACAACTGCACGTGGGTCCACTGCAAGTGATACATGATCCCATTCATCAACCCAATCCATTGATTCGCACTCATCCCACTCACAACTGCTGTAAGGCCCACAAAAGAAAGCAAGTTTTCGTGTCCATATTTCAAATAAGGGGTTGTTTGAGCTTCGAACTGAATGAAATCCACGAGTTCCTTGCACAGTACTACAACTATAAGAACGTGATCGATCTATATCAACTACATGCCAGAAATTTCTGACAACATGTCCTCTACCTGTTGGTATGTGTTGTTCCGTGGTTCGATCTGACATTTTTGTAGAGCACCATTGAACTATGGATTGTGCATCCCGCATATGAGGGTTTCTCGTGCACCTCATCTCCTCCCTTCGTAGGGCAGTTTTGAGACATGCTCCAGCCCCATCATGCTCTCCCTTTCCATGCCCGGTCTCAAAATAGTTCCATACATGTAGCACATCATAAGTCTTGTGCAAAATACTCAACCACTGGAATACACGTGCATTTTTGAATTGGCCTGCACAACCATCTGACCATATCCAATGCCGATCCATCTGTATACCTCTCTCCTTCAGCTGATCATAGAAAATTTTGAAGCAATGCAGCACATAATGCAAGTCGTGGCACCTGTTGTCACTGATGTAGAAGTTGGTCTCTTTCAATATTATCCTCACGTCGTTGCTACTCTCTGGCACGTGCCTATACTTGATATGGACCATTATTCTAACTTGGTGTGAATGGTAGTATTGACTTTGAATCTCATTCTGTGGTTGCAGGGTGTAGTTTTCAACAAAGTCCACAACCGACAATATTATGCCATTAGGGAAGGTGTCCCTACACTGTCTATACTGTTCATCCTACCATCGTGCTACATGGACATGTTGTACATACTGCTCGGTCTTTTGGTAGAATTCCTTCATGAAATTGCAAATTTGTACTTGGTGCAACAAAAACAAGGGCATTAATACAACGTGACATTGTCAATATGAATATATATGTACAAATTCAACATGTACAATATGAAAGTATGCAAACTTAAATTACCTATGACTTCACCAATGAATTTTTTTTTGCTTTCCTTCGAACTATCTACTTGATATGTTATGTATAGGAGTTCTGCATTTCTATGACATCCTCCCAAATTCGTGCTCCTCGGTTGCGTGGACGCATCGGCTCAATAATGCAAATCCACTGCAACTGGAACATGTCCCATATAAACATGATATTTTATAATATTTTTGTCCTTCAGGTCTTGGACACATTATGCTATGTATAAATTCTTTGGATGCATTCGGTGGTTGTAACGATGGGAAATCCTGCACAATGTTAGTATGCAAATAACAAAATATATGTCTATATGTATCATAATAGTACTCAAATTCTACATGGTATCTGCAACAACATGTATTGCGATCAATGCAAATTCTAACATACCAGGGTTTGCATTATTCAAAGGACCTTTGGCCCAAGTTCAATTGTGTGTGCTCATTCTTGAACCTCTCATAGAGTTCTGTTTGCGTCGTGTCAAGGAAGTGCTTGACATGGGGTTCACCCCCCCTAACACCTTTTCTCAACTTTGAAACATCTCTTTGATTTGATGACGGTCTAGTGTTATCATGCCAAAACTTTTGCACTAGTTAATTAACAGCATCAATGAGCTTCATGTCTGAACGAGGTAACCTACCAACAAAGGCCCAACAATCTTTTTGGCCTGGGGTCTCAAGTTTTTCTCTAATGGAAGAATACTTTGAAGAGTCTTTCTATCTACTTTAAATATTTTACATGTGTGTGATAGTAGGCGCCGTTGCCTTGTGGATTTGTCTACAATCGATTCTGACAGTACATGGCGGGCATCATTAAAATCTTTTGTGTTAGAAGTTTTTCCAATCAAATTAAATGCAAATTGTAGATTTATAACAACATGATTGTTGGCCTCTGAACTTCTAACTACCTTTATGCCCAAAATTATCCTAACATGAGCTAGAAAATGTGATTTTAACAAAGCAAGACACAATTGACATTTTGTTGCATCGTTTTTGGATTCAAAAAATTCTTTGATTATCTTGCTACAATGGAAATCAATAGTGCGTTTGGGAAAATTACCTTCAAGTCTTGAAAATGAACTTTCATCCACATGAATACGTCTGGGAGTTCTTTGTCATCTGCTTGATAGTGGAGGCAAGGGAGTTGGCAAGGAAGTACGAGTCTCGTCAACGATTTGTTGTGGCCCTTTATTCACAAATTGGTAAGGGAGTGTGTTCTCCATGTGTGTTCTCTTCTTGGGGAGGTTGCCAATTAAGAACTTGTTCAACATGCATCCCTTCATACTCGACATCAGGCAATATTTGATTGACTTCAACCGCTTTGTCATCGCTTGTTGATGGATCTAAGGCACTAACATTTTGATTTCTACGGTTTTCCATGTACAACCTGGAATTTTCTCTTATCTCATGGGCTTTTCAGGGGGTGGCTCCTTCCTTCTAGACTTTCTTTTATAATTACGTCTGTTGCCCATATTCAATGCGTTAAAAAAAAAAAACAATATCACCCCTACAAGAATGAACAACAAATAAGATATTAAAACTCTACGTGCATGATTATTAAAGCTTGATGTAGCAATTGATTATGTACAACAACATCTAGTGAGAATGTTTTCATATAATCTTAAAAGCTATTGAGAATGCCCTAGATATAACTACAACAACACCTCTAGGAACTCAGTAGGATAGTATTGGAAGGTATTGGATGGTGGTATGGGATGTTAGTATGAGCAAATTCCCTACAAGGGAGAAGCTCCTACTCACTTCATTTTCATGTTATGGATGAGGGAAAATAGCCCCAAAAGATTAAGAGTTTTCAATTCTTTAGGTGTTTGTGTGAGTTGCTATAGTGAAACCATGAGGAATTCAACAAATGTTTGTGTACTAGATGGAGGAATGTGATTATGAAATTTTATTGGTGGTGATGCAAGTACTTTTTTTTTATTATCTTCATGAAAGGTTGAAAGCATTGCTTGGTGCATGTTGTAGTTTTTTTTGGTAAGATGTTTTTATTGTCTATGTTGAAGATTAAGAAGACTAAAATAGATCTATCATACAATTCATGAAGAAAAAATAAAATAGATGCCATTCAAACAAGTGAATGAAGACTAAAATACATTTAACAAGATAAAATTGTCACCATACCTCAAGGATTATGATTGTTCTTTGCTTCAAATGTAAAATGCTCTTTTGATGTGTCCACTATATGTAAGAAGAGTTCATGTGTGTCCAAGTAGCATGATAATTCAATCCAAGGATCCAAATAGAGTCCAATTGTTGTGTATTCACTCAAATGATCCAAATAGAGCCCAAGAGGTGTGTATTCAATCCAAAGAGCCAAATAGAGCCCCAAATGTTGTGTATTCAATCCAAATGGTCAAGGAAGCACCAAACGGTGTGTGAATTCAATCTAAAATGTAAATGCTTATCGGACTGTGCGTGAAAACAACGAACAAAACGTGATGAGTCAGAGAAAAAATGCAGGAGAAGAGTGTGGGTGATTTTCTAAATTTTATGTTCAGCAGGGGTGCGCACGGAGCGCGTGCGTGCTAGGCGCGTGTGCGTGTTGCTAGCGCGTGGGCATCCCTACTGAACGTTGTATAGTTCGATGGGTAATGTTCACTTCATTTATTACCCAACAAATCTAAATGTGTTGGTTTATTCCTAGAGCCCCTCCCCCATAAAGGCCTTTAGGATCTCTTCTAACCCATAATCCCTTAGTGCATTTAAGTGCTTCTAGGTGTTTAGGGGTTTGGGGTATATTTACAAATATGTATTTTAATTTCAAACCATTAATTTAATTTTGAATTAGAAACATATGTATTACATCAAGAATAATTAAGTACATAGTAGATATAATGAAATTCCGCTGAAACGTATGGAAAAATAGAGAATTTTGGATAGATCATCAGGTAGAATATTTCTCTTGTTACTAAAATAACTAGTATGAGATGCATAGATTGCAAAATCCCGGTGCAGTAAAGGCTTTCAAGGTTATTGAATCGGATTGTGCAACCAAAATATTCAATTTCAATGTATTTGTAGTTTAAGATGTTAATGAAGAGTATTTCTTTGTAATTTTTTACAAATCTAACAAATCGGATCAATCATATTTTTTTAGAAACAACAAAAAAATACATTTGTGGCTTGAAAACCTTCCATTCACCAACTTGTTTCTAAAACCAATCAAACATAAAATAACTAAATCTTTAAACAAATAGGCATACTAGATATTTCCAATTCTACCCATTCCATGCATAAAGTGATGTTGTACTGTGCCATTTTCCAACATCTTTGCCTCCACTAGCTGTACAGGAGAATCTCTATTGTAAAAAAATTATAAAAAGAAAAAAACTCAATTTGTTCTGCAGATTAAAACCCAAGTGAAAATTTTACAGGCATTTTATCTGCATCCCCAAAGTCTCGGGTACAAACCGAAATGGAGCCATCTACTTAAGGAGTGGGCTGCGAGCACTAAAAGATTTCAGATATTGAAAATGTCGGACAACAAAGGAGAATTGGTGAAAATATTATGAAGGTAAGGCAAAGTGAAAATCACGAACAACAAAAGAGTATTAGGGTTGAGTTTTATGGATATTTGAGAGTACGACACTTGGGGTTACTATGCCAACTGTCTAACAAAGTAATTTCATCCATTGGAAGTCATTGATCCTTTGCTAGAGAGGTCTGTATATGTGGAGAAGCTTCAATGCTCATGATCAAACCAACTTACTGATTTATCTTAAATTGCATTACATATTCATTCATAAACCCATAATATAATAATGAAATCATTTTATAATGAGAAAAGCTCTGCAAATAAGTTTTATTCTTTTTTCTCTATTGATTGTTGTAAATTACAATTTTATAATCAAAATAGATTCATCTTAATTCCGGTTCTATTATTAAGTATTGAGAAGGATCATAAAGAAACTAGAGCTTCAAACTTCTTAGTACTTTAAGATAGGGATTAATATCTACTCTAGTTTAGTATTATTATGGTCTACCTTTTTTAAGATCATCTCGCTCTGCTCATTAACATCTTCATCATCATCTTCTTCTTCATCATCATCTCCAGCATCATCATCATCATCATCATCATCATCTTCTTCATCATCATCTTCAGCATCATCATCATCATCATCATCATCTTCATAATATTCATTATCATCATCATCATCATCATCATCATCATCATCATCATCTTCATAATATTCATTATCATCATCATCATCATCATCGTCATCATCATCATCATCACCATCTTCATCATCATCATTTTCTTCGTCATCACCACCACCACCACCATCATCATCATCATCCTCATCTTCGTCAGCATCTTCATCATCACCATCTTCTTCATCATCAACATCATCAACAACATCATCATCATCATCGTTGTGGTTGTCATCACCATCATCTTCATCATCATCATCATCATCATCATATTCATCATTATCATCATCATCAACATCACCATTTTCATCATCATCCTCATCATCATCATCGTCCTCATCATCATCATCGTCCTCATCACTACCACCACCATCATCTTCATCATCATCATCTTCATCTTCATCATCGTCATCAACAACAACATTAACATCTTCTTCTTCGTCATCATCATCATCATCAGCAGCAGCTTCATCAACATCATAATCATCATCATCATCATCACCGTCTTCATCATCATCATCATCATCATCAACAACAACAACATCTTCATCATGATCTTCTTCGTCGTCATCATCATCATCATCATCATCGTCGTCGTCGTCGTCATGACCATCTTCATGGTCTTCGTCATCATCATATTCATCTTCATCATCACCATCGGCATCTTCACCATCATCATCATCGTCTTCTTCATCATCAACATCATCATCATCAACATCATCTTCATCACCATCATCTTCATCTTCATCATCATCATCATCATCATCTTCATCATCATCTTCATCATCATCACCATCTTCATCATCATCATCATCATCCATCATCATCATCATCATCATCTCCCTCTTCCTCCTCCTCCTCCTCATCATCATCTTCATCATCGTCATCACCTTCATCGTTTCATCATCATCATCATCATCATCATCATCATCATCATCATCATCGTCATCATCATCATCATCACCACCATCTTCATCATCATCATCATCATCATCATCTTCCTCATCATCGTCATCTTCCTCCTCATCATCATCATCATCATCATCACCATCTTCATCATCATCATCATCTTCATCATGATCTTCATCATCATCATCATCGCCATCACCATGATGGTGATGAAGATGATGATAATGAAGAAGACAATGACGATGATGATGATGATGATGATGACCAGCCTAGATCCAAATCCTAGGCTCTATCAAGTGCCGAGAGGGATCAAATCTCCCGAGGTGCAAACCTCTCCTTGAATAGCTCCTTGAGTGCAATACCTGAGCCACCTAATCCTAAGCTCTAAAGTCTCTAGTTTAAGTCTCATATTTACTTTTTACTTTGTATTATTATTTTTTGTTTACTTTGTATTATTTTGTTACTGAACAAACACTCTAAAGTCTCATATTTACTTTTTAATTTGTATTAAAAGTAAAAACTAAAGTCTCTAGTTTAAGTCTCATATTTACTTGTTACTTTGTATTATTCTTTTTTGTTTATGGCCGACATAATATTTACCACCTAATCCTAAGCTCTAAAGTCTCTAGTTTAAGTCTCATATTTACTTTTTACTTTGTATTATTCTTTTTTGTTTATGGCCGACATAATATTGATTACTTTTTATTTTGTATTATTCTATTTTTGTTTACTTTGTATTATTTTGTTACTCGACAAACACTCGCCTCACAAGATCTCCCCCATACTGGGCTGTAGAGCGCCTCTCAGCGCAATGATGATGATGATGAAGATGACGATGATGATGATTATGAAGTTGATGATGACGGATGAAGATGGTGATGATGATGATGATGATGAAGATGTGATGATGGAGATGTTGATGAGAAAGGGGGAGATGACAATGATGATGAAGAGGAGGACGATGATGGTGATGATGAGGATGATGATGATGATGATGATGATGAAGATGATGATGATTATGAGGAGGAGGACGATGATTATGATGATGAGCCTGATGAAGACGATGATGATGGATATGTTGATGAGGAATGGGGAGATGACAATGATGAAGAAGAAAAGGACGATGATGATGAGGATGATGATGATGATGAGATGATGATAATGATGATGGTGATGATGATGATGATGGTTATGAAGATGATGATGAAGAAGAAGATGATGATGATGGATATGTTAATGAGGAAGGGGGAGATGACAATGATGATGAAGAGGAGGACGATGACGATGATTATTAGGATGATGATGATGATGATGAGATGATGATGATGATGATGGTGATGGTGATGAAGATGTTGATGATGATGACGATGGTGATGAAGATGATGATGATGATGATGATGATGATGATGAAGATGATGATGATGGATATGTTGATGAGGAAGAGGGAGATGACAATGATGATGAAGAGGAGGAGGATGATGAGGATGATGAGGATGATGATGATGATGATGGTAATGAGGATGATGAAGATGTTGATTATGATGATGACGGTGATGAAGATGATGATACTGATGATGATGATGATGAAGATGATGATGATGGATATGTTGACATCATCATCATAATCTTCATCTCCATCATCGTCATCATCAACATCTTCATCATCATCATCATCATCATCATCATCATCATCATCATCTCATCATCATCATCATCACCACCACCACCACCATCATCATCCTCATCACCATCATCATCCTCATCCTCATCACCATCATCATCATCATCATCATCATCATCGTCATCGTCATCATCACCATCATCATCATCATCCTCACCATCATCATCATCATCCTCATCATCCTCCTCTTCATTATCATTTTCATCTCCCCCTTCCTCATCAACATCTCCATCATCATCATCTTGTTCATCATCATCATCACCCTCTTCCTCATAATCATCCTCATCCTCATAATCATCATCATCGTCCTCCTCTTCATCCTCATCATCTTCATCATCATCATCATCATCATCATCCTCATCATTGTGATGACGAGGATGATGATGATGATCATCATATTCGTCATCATCATCATCATCTTCATCATCATACTCATATTGATCATATTCGCCATCATCAACATCATCATCATCGTTGCCATCATCATCATCATCATCATCATTTTCATCATCATCATGATCATCAACATCTTCGTCATCATCTTCATCATCATCCTCATCCTCATCATCATCTTCATTAGTCATCATCATCACCATCTTCATCATCCTCATCATCATCATCGTCATCATCATGGATGACGATGAGGATGATGAGGATGATGAAGATCATGATGTTGATGATGATTATGATGAATATGGTGATGATGATGATGATGGTGATGATGAAGTCGATGATGGTGGTGACGATGACGATGACGATGATGATGAAGATGATGATGGTGGTGATGACAACGACAACGATGATGATGATGTTGATGATGAAGATGGTGATGACGATGATGATGGTGATGATGATCACCACATGATGGGACTTGGTTGAGAAAAACTTCTTAGTCTTTGATGGCTAGAATACTTCTTCCTTGGAAAATCATTTCCAAGGCCCTAAGACATGTAGATACTAAGTTCAAAACCATATAATGGCACTTCCATCCTCAATCACATGACAATGATACCTCAAGAGTCCATGTGTAGTTGGTGGAGGTAACCTTCTTAACCCTAGATGGATATAAGATTCCTTTAAGGCCCGAGTCTTAGGTTTGCTCCCTTGACCATGTCCAATTCCCTAAGTCCCCAAGACTTAGACACATCTAGCACAATGAATACCCCTGTAAAGTCTTGTTTGGTGCTTTTAGACATTGTTCATGGCCTTGGATGTCTAAATGGTTTCTTTATGGCCAAAGGCACGATATTCTTCCATAAAACATCATTCCAAGAGCCTTGATTAGGCACATACATATTGCTAAAAACTACTTCATAGTATCAACATCCTTAATCATAGGCCAATGATACCATTAAGAGGTCATGTGTAGTTAGTGGAAGAAATTATCATAGCTCCTTCTAGATAAAATATTCCTTTAGGGCCCAAGGTTCAAGTCTCTCTCTCTCTCTGACTATCTCTCTAAACTGGCTATGGGTTATAGGTTTTAAGGGTTGGGTGTTTCATGATAGAGTTTAGGGTTGATGAGAATTAGAGGTTATAAGGGTTAGGGGTTAATTTTTATTTGACTATACACTTTAGAGGTTAGGATTACGTGGCTAGGGTTATAGGGGTTAAGGGATATATTCCATTATGTGTAACTAGTATTTAGGAGTTTTAGGGGCTATACTAGTTTAGGATTATAGTGGGCCAAGAGTTATGATGGTTAGTTGTACTGGGGACTAGGGATTGCAGTAGATATGGGGGTCATGGATTTATGGTTAAAAGGATGAAGATTTATATGTACACGAGGATAATGCAAGTTAGTGATTTTGTGTAATAATATATCTCCTAACCCTTGTGGGGAATGAGAGAAGAGAGGGCTGGGGGAGGGAGGAGGGATTTGGTAGATTGGAAGAGAGGGGGGGGATTGGAAGAGAAATGGGGGTGGGGTTATGGAAGGGGGGGGGGGGGTTTAGGGAGAGAGATAAAACTAAAAGTGTAAAAAGGATGCGTGCGCGCATCCAACAATGCATGCACGCAAGCGTGTGTGGATTCAAATTTTTTTCGGTGCTCTTGCAGGTTTGGTATTAGCTTCGTATTGCCAAACCTTGAGGCTCGGTCTGATTTATGGCAGAACACAACAATTTCTGTAACTTCATGTTTTTCACACCTAGTTCCGCATATGCTCCACTTGTGCACTACTGATGAAATTGCACACACTTGTCGAGCTCTGTGTACAGATTCTAACTATATATTTTTGGAATAGATCTGTTATTTTTTTCTATTTTTAATTCATTTTTAACTGCACTCATGTCAAATTTGTAAAAAACATAGGTCGTTTATTTGGCCTATAACTTTTGATTGGCTTACCGATTTCGAGAACGGAAAAGAACCCACACAAGAGTACAAGAATACCTACAAGCTTAAAATCAAAGTTTTTTTATTATGTTTAGACCATGATATGGTGGCTCAACACTTGACCATGTCATTTTAGGGCTTCACTAAATTTCGTAATTTAAAAAAAATATAAAATTAACTTTTAAAATTTTGGAAAAATAGCGCCGCACAAGATTTGTTTGTTGCCTATGCCTCTACATATTTGTTTTCTCATAAATTGACAATTTACATAACAAACAAGTGGCCCAACAAAAACATGTGCATTATGTTTTACAGGAAAAAAAACAAAACAAAAACAAAAACAAAACAAAAACATACCAATCTTAAAATAATGACATTTTGGGGTGGTTATACCACTTTTCCATAAATAAAAGTTATATATTCTGGAAGGTAATCCGTTTTTCTACGTTTCATCTTTTTACACCTAATTCTAATAACTTTTGTAGGTACCCCTAATAATTCATTTTAATGATAAGATTTCTATTTTTCCAGCATGCCATTGCAACTAACCTGTCATAAGTGGGTATCATTACCTTG
Organism: Larix kaempferi; assembly: GCA_027924585.1. Lineage (NCBI taxonomy): Eukaryota > Viridiplantae > Streptophyta > Pinopsida > Pinales > Pinaceae > Larix > Larix kaempferi. Next base: position 4,550,470 of record BSBM01000802.1, on the reverse strand, counting down.
CACCAACCCTTCAAATAAAATCATCAAACATTTAAATTAAATATTTGAATTATCTTTTAAATTATTTTGAATACTAAAAAATTATAAAGTTAAAAATGTTACATGATTACAATTACTACATAACTTGGCCTAAAATATAAAATAATTTTAGACTACTCTTAGCTTTCATTATTTTTACATTTTCTATTTATAACTATAATAATAACAAAATAAAATTCTAAATGAAATTAGAATTGATAAATAATAAATACAATGTACATCATTTTCATTATTTTGTGATGATACCAATGTCACATTTTTTTTTTCTTTATATGAAGAGTGTTGACATTTACCTAGCATCATAGAATATAGTAAATTTATATCTGAATGAAGATGAATGAAGATGAATGCAAACTAACCTCCCAACTACTCAATCTACATAATTTACGCTCTGTTTGACATTAAATTCTTGTAGATCTTACTTCCATTCTACCAGTTTTACTACAACCACATAAACATTAATTTATTTTTTTTCATATGGAAAGTGTTGACATTTAGCTAGTATCATAGAATATAATAGCACATGTTTAAAGGTAGATTTGAACCCAAATGAACACAAACACAACCTAGCTTCCCAACTACTCAATCTACATAATCTACTCTCTGTTTGACATTAAATTCTTATTGATTTACTTTCGTTCTGCGAATTTTGTTACAACCACATAAAAATTAATTTTTATTTTTTTCATATGAAGAGTGTTGGCATTTAGCTGGTGTCATAGAATATGAAGAGTGTTGGCATTTAGCTGGTGTCATAGAATAGAATAGCACAAGTTTGAAGGTAAATTTGAACCCAGATGAGAACACAACCTAACATCCCTACTACACAATATGCGCTCTGTTTACTTCCCTTATGCGAGTTTTGTTACAACGACATAAAGTGAGGGACATTGTTGTTGGTGGAATTGACTAAACTGAGGGAGATGAGAAATTAAGATATTCACTTACCGCTCATTCCTGCTAGGCAGAGTTTTGAACACGATGCTTCCACCTCTCTCTTGGACGTTATAACATTATAAGTAATCTATGAGAACGCTCATTCATTCATTCATTTCTCCACTGCGTTTTGTTTCAGTATCAAACATCATGTCGTCTCTCCGATTTTGTTGTTCTCTGGTCTTTATCCTCTTCGTTTCCTTCCCCTCTGCACACTCAATTCACGATGATCGTAAATCCTTGTTGGAATTCAAATCCCTTATTTCCAACGATCCTCATCATTCCATGGCCAACTGGAGTCCCACCAATCCGTTGTGCAATTGGACTGGCATTACCTGCACCCACCACCATCAAATCGACAGAGTCATCGCCCTCAACCTCACTACTATGGATCTGCAAGGCCCCATTTCTCCTTCTCTTGGCAATTTGTCGTTTCTTCGCTTGATCCATCTTTCACACAATGCGCTCCACGGTAATATCCCGCCTCAATTGGGACGCCTCTTTCATTTGAGAGAACTCCGGTTGCGGTCCAATAAATTGGGAGGAAGCATTCCAAGTAACCTTTCGAGCTGCCATAATCTCGTTGTTCTTGACGTTGCATTTAACAGTCTGACAGGAAATATTCCCATTCAGTTGAGTTTGCTCACTAATTTACAATTGCTTTACCTTCAATTCAATGAATGGTCAGGCTACTTCTTTATCAAACATCTCCTCTTTGACTGAATTGTCCATTTCTGAAAATAAATTAACAGGCCACATTCCCTGGGAATTGGGTGTCAAGCTAAGCAACTTGAGTATACTCAGTGTATGGGGCAATCAACTCACTGGACTCGTACCAAATTCCATTGGAAATTGTTCCAAACTCACAATACTGGCTTTACATTACAACTATTTGGGTGGGAGTGTGCCACTAGAGTTAGGCAAGCTATCCCTCCTTCAAAATCTATGGTTGCAGAATAATCAGCTTTACAGTCAAAGTGCTACCACCATGCATTTTCTTACAGCTCTAACCAATTGTTCTCGGCTACGTATCCTAAACTTGGACAATAATAGATTGGGTGGTATTTTGCCAATTACCATAGGTAAACTTTCTACCAATCTATCTATCTTGACATTATCATCCAATAGAATAGAAGGAAACATCCCTTTGCAGATTAGTAATTTGAGTAGCTTAACCTTTCTCAATTTAAGTGGAAGCATTTTCAATGGTAGCATTCCATCGGGCAAAGCTTTGTAAAATTAGAAAGATTGAATTTTGGAAACAATAAATTGGAAGGAAACATCCCAAATGACTTTAAACCATTAAAACATTTTGGTCTCTTAGACCTTAGTAGAAATATGCTTTCAGGAAGAATTCCCGATTCCTTGTGTTACCTTCCACAACTAAGAAAGCTTTATCTTCATCACAACTTCTTATCATATAAGATACCTGCGACTTTAGGAGAGTGCACAAATTTGGAATTGCTCGACTTGTCTCATAATAGACTTGGTGGAAGCATATCACAAGAAATTTGTCATGGAATTTATTAGAAGGATCGTTACCCGCAGATATTAGTAAGATTATAATGGCTCAAGCGATAGAAATTTCTGGCAATAAATTGACTGGCCTCATTCCAACTATGCTTGGAAATTGCCTAGCACTCCAATCATTGAATTTATCTCAAAATGCCTTCCAAGGTTCTATTCCAAATTCACTTGGAGATTTGAAAAATCTCACGCTCCTAGATCTCTCTTCAAACTCCTTGTTAGGTGCATTACCAGTTTCTCTCAAACACATGAAAATGCTTCAATATCTAAATTTATCTTTTAACAAGTTGACAAGTGAAGTATCCAAAGGAGAATTTTGTACAAATCAAACCATATCCTTAATTGGAAACCTTGGTTTGTGTGGACGAAAAATATTTTCATTACATGCATGTCCAACATCATCAAGAAACCATTTTAATGTTTTGAAAAAAATATTGTTTCCAATTGTCGGTGCTATGGGTTTTATTCTATGTTGTCTACTTTTAGCATTCCTTTGGAGAGAGAAGTTGCAAATACACAACTTTGATTTTCCACGAGCTATTTTCCAAAAAATAGAGCACCAAAGGATTTCATATCAATAACTTTCAGCAGCAACAAATGGATTTAATGATGCCAACTTGTTGGGAAAGGGTGTGTACAAAGGGGTTTTAAGTGATGGCACACTTATTGTTGTGAAAGTTCTCGATTTGCAAAATGAGCAAGTTGAGAAGAGTTTTGAAGTAAAATGCAAGATCTTGCAAAAGATTTGATATCGAAATCTTGTGAGAATCATAACCTCATGTTCCAACCTCCATTTCAAAGGTTTAATATTTGAGTTTATGTGTAATGAAAGCTTAGAGAATCATTTCTATCCTAATGGACATGAGAACAATGCTGAGAAAGCATCTGAATTGACATTGGAAACACTTTTAAACATTGCCATAGATGTGGCCCATGCCATGGAATACCTTCATCATGATTCTTTTATACAATAGTGCATTGTGATATAAATCCCAAAAATGTGCTTTTGGATGAAGACATGTCAGGAAAAGTAATAGATTTTGGGATTGCTAGATTATATGGTGCAACATCTCTTGAGTCACTTACTTCAACACTTGCTCTTAATGGATCCATGGGATACATTGCCCCAAGTACAATTTTCCAAACCATTAGTTTACTTGATTTTTCATTAATAATTATTGTGTGTGTTGAATGGATAAAATTTAATCAATGTTTCTTCAAATGTAGAGTATGGATTGGGCCAAAGAGTTTGAATCAAAGGAGATGTTTATAGCTATGGAATTATGTTATTGGAAATGCTTACAAGAAAAAAACCAACTAGTGACTTGTTTTCTGGAGACCTTAACCTACACAATTGGGTGAAAATTGCATTTCCAAACACAATGAAGGATGTAATTGACATCAACATTTTCAGTAAGGTGGATGGAGATGCATATAAAGAAAATGATTTATACAATTTCCTACTTTCCTTTGTACATATTGGTTTGCTTTGTTCAAAAGATTTCCCTGAAGAACGACCAACTATGAGAGATGTGGCAACGACATTATAGAACCTCAGAGAGGATTTAGTGAGAAATATGAAGCCAAGACGAAGCATATCTGCTTGATAATACAAGTGAAATAAGGAATGATGCAACTACATCAAATAATTGGAGTTATACATTTAGTTTATAAAATTTGTGACTGTAAAATATTTCCATATTGCTCATGTTACTCCAATGAAAATATTGATCACTTTTAGTTTTTTTTTTTTAAATACTATTAAAACTATTTTGTGACTGTAAAATATTTCCATATTGCTCATGTTACTCCAATGGAAATATTTATATCACTATTAGTTTTAAAAAAATACTATTAAAACTATACTATGTGTAATCATGTTCAACATGAAACTATATATTTTACAATATTATATTGAATAGATTGAGATCTACATCTATTTGAGTATGTCATCACTATACATGAAAAAAAGCTGGTAAGATGAATTGCAAAGACTTTATTGAAATCGTAAAATGTAAGTCCAAAAAAGGCTTTAAACTTTATAAAAAAATTATGCATCAAACATTATCATAATTATAATTTTTATTGACTTGGTCTAACTATATGACTCTTCTTCATGTCTATGTAATTTTTATTCACCTCGGTCAACTATGTGACTCTTCATGTTTGTATTTCTTTACATAATCTCATTAAAAGGCTTTATTTTTTCTTTGTTCATGAAATTCGTGTTAAAAAACTTTAAAATATAAAAGTTTTTTTATTAAAATATTGTGAATAAACTTTAAGCGATATGCTTCAAAAAGTTTAAAAGTTTAGTAATGGAATGTGGATGAAATGGTGTTATATGTTAAAGCATTATTGAACAAACTTACATTGTACCTATATGAATTGGCATTTCCCTATTGACATGAATGGCTTAAGTGATTTGATTGTTGTTGAATTAGTAACTATGACAATTGATGCCACTAACATGTTACATGTTTGGAAATGTCACTTAACTTGCAAGTAATAGCATTTTTGTAATAACCAATTTTTTCTTGTCATCATTTTTCAATTGGAAACCATTTAACTTGTTTGTAATGGCCCGTTTGCTACAATTGATTTTTTCTTGAGAGTTTCTTTCTAGTTTTTTCTTGTCATCATTTTTCTATTGGAAACCATTTAACTTGTTTGCTATAACTGATTTTTTTCTTGAGAGTTTCCTTCTTGTAATGGAAAGAGATGATTTGAGAGTTTCCTTCTTGTAATGAAAAGAGTTGATTTAGAATATAGCAATCAACTGCTCTGCGTCATTTTTTTTTCTTTAACCACTTTTCAGTACAGTTTATGAGAATCCATTCATGAACTAGATTATTCAAATACATGATATTGGTTTTATGTAGAACGTGCCTGAATCAAAGATCAAAATGCCAATGAGTCATCAAAATAAATGAAAGATCAAAGTGTCATTGGGTTCATATTGTTTTTCATCATGAAAGTTGAAAGATAAAATGAATATCTCTATGTTGATGAACCTTATGACTCTATTCTCAATTTTGTTGTTCTCCATTACCAAGATAATCCAGTACCATGGTGGTTACATGGAAGCATATATACATGTAGGTAAAGCCAAGTTCCAGTATGAATGTTGTTGAATATATGGCACAGTCATTCACGTAGGTTCATGAGGTGCCATTACGTAGATTTTGACACAAAACTTCCGGTCCTGGTAATATTTCAGTGATTCAATATCAACAAGCAATCATGGAGAGAAGTTCTATCGCTGATCTTCTAAACTGGGAATAAAGAAGAAAGAACAAAAACTATCACATCTTTTCATCGATAAAAGTTGCAATGATGGTTTCGTTTCTGAAAAGTTATCCGTTTACATTTTGGAATCCATATGGTTTTGTTGTAGCAAGCAGTGGAATGAAAATCGAAAAAATCTTAGCCTAAAAATCAGCTTATGATATAGGCATAGAACTTTACATTAAAAAGTTATGATAGAACCAAGTGAATAGCTGTGCCACAGCCATTGTGGTATGTTTGCACTGTTCTTTTCCTTTTTCAGTGCAGTTTGTGTAATTAAATTAGGTTTAATTGATAATATTTTTCTTATGGGATTTTTAATTATTTCAAAATGCTTGTTTGATAGTAGTTTTGGTTTTAGCGTTTTCTTTATCTTTGATTTTGTAAGAGAATGTTTGGGCTTAGGATTGTAGATGGATGAGCAAAGCCATTGTTTTTAGATCTTTTTAAAATCGTAAGAGATTTTATAAGTTCGAGTTGAAGAGGTTTTATACGTTCTAGTCCGAATATCTCAAGTTTAAATCCAAGTGTTGCAAGAAGATCCTAGCTTCCAAGTGACAACCCACAAGTAAATTGTGGAAGTTGAATTTAAGATTAGAAATATGTGTGTGTGTATGTGTTTTACTCATCATTTACACTGGATGGGAGGAATTAAAATAGAAAACATAAGGCACATTCATTCTGTCTCAATGTGCTTTTCATTTCAATGATTTGAAGATTAGCTAGCTTAGTATGTTTTGTTAAACAACATTCAAAATTATATTAATTTAGGATTTTGAAGGTAAGAGGTCTAACATGGTTTCAATAACTTTAAAATTTGATATTAAGAGATTACTATCAGTAAAGAAGAGTTATTCAGTAACACAAATGATATGAGAGTGTGTTTCAAAATATAAGCAACAACAGTGGTTGAGTGATGCACACTTGTTATGTAATTGGATGTGTTGTATTATTTACAAATATAGACTATTCATCATAGCATTTTGGTTCGAGGTTGTTATAGGAGTATTCAAGGGTTTTTGAGGTGGCTTTAGTCCATGGTTTTATTCCCATTGTAATCTATCTTGGTTAAGGTTTTATGACTATAATCTAATCCATATTAGCAAATTAAGGTCAACTAATGTTAGGGAATACCTAAATATTGTATTGTGAATGATTAAGTAAATACATTGTGATATAGATGTGTGACTTTGACTTAGGCTAGATTTACCGATCTCTTCATTTGGTATTAGTGCAAGGTTATTGGCTTTCGGGAGACACCTTTGTTTCTAGGGTTTAATCCATTTTTTGAAGAGCAAAGATATATTGGTCTAATAATAAACCTATTCTTGACTGAGATATCTGCACAAGTGAATCATGTGTGAAAGAAAATGATGGAGCAGTTCAAGAAGATCAAGTGATAGAGATAGAGACATGTAACCACTGGAGCTATGGATTATTGAAGATCAAGGAAGAATAACTTCTTGTGCACACAGATTAGTGGGTGGTTGTTTCTAGAAACAAATCCACGAGTAGTGAAAAAGTTGGATAGGAGGGATGAAAAAGTACTATTCACTTCCACCTTTCATATTCAATGTTGTTGAATATCTCAAGAGAAGTTGTCAATAATGAACTATAGGAGAAGCTAGGGGATTTGTATCAGAAAAGTCCTTAGTAAATAAAAACATTTTTTGTAAGAAATTGTACTTCCTTAGAATGAATGATAATGACTATGTGACATATCAAATTCTAGAGGGAGGTCTAAATCTCTTGGAAAATTTATAAGGAAATGCGATAAAGTTGGAAATATGAAGAAATATTAATAAAAATAAGGGTTCCATTGATGTTAATTCCACATAAGTGAATACTTCTTTGGAAGAAGGGATGTGTGCTTGACACTTGCAAGTACAACATTAAATTGTGATGCAAGGATGACTAACTTGGGTGCTTATTTTCAAGTGACTCCCCATGGGGAGTGGTTTTATGAATACAAAAAGTATGATGGAGGCAATGTCCTCTCAAGAGATGAATTAATATCAAAGATCATAGGACATAAAAGGGTCAATCTAATGTTTAAAATATAGAAGGGTTAAAGCCCATCCTATATTTTCACATATTATTGGGTTGGCATAAACATGATTAATGTTAATAATATGAGTGAATATATGGTGTGTAGAGGATATTTAAAAATTAGGCATGTAAGATGGTTCAAGGAGCAATGGAGCTAGCAAGGGGATTTCCTATTAGAACACTACACAACCTGTGTGGAATCACTGACATTAATTGGTGCAATATTCCATTTCTCTTGAGCTGAGAAAAAAAGTAGACAAGACCCATATTATCCCTACGGAAATAAATGTTCTGGCATCAAAGACTGAGACAAATTAGAGAGAAGGACCTTGGACTTTTCCACAATAAAGATATGGTTGAAGGGATTTTTTACAACTGCTTTTGTTTTGATTTCTATGATTAATGTGTTTCTCAAAATCACCCCTCTTTATCCATCCCCATTTCCCTCTATTTATTGTCCCTCTTTTCCTTTCACTCCCTTCCCCTCCCTTTCCACCTACCTCCTCCTCTACCCACCCTCCTTCCACAAGTTACCACTTTCCCTCCTCCCTTAAGAAGGAGCTTTAGGAAGTCACATACTCAAGGGAGGAGGGAAAGCATAAGGGGTTGGTCAACAGTGAGAGGAAAAGGATGCAGTGGGGGAGAAGGTGGGTTGGAGGGAGGTTAGAGAGGGACATTCTCGGAATCACACCATTGCTCCCAAATGAGAATTTTGTTTATTATTTTTTTATAACATTGTTCTTTTTTAATTTTAGTTTATTAATTTTTATTTTTTATTTTTTTCTTCAAACTCATATTTTGTTTTTGTTTTTTCAAACTTGTTTATGATGTTTTTCAGTTTTATTTTAAAAAATTTATCTTTGTTTTTTTTAACTTTTTATATTTTTTATTATTATTTTGAAATTGTGTATGTATGTTTGTTTAGATAGTTAGATAGATTTTGTTTTTGAAAACTATGTCTTTCGAGTATTTCCCATCCTTTCTTTTTTATGATATTTTTTGCCATGGTATTGGTCTTTTAAGGAATGACCACCTCATAAGGCTATAACATTGACACTGTTATTTCCAAGGCTACCTACTCTACCACTCCTTTCTCTTTTAGAATTTAAGCTCTACTCCTACAATACATGTTTTACTTGAATCTTCCCAAGTTTCTTTGTTAGCAATAATTTTGACTGCACAGTGGATGAATGCATCCTTTATCTCCTTCATGGTGACAGGATAAGTGAGGGCATTGCAATCAGTTTCAGAGACCATCAAGGGATATCCACCTAGGATGCTCATCATTTGCGCCACCGAAACACCCTGTGGCTAAGCATAAACCCTTTTAAAATGGGGAGTACCCATTGCACTGAGATTGTGGAAACCAGATTATGTAATACCATCATCATCCTTCATATCCCATATGGTATTGACATATTGTCTGTGTTTTACATAATTCTGAAAATATTTGGAGTTGGAATCCCCTGCCTATATCCATAGTGCTCTCCTCTTTAAACGAGCAGTGGCCTCATTCTCCAATAGAATCTCCTTTCGGCGTCATTCCAAAGATAGAATTTCCTCTTTTTGTGGAGCAGAAGTAAATCCCAAAGGATGAGCAGAGTAGAAGGATTTCATAAATGTTTCAATGTGAACAAGATCCTCGCTGATCTCATGAGACCGCCGCTTAATCCATGGAATCGATGCATGCTTAATATTTATAAGGTTGTTGTTGAACTGTAAGGCCGCCGAGGAAGTAGTTGTAGGGTCAAATGGTTACCATTCCTTAACAATCGTGTTGCAAAAGGAAGATTCCTTCAACCACCTCGTATCAAACTTAAAAGGGCTTGATGGTTCCTTGTGGGTCTGACATATTTCCATGAGAATTGGGTGGTGATCAGAGTCACCCCCTATCCCAATCCATTGACGCACAAGGGAAGCCGAACTCAATAAACCATCATTGACTAGGAATCAATCCAGTCGCTTAGCTATATGCGCATCACCTTCCCTCATGTTCCTCCATGTAGGGCGCAGTTGAATAGGTGGTAAATCAATGAGAGAATTTGTAGAGAGGAGAGCACTGGAGAATTTTGACAGAGGGTCCCCAACGGAATGCGTACCCCAGATCTCAGCATTTCCCAATGTGAAATTAAGATCACCACCGATAAGCAATCGGTCTACCTTCAGTAAACTGTTGATTAATAAATTGTTCCAAAAGGTCTCCCTCTGTGCATATGGACCATAGACATTCACCATCGTATAGGCCAATCCAATCTCCCCGGAAAACAACACAGAGCCAAGCACCGACCGAAGAGCCCAGGAGTTGAGTAGAACGAATCTAGAAAATACCAGCCATTGATAAGGCCGCCGGATCTCCCATATGCATCAGTGCAGATAAAATACCAACCAGGTAGTAGTGAGCGGAGGACCGAGAGAATAGAATCACCAAAAGTAAGACTTTCTTGCAAGAATAAGATGTGCGGACCATAGACTATGATCAACCTGCGAAGGGCCAAGCACTTTGTGGGTAGTCCCAACCCACAGATGTTTAGCGACAAATAGAGCATCATGGAGCCACAAGCTCGTGCATGAATGCTCTAAGTGCCCCACATAGGCTCCGTTTTTTACCAGAGCTAATATCGATACAGGCCTGTGTCCTAGCCACGTCCATGATGGAGCAACGTCCCCGAAGACGATTGGTGGGGTGCATAAAACCCCGAATAAGTCCCAGTTCACGAGAGAGGTTCGGAAACATAGAGGAAGAATGCAGGAAGTACCCAGACGGGTGTGTCTGAACAGCAGAGGAAAGAGTAACAAGTAGGGTGTCATGTTCATTACCCCCATGCTTGTTGGTAAAGGGTTGAATAGAGGATGACAGGATAGGGTTTTTCGAGGAAGAGGGTAATAAAAGGGTAGCCATAGGAGGGGAAGATAGGGAGTCCCCATGGCTGTACCCAAGGAGAGGAGACATATTCCAAATAGTAGGAGGGCAGATGGCCTGGATAAAAGGAGTAAGAGGCTTCAAAGCAGGGATAGCATAGGTAGTCAGGGGGGTAGGTCGAGACAGGTTGACGGGAAGGTCTGGGTTAGTGTCCCCTTCCAAAACAGAGTTTGAAAAAATAGGTAAACAAGGAATATCCAAAGGATTGTCAACCATAGCTATTAGTCGTTCCACCAGTGCGTTCCCCATGCAGTGGTTGGTTGGCTCGTCTTGTAGATGCTCAGTTGTCCTAGGAGAATACCTCTTCCTCATCCATATCTTTCTCTGAAAACCTTGTTCGCAGTGTCGGGCAATGTGGCCATAATGGTGACATCCGTTGCAACGAAATGGAATATATTGATAGTCGACCCATTGGGTCCAAATACGCCCACGAACATTGATGTATATTTCGTCGGGCAATCCCTCCCGGAGGTCCAATTCATCCAAAACCTTGGCCACTGACATGATACCGGTCGAGAGAAACCCCATGTTAGCTCTAAGAAAAGTCCCAAGAAGGTTTCCAAGTCTCGATAGTATATCAGCTAACCACAACTCTAGGGGGAGGCCCGGAAACTTTATCCAAACCGGCTTTACATAGCTTTTCTCCAACTGAGAGTCAAAGAATGGATTCCATCTCTTAAGGCTCATGACAGCCGAGTCCCATTCCCATGAACCAAACAGTAGGGTAGTGGTGTCCAAGTGCTTCTGTAGAATGATGCCCAACCAGCCCCAAGTAAGAACAAAGAGTCGTGGCTCGTAGCCAAGTAGTGGAACCCATAAATGTGTTGTCAAAGCTCGGAAGGAGGGTAAGTTGATGTGTCGGCCTCTGAAGTTCCCAACCAGGGCGTATTTAGTCATGGAAAAAACCTCGAAGAAGTTGATGTCGTTTCCTAAAGCTAGGCACCTCTTCTTAGTTTTCTTAATACAAGACTTGGGACTATCACGACGAGGAGGCGTATAAGACATCAGTGTATCTTCAAGAATACCGGAATTCCACTCCTTACAAGTGGACTTTCCTCCTTGACCTCTAGAAGGTTCAGCTGGACAGTTGTTAGTGACAAGAGCCAGAGAGGGGTCAGTAGCAGGGTCCTCTGCAAACCCTCCAGAAAGTTCCATGGAGCTAAAAACAAGGCAGGAAACAAACAAAAACCAAGGGACACTAGAGGGAAGTGACTCGGGATGCCAAAAGGTAGAACCCCATTATTGCACAGTGACCCTACAGTGTGCCGAACCCATGACCAAACCCTAAAAGCATAAAAACTTGGGAGATGAAAAGAAATAGTGTAAAGTCAATCAGGGACGAGGACCAAAACTACCCATTATCACCAACCCAAACTAGAGGTGAATGGCAAGTATGTGCCATGGCATCCGATCAAGAACCTGTACAGAGCTCCCGTCTCAAACCCTGAAAACCCTACCATGCTCATACCTAGTATTGACTACCACTGCCACTTGCCGTAAATCATGGTAGATTCACTTTTGAACATTTTACAAAAATGTAAATGACAGTAAGTTTTACAAACATTAACCCATTCATTCTAACTTCTAAAAAAGACGAATCATTAGTTGTAGTTGGATTGTGTATATCAATAAATAGTCATTGTTTTCTATGCTACTTACTACACCAAAGACGGAAACATCTTTACTTATTATTTTGTTTATTTATTTATTTATTTTTATTGAAAACGTGATCCTTATAAAGGTGGTGTTATAATGATAGACAAGATCAAAGAAGCTAAAGATAATTAAATATAAATTAAATTTTTAAAGATAATATCAAACTAATAGATAACTAAGTGTAATTTATTTATTTAAAGACTTATTATTATTATTATTATTAAGATGTTAAGTAAGTGAAATTTGTTGTACTTTAATAACTTTGTACTCTTATATTAATAATAAATTTATTTTTCTTCTATTTAATTTTTACCTATTAAGTTGAATTAAAATCATTTAATCACTCTCTTATCCTTTGATATTAGTATGTTGTGATTGCCATTTATCATGTTGAAAGACTTTGATATTAGTATGTTGCCATTGTCATTTATCATGTTGAATGAGTTGGAATCTTTCCACATTCTTGTTTTGATGGAAGAATGATGATTTTTTTTTTTAAAATTTTATTATAGCAAAATTTATTTGAAGAAAAAGAAAATTTAAGTTTGTTTGTTTATAAAAACACTATAATTTTGATCTTACATAACTATATCAACAATAAACTTTTGATTATTAGATGATTGGAAAAAGGTTTTGCCTTTTTTTTAAAATGGTTTATAAAATAATTAGAAAATAAAATACATTTAAAATGAATATATATATTTGTAATTTTTTAAAGTTGTTATTAGCATTATTTTTTATTTGGAGGTTAATTTTAATATTTTTATTAATAATGATAAGAATTGTTTAAGGTCATGGTTGTAAAAGGTGGTAATCTCAAACTTGAAAAAAAAAGTCCTAAATGGCTAAATGCAACCTATAGAAAAATGAGAACTCTAGAGACTTCTTGAAAAGTTGGTAACTATGATTTAAAGATCCTTGTAAAAAATAATAATAATGAGGAGCATTATCATAACTTTACAACAAAACCATCAACTTGTATGAACGATTACTCTTTTGAAACTTCTTTTAAAATAAAATTTAAAAACAAATCTCCGGATGGGGTGATGGAGAGGCGGGGAGGGGTCATCCTGAGGCCACAACACAAATCCGACATGGAATGGTCGTATCCAAGCACGATCGAAGAGAATATAGGTGGAGACGATAGCGAGATAGGGAATGGGAAATACTCCATGTTTGGGATGAGCAGTCTTTGGACAACCCGATCTTTGCCTCCATGTCGAGCCCTTCTTTTTTGTCTAGATTGAAGTCAAGCAACATGTTTTCTTATTTCTCTACCAAATTCCTCCCTCTCCACTAGGCACCCCATCTCTAGGCAGACAGGCTATTCCAAGCTCTTCAGTTTAAGGCAGCTATGGGTTGTGGGCATAAAGGATGCAAAGGAAAAGGAAGCAATCTGCAACCCAAGGAAATGCAGGAGGCAGAGGCTAGTTACTAACAATAGACACCAACCAGTGATTCAACAAGACATCACTTAGGTTGAAGATTGGGTAAAAACTAAGAAGGGTTTCATTGGCACTGAAGCAATTGAAGAAGAGATGTGCCCATGGGTCCCTAATGTGGACACTTCTCGGTCTAGAGAAACCAAGTAGTATAAGATGATTGCCCTATTATTGCAAATGAGCTCACTATTGGGTAAATCTTTCATGAATAACAAGGAGGGGTATAATGAATTATTATTGTAATTAGATGAAATTCAGATTACCATTTAACTTGCTTTATGTAGAAGTCTCTTTTTTCATTTCCAGTTTCTCTGGTTATTATACAATTATGTCTAAATATTACCAATTTTATTTTAGCTTAAAGAATTCTTATAAAATTATTTTAAATAACAAATCCTTAAAGAATTCTTATAAAATTATTTTAAATAACAAATCCTTAGTGAATGGTTTTTTTAATATATCTTTAAATCAAGAGCCACTTTTCATAATAAATCCAAACTTCTTGTAAAGTCATTTTATATATGGTTTTTTAAATATGTCTCCAAGTCAACAAAAATCCGCTTTATCCCTCATCCCCACTATGTAGCCCCCTCCTTTCCGTGGCTTGGCTTGACTTATCCTAGTCATAGAATCCCGATGATCACGCGTCTTTGCTTTGATGGGATGATTCTGAAATCAATCCACTTTACCACTTCCAACGGGCTCCACACATTTGATTCCATGGCTTGACTTACCGACGTACGTTGTGTCTTTATTTTCTTGAGCCATTCATTCAAATTAAGCTACCGTCCGTGTGTCACGGCCTAATCATAATCATCTCACGGAAATTAATCGATGACGTTCGGGAAATTTCTTTAGATAAAGAAGGTAATTACTATTGGTATATATCCTCACCCATATGTATACATTGTTCTTATATACACTAGTAATTCCATGTGAATCTTTTGAAATTAAGACAAGTTCATGTTTCGAAATTAAATTTGATTATGAAATATCAACTGTGGCCAAATCCTTTGTTTAATTTATGGAAGAGGTAGTATTGGGTTCATATTAAAGACATATTTGAAAATGAGAATGAATGGCATGATAGGATCCATTATAATGAGGGAAGGATTTTATTGATGGTGTTAGTTGTTAAATTTTTATATTAGTATTAATCAATTTAGCATAGGGCTTTATGATCTTTTTTTCACATGGTTAAATTAATTGGTGGTTAGGTTATTTTCTTTTGCTAAACATTTACATTTATGGTAGACATGTCGGAAAATTCAACTAATCATTGACACACATTAGATGCAGTCCACCCCACTCCAATCTAACTAAGAGAAATTTTGTTTTCATAATCAACATTACCATGGCAAGAATGCTCTAGTATATTTCTATAAGATTTGTCACATCCACATATTTTTAGATAAAATGTTGTCCAAGTTGTTTCATGTTGACTCATTCCACTCTTAGATTATTCTAACGTAGAGAATGAATAGGTCTAACATTTAAATTATATCCTACAAACTTCAAAAAATCTTATGCATTCTCTCATTTTAGTGATGAAATTCGTTGTTTCATGTGACCTTGTCCTCTTCAAACTCTCTTAAGTAACTATGCGATATTTATTCATGTTTGTTTACATATTGTAGATAGTTCCTTTAGCATCTATGTGTAACCCTCAGTTATCCCTACTCCTCAATTTTCCATCAAATTTAGGCATTGAATCTATATTAGTGGTTTTGTAGAAAATGCTTGCATTTGTACAACTGATATTTACACCTCAATTGTAACTTGGTGTATGACCTTAGATTCTACCAAAGAACCTTAGTGTTCTTTATGATGGACCAAATTATGGTAAACATGGCAACCATGGTTTAACACTCATTTAGACAAGGTTAGGATACAAGGATTACAAAGCTATTAACACCAGCCTTAATAATACCTCTCTTGGGTTTGTTATTGGTGAAGCATAACAGAAATTGATGCACACCATGTACAACCAATTTGCACAAATTAGATGTTGATCAATGTCTCCTTCTCTTCCATTAAGGTCCAAATATCCTTTCTCAATAACAATTAGGAAACACTTGTCACCATAAAGGAATTGGTGGGTTGATGACCACATAGATCACCATGGTAGGGTTGGTTAAAGTCGATTATGTGGCTAGTGTAGGCATGGTAGGGTACGTTAGAAAGTGGAGGCTGGAGGGTAGTGTAGGTTCGGTTATGGTAGTCTAAGCTATGGATGGATAAGCTAAATACGATCTAGGTTTTTGGTAGTTTTGGTAGGGTAAGTTAGATAGTGGAGTGGTTTAGGCTAGAGGGTAAGGTTGATTTAAGTACGTTCATGGGCTTGGGAAAGGTAATGATGGGTCAATGGTTTATGTAAGAGTAGGCCCTGAACCATCGACAATCCTATAAAGTGAATTTTTAGCCTATAAGAGGGATACTTTCGGGCTATGCAGACAAGGCAAGAATTTCAAGGTCGTGATATGGTCCAAAGATGAAAACAAATGTCTTGGGCCCTAAGATATCATTATTTTCAATCATAAATCTTTTTAATAAGATGTTATGATGTGGATTGGAAGAGGGATAATAAATGCATGCATGCCATATATGATGATCAAGTTATTTTATTGATTTTTTTTTATAAGATTGTATTCATCATAAAAAACTCCCATTTTGAATGGAATATGTTTGTGATCTAAAATATATTGCATGTAATATCCATAATACATATAACATCGCATTCACCATTTTCCATTCACCATGAACCAATCACATTCACCATGAACCATGTAAAAGTCATAATATATAATGTCAAATCCACATAAATGACATATTGGAAATGTACATAGTGGGTGTCTCAATCACCTTGGCCACCATCGACACCCCGACACTCATCTCCAAAATCAATCTTCCTCCTCTTTGAGATGGAGAAAGATTGAGCCCCCCTACGTCTGGGTGTGGAATGTCTCTCTTGGCTCTGAAAGGGAAACAACAACATGCCAGTTTTCCAACAATTCTATCAATTAGTACACTTAAAAAAATACAATTAGAATTCAAATCTTGAGTACTCACTTGAGATGAGACAACATGTCGTGATGGGGATGTTCGTCTCCCCGATCCAAGTCTCCCAGCAACAATTAGAAAAATCATTAATACATAATACCAAAATGCATTATTTTATGAAATTCATTCATGCTTTAGAATATTTTAAAGAACTTATAAATCTCACCATGAATATCTGAGGTGATGGGGGAGATTTCCCTTCCTGGCTAGGAAGTGGATCACTGGGCTAGACAATTTGCTCCGAGGCAATTGTGGTGGAGGGGGTTGATGTAGGTAGGGGGGCAGGGTATGATGTAGGTAAATGGGAGGGGGTAGATGTATGGGCAATGGATGGAACCGATGTGGATGGAGATGATGTGGATGGAGCAGATGGAGCCAAATGTTGGACAAGTGGGGGAAACACATGAGTGGATGGGTGTGTACATTGATATAGACCCAGTGGTCGTACAATGGGTGGGAGTGGCCCACGAGGGGATACGGTAATGTCGATCACATGGGTAGAGTGCCCAGTTACCTGACTTGACATGAAATGTGGAAAAACAGAACTATGTGGAATATGCATAGGGATGTGTGCGTATGGTGATCATATTGTGGGAGATGGAACCTACATAAACATATGCAATACATTTCATTAGAATAAAAAACACATAAATTAACCATACAAACACAATGAATTTCACGTCAAATATATAATTAATTTCACACAAGTTACCTGCATGATAGGTGATGTGCTAAGCACAGGTGGAGACCTGTGCTCAATCTCCTCCGCATGCACCTATGGAAACACAACAACAATAATATTGATACCTCATATAAAATATGACAAGTGCAACTAATTCAATTTTTAAATCCTACAACCATACACTCTTTTAGATACACGTATGTGAGGTGGTGCAATATTTTCCATTGCCGCCTTGGAAGAATCAAGGTTGGGAGCAGCAATGTCCTCCCACCTTGATTATTTTGTTTCATCTCAAAACAATTGCACATGCTAAAAAAATAAATACACTAATCAATGTTCATCTAACTATTGTAAAATGTACATTTAAAAATGTAATCAGCCATTTACAACCATTTACAAATTACGTACTAACCTTAGACATAAAGGTATCTCATGCAAGATCCTCCATAGGGCCATAGAAAGTATGGCCACAGTGAGTGCATCGATGGGGTAATCCTCATGTGTCAAAAGGATCCTTTGGCCCACTAGCTGTCATGGATGGTGTTGGCCCGGTTTTGCAACCAGGCTTAGTGCTATGGGCACCTGCTAACTAGTAGCAGCAATTTCAATGGAAATAAATAACAATAAACTAATTAAACAAGACTATTCATGGATCTAAGCAAAGATATTAAGCAAATAACAAAGATAATTTAAAATCAAGAACAAGAACATGTAAGAATAATAAATTTGTATTGAAAGAATAGGGCAAGCAAGTGCTTGCGGAATCAATACCTCTAATGGTGAGGTTGAATGGCTCCAAGGATGAGCAACTCCAATCTCCAATGGTCTCTTCTCCAATGTGGTTTGCAATGGCTAAAATGCTCAGGGGAGATTTCAGCAGCATAAGGATGAGATAATGGATGGATGTGAAATGAGGAGCCCCTACCACCTTTTTATAGGTTTTGGTGGTGGGAAATACCATTTGTGGTTTTGTGGAAACCAAATGGTATTGACCAACATGGTTTAGGTACTTTTCCCTCCTTTTAACTTTTTTGAATAAAAATAATATTTTAATTCCCTTTTTAATATTTTTGGGAATTTGGACCCTTTTTGAGGGTTTTTTATGATTTTCTTGGAAAAATAATCTTTTTTAATGGAAAAAGGGGTGTACTAAGGTCTTTTGGTGACCTTTTGTTGGTTTCAGAGGCTCAGATGGTGGAAAAGTGGACAAATGGGTCATGTGAGTAAGGGAATGAGCTAGTGAGCACTTTTTAGGTGTTAACAGATTGCCCCCTGATGTGTGAGGGCAGGAGCTCATCGTATGGCCGATAGACATCATAGTTCATTTGTCTTTTTCTGGGGTTTTAGTGGAGAGAAGAGACCGGTTGGAGACTGGAGCCACGGCCCTTGGAAGCTGCAAAAACAAAAAATATTACATGGCCTCAATATGAATGAGGTATAATCTCTGATAAAGGACTAGTCGGGCATTCCCATGCTCATATCAAGACATATACAAAACAATTAGTCCCGAGAAGGGGGATCTAATATGTAAAGAAATATACTGGTACATCATAATGGTCCAGAGGGGACATTATTGTGGGATATACTCATGATCATGGCTGATCTCAATAACTGATACACTGGAATAACTGTTAAACTGCTGAAACTGAAGGTGTTCAACATCTGTATGGACTCAATGACTGTGAGCCATTTCTGGGAAGTATTTGTATCTGTATACTCGGGGGAGTATAAAACTGGGGTACATCTGAATACTGTCGCCATACGCAACCCGGATATCTATAGAAAAAATGTAACTGGTTGTATCCAT
This sequence comes from Larix kaempferi, assembly GCA_027924585.1. Lineage (NCBI taxonomy): Eukaryota > Viridiplantae > Streptophyta > Pinopsida > Pinales > Pinaceae > Larix > Larix kaempferi. The sequence continues at coordinate 4,531,064 of BSBM01000802.1, read as the reverse complement.
AGGTAGACTCTCAAATGTGGAGGAGTCAGGTGGTATCCGGGGTCTTCGACTAATAACTGAACGGACCAATACCCTGTGCGAGTCTCATCGATGCGATCAAGGTGTTGAAGTCGAGCATGTGAGAAACAACCATTTGGAGAGGCAGTAAGGATTCCTCTCGAAATGATTCGTAGGCACTCATCATAGATGGTAATGAGTCCAAGACACAGGGACCTCTAGGTCTATCCTCTGGAATCAATGTGGCTGTCGTCGACAGAGGGAGACCAGCAACTAACAAGGCAATGATGTTTCCTGGATAGGAGCACGAGGTGTAGAACTGAAGTGATGTAGTACTGATGGTAGAACTGACATACTTGTGGGGATGGGAAATAACTGGGCCAAAAAATGGGTAGACTCAAACTTCCTTTGTTCAGAGCATGATGACATGGTTGACCTGGCAGCGTATGGAACTGACTAGTAGGTGTAGGGATCATAGCTTTTTGGGGACTGAAGGGTATGTATTGACTCTGGGGGGAGGACGAGCTGATAGGTGTCGTCGAGGAGTTATCAAGGTGACATACTGCAGAATACTCTGAACAAAGGCGACCAAAATGGGGAAGCTGCCTAATGAGTAGATGTGATCTGTCATGGCGCCAAGAGGCACCATTGATTCCTTCTTCGTAGTTTTAATGAGCTCCAAGAAGGGATAAAAGTGTGCTCTGAAATGGTACGGTCCTGTGGATTTTGTGAGCCCAGGACGGCTCATGCTCATGGTTGCTTTCATGTTTAGAGAGTCTGAAAACGGTAAGTGGACTCTATTGGTGTTTCTTTTTCGTAAGTTTAGTCTCCAAGGCCCGAAAAAGCATAAAATGATGCAAATGGAGAACTCTTCTAGCCGATGTGACTAGAGTATACCTTTTTCGTAATTAGTCTACAAGGTCCGAAAAAGGGGTAAACTTATACCAGGTAGACGCCCTTTCAGATACGTTTAGCGAGCATGAAAGGAAGCAAGATTGCTCGGCGATCTTTTCATTGTTTTAGGAGTCAGAAAAGAGCTTAACAGAAACTCCCTAAGTGCCTTTTTCGTAAAAGGGATTGCTCGGTCCGAAAAAGGGATAAAATTATACCGAACAAAAAGGGATTGATGAGAGCGAGAAAAGGTCTCAAGCATCATCATGAGTGCGGGATACTGGATCCGGTGACATAAAGGTTGTCAAAAGGGGGGTGCGGTTGTTGTGGCACGCAAACCGAGGCAATGAGAGGGCATTTTGAAAAAATGGCCGAAAAGTATGGGTGTGAGAGTGAGAAATGATCTCAAGCATCATCACAAGTGCGAGACACTGAATCCAGCGATATAAAGATGGTCAACCACGGAGAACGGCGGATGTGGCACGCAAACCAAGGCGACGAGGGGGCATGGAAAAAAATGCCCGAAAAATATGGGGGTGAGAGCGAGAAATGATCTCAAGCATCATCACGGGCTCGGAAAAATGAATCTGATGATATCAAATATATCAAAAACGGAGAGCAGCCGAAGTGGTATGCAAACTGGGGCGACAAGGTGTTGGGAAACAATGTTGATATTGGTCCTGGTGAGAGTGAGAAATGATCTCAAGCATCATCACGGGCACAGAAATATGAATCCGGCAGTGCAAATGGTGCGAAAAACGGAGGTCATAAGGACTCCGGAATGGTTAAAGGAAAGAACTAGGTTAAAAAATGGCTACAAATAAAGGTGATCCCACCAAGCGAAGGATGCAGTGGTGGGGAGAAATGATGACCCGTGGGGGCAAAATACTAGGTGTATCAAATCAACTGAAATATACAAGTGACACGTGACCTCAAAAATGGTTGAGATCACGAATATGAAAAAGTGAGCAGGGTTAATGACCTGCCCCCATGCTATGTGCATGGGGTTTGTGATTGTGGATCACATGTGTGTTGGTTTGAACGATGGGCTCATTGAGGTGTTGAGATAGCGATGATGGGGAAGGTTCAAAATGATTGATCATGCCCCCTATCCCGGGGTCGAGGTAATCTATTATGTTCCCTAACTCAGAGGTGTCAATGTGGTGCAGATGTTGTCTCAAAGAGAGATCAATAGGGCATTGAGCAACTGCTGGCGGGGTGTTATACCATGAGGCTGTGGGTCGTGGTGGCATACTGAAGTGATGATATGATGATGGGGGATTCCCTTTGTGGGGTGGATGCCCCCAGTATCTCCGACGAGGATCACGATGATGATGAGTAGGCAAGGTTTTGGGCCTGCCCCCATGTTGTGGACATGTGGTTTCCTGGTCGATTTGAAAGGGTTGAACCTGTGTGTCAAAGGGCTCAATGGAAGGGGCCGACCGGACAGAGGGGTATCCAGTGGAGATCGTATAAATGGCGGGGTCAAGGCCAGGCATTTCGGTATCTGACCAAGTAAAGACATCAGTGAATTCTTGGAAGAGTTGTTGGTATTCTCCGATCTCATGCTCACTATGGGAGGTTCCTAATGTGATGGTATGAAGGGCACCAAGTGGGTCAGAGATGTCAATGTGGATGACGGGAGAAATATCAGCCACGGGATCCGTTAACCAGTCGATTTTAGTAGGAAGGAAATCCTTGGACTCAACCGCGGATTGGGTAGCGGTGGTGGATGAAGTCTCTTCTAGGAGGAAGTATGGACGATGGTGCATGTCTTCCCCGGGATAATTAAAGGTAGTAGGAGTCTCGAGAACCTCTTCATCATTGCAGGAGCTTTGAGTGGTCAAATCGAGTGATGAGGTAGTGGTAGTCGAAGAGATCATGTAGATGGTGTTAATCTCTCCGGATGATGATGATGCGGGAGGGTATATCTCCTTGATAGTAGGGGGTGCCGTCTCTAGGTCCAAATTGTTCATCTCGTAGAGAGCTGCTCTATAGTCTGGGATGTCAGGACAGTTGTGGGAGTAGTGGCCGTAAATACCACATATCGCACATGGGTGGTTGGTACGCAGTGATTTATCACGAGGCATAGGGTTCTGACTAGTTTGACCACCGGGATGTTGGGGTCGTCGTCCAACATTTGCATGTGTTCCTGCAATGCAGGTAACTGTGGACACTAATGGGTTGGATGGCCTAACTCATCACACAGCGAGCATTTTGGAGGAGCACAGAATACGGGGGGAGGTTTAACTGCCTTGGGTGGGGGTACCGCAGTGTATGGTTGTGGGCCTCTGCCCCCAGTGGGCTTGATGAGTGGAGGGGGATTCGTCGATGACGAAGGAGTAGTGATACCGGGAGGTGGTTGGGTAGAAGTAACAATGGGTTGCACCGGTTGCAGGATGACATTTGGTGTCGGCGGTGGAACTGGAGGCGAAATATACCACACGGGTAATCCCAATGTTAACCCAGGTAGACTAAGGGTAGCCATAACCGGAGTGCTTACTACACCTGAAGGAGGAAATAGAAAGGGGATTGTGTGGATGGGTGTAACACTGATGTGACTAGGTACCAATGGTGGTTTAGGGAACAAAGGTGGTTGATTACCGGGTGGTTGTGTATTCTGTGAAAGAGTACAGAGGTTCGCGACGTGGGTCTCCGGTGACAGTGGTGGAATGGCCTGGAAAGTAGAGGTCATCGGCGCCTCGGAGTAAAGTCCGGGTCCTACTGAGGAAATGAATGAGGTAGTTGCACCACAAACAGGTTGTTCAACCATGGGGAGAACATTTTCAGGTGTGGCAGGGGCCTTGGGATCGTAATAGGTGAGCTGGTCGACCTTGACCACGCGTCCCTCATGGGGGAACTGCATGGTGCGAAATACGGATGAGGCAACAGCCCGCATGGCGTACATGTAGCTGCGACCAAGTAAAAGGTTATAGTCTAGTTGGGCATTGATGACCTCAATGTCAATGAGCACGGTTTTACCCGCCAGCTGGACAGGGACATTGGCTAAAAGACCTTGGGGTTGAGCCGAACGGCCGTCATAAGCTCGTAATGCAGTGGTGGACTGCTGGAGAGTAGGGGATCCCAACTTCTGCCAAACGAATGTGGACATGACGCATGTGGAGGCCCCTTCATCGATAATGCACCGATGGATGACAAGATTCCGAATAGAAACGGAAACTTGGACTGCTATGGTGGAAGGCAGCCGTGGTTCAGACTGGTCTAAATCAAAGGTCATCAATTTCGAATCATTTGGGTCAATCGCCCCAATGGCGGAAAGTAAAGTCTTGCGCTGAGTAGGACAGTTTTTTAAGACTTCTAACGCAGACATGGCTGCGGGAGATTGAGCTAAGTCATCTACAATGTTGTAATTGGACGCAGCCCGTGCATTGGGGTTGTTGTTGATTCGGCTAAGGGGGAAGCGAGGTGCTTTAGAAGCGCCATCGAGTGGAACCTGAGGTATACGCAATGTCTGATCAGTGGGATGAGCATTAGTATCCTTTTCGGCGGGGGGGGCTTCAGAAGTCGGTCCGTATTGATTCCGACGGGTTTGGATATTGACGTCGGCAGTGGACATCATCAATAAATGGTGGGTGCCTGAATCAAACATGGGTTGGTCCGGAGCTGCGTAAGTAATTTGTTGTGGTTGCACGTTGCCCTGTGGGGGGGCTAACGGCTGAGTGTTCACCACTCCTTGTGTTGGAAAAGGGTTTTGTAGTACCAAAGGTTGTTGTGGAGGTGGTGGGGGGTTGGGTGGCGGCTGAGGAGCTGCCTGCCCTTGACGATGGGCGTCATTTGTCCATAGTTGTCGAGCTCGCTCCAGATGTGGGCAAGCGTGGGTATAGTGGCCATAGACACCGCAAATGGAACAAGGATGGTTTGTTCGTAAATTAGCATTTTTGGCTTGCTTAGGTGGTCGATCAGTATTCTGATGAGCAGGCGCCGCGTTATTGTTTTGCGGAGGATGGGTAGGTTGTGGATCTTGGTTACGGTTTTGATTGTTTCCATGGTTGCGTCCTCTTCCGCGGTTTGGTTGCCCACCCTGGTTGCGTTGGTTATTTTGGTATTGGGGCTGATGTTGTTGTGCGTACACATGCCCTTGAGCATTGGGGGGATTCTGAGGAGCCGCAGGTGCGGGAGCAGGTTGCGGTGGATAGTATGCAGGTGGAGCTGGAGGTGGTCTAGTTGCCTGTTGGGGTTGTTGGTACCCCTGAGCTGGTGGAGGTGTGAGGTTAGCTGGTGCAACCGGTTGTGGGTAATGCATGGGCTGTTGTGGGAACTTCATGGGGGTCTGTACCGTAGGTTGAGCATAGTATGTAGGAGGTACATATGCTGATGGCGCTTGGCCATAACAATGTTGTGGACAAGAGGGTCCATGAACGTGATGGGTCTGGTTTGTTGGAGCATAAGAGTTTGTCGCTCCGGAACTAGATGTAGCCCTAGAAAGGTCTGGGGCGGGCATGGTGCTCACCATACTGAAAGGTTTTGCTTGCGGTGTAATTTGGCCAATAATGCCATGAGCGGCATGTGATGCCCCCTGTGTGTCACCACGTGCAGAGTCGCCTCGTGGGGCGTCCGGTATGATCGTGTATAGGTAACCCGACTGGGCGTAGATGAGATCAAACTGTTGGGCTTTGAGGATGGCCTCTTCCTCAGACTGGGGTCTTTCAGATGCTACATCCTTCTCAATGAGAGGAAGGAGGGATTTAAGGAACCAGTCTAAAAAGATACGGTCGTCTAATTTAATTTTGCATAGGCTTCGGCGCCGACGCCAATCATGAATATGGTCAGTGATATGCGTGGCCGTGTTCTGTCTGCAAGACAGTAGGATCTCGACGCCCGCATCATAGCGGACAGGTAACTGAAAGAACTGCAGGAAGGTCGAGGCAAGGGAGGTAAATGTGGAATGCGTCCCATGGGGTTGCTCGATATACCATTTGGCTGCAGAGCCAGTGAAGGTGCGTTGTAAAAGCCGGAGGCGGATTGAGTCGTCCACTATGGAGTTGGAGGAACACCATAAATGGAAGGACATGATGTGGTTCTGGGGGTCTTCTCCTGCCTTACCCTCAAACTTAGGGATGTCAGAGGGGAGTTTGGTGGGCATTTGAGGCCACGCCGGATCATGTCTGATCGGATCATTAGTGAGTCTGGCCAAGTCTGGTAAGTTCAGACTCGCCATGTATGGTAGACTAGCAGATGTGGTGACTGGAACTGGGACATGCCTGGCCATAGTGGTATGGTGTAGGGGTCCAGTAGCGCCTAAAGGTATGCTAGGTATGGAGGGTATATGCCCTCCAATAGGTGTAGTCTGGTATGGGCCAGCGCCTCCAAGTGCAACTTGGGTTACACTTGGGTTAGGAATCGCACTAGGGATTCCTGGGATAGCACTTCCAAGTGCAACATGGGTTGCACTTGGGTTGGGAATCGTACTAGGGATTCCTGGGATGGGGTTTGTGGAAACCAAAGGGGGTATGACCCCCATGTTGGGTATACCCATGACAGGTGGTGGCCCTGTGTTAGGCATTCCTAAATGTGGAGTGTTACCCATATTGGGCATACCCAGAGGGGTGGTTGTTGCCGTGGATGGTACTACAGCAGAAGGGTCTGCGGATGTTTGACCTATGGTAGTTGTAAATAGTGGATCAAATGGTGTTCCAGACATAATGGTGGTTGGTGGTAACTCTGTGGGGTTTTCGGATTCTACCTCCAAATCAAAGGTGAAGTGAGGTATGTCAGAATCGGATGACTGTCTAATTGATTGACGATGTGTCGAATCAAGGGATAAGGCTCTGCGTCCGTGACGTGGAGAGCCAATTGGACTAAACTCTGGGAGTTCGCCCTGTAGACGACGAGAGCGTCTAAAATTCTCAATGGTGAGAATATGTGTTTGGGTAAAAAATTTATTTAAGTATCAGGTGGTGATATATATAAAAGACTCAAAACCCTAATGCAACCAAGGGTGCAAGAAGGGGAGTGAAAAAAGAAGGCTCTCAGGCCAAAAAATCAATCCTCAAAAAAGGCACTTATTCTAGCAGCTGTGCTACAATAAGTGGAGGAATGCAACAATTGGTCAGAATACCAACATGCAAGTGGCTCCTAGAAAAAATAGGTGTAACTAGACCACAGGTACGTTGAAATCATGCAAACACCTAATCTAAAAGTATTGTGACTCAAACAGACGATATCCTCTGCAAGGTGATGAAATCCAAGTCAGACAATATGAATGTTGAGACAACGGCTAGATATCCCCCTACCGGGAGGGACACCGGGTAATCAATCCTAAAGACAGGCTACTAGGATACTCCGTTCATGACGCGTCGAGAAAAGGTAAATCTGCCGTTTGGTCCTTTGATCGCAATATCCCAATACAGGGATATCCCGAGAACTGCGAATGGTAGCCCTTCGGTTACTGAATGGATTTCGGTATTCCACTCAGGCTTCCGGAACCATCCTCGCGAGTTCAACCCTCCTAAGGGAGAGGCCTTCCCACAAACCGGTTGTGACCGCGCCAAAAAGTACTAAGAGATTTTAGTTCCCTAATTGGACAACTTCTATGTCTCAGATGTAAGAACTGAGGGGTGTTATTGGAACACCTATCCCCCCAATACTACCTAGCTACAAGAATTCTTTTAGTGTTCCCCAAGTGGGGTTAAAAGTGTGTTCAAATTAGGGTACGTTTTAAGGCTTAGTTCAATTAAGTGATCGTGTGAGTGCACGTGAGGTGTTGTAAACTGAACTTGAAAAAATTAAATGCTTTATAGGAAATTTTCAAAAAATAAAAGATTTTTCGAAAATAAAAAGCAAATATTTATAACTTTTTCACTAAAAGGAATTTAAATGCTTTTCAAAAAATAACTCAAAAAACAAAGGATTTCTTGGATTTATGAAAGCAAATAGTAGACTTCTTTTTAAAAAGAAATAAATGGATTTCTTCGTTTCAAGAAAAATTGCTAAGGGAAAGATTTTAAAGAAGTAAACAGGAAAAAATTTGAATCTAGATGAAAATGCAAAATGAGTCTTTCTTTCACTTTCTTGAAAATTTTTAAAAAGATTTCTAGATATGCACTTTTAAATAGTAAATTTTTTTTTCAAAGCTGTAAAATATGCAGAATTTAATACTGTAAAAAATGTGCTATGGGCAGAAAGTACAGTAAAAAATTTTCAAAATCGGGATGGCCGAATGAAAAATTCAGCCGCGCGGGTTTTGACTGAAAAACCGCGATGGACCGCGCGGGTTTTGGTCGCACAGTCGCGATGGACCGCGCGGGTTTTAGCCACACAGTCGCGATGGACCGCGCGGGTTTTAACCGCACAGTCGCGATGAGCAGCGCAGAAATCGGCCGCGAAGCCACGGTGTACAGCGCGGAAAAACGCAGAAAAGTCGCGATGGACCGCGCGACTGTCTGGCAAAAAGCCGCGATGGACCGCGCGGAAAAACGCAGAAAAGTCGCGATGGACCGCGCGACTGTCTGGCAAAAAGCCGCGATGGACCGCGTGGAAAAACGCAGAAAAGTCGCGATGGACCGCGCGACTGTCTGGCAAAAAGCCGCGATGCGGAAGCCGTGCACGGAAACCGAGAAACGAACCCGAAAATTGAAAATTTCGGGCTGTTTATGGGGCCAAAACTCAGAGCAGCAATGGATCTGCTGTTTAAGATGGCAGATCTATGGATCTAAAGGTTAAAAACTCATAAAAAACTAAGATTAAAGGCAAAACTAGAGATCTATAGTTCAAACCAAAGCGGAGTCGCCAAAAACTGTTGGCCCGGTTTTGCAACCAGGCTTAGTGCTATGGGCACCTGCTAACTAGTAGCAGCAGTTTCAATGGAAATAAATAACAATAAACTAATTAAACAAGACTATTCATGGATCTAAGCAAAGATATTAAGCAAATAACAAAGATAATTTAAAATCAAGAACAAGAACATGTAAGAATAATAAATTTGTATTGAAAGAATAGGGCAAGCAAGTGCTTGCAGAATCAATACCTCTAATGGTGAGGTTGAATGGCTCCAAGGATGAGCAACTCCAATCTCCAATGGTCTCTTCTCCAATGTGGTTTGCAATGGCTAAAATGCTCAGGGGAGATTTCAGCAGCATAAGGATGAGATAATGGATGGATGTGAAATGAGGAGCCCCTACCACCTTTTTATAGGTTTTGGTGGTGGGAAATACCATCTGTGGTTTTGTGGAAACCAAATGGTATTGACCAACATGGTTTAGGTACTTTTCCCTCCTTTTTCCTTTTTTGAATAAAAATAATATTTTAATTCCCTTTTTAATATTTTTGGGAATTTGGACCATTTTTTAGGGTTTTTTATGATTTTCTTGGAAAAATAATCTTTTTTAATGGAAAAAGGGGTGTACTAAGGTCTTTTGGTGACCTTTTGTTGGTTTCAGAGGCTCAGATGGTGGAAAAGTGGACAAATGGGTCATGTGAGGAAGGGAATGAGCTAGTGAGCACTTTTTAGGTGTTAACAGATTGCCCCCTGATGTGTGAGGGCAGGAGCTCATCGTATGGCCGATAGACATCATAGTTCATTTGTCTTTTTCTGGGGTTTTAGTGGAGAGAAGAGACCGGTTGGAGACTGGAGCCACGGCCCTTGGAAGCTGCAAAAACAAAAAATATTACATGGCCTCAATATGAATGAGGTATAATCTCTGATAAAGGACGAGTCGGGCATTCCCTTGCTTGTATCAAGACATATACAAAACAATTAGTCCCGAGAAGGGGGATCTAATACGTAAAGAAATATACTGGTACATCATAATGGTCCAGAGGGGACATTATTGTGGGATATACTCATGATCATGGTTGATCTCAATAACTGATACGCTGGAATAACTGTTGAACTGCTGAAACTGAAGGTGTTCAACATCTGTATGGACTCAATGACTGTGAGCCATTTCTGGGAAGTATTTGTATCTGTATACTCGGGGGAGTATAAAACTGGGGTACATCTGAATACTGTCGCCATACGCAACCCGGATATCTATATAAAAAATGTAACTGGTTGTATCCATAGGTAGACTCTCAAATGTGGAGGAGTCAGGTGGTATCCGGGGTCTTCGACTAATAACTGAACGGACCAATACCCTGTGTGAGTCTCATCGATGCGATCAAGGTGTTGAAGTCGAGCATGTGAGAAACAACCATTTGGAGAGGCAGTAAGGATTCCTCTCGAAATGATTCGTAGGAACTCATCATAGATGGTAATGAGTCCAAGACACAGGGACCTCTAGGTCTATCCTCTGGAATCAATGTGGTTGTCGTCGACAGAGGGAGACCAGCAACTAACAAGGCAATGATGTTTCCTGGATAGGAGCACGAGGTGTAGAACTGAAGTGATGTAGTACTGATGGTAGAACTGACATACTTGTGGGGATGGGAAATAACTGGGCCAAAAAATGGGTAGACTCAAACTTCCTTTGTTCAGAGCATGATGACATGGTTGACCTGGCAGCGTATGGAACTGACTAGTAGGTGTAGGGATCATAGCTTTTTGGGGACTGAAGGGTATGTATTGACTCTGGGGGGAGGACGAGCTGATAGGTGTCGTCGAGGAGTTATCAAGGTGACATACTGCAGAATACTCTGAACAAAGGCGACCAAAATGGGGAAGCTGCCTAATGAGTAGATGTGATCTGTCATGGCGCCAAGAGGCACCATTGATTCCTTCTTCATAGTTTTAATGAGCTCCAAGAAGGGATAAAAGTGTGCTCTGAAATGGTACGGTCCTGTGGATTTTGTGAGCCCAGGACGGCTCATGCTCATGGTTTCTTTCATGTTTAGAGAGTCTGAAAACGGTAAGTGGACTCTATTGGTGTTTCTTTTTCGTAAGTTTAGTCTCCAAGGCCCGAAAAAGCATAAAATGATGCGAATGGAGAACTCTTCTAGCCGATGTGACTAGAGTATACCTTTTTCGTAATTAGTCTACAAGGTCCGAAAAAGGGGTAAACTTATACCAGGTAGACGCCCTTTCAGATACGTTTAGCGAGCATGAAAGGAAGCAAGATTGCTCGGCGATCTTTTCATTGTTTTAGTGGTCAGAAAAGAGCTTAACAGAAACTCCCTAAGTGCCTTTTTCGTAAAAGGGATTGCTCGGTCCGAAAAAGGGATAAAATTATACCGAACAAAAAGGGATTGATGAGAGCGAGAAAAGGTCTCAAGCATCATCATGAGTGCGGGATACTGGATCCGGTGACATAAAGGTTGTCAAAAGGGGGGTGCAGTTGTTGTGGCACGCAAATCGAGGCAATGAGAGGGCATTTTGAAAAAATGGCCGAAAAGTATGGGTGTGAGAGTGAGAAATGATCTCAAGCATCATCACAAGCGCGGGACACTGAATCCAGCGATATAAAGATGGTCAACCACGGAGAACGGCGGATGTGGCACGTAAACCAAGGCAATGAGGGGGCATGGAAAAAATGCCCGAAAAATATGGGGGTGAGAGCGAGAAATGATCTCAAGCATCATCACGGGCTCGGAAAAATGAATCCGATGATATCAAATATATCAAAAACGGAGAGCAGCCGAAGTGGTATGCAAACTGGGGCGACAAGGTGTTGGGACACAATGTTGATATTGGTCCTCGTGAGAGCGAGAAATGATCTCAAGCATCATCACGGGCACGGAAATATGAATCCGGCAGTGCAAATGGTGCGAAAAACGGAGGTCATAAGGACTCCGGAATGGTTAAAGGAAAGAACTAGGTTAAAAAATGGCTACAAATAAAGGTGATCCCACCAAGCGAAGGATGCAGTGGTGGGGAGAAATGATGACCCGTGGGGGCAAAATACTAGGTGTATCAAATCAACTGAAATATACAAGTGACACGTGACCTCAAAAATGATTGAGATCACGAATATGAAAAAGTGAGCAGGGTTAATGACCTGCCCCCATGCTATGTGCATGGGGTTTGTGATTGTGGATCACATGTGTGTTGGTTTGAACGATGGGCTCATTGAGGTGTTGAGATAGCGATGATGGGGAAGGTTCAAAATGATTGATCATGCCCCCTATCCCGGGGTCGAGGTAATCTATTATGTTCCCTAACTCAGAGGTGTCAATGTGGTGCAGATGTTGTCTCAGAGAGAGATCAATAGGGCATTGAGCAACTGCTGGCGGGGTGTTATACCATGAGGTTGTGGGTCGTGGTGGCATACTAAAGTGATGATATTATGATGGGGGATTCCCTTTGTGGGGTGGATGCCCCCAGTATCTCCGACGAGGATCACGATGATGATGAGTAGGCAAGGTTTTGGGCCTGCCCCCATGTTGTGGACATGTGGTTTCCTGGTCGATTTGAAAGGGTTGAACCTGTGTGTCAAAGGGATCAATGGAAGGGGCCGACCGGACAGAGGGGTATCCAGTGGAGATCGTATAAATGGCGGGGTCAAGGCCAGGCATTTCGGTATCTGACCAAGTAAAGACATCAGTGAATTCTTGGAAGAGTTGTTGGTATTCTCCGATCTCATGCTCACTATGGGAGGTTCCTAATGTGATGGTATGAAGGGCACCAAGTGGGTCAGAGATGTCAATGTGGATGACGGGAGAAATATCGGCCACGGGATCCGTTAACCAGTCGATTTTAGTAGGAAGGAAATCCTTGGACTCAACCGCGGATTGGGTAGCGATGGTGGATGAAGTCTCTTCTAGGAGGAAGTATGGACGATGGTGCATGTCTTCCCCGGGATAATCAAAGGTAGTAGGAGTCTCGAGAACCTCTTCATCATTGCGGGAGCTTTGAGTGGTCAAATCGAGTGATGAGGTAGTGGTAGTCGAAGAGATCATGTAGATGGTGTTAATCTCTCCGGATGATGATGATGCGGGAGGGTATATCTCCTCGATAGTAGGGGGTGCCGTCTCTAGGTCCAAATTGTTCATCTCGTAGAGAGCTTCTCTATAGTCTAGGATGTCAGGACAGTTGTGGGAGTAGTGGCCGTAAATACCGCATATCGCACATGGGTGGTTGGTACGCAGTGATTTATCACGAGGCATAGGGTTCGGATCTAGTTTGACCACCGGGATGTTGGGGTCGTCGTCCAACATTTGCATGTGTTCCTGCAATGCAGGTAACTGTGGACAATGATGGGTTGGATGGCCTAACTCATCACACAGCGAGCATTTTGGAGGAGCACGGAATACGGGGGGAGGTTTAACTGCCTTGGGTGGGGGTACCGCAGTGTATGGTTGTGGGCCTCTGCCCCCAGTGGGCTTGATGAGTGGAGGGGGATTCGTCGATGACGAAGGAGTAGTGATACCGGGAGGTGGTTGGGTAGAAGTAACAATGGGTTGCACCGGTTGCAGGATGACATTTGGTGTCGGCGGTGGAACTGGAGGCGAAATATACCACACTGGTAATCCCAATGTTAACCCAGGTAGACTAAGGGTAGCCATAACCGGAGTGCTTACTACACCTGAAGGAGGAAATAGAAAGGGGATTGTGTGGATGGGTGTAACACTGATGTGACTAGGTACCAATGGTGGTTTAGGGAACAAAGGTGGTTGATTACCGGGTGGTTGTGTATTCTGTGAAAGAGTACAGAGGTTCGCGACGTGGGTCTCCGGTGACAGTGGTGGAATGGCCTGGAAAGTAGAGGTCATCGGCGCCTCGGAGTAAAGTCCGGGTCCTACTGAGGAAATGAATGAGGTAGTTGCACCACAAACAGGTTGTTCAACCATGGGGAGAACATTTTCAGGTGTGGTAGGGGCCTTGGGATCGTAATAGGTGAGCTGGTCGACCTTGACCACGCGTCCCTCATGGGGGAACTGCATGGTGCGAAATACGGATGAGGCAACAGCCCGCATGGCGTACATGTAGCTGCGACCAAGTAAAAGGTTATAGTCTAGTTGGGAATTGATGACCTCAATGTCAATGAGCACGGTTTTACCCACCAGCTGGACAGGGACATTGGCTAAAAGACCTTGGGGTTGAGCCGAACGGCCGTCATAAGCTCGTAATGCAGTGGTGGACTGCTGGAGAGTAGGGGATCCCAACTTCTGCCAAACGAATGTGGACATGACGCATGTGGAGGCCCCTTCGTCGATAATGCACCGATGGATGACAAGATTCCGAATAGAAACGGAAACTTGGACTGCTATGGTGGAAGGCAGCCGTGGTTCAGACTGGTCTAAATCAAAGGTCATCAATTTCGAATCATTTGGGTCAATCGCCCCAATGGCGGAAAGTAAAGTCTTGCGCTGAGTAGGACAGTTTTTTAAGACTTCTAACGCAGACATGGCTGCGGGAGATTGAGCTAAGTCATCTACAATGTTGTAATTGGACGCAGCCCGTGCATTGGGGTTGTTGTTGATTCGGCGAAGGGGGAAGCGAGGTGCTTTAGAAGCGCCATCGAGTGGAACCTGAGGTATACGCAATGTCTGATCAGTGGGATGAGCATTAGTATCCTTTTCGGCGGGGGGGGCTTCAGAAGTCGGTCCGTATTGATTCCGACGGGTTTGGATATTGACGTCGGCAGTGAACATCATCAATAAATGGTGGGTGCCTGAATCAAACATGGGTTGGTCCGGAGCTGCGTAAGTAATTTGTTGTGGTTGCACGTTGCCCTGTGGGGGGGATAACGGCTGAGTGTTCACCACTCCTTGTGTTGGAAAAGGGTTTTGTAGTACCAAAGGTTGTTGTGGAGGTGGTGGGGGGTTGGGTGGCGGCTGAGGAGCTGCCTGCCCTTGACGATGGGCGTCATTTGTCCATAGTTGTCGAGCTCGCTCCATATGTGGGCAAGCGTGGGTATAGTGGCCATAGACACCGCAAATGGAACAAGGATGGTTTGTTCGTAAATTAGAATTTTTGGCTTGCTTAGGTGGTCAATCAGGATTCTGATGAGCAGGCGCCGCGTTATTGTTTTGCGGAGGATGGGTAGGTTGTGGAGCTTGGTTACGGTTTTGATTGTTTCCATGGTTGCGTCCTCTTCCGCGGTTTGGTTGCCCACCCTGGTTGCGTTGGTTATTTTGGTATTGGGGCTGATGTTGTTGTGCGTACACATGCCCTTGAGCATTGGGGGGATTCTGAGGAGCCGCAGGTGCGGGAGCAGGTTGCGGTGGATAGTATGCAGGTGGAGCTGGAGGTGGTCCAGTTGCCTGTTGGGGTTGTTGGTACCCCTGAGCTGGTGGAGGTGTGAGGTTAGCTGGTGCAACCGGTTGTGGGTAATGCATGGGCTGTTGTGGGAACTGCATGGGGGTCTGTACCGTAGGTTGAGCATAGTATGTAGGAGGTACATATGCTGATGGCGCTTGGCCATAACAATGTTGTGGACAAGAGGGTCCATGAACGTGATGGGTCTGGTTTGTTGGAGCATAAGAGTTTGTCGCTCTGGAACTAGATGTAGCCCTAGAAAGGTCTGGGGCGGGCATGGTGCTCACCATACTGAAAGGTTTTGCTTGCGGTGTAATTTGGCCAATAATGCCATCAGCGGCATGTGATGCCCCCTGTGTGTCACCACGTGCAGAGTCGCCTCGTGGGGCGTCCGGTATGATCGTGTATAGGTAACCCGACTGGGCGTAGATGAGATCAAACTATTGGGCTTTGAGGATGGCCTCTTCCTCAGACTGGGGTCTTTCAGATGCTACATCCTTCTCAATGAGAGGAAGGAGGGATTTAAGGAACCAGTCTAAAAAGATACGGTCGTCTAATTTAATTTTGCATAGGCTTCGGCGCCGACGCCAATCATGAATATGGTCAGTGATATGCGTGGCCGTGTTCTGTCTGCAAGACAGTAGGATCTCGACGCCCGCATCATAGCAGACAGGTAACTGAAAGAACTGCAGGAAGGTCGAGGCAAGGGAGGTAAATGTGGAATGCGTCCCATGGGGTTGCTCGATATACCATTTGGCTGTAGAGCCAGTGAAGGTGCGTTGTAAAAGCCGAAGGCGGATTGAGTCGTCCACTATGGAGTTGGAGGAACACCATAAATGGAAGGACATGATGTGGTTCTGGGGGTCTTCTCCTGCCTTACCCTCAAACTTAGGGATGTCAGAGGGGAGTTTGGTGGGCATTTGAGGCCACGCCGAATCATGTCTGATCGGATCATTAGTGAGTCTGGCCAAGTCTGGTAAGTTCAGACTCACCATGTATGGTAGACTAGCAGATGTGGTGACTGGAACTGGGACATGCCTGGCCATAGTGGTATGGTGTAGGGGTCCAGTAGCGCCTAAAGGTATGCTAGGTATGGAGGGTATATGCCCTCCAATAGGTGTAGTCTGGTATGGGCCAGCGCCTCCAAGTGCAACTTGGGTTACACTTGGGTTAGGAATCGCACTAGGGATTCCTGGGATAGCACTTCCAAGTGCAACATGGGTTGCACTTGGGTTGGGAATCGTACTAGGGATTCCTGGGATGGGGTTTGTGGAAACCAAAGGGGGTATGACCCCCATGTTGGGTATACCCATGACAGGTGGTGGCCCTGTGTTAGGCATTCCTAAATGTGGAGTGTTACCCATATTGGGCATACCCAGAGGGGTGGTTGTTGCCGTGGATGGTACTACAGCAGAAGGGTCTGCGGATGTCTGACCTATGGTAGTTGTAAATAGTGGATCAAATGGTGTTCCAGACATAATGGTGGTTGGTGGTAACTCTGTGGGGTTTTCGGATTCTACCTCCAAATCAAAGGTGAAGTGAGGTATGTTAGAATCGGATGACTGTCTAATTGATTGACGATGTGTCGAATCAAGGGATAAGGCTCTGCGTCCGTGACGTGGAGAGCCAAGTGGACTAAACTCTGGGAGTTCTCCCTGTAGACGACGAGAGCGTCTAAAATTCTCAATGGTGAGAATATGTGTTTGGGTAAAAAATTTATTTAAGTATCAGGTGGTGATATATATAAAAGACTCAAAACCCTAATGCAACCAAGGGTGCAAGAAGGGGAGTGAAAAAAGAAGGCTCTCAGGCCAAAAAATCAATCCTCAAAAAAGGCACTTATTCTAGCAGCTGTGCTACAATAAGTGGAGGAATGCAACAACTGGTCAGAATACCAACATGCAAGCGGCTCCTAGAAAAAATAGGTGTAACTAGACCACAGGTAGGTTGAAATCATGCAAACACCTAATCTAAAAGTATTGTGACTCAAACAGACGATATCCTCTGCAAGGTGATGAAATCCAAGTCAGACAATATGAATGTTGAGACAACGGCTAGATATCCCCCTACCGGGAGGGACACCGGGTAATCAATCCTAAAGACAGGCTACTAGGATACTCCGTTCATGATGCGTCGAGAAAAGGTAAATCTGCCGTTTGGTCCTTTGATCGCAATATCCCAATACAGGGATATCCCGAGAACTGCGAATGGTAGCCCTTCGGTTACTGAATGGATTTCGGTATTCCACTCAGGCTTCCGGAACCATCCTCGCGACTTCAACCCTCCTAAGGGAGAGGCCTTCCCACAAACCGGTTGTGATCGCGCCAAAAAGTACTAAGAGATTTTAGTTCCCTAATTGGACAACTTCTATGTCTCAGATGTAAGAACTGAGGGGTGTTATTGGAACACCTATCCCCCCAATACTACCTAGCTACAAGAATTCTTTTAGTGTTCCCCAAGTGGGGTTAAAAGTGTGTTCAAATTAGGGTATGTTTTAAGGCTTAGTTCAATTAAGTGATCGTGTGAGTGCACGTGAGGTGTTGTAAACTGAACTTGAAAAAATTAAATGCTTTATAGGAAATTTTCAAAAAATAAAAAGATTTTTCGAAAATAAAAAGCAAATATTTATAACTTTTTCACTAAAAGGAATTTAAATGCTTTTCAAAAAATAACTCAAAAAACAAAGGATTTCTTGGATTTATGAAAGCAAATAGTAGACTTCTTTTTAAAAAGAAATAAATGGATTTCTTCGTTTCAAGAAAAATTGCTAAGGGCAAGATTTTAAAGAAGTAAACAGGAAAAAATTTGAATCTAGATGAAAATGCAAAATGAGTCTTTCTTTCACTTTCTTGAAAATTTTTAAAAAGATTTCTAGATATGCACTTTTAAATAGTAAAAAAAAATTTCAAAGCTGTTAAATATGCAGAATTTAATACTGTAAAAAATGTGCTATGGGCAGAAAGTACAATAAAAAATTTTCAAAATCGGGATGGCCGAATGAAAAATTCAGCCGCGCGGGTTTTGACTGAAAAACCGCGATGAACCGCGCGGGTTTTGGTCGCACAGTCGTGATGGACCGCGCGGGTTTTAGCCACACAGTCGCGATGGACCGCACGGGTTTTAACCGCACAGTCGCGATGAGCAGCGCGGAAATCGGCTGCGAAGCCACGGTGTACAGCGCGGAAAAACACAGAAAAGTCGCGATGGACCGCGCGACTGTCTGGCAAAAAGCCGTGATGGACCGCGCGGAAAAACGCAGAAAAGTCGCGATGGACCACGTGACTGTCTGGCAAAAAGCCGCGATGGACCGTGCGGAAAAACGCAGAAAATTCGCGATGGACCGCGCGACTGTCTGGCAAAAAGCCGCGATGCGGAAGCCGTGCACGGAAACCGAGAAACGAACCCGAAAATTGAAAATTTCGAGCTGTTTATGGGGCCAAAACTCAGAGCAGCAATGGATCTGCTGTCTAAGATGGCAGATCTATGGATCTAAAGGTTAAAAACTCATAAAAAACTAAGATTAAAGGCAAAACTAGAGATCTATAGTTCAAACCAAAGCGGAGTCAACAAAAATTGTTGGCCCGGTTTTGCAACCAGGCTTAGTGCTATGGGCACCTGCTAACTAGTAGCAGCAGTTTCAATGGAAATAAATAACAATAAACTAATTAAACAAGACTATTCATGGATCTAAGCAAAGATATTAAGCAAATAACAAAGATAATTTAAAATCAAGAACAAGAACATGTAAGAATAATAAATTTGTATTGAAAGAATAGGGCAAGCAAGTGCTTGCGGAATCAATACCTCTAATGGTGAGGTTGAATGGCTCCAAGGATGAGCAACTCCAATCTCCAATGGTCTCTTCTCCAATGTGGTTTGCAATGGCTAAAATGCTCAGGGGAGATTTCAGCAGCATAAGGATGAGATAATGGATGGATGTGAAATGAGGAGCCCCTACCACCTTTTTATAGGTTTTGGTGGTGGGAAATACCATTTGTGGTTTTGTGGAAACCAAATGGTATTGACCAACATGGTTTAGGTACTTTTCCCTCCTTTTTCCTTTTTTGAATAAAAATAATATTTTAATTCCCTTTTTAATATTTTTGGGAATTTGGACCCTTTTTGAGGGTTTTTTATGATTTTCTTGGAAAAATAATCTTTTTTAATGGAAAAAGGGGTGTACTAAGGTCTTTTGGTGACCTTTTGTTGGTTTTAGAGGCTCAGATGGTGGAAAAGTGGACAAATGGGTCATGTGAGTAAGGGAATGAGCTAGTGAGCACTTTTTAGGTGTTAACAGATGGTCCATGACCAATGAGGCCTGAAGGACCTACACCTAGCGGTTCTCTGTGCTACTCTGATGTGTCATGCCTAGATGATGCCACGAATGTATTGTGTTATAATACAATATGAGTAAGTTGTGATATGGCAGTGGCAATCTCGGCTAGGTGATCCAGTAACTAAGGCATCTGTGGAGAGGGGTTAGGCGTACGCCTAGGTGTAGGTGGCCCTCTCATTGGGTTACGCCTAGCAGTGGGTTGATCCTAGGAAGATCCAAGACCAACCCCCTGAAACTCACTAATGTCAAAGTAGTTGAAATGTAGACCCAACATGAACTCCGCATATAGTTTCTGAAGAAAATAAAGTGGAACCTTCCTATTGTTACAAGGAGGTTTGTCGAAAACCATAAACCATCGACTCATCTAGTTTTGTCTCCATGGCGCATAGGTGCACCAATCCATCCAAAGGATCCTTTTGCATGGATCAGGGGGTAGGTTGGTCTTGGGGTCAATGAAATAACTAAGTAGAGTTTGTTTTGAGATATTCAAGTCTTTAATTTGGTCTCTACTGAGACCAATGGAATAATATGCTCTCACCCTAGCCCTATACTCAGTTATGCTCACCAATTGACCGTGAGCATTGTCAACTGAGGCAATGATGTTGTTGAGGGATGTGGCTAAGGAGAGTCTCGATGGTTCCCTAGTGGTTTCAAGATCGTGAACCAAGATTATTAACTGGTGTAAATGTTGGTTTATTTGGGATTATGTGGTTGGGTTCTCCTTGGGGTTAATGTTTACTTTGGGGTTTTTTGTGGATGGGTTATCCTCTGGGTTGTTTGTTTGGGTGTTTGGCTCTTGGTTTTCTTCCATTGTGATGGAGAAGATGTGAAATGCAAATTGCAATTAAAAAAATGAATTTGTTTCAATAGTGGTTGAATTTTTTGGAATTTTTATAATGTAATTTTTTAAAACCATTGCAAAAACAAACCAAAATTGCAAATTGTGAATCAAAATCCTACTTGGATGATGATTTGGAGGTGTTGGTGGTGGATTTGATGCATGCGCGGTCGTATGGAATTTTTGGACAGTTGGCTCCTGCGGACTTAGGTAGAATGGAATAGAAATGGGCCTTGACCCAATTTTAATACATAAAGTAATGTGCGCGCTATTAACGCACACACACTAAAAGTGTGTGCACGTTAAAAGGGTGTGTGTGCTTATAATGTGCACGCACTTCTAAGGACTACATGGATTCCTTACTAGTGGTTCGGGTTTTACCAAACCGCAGCGTGCACATGGTCTTGAGGGCATGCACACACTTTGTTTTTTTAGCGCTCGCACGCTCCTATTGCAATAGATTTGGGTGTGATCTTTGTGCGAGTGCCCTTTTATATCAAAATGCATTGCTTGCATTGAAGAATCATGATGAAAATATTTCATACCATGGATCATATCTATGCGAATGTCTAGTAGTGTTTCCAATCCAAATTCACTCACTTCCGCACCATCGACGCCATCTTTATTAGGATACATATGCTTCTCAAAGATTCCATTACACATAAATTCAAGCGCTAAACCTTTGAAATGGAGGTTGGAACATGATTCTATGATTCTCATGATATTTTAATGTCAAACCTTTTTCAACACTTTACATTCTTTTTCAAAACTCTATTCATTTTATAAATTGAGAATTTTCACAATAAGAGATGTGCCATCACTCAAAATTCCTTTCTACATTGATCAACAACTACCCTTCTCCAAACAACTTAGTCTTAAAAAATCCATTCATTTCCCTAGCAAGCGCTTGATATGAAATCCGTTGCTACTCTACTTTTGGAAAATAGCTTATGGAAAACCACACTTTTGTATTTGCAAATTCCTTCTCCAAAGGAATGTCAAAGGTAGACAACATAGTATAAATCCAACACCAATAATTGGAAACAATAGCTTTTTAAAACTTTAAAATGACTAATAGATGTTGGACATGCATATAATAAAATACTTATAGTCCCCAAAAACAACATTTCCAATTAAGGATATGGTTTGGTTTGCAAACCATGAGCTTGTTGAAAGATAATTTTAAATGCGTAAGCTTTTTCAATGTCTTTGAAGTAACTAATATTGACCCAATAAAGAGTTAGAAGAGAGATTTAGGACCATAAGATTTTGTAAATTTCTAAGTGAGTCTAGAATATAACCTTTGCGGGGATTTTTAAATAAATTCAATTATTGAAGTCTGACCCAATTTCCAAGCACAATTGAAATGAGTCCAATTAATTGATTGGTAGAATAGTCTGGTTAATTAATGAGTCTAGTACAACTTGACTAGGCCTAACGGTTAAGAACATGTGTTTTCTCCTAAGAGGTTATAGGTTCAAATCTAGAGGGGATAAGGTATGTACACCTTTGTAGACTTTAACACTTACATACCTTAAAAGTAGATGATGATGATGATGATGATGATGATCCATAACTAGAGCTATTGTAATCTTTTTAATACCTTAGAAGTAATAGATGATTATTATTATTATCATCATCATCCATAACTAGAATTATGTTAATTTTTCTAATCCTTGTAATACCTTTTAATAATTTCCATGACGAATTCAAATAAAATTAGGTATTATAATTCAAATAAAATTAGGTATTATAAAAGTTAATTTTTTTATGTGATATGCTTCCATGTATTATGCTTAATCCATTGAGTCTATTATAAAACAAGTCCAACAATTCCAAATTTGTACAAGTAGTTGCGACGAAGAAAAAAAGTTCTTAGTTGTTTAAGATGATGCAAAGAAATGGTAATTTTTCCAAAACTCAAACATTCTAGTTTTACAATGATAAAATGTTCCTATTGAAAATATTTTCCTTTTAAAAAGTTAAGTTCTGAAGATTATTAACGTGATATCAGTACGTGAGGATATTTCCTTTCTAGCATGTTATTGATTGGTAGAAAGTTTACCTAGTTTGGTAAAATGTTTAACTATGATAGATGGCAAATTACCAAGATACCACATACTTTTTCTTGGCCAGTATAGTAAACAATTGGTAAGAAGAGGCATGGTTTAATTGTGGCCAGGATTTTTTTTCTTCTATTTCTTGTGTCTTTTATTAATAAGTGGTTGTTTTTTCTTGACAAGATCTTATTATCTTATTCCTTATCTATATATCTCTAATTATGTCGATAGGCATATATATATCTTAGAATTTGAGATGGAATACCATTTATGCTTTTCCTAGATTGAAGGAGGATAAGACAAGTATATGGTGTAGATTGATTTTATGGTCATCATTCAAAATTCTAAATTCCTGAATTCATTTCAATTATTTAATAATAAAGACTGATTTTAAATCTAAGTTCATTTCAATTATTTAATAATAAAGAGTCAGTGCAACAAGTTCATTTCAATTATTTAATAATAAAGAGTGAGTTCAACCACGAGCTCCAAAGCGATTTTTCGATTTTATTTCAATTATTTAATAATAAAGAGTGACTCAACGAGCTTAAAGTTGAGTTTCCGAGTTTTTTAACAGTGGAAAGGTGAGTCGTTTCAATTATTTAATAATAATGAGTTAGATCAACTCCAAGCTCAACAGTGAGTTCCGGAGTTCATTTCAATTATTAATAAAGAGAGTTCAATAAGTTTATTTCATTTATTTAATAATAAAAGGTGAGTTCAACAATGAGCTCAACCACAAGTTCCCGAGTTCATTTCAATTATTTAATACCAAAGGGTGAGTTCAATGAGTTTATTTCAATTATTTAATAATAAAGAGTTAGTTCAACTCCAAGCTCAAGGGTTAGTTCTCGAGTTCATTTCAATTATTTAATAATAAAGAGTGAGTTCAATGAGTTTATTTCAATTGTTTAATAATAAAAAGTGAGTTCCACAATGAGCTCAAGGCCAAGTTCCTGAGTTCATTTCAATTATTACATAATAAAGAGTGAATTCAACCACAAACTCGATGGCGATTTCTTGAGTTCATTTCAATTATTTAATAATAAAGAGTGGCTTCAATGACGAGCTTAAAGGTGAGTTTCCAATTTTTTAATAGTGGAAGGGTGATTTATTTGAATTATTTAATAATGAGTTAGTTCAACTCCAAGATCAAGGACGAGTTCCCGAGCTCACTTCAAATATTTAATAATAAAGAGTAAGTTCAACAAGTTTATTTCATTTATTTCCGAGTTAATTTAAATTTTTAATGATAAATAGTGAGTTCAATAAGTTCATTTCAATTATTTAATAATAAAGAGTGACTTCAACGACAAGCTTAAAGGCGGGTTTCTGAGTTTCTGAGATTTTTAACATTGGAAGGACGAGTTATTTCAATTATTTAATAATAAAGAGTGAGTTCAACAACGAACTCAAGAGTGATTTCTCGAGTTCATTTCAATTATTTACTAATAAAGAGTGAGTTCAATGAGTTCATTTCAATCATTTAATAATAAAGAGTGACTTCAACAACGAGCTTAGAGGAGAATTTCCAAGTTTTTTAGCAATGTA
Source organism: Larix kaempferi (assembly GCA_027924585.1). Lineage (NCBI taxonomy): Eukaryota > Viridiplantae > Streptophyta > Pinopsida > Pinales > Pinaceae > Larix > Larix kaempferi. The sequence continues at coordinate 4,507,296 of BSBM01000802.1, read as the reverse complement.
AGGGAACGTTATTTCAATTATTTAATAATTAAATGGTGGGTTATGCAACCTCATATTGTCCATGCCTCGGTTGAAGGGTGAGTTCTCTTTCAACTACATCTCATGCTCCTTCGTGGAAGGTACAGTAATTGATTAGAAGTGGTGTTATAAATAGGGATTGAGATGATGCTTTCCAAACAATGCTTCTCTCCTTCATTGGGATGCTCTAAGTTCTACCAAGTTTCCAAATGTCATTTCTCTCTTTCATCAGGGCGCAGAAATGTAGCAAGCGAGCAACAAGCATGACATATTACTGCAGAGAACTCTAGAGCCTTGGAGCCTTGGACTTATGAAACATGTTTCTATTGAGTTATTATGGGTGGTTTTGTCGTTGATATTGCATCTAAATAGGTGTTATAAATATATTATATCTTCCTTCGATGGCCCATTTCTTTGTTTAATTTTTGTACACATATCTAGCCTTTTGTTTCTAATATTCTACTAACCTGGTTGTCGGAATTTCAATGCATAGGTGGAAATACTAATATCTGCAGATCAAGAGTTACTAATTGATATCTGGCCTTTATATTTTGACTAAGATAAGTTTTCCATGTATTACTAATTGTCACATTTTCTCAGCTATCAATATCCACATGATTTTGGGTTTCATTATGCTCCATTTTGGCCTATGATCTTTGATTTTGTGCTAAGAAATGTCTTGTTGTGGTTCAGTGGTTATAAGGGGTGAGCATTCAATCTTATTCAATTTATTTGTTATGCTTATCAGTGATTCATTTTTCGTTTTAGTGGAAAAAGATTGAATTTTTTTGTATGAGCATAGGAGGTCATTGGATTTCCCTCTGGATTTCAAAAATCAATGTGTGTCTATGCAGATGCAAAATAACCCTTGATTTTACTTTTAGTGAGGAAACCATGGAGGCGTCGTTGTTTGCAGCCACCACTTCCGACATGGGGTAAGTAAGTCTTGCAGAGAATCATACAAATGATGCTAGATTTTTATTTATGTTGATGCCTAGACGCTGATGTATTCAAAGATTTGTTGACCAGAAATTATGTTTAATTGACAGGAATTTTGATGGTCATGCTATTGTTGCTGGAGAGAGTGGGTGCAACTCTTCTCGCAGTTGCAAGTGTGGAGACAACTATACCTCTGACCCTTGTAATTGAAAATGATTAATAACATAATATGCGATGGCCGATGGAGATTTGTTATCGTTAGATATGTTATACATGTGTTAAATGGCGTGGTCTACAAATAATATATAAGTTTATGTTTTAATAAGTTATGCTATAATTTGTTGATTGTTTATCAACTAACAAATCCTGGTTAATACCAAGCGGATGACCTATCAGGGTACCATTCCGCTTGGTATTAATGCAGATGTGCTAGTTATTTGTGCTCTCTGTGTTCTCTCTAATGATACTGATGATGGAAATGTTGATAGTCAAATTCTAAACACAAAACACAATGAAACCAAAAATGATCATAAAAAAAGATGGTGTAGCACTGCCACTATGAAGTTGATTAGGGTTCAAAGTCAATCTTTCAAGTGGGGAAATGTTAATTTTTTCTAATGAACATTGTTATTTTCCCATGAGCTTATTCTTCCAAAAATACTCAAATTGTTGAACTTGGAAACGAACTCTGTGGGACACAATATAGATTATTCCAAACTTTGGTCGTGGTCAAGACGCAACATTTAGAGTAATCATGCCAGTTTGGTGGAGAAGTTATTTTCTATCCAGAAGATGTTTGATATTTTTTGGTTTTCCACCAACTCCATTCACATGCATTCAACTGATAGAGTGTATCAGGACAACAATATATTAATTCAACCGACAGATCATGTCAAGACAACAATATATCAATTCATTGATTTGATTCAACGCTAACGTACTATGAGATTACCAATTGTCTCACCGAACTCTATGGGACCAGGGATGGAATTTGATGACCATGTGCCCGTCATGAGGCATTTTACCCATCAAAATACGGTTAAAGTTTTTAACAAACTGTATCAAAGAATGGTGTACTGGTAAATCCATCCTATGGATAGTTAGATTTACCCAAAGATTAAACTCGACTCAAGCAAATCTAATCTAAGACAGAAAAGTAACAAATGGTTCCTTAAACTCTAAGATCTAATTCAATCTTTGAAAATCATGGTACTGAAGGAGAAGAGGAGATGAGATTTACCTTAGATCGGTCAGTTGTCCTAGTTGCTCCACGAGGGCTTCACTAGAAGGCAAAATAATATCACGTTAATTCATATTGGGGTATGAAATAATCATGAAAATCTAAAAATTATATTGCTTATATATTAAGGGGCAAAGGGTTTTTTTATTTAATGTAACAATACAAAAATACTTTGGGGTCTTTTTTATATAGGTGGGCTGACAAATATCCGCCAAATGGAGATGGAGGGATCACAGCCGAATGAGAAATCGGGTTGAGGCAAGGCTCAGGCTTACCAATATGCAGGGAAATCGCATCTTGAAGCATGCTTGAGGCTTTGGGTTTCATGGTGAAGAGGGTTTCCAGTTGATCATAGTCAAGAGACAGTGGTCATTGACAGCCAATTGTTACCAATAGCACTCAACTAGTTGTTACTAGTAGCCTTGGGAGGCTCTAAGCCTCCAGGGCCTATTATAGGCCCTCAATAGGCCTTGGGGGCTTGAATACCCAACCACTCATGCCTATTATAGGCCTTGGGAGGTCTAGTCATCCTCCTAGATATTGTTACAGGCCCTGGGGGCTTGGATACCTATCCCACAACAAGCTTAGTCAGTGATTGGGGAACTCTAACATGCAATATAAATGTTGTACTATGTGCATTGGCTCTAGTGACATACAAGAAGTGATCTGCTATCTCTTCATTAGACCATTAGATGTTGCAAATCATAATGATATGTGGTTGAGTAATTGCATTGTGGGTGAAGTAATGTGCATCCACAATATACATCGAAAGAAGCAAGGTGCATTGTAGAATGCATGTGGGGTCATAAGAGGGGTATCATATCAATATACTAGGTAGAAATTTAAAGGGGTATAAAAAATGTTAAGGAAAAAATTGATTTTGGAAGGTATTTTCCAATACTTAGTGAAATTAGGGGTATTGTTTCATATGCCACAAACGAACGTGCTATGATAGCGATTTATTGAGTGAAGCCCCCGTGAGTTGCTCCAGTTCCAAGCTTGTGTCCAAGACGTGAACCTGTTTGAACAAGCTACAACACAATATATCCAAGTACCAAATATAGAGATTAAGATCTAGCTTCTAATAAAGCATATCATGAATCTAACTAACAAGACACACAATATGAGAGAATAAGACAAGTTATATTAAAGGTAGGTTGAGAAATTAGATACAATGTTACCCTTGATGTCCAAGTGGTAGTGTCTCCTTCCAAACCTTCCTCCTTGCTATCTCTGTAAAACCTCCAAGACCATAGGTTTGATGCTCTCAAAATGTTCCTCCCTTGGTTCATGGATGACCTCCTTCTTATAGGATTTGGGAGGCCAACCACCTACACAGGAAGGTGGATCTAGGTGAGTGAATAATGGATTAAGAGGTTGAACCAGACCAAAGAGGGAGGATGAGTTAGGATTCGAGGGGAATCCAAATCCCAAGAAAATTTCTTCGAGGATGAGATCTACTTTCCAAGTCAAGGGGTCGTTAAGGGAATTTTAGCGCCCCAGGAACTGAGCAAAGCGTGGAAATGTTGTAATTTTCATGCCCTTGCAGGTGTGCAGAGAGTGAAAAAGGGGAATTTTCGTGTCTTGCACTACTAGTAGGGCGCGGAAATAATGGCAAAGTGGGGTCAAGTGAGGTGGCATTTGGCTCAATGGGTTGGGTTCGGCTGAGGTGAGTTGTATTTGTCTCCAAGAACTCCAAAGAGGGTTAAGGAGGAGACCAACAAGGTTCAACACTTGTTAGGAGGTTGTACCATTAGGTTCTGCATGATGATACGACATGGAGATGTGAAATGGCGCTCAAAGTGGGACTTTGAGATATAACAACAGGCAAACAATTTGCTAGGACGTAATTTTGACGGTTAATTATTTTTCCAAACCGTCATTAATTTTTATTAATAAGCTTGTTAAGATATGTGTCTAACTATATAAGTTGCCTACATTAGGTGGCATGTTATTTTATATGTAATAATGGAGATTGAAACTTTCCCACTTGAGTGAAACTTTTCCATTTGATTGAAGAGTAGGTGGGTAAGTTTGCCTTCAATGGGGATGGAATTTTTTTCATTCCATTTGTACTTTCTTTCTTATATTTTCCTAGCATTCTCCCAATATGAGGTCGCGCCCTTCCTTTTAGTGCCTCTCCCTAGCCTTTATGTCCTTCCTTCAAAAGATAAGTAAGTTTTCAAATTCGAAAGTGCAACTCCGAGAGAGAGGTGGGTACCATTTTAGAAGAATAAGTCGGTTCTAAACTATGTTAATGAAGGAATTAACACAGCCACCCACCAAGCATCAACGATTTATTAGCTACCGAATTTACCAAGCATCATCAATTTATCATAGTACTGAATCTACCAAGCATCACCTATGGAATTTCAAACACGGTTGTTTTTTGGTTATGGGCCTCAGAAGCTAGAAGCACCTGTTGAATTTAGATACCCATTTCTCTAGACAGTTTGAAAGTGCTCTCCTCTGGCTACCACAGACTTGGAGCTACTAATTTTGGTAAGATGTTATTTTCATTTTTTTTTATTTGATAATAATCTAAAAACAAATTTTAATGAAACTATTTAGTATTTTTTCTTAAACATGAAATTGTTTTTGTTATTTTTATATTGAGCTGGGTTAACACTTGTGACTAGACAAAGGCATAGAAACATGGTTTTGTTGTGGGAAGCTCCCAATCCCACTTTCTACACTTCCAATAATTCCAAGTTACAATTTATAGGTCTTGTTGCTAAAAGCTTTTCACTTATCTATTCACATTTTTTTAAAATGATTTATTTGATATATGTTTTTTTTAACAGAAACAGGGTATTTTAAATATATATATATAAGGCTGTGCACAGCCATTCAGTACAAAATTTGAGCCATAAATCCGCTTCAAAAAGAGGTAAATTGCAGATTTTACAAGGAGTTTGTCTCTGAGATTCTTTGCTCCTAATTATCCTGAAGCTTCTATTCATTCTACTGGGATATACCCTTACATACTGACTGCATAACAGAATACAAAAAAACATTCAGAAATAGATATTCTTTGAAAAACCTGCAGTGAGCATTCCAAAATTTCCGAGAAGATAATCTATCTGTAATTCTGCTGCAAGAAGGAGGCAGCTTCCCTCATTCCCTGGTTAACAGACGGCGCTTCCTGCATCTGGCTGTACTGAGTCTTACTAATGAAAACTGAGAGGTCCTCCTTAATGCTGTCGACCTTCCCCAGTAGCTCAATAGTGTTTCTTTCAATGTCGTCCAGGCGGGACTCAACACAGGAGAGACGTGAGTGCATATATTTAAACTCCGTGTTTTGTTCTTTGTTCTGATCTGCTATGGAGCAAATCGCCGAGTATGTCCTGCTTAGATAAACTTTAACTTCAGATGTAACCTGACTGAGAGTGGCAATCGCTTGCCTGATCCCCTCCATTGTGCTGCGGTGGACACAGCTATCACGATGGTCCTCTTCAGGCTGTCGAGACTCGAAATCTGTTACAGAAAGGCTGAGTTGCTGAAAGCCAGGGCCGAGCGAAAGACAATTATGCTGTTCCATGTCGAGAAGGGGCCTTCTATGACCGCCCTGCAGCAATAAATGCTGAGGCGTGGGAGCTCTGAAGTTAGGTGAGGAGCCAACTGTCTTATTTCTTGCCACTTGTTGGAAAATGTGGGCATGTGAGACCGTATGCCTTACACGAGATGAGAGCCTCCATTCCAAACATTTCAAATTTGAATTCCTTGCTAGTTCGATGGGGTCTATGACATGATAATTAGGGGATGAACTTGTGGCCCGAGACATTGTTTTGAAGAAGCTGGCCTTTCCCCAATGTGACTCCAATATTGGCAAGCCTATCTGTTGCTGAGTTAAGGCTTCTAAGGACATGAAAAAAGAGAATGTCGATTGGGAGGGGAAGATTTTCGATCCTTTTTCGAAGATTTTGTCTCTTTGTTCCTTTCAAACTGTTATTTTTCATGCTATGGATTACATGCCTGGAGTCTCCAATCACTTGTAACTTTGCTATGTTTAAAGATGCGGCTAGTTCAAGTGAATAATATATCGCCAACCATTCTGCTTCATTGTTAGTTTGTGCACCTAAACCCCAGGAAAAGTCTGCAACTTTTCTTCCTCCGGGATCGTAAATAATCCCCCCCGCACCTGCCTCCCCGGGGTTTCCTTTGGAAGCCCCATCAAAAAAGATTGTCTTTTTTGGTTTCTCCACCAATTATTGAAAGTCTGTTCGTCTTTCCTTATCTCCCAGTCTTGTAGAATTGGAGGCATTTTGGACTGAAGTGAACTCTCTGTTATAAAGATTTTACACCACTGATATTCATGCCAATTTAAAGCTTCTTGCTGCTGGATTGTTATCCCTTTTGCTCGCAGGGATTCTGAAATCAAGGAAATGATTTTGTTGGCTATTATATTTTCTGACTTAGCTTTTCCCTCAAAGACTCGTTGATTCCTTTCCAGCCATAATTTCCAGCATATATTCATCGAGAGAAGTTTTAGTATTCTGTATAAGGTTGGTTTATTCTTTCGGGCACCCTGTATGCCATTAGCCCACTTATCTATCATTTGCTGGATTTGCTTGGGCATTGATATGGCGTTTGAGAGAGGGCCAAGGACCACATTCCAAACTTGCTTGGCATAGCTACAATCTAAAAAAATGTGCTGAGAGTTTTCCTCCGAATTTTGACATAAATGGCACCTGGAGGGCCCTTCAATTCCTCGATGCTTTAGATTGTCAGCAGTCAATTGTTTGTTATGCGCCAGAATCCAGTATAAATAATTTATTTTTGGTATGCTATCAGAGTTCCAGACCTTCTGCCAAATTTTTTGAGTCGGAGGATGATTTATGGTGAGTAAATCATATCCAACCTTGACAGTGTATCTTCCAGCTTTCCCCCATCCTCTAACATCTTTAGTCCTGGCGTTGATTGGAGCTTTCCCATGTAGTAGCTGTAGGAAAACTTTGTAATTTTCAACAAGATTCTCCGGAGGTTCTATGATTTTTCAATCTTTCCACCTCCCGGTTGACGTCCAAGTTGCCATGTCTGACAGCTTCTGTATCCCTGAATCCTGAAGCCAAATCTTAATGTTTTGGATTTCATTAATTTCTCCTAAGGGACGCTCTCCTTTGATACTGTCTTTCCAAATGTTGATTTTTTCCCCATTGCCCGGGATCCAGTACAGTTGCTCTTTTATTAGCCCAGCTGAAGCATGAATTAATCTCCATATTGCTGTTCCATTCTTCTTTTTCAAGTTGTTCAAGCATCTTTGTCGAGGTCCTCTGATGTATTTTTTCCTTATGGCCTCCTTCCACCACTCTCTTTTGCCAGTTATCATTCTCCAAACTAATTTGGCTCCCAATGCCTTGCTCATTGTTGTTGGATCTCGTATTCCCAATCCCCCTCTTTTGTGCCTTTCTTTAACTGTTTTCCAGTTAACTAGATGAAACTTCTTACCCTGCGTTTTTCCTCCTTGCCATAAAAACTTTCTGATTTCCAGGCAGATTGCATTTGTAACTGACTTTGGTGCCATTAAAATAGCTCCTGCAAAGATTGGAATTGATGCAAGCACGGCTTTGATTAAAATAACTTTGCTTTAAAGATTTAACCAGCGAGTCCCCCAGGAACTTATTTTATTTTTGATTTTTTCAAGGATGGGATTCCAAGAGGACGAGGTTGCTTTTTTAAGGGAGATAGGGATGCCCAAATACTTAAAGTGGGTCCAATCGAAGCAGGGCTTACAATCCAAGATGTTGGCTAGATTTCTGAGTTGGAGGATGTTACAGTTCCAACCATAAACATTGCATTTTTTATTGTTTGTTTTCCCCCCGGATACCCGCAGGAAAATGGATAAAGTAAGTTTGAATCGAGAGGCAATTATAGGAGAGGCACTACCTAGTAAAATAGTATCATCGGCAAATTGAGCATGATTTATTGGTTGGACATTTTTGGCAATTTCAATTCCAGGGAGGGATCCATATTCTTGAAGCCCATTTAGAGTTCTGCTAAGAGAGTCTGCCATGATGACAAAGATACAAGGGGAGAGGGGGTATCCTTGCCTTAGGCCACGAGACAAGCGAAGGAAGGGTGATGGTCTTCCATTTATGAGGGGTGCAATCCACGGTGATCCAATGCAAGCTTTTATCCAGCTTATGAATTCTTGCTCAAATCCAAATTTCCTCATTACTGTGAAGAGAAATTCATGTTTAACCCTATCGAAAGCATTTGCCATGTCAAGTTTAATGGCCATACCTGAGTCCTTCCTTTGAATGCTTGAATGAATGGCTTCTTGCACTAGCAGTATGTTGTCATAAATTTGGCGACCCGCGATGAAGCCTCCTTGATTTGGAGAGATGATTCGAGAAAGATGCCCCTTAATTCTGTTAGCAATGACCTTTGTGAGTATTTTGTACGAGGAATTGCAGAGCGAGATTGGCTGATATCGTCCTAAGGTGAGAGGGTTTTTATCTTTGGGAATTAAAGCAATGAAAGAGGAATTTGTAGCTCCCCCTATTCTTTCTCTTTTCCTGGTCCAGTTTAGCATTCGGATGAGGTCTTTTTTTAACCAATGCCAACATTTCCTGTAGAAGCTTATTGTAAATCCATCTGGTCTGGGGGCTTTGTCCGGGTGAAGTGACCAGATTGCCTTTCTAGTCTCACTTTCGGTGATCTGTTCCATTAATTTTTTGTTATCATCCTCTGATATGAGATTGGGGATCTCCTTGCTCATATATTCCATATCTTCTTGAGGCACCACTTCGTTGCTATTGTAAAGCTTTTCAAAGTGGGCTTTTGCTTCTTTTAAAATAATCTCCTGACCCTCTATTTTCACTCCGTCCTCCTTTGTGATGCTCTCGATGTTGTTCTTCCTGTATCTCTCCTTAAATTGTGCATGAAAAAATTTTGTATTTCTATCCCCTGCTTTTAACCAGAGGCTCCGTGACTTTAGCCTCCATTCTTCCTCCTCTTTTCTGGATTTTTTCTTCTATTTATTTTTCCTCCCTAAGCATGACTTTAGTGACTGGATTTTGCTCCATTTTGAGCTGAAGAATTCCCAGGTCTTTTTGCAGATTCTCATACTCCTCCTCGGGCTTTATATAATTCATTTTGGCCCAATTTTTTAAAGTGCTTTTCACCAGTTTTAGTTTTGATTCCCAAATAAACCCTGGTGATCCGGGAATGAATTGCCTCCACGTAGCTTTTACCTTATCCATGCATTCCTCATTTTCGAGCCAGGCAGGATTAAACCTGAAAGGAAGGGGGCCAAGATTTTCGGGGGAAGAGAAGAATAAAGATATGGGTCTATGGTCCGAAGCTGCCGAGGCAAGAATGCTCGAGTTAGGGAGCTTAGAACCGGAGAGAAAGAGATTACTTATTAAGAACCTGTCAAGTCTGGCTGCTATGTGGTTTGGTCCTATTCTTTTGTTTCTCCATGTGAAGGTGCCTTGCTTGGGTTTAATGTCAATAAGATTCCAAGCTGCCAGCAAGTCTTCCATTCGTTCTCCATAAGGATCTCTGATTTTCGATCCCCCCTTTCTTTCATCCACTGAAATGGTGACATTGAAGTCTCCCGCCAAAATGCAAGGAAGTCCAGCTAACCTGTGGTTTAGACCTATTAACTGATCCCAAAATTGTTCCTTCTGTCCATGGATAGTGGGGCCGTAGATATTTCCTATCTAGAACATCCTATTGCTTGCTATTTCTTCCATTTTAACAAAAATCCAATGTCTATAAAAAAATGAGGTTTTACTTTGATACATACCCTTTTCCCACCAGGTGATGATTCCTCCAGAAGCCCCTGAGGAGCTCACAGCTGCTCCTTCTCCACTGGGCCAAATTTGTTTCATGAGGTTGAGACTTTCCTCCTCCTGCATTTTAGTCTCCTGGATCAGAAGAATTGTAAACTTTTCCATTCTTTTTATTCTTTTTATTGCTTCTACTTTGTGTCGTCCTCCTAATCCTCTGCAGTTCCAGGAGACTATTTTCATTATTTCTTTGGTGGTTGAGGACCTGCTCTGTCCTTTCTTTCCTCCTGTGCTCCTTGCTGCTGTTTCCCATTTAAGATTATCCTTACATGCTGGTCCAGGCTGGTTTGCTTACCCGCCGCCTTTTCTCTAGCTGCTTCTTGTTCTCTTATTACTTTATTGTATCTTCTTCCTCTTTTCACCGTTGGTTCCTGCTCCTCATCTTTGCTATCTGAAGTTTCTTCCTGAAATAGCTTCTCTTTTTCCCGTGTTATTGATCCTCCTGAGTTTAATGAAGGTTCTTTTTCTACAGCTGGAGACTGGTGTGCAGCGATGTAAGCTTCCTCATTTCTGGTATTATCCCGTTCCTCTTTTTCTTGGACCTGTTCTGCTTGCTTCTCTTTCTCCTGCTCCTCACCTTCATCTTCTATTGTCAGTACTTGAAACTTGTTTGTATTTTCTGCGTTTTTCACTGGGGTTTTGGATACTGGATTGGTTTTGCTCCCTTTTTTTCTTGTGACTTCATTCCATTCCCCTCCTTGGGTTTCCTCTTCTTCTAAGATTTTCCTTTTTGGGCACAATCTAGCAAAGTGACCATATTCATGGCAAGCCTTGCATTTGAATGGTATTTGCTCATAGTCGACTGTTTGTCTGTGACTCCATCCATCCATGGATAAATTTATTGCTTCTGGTAGCCCCCTTTCCAGATCGACTTCTACACATATTCTTGCACATGAAAACATTGGAGGTTTTGGTTCAGATTTATCAATGTATTTTCCCAATGAGTTCCATATGGCTCGAAGATCCTCGTCATTCCAGCAATGCAGAGGAAGGTGAGGTAGTTTGACCCATACTGGAACCGCAGAAGGAATATATTTCTCTGGATCAAATGAGAGATCCCATTTGTTTAGATACATTCCTCTTGGCCCCATAAAGTAGGGGCCATTCCTGAAGATTAAATCTCTGTCCTCCTTCTTTTCGAAATAAAAAACGAAGAACCTTTTAAAACAAAAATTTGCTGCACTTCCCCTTGGATTAAAGGCCGCCAGTTTTTGTTGAGCTACGTTTCTATTGAGCGGGGCGATGGCCATAAGCCTGTGAAATGCCCAACCAAACCCTTATCTGCTAGAGCCACGGCCTTGCATTTTGAAGCATTCGAAGTCAGCTTTACTTCTGGAACCTCAGCTTTTTTCACAAACTTGGATTCTTTTGTGGTAGCCGCTTTAGGGTTAGCTGGTTGGGAAGCAACCAGCGATTTGAAACGTTCTGATATGATGAGCCGTGCTTCATCCGGAGCCTCCAACCCTGGATCCGGAGGCGGATCCATGTCGAGGAAAACCCTACCTTCAGAAACCCTCTAACGCTCAGACTCAGAAACCCTGCTCACTCTCTTCGCATTTGATATATGTTAAAACTTAATAACATTTTATTATTCATGTCATCTTAGTAATTGGTTGAAACAATTACTTTTACTCCTGGTAAAACAACATCTAAACAAGTTTGAAGTTGAAAGTGGTTTCTACTTATACATTTATAGCCAAGGGAAAGTGAATGGCCCAAAGAAGAAAGTAGGAACCATGATCTGGTTGGTACAAATTTTGACCCTCCCTGTAATATCCCGATTTTGACCCTATTGCATTAAAATTGTAAATGATGTAAATATTGTTATTTAATCATGGTGAGAAGCTCAAGGCCAAGGCCCCACCATTGATTTAGCATTTTATGTATCGGAAATTAAAAATAGATGCCCATGGTTCTTGTGCTAGACATGCACAATGTAAATTAAGACATCATGTAAATACGAATTTTAATGAAATACCCACAACTAGCTATGCAATGCAACAAAGAGATGGGGTCATGATTTTTATAAGGAATAGGGAGGGAAATTATTCAAACCCTTGAGCCAATAGTGTTAAGCCAAATTTCATGAGAAAAACCCATAAACCACCAACTACCCATTTTGGCTTATGCACCCAATCATTTAATTCTTCCAAGAGTTGGTTGAGATAGTTAATGCCTTGGGAATGGAGATGTATGGCAGTCAATTTCGTGTATGGACAAGCCATCAACCTGGGAATTCGTATTTTTTCTTCTTGGGCAAGAAAACGCCCACGAAATGGTGCCCAAAGCCATCTTTCACCCATGGTCGTTGCTCTCTCACGCAGTCTGAGCTAGCTGGACTTTCCCCATCACGTTTTTCACCTTTTTTCCTACATTTTCCATGCCTGGGAACTCGTTTTTGTATTGCACAATGGCTGGGGGGAAGGGAGCCACGATTTTGGGGTTTATGAAGGTCGTTTTTGTCCCTTGAATGCCCATAAACGTTTTCTGGAAACAATTTTTCTCTCCCAAGGTTGATTCCTCAATTTCCATTTCGTTTTTGGTTGCCCCACGTTTTTCTGAAGCTAATGGAAACCCTTTTTGGACATCCCACTGTAAAAACGTTTCCCTTCATGCCCAGCACTTGCACTTTTGCTGTGATGTGCATCTCTATTTTGGTTTGAACCTATGAGCAAGAAATTGGAAGTGGAAGTGGATCAGAATTGGCTTGATAAACCTAGTGAGGAAGGTAAGCTCTCAAGAAGATCAAAAGGGTTGGTTACTCTTCTATGCATACCTAGAAGAACACTAGAATGGGAGGTATGGCTTGAGGGACTGTGCAGTAGTGAAGGGAATACTTCCTTGTTCTAGGTGTGTAGGTATTGTGGGGATCAAGCTAGATAGATCTTGTAGAGGGCATCCATATCTCTGTGGTTGAGCTCACTAGCTTAGCAATTCTTCCTTTCCATTGCCTTAGTAGCCTGATAAACCCAACTATGGATTGGCTTGGCTGATTTTGGTGTATTTTGGTTTTGTGTGAGTCTGTTGTTCCCTAACCCTTGTAGAAATCATGCCCAGCTCGGGGGTGGCAATTGTGCTAAGAGATTTATGAGCACAATTGGCCTATGGTTGGGTGGAACGTTGCAGTTGCATAGCCAGTTGCTCAAGACTACTTTGTTTTAAGATAAGTACTCTCATGTGTTAAATTTTGCAATTTATTTATTTAATGGTTGTCATGGAAATGTTGAATGTATATTAGATATTAAACATGATTTTAATTCCGCTGTGTTTTATTACAATATGCACATGTATATAGCTTTTATCATCAATGAGTTTTGCATAATGGATATGGGGATAGATGCCCGGATTTAGAGTGATGTTCTCTCCCTTGCTTGGAATGATGGGAGGGGACATTACACTCCCCCACAAAAACACATTGAGAATTAAATTGAATCCCATGGTTGTCAATTTGAATGGAAAAATGTATCACATCACTGGCTCGATGTTAGCAAATCTTGTGCCCAAAAAATAGTTTTGCCATAAGATTTGCATCATGGATAATACATAGACAATGCCACTTCCGTGAAAGATTTGTTGTAGCTTGGTATGTGCAAGTTCACTTGCAATAATAGTTGAGGAATCCAAAATAGTACATACATTGGAAAAACAGCCTTATTAAACTTCTTTTGACAAAGGAAGGGGAGAACATCATAGTACAATCTCAATTTCGATGTGTTTTTTAATTAATTGCCTCTAGAAAGGGCATATCATATCTATCTCGCTTTTAACTCAAGTCCTTTGGAATAAAATGTCACAATTTCAATTACACTATTGATGCAACATGTTGACAGTGATAAATTTGGTATGTTGCATTATATGTGGCCTAGCATTAACCTCTAGAAAGGATTCTAGGTTCCACCTTTTGTTTGTTTCCTAACTTTATCACTCAAATCACATGTTACTTTTGAGATGTGGCCTACCTTCTAAAAGATTTCTGGTTGCTTTGTTTGTTTCTTAAGTTTATCACTTAATGTACTTCACTTGCATAATGCTGGCACATTTTAGTTTTGAGTTGTCTATCTCACTCTCAGGTAAGTTGTTTTTTTCCACTCTTGATTTTCAAAGCACATGATCAACAAAAACATGAGTAAATGAGTTTATTGTTATATTTTAATTGGAAATTAAAGAATATCTTTTAATTGAAAATTAATTTTTTAATAAAATCATTATTATTATTAAAGGGTATTTTTTTAATAAAACTTTATTATTGAAGGGTTATTTTTTCACTAAATCTGTATGTGAAGGGCAAGATAAAAGTTCAAAATGTCAAAAAAAATAGTTAAAAAGGCAGAGTTGAAATGAAATTCCAACCCAACCCTGTATGGAACTAAGCAGAGAGTTTGGCCGAATTCTATGGGACGAAGTTATTTTCAATCCAGAAGATTTTCTGGGATGCCATCATGTCCATTGAAAGCATTCAACAGACATATCTTGTCAAGACAACAAGAGCTATATCAATCTATAATTTGATTCAACTTTAATGTACTGACAGATTGGACGTAACAGAGAGTAGTCCAGAGTTTGGCCATGGTCAAGACGCAGGATTGAGAGTAACCACACCTGTTGCGGAGAAATTTTCAATCCAGAAGAATATGTTTGATATTTTCTGGGTTGCCATCATGTTCATTGAAAGCATTCAACAGACATATCTTGTCAAAACAACAATAGCTATAGATTGCCAATAGTCTCACCTAACTCTATGGGACACAGCAGAGAGTATTCCAGAGTTTGGCCGTGGTCAAGACGCAGGATTGAGAGTAACTGCGGCTGTTGCAAAGAAATTTTCAATCCAGAAGAATATTTTTGATATTTTTTGCGTTGCCATTATGTCATCATGTTCATTGAGAGCATTCAATAGACATATCTTGTCAAGACAACAATATATCAATCCATAATTTGATTCAACTTTAACGCACTGACAGCTTGCCAAAGTCTCACCAAACTCTATGGGACACAACAGAGAATGTTCTGGAATTTGGCCGTGGTCAAGACGCAGGATTGATAGTAACCGGGCCTTGATAGTAACTGGGCCTTTTGCGGAGAAGTAATTTCAATCCAGAAGATGTTTCATATTTTCTGAGTTGCCACCAACCCCATTCACATGCATTCAACCGACAGATTGTTCACCAATTTGATTCAACGTTAACGTATTGGGGGACGCAGGAGAGAGCATTCCGAACTCCGATGGGATGTAGAACAGAGTTTTCCACGAGAGTTTGGGCGTAGTCAGGACGCAGGATTGAGAGTAACCGTGCATTTCACGGAGAAGTTATTTTCAATCCAGAAGATGTTTGATATTTTTTTCTGGGTTGCCAATAACTCCATTCCATTGCATTCAACTCAGATTGTGTCATAAATTGTGTCATACTATACAACCACATTAAGTTAAGTTGTGGATATACATCAAGTGTTTGGTTTATATTGGTTTATTTATTATATTTTGATTATGGTTAACCATGGTTGATTTTGTGTGACTATAGCTAACTATAATTGAGTTGAGTCAACTATGATTGACTATTATTACAATAGTAAACCATATTTGATTTTGGTCAATTTTATTTAAATATGTTTTAGTCTATGTTTAATTATTGATATTGGTTGGCCATATTTGCTTTTGGTTAACTTTGTTTGAATATGTTTAACTTTGGTTGACTATGATTGACTAAGGTTGACCATGGTTTATTATGTTTTGATAGTGATTGATTGTGGTTGACTATAGTTGATGTTCATATGATTGAACATGGTTCAAAATGCTAGCCCATGTTTGACTATGGTTCACTATGTTTGACCATGGTTCACCATGTTTGACCATAGTAGATTGTGTTTGACCATGGTTCATCATGTTTGACTATGGTTAATCTTGTTTGACTATATTTGACCATGGTGGACTATGTTTGACTATGGTTGACTTTGATTAAGCATTATTGGCTATGGTTTGGTCATGGTTTTTCATGTTTGAATATTGTTGACCATGTTTAGTTATGGTTGGCCATGTTTGACCATGGTGTCACAATGGTTGACTATGATGGACCAAGGTTTTTGATCAAGTAATTTATATGGTCTTATATCATTGAAATGTATCTATTAAATATTATAGTTGATTGTTAATACATTTTGTTGACTTTTGTTTGCCAAGAATGACTATGTCTAACCATGGCTAACTATGGTTGTCTATGGTTGGCTTTGGTTGACAACAAATAGATAAGGTTGATTATGGACATCTCAAATTATGACATGCATCTCGGTTGAGTTATATTGAATTTTTACATTTTACAATGGTTATGTTGGATTGTGATGCTCCACAATGGGTATGTTGCACTATGACATTCATCTTTGTGGATGTATTTCAAATTGTTATGTCGCATTGAAATGTTCATGAAGGGTTATTTCACATTGCTACAATCATGAAGTATTATGTTGGACTATGATATTTCTTAATAGTTATGTTGTATTGCAATGTTCATCTTTATTGACTTACATTCAGTTGTTATGATGTTCAAGGGTTAAGTCACATTCAACATTCATTAAGGATTATGTCACATTCAACATTCGTTAAGGATTAAGGATTGATCGGTGGCCTAAACTATCATCAATAAAAAAACCTAAATGTACATCAGAAAATCCACCATGACCTAAATTAAGAAAACAAACAAAAATGTTTTCAGTATTGTTTGATCTTTGTGATTTTTGTGATTTGAAAATGGTGCCTTCTCTTAAAATGTATGTGCATATCCACCACTTATATCTTTATAACTTGATTTTAAGTTTTATCTAATTACACAAAAACTATTGAATTGAAAAACTAAATGCGATATCTTAATGTTAAACAAATTATATTTTTAAGAAATTTTATGTTATATTTACAATGATAAACTCTAGAATTTAAAGAATAATTAATTAACTATAAAAATAAACTCTAGAATCTAAAGAATAATTAATTAACTATATTTCACATAATAAATGAATAAAGAGATTAAACTATTCTACTCAAAAGATGTTTCTTATATACCATTTACAACTTGCTCTTGACTCTCTTCAAACAAATTTTTTTTTACATTTAATAAATTCTAAAATAATTTTTTAATGTAAACATCTTTTTATTACATCTAGATTGATAATCTCCTTCCAAAAATTATTACTCTCCAATAAAGATCTTCAATGTTAGCTTAATGATTTTTTATGTTCTAGTTCTCTTCCAAATATCTTTTACATTTTCTTCTTAGAAGATTTGTTGAAAGTTTTGTTGGCCATTCAAAATTAGCATCGAACATTGCCCACAGAAATGTATTCCAGTGAGAAAATGAAAATACGCATTCACAGGCAGCCTGGAACTGCTAAAATAGAAATAATTATAGGTCACAGAATAATAAATGGACATGCCTATAGAAATACAGGAAAAATGTATCCAATTTATAGATTTTCTCTCTGGAATGGTTCCGAACTGCTCTACTTATCGTTTCATGGTTCATGATTCCAAACTGCCCTACCTGTCATTTCATGGTTCCGGCTAAAAAATGTGTCGCTTCATAGCTCACCTTTACCTATCACTTCATGGTTCCAAACTGCCCTGTTGCTGCTTCATGGTTCAACCAGCCTGTCACTGTATGTTTCCAGCAGAAAATGATGATTCATAACTGCCCTACTTGTAGCTTCATGGTTACGGGCAGAAAGTTTGTCAAGTGGATATTGAATGCAAAACATAATACTGTTATTAAAGTGTACATAAACATGCTTCTGTTATTGAAGTGTACATTGCAAACAAACCCATAGCTTCGTGTTCCCCAAATTTCCTGTCTTGTGCACTCCTTGTTGCATTGTACATGAATTTTCAAATGGCTGCACTTTAAGAAGTATTTTGAAGCGGTTTGTAGATCCATAGCATAGTTAAGGTCAAAACTTGTATAAACAAAAAGGCATCTTATCATGACAGAGACGTCATGAATCTACATCAATTTTTGGGCCATTCCTTCAGCAACTCCCATACTGGGATTTTCATACAACCCTTATCCATGAAAGAGTCCCCTTCTTTTCTCTCCCTACCAAGTGCTGAAAATTTCATACAGGAAAAAATTGATCTGCTTTGCTTTGGTTTTATTGTGAACTTGCAATGAAATCTTGTGAGAAAATCATTATTAAGTCATTTGTAAGATTTGTGAAATTTGCCTGGTATGAAGCCAATTTTTTGGCAAAATTTCTTTCCGTGTAATTTAGTTTTATCTTCGCATATAGGTACCAATAGATGTAATTTGCCTGGTTATTTCATCTATTCTATAGCTGCACAAAGATAAATGCATTATTGAATCTTTACCATCCCTAAGACATTTTTTTAAAGAGGAACTCCCCTATTTTTGGTTGGAGTGGGATCAATCTCGTGGGATTTGTCATTTTGGGAATTCGCAAGCAGATGAGAGGGGTGGAATCACCTAAAATGTTGAGAATTGACCCTGGGCTTGTTGAGGTAAACTCCCACCAGTTTACCACCGAAACACCAGCCAACCGACTCAATTATTAAAATACTTGCATAGGATTTCAGAACATTACTCATTCCTAGTCCATTCAAAGCTCTAGCTATGGAATCCAATGATATGTATAAGCTCCAGATGCATCGTTTTTCTTACAAGTTGCAACACAGACATGTTCTCTGTTTTGTGACTCCCCGTAAATATTTCCAAAAAAAGAGCATGATAAAATGATACAGGAAACAAGTAAATCTCATTGACAAGACAACCACAACCAAAAACAATGTGAAGGAACAAAGCTGTATACTCGCCTACTGGGGAGTAAATTGAAGAAAAGAATCCTTCAATCAATGTAAGAAAGGTAAGGAAAAGATTAAGGCCTAATTTGGTCCTAGATAATTCAGAATTTCAGACAAAACATCTTTAACAAATCCAACGTTTTAGGCAAATAAAAATGTTTGGCGAAGAGAAATAACTGTGCAAGCGATGGTTCAAATTCCTCTTGCATGAAACGAAACACAAACAAAAAGGAACCATGTACAGAACATCATACACTAGCCTAATTCCTGTAATTTTTGGAACAAACATTTAGGAGGTGAAGAAGAAAATGGCTATTTGAAAGCCCGGAATCCTGAAGTACAGGAAACTGAAAGGGAAGAAGGAGAGAATAGCAGAACTTAGACAGAATATTAATGGCAAAAGCAGGACAATAGAGTTACGAGAATGCTCTGAAATGACATTAACCAACTGAAGATATATGAAAAAATTTGATACTTGTCTGTATTCTGCTGTACAATTTTTTTATTAAGGATAAATACTTCATGTTGTCTTAACTAAAAGATATTGTTGAAATCTACATAAAAGAAAAATTTTACCGAGCAAGTAATTGAAGAAAAAACAAATCCCCTTATAGATCACCAACCAAGCAAACACTCGCAGCTTATAGGAAAGCCACACCGACCAAACACTGTGTAACCGATGAATCCACCGCACCTATGGATTTGACAAAACTCCGACCTGTTCCTAAACAAACCTTATTGGAGAGCAGCTATACTTGGAGATGGTTATTCCTTGGTATGGGATTCATTCTCTAGTTTGTGGCATTGCTTGTGGATAGCTGCTTTGTTTGTGCTATGGGAACTCAAGTGTAAGTATGTTTTTTATCAAGAAAATAGTTCTCTTTCAGCTTTTTATTTCTCTGTGGAAAGATGAGGTACACCATCAGTTACTAGCCAAATGCACTTGGTTAAGGCTGCCAAAAAGTTGGGTCTTATTGTATATTTTGATTTTATTTCTTTTCTAATCAGTTTCAAGAAATGGTTAGAATAGGCATCGTATATACCCTTCCACTGCTAGTTTTTTTTTATTGTAAATACGTTTATGTGAATATAAGAAGTATTTTTCAATTTTAAAAAAAAAAACAATTGAAAAAAACTTGCCTGAGAAGTCATTGCACTTGCACTTGAGAAGACGGCTGCAAAAAAACTTCAATTATTTAAAATATTCCCTATGTTAAGACCTTAAAAGATTTGTGATGCAGCACAGGGCTGCTCTGAGAGTCCCACAACGGAAGCATCCACTTGCTGTCAACAAGGAGTTACAACATTCACCGCAGCTGCAGCTCACAAAGGATTTGCAGCCTCTGCTACAACACAGAGCCACACACACACAGCTTCACTCATGGCATTTGTCAAATAAACAGCAAATAAATAAATCACTGGAGATAACTCAACTCAGAAATCTAATAACACAGAAATCTAATAACACAGAATGGAATAACTTTAATGTTGTTCATGACAAATATTTACAAACTTATGCACCATACACAGAGCCACTCAGAGAGTTCTGGTTTTTGTCGTTACCAGGCAGTCATTACATTCCTCTTTTGTCATTATCTCTTTTGCCTCTACATCGGACAGTTCTGGTTTCTTTTTTTTCATTACCAAAATGCTCTCTTGTTCCCTGGCTGCCCGGCCACAGGCCATGGCAGCCTCTTTGATTGCTCCACCCCTTCAATCTGCTTACCAAAGCCCTCTTTTGAGTATTCCTCCAATATTTCCTTTCTCCTCTCTGCATATTGTATTTATTCTTCTACAAAAGACTGTTCCTCTTCATCTTCTCATGTGCTTGCTTCAGCTACCAGCACCCATACCCCTTTGTTTCCACTCTCTAGATTTGTCTTGTAGCAGTCCACCCATTCTAATTCCCCTGACTGTTGGGTGGCAGCTCGTCCTACTCAACCTTCAATGGCTCATTCTATCACTCGTGGACCCCTTCTCCTCATGTTGACCACACGCTTAGTAATTTATGCCTACGTCAATTTCCATCATTGCGATATCTCCCAATTCTGGTTCACAACAGTGGCTTCAAGGTTTTGTAACCACATATTGCTCTCCCACATCATCTACAGCCAGGAAAAAAGAACCCACATGATCCGCAGCAGCGTGCTTCTGCAGCAAATTCTACTGCCCTTATGCTGCATCGTCTAATGCTACTGCATCAATTTGATTAAGAAGAAACTGGCAATCACTCATCCCTTACCCAAGACAATTTGAATTGGGTAGAAAGAAATTATGTCCACAATTGCCCAAAAGTAGTCAGTGAGACAGGTGAGTACAAGCATGTTGAAAATTTAAAAAGCATATCAAAGGTGAGTGCCCAGAACAACTTATGTGCAATTGTAATTTTTACAAAGTATAGAATATATTACAGGGTGTCCTAAGTATAGTGTTGTTTGAGTAGATGCATTGCAGCTAAGCAAACGATGCAGGTGCTCAATTCTCTACCAAAGGCCATAAGATGAAGGGAGGACAAAATAACCTTTATTTACATTTTACAACATCCAGGAAACCAAAATAAGAATATATGTCCCAGTAACATTAAGGAGATAACACTACCAAGAATGAAGAGGCAGAATGAATTTGGGACCAATAATTGCAATGAGAAGAACAAGAAGGGTCCAAAGGGCATTCGATCTTGTAAAACAATTTAAGGAGGGACACAAAATTAGCCTATTTGGTTGCCAATACTACAAGTAGGTAAAACCTTCATTGCACAACAATCTTCGTAATGGATTATCTTCTTGATGTTTATACACCATTAGAACAACAAAATTGAGGATAAACTGAGAAGGGTGATCAAAATTAAGATATCCGTCGTCTCCTACTAACTTTGATGATGAAAAACATCATGATCCCAATGGCATGCTGATCTTTCCTTTAGTCAAGTGTTCTATAGCAAACCAACATTTTGACAACTCCATTTGTGTGAAGACAAGAGAGTGATATATAAGTCCTGACTCCCCATTTTGAGGACGGCATGTATTTAAATAATCTAGTTCATGAATTGCCAGAAACTCCAGTGAAAAGTTAATAAATAGGAAAAATACTTCAGTGTATGTAGTGCAATTCCTTGTTTCCTTGTAAATCAACCCTTTTTCATTACAAGAAGTAAGCTATAAGTGACAAGAAAAAATTAGTGGCATCAACACAAGCCAGTCAAAACTAGTTAAAAAGAAATCACATCATTTAAGTCACTCATGTCAGTAGGGAAATGCCAGTCACATTGGTAGCATAAATGGCAATAGTGACAGGGATGATGGGAGCTCCTACTATATTCTGTTAAAATTCATGTGCATGCTAGATTTCTTCGAAATAAGCAAGTCGAGGCCAGGGTAATACTAAGCAAGATATCATAATTCTGCTACAGCAAGGGATCTTGAGGCTAAACCTGATACTCTGCAACTTAACAGGACAACAGTACTGGCAATATGGATATTCATGTTGATGCTCCCTAATTGATGACGATGATGGAGGAAATTAAATCCAAGACTCTAACAGTTGCTAGCTAGTTATGCTAAATGTAATATGATTGAACTCCTGTTAATAGAGTAATGGTATTGCGAGTGCATCCACACTGTGCAATGTCCCCTTAGTAAGTGAATTGGAGTTAATAAGGGGATGCAACAGCCAGGACCCTGATCTGCCCAGTATAGAGAAACCATACAAGCCTGTGACAATGTAAGGGAAACTATGAAGTTTGTGCAACAATGGTTTAACGTGATAAGATGTATATTTTTCAACCACAACCCGTGGACAAGGAAATATGGTAAAATTCATTGAGAAGACGCATCATTTCGAAAAAAACAGCCTTTTAGTAAGATCATGTGAAGAACAACTAACATGAAGAAGCGACATATAGTCAGGCCAATAGAAATTGCAGTGAATGCTTGACGCATGAATCTTACGCTGCAACAAAGTCTTGTTCCTTTTTCACTCAAGTTTTGAGATAAACTTGAAATCAAAATTGAATCCTTTACATGCCAATAATAACTTTTGAGACAGTATTACATTCACCATTAGTATGATATCAAACCTCTTTGATAGCCACAAATAATAGTAACTAACCAATGGTCATCCCTACTAATTCCAATATTTTGTTTCTTAGCCCAATTTGGTTTGCTTTGAAGTTGACTCTGTTGTTGGTCATGTGATCTACTAGCTTCTTTTGCGATATGAATTTAGATAAAGTCTTTTCAATTGATGTCATGGGCATCTAAATCTTACTGCATGGATATGAGTATTGACATCATTGTTAACATATTAAACAGATCTGCATTCCAGTTAATATAGTATTGTCAAAAAAATATAATATTCATGTTGAATATGATTACAAATATATAATATTATAGCAACATAAATTTGCTTGAGCAATTATAAGTAATATAAACCTTTCCATCGGAAGAACAAGGATGAGATGGAAAGCTTTTGCAGTTGCAATTTTAACAAACTAAAATGTAGAAGAACTTTGGTCATTTGATACAACTGCAACATTCCATGCTACATTTGAATTGCCAAGTAGATTCGATATGCTTGTTCTAGGTCTCCTAGAAGCAACTGTATTTCCTACCAAATTGTCTTTGATAGTCTCCAACACAACAGCCACATCTCTCATAGTTGGTCTTTCTTCAGGTGAATCTTTTGAACAAAGCAAACCAACATGTAGGGATGAAAGTAGGCATGTGTATACATCATGTTTTTCAAATCCATCTTCATCCACCTCGCTCACAAGAGTGTTGTCAATTACCTCCTTTACTCTGTCAGGAAATGCATAGCTCACCCACTTGTGCAAGTTTAAGTCTCCAACAAACATGTCACTGGTTGGCCCCTTTCTAGTAAGCATTTCCAGTAACAAAATTCCGTAACTATAAACATCTCCTTTGGTGGACACCGACTCGCCCAATCCATATTCTATAGTCAAAGGAACCCTAATCAAATTTATTTCAACAAATCCATACAAAATTGCTAATGATTAAAAGATAAGAAAAATAATGTTTTTAAAAGCCATACCTGGGGCAATGTATCCCATAGATCCTTTCAAAGCAAGTGTTGAAGTAAGTGACTCAGTAGAGGTTGCACCAATTAATCTTGCAATGCCAAAATCTGTTACATGGCCTGACATGTCTTCATCCAACAGTACATTGCTTGGTTTTATATCACAATGCACTACTTGCATAGGGGAATCATGATGAAGATATTCCATGGCATGAGCCACATCTATGGCAATGTCTAATCGTGTTTCCAATCTCAATCCATACACTTTATCACTATTGTTGTCATCTCTATCAATGTACAAATGCTTCTCTAAGCTTCCATTACACATAAACTCCATCACTAAACCTTTGAAATCAAGGTTGGAACATGAGGTTATGATTCTCACAAGATTCCTATGCCGAACCTTTTGCAAGATGCTACATTCCACTGCAAAACTCTTCTCAACTTGATCATTTTGCAAATTGAGAACTTTCACAGCAACAAGCATGCCATCATTCAAAATTCCTTTGTAGACCGAACCAAAACTACCCTTTCCCAACAAGTTGGCCTCAAGAAATCCATTTGTTGCTTTGGCAAGCTCTTGATATGAGATTCTTCGGCGCTCTACTTTTCGGAAAATAGCTTGTGGAAAATCAAAGCCTTGTATTTGAAAATTCCCTCTCCAAAGGAAAGCTAAAAGTAGACAACATAATATAAAGGCAGCACCAACAACACCAACAACTGCCAGCAGTACTTTTTTCAAAACTTTATAATGACCACTTGATGCTGGACATGCATTTAACAAGAATACTTGTGGTCCACACAGACCAGGATTTACAACTAAGGATATGGTTTGATTTGCAGAAAATTCTCCTTTTGATATTTCACTGGTGATTTTGTTAAAAGATAAATTTAAATACTGAAGCATTTTCAATGTCTTGAAAGAAACTGGTAGTGTACCTGATAAGGAATTTGAAGAGAGATCTAGGACCATGAGATTAAGTAAATGTCCAAGTGAATCTGGAATAGAACCTTGGAAGGAATTTCGAGATAAATTCAATGATTCTAGTGCGATACAATTCCCAAGGATAGATGGGATGAATCCAGTCAATCGATTGGCAGAGATGTCTATAGCTAGAGCCCTATCAATCTTACTAATCTCTGCGGGCAATGAGCCTTCCAATAAATTCCATGACAAGTTCAAATAGAAGACTAGATTGGAAAGCTTAGAAATTTCATGCGGTATGCTTCCATTGAATCTATTATGAGACAAGTCAAGCAATTCCAAATTCGTGCAATCTCCTAAGTTGGCGGGTATCTTACCTGACAGGTAGTTGTGATGAAGAGAAAGGCGTCTTAGTTGTTTAAGGTGGCACAAGGAATTGGGAGATTTTCCAAAAAATATGTTTTTGCTAAGGTCTAAGAGACCGAGATGTCTTAATGGTTCAAAGTGATTTGGAATGTTTCCTTCCAATTTATTGCTTTCGAGATACATTTGTTCTAGTTTTACAAGGCTTCGCAATGATGGAATGTTACCACTGAAAAGATTTCCACTGAAATCAAGAACGGTTAAGTTGCTAAGATTACCAATCTGCATAGGGATGTTTCCTTCTATTATATTGCTTTGTAAACGCAACTCAAGTAGATTGGTAGATAGTCTTCCTATGGTAAATGGCAAAATACCATTTAGTTTATTCCAACCCAAGTATAGCTTTTGTAGCTGAGAACAATTAGTAAGAGCGGTAAGAAAGGGCATGGTAGTAGTGTTGCCACTATCAAGTTGATTAGACTTCAAGTTTAGTCTTTCAAGGAGAGATAGCTTACCTAACTCCACTGGCACACTCCCATTCAAATAGTTGCCGCTTAGTTCGAGAATGTTGAGTTTAGAACAATTTCCAATAGAATTTGGTATACTTCCACTGAGTTGATTTCCCCATAATCTGAGCACCCTCAAGTTGGCGAGCTTAGCACCAAACATCGATGGAATGTGCCCTGTTAATTTGTTTGTCTGAATTGACAAGTGAACTAAAGTGGATATATTTGACAAAGAAGTGGGTATGGTACCTGAAAATGCATTTTCAGAAAGGTAAACGTTTGCAGATTAGTGAGGAGGCCCAATTCTTGTGGAATGCTACCAGTTAGACTATTTGTGGAAATCTGCAAAAAAATCAAAGTAGAGATATTTGACAAAGAATGGGGTATGATACCTGTGAGGTGGTTTGCTGCCAAGTAAAGTATCTCCAAATGTGTGAGGGAACCCAAGTCCACGGGGATACTTCCACTTAGATTGTTAAATGAGAGTCTGAGGTCAACCAGATTATGGCAACGGGCAAGGTGACTCGGAATGCCGCCTGACAATTCATTTCTATGAAGGTAAAGTGTTTGCAGATTAGTGAGGAGGCCCAGTTCTTGTGGAATGCTGCCAGTAAGACGGTTTATGCAAATCTGCAGGTTTATCAAAGTGGAGATATTTGACAAATAAGAGGGTATGGTACCTGTGAGGTCGTTTGCTCCCAAGTAAAGTGTTTGCAGATTAGTGAGGAGGCCCAGTTCTTGTGGAATGCTGCCAGTAAGACGGTTTATGGAAATCTGCAGGTCTATCAAAGTGGAGATATTTGACAAAGAAGAGGGTATGGTACCTGTGAGGTCGTTTGCTCCCAAGTAAAGCAACTTCAAATGTGCGAGGGAACCCAACTCCACGGGGATACTTCCACTTAGATTGTTATATGAGAGCCTGAGGTCAACCAGATTATGGCTATTGCCAAGGTGGCTTGGAATGCTTCCTTGCAATTGGTTGTTGAACAACCAGAGCTCCCTCAAACGGAAGAGGCGTCCCAATTGCTGTGGGATAGGACCGTCTAGCAAATTGAGCGAAAGATCGAGCGAGCGGAGAAACGACAAATTGCCAAGAGAAGGAGAAATGACGCGTTGCAGATCCATAGCAGTGAGGTTGAGTGCGATGACTCTGTCCATTTGATGGCGGCGGGTGCAGGTAATGCCAGTCCAGTTGCACAACGGATTGGCGGGACTCCAGCTGGCCATGGAATGGTGAGGATCGTTGGCAATAAGGGACTTGAAGTCCGACAATGATATTCGATCATCGTGAATTGAGTGAGCAGAGGAAGAGGAAAGGAAGAGGATCAAGATCACAGTAAAGCAAAAACAGAGAGACGACATGATGTCTGAAAGCATAACGAAAACGCGCGGAGGAATGCAGTGTGGAATATGGGCATTCTCACAACTGTACTTATAGGAGGTGAGGTGAGGGAGGGCATTGAAGTCCGACAATGATTTTCGATCATCGTGAATTGAGTGAGCAGAGGAAGAGGAAAGGAAGAGGATCAAGATCACAGGAAAGCAAACACAGAGAGACGGCATGATGTGTGAAAGTATAACAGAAACTCGGGAAGGAGGGGAGAATGCAGTGTGGGGGAAGGTGGGGAGTCGGGGACAGGTGTGGTGGAGTCTACGGAGTCGGGGAAGGTGGGGAGTCGGGGACGGGTGTGGTGAAAGTATAACAGAAACTGTCGGGTAAAGAAACTGTCGGGTAAAGAACTTGCCGTGTATTCACCAATTTGAGGTTGCTCACCATCACTGCCACTTGCCGTAAAATGTTAATGACAGTCAAGTTCTACAAACATTAACCCATGCCTAGAGACTTTGGTGTCCGGATGTAATTCAAAACTCTCAGGTTTTGAATGATGGATTCATGAACTTTTTTGAGTAATTTATTAGCTGTTTTCAAGTATGAGATGTATTTCACCGAAAAAAAGCATAAAATCTTTGGTTTTTTTGAGGTTTTTAAAATTTGGTTCCAAGACGTATGGGTAGCAATGTTCTTATGCAGTCTTTCGAACTTTAGTATAATTTCATGTACCTTTTGATTTGGTTAAATAACATTGGTATATTTTTTTTTCTGCTGTAAAAAAAGTAATGGTTAATTGTATCTAGATTGTGTATCAATAAATAGTCACTGTTTTCTTGCTGCTCGTAACACCAACTAATAATGATAAACAAGATCAAAGACCCTAAAGCTAATTAAATAATAATAATCTAATTTTGAAAAATAATATCAAACTAGTAGAGTACGTGTCAATGATTTAAATACGTTATTAAGATGTTAAGTGAAATTTGCTTTCTTGGCTGAACTCATAGATCATAACATGTCAACAAATTCAAAGCACTATTTGATATTTAAATTCAAAACTCTAGAAGTCATAGTAATAATAATGCCTTTATACTCTTCATTAATGATAAATTTATTTGTCTTCTATTTAATTATTACATATTAAATTAAATTAAAATCATTTAACCCCTCTCTTTGTCTTATCCTTTGATATTGGTATGTTGTCATTTATCATGTAAAATGATTTTCAATCTTTCCACATTCTAGTTACAATATGAAGAATGATAAAGTTTTTTTTTTTTTCATTTATTTTAGATTTTATTAAAATATTTTCATTATAATATGTAAAATATGCACAATAACAAAGGTTTTTGAAGAAAATGAAATTTTAAGTTGTTTGTTTATAAAAGTATTAATTTTGACTTTACATAATTATATCAACGTTTTTATTATGTTCCTGCGGAGACATATAGCATCCAGAAGGATCGATTAAACGTACTCATACAGATACATTTTAACCCATTTTCAAAGTTTTTCTATAGTTTTGGGCTGATGTGATTGAGCCCAGGATGCCATCTGACACCTGTCTTGGGCTGACATCATACTCCACTAAAAGTTCATGTACAACCTGGGCTTATGCACCATTCCTCTCATCACTTAAGCCACTAGTTTACAGCTATTAAGCTTTCCACGCCTCAGAGCATTTAAGGGAGACAAGACAATACAATCAATGCC
This sequence comes from Larix kaempferi, assembly GCA_027924585.1. Lineage (NCBI taxonomy): Eukaryota > Viridiplantae > Streptophyta > Pinopsida > Pinales > Pinaceae > Larix > Larix kaempferi. The sequence goes on along the minus strand of BSBM01000802.1, from coordinate 4,478,632 downwards.
TAGGTCTAAGCAACATTATGGTCGATCTCCCATATCAAGACTTTTAAGAAGGTTATTTAATATATTGGTGACTCGGATTACTTCTGGATCTACATCATCTAAGAGCATATTCTAGCATAATAACATGTAAACTATATTCTCCACGTCAACCATCCACCCATACAATCGCTCATCCATATGTTCATTCGTAGCTTGATGCCTAGCCACCTATGCCTATAGCATATTGTCAGGGTTTCAATGAATTTTATGTCCATGGTCGTTCATCGTACTTGGGTTTAGTTGCTTGTGGTGGAAGTGTTAAGTCTCTCCCCAATTGTCATTTTTCGATGTTCGGTGTGGAGGTTTCAGGATTTGGAGGCCTTCTCCGCATCATCAATTTTTGTATACCTTGCCTGTTCCACCCATCCTTCGAACTGTGTATGCTATCCTATGGACGCCTGCGTATTGGTTCTATCTTGCTCGTGCTTGTAGCTAGAGTGTTATATTGAATGTGGATATGTTTGGTGCTAACTTAATGTGAATTATTTTAGTTCTAGTTGAAATTGAGATTACTACGCCATGTTTGATGATGGGTCTCTGTAGCATTTGAGGGAACCCCTCAGGCCTACAAAGGAGTCAGCCATAGGAGGCCCCGATGTTAGTAGCTCAAAACCCCTCTATCTTCCACAACTCTTGAGTTAAAGTGCACTTGTTATTGTTTCGATTGTTCTTTGTACCAGTATTTAGTAATAATCATACTAACTTTTGTCTTTTTGTTTATGTAGCTTCTAGATTCCAACTCCAGTAGGGTTCATATATTCATACCCGGAGATGAGCGATGCCTATGAAGGCTCAAACCCCTACAAGTAATCTCTACTAGGTTTTCATAATGCAAAATATTATTTGTTAATCATTTCCATGGTATGTATTAACAATTTTCACAAATCTTCTTGACAGGTCCATGGTTCGCTATGGTGATTTGTAAACTCAAGATAAAACATTTATTTGGGTTCCATCACTAAATTTTTGTGCATTGAAATTGGTCACTAATTGGTGTTTTCTACTAGATAGTTGCTCAACCATACTTAGCTGTCAAGTATTAACTCTATAAAATCCTTCATCTTGTAGTTTTGCTCGCCACAACCCCCCTATAAACTCTATATTGAAAATCTTATATATATGTGTACTAATTTGGGGGACCTATAAGGCTCTCAATATTTTTCTTATAAACCTGGTTTTGTAGCCTGTGTAATGTTTTTATTTGTCTTAGGCCCATATATTCAATATGGTTTTGGTTATGAGAACTCTTCGATTTGCATATTACTATTACAATATGCTCTTCCATTCTTCTTTTCTTAATGTTTTCAGCACTAGAGCTAGTCGTATATGCTAGGATTAGATATTTTTTAATCCCTCTCTAAATATGAACCTATGCTATTGCTATTTCCAGTTTCAAACGATAATCTAAGCATACTCATGGCATAATTGCAATTTGAGGAACCTATTGATTCATTGTTTTTGCTCAACCCGGCTTAAGCTCCGATAATAACATTTGCTAATAATAACATTTACTAATAATAACTAGCATCTTCTTCTAGCAAATCAACTTTACCCAAAAAATCACTAACAACGACATTTCCACCTCATGGCTCTTGTTATTAGATGATTGGAATAAGGTTTTGCTTTTTTTTCTTAAAGTGGTTTGGTAAAATAACTATATAAATGAATAAAATACATAAAAAATATTATCTTTGGTATTAGTGCTATTTTTGGATTCAAAGGTTAATTTTAATATTTCTATTAGCAATGATACCAATTGTTTAAGGCCATCGTTTCAAAGAAGTTATAATTTGACCCCAAAAAAATGTGTTGTTATTGGTGCCATCTTTCAATTCAACGGTTGATTTTAATGTTTTTGTTGGCAACATTGCGAGCTTGTTAAGGCCATGGTTGAAAAAGGTGGTACTTTTAACCATGGAAAAAATGGTGTTAATGGTGCCACAACTTTTTGAAGTAAGAATAAAAACAATGGCTAAATGCGACCTCTAGAAAAATTAGAACTCTGGAGACTTCTCGACAAGTTGGTAACTCTGATTTAAGGATCCATGTAAAAACTAATACTATTGAGGAACTTTATCATAACTTTACAACAAAAACCATAAACTTGTATGAGCAATTACTCTTTTGAAACTTCTTTTAAAATAAAAATAAAATAAAAATTCCTTGGATGGGGTGATGGGGAGGCGAAGAGGGGTCATCTCGAGGCCACAACACAAACCTGATGTGGAACAACCATATCGAAGCATGATCGATGAGAATACAGGTGGAGACAACAGCAAGACAACAACATGCGAGGGTACGAGTTGGACGTTATGCAACCGAACCCTAGTAAAGGGAACATGATGAAGCAGAGTGGCATCTACCAACTCTGGGTAGAAGGAATTAGGACATTCCTTAATGACGGTGCTACAATGATAACAATAAGGACTACATTATGGTGGCTCGTGGTTGTCTACATAATGAATATTTTCAGAAAGTGACAAGGTTCAGGTGATTGGTTTTGGTTTTATGGGAGTGGGAGACATGTGATTGTCCATGTCTGGGATGAGTAGTCTTCAAACAACCCCATCTCACCCTCCCTATTGAGCCCTTCTTTTTGTTCTGGATTAAGTTCGAGCAACCTACATTCGTATTTCTCTACGAGTTTCCTCCCTCTCCACTAGGCACCCCATCTCTAGGAAGGGAGGTTATCCCAAGCTCTTTAATTTATGGCAGCTAAGGTTCGTGGGCATCAAGGACGCAAAAGGAAAATGAAGTATTCTACAACCTAGGGCAATGTAAGAAGCAACATAGGTAGACGTTATGTACTAGCTACATACCCTAACTAGTATTCAACAAGACATCATGTGGGCTAAAGATTGGATAAAAACGAATAAGGGTTTCATCCCCCACTGAAGCGATTAAAGAAGTGGTGTGCCCATGGGTCCCTGATGTGGGATCTTGTCGTTCCATAGAAACCAAGTATTATAAGATGATGGCATTGTTCTGGCAAATGAACTCACTACTAGGTAAATCTCTCATGGAATATAAGGTGGAGCATACTAACTTTTACCGTAATTGAATGAAATTCAATATTAGATCAAGAAGCTAGACAAGAAGCTCAGCATTCTTGCCAAAGCTACCACCAACCTCAATTTTTCTGCAAAAGACCACAAGCTTGTCCATGGTCAAGAGGTGCCCATGATTTCCATCTTTGATGATGAAACAACCCTTTAGTATGGTCTCTTTTGAAGTCTCATGTTTTATTTCCAGTTTCTCTAATTATTATACAACTATGTCTAAATATTACTAGTTGTATTTTAGCTTAAGGAATATTGTAGCAAAAGACAATAAAACTAGGCAATATACCAATAACAATTTGTTATTTTTCTTCTAGTCTAGTTTCCGTCTAATTTCCATTGTGGTAGACCAAAGAACTTCTTCCCTTTACAATTTCTTTAAATTAATATAATATTATCTAGTTAAAAAAATTACTTTAAAAGATTGCAAAATTATTACAATTTCTTTAAATTAATATAATATTATCTCGTTAAAAAAATTAAAAAGGATTGCAAAATTATTAGAAAAACTATTAGGGGACTTAAAACAAAGAAGTGAAAATATTTAAATATAAATCAAGAAAAATCATTGCACCATTTTAAACTTGCACAATTCTTATACCATTTTAAATTTGGAAAAGAAGAAGTCTAGAATTTCTTTAAATTAATATAATATTATCTAGTTAAAAAAATTACTTTTTATGAAAAGATTGCAAAATTATTAGAAAAACCATTAAGGGACTTGAAACAAAGAAGTGAAAATATTTAAATATAAAGCAAGAACAATCATTGCACCATTTTAAACTTCACAACTCTAATACCATTTTAGATTTGGAAAAGAAGAAGTCCAGAGGTAAATCCTAACTTAAAAACTAAAAACTAAAATATAATATCCATGCATTAACTAAAGAAAATAATATAATATCCACGCATGAATCTGAATTTTAAGGGGTTGAGTGACAATTATTTGTTGGATTAACCCTTTAGTTAGTTTGGACTTTGGGTCATATACCAATTAGAATACAAAGTTCATGTTTATTACAAATTTACAGTCTTTCTACAAGTATATTGAGCAATAAATGAATGATATGAATGGTGATTTACAGTGACCTTTGTGACATTGTATATATATATATTAACTAGTCAAGGGATGAAAGGGTGTGTGGCCTTTAAACTTTTATTGAATTTTTATTGTTGTTGTTGTTGTGTTTGTTATAAAGGGACTAGATTTCTTCTTCCCATTCTTTCAATTGAGAATATGCTCACCAATGTCAATGACATAATTTGGTCTTAAATTATATTATTTTCTTTCTATTAACACTCAACCCCTCTTTATAGCAATTCCATTATATGGCTAAATATGTCACATTTCTACTTATTTTCGTCATGTCTTTCACATTGTTTCAATTCTTTTTACAAGTCTTTTCTATTGCAAAGTAGACAACAATGATTCTACCAATTATAGTGTACCATGGATACATATACACAACAAGGAATTCCTAAAAATGCAATTCATACGATTAGTTGAAACGCTAAGCTTTTCCCATGTGGGTGAACACTTCCATGCCACATATTTCATTTCTTGAATTGAACCCCCAAAGCACCAATTCACCCCACATAAAGGAACTATATTTGATGTCATACTACTCATTACTTCACCAGAGTAAGTGGACTTTGTAATGAATGAGGCAAGGTAGTGGGTTATGTTAGATTTCCTTTCTCTCATCTGCATGGGAGGATGCATGCTGCTTAGGAGGGATTGCTCCATAATGTTAATCATGGTGGGGTATACATGGTGTTTCTTGAAATGCTTCCTCATTTTTGCATATTGTCCCTTTGTTGGGTGGACCCTTCTTTTATTTGCATGTTTGCCGAGGTATTTTTTAAGGATTCAAATATTATGCTTAAGTCTGGTATTTAACCAAACATATAGATATGTAGGAAAATAGTCAATAAAAGAATACAATTTACTATTTAACATTGTACATTTTGGTGAATATTACAATATAAACATATTTTATGTAAAAAATAGGCAATTTTTAAATGTGAAAATGGAATATATTTTCTGGAAAAAAAGTTCAAAATGGCTAATTGGTGAAATTTCATTCTTAAAAAATACCTTGATGTTCACCTCTATGTTAAGGTTGCAAAAGACGTGGTAGAACTATATTGTGTCAAATTCATCTCCCATGGCAAGCACTCGTTGACAAACACCCGAGAGATGAAGATTGGATGTGAGAATTCAATAGTGAATAACTCTTATGATAATCATGCAGTCACCAATCACCTATGCACACCTTTGTTGCTAGAATAATGAGACCTTGTAGTATAGCAAGAGCCTATGTTGGAGTTTGATCTAGGCCCATTTCCTGGATGAATGATGGATGGTACTTAATTTTTGGTGTATGGTACCAATAAGTTTTAGATATGTGATTTGTGAATGCTATATCAGTTCTATGGAGAACGCTTATTTGATCTTTTCATATGTTTATAGTCGTAGTACTCTGAACTTTTTTGGGGTCCTTTTGATGGAAGCAGTGATCACTCATACTCATGTCTTTTGAGATGTAAGTACCATGGGTAAAAAAAAAATGTATGTAAATTCTCTTCAAACCCTCTAAACAATGTGTTTTATTTACATAATGAAATGCGGTATATTTTGTGATATGGGACTAAGGGCTTGCATGAAGCTCAAGCTGCAGACACTGAGGAAGATGCAAACAATGAGGAAGAGGAGGAACAAACTAGAGATTCTCAAGATGATGATAGTTCTCAAGATGATGTTATGGAGGAAGCTATGGACGAGGATTTGGATTATGATGTTGTCAGCCGGGGTGAAGATGCCACAGTTGAAGATACTGCGACTAGCTTTGAAGAAGATGAAGATGTTCTATATGATTTCCAATATCCAGATAGTTACACTAGTATTTAGTTTCTCTCTCAATAAACTGTTTGTGTAAGCTTCTAGTTGGCCAATTTGTTAGAATTTAAAGCAACTCAGGGATTATATTTTTATGGATTAAGAATATTCCATTTTTTATGATTGTAAATAAGTGTCCTATAAGCATCCTTATTGTGTCAACTCTCAAAATGGTGTACACATCCCACTCATATGCCATGGATTCCACTATAGGAAATTGTCCCTTTACAAATATTTTTTGGTGGTATTGAGCAATGGGAAAGATATCCAATCTCTCCAACTCTTTTGAATAAGTTGTGGACATCTACTACTTGAAGGGAGGAGCAACTCCATATAAATCCCATCGTATTCAACACAAGGCACTAGTCTACTTAAACTTTATCTCTATCTCTCCAACTCTTCCTTTTCTCATTCTACTTTCTTCAAATGCTTGGCTAAGGGATCCATTGTAAAAATTTATCTCACTCTTGATACAAACTAGCCTCTCAAAAAGGCCCTAATCTTCCCTATTCATTGGTATAATCGACATTTTTATAATAAAAAATTTAAATCCTTCATAGCTGTCAAATTTCCTACGACCCTAAACAGTGCTCCGACGACAATGTTGTACCTCCGACAATAGAAGTGGTCAGCAATCCTACGAGATATGATGGATATTGATGTCGGATTCCATGCTATATGCATCATATTTTCAATGTATTTTTGTGTCCTTGGTTTCGGATATTCGACAATTGGCCAATTAATTGGTAAAATTACTATGTAGGTTATTCGACGTCCATGGTGTCGGATATTTGATGTTTTTGGTGTCGGATATTCGACACTTGTTAGAATAAATTGGTAAAAATATTGCATAGGTTATTTGATGCCCATGGTGTCGAATATCGATGTATTTGGTGCCGGATATTTGACACTTGGCCGACTAAATAAATATTGGTGTCCCTCACATGTTGAAGCCTATAAATATTGTAATTGTTGTTTAATATAAGAAGAAATTTATGTGGTTTTCTCCCTTATTGGGTTTCCACATAAAATATCTATGTATTGTGCCTTGGTGCTAATTTATACTGATGTGATTGATTATGTAATGATTTTTTAAAGATGAAAAATTAATTATTGGTTAAATTTCTCTGGTGAACATTCCAACAATTGGTTTCAGAGAAGGTTCCTTTAGGTAATTTGACCACTAGAAGGAAGATCTTTTTGAGCACACATGGATGGACAATAAAGTTTCTCTAATATTGGTGAATTATTATATGATGGAACATATTATGTAGCATGGAGGATGAGAATGAAGGTATATTTGATTGCAATGGATCTGATATTTGGGACTTGGTTGTTTCTGGTTACACTGCTCCAAAAAGACCACCAAAATCTGTAGCTAGAAATAAGTTGAAGAAATCCTCCAGAGGAAGAAACCCAACCACTCCCACGAAACATAAACCCTCCATTTCCAGATAAACTTATACGAAGTACAAAAGAGGAAGAAGAAAATGCAATTTTAAATGAATTAAAACACTTAAACATCCAAATCCTGATTTTGCAAGCCATAAAGGGATGTGCCCATCTGTAACAAATTTATTAGAGAAAATTGTCTGAAGAAACCTGGGAGGAGGAAGCGTGACCCACCAACAATAAATGCAGTAGGACAATTGGCTGATTTAATGCTGGGTATCATTATTAACCCTAAGTATCTTGATCCAGGTAGTCCTGTAGTGAACGTCACCATCAATATCAAGCAAATAGATAAAATCCTAATAGATTTGGGCGCTGCTATCAACGTCATGACTAAGGAAACCATGATATACCTAGGACTCCAATCGTTGATCAGACCAACAACTACAGTACTCCAGCTAGCTGACACATCCACTGTGAAACCCGAAGGGATGCTCGAAGACATTATGATCAATATTGAATCCTAGGAATACCTAGCTGATTTCATAGTAATTGAAGTCAAAAGTAAACTTAGTGGTTATACAATCATACTAGGTAGACCTTGGTTAGCAACTGCGGACGCTTACATAGGTTTCCGATCAGGAAATATGACTATCACCGGTGTACATGCCAGGAAGAAAATCACAATCTACCCACTAGCAAGGAAATCTTTAGATTTAGAATATCAAAATTGGACTGATGATTATCACGACACACTAAATCAGAACCTACGACCTATCCTAACAATTGATGCTGCACTATCATTGAAAGCAATAGATGAAAATGGCCATATAGATAGGTTTATAAAGAATGCATATTCTAACAATGCTGGTCTTGAAAGATTTTTTTCCACGGCACAGCAATAAGAAGGCGAAAGTTCAAACCAAAACTTAAATAAAATGTGTGCAAAAGTACTACATCTGGAAGAACAATAAAAAAAAGGAAAGACGGTGGAAATTATGCCTGGAAAGACAGTCAAAATTAATTCCAATCTCAAGCCAGAGCAAGAAAAGCAATTAATGAAAGTATTATCAAAACAAAATAAAGCTTTTGCATGGACATATGCATACATGAAAGGTATACATCCTGATATATGCAAACATTATATTTACATCAAAGAAGGTTCTATCCCTATCAGGCATCCACAAAGGAGGTTGAACCCAGCATTAAAGGACATTGTCAAAGTAGAACTACAGAAATTATTAGATGAAGGGTTCATATATCCCATCTCTGACAGCGAATGGGTCTCACCACTGGTTATAGTACCAAAAAAAAGAGGCAAATGGAGAATTTGTGTGGACTACAAAGAGCTAAATAAAGCAACCAAGAAAGATCACTTTCCACTGCCATTTATAGATCAGGTGCTGGACACATTAGCTGGGAACAAGTATTTTTCATTTTTAGATGGCTTCAGTGGGTACAACCAAATTTTAATACAGCCAGCTAATCAAGATAAGACAACATTTACATGCCCCTGGGGTACTTACGCATACAGAGTACTACCCTTTGGGTTATGTAATGCTCCAACAACATTCCAAAGGGCCATACTCAGTATATTCTTTGATTTCATAAATGATCAAATGGAAGTCTTCATGTATGACTTCACACCTTATGGACAAAACTTTGATCAAGCGTTGAACCATCTTGAATTGGTATTAAAAAAATGTATTGAGATGAGCCTATGCCTTAGCAAGGACAAATGCAGAATTTTAATGGAAGAAGGCATCGTTCTAGGACATCATATATCACAAAGGGGGATAGAGGTTGATCAAGAAAAAGTCTCAGTAATCAAAATGCTGCCACCACTTGTTAAACAAAGGGATGTGAGAAGTTTCCTTGGGCAAACATGGTACTGCAGAAGGTTTATTGAAAATTATAGCAGAATTGTTGCCCCGATGTTTGCACTTCTCACAAAAGACATTGAGTTCATATGGACAAACAATTGCATGACAACATTTGAAAATCTTAAGGAGAAAACAATTACAGATCCAGTACTCCAAGGACTAGACTGGGCACTTCCATTCCACATCCACTATGATGCATCAGATAAGGCAATCGGGTCTGTCCTTGGACAAGAAAAAGAGAAGAAGCCCTATCCAATATATTATATCACTAAGAATTTAGCAAGGGAGGAATTAAATTATACTGTAACAAAGAAGGAATTTTTGGTTGTCATTTATGCCATCAATAAATTCAAGCACTATATCACTGGCTACCAAGTCTTTGTTCATACAGACCATTTAGCCATAAGATATCTAATAAAAAAACCCAACACAAGTGCACGAATAATTAGATGGTTGCTACTACTCCAAGAGTTTGACATCACAATTTTAGACAAGCCAGGTAAACACAATGTAGTGGCTGACTTTCTATCCAGACTGACACATGGACAAGACAGTGAAGTAATCAATGACAGTTTTCCAGATGAGCACCTTTTTTCCATATCCATAAGAAGCTCGTGGTTTGCTGACATAGTAAACTATTTAGTGTCTGGAAAGTTTCCAGAACATTACAGTTATAAAGAAAAGATAGAAGTAATAAGGCAAAGTGCAACATACACATGGATAGAAGGCATGCTTTTCAAACAAGGACCTGATCAAATACTCAGAAGGTGCATCGGAGAAGACAAAGTGCATGACATAATGCATGCCACTCACAATGAACCATGTGGAGGACACTATGCTGCAAAGAGGACAGCCTATAAGATTTTACAAATAGGATACTATTGGCCAACACTCCACAAGGATACTTATGAATATGTTTCACACTGTGATGACTGCCAAAGGATGGGAAAACCAACACAAAAGAAAGAAATTCCACTCCATCCACGGATCTCCTTGGAGGCATTCGAAAAATGGGGATTTGATTTCATTGGTCCAATCAACCCACAGTCAAATAAGAAGAGCTACATCCTAGTATGAACTGTCTACCTCACAAAGTGGACTGAGGTAGCAGCACTTGCTACAGCCAATGAAACCAATGTAGCAAAATTCTTCACTGAGCAGATATTTCATAGGTTTGGAGTACCAAGAGAACTAGTTTCTGATCAAAGCCCACAATTTACATCAAATTTAATAGAAGACTTGCTTAAGAGAAACAAAGTCAAGCATAGACAGTCCTCCTCCTATCACCCTCAAGCAAATGGTCAAGCTGAGGTCACAAACAGAGAATTAGAGAGAATTCTGACAAAGACAGTCCAACTCCACAAAAGAGATTGGGATGACAAACTAAGTGAGGCGGTTTGGGCCTATAATACCACATGGAAGACAACAAAAGGATTCACACCATATGAACTAGTATATGGAAAGAAAGTCATGCTGCCAATTGAATTTGAAATAAAAACATTAAGAATTGCAGCAGAGTTGAATATGGAACTATCAGAAATACAACAAGAACGCATGCTACAATTGAATAAATTGGATGAGCAACGCCAGCAAGCACTTGCCCACACTGAAATCATCCAACAGCAAAGAAAGAAGTGGCATGACAAACACCTAAAGGATAAAAAGTTCAAGGAAGGTGACTGGGCACTACTTCATGACTCCAGGTTTCACACATTCGAAGGAAAACTAACAACTAGATGGCTAGGACCTTACATCATTGAGCATATCTATGACAATGGAGCAGTCAAAATTGTTACAATAGACGAACAACAGTTTCCCATGATAGTGAATGGACATCGGCTAAAACTTTACAAGAAACCACAGTCAAAGGAAGATTTTACACAAGTACTCTACCAGCAACAACTGATGCTGATAGAGAATATGGAATATTATTGAAAAAAAATGAAATAAAAAGAGAGAAAAAATGAAATAAAAAAAAATGAAAAAATGATAAGAAAAAAGAAGCAAAAATAAAAAGGAAAATAAAGAAAGAAAAATAAATATTGTTGAACGGAAAACAGGCCAAATTACAGGGCCACATACACACCTATGAAGATGCAGCATTAGTATTGCAAAGAGAAATATCAAGCAAAAGAAGCATCAATATGCAAGCGCGCCAACCAACAAATCAAGCGAGCCCGAAAATTATCAACGTTTACAGCAATCAAGTGAGCCAGACATGTATTCAAGAGAGCCAACAAATATATCTACCACTACAGGAAAACATCAAAGCACACTATTCAATCAACTATGACATATGATCACGCGAGCCTACCACATATTCAAGTGAGCCAGCATAGAACGGGATAAAAAATCATTGCACAACATTATCACAATGTCAAATCAGAAATGGCATGAAGTTCAAATGAAGGTGATACAACAAATTCAAACGAGCCAAAGAAAAATGCACACAGCACACGTAACTACTGACATGCCAAAATTTAGTATGGAACATGCCGAATCTACTACAGAATCCTTCACACACAGAAATCAAGCCAACTCATCAACTCAGGTACGCTAAGGCATAACGAGGTAATCGCTAAACATATTTGTTATATTCTTAAGGTCAAATCATTATCTCCAAAAATGGTTATTTTTTAAGCTGAGGGTAGCTTTTCAATAAAGTTGGGGGGAAAGGTTCAGATTACAAAATCATGATTGCACACCCACCTCATATCAACAAATGATGAACCCGCATAAAACCACCATACTTTCCAATAATCGGAGCAGAAGTGCAAAGTACAATCATGAAACAAAATGAAGGGCTTGGTTATGGAAAGAAATGGATAAAGTGGCAAGTACAATGAACGATGATGAGGTTAAGTGTGGAAAGGCAGTTAAGTAAGGCTGTATAATCTTCCAAAGGGCCAGTTTTGCATATACAAACCTCTCAGAACTCCCCAGACACAAGGAACCGGAAGTAGTGTGGTCACCCAGCCAGCAACCCAGTCCTCGAGCCTGCAATTGACCCCGACCAGTTGAGGTAAAAGCCACAATTCAAATTTTTGGTTTTTGTTGATTACAGAAGAGGTTTTAAGATGACAAAGGGGTTCAAGAAAAGTGAACCAGAGGACCATAGCGCCATTTACCAGAACCTACGAATATTAACAATCATTCGCAGCGCGGGATGGATGCCTTTCATCCTAGGATTGAAAGGGTACAATACAAGGGTGGCTCTGGAGTTTGCAAGAAATTTAAAACATATCAAGGATGAACAGTTCGTCACCCGAGTGAAGGGGTTACATATAAAGTTGGATGATGACGTGATTTCCAAATTCATTGGTCTGCAAAAGGGTCTGCATTGGAGCAAGGATGACCAGGAGGAAAACCATGAAGCAAAGGCAACATTTTTTGAGCGAGGAGAGGTCTACGACAAAGAAAAAAAGAAGTCAAAAGACTCTCCATGCCGGCACCATGGGAGGAAATGGTTGCAATCGTTCAGAAGTACATTACATGCACTGGTAGGTTAAGTTATGTGCCCATTTTTTATTTTTGAATTCTAGAGTTGTTGAGGCACATGGCCCATCATCCACCGAACAACAACATTAGTATTCCATACTACTTGCTCCAATCTCTAGCAGAAATGAGCAAGAAAGTGATTAAAGGTAAGGAGGATGCCTTAGCCCATCATGGGCTGATCAAATTAATCGTTTGTGAGGAATTAAAAGCGCAGATACCAGAGCTTTCTTGGGAAGAATTTGTGTTGGTATCTGCTAAAAATGTTCAAAGAATGAAGGGTACACCCACAGCTGGCATACCCCTACCACCAGGATCAATGAACAAAACTGCCTCTACATCAGGGGCGGAGAGGAAAATTGACCTGGACAGTGTGGCTGATACCCTGGTGAAAATAAAGCATTCACGAGATGACTCCCCCAAAATGAACCCAGGGATTCCTACCAGTAATCAAGGGCCAAAGAGAAGAAGTAAGAGATTCACTCAAGCATCCAGAATCCGAATACCAAGGAAGAGAGTAGGGAACCCAGTCCCATAGTTCAAAATGTGTCGGATGAGGACGATGATCTTTGGGTAGATCAGGAGGATCCCACTATAGAAGAGGAGCAGGATGAGCAAGAAATGCAGGATGACCCAGAAGAACAGGAAGCAGAAGAAGAGCAGAATGAACAAGAAATGCAGGATGAACAAGAAGAACAGGAGGCAGAAGAAGAACGAAATGAACAAGAAGATCAAGACAACCTCCAGGGGAACCCTCCTGAGCACAATGAAAACCATGGGGTCGTCAACCAACTGGCTGAGGCACGGGAAGAATTAGGAAAGATCAAAAAGGAGCTGGCAACATTGAGAATTGAATCAGGAAGCCATCCCGCATCACCCTCGTTCTCATCTGAAAAGACACAAATTCTGAAAATGCATCATGCAGGGGAGCTAAGACTAGCTGAACAGAGAAATTCAGCACTTAAAGAGAAATTGGCTGAGGCACAAGGGGATTGCTCAACTGAGGGACGTTTTGGCTACTACCACTAAAATATATGATACACTACTGGACCTCAGGCCGCCATCAACAATTTATGTAGTTTATCTACAGGAGAAGTGGGGCAAATTCCAGCTCCAAAGGTTAAAATAGGGACTTCCGATAGAGATAAGCTCCCCCAAAGAATTTATGGATGCATCTATGAATGCCACAGAAGTGGAGAAGGACCAATTAAGCGAATTTTTCTTGCACAATTTTGTAGTCCCTAGCTCTCCCAACTGGTCACCAAACCCTTACATGGGCGATTTCCAGTTGAGGGCACTATGTTCATGGATGAATCACGAAATTGAGCGAGCTCAGGACTACCATATTTACGTTGCATCAACATGGAAAACCCCATTAATGGTCAGGGCAGAGGCCACTCACCCTGAAAGAATAATTTACAACAATAGGATCCTCACCCAGGATGAGGAGCCGGGTCCCCATTCTCCTTGCAAAACAACAGGAGGCTGTGGCTCATTTTGATGTTAGTCTCCAAGGCACACACAAAGAGGTTCATGAGTCCATTAAGGAAAGATGGCGTAGAGTAGCAAACGACCTAAAGAGAAAAGAGCTCCACTCCCCTCTCAGACTTGAAGATGCTCTTTTCAAAGCCAAGCTCTACAGGGAATCCATGATAAAGAATCAACTTAGATGGATTGGAATGAGGTTGAATCCCCCATTCTTCCCTCCCCTGGTCATTAAGGAACATATCAATGAAGAAGAAGAGAAGAGTGCATGGGTCAAGGAGGATCAAACAATGGACTACCACAGGCAGGCAGGGACCCCCAGGGTTTTAGCATGGGACATCAGAGAGTTCATCGACGAACTAAATCTGTCACCCACGGATTGGTGAATCCTTCAAGTATGGGGGAGAATGATGGGTCCAAAATACAGGTATATGATAAGCCTTTCCCCATAGCAAAAACACAAGAAAGGGTGAAGAAATACACTTGTTTTGTGGGGAAAATGATTTACCTTAATTATTTAATGAAGTTGTTTAAAAGATTATTTCTGTTATGTTTTGAAAGCGATGTTATGAGCTAATTGCATGACAAACAAGTTTAAATGAGCAGGTGTAGGTGCACTAAACGACAACGCGCAAATCAAATAAAGAACTGAAAGAACATCACCAAACTCAGCGTCTTTTTCCTGATCTGTAGAGAACGAACTCCTGTTCAAAGAGGATCGACATTTAGACATTTAGTTAGGTTAAGCATTAGAATTATATAAATATGGACCTCTCTGGTAGCGGGAGGCCCCGACTTCTATTTTGGAGAATTATTGTTTTACATTTTATACCACCGAGACAATTGTGTTATAGACCTGGTTTTAAACTATGAAGTTCCTATTTTAAATAAAGACTTGATGTTACTTACAATTCAACGTTTATAAGTTCCCTTCACTCCTGAGTATGGGTTGGAAAGGTCCCCTCCAACACGTAAGTCAAGAGATCTTATTGTTCAGGTATTTCTCATTATGTGTTTTACATTGGTTGAATTTATATTACAGATGAGAGTATTTTAAATAGCATTTGAATCGCACGATTTGATTTTTGTAGTAAGTGAACCTTTCTGATTCCATAGTTCATTATAATGCATTCTGTAGATTGGTAACGTTGGGCCTGTAGTCCTGTAGCATCATTCCGCCAAGGCATAATTTAACACCTATTTTCCTATGTGCTTGCATTTACTTCTGAAGCAGCGCTCCAGATCTTAAAGCCCATGTATTTACTTCATTATTATAGCTGCTCATGAAGGTCGATTACTTTCAGTATTTTTGGTTACATGATGATATTCACTACTTAACGTTTTGATTAAAATTGCAGCATTAGATAATGGTATTCCAAACTTAGTCTTAGCATTAGATTATGTTAGATCAGATTTTGAGTTTTATGCATTCGATTTCCAGTAATTACTCCTTATATTAAAGATCAAGCTTTCGTTACATTAGAATAGATCTGTTATATTTTCAGCATTCAATTCCATAGTATAATTTTTACTGCTTTCAGCAAGTTAATTCTTAAAGATATGCTTACTATTTCCTGCATTTAATTTCTTAGACATATATTTCTTGCTTTCAGTATTTGAATTTCTTAGCATAGGAATTTCTCCTCCATAGATTAAACAATCCTTTTTACAGTTCATTTAATCCTTTTTAGGCAACTCTTTAAAAACATTGATACAAACACCCAACTTCGACAAAGACTATCCTAGAGAGCACATATAGTGCCTGCACCTCTAAAGTTTGTACGTCCCCCGGGTTGATAATTAAAGTAGGCTCTTAGGCTAGCTGCCCTTTTTAGGCATCCATTCTGAGAGCTCACCAGCAGGCAAGTTTAATAAAAAACCAAAAGCTTTTAACTATTCACCTAATATTATAGATGCAAATACAAGAACAAGGCCAATTACTGATGAGGCTACCAGCTCCAATAGCACTTATATTCAGGATTACCTCTGTGACAAAGGTCTGGAAACCTCACCCGTAGGCTGTAGACAATGATCTATCCTATTACAAAAACAAAGCACAAAGTATACAATCCATAATACACAAAAAGCACTGCACATAAAAAGAAACAGGCATGCAAATTCAATTGACCCTATCTGGAGCCCTCGAGACACGAATCTATGTGCATGTCATGACAATATCTTCACCACTAGCGGTGCCTGAAACAAGAGAGAGACAATATACATCAACCATAAAAAACCAAGGCTGGTCAAGGAGAACCACAACTTCGAAATATTCATACAACTACATGAGAGGCTAGAAACACAGATCCCAGACTGAAATTTGTGTGCACGAGATGCACAATTGTCATCGTGAAAGTTATATGGGATTCCTCTACAAAGTAATATAACCAATGATCTATTTATTCAAACAAACAATCATGAGAAGAAGTGTTGTTCGCTTAGATTGGGCACAGTTCAAACTGTCAATAATGTCAGAAATGATAACAAGGGTTATCTGCAAAAAAAACAATATAGACATCCTATTTAACACAGATACTTAGCCGAGGGTGTCTGGCCTGTCAAAGATGAAGACATGTTTGTAATGGAAAACCCAAATCGACCAAGGGCATGGATGGGAGACGAGGATTTCTTTAGGTCAGATAAAGTCTGGGTTGAAATTTCAGTGAACCAAACAACCAAACACGTCTCACATTTCTATTGAAAAAATAAAACAAATCTAACTAACAAGGAGTGGGAGTGGGTGGAGGGATGGAAAATCTGGGAACCAGAAACAGGCACTCATATTTTTTACTTCTATGAAAAACAAAAACTTTTACTCAAAACCAGTGCACATAGTGGATCCTTTTTAAAACTACAAAATATTCCAAAATTCTTGTGTAAAAGATTGGTGAATGCCAAACATAATCATACAACTTTCACAAACAAGTATTCTACCATTCTAAATCTCTCCAATTTGCAACATTTTTTCATATTTATGCATATGGCTTATTCTATAGGATCAAGTTTTAGTTCAACCAAATGTACTCCCTCAGATATTTGTAGATTTGATCTATTTCCACATAAGTTGTGGTCACATTCAAAACAGGTTAGGGGACTTTGCGGCTCTAAGGCTCTTGTAATAAAGTCAGAAATACTAGTCAAGGTATCTACATTGGTGTATTTCATATCAAGGAAAAACTAACAGGATTACAACAAAGACGACGAAGCCTTCTTAAAAAAAAACATATGAAGACAATGGAGCCTTCTTCAAAAACAACATACGAAGACGAGGGAGCCTTCTTCAAAAAAAACATACGAAGATGAGGAAGCCTTCTTCAAAAACAACATTAACAAATTACCCAGACACTGGTTTGAAACCAGATCCTCATCCATCACGTAGAGCTGAGAACGGCTAAGCCCTCTCTCCCAACTTCCAAGCTAAACCACAACTCAAATCCAAATAATTGAGCTAACCCTACTGCGCATCAACTCATTTCATCCATTGCCATGCTTTGTTGACAAAAAATAACATCAATTGTGATGTGTGAGATCGATGAAGGGAAGAATAAATCTTAGATTCCGAGACAACGCTCTCCACGGATAAACGGAAGGTATACTCTGTTTTAAATTTGAAGTATTTTTACAATTTGTTGTAAAATCTGAATATGGGTCAATAGAAATCTCTGTCCATGAAGTTTGGAAATCGATGGTGTGTGGGAAAGGTGTGCCTAGCTATGATAATTGCACCCAGCCTTTGAAAAGAATGATTGCAAAGTAAAACTTTCTTAAACTGTATACAAGTTCCTAGTTTGTTATGTATTAAGCTCATTGTGACTGGTGATGGAAAGATGGTTCACAGCCAAGCATGGATGGAATTCGACCTGCGATTCTCTCATATCCCTCTTGAATAAAACTCAGGTGGCAGAGAAAAATCACAGACAGTAACACCCAGCCAGCCATTGTAGCAAAAGATGGCAATGATGTTTCCTAAACTAAGGGTTTGAAAGCAGTGAATCACTAGATAATTACAGTCGCATTGGCACTCTTACATGCAAACCCTCCTCGTTGAAACTGTCTTCCCCACAAGTGCCGCAATTTCACCTTAATACACATGCAACCAACAATGCAGCTAACCATAACAACAGCGGAAGGCACCATATCTCATAAATAAACTGCCACTAAATTAAATGCAAAACCATGGAAATCTGAAAAAAGAAGGCAATTATTCCCTGCCAACCTCACACATCATTTATTTAGTGAAATGCACCTGGCGAATGGTTAAGCCGGCCTGCGAATTTGGTGAATGTGGCACTCTGCATCGTTGAACGCAATAGCCTCAGGACACATACACAGTTGAACGCAACAACCTCACCTGGTTACAGGAAGACACATACATAGAAGAAGCAAGACATATGGAAGAAACCCTGACCGTCTGCCACGAGGCAGGGTTTTGATCCGGTAGATTCAGAGCTGAGGATTCCGAGACAATCATTCAGTGGATTCTGTACCACTGCCTCCGCATACCGATAGTAACGTATCATTACAAATTAAGTTCCAATATATGCACGGGAGTTGATTATAAACATTCAACCCCTTTCTGTTCCCGTATTTACTCTAGCAGCTGGATCGAGTTATTCTAGTGGCATGTGACTCTTAGTTTGTTTTACAGTTAACATCCTCTCCGCTCCAGCATTTACTCTAGTAAGTCCTCCGACAGCTGGATCAATTTAATGTAATTGTTATGTGATACCCTGCAGCTGTGATATGCAGGAACCCCACCAATGCAGGCCTGCAGAGACAACACTTAAACCAAAAAAAAAAAAAAACTCAAAACTCATTTTCTTTCATTAAATAGCATGTAGATGTGATATCATTTTCTTTCAAACACTAGAAAATAGCGGACGGAAGGTTTTACAATCCTTTTAAATATTGGTCTTTTAAAATGTCTCCACGTAGAATCCCAATGATCACGCGTCTTTGCTTTGATGGGATGATTCTGAAATCAACTTCCCATCGAGTTGTTTTTCCCTAACAAGTCGGGTCACCCAAATTCTCATCCAAACAACCAACGTTTTCCTTCCTAAATTTGAGTCACTGTACTGTGTCTTTACTTCTGAGGGGGCCCGTGATAGATAATTTTATGTCGGGGAAATTATTCTTCACGGTTTCCTGGAATGATTTAGAGGGATTACTGCCTCTTTCTTTTTTCACATGGGTTGTGTCTGATAAATTATTTGACGGTAGGGCCACCTTTGTTTGGACGTTTTCCTGGAATGATTTAGAATCCCGATAATCATTCGTCTTTGCTTTGATGGGATGATTATGAAATCAACCTCCCACTGCTAACAGCACCGTGCACGTACCAAAGTGATAGAGATTTGGATTCACCCTAACAAGTCGGATCACCAATTTGAATGTGGAGGCACTGTAGTCTCTATGTCTTTACATCACCGATTTTCCAAATGAAGTCCAGAGGAAATTAATTCATTGATCTTATCATCAATCGTTTTGGATCTTCTTCCTCCGTCCTTTTTTATTTCCTGTCTTCATTGTAATAGAGATAAGTTGTGTCAACAATATCTGAATATTTTCCATGTCTTAATCTATTGGTTGGAAGTGGGATTTAAACTCCTTTTCTTTCTTCTCATGAGCATGTTCATCATCTATATCACCCATCTTAGGCTTCCTTGATCTTCTTAAAACTTTCAAAGTACCTCGCAATGGAAATTGATTGTGAGTCCAATTCATACACAAAGCTCAATAACAAAAGTAACATGGCCATAGGTAACCAGGAACATACAATTGTCAATACAAAAGTTATTTGTATTCCAGTAGGAAATGAAAAAATGCCCAATATCTCTACATTATGGATCCTCATCAAAACAAAATAGTGAAAATATTGTCCTTATTCTTAGTGGTTTTAATTACTTTCTTTTAATTGTGAACATTAATGAAAACAATCCATTAAAAAACTAAGCATGAATACAAAAAAAAATTATTCACAATACACAAAAATTTGACAATAGAGGAATTTAATATGTGAGGTAGAAAATCTAATATTAAACAAGATTTGTGGCCCACATAACAATGCTTATAACTACATGCACCTTCCTCCATGTTTTAGAGATCAAAGGGTTATGGGTGCAAGGTTTTACATTCCCAAATGTTGGGTTTATAAGCCTTCCCAATCCTACATGAATATATTCTCTCCTTTACATTCCAAATTTAGGTTGTCTCTTATTCTTCTAAAAATGACCAACAACCTTCTCCCTTTGTATCTTCTTGTTAAATAGCCTTCACTTCCAAGAATTAGTTACTCAAATGTGATAATTACTTGAACTCAATTGAATCATCTTCTCATCCTTCAAAATCGGTCTGACATGTGTAAGGGGGTAACATGGAGCCACATAGGCATCAAGCACTTGCCAATCTTTAGTCTAGTTGGATATGTTAATTTTTCAGCAAGAGTGGGTTCACATGTCAAAGAACATGCTTGATATACAACGTTTGGCATCCAATGTTATTAAATGTATTAAAAAAATCAAACATCACGCATATAAACAAGTGATTGGGAGAGAGTTAAGGTTGGGAAGGAGAGGTCCTAAAATTGGCCTCATTGCATCTAATGGTTCATATTCATAGAATCTTTCTTCCCAAAATATCTCATCTCATGTTTCTTTGTCATGATTATTTATTTGTGAATTTGTGTATTACTGTAATGGTCTTTGTTAATAGTTCATTCACTTTCAAATCTAGGGTTCTTGAGATTTTACTTCGTAGCTTTGTAGGTTACTTCTCCCTCCCTTTGAAAATAAACACTCCTTGGATCTCAAACATAGAGTTCAAATCATTGGTTTAGAGCGAAATACCACTCTCTAGGATTGAGGGTCCAATGCACAATTTTGATTCAAATATTTGTAGTAATATGCAACCTCCCTTTGGGATTCCCACAATCCATTTATTAGGACATACACTACAAGCGTCATATTTGGTCGACTAGCATTGCAAGAATTTTCTACCTTCAAACCTCCATTCACCATTATGGGAGCAACATTATTAGATCTCATTATATCCATTGGTGTGCAATACATTACTTTCTACAAACCTTTAGAGCCCTTTGTGGCTCTTTTCACTTCATTGATGACTTTGCAAGTTACTTCCAATACTGAGACAAGTTTGGATTTCTATTTTTCAACCCTATTCAAACAATGTAGGGCACATCCTCACATTAGCACATCATGAAGATATCCTTTATTACCCATAAAGTTGTAGAAAAAACCCTCTCGCCTAGCTTAGAGGAAACTACTGGTTGGTTTAAACATGGTCCCCATTCTAATGATCTTTCTACTAGCTGACATAAGTGTATCACTCTTGAAGGGATCTAAAGATTGTAGGGAAGTATTTTTGGGGGATTCTATAGTCAATGTGTTGTCTTTATTTTTGCAAATCTTAATATGTGGCAAATGAAACTCAATCAATTACACACTATATTCTTGAAGTGCATCTATGTTAGTAGACATTAGTTTTTTATAATACAGGCAAGAGAAATTCATGACGAAAAAAGAAGTTGAATCATGTCGTAACTTGAGCATATATGTTTGCATAGATTTTTATGGTGTCTCTATTCCATGTATATGTGATTCACCTTGCACAGTGAGTCAACTAGTACAATGTTAGCTTCAATACTTTGAGTGCTCTAACGAGTTTTATCAAATTTCATGCTAATCATCTAGATTCAACAAGTTGAAGAAAGGACAATATGTTGACTAGGCAGGGTGTCTTTCTAAATTTAATTGCGTTCTATACGGCGAGTGACTCTAATGGTTAAGAACACGTGTTCATTCTCCTTAGATGTCTTAGGTTTTAATCTAGATCCCCATGAAGTATGTATAACTCTATAAACAATTGCGCAAGGAGAGATCACTTGTCACATAAACAAAGTTATTACCTTAAAATTAGATGATTATTATTATTGAGTTTTAGGCCCACACGTTTTTCCCAAAGGTGCCCTTTTCAAGCATTTTATTTTTTTAGCAAACCTATACTCAATTGGAAATGTGTTATATCATATCTTCTTGCAAACATATAGAAACCCATATTGTAGAAACCAAGGTCCTTTTCTTCTCACATGAGTTAAATTATGGGTACTATATTTTTCTAAAAGGGGGAAAGGATGATACAAACTTTAAAGTGGGTCCCTAGTCTTAATGTTTTTGCATTGAGAGAAGTGAGGTGCATTCTACAACCCAATATTGACGAGATTGTAATGTTTGTCCTATGTAGATCAACCAAAAAATAATTGAGATGATAAACATTAAGACTATCATTTTTTTTAAAAG
Organism: Larix kaempferi; assembly: GCA_027924585.1. NCBI lineage: Eukaryota > Viridiplantae > Streptophyta > Pinopsida > Pinales > Pinaceae > Larix > Larix kaempferi. The sequence goes on along the minus strand of BSBM01000802.1, from coordinate 4,456,062 downwards.
GGGGGAAGGAATGATATGAAATTTAAGAGGGGGGGGGTCCAATCTTAATGTTTTGTAAAATGTTGTGAAATGTATTGACAAGGTAAAAATTAATTCTATAATTCAATTCGACAAAATCAATTGTCACCTATATAAAAAGCATATGGGAGAGAGATAAGGTGGGGAAAGAGAGGTCTTAAAAGTCATCTAATCCCATGTAATGGTTCATCTAAATAGAACCTTTCTTATCCAACTATTTTTAGTGATGTGAATGGTTGTGTATTATTTTCGTTGATAGCTTCTTATCACCTACATATGCAAAATTAGGCTCTTGGTGAGTTTCCATCACAATTTTTTACACCTTCGCTCTTTTTTTAAAGGCATTCAAGCCTTATGGATATCATCTCCCACAATATGTATCACTCTATGGAATTACATTGGTTGTATGAGAGACATGCTTAGTGCCCCATACCTCTAAAAGAAACATTGAAAGCACTGAGAGAGTTGAATTTCGTTGATAGACCAAATATTGAATACTAAGTCCTACAACGTATGCTAGAGTTGTAACCTGAATTGAATCTTGAACCAAAGTACACAGGGGTTGTAGAAGAAGGGAGAGGGTACAACTATCCTATGATTGATGCTCACCATGGAAGCACTAACCATCTATTTGAGAACCACCAACCAAAAACATTAATTCGATAGAGGTAACAAAACTATAATTTGAAGGGGACATAGGATAACAATAACGATATTAAGTTTGATACTTACCATAGCAAAGAAACAAACAAAAAGTTGAGATAAATCTAATTGTATAGAGTGAAATCAATAAACAATAGACTATAAGAGAGATAATGGGAGGGGGATCAAGATGGGGTATTTGTGTAATTGTGGTGTAATTAGAAGCAATGATGAATGGCCTTTCATATATTATCTTCCAAACTTAGTTAAAGAGAAAATCATTGAGATAAAGACAAATAATTAGGAGGCAACTAAAACATACAGACCCACCCTAACCCTAAACTAGAATGCCAACATCCATTCATCTAAATTACCCATAGAATATGGCAAATTAGCATTATCAAACAACCTAAAGAAATGCAGAAGTCAATCTTGGTGACGAACACACCTAGATAAAAACCAAAATAAAACACCAGACCAGCAAAAAAGATAATGAGAATGACAAAACATAATGGAGTATCTTCTACCAATAAAGCAATAGTAATAATTGCAAAAGTGTGGCATACCATAGAAATAGTGAAAAGGAGATGCCCCAATTAATAATCCAACCAATCAAACCCTTGTCACCCAGTCGTTGATTTGTTTTTCTTGCTTCTTGTAAAATTTTAACCCATTTATGTTTTCCATTTCTTAAGGCAACAATGTAAATACTTTTTTTTCCCTCTATAAATGTATAAATGTCTTTGAATATCTTCAGCATAGATGATCCTTACAAAATATGGATACTTGCAAATTGTGCATACTAGCTAGTCTTCCCTACTAAATTTATGGGTTATTGTTTTGTTTTTTTCATATGGGTTATTGTCATGTTTTTTTCATATGGGTTTTGGTTTCATTTTCAAATGAAAATTCATCTCCAATTTCCTTACATAAAATGTCTTGTAATTTGCATAAATTAATCTCTCCCAACTTTCTAAGCAATTTCCAATGGATGTTGTTATCTTCCCCATGAGCTTATTCTTCCACAAATAGACAAGTTGCTGAGCTTGCCACCGACCTCTATGGGACACAACAGAGGCTATTCCAGAGTTTGGCTCTGGTCAAGACAAAGCATTGAGAGTAATCGTTATTTTCAATCCATAAGATATTTTCTCGGTTGGCATCAACTCCTTTCAATCCATGAGATATTGAGAGTAATCGTCTCAGGACAACAATATATCAATTCACCAATTTGATTCAATGTTAACGTACTGTGAGAATGCCAATAGTCTCACCGAACTCTTTGGGACGAAGCAGATAGTTTGTCTGTGGTCAAGACGCAGGATTGAGAGTAACCGCGCCTTTTGCTTGGGAGTTATTTGAATCCAGAAGATGTTTCATATTTTCTGAGTTGCCACCAATTCCATTCAATAGACATATCGTGTCAGGACAACAACATATCAACTCACCAATTTGATTCAACGTTAACGTACTGTGAGATTGCCAATAGTCTCATGGAACTATGGATTGAGAGTAACCGGCCTTTTGCGGAGAAGTTATTTTCAATCTAGAACATGTTTCATATATTTTCTGTTGCTATCATGTACATTCAAAATTTTCAATCCGGAAAAATATGTTTGATATTTTCTGCGTTGCCATCATGTCCATTGAAGGCATTCAACAGAGCTATCTTGTCAAGACAACAATATATCAATCCATAATTTGATTTAATTTTAATGTATTGACAAATTGCAATAGTAAACTCTATGGGACGCAACAAAGAGTAATATTACAGAGTTTGGGGGTGGTCAAGACGCAGGATTGATAGTAACCATGCCTATTTCAGTGTTATTTCAATCCAGAAGATGCTTGATATTTTTCTGGGTTGCTGCCTTTTTGCGGAGAAGTTATTTTCAATCCAGAAGATGTTTGATATTTTCTGGCAAGCTGCCAATAACTCGATTCCCTGACATATTCTCTCACATCACAACAATATAACTATCAATTGCTCTAAAAAGGTGCAATAATACGCCAATAAATTGTTGTTGCAGTGTGAAATAACAAGGTGTATTAATACGCCAATAAATTGTTGTTGCAGTGTGAAATGGATGAAAAAAAGAAGAAACTAGAATAAAATTGGTGTTTAAAAGTGCATGGACTAAAGTGTGCCTTGTACCCTGAGTACCATCACAAATCAACTACCAATTTTGCAAGGAAAGCCTAAGAAGGATCAAGTTTAAAATTTAAAAATCTCTTTTCATGATATCACAAATAAATAATCGAATATTAAATATAAACTAAGTTAACAACGAATTAAACACACTTAGCATTTTCATAATACTTCTCTCAGGCCAAACTAAACCTCTACATTTACCCAAGTCTGAAGATTTTAGTAATAATTTTATATAAATATTATATTGAGATTTAGTCGGTACTCTCTTAGTCCAAACTAAACCTTTACATTTACCAAAGTCATGATATAAAAGTCGAATCAATGGTTTGTATTTATAAATCTTCTCAAAAATATCGAGAGAGTTAAAGGGCTGATGCAAGGTAATGATTCCCAATTATGACACGTTAGTTGCAATGACATGCTGGAAAAACATTAAATATTATCATTAAAATGAATTATTAGAGGTACCTACAAAAAATTTTCGAATTAGGTGTAAAACGATGAAACGTAGAAAAATGGATGACCTTCCGGAATATATAACTTTTATTTATGGAAGGGTGGTATAACCACCCCAAAATGTCATTATTTTAAGATTGGTATGTTATTTTTTTCTCTAAAACATAATGTACATGTTTTAGTTGAGCCACTTGTTTGTTATGTAAATTGTCAATTTATGAGGGAAAAATATGTAGAGGCGTAGGAAACAGATGAATCTTGTGCGGGGTTATTTTTCCAAAATTTTAAAAGTTAATTTTATATATTTTTTAAATTACGAAAGTCAGTGAAGCCTTAAAACAACATGGTCAAGAGTTGGTCCACCATATCATGGTCTGAAAATAATCAATTTTTTTTTTTAGCTTGTAGGTATTCGTGTACTCTTGTGCGGGTTCTTTTCCGTTCTTGAAATAGGTAAGTCAATCAAAAGTTATAGGCCAAATAAACGACCTATGTTTTTTACAAATTTGACATGAGTGCAGTTAAAAATGAATTAAAAATAGGAAACAACAACAGATCTATTCCAAAAATATATAGTTAGAATCTGCACACAGAGCTCGACAAGTCTGTGCAATTTCATCTGTAGTGCAATAGTGGAGCATATGCAGAACTAGGTGTGAAAAACATGAAGTTACAGCATTTGATGTGTTCTTCCATAAATCAGACCGACCCTCAAGGTTTGGCAATCCGAAGCTAATTCCAAGCCTGCAAGGGCGCCAAAAACAATTTGAATCCAGACACGTGCACGCGGAAATGCGCCCACACGAATATGCACTCACACGTTACTAGAAGCGCACATGTGGATATGCGCGCACGCAGATATGCGCACACGAGTTGCTTCTTTCTCTATAAAATCTAATTTCCATTCCTAGACATAAAAGTTCCAAACTATTTTCATTCATTGTTTTTGTTGAATAAGATGAGATTGCCTCTAAGGTTGGAACCCCCCGCCTCTTTATAACCCCACCCCCCTCTCTTCCTATCCACCCAATCCCCCCACTCTCTTCCACTCTATCCACCCTTATCATTGTCATCATCTTCATTATCTTCACCATCATCATTGTTGTCATCATCACCATCATCTTCATGTTCATCATCATCATCATCATCATCTTCATGTTTGTCATCACCATAATCTTCATCGTCTTCATCATCATCATCATCATCGTCCTCATCATCATCGTTGTCCTCATCTTCATCATCATTGGCATATTCCTCATCTTCATCATCATTGCAATCTCCCTCTTCCTCATCAACATCATCATCATCATCTTCATCATGATGAAGATGAAGATGAAGACGAAGATGATGGTGATGAAGATGATGAAGATGAAGATGATAATGATGATGATGAAGATGAATAGTGATTGTGTTTTTCCCTAACAACAGTGAAGAGCGATTGTGTTTTTCCCTAACAAGTCGGGTCACCCAAATTCTCATCCAAACAGCCAACGTTTTCCTTCCCAAATTTGAGTCACTGTACTATGTCTTTACTTCTGAGGGGGGCCATGAGATAATTTTATGTCACGGTTTCCTGGAATGATTTAGAAGGATGACTACCTCTTTCTTTTTCCACTTTTCCACATGGGTTGTGTCTGATAAATTATTTGATGGTAGCGCCACCTTTGTTTGGACGTTTTCCTGGAATGATTTAGAATCCTGATAATCATGTGTCTTTGCTTTGATGGGATGATTATGAAATTAGCACCGTGCACATACCAAAGTGATAGCGATTTGGATTCACCCTAACAAGTCGGATCACCAATTTGTAGGCACTATAGTCTCTGTCTTTACATCTAAGTGCACCCTCTCCACTTTTTTTTTCACACGTTAAATATGCTATACTTTAATATTAAGTATATGATGAGAAATACAACCGATAGAAGCCATCCAAACGCAAAGGACGAGAAATACAAATGCCAACCAATGGAAAATGAAGAGTAACAGCCCCTTGGGCCAAAAGAGAATAAACCACCAACAGAGACTGCAGGAAAATTAGTCTACAACCAATAAACCAAGAACCCTAATACAACCAGCCGCTACAAAGACGACTACCACCACCAAATAGCCAAAACAGAGAACAACAAAAAACCAAAGAGCCATCAATAGCAATCAAAGACCAAACAAAAAAAGGCTGCTAGACTCCCTGAGAACATCATCAGCCCAAAATTCAAAAAATAAGTGGCCTTCCAACACTGAAAGAGCACATTTCGACAAAGTATCTGCCTAAGAATTCTCCTCCCTAAGAATGCAGATGAACTGAATGTCATTAAGTTCCTCACGGAGAGTTTGAATCTTCTCCAACCAGGGCCTAAGAGAGATAACATTAAGAGGCCTCAATCCATTAACCCAGTTCACCACCACCAAGGCGTCCCCAACAATTTGAGACAGCTGCAACTACCTGAGTTTAGCAAAATATAAGAGACTCCATAGGGCACAGACCTCACTACATGTATTCGTACCAATTCCCACATTCAACCAAATGTTAAAATAAGCCTGATCATTCAGATGAATAAATGCACCGGTACCACACAAAGAAGCCGAGCCTTGGGAAGCCCCATCAAACTTCCCAGAAGATCCCGAGAATAAAACAGAAGACCCCTACAAATATGAGAAGACTCACCAACGTTTGAGGAGTCCCGTAGCTCAAAATGAGCCGCTAGTGCCTTCCCTGCCACCTTGCGCCCCCTCCACTTTACCACTTCCAACGGGATCCACACATTTCATTAAATGGCTTGACTTACCGACGTACGGTGTGTCTTTATTTTCTTGATCCATTCATTCACATTAAGCTACCATGTGTCACGGCCTAATCATGTCATGGAAATTAATCGATGACGTTCTGGAAATTTCTTTACATAAACAAGGTAATTACTATTTGTATATATCCTCACCCATATGTATCATCTCTTCCTTCACATGCTTTTTCAAGGAAATTAATCGATGACATTTGGGAAATATCTTTAGATAAACAAGGAATTACTATTTGTATATATCCTCACCCATATGTATACATTTTTATATACACTAATAATAATTCCATGTGAATCTTATGAAATTAAGACAAGTTCATGTTTCGAAATTAAATTTGATTATGAAATATCATCTTTGGCCAAATCCTTTGTTTAATTTATGGAATAGGTAGTTTTGGGTTCATATTAAAGACATATTTGAAAATTAGAATGAATGGCATGATAGGACCTTTTATAATGAGAGGATGGATTTTATATACACTAAAAATTCCATGTGAATCTTATGAAATTAAGACAAGTTCATGTTTGAGAGGTTTTTGAGTAAAGAAATCTTCATGAAACTCAATTCTTCCAAGATTTCTCTGTAGCCATGGACAAGATGAGCAACGTTGGTTTGAAATATCAGACGCAGGGAGAAGAAATTAACTAGAATGGGATGCGTGCATGGAGGTAGCCGCCAGCTCGTCACTGGAAGAGTCACTGTCGTGGGTCGGCATCACCAGGAAAAGTGGAGTGTACAACATTGAAGCTTGATTGAGGGTTTTCTCTGGGATTTTGGAGGGTTTGGAAAAATGGAGCATTGGGGATGGTGGTTAGGGTTTCCTGTCCTAGAAGGTTTTCTGCAGAGTGAGGGTGGTTTTATGCAGCAACTTGGAGTCCAGCCAACCATAAGGCTAGCTCTAGTACCAACCAAGGTATAAAAAAGTGGGAAATTTGTGAGGTTTATGCTGCAGAATAATCTGTCTAAACTTTGTAGTGCCTTACCAGCCTGGTTTTCTAGGGCTTTGTTGTTTATGGTTCTATTTGGAGGTTTCTGTTTTTTGTGGGAGTCTATTGTCCTTTTCTAGCGAGGACAATTGTCCCTATTCTCCTGTCTCTCTATGGCAGTGGGGTCACCTCGAAAGTCCCTTTTTGCATGTGACGCGGGGTTGGACTACTCACTCGAGCCTAACGCTGGAGGTCCTCCTCTCCGAGCAAAAAATGATAGTAATGGATCTAAGCTCCTGTTGGAGGATGCGGCCCGCACTAGGCGAAGGTTGAAAACCCTCAAGGCAAAGGAGGAACCTTCTGTTTATACTTTGGACCAGTCGATAAACTTGGATAGGGTTATCTTTCTCTCCCGTAGAGCTGTAGTTGGTAAGGTTGAAGGGATAAAACTCACTCAGATGGAGCTGGTGGAATGGGTAAACCAGCATTGGACTCCTGAATTTGGTCTCCCTCCGCGCACCAGTTTGTTGTCGAGAAGATGGGTGGCCTTCATTTTTTCGAGCAAATAACTCATTCCATCCATTCTGGAGAGGACATGGCTCGTAAAGGATGGCTCTCTAAACCTGAAGCATTGACATGTCAACTTCAACCCTAATACTGAACATTTGGTTAAAAGGCATTTGTGGGTGCTCTTACTTGGATTCCCCTTTGAACTATGGACGCCTAATGTGTTCGAGGGTTTAGGAAATTTCCTAGGTCGGTTCATTAGACTGGAAAAGAACCTAATCTTTGGATTTAACAAAAAAATGGCTTCCATGTTGGTGGATTTCAATACCTCGAAGGGTTTACCAATGGAGGTGGACATTGTATAGGGAACTAATTTTTAAGCAAAAATTGGACTATAAGAATGTCCTATTCAGGTGTTTCTTTTGTCGGTGCACAGTACATGTTAAAGCGTGGTTCCCTAAGCTACAAGGCTTAACCTTCATTCCAGAACCATCGCTTTCTGATACCAAGGAGAAGACCTCCTTTCCAGCACCTGTCTTTCCAGCTCAAAAAGCTATGTTCAATGATGAACCTTCTGTGATTTATGAAGGAGTGTCTAAGGTTGAATTGGAATTTTATCTCTCTATGGAAAAATCTCTAGATTTAAAACTTTCAAATTTGAAACCTTTAGCCAGGAATTTATTGGGGGACCTAAATTATGTGGTTTTACACTCTCATAAGGAGGTTTCCTTAAGCCCTTTTCCTGCTCCCTATGTCATGGAATTGGTTCTGGATAGGGTTAGAGTTTTGAATCCCATTCAAGCTGATTTGGATCCAGTAGCACCTCTGATGGATTCTACCCTAAATTCCTTCTCAAAATATTTATGAACCTTGTCTAGTGCTCACAAATCCCCATTAGAGGTCTTTGCTAAAAACCCTAAATGTTCGGATGAAGAAGTCATCCCGTCTATCCAGTGTATGAATGTCACAGTCCGGAAAAAGAAAAAAGTTAAGGATAAAGATGTTGGTGGTAAGTTCATTCCCTTATCTAAATGCTTGGATGGAGTTGTTGTTTTATCTACTTCTGAAGTCTCTTCCCCCAGGACCCTTAGAGTAGTTCAGTCCTCTCAGAGTTTCTCTTAATGTCTATCCTCTCCTTTAACATATGTGGCATTGGAGGGGTTTCTAAGGCTAGGACCCCGTTCAATTTTCTAAAAGCTACTAGCCTCGACTGTATCCTAATCCAGGAAACAATGTGTTTGGTGACACGGGCGGTGGAGATTTTTTCTAAAAATATGCCTGGGTGGTACTTCAGTGCTATCGATTCTTGTGGTCATTCTGGTGTCCTGCTATCTAGGTGGAACCATGCAACCATTGCTTTCAAAACCTTTAAAACTATGGGAGGTATTTTGATGGAAGGACGGTTTCTCTCCAACGACTTTGATATATCCATTCTTAATATGTATGGTCCTTATAAGGATCAGGAAAACTATTGGACTGCTTTAGAGGCCTTGGGTCTACTTAACACTCAGAATATTATTGTTGCAGGTGACCTAAACCTCACTTTGTTGGCAGCTGAAGTATGGGGGGCATGGGTTTTAGTTGATGAATTAGCTGATTTCTTTAAGGATTTATTTCAGAGAGCACATTTGGTGGATGTCTTACCCAAGAAGATGGGTGCTACTTGGAGTAACAAGCGTGAAGGCAGCCGATGTATAAGTAAACGCTTGGACCGTTTCCTTATTGCTGAATCTGTGGCCTCAAAATTTCACAGATTTAGAACATGTATTGAACACTCCAACATCACAGATCATCAAGCAATTATTTTGCAAATTGAGGACCTATCTTTTAGGGTAAACAAACCTTTTATATTCAATAGTTCTTGGTTAAAGGATTCTGACTTCTGTGATTTGGTTAGAATTTATTGGTCCCAGGTAGTGGTTCCTCTGATACTTAATCCGATGGATGCTTTGATATACAATTTAAAAGGCTTAAAGACAAAAACAAAAGCATGGGAAAAGATTAAAAAAGCTCAAAATCAAATTGATATGTTATCCTTAAAATACCAAATTAAACAGCTTCATTGTCTCAATCTGGATGGTATTTTTCAGAAGAGGATAGAATCTCTATGCAGCCCCTTCAGGTTAGACTTGATGTTATACTGAAAACTGAGGAAAGCACATGGAGATTAAAAATCCGTGCCATTTGGGTGGACTTAGGGGATGAAACACCAAGATTTTTCACAATTATGCATCATACAAGAAGAATCTGAATTCTATTTGGTCTATCAATGGCAGTCAAGGTAATGAGGTCAATGATCAAAAGAAGATTGAGGAGATTGATCTTAAACATTTTATGACTCATTTTGAAGATCCGGGATCATCCTGTATTGAATCCCAACTTAAGTTCTTAAAGCACTACCTATCTTTCTTCACAGAGGAGGAAGGAGTAGAGGTTGGCATCCCGGTGACATTGGAGGAGATTGAAAAAGTTTTAATGGTGTTAAAAAATGATAAGAGCCCAGGGCCCGATGGGTGGACAACTGACTTATTTGTAACGTTCCTGGATATTATGGGTCCTGATCTACTCTAGATGGTTGAATATTCAATAGTTGAAGGTTGGATGGTTGGAGGTTTGAACTCGACCTTTTTTACTCTTATACCCAAAAATAACAAACTAGTGTCTTTTGATGAGTTCAGACCTATTTCCCTTTGTAATCTGGTTTATAAATTAATTTCCAATATTATTGTGAACAGAATCAAGCCCAAGCTTTCAGAGTGGATGTCTAAAGAAAATTTTGTCTTTCTCTCTAATAGGAAAATCCTCGATGCTATGGAAATCACTTAGGAAGTTTTACATTCTGTCAAATTGAGAAAACACTAAATGTTATGATTCTTAAAATTGACCTGGTAAAAGCTTATGATCAAATGAATTTGGATTTTTTAAGGTTAATGCTTCTTCATACTGATCTTCCTCATTTAGTCATCAACTGGATTATGGCTTGCGTTATGTCAGCTAATTACTCTTTTTTTATCAATGGTAATCCCACTTCCTTCTTCAAAATCTACAGGGGACTCCGGCAGGGTTGTCCTCTTTCCAGGTTGTTGTTCTTGCTGGTGATAAAAGGTCTAAGAAGAATGATCGTTGGTTCTATAAGCAAAGGGAAAGTTAAAGGTATTTCTTTCTCAAAGTTGTTTTCCATCACACACTTGTTGTTCGTGGAGGACGTGATTATGTTTGGAACAGACTCAACTGAGGAGTGGTTGACATATGCAAACATCATTGAATTATTTTGTAAAGCTACAAGTATGCAGGTTAGTCAAAGCAAATCCATTTTTGTGAGCAATTTGGGGGATGGCCCTATGTTTCAACATATATTAAATTTTCTTCCTTTTAATTGTACTAAGTTGGAGGAAGGGGTCAAGTACTTGGGATTTTTCATCAAACCAAATTGTTATGGATTAAACAACTAGAGGTGGCTGGTCCGGAAATTCGAAAAGAGAATCAATCTATGGTGACTTAAATACTTGTCATTGGGAGGCTGTCTCATCCTTTTGAGATCATTTTTAAGTAGCTTACTGGTGTATTGGGCGTTGATGGCTCAAATCCCTTGCATTATTCTGCACAAGCTTAAAAGTTTAATGTTTTCATTTCTCTAGTCAGGGAACATGGAAGGAGGCCACTTCAGTTTAGAAAAATGGGATGTGTTATCATTGCCGAAGAAATATTGAGGTTGGAACATAAAAAACATATTATGGTTCAACACTGCATTGTCATTGAAAAGTCTTTGAAGGGGACTCCTTGGAAATAATATTTGGTTTGATCTGTTGCACGTTAAATATATTAAAAAGGACTTAACTAGTTGGATTAGAAGACCTTCCGGAGACCCTTAGAATGCTTCTTACTTTTGGAAAGGTCTTATGAAAATATTTCCTTGGATCAATAATTTTATGGCTTCGCAGGGAGGAGATGGCAAAGTGATGATTGTTGGAATTGATCCCATTCTAGGGTTTGATACATAATTTAAATTTTCGCGGGAGCTTCAAAACCTCTTCTCATATTATGGTCTTGTGACTCTTAATCAATTCAAAAGAACAAGCAGATTCATTCCTGATCCCTCTTACTGGCTCACTTCATCGGATCTCAATCTAGCGGGAAACTGGGTTGTTAAATGGAATAGGTACTTGCAGCATTTGAATCTTGTTGGTATTCGTCTCTCTAAAGAAAAAGATCATCTTGCTTGGTCCAAGTATCCCTCTTCTGGTCAAGTCACCATAAGCATTGCTTATCAGGTGATTGTGGAGAGTCATGTTGAAGGTTACATCAAATGGTGGTATGGTACGCTCTAGAAATGGAAACTTCCACTTAAAATCAAATGTCTTCTATGGTTGGTGTTTAATGATAAAATTTTAACCTGGGAAAACTTGAAATGTCGTGGCAGATAGGGCCCGAACATTTGTATCCTTTGCAAGGGTAATTGTGAGACGATGTATCATCTTTTCAGACAATGTAGTTTCTCCAGAGGGGTGTGGAATAAAATCTGTGTGGCTCTTCATATTGAGGATGACTAGCCTAACAAGGGCTTTGAAGAGGCTTACCAATTGTGGTTGCAGAAGCATCAAAATTTAAAAAACACCCCTAGACTAGTGGCTTGGTCTATTTGGATCACTCGAAATCAAGCCATCTTCCAAGACTCTAATCCCACAGAGAATATGGCCTTATTCAGATTCTAGAATTTGTTTCATTTATACAAAAATGTCCATCAGGTTGGCCGGAATCCTAAAAGAAGTATTAAATTGAATCATGTCACCTATGGTCCTGCATATGGTTTCTTTGATGGGGCTTCGAAAGAGATGAACTATGGAGCTGGTTTCCTTATCAATTTTGGAGATGATCTCTCTTACAAATTTTGGCTTTCATGTGGCCAAGGTTCAAACACAAAGGCTGAATTGCTTGGGATATGGGGGATTTTAAAGCTAGTAATTTGTTGTGGTTTAGGTTCTTTTAGAATCTTTGGTGATTCCATGATTATAGTGAACTGGGCCAAGAAGTTATATCAGCTCAACATCATTCAACTCAATCATTGGTGTTACATAATTTCTAAAATGATGACGTGGTTGTATGATCTTTCCATCGATCACATTTACAGGGAAAACAATGATGCAGGTGATGCTCTTGTTGGGGACGTTGGAGTTCTGTATTGGGAAGAATGGGTCGAAGATTCACTCACTCATTCTGGCTCCATGTTGTTCTTTGCAAATGTGTTCTAGTTTTCAGTTAGTCTGGAGTCTAGGTTCGGTTTTTTTATGTTTTGGGATAGAAGTTTTCCCTTTTTCGTATAGTTTATGTAATTATGTCATGATCCTTGCATGTAAGCACAATCTAGAGGCCCTGATCTAATTTGGGCTCAACTCTTTCGGTTATGATTTTGTACTTTTTGATTTCACTTGAAATAACAAAAGTATGGCTTTTTTCTTTCTTAAAAAAAAGACCAGTTCATGTTTCGAAATTAAATTTGATTATGAAATATCAACTTTGGCCAAATCCTTTGTTTAATTTATGGAATAAGTAGTTTTGGGTTCATATTAAAGACATATTTGAAAATGAGAATGAATGTCATGATAGGATCCATTATAATGAGGGGATGGATTTTATTGATGGTGTTAAGTTGTCAAATTTCTACACTAATATTAATCAATTTAGCAGAGAGCTTTATGATCTCTTCTTCCACATGGTTTATGTTAGGAAAATTAATTGGTGGTCGGATCATTTTCTTTTTGCTAAACATTCACATTAAAGGTGGTTGTTAAAGCCCACTACTTGAATTGTTTTAGAGGTTGAAACTCGAGTATTTGGTGGAGGTCGATCGAATTATAATCATCAAACATGGTATTGGAATTGTATGTTTGAAGATGTCAGCTTGGTTCTAGTGGTTGCAAGGCATTTGGAGGTTATCTCATTACATGGAAAACTATGGATGGCTGTGCACCCTAGAGAAGTATATTATCATGTATATCTATGTTCTCTAGGAGAGTAATATTATTGTATGCTATCATTCTCTATAAGACAATCAATGGGAAAAAAAAACAATATTTCCTAAAAGGGAAAGAATCAGTAGGATAAAGAGTGACCAATCCTTAGTAAAAAAGGAGACATGTGTTCCTCACTAAGAAGAAAACGTTCTAAAATCTAGTAACAACTCACTCTTGAGGATGTACTATGTTATTGTTTTTTGAGAAGGCATCAATCCCATAAGGAGCGGACAATTATTCCTAAAGGGGTCCAATATAATTGTTCCTTAGAATGGATCCATGAGATAAGCGGGTTTCGCTCAATCTTCAAAAGGTCCTCTGTTGTTTTCACTACAAGGTGCTCAATGTGACGACGATACGACAATCCCTCCTCAGAAGATTCCATATAGAGATTCCTTGGGTAATAATCTATAATACCCATAAGGATAGACTTATCCTTACCTAAACAACCTATCAAGCAGTCCCATACATACATTTACTGGAAAAGGTTGATCTAATAAAGACTCACAAGTCCTTCCTAAAATGGATGCAATGTTGTGGTTTTCTATGGGAATATACATCAAAGAAGACATAATTGTTCCTTCTATAAGGTGTAGTACTCTGCTATTATTTTCTGATAATGGATCGATGAAAAAATAGCGACCACTTCTTCTTGAATAAGTCAAATATGTTGTTAACTGAAAAGAGATCCACCATAGGAGTTACCTCTCACTAATTTGGGTTTGCTTCTCTCTGTGAAAAGCAACCATTAACATAAAGTGCGAAGAATCCTTTCTCAAAGCGTCCCAAATGGAAGTTCATTGAAAAAAAATAGATAGCATAAGGAGTGACCAATTCCCAATAATACAAGTCACATGTGATCCACAACCCAAAGGTAGGTCTCTTTGACAAAAAAGTGATTGTTCCTTCATAAATGGGTCCCTCGAACAAGAAAATAACCTTTACAATTATAATATATTAGTAACATCTATTTGCGAATAATGAATTCCCTTGGAAGGGATTAGGAAAGGACAGGCGTTCTTTCATGAAGTTGTACTCTGATGTTGTTTTCTGATAATGAATAATTGAAGAAAGAGCGATTGTTCCTTGATGAAGGGGTAAAATATTGTGTTTCCTCAAAATAAATCCAAATCCATGATAGGAGGTACTATCCCTCAAATTTTCCTTTTTTTTGTTCTATAGAAAGAAATCAATATGAGGACAAGGGAAGATTATTTTCTCAAAGGGTCCAAACATATAAGGACATTCATTGAAAAAGGCTAGATCGCATGAGTGACTAATGCCTAATCATACACATAACATATCATCCAAAAACCCAAAGATAGGTCTATTTGAGGAAGGAGTGACCATTCCTTCCTAAAAGGGTCGCTTGGACCATAAAGCTTGGCAACATCTATAGTTATAATATATTCGTAACACACACACACACACACACACATGTATTTTATGTCTATGAATTATGAATTCTATTCGATAGTATCAAGACACTCTTTCAACGATTGCCACCTTCATCAAAATCATATATGATCTACTAAATTCCCATAACTCCAAAATAGACCTCATTGGGGAAAGAGGGGCTGCTCTTTCTCCTTACCATATACTTTTCCCACCCCCAAAATAGAACTGCTTGAGGAAGGAATGACCACTCTTTCTCTGAGAAAATTTAAGTACATTTTCCTTTATTTTGTTATGTAGAAAGCAATCAAAATATGAGAACGAGTGAAGATTATTTTCTCAAATGGTCCATACATATAAGGACATTCATTGAAAAATTATAGATTGCATGAGTGACTAATTCCTAATCATACAAGGAACGTGTCTTCAAAAAACCCATAGGTAAAAGGTAGGTCTCTTTGAGGAAGGAGAGACCGTTCCCTCCTAGAAGGGTCACTTGGACCATAAAGCTTGTAAATATTTATAGTGATAATATATATATATATATATATTTATATATTTGCTTCTGTTTGTGAATTATCAAATCTATTCGACTGTATCAAGAAAGGATGGGTGCTCTTTCTCTGTCCAACCCCCATATTCCTCAAAGAGGCTGATGCTCTTTCAACGATTGTCTCCTTCGTCGAAATCATATATGATTTAATAAATTCCTAGAACTATGAAATAGACCTACTTGAGGAAAGAGAGGTCACTCTTTCTCTTGGACACGTGTCACTTGTCCATAACTTTCTCTGTGGATTCCCTTTTTATGCATGTATGACCATAGGCAGAAAACCGCCCTTGCTAAACCAGGGTGGTAGCAACTCTAGCTTAGAGTGGTTTTCAAAAGTGTCTTGAGGAGACATTACCAATAGGGAACCTTCATGCATCCTAGATGTTTTTGACCAATGGATCGTTGGGGTGCTCTTATTCTCCTCTCATCTCCATGATGCGCTATTGATTTTCACTGTCGATATGTTCAACCCCTAGTGTGATTAGCTCCTAAGTTAGTTTGCACCTTAACTCCCTTACGCTTGAGCACTTGGTCTCACTCTTGGTCCTATGATCTCCTTTGCCTTAGTAGCCAGTTGCTATTCCTTTACGTTCTAAATGCAATCTAGACCATTCATGGTTGAAGATTTGTATCAATCTTAAAGAGGAGTCTCCACTGTCATTGGCCATGATTTAATCGAGCTTGTTGTTCTCCCCTTTGCACCTCTACAAGAGTAAAGCCAAAACTCCTAGATAGTAAAAGGATATCAAGTGCTAATGGTCATGATTGAAAGGTACAAGACCTCCAAGGGAAATATGGGACACTCACAGGGTGAACTAGTCAAGGGGGAATAGCAAAAGGCGGTTTACTTTGTCAACGAATTAGATTAAATCCCACACCTGTTCAAATCAAATCTAGGCTGTTGACGGGGTTGAGACTTGGAGTGTGGGTAAAAAATGGTTTACTTCATTAATGGTTCAAATTGAATGTTGTAGTTTTTATAGAACAAATCTAATCCATCAACAATGTGAAGTCGTGAAGCAGGGTTAGAATAGGTCCTTCCTCGTCAATGAATGAAACCAGATCTTACCACTTTTGTAAAGTAGATCTAGACCATTAATGGCTCTAATATGTGGGTAATATATCACAAGTGAACTTTATGTTCAATGGCTCAAATTAGAAGGTGTGCTATGTTGAAAATAAATCTTGATTATCGATGGTATCAAGGCATGAGACAAGGATAAAAAGGGGATTGTACCATCAATGGTCATGATTTGATCCACCTAGGTTCTAAAATGAATTCAGGTCGTTCATGGGATAAGAACGTGTAGATCGATTAGAAGGTCCCGAAATAAATAGAAATTCACCATGGAAACAAGCTTTCACCAGAAAGTAGAGCCAAAACGGAGTAATAGATCCGTCAAGACCATCGCCCATGATTGTTGGGATACGTTCATACTGCCAACTCAGAAGAGCCGCAAAGAACACTCAGAGAACATAAATGCGCATTCATGAAGAGAATTAAATGGCCTAGAGAGCCTAAAATTCGACAAAACCTTTCAAGGGAATTTGTAGAGCCTTATTTTGTATTCTACACTAAAGAAATCTTGGGGGAAGCATTCATCAATTTTTCCATTACTGAGCTCTAAGTTACAAACTACCAATGGACGAAACCAGACAGTTTGGGCTTGGTATTTGCAATGTGTCCAAGTAAGTAAAAGTATCCGCACCTTAGAATATGTTATCCGTGATTGTTTCAAATCCTTTAAAAGTAGCCAAGGATTATGTAGTGTTCCTTTTCCTCATCGTTTCTTCTAATGTTATGCCATCTATTAAATTTTTCGGTACATTGTATTGTAAAAGATCAAAATGTTGAGGAAAAAATTAGTTGCCTCAAACTAGTCATCCAAAGCCCTTTATCACTAGTCTGACCTTTGAGAGTCTAAGACATATCCTCGGCCAAAATACCTCACTTTATAGACCAATGGACCAAAATATATTCCTCTAATACTAAAATCATTGCTTGAAACCTAATAGGAGCAACTCTTGGCAAATTTCTTACTGTCAGTTCCTCACCTAGACTAGCTAAACTCTGGAAGTCTAAATTGACTCATCATTTAGTCCTTGACACCTTTCATTTCCCTACATTTGTACACATATGTGCCCATAATTACAACCTAGCCACGACAATTGTCAATACTAGTAGTGGCCAGATGGCTCTCATTGAAATCTCAACTTCTTTAATTGCTAAAATGTTAGAGGAACACCCCTAAGGGAGCGTCAATATCCGTGGAAAGTTAAGCCTCTTTTTATGCAAAGTCAGATCCTTCCAAACAAGAGAAAATACGAAAATGACTAATATGTAGTAACAAGTCGCATTCAGTTCCCCTTGAACCCTAGAAAAGAGCTAACTTGTCACCCTAGAATAAGGAAAGTGCTTCTGCTTTCACCTTCATATTTGGTAGGGACTCTGATGAGAATATTGATGAGGGGATGGCAATAATGATTGATACATACAATTATGATGGATCTCCCAAGTTCAATTATGCACAAGTTGTAGCAGCATGAATTGGGGCTCAACTAGAGGGTTTTAATGAAATTGGAATATTCAGATAGTTTTCTTATTTGGTGTACTTACTTATCTTTTACCAGTCTCGGCATTTTGGGGATCTTGGGTTTAATAGAATTGAAAATAATGATTCCATCATAATATATTATTGGATTCCTTGGGTAAAGAAAGGGCAAGAGGAAAGGGTCACTGGACCCACTTCGCATCTCAATTTATATACCATGCATTTTCTTTGATCACTGGAAGTTGTTAATACTCAAAACAACATGGGTCAAGGGTTGATCAATGGCATTAAGTACATAAATGAAATGAGAGTCAGGTTGAATTAGTTTGACGAAATACAAGAACACTTTCAAAAATAGAATGCTAGCCCATTAATGAATCTAAATGAGGCCTATCTAACCATGCATGCATTAATTACTAAAAGAGAAATTGGTTAATTGCAAAATATTTCAATATAATGAAAGGGGTCAGTGATAAATATTATAAAAAAATAACGATTAGTTGCTAGCATGAAAATGCATCTATAATTCAATCTATTCTAGTGCTAATGTAAATAAAATAGTAGCTTTAGATGTGTAGAAGGAAACATTCAGTTTCATTAATTTTGGAATTCTTTTATTGCACACCTAGGTCTTAGTTTAGTAAAATGCAATAATTAAACCAAATAAAACATGAACTTAGCGTTAATACCAAAATGCAACAATAATGTGTGTTTTCTCTTTGCATAGGTACTTTTTACATCAATAAATGATATGCAATAAGAAATTGGCCATTACATTCAGATCTGCAATTTTTAAATGCAATCCAAAATATAGGTTTATTCAATGCAAGGATATCAATTAATAAACAACGAACTTGGTGGATTAGTTTTGTACTCAAAATGAACTTGATAAATGAAATAAATTACATAAAATGAAATCATATTCAACACTGTATGGGATGGCTACTTTTGTCTGAATTATGTAACGCCATAAAATCCTTTGACTAAAGGTTAAATATCGGTATTTTATATGAGTTAGCAAACATAAACAAAAATGATATTTACCGTCCATATGTACATATTTTATACTATTTTCTAGAATGTAGAAAAAGGGGAAAAAACAACAAGGTTGAATGAAAACAATGGAGGAAGACACATATATGCCCAAAATCATATTAAAGATGGAATTATGACAATCATCAATACAATAGGTCGTCACTGGTTTAACCCCTGAGAATAGGAGGTTGCCGAGACCCTACACAATTCTCAACAACTCAGATTCATTTGGGTGAAACTGAGACAGTGGGGGGGCTCCCTGCTTAGAATGTTATGCAATAATCTACATGCATGAAAACACCAGTAACACAAAATATACAAGAAGAAATGACATGCGTGCAGGAAAACAGAAAGTACCTTTGGTGGAAGGACACTTTGACTTCACCATAATGATGGACTTGGATTGTAGCCTTACCTGCAATCACCACATGTTAGGCACATGGACAACTGAGTATGAAGGGAAAAAAATGCAGTGCAGAAGCTAGCAATACTCGCCTCTTACATCCAGTGCGAGATGATGGTTTTGGCAACTTTGCTAGGCTTTCAAAGTCTACAAAGAGGCATGTGAAGCATGTCAGTGAAGGAAAACAGTTTTGTTAATTGTCGAGAGCTCAACAGTCGCGCACCTTTTCATCCTCAAATCCATCCGAATGAGGGTGAGCCACAATAACCGACTCACCCTCATACACATCGTGAAGCGTATTCAAGACAAAACTGAGCCACTGCCAGTTTCGGCCTCATTCAAAGAGTGTGTAGAAACACTATTATATATGTGGAATGAATCACAAGAATAAGCATAATGAAACGACTGGAGATAGTAAATCTCAACTTTGGCATTCGCTTCATTGTATTACAACAACAATATTTTTTGTTAGGGATCAGCTTGGCTACTCCAAACATTCTAGAGGTCCCTTAAGCAATTTCGTGATTTGAGAACTCCAATAAGGTCAATAAAGCAGCCTCACAAACACATGATAATTAACAAAGCATTGAAATTGCCTTATACTTTTTTGATTTGCTTGTTACCCTGCAACGTTGGTGCTCTCTGTGGCTCTTGCTGAGTAATGTGGTTTGGATGAGGCTTGCTGCCACTGCGTGCGGAGCCAGAGACTTTCACAAACCTGTGCGAGAAATGGGCTGCTCGTCATCTTTAACTTTTCCAATTCACCGTGCCCAATGTAATAACCACGAATTAATTTACGGTGATACCCCCGATGACTCTTTCGGATTCGAGGGATAACTTTCGTGTTGATGAGTGTTCAACAAATATGAACTTAATAATGGAAGGGGATATATTTTATTTTTTTAATTTGGAAGATAAGGGGTAAGGTAGAAAGGTCACATTTTAATTTATTTATGAAACTTAATAATGGAAGGGGATATGTTTTATTTTTTTAATTTGGGAGATAAGGGGTAAGGTAGGAAGGTCACTTTTTAATTAATTTATTTTTTCAATGGTAAAAAGATTATGAGTTTAGGTAATGGTGAAAGGGAGAATCAAAAGCATGGTAAAGGGGGATCATTTTTGCAAAATGACAATGGGGGCGATAAAGTGGTTGGGACATAGGATTTGAGGGAATAAATAAAAGGGATAACTTTAAGGAAATTTTGTATGGGGGAGATTTTGATCTTTAATTACTTTGAACTTTGAATGGATAGGGATGAGTAAAAGGAAAAAGGGTAATGGGAAATGGAGAATCAAAAGCAAAAGCATAGTAAATGGGGATAATTTTTGCAAAATGACAATGGGGTGATAAAGTGGTTAGGTAGAACTTTTTTGAAAAAAAAAGAGGGACATAGGATTTGAGGGAATAAATAAAATGGGTAACTTTATGGAAATTTTGTATGGGGGAGATTTTGATCTTTAATTACTTTGAATGGATAGGGAAAAGGAAAGGGCAAAGGAAAAGAAAAGGAAATGGAAATGCATTAGTGGAGGTATAAGGAGAATCTTTAATAATTGGGAAAATATATAAAAGGATTCAAGCAAAAGATGGGAAGGTCTTTTTTTTTTCAAAATTGGAGGTCATTGGTGTTTTTCTACGAAGAGGAACCCAAGGGGGTAATTTGACTTTCTAGGCATGGGCATGATGATGGTACTAAGAACGTATGCATTTGAAAATGTATCGGAAGATGCATAAATTGGCAATTTTAGCTAACATGACGCAAAAGACTCTAACTTGCCAAAACTTCCACTGACTACCAAAAGGATCAAACACACTCGATTTTGGCCAAACAAAATATGGAAATGATCAACATGATGACCTGAATGTAATGGCATAAAAATATTAACATGACCATGTCTAGAGCAAGAAACGAAAAATCTCCATGACAAGACACTGATATACAACTTAACGGATCTATCGAAGTGGTCAAACAAAGGCGAAAATGAAGAAATGAGGTATGGATATGACAATCACATTGATCTGGAGATGACCATATAAGTGGTCAAACAAAGGCAAAAATGAAGAAATGAGGTATGGATATCACAATCACATTGATCTGGAGATGACCATATAGACGAAATAATTTTGCAAAAACGTTCAATAGGTTCACCTTTGGTGTCATGCTCCGACCTCTTTGGAAGCATGTCATTGTTGAGCATCAATAGAAGTAAGCCTGAGCACATGCCTTGGTACATCATATCATACTTTCAACTTGGAGAGGCAATTAAGAGAGGGGATTGGTACTTAGCAGAAGATTACACTATAATCATATTCTATGGCACTAAAACCCCTCCCCACAGATTGCCCAAGTTGCTCACCCCTTGAGTTTTGTCCTCGAATACTTGAGGCAAGTGGTGGAAGTAGACATTCTTCATTTTGTAAAGATCAAGAAGAAATCAAGAACCAAGTTCCACATGGTGATGGGAGGATACACTATTAACAACAAGAACGGCCTCAAGTAAGTCCTATATATCTTAACAAACCATGGTTTTCCAAAATATGTGGCCTGGAAATATGATCTGCATATCATAATCGGACAAGAGAAGGAAAGGAAAATCCCAAATCCAAACAATCACGAGTCCAAATCAAAGTGAGAAAAGTTGTCAAACATGGATACCTTAGAATAGGTGGAAAGAATAATCCAAGAGGAAGAAAACCCCGCTAAAGAAATGATTCGAGCATTCCTTGAACCAACCTTAGAACCCTCTAAATCTCCACCTTATTATACCCTCTATAGGCCAGAAGGAGCCTCAGTAACTAAATAAGAGATGAAATTCCTTCCCCCGTAGCAAAAAAGGTGTGATGAATACATGGGAGTACATGGCACGTCATATCAGGTTAAAAGAGGAGCCTATTGGAGGATGCATAAATACCTAGGAAAGGAAGAGGCTTCATACAACACCATTCCTAAAGATAGTAAATTTGATTAACTGTATGAGGCATATCATGATTATGATAAAGATAATGATGAATAGAGAATGAGAGATATACATGAAGAAGGAACAGAAAAAGCAACTCTTGTATCTGAAATCGAACATTGAAGTGAAGATGAAGAAATATCAGTGCTCGAGACTCATATTCCCCCACCTGCCAAAGAATTAGAACCCTACAAGAAAGCTATACCAATCATGTTATACATGGGTTTTGACCCGGAACGAGGATTGGGGAAATAAGATCAAGGCAGTACATAATTCATTCATCATGAGAAAATACCTTGGATATTAGGAATTGGAGTCGATGTGGATTGGTCAACATAGGAACATCATATGCCACTAGAAGCATGTTATTCAAAAATTCGTAGAAGAGTGCAAAACGAGCCTATTGGGGAAGAACTATTAGAACCAAAAATACCCCCGGGATGGGAGCATAACAAGCCATAAGAGGAACACCAGAAAATGGATACTAATATGCTTGGGACATAAGAATTCATTCATAAAAAATAGTCCCAACAGGACTTAGCAAGTGAAGAAAGAAGAAAATTAAAGGAGACACCACATGCCCTAGTTGTAATTACAACTCAATCTCCAATCAAGGAGGAGGGTGGCCATTTGGTGGATATAAGCAAAAAACATGAAATTACTCTAAGCTTGATTATGGAAGAGATTTCCCAAGAAGAAGAAAGTAAGATTGTGAATAGAGAATCTCAAGAAATAGAGCAGTCTATAGAGGGGATGGAAAGGAAAGTTAAGGAAGAACTCTAAGAAGAACTTGAAGTAAAAAAGACCAAGGAAAGAGAAGTTACAATAGGTCCAGAAAAAATAGTAGAACCAGGAAAAAGGGACCATGACAATTTTGCAAGAGAGTGATCTACAGGAAAATCAACCTAAAGGAGGTGAAAGCCCCATCAACCCTAGTCATACCTTTTTTTAATCTAATGAGTTTTTGTCTGTTATAATGATGGGAAATACTCTATGCGCTTTGTCTAATTTTACAATCCCATAAATGTCACAACAAGCCATTGAAAGTGGACGGGTTGGATCGATTGAGATCAACAACCCTCTCACATTCTTGGAGCAAGAATAATGGAGGAGAGCCAAAATTCCAGAAATATTTCCCATCTCAAAATAATTGGACTCATAGGCTAGAGCTAGGTTAATCTCAAGGTTTGACCCTAGCACAAATAAATTCAAAATAGTTACAATGGAGCACCTTATTTTTAAATCATACAAAGACCTGCAACCTTATGAATGGAAGACACCATAGGTCATAATAGATACTACAGATTTACCCCCAGAAGATAACATGTCAATGGAAGAGGGGTCGAACAGTGTAGTGTAGAGTAAATATGCTATAGATTTTGTTGATTTGAGTGGAGACAAACTAAAGCTCTAAGAACTAAGAATCAATTTTTAAACCCTAAGGTCAAGAGCTTAGAATGTGAGAATCACAGATTGCAAACTGCTATAATCAAAGCAGGGAAAGGGACTCATAATTCCATGAAGCACTAGATATGTTGGCCAAAAACAATCAGAGACTCAAAGAGTTAAAAGATTCCCAAACCATTCAGGTGTTTCCAACGACCCTTTAGATAATGGCAGAATATCAGCAATCACAAGATGAGTTACAATTTTTTAGAAGGGAAAATGCCTCTTTGATTGCGGAAAAATAAATAAATTAGGGAAGGATTAAAGACCTAGTACAATCAGAGGAAAATGCAAGGGAGCTTAAAATTAAATTATACAAGGTTAATGTATAGCTTGATTTCTATAGAATAAAACTAGTTGAATAAAAGAAAAGCTTGGAATCGCCACCTGCTACCATTCAGAGCACCAGTCAAGATGGAGAGATAAATAGCTTATGGTAAAGGTTAGATCAGAAAAAACAAGAATGAAGTGAATGGAAAATTGAAGCAATTAATAGTCGTATGGAAATTGTAAAGTATACCATTCTCCTACACCTTGAGATCACTACCTTACCTATTTATACCAAATGATTTCTCTTTGTAAAGTATATTGAATTAGATTGGATTCTTCAATCTCCAAAAGCCTTTAATTTGTAAGCACGCACTCGTATTGATGACTAATTTTTTTCCACGTCTCTCTAATTGCACTTAGGTTAATTGGCTCTCTTTCCTATTTTAATTTGTTGGTAAAACTTAATTAAAATATCATAATCACATGCACCCCTAGGTTATCATTAATAAGTTCTTAAGGTTTTAATTTAGTGTCTTTCCTTCTTGTTTTCACCCTATAACCCTATAGTTTCTTGGTTTAGCTCTAAAGTTGAGTGGCAACTCCACTCCCCTCTCCCCCTCTTTCAATGGTGTGTGTATGTGCCCATGTGCACATGCTTGGGTGGTCATCCATCCCTACCCTCACAAAGTGTTGGGTAGCATGAATCCCACATGATATTATTCAATTTTGAAGCCTTTCCAGATTTCTGGTTGGTGCTTTTAACTAACGAATTATAAATGTTTAAAAACAATTATATTCTTAATAGTTGTTATATATGGAAGATGTTTTATAATGCATACTTGTCCCATTTTCTATATTAATTTTATTTATCACTTCTAATTTTAACTGAAAATAAAATCACCCATTCATTTCCCATACAATTACATAATTTCATTACATAAAACTATATGATGTTTAATATGAGCCACTAATGTGCTTGCCCTAAAAAATTTAATTGTCAGTTGCTTGCAAATTTAGGTTTACCATAGTTTTTATGTTTTTAATAATATGTTAAGTGGATTTATTACTAGCATTTGCCCCTTGAGGGGCAAAAATGAATGACGGTAGGAAAAGAGGAAAGGTACAAGGAACAAAGACATAGGCACGGGCAGCGAAGGATACTGGAAGGAAAAGAGCAAAGTTTGTAACAATCTCAAATTACAAAGACATAGGCACTCAACCCATAACAAAAAATAATGTTAAGTTCATCAACACAGTGAGCCAACTACAATTGTCTTTCTCACAATCTCTGTAGTAGTAATCTCAACACTATAGATTACTACTATATATGGAATATATAATCAATTTGAAAAAATATTTTTGCAATAATATCAATGAAAACAATGATTATAATAGCTCCTAAACTGCACAAACTACTTGTGAACAAAAGTTTGCTTTCATGCCATGTTTTGTAGCAATAAATTTACAAATCTCCATATACAAGTACATGTATAGAACTCTTTCATGGACCATTTCTTGATAGTGCCACAATCTAAGTTGTAAATGAATCTTCGTTATGCTTGCTTCAAGAATGGAAGATACAGTGGGACACCCAAATATGTTTCTTTCTTCTCATTGACGATTTCTAGTCCACAATAAAAACTTTACATCCTTCTCAACCAGGTAAAGGCAAACAAACCTGTCACTACATGAACTAATCGTCTAAAAATTACTAATAAACCAAGGAAAGTAACTAGTTATCAATGACTCTCACCACATCAAGGATCCACACGTCTCCTGACAATATAGATAGTTCACAACAAAGCACAATAAAAATGCAGACTTACAACACAAGAGGAGTGGTGAATCTTCGTTATGCTTGCGTCAAGAATGGAAGATACAGTGGGAAACCCAGATATGTTTCTTTCTTCTCATTGAGGATTTGAAGTCCACAATAAAAACTTTACATGCTTCTAAACCATGTAAAGGCGAACAGACCTGTCACTATATGAATTAATCTTCTGAAAATCACTAATAAACCAAGGAAAGTAACTGGTTATTAATGACTCTCACTGCATCAAGGATTCACACGTCTTCTGACAATATAGATAGTTTACAACAAGCACAATAAAATGCAGACTTACAATACAATAGGAGTGGTCATAGCTCTCAATATAAAGGTTGTATTTATTCAACGTGGAGGTAGATGAGGAGAGGTCACTTTGCTTGGTTGCTTTGTTTTATAAATGTAAAAGAGAGTACCTAGTTTACAAATCAGCTGAGATTAATATTTATATCACTACTGCCTGGGACAATCCATTATGAACTTAGCTTGAAAAGCCATTGCCAACAAGGAAACTGAAGAGCATTGAACTAAAAAAGTAGTAAAATATAGCATTGTTACAAAAATATGAACAAGCATTTAGGTTTTTTAGAGAAAAGGAATCCCAATAATATCCATTGAAAAGTACACATTACATATAAACATTTTTGCAATAGTTTCCCAAGAAGGGAAATTTATTTTCATTGACAAAGAAGAATAGAAGAACAAAAAAACGGGTTCTAAGTTTTCATTTGAGTGCTGTACATATGAGAAGATATAAATGATATTTACAATTAAAATTAGTTGGATGCTTCTAAATTGGAAATATAGTCAAAGCGCATGACTCGTTCAATGATCTTAGCATTGGGCATGTCTTGTAATTGATGTACAAGTTCTGAGATGGTTGGAGGCAATGTATCTTCAATGTTCCTTTGACAAATACGGAAGCAATAGAATGTCTACGGTGGCACATTATGAGGTTGTATATGTAATAATGAAACCGAGGATGTTGGCCAAATCTATTGTCATGGTATCGAAGAAGGTGCAGTGTATAATTGTCCATCCCAACCTCTTGAATGTGTGGTTGTTTAAGCATGGCAACTCCAGTGGGAAACAAGGTTGGGAAGGCCATGGAGAGGAGGCCTAGTTGTTTTTTACTCATTGATAGGGGAAGCATCTATTGGCGTCCAGTCAATGCAAGGTGGAGTTGGTGCATTGCTTGTGGCTAAGAAGCGTTTGATTTCATCAATCTCAGTTTCACAATTTGTTTGTGTAGATATAAAGGAGGAGGACTGTACTTCATGGGGTTCAAGGAAGCTAGGTGGTTGAATAGTAGAAGATGAGGTATGGTTAGCAAATGGGGTTTCATCGAGTGTGACATGATGAAGGAGGGATGAAATGTTTGTTGGTTCAAGAGGCAAAGAAGATAATGCAATTGGGTTAACTTGAACATCTTTATAGTATGGGTCATTTGATAGTTTGTATTCAAGAGCAGCAAGAACACGTGGCAGCAAAAATGCGAAAAGAGACTTCAAACTGTAACAACAATAATAATCATTACTTGAAACTTACAACCATAGTTTCCATAGGCCTTGCTGACTATAATAATTTGCAAGTCTGGGTGGATGGATGCATGTATATATGAAAAAAGACTCATGAAATTTGATGATATCCCACCTGTAGCTAACGTGCTCCATGTCAGAATCTTCCCTTTTTCACCTGCAATTACACCCATATTCTTCAATATAATCACAGAATAGAGGATTTGAGCATATGAGAACAAGTCAGCCACAAGTAGTAAACTCAATACAAATCCATAAACATTAATGCCAAATTTTTTTTTGTTTGCATGTATATCAACATGAGTTTCATGTACCCTTATTTTTGTCATGTAAAACTCATGTACGTTTCCATCCACATGCTCAAGGCAAGGGAGGAATAATACCTCTTCGACCAAGGTACTGAATAATGCAGAGTACCGAATAATGCCATGGGTTGACTCATAGACTTTAAGCCTCAATGAAACGATATATGCCTCAATAGGAAACAAAATATTGCAGCCAAACTATCCTCTCACTTTGAGCCAACATAATGCAACTGTAGTCAAAAGTCACAATCGTGTTATTAGCTTTTATGTACGTATTGTTGTCTTGTTAGTAGTAAAAAAAGACTAAACGAATAGACTATTACTTGGATATCATGGACATCCTTTTACTTATGGATAGCTGTAAAAGTATAGGATACTTGTAAAAGTATCTACAAATAGAATATCGAATACTTGGCCTCCAAACATGAGCACAACTGCCATTTGTAGGAGAGTTGTAAAAGTATCCCGAATGTTGTTTGCATTGAATTCCTTGAAACTCTCGGTGCAGTCACCTCCTTGCAAGAGAAAGGCGTTTCCCATAGTGGATTCTCCAAGTCTATCTTCAAGATTTCTGGCCTCCCCTACAAATACCAAAGGGGGAGGCTCTCTAATAGCTTGACAACAGAATCGAGCTCTTGAGGGTTTGAATAGCGAGGCAGTTGCAATGCTTTCTTCGATCTCCAATTGTCTGGATTGCAGTCTATCAATATTCCTGGTGATGGGAAATTTGGGGTTTAGATGTGGGTACACAGTTGGGTACTCCTCCGTTATCATGCCCAAAATGGAGAAATATAGCTCTTGTGCAAGAACCAGTTTCAGTTGCTACAATACAGGATCCTTTGGACACAACCCCTAATGGGTCTAAACTGCAATTTTCCAACAAAATGCAGTTACCTAGCAAACATATTTAAGAATTTGGCTAGAGCTTCTGTTGGGGAAAAAATGGGAGCGTTGCAGAGTGAGTTAGATCTCTTCCGGTATGCAGTGTCGCAATGTTCCTATTCAACATGTTTAGAATTGCAGAGCATATCACTGGTTTGTAGGGTTTCACCTTTTTCCATTCTCTACACAAGTTTTTTTATTACAGCTTCGGGCTCTTTCTCCCCTAAGAGAACCATATGCTTCTTCTTAACCTTTAGAAGGATTTCTATGAGTCTTCTAATCTCATCATTTCTATTGCCAGTGGATTCAGCACCAACCCCTAAACTTTGAAGTCGCATCCTAGCAATCCTGGCGCAAATGGCTAGCAGGGGCTGCCAAAAATGTCACAGCAACATGTAGAGGAATCATTTGGCCATGCTTGCGACCACAAGCTTCTGCTATGGCATGATTCAAGATGCTTGCTGCCTCCGTGGTTAGCGTCTGGCACATGGGTACCCATATGGGCATCGTTTTTTAATCCAATTAAGCCTGTAGCTTTTAGTCTATAAATAGAAGCCATGGCCATCCGCTCCATCGGCCCTTTGATTAGACTGCTGAGGGAAGCTCGATAACGGCAAATAGATTCTTCAGATCCTAACAAGGATGCTCAAGTCTGGTTGAACGAGATAGTTAGTCGTTGACTTCCTTCTGGTTGAACGACTCGGCTCGGTTCAGGAATAAAATTGGGTGGCTTTAAGCTTTGGCTCTCAGTCCTATAATCCTAGAATTATCTTCCTCTATGTCTGTCATTGTGGTCATCCCGCCTGTAGCACTGTGCATAGCCCTGCCAAATTGTAACATATTTAAAGTACTTCTTTTAAAATTTAATAAAGTATTATTTGATAATGTAATGTAAACATTTTTTTGGCGGTTTCTAAAATTGTTTAAACAACACACTTTTATGAATTAATACTTTAAAAGTGTGTTGTTAAACTCAATAATAATTTAATATTTCAATTATAATTTATAATAAAATAATATAATATCGTTAAACTCAATGATACACGCCTACGCAATAAAAAGTTAAAATACTTTGTCACTCAGTGTAATGTCCCCAGTTTGGCCCCATGGCATTTACATTATAAATAATGTAATATTTGTTATGAAATCATGGTGAGGAGCTCAAGGCCAAGGCCCCGCCATCGATTTATTGATGCATATGCTTTGCGTGCTAGCCAGGCACATTGGAATTTCAACATCATGTAATATGCATTTTTAATAAAAATACCCACAACTAGCTATGCAATGCAACAAAGAGATGGGGGCATGATTTCACAAGGAATTGGGAGGGAAAACATTCAAACCCTTGAGCTAATAGAGTCAAGCCAAGTGTCAATGAGGGAACCCATCAAACCCTCAACTACCCATGTTGACTTTTGTACCCAACCATTGATTTCTCCCAATAGTTGGTTGGGGGAGTTATTACCTTGGGAATGGGGAGGTATGGCTGTCCAAAATCGGGTATGGGCAAGCCACCCTTCATGGGAAAACGTGTTGGTCTTTTTGGGGCAAGAATAGAGCCACGAAATGGCTGCCTAAGCCATTATTCACCAGGGCCTTGCTCTCTCACGCAGCTCAAGCTGCCTGGGCGTTTTCCTCCCCCGTTTTTCTGTGTTTCCTTTCATCTTTTAGCTGGGAGGGGCGTTTTTGTGATGGTTACCGGTGGGGGAAGAGAGCAGGACGTTTTGGATCTTCCTGGAAGTCGTTTAGGCCATTGGAAGGGATCCTAACCGGTGGAGAGAAATCGTTTTGCTCCCTGGGGTTGAAATCGAAATTCCACAATTCGCTTGGGTGAATCCATGAGTTGGGAGAGCCAATGTAGACCCTGTTTTGTGGACCCGTTGTTGTAAATGTGTAACCCTGTCAATGATTGTTTTTGGCTGAGATGAAATGGTAAATGGGATGTGTGTGAACTGGAATGTTCCATTTCCTTGTGAGAATCATGCCCAGCTCGGGGGTGGCCTTCGGACGGACTCAGTATAAGCTGTCGAAGAGCCTACGGTTGGGTGGAACGTTGCAGCGACATAGCTAGTTGCTTGGGGACGATTGCAATAAAGATGAGTATTTCTACCTATGTATTTACTTCTGCGGTATTTGCTTAGATGTGTACATCTGCATGCTTGTCTTTCTATATATGTGATTGTTTTATTTAGTAGGTATCGGGGCAAAATGCCCAATTTTAGCATCACGATCCTCTCCATTGCACTGGTATGATGGGTGGGGACGTTACATTTGGTATCAGAGCTCTAGGTTCAACACTACGGCTGTTGGGCCCTTCACAGAAATATAAGTCATTGTGTGTGTGTACATGCATTTTATATTTGGAACAAAAATGCATTAAAGAAACCTCAAGATCGCATGACTGTTTGGGGATTTTTGCAAGCTGCTTGCATTAGTTGCATTGATGGCATTCTACGAAACAGAGAAAGGAGCATGGGCAATCTCTGCCATCTTAAGCTGTTTTTGTTGTTTTGTTGCTGTTGATTATTGTTAAGCATGGCTGGAAATAAGTTATGTTTGTTAATTTCCTGGATAACAGCATGAACAGTCAGTTGTTTTAAGACTGTTTTTGAAATTTTTGGTTTAAGACTGTTTCGGAAGGAATTCCCGAATGCCTTCCGAAACAGCGGAAGCATTCGGCGAATCGTTCCGAAATTTCGGAAGCGTTCCGAGAATTTTTCCGAAAAATTTGCGAAGGGAAGTTTTTCGGAAGGAATTCTCTTCCGAAATTGCGGAAGGAATTCTCTTCCGAAATTGCGGAAGCAATTCTCTTCCGAAATTTCGGAAGGATTCCGCGAACCGCTCCGAAACAGCGGAAGAATTCAGTGAACCGCTCCGAAACAGCGGAGAAAAATTCGTTTTTGTGAAAAAATTTCTAAGTGTCGGCGTCGAACGGAAACTTTTTCGGAAGGAATTCTCTTCCGAAATTGCGGAAGGAATTCTCTTCCGAAATTTCGGAAGGATTCCGCGAATCGTTCCGCAACAGCGGAAGACTTCGCCGAATCGTTCCGAAACAGCGGAAGACTTCGCCGAATCGTTCCGAAACGGCGGAAGACTTCGCCGAATCGTTCCGCAACGGCGGAAGACTTCGCCGAATCGTTCCGAAACAGCGGAAGACTTCGCCGAATCGTTCCGAAACGGCGGAAGACTTCGCCGAATCGTTCCGCAACGGCGGAAGACTTCGCCGAATCGTTCCGAAACAGCGGAAGACTTCGCCGAATCGTTCCGAAACGGCGGAAGACTTCGCCGAATCGTTCCGCAACGGCGGAAGACTTCGCCGAATCGTTCCGAAACGGCGGAAGCCTTCGCCGAATGGCTCCGCAGTTGCGGGAGAATTCAGCGAATCGCCCCGCCATTGCGGAAGCGTTCGCTGAACCGGCCCGAACGAAAAAAAAAAAAAAAAAAAAAAAAAAAAAAAAAAAAAAAAAAAAAAAAAAAAAAAAAGAGTAAAGTGACTAAAACTTGATTTTTTGATAGCAGGAGCATCCGGACTCAGAATGCGATGATTCCTGTGGGGCTCGGAGGCCATTGACGAGGGCAATGAAAAGACCAGTGAAGACCCGTAGCCCATTACACTCCGATTTGACAGAAAATGGATAATAGTGACTTTTGAAGGACAGAGTCCCGAGGCTTGACAGAAAGCCGGTTTAAGCTGAAATTGATACGAGGCAGTCATGAAGCAGGCACAATGTTAAGTTCCGAATCTTGGAACCCAACTCCAAGGGATGTGGAGTCGGGGTGAGCAAGAAGGCCAAAAAGCACTGTTCCGGGCCACTTTTTCGAGATTTTGAAAAGCTTGTGGGCAGTAAAAGTGACCCTAGATGTGGGAATCAGAAATTCTACTGAACTAGACATTTCATATTCTCATTAAGACGGACAGCTTCCGTTAGACGAAGATTTTCCAGAAATGCACCGTTTGGGAGATAGCCGTTTTTGGCCCAAAATTTGGAATTTTGGGAAAATGTGAAAAATGAGAAGTAGCAAAATCCAGAAATTCATAGAAGATGAACGGTGCATCGGAATTGAGATCCGTGAATTGCTGAGTATTCCTTGTTATATGGACGAACTTCGCCCGATAGATAAGTTTTTGTGATTCCTCATAGATTTTCTTCCACAGGTGGCTGAAGTTGGCATTCGGGACCAAAATGCAACTGTGTAAAATGTGCAGAACTGGAGTGAAGGTTGTCATTTTTGAAGGGATGCAGTTTCCGCACCTGATGTCGGAATGGAGCATGAAGACAGGCATTGGAAAGCTTGTCCAGCAGGGAACAATGATGCAGGACCAGAGTTTGAATGAGGTCTACAGATATCATAGTTATTTAGTGCAGAAGAGTGCCAGCGGCTGTTTTGACAAACAAATTTTGTTGTCAATGTGGGCAATTTCTACAATTGCATGATATGGAAGAGAAATTCCATGATACGAGGAGGGATCGAAAAGGGAAGAATTCTTTAAACCTCAGTTTGTTATCATACTTATAATTATGAAATTGTCATATGGCATAAAAATGTTAAAAATGTAAGGGATTACATAGATGTATATGCACTAAATGGCACCTTAACAAACATTGCATAGTGCATATGGAAATGCTTGTGCATAAATGGGATATTGCATATTGGTAGAATAATGAAGTCTGGATATGCAATAAATCACTAATGGAGAATATTGTGGCTGATAATCATTATTGATGTTGGTATTGGGTGTAGAACCAAAGATAACAAAGAGCATGGCTAAACATGTTGGGGATGTTGTTGCATGAAGCCAGCAACCTTATGCAGAAAGGATGGTGCAACAAATCTATGATCATAAAGTTGGCAAAAGGACTGAGCAGCTTTGGTAAGAGGCCAACTGATCAGGTAACATCAGGCGATGTTAATGGTAGCCATGCAGGTAATGATTATTGGTGCCAAATTGCATGAATGTTGAAAGAGGATTTGGTAAGATCCCTTCAACTATGTTTGAGCTATGTTGAGATAGTTTGCATGTGATATTGAATACTGATTGGGACTGTTAACCTACCAAGCTTGGTGAGGTGTGGGTAAGTGAAGGAAATGATCCTTACACCCTATGACTACTTAGAAATCTCAATGCATTCATATGAATTTATATCATGTCATGTGTATGTTGGTTATGTGCTTAATAACCAAACCAAGTAAGGACTGGTGGTCCTGATTATGATAATGCAAGTTATATGAGGTAGTCATGTTTCGATCATAATATGCTTAAATGCATAGTACTCATGAAACAATGTATGGTAGCATTGAGTAGATGAGCATTAAGAGATGTTATTAATCTTGTGATGCATTGTATGAATGCATAGGGATGATGCATATGTTATTGCAAAAGAAATAATGAATGAAATGATGAATTGATGATAATTCTAGGATCATTTCATGGACTGTTATGAGTGCAGAATAGTAAATGCATGAAGAGCCCAACCATGATAATTGATGAATTGATGAATTGTGATAATGATGCATATATAGAAGTGTATATAGTTTGCTGCATTTCAAATGTTAACAGCTGAAGGTGTTTTGAATTATTGAGTGTTATAATTCTGAGATCACTTCAGTGACTGTTGTGGCAGTGAAATGATAATATGCATAGATACTTACAACGTGTTTGGCTGACTGGGGTTTCAGTTTTCAGGTAGAAAAGTCTTGCGTATGGCAATGAGGATAAGCCCATAGTAAAGACCGAGTTCTACCATGTGCAGAAGCCAAAGGTTATGAGAAGAATTGTGTCAGGAAGACATGCTGTAGGTGGATGTTCATGTATGGTAGCAAGGGTGAAACCATAATGGGCAGTGTGATACCACTTACAAGGGCCAAACAATATGAGGAGAGACTCATTGCTAAGCAAACCAATTTCTGTAGTAGACAGAATTGTAAATTCATATTGAATTTAATTATTAATGCTATTGATTGGTTATGGAACAATCATATTTGAAGCTTATTGCTAAATGTTGCTGACTGTTTGGCTATTTGATAAAATGTGCCAGGATGACACATTGCAGGAAGATCATGTGTGATGGCCTGCAGAAGCCAAACTAGATAGGAAGGATTCCATGCTTTGGAAATGGGTTTCGGGTGAAACGCCATTGTCTCAACCAAACAGCATGACGGTAAACCATGAAAGTGAGATGGTAAAGCTATGCCCAGAAGGCATGTGAGACACATATGCAAAATCAATGAGTATTCTGTGACCCTAGACAAGAACATGTATGTCTAAATTATTAGATTTAATATGCAGAGCATGTTTTATTATTTCATTATTGTTCCAGACTGCTTGAGTATGATTAGGGCCTACATGGCGCACATCAGAAAGGGGGTGCACACCTTTCCTGGTGCTGGGTCATGGTAGGGTTTTAAATATTGACTACACCCTAAGGGAATGGACGCATTCCTGGTGTTTCAATACTTGATAGTGAATGATATGAAATATGATTACAATTTTGGGCAGTAATACTGATGAGCCTGCTTATCCTTCTTGTGCTAACAGCTTACACAAATGCAACTTGGTGTTGCACGTAAGGGGCAAAGTGAAGAAGGGTACTCAAGAGGACTGTATGGGCAGTGGTAACCTTTCTACGCTCACACTAAAGGACACTAGAAGAGATGGATAGGCCCGAGGAGCTGTATTGCAGAAAGGGGTATCATCCTTGTGTAGTGTGAGTGGGTATTGTGGGGCCATGCTAGCCTGCAGTCAAGTGAGTCACCTATGGAGTTCCTGGAGGGAACCACTGGTTGCACAAGAGAAGGAGCCACGTAATCATATTATGTTGTTCATATTGCCTGATAAACCCAGTCGGTGTACTGGCTTGGCATTGGTTACTTGTATGATGTGGAGGTATTGGTGAAGGGTGTTATTTCCTGACAAACCCAGTCGGAGAACTGGCTTGGAAATGGTTACTGAATGCTTGATAAACCCAGTCGGCGTACTGGCTTAGCATACTGATTTTGAAATGCTTGATAAACCCAGTCGGCGTACTGGCTTAGCATACTGATTTTGAAATGCTTGATAAACCCAGTCGGCGTACTGGCTTAGCATACTGATTTTGAAATGCTTGATAAACCCAGTCGGCGTACTGGCTTAGCATACTGATTTTGAAATGCTTGATAAACCCAGTCGGCATACTGGCTTAGCATACTGGTTTTGAAATGCTTGATAAACCCAGTCGGCGTACTGGCTTAGCATACTGATCTTTGGGATGCCTGATAAACCCAGTCGGTGCACTGGCTTGGCATTGCCTATTCGGATGATGTTGTGGATCAGCATGTGTGCTGGCCAAGCATCCACCCCACAGGTGATCCAAGGCTTGTAAAGCAGAGAAGGAAACCTGTGGAGTAGCGAGGAAATGCACAATACAGATAAGTATTCATTCTCATTTATTTCTTGTTTGGAATAATGAAGGTTTCGGGTACAAGTCTTATGACAACTGAGCTAATACACTGTCGTTCCTTTGTTGGAAACCTTGGCCGTTGCAGGAAGCAAGGACCCTGAAAGAGCTATAAATGCTTGGTAAAGCCAGAGAGTAACTGGTTGGAGCTATAAAAATATAGAGAATAAGTTGGTGGGAACATTAACCACTTGATGTTGTGGAGTAGCTGGCGTGCTGTCCAAACATTCCTTAATTAATTGATAAAAACCAGTCGGCGCACTGGCATGGCATTGCCTATTTGAATGGTTGTGGAGTAGCCTACGTGCTGGCCCAACATTCATTGTTGTATCCACGGGAAATCCAATGCTTGGAAAGCGAAGAAGGACCCTGTGGAGTAAAGTGAAGACATCCAATAAAGATAAGTATTTGGTTATGTTGCAACTCTTGCTTATGAATATACATGTGTATATGACTTGATTATGTTTTCTTAAACTCTCATTTGGAGATAAACTCTATGGAAATACACTAAACATGTGAATTAACCCAATGTTTGAGTGTAGGTATTGCTGGAAGCAAAGACTATGAAAGCATCCGGAGGATGCATGTGGACATATGACTGTCCTAAAAGAGCTCAATATGAGCAGTAATGGAAGATGGTGCTAGTGGAACTGTGTGGGTCCTAGCAGCCAAAGGTTCTGTAAGCAACAATGGGGAAGGGTTTCCTAGTTGAAATCCATATGCAAGACCTTAGACACTAAGTGTCATAGCCAAGAAGGGGGCAAGTTAAGCATTCACATTTAAGTGAAAGAGGCTAAGGAGCATAGAACCATAAGTGATGGTGTGGCTCCGGATTGGAACAAGACTAAGAGGGGGAAACTCTTACTCTTCTCTTTCCTTTTGACTGATGCATCTCAGAAACAAAAGACTATTGAGTGCATGTCATAAAAGAGAACAATTTGTGTTTAAATTGCTTGAAATGAATTGTGAATGCTAAAATAGTCATTTTCTTGTGAAAGGATGAACATGAATGAGTTCATGTGTATGTGGGAAAGCATGAAATGTGTGGAAGTCTCGTGAGTAAAGCATGGACGTTCCGAGTCAATTAGGAAAATAATTGACTAATTTTACTATTGTGTTATGCTTGTCCTAACAGGAATTGCCATGATAAGTCTCACAGATAGTTGCCGGGACAACAAGAAAGATGGCACCCATGAAATTCCAGACTTGTAGATCAGCTGGAAGATAAACAAACGGAAGGGATTGCTCTGGAGCAATGCCCACCTGTAGAGCTGGAAGACGAAAGCTAGCAGGAGGAACTTGTGGAAGATAGGGGACTTGATCGTGAAAGGTCAAAGTAAAGAGACGAATTGCAGGACAGACCTGCCACCATCTGTGAATTATGAATCCTGTGTAAAGTGGGTATATAGTCCAAGGTGATGAAACACCGAGGACGGTGTTATTCCAAGGGGAGGGGAATGTAATGTCCCCAGTTTTGCCCCATGGCATTTACATTATAAATAATGTAATATTTGTTATGAAATCATGGTGAGGAGCTCAAGGCCAAGGCCCCGCCATCGATTTATTGATGCATATGCTTTGCGTGCTAGCCAGGCACATTGGAATTTCAACATCATGTAATATGCATTTTTAATAAAAATACCCACAACTAGCTATGCAATGCAACAAAGAGATGGGGGCATGATTTCACAAGGAATTGGGAGGGAAAACATTCAAACCCTTGAGCTAATAGAGTCAAGCCAAGTGTCAATGAGGGAACCCATCAAACCCTCAACTACCCATGTTGACTTTTGTACCCAACCATTGATTTCTCCCAATAGTTGGTTGGGGGAGTTATTACCTTGGGAATGGGGAGGTATGGCTGTCCAAAATCGGGTATGGGCAAGCCACCCTTCATGGGAAAACGTGTTGGTCTTTTTGGGGCAAGAATAGAGCCACGAAATGGCTGCCTAAGCCATTATTCACCAGGGCCTTGCTCTCTCACGCAGCTCAAGCTGCCTGGGCGTTTTCCTCCCCCGTTTTTCTGTGTTTCCTTTCATCTTTTAGCTGGGAGGGGCATTTTTGTGATGGTTACCGGTGGGGGAAGAGAGCAGGACGTTTTGGATCTTCCTGGAAGTCGTTTAGGCCATTGGAAGGGATCCTAACCGGTGGAGAGAAATCGTTTTGCTCCCTGGGGTTGAAATCGAAATTCCACAATTCGCTTGGGTGAATCCATGAGTTGGGAGAGCCAATGTAGACCCTGTTTTGTGGACCCGTTGTTGTAAATGTGTAACCCTGTCAATGATTGTTTTTGGCTGAGATGAAATGGTAAATGGGATGTGTGTGAACTGGAATGTTCCATTTCCTTGTGAGAATCATGCCCAGCTCGGGGGTGGCCTTCGGACGGACTCAGTATAAGCTGTCGAAGAGCCTACGGTTGGGTGGAACGTTGCAGCGACATAGCTAGTTGCTTGGGGACGATTGCAATAAAGATGAGTATTTCTACCTATGTATTTACTTCTGCGGTATTTGCTTAGATGTGTACATCTGCATGCTTGTCTTTCTATATATGTGATTGTTTTATTTAGTAGGTATCGGGGCAAAATGCCCAATTTTAGCATCACGATCCTCTCCATTGCACTGGTATGATGGGTGGGGACGTTACACTCAGGAGTTAAAATAAAAAGTT
The DNA here is from genome assembly GCA_027924585.1 of Larix kaempferi. Taxonomy (NCBI): domain Eukaryota; kingdom Viridiplantae; phylum Streptophyta; class Pinopsida; order Pinales; family Pinaceae; genus Larix; species Larix kaempferi. The sequence goes on along the minus strand of BSBM01000802.1, from coordinate 4,417,288 downwards.
AATGCATATAGTTACAGTGTCAAACCACCTGCTTTACCCACCTATATAACCCTATTTACTTACTTATTACCTATTGGGATAGCAAATTCATCGCGTATCTCCACAACATGGCTTGAACCTTCATAAGAATAGGGTTATTTCCCATCATTACCTAACCTTAACATTATAGCTAGCAATTTGAGAAACGTAGTCGCTTGACCAAAGGGAGAGGCGACAGATTGTTTAAATACAAAAAAAACTTGGTAGAATGAGCCTAATAAAAACAAATACATTGTGGAGGATCGCAACTTGTCTTAGATTGTCAATGTTAATTTGAAAAATATATGATTACAACAAATCCAATTTTTTTATGAATTGTATTTGTCTAGTCTCGTTAACATCATGCATATGGATCCATTCTGAAATGTTATCACATTTCCATTGCATTACTTAATGGCTACCCTTCATCGTAGCTTTAAATATGAATTAGTGTGAGTCCATTCCCTCAATTCGATCAGCTAGCAATAACAAATGCTTGTCAACTATTATAAAATATGGTATGGACTTGGGCAGAGAGCTATGTAGGATGCCAACCATAACCTCGTGTTGCTACTCTTGCTAGCTAGTTGGTCAGCTTATAAACCCGTATGATAAGAGTTCGTGGCTGTAAGCTTTAAGCTTGAAGCAAGATAGAGTCTTTGTTACCGAACAAAGGGAGGTAACGCATAAAATAGTAGTTTTGGAAAAAGAGATAGTTCTCGTACCTCGTAAACCAAAGGAAAATGAAATATTTACTGTACCCGGGTAATTGGACATGTGGGGTGCTTCTAAAAAGTTTGAGGGGAATAAAGAGAAGTGGGACCTTAGCTATATATAAGGAAGGTAAGGTTATCCCTTATGCTACACTTTGCTATTTGGATAGTTTTTCCCTCTCAGGAAGGAATTTATTCAGTGGAGATATATTTAGCAAACATGGATACATTTGCACGTGTTTCGGGATTAGTTAGTGTTCCTACTATTGAGGCTAAGTATTTCCTTTAGTTCTGACATTCGCTGAAGAACATTTATCTAATGATTGTTGTGTATGGTGGGCCTGAGATCGAAACAATAAAGTAGATTGTCAGTGCAGTGTGGACTACCAATTTATGTTTGTGTGGTACAATTTGGAGGTGTGAGTCTCTACATGATTCATACAATGTTGGACTGGCAAGCTCAGACTGCAAAACTTATATCTCAAACACTTGGCAAGCCAAGGCATTTTATATACAGTCGATATCTATGGATAGATTAGCAAAATTGGCAAAGTCGATAAATTTGAGTCAACAATGGAAAGCTAGGGCATACCATTGGCAAAATTAAAAGATTTGAGGAATCAATTAGAAATTGTTTCTAATTGGCAAGCTACTTGGCCATGGACACGCACTTAAGCCTGGGAGTTGCTCGCACTAATCCCGCGGTATATAGAATCTACGTGTTCTATTTTTCCAATGAAATAAACACAATTTCATGTGTTCAGTGTTCGTGCTCGATATATCTCGGTCAGTAAATATAAATGATCTTGTTTACAAAAATAAGTTATATTTATATATCTTTAAACACTTTATAAATTAATATACAAGTGAAATTATCTTAACTACCATACAGTAATATGTATATATATATTTTTAAACAAATCATAATCAACCTGTAGCCAAGATTAATATAAATTGATTCCAGTAATTGCTCATACTATTTCATTATACAGAAAATATGTTGAACAATTAAACCAGTACTTTCTTATAGTGTCATTTCGTACGTCATTTAATCTATCGAGTTTTCATTTCGCTAAGTTTACGGGTGGCTTGCTCCCCTTTCATTCCGGTGTGGACGCCAACACAAATGCATTAAATACTAATTAAAGGGATCCATGCAATTTGGCACCTTGAACATGCATGCATGCTGACCCATGCAATTTGGCACCTTGAGCATGCATGCTGACCACGTGTTTTTTATTTTGCTACAACTAGCATCTACTGGGAGGACGAAGCTAGAGGGTTATAGCAGCATTGAGTATAGACTTGCGGAGTTGAATGGGACGGTTTTGCGGCAATAGCAATAGCAATGCACGTGACCAGATTCTTTGGGACCAATGCGTGTTGGTATCATGCGTCAAAGTGGGTGCTGAAAGTTCCTCATCGTGGAGTAATGGATCGTATAATGCGTTTTTGCTTGACGAGGCCGATGAAGGTGGTGGCGATGCATGAAATGCTGTCCCAAAGTGTGCTGAGATTCAGAACGCCATTTCTCTTGGTATGAAATTTTGTTGAATTGGAAATTTTCTTTCTTTTTTATCCAAAGAAAATCTTCCTTTAGGAATCCTTTTGTCAATCTTTATATCACTTTATCATGGTCTTCTGGGCTTATTTTATTTGTCTGGAGATTTTATCTCTGTGCTTGGGCTTTGGGAAAACAAGTCTGATGGTAGTGTGATAAGTACTGTTGTTTATTTTGGTCTCCTGTGTGTTGGGTTCTTTTTTAGCAGTTTTATTTTGATTTCTTGCCTGGTTTGCAGCCTAGAAATTTGTTCCAATTTCAACTTATCCCGCAGAGGCAAAGGTAGCTTCAAAACCAACAACAAGGGAAGAGGGTGGTTGATGAAGAGATGCGCGCGAGTGTGTGGAGAGGAGTGCAGTGATTGCAGTGTGTGTGGAAAGGAGTGCAGTGATGTCACAATAGGGTATGGAGTAGGCCGGGAGAGGGAGCATCGGTGAGAGAGTGGAGGAGCAACGTGGTGAGGAGCGGAAGGGGAGCGTTGGCGTTGCAGGAGGAGTTGCTTGACGCTAAGGTGGAGGCTGTCGTAGACGGTTGTGGAATTGACGCTTCACAAAAGATCTCAATCGTAGACAACGGTCGTGGAATTGACACTTCACAAACCATACAAACCATCTACGTGGCAGCATTCCATTCGCTCTATAAACGAGGAATCTAGCCGATGTGGATGGTTATGCTTCTCCATAGTGAAACGCCTACGACGTAATAAATCTTATAAAATTATAAAATTTGGGTGATTATGATGTATCATTTATACACAATGAACATGACCATATAGATTTCCAAGTATTTAGATTTCATTGCTTTAGTGTGGCTCCATATAATTTCATTGCTTGTGGCTTGATTTTATATTCCTTGTTGATAGATGAGGCTTCATTTTATATACTTGCTGTCGTTAATGAATTCAACGGCATAATTAAGGAAATATTGTGATTTTTAAAATTTCCGTCAAAATCAAACATGTATTCTAAAAAGTAACTGAATCAAGAATCAGGTATAAAATTAACATGTGTCTGGAAAACGTAATTGAATCAAATATAATTGTGGTGAGTTTGGGATATAAATGTAAAGTTGGCTGATCTCAGCAGCACCCCTGGTGGATCGGTGGGTAGTGGAGTAAAAATATATGTTTTCTGTCGAACGTAATTGGTCGCAAGTTTTAGGCATGCCAACCATTTTCGGGATATTCCTTGAACAATACCCACATTGAAACTTTCATACAATCGTGACATATGAATGAATACCTTTTTCTTCCTATACAAAGTACTGGAGATTTCATCCGCTCAGAATATCTAGACAACCTGCGATGAAAATTTTCATGGTAAAATCATTATTCAATCATTTGTGACATTTGTTAAAATTGCTTGTTTCAGCAAAGAAAGTATGCTTGCTAAAATTTGCTGAATTTGCTAATTTTTTTGACAATATTCTCATTGTTCCCATCAATTGATGATACTCGTTTTTCAAGAATCAAGGTCTGTCTGGCTTATATATTCAATCTAATATTGAGTAATTTCAGTTTGTGATTCATAAGTTTTAGATCTCTTGATTATGCATTCTTTTCCTCTGAAGTATCTTTGACACCCACCCACCTAAACCTGTTGGTACCGTTATTTGCGAATCTGACAAAATCCGTAACAAATCTTACTTTCATTATATTCTATTTCCTGCACAGAGATAATTGCATTATTGAATGTCTACATAAATAAGATTCGGAACAATATGCAGATGTCTCAAACTCAATCCTAGTCCATTCAAAGCTTAGGTTATGGTATATCAATAACCTGCGCAGTCTCCAGATGCACTATTTTGCTCACATCATAGATATGTGCCCTGCTTTATCAATTCCTCATGTATGTTTAAAAAATGGAAAATCATAAAGAACATACTGTAAAATGTTGCAAAGGAACAAAGATGTAATGTGTTGAGTAAGAGGATTGAAAAAAAAATCAATATGTAATAATGGTATTGGAGAAGATCGAGTCCCCAATTTGGTCCTGGATAGTTTAGACAAGATATCTCGTACAAACGTTTGGCAAAAGGAAAAGGAAAAGACTGCAAGAGATGGTTCACATTCTTCTTGCTATAAACAAAACACAACGGACACAAAGGAAACCACGCAGAGAACATTTAAGAGGCAAGGAAGAAAATAGCTATTTCAAAACCCTGAATCCTGAGGTAGAGGAACTTGAAAGGGAAAAAGGAGACTAAGGCAGAAGCTTGATTGAAGATCCACTGGAAATGGAAAAGGCAGCACAAATAGATTTATGGGAATACTCTCGAATGACATTAGCTAACTGAATATGGAGGACAATGAAAACCATATCAAAGCAGAGTGAGCAGAGCATCTTACGTGCCATTGTAATTACAAAAAAGAGAGTATTATAGGGTTTCCTAAGTATAGGATTGTTAAGTACGTGTATTGCAGTTAAGCCACCGATGCAGGTACTAAATTCTCTACCAAAGGCCAGAACATAAAGGGAGGCCACATTAATATGTCTACATCCTACAGGATTCAAGAAACCAAAATAAGATTATATGTCCCAGATAAATTGAGGAATTGGGGAGAGAACACTGCCAAGAATGAAGAGGCAAAATGAATTTTGAGACTGATAATTACATTGAGAAGAACAACAAGGTTCCAAAGGGAATTCTGGATCTGATAAAACAATTTAAGTAGGGACACAAAGTTAGCCAGTTTGGTTGCAAATACGAGGTAAAAGCTTCAGTGCAACAGCCTTGCTAGTGGATTATATCCTCTTGATATTTATACACCATCCCATCAACAAAATTGAGGATAAACTCATAACAGCTATCAATATTAAGATATCCATCTCCTACCAACTTTGATGATGAAAAACAACATGATCCCAATAGCACATTGAACATTCATTTAAATTTTAGACAGATGTTCTACAGATCCGATATTTGGACAATTGCTTCTGTGAAAGACAAGAGTGTGCTGTATATGGTTCCCCATTTTGAGGATGGAATGCATTTAAATAATCTAGTTCATGAAATGCCAGAAACACCGCTGAAAAGTTATTGATGAGGAAACATGGACTGAAATGAGTGTGCACAATGCAGTTGATTACTGCCTTCTAAATCACCCCTTTTTTATTACAAGAAAGAAGCTAGAAGTCGCAAGAAATAATCCGTGTTTGCAAAAAGACCATCGTTTCAGGGTAAATGCCATTTACAAGTATTTGCATATAGGCCATTGGTTACTGGGTAAATTCCATTTGCAAGTATGAAACACATCAGAGGCCTCACCACAAGCCAGTGGTAACTAGTTACATAACAATCACAACACTTAGGTCCACTCCTGTCAATAAGCAAATGGCAATCACATTGGTAGCGTACAGGGTAATAGTGACACAGGCAAAATGAGAGCTCATATTTTTCTGTTAAAGTCATGTGCATACTAGAACTCTGACATAAGCAAGTTAAGGCAAGAGTAGCTCTAAGAAAGAAATCATAATTTTGATCCATAAATGGATCTTCAGACTAAACTATTTACTCTGAAACTTAACAAGACAACAGTACTAGCAAATATGGATATTCACGTTGATGCTCCCTAAATGATAATAATGATTGTGACAATGAAATCCAACAGTTCATCAGTTTTAGCTAGTTATGCCAATTGCACTATGATTGGGACAGAACCCTGATCTGCTAGGAATAAAGAAACCGTACAAGCCTGTGATGTTGAAAGGGAAATTATGAATTTTATGCAACAAGGTTGTAACATGATGATATGCATTCAACCACACCCAATTATTTCAATCTATAACTAAATTTTTTACAGCCATAACCTGTAAACAAGGAAATATTGTACATTTCATTGGCAAGACACATCAATTCAAAGAAAAAGGTTGGGGGGGGTGCGGTTAGTGAGACCATGTGAAGAATCACTAAGAGGAAGAAGAGTCATATGTTAGAGGCTAATATAAATTTTAGTGTATTCGTGATGCATAACTCGTACCCTGCAACAAAGTCTTATGCCTTCTCCACTTAATCTTTGAGATAAAACATGAAATAAAAATTGAATCCCTTATGTGCCAATAATAACTTATAAGGAGTTGGCAACTGTAAGCTGGATTTAGTATTGTATCCACCATTAGTATGATAACAAAACTTTTTGATAGCCACAAATGATACTAACTAACTAGAGCTTGTCTTCAATCATTCCATTATTGTGTTTATAAGTCCAAAAATAGTTGGCTTTCAAGTCAACGATGCTATTGACCCTTTGAACTATTAGCTTGTTTTGCAACATCCTACAGACTTTGGATCATGTAGTTGCATTTGATGTTACAGTAATCTAAAGCTTACTGCATGGATATTAGCACATTAAAAGAAGGGTAGATTTGCAATCCACAAATATCCATTATCATCTTGAACATGATTACACATATATAATATTATAGTAACAGAAATTTGCTTGAGCAACTAAAAGTAATATGAAGTAATATAAACGAGACAGAGAGCTTTTGCTGTTGCAATTCTCAAAAACTAAAATGTAGAAGAACTTTGGTCATTTGAGGTAGTTGCAACATTCCTTGCTGCAATTGTATTTGCAAGCAAGTTGGATATGCTTCTTCCTGGTCTCTTAGAAACAACTGTATTTCCCACCAAATTCTCTCTGACAGTCTCCAACACAACAACCACATCTCTCATAGTTGGTCGTTCTTCAGGTGAATTTTTTGAACAAAGCAAACCAACATGTAGCAATGAAAGTAGGCATTTGTATACATCATTTTCTGCAAATTCATCTTCATCCACCTCACTAAAAAGAGTGTTGTCAATTACCTCCATTACTCTGTCTGGAAATGCAAAGTTCACCCATTTGTGCAAGTTTAAGTCTCCAACAAACATGTCGCTACTTGGCCCCTTTCTGGTAAGCATTTCTAATAACAAAATGCCGTAGCTATAAACATCTCCTTTGGTGGACACTGTCTCACCCAATCCATACTCTGCAGTCAAGGGAACCCTAATCAAGATTTACTTAACCAATCCATACAAAATTGTAAATGATTAAAAGACTAGTAAAACTAATGTTTTGAAAAGCCATACCTGGGGCAATGTATCCCACAGATCCTTTCAAAGCAAGTGTTGAAGTAAGTGACTCAGTAGAGGTTGCACCAATTAATCTTGCAATTCCAAAATCTGTTACATGGCCTGACATGTCTTCATCCAAAAGCACATTGCTTGGTTTTATATCACAATGCACTACTTGCATAGGGGAATCATGATGAAGATATTCCATGGCATGGGCCACATCAATGGCAATGTCTAATCGTGTTTTCAATCCCAATTCACACACTTTCTCACCATTGGTGTCATCTCTATCAAGGTACAAATGCTTCTCTAAGCTTCCATTACACATAAACTCGAACACTAAACCTTTGAATTGCAGGTTGGAACATGAGGTTATGATTCTCACAAGATTTCGATGCCGAACCTTTTGCAAGATGCTACATTCTATTGCAAAACTTTTCTTAGCTTGATCATTTTGCAAATTGAGAACTTTCACAGCAATAAGTGTGCCATCATTCAAAACTCCTTTGTAGACCGATCCAAAACTACCCTTCCCCAACAAGTTGGCCTCAAGAAATCCATTTGTTGCTCTAGCAAGCTCTTGATATGAGATCATTCGGTGCTCTACTTTTTTGAAAATAGCTTGTGGCAAATCAAAGCTTTGTATTTGCAAATTCCTTCTCCAAAGGAATGCTAAAAATAGACAACATAATGTAAAGGCAGCACCAATAACTGGCAGCAGTACTTTTTTCAGAACTTTATAATCACTACTTGATGTTGGACATGCATTTATAAAAAATACTTGTGGTCCACATAGACCAGGATTTCCAATTAAGGATATGGTTTGATTTGCAGAAAAATCTCCTTTTGATATTTCACCAGTGAGCTTGTTAAAAGATAGATTTAAACACCGGAGAATTTTCAATGTCCTAAGAGAAATTGGTATTGTGCCTGATAAGGAGTTTGAAGAGAGATCTAGGACCATGAGATTAAGTAAATATCCAAGTGAATCCGGAATAGAACCTTGGAAGGAATTTCGAGATAAATTTAATGTTTCTAGTGCGATGCAATTTCCAAGCATAGCTGGAATCAACCCAATCAATTGATTGGTAGAAATGTCTATAGCTATAGCCTTATTAATCTTACTTATCTCTGCGGGCAATGAGCCTTCTAATAAATTCCATGACAAGTTCAAATAGAAGGCTATATTAGAAAGCTTAGAAATTTCATGCGGTATGCTTCCATTTAATCTATTATGAGACAAGTCAAGCAATTCCAAATTTGTGCAATCTGCTAAATTGGTAGGTATCTTATCTGATAAGTAGTTGTTATGAAGAGAAAGGCGTCTGAGTTGTTTAAGGTGGCGCAAAGAATTGGGAATTTTTCCAGAAAGCATGTTTCTACTAAGATCTAAGAGACCGAGATGTTTTAATGGTTTAAAGTGATTCGGGATGTTTCCTTCCAATCTATTGTTTTCTAAATACAATTGTTCTAGTTTTACAAGTCTTTGCAATGATGGAATGCTACCACTGAAAAGATTTCCACTTAATTTGAGAAAGGTTAGGCTGCTAAGATTACCAATCTGCATAGGGATGTTTCCTTCTATCATGTTGCTTCTTAATGACAACACAGATAGCTTGGTAGAAAGTCTTCCTATGGTAAATGGCAAAATACCACTTAGTTTATTCTGTCCCAAGGATAGGAGTTGTAATTGAGAACAATTGGTAAGCGCTGTAAGAAAGGGCATGGTGGTAGCACCGCCACTGTCAAGTTGATTAGAATGCAAGTTTAGTCGGTCAAGGATGGATAACTTACCTAGCTCCACTGGTACACTCCCACTCAAATAGTTGTCACTTAGATATAGTAATTTGAGTTTAGAGCAATTTCCCACGGAATTTGGTATCCTTCCACTGAGCTGATTATCCCATAAACTGAGTATACTCAAGTTGTTGAGCTTGGCACCAAACTCTGATGGGATGTGCCCTGTTAATTTGTTTGTATTAACTCTCAAGTTAACCAAAGAGGAGATATTTGACAAGGAAGAGGGAATACTGCCTGACAATTCATTTGCATAAAGGTTGAGCGTTTGCAGATTAGTGAGGAGGCCCAATTCTTGTGGAATGCTGCCAGTGAGACTGTTTTCAGAAATCCGCAAGTCAATCAAAGTGGAGATATTTGACAAGGAAGAGGGAATACTGCCTGACAATTCATTTGCATAAAGGTAGAGCGTTTGCAGATTAGTGAGGAGACCCAATTCTTGTGGAATGCCTGTTAATTTGTTTGTATTAACTCTCAAGTTAACCAAAGAGGAGATATTTGACAAGGAAGAGGGAATACTGCCTGACAATTCATTTGCATAAAGGTAGAGCGTTTGCAGATTAGTGAGGAGGCCCAATTCTTGTGGAATGCTGCCAGTGAGACTGTTTTCAGAAATCTGCAAGTCAATCAAAGTGGAGATATTTGACAAGGAAGAGGGAATACTGCCTGACAATTCATTTGCATGAAGGTAGAGCGTTTGCAGATTAGTGAGGAGGCCCAATTCTTGTGGAATGCTGCCAGTGAGACTGTTTTCAGAAATCTCCAAGTCAATCAAAGTGGAGATATTTGACAAAGAGCATGGTATCGTACCTATGAGGTCATTTGCTCCCAAGTAAAGCTTCTCCAAATGTGCAAGGGAACCCAACTCCATGGGGATACTTCCACTTAGATTGTTATATGAGAGCCTGAGGTAAACCAAATTACGGCAACTGGCAAGGTGACTCGGAATGCTGCCTGATAATTCATTTGTATGAAGAAAAAGCTTTTGCAGACTAGTGAGGAGGCCCAACTGTGGTGGAATGCTGCCAGTGAGACTGTTTTCAGAAATCTGCAAGTCAATCAAAGTGGAGATATTTGACAAGGAAGAGGGAATACTGCCTGACAATTCATTTGCATGAAGGTAGAGCGTTTGCAGACTAGTGAGGAGGCCCAATTCTTGTGGAATGCTGCCAGTGAGACTGTTTTCAGAAATCTCCAAGTCAATCAAAGTGGAGATATTTGACAAAGAACATGGTATCGTACCTATGAGGTCATTTGCTCCCAAGTAAAGCTTCTCCAAATGTGCAAGGGAACCCAACTCCATGGGGATACTTCCACTTAGAATGTTATATGAGAGCCTGAGGTCAACCAAATTACGGCAACTGGCAAGGTGACTCGGAATGCTGCCTGATAATTCATTTGTATGAAGAAAAAGCTTTTGCAGACTAGTGAGGAGGCCCAACTGTGGTGGAATGCTGCCAGTGAGACTGTTTTCAGAAATCTGCAAGTCAATCAGAGTGGAGATATTTGACAAGGAAGAGGGAATACTGCCTGACAATTCATTTGCATAAAGGTAGAGCGTTTGCAGATTAGTGAGGAGGCCCAATTCTTGTGGAATGCTGCCAGTGAGACTGTTTTCAGAAATCTCCAAGTCAATCAAAGTGGAGATATTTGACAAAGAACATGGTATCGTACCTATGAGGTCATTTGCTCCCAAGTAAAGCTTCTCCAAATGTGCAAGGGAACCCAACTCCATGGGGATACTTCCACTTAGATTGTTATATGAGAGCCCGAGGTCAACCAAATTACGGCAACTGGCAAGGTGACTCGGAATGCTGCCTGATAATTCATTTGTATGAAGAAAAAGCTTTTGCAGACTAGTGAGGAGGCCCAACTGTGGTGGAATGCTGCCAGTGAGACTGTTTTCAGAAATCCGCAAGTCAATCAAAGTGGAGATATTTGACAAAGAATGTGGTATCGTACCTATGAGGTCATTTGCTCCCAAGTAAAGCTTCTCCAAATGTGCAAGGGAACCCAACTCCATGGGGATACTTCCACTTAGATTGTTATATGAGAGCCTGAGGTCAACCAAATTATGGCACCTGGCAAGGTGACTCGGAATGCTGCCTGACAATTCATTTGCATAAAGGTAGAGCGTTTGCAGATTAGTGAGGAGGCCCAATTCTTGTGGAATGCTGCCAGTGAGACTGTTTTCAGAAATCTGCAAGTCAATCAAAGTGGAGATATTTGACAAGGAAGAGGGAATACTGCCTGACAATTCATTTGCATGAAGGTAGAGCGTTTGCAGACTAGTGAGGAGGCCCAATTCTTGTGGAATGCTGCCAGTGAGACTGTTTTCAGAAATCTCCAAGTCAATCAAAGTGGAGATATTTGACAAAGAACATGGTATCGTACCTATGAGGTCATTTGCTCCCAAGTAAAGCTTCTCCAAATGTGCAAGGGAACCCAACTCCATGGGGATACTTCCACTTAGAATGTTATATGAGAGCCTGAGGTCAACCAAATTACGGCAACTGGCAAGGTGACTCGGAATGCTGCCTGATAATTCATTTGTATGAAGAAAAAGCTTTTGCAGACTAGTGAGGAGGCCCAACTGTGGTGGAATGCTGCCAGTGAGACTGTTTTCAGAAATCTGCAAGTCAATCAGAGTGGAGATATTTGACAAGGAAGAGGGAATACTGCCTGACAATTCATTTGCATAAAGGTAGAGCGTTTGCAGATTAGTGAGGAGGCCCAATTCTTGTGGAATGCTGCCAGTGAGACTGTTTTCAGAAATCTCCAAGTCAATCAAAGTGGAGATATTTGACAAAGAACATGGTATCGTACCTATGAGGTCATTTGCTCCCAAGTAAAGCTTCTCCAAATGTGCAAGGGAACCCAACTCCATGGGGATACTTCCACTTAGATTGTTATATGAGAGCCCGAGGTCAACCAAATTACGGCAACTGGCAAGGTGACTCGGAATGCTGCCTGATAATTCATTTGTATGAAGAAAAAGCTTTTGCAGACTAGTGAGGAGGCCCAACTGTGGTGGAATGCTGCCAGTGAGACTGTTTTCAGAAATCCGCAAGTCAATCAAAGTGGAGATATTTGACAAAGAACGTGGTATCGTACCTATGAGGTCATTTGCTCCCAAGTAAAGCTTCTCCAAATGTGCAAGGGAACCCAACTCCATGGGGATACTTCCACTTAGATTGTTATATGAGAGCCTGAGGTCAACCAAATTACGGCAACTGGCAAGGTGACTCGGAATGCTGCCTGATAATTCATTATTATGAAGGAAAAGCTTTTGCAGACTAGTGAGGAGGCCCAACTGTGGTGGAATGGCACCACTCAGACTGTTTTCACCAATGTCTAAACGAATCAAGGATGAAAGGTTTCCCAAGGAAGAAGGTATGGTACCTGTGAGGTCGTTTGCTCCCAAGTAAAGCGACTCCAAATGTGCGAGGAAACCCAGCTCAAAGGGGATGTTACCACTCAGATTGTTGAATGAGAGGACCAACTCCACCAGATTATGGCAAGTGGCAAGGTGACTTGGAATGCTTCCTTCCAATTGATTGTGGTGCAGATACAGCACCCTCAAACGAGAAAGGCGTCCCAATTGTGGCGGGATACCACCGTGGAGCGCATTGTTTGAGAGATCGAGCGAGCGGAGAAACGACAAATTGCCAAGAGAAGGAGAAATGGCGCCATGCAGATCCACAGCAGTGAGGTTGAGGGCAATGACTCTGTCGTTTTGATGGCGGCGGGTGCAGGTAATGCCAGTCCAATTGCACAACGGATTGGCGGGACTCCAGTTGGCCATGGAATGCTGAGGATCGTTGGAAATAAGGGATTTGAGTTCCAACAAGGATTTACGATCATCGTGAATTGAGTGTGCAGAGGGGAAGGAAAAGAAGAGGATAAAGACCAGAGAACAACAAAAACGGAGAGACCACATGATGTTTGAAGGTATTAACGGAAAGCGGGGAGGATGTGAGGAATGCAGTGTAGAGATTGGGCATTCTCACAACTTTACTTATAGGAAGGAGGGGATGGGTCAGGGGAGTTGTGTTGTGGTGGAGTCTACGGAGTTTTGCCGTCAATACGCATTTTACTTTTGGAGAGAAGTTATTTTCGGTGGATAAGACGTTCATAATTTTTGACTTGCCACGAACTCCATTCACACTGCATTGTTTGTATTTTGTCGCCTATGGTCTTCACAACCATGGTCAGGTCAGGTCGCCTATGGTCTTCACAACCATGTTCATGATCGTAACACCAACGATTGAAACATTTTTTTGCGTCTCCCAAACAATAATGTATTTATTCCTCATGCTCATAACACCGACGATGGAAACATCTTTTTTCTTCTCCCAAACAACAATGTATTTATTCGTACCCTATCCATAATTTTAATATAAATTTAATTTATTAGAGAAAATGGAAAAACTAATAAAACTTGAATTTGAATTTAAATAGTTTTTAAATTTGAACTTTTAAAAAAATTTCATCATTTAAAATTTACTAAATATTTTTTCTTGGCTAAAATTTACTAAATATTATAAAAAATTTATCATTTAAAATTTACTAAATATCATCAATTATCATCTATAATAGAGAGTATTATAAAAAATATAACTCAAAATATATATAAATAGTTAGAAACAATGTTTAATGATGGAAAATGTGAATCATCATTAAAATACTTTATGACACTAAGGATAGCAAAAGTTATCTAAAGAAAAAGGAATTTTAAATTATCCATTTTATAACAACACTATAATTTTAAAAACACTATAATTTTGACCATTATCAACTTTTAAAACACTTGGTCCAATGTATAATTAATTAAAGCATTTTAGCTCATACTATAGCAATACAAAAAATGGTGTTTTTAAGGATGAAGTTATCATAACAAATGCAATAAAATGCATTTTTGTCGACAAATTTTATTTCAAATTATTTGGAATATGGTCAAAATGTAACCATTATTTTAAATTGTCGATAAATTCTATTTCAAATTATTTGGAATTTGGTCAAAATGTAATTATTATTTTAAATTGTCGATAAATTTTATTTCAAATTATTTGGAATTTGGTCAAAATGTAATCATTATTTTAAATTATTTAGAATGTGGCTAAATGTAGTCACGGAAAGGAATCATAAATGGATGAGATGTTTTTTTGTGTGTCTTAATTGGGTTTAGCTTCACTGGTTATGGGATGGAGTGTTATCATCCCCATCTCTCATCTAACTTCATAAGTGACATGTTGAGCTCATAATGAGTATATTGTTGTAACGGCTTCAAGCCCCTAGTATTAATTGGCCTTATAATTTCTTTTAGTTATTTTTAATTATTATTTAATTTCTTGCCTAATAATAAGGTTAAGGCAATTTAAATTAAAGAATACTTTATTAAAATCATATCCCATAACCTCTAGTTGTAAATGATCAATAATATTTATAAATGAATATCTCATCCCAAAAGATCAAGTTAAAATGAGGAAAGAGGTAAAAAATGTCAAAAGTATTAAGAGAGAAAGGAAATGTGAAATAATTAAAAATATAAATGGGGATAAGGACCAAAAACTAACAATAAATTTAAAAATTTTGTAATCTTATAGTAATCTTATATTAAATTTGATAAGAAATACTCTTTCAATAGTAGTTGTGGATGGAGATTTCAAACATTAATACGAAAAAAAACTATTTTAACAATTTGTTATTTTGTACCTATAAATTCTAAATTTTACAAAAAAACAATATAAATAAAATTTGTCCTTACATTAGTTTAAAATATTAAAGGTACTATTATTTTTCGAGGAAAATTTAATGATAGAACATCAAGTAATCAAGCCATAATTCTATGCACCATCTTAAGTCCTATCCCTCTATGGTTGGAGGAGAACACTCACTTACTATGTATGTACAAAAGAAGCCTTAAAGTTTTAGCTAAAAATAGAAGCCTTAAAGTTTTAGTTGAAAATAAAAGCCTTAAAGTGTTAGTTGAAAACTTGTTTGGTACATAATTAATAAAACTTTATAGTTTTTTTTTTGTTTGTAAATAAAAGAGACTATATATACATGCTAAAAAATATTACATAGCTAGAAATCACTGAGAGAGGCTTTCCCGACCAACAGAGGTCAAACAGGAATCCAGAATCCGTCCAAATGTAACTCAGTAGACTCATAACATTCTCGGATTTGTATGGCAAACATGAAAAAGACATAAACAAGATAAAACTAGTTGTCCATAAGTTTGATACAGACCCCATAATTCCGAAGATACAGAAAACGTCTTACACCTCAGCAGTGACCATACCATCATCAGACACTTAGAAAAGGACCAGAACACAAAATCAAAACAGAGCACCTCAATCAATGGTAACAGTTTGCGGGAGTTGACCAGCAGAGTCCGGGGTAGGAGTTTTTGCATTCGCCAGGATATGGATCGTGTTCGCATCCCCTGCATTTCCAGGCCAAGAGAGCGCTCCACCATGGATGTAACTACTACCATCTCCATCACGCACACCTTGAATGACAAAAGTGATGCCCAATTTCTTAACAATGGCGTCAACTTTGGAGTGCATCACCCTACTATCTAAATTGTGCGATTTCCATGATCTAATCGGTTCCTCATCACCCATGCATTTGTTAGCCGAGTCCATCAGAACACTGGCCAACAAATTCTTAGTTACCCAATGGGTCATAAGGGTACGTTCATAAAGAGAGGCCCGACCCGCTGTGGTTCTTGGGTCTACCACCCAGTCCTCGTAAATTTCTCCCACAGACAAGGCCTGGACGTTTTCCCAGAGACCCCTCTCAGTTCCTTCAATTTCTTCACGAATGGGAGGGGGGATGCGCTCACGGAAAAATTCAGCCACATCCCGCATACGGGACCTAGAAGAAGCACGGGTAACTTGATCGGCTTTGGCCCCTCCATGGCAGGAGGACTCACCGCCCGACGGAGAGGGGGGCCTGCGTTTTGGTGCCATGAGGATAACAGTGAAAGGTTCAGATGGCCTTGCCCAGATAAACCGCCCTTCTGGACCCTCAAAAGTTCTCAACTCACATTTTCTGCAGAGAGTAACACGACAACTAAGAATGCAGATGAAATTAGAGTCGGGAAAATTGGCCATATTTGAAGCAGGGTGGCTCGTCATAATATTTACTACATGATGATGAAGATCCGCCGTCAAGTACAGGTCCTCCATCACCACAATAACTCCCTCGATCATGGATCTGAAAAAAGGACAGATGAGGAATGAACGGAGGATGCTCTGAGTCTTTTCACAACATTTATCACACTTGAGAGTGTACCATGCATCTCCTCTCATTATTGTATTCATAAAAGTAGGTGTCATTCCAAATGGTGAAGAGCTGTGACACGGGGATCCCTCCGGACATCATCCTCTCCCACATTTTCATTGCTCATGCGAGACGTATCCGAAGCTGTCAGATGATTGAAGCTCGCAAAATCTTCCTATGCCAGGTGGTGACACGATCTCATCCATTCATCATGAGGATTCTTGATTAGATTGCAGACCATGAGGGGGGTCCCATCCTCGATATCATGGTTTTCTAGATGGTCCGCCACTTTGTTGGCGTCCTGCTTGACGCGGCCAAAGGAAACAGCCGGATGATTGAGAAGAAGCTCGCGTAGACATTCCAACCTGGCAAGAAGGCGCCAACTGGATGAAACATTTTCCGGAGATTGCCCAAAGGACATTTTCCTGGCCATGTGGATGATAATCAACGAATCACCTTCGAGAATTACCTGGAACCATGCTTCGGTGATTGCCAATCACAGCCCTTGAATTAGACCTTCCAGTTCCGCCAAATTGTTGGAATCATGGCCAATGGCACCAAAAAAGACCTTCACTATGGATCCCGACCAGTGCCTGCAAACACCTCCAAATCCAACCATCCCCGGATTACCCCGTGAGGGCCCATCAAAATTAACTTTGAAACCCTGAGCCAGGGGGGGAACCACCGGCATGGTATTTCAAGCCTACAGATCAAGACCTTCTTACGCAATCCCTCCAGATCAGAACGTCGTAGACCCCAACCCTCCACAATGCGAAAATCCCCAGGGGTTAACTCTTTATCTTTGTCAGACCATTGCTGACATCGAATGGTCTCCATCATGTTTTAAACCAGTTTTAGCCAAACTATCTCCTAAGAGTTGGAATGTTCTCTAAAGATGCACTCATTCCTTTCTTTCCATAATGACCAGAACACCATTCCAGGGAAGAGTTGCCATAGCAGCCCGATGATAGGATTAGAGAAAGCTTTAGGGTCCCATGAATTTAAAGTTTGAACCGGATGGCCTCTTACACGATGACACCTCCTAAAAATGGTAACACCCCTGTCCCAAATTGCAGATGCAAACGAACACGAATCGAGTAAGTGATCACCGGTTTCCTCCGCGTTGTGGCAGAGAGGGAATCGTGAAGGACCACAAATCCCCCATTTCCTCAGGTTTTTGCTAGTTAGAATCCTTTTCCAGACTACTAGCCAACAAAAAACCGCAACTTTTGGCCATTTATTCATACCCACACCTTTCCCCAGATTTTCCTAGCCTCTTCTTCTTCCTGAATTCGAATTTCAAAAGCTTCCATGATACCAAAGGTGCCCTTCTGAGAAAAACCCCAGCAGAGTCTGTCCAGGGAAGCACTTAATCGGACAAATCGTTCCTTCATTATGGAATCGAAGGAGGATAGAGATTCATCCTCAGAGTCCCATCCCGGCTTCCAGCCAAAATCCATTCCCTATACCAGTCATGAGCATTATGGTTCCAATAGTGATAAACCTTTGATTTACCAGTGGCTAGGCCTCTTTCTTTTATGGTTTTCCATCTGGGGTCGATGCTAAGAATGGGGAATTGGTTCCAAGAATCCTCCCAGAAGTTGGCCTCCTCCCCATTGTGAATTTCCTAGAAGCAATGATCCTGAACCAAACGCCTTGCCGCGAAGGCTTTTAGCCAAATGTGGGAACCCGGTTTAACCTCGTTGTATCTGACCAGTTGCCCAATTTCTCTATCCCAGGCATACTTGATGTGCCAAAGTTTTTCCCAAGGTTCCCCCTGGTGATTGCACCAACACCACCAAATTTTTGCCCCATATACCTCACTCAGAATTTCAGGGTCTCTTAAGCCAAGTCCCCCCTTACTCTTGGGCTTGCAAATTTTCTCCCACCCAACCAGAGTAAACTTCGCCTTGTTTTCCCTACTTCCCCAGAGGAAAGATCTTTGGATGCTTCGAATTTCCCTTAGGATTGTCTTGGGAGCAGAGAGCATAGAGAATAGATAGACAAGCATGGCCTGCAGTATCGACTTGACCAATATAAGTCTGCTAGGAAAGTTTAGGGGGTGCAACGTCCAGTGTGAGAGTTTTTTCTTCATCCTGTCCACTAGATCAAGCCAAGACACCTTGCGAATCATACCTTCCGAAAAAGGAGCACCGAGATATTTAGAAGGAAATGAGCCACGTGAGAAACCCAGAATCCTTATGATGTTGCGCTGGGTCACGCTTGCGGTATTGAGGAAGAACACCTGGGACTTTCCGGGATTTACTTCCAGCCTCGAAGCTTTGGCAAAAAATCCAAACAATTTTTGAAGGCTTTGGCTTCTTGGACTGAAGGGTTGCCCATTAACATGGTGTCATCAACAACTGTTGGTGAGTCTGTTTCTCCATTCCCTCATGAAGTTTAAGCCCCCTAATTCCTCCGGATGCAGCGAGGGAGTGCAGTAGTCTACTGAGACCTTCAGCCATGATAATAAAAAGGAAGGGAGACAAAGGATCCCCTTGCCTGATACCCCTAGAGGCTTGTAACAACTTCGTTGGAGCGCCATTAAGGAGGATGGAAAAGAAGGGAGTGGAAACCAAATTCATGACCCAGTTAATCCATACCTGATTAAACCAAAGGCCTTCAAGATACCACGCATGTACTACTAATTCAACTTATCATAGGCCTTCTCTATGTCTAGTTTCACAAGCATCACAAGTTTCTTCAGAAACTTGAGTGAGTGTAAGTTTCATGGACCAATATAATTCCATCCACAATTTGTCTACCTTCCACAAACCCTGATTGCTCAGGGCTGATCAGAGTGGGGAGGAGAGGCTTGAGACGATTATAAATGACTTTGGAGATGATATTGTAGATCACATTGCATAGAGAAATAGGTCTGAACTTTCTAGGAGAGACCGCCTCTTCCTCCTTTGGAATTAGGGACAGGAATGTAGCATTGAATGCTTTCAAAACACCCCCACTGCTTCTAGACTCCTCCACCAGCTGGTTGAATTCAACCTTAATAAGATCCCATAAATGGTGAAAGAAGTTGGAGGTGAAGCCATCAGGACTAGGCGCTTTGCCTAACGCCATTGGGTGCACTGCCTCCTCCACTTCCTGCATAGTCACAACCTTATTAAGCGCCTCATTGTGTTCCTGAGTGACTAGACGTGGGATGAGAGATGTGATCCGGGCTATGTTAGGACTTCGGTCAAGCCTGTCTTCTTTTAGAATAGTCTTGAAGTGGTGAACAAGTTCCTCTTCTATTTCTTCTCTAGACTCAGCAATATTCCCATTGGATTTACGGATTTTCAAGATATTGGATCTATGCCAGTTTTGGATAACGAAATTGTGAAAAAACTTAGTATTTCTTTCACCTTCCTGAAGCCACTGAATTCAAGATTTTTTATTCCAGAAAGTTTCCTCATTCCTTTCACAAGATTCTAGGCACTCGAGAAGGTTATGCTCCCATTCTTTCAACTCCTCACTCCATCCCTCTTCCATCCCAAGCTTTTGAGCAAACTCAAGATCTACGATCAATTGTTTTTTGTCTTCGAAAATATTTCCAAAATCCTCCTTGTTCCAGGTGCAGATCTTGGCTTTCAGAGCCTTCAATTTTTGTTGGAACTGATACATCCTTGATCCGTCCTGGGGGAGCAATTCTTTCCACTACTGTCCTACCATATCCTTAAAGTCTTTGTGACCCAGCCATAATTGCTCAAAATGAAAAGGTCTGAACAGGTTGTTAGATGAAAAGTCCCATGTGAGACACACAGGCCAATGATCAGATGCAGTAGTGGGAAGGACATTGGCATTGACTTCCCCCATTTCACGAGCTATATCCTTTGTATTCAGGAATCTATCCAATCTAGAAGCAATGAGATGGGGCCCACCCCTCTTATTGTTCCACGTGAACCACCCATTTCTAGTCTCTATGTCAATCAACTGATTGTGACTTAGAAAATCCTTGAACCTTTCTTGGAATCTATCCAATAGTCTGCGCCCACCTTTTTTCTCATCCAGAGAGGTGATCAGGTTAAACTCCCCGCCAACAATCCACGATCCATCCAAAGCTTGAGTAGATAACCAGGAAAGGAAGTGAAGGAATGCTTCTTTTAGCTGAGCAGCGCTTGGTCCATAGATGTTGACCAGTGATCCTTTCACCGCGGAATCAACTAAACTAAAATCGCACATTAAGGAAAACCTATTGGCTCTCCAGTTGGATAATACAACAAACTAAGGGTTCCACATAATAGCCATACCTCTAGCCATGCCAATGGCATCTGTTTCCATAACCTCCGCTCCCCTCCAGATTCTTTTTCCACTCTTCTCCATAGTTGCAAAGGAGCATTTTGTTTCCTGCAGGAAGAGAACATATGGTCGTTCCTGCTTAACTTTCCTTGTCAATGCTTTGATTTTCCTGGGATGATTGCACCCCCTAACATTCCAGGTCACAACCTTCATTGAGAAAATCTTGCAGGATCAGAGAGGGATGCCCTAATCGTTGGATACAACCCCGTTTCAATTAGCTTCACACATACTTCTACTATATGCTATTTATTTGATTTTCTACCCTTCTTTGAATCATCAGTTGAGGATTTTCATTTAAACCCTAATTGGGCATCATCCCTGATTCCCAGTTTCTGGGATGCTTTGGACTTGATGATAGCTTCTCGAAGGAGTTCAAGCTGTCTTCGAGATACATAGCCCTTCCCCTTTTTATTGCATTCCTTCTCAATTTCATCAAGATCCAATTCCCCCAGTTCAACCTCCTCCTCCCCATCATCCTCCATGGCATCCAAAGGAACCTCCAAGGGTGGAGCCTGAGATGTGTGGATTGGTTCTGCAGGCTATTCCACGATTTGAACTTCCTTTTCTTTCTGTAGTTTCTCTCCTTTGTCATCCACCTCTTCCAAGATCTGGAATGGGTTCAGGCTAGTCGTTCCATTCTCAATCTTTCATTTCCCCTTCCTCTGAACATCCCCAGGTTTTCTCTTTCTTCTGTTCTTTACCTAGGTAAACCCATCCTTGTCCTTATTACCCGCAGATTCATGGGACAGAGCGGGAGCTGGCTGAGAGATCCGTGGACAGTTCCTGCCAAAATGGCCATATTCATGGCAGGATCTACATCTGAAGGGTAACTGTTCATAGTCAATTGGTTGGACCCACTCTTCGTCTTCATAGTTCAGTTTGATGGCCTCGGGAAGTTCCCTGGAAAGATCCATGTAAACACAGATCCAGACACAAGCTATGTATCTTTGTTGCTTGGTCTATTCTGCGGATTTGACAAATTCACCCAGGGTATTGCCTATGTCCAGCATAATTTTGAGGTCCCAGAACTCGCATGGTAGGGAGTAGAGTCTAATCCATACTGGCGCAATATTTACATCCTCAACATCAGGGTTAAAACGTTATTTCCAAGGTCTGAGATACAATCCTACTGAGAAGAAAAAATAGGGACCTCCTTCTAACACTCTATCTCAATCTTCCACATTAAAGAATATTATGGTGAAGAAACCCTTGGCTCCCAAATGTAGATCATATTGATCTTTTGGGTTCCAGGTCTGTTTGATCCATCTAACCAGATCTTTTTCCCTGGGCCAGGTCCTAATAAATTTTCCAATCAAAGCCTTTTCCTTCCATTGTTCTACCTTTTCTCTTACCTTCTCTGCACGAACTTTAATGGCCGGGATCGTTGAGGTTTTGGAGATACATCCTCCTGGCCCCAGCCGCCGCTTTAGTCCATTCTCTCTGCCTTCTGCGTTCGACGAGTTTGCTTCCTTCCCGTCCCCCACATGAATCAAACCATCAGGCGTCCCATCGGGAGTCTTGCCGCCAACCAGCTGCTAGGGGGAAAGCATGTCTGCAGCCCCGACTGACACCCTGCACAGATCCGCATGGATCACGTTGAAAAAACCCTAACCCTAGCTTCACCACTTGTTCTATGCGAGATATTCCCACACACCTTCAGTTGCATCCATATTTTAATAAAACTTTACAGTTGTTAAGGCTTAATAATAATAATAATAATAATCATTATCATAATCATAATCATAATCATCTATTTTTAAGGTCACCACCAAGCGAGACACCAATTTGGTGTATGAGACCCCCTTGTTTGTGGGACAAGGGACCCGCCTCTACACAGTGATTTAACTGCTAAAGTCTACAGAGGTGTACATACCCTACCCCCCTCCGGATTTGAGCTTGTGACCTCCTAGGAGGAAACACATTCTCTTAACCATTAGGCCCACTCAGGCTGTACATAACACTTAATGAGATTTGAGCATGGGTAGGGAGTATAACAACATTCCTTCCAACCACCCAATCCACACTCAATAATATGTAGTGACTTAAGGAAATAGTCAAAATCCAATAAAATGATTTGCATTCTAAGTCTTGGAATTAATGTAGTTAACTATTTTATCTCAATATCCTTTTATTCAGCGAAATTCACATGATCATGAACCTAAGTCAAATCACAAACCCTTCATTTTACTTTAAATATTGATTCACATAAAAAGTGTGTAGAAGAGGGTTTTGGTATTGAAAAACATCAAGTCTTCAACAAAAACCAAAATTAAGCTTTGTTTCCCAAAGTTGTTCTACCACTAATACCCTTTTTTTGCTAGCTGGGGGTGTGTGTGTTCAAATTACAATCTTTTGCAACTATGGCCTTAATAACTTCATAATTTTGCAAATGAGGAGAAAAACCTTTCAAATAATTAAAAAAGATACATTTTAAATATAAGAAAACAAACATATTTTATGAAAAGGGGAAAAAATCCCTCCCTAGCCTCTATTTTTTTGTCCTTGTGGGGACATACAGTAATCACTCTGGTGGATTATTATGACTGCACATAAGTTTCATTTCCTCCAAGCTATGGTTTACCTTAGGGGGTGTTCAAATTACAATCTTATGCAACCATGGCCTTAACAACTTCATCATTTTGCAAATGAGGGGAAAAACCTTTCAAATAATTTTAAAAAATACATTTTAAATATAAGCAAACAGACATATTTTATTTCATTTTCTCCATGCTATGGTTTATCTTAGGGTAAATTAATTTTATCTTTGCTATTTTTTTTCTAAAAATTAAATTATCACACATTTGATTGGATGTGTAGAGATGATGTTTTCCTCGGGCTTTGGAATGAGGGATTCGGAAGCAAGTTGAGGTCAACTATTTTTGTATGTTTTATGCCCTTATAGGTTCTTCCTCATATGTTGGTCATTGTAACACCCCACATTTTGATGGGACAACTAAACAACATTTAGACCTATATTGTATTTCTTTGATTATTATATGCTGGACTCGGCTTCACTGAGTAAACTATGGGTGTGGATTTATAAACCTACTTATTTTTGTTAGTTATGTTTTAATTTATTATTTATCTTATTAGTGATGACAGTTGTGTGATTTGTTTCTAGTATGCACAATTAAATAAGTGATAGGGTACATAGATACCATTGCACATTATGATTGAATGAATGAATTGACGTCGTGCACACGATAGCTAGATTAACTTGTTTATGTTGACTGATGGTTGATATATTAGTAATTGACTAGGAAACAATGAAAGACTATACATGATCTTATGTTTGGATGAGACTAACCCACATGTTAGACAGGCTAAGCGATAACCATATGCTTGTTATTATGTGTGGGATAGTGCAGGTTTATGCAAGAGACCGGGTTTCCCAAATTGGTCATTTGATGACACAAATCTAAGAACCACAATAGAAGCATAGTGTGATTTTAGATAGGGCGTTGACCCTAGTTCCAATAGGAAGGGTAAAGGTATTTCCCACCATGTATCCTCCAAAACCTGTGTGAGGGTTGTTTCGAGTCATGCTCCCCAAGTTGTGTGATAACAACTACTAGCTGCTTGTTGGGGAAGTGAGGTCGATTTAGTCAGCGCTTCCAATTACGGGTCAGATTTGGGGCTAGGTCAATATAGTTGACACTCTAGGATATTCCAATAGAGGAACATATAGGAAGTGGAAGTTGGAAGTAGGTTAGGAAGGAATGAGATTATATTAGTAATATTTTGGTTTAGGATTTGAGACACCAATTTAATTGTACTTGGTTCCCTTCACTTGTAAATCATGGGTTAATTCATTAGGGTAAATTTGAGTATAGTGTTGAATAGTGTTTTTTTCTTTTGTAAAAGTAAGAGATTGTATTACTATGATAGAGTTACATATCAACAAAAACCAGTGGCTTGGTTGGTAGGAGGCCAACCAGCCATAATTCTCCCAACCCAAATAGATAACAGAGTTTCATCAGGCCCAAACCTATTACAAAGATTACCGAGAGGTGCCAGAAGCCCAAAAATATTGTTAGCAAAAACTAATTTCCCCAACCCAAACAGATAAAAGAGTTCCATCCATCCCAAACCTATTACAAAGATTACAGAGTTGTATCAGATGCCCAAAACACGTGGCAGCAAAAAACCAACGCCAAACTATCAACCATAAGGAGCTATAACAGAGTACAAGAGACAAAATTACCAAAATAACGACCTTCAAAGCCCGCCAGAGAGCTACGACAACAAAATGAAAACGAGAATCTAACATAACTTTATCCCAAGACCAAGGCACCAAAGAAGAGTGCCTCAAATTCCAGAAGTCAGTCGAGGCGTTGGGTTGTGAATGGGACAAAGAGCACGTGGAAAACCTGGTGTTGTAGTTGCATTCTGAACAGGGGCACGACGGTCACCCCCAACCGAGGATGGCCCCAGATCCGAAGGAGGCTGGACACCCAATTTTGCAGCGATAAGGTCGAGCGTCTGGTGCATAATAGAGCACTCTTGGTTATGAGATTTCCACGCACAAACAGGCTCCATATCCACAACAGCTTTATTTTCACTTTCCATAAGAACATAAGCGAGGAGGCCCTTGGTAACCCAGAAAGTATCCAACATATGGTCGTAGGATGAAAGATGCCCTGCCGTATTACCTAGGTTCGTTACCCACTTTCCAACTTCATCCCCCAAATCACCACGAAACATTGCCTTGACCCTCACTCACAGGTCACGCCCAACCCTTTCCAACTCTTCCTTAATGACTCGAGGGATACGGTCATGGAAGAAATAGGAGGCCGTAAGGGCCTTATGCTGTTCCCTCCTAGCAGGGGCCTTTCCCTTTTTGGGGTCATGACGAGGCTTCTTATCCTTCTGCTTATGCGACGCCATCATAAAATTACCAGAAACCCTCACCAAGCTATTATGAAAAACCACTCCAAGATTGGAACTACTAAAAACACCACTCAAGCAGGAAACCGTCGAGATGTATAAAAAACCACTGTTCAGACTTCCTTTTATAGCAATTTCCAGCCAAATTCCCATAAAAGCAACAGGGTTGGTCATCTGTTGAGCATTAATCCTCATGATTTCGGCCGGACCTTGCCCTGATGCGAGCCAAAGGATTCCTGATGTCACCCTCATGACCAAGGCTCGTTCGTATGCTCTGGTTATTATGAATTGAAGTAGGCCATATTGGTTTAGCACTGCAGGAATTTAAGGGGCAGGGGATTGTAGTTCCTGAGTTGAAGCAGTTTACCTACCGCGATTTGTCCATCATAAGAGAAACAAGTGGTCTAAAGTCGGTATTGATGGGAGGGCGCGTGTCCCGCGATCCTTGCGTTCTCGCTTGTGTGTCCTCCTCCGCCAGCATGGCACAGCGGCGGGTCCACTCTACATTCCCAAAGGTGTCAAGGGAGCCAGCACGGATATGACTGGGTTCATCGACCCCAACGTTATCTAAGAGGTCCTCCACCCTATTCCCATCTCTACGAACATGGCTAAATGACCAGGCACGGGAAGTATTGAAAAACATGGCTAATTGTTCCACTCTGTAGGCCAGACGCGAGATGTCTGTTATGTTTGCCGGGGGTTTTCCATTATGGAGGTTACGAGCAAGTTGGATGACGAGGCAAGAGTCCCCTTCGAAGGTGATAGGGGTCATGTTGAGTTGGATATCCAGCAGAAAGCCAGCAAGGAGACCCTCTATTTCGACAACGTTGTTCGTGTCCTTCCCAATGATGCCAAAGTACACCTGTAGTATTTTGCCTTGCCAATTACGAATGACTCCACCAAACTCCGCTAGGCTTGGGTTTCCCTGCGACGCCCTGTTAAAGTTCAACTTAAAAGCCCCAGTATGAGGGGTCATCTAGTAATCAGGACTTTTTAGAGCGATGTTCCTTGTATCCTTTCGGCTGCAATTCTGAGTGTCCTTAATAATACCCCAAGCAGCAAGGATTCGACACTCTGCCTCATTGACCTCCCAGTCTTTGGCATTCCAGAGGGTGACGCGGGCAGTTTCCTGGATATACTTCTCAATCTTAGCCCAAACATGATCCCGAGAAGAAATTTTATCCTGAAAAATCCTCCTGTTTCTTTCTTTCCACACCTCCCACATCAAAAAACCGGGGAATGAAGTCCAAAGAGAGTTAACAATGGGACTCAAGAACGCTTGAGGGTCCCAATTCTTGATAGTCTGAGGAGGGTCTCCTCTGCAGCGATTGGATCGTCGAAAAATCTCAGCCCTTTTATCCCAGAAGGGAGTGATGAAAGGGAAACCATCTAGTAATTGAGCTAAAGTCTCCTCGCTTTGAAGGGACAGGGTGCATTGGGATGGGCCTATGATACCACGTTTCCTAAGATTTTCCCCTGTCAAAATTCTTCAATAGAAAACCAGCCAAATGAAGGTGGAAAATTTGGGCTAGGGATTGGTTGTCCATATCTTTGTCCACATCTCATCCTGAGGAGTGTCAGGATTGGTGGTCCAGAGGGTATAAGCTTCCTTGGTATTGAAAATGCCTCTGGTGGAGTAACCCCATCGAAGTTTATCCGGGCCAGCCTGAGATTTGATACATCGACCCTGAATGATGTCCCAAATTCGAAGCCATTCTTCCTAGGAGACTCTCTGGATCCACCAATTGTGGTCATGCCACTCTTTATAGGAACTAGTGCTGGGGTCTGGTTTCCAATATTGGATGATCTTGGTGAAACCATCAGCTCTGCAATTGGCCTGACTAATCGCCATATTGTCCAGACTGGCTAATTTCGGGAGTTGTTGCCACGAATCCTCCCAAAAATTTGTAAGCTCCCCATTCCTGACTTCCCAAAAACTATGATCCTGAATAATCCTACGATTTTGACAGGCAGTTTTCCAAATAGCAGATCCTAGATATTCCGCGTTGAAACGAATCAGGTCTCTTTGAAAAAAATGGGAGCATACTTCACATGCCACAGCTTAGCCCAAGGTGCCAATGTAGAGGAGACCCAATTCCACCAAATTTTAGCAGTAAGAACATTACTATTTTTTCCCGGATCTTTCAAGACAAGGCCCCCCTTGGACTTTGGTTGACATATCTTTTCCCAGCTGACTAAATCCCATTTGTGTTGATCAACCTTCTCGCCCCAAAGGAAGTTTTGCTGAATATTTCTAAGTTCCTTGATGACAGACTTGGGCATGGCCATAACCGAAAAGAGATAAATTGGCATAGCCCGGGTCACAGATTTGGTCAAAGTTACTCGACTAGCTAAGTTAAGAGATCATAGAGTCCAACTTGAGAGTATGCGTTTAATGCGATCCAGAAGATCCTCCCACAAAACTTTCTTAATGATACTAGAAGTGAGTGGCGTGCCAAGGTATTTGGATGGAAGGGAGCTCCCTCGGAAGCCAAGAATGCGATTAATATTCCTTTGGTTAACCTTAGGGGTATCGAAGTAGAAGATTTGAGATTTTTCTCAGTTGACCTCCAAACCAGAAGCATTAGCAAAGGTATAAAGAATATTATTCAAAGAGGTTTCTTCCAGGACCGAGGGGTGGCCCATTAATATCGTGTCATCAACAAATTGTTGGTGAGTTTGCACATCAGCCCCTGGGTGAAGCGATAGCCCCTTGATTTCTCCCCGCTGAGCTTTGGATTTAATCGTTCTCCCTAAGCCTTCCACCATAAGGATAAAGAGGAAAGGGGAGAGGGGTTCACCTTGCCGAATGCCGCAAGAAGGACTGAAAGTGCTTGTGGGAGCCCCATTGAGGAGAATGGAGAAGAAGGAAGACAAAGTGAGATTCATGATCCATTCAATCCATTCAGGGCAGAAACCAAAAGCTCTCAACATTTTGCGCATGAATTTCTAGTTTAATTTGTCATATGCTTTTGATATATCGATCTTTAGAAGCATGCCTGGATTTTTGGTGACTTTTAATGAGTGTAAAACCTCATGAACCAAAATGACACTGTCTAAAATTTGTCTTCCTTCAACAAACCAAATTGTTCCGGAGAGATCAGGCTGGTTAGGATGGGCTTCAGCTGACTCGTCATTACTTTTGTGATGATTTTGTAGATAACATTGCATAGGGAAATGGGTCGGAACTTACTAGGATAATCAGCCCCATCGATTTTGGGGACGATAGTGAGGAAAGTGGCATTGAAATCTCTAAGCACCTTTTTGGTTTGTCTCGAGTCTTCCACAATCACCCATACTTCGTGCTTGATAAGGTCCCAAAAATAGTGAAAAAAGTTGGTGGTAAACCCATCTAGGTCGGGAGATTTTCCTCCCGCCATTTGGTTTACAACCTCCTCAACCTATAGCATCATGATGGGTTTAGTTAGGAGAGCATTTTGAGCGGCCGAAACCAAAGAAGGAATATGTTGGGTGATCCTTGCAATATCAGCTGCACGATTAACCCTATCCTCCTTCATTATAGTTCCAAAGTAGTCCACCAGTTCTTCTTCCATGGCTGTCCTATCTTCAATATAGGCTCCATCGACAGTCTTCAGGTGGTGAATTCTGTTCCGTTGTCTATTCTGAATAACCGAACGGTGAAAAAATTTGGTATTGCATTCACCTTCCTTGAGCCATTGGTTTCTAGACTTTTGTTTCCAGTAGATCTCCTCCTGTCTTTCACGAGCATTAAGTTTGAGGGTGGTAGACTCTTGTAAGTCTCGTAACTTAGCATCATAGCCAATAGTCATGCCCTGTTGTTGGATTTCCAACAGTTGACCAATCATATCCTTTTTTGTCCTCGAAAATATTCCCAAATTCCTCTCTATTTGAAGTACGGATCTTGGCTTTGAGGTATTTTAATTTTTGCTGGAACTGATACATCTTTGTACCATCAGTGGGTGGGGATCCAAGCAACAACTGAGAGACAAGGGATTTGAAATCATTGTGATCCAACCATAATTGTTCAAATCGAAAAGGTCTCTTGGTAGGAGGGCCCACACCTCCCCATTGCAGACTGACAGGCCAATGATCAGAACCAGCAGACGGGAGGACTAATGAGTGGAGATATCCACTTCTATTGAGAATCCCGTTAGAGACCATAAACCTATCAAGACAGGAGGAAACATGGTGCTCACCTCCACGTTTATTGTTCCAAGTGAACCAACCATTGGTAGTCTGAATATCTATAAGATTATGTGTTGCAATAAAGTCTCTAAAAGCTTCATTTGTTGCTTATAAGCTTCGTCTACCTCCCTTTTTTTCCTCCAGCGTGGTAATTAAATTGAAATCCCCACCAATGATCCAGGGATTTCCATCCTCCCACCTCCCCGCCCAATCAAGTGAGTCCGGGAAGGATTTATTCAGGGGATTAATGCTAGGCCCATAGACATTGGAGATGGTACCTCTGATTTGAGTCTAAAGAATATGGAAATTATCCGAGAGGATTCCTCTTGCAGCCCAAAAGTTTGAGAGAGACACAACTTCTGGGTTCCGTAGAAAAGCTAAGCCACCGGCCATACCCTGGGCATCAATGGTAATTGTTTCACAGTCCTTCCAGATTTTTTTCCCAACAGCCTTCGTCGTTTCAGTGCCACATTTTGTTTCCTGTAAGCAAAGAATCCAAGGGTTCTCCTTTCGTACCTTATTTTTCAGAGTCTTGATCTTGAGGGGATGATTCACCCCACGGATATTCCAGGAGATGACCTTCATTGGGTAACCTGAATAAATTCAGAGAGAGCCGCCCGAATTTTTGGGTATTGGCCAGATTCAATCAACTTGCTACCAATATCGGTTATCCTTTGTTTGTTTGTTTTCTTGCCTCTCTTTTCCCCATCTTTCGGTTGCTTTCTTTTGGTGCTTTTTAGAGGTTCCTTGGAAATCCCAAGCTGAGGAGAGGCACCAGTTTTCAGGATGGAATCCTTAAGAAGTTTGAGTTGTCTACATGATACATAGCCCTTCCCTTTTTTGCTACATTCTCGTTCAATTTCATCAAGGTCTAGTTCCCCGAGGTCCATGTCCTCCGTCTCCTCAACTTGATCTTTCTCCATACAGACAGATTGATCAATCAAGTCAGTCTGGCCTTTGGCGAGGACAACAGAGGTAGCCTCAACATGAATGAATTCCTTTCCCTGGGTCCTGTCCAGGGAAGCCGGATCTTCGTCGACAACAGAAAGGGTTTGGAATCGATTGGTAGTAGTAATTGAGTGACGGGAAGGCAGATCAGTATGCGAATTGCAGGTTGTCTTTTTCTTGCTCTTAACTTGTGTGAATCCATCGAGGTCTCGTCCTTCCATTGACACTGCTTTAGGGTCAGGCCTTTCAACATTTTGCGAGAAATTCCTACTGAAATGGACGTGAGCATGACATCGATGGCATCGAAATGGCACATTCTCGTAATCCAGCGGTTGGATCCATTCCTCATCATCCCATGAGAGGTTAATCGCTTCCGGTAGTTCTTGTGATAGGTTCATATAAACACAAATCCCGGCATAGGAAGTATAGCATTGTTGTTTGGTGAGTTCTGCAACTTTCAAAAATTCACCCAGGGTGTTGCCTATATCCCTCAGAATATCCAAATCCCAATATTCACAGGGCAGAGAATAAATTCTGATCCATATAGGGGCAATGCTCATATCCTTTGTATCCGGATTAAATCTTTCCTTCCAGGGGATGAGATACAATCCTGAAGAAAAAAAGAAATAAGGTCCACCCTCCAAAACCCTATCCCTATCCTCTTGGTTAAAGAAGATGATAGTGAAGAATCCCTTCGAACCCAACTGAAGGTCATAATTTGCTTTAGGGTTCCATGAGGTTTTGATCCATTTCAGAAGGTCTTTTTCTTTTGGCCAAATTCTAATAAAATTACCAATTAGGGATTTTTCTTTCCAAAGTTCAACCCGTTCTCACAGCTTCTCAGATTTGATCTGAAGGGCAGGGATCTCTGCATATTTGGGAATACAACCTCCAAGCTTCCATTTCTTCCCCTGAGGGTTCTTGGAGATAGAGCCCTCACCAACTTCCTCCCTGCAATCTGTCGCTTTTTCCTTTGCTGCTCCATCTATGTTAGGATCCAAAGAGGAGGACTGTGGAGGGGGAGTCCCCCCCCTCACGCGTGGCGATCGCGTCATGAATAAGGCCGACAGGTTGGGCTCACCAGGAACGTGGCGGCCCAGTGAGTCAAAAGGAGCGAAAATAAAACCCTAAATGTCAAAAGCTGCAAACCGCGCCAATTGCAGAGCTCATTTCCTCCACCCCTTGTGGTTTTCTTTAGTGTATAGTGTTGAATAGTGTTGATGTGTTGTGACATAATTAATAAAATTGCTTGATGTTGTGGGTGTTAGGTTGTTGTCTTGCATGTGTGGTCATTATTGTCTTTTTTGTTAGTAACTATGCATTAGAGGTGATGATGGTTTCCTATAGTACATACACAAGATATGTTTATGTTGGCCACTTACACACACCTTCACCTCGTGCACATGCACTAGTATTAGTTACAATGTAAATCTATATACATATCAGTGATTGTTGTATTATCATGTATAGTGGTTGATGGGTGTAATAAGATTGAGATAAGATATTAATTATAGTATTAGCTTCTTGTTATTAAAATTTGCATTGCATTAATTAGATTCCATAGTATTAGGCTCATTTACATTAGCTTGTATTAATCATTTAAATGGTAATTTATTAATTACATCCATTTAAATCTCCTTAGTAATTACATTTAAATCATCTATCTCATTTCATTGGTTATTCTAATTACTAGCAATTGCCCCAAAAGGTGCAAAGGAACACCGAAAGGAAAAAAAACTATAGAAAGTAAAATAGATGTATATGAAATGAAAAAGAAAGTAGCATTTTTGTGTGAATAATAATTGATAATGATGAATAATCATCATTAAATGCAACTTTACAAAGTGAGTTGAACTATGTTAACAAACATAACATAGTTTCATGCTTTCCTTCCATTATTGTGCAAGCCATGAAAAGGAATCCTTTAGTTCGAAAATGCATGATTTAGCTCAAGATGGCTTAGATGCCTCTGGTTCGTGGTCTCTCAGCCAAAGGCAAACCCTACTACTCAAGGGGTACTAAAACTTGCCAACAAAAAAAAAATGATCTTTTCTTTAGCCGCGAAAGAGATACAAATGAAAATAATGAACAAACAATACTTATCAAGAGTGCAAGTAAAGGAAGATGACCCGAACCAAAACAAACAGACCTGCAGCAAGATCGACAAAGACTGACCCAACTAGTTGCTTTTGAGAAGTAACTAAACCTTTGGAACAAGATGCCAATAAAGAATATTGATTTGTAAGATGGAAAAAAAATCCCCCTATGCAGATATCAAACTGCTCCTGAACACCAGTAATAAAAAAAGAAACAAGCACTCGCCAAACAAAAATGTGATAGCAGGCTAGGGTTACTTTACCAACACAAAAAATCAAAGAGAAACTCTTCAAAAGGTTTAAGACAGATTCAGAGCACCTAGACCCAGTTCCACTGTGTATCAAATCAGACAAGGACTTCCAAAGCCACATATAAACCCCCTGAGATCAAACCCTACATAAAAAATGAAAAACTCGCGACCTTGATATGCAACAACACACGGTGGACCCATGGGTATATATACTGGCAACTCGTGGTTAGGGAAGAAAGTTCGCAACTATATATACAAACAGGTTGCGGGTAGGCCTTAAAAAACCTCCAAAAAAAAAGAAATGAAAACCTAAAAGAGCAACTGAACCAAACTCAAACACTAAAAGGTCTCTAAAAGGCTGTGAAATGAACTCAGATAAAACACAAAAATGCTTAACATGTGCCAGAAAAAAAAAAAAAAAAAAACAAATCCAAAATCATACCAAAACCCCAAGATCAAACCCTAAATAAAGAGTTCAAATCTTCCAAGAAACTCGCAACTATATACACTAACAGCTCGCGAGTGCAACTGAAAAACCGCGGGTAGCACAATGTGCAACTCGCGAGTGTGACAGAAAGTATGCATCTGTATCTATAGGAAACACGCGGGTAGGTTCTGATAGAAGGAAAAGAAAAAATTTGTAGACCACACCAGGCTGAGTCAAACACGAAGGATTTAAAAAGAAACCCTAAAGACCTCAAAAGAGACTGAAGAATTTATAAAAACTGAAGAAACCTAACAAGGATCCCCAAAGCAGAAAAATAAAAAGGTACTCCCTAGCAGAGTCGCCAATTCTGTTGTTAGGGAATTTACCTTATAGTAGGGGATAGAGACTACCAACATACAAGGGGTTGACAGATAGATACATAGGGTTCTGCATACATTACTAGAAATAAATAAGATCAAGGTTTAGAGAAAATGTACCTTGTTTATGACGGTCGGTCCAAGCTATCTCTCGATCTTCACAGAAACAAACCTGCAAAACACACAGACCTTCCTCAAACCAGTTTGACTATAAATAAATATTGATATTAATGAATGCAATAACATCAAATTATAATCAAAACACAATAGAGATTAACACTTTATTGGGAAAGGAAGAGTATCTCAATCTTTTATTGTCAAAAGAATGCAGTAAGTACAAATGTTATACCTGACTCTGCATCAAGCACCTTTGTAACCAGGCCCTAGGATCCTACTCCTTTCTCTTGACTTGGAATTTCCTCAACATAACAGTAGGTCTCTCTAATTTTTGGTCCTTTCTCATGGCCTCCTCTTGCATTTATAGCAAGGAAAGGAGGGTTGGTTTTGAAAGGAAGTTGAATTGGGAAGTTGGGGAAGTTGGAATACCCGACTCAACAAATCCCAATTCATGTTCTTAATATATTTTTCAAACTTTCCTTAAGACACCCGCGACTATGATGTCTAGCAACTTACGAGTGACTCGCATCATGTGAGCTCCACAACTCGCGAGTGCAACTTTTAATTGACACCCGCGAGTTTTTAGTATGGAGACCCGCGAGTGACTCGCAATGTGTCAAGTATAGGATTCACGGCTTTATGGTGAAGGTGTCAGAAAAAATAAGTTTTTAAGCTGAAGGAGTAAGGATTTAGCTCCAAATCATCCAAGGTCAAGTAAGCTTTTCCATCCATAGTGTCCTTTTGTGTGATTGACAAGGCGATGTGATCACGGACGAAGAAGTGCTAATTTGACCAATAATGCAGCAACCGTATCCCGTTGGATGCTTAATAGTCGAATCCAACTCTCATATTGAATGATAAATAAAATAATATATTAGATAGATAAATTACAAAGGATATGGTTGCCTTAAATATGGCTTGGCCATCACATATTGAAGAGACACTTCTCTTCATAAACTATATTTTAATATTATTAATTACTATTAGGAATAGTTACCTATTTATTACTTTTAATTGTTGTAGCATTGCCTTCCCCTTAAGAAAGCTTTGTCCTCAAAGCTTAGATTATTGTTGTCGTCTTTTCATTCTTGTTTTGTGTTGAAACAATGTCATTACTTCCTTTATGTCTTTTTTAGGACTGGTATTAGGTATGTGCTTGGTATTTATGCAATAGTTTGTCATCTTCCTTTCATTTGTAACTTGAATTTGTACTCCATTATGTTTATTATTGTTATCCCCTTTTCATTGTACATGAATACGAGGAGTATTTTTGTGACTAACCATATCAAGCCTTGTTTTAGAAGTCACTTGTCCTATGATATTTAGGATGTCATCACGTAATGTTTTCATTTTATTATCCTTACGAGTTATCTCGAGAAGTGGCGTTTCGTGAGGCTTCTCACACTCAAGGTCACCTGATAGTGTTATATTTGGGTTTCTCCAGGGTGGTAGAAGAGTTAAGGTAGAAGATGAATCTACAATATCTGATTCCTTTGACTTGGATTCCTTTGCATATTGTAGGATCCATCTTTTGTCATTGTATGGATCGTCCTTATTGTCAATGATATTGGCTTGACTCTCATTATGATCTTGGTTAAGCTCATCTTTATCAAAAATATTATTTTGGTCATCCCTACGATATTTAGTCTCCTTGTCTTGTTTATTGTCTTGATCAATTTTGTTACTCTCATTTTTGTTGACATAGTGGTCCAACATATCTGAGTTACTGATATGGTTTGTATTAGACCTTAGTTTTTGTAACATTTCCATTATGGTATTATGGTTTTGTGTCATGATGCTCAAGTTATGTGCTATGGTGCTTATGTTCTATGTCATCGCACACATCTTGTTATCTAACTCTTTTTGTTTCTCGTGCATGATGTCTACTTTGTCATCAAGTTTTCTTCCCAGTACTAGAACAACATCTTCTTTAATTCCTTTCTTAAGTGCCTTGTTATTTTTCGTTTCTTCTGTGAATTTTTCTTGGTTGGCAACGAGGGCCTTGATGTCCTTTTACAATTTCTCAAGTTTGTCTTTTAATTCCGCCATGGATGTTTGAACAAGGGAATTGGCCTCAGAAATAAAAAGTTATTATTATATTTAATAATAATAATATATATATATTTTTATAATATTATTATTGTTTTTATAAACTGTATAAATAGTTTAGTATAGAATTTAATTTTTTTGAAAACTTATATATGTTAAAATAAATATTATAATATTATTATTATTATTATATTTTATTGAAAAAAATTAACGGTTTTTTTTTTTTAGGGTTGAATGGAGTTGTCGCGTAGGAGGAAGGCGCAGGTGCAATGAGGTTGGTGGTGGTGGAGAGGGGAAGTTGAGGTGTGGGAGGAGGATGTAGGTCTAGAGAGGAAGCGGCGGAGGGAGGCAGCGCCAGATGGTCGAAGGGTTGGAGCGGAAGTGGAGGGTGAGGGTTAGCAGGACGCGCAAGTGGGGAGGCGCGGGAGATCTAAGGGGTGTGTGAGTGGAGGGAGGCTACGGGGGAGGGCGTGATCACAGATGACGGTCAACATAGAGTGGAGGTGGTGGAGCAGGGGTGTGGAGGAGTGTGTAGAGGGGCGTGCAATGGTGGATGGAGGGCGGCGAGAGAGTGGAGGAGATGGGGCTGTGGGGGCAAGGTGGTTGCAGGGTGAGAATGGAGCGTTGGAGCAGGGAACAACAAGCAGATGCGTGATGTTTGTGGACATGTGCGAGGTGGGGAGAGCGAGTTGTGCTGGAGTGCGTGGAGTTGAAGTGGGCGATGGACTGATGGGGGAGTGGTTGGTAGAGAGAATGAGCGATGGCGTTGGAAGGGAGTTCTCGAGTGTAAGTTAGAGAGGTACGCGTGGAAAGGAGACAAGGGTGTGATGCGGTGGAGGGTGGTTGCGTGTGATGGCAGGCGTGGAAGGAGAAATGATGTGAGGAGTGATAGGTAGTGAAACGGGAGCAGCGGAAGAATGTGCGGTTGATATGAGCTCAAACTGAGCTCAAAGGTGGAAGTAGCCGAATCCGAGCTCACCCAAGGAGTTGATGAGCCGAGGCCGAGCTCAGAGTGCAGGAGCGAATCTGCTCTGATACCAAATGCAGCAACCGTATTTGGTTGGATGCTTAATAGTCGAATCCGACTCTCATATTGAATGATAAATAGAATAATATATTAGATAGATAAATTACAAAGGATATGGTTGCCTTAAATATGGCTTGGCCATCACATATTGAAGAGACACTTCTCTTCATAAACTATATTTTAATATTATTAATTACTATTAGGCATAGTTACCTATTTATTAATTTTTATTGTTGTAGCAGATAACACCTAGCTTAGAGGAAACTATTGATTGGTTTAAGCATGATCCCCATTCTAATGATCTTTCTACCAGCTAACATAAGTCCATCACTCTTGAAGGAATCTAAAGATTGTAGGGAAGGATATTTTGGGGATTCTATAGTCAAGGTGTTGGCTTTATTTTTGCAAATCTTAATATGTATCAAATGAAACTCAATCAATGACATAAGAGAGTCTTGAAGTGCATCTATGTTTGTAGACATTAGTTTTTTATAATACAGGCAAGGGAAATTCATGACAAAAAAATAACTTGAATCGTGTCGTAACTTGAGCATATATGTTTGCATATATTTTTATGTTGTCTTTATTCCATGTATATGTAATTCACCTTGCAAAATGAGACTAGTATTGTTAGGTTCAATACTTTGAGTTCTCTAACGAGTTTTATCAAATTTTGTGCTCGTCATCTATATTCAACAGGTTGAAGAAAGGAGAAGATGTTGACTAAGCAGGATGTCTTTCTAAATTTAATTAGTTTCTATACAATGAGTGACTCTAATGGTTAAGAACATGTGTTCATTCTCCTTAGATTCCTTAGGTTTGAATCTAGAGCCCCATGATGTATACCTCTATAAACAATTATGCAAGGAGAGGTCACTTGTCCCACAAACAAAGTTATGACCTTAAAATTAGATTATTATTATTATTGAGTTTTAGGCCCACACATTTTTCCAAAAGGTGCCCTTTTCAAGCATTTTATTTATTTTATTTTTTTAGCAAACCTATACTCAGTTGGAAATGTGTTATATCATATCTTCCTGCAAACATATTGAAACCCAGATTGTGGAAACCAATGTCCTTTTCTTCTCACATGAGTTAAAATTATGGGTACTATATTTTTTTAAAGGGCGAAGGGATGATACAAACTTTAAAGTGGGTCCATAGTCTTAATGTTTTTGCATTAAGAGAAGTGAGGTGCATTCTACAACCCACTATTGACGAGATTGTAATGTTTGTCCTATATATATATATATTACACCAATGTAGATCCATCTTAACTCTATATATTTTAAGCACTAAGAGGGATCCAAGAAATAATTGAGACGCAAAACATTAAGACTATCATTTTTATAAAAGGGGAGAAGGAATGATATGAAATTTAAGGGGGGGGGGTCCCTAGTCTTAATGTTTTATAAAATGTTGTGAAATGTATTGAAAAGGTCAAAATTAATCCTACAATTCAAGTTTGACAAAATCAATTGTTACCTATATAAAACGCATATGGGAGAGAGATAAGGTGGGGAAAGAGAGGCCTTAAAAGTGATCTAATTGCATATAATGGTTCATCTAAATGGAACCTTTCTTACCCAACTATTTTTGGTGATGTGAATGGTTGTGTATTATTTTCATTGATAGTTTCTTATTTCCTACATATGCAAAGTTAGGATCTTGGTGAGTTTCCATCACAAAGTTTTACACCTTTCTCTTATTTTAAAGGCATTCAAGCCTTATGGATATCATCTCCCATAATATGTATCACTCTATGGAATTCCATTCATTGTATGCGAGATATGCTTAGTGCCCCATACCTCTAAAAGAAACATTGAAAGCACCAAGAGAGTTGAATTTCATTGATAGACCAAATACTGGACACTGAGTCCTACAACATATGCTAGAGTTGTAACCTGAATTAAATCTTGAACCAAAGTATAGGGGTTGTAGAACAAGGGATAAGGTACAATTATCATATGATTGATGCTCACCATGGAATCACTAACCATCTATTTGAGAACCACCAACCAAAAATAATTGATTCTATAGAGGTAACAAAACTATAATTTAAATGGGACATACGATAACAATAATAATATTAAGATTGTTTTTTACCCTCGCAAACAAACTAGCACAAAGTTGAGATAACTCTAATTGCATAGGGTGTTATTAATAAACAATAGACTACAAGAGAGATAATGAGGAGGGGGATCAAGATGTTGGGCGATTTGTGTAATTGTGGTGTGATTAGATGCAATGATGAATGGTCTTTCATAAGTTATCATCCAAAAAATTTGATGAGAAAATCCCTCGAGATAGAGACAAATAATTAGGAGGCAATTAAAACATGCAGACCCACCCTAACCCTAAACTAGAATGGAAACCTCCATCCATCTAAATTACCCATATAATATGACATATTAGCATTATCAAACAACCTAAGGAAATGCAAGTCAATCTTGGTGAGGAACACACCTAGATAAAAACCAAAATAAATCACCTGGCCACCAAGAAACGATAATGAGAATGACAAAACATAATGGAGTATCTTCTACAAACAAAGCAATAATAATAATTGCAAAAGTGTGGCATACCATATAAATAGTGAAAAGTTGATGCCCAAAGTAATAATTCAACCAATCAAACCCTTGTCACCCACTTGTTGATTTGTTTTTCTTGCTTCTTGTAAAATTTCAGCCCATTTATGTTTTCCATGGCTTAAGGCAACAATGTAAATACTTTTTTTGCTCTCTATAAATGTCTTTGAATATCTTGAGCATAGATGATCCTTATAAAATTTGAGGTTTTTGGTCTCACAAAGAAAAGTGCAATTTTCACAAAGTAAAAAGAACGTGCAAAGATTTTTCAACCTCTGCATTTGTTTCTACCTTACAAATAGATTATTTGTCTCATGTGTTAAGAAAAATATTACCTTGCTCCCTTCCACACTCTACATTGTTGCATCCATGCAAAGTGCATAGTGCTATGGGAGGATTCATACCTATTGCCAGATTTCCAGTCCAAGATGATTGAGGTTGAGGGTAAGATTGCCAATCAACCTATTTCCATTCTAGTTGATTTGAGAGCAAGTCATAGAACAAGTTATACAACTTGACGAGAACCCATCATTGTTCTCGTTTTTTGGGGGGTCAATTTTAGTAGTTGTTTTTACCTTCATTTCAGAAAGTGTGTATACTAGTAGAAAATAAAGTCATTTTAACCATTTTAATGTATTTTCAACTACTTTGATTATATAATTTAATATTTTAAAGATTAAAAAAAATTCAAAAAGACAAACCCCAAAAGAAAAAGATTTAAAAAAAAATCAAATTCGAAATTAAAAAAATAAAAATAAAAATAAAATAAAAACCGAAATTTTAATAAAATTTAAAAAAAAAATTAAGAAAAATTTAAAATTTATAACAAAATTTAAAAATTACAAACAAAACAAAAAAAATTAAATTAAATAAAATGTTTTAATTAAAAAAAAAAAAACCTTTGCCGGACAGTCTTCGAACTTGGATGAAATATAATAGGAGATATAAGGAACTTCCTCTTTTTATTTCTTGGGAAATATGGAAGAGTAGAAATATAAATATTTTTGAAGACATTCATACTCCACCTTCTCAAGTTTGTGCACCTGCTTTAAGCCACTTCTTTGAATTTTGTAGTCCTAATATTTAGCCAAAAAAGAGGATTACCAGAAGTCCTTGCTTGGATTTGTCTTTCTCAGTTGTCTTTTTCAATGGAGCTTACAAGAATGGTTTGGGAGGGGCATGCATCTTTTTACAAATCAAGCCGGGTTATATTTGGAAACTAAAGATGTCAACAGGATCGGGTTCTAGTAATAAAGCATAAATTATGGCTTGTTGGGGGCTCTTATGGGATGCAAGAAAGCGTGGTGTTCAAAATCTGCAAGCTGCTAGAGACTCGAAACTTATTATTGATTGGGAAAATGGTTTACATCTCCTCTCAACTCTCTATTTGGATGCATGGAAACACATAATTCTTGTTTTAAAGAATTCTTTCTCAAAAATATATTTTTGTCATATCTACAAAGAATTCAACATGGGGGAAGACTTGTTATCAAAAGAGGTAGTGCATATTTTTGATGGCAGACTTTTTTTTTGAAGAGTCAGTGGATGATATTTGTATCGAGAAAGGCTCCTTCTCTTTCTTCTAGTCCGCAATCCCGGTTCTTGGTTTAGTTTTTGGTTTCAGCTTTCCTTTTGAGATTTCTTTGTGTTTTTTGGGGGGGAAGTAACAAGTCAAATTTCTGCTAGAAGACTTTAGCTTGTAAGCTGGTTTGTTGTCTTACTGGATAGTTATCTCCATTGATGGGGGTTATTGAATGTTTTTTACAGTATGATGTAACTTTGATTCATAATGAATACCAAGTTACTATTTTTTTCTGCTTGAAAAAATTAAAAAGCGAAGATAGATTTCACATTAAACCAGCCCGAGGAGAAATGAAATGATGGATGGAAGTAAATGCACCTAGGTTGGAGCAAGCTACTAGTTTAGGATTCAGTGATAATGACTGTATAATAATTTTCATCGAAATGGTAGCTAGTGAGCATGTCACAATTCAACTATTTCATTAATGAATGAGTGTTTATGTGGCATGTTTATGTTCTTTTTCCATTGTTATTATTTTTATAATTCGATTATTATTTTGCACAAAAGAAAAAAATAGTCAAGTCTTTGTACTACACCAATCACAAAATTAGATATTATAATTTGGAAAAATCGTAAGAATATTTTAAATTTTTAGAAAATCATTTTAATACTAAAATTTTTTAAAACGTTGGTTAGCATGAAGTTTAAAAAATAAAAAGTCAACCGAATATGACGACTAAATGATCGCTATAGTCCCTAGGGGGCAGGGACTAAAAAGGCATCTTGTATGAATCGAGTATTGTAGTTGAAATACGATGTATAAAATTGCAAGAGTGATGACATCAAGGTACGACGATAGCAGTATACGACATACAATGGAAAGATGGAGGTGAGTATACAGTGAAGGCTTGTGGTGGGTTGTATGACAATTTTGGTAACACTAGTGTAGGATCAATGAGTGTATTACATAATTGTTATTGATAGTTGAGTATGGTACTAGGTAGATTGTGGAAAGTTGGCAACACTTAAATTGAATTCCATAGGGGTTCGAGTGATAGTTGTGTTTGTTATATTGACCCTTGAATTGCCTAGGACTTTGGGTCTGATACTAAATGGAATACACAGTTTCTGTTTATTACAAATTGATAGAGTACTTTTGCAAGTATCTAAAAGAGTATTAAGTAATAAATGATTAATATGAATGATAATTTACAATGAGCCTCACGATGATGTATACATTTACATTGTATACATTTACATTGAAAAGTATGAGGTGAAAGAGTGTGTGGTTGTTGAACTTTGAATGAATTTTATTTTTATTACTTACTATTATTGTGTTAGTTATAAAGGGTTTGAGTTTTCTCTTCTTATTCTCTCAAATTGAGAATATGCTCACTAGCATTAATGTCACATTGGTTCTTAATCTAATTATTTTCTTTCTATTAGCACTTGAACCCTCTTTCCAACAATTCCATTACAGGGCCAAATATGTCACATTTCCACTTGTTTCCACCACATCTTTCTCACATTGTTTCACTCATTTTGTAGATCATTTAGGTCAAAGAGTAGACAACAATGATTTTGGCAATGACAATGCACCATGGATTCACACACATGACGAGGAATACCCAAACACACAATGCACAGAGTTGGTTGAAAGATTGAGCTCTTCCCTTGTGGATGAAAAATGACTTATGTATCTTTCATTTCCTGAATTAAATGCCTAAACTACTAATTCATCCCACATGCACGAACTATCTTCACATTGTACTACTTATTACTTCCCTAGAGTGAGTGGAGTGTATAGTGAATGTGGTGAGGCAATGGCTTATGTTAGATTTACTTATTCTCATCTACATGGAGGGATGCATATTGCTTGGTAGGGCTAGCTCTTTAATGTTAATCGTGGTGGGGGATATGTGGTGTTTCTTAGAGTGCTTCCCCCTTTTGCATAGTGTCCCTTTGCTAGGTGGACCCCTTCGTTTGCTTAAATGTTTGTTTCATGTTGAGGTTGCTAAAGGCATGGTAGAATTCTATTGTGTTGAATTCATCTCCTAGAATGAACACTCCATGATAAAATCTAGAGAGTTGAAGATTGGATGCGAGAGTTCGATAATGAATGACTCATATGACAATCATGTAGAGACCAATCACGATGACTATATACACTCCTTTAATTGTTAGAATAGTGAGAACTTGTAGTATAGCAAGAGCCCTTGGTCTCGTTATTCATGACAGTACCCAATCCTTAAACATATCCAAATCATGTTATTTCTCCAAGGTCATAGAAGACCCCCTTGCACCTACCACACTAGGTAGAGCTTATAAATCTTTACTAGTGTTATAAATACTATAAAAATTAGCAGCATTTTAATCTCTTGACTAATTTATTAATTTCTAAAAAAAAATACAACATTAAAAAATAACATAGCTTGTTAATTATTTTTTACATTGACAAAAAAACTAACATTAAGATTAAATATTTTACTCTTATTAATTTATCCATTACCTAAATAATATTTGTAATTCTACACATTAATAACGCCAACCTATTATAGAATTAATCAACTAACACTAAAACAAGATCCACGAGGTGGCAATGTCCCCAATATTGCTAATAGCTCTTGTGAGATTGCAAACCAATAGTACAAGAAAAAATAATACCTAGGATTGAATCCTAGGAATATTTATAGAAGTAATAAAGTAGTTAAGAGTATAGGATAAGTTGATAAATAATACGTAAGAGACAACATGATGTGAGACTGTAATATATAAAGGTGAATGGAATTTTTGAGGTTTTCTTTTTATATGGCCTGTCGTACTACTCAAGTGGAGATGATAATTATATAGAAGAATATAAGCTCAATAGTGGATATGATGAATCAATGTTGTGAGAAA
This sequence comes from Larix kaempferi, assembly GCA_027924585.1. NCBI lineage: Eukaryota > Viridiplantae > Streptophyta > Pinopsida > Pinales > Pinaceae > Larix > Larix kaempferi. The sequence goes on along the minus strand of BSBM01000802.1, from coordinate 4,373,204 downwards.
CTTAATACCAATAGAAAATGCAAGTATATAGATTGGAGATTGGCTTACTGGATCCACTATGTATCTCACTTTGTGGCCATGATCACACATTTATATCACATGGATCCACATTATATATGACTTCACGACCTTGTTACACTTCACCTAAGCATAGGCTTGTCTACCTCGAGAAAGACAATTTATTTACACTATTTTTTTTATATGTGTATATTATTCTCATGTCTTTGACTTGTTAATGATTTCTCACTTTGTGCTCAAGTGATCTCCTATGTGGAAGAAAATACAATGTATTTCAGCCATCAATTACAATCAAATATTATGGGTCATTTGTTAGCACATTCATTTGTTCCTACATATCCCAAATCAAAGGTCAAGCCAAAAACAACTACAAGCATACCTCCTTTATACATTATATAGCCTCTTACATGCCCTTGAGAAAAGATTATAACTCAAAAATCACAATCGAAGTCCTAATCTCAATTTCCCCATTTATTTGACATCTAAGGTGCAAGTTGCCTTCATTAAAGTTGCATGCATGATAGGATGTGCACAACATTCTCATCAAACACTACACACAAAAATCTAAAAATGCAAAAAAATATAAAAATATGGTTCAAGCCTATGGAAAAACCTACCATGGGCACTTGTCATATGAAGTAGGCATGTGGAAGCATCCTATTACTACATGCCAAAACAACTGTTAATTCAGGTCATTGGATCAAGCCTCCACTACAAAGCCAACGATTGACTTCACTCTTGGGCACTCTTATGACCCAAACCCACTAACCACAATTGAGTTAAGGATGGCCCTTGCCAAGAGGAAAACTAGTGCCCTAAACCTTAATTTTCCATATAAATACAAGGCTATATAATGGAATAGAAATAACTATCAATTTTCTTTCTCAATCAAACCAAGGGTTGTTTTGCATTCCTCCTCTTTGATCAATGTATGTTAGAGCTCAGAGGATAAAAATAATAAGTGGAAATGAATTTAAGGGGCATGATCACATGTATGAAGTAAACTTCTAGTGTATTTTATTTGTCATGTTTAATTAAGGTCATTTTACTTTTTTTCTCATATATATTTATGAATTTAATGGTTTATTGGGACATAATTCAATGATCTATAATGCTTTATAATCATTGAATTGAATTACATTTTTTTATTTTTTAATTAGTTGAATTGTATTAAATTTCCTTATTAAGATTATGGTGAACATTATTGTTATCTTCAGTGATGTTTCAACTAAAGTTTAGTAAAGAAAATTTCATTAAAAAAATTCTAAATTTTTATTTTTTGAATTTTTTATTTGTTTGTTTACCTTGCTGTTGAATAAGTTTAACTAAATCTATTTTTGGAAAAGTCAGAAAAATTAACTCAATTCATTTTTCATTTTTAACTATAAATAACTAACAGTAAAAAAAGATATTCACAATCATCATGACTAATAACTAAAAAATGATGGTAAAAATAATAAAATTAATGGACCTGCATTTCACATTTTTCCGTATATCTGTTATAATCTTATCTTATTTGGTAAAATGGTATAAATCATGCAGACATTAGGGTGAAAACCGGAGACACAGTCAATCCGTCTATTTCATCAACTTTGTAATTTGGAAATATTTATAAAAAAAATGCATGGTGATTGGTGATAAAAATAATATAATTGACTGTTATTTTTATCCTTTAAAGCCTATTTCATTTTTATGGACATTCCATGAAATTACATAGCAAGATAATACTTCCAATTTCTTGGTTTCTAGAAACAGTGGTATGTTGAAGGAATTTCAGAGTTCCTTTCACCCTATCGCATTGTTTTAATCACGTTATTCTGAATATGGGATTAAAAATTCCAAATTTCCGTTTTGCCATCTCTTATGTTTTTTATTAGTTTCATTAAAAAAACCACTTACAATAGTCTTAACGTCTTTAGCTTCTAGTGGGAGTCTGTTTCTGGTTTTTTTGCAACACAACTACTGTGGAAGATGTCGGTCAAAACAGTCAATTTTACTCTCCCCAAAATTTCCATTGAACCTAATTTTAGCAGCGTGAAAAGATAAATTAATCTTGAATACATGCACATTTTCCAACTTCCTCTTCAAAATTCTTGCCAACACACTACATGTAATTAGTTTTTGCTATATTGTAGTATATGGGAATTGTTCGTTTGAAAAAACAAAGGGAATTGAACTGTATGGAGGTATTCATAATCTATATGGGGTGGGGCCTTTGTATGGGAAGCATCCATCCAAAACATTACGATTAGTAGAAGATGATAAGGTAGGGAGTCTAGAAAATGAGAGTGAGAACAATAAAGGAAGTTCGGGTCTTCCTGCTGTAGACAGAAAAATATTCTGACAAAATCCTGCCAGCACCTGTGCTTTCTCTTGACCGGTATTGGGAATTGGGGATCAGTGAATAGAAATACATTCGTTGAAGATAAAATGTTTTACAAATCTTCACTTGTAGCAGGTGATGGGTCCAAAATATAGGTATCTGATAAGTCTTTCCCCACAACAAAAACACAAGAAAGGGTGAAGAAATACACTTGTTTTGTGGGAAAAATTATTTACCTTAATTGTTTATTGAAGTTGTTTAAAAGATTATTTATGTTATGTTTTGAAAGCGTTGTTATGAGCTAATTGCATGACAAACGAGTTTGGATGAGCAGGTGTAGGTGCACTAAAGGACAACGCGCAAATCAAATAAAGAACTGAAAGAACATCACCAAACTCAATGCCTTTTTCCTGATCTGTAGAGAACGAACTCTTGTTCAAAGAGGATCGGCATTTAGACATTTAGTTATGTTAAGCATTAGAATTATATAAATATGGACCTCTCGGGTAGCGGGAGGCCCCGGCTGCTATTTTGGAGAATTATTGTTTTATGTTTTATACCACTGAGACAGTTGTGTTACAGACCTGGTTTTAAACTATGAAGTTCCTATTTTAAATAAAGACTTGATGTTACTTACAATTCAGCGTTCATAAGTTCCCTTCACTCCTGAGTATGGGTTGGAGAGGACTCCTCCAACACGTAAGTCAGGAGATCTTATAGTTCAGGTATTTCTTATTATGTGTTTTACATTGGTTGAATTTATATTGCAGATGAGAGTATTTTAAATAGTATTTGAATTACACGATTTGATTTTTGTAGTAATTGAACCTTTCTGATTCCGTAGTTCATTATAAGGCATTCTGTAGTTTGGTAACGCTAGGCCTGTAGTCCTGTAGCATCATTCTGCCAAGGCATAATTTAACACCTATTTTCCTATGTGCTTGCATTTACTTCTGAAGCAGCGATCCAGATCTTAAAGCCTGTGTATTTACTTCATTATTATAGCTGCTCATGAAGGTCGATTACTTTCAGTATTTTTGGTTACATGATGATATTCACTTCTTAACGTTTTGATTAAAATTGCAGCATTAGATAATGGTATTTCGAACTTAGTCTTAGCATTAGATTATGTTAGATCAGACTTTGAGTTTTATGCATTCAATTTCCAGTAATTACTCCTTATATTAAAGATCAAGCTTTCGTTACTTTAGAATAGATCTGTTATATTTTCCGCATTCAATTCCATAGTATAATTTTTACTGCTTTCAGCAAGTTAATTCTTAAAGATATGCTTACTATTTCCTGCGTTTAATTTCTTAAACATAGATTTCCTGCTTTCAGTATTTGAATTTCTTAGCATAGGAATTTCTCCTCCATAGATTAAACAATCCTTTTTACAGTTCATTTAATCCTTTTTAGGCAACTCTTTAAAAATATTGATACAAACACCCAACTTCGACAAAGACTATCCTAGAGAGCACATATAGTGCCTGCACCTCTGAAGTTTGTACGTCCCCTGGGTTGATAATTAAAGTAGGCTCTTAGTCCAACTGCCCTTATTAGGCATCCATTCTGAGAGCTCACCACTTTTTGATGCCGTTGTCGGAGAGGTGCCAAATCTTTTAGGACATCTTCAAAAACAACACAAAAATAAAAGAATTTTTTTTTTTTTTTAAAACATAAATATTTTTACCAATGAATGCCTCGTCGGCAAAGGGATAGGCTTGGATGCTTTCTACCTAAGTGTCCCATGAGAAACAACGGTAACAACAGTTCTGACCATTCTCAGTTTGAATTTCTAAACTCTGAAAACGACTCCACATACGATCCAAACAGAGATAACTTCTCTACTAGTTCCAGCTCAAACACCAGTATGGCAAACGAATAAGAGGAACCTAGAGAGCTGTTCACCTTCCCCATTAGCATACCTCTTGGAGATGCTAGGATAAAGAATATCAACCCTAACAATTTCCCAAACTTCCATGGATTGACTTCAGAAGATCCCAACACATTCCTGTTTGAATTTGAGGTAGTTTGCAGATCCTTTGATTACACTACGGATGCACAAAAACTAAGACTTTTTCCCTCCATGCTGAAAGATTTATCACTTAGGTGGTTCATGAGTTTAGAGGGAAATAGTATTTTCAGTTGGGATCAGATGAAACAGGCATTCCTAGAAAAATATAGGGACTACTGCAAAGCAAAGGATACAAGGGATGAAGTATTTAGGATGCAGTAGGGGGACCGTGAATCCTTATAAGACTATGCCCAGCATTTTCAGCTCAGCTACAAACGAGCTAACCATTGCACCCTAGACCCTGAATCGCTGAAACTTGTCCTTCTCAGAGGGATCAAAGAGGAGAATTTTGAGATCTTAAACCTCTTAGGAGATGAAGACATATTTCAGAAGACTTATGACCAGATACTCCAGATCTTCAAGAACCATTCTAGGTCTAGGAAAAGCAAGAATGGGACACGAGATACACATCTACCCATAGGATCCTCATCATCTTCAGGAACCAATATTACAAAATCTGATTTAGGAAACCTGTTAGATGATATGAAGACCAACATCTTACAATCTCTGGCCATGCAACTTGATGCACTTCAGATCAAAAAGAAGCAAGATGAAATTAACCAAGCCTTGGCAGTATTCTGTCCTCGTTGTAGAAAGAAACATGAGAAGGGGCAGTGCACTTTAAACACCATAGAAATATGTGGTCTCTGCACTTACGACCACTCCACTGATAAATGTCCCCTCTTACCCTCATGTAAGGCTGCTATTCAAGATCCCGCAGCTGAAGGAGAAATAGAACAACTCTGTTTTATAAATCAAAGGAGGAGTAACTTTGTTAGACTATATCAACCTAGCAATCAAGCCTACTATAATCAGGGCCAACAAAATTGGAACTCTGCACTAACTCCATGGCAAGCACAGCCAAATCCAAATCAATGGCAGCAAAATCAACAGACTTATCAGCAGAATCAACAAACTTATCAAACACCTTATCAATAATATTATTACCCACCATCTTACCCTCCATAACCCCCACCTTTCCCTCCATCAACCATGAATTATGCAAATCAATACCCCCATCCATCAAATTGGAAGGCCCCATTACAACATCCACTTATTATGTCGCCCCCACTGACTCAACCACCCCCCAGACCCCCACCAATTCCAACCCAACCCATCCCAAACCATAATAATAACAGACCTCCACAACAGCAACAGACTTATAACGCTGATATCACATAACTCCCTACCTATGTCGTAGACACCATGGAAATAAACGAAATAAACCTCAAATCCGGAAAAACGTTGCAAAATACATCAACACAGAATATCCCACAACCTGAAGCTCAAGAGAAAACAACAGAACCCTGTGTTCAGCATTGGGATGAACCAAATCCTCCAGAGGAAGAAACCCAACCACTCCCACGAAACAGAAACCCTCCATTTCCAGATAAACTTATACGAAGTACAAAAGAGGAAGAAGAAAATGCAATTTCAAACGAATTAAAACACTTAAACATCCAAATACTGATTTTGCAAGCCATAAAGGGATGTGCCCATCTGTAACAAATTTATTAGAGAAATTTGTCTGAAGAAACCTGGGAGGAGGAAGCGTGACCCACCAACAATAAATGTAGTAGGACAATTGGTTGATTTAATGTTGGGTATCATTATTAACCCTAAGTATCTTGATCCAGGTAGTCCTGTAGTGAACGTCACCATCAATAGCAAGCAAATAGATAAAATCCTAATAGATTTGGGAGCTGCTATCAACGTCATGACTAAGGAAACCATGATATACCTAGGAATTCAATCGTTGATCAGACCAACAACTACAGTACTCTAGCTAGCTGACACATCCACTGTGAAACCCGAAGGGATGCTCGAAGACATTATGATCAATATTGAATCCTAGGAATACCTAGCTGATTTCATAGTAATTGAAGTCAAAAGTAAACTTAGTGGTTATCCAATCATACTAGGTAGACCTTGGTTAGCAACTACAGATGCTTACATAGGTTTTCGATCAGGAAATATGACTATCACCAGTGGACATGCCAAGAAGAAAATCACAATCTACCCACTAGCAAGGAAATCTTTAGATTTAGAATATCAAAATTGTGTTGATGATTATCACGACACACCAAATCAGAACCTACGACCTATCCTAACAATTGATGTTGCACTATCATTGAAAGAAATAGATGAAGATGGCCATATAGATAGGTTTATACAGAATGCATATTCTAACAATGCTGGTCTTGAAAGATTTTTTTCCGCAGCACAGCAACAAGAAGGCGAAAGTTCAAACCAGAACTTAAATAAAATGTGGGCAAAAGTACTACATCTGGAAGAACAATCAGAAAAAGGAAAGATGGTGGAAATTATGCCTGGAAAGACAGTCAAAATTAATTCCAATCTCAATCCAGAGCAAGAAAAGCAATTAATGAAAGTATTATCAGAACAAAATAAATCTTTTGCATGGACATATGCAGACATGAAAGGTATACATCTTGATATATGCAAACATTATATTTACATCAAAGAAGGTTTTATCCCTATCAGGCATCCACAAAGGAGGTTGAACCCAGCATTAAAGGACATTGTCAAAGTAGAACTATAGAATTTATTAGATGCATGGTTCATATATCCCATCTCTGACAGCGAATGAGTCTCACCACTGGTTATAGTACCAAAAAAAAGAGGCAAATGGAGAATTTGTGTGGACTACAGAGAGCTAAATAAAGCAACCAAGAAAGATCACTTTCCACTGTCATTTATAGATCAGGTGCTGGACACATTAGCTACGAACAAGTATTTTTAATTTTTAGATGGCTTCAGTGGGTACAACCAAATTTTAATACAACCAGCTGATCAAGATAAGACAACATTTACATGCCCCTGGGGTACTTATGCATACAGAGTACTACCCTTTGGGTTATGTAATGCTCCAGCAACATTCCAAAGGGCCATACTCAGTATATTCTTTGATTTCATAAATGATCAAATGGAAGTCTTCATGGATGACTTCACACGTTATGGACAAAACTTTGATCAAGCATTGAACCATCTTGAATTGGTATTAAAAAAATGTATTGAGATGAGCCTATGCCTTAGCAATGATAAATTCAGAATTTTAATGGAAGAAGGCATCAGTCTAGGACATCATATATCACAAAGGGGGATAGAGGTTGATCAAGAAAAAGTATCAGTAATCAAAATGTTGCCACCACTTGTTAAACAAAGGGATGTGAGAAGTTTCCTTGGGCAAACATGGTACTACAGAAGGTTTATTGAAAATTATAGCAGAATTATTGCCCCGATGTTTGCACTTCTCACAAAAGATATTGAGTTCATATGGACAAACAATTGCATGACAACATTTGAAAATCTTAAGGAGAAAACAATTACAGATCCAGTACTCCAAGGACTAGACTGGGCACTTCCATTCCACATCCACTATGATGCATCAGATAAGGCAATCGGGTCTGTCCTTGGACAAGAAAAAGAGAAGAAGCCCTACCCAATATATTATATCACTAAGAATTTAGCAAGGGCAAAATTAAATTATACTGTAACAAAGAAGGAATTTTTGGCTATCATCTATGCCATCAATAAATTCAAGCACTATATCACTGGCTACCAAGTCTTTGTTCATACACACCATTCAGCCATAAGATATCTAATAAACAAACCCAACAGAAGTGCGCGAATAATTAGATGGTTGCTACTACTCCAAGAGTTTGACATCATGATTTTAGACAAAATAGGTAAACACAATGTAGTGGCTGATTTTCTATCCAGACTGACACATGGACAAGACAGTGAAGTAATCAATGACAGTTTTCTAGATGAGCACCTTTTTTCCATATCCATAAGAAGCCCTTGGTTTGCTGACATAGCAAACTATTTAGTGTCTGGAAAGTTTCCAAAACATTACAGTTATAAAGAAAAGACAGAAGTAATAAGGAAAAGTGAAACATACACATGGATAGAAGGCATGCTTTTCAAACAAGGACCTGATCAAATACTCAGAAGGTGCATCAGAGAAGACGAAGTGCATGACATAATGCATGCCACTCACAATGAACCATGTGGAGGAAACTATGCTGCAAAGAGGACAGCCTATAAGATTTTACAAATAGGATACTATTGGCCAACACTCCACAAGGATACTTATGAATATGTTTCACACTGTTATGACTGCCAAAGGATGGGAAAACCAACACAAAAGGAAGAAATTCCACTCCATCCACAGATCTCCTTGGAGGCATTCAAAAAATGGGGATTTGATTTCATTGGTCCAATCAACCCACAGTCAAATCAAAAGAGCTACATCCTAGCATGCACTGACTACCTCACAAAGTGGACTGAGGTAGCAGCACTTGCTACAGCCAATGAAACCAATGTAGCAAAATTCTTCACTGAGCAGATATTTCATAGGTTTGGAGTACCAAGAGAACTAGTTTCTGATCAAAGCCCACAATTTACATCAAATTTAATAGAAGACTTGCTTAAGAGAAACAAAGTCAAGCACAGACAGTCCTCCTCCTATCACCCTCAAGTAAATGGTCAAGCTGAGGTCACAAACAGAGAATTAGAGAGAATTCTGACAAAGACAGTCCAACTCCACAAAAGAGATTGGGCTGACAAACTAAGTGAGGCGGTTTGGGCCTATAATACCACATGGAAGACAACAATAGGATTCACACCATATGAACTAGTATATGGAAAGAAAGTCATGTTGCCATTTGAATTTGAAATAAAAGCATTAAGAATTGCATCAGAGTTGAATATGGAACTATCATAAATACAACAAGAACACATGCTACAATTGAATAAATTGGATGAGCAACACCAACAACCACTTGCCCACGCTGAAATCATCCAGCAGCAAATAAAGAAGTGGCATGACAAACACCTAAAGGATAAAAATTTCAAGGAGGGTGACTGGGCACTACTTTATGACTCCAGGTTTCACACATTCGAAGGAAAACTAACAACTAGATGGCTAGGACCTTACATCATTGAGCATACCTATGACAATGGAACAGTCAAAATTGTTACAATAGACGAACAACAGTTTCCCATGATAGTGAATGGACATCGGCTAAAACTTTACAAGAAACCACAGTCAAAGGAAGATTTTACACAAGTACTCTACTAGCAACAACTGATGCTGATAGAGAATATGAAATATTATTGAAAAAAATGAAAAAAAAAATAGAGAAAAAATAAAATGAAAAAATAAAATGAAAAAATGATAAGAAAAAAGAAGCAAAAATAAAAAGGAAAATAAAGAAAGAAAAATAAATATTGTTGAACGAAAAACAGGCCAAATTACAGGGCCACATACACACCTATGAAGATGCAGCATTAGTATTGCAAAGAGAAATATCAAGCAAAAGAAACATCAATATGCAAGCAAGCTAGCCAACAAATCAAGCGAGCCCGAAAATTATCAATGTTTATAGCAATCAAGCGAGCCAGACATGTATTCAAGAGAGCCAACAAATATATCTACCACTACAGGAAAACATCAAAGCACACTGTTCAATCAACTCTGCCATATGATCACGCAATCCTACCACATATTCAAGTGAGCCAGCATAGAACAGGATCAAAAATCATTGCACAACATTATCACAATGTCAAATCAGAAATGGCACGAAGTTCAAATGAAGGTGATACAACAAATTCAAACGAGCCAAAGAAAAATGCACACAGCACACGTAACAACTGACATGCCAAAATTTACTACGGAACATGTCGAATCTACTACAGAATCCTACACACACAGAAATCAAGCCAACTCATCAACTCAGGTACGCTAAGGCATAACGAGGTAATCTCTAAACATCTTTGTTATATTATTAAGGTCAAATCATTATCCCCAAAAACGGTTATTTTTTAAGCTGAGGGCAGCTTTTCAATAAAGTTGGGGAAAGGTTCAGATTACAAAATCATGATTGCACACCCACGTCATATCATCAAATTATGAACCTGCATAAAACCACCATACTTTCCAATAATCGGAGCAGAAGTGCAAAGTACAATCATGAAACAAAATGAAGGGCTTGGTTATGGAAAGAAATGGATAAAGCGGTAAGTACAATGAACGATGATGAGGTTAAGTGCGGAAAGGCAGTTAAGTAAGGCTGTATAATCTTCCAAAGGTCCAGTTTTGAATATACGAACCTCTCAGAACTCCCCAGACACAAGGAACCGAAAGTAGTGTGGTCACCCAGCCAGCAACCCAGTCCTCGAGCCTGTAATTGACCCCGACCAGTTGAGGTAAAAGCCACAATTCAAATTTTTGGTTTTTGTTGATTACAGAAGAGGTTTTAAGATGACAAAGGGGTTCAAGAAAAGCGAACCAAAGGAGAATATCTCCATTTACCAGAACCTGCGAATATTAACAATCATTCGCAGCGCGGGATGGATGCCTTTCATCCTAGGATTGAAAGGGTACAATACAGGGGTGGCTTTGGAGTTTGCAAGAAATTTAAAACATATCAAGGATGAACAGTTCGTCACCCGAGTGAAGGGGTTACGTATAAAGTTGGATGATGACGTGATTTCCAAATTCATTGGTCTGCAAAAGGGTCTGCATTGGAGCAGGGATGACTGGGAGGAAAACCATGAAGCAAAGGCAGCATTTTTCGAGCGAGGAGAGGTCTACGATGAAGAAAAAAACGGAGTCAAAAGACTCTCCATGCCGGCACCATGGGAGGAAATGGTTGCAATCGTTCAGAAGTACATTACATGCACTGGTAGGTTAAGTTATGTGCCCATTTTTTATTTTCGAATTCTAGAGTTGTTGAGGAACAGGGCCCATCATCCACCGAACAACAACATTAGTATTCCATACTAACTGCTCCAATCTCTAGCAGAAATGAGCAAGGAAGTGATTAAAGGTAAGGAGGATTCCTTAGCCCATCATAGGCTGATCAAATTAATCGTTTGTGAGGAATTAAAAGCGCAGATACCGGAGCTTTCTTGGGAAGAATTCGTGTTGGTATCTGCTGAAGATGTTCAAAGAATGAAGGGTACACCCATAGCTGGCATACCCCTACCACCAGGATCAATGAACAAAACTGCCTCTACATCAGGGGCGAAGAGGAAAATTGACCTGGACAGTGTGGCTGATACCCTGGTGAAAATAAAGCATTCACGAGATGACTCCCCCAAAACGAACCCAGGGATTCCTGCTAGTAATCAAGGGCCGAAGAGAAGAAGTAAGAGATTCATGCAAGCATCCAGAATCCGAATACCAAGGAAGAGAGTAGGGAACCCAATCCCATAGTTCAAAATGTGTCGGATCAGGACGATGATCTTTGGGTAGATCAGAAGGATCCCACTACAGAAGAGGAGCAGGATGAGCAAGAAATGTAGGATGACCCAGAAGAACAAGAAGCAGAAGAAGAGCAGAATGAATAAGAAATGCAGGATGAACAAGAAGAAAAGGAGGCAGAAGAAGAACGAAATGAACAAGAAGAGCAAGACAACCTCCAGGGGAACCCTCCTGAGCACAATGAAAACCCTGGGGTCGTCAACCAACTGGCTAAGGCACGGGAAGAATTAGAAAAGCTCAAAAAGGAGCTGGCAACATTGAGAATTGAATCAAGAAGCCATCCCGCATCACCCTTGTTCTCATCTGAAAAGACACAAATTCTGAAAATGCATCATGCATGGGAGCTAAGACTGGCTGAACAGAGAAATTCAGCACTTAAAGAGAAATTGGCTGAGGCACAAGGGGAGCTAGCCAAAAAGGACCAGGAGATTGTTCAACTGAGGGACGTTTTGGCTACTACCACTAAAATATATGATACACTACTGGACCTCAGGCCGCCATCAGCAATTTATGTAGTTTATCTACAGGAGAAGTGGGGCAAATTCCAGCTCCAAAGGTTAAAACAGGGACTCCCGATAGAGATAAGCTCCCCCAAAGAATTTATGGATGCATCTATGAATGCCACGGAAGTGGAGAAGGACCAATTGAGCGAATTTTTCTTGCACAATTTTGTAGTCCCTAGCTCGCCCAACTGGTCGCCAAACCCTTACATGGGCGATTTCCAGTTGAGGGCACTATGTTCATGGATGAATCACGAAATTGAGCGAGCTCGGGACTACCATATTTATGTTGCAGCAAAATGGAAAACCCCATTAATGGTCAGGGCAGAGGCCACTCACCTTGAAAGAATAATTTACAACCATAGGATCCTCACCCAAGATGAGGAACTGGTCCCCATTCTTCTTGCAAAACAACAGGAGGCTGTGGCTCATTTTGATGTTAGTCTCCAAGGCACACACAAAGAGGTTCATGAGTCCATTAAGGAAAGATGGCGCAGAGTAGCAAACAACCTAAAGAGAAAAGAGCTCCACTCCCCTCTCAGACCTGAAGATGCTCTTTTCAAAGCCAAGCTCTACAGGGAATCCATGTTAAAGAATCAACTTAGATGGATTGGAATGAAGCTGAATCCCCCATTCTTCCCTCCCCAAGTCATTAAGGAACAGATCAATGAAGAAGAAGAGAAGAGAGCATGGGTCAAGGAGGATCAGACCATGGGCTACCACAGGCAGGCAGGGACCCCCAGGGTTTTAGCATGGGACATCAGAGAGGTCATCGACGAACTAAATCTGTCACCCAAAGATGGGTGAATCCTTCAAGTATGGGGGAGAATGATGGGTCCAAAATACAGGTATCTGATAAGCCTTTCCCCATAGCAAAAACACAAGAAAGGGTGAAGAAATCCACTTGTTTTGTGGGAAAAATGATTTACCTTAATTATTTAAAGAAGTTGTTTAAAAGATTATTTTTGTTATGTTTTGAAAGCATTGTTATGAGCTAATTGCATGACAAACAAGTTTGAATGAGTAGGTGTAGGTGCACTAAAGGACAACGTGCAAATCAAATAAAGAACTGAAAGAACATCACCAAACTCAACGCCTTTTTCCTGATCTGTAGAGAACGAACTCTTGTTCAAAGAGGATAGGCATTTAGACATTTAGTTAGGTTAAGCATTAGAATTATATAAATATGGACCTCTCGGGTAGTGGGATGCCCCGACTGCTATTTTGGAGAATTATTGTTTTACGTTTTATACCACCGAGACAATTGTGTTACAGACCTGGTTTTAAACTATGAAGTTCCTACTTTAAATAAAGACTTGATGTTACTTACAATTCAACGTTTATAAGTTCCCTTCACTCCTGAGTACGGGTTGGAGAGGGCCCCTCCAACACGTAAGTCAGGAGATCTTACTGTTCAGGTATTTCTCATTATGTGTTTTACATTGGTTGAATTTATATTACAGATGAGAGTATTTTAAATAGCATTTGAATCACACGATTTGATTTCTATAGTAAGTGAACCTTCCTGATTCCATAATTCATTATAACGCATTCTGTAGTTTGGTAACGTTGGGCCTGTAGTCCTACAGCATCATTCCGCCAAGGCATAATTTAACACCTATTTTCCTATGTGCTTACATTTACTTCTGAAGCAGCAATCCAGAACTTAAAGCCCATGTATTTACTTCATTATTATAGCTGCTCATGAAGGTCGATTACTTTCAATATTTTTGGTTACATGATGATATTCACTACTTAATGTTTTGATTAAAATTGCAGCATTAGATAATGGTATTCCAAACTTAGTCTTAGCATTAGATTATGTTAGATCAGATTTTGAGTTGTATGCATTCGATTTCCAATAATTACTCCTTATATTAAAGATCAAGCTTTCGTTACTTTAGAATAGATTTGTTATATTTTCAACATTCAATTCCATAGTATAATTTTTACTGCTTTCAACAAGTTAATTCTTAAAGATATGCTTACTATTTTCTGCATTTAATTTCTTAGACATAGATTTCCTGCTTTCAGTATTTGAATTTCTTAGCATAGGAATTTCTCCTCCATAGATTAAATAATCCTTTTTACAGTTCATTTAATCCTTTTTAGGCAACTCTTTATAAACATTGATACGAACACCCAACTTCGACAAAGACTATCCTAGAGAGCACATATAGTGCCTGCACCTCTGAAGTTTGTACGTCCCCGGGGTTGATAATTAAAGTAGGCTCTTAGTCTAGCTGCTATTATTAGGCATCCATTCTGAGATCTCACCAGCAGGCAAGTTTAATAAAAAACCAAAAGCTTTTAACTATTCACCTAATATTATAGATGCAAATACAAGAACAAGGCCAATTACTGATGAGGCTACCAGCTCCAATAGCACTTATATTCGGGATTACCTCCGTGACAAAGGTCTGGAAACCTCACCCGTAGGCTGTAGACAATGATATATCCTATTACAAAAACAGAGCACAAAGTATACAATGCATAATACACAAAAAGCACTGCACATAAAAAGAAACAGGCATATGCAAATTCAATTGACCCTATCTGGAGCCCTCGAGACACGAATCTATGAGCATGTCATGACAATATCTTCACCACTAGCAGTACCTAAAACAAGAGAGAGACAATATACATCAACCATAAAAAACCAAGGTTGTTCAAGGAGAACCACAACTTCGAAATATTCATACAACTGCACGAGAGGCTAGAAACACAGATCCTAGACTGAAATTTGTGTGCATGAGATGCACAATTGTCATCGTGAAAGTTATATGGGATTCCTCTACAAAGTAATATAACCAATGATCTATTTCTTCAAACAAACAATCATGAGAAGAAGTGTTGTTCACTTAGATTGGGAACAGTTCAAACTATCAATAATGTCAGAAATGATAACAAGGGTTATCTGCAAAAAAAACAATATAGACATCCTATTTAACACAGATACTCAGCCAAGGGTGTCTGGCCTATCAGAGATGAAGACATGTCTGTAATGGACAACCCAAATCGACCAAGGGCATGGACGGGAGACGAGGATTTCTTTAGGTCAGATAAAGTCTGGGTTGAAATTTCAGTGAACCAAACAACCAAACACGTCTCGCATTTCTATTCAAAAAATAAAACAAATCTAACTAACAAGGAGTGGGAGTGGGTGGAGGGATGGAAAATCTGGGAACCAGAAACAGGCACTCATATTTTTTACTTCTATGAAAAACAAAAACTTTTACTCAAAACCAGTGCACATAGTGGATCCTTTTTAAAACTACAAAATATTCCAAAATTGTTGTGTAAAAGATTGGTGAATGCCAAACATAATCATACAACTTTCACTAACAAGTATTCTACCATTCTAAATCTCTCCAATTTGCAACATTTTTTCATATTTATGCATATGGCTTATTCTGTAGGATCAAGTTTTAGTTCAACCAAATGTACTCCCTCAGATATTTGTAGATTTGATCTATTTCCACATAAGTTGTGGTCACATTCAAAACACGTTAGGGGACTTTGCGGCTCTAAGGCTCTTGTAGTAAAGTCAGAAATACTAGTCAAGGTATCTACATTGGTGTATTTCATATCGAGGAAAAACTAACAGGATTACAACAAAGACGACGAAGCCTTCTTAAAAAAAAACATACGAAGACAAGGGAACCTTCTTCAAAAACAACATACGAAGACGAGGGAGCCTTCTTCAAAAAAAACATATGAAGACGAGGAAGCCTTCTTCAAAAACAACATTAACAAATTACCCAGACACTGGTTTGAAACCAGATCCTCATCCATCACGTAGAGCTGAGAACGGCTAAGCCCTCTCTCCCAACTTCCAAGCTAAACCACAACTCAAATCCAAATAATTGAGCTAACCCTACTGCGCATCAACTCATTTCATCCATTGCCATGCTTTGTTGACAAAAAATAACATCAATCGTGATGTGTGAGATCGATGAAGGGAAGAATAAATCTTAGATTCCGAGACAACGCTCTCCACGGATAAACGGAAGGTATACTCTGTTTTAAATTTGAAGTATTTTTACAATTTGTTGTAAAATATGAATATGGGTCAATAGAAATCTCTGTCCATGAAGTTTGGAAATCGATGGTGTGTGGGAAAGGTGTCCCTAGCTATGATAATTGCACCCAGCCTTTGAAAAGAATGATTGCAAAGTAAAACTTTCTTAAACTGTATACAAGTTCCTAGTTTGTTATGTATTAAGCTCATTGTGACTGGTGATGGAAAGATGGTTCACGACCAAGCATGGATGGAATTCGACCTGCGATTCTCTCATATCCCTCTTGAATAAAACTCAGGTGGCAGAGAAAAATCACAGACAGTAACACCCAGCCAGCCATTGTAGCAAAAGATGGCAATGATGTTGCCTAAACTAAGGGTTTGAAAGCAGTGAATCACTAGATAATTACAGTCGCATTGGCACTCTTACCTGCAGACCCTCCTCGCTAAAACCATCTTCCCCACAAGTGCTGCAATTTCACCTTAATACACATGCAGCCAGCAATGCAGCAAACCATAACAACAGCGGAAGGCACCATATCTCATAAATAAACTACCACTAAATTAAATGCAAAACCATGGAAATCTGAAAAAAGCAGGCAATTATTCCTTGCCAACCTCACACATCATTTATTTAGTGAAATGCACCTGGTGAATGGTTAAGCCGGCCTGCGAATTTGGTGAATGTGGTGCTTTGCATCATTGAACGCAATAGCCTCAGGACACATACACAGTTGAATGCAACAACCTCACCTGGTTACAGGAAGACACATACATAGAAGAAGCAAGACACATGGAAGAAACCCTGACCGTCTGCCACGAGGCAGGGTTTCAATCCGGTAGATTCAGAGCTGAGGATTCCGAGACAATCATTCAGTGGATTTTGTACCACTACCTCCGCATCCCGATAGTAACGTATCATTACAAATTAAGTTCCAATATATGCATGGGAGTTGATTATAAACATTCAACCCCTTTCTGTTCCCGTATTTACTCTAGCAGTTGGATCAAGTTATTCTGGTGGCATGTGACTCTTAGTTTGTTTTACAGTTAACATCCTCTCCGCTCCAACATTTACTCTAGTAAGTCCTCCGACAGCTGGATCAATTTAATGTAATTGTTATGTGATACCCTGCAGCTATGATATGCAGGAACCCCACCAATGCAGGCCTGTAGAGACAACACTTAAAAAAAAAAAAAACTCATTTTCTTTCATTAAATAGCATGTAGATGTGATGTCATCCCGCAGCCCTTTCTTAGGAAGGGAGAATTGAGGATGACATCACCTCTTGTAACCAATCATTTTTTTGAAAAATTTAAATTCGAAAATTTTGAAAAAATATAAAGAAAATTAAACAATAGTTTGTATATAATTCATAGGTAAAATTTTAGGTTTTCAAGCAAATTAATACAAGTTTGATGATCTATATATGATCCCCTTCGGAAACATAATAGTTTAAGAAAAAAGAAAACCAAATATTTTCTCATCTATAAAAATATATTTTTATGAAACTTTCATAATAATTTTCCATATAATGTCAAAACTCTTATTTATTTTAGATAATAAATCTTTAATAGGTAGCTTTTTCAATATGTCTTCAAGTCAATAAACTAATCATCACCATCAATACCTATTTTCTTTTAAATAATAATTTTCCATATACAATTCAAACATCTTATAGTATATATAATTTTTTAATATCTCCAAGTCAATAAAAAAGAGTCCTTTAAGACGCAAAAAAGATGTAGGTTTAACCAATGGAGGATGGAGTATAGAATACTAGGGTTTTTCAGTGATTTTGCAGGTTTTCCTGATCTTGATGGTTGATAGAAGGAATGGGTGGCCTGCGACGACTTGGAGTCCAGCCGATTTTCACAATCGGTCTAGTACCAACCAAGAATAAAAAAAGTGGGAATATTCTTTAATGTCGTAGGTTACCTATCCAACTATCAATATGATATTTTGGGTTTCCTGCAGTAAATCTAGTTTCTGGTGTTTTCTCCATCATTTACCAGGATTTGGTTTTTTGAAGTACTATTTCCATCACTATATTTGGTTTCTTCTTTTGTTTTGGAGTTGGGTCCCCTCTATCTTTAGGGCCTCCTACTTTATCGGCGTTTTTCTGTCAAATAGTGACCCGTGAGCCGGTTGCTCTTGCACTGGCAGCTGGCCATTTTTTCTGACTTTCAACCGGCAGCTGGGGGTCCCATTATTATTGCTGGCAGGTGCTTTCAATATGGTAGAGTCCCCCAAGTCCTCAAACCCTCCCGTGAACCATTTGTCAGCTGTGTTGGGAGACTTTCATGACAGAGGTGGGGTTTCTGGTCCTCCATGCGACAAGCTGCATGGTTTGAAAGCCAAATCCAGGAGGCTATTGAAGACCTTTAAAGCCAGAGCTGAGTTCGCTCGCTATGACATTGATGAAAATTACAATCTAGAAAAAATCGGCATCCTGGCTAAGCGGGCTTTGGTGGGCAGGTTGGAGTTCACCTCGGGAAATAAGGCTGAAATCATGGATTGGGTGTCCAAGCATTGGCAGCCTATTACACGGATGGCCCCTCGGATAAATCTACTCCTGAACAGGTGGATACTTTTCACCTTTTCTGATGCTACTCACGTCGACAAGATTTTGTCTGGTAACTGGACTTTTAAGCAAGGTTCTCTATACATCAAGAGGTGGCACCTAAATTTCGACCCTCTTCATGAGTATCAACCTATCAGGCATATCTGGATGATAATTCCAGGCCTACCTATCGTGCTTTGGACTGAAGACATTCTTATGGGTATTGCTAATGCTGTCGGGAGATTTGTTCGCCTGGATAAACAAAATCTTCATGGCATTGATCGCCGATACGCTAAAGTCATGGTAGAATTGGATATGCGGGGAGGTCTGCCGGCTGAGATTGAAATTGCCTGGGGACATAAAGTTTGGAAGCAGACCCTTGACTACTTCAAAATCCCCTTTCGCTACTATTCGTGCAAGCAACTTGGTCATGTTCGTGCAGCGTGCCCCTCCAGTTATAAGAATAGAATCTCTCCACCTTTGGATATTTCCTCGCCTAGGGTTTGTGACTGGTTGCCTTCTATGGATCATTCGGGTAAGTTATTCTATAACCCTCTTAATTATCCAGAACTTACTCCAGACGACCTCGTTTTTATTGAAAGCTCTGAAAAAATTCTTGATAGTCGGATCTCTAAGGGCAAAATCCAGATGCGACATGACCTGATAACGGGGTTACCCATTGCTAATTCTTTGAACAAGATCCCCTTTCCAAAAACCAGCCGCAAACTTTTTGAAGATTCTGTAGCTGATGTATCTGGTTTAGGGTTCCCCTCGTCTCGAACTGTTGAGGATGTTACAAACCCTCCACTTAAAAAATCTCCTACAAGTTCTTTGTTACAACAGTCCTCTCAACCTGATTGCTTGAAACCGATTTCAATGACCCCTACTGTTTCTTCTTCTATGGCTCCTGGGAATTTGGGGTGTAATGAGACACATAATCCTATTTATTACTCAGAAGACCCTTCCTCCTTGGATGATAATGCTATATTAGCTGACTCTGGTTATCTGTTTTCAGCTGCTAGTGAGGAATTTCCTCCTTTACCATCCTTCTCGAAAAACCCAGGGAGTGGGTCAACGGCTAGACCTGTACATTCTCTTCAATTTCAGAATGTTACAATTAGAAAGGGCAAAAAGAAAAAACACATAGACAAGGATGCTTCGATATCAGACTCATTCATCTCGATTTCACAAAGACTAGAGGAGGTTGATAGATCTGTTCCTAATACATCTGTGGGGCTTAGAGCATCGTCCCCCTTTTCGTCTGTTATCTAATGTCTATGCTGTCTCTGAATGTACGAGGGCTGGCTAAGGTGTCTAGGGCACAGGCTTTAGCCAACCTCATCAGTTCTACTGTCCCTGCTCTTATTTTATTTCAAGAAACCATGTGTGATAAAACCCTAGCAATACACAAACTTTGTAAGTTGCTACCTAATTGGGAGGTGTCTGCTGTTAGCTCCTATGGCTTATCTGGGGGATTAGCCGTGGCTTGGGACCCCAATTTTTTTGATTTTAAGGCCTTCATAACTCCCTGGGGAATTCTACTAAAAGGAACTTGCTGCGGCAATAAGCATACCCTGTCTATTCTCAATTGCTATGCTCCCTATAGGGAGAGAGAGATTTTTTTGACATCCCTCCAGAATTCTGGCCTTATGAACTTGAACGACTTGATTATTGCAGGTGATCTCAATTTTACTTGTCATGCCTCTGAAATTTGGGGAGCTTCTGCTAGATTGGATGAATTAGCTGTATTTTTTACTCAGTTATTAGAGAACACTGATTTGGTGGATGTCAAACCACATAAATTGACCCCTAACTGGACTAATGGAAGGTTTGGTAAAGACGAGGTTCATAAACGCCTGGATAGATTCCTTCTCAGCTCTGAGTTGTTGAAAACCTTTCAGAATTACAGATCTTGGGTTTTTGGACATAAGTTTTCGGACCATTGGCCCATTATTCTCCAGCTTGATATTCTGGGTCAGAAGCTAGCTTCGCCTTTCAAGTTCAATTCCAGTTGGCTGGAAGATGACTCCTTTTGCAACATGGTTAGAGTTTTTTGGATCAACTGTGATGTTTCAGGTACTAATCCGATTTTGAAGTTCTGTCATAAGCTAAAAGAATTAAAAGAGGTTGTGACCAAATGGATAAAAGAAAAGAAATTGGCTGATAAAAAGGAATTAACATTTTTGGAACAGAAACTATTGGAAGCTATCTCAGCAAATATCCATAGCTCTTTATCAATTGATGGTTTTGAGGTCATGAGACAGACTGAAAGGAAGAAAGAAGATTTACTTATTCAGGCTGAAAAAGAATGGAGACTGAAAAGTCGTGCCATCTGGATGTCTTTTGGTGACAAGAATACAAAATTTTTCCACTCTTTTGCTTCGGCCAGAAGGAACTCAAAGCATATCTGGGAAATTGAAGATGATAGAGGAAATCAATTTACTGGACTTGAAAATATAAAAGCTGAAGCTGCATCCTTCTTTGGTCATATCTATAGTGATTCTGGAGATTGCTGCCTAGCAGAGCAGATTAGAATTGCCTCCCTATTCCCTCGATTTTTCAATGGCTGAAAGCATACAAGCTGAGGTCTCTTTGGAAGAAATAGAGCAGACGTTGAAAATATTTGCAAAGGAAAAAAGCCCCGGGCCTGATGGGTGGCCGGTGGAGCTGTATCTTCATTTTTTTGATCTAATGGGGAGCGAACTGAAAGAATTGGTGAATTTTTCTAGACTTAATGGATACATCTCTGGTGGTTTAAATTCTACCTTTGTTACGCTCATCCCCAAAAAAGATAAGCCAAATTTTTTTGGAGATTATCGTCCGATTGCCCTCTGTAACTTGCTATACAAACTCATCTCTAAAATTATTGTAGATCGATTAAAGTATATCCTATCACAGCATATCTCTCTTGAGCAATTTGGTTTTCTAGCTGGGAGGCAGATTCATGATGCTATAGGTATTTCACAGGAGTTGATTCATAGTATTAAGATTTACAAGAAGAAAGCTCTGCTTCTCAAGATGGACCTGGAAAAAGCATACGACAGGGTTAACTGGTCTTTCCTCAGACTGATTCTCATCAAAATTGGTGTGCCTCCTTTGATCATTAAGTGGATAATGGCATGTATAACCTCCATGAACATCTCAGTACTTGTAAATGGGAGCCCATCTGAATTTTTTAGATGCTACAGGGGCATTCGGCAAGGGTGTCCACTTTCTCCCCTGCTATTTATTCTAGTCATGGATGGGTTCAACAGAATGATCAATCAAGCATTATTGGGTGGACAGATTAAAGGTATCAAGATAAAAAATGACTGTGTGATTACACATATATTATTTGCTGATGATGTTCTAGTGGCGGGTGTTGACACGATGGAGGAATGGGTTATTTATAAAGAAATCATACAGGCTTTCTGCAGTGCTTCAGGTATGAAGGTCAGTGCAGGAAAATCAAATTTTTATCATTTATCTTCTGATGATGGGCATCTTAGTGACATTACAGCAATTTTGCCATATAAGTGCTATCTTTTGGATCAGGGCTTTAAATATCTGGGTTATTATCTAAAGCCAAACAACTATCAAATTAAGGACTGGTATTGGCTGCTGAGAAAATTTGAGGCCCGAATTGCTCATTGGTCTTTTAGGTATTTGTCCAGAGGGGGTAAGCTCATCTTGCTGAAGTCTGTTCTTTGTAGTATTCCTATCTACTGGTTCTCTTTGTTGAAAGTTCCATCATCCATAATTAAGACCATCAATAGATATTGTTACAACTTTCTCTGGTTTGGGACAACAAACAGTGAAAAAATCTCCATGGTAGCTGCTGATGCCATCGCTAGACCTATTAGATTCGGTGGCTGGGGTATTAAAGATTTGGGTACCTTCAATATTGCCCTGAGACTAATAAGTCTTTGGAGAAGCCTATTTGGAAGTACTCTTTGGACTAGACTCATACACTGCAAATACATTAATATGGATGTCTTCTGCTGGATCAGAAACCCAAAATTAGCAAGCTAGAACTTCTCTCCTTTGTGGCGCGGTTTCATGAAGATATTCCATTGGATCAAAACAGACCTTACGTGGCAGGTTGGATCTGGTGCTTTGATTCGTGTCGGGATCGACCCTATCTTAGGTATGGAAGATAACTACACCCTTCCAGCTGGTATCACTCAATATCTTCATATCCTTGGTATGACCACATTGAATAAAATTCATTTGCATAGTATGAGTCTTGATTATAATTCTAAGTGGATATCTTCAAGGGATCTGGGTCTCTCTGGCTTTTTAGCCAGATCTTGGGATGCTTATATCACTAAATTAAATTCTGCCGGTGTTTGCCTGAATCATGAGCCTGATCATCTAGTTTGGGGAGGAAACCCTGCTACGGGCCACGTTACTGCTAAAACTGCATATTCAAGAATTGTACAAGACAAATTCATTTATCCTCAGGATTGGTGGTATAAGAGGCTTTGGCATTGGTCTATTCCCACAAAGCTTAAATGTTTCTGTTGGTTACTAATACAGGATAGATTGAAGACATGGGAAAATTTGTGTAAACGTGGTTGGAGTGGTCCAAGTTTATGTATCCTGTGTAAAAAAGAAGCTGAAAATAAGCAACATCTTTTTGTTCAGTGTGAGTTCATTCGCAAAGTCTGGGATGTGATATCATCTTCTTTGAACATTTCTCAGTGCTGGGATGTTGGAGATTTTAACCAGTCCTTACTGAATTGGTATAGAAAATGTAAACAACATTTCTATGTTGCTATCTGTATTCCTTGGTCAATTTGGTACTCCCGAAACTGTGCTATCTTTCAAAATAAAACTCCTGATGTATTACAATGTAGTATGGCTGCACTTAATATGAATGCTTCTTGTAAGGTTGATGAGCACTGTTTAAAGACAGACAGGATCAACATTTTCAGACTTAAAGTGGATCAGCCTATTCTATTTTTTGATGGAGCTTCTCAACATGGTTTATGTGCTGTGGGAGGTGTTATATATTTGAATGAGTCACACTACTCTTTTAGACTCAACTGTGGTGCTAGATCCAACATGAAAGCGGAGCTAATGGCCCTCTGGTGCGTTCTCAAAGTTGCCAACATCTTTGGATTGGTTAATATTAAGGTATTCGGTGACTCCAGGGTTACCATAAAATGGGCAGCTGGTGAGTTCAATCTCAACGTTCTGAATTTACGACATTGGGCCCTCCGGACACAATTGGAGATATCAAAGCAGCAGAATATTACTTTTGAACATATCTTTAGAGAACATAATTCTCTTGCTGATAAACTCTCTAAACAAGCTTTATCTGGCATTGAAGGGCAGCTGATTTGGGAGGAGTGGTTTGATTGTTGTCTTCGGGTCACCCAAATTCTCATCCAAACAACCAACGTTTTCCTTCCCAAATTTGAGTCACTGTACTGTGTCTTTACTTTGAGGGGGGCCGTGATAGATAATTTTATTATGTCGGGGAAATTATTCTTCACGGTTTCCTGGAATGATTTAGAGGGATTACTGCCTCTTTCTTTTTTCACATGGGTTGTGTCTGATAAATTATTTGACGGTAGGGCCACCTTTGTTTGGACGTTTTCCTGGAATGATTTAGAATCCCGATAATCATTCGTCTTTGCTTTGATGGGATGATTATGAAATCAACCTCCCACTGCTAACAGCACCGTGCACGTACCAAAGTGATAGAGATTTGGATTCACCCTAACAAGTCGGATCACCAATTTGAATGTGTAGGCACTGTAGTCTCTATGTCTTTACATCACCGATTTTCCAAATGAAGTACTGAGGAAATTAATTCATTGATCTTATCATCAATCGTTTTGGATCTTCTTCCTCCATCCTTTATTTTTCCTCTGTCTTCATTGTAATAGAGATAAGTTGTGTCAACAATATCGGAATATTTTCCATGTCTTAATCTATTGGTTGGAAGTGGTATTTAAACTCCTTTTCTTTCTTGATTTAAACTCCTTTTCTTTCTTGATTTAAACTCCTTTTCTTTCTTCTCATGAGCATGTTCATCATCTATATCACCCATCTTAGGCTTTCTTGATCTTCTTAAAACTTTCAAAGGACCTCGCAATGGTTCTCTTCCATCTACAAATTGATTGTGAGTCCAATTCATACACAAAGCTCAATAACAAAAGTAACATGGCCATAGGTAACCAGGAACATACAACTGTCAATACAAAAGTTATTTGTATTCCAGTAGGCAATGAAAAAATGCCCAATATCTCTACATTATGGATCCTCATCAAAACAAAATAGTTAAAATATTGTCCTTATTCTTAGTGGTTTTAATTACTTTCTTTTAATTGTGAACATTAATGAAAACAATCCATTATAAAACTAAGCAAGAATACAAAAAAAATTATTCACAATACACAAAAATTTGACAATAGAGGAATTTAATATGTGAGGTAGAAAATCTAATCTTAAACAAGATTTGTGGCCCACATAACAATGCTTATAACTACATGCACCTTCCTCCATGTTTTAGAGATCAAAGGGTTATGGGTGCAAGGTTTTACATTCCCAAATGTTGGGTTTATAAGCCTTCCCAATCCTACACGAGTATATTCTCTCCTTTACATTCCAAATTCAGGTTGTCTCTTATTCTTCTAAAAATGACCAACAACCTTTTGCCTTTGTATCTTCTTGTTAAATAGCCTTCACTTCCAAGAATTAGTTACTCAAATGTGATAATTACTTGAACTCAATTGAATCATCTTCTCATCCTTCAAAATCGGTCTGACATGTGTAAGGGGTAACATGGAGCCACATAGGCATCAAGCACTTGCCAATCTTTAGTCTAGTTGGATATGTTAATTTTTCAACAAGAGTGGGTTCACATGTCAAAGAACATGCTTGATATACAACGTTTGGCATCCAATGTTATTAAATGTATTAAAAAAATCAAACATCACGCATATAAACAAGTGATTGGGAGAGAGTTAAGGTTGAGAAGGAGATGTCCTAAAATTGGCCTCATTGCATCTAATGGTTCATATTCATAGAATCTTTCTTCCCTAAATATCTCATCTCATGTTTCTTTGTCATGATTATTTATTTGTGAATTTGTGTATTACTGTAATGGTCTTTGTTAATAGTTCATTCACTTTCAAATCTAGGGTTCTTGAGATTTTACTTCGTAGCTTTGTAGGTTACTTCTCCCCCCCTTCGAAAATAAACACTCCTTGGATCTCCAACATAGAGTTCAAATCATTGGTTTAGAGCGAAATACCACTCCCTAGGATTAAGGGTTCAATGCACAATTTTGATTCAATTATTTGTAGTAATATGCAACCTCCCTTTGGGATTCCCACAATCCATTTATTAGGACATACACTACAAGCGTCATATTTGGTCGACTAGCATTGCAAGAATTTTCTACCTTCAAACCTCCATTCACCATTATGGGAGCAACATTATTAGATCTCATTATATCCATTGGTGTGCAATACATTACTTTCTACAAACCTTTAGAGCCCTTTGTGGCTCTTTTCACTTCATTGATGACTTTGCAAGTTACTTCCAATACTGAGACAAGTTTGGATTTCTATTTTTCAACCCTATTCAAACAATGTAGGGCACATCCTCACATTAGCACATCATGAAGATATCCTTTATTACCCATAAAGTTGTAGAAAAAACCCTCTCACCTAGCTGAGAGGAAACTACTGGTTGGTTTAAACATGGTCCCCATTCTAATGATCTTTCTACTAGTTGACATAAGTGCATCACTCTTGAAGGGATCTAAATATTGTAGGGAAGGATTTTTGGGGGATTCTATAGTCAATGCGTTGTCTTTATTTTTGCAAATCTTAATATGTGGCAAATGAAACTCAATCAATTACACAATATATTCTTGAAGTGCATCTATGTTAGTAGACATTAGTTTTTAATAATACAGGCAAGAGAAATTCATGACGAAAAAAGAAGTTGAATCATGTCGTAACTTGAGCATATATGTTTGCATAGATTTTTATGGTGCCTCTATTCCATGTATATGTGATTCACCTTGCATAGTGAGTCAACTAGTACAATGTTAGCTTCAATACTTTGAGTTCTCTAACGAGTTTTATCAAATTTCGTGCTAATCATCTAGATTCAACAAGTTGAAGAAAGGACAATATGTTGACTGAGCAGGGTGTCTTTCTAAATTTAATTGCGTTCTATACGGCGAGTGACTCTAATGGTTAAGAACACGTGTTCATTCTCCTTAGATGTCTTAGGTTTGAATCTAGATCCCCATGAAGTATGTATACCTCTATAAACAATTGCGCAAGGAGAGATCACTTGTCACATAAACAAAGTTATTACCTTAAAATTAGATGATTATTATTATTGAGTTTTAGGCCCACACGTTTTTCCCAAAGGTGCCCTTTTCAAGCATTTTATTTTTTTAGCAAACCTATACTCAATTGGAAATGTGTTATATCATATCTTCTTGCAAACATATAGAAACCCATATTGTAGAAACCAAGGTCCTTTTCTTCTCACATGAGTTAAATTATGGGTACTATATTTTTCTAAAGGGGGGAAAGGATGATACAAACTTTAAAGTGGGTCCCTAGTCTTAATGTTTTTGCATTGAGAGAAGTGAGGTGCATTCTACAACCCACTATTGACGAGATTGTAATGTTTGTCCTATGTAGATCAACCAAAAAATAATTGAGATGATAAACATTAAGACTATCATTTTTTTAAAAGGGGGGAAGGAATGATATGAAATTTAAGAGGGGGGGGTTCCAATATTAATGTTTTGTAAAATGTTGTGAAATGTATTGACAAGGTCAAAATTAATTCTATAATTCAGTTCGACAAAATCAATTGTCACCTATATAAAAAGCATATGGGAGAGAGATAAGGTGGGGAAAGAGAGGTCTTAAAAGTCATCTAATCCCATGTAATGGTTCATCTAAATAGAACCTTTCTTATCCAACTATGTTTAGTGATGTGAATGGTTGTGTATTATTTTCGTTGATAGCTTCTTATCACCTACATATGCAAAATTAGGCTCTTGGTGAGTTTCCATCACAATTTTGTACACCTTCGCTCTTTTTTTAAAGGCATTCAAGCCTTATGGATATCATCTCCCACAATATGTATCACTCTATGGAATTACATTGATTGTATGAGAGACATGCTTAGTGCCCCATACCTCTAAAAGAAACATTGAAAGCACTGAGAGACTTGAATTTCGTTGATAGACCAAATATTGAATACTGAGTCCTACAACATATGCTAGAGTTGTAACCTGAATTGAATCTTGAACCAAAGTACACAGGGGTTGTAGAAGAAGGGAGAGGGTACAACTATCCTATGATTGATGCTCACCATGGAAGCACTAACCATCTATTTGAGAACCACCAACCAAAAACATTAATTCGATAGAGGTAACAAAACTGTAATTTGAAGGGGGCATATGATAACAATAACGATATTAAGTTTGATACTTACCATAGCAAAGAAGCAAACAAAAAGTTGAGATAAATCTAATTGTATAGGGTGAAATCAATAAAAAATAGACTATAAGAGAGATAATGGGAGGGGGATCAAGATGGGGGATTTGTATAATTATAGTGTAATTAGAAGCAATGATGAATAGCCTTTCATAAATTATCTTCCAAACTTAGTTGAAGAGAAAATCATTGAGATAGAGACAAATAATTAGGAGGCAACTAAAACATACAGGCCCACCCTAACCCTAAACTAGAATGCCAACATCCATTCATCTAAATTACCCATAGAATATGGCAAATTAACATTATCAAACAACACACCTAGATAAAAACCAAAATAAATTACCAGGCCAGCGAAAAAGATAATGAGAATGACAAAACATAATGGAGTATCTTCTACCAATAAAGCAATAGTAATAATTGAGAAAGTGTGGCATACCATAGAAATAGTGAAAAGAAGATGCCCCAATTAATAATCCAACCAATCAAACCCTTGTCACCCAGTCGTTGATTTGTTTTTCTTGCTTCTTGTAAAATTTTAGCCCATTTATGTTTTCCATGTCATAAGGCAACAATGTAAATACTTTTTTTTCCCTCTATAAATGTATAAATGTCTTTGAATATCTTCAGCATAGATGATCCTTACAAAATATGGATACTTGCAAATTGTGCATACTAGCTAGTCTTCCCTGCTAAATTTATGGGTTATTGTTTTGTTTTTTTCATATGGGTTATTGTCATGTTTTTTTCATATGCGTTTTGGTTTCATTTTCAAATGAAAATTCATCTCCAATTTCCTTACATAAAATATCTTGTAATTTGCATAAATTAATCTCTCCCAACTTTCTAAGCAATTTCCAATGGACGTTGTTATCTTCCCCATGAGCTGATTCTTCCACAAATAAACAAGTTGCTGAGCTTGCCACCGACCTCTATGGGACACAACAGAGGCTATTCCAGAGTTTGGCTCTGGTCAAGACAAAGCATTGAGAGTAATCGTTATTTTCAATCCATAAGATATTTTCTCGGTTGGCATCAACTCCTTTCAATCCATGAGATATTGAGAGTAATCGTCTCAGGACAACAATATATCAATTCACCAATTTGAGTCAACGTTAACGTACTGTGAGAATGCCAATAGTCTCACCGAACTCTTTCGGACGAAGCAGATAGTTTGTCCGCGGTCAAGACGCAGGATTGCGAGTAACCGCGCCTTTTGCTTGGGAGTTATTTGAATCCAGAAGATGTTTCATATTTTCTGAGCTGCCACCAATTCCATTCAATAGACATATCGTGTGAGGACAACAACATATCAACCCACCAATTTGATTCAACGTTAACGTACTGTGAGATTGCCAATAGTCTCATGGAACTATGGATTGAGAGTAACCGGCCTTTTGCGGAGAAGTTATTTTCAATCTAGAACATGTTTCATATATTTTCTGTTGCTATCATGTCCATTCAAAATTTTCAATCCGGAAAAATATGTTTGATATTTTCTGCGTTGCCATCATGTCCATTGAAGGCATTCAACAGAGCTATCTTGTCAAGACAACAATATATCAATCCATAATTTGATTTAATTTTAATGTATTGACAAATTGCAATAGTAAACTCTATGGGACGCAGCAAAGAGTAATATTACAGAGTTTGGGCGTGGTCAAGACGCAGGATTGATAGTAACCATGCCTATTTCAGAGCTATTTCAATCCAGAAGATGCTTGATATTTTTCTGGGTTGCCATCATGCCCACTCAAAGCATTCAACAAACATATCTTGTCAAGACAACAATATATCAATCCATAATTTGATTCTAACGTACAATATATCAATCCATAATTTGATTCTAACGTACGATATATCAATCCATTAACATGCATTCAACCGACTGATAGTTCCCTGATTAGATTCAACATGTGAGATTGCCGAGAGTATTCCAGAGTTTGGGCGTGGTCAAGACGCAGAATTTAGAGTAACCATGCCTTTTTGCGGAGAAGTTACTTTCAATCCAGAAGATGTTTGATATTTTCTGGCAAGCTGCCAATAACTCGATTCCCTGACATATTCTCTCACATCACAACAATATAACTATCAATTGCTCTAAAAAGGTGCAATAATACGCTAATAAATTGTTGTTGCAGTGTGAAATAAAAAGGTGTAATAATACGCCAATAAATTGTTGTTGCAGTGTGAAATGGATGAAAAAAAGAAGAAACTAAAATAAAATTGGTGTTTAAAAGTGCATGGACTAAAGTGTGCCTTGTACCCTGAGTACCATCACAAATCAACTACCAATTTTGCAAGGAAAGCCTAAGAAGGATCAAGTTTAAAATTTAAAAATCTCTTTTCATGATATCACAAATAAATAATCGAATATTAAATATAAACTAAGTTAACAACGAACTAAACACACTTAGCATTTTCATAATACTTCTCTCAGGCCAAACTAAACCTCTACATTTACCCAAGTCTGAAGATTTTAGTAATAATTTTATATAAATATTATATTGAGATTTAGTCGGTACTCTCTTAGTCCAAACTAAACCTTTACATTTACCAAAGTCATGATATAAAAGTCGAATCAATGGTTTGTATTTATAAATCTTCCTAAAAATATCCAGAGAGTTAAAGGGTTGGTGCAAGGTAATGTTTCCCAATTATGACACGTTAGTTGCAATGACATGCTGGAAAAACATTAAATATTATCATTAAAATGAATTATTAGAGGTACCTACAAAACTTTTTTCGAATTAGGTGTAAAACCATGAAACGTAGAAAAATGTGTCATTTTTTCTCTAGAACATAATGCACATGTTTTAGTTGAGCCACCTATTTGTTATGTAAATTGTTAATTTATGAGGAAAAAATATGTAGAGGCGTAGGAAACAGATGAATCTTGTGCGGGGTTATTTTTCCAAAATTTTAAAAGTTAATTTTATATATTTTTTAAATTATGAAAGTCAATGAAGCCTTAAAACAACATGGTCAAGAGTTGGTCCACCATATCATGGTCTGAAAATAATCATTTTTTTTTAGCTTGTAGGTATTCGTGTACTCTTGTGCGGGTTCTTTTCCGTTTTTGAAATAGGTAAGTTAATCAAAAGTAATAGGCCAAATAAACGACCTATGTTTTTTACAAATTTGACATGAGTGCAGTTAAAAATGAATTAAAAATAGGAAACAACAACAGATCTATTCCAAAAATATATAGTTAGAATCTGCACACAGAGCTCGACAAGTGTGTGCAATTTCATCTGTAGTGCACTAGTG
Source organism: Larix kaempferi (assembly GCA_027924585.1). Classification (NCBI taxonomy): domain Eukaryota; kingdom Viridiplantae; phylum Streptophyta; class Pinopsida; order Pinales; family Pinaceae; genus Larix; species Larix kaempferi. Next base: position 4,341,670 of record BSBM01000802.1, on the reverse strand, counting down.
GAGCATATGCAGAACTAGGTGTGAAAAACATGAAGTTACAGCATTTGATGTGTTCTTCCATAAATCAGACCGACCCTCAAGGTTTGGCAATCCGAAGCTAATTCCAAGCCTGCAAGGACGCCAAAAACAATTTGAATCCAGACACGTGCACGCGGAAATGCGCCCACACAGATATGCACTCACACGTTACTAGAAGCGCGCATGTGGATATGCGCGCATGCAGATATGCGCGTACGCGTTGCTTCTTTCTCTATAAAATCTAATTTCAATTCCTAGAAATAAAAGTTCCAAACTATTTTCGTTCACTGTTTTTGTTGAATAAGATGAGATTGCCTCTAAGGTTGGGACCCCCCGCCTCTTTATAACCCCACCCCCCTCTCTTCCTATCCACCCAATCCCCCCACTCTCTTCCACTCTATCCACCCTTATCATTGTCATCATCTTCATTATCTTCACCATCATCGTTGTTGTCGTCATCACCATCATCTTCATGTTCATCATCATCATCATCATCATAATCATCATCATCTTCATGTTTGTCATCACCATAATCTTCATCGTCATCATCATCATCATCATCATCGTCCTCATCATCATCATCGTCCTCATCATCATCGTCGTCCTCATCTTCATCATCATTGGCATATTTCTCATCTTCATCATCATTGTAATCTCCTTGTTCCTCATCAACATCATCATCATCATCATCATCATCATCATCACGAAGATGAAGATGAAGACGAAGATGATGGTGATGAAGATGATGAAGATGAAGATGATAATGATGATGATGAAGATGAATAGTGATTGTGTTTTTCCCTAACAACAGTGAAGAGCGATTGTGTTTTTCCCTAACAAGTCGGGTCACCCAAATTCTCATCCAAACAACCAACGTTTTCCTTCCCAAATTTGAGTCACTGTACTGTGTCTTTACTTCTGAGGGGGGCCGTGAGATAATTTTATGTCACAGTTTCCTGGAATGATTTGGAAGGATGACTACCTCTTTCTTTTTCCACTTTTCCACATGGGTTGTGTCTGATAAATTATTTGATGGTAGGGCCACCTTTGTTTGGACGTTTTCCTGGAATGATTTAGAATCATGATAATCATGTGTCTTTGCTTTGATGGGATGATTATGAAATTAGCACCGTGCACATACCAAAGTGATAGCGATTTGGATTCACCCTAACAAGTCGGATCACCAATTTGTAGGCACTATAGTCTCTATGTCTTTACATCTAAGTGCACCCTCTCCACTTTTTTTTTCACACGTTAAATATGCTATACTTTAATATTAAGTATATGATGAGAAATACAACCAATAGAAGCCATCCAAATGCAAAGGACAAGAAATACAAACGCCAACCAATGGAAAATGAAGAGTACCGGCCCCCTGGGCCAAAAGAGAATAAACCACCAACAGAGACTACAAGAAAATTAGTCTACAACGAATAAACCAAGAACCCTAATACAACCAGTCGCTACAAAGACGACTAACACCACCAAATAGCCAAAACAGAGAACAACAAAAAACCAAAGAGCCATCAACAGCAATCAAAGACCATACAAAAAAAGGCTGCCAGACTCCCTGAGAACATCATCAGCCCAAAATTCAAAAAATAAGTGGCCTTCCAACGTTGAAAGAGCACGTTTGGACAAAGTATCCGCTTGAGAATTCTCCTCCCTAAGAATGAAGATGAACTGAATGTCATTAAGTTCCTCGCGGAGAGTTTGAATCTTCTCCAACCAGGGCCTAAGAGAGATAACATTAAGAGGCCTCAATCCATTAACCCAATTCACCACCACCAAGGCGTCCCCAACAATTTGAGACAGCTGCAACTACCTGAGTTTAGAAAAATATAAGAGACTCCATAGGGCATAGACCTCACTACGTGTATTCGTACCAATTCCCACATTCAACCAAATGTTAAAATAAGCCTGATCATTCAAATGAATAAATGCACCGGTACCACAGAAAGAAGCCGAGCCTTGGGAAGCCCCATCAAACTTCCCAAAAGACCTCGAGAATAAAACAGAAGACCCCTACAAATATGAGAAGACTCACCAACGTTTGAGGAGTCCCGTAGCTCGAAATGAGCCGCTAGCGCCTTCCCTGCCACCTTGCGCCCCCTCCACTTTACCACTTCCAACGGGATCCACACATTTCATTAAATGGCTTGACTTACCGACGTACGGTGTGTCTTTATTTTCTTGATCCATTCATTCACATTAAGCTACCATGTGTCACGGCCTAATCATGTCATGGAAATTAATCGATGACATTCTGGAAATTTCTTTACATAAACAAGGTAATTACTATTTGTATATATCCTCACCCATATGTATCATCTCTTCCTTCACATGCTTTGTCAAGGAAATTAATCGATGACATTTGGGAAATATCTTTAGATAAACAAGGAATTACTATTTGTATATATCCTCACCCATATGTATACATTGTTATATACACTAATAATAATTCCATGTGAATCTTATGAAATTAAGACAAGTTCATGTTTCGAAATTAAATTTGATTATGAAATATCAACTTTGGCCAAATCCTTTGTTTAATTTATGGAATAGGTAGTTTTGGGTTCATATTAAAGACATATTTGAAAATTAGAATGAATGGCATGATAGGACCTTTTATAATGAGAGGATGGATTTTATATACACTAAAAATTCCATGTGAATCTTATGAAATTAAGACAAGTTCATGTTTGAGAGGTTTTTGAGTAAAGAAATCTTCATGAAACTCAGTTCTTCCAAGATTTCTCTGTAGCCATGGACAAGATGAGCAACGTCGGTTTGAAATATCAGATACAGGGAGGAGAAATTAACTAGAATGGGATGCGTGCATGGAGGTAGCCACCAGCTCGTCGCTGGAAGAGTCACTGTTGTGGGTCGGCATCACCAGGAAAAGTGGAGTGTACAACATTGAAGCTTGATTGAGGGTTTTCTCTGGGATTTTGGAGGGTTTGGAAAAATGGAGCAGTGGGGATGGTGGTTAGGGTCTCCGGTGGTTAGGGTTTCTTGTCCTAGAAGGTTTTTTGCAGAGTGAGGGTGGTTTTATGCAGCAACTTGGAGTCCAGCCAACCATAAGGCTAGCTCTAGTACCAACCAAGGTATAAAAAAGTGGGAAATTTGTGAGGTTTATGCTGCAGAATAACCTGTCTAAACTTTGTAGTGCCTTACCAGCCTGGTTTTCTAGGGCTCTGTTGTTTATGGTTCTGTTTGTAGGTTTATGTTTTTCGTGGGAGTCTGTTGTCCTTTTCTAGCGAGGACAATTGTCCCTATTCTCCTATCTCTCCATGGCAGTGGGGTCACCTTGAAAGTCGCTTTTTGCATGTGACGTGGGCTTGGACTACTCACTCGAGCCTAACGCTGGAGGTCCTCCTCTCCGAGCAAAAAATGATAGTAATGGATCTAATCTCATGTCGGAGGATGCGGCCCGCACTAGGCGAAGGTTGAAAACCCTCAAGGCAAAGCAGGAACCTTCTGTTTATACTTTGGACCAGTCGGTAAACTTGGATAGGGTTATCTTTCTCTCCCGTAGAGCTGTGGTTGGTAAGGTTGAAGGGACAAAACTCACTCAGATGGAGCTGGTGGAATGGGTAAACCAGCATTGGACTCCTGAATTTGGTCTCCCTCCGCGCACCATTTTGTTGTCGAGAGGATGGGTGGCCTTCATTTTTCCGAGCAAATAACTCATTCCATCCATTCTGGAGAGGACATGGCTCGTAAAGGATGGCTCTCTAAACCTGAAGCATTGACATGTCAACTTCAACACTAATACTGAACATTTGGTTAAAAGGAATTTGTGGGTGCTCTTACTTGGATTTCCCTTTGAACTATGGACGCCTAATGTGTTCGAGGGTTTAGGAAATTTCCTAGGTTGGTTCATTAGACTGGAAAAGAACCTAATCTTTGGATTTAACAAAAAAATGGCTTCCATGTTGGTGGATTTCAATACCTCGAAGTGTTTACCAGTGGAGGTGGACATTGTATGGGGAACTAATTTTTAAGCAAAAATTGGACTATAAGAATGTCCTATTCAGGTGTTTCTTTTGTCGGTGCACAGTACATGTTAAAGCATGGTTCCCTAAGCTACAAGGCTTAACCTTCATTCCAGAACCATCGCTTTCTAATACCAAGGAGAAGACATCCTTGCCAGCACCTATCTTTCCAGCTCAAAAAGGTATGTTCAATGATGAACCTTCTGTGATTTATGAAGGAGTGTCTAAGGTTGAATTGGAATTTTATCTCTCTATGGAAAAATCTCTAGATTTAAAAATTTCAAATTCGAAACCTTTAGCGAGGAATTTATTGGGGGACCTAAATTATGTGGTTTTACACTCTCATAAGGAGGTTTCCTTAAGCCCTTTTCCTACTCCCTCTGTCATGGAATTGGTTCTGGATAGGGTTAGATTTTTGAATCCCATTCAAGCTGATTTGGATCCAGTAGCACCTTTGATGGATTCTACCCTAAATTCCTTCTCAAAATATTTATGAACCTTGTCTGGTGCTCAAAAATCCCCATTAGAGGTCTTTGCTAAAAACCCTAAATGTTCGGATGAAGAAGTCATCCCATCTATCCAGTGGATGAATGTCACAATCCGGAAAAAGAAAAAAGTTAAGGATAAAGATGTTGGTGATAAGTTCATTCCCTTGTCTAAACGCTTGGATGGAGTTGTTGTTTTATCTACTTCTGAAGTCTCTTCCCCCAGGACCCTTAGAGTAGGTCAGTCCTCTCAGAGTTTCTCTTAATGTTTATCCTCTCCTTTAACATATGTGGCATTGGAGGGGTTTCTAAGGCTAGGACCTCATTCAATTTTCTAAAAGCTACTAGCCTCGAATGTATCCTAATCCAGGAAACAATGTGTTTGGTGACACGGGTGGTGAAGATTTTTTCTAAAAATATGCCTGGGTGGTACTTTAGTGCTATTGATTCTTGTGGTCATTCTGGTGTCCTGCTATCTAGGTGGAACCATGCAACCACTGCTTCAAAACCTTTAAAACTATGGGAGGTATTTTGATGTAAGGACGGTTTCTCTCCAGCGACTTTGATATATCCATTCTTAATATGTATGGTGCTTATAAGGATCGGGAAAACTATTGGACTGCTTTAGAGGCCTTGGGTCTACTTAACACTCAGAATATTATTGTTGCAGGTGACCTAAACCTCACTTTGTCGGCAGCTGAAGTATGGGGGCCATCGGTTTTAGTTGATGAATTAGCTGATTTCTTTAAGGATTTATTTCAGAGAGCACATTTGGTGGATGTCTTACCCAAGAAGATGGGTGCTACTTGGAGTAACAAGCGTGAAGGCAGCCGATGTATAAGTAAACACTTGGACCGTTTCCTTATTGCTGAATCTGTGGCCTCAAAATTTCACAGATTTAGAATGTGTATTGAACACTCCAACATCTCAGATCATCAAGCGATTATTTTGCAAATTGAGGACCTATCTTTTAGGGTAAACAAACCTTTTATATTCAATAGTTCTTGGTTAAAGGATTCTGACTTCTGTGATTTGGTTAGAATTTATTGGTACCAGGTAGTGATTCCTCTGAGACTTAATCCGATGGATGCTTTGATCTACAATTTAAAAGGCTTAAAGACAAAAACAAAAGCATGGGAAAAGATTAAAAAAGCTCAAAATAAAATTGATATGTTATCCTTAAAATACCAAATTAAACAGCTTCATTGTCTCAATCTGGATGGTATTTTTCAGAAGAGGATAGAATCTCTATGCAGCCCCTTCAGGTTAGACTTGATGTTATACTGAAAACTGAGGAAAGCACATGGAGATTAAAAATCCATGCCATCTGGGTGGACTTAGGGGATGAAACACCAAGCTTTTTCACAATTATGCATCATACAAGAAGAATCTGAATTCTATTTGGTCTATCAATGGCAGTCAAGGTAATGAGGTCAATGTCAAAAGAAGATTGAGGAGATTGATCTTAAACATTTTATGACTCATTTTGAAGATCCGGGATCATCCTGTATTGAATCCCAACTTAAGTTCTTAAAGCACTATCTGTCTTTCTTCACAGAGGAGGGAGTAGAGGTTGGCAGCTCGGTGACATTGGAGGAGATTGAAAAAGTTTTAATGGTGTTAAAAAATGATAAGAGCCCAGGGCTCGATGGGTGGACAACTGACTTATTTGTAACGTTCCTGGATATTATGGGTCCTGATCTACTCCAGATGGTTGAATATTCAATAGTTGAAGGTTAGATGGTTGGAGGTTTGAACTCGACCTTTTTTACTCTTATACCCAAAAATAACAAACTAGTGTCTTTTGATGAGTTCAGACCTATTTCCCTTTGTAATCTGGTTTATAAATTAATTTCCAATATTATTGCGAACAGAATCAAGCCCAAGCTTTTAGAGTGGATGTCTAAAGAAAATTTTGTCTTTCTCTCTAATAGGAAAATCCTCGATGCTATGGAAATCACTTAGGAAGTTTTACATTTTGTCAAATTGAGAAAACACTAAATGTTATGATTCTTAAAATTGACTTGGTAAAAGCTTATGATCAGATGAATTGGGATTTTTTAAGGTTAATGCTTCTTCATACCGATCTTCCTCATTTAGTCATCAACTGGATTATGGCTTGCGTTATGTCAGCTAATTACTCTTTTTTTATCAATGGTAATCCCACTTCCTTCTTCAAAATCTATAGGGGACTCCGGCAGGGTTGTCCTCTTTCCATGTTGTTGTTCTTGCTAGTGATAAAAGGTCTAAGAAGAATGGTCATTGGTTCTATAAGCAAAGGGAAAGTTAAAGGTATTTCTTTCTCAAAGTTGTTTTCCATCACACACTTGTTGTTCGTGGAGGACATGATTATGTTTGGAACAGACCCAACTGAGGAGTGGTTGACATATGCAAACATCATTGAATTATTTTGTAAAGCTACAGGTATGCAGGTTAGTCAAAGCAAATCCGTTTTTGTGAGCAATTTGGGGGATGGCCCTATGTTTCAACATATATTAAATTTTCTTCCTTTTCATTGTACTAAGTTGGAGGAAGGGGTCAAGCACTTGGGATTTTTCATCAAACCAAATTGTTATGGATTAAACAACTAGAGGTGGCTGGTCCGGAAATTCGAAAAGAGAATCAATCTATGGTGACTTAAATACTTGTCACTGGGAGGCCGTCTCATCCTTTTGAGATCATTTTTAAGTAGCTTACTGGTGTATTGGGCGTTGATGGCTCAAATCCCTTGCACTATTCTGCACAAGCTTAAAAGTTTAATGTTTTCATTTCTCTGGTCGAGGAACATGGAAGGAGGCCACTTCAATTTAGAAAAATGGGATGTTTTATCATTGCCGAAGAAATATTGAGGTTGGAACATAAAAAAAAAATTATGGTTCAACGACGCATTGTCATTGAAAAGTCTTTGAAGGGGACTCCTTGTAAATAATATTTGGTCTGATCTGTTGCACGTTAAATATATTAAAAAGGACTTAACTAGTTGGATTAGAAGACCTTCCGGAGACCCTCAGAATGCTTCTTACTTTTGGAAAGGTCTTATGAAAATATTTCCTTGGATCAAGAATTTTATGGCTTGGTAGGGCGGAGATGGCAAAGCGATGATTGTTGGAATTGATCCCATTCTAGGGTTTGATACATAATTTAAATTTTCGCGGGAGCTTCAAAACCTCTTCTCATATTATGGTCTTGTGACTCTTAATCAATTCAAAAGAACAAGCAGATTCATTCCTGATCCCTCTTACTGGCTCACTTCATCGGATCTCGATCTAGCGGGAAACTGGGTTGTTAAATGGAATAGGTACCTGCAGCATTTGAATCTTGCTGGTATTCGTCTCTCTAAAGAAAAAGATCGTCTTGCTTGGTCCAAGTATCCCTCTTCTGGTCAAGTCACCACAAGCACTGCTTATCAGGTGATTGTGGAGAGTCATGTTGAAGGTTACATCAAATGGTGGTATGGTACGCTCTTGAAATGGAAACTTCCACTTAAAATCAAATGTTTTCTATGGTTGGTGTTTAATGATAAAATTTTAACCTGGGAAAACTTGAAATGTCGTGGCAGATAGGGCCCGAACATTTGTATCCTTTGCAAGGGTAATTGTGAGACGATGTATCATCTTTTCATACAATGTAGTTTCTCCAGAGGGGTGTGGAATAAAATCTGTGTGGCTCTTCATATTGAAGATGACTAGCCTAACAAGGGCTTTGAAGAGGCTTACCAATTGTGGTTGCGGAAGCATCAAAATTTAAAAAACACCCCTGGACTAGTGGCTTGGTCTATTTGGATCACTCGAAATCAGGCCATCTTCCAAGACTCTAATCCCACAGAGAATATGGCCTTATTCAGATTCTAGAATTTGTTTCATTTATACAAAAATGTCCATCAGGTTGGCCTGAATACTAAAAGAAGTATTAAATTGAATCATGTCACTTATGGTCCTGCATATGGTTTCTTTGATGGGGCTTCGACAAAGATGAACTGTGGATCTGGTTTCCTTATCAATTTTGGAGATGATCTCTCTTACAAATTTCGGCTTTCATGTGGCCAAGGTTCAAACACAAAGGCTGAATTGCTTTGGGCTATGGGGGATTTTAAAGGTAGTAATTTGTTGTGGTTTAGGTTCTTTTAGAATCTTTGGCGATTCCATGATTATAGTGAACTGGGCCAAGAAGTTATATCAGCTCAACATCATTCAACTCAATCATTGGTGTTACAGAATTTCTAAAATGATGACGTGGTTGTATGATCTTTCCATCGATCACAATTACAGGGAAAACAATGATGCAGGTGATGCTCTTGATGGGGATGTTGGAGTTCTGTATTGGGAAGAATGGGTCGACGATTCACTCACTCATTCTGGTTCCATGTTGTTCTTTGCAAATGTGTTCTAGTTTTCAGTTAGTCTGGAGTCTAGGTTCGGTTTTTTGATGTTTTGGGATAGAAGTTTTCCCTTTTTCGTATAGTTTATGTAATTATGTCATGATCCTTGCATGTAAGCACAATCTGGAGGCCCTGATCTAATCTGGGCTCAACTCTTTCGGTTATGATTTTGTACTTTTTTATTTCACTTGAAATAACAAAAGTATGGCTTTTTTCTTTCTTAAAAAAAACACCAGTTCATGTTTCGAAATTAAATTTGATTATGAAATATCAACTTTGGCCAAATCCTTTGTTTAATTTATGGAATAAGTAGTTTTGGGTTCATATTAAAGACATATTTGAAAATAAGAATGAATGTCATGATAGGATCCATTATAATGAGGGGATGGATTTTATTGATGGTGTTAGTTGTCAAATTTCTACACTAATATTAATCAATTTAACAGAGAGCTTTATGATCTCTTCTTCCACATGGTTTATGTTAGGAAAATTAATTGGTGGTCGGATCATTTTCTTTTTGCTAAACATTCACATTTATGGTGGTTGTTAAAGCCCGCTACTTGAATTGTTTTAGAGGTTGAAACTCGAGTATTTGGTGGAGGTCGATGGAATTATAATCATCAAACATGGTATTGGAGTTGTATGTTTGAAGATGTCAGCTTGGTTCTAGTGGTTGCAAGGCATTTGGAGGTTATCTCATTACATGGAAAACTATGGATGGTTGTGCACCCTAGAGAAGTATATTATCATGTATATCTATGTTCTCTAGGAGAGTAATATTATTCTATGCTATCATTCTCTATAAGACAATCAATGGGAAAAAAAACAATATTTCCTAAAAGGGAAAGAATCAGTAGGATAAAGAGTGACCAATCCTTACTCAAACAGGAGACATGTGTTCCTCACTAAGAAGAAAACGTTTTGAAATCTAGTAACAACTCACTCTTGAGGATGTACTATGTTATTGTTTTTTGAGAAGGCATCAATCCCATAAGGAGCGGACAATTATTCCTAAAGGGGTCCAATATAATTGTTCCTTAGAATGGATCCATGAGATAAGTGGGTTTCACTCAATCTTCAAAAGGTCCTCTGTTGTTTTCACTAGAAGGTGCTCAATGTGACGACGATACGACAATCCCTCCTCAGAAGATTCCATATAGAGATTCCTTGGGTAATAATCTATAATACCCATAAGGATAGACTTATCCTTACCTAAACAACCTATCAAGTAGTCCCATACATACATTTACTGGAAAAGGTTTGATCTAATAAAGACTCACGAGTCCTTCCTAAAATAGATGCAATGTTGTGGTTTTCTATGGGAATATACATCAAAGAAGACGTAATTGTTCCTTCTATAAGGTGTAGTACTCTGCTATTATTTTCTGATAATGGATCGATGAAAAAATAGTGACCACTTCTTCTTGAATAAGTCAAATATGTTGTTAACTGAAAAGAGATCCACCATAGGAGTTACCTCTCACTAATTAGGGTTTGCTTCTCTCTGTGAAAAGCAACCATTAACATAAAGTGCGAAGAATCCTTTCTCAAAGGGTCCCAAATGGAAGTTCATTGAAAAAAAATAGATAGCATAAGGAGTGACCAATTCCCAATAATGCAAGTCACATGTGATCCACAACCCAAAGGTAGGTCTCTTTGACAAAAAAGTGATTGTTCCTTCATAAATGGGTCCCTCCAACAAGAAAATAACCTTTACAATTATAATATATTAGTAACATCTATTTGCGAATAATGAATTCCCTTGGAAGGGATTAGGAAAGGACAGGCGCTCTTTCATGAAGTTGTACTATGATGTTGTTTTGTGATAATGAATCATTGAAGAAAGAGCGATTGTTCCTTGATGAAGGGGTAAAATATTGTGTTTCCTCAAAATAAATCCAAATCCATGATAGGAGGTACTATCCCTCAAATTTTCCTTTTTTTTTTCTATAGAAAGAAATCAATATGAGGACAAGGGAAGATTATTTTCTCAAAGGGTCCAAATATATAAGGACATTCATGGAAAAAGGCTAGATCGCATGAGTGACTAATGCCTAATCATACACATAACATATCGTCCAAAAACCCAAAGATAGGTCTCTTTGAGGAAGGAGTGACCATTCCTTCCTAAAAGGGTCGCTTGGACCATAAAGCTTGGCAACATCTATAGTTATAATATATTCGTAACACACACACACACACACACATGTATTTTATGTCTGTGAATTATGAATTCTATTCGACAGTATCAAGACACTCTTTCAACGATTGCCACGTTCATCGAAATCATATATGATCTACTAAATTCCCATAACTCCAAAATAGACCTCATTGGGGAAAGAGGGGCTGCTCTTTCTCCTTACCATATACTTTTCCCACCCCCAAAATAGAACTGCTTGAGGAAGGAACGACCACTCTTTCTCTGAGAAAATTTAAGTACATTTTCCTTTATTTTGTTATGTAGAAAGCAATCAAAATATGAGAATGAGTGAAGATTATTTTCTCAAATGGTCCATACATATAAGGACATTCATTGAAAAATTATAGATTGCATGAGTGACTAATTCCTAATCATACAAGGAACATGTCTTCAAAAAACCCATAGGTAAAAGGTAGGTCTCTTTGAGGAAGGAGAGACCGTTCCCTCCTAGAAGGGTCACTTGGACCATAAAGCTTGTAAATATTTATAGTGATAATATATATATATATTTGCTTCTGTTTGTGAATTATCAAATCTATTCGACTGTATCAAGAAAGGATGGGTGCTCTTTCTTTGTCCAACCCCCATATTCCTCAAAGAGGCTGATGCTCTTTCAACGATTGTCTCCTTCGTCGAAATCATATATGATTTAATAAATTCCTAGAACTATGAAATAGACCTACTTGAGGAAAGAGAGGTCACTCTTTCTCTTGGACACATGTCACTTGTCCATAACTTTCTCTGTGGATTCCCTTTTTATCCATGTATGACCATAGGCAAAAAACTGCCCTTGCTAAACCAGGGTGGTAGCAACTCTAGCTCAGAGTGGTTTTCAAAAAAGTCTTGAGGAGACATTACCAATAGGGAACCTTCACGCATCCTAGATGTTTTTGACCAATGGATCGTTGGGGTGCTCTTATTCTCCTCTCATCTCCATAATGCACTATTGATTTTCACTGTCAATATGTTCAACCCCTAGTGTGATTAGCTCCTAAGTTAGTTTGCACCTTAACTCCCTTACACTTGAGCACTTGGTCTCACTCTTGGTCCTATGATCTCCTTTGCCTTAGCACCCAGTTGCTATTCCTTTACATTCCAAATGCAATCTAGACCATTCATGGTTGAATATTTGTATCAATCTTAAAGAGGAGTCTCCACTGTCATTGGCCATGATTTGATCGAGCTTGTTGTTCTCCCCTTTGCACCTCTACAAGAGTAAAGCCAAAACTCCTAGATAGTAAAAGGATATCAAGTGCTAATGGTCATGATTGAAAGTTACAAGACCTCCAAGGGAGATATGGGACACTCACAGGGTGAACTAGTCAAGGGGGAATAGCAAAAGGCGGTTTACTTTGTCAAAGAATTAGATTAAATCCCACACCTGTTCAAATCAAATCTAGGCTGTTGACGGGGTTGAGACTTGGAGTGTGGGTAAAAAATGGTTTACTTCATTAATGGTTTAGATTGAATGTTGTAGTTTTTATAGAACAAATCTAATCCATCAACGATGTGAAGTTGTGAAGCAGGGTTAGAATAGGTCCTTCCTCGTCAATGAATCACACCAGATCTTACTGAGCTCTAAGTTACAAACTACCAATGGACGAAACCAGATTTTGCCATTACTGAGCTCTAAGTTACAAACTACCAATGGACGAAACCAGACAGTTTGGGCTTGGTATTTGCAATGTGTCCAAGTAAGTAAAAGTATCCGCACCTTAGAATATGTTATCCGTGATTGTTTCAAATCCTTTAAAAGTAGCCAAGGATTATGTAGTGTTCCTTTTCCTCATCGTTTCTTCTAATGTTATGCCATCTATTAAATTTTTCGGTACATTGTATCGTAAAAGATCAAAATGTTGAGGAAAAAATTAGTTGCCTCAAAATAGTCATCCAAAGCCCTTTATCACTAGTCTGACCTTGAGAGTCTAAGACATATCCTCGGCCAAAATACCTCACTTTATAGACCAATGGACCAAAATATATTCCTCTAATACTAAAATCACTGCTTCAAACCTAATAGGAGCAACTCTTGGGAAATTTCTTACTATCAATTCCTCACCTAGACTAGCTAAACTCTGGAAGTCTAAATTGACTCATCATTTAGTCCTTGACACCTTCCATTTCCCTAAATTTGTACACATATGTGCCCATAATTACAACCTAGCCACGACAAATGTCAATACTAGTAGTGGCCAGATGGCTCTCATTGAAATCTCAACTTCTTTAATCGCTAAAATGTTAGAGGAACACCCCTAAGGGAGCGTCAATATCTGTGGAAAGCTAAGCCTCTTTTTATGCAAAGTCAGATCCTTCCAAACAAGAGAAAATACGAAAATGACTAATATGTAGTAACAAGTCGCATTCAGTTCCCCTTGAACCCTAGAAAAGAGCTAACTTGTCACCCTAGAATAAGGAAAGTGCTTCTGCTTTCACCTTCATATTTGGTAGGACTCTGATGAGAATATTGATGAGGGGATGGCAATAATGATTGATACATACAATTATGATGGATCTCCCAAGTTCAATTATGCACAAGCTGTGGCAGCATGAATTGGAGCTCAACTAGAGGGTTTTAATGAAATTGGAATATTCAGATAGTTTTCTTATTTGGTGTACTTACTTATCTTTTACCAATCTCAGAATTTTGGGGATCTTGGGTTTAATAGAATTGAAAATAATGATTCCATCATAATATATTATTGGATTCCTTGGGTAAAGAAAGGGCAAGAGGAATGGGTCACTGGACCCACTTCGCATCTCAATTTATATACCATGCATTTTCGTTGATCACTGGAAGTTGTTAATACTCAAAATGACATGGGTCAAGGGTTGATCAATGGCATTAAGTACATAAATGAAATGAGAGTCAGATTGAATTAGTTTGACGAAATACATGAACACTTTCAAAAATAGAATGCTAGCCCATTAATGAATCTAAATGAGGCCTATCTAACCATGCATGCATTAATTACTAAAAGAGAAATTGGTTAATTGCAAAATATTTAAATATAACGAAAGGGGTTAGTGATAAATATTATAAAAAAATAGCGATTAGTTGCTAGCATGAAAACGCATCTATAATTAAATCTATTCTAGTGCTAATGTAAATAAATAGTAGCTTTAGATGTGTAGAAGGAAACATTCAGTTTCATTAATTTTGGAATTCTTTTATTGCACACCTAGGTCTTAGTTTAGTAAAATGCAATAATTAAACCAGATAAAACATGAACTTAGCGTTAATACCAAAATGCAACAATAATGTGTGTTTTCTCTTTGCATAGGTACTTTTTACATCAATAAATGATATGGAATAAGAAATTGGCCATTACATTCAGATCTGCAATTTTTAAATGCAATCCAAAATATAGGTTCATTAATGCAAGGATATCAATTAATAAACAACGAACTTGGTGGATTAGTTTTCTACTCAAAATGAACTTGATAAATGAAATAAATTACATAAAATGAAATCATATTCAACACTGTATGGGATGGCTACTTTTGTCTGAATTATGTAACGCCATAAAATCTTACAACTAAAGGTTAAATATCGGTATTTTATATGAGTTAGCAAACATAAACAAAAATGATATTTACAGTCCATATGTACATATTTTATACTATTTTCTAGAATGTAAAAAAAGGGGAAAAAAACAACAAGGTTGAATGAAAAAATGGAGGAAGACGCATATATGCCCAAAATCATATTAAAGATGGAATTATGACAGTCATCAGTACAATAGGTCGTGACTGGTTTAACCCCTGATAATAGGAGGTTTCCGAGACCCTACACAATTCTCAACAACTCAGATTCATTTGGGTGAAACTAAGACAGTGGGGGGGCTCCCTGCTTAGAATGTTATGCAGTAATCTACACGCATGAAAACACCAGTAACACAAAATATACAAGAAGAAATGACATGTGTGCAGGAAAACAGAAAGTACCTTTGGTGGAAGGACACTTTGACTTCACCATAATGATGGACTTGGATTGTAGCCTTACCTACAATCACCACATGTTAGGCACATGGACAACTGAGTATGAAGGGAAAATAATGCAGTGCAGAAGCTAGCAATACTCGCCTCTTACATCCGGTGTGAGATGATGGTTTTGGCAACTTTGCTAAGCTTTCAAAGGCTACAAAGAGGCATGTGAAGCATGTCAGTGAAGGAAAACAGTTTTGTTAATTGTCGAGAGCTCAACGGTCGCGCGCCTTTTCATCCTCAAATCCATTCGAATGAGGGTGAGCCACAGTAACCGACTCACCCTCATACACATCATGAAGCGTATTCAAGACAAAACTGAGCCACTGCCAGTTTCGGCCTCATTCAAAGAGTGTGTAGAAACACTATTATATATGTGGAATGAATCACAAGAATGAGCATAATGAAATAGTAAATCTCAACTTTGGCATTCGCTTCATTGTATTACAACAACAATATTTTTTGTTAGGGATCAGCTTGGCTACTCCAAACATTCTAGAGGTCCCTTAAACAATTTCGTGATTTGAGAACTCCAATAAGGTCAATAAAGCAGCCTCACAAACACATGATAATTAACAAAGCATTGAAATTGCCTTATACTTTTTTTATTTGCTTGTTACCCTACAATGTTGGTGTTCTCTGTGGCTCCTGCTGAGTAATGTGGTTTGGATGAGGCTTGCTGCCACGGCGTGCGGAGCCAGAGACTTTCACAAACATGTGCGAGAAATGGGCTGCTCGTCATCTTTAACTTTTCCAATTCACGTGCCCAATGTAATAACCACGAATTAATTTACGGTGATACCCCCGATGACTCTTTCGGATTCGAGGGATAAATTTCGTGTTGATGAGTGTTCAACAATATGAACTTTTTTTTCCGCGAAAAAAAGCATACTATTGATATTCAAATCTTGAATCAAATAGTACATGATAATCATGATGCTTCAAGCGATCAGTACATAAAGTATGATATACATAAAGAGCCAAAACACAGACCTAATGTCTTTGGCAAAATAAACCTTCAAAACAGTTTCAGTATACCGAGAACAAAAGTTACATAATCAATATAAACTAGTTCATCCCAAATAGAAATAGTTTCCAGTGTCAACACACTGGTCTTCCAAGATTTCCTCCCAGACAATGAAATCCTCTGCCCCATCCAGTGCCAATTTAGAGAGGGAATCTGCTAGTACATTATGCTCTCGAAAAATGTGTTCCAAATTCACCTGTCCCAGTTTCTGTAGTTCTTCCTTCACCCTATCACACCAGCAGGACAATTGTAAAACCTGCAGATCATACTCCCCCAAAGCCCATTTTATGGTCACCCGGGAGTCTCCATATATCTTTACATTTGATAACCCAAAACAATTTTCCACTTTCACTAGACACCAAAGAGCCAAAAGTTTCGCTTTCATATTAGAACCCCTTCCACACTTCATCTTTAATGTAAAATAATGCTCCTTATTGAGGTAGATAACACCCCCCGCACCACATTCACCCCAAGCACCTGCCCCATCAAAGAACAGTGTTGGACAATTAACCTCCAGATTAAACAATCCAATATTCCTAACACCGCTGGTATTATCCCTCACCGAGACATTTGAATAATAGATGATAATAGATCTCGACAAGTGATGCACCTGAGGTCTAATATCTTCAAATAGCGCCTTATTTCTACTTCTCCAAATCACCCAGCAGATATAAATCGGGAGATTCTGATGATCCCTGCAATCGGATCTCCATAGTTTCAGCGAGGTAGCAATATCAGCACCACCCCATCTACCTTTGATGTCAAAAATATGATATATCTGCTCCCATAATTCCAGAGTAAATACACATTCCAGAAAAAGATGTTTAGCAGACTCCAAATTGCATTCACACAGGACGCACCTGCTAGGACCGGCCCACCCCATTAGAATGAGGTTATCCCATGACTTCAATCTATCCTGGAGAACGAACCAGAAAAAACATTTAAATTTAAGAGATATTTCCCAGTACCACAGTTTGTCATACCACCACTGTTTTGGATAGACACATCGTTCTTTAATCATAAAGCCATATGCCGAGCGCGCAGTGACAGTCCCAGTTGCTTCGTTACCACACCACACAATAGTATCTGCATTGTTATTAACTCTGATTCCATTACGATTGAGCTTATCAATATAATCCCTCCATTCTCCGGCAGTCTCTGGACTCAGCTAAAGCGCCTCCACTGAATCCCAATTACCTGAATAAATATTACCAACAAAACTCAAAGTAAAACACCCCACAGATCTCACTTGCTGAAGCAAATTCGACGATAGGCCATATGATTCAGTCAATCCTACAATAGGATCAACCCCAATAGCTACCTCTTCTCCGCATCCAACTTTCCAGCTTAACCCCAGGTCCAACCATTTGTATACCTTCATAAATCCATTCCAGATTGGTGATATGCCTCTCACCTTCTTGACCGGCGTCCTAAGCCAGTGTGACACCTCCATTTTAATATATTTTTGGTGGATGAGTCTCGACCACAGAGTGCTGCCAAAGATGGCACACCACAAGTTTTTCAATCTTAATGTTGCACTTAAAACCCTCAAGTCCTCAATACCCCAACCGCCAAACTCAACCGGTAATGAGATCTTCTCCCAACCCACCATCACCAAAGAATTCTTATTCAATCCTCCAGTCCATAAAAAGTTGAACATTAACTTTCTGAGAGAGTTAAGCACCGAGCAAGGGATCGGCAGTAAAGAGAACCAGTACACAGGAGTACCCATCAATACAGACTTGACCAAAGTTAATTTGCCACCAATTGACAGCAGTCTATACGTCCAATTGGATATCCGGTTCTCAAACCTTTTAATCAGCCAATCCCAATCCTTAACAAGATATCCATTGGGCTTTAGATGGAACCCCAGATATGTAAACCCTTCATTAATACTCCCAAACTTATAAGGCATGAAGTTCTGAATTCCTAGTATTCTATCCTCCTGAACAAGATTCCCATAAAAACAAGATTTCCTCACACTCACACACATACCTGAGGCTTTGCAAAATAAAGTAATAAGTTTCTGAAAATGTTTCCATTCTGCAATAGAGTCCAACCCCGCAAGAAGTACATCATCCAAAAATAAAACATGTGTGATATAAAAATCCTTCGCAATTTTAATACCAATAATTTTACCTTCTTGCTTAGCATGCTTGATCAATCTACTCAGTCCTTCAATCACCAAAAGAAACAGTAGGGGTGAGAGTGAGCAACCTTGACGAATACCCCTGGAGCAAATGAAGAATGATGTGGGTGCTCCATTCACCAGAACAACAATATTAGCAGTATCCACACAAGACATAATCCATTGGAGTGTTGAACCGGGACACCAATTTGTATCAGGATTAATCTAAGAAATTCCCAGTTAACTCTATCGTAAGCTTTTTCTAGATCCATTTTAAGAAAGATAGCATTCTTCTTCCTGCTTTTAACAGAATGAAGAATTTCCTGTGTGATTCCCACCGCATCATGTATTTGCCGATCCTTCAAAAAACCAAACTGTTCTTTTGAAATGTATCTGGAAAGAACCGGTTTCAGCCTCCCCGCTATGATCTTTGAAACAATCTTATACGGCAAATTACACAAAGCAATTGGTTGAAAATCACTGAAATGTTTCGGATCATTCACTTTGGGAATAAGGGTTAGAAACGTAGAGTTTAATGCTCCAGACATATACCCTTCCAACCGAGTAAACTCTACCATTCTTACAATCTCTTCCCCCATAATATCAAAGAACTGTAAAAACAATTCAACAGTCCAGCCGTCCGGGCCTGGACTTTTCTCCTTGGCAAACAATTTCAAAGTATTCTCCACCTCTCCCAATGTAACTTCACGGCATAGCTCCTCAGCCTCATCCCTATCAAAGAACCTGGGATAAAGTTTAATCACTTGTAGCTGAGAATCCAGGTCACATGTTGGGTCAACAGCATAGGTCTTATGGAAATGCTCAAAAGCCAATTTCTGAATCTCACGTTGACCAGTGATTTCTGCCCCCGAGTCATCTGTAATTTTCCATATAGTATTATTATTCCTTCTAGCTGAGGAAAAGGAATGAAAAAACCTAGTATTATTGTCTCCATACAAGACCCATAGGACCCTGCTCTTCATTCTCCATTCCATCTCCTCCCTGAGGATGATATCAACCTTTTCCTGGTCCATCTTTTTAATAAGATTAAAATTTATGCTATACAGAGGTGCCATCAAATTATGATTGTGAAGATCCTTCAATTGTTCTTCCACCCTCAACAATTGCAGCCTGTTCTTCTTCTTTTTACGATGGATCCAGCTAGAGACAATGTGCTTAAAACTTTGCAATTTCCTGCAAAAGTTATCCACTGGATTAAGCTCTTTATCATTAGCAAGTCTCAGCCATTTGCCCTTTGCAAATTGCACAAATTCCTCTTGTTTCAACCAAGAACAGTCGAACTTATATGGAAATTTCTGAGAATAAACACAATCCTCAAATTGTAGATAAACTGGCCAGTGGTCAGAGACTTTGTTCTCCCCCACCCAAGTTCTGTATTTACCAATAGAAGCAATTAACGATTCATGCACCAAAAATTTATCAAGCCGCTTGTGTATCCCTTCCAGCCCGCACCTTCCATTAGTCCAAGTAGGAGCTGTCACTCCTGTGACCACATCAATTAACTTATTATTAATAAGAAAATCATTAAAGAAATCAGATAAATTATCCATCTTGGCTTTGGCTCCCCATATTTCATGAGCAAATCTGGTAAAATTTAAATCCCCAACAACCATAATATTAGCCATATTCAGAATCCCAGAAGACTGCAGTCCCAACCAAAACCCCACACGATCCTTATATGGAGTGTAACAATTCAGAATGGTAAATTGTAGGTCGTTCATCTTGCATACCCCTTCCAAAAGGAGACCCCAACGAGACCTGTAAACCGAAAAGGAAAAAAACCGAGGATCCCAAGCTGCCAGTAATCCTCCAGACAAACCATCCGAGCTGATAGCAGCAATTTCCCAACCCGGAATAATACCAGCTATCTTGGATATAGCCACATGATCAGCACACATAGTTTCTTGCAGAAGTAATATAGTAGGACGAGCAGTAGTGATTAGGTTAGAGAGGACCCTTGCCCGCACAGTCGACCCCAACCCTCGGATATTAAGAGAACAGATGGTCATCAGGAACCCCCGGTAGAGGGGGAAAACGCTCTAAGGCCCCCAATATCAGTCTCCACATTACCCACCTCAACGACCACAGAACCAGATACCCTAGACGTATCCCTCAGCACATGGTAATCTGACACCGTGTCAAGGTCAGTAAGTATCCTTTCTGTTATAGAGACAGATTCCCCTAAAGAATCACCAGACCCTCCCAACCCCTTCCTACCAGCCCTCCGAGTTTTACGAAGTGTCACATTCTGGAAGCAAGCCTTCAAGCAAGACAAAACCTTAGGGTTTGTTGAAGGGTTTTTGGAAAATATAGGCAAAGGCGTTAGAACATCATTGGGTTTCAGAGCGTCAGACCCATCCTCCCCTAAGATGTAATTATCCACCTTAGAGCAAGGACCCAGTGTTAGCCCCCCCAAAGTTTCACCAACCGAACCAGAGGGCTCGCAGGATCCATCCACCCTAGCAGAGGGGCCACTCATAACCGATAGCA
Source organism: Larix kaempferi (assembly GCA_027924585.1). Lineage (NCBI taxonomy): Eukaryota > Viridiplantae > Streptophyta > Pinopsida > Pinales > Pinaceae > Larix > Larix kaempferi. Next base: position 4,320,941 of record BSBM01000802.1, on the reverse strand, counting down.
AATCATTAACAATCCCGATAGGCATCTCGACCTCCGTCACCCTGGACATGGTAGAGGCCGCAAAATCATGGATATCGGCATATGACTCCCCACCTTCACCCAGAGTTTCCACATTAAACCCCCCAGCATCCCGAGGCCCATCCAAAAAATGGCCGACAGATAAATCCAGAACCCTACCCTTATCCAAAGGTGATAGCATCTCCCTTTCAGCAATTCTCATATCCAAAATATGTTCCGCAGCCTTAATACAATCCAACTCCTCATCAGGAATAAATGGAACAGGTGACCCAAGTTTAGGAGAAAACTTACCCGTGGATACGAAAGGGTCGAGCTGACAGGCACCTTTATCCTTTTCCGAGAGTGTAGGAACGCTGGGCTGTGCTGGCGAGTCCAGCAATGGACATTGAAGACTTTTCTCTAGACAATGAACTCGCATATGTCCCGTTTGTGAGCAAATATGGCATCGAAAGGGTATTCTGAAGTAGTCTAACCTCTGTCGCCACACCCTCTCACCCCATTGAATTTCCACTTCCGCCGGGAGCCCTAATGCCATATCAAATTCAACCATAACCCTAGCCGACCTTCTGTCAAAACCATATAAAGATTTGGAATCTAAACGAACAAATTTCCCTACTGAATTTGCTATCCCTATCAAAATGTTTTCAGACCAAAGTTCAATCGGCAGCCCCGGTATCATCATCCACAAGTGTCTGAACTGTTGCGTTTCCTTAAGTGGGTCAAAAGACAAATGCCATCTTTTGAGGCTGAATGAACCCTCCTTGAAACACCAAAACCTTTTGAGAACCAACCCGACATGCTCAGGTTTTGTAAAAATAACCATCACCCATCTGTTAATCAGCAGCATTACCCTGGGCATATCACCACAGATAGGGACCCAGTTCTTTCTAACCCACTCCAACAACTCACTCTGGTCACCACTGGTGAATTCAAAATGCCCAACGATGGCTCGGGTGTGCAACATTTGAATCCTCTCCAGATTCGTCTTGACTGGAATAGAGAAATGATTCAATCCATCCCTCACCTTCACAAGCTTATTGTTTCTTCTTCTCCGATCCTTCTCCCCCCTTACCCTGCAAGACCACGACAGAGCAGAAAGGGTTTTACCACCCCCATGACTTCCCACACCAGCCTCGCCTCCAGAACCCTCCGCAGACACAATGGGTATGCCATCAAGGTTCCCGTGATATCCCATCAAAGGCCCCAACTAAGCAACCGGAAATCGTCAGTCACAATCCCACTACTAGCCAAAAAACCGGATAAAAGGGTAAGCCACCAGAATAGCACAAGCAACCTCCAAAAATAGACAGGGGGTCACCACCAAATGTAAAACAGGAAATCGACAAATCTGGCATGTCAACCACTAATACTCCCATCACCAAAAAACATAGAATAAAAATAGACAATCCCCCACCCACTGGTCGTGGTGGTGGTAAAACCCTTTCTGCTCTGCCGTGGTCTTGCAGGGTAAGGGGGGAGAAGGCTCGGAGAAGAAGAAACAATAAGCCTGTGAAGGTGAGGGATGGATTGAATCATTTCTCTATTCCAGTCGAGACGAATCTGGAGAGGATTCAAATGCTGCACACCCGAGCCATCGTTGGGTGTTTTGAATTCACCAATGGTGACCAGAGTGAGCTGTTGGAGTGGGTTAGAAAGAACTGGGTCCCTATCTGTGGTGATATGCCCAGGGTAATGCTGCTGATTAACAGATGGGTGATGGTTATTTTTACAAAACCTGAGCATGTCGGGTTGGTTCTCAAAAGGTTTTGGTGTTTCAAGGAGGGTTCATTCAGCCTCAAAAGATGGCATTTGTCTTTTGACCCACTTAAGGAAACGCAGCAGTTCAGACACTTGTAGATGATGATACTGGGGCTGCCGATTGAACTCTGGTCTAAAAACATTTTGATGGGGATAGCAAATTCAGTAGGGAAATTTGTTCGTTTAGAAATAATGGAAGGGGATATATATATTTTTTTAATTTGGAAGATAAGGGGTAAGGTAGGAAGGTTACATTTTCATTTATTTATGAAACTTAATAATGGAAGGGGATATGTTTTATTTTTTTAATTTGGGAGATAAGGGGTAAGGTAGGAAGGTCACTTTTTAATTAATTTATTTTTTCAATGGTAAAAAGATTATGAGTTTAGGTAATGGTGAAAGGGAGAATCAAAAGCATGGTAAAGGGGGATCATTTTTGCAAAATGACAATGGGGGTGATAAAGTGGTTGGGACATAGGATTTGAGGGAATAAATAAAAGGGATAACTTTAAGGAAATTTTGTATGGGGGAGATTTTGATCTTTAAATAAAAGGGATAACTTTAAGGAAATTTTGTATGGGGGAGATTTTGATCTTTAATTACTTTGAACTTTGAATGGATAGGGATGAGTAAAAGGAAAAAGGGTAATGGGAAATGGAGAATCAAAAGCAAAAGCATGGTAAATGGGGATAATTTTTGCAAAATGACAATGGGGTGATAAAGTGGTTAGGTAGAACCTTTTTTGAAAAAAAAAGAGGGACATAGGATTTGAGGGAATAAATAAAATGGGTAACTTTATGGAAATTTTGTATGGGGGAGATTTTGATCTTTAATTACTTTGAATGGATAGGGAAAAGGAAAGGGCAAAGGAAAAGAAAAGAAAATGGAAATGGAAATGGAAATGCATTAGTGGAGGTATAAGGAGAATCTTTAATAATTGGAAAAATATATAAAAGGATTCAAGCAAAAGACGGGAAGGTCCTTTTTTTTTTTCAAAATTGGAGATCATTGGCGTTTTTCTACGAAGAGGAACCCAAGGGGGTAATTTGACTTTCTAGGCATGGGCATGATGATGGTACTAAGAACGTATGCATTTGAAAATGTATCGGAAGATGCATAAATTGGCAATTTTAGCTAACATGACGCAAAAGACTCTAACTTGCCAAAACTTCCACTAACTACCAAAAGGATCAAACACACTCGATTTTGGCCAAACAAAATATGGAAATGACCAACATGATGACCTGAATGTAATGGCATAAAAATATTAATATGACCATGTCTAGAGCAAGAAACGAAAAATCTCCATGACAAGACACTGATATACAACTTAACGGATCTATCGAAGTGGTCAAACAAAGGCGAAAATGAAGAAATGAGGTACGGATATGACAATCACATTGATCTGGAGATGACCATATAGACGAAATAATGTTGCAAAAACGTTCAGTAGGTTCACCTTTGGTGTCATGCTCTGACCTCTTTGGAAGCATGTCATTGTTGAGCATCAATAGAAGTAAGCCTGAGCACATGCCTTGGGACATCATATCATACTTTCAACTTGGAGAGGCAATTAAGAGAGGGGATTGGTACTTAGCAGAAGATTACACTATAATCATATTCTATGGCACTAAAACCCCTCCCCACAGATTGCCCAAGTTGCTCACCCCAAGAATTTTGTCCTCGAATACTTGAGGCAAGTGGTGGAAGTAGACATTCTTCATTTTGTAAAGATCAAGAATAAATCGAGAACCAAGTTCCACATGGTGATGGGAGGATACACTATTAACAACAAGAACGGCCTCAAGTTAGTCCTATATATCTTAACAAACCATGGTTTTCCAAAATATGTGGCCTGGAAATATGATCTACATTTCATAATCGGACAAGAGAAAGGAAGGAAAATCCCAAATCCGAACAATCATGAGTCCAAATCAGAGTGAGAAAAGTTGTCAAACATGGATACCTTAGAAGAGGTGGAAAGAATAATCCAAGAGGAAGAAAACCCCGCTAAAGCAATGATTCGAGCATTCCTTGAACCAACCTTAGAACCCTCTAAATCTCCACCTTATTATACCCTCTATAGGACAGAAGGAGCCTCAGTAACTAAATAAGAGATGAAATTCCTTCCCCTGTAGCAAAAAAGGTGTGATGAATACATGGGAGTACATGGCACGTCATATCAGGTTAAAAGAGGATCCTATTGGAGGATGCATAAATACCTAGGAAAGGAAGAGGCTTCATACAACACCATTCCTAAAGATAGTAAATTTGATTAACTGTATGAGGCATATCATGATTATGATAAAGATAATGATGAATAGAGAATGAGAGATGCACATGAAGAAGGAACAGAAAAAGCAACTCTTGTATCTGAAATCGAACATGGAAGTGAAGATGAAGAAATATCAATGATCGAGACTCATATTCCCCCACCTGCCAAAGAATTAGAACCATACAGGAAAGCTATACCAATCATGTTATCCATGGGTTTTGACCCGGAACGAGGATTGGGGAAATAAGATCAAGGCAGTACATAATTCATTCATCATGAGAGAACACCTTAGATATTAGGCATTGGATCGATGTGGATTGGTCAACATAGGAACATCAGATGCCACTAGAAGCATGTTATTCAAAAATTCCTAGAAGAGTGCAAAACGAGCCTATTGGGGAAGAACTATTAGAACCAAAAATACCCCCGGGATGGGAGCATAACAAGCCATAAGAGGAACACCAGAAAATGGATACTAATATGCTTGGGACATAAGAAGTCATTCATAAAAAATAGTCCCAAGGGGACTTAGCAAGTGAAGAAAGAAGAAAATTAAAGGAGACACCACATGCCCCAGTTGTCATTACAACTCAATCTCCAATCAGGGAGGAGGGTGGCCATTTGGTGGATATAAGCAAAAAACATGAAATTACTCTAAGCTTGATTATGGAAGAGATTTCCCAAGAAGAAAAGAGTAAGATTGTGAATAGAGAATCTCAAGAAATAGAGCAGTCTATAGAGGGGATGGAAAGGAAAGTTAAGGAAGAACTCTAAGAAGAACCTGAAGTAAAAAAGACCAAGGAAAGAGAAGTTACAATAGGTCCAGAAAAAATAGCAGAGCCAGGAAAAAAGGACCATGACAATTTTGCAAGAGAGTGATCTACAGGAAAATCAACCTAAAGGAGGTGAAAGCCCCATCAACCCTAGTCATACCTTTTTTTAATCTAATGAGTTTTTGTATGTTATAATGATGGGAAATACTCTGTGCGCTTTGTCTAATTTTACAATCCAAAAAATGTCACAACAAGCCATTGAAATTGGACGGGTTGGATCAATTGAGATCACCAACCCTCTCACATTCTTGGAGCAAGAACAATGGAGGAGAGCCAAAATTCCAGAAATATTTCCCATCTCAAAATCATTGGACTCATAGGCTAGAGCTAGGTTAATCTAAAGGTTTGACCCTAGCACAAATAAATTCAAAATAGTTACAATAGAGCACCTTATTTTTAAATCATACAAAGACCTGCAACCTTATGAATGGAAGACACCATAGGTCATAATAGATACTACAGATTTACCCCCAGAAGATAACATGTCAATGGAAGAGGGGTCGAACAGTGTAGTGTAGAGTAAATATGCTATAGATTTTGTTGATTTGAGTGGAGACAAACCAAAGCTCTAAAAACTAAGAATCAATTTTTAAACCCTAAGGTCAAGAGCTTAGAATGTGAGAATCACAGATTGCAAACTGCTATAATCAAAGCAGGGAAAGGGACTCATAATTCCATGAAGCACTAGATATGTTGGCCAAAAACAATCAGAGACTCAAAGAGTTAAAAGATTCCCAAACCACTCAGGTGTTTCCAATGACCCTTTAGATAATGGTAGAATATCAGCAATCACAAGATGAGTTACAATTTTTTAGAAGGAAAAATGCCTCTTTGATTGCTGAAAAATAAATAAATTAGGGAAGGATTAAATACCTAGTACAATTAGAGGAAAATGCAAAGGAGCTTAAAATTAAATTATACGAGGTTAATGTATAGCTTGATTTCTATAGAATAAAACTAGTTGAATAAAAGAAAAGGTTGGAATCGCCACCTGCTACCATTTAGAGCACTAGCCAAGATGGAGAGATAAATAGCTTATGGTAAAGGTTAGATCAGAAAAAACAAGAATGAAGTGAATGGAAAATTGAAGCAATTAATAGTCGTATGGAAATTGTAAAGTATACCATTCTCCTACACCTTGAGATCACTACCTTACCTATTTATACCAAATGATTTCTCTTTGTAAAGTATATTGAATTAGATTGGATTCTTCAATCTCCAAAAGCCTTTAATTTGTAAGCACGCACTCGTATTGATGACTAATTTTTTTCCACGTCTCTCTAATTGCACTTAGGTTAATTGGCTCTCTTTCCTATTTTAATTTGTTGGTAAAACTTAATTAAAAATTAAAATATCATAATCACATGCACCCCTAGGTTATCATTAATGAGTTCTTAAGGTTTTAATGTAGTGGCTTTCCTTCTTGTTTTCACCCTATAACCCTATAGTTTATTGGTTTAGCTCTAAAGTTGAGTGGCAACTTTACTCCCTTCTCCCCACTTTCAATGGTGTGTGTATGTGCCCACGTGCGCATGCTTGGGTGGTCATCCATCCCTACCCTCACAAAGTGTTGCGTAGCATGAATCCCACATGATATTATTCAATTTTGAAGCCTTTCCAGATTTCTGGTCGGTGCTTTTAACTAATGAATTATAAAAGTTTAAAAACAATTATATTCTTAATAGTTGTTATATATGGAAGATGTTTTATAATGCATACTTGTCCCATTTTCTATATTAATTTTATTTATCACTTTTAATTTTAACTGAAAATAAAATCACCCATTCATTTCCCATAGAATTACATAATTTCCTTACATAAAACTATATGATGTTTAATATGAGCCGCTAATGTGCTTGCCCTAAAAAATTTAATTGTCAATTGCTTGCAAATTTAGGTTTACCATAGTTTTTATGTTTTTAATAATATGTTAAGTGGATTTATTACTAGCATTTTCCCCTTGAGGGGCAAAAATGAATGCCGGTAGAAAAAGAAGAAAGGTAGAAGGACAAAGACATAGGCACAGGCAGCGAAGGATATTGGTAGGAAAAGAGCAAAGTTTGTAACAATCTCAAATTACAAAGACATAGGCACTCAACCCATAACAAAAAATAATGTTAAGTTCATCAACACAGTGAGCCAACTACAATTGTCTTTCTCACAATCTTTGTAGTAGTAATCTCAACACTATAGATTACTACTATATCTGGAATATATAATCAATTTGAAAAATTATTTTGCAATAATATCAATGAAAACAATGATTATAATAGCTCCTAAACTGCACAAACTACTTGTGAAGAAAAGTTTGCTTTCATGCCATGTTCTGTAGCAATAAATTTACAAATCTGCATATACAAGTACAGGTATAGAACTCTTTCATGGACCATTTCTTGATAGTGCCACAATCTAAGTTGTAAATGAATCTTCGTTATGCTTGCTTCAAGAATGGAAGATACAGTGGGAAACCCAAATATGTTTCTTTCTTCTCATTGAGGATTTCTAGTCCACAATAAAAACTTTACATCCTTCTCAACCAAGTAAAGGCGAACAAACCTGTCACTACATGAACTAATCGTCTGAAAATTACTAATAAACCAAGGAAAGTAACTGGTTATCAATGACTTTCACCACATCAAGTATTCACACGTCTTCTGACAATATAGATAGTTCACAACAAAGCAAAATAAAAATGCAGACTTGCAACACAATAGGAGTGGTGAATCTTCATTATGCTTGCTTCAAGAATGGAAGATACAGTGGGAAACCCAGATATGTTTCTTTCTTCTCATTGAGGATTTGAAGTCCACAATAAAAACTTTACATGCTTCTCAACCATGTAAAGGCGCACAGACCTGTCACTATATGAATTAATCTTCTAAAAATCACTAATAAACCAAGGAAAGTAACTAGTTATTAATGACTCTCACCACATCAAGGATTCACACGTCTTCTGATAATATAGATAGTTTACAACAAGCACAATACAATGCAGACTTACAATACAATAGGAGTGGTCGTAGTTCTCAATATAAAGGTTGTATTTATTCAATGTGGAGGTAGATGAGGAGAGGTCGCTTTGCTTGGTTGCTTTGTTTTTATGAATATAAAAGAGAGTACCCAGTTTACAAATCAGCTGAGATTAATATTTATATCACTACTGCCTGGGATAATCCATTATGAGCTTAGCTTGAAAATCCATTGCCAACAAGGAAACTGAAGAGCATTGAACTAAAAAAGTAGTAAAATATAGCATTGTTACAAAAATATGAACAAGCATTTAGGTTTTTTAGAGAAAAGGAATCCCAATAATATCCATTGAAAAGTACACATTACATATAAACATTTTTGCAATAGTTTCTCAAGAAGGGAAATTTGTTTTCATTGACAAAGAAGAATAGATGGACAACAAAAAGGGTTGGTTCACCACTATATAGCCTTGGAAGAGTTTGTTATCTAGTGAAATTGAAAAAATGAGAATAGTAAGCTAAGTTTTCATTTGAGTGCTGTACATATGAGAAGATATAAATGATATTTACAATTAAAATTAGCTGGATTCTTCTAAATTGGAAATATAGTCAAAGTGCATGACTCGTTCAACGATCTTAGCATCGGACATGTCTTGTAATTGATGTACAAGTTCTGAGATGGTTGGAGGCAATGTATCTTCAATGTTCCGTTTGACAAATACGGAAGCAGTAGAATGTCTATGGTGGCACATCATGAGGTTATATATGTAACAACGAAACCGTGGATGTTGGCCAAATCTATTGTCATGGTATCGAAGAAGGTGCAGTGTATAATTGTCCATCCCAACCTCTTGAATGTGTGGTTGTTTAAGCATGACAACTCCAGTGGGAAACAAGGTTGGGAAGGCCATGGAGAGGAGGCCTAGTTTTTTTTTACTCATTGATAGGGGAAGCATCTATTGGCGGCCAATCAATGCAAGGTGGAGTTGGTGCATTGATTGTGGCTAAGAAGCGTTTGATTTCATCAACCTCAGTTCCACAATTTGTTTGTGTAGATATAAAGGAGGAGGATTGTACTTCATAGGGTTCAAGGAAGCTGGGTGGTTGAATAGTAGAAGATGAGGTATGGTCAGCAAATGGGGTTTCATCAGGTGTGACATGATGAAGGAGGGATGAAATGTTTGTTGGTTCAAGAGGCAAAGAAGATAATGCGATTGGGTTAACTTGAACATCTTTATAGTATGGGTCATTTGATAGTTTGTATTCAAGAGCAACAAGAACACGTGGCAGCAAAAATGCGAAAAGAGACTTCAAACTATAACAACAATAATAATCATTACTTGAAACTTACAACCATAGTTTCCATAGACCTTGCTGACTATAATAATTTGCAAGTCTGGGTGGATGGATGCATGTATATATGAAAAAAGACTCATGAAATTTGATGTTATCCTACCTGTAGCTAACATGCTCCATGTCAGAATCTTCCCTTTTTCACCTGCAATTACACCCATATTCTTCAATATAATCACAGAATAGAGGATTTGAGCATATGAGAACAAGTTAGCCACAAGTAGTAAACTCAGTACAAATCCATAAACATTAATGCCAAAATATTTTTTTGTTTGCATGTATATCAACATGAGTTTCATGTACCCTTATTTTTGTCATGTAAAACTCATGTACGTTTCCATCCACATGCTCAAGGCAAGGGAGGAATAATACCTCTTCGACCAAGGCACTGAATAATGCAGAGTACCGAATAATGCCATGGGTTGACTCATAGACTTTGAGCCTCAATGAAACACTATATGCCTCACTAGGAAACAAAATATTGCAGCCAAACTATCCTCTCACTTTGAGACAACATAATGCAACTGTAGTCAAAAGTCACAATCATGTTATTAGCTTTTATGTACATATTGTTGTCTTATTAGTCGTAACAAAAGACTAAACGAATAGACTATTACTTGGATATCATGGACATCCTTTTACTTATGGATAGCTGTAAAAGTATAGGATACTTGTAAAAGTATCTACAAATAGAATATCGAATACTTGGCCTCCAAACATTATCACAACTGCCATTTGTAGGAGAGTTGTAAAAGTATCCCGAATGTTGTTTGCATTGAATTCCTTGAAACTCTCAGTGCAGTCACCTCCTTGCAAGAGAAAGGCATTTCCCATAGTGGATTCTCCAAGTCTATCTTCAAGATTTCTGGCCTCCCCTACAAATACCAAAGGGGGAGGCTCTCTAATAGCTTGACAACAGAATCGAGCTCTTGAGGGTTTGAATAGCGAGGCAATTGCAATGCTTTCTTCGATCTCCAATTGTCTGGATTGTAGTCTATCAATATTCCCGGCGATGGGAAATTTGGGGCTTAGATGTGGGTACACAGTTGGGTACTCCTCCGGTATCATGCCCAAAATGGAGAAATATAGTTCTTGTGCAAGAACCAGTTTCAGTTGCTACAATACAGGATCCTTTGGACACAACCCCTAATGGGTCTAAACTGCAATTTTCCAACAAAATGCAGTTACCTAGCAAACATATTTAAGAATTTGGCTAGAGCTTCTGTCGAGGAAAAAATGGGAGCGTTACAGAGTGAGTGAGATCTCTTCCGGTATGCAGTGTCGCAATGTTCCTATTCAACATGTTTAGAATTGCAGAGCATATCACTGGTTTGTAGGGTTTCACCTTTTTCCATTCTCTGCACAAGTTTTTTTATTATAGCTTCGGGCTCTTTCTCCCCTAAGAGAACCAGATGCTTCTTCTTAACCTTTAGAAGGATTTCTATGAGTCTTCTAATCTCATCATTTCTATTGCCAGTGGATTCAGCACCAACCCCTAAACTTTGAACTCGCATCCTAGCAATCCTGGTGAAAATGGCTAGCAGGGGCTGCCAAAAATGTCACAGCAACATGTAGAGGAATCATTTGGCCATGCCCGCGACCACAAGCTTCTGCTATGGCATGATTCAAGATGCTCGCTGCCTCCGTGGTTAGCGTCTGGCACATGGGTACCCATATGGGCATCGTTTTTTAATCCAATTAAGCCTATAGCTTTTAGTCTATAAATAGAAGCCATGGCCATGTGCTCCATCGTCCCTTTGATTAGACTGCTGAGGGAAGCTCGATAACGGCAAATAGATTCTTCAGATCCTAACAAGGATGCTCAAGTCTGGTTGAACGAGATAGTTAGTCGTTGACTTCCTTCTAGTTGAACGACTTGGCTCGGTTCAGGAATAAAATTGGGTGGCTTTAAGCTCTGGCTCTCAGTCCTATAATCCTAGAATTATCTTCCTCTATGTCTATCATTGTGGTCGTCCCGCCTGTAGCGTTGTGCATAGCCCTGCCAAATTGTAACATATTTAAAGTACTTCTTTTAAAATTTAATAAAGTATTATTTGATAATGTAATGTAAACATTTTTTTGGTGGTTTCTAAAATTGTTTAAACAACACACTTTTATGAATTAATACTTTAAAAGTGTGTTGTTAAACTCAATAATAATTTAATATTTCAATTATAATTTATAATAAAATAATATAATATCGTTAAATTCAATGATACACGTCTATGCAATAAAAAGTTAAAATACTTTGTCACTCGGGAGTTAAAATAAAAAGTTAATGCATATAGTTACAGTGTCAAACCACTTGCTTTACCCACCTATATAACCCTATTTACGTACTTATTACCTATTGGGATAGCAAATTCATCGCATATCTCCACAACATGACCTGAACCTTCATAAGAATAGGGTTATTTCCCATCATTACCTAACCTTAACATTATAGTTAGCAATTTGAGAAACGTAGTCACTCTACCAAAGGGAGAGGTGACAGATTGTTTAAATACAAAAAAAACTTGGTAGAATGAGCCTAATAAAAACAAATACATTGTGGAGGATCACAACTTGTCTTAGATTGTCAATGTTAATTTGAAAAATATATGATTACAACAAATCCAATTTTTTTATGAATTGCATTTGTCTAGTCTCGCTAACGTCATGCATATGGATCCATTCTAAAATGTTATCACATTTCCATTGCATTACTTAATGGCTACCCTTCATCGTAGCTTTAAATATGAATTAGTGTGAGTCCATTCCCTCAATTCGATCAGCTAGCAATAACAAATGCTTGTCAACTATTATAAAATATGGTATGGACTTGGGTGGAGAGCTATGTAGGATGCCAACCATAATCTCGTGTTGCTACTCTTGCTAGCTAGTTGGTCAGCTTATAAACCCGTATGATGAGAGTTTGTGGCTGGAAGCTTTAAGCTTGAAGCAAGATAGAGTCTTTGTTACCGAACAAAGGGAGGTAACGCATAAAATAGTAGTTTTGGAAAAAGAGATAGTTCTCGTACCTCGTAAACCAAAGGAAAATGAAATATTTATTGTACCCGGGTAATTGGACATGTGGGGTGCTTCTAAAAAGTTTGAGGGGAATAAAGAGAAGTGGGACCTTAGCTATATATAAGGAAGGTAGGGTTATCCCTTACGCTACACTTTGCTATTTTGATAGTTTTTCCCTCTCAGGAAGGAATTTATTTAGTGGAGATATATTTAGCAAAGATGGATACATTTGCACGTGTTCCGGGATTAGTTAGTGTTCCTACTATTGAGGCTAAGTATTTCATTTAGTTCTGACATTCGCTGAAGAACATTTATCTAATGATTGTTGTGTATGGTGGGTCTGAGATCGAAACAATAAAGTAGATTGTCGGTGCAGTGTGGACTACCAATTTATGTCTGTGTGGTACAATTTGGAGGTGTGAGTCTCTACATGATTCATACAATGTTGGACTGGCAAGCTCAGACTACAAATCTTATATCTCAAACGCTTGGCAAGCCAAGGCATTTTATATACAGTCGATATCTATGGATAGATTAGCAAAATTGGCAAAATTGATAAATTTGAGTCAACAATGGAAAGCTAGGGCATACCATTGGCAAAATTAAAAGATTTGAGGAATCAATTAGAAATTTTTTCTAATTGGCAAGCTACCTGGCCATGGACACGCACTTAAGCCTGGGAGTTGCTCGCACTAATCCTGCGGTATATAGAATCTACGTGTTCTGTTTTTCCAATGAAATAAACACAATTTCATGTGTTCAGTGTTCGTGCTCGATATATCTCCGTCAGTAAATATAAATTATCTTGTTTAAAAAAATAAGTTATATTTATATATCTTTAAACACTTTATAAATTAATATACAAGTGAAATTATCTTAATTACCATACAGTAATATGTATATATATTTTGTTTTTTTAACAAATCATAATCAACCTGTAGCCAAGATTAATATAAATTGATTCCATTAATTGCTCATACTATTTCATTATATAGAAAATATGTTGAACAATTAAACCATTACTTTCTTATAGTGTCATTCCGTACGTCATTTAATCTATCGAGTTTTCATTTCGCTAAGTTTATGGGTGGCTTGCTCCCCTTTCATTCCGGTGTGGACACCAACACAAATGCATTAAATACTAATTAAAGGGACCCATGCAATTTGGCACCTTGAACATGCATGCATGCTGACCCATGCAATTTGGCACCTTGAGCATGCATGCTGACCATGTGTTTTTTATTTTGCTACAACTAGCATCTACTAGGAGGACGAAGCTAGAGGGTTATAGCAACATTGAGTATAGACTTGCGGAGTTGAATGGGACGGTTTTGCGGCAATAGCAATAGCAATGCACGTGACCAGATTCTTTGGGACCAATGCGTGTTGTTATCATGCGTCAAAGTGGGTGCTGACAGTTCCTCATCATGGAGTAATGGATCGTATAATGCGTTTTTGCTTGACGAGGCCGATGAAGGTGGTGGCGATGCACGAAACGCTGTCCCAAAGTGTGCTGAGATTCAGAACACTATTTCTCTTGGTATGAAATTTTGTTGAATTGGAAATTTTCTTTCTTTTTGATCCAAAGAAAATCTTCCTTTAGGAATCCTTTTGTCAATCTTCATATCACTGTATCATGGTCTTCTGGGCTTATTTTATTTGTCTGGAGATTTTATCTCTGTGCTTGGGCTTTGGGAAAACAACTCTGATGGTAGTGTGATAAGTACTGTTGTTTATTTTGGTCTCCTGTGTGTTGGGTTCTTTTTTAGCAGTTTTATTTTGATATCTTGCTTGGTTTGCAACCTGGAAATTTGTTCCAATTTCAACTTATCCTGCATAGGCAAAGGTAGCTTCAAAACCAACAACAAGGGAAGAGGGCGGTTGATGAAGAGATGCGCACGAGTGTGTGGAGAGGAGCGCAGTGATTGCAGTGTGTGTGGAAAGGGGTGCAGTGATGTCACAATGGGGTATGGAGTAGGCCGGGAGAGGGAGCATCGGTGAGAGAGGGAGCAGCGTGGCGAGGAGCGGAAGGGGAGCGTTGGCGTTGCAGGAGGAGCTGCTCGACGCTAGGGTGGAGGCTGTCGTAGACGGTTGTGGAATTGACACTTCACAAAAGATCTCAATCGTAGACAATGATCGTGGAATTGACGCTTCACAAACCATACAAACCATCCACGTGGCAGCATTCCATTTCCTCTATAAACGAGGAATCTAGCCGACGTGGATGGTTATGCTTCTCCATAGTGAAACGCCTACGGCGTAATAAATCTTATAAAATTATAAAATTTGGGTGATTATGATGTATCATTTATACACAATGAACATGACCATATAGATTTCCAAGTATTTAGATTTCATAGCTTTAGTGTGGCTCCATATAATTTCATTGCTTTAGCGTGGCTGGATTTTATATTCCTTGTTGATAGATGAGGCTTCATTTTATATACTTGCTGTCGTTGAATTCATCAACGGCATAATTAAGGAAATATTGTGATTTTTAAAATTTCCGTCAAAATCAAACATGTATTCTAAAAAGTAACTGAATCAAGAATCAGGTATAAAATTAACACGTGTCTGGAAAACGTAATTGAATCAAATATAATTGTGGTGAGTTTGGGATATAAATGTAAAGTTGGCTGATCTCAGCAGCACCCCTGGTGGATCGGTGGGTAGTGGAGTAAAAATATATGTTTTCTGTCGAACGTAATTGGTCGCAAGTTTTAGGCATGCCAACCATTTTCGGGATATTCCTTGAACAATACCCACATTGCAACTTTCATACAATCGTGACATATGAATGAATACCTTTTTCCTTCCTATACAAAGTACAGGAGATTTCATCCGCTCAGAATATATAGACAACCTGCGATGAAAATTTTCATGGTAAAATCATTATTCAATCATTTGTGACATTTGTTAAAATTGCTTGTTTCAGCAAAGAAAGTATGCTTGCTAAAATTTGCTGAATTTGCTAATTTTTTTGACAATATTCTGATTGTTCCCATCAATTGATGATACTCGTTTTTCAAGAATCAAAGTCTGTCTGACTTATATATTCAATCTAATATTAAGTAATTTCAGTTTGTGATTCATAAGTTTTAGATCTCTTGATTATGCATTCTTTTCCTCTGAAGTATCTTTGACACCCACCCACCTAAACCTGTTGGTACCGTTATTTGCGAATCTGAACAAAATCCGTAACAAATCTTACTTTCATTATATTCTATTTCCTGCACAGAGATAATTGCATTATTGAATGTCTACATAAATAAGATTAGGAACAATATGCAGATGTCTCAAACTCAATCCTAGTCCATTCAAAGCTTAGGTTATGGTATATCAATAACCTGCGCAGTCTCCAGATGTACTATTTTGCTCACATCATAGATATGTGCCCTGCTTTATCAACTCCTCATGTATGTTTAAAAAATGGAAAATCATAAAGAAAATACTGTAAAATGTTGCAAAGGAACAAAGATGTAATGTGTTGAGTAAGAGGATTGAAAAAAATAATCAATATGTAATATTGGTGTTGGAGAAGATCGAGTCCCCAATTTGGTCCTGGATAATTTAGACAAGATATCTCGTACAAACGTTTGGCAAAAGGAAAAGGAAAAGACTGCAAGAGATGGTTCACATTCTTCTTGCTATAAACAAAACACAAAGGAAACCACGCAGAGAACATTTAAGAGGCAAGGAAGAAAATAGCTATTTCAAAACCCTGAATCCTGAGGTAGAGGAACTTGAAAGGGAAAAAGGAGACTAAGGCAGAAGTTTGATTGAAGATCCACTGGAAATGGAAAAGGCAGCACAAATAGATTTATGGGAATACTCTCGAATGACATTAGCTAACTGAATATGGAGGACAATGAAAACCATATCAAAGCAGAGTGAGCAGAGCATCTTACGTGCCATTGTAATTACAAAAAAGAGAGTATTATAGGGTTTCCTAAGCATAGGATTGTTAAGTAGGTGTATTGCAGTTAAGCCACCGATGCAGGTACTAAATTCTCTACCAAGGCCAGGTCCACTCCTGTCAATAGGCAAATGGCAATCACATTGGTAGCATACAGGGAAATAGTGACACAGGCAAAATGAGAGCTCATATTTTTCTGTTAAAGTCATGTGCATACTAGAACTCCGACATAAGCAAGTTAAGGCAAGAGTAGCTCTAAGAAAGAAATCATAATTTTGATCCATAAATGGATCTTCAGACTAAACTATTTACTCTGAAACTTAACAAGACAACACTACTAGCAAATATGGATATTCACGTTGATGCTCCCTAAATGATAATAATGATTGTGACAATGAAATCCAACAGTTCATCAGTTTTAGCTAGTTATGCCAATTGCACTATGATTGGGACAGAACCCTGATCTGCTAGGAATAAAGAAACCGTACAAGCCTGTGATGTTGAAAGGGAAATTATGAATTTTATGCAACAAGGTTGTAACATGATGATATGCATTCAACCACACCCAATTATTTCAATCTATAACTAAATTTTTTACAGCCATAACCTGTAAACAAGGAAATATTGTACATTTCATTTGCAAGACACATCAATTCAAAGAAAAAGGGGGAGGGGGGTGCGGTTAGTGAGACCATGTGAAGAACCACTAAGAGGAAGAAGAGTCATATGGTAGAGGCTAATATAAATTTTAGTGTCTTCGTGATGCATAACTCGTACCCTGCAACAAAGTCTTATGCCTTCTCCACTTAATCTTTGAGATAAAATATGAAATAAAAATTGAATCCCTTATGTGCCAATAATAACTTATAAGGAGTTGGCAACTGTAAGCTGGATTTAGTATTGTATCCACCATTAGTATGATAACGAAACTTTTTGATAGCTAGAGCTTGTCTTCAATCATTCCATTATTGTGTTTATAAGTCCAAAAATAGTTGGCTTTCAAGTCAACGATGCTATTGACCCTTTGAACTATTAGCTTGTTTTGCAACATCCTACAGACTTTGGATCATGTAGTTGCATTTGATGTTACAGTAATCTAAAGCTTACTGCATGGATATTAGCACATTAAAAGAAGGGTAGATTTGCAATCCACAAATATCCATTATCATCTTGAACATGATTACACATATATAATATTATAGTAACAGAAATTTGCTTGAGCAACTAAAAGTAATATGAAGTAATATAAACGAGACAGAAAGCTTTTGCTGTTGCAATTCTCAAAAACTAAAATGTAGAAGAACTTTGGTCATTTGAGGTAGTTGCAACATTCCTTGCTGCAATTGTATTTGCAAGCAAGTTGGATATGCTTCTTCCTGATCTCTTAGAAACAACTGTATTTCCCACCAAATTCTCTCTGACAGTCTCCAACACAACAACCACATCTCTCATAGTTGGGCGTTCTTCAGGTGAATTTTTTGAACAAAGCAAACCAACATGTAGAAATGAAAGTAGGCATTTGTATACATCATTTTCTACAAATTCATCTTCATCCACCTCACTAAAAAGAGTGTTGTCAATTACCTCCATTACTCTGTCTGGAAATGCAAAGTTCACCCATTTGTGCAAGTTTAAGTCTCCAACAAACATGTCGCTACTTGGCCCCTTTCTGGTAAGCATTTCTAATAACAAAATGCCGTAGCTATAAACATCTCCTTTGGTGGACACTGTCTCACCCAATCCATACTCTGCAGTCAAGGGAACCCTAATCAAGATTTACTTAACCAATCCATACAAAATTGTAAATGATTAAAAGACCAGTAAAACTAATGTTTTGAAAAGCCATACCTGGGGCAATGTATCCCACAGATCCTTTCAAAGCAAGTGTTGAAGTAAGTGACTCAGTAGAGGTTGCACCAATTAATCTTGCAATTCCAAAATCTGTTACATGGCCTGACATGTCTTCATCCAAAAGCACATTGCTTGGTTTTATATCACAATGCACTACTTGCATAGGGGAATCATGATGAAGATATTCCATGGCATGGGCCACATCAATGGCAATGTCTAATCGTGTTTTCAATCCCAATTCACACACTTTCTCACCATTGGTGTCATCTCTATCAAGGTACAAATGCTTCTCTAAGCTTCCATTACACATAAACTCGAACACTAAACCTTTGAATTGCAGGTTGGAACATGAGGTTATGATTCTCACAAGATTTCGATGCCGAACCTTTTGCAAGATGCTACATTCTATTGCAAAACTTTTCTTAGCTTGATCATTTTGCAAATTGAGAACTTTCACAGCAATAAGTGTGCCATCATTCAAAACTCCTTTGTAGACCGATCCAAAACTACCCTTCCCCAACAAGTTGGCCTCAAGAAATCCATTTGTTGCTCTAGCAAGCTCTTGATATGAGATCATTCGGTGCTCTACTTTTTTGAAAATAGCTTGTGGCAAATCAAAGCTTTGTATTTGCAAATTCCTTCTCCAAAGGAATGCTAAAAATAGACAACATAATGTAAAGGCAGCACCAATAACTGGCAGCAGTACTTTTTTCAGAACTTTATAATGACTACTTGATGTTGGACATGCATTTATAAAAAATACTTGTGGTCCACATAGACCAGGATTTCCAATTAAGGATATGGTTTGATTTGCAGAAAATTCTCCTTTTGATATTTCACCAGTGAGCTTGTTAAAAGATAGATTTAAACACCGGAGAATTTTCAATGTCCTAAGAGAAATTGGTATTGTGCCTGATAAGGAGTTTGAAGAGAGATCTAGGACCATGAGATTAAGTAAATATCCAAGTGAATCCGGAATAGAACCTTGGAAGGAATTTCGTGATAAATTTAATGTTTCTAGTGCGATGCAATTTCCAAGCATAGCTGGAATCAACCCAATCAATTGATTGGTAGAAATGTCTATAGCTATAGCCTTATTAATCTTACTTATCTCTGCGGGCAATGAGCCTTCTAATAAATTCCATGACAAGTTCAAATAGAAGGCTAGATTAGAAAGCTTAGAAATTTCATGCGGTATGCTTCCATTTAATCTATTATGAGACAAGTCAAGCAATTCCAAATTTGTGCAATCTGCTAAATTGGTAGGTATCTTATCTGATAAGTAGTTGTTATGAAGAGAAAGGCGTCTGAGTTGTTTAAGGTGGCGCAAAGAATTGGGAATTTTTCCAGAAAGCATGTTTCTACTAAGATCTAAGAGACCGAGATGTTTTAATGGTTTAAAGTGATTCGGGATGTTTCCTTCCAATCTATTGTTTTCTAAATACAATTCTTCTAGTTTTACAAGTCTTTGCAATGATGGAATGCTACCACTGAAAAGATTTCCACTTAATTGGAGAAAGGTTAGGCTGGTAAGATTACCAATCTGCGTAGGGATGTTTCCTTCTATCATGTTGCTTTTTAATGACAACACAGATAGCTTGGTAGAAAGTCTTCCTATGGTAAATGGCAAAATACCACTTAGTTTATTCTGTCCCAAGTATATGTGTTGTAATTGAGAACAATTGGTAAGCGCTGTAAGAAAGGGCATGGTGGTAGCACTGCCACTGTCAAGTTGATTAGAATACAACTCTAGTTGGTCAAGGATGGATAACTTACCTAGCTCCACTGGTACACTCCCACTCAAATAGTTGTCATTTAGATATAGTAATTTGAGTTTAGAGCAATTTCCTATGGAATTTGGTATCCTTCCACTGAGCTGATTATCCCATAAACTGAGTATACTCAAGTTGTTGAGCTTGGCACCAAACTCTGATGGAATGTGCCCTGTTAATTTGTTTGTATAAACTGTCAAGTTAACCAAAGAGGAGATATTTGACAAGGAAGAGGGAATACTGCCTGACAATTCATTTGCATAAAGGTAGAGCGTTTGCAGATTAGTGAGGAGGCCCAATTCTTGTGGAATGCTGCCAGTGAGACTGTTTTCAGGAATCCGCAAGTCAATCAAAGTGGAGATATTTGACAAGGAAGAGGGAATGCTGCCTGATAATTCATTTTTATCAAGGAAAAGCTTTTGCAGACTAGTGAGGAGGCCCAACTGTGATGGAATGCTGCCAGTGAGACTGTTTTCAAAAATCTGCAAGTCAATCAAAGTGGAGATATTTGACAAAGAACGTGGTATCGTACCTATGAGGTCATTTGCTCCCAAGTAAAGCTTCTCCAAATGTGCAAGGGAACCCAACTCCATGGGGATACTTCCACTTAGATTGTTATATGAGAGCCTGAGGTCAACCAAATTATGGCAACTGGCAAGGTGACTCGGAATGCTGCCTGACAATTCATTTGCATAAAGGTAGAGCGTTTGCAGATTAGTGAGGAGGCCCAATTCTTGTGGAATGCTGCCAGTGAGACTGTTTTCAGAAATCTGCAAGTCAATCAAAGTGGAGATATTTGACAAAGAACGTGGTATCATACCTATGAGGTCATTTGCTCCCAAGTAAAGCTTCTCCAAATGTGCAAGGGAACCCAACTCCATGGGGATACTTCCACTTAGATTGTTATATGAGAGCCTGAGGTCAACCAAATTACGGCAACTGGCAAGGTGACTTGGAATGCTGCCTGATAATTCATTGTTATGAAGGAAAAGCTTTTGCAGACTAGTGAGGAGGCCCAACTGTGGTGGAATGCTGCCAGTGAGACTGTTTTCAGAAATCTGCAAGTCAATCAAAGTGGAGATATTTGACAAAGAAGTGGGAATTCTGGCTGACAATTCATTTATCTGAAGGTGAAGCGTTTGCAGACGAGTGAGGAGGCCCAATTGTGGTGGAATGGCACCACCCAGACTGTTTTCACCAATGTCTAAACGAATCAAGGATGAAAGGTTTCCCAAGGAAGAAGGTATGGTACCTGTGAGGTCGTTTGCTCCCAAGTAAAGCGACTCCAAATGTGCGAGGAAACCCAGCTCAAAGGGGATGTTACCGCTCAGATTGTTGAATGAGAGGACCAACTCCACCAGATTATGGCAAGTGGCAAGGTGACTTGGAATGCTTCCTTCCAATTGATTGTGGTGCAAATACAGCACCCTCAAACGAGAAAGGCGTCCCAATTGTGGCGGGATACCACCGTGGAGCGCATTGTTTGAGAGATCGAGCGAGCGGAGAAACGACAAATTGCCAAGAGAAGGAGAAATGGCGCCATGCAGATCCAGAGCAGTGAGGTTGAGGGCAATGACTCTGTCGTTTTGATGGCGGCGGGTGCAGGTAATGCCAGTCCAATTGCACAACGGATTGGCGGGACTCCAGTTGGCCATGGAATGCTGAGGATCGTTGGAAATAAGGGATTTGAATTCCAACAAGGATTTACGATCATCGTGAATTGAGTGTGCAGAGGGGAAGGAAAAGAAGAGGATAAAGACCAGAGAACAACAAAAACGGAGAGACCACATGATGTTTGAAAGTATTAACGGAAAGCGGGGAGGATGTGAGGAATGCAGTGTGGAGAATGGGCATTCTCACAACTTTACTTATAGGAAGGAGGGGAGGGGTCAGGGGAGTTGTGTTGTGGTGGAGTCTACGGAGTTTTGCCGTCAATACGCATTTTACTTTTGGAGAGAAGTTATTTTCAGTGGAGAAGAAGTTCATAATTTTTGACTTGCCACGAACTCCATTCACACTGCATTGTTTGTATTTTGTCAATTCACCAATTTGATTGTCCGGTCAGGTCGCCTATGGTTTTCACAACCATGTTCATGATCATAACACCAACGATTGAAACATCTTTTTGCGTCTCCCAAACAATAATGTATTTATTCCTCATGCTCATAAGACCGACGATGGAAACATCTTTTTCTTCTCCCAAACAACAATGTATTTATTCGTACCCTATCCATAATTTTAATATAATTTTAATTTATTAAATTTATTAGAGAAAATGGAAAAGCTAATAAAACTTGAATTTGAATTTAAATAGGTTTTAAATTTGAATTTTTAAATAAATTTCATCATTTAAAATTTACTAAATATTATAAAAAATTTATCATTTAAAATTTACTAAATATTATAAAAAAATTATCATTTAAAATTCACTAAATATCATCAATTATCATCTATAATGGAGAGAATTATAAAAAGGATAACTCAAAATATATATAAATAGTTAGAAACAATGTTTAATGATGGAAAATGTGAATTATCTTTAGAATACTTTATGACACTAAGGATAGCAAAAGTTATCTAAAGAAAAAGGAATTTTAAATTATCCATTTTATAACAACACTATAATTTAAAAAACACTATAATTTTGACCATTATTAACTTTTAAAACACTTGGTCCAATGTATAATTAATTAAAGCATTTTAGCTCATATTATAACAATACAAAAAAATGGTGTTTTTAAGGATGAAGTTATCATAACAAATGCAATAAAATGCATTTTTGTCGACAAATTTTATTTCAAATTATTTGGAATATGGTCAAAATGTAATCATTATTTTAAATTGTCGATAAATTCTATTTCAAATTATTTGGAATTTGGTCAAAATGTAAGTATTATTTTAAATTGTGGATAAATTTTATTTCAAATTATTTGGAATTTGGTCAAAATGTAATCATTATTTTAAATTATTTAGAATGTGGCTAAATGTAGTCACGGAAAGGAATCATAAATGGATGAGATGTTTTTTTGTGTGTCTTAATTGGGTTTAGCTTCACTGGTTATGGGATGGAGTGTTATCATCCCCATCTCTCATCTAACTTCATAAGTGACATGTTGAGCTCATAATGAGTATATTGTTGTAACGGCTTCAAGCCCCTAGTATTAATTGGCCTTATAATTTCTTTTAGTTATTTTTAATTATTATTTAATTTCTTGCCTAATAATAAGGTTAAGGCAATTTAAATTAAAGAATACTTTATTAAAATCATATCCCATAACCTCTAGTTGTAAATGATCAATAATATTTATAAATGAATATCTCATCCCAAAAGATCAAGTTAAAATGAGGAAAGAGGTAAAAAATGTCAAAAGTATTAAGAGAGAAAGGAAATGTGAAATAATTAAAAATATAAATGGGGATAAGGACCAAAAACTAACAATAAATTTAAAAATTTTGTAATCTTATAGTAATCTTATATTAAATTTGATAAGAAATACTCTTTCAATAGTAGTTGTGGATGGAGATTTCAAACATTAATACGAAAAAAAACTATTTTAACAATTTGTTATTTTGTACCTATAAATTCTAAATTTTACAAAAAAACAATATAAATAAAATTTGTCCTTACACTAGTTTAAAATATTAAAGGTACTATTATTTTTCGAGGAAAATTTAATGATAGAACATCAAGTAATCAAGCCATAATTCTATGCACCATCTTAAGTCCTATCCCTCTATGGTTGGAGGAGAACACTCACTTACTATGTATGTACAAAAGAAGCCTTAAAGTTTTAGCTAAAAATAGAAGCCTTAAAGTTTTAGTTGAAAATAAAAGCCTTAAAGTGTTAGTTGAAAACTTGTTTGGTACATAATTAATAAAACTTTATAGTTTTTTTTTTGTTTGTAAATAAAAGAGACTATATATACATGCTAAAAAATATTACATAGCTAGAAATCACTGAGAGAGGCTTTCCCGACCAACAGAGGTCAAACAGGAATCCAGAATCCGTCCAAATGTAACTCAGTAGACTCATAACATTCTCGGATTTGTATGGCAAACATGAAAAAGACATAAACAAGATAAAACTAGTTGTCCATAAGTTTGATACAGACCCCATAATTCCGAAGATACAGAAAACGTCTTACACCTCAGCAGTGACCATACCATCATCAGACACTTAGAAAAGGACCAGAACACAAAATCAAAACAGAGCACCTCAATCAATGGTAACAGTTTGCGGGAGTTGACCAGCAGAGTCCGGGGTAGGAGTTTTTGCATTCGCCAGGATATGGATCGTGTTCGCATCCCCTGCATTTCCAGGCCAAGAGAGCGCTCCACCATGGATGTAACTACTACCATCTCCATCACGCACACCTTGAATGACAAAAGTGATGCCCAATTTCTTAACAATGGCGTCAACTTTGGAGTGCATCACCCTACTATCTAAATTGTGCGATTTCCATGATCTAATCGGTTCCTCATCACCCATGCATTTGTTAGCCGAGTCCATCAGAACACTGGCCAACAAATTCTTAGTTACCCAATGGGTCATAAGGGTACGTTCATAAAGAGAGGCCCGACCCGCTGTGGTTCTTGGGTCTACCACCCAGTCCTCGTAAATTTCTCCCACAGACAAGGCCTGGACGTTTTCCCAGAGACCCCTCTCAGTTCCTTCAATTTCTTCACGAATGGGAGGGGGGATGCGCTCACGGAAAAATTCAGCCACATCCCGCATACGGGACCTAGAAGAAGCACGGGTAACTTGATCGGCTTTGGCCCCTCCATGGCAGGAGGACTCACCGCCCGACGGAGAGGGGGGCCTGCGTTTTGGTGCCATGAGGATAACAGTGAAAGGTTCAGATGGCCTTGCCCAGATAAACCGCCCTTCTGGACCCTCAAAAGTTCTCAACTCACATTTTCTGCAGAGAGTAACACGACAACTAAGAATGCAGATGAAATTAGAGTCGGGAAAATTGGCCATATTTGAAGCAGGGTGGCTCGTCATAATATTTACTACATGATGATGAAGATCCGCCGTCAAGTACAGGTCCTCCATCACCACAATAACTCCCTCGATCATGGATCTGAAAAAAGGACAGATGAGGAATGAACGGAGGATGCTCTGAGTCTTTTCACAACATTTATCACACTTGAGAGTGTACCATGCATCTCCTCTCATTATTGTATTCATAAAAGTAGGTGTCATTCCAAATGGTGAAGAGCTGTGACACGGGGATCCCTCCGGACATCATCCTCTCCCACATTTTCATTGCTCATGCGAGACGTATCCGAAGCTGTCAGATGATTGAAGCTCGCAAAATCTTCCTATGCCAGGTGGTGACACGATCTCATCCACTCATCATGAGGATTCTTGATTAGATTGCAGACCATGAGGGGGGTCCCATCCTCGATATCATGGTTTTCTAGATGGTCCGCCACTTTGTTGGCGTCCTGCTTGACGCGGCCAAAGGAAACAGCCGGATGATTGAGAAGAAGCTCGCGTAGACATTCCAACCTGGAAAGAAGGCGCCAACTGGATGAAACATTTTCCGGAGATTGCCCAAAGGACATTTTCCTGGCCATGTGGATGATAATCAACGAATCACCTTCGAGAATTACCTGGAACCATGCTTCGGTGATTGCCAATCACAGCCCTTGAATTAGACCTTCCAGTTCCGCCAAATTGTTGGAATCATGGCCAATGGCACCAAAAAAGACCTTCACTATGGATCCCGA
Organism: Larix kaempferi; assembly: GCA_027924585.1. NCBI lineage: Eukaryota > Viridiplantae > Streptophyta > Pinopsida > Pinales > Pinaceae > Larix > Larix kaempferi. The sequence goes on along the minus strand of BSBM01000802.1, from coordinate 4,295,450 downwards.
CCAGTGCCTGCAAACACCTCCAAATCCAACCATCCCCGGATTACCCCATGAGGGCCCATCAAAATTAACTTTGAAACCCTGAGCCAAGGGGGGAACCACCGGCATGGTATTTCAAGCCTACAGATCAAGACCTTCTTACGCAATCCCTCCAGATCAGAACGTCGTAGACCCCAACCCTCCACAATGCGAAAATCCCCAGGGGTTAACTCTTTATCTTTGTCAGACCATTGCTGACATCGAATGGTCTCCATCATGTTTTAAACCAGTTTTAGCCAAACTATCTCCTAAGAGTTGGAATGTTCTCTAAAGATGCACTCATTCCTTTCTTTCCATAATGACCAGAACACCATTCCAGGGAAGAGTTTCCATAGCAGCCCGATGATAGGATTAGAGAAAGCTTTAGGGTCCCATGAATTTAAAGTTTGAACCGGATGGCCTCTTACACGATGACACCTCCTAAAAATGGTAACACCCCTGTCCCAAATTGCAGATGCAAACGAACACGAATCGAGTAAGTGATCACCGGTTTCCTCCGCGTTGTGGCAGAGAGGGAATCGTGAAGGACCACAAATCCCCCATTTCCTCAGGTTTTTGCTAGTTAGAATCCTTTTCCAGACTACTAGCCAACAAAAAACCGCAACTTTTGGCCATTTATTCATACCCACACCTTTCCCCAGATTTTCCTAGCCTCTTCTTCTTCCTGAATTCGAATTTCAAAAGCTTCCATGATACCAAAGGTGCCCTTCTGAGAAAAACCCCAGCAGAGTCTGTCCAGGGAAGCACTTAATCGGACAAATCGTTCCTTCATTATGGAATCGAAGGAGGATAGAGATTCATCCTCAGAGTCCCATCCCGGCTTCCAGCCAAAATCCATTCCCTATACCAGTCATGAGCATTATGGTTCCAATAGTGATAAACCTTTGATTTACCAGTGGCTAGGCCTCTTTCTTTTATGGTTTTCCATCTGGGGTCGATGCTAAGAATGGGGAATTGGTTCCAAGAATCCTCCCAGAAGTTGGCCTCCTCCCCATTGTGAATTTCCTAGAAGCAATGATCCTGAACCAAACGCCTTGCCGCGAAGGCTTTTAGCCAAATGTGGGAACCCGGTTTAACCTCGTTGTATCTGACCAGTTGCCCAATTTCTCTATCCCAGGCATACTTGATGTGCCAAATTTTTTCCCAAGGTTCCCCCTGGTGATTGCACCAACACCACCAAATTTTTGCCCCATATACCTCACTCAGAATTTCAGGGTCTCTTAAGCCAAGTCCCCCCTTACTCTTGGGCTTGCAAATTTTCTCCCACCCAACCAGAGTAAACTTCGCCTTGTTTTCCCTACTTCCCCAGAGGAAAGATCTTTGGATGCTTCGAATTTCCCTTAGGATTGTCTTGGGAGCAGAGAGCATAGAGAATAGATAGACAAGCATGGCCTGCAGTATCGACTTGACCAATATAAGTCTGCTAGGAAAGTTTAGGGGGTGCAACGTCCAGTGTGAGACTTTTTTCTTCATCCTGTCCACTAGATCAAGCCAAGACACCTTGCGAATCATACCTTCCGAAAAAGGAGCACCGAGATATTTAGAAGGAAATGAGCCACGTGAGAAACCCAGAATCCTTATGATGTTGCGCTGGGTCACGCTTGGGGTATTGAGGAAGAACACCTGGGACTTTCTGGGATTTACTTCTAGCCTCGAAGCTTTGGCAAAAAATCCAAACAATTTTTGAAGGCTTTGGCTTCTTGGACTGAAGGGTTGCCCATTAACATGGTGTCATCAACAAACTGTTGGTGAGTCTGTTTCTCCATTCCCTCATGAAGTTTAAGCCCCCTAATTCCTCCGGATGCAGCGAGGGAGTGCAGTAGTCTACTGATACCTTCAGCCATGATAATAAAAAGGAAGGGAGACAAAGGATCCCCTTGCCTGATACCCCTAGAGGCTTGTAACAACTTCGTTGGAGCGCCATTAAGGAGGATGGAAAAGAAGGGAGTGGAAACCAAATTCATGACCCAGTTAATCCATACCTGATTAAACCAAAGGCCTTCAAGATACCACGCATGTACTACTAATTCAACTTATCATAGGCCTTCTCTATGTCTAGTTTCACAAGCATCACAAGTTTCTTCAGAAACTTGAGTGAGTGTAAGTTTCATGGACCAATATAATTCCATCCACAATTTGTCTACCTTCCACAAACCCTGATTGCTCAGGGCTGATCAGAGTGGGGAGGAGAGGCTTGAGACGATTATAAATGACTTTGGAGATGATCTTGTAGATCACATTGCATAGAGAAATAGGTCTGAACTTTCTAGGAGAGACCGCCTCTTCCTCCTTTGGAATTAGGGACAGGAATGTAGCATTGAATGCTTTCAAAACACCCCCACTGCTTCTAGACTCCTCCACCAGCTGGTTGAATTCAACCTTAATAAGATCCCATAAATGGTGAAAGAAGTTGGAGGTGAAGCCATCAGGACTAGGCGCTTTGCCTAACGCCATTGGGTGCACTGCCTCCTCCACTTCCTGCATAGTCACAACCTTATTAAGCGCCTCATTGTGTTCCTGAGTGACTAGACGTGGGATGAGAGATGTGATCCGGGCTATGTTAGGACTTCGGTCAAGCCTGTCTTCTTTTAGAATAGTCTTGAAGTGGTGAACAAGTTCCTCTTCTATTTCTTCTCTAGACTCAGCAATATTCCCATTGGATTTACGGATTTTCAAGATATTGGATCTATGCCAGTTTTGGATAACGAAATTGTGAAAAAACTTAGTATTTCTTTCACCTTCCTGAAGCCACTGAATTCAAGATTTTTTATTCCAGAAAGTTTCCTCATTCCTTTCACAAGATTCTAGGCACTCGAGAAGGTTATGCTCCCGTTCTTTCAACTCCTCACTCCATCCCTCTTCCATCCCAAGCTTTTGAGCAAACTCAAGATCTACGATCAATTGTTTTTTGTCTTCGAAAATATTTCCAAAATCCTCCTTGTTCCAGGTGCAGATCTTGGCTTTCAGAGCCTTCAATTTTTGTTGGAACTGATACATCCTTGATCCGTCCTGGGGGACCAATTCTTTCCACCACTGTCCTACCATATCCTTAAAGTCTTTGTGACCCAGCCATAATTGCTCAAAATGAAAAGGTCTGAACAGGTTGTTAGATGAAAAGTCCCATGTGAGACACACAGGCCAATGATCAGATGCAGTAGTGGGAAGGACATTGGCATTGACTTCCCCCATTTCACGAGCTATATCCTCTGTATTCAGGAATCTATCCAATCTAGAAGCAATGAGATGGGGCCCACCCCTCTTATTGTTCCACGTGAACCACCCATTTCCAGTCTCTATGTCAATCAACTGATTGTGACTTAGAAAATCCTTGAACCTTTCTTGGAATCTATCCAATAGTCTGCGCCCACCTTTTTTCTCATCCAGAGAGGTGATCATGTTAAACTCCCCGCCAACAATCCACGATCCATCCAAAGATTGAGTAGATAACCAGGAAAGGAAGTGAAGGAATGCTTCTTTTAGCTGAGCAGCGCTTGGTCCATAGATGTTGACCAGTGATCCTTTCACCGCGGAATCAACTAAACTAAAATCGCACATTAAGGAAAACCTATTGGCTCTCCAGTTGGATAATACAACAAACTGAGGGTTCCACATAATAGCCATACCTCTATCCATGCCAATGGCATCTGTTTCCATAACCTCCGCTCCCCTCCAGATTCTTTTTCCACTCTTCTCCATAGTTGCAAAGGAGCATTTTGTTTCCTGCAGGAAGAGAACATATGGTCGTTCCTGCTTAACTTTCCTTGTCAATGCTTTGATTTTCCTGGGATGATTGCACCCCCTAACATTCCAGGTCACAACCTTCATTGAGAAACTCTTGCAGGATCAGAGAGGGATGCCCTAATCGTTGGATACAACCCCGTTTCAATTAGCTTCACACATACTTCTACTATATGCTATTTATTTGATTTTCTACCCTTCTTTGAATCATCAGTTGAGGATTTTCATTTAAACCCTAATTGGGCATCATCCCTGATTCCCAGTTTCTGGGATGCTTTGGACTTGATGATAGCTTCTCGAAGGAGTTCAAGCTGTCTTCGAGATACATAGCCCTTCCCCTTTTTATTGCATTCCTTCTCAATTTCATCAAGATCCAATTCCCCCAGTTCAACCTCCTCCTCCCCATCATCCTCCATGGCATCCAAAGGAACCTCCAAGGGTGGAGCCTGAGATGTGTGGATTGGTTCTGCAGGCTATTCCACGATTTGAACTTCCTTTTCTTTCTGTAGTTTCTCTCCTTTGTCATCCACCTCTTCCAAGATCTGGAATGGGTTCAGGCTAGTCGTTCCATTCTCAATCTTTCATTTCCCCTTCCTCTGAACATCCCCAGGTTTTCTCTTTCTTCTGTTCTTTACCTAGGTAAACCCATCCTTGTCCTTATTACCCGCAGATTCATGGGACAGAGCGGGAGCTGGCTGAGAGATCCGTGGACAGTTCCTGCCAAAATGGCCATATTCATGGCAGGATCTACATCTGAAGGGTAACTGTTCATAGTCAATTGGTTGGACCCACTCTTCGTCTTCATAGTTCAGTTTGATGGCCTCGGGAAGTTCCCTGGAAAGATCCATGTAAACACAGATCCAGACACAAGCTATGTATCTTTGTTGCTTGGTCTATTCTGCGGATTTGACAAATTCACCCAGGGTATTGCCTATGTCCAGCATAATTTTGAGGTCCCAGAACTCACATGGTAGGGAGTAGAGTCTAATCCATACTGGCGCAATATTTACATCCTCAACATCAGGGTTAAAACGTTATTTCCAAGGTTTGAGATACAATCCTACTGAGAAGAAAAAATAGGGACCTCCTTTTAACACTCTATCTCAATCTTCCACATTAAAGAATATTATGGTGAAGAAACCCTTGGCTCCCAAATGTAGATCATATTGATCTTTTGGGTTCCAGGTCTGTTTGATCCATCTAACCAGATCTTTTTCCCTGGGCCAGGTCCTAATAAATTTTCCAATCAAAGCCTTTTCCTTCCATTGTTCTACCTTTTCTCTTACCTTCTCTGCACGAACTTTAATGGCCGGGATCGTTGAGGTTTTGGAGATACATCCTCCTGGCCCCAGCCGCCGCTTTAGTCCATTCTCTCTGCCTTCTGCGTTCGACGAGTTTGCTTCCTTCCCGTCCCCCACATGAATCAAACCATCAGGCGTCCCATCGGGAGTCTTGCCGCCAACCAGCTGCTAGGGGGAAAGCATGTCTGCAGCCCCGACTGACACCCTGCACAGATCCGCATGGATCACGTTGAAAAAACCCTAACCCTAGCTTCACCACTTGTTCTATGCGAGATATTCCCACACACCTTCAGTTGCATCCATATTTTAATAAAACTTTACAGTTGTTAAGGCTTAATAATAATAATAATAATAATCATTATCATAATCATAATCATAATCATCTATTTTTAAGGTCACCACCAAGCGAGACACCAATTTGGTGTATGAGACCCCCTTGTTTGTGGGACAAGGGACCCGCCTCTACACAGTGATTTAACTGCTAAAGTCTACAGAGGTGTACATACCCTACCCCCCTCCGGATTTGAGCTTGTGACCTCCTAGGAGGAAACACATTCTCTTAACCATTAGGCCCACTCAGGCTGTACATAACACTTAATGAGATTTGAGCATGGGTAGGGAGTATAACAACATTCCTTCCAACCACCCAATCCACACTCAATAATATGTAGTGACTTAAGGAAATAGTCAAAATCCAATAAAATGATTTGCATTCTAAGTCTTGGAATTAATGTAGTTAACTATTTTATCTCAATATCCTTTTATTCAGCGAAATTCACATGATCATGAACCTAAGTCAAATCACAAACCCTTCATTTTACTTTAAATATTGATTCACATAAAAAGTGTGTAGAAGAGGGTTTTGGTATTGAAAAACATCAAGTCTTCAACAAAAACCAAAATTAAGCTTTGTTTCCCAAAGTTGTTCTACCACTAATACCCTTTTTTTGCTAGCTGGGGGTGTGTGTGTTCAAATTACAATCTTTTGCAACTATGGCCTTAATAACTTCATAATTTTGCAAATGAGGAGAAAAACCTTTCAAATAATTAAAAAAGATACATTTTAAATATAAGAAAACAAACATATTTTATGAAAAGGGGAAAAAATCCCTCCCTAGCCTCTATTTTTTTGTCCTTGTGGGGACATACAGTAATCACTCTGGTGGATTATTATGACTGCACATAAGTTTCATTTCCTCCAAGCTATGGTTTACCTTAGGGGGTGTTCAAATTACAATCTTCTGCAACCATGGCCTTAACAACTTCATCATTTTGCAAATGAGGGGAAAAACCTTTCAAATAATTTTAAAAAATACATTTTAAATATAAGCAAACAGACATATTTTATGAAAAGGGGAAAAACATCCCTCCCTACCCTTTATTTTTTTGTCCTTGTGGGGACATATAGTAATCACTCTAGTGGATTATTATGACTGTACATAAGTTTCATTTTCTCCATGCTATGGTTTATCTTAGGGTAAATTAATTTTATCTTTGCTATTTTTTTTCTAAAAATTAAATTATCACACATTTGATTGGATGTGTAGAGATGATGTTTTCCTCGGGCTTTGGAATGAGGGATTCGGAAGCAAGTTGAGGTCAACTATTTTTGTATGTTTTATGCCCTTATAGGTTCTTCCTCATATGTTGGTCATTGTAACACCCCACATTTTGATGGGACAACTAAACAACATTTAGACCTATATTGTATTTCTTTGATTATTATATGCTGGACTCGGCTTCACTGAGTAAACTATGGGTGTGGATTTATAAACCTACTTATTTTTGTTAGTTATGTTTTAATTTATTATTTATCTTATTAGTGATGACAGTTGTGTGATTTGTTTCTAGTGTGCACAATTAAATAAGTGATAGGGTACATAGATACCATTGCACATTATGATTGAATGAATGAATTGACGTCGTGCACACGATAGCTAGATTAACTTGTTTATGTTGACTGATGGTTGATATATTAGTAATTGACTAGGAAACAATGAAAGACTATACATGATCTTATGTTTGGATGAGACTAACCCACATGTTAGACAGGCTAAGAGATAACCATATGCTTGTTATTATGTGTGGGATAGTGTAGGTTTATGCAAGAGACCGGGTTTCCCAAATTGGTCATTTGATGACACAAATCTAAGAACCACAATAGAAGCATAGTGTGATTTTAGATAGGGCGTTGACCCTAGTTCCAATAGGAAGGGTAAAGGTATTTCCCACCATGTATCCTCCAAAACCTGTGTGAGGGTTGTTTCGAGTCATGCTCCCCAAGTTGTGTGATAACAACTACTAGCTGCTTGTTGGGGAAGTGAGGTCGATTTAGTCAGCGCTTCCAATTACGGGTTAGATTTGGGGCTAGGTCAATATAGTTGACACTCTAGGATATTCCAATAGAGGAACATATAGGAAGTGGAAGTTGGAAGTAGGTTAGGAAGGAATGAGATTATATTAGTAATATTTTGGTTTAGGATTTGAGACACCAATTTAATTGTACTTGGTTCCCTTCACTTGTAAATCATGGGTTAATTCATTAGGGTAAATTTGAGTATAGTGTTGAATAGTGTTTTTTTCTTTTGTAAAAGTAAGAGATTGTATTACTATGATAGAGTTACATATCAACAAAAACCAGTGGCTTGGTTGGTAGGAGGCCAACCAGCCATAATTCTCCCAACCCAAATAGATAACAGAGTTTCATCAGGCCCAAACCTATTACAAAGATTACCGAGAGGTGCCAGAAGCCCAAAAATATTGTTAGCAAAAACTAATTTCCCCAACCCAAACAGATAAAAGAGTTCCATCCATCCCAAACCTATTACAAAGATTACAGAGTTGTATCAGATGCCCAAAACACGTGGCAGCAAAAAACCAACGCCAAACTATCAACCATAAGGAGCTATAACAGAGTACAAGAGACAAAATTACCAAAATAACGACCTTCAAAGCCCGCCAGAGAGCTACGACAACAAAATGAAAATGAGAATCTAACATAACTTTATCCCAAGACCAAGGCACCAAAGAAGAGTGCCTCAAATTCCAGAAGTCAGTCGAGGCGTTGGGTTGTGAATGGGACAAAGAGCACGTGGAAAACCTGGTGTTGTAGTTGCATTCTGAACAGGGGCACGACGGTCACCCCCAACCGAGGATGGCCCCAGATCCGAAGGAGGCTGGACACCCAATTTTGCAGCGATAAGGTCGAGCGTCTGGTGCATAATAGAGCACTCTTGGTTATGAGATTTCCACGCACAAACAGGCTCCATATCCACAACAGCTTTATTTTCACTTTCCATAAGAACATAAGCGAGGAGGCCCTTGGTAACCCAGAAAGTATCCAACATATGGTCGTAGGATGAAAGATGCCCTGCCGTATTACCTAGGTTCGTTACCCACTTTCCAACTTCATCCCCCAAATCACCACCAAACATTGCCTTGACCCTCACTCACAGGTCACGCCCAACCCTTTCCAACTCTTCCTTAATGACTCGAGGGATACGGTCATGGAAGAAACAGGAGGCCGTAAGGGCCTTATGCTGTTTCCTCCTAGCAGGGGCCTTGCCCTTTTTGGGGTCATGACGAGGCTTCTTATCCTTCTGCTTATGCGACGCCATCATAAAATTACCAGAAACCCTCACCAAGCTATTATGAAAACCACTCCAAGATTGGAACTACTAAAAACACCACTCAAGCAGGAAACCGTCAAGATGTATAAAAAACCACTGTTCAGACTTCCTTTTATAGCAATTTCCAGCCAAATTCCCATAAAAGCAACAGGGTTGGTCATCTGTTGAGCATTAATCCTCATGATTTCGGCCGGACCTTGCCCTGATGCGAGCCAAAGGATTCCTGATGTCACCCTCATGACCAAGGCTCGTTCGTATGCTCTGGTTATTATGAATTGAAGTAGGCCATATTGGTTTAGCACTGCGGGAATTTAAGGGGCAGGGGATTGTAGTTCCTGAGTTGAAGCAGTTTACCTCCCGCGATTTGTCCATCATAAGAGAAACAAGTGGTCTAAAGTCGGTATTGATGGGAGGGCGCGTGTCCCGCGATCCTTGCGTTCTCGCTTGTGTGTCCTCCTCCGCCAGCATGGCACAGCGGCGGGTCCACTCTACATTCCCAAAGGTGTCAAGGGAGCCAGCACGGATATGACTGGGTTCATCGACCCCAACGTTATCCAAGAGGTCCTCCACCCTATTCCCATCTCTACGAACATGGCTAAATGACCAGGCACGGGAAGTATTGAAAAACATGGCTAATTGTTCCACTCTGTAGGCCAGACGCGAGATGTCTGTTATGTTTGCCGGGGGTTTTCCATTATGGAGGTTACGAGCAAGTTGGATGACGAGGCAAGAGTCCCCTTCGAAGGTGATAGGGGTCATGTTGAGTTGGATATCCAGCAGAAAGCCAGCAAGGAGACCCTCTATTTCGACAACGTTGTTCGTGTCCTTCCCAATGATGCCAAAGTACACCTGTAGTATTTTGCCTTGCCAATTACGAATGACTCCACCAAACTCCGCTAGGCTTGGGTTTCCCTGCGACGCCCTGTTAAAGTTCAACTTAAAAGCCCCAGTATGAGGGGTCATCTAGTAATCAGGACTTTTTAGAGCGATGTTCCTTGTATCCTTTCGGCTGCAATTCTGAGTGTCCTTATTAATACCCCAAGCAGCAAGGATTCGACGCTCTGCCTCATTGACCTCCCAGTCTTTGGCATTCCAGAGGGTGACGCGGGCAGTTTCCTGGATATACTTCTCAATCTTAGCCCAAACATGATCCCGAGAAGAAATTTTATCCTGAAAAATCCTCCTGTTTCTTTCTTTCCACACCTCCCACATCAAAAAACCGGGGAATGAAGTCCAAAGAGAGTTAACAATGGGACTCAAGAACGCTTGAGGGTCCCAATTCTTGATAGTCTGAGGAGGGTCTCCTCTGCAGCGATTGGATCGTCGAAAAATCTCAGCCCTTTTATCCCAGAAGGGAGTGATGAAAGGGAAACCATCTAGTAATTGAGCTAAAGTCTCCTCGCTTTGAAGGGACAGGGTACATTGGGATGGGCCTATGATACCACGTTTCCTAAGATTTTCCCCTGTCAAAATTCTTCAATAGAAAACCAGCCAAATGAAGGTGGAAAATTTGGGCTAGGGATTGGTTGTCCATATCTTTGTCCACATCTCATCCTGAGGAGTGTCAGGATTGGTGGTCCAGAGGGTATAAGCTTCCTTGGTATTGAAAATGCCTCTGGTGGAGTAACCCCATCGAAGTTTATCCGGGCTAGCCTGAGATTTGATACATCGACCCTGAATGATGTCCCAAATTCGAAGCCATTCTTCCTCGGAGACTCTCTGGATCCACCAATTGTGGTCATGCCACTCTTTATAGGAACTAGTGCTAGGGTCTGGTTTCCAATATTGGATGATCTTGGTGAAACCATCAGCTCTGCAATTGGCCTGACTAATCGCCATATTGTCCAGACTGGCTAATTTCGGGAGTTGTTGCCACGAATCCTCCCAAAAATTTGTAAGCTCCCCATTCCTGACTTCCCAAAAACTATGATCCTGAATAATCCTACGATTTTGACAGGCAGTTTTCCAAATAGCAGATCCTAGAGATTCCGCGTTGAAACGAATCAGGTCTCTTTGAAAAAAATGGGAGCATACTTCACATGCCACAGCTTAGCCCAAGGTGCCAATGTAGAGGAGACCCAATTCCACCAAATTTTAGCAGTAAGAACATTACTATTTTTTCCCGGATCTTTCAAGACAAGGCCCCCCTTGGACTTTGGTTGACATATCTTTTCCCAGCTGACTAAATCCCATTTGTGTTGATCAACCTTCTCGCCCCAAAGGAAGTTTTGCTGAATATTTCTAAGTTCCTTGATGACAGACTTGGGCATGGCCATAACCGAAAAGAGATAAATTGGCATAGCCCGGGTCACAGATTTGGTCAAAGTTACTCGACTAGCTAAGTTAAGAGATCATAGAGTCCAACTTGAGAGTATGCGTTTAATGCGATCCAGAAGATCCTCCCACAAAACTTTCTTAATGATACTAGAAGTGAGTGGCGTGCCAAGGTATTTGGATGGAAGGGAGCTCCCTCGGACGCCAAGAATGCGATTAATATTCCTTTGGTTAACCTTAGGGGTATCGAAGTAGAAGATTTGAGATTTTTCTCAGTTGACCTCCAAACCAGAAGCATTAGCAAAGGTATAAAGAATATTATTCAAAGAGGTTTCTTCCAGGACCGAGGGGTGGCCCATTAATATCGTGTCATCAACAAATTGTTGGTGAGTTTGCACATCAGCCCCTGGGTGAAGAGATAGCCCCTTGATTTCTCCCCGCTGAGCTTTGGATTTAATCGTTCTCCCTAAGCCTTCCACCATAAGGATAAAGAGGAAAGGGGAGAGGGGTTCACCTTGCCGAATGCCGCAAGAAGGACTGAAAGTGCTTGTGGGAGCCCCATTGAGGAGAATGGAGAAGAAGGAAGACAAAGTGAGATTCATGATCCATTCAATCCATTCAGGGCAGAAACCAAAAGCTCTCAACATTTTGCGCATGAATTTCTAGTTTAATTTGTCATATGCTTTTGATATATCGATCTTTAGAAGCATGCCTGGATTTTTGGTGACTTTTAATGAGTGTAAAACCTCATGAACCAAAATGACACTGTCTAAAATTTGTCTTCCTTCAACAAACCAAATTGTTCCGGAGAGATCAGGCTGGTTAGGATGGGCTTCAGCTGACTCGTCATTACTTTTGTGATGATTTTGTAGATAACATTGCATAGGGAAATGGGTCGGAACTTACTAGGATAATCAGCCCCATCGATTTTGGGGACGATAGTGAGGAAAGTGGCATTGAAATCTCTAAGCACCTTTTTGGTTTGTCTCGAGTCTTCCACAATCACCCATACTTCGTGCTTGATTAGGTCCCAAAAATAGTGAAAAAAGTTGGTGGTAAACCCATCTAGGTCGGGAGATTTTCCTCCCGCCATTTGGTTTACAACCTCCTCAACCTATAGCATCATGATGGGTTTAGTTAGGAGAGCATTTTGAGCGGCCGAAACCAAAGAAGGAATATGTTGGGTGATCCTTGCAATATCAGCTGCACGATTAACCCTATCCTCCTTCATTATAGTTCCAAAGTAGTCCACCAGTTCTTCTTCCATGGCTGTCCTATCTTCAATATAGGCTCCATCGACAGTCTTCAGGTGGTGAATTATGTTCCGTTGTCTATTCTGAATAACCGAACGGTGAAAAAATTTGGTATTGCATTCACCTTCCTTGAGCCATTGGTTTCTAGACTTTTGTTTCCAGTAGATCTCCTCCTGTCTTTCACGAGCATTAAGTTTGAGGGTGGTAGACTCTTGTAAGTCTCGTAACTTAGCATCATAGCCAATAGTCATGCCCTGTTGTTGGATTTCCAACAGTTGACCAATCATATCCTTTTTTGTCCTCGAAAATATTCCCAAATTCCTCTCTATTTGAAGTACGGATCTTGGATTTGAGGTATTTTAATTTTTGCTGGAACTGATACAACTTTGTACCATCAGTGGGTGGGGATCCGAGCAACAACTGAGAGACAAGGGATTTGAAATCATTGTGATCCAACCATAATTGTTCAAATCGAAAAGGTCTCTTGGTAGGAGGGCCCACACCTCCCCATTGCAGACTGACAGGCCAATGATCAGAACCAGCAGACGGGAGGACTAATGAGTGGAGATATCCACTTCTATTGAGAATCCCGTTAGAGACCATAAACCTATCAAGACAGGAGGAAACATGGTGCTCACCTCCACGTTTATTGTTCCAAGTGAACCAACCATTGGTAGTCTGAATATCTATAAGATTATGTGTTGCAATAAAGTCTCTAAAAGCTTCATTTGTTGCTTATAAGCTTCGTCTACCTCCCTTTTTTTCCTCCAGCGTGGTAATTAAATTGAAATCCCCACCAATGATCCAGGGATTTCCATCCTCCCACCTCCCCGCCCAATCAAGTGAGTCCGGGAAGGATTTATTCAGGGGATTAATGCTAGGCCCATAGACATTGGAGATGGTACCTCTGATTTGAGTCTAAAGAATATGGAAATTATCCGAGAGGATTCCTCTTGCAGCCCAAAAGTTTGAGAGAGACACAACTTCTGGGTTCCGTAGAAAAGCTAAGCCACCGGCCATACCCTGGGCATCAATGGTAATTGTTTCACAGTCCTTCCAGATTTTTTTCCCAACAGCCTTCGTCGTTTCAGTGCCACATTTTGTTTCCTGTAAGCAAAGAATCCAAGGGTTCTCCTTTCGTACCTTATTTTTCAGAGTCTTGATCTTGAGGGGATGATTCACCCCACGGATATTCCAGGAGATGACCTTCATTGGGTAACCTGAATAAATTCAGAGAAAGACGCCCGAATTTTTGGGTATTGGCCAGATTCAATCAACTTGCTACCAATATCGGTTATCCTTTGTTTGTTTGTTTTCTTGCCTCTCTTTTCCCCATCTTTCGGTTGCTTTCTTTTGGTGCTTTTTAGAGGTTCCTTGGAAATCCCAAGCTGAGGAGAGGCACCAGTTTTCAGGATGGAATCCTTAAGAAGTTTGAGTTGTCTACATGATACATAGCCCTTCCCTTTTTTGCTACATTCTCGTTCAATTTCATCAAGGTCTAGTTCCCCGAGGTCCATGTCCTCCGTCTCCTCAACTTGATCTTCCTCCATACAGACAGATTGATCAATCAAGTCAGTCTGGCCTTTGGCGAGGACAACAGAGGTAGCCTCAACATGAATGAATTCCTTTCCCTGGGTCCTGTCCAGGGAAGCCGGATCTTCGTCGACAACAGAAAGGGTTTGGAATCGATTGGTAGTAGTAATTGAGTGACGGGAAGGCAGATCAGTATGCGAATTGCAGGTTGTCTTTTTCTTGCTCTTAACTTGTGTGAATCCATCGAGGTCTCGTCCTTCCATTGACACTGCTTTAGGGTCAGGCCTTTCAACATTTTGCGAGAAATTCCTACTGAAATGGACGTGAGCATGACATCGATGGCATCGAAATGGCACATTCTCGTAATCCAGCGGTTGGATCCATTCCTCATCATCCCATGAGAGGTTAATCGCTTCCGGTAGTTCTTGTGATAGGTTCATATAAACACAAATCCCGGCATAGGAAGTATAGAATTGTTGTTTGGTGAGTTCTGCAACTTTCAAAAATTCACCCAGGGTGTTGCCTATATCCCTCAGAATATCCAAATCCCAATATTCACAGGGCAGAGAATAAATTCTGATCCATATAGGGGCAATGCTCATATCCTTTGTATCCGGATTAAATCTTTCCTTCCAGGGGATGAGATACAATCCTGAAGAAAAAAAGAAATAAGGTCCACCCTCCAAAACCCTATCCCTATCCTCTTGGTTAAAGAAGATGATAGTGAAGAATCCCTTCGAACCCAACTGAAGGTCATAATTTGCTTTAGGGTTCCATGAGGTTTTGATCCATTTCAGAAGGTCTTTTTCTTTTGGCCAAATTCTAATAAAATTACCAATTAGGGATTTTTCTTTCCAAAGTTCAACCCGTTCTCACAGCTTCTCAGATTTGATCTGAAGGGCAGGGATCTCTGCATATTTGGGAATACAACCTCCAAGCTTCCATTTCTTCCCCTGAGGGTTCTTGGAGATAGAGCCCTCACCAACTTCCTCCCTGCAATCTGTCGCTTTTTCCTTTGCTGCTCCATCTATGTTAGGATCCAAAGAGGAGGACTGTGGAGGGGGAGTCCCCCCCCTCACGCGTGGCGATCGCGTCGTGAATAAGGCCGACAGGTTGGGCTCACCAGGAACGTGGCGGCCTAGTGAGTCAAAAGGAGCGAAAATAAAACCCTAAATGTCAAAAGCTGCAAACCGCGCCAATTGCAGAGCTCATTTCCTCCACCCCTTGTGGTTTTCTTTAGTGTATAGTGTTGAATAGTGTTGATGTGTTGTGACATAATTAATAAAATTGCTTGATGTTGTGGGTGTTAGGTTGTTGTCTTGCATGTGTGGTCATTATTGTCTTTTTTGTTAGTAACTATGCATTAGAGGTGATGATGGTTTCCTATAGTACATACACAAGATATGTTTATGTTGGCCACTTACACACACCTTCACCTCGTGCACATGCACTAGTATTAGTTACAATGTAAATCTATATACATATCAGTGATTGTTGTATTATCATGTATAGTGGTTGATGGGTGTAATAAGATTGAGATAAGATATTAATTATAGTATTAGCTTCTTGTTATTAAAATTTGCATTGCATTAATTAGATTCCATAGTATTAGGCTCATTTACATTAGCTTGTATTAATCATTTAAATGGTAATTTATTAATTACATCCATTTAAATCTCCTTAGTAATTACATTTAAATCATCTATCTCATTTCATTGGTTATTCTAATTACTAGCAATTGCCCCAAAAGGTGCAAAGGAACACCGAAAGGAAAAAAAACTATAGAAAGTAAAATAGATGTATATGAAATGAAAAAGAAAGTAGCATTTTTGTGTGAATAATAATTGATAATGATGAATAATCATCATTAAATGCAACTTTACAAAGTGAGTTGAACTATGTTAACAAACATAACATAGTTTCATGCTTTCCTTCCATTATTGTGCAAGCCATGAAAAGGAATCCTTTAGTTCGAAAATGCATGATTTAGCTCAAGATGGCTTAGATGCCTCTGGTTCGTGGTCTCTCAGCCAAAGGAAAACCCTACTACTCAAGGGGTACTAAAACTTGCCAACAAAAAAAAAATGATCTTTTCTTTAGCCGCGAAAGAGATACAAATGAAAATAATGAACAAACAATACTTATCAAGAGTGCAAGTAAAGGAAGATGACCCGAACCAAAACAAACAGACCTGCAGCAAGATCGACAAAGACTGACCCAACTAGTTGCTTTTGAGAAGTAACTAAACCTTTGGAACAAGATGCCAATAAAGAATATTGATTTGTAAGATGGAAAAAAAATCCCCCTATGCAGATATCAAACTGCTCCTGAACACCAGTAATAAAAAAAGAAACAAGCACTCGCCAAAAAAAAATGTGATAGCAGGCTAGGGTTACTTTACCAACACAAAAAATCAAAGAGAAACTCTTCAAAAGGTTTAAGACAGATTCAGAGCACCTAGACCCAGTTCCACTGTGTATCAAATCAGACAAGGACTTCCAAAGCCACATATAAACCCCCTGAGATCAAACCCTACATAAAAAATGAAAAACTCGCGACCTTGATATGCAACAACACACAGTGGACCCATGGGTATATATACTGGCAACTCGTGGTTAGGGAAGAAAGTTCGCAACTATATATACAAACAGGTTGCGGGTAGGCCTTAAAAAACCTCCAAAAAAAAAGAAATGAAAACCTAAAAGAGCAACTGAACCAAACTCAAACACTAAAAGGTCTCTAAAAGGCTGTGAAATGAACTCAGATAAAACACAAAAAAGCTTAACATGTGCCAGAAAAAAAAAAAAAAAAAAATCCAAAATCATACCAAAACCCCAAGATCAAACCCTAAATAAAGAGTTCAAATCTTCCAAGAAACTCGCAACTATATACACTAACAGCTCGCGAGTGCAACTGAAAAACCGCGGGTAGCACAATGTGCAACTCGCGAGTGTGACAGAAAGTATGCATCTGTATCTATAGGAAACACGTGGGTAGGTTCTGATAGAAGGAAAAGAAAAAATTTGTAGACCACACCAGGCTGAGTCAAACACGAAGGATTTAAAAAGAAACCCTAAAGACCTCAAAAGAGACTGAAGAATTTATAAAAACTGAAGAAACCTAACAAGGATCCCCAAAGCAGAAAAATAAAAAGGTACTCCCTAGCAGAGTCACCAATTCTGTTGTTAGGGAATTTACCTTATAGTAGGGGATAGAGACTACCAACATACAAGGGGTTGACAGATAGATACATAGGGTTCTGCATACATTACTAGAAATAAATAAGATCAAGGTTTAGAGAAAATGTACCTTGTTTATGACGGTCGGTCCAAGCTATCTCTCGATCTTCACAGAAACAAACCTGCAAAACACACAGACCTTCCTCAAACCAGTTTGACTATAAATAAATATTGATATTAATGAATGCAATAACATCAAATTATAATCAAAACACAATAGAGATTAACACTTTATTGGGAAAGGAAGAGTATCTCAATCTTTTATTGTCAAAAGAATGCAGTAAGTACAAATGTTATACCTGACTCTGCATCAAGCACCTTTGTAACCAGGCCCTAGGATCCTACTCCTTTCTCTTGACTTGGAATTTCCTCAACATAACAGTAGGTCTCTCTAATTTTTGGTCCTTTCTCATGGCCTCCTCTTGCATTTATAGCAAGGAAAGGAGGGTTGGTTTTGAAAGGAAGTTGAATTGGGAAGTTGGGGAAGTTGGAATACCCGACTCAACAAATCCCAATTCATGTTCTTAATATATTTTTCAAACTTTCCTTAAGACACCCGCGACTATGATGTCTAGCAACTTACGAGTGACTCGCATCATGTGAGCTCCACAACTCGCGAGTGCAACTTTTAATTGACACCCGCGAGTTTTTAGTATGGAGACCCGCGAGTGACTCGCAATGTGTCAAGTATAGGATTCACGGCTTTATGGTGAAGGTGTCAGAAAAAATAAGTTTTTAAGCTGAAGGAGTAAGGATTTAGCTCCAAATCATCCAAGGTCAAGTAAGCTTTTCCATCCATAGTGTCCTTTTGTGTGATTGACAAGGCGATGTGATCACGGACGAAGAAGTGCTAATTTGACCAATAATGCAACAACCGTATCCCGTTGGATGCTTAATAGTCGAATCCAACTCTCATATTGAATGATAAATAAAATAATATATTAGATAGATAAATTACAAAGGATATGGTTGCCTTAAATATGGCTTGGCCATCACATATTGAAGAGACACTTCTCTTCATAAACTATATTTTAATATTATTAATTACTATTAGGAATAGTTACCTATTTATTACTTTTAATTGTTGTAGCATTGCCTTCCCCTTAAGAAAGCTTTGTCCTCAAAGCTTAGATTATTGTTGTCGTCTTTTCATTCTTGTTTTGTGTTGAAACAATGTCATTACTTCCTTTATGTCTTTTTTAGGACTGGTATTAGGTATGTGCTTGGTATTTATGCAATAGTTTGTCATCTTCCTTTCATTTGTAACTTGAATTTGTACTCCATTATGTTTATTATTGTTATCCCCTTTTCATTGTACATGAATACGAGGAGTATTTTTGTGACTAACCATATCAAGCCTTGTTTTAGAAGTCACTTGTCCTATGATATTTAGGATGTCATCACGTAATGTTTTCATTTTATTATCCTTACGAGTTATCTCGAGAAGTGGCGTTTCGTGAGGCTTCTCACACTCAAGGTCACCTGATAGTGTTATATTTGGGTTTCTCCAGGGTGGTAGAAGAGTTAAGGTAGAAGATGAATCTACAATATCTGATTCCTTTGACTTGGATTCCTTTGCATATTGTAGGATCCATCTTTTGTCATTGTATGGATCGTCCTTATTGTCAATGATATTGGCTTGACTCTCATTATGATCTTGGTTAAGCTCATCTTTATCAAAAATATTATTTTGGTCATCCCTACGATATTTAGTCTCCTTGTCTTGTTTATTGTCTTGATCAATTTTGTTACTCTCATTTTTGTTGACATAGTGGTCCAACATATCTGAGTTACTGATATGGTTTGTATTAGACCTTAGTTTTTGTAACATTTCCATTATGGTATTATGGTTTTGTGTCATGATGCTCAAGTTATGTGCTATGGTGCTTATGTTCTATGTCATCGCACACATCTTGTTATCTAACTCTTTTTGTTTCTCGTGCATGATGTCTACTTTGTCATCAAGTTTTCTTCCCAGTACTAGAACAACATCTTCTTTAATTCCTTTCTTAAGTGCCTTGTTATTTTTCGTTTCTTCTGTGAATTTTTCTTGGTTGGCAACGAGGGCCTTGATGTCCTTTTACAATTTCTCAAGTTTGTCTTTTAATTCCGCCATGGATGTTTGAACAAGGGAATTGGCCTCAGAAATAAAAAGTTATTATTATATTTAATAATAATAATATATATATATATTTTTATAATATTATTATTGTTTTTATAAACTGTATAAATAGTTTAGTATAGAATTTAATATTTTTGAAAACTTATATATGTTAAAATAAATATTATAATATTATTATTATTATTATATTTTATTGAAAAAAATTAACGGTTTTTTTTTTTTAGGGTTGAATGGAGTTGTCGCGTAGGAGGAAGGCGCAGGTGCAATGAGGTTGGTGGTGGTGGAGAGGGGAAGTTGAGGTGTGGGAGGAGGATGTAGGTCTAGAGAGGAAGCGACGGAGGGAGGCAGCGCCAGATGGTCGGAGGGTTGGAGCGGAAGTGGAGGGTGAGGGTTAGCAGGACGCGCAAGTGGGGAGGCGCGGGAGATCTAAGGGGTGTGTGAGTGGAGGGAGGCTACGGGGGAGGGCGTGATCACAGATGACGGTCAACATAGAGTGGAGGTGGTGGAGCAGGGGTGTGGAGGAGTGTGTAGAGGGGCGTGCAATGGTGGATGGAGGGCGGCGAGAAAGTGGAGGAGATGGGGTTGTGGGGGAAAGGTGGTTGCAGGGTGAGAATGGAGCGTTGGAGCAGGGAACAACAAGCAGATGCGTGATGTTTGTGGACATGTGCGAGGTGGGGAGAGCGAGTTGTGCTGGAGTGCGTGGAGTTGAAGTGGGCGATGGACTGATGGGGGAGTGGTTGGTAGAGAGAAGGAGCGATGGCGTTGGAAGGGAGTTCTCGAGTGTAAGTTAGAGAGGTACGCGTGGAAAGGAGACGAGGGTGTGATGCGGTGGAGGGTGGTTGCGTGTGATGGCAGGCGTGGAAGGAGAAATGATGTGAGGAGTGATAGGTAGTGAAGCGGGAGCAGCGGAAGAATGTGCGGTTGATATGAGCTCAAACTGAGCTCAAAGGTGGAAGTAGCCGAATCCGAGCTCACCCAAGGAGTTGATGAGCCGAGGCCGAGCTCAGAGTGCAGGAGCGAATCTGCTCTGATACCAAATGCAGCAACCGTATTTGGTTGGATGCTTAATAGTCGAATCCGACTCTCATATTGAATGATAAATAGAATAATATATTAGATAGATAAATTAC
The DNA here is from genome assembly GCA_027924585.1 of Larix kaempferi. Lineage (NCBI taxonomy): Eukaryota > Viridiplantae > Streptophyta > Pinopsida > Pinales > Pinaceae > Larix > Larix kaempferi. Next base: position 4,275,195 of record BSBM01000802.1, on the reverse strand, counting down.
AAAGGATATGGTTGCCTTAAATATGGCTTGGCCATCACATATTGAAGAGACACTTCTCTTCATAAACTATATTTTAATATTATTAATTACTATTAGGCATAGTTACCTATTTATTAATTTTTATTGTTGTAGCAGATAACACCTAGCTTAGAGGAAACTATTGATTGGTTTAAGCATGATCCCCATTCTAATGATCTTTCTACCAGCTAACATAAGTCCATCACTCTTGAAGGAATCTAAAGATTGTAGGGAAGGATATTTTGGGGATTCTATAGTCAAGGTGTTGGCTTTATTTTTGCAAATCTTAATATGTATCAAATGAAACTCAATCAATGACATAAGAGAGTCTTGAAGTGCATCTATGTTTGTAGACATTAGTTTTTTATAATACAGGCAAGGGAAATTCATGACAAAAAAATAACTTGAATCGTGTCATAACTTGAGCATATATGTTTGCATATATTTTTATGTTGTCTTTATTCCATGTATATGTAATTCACCTTGCAAAATGAGACTAGTATTGTTAGGTTCAATACTTTGAGTTCTCTAACGAGTTTTATCAAATTTTGTGCTCGTCATCTATATTCAACAGGTTGAAGAAAGGAGAAGATGTTGACTAAGCAGGATGTCTTTCTAAATTTAATTAGTTTCTATACAATGAGTGACTCTAATGGTTAAGAACATGTGTTCATTCTCCTTAGATTCCTTAGGTTTGAATCTAGAGCCCCATGATGTATACCTCTATAAACAATTATGCAAGGAGAGGTCACTTGTCCCACAAACAAAGTTATGACCTTAAAATTAGATTATTATTATTATTGAGTTTTAGGCCCACACATTTTTCCAAAAGGTGCCCTTTTCAAGCATTTTATTTATTTTATTTTTTTAGCAAACCTATACTCAGTTGGAAATGTGTTATATCATATCTTCCTGCAAACATATTGAAACCCAGATTGTGGAAACCAATGTCCTTTTCTTCTCACATGAGTTAAAATTATGGGTACTATATTTTTTTAAAGGGCGAAGGGATGATACAAACTTTAAAGTGGGTCCATAGTCTTAATGTTTTTGCATTAAGAGAAGTGAGGTGCATTCTACAACCCACTATTGACGAGATTGTAATGTTTGTCCTATATATATATATATATATTACACCAATGTAGATCCATCTTAACTCTATATATTTTAAGCACTAAGAGGGATCCAAGAAATAATTGAGACGCAAAACATTAAGACTATCATTTTTATAAAAGGGGAGAAGGAATGATATGAAATTTAAGGGGGGGGGGGGTCCCTAGTCTTAATGTTTTATAAAATGTTGTGAAATGTATTGAAAAGGTCAAAATTAATCCTACAATTCAAGTTTGACAAAATCAATTGTTACCTATATAAAACGCATATGGGAGAGAGATAAGGTGGGGAAAGAGAGGCCTTAAAAGTGATCTAATTGCATATAATGGTTCATCTAAATGGAACCTTTCTTACCCAACTATTTTTGGTGATGTGAATGGTTGTGTATTATTTTCATTGATAGTTTCTTATTTCCTACATATGCAAAGTTAGGATCTTGGTGAGTTTCCATCACAAAGTTTTACACCTTTCTCTTATTTTAAAGGCATTCAAGCCTTATGGATATCATCTCCCATAATATGTATCACTCTATGGAATTCCATTCATTGTATGCGAGATATGCTTAGTGCCCCATACCTCTAAAAGAAACATTGAAAGCACCAAGAGAGTTGAATTTCATTGATAGACCAAATACTGGACACTGAGTCCTACAACATATGCTAGAGTTGTAACCTGAATTAAATCTTGAACCAAAGTATAGGGGTTGTAGAACAAGGGATAAGGTACAATTATCATATGATTGATGCTCACCATGGAATCACTAACCATCTATTTGAGAACCACCAACCAAAAATAATTGATTCTATAGAGGTAACAAAACTATAATTTAAATGGGACATACGATAACAATAATAATATTAAGATTGTTTTTTACCCTCGCAAACAAACTAGCACAAAGTTGAGATAACTCTAATTGCATAGGGTGTTATTAATAAACAATAGACTACAAGAGAGATAATGAGGAGGGGGATCAAGATGTTGGGCGATTTGTGTAATTGTGGTGTGATTAGATGCAATGATGAATGGTCTTTCATAAGTTATCATCCAAAAAATTTGATGAGAAAATCCCTCGAGATAGAGACAAATAATTAGGAGGCAATTAAAACATGCAGACCCACCCTAACCCTAAACTAGAATGGAAACCTCCATCCATCTAAATTACCCATATAATATGACATATTAGCATTATCAAACAACCTAAGGAAATGCAAGTCAATCTTGGTGAGGAACACACCTAGATAAAAACCAAAATAAATCACCTGGCCACCAAGAAACGATAATGAGAATGACAAAACATAATGGAGTATCTTCTACAAACAAAGCAATAATAATAATTGCAAAAGTGTGGCATACCATATAAATAGTGAAAAGTTGATGCCCAAAGTAATAATTCAACCAATCAAACCCTTGTCACCCACTTGTTGATTTGTTTTTCTTGCTTCTTGTAAAATTTCAGCCCATTTATGTTTTCCATGGCTTAAGGCAACAATGTAAATACTTTTTTTGCTCTCTATAAATGTCTTTGAATATCTTGAGCATAGATGATCCTTATAAAATTTGAGGTTTTTGGTCTCACAAAGAAAAGTGCAATTTTCACAAAGTAAAAAGAACGTGCAAAGATTTTTCAACCTCTGCATTTGTTTCTACCTTCCAAATAGATTATTTGTCTCATGTGTTAAGAAAAATATTACCTTGCTCCCTTCCACACTCTACATTGTTGCATCCATGCAAAGTGCATAGTGCTATGGGAGGATTCATACCTATTGCCAGATTTCCAGTCCAAGATGATTGAGGTTGAGGGTAAGATTGCCAATCAACCTATTTCCATTCTAGTTGATTTGAGAGCAAGTCATAGAACAAGTTATACAACTTGACGAGAACCCATCATTGTTCTCGTTTTTTGGGGGGTCAATTTTAGTAGTTGTTTTTACCTTCATTTCAGAAAGTGTGTATACTAGTAGAAAATAAAGTCATTTTAACCATTTTAATGTATTTTCAACTACTTTGATTATATAATTTAATATTTTAAAGATTAAAAAAAATTCAAAAAGACAAACCCCAAAAGAAAAAGATTTAAAAAAAAAATCAAATTCGAAATTAAAAAAATAAAAATAAAAATAAAAAAAAACCGAAATTTTAATAAAATTTTAAAAAAAAATTAAGAAAAATTTAAAATTTATAACAAAATTTAAAAATTACAAACAAAACAAAAAAAATTAAATTAAATTAAATGTTTTAATTAAAAAAAAAAAAACCTTTGCCGGACAGTCTTCGAACTTGGATGAAATATAATAGGAGATATAAGGAACTTCCTCTTTTTATTTCTTGGGAAATATGGAAGAGTAGAAATATAAATATTTTTGAAGACATTCATACTCCACCTTCTCAAGTTTGTGCACCTGCTTTAAGCCACTTCTTTGAATTTTGTAGTCCTAATATTTAGCCAAAAAAGAGGATTACCAGAAGTCCTTGCTTGGATTTGTCTTTCTCAGTTGTCTTTTTCAATGGAGCTTACAAGAATGGTTTGGGAGGGGCATGCATCTTTTTACAAATCAAGCCGGGTTATATTTGGAAACTAAAGATGTCAACAGGATCGGGTTCTAGTAATAAAGCATAAATTATGGCTTGTTGGGGGCTCTTATGGGATGCAAGAAAGCGTGGTGTTCAAAATCTGCAAGCTGCTAGAGACTCGAAACTTATTATTGATTGGGAAAATGGTTTACATCTCCTCTCAACTCTCTATTTGGATGCATGGAAACACATAATTCTTGTTTTAAAGAATTCTTTCTCAAAAATATATTTTTGTCATATCTACAAAGAATTCAACATGGGGGAAGACTTGTTATCAAAAGAGGTAGTGCATATTTTTGATGGCAGACTTTTTTTTTGAAGAGTCAGTGGATGATATTTGTATCGAGAAAGGCTCCTTCTCTTTCTTCTAGTCCGCAATCCCGGTTCTTGGTTTAGTTTTTGGTTTCAGCTTTCCTTTTGAGATTTCTTTGTGTTTTTTGGGGGGGAAGTAACAAGTCAAATTTCTGCTAGAAGACTTTAGCTTGTAAGCTGGTTTGTTGTCTTACTGGATAGTTATCTCCATTGATGGGGGTTATTGAATGTTTTTTACAGTATGATGTAACTTTGATTCATAATGAATACCAAGTTACTATTTTTTTCTGCTTGAAAAAATTAAAAAGCGAAGATAGATTTCACATTAAACAAGCCCGAGGAGAAATGAAATGATGGATGGAAGTAAATGCACCTAGGTTGGAGCAAGCTACTAGTTTAGGATTCAGTGATAATGACTGTATAATAATTTTCATCGAAATGGTAGCTAGTGAGCATGTCACAATTCAACTATTTCATTAATGAATGAGTGTTTATGTGGCATGTTTATGTTCTTTTTCCATTGTTATTATTTTTATAATTCGATTATTATTTTGCACAAAAGAAAAAAATAGTCAAGTCTTTGTACTACACCAATCACAAAATTAGATATTATAATTTGGAAAAATCGTAAGAATATTTTAAATTTTTAGAAAATCATTTTAATACTAAAATTTTTTAAAACGTTGGTTAGCATGAAGTTTAAAAAATAAAAAGTCAACCGAATATGACGACTAAATGATCGCTATAGTCCCTAGGGGGCAGGGACTAAAAAGGCATCTTGTATGAATCGAGTATTGTAGTTGAAATACGATGTATAAAATTGCAAGAGTGATGACATCAAGGTACGACGATAGCAGTATACGACATACAATGGAAAGATGGAGGTGAGTATACAGTGAAGGCTTGTGGTGGGTTGTATGACAATTTTGGTAACACTAGTGTAGGATCAATGAGTGTATTACATAATTGTTATTGATAGTTGAGTATGGTACTAGGTAGATTGTGGAAAGTTGGCAACACTTAAATTGAATTCCATAGGGGTTCGAGTGATAGTTGTGTTTGTTATATTGACCCTTGAATTGCCTAGGACTTTGGGTCTGATACTAAATGGAATACACAGTTTCTGTTTATTACAAATTGATAGAGTACTTTTGCAAGTATCTAAAAGAGTATTAAGTAATAAATGATTAATATGAATGATAATTTACAATGAGCCTCACGATGATGTATACATTTACATTGAAAAGTATGAGGTGAAAGAGTGTGTGGTTGTTGAACTTTGAATGAATTTTATTTTTATTACTTACTATTATTGTGTTAGTTATAAAGGGTTTGAGTTTTCTCTTCTTATTCTCTCAAATTGAGAATATGCTCACTAGCATTAATGTCACATTGGTTCTTAATCTAATTATTTTCTTTCTATTAGCACTTGAACCCTCTTTCCAACAATTCCATTACAGGGCCAAATATGTCACATTTCCACTTGTTTCCACCACATCTTTCTCACATTGTTTTACTCATTTTGTAGATCATTTAGGTCAAAGAGTAGACAACAATGATTTTGGCAATGACAATGCACCATGGATTCACACACATGACGAGGAATACCCAAACACACAATGCACAGAGTTGGTTGAAAGATTGAGCTCTTCCCTTGTGGATGAAAAATGACTTATGTATCTTTCATTTCCTGAATTAAATGCCTAAACTACTAATTCATCCCACATGCATGAACTATCTTCACATTGTACTACTTATTACTTCCCTAGAGTGAGTGGAGTATATAGTGAATGAGGTGAGGCAATGGCTTATGTTAGATTTACTTATTCTCATCTACATGGAGGGATGCATATTGCTTGGTAGGGCTAGCTCTTTAATGTTAATCGTGGTGGGGGATATGTGGTGTTTCTTGGAGTGCTTCCCCCTTTTGCATAGTGTCCCTTTGCTAGGTGGACCCCTTCGTTTGCTTAAATGTTTGTTTCATGTTGAGGTTGCTAAAGGCATGGTAGAATTCTATTGTGTTGAATTCATCTCCTAGAATGAACACTCCATGATAAAATCTAGAGAGTTGAAGATTGGATGCGAGAGTTCGATAATGAATGATTCATATGACAATCATGTAGAGACCAATCACGATGACTATATACACTCCTTTAATTGTTAGAATAGTGAGAACTTGTAGTATAGCAAGAGCCCTTGGTCTCGTTATTCATGACAGTACCCAATCCTTAAACATATCCAAATCATGTTATTTCTCCAAGGTCATAGAAGACCCCCTTGCACCTACCACACTAGGTAGAGCTTATAAATCTTTACTAGTGTTATAAATACTATAAAAATTAGCAGCATTTTAATCTCTTGACTAATTTATTAATTTCTAAAAAAAAATACAACATTAAAAAATAACATAGCTTGTTAATTATTTTTTACATTGACAAAAAAACTAACATTAAGATTAAATATTTTACTCTTATTAATTTATCCATTACCTAAATAATATTTGTAATTCTACACATTAATAACGCCAACCTATTATAGAATTAATCAACTAACACTAAAACAAGATCCACGAGGTGGCAATGTCCCCAATATTGCTAATAGCTCTTGTGAGATTGCAAACCAATAGTACAAGAAAAAATAATACCTAGGATTGAATCCTAGGAATATTTATAGAAGTAATAAAGTAGTTAAGAGTATAGGATAAGTTGATAAATAATACGTAAGAGACAACATGATGTGAGACTGTAATATATAAAGGTGAATGGAATTTTTGAGGTTTTCTTTTTATATGGCCTGTCGTACTACTCAAGTGGAGATGATAATTATATAGAAGAATATAAGCTCAATAGTGGATATGATGAATCAATGTTGTGAGAAACTTAATACCAATAGAAAATGCAAGTATATAGATTGGAGATTGGCTTACTGGATCCACTATGTATCTCACTTTGTGGCCATGATCACACATTTATATCACATGGATCCACATTATATATGACTTCACGACCTTGTTACACTTCACCTAAGCATAGGCTTGTCTACCTCGAGAAAGACAATTTATTTACACTATTTTTTTTATATGTGTATATTATTCTCATGTCTTTGACTTGTTAATGATTTCTCACTTTGTGCTCAAGTGATCTCCTATGTGGAAGAAAATACAATGTATTTCAGCCATCAATTACAATCAAATATTATGGGTCATTTGTTAGCACATTCATTTGTTCCTACATATCCCAAATCAAAGGTCAAGCCAAAAACAACTACAAGCATACCTCCTTTATACATTATATAGCCTCTTACATGCCCTTGAGAAAAGATTATAACTCAAAAATCACAATCGAAGTCCTAATCTCAATTTCCCCATTTATTTGACATCTAAGGTGCAAGTTGCCTTCATTAAAGTTGCATGCATGATAGGATGTGCACAACATTCTCATCAAACACTACACACAAAAATCTAAAAATGCAAAAAAATATAAAAATATGGTTCAAGCCTATGGAAAAACCTACCATGGGCACTTGTCATATGAAGTAGGCATGTGGAAGCATCCTATTACTACATGCCAAAACAACTGTTAATTCAGGTCATTGGATCAAGCCTCCACTACAAAGCCAACGATTGACTTCACTCTTGGGCACTCTTATGACCCAAACCCACTAACCACAATTGAGTTAAGGATGGCCCTTGCCAAGAGGAAAACTAGTGCCCTAAACCTTAATTTTCCATATAAATACAAGGCTATATAATGGAATAGAAATAACTATCAATTTTCTTTCTCAATCAAACCAAGGGTTGTTTTGCATTCCTCCTCTTTGATCAATGTATGTTAGAGCTCAGAGGATAAAAATAATAAGTGGAAATGAATTTAAGGGGCATGATCACATGTATGAAGTAAACTTCTAGTGTATTTTATTTGTCATGTTTAATTAAGGTCATTTTACTTTTTTTCTCATATATATTTATGAATTTAATGGTTTATTGGGACATAATTCAATGATCTATAATGCTTTATAATCATTGAATTGAATTACATTTTTTTATTTTTTAATTAGTTGAATTGTATTAAATTTCCTTATTAAGATTATGGTGAACATTATTGTTATCTTCAGTGATGTTTCAACTAAAGTTTAGTAAAGAAAATTTCATTAAAAAAATTCTAAATTTTTATTTTTTGAATTTTTTATTTGTTTGTTTACCTTGCTGTTGAATAAGTTTAACTAAATCTATTTTTGGAAAAATCAGAAAAATTAACTCAATTCATTTTTCATTTTTAACTATAAATAACTAACAGTTAAAAAAGATATTCACAATCATCATAACTAATAACTAAAAAATGATGGTAAAAATAATAAAATTAATGAACCTGCATTTCACATTTTTCCGTATATCTGTTCTAATCTTATCTTATTTGGTAAAATGGTATAAATCATGCAGACATTAGGGTGAAAACTGGAGACACAGTCAATCCATCTATTTCATCAACTTTGTAATTTGGAAATATTTATAATAAAAAAATGCATGGTGATTGGTGATAAAAATAATATAATTGACTGTTATTTTTATCCTTTAAAGCCTATTTCATTTTTATGGACATTCCATGAAATTACATAGCAGGATAATACTTCCAATTTCTTGGTTTCTCGAAACAGTGGTATGTTGAAGGAATTTCAGAGTTCCTCTCACCCTATCGCATTGTTTTAATCACGTTATTCTGAATATGGGATTAAAAATTCCAAATTTCGGTTTTGCCATCTCTTATGTTTTTTATTAGTTTCATTAAAAAAACCACTTACAATAGTCTTAACGTCTTTAGCTTCTAGTGGGAGTCTGTTTCTGGTTTTTTTGCAACACAACTATTGTGGAAGATGTCGGTCAAAACAGTCAATTTTACTCTCCCCAAAATTTCCATTGAACCTAATTTTAGCAGCGTGAAAAGATAAATTAATCTTGAATACATGCACATTTTCCAACTTCCTCTTCAAAATTCCTGCCAACAAACTGCATGTAATTAGTTTTTGCTCTATTGTAGTATATGGGAATTGTTCGTTTGAAAAAAAAAATGAATTGAACTGTATGGAGGTATTCATAATCTATATGGGGTGGGGCCTTTGTATGGGAAGCATCCATCCAAAACATTACGAGTAGTAGAAGATGATAAGGTAGGGAGTCTAGAAAATGAGAGTGAGAACAATAAAGGAAGTTCGGGTCTTCTTGCTGTAGACAGAAAAATATTCCGACACAATCCTGCCAGCACCTGTGTTTTCTCTCGACCGGTATTGGGAATTGGGGATCGGTGAATAGAAATACATTCGTTGAAGATAAAATGTTTTACAAATCTTCACTTGTAGATGGTGATGGGTCCAAAATATAGGTATCTGATAAGTCTTTCCCCACAACAAAAACACAAGAAAGGGTGAAGAAATACACTTGTTTTGTGGAAAAAATTATTTACCTTAATTATTTATTGAATTTGTTTAAAAGATTATTTCTGTTATGTTTTGAAAGCGTAGCGGGAGTCCCTGGATGCTATTTTGGAGAATTATTGTTTTACGTTGAATACCACCGAGACAGTTGTGTTACAGACCTGGTTTTTAAACTATGAAGTTCCTATTTTAAATAAAGACTTGATGTTACTTACAATTCAGCGTTTATAAGTGCCCTTTACTCCTGAGTACGGGTTGGAGAGGGCCCCTCCAACACGTAAGTTAGGAGATCTTATTGTTCAGGTATTTCTCATTATGTGTTTTACATTGGTTGAATTTATATTGCAGATGAGAGTATTTTAAATAGCATTTGAATCACACAATTTGATTTTTGTAGTAAGTGAACCTTTCTGATTCTGTAGTTCATTATAACGCATTATGTAGTTTGGTAACACTGGGCCTGTAGTCCTGTAGCATCATTCCGCCAAGGCATAATTTAACACATATTTTCCTATGTGCTTGCATTTACTTCTGAAGCAGCGATCTAGACCTTAAAGCCCATGTATTTACTTCATTATTATACCTGCTCATGAAGGTCGATTACTTTCAGTATTTTTGGTTACATGATGATATTCACTTCTTAACGTTTTGATTAAAATTGAGCATTAAATAATGGTATTCCGAACTTAGTCTTAGCATTAGATTATGTTAGATCAGACTTTGAGTTTTATGCATTCAATTTCCAGTAATTACTCCTTATATTAAAGATCAAGCTTTCGTTACTTTAGAATAGATCTGTTATATTTTCAGCATTCAATTCCATAGTATAATTTTTACTGCTTTCAGCAAGTTAATTCTTAAAGATATGCTTACTATTTCCTGCGTTTAATTTCTTAGACATAGATTTCCTGCTTTCGGTATTTGAATTTCTTAGCATAGGAATTTCTCCTCCATAGATTAAACAATCATTTTTACAGTTCATTTAATCCTTTTTAGGCAACTCTTTAAAAACATTGATACAAACACCCAACTTCGACAAAGACTATCCTAGAGAGCACATATAGTGCCTGCACCTCTAAAGTTTGTACGTCCCCCGGGTTGATAATTAAAGTAGGCTCTTAGTCTAGGTGCCCTTATTAGGCATCCATTCTGAGAGCTCGCCAGTAGGAAAGTTTAATAAAAAACCAAAAGCTTTTAACTATTCACCTAATATTATAGATGCAAATACAAGAACATGGCCAATTATTGATGAGGCTACCAGCTCCAATAGCACTTATATTCAGGATTACCTCTGTGACAAAGGTCTGGAAACCTCACCCGTAGGCTGTAGACAATGATCTATCCTATTACAAAAACAGAGCACAAAGTATACAATGCACAATACACAAAAAGCACTGCACATAAAAAGAAACAGGCATGCAAATTCAATTGACCCTATTTGGAGCCCTCGAGACACGAATCTATGAGCATGTCATGACAATATCTTCACCACTAGCAGTGCCTGAAACAAGAGAGAGACAATATACATCAACCATAAAAAACCAAGGCTGGTCAAGGAGAACCACAACTTCGAAATATTCATACAACTGCATGAGAGGCTAGAAACACAGATCCCAAACTGAAATTTGTGTGCACGAGATGCACAATTGTCATCGTGAAAGTTATATGGGATTCCTCTACAAAGTAATATAACCAATGATCTATTTCTTCAAACAAACAATCATGAGAAGAAGTGTTGTTCGCTTAGATTGGGCACAGTTCAAACTGTCAATAATGTCAAAAATGATAACAAGGGTTATCTGCAAAAAAAACAATATAGACATCCTATTTAACACAGATACTCAGCCAAGGGTGTCTGGCATGTCAAAGATGAAGACATGTCTATAATGGACAGCCCAAATCGACCAAGGGCATGGACGGGAGACGAGGATTTCTTTAGGTTAGATAAAGTCTAGGTTGAAATTTCAGTGAACCAAACAACCAAACACGTCTCACATTTCTATTCAAAAAAAAAACAAATCTAACTAACAAGGAGTGGGAGTGGGTGGAGGGATGGAAAATCTGGGAACCAGAAACAGGCACTCATATTTTTTACTTCTATGAAAAACAAAAACTTTTACTCAAAACCAGTGCACATAGTGGATCCTTTTTAAAACTACAAAATATTCCAAAATTGTTGTGTAAAAGATTGGTGAATGCCAAACATAATCATACAACTTTCACAAACAAGTATTCTACCATTCTAAATCTCTCCAATTTGCAACATTTTTTCATATTTATGCATATGGCTTATTTTGTAGGATCAAGTTTTAGTTCAACCAAATGTACTCCCTCAGATATTTGTAGATTTGATCTATTTCCACATAAGTTGTGGTCACATTCAAAATAGGTTAGGGGACTTTGCGGCTCTAAGGCTCTTGTAGTAAAGTCAGAAATATTAGTCAAGGTATCTACATTGGTGTATTTCATATCGAGGAAAAACTAATAGGATTACAACAAAGACGACGAAGCCTTCTTAAAAAAAACATACGAAGACGAGGGAGCCTTCTTCAAAAACAACATACGAAGACAAGGGGGCCTTCTTAAAAAAAAACATACGAAGACGAGGAAGCCTTCTTCAAAAACAACATTAACAAATTACCCAGACACTGGTTTGAAACCAGATCCTCATCCATCACGTAGAGCTGAGAACGGCTAAGCCCTCTCTCCCAACTTCCAAGCTAAACCACAACTCAAATCCAAATAATTGGGCTAACCCTACTGCTCATCAACTCATTTCATCCATTGCCATGCTTTGTTGACAAAAAATAACATCAATCGTGATGTGTGAGATCGATGAAGGGAAGAATAAATCTTAGATTCCGAGACAATGCTCTCCACGGATAAACGGAAGGTATACTCTGTTTTAAATTTGAAGTATTTTTACAATTTGTTGTAAAATCTGAATATGGGTCAATAGAAATCTCTGTCCATGAAGTTTGGAAATCGATGGTGTGTGGGAAAGGTGTGCCTAGCTATGATAATTGCACCCAGCCTTTGAAAAGAATGATTGCAAAGTAAAACTTTCTTAAACTGTATACAAGTTCCTAGTTTGTTATGTATTAAGCTCATTGTGACTGGTGATGGAAAGATGGTTCACGGCCAAGCATGGATGGAATTCGACCTGCGATTCTCTCATATCCCTCTTGAATAAAACTCAGGTGGAAGAGAAAAATTACAGACAGTAACACCCAGCCAGCCATTGTCGCAAAAGATGGCAATGATGTTTCCTAAACTAAGGGTTTGAAAGCAATGAATCACTAGATAATTACAGTCGCATTGGCACTCTTACATGCAAACCCTCCTCGTTGAAACCGTCTTCCTCACAAGTGCCGCAATTTCACCTTAATACACATGCAACCAGCAATGCAGCTAACCATAACAATAGCGGAAGGCACCATATCTCATAAACAAACTGCCACTAAATTAAATGCAAAACCATGGAAATCTGAAAAAAGTAGGCAATTATTCCCTGGCAACCTCACACATCATTTATTTAGTGAAATGCACTTGGCGAATGGTTAAGCCGGCTTGCAAATTTGGTGAATGTGGCGCTCTGCATAGTTGAACGCAATAGCCCCTGGACACATACACAGTTGAACGCAACAACCTCACCTGGTTACAGGAAGACACATACATAGAAGAAGCAAGACACATGGAAGAAACCCTGACCGTCTGCCACGAGGCAGGGTTTCGATCCGGTAGATTTAGAGCTGAGGATTCTGAGACAATCATTCAATGGATTCTGTACCACTGCCTCCGCATCCCGATAGTAACGTATCATTACAAATTAAGTTCCAATATATGCACGGGAGCTGATTATAAACATTCAACCCCTTTCTGTTCCTGTATTTACTCTAGCAGCTGGATCGAGTTATTCTGGTGGCATGTGACTCTTAGTTTGTTTTACAATTAACATCCTCTCCGCTCTAGCATTTACTCTAGTAAGTTCTCCGACAGCTGGATCAATTTTATGTAATTGTTATGTGATACCCTGCAACTGTGATATGCAGGAACCCCACCAATGCAGGCTTGCAGAGACAACACTTAAACCGAGAAAAAAAAAACTCATTTTCTTTCATTAAATAGCATGTAGATGTGATGTCATCCCGCAGCCCTTTCCTAGGAAGGGAGAATCGAGGACGACATCACCTCTTGCAACCAATCATTTTTTTGAAAAATTTAAATTTGCAAAATTTGAAAAAATATTAAAAAAATTAAACAATAGTTTTTATATAATTCATAGGTAAAATTTTAGGTTTTCAAGCAAATTAATATAAGTTCGATGATCTATATATGATCCCCTTCGGAAACATAATAGTTTAAGAAAAAAGAAAACCAAATATTTTCTCATCTATAAAAATATATTTTTATAAGACTTTCATAATAATTTTCCATATAATGTCAAAACTCTTATTTATTTTAGATAATAAATCTTTAATAGGTAGCTTTTTCAATATGTCTTCAAGTCAATAAACTAATCATCACCATCAATACCTATTTTCTTTTAAATAATAATTTTCCATATACAATTCAAACATCTTATAGTATATATAATTTTTTAATATCTCCAAGTCAATAAAAAAGAGTCCTTTAACACCCGCTTTACCCCTTCCAACGAGCTCCACTTATCCCTAGTATGTAGTCCCCTCCATTCCGTTCCATGGCTTGACTTACCTTAACTCATAGAATCCCGATGATCACGCGTCTTTGCTTGCTTTTGCTGTTAGAGATGTTATCATCTCATGATCACGCGTACATTAGTCAAAGGGAGCTTCACCTCCACCTCCACACCTATACGTGAAATGACATAAAGCTTAGTGGTGGGATTATTCTCATATTATAACATTTGGAAAGGGAGTTGAAATTAATATATTATATTTGAAAGTAGTAATTTAAATTTATTGGTGGGGAATTTTCGATGAGGGGGTGGATAAATGGATTGGTGTTTTTATATATTAAATAGGGAATATTTTTTATTCAAACACTAGAAATTAGCGGACGGAAGGTTTTATAATCCTTTTAAATATTGGTTTTTTAAATATGTCTCCACGTCAGCAAAGATCCTTTTAACATCCACTTTATACCTCATCCCCACTATGTAGTCCCCTCTTTTCCGTGGCTTGGCTTGACTTACCTTAGTCATAGAATCCCGATGATCACGCATCTTTGCTTTGATGGGATGATTCTGAAATCAACTTCCCATCGAGTTGTTTTTCCCTAACAAGTCGGGTCACCCAAATTCTCATCCAAACAACCAACGTTTTCCTTCCCAAATTTGAGTCACTGTACTGTGTCTTTACTTCTGAGGGGGCCCGTGATAGATAATTTTATGTCGGGGAAATTATTCTTCACGGTTTCCTGGAATGATTTAGAGGGATTACTGCCTCTTTCTTTTTTCACATGGGTTGTGTCTGATAAATTATTTGACGGTAGGGCCACCTTTGTTTGGACATTTTCCTGGAATGATTTAGAATCCCGATAATCATTCGTCTTTGCTTTGATGTGATGATTATGAAATCAACCTCCCACTGCTAACAGCACCGTGCACATACCAAAGTGATAGAGATTTGGATTCACCCTAACAAGTCGGATCACCAATTTGAATGTGTAAGCACTGTAATCTCTATGTCTTTACATCACCGATTTTCCAAATGAAGTCCAGAGGAAATTAATTCATTGATCTTGTCATCAATCGTTTTGGATCTTCTTTCTCCATCCTTTTTTTTTCCTATGTCTTCATTGTAATAGAGATAAGTTGTGTCAACAATATCTGAATATTTTCCAAGTCTTAATCTATTGGTTGGAAGTGGGATTTAAACTCCTTTTCTTTCTTGATTTAAACTCCTTTTCTTTCTTCTCATAAGCATGTTCATCATCTATATCACCCATCTTAGGCTTCTTTGATCTTCTTAAAACTTTTAAAGGACCTCGCAATGGTTCTCTTCCATCTACAAATTGATTGTGAGTCCAATTCATACACAAAGCTCAATAACAAAAGTAACATGGCCATAGGTAACCAGGAACATACAATTGTCAATACAAAAGTTATTTGTATTCCAGTAGGCAATGAAAAAATGCCCAATATCTTTACATTATGGATCCTCATCAAAACAAAATAGTGAAAATATTGTCCTTATTCTTAGTGGTTTTAATTACTTTCTTTTAATTGTGAACATTAATGAAAACAATCAATTAAAAAACTAAGCAAGAATACAAAAAAAAATTATTCACAATACACAAAAATTTGACAATAGAGGAATTTAATATGTGAGGTAGAAAATCTAATCTTAAACAAGATTTGTGGCCCACATAACAATGCTTATAACTACATGCACCTTCCTCCATGTTTTAGAGATCAAAGGGTTATGGGTGCAAGGTTTTACATTCCCAAATGTTGGGTTTATAAGCCTTCCCAATCCTACACGAGTATATTCTCTCCTTTACATTCCAAATTTAGGTTGTCTCTTATTCTTCTAAAAATGACCAACAACCTTCTCCCTTTGTATCTTCTTGTTAAATAGCCTTCACTTCCAAGAATTAGTTACTCAAATGTGATAATTACTTGAACTCAATTGAATCATCTTCTCATCCTTCAAAATCGGTTTGACATGTGTAAGGGGTAACATGGAGCCACATAGGCATCAAGCACTTGCCAATCTTTAGTCTAGTTGGATATGTTAATTTTTCAACAAGAGTGGGTTCACATATCAAAGAACATGCTTGATATACAACGTTTGGCATCCAATGTTATTAAATGTATTAAAAAAATCAAACATCACGCATATAAACAAGTGATTGGGAGAGAGTTAAGGTTGGGAAGGAGATGTCCTAAAATTGGCCTCATTGCATCTAATGGTTCATATTCATAGAATCTTTCTTCCCTAAATATCTCATCTCATGTTTCTTTCTCATGATTATTTATTTGTGAATTTGTGTATTACTGTAATGGTCTTTGTTAATAGTTCATTCACTTTCAAATCTAGGGTTCTTGAGATTTTACTTCGTAGCTTTGTAGGCTACTTCTCCCTCCCTTCGAAAATAAATACTCCTTGGATCTCAAACATAGAGTTCAAATCATTGGTTTAGAGCGAAATACCACTCCCTAGGATTGAGGGTCCAATGCACAATTTTGATTCAAATATTTGTAGTAATATGCAACCTCCCTTTGGGATTTCCACAATCCATTTATTAGGACATACACTACAAGCGTCATATTTGGTCGACTAGCATTGCAAGAATTTTCTACCTTCAAACCTCCATTCACCATTATGGGACCAACATTATTAGATCTCATTATATCCATTGGTGTGCAATACATTGCTTTCTACAAACCTTTAGAGCCCTTTGTGGCTCTTTTCACTTCATTGATGACTTTGCAAGTTACTTCCAATACTGAGACAAGTTTGGATTTCTATTTTTCAACCCTATTCAAACAATGTAGGGCACATCCTCACATTAGCACATCATGAAGATATCCTTTATTACCCATAAAGTTGTAGAAAAAACCCTCTCGTCTAGCTTAGACGAAACTACTAGTTGGTTTAAACATGGTCCCCATTATAATGATCTTTCTACTAGTTGACATAAGTGCATCACTCTTGAAGGGATCTAAAGATTGTAGGGAAGGATTTTTGGGGGATTCTATAGTCAATGTGTTGTCTTTATTTTTGCAAATCTTAATATGTGGCAAATGAAACTCAATCAATTACACAATATATTCTTGAAGTGCATCTATGTTAGTAGACATTAGTTTTTTATAATACAGGCAAGAGAAATTCATGACGAAAAAAGAAGTTGAATCATGTCGTAACTTGAGCATATATGTTTGCATAGATTTTTCTGGTGTCTCTATTCCATGTATATGTGATTCACCTTGCACAGTGAGTCGACTAGTACAATGTTAGCTTCAATACTTTGAGTTCTCTAACGAGTTTTATCAAATTTCCTGCTAATCATCTAGATTCAACAAGTTGAAGAAAGGACAATATGTTGACTGAGCAGGGTGTCTTTCTAAATTTAATTGCGTTCTATACGGCGAGTGACTCTAATGGTTAAGAACATGTGTTCATTCTCCTTAGATGTCTTAGGTTTGAATCTAGATCCCCATGAAGTATGTATACCTCTATAAACAATTGCGCAAGGAGAGATCACTTGTCACATAAACAAAGTTATTACCTTAAAATTAGATGATTATTATTATTGAGTTTTAGGCCCACACGTTTTTCCCAAAGGTGCCCTTTTCAAGCATTTTATTTTTTTAGCAAACCTATACTCAATTGGAAATGTGTTATATCATATCTTCTTGCAAACATATAGAAACCCATATTGTAGAAACCAAGGTCCTTTTCTTCTCACATGAGTTAAATTATGGGTACTATATTTTTCTAAAAGGGGGAAAGGATGATACAAACTTTAAAGTGGGTCCCTGGTCTTAATGTTTTTGCATTGAGAGAAGTGAGGTGCATTCTACAACCCACTATTGACGAGATTGTAATGTTTGTCCTATGTAGATCAACCAAAAAATAATTGAGATGATAAACATTAAGACTATCATTTTTTTTAAAGGGGGGGAAGGAATGATATGAAATTTAAGAGGGGGGGTTCCAATCTTAATGTTTTGTAAAATGTTGTGAAATGTATTGACAAGGTCAAAATTAATTCTATAATTCAGTTCGACAAAATCAATTGTCACCTATATAAAAAGCATATGGGAGAGAGATAAGGTGGGGAAAGAGAGGTCTTAAAAGTCATCTAATCCCATGTAATGGTTCATCTAAATAGAACCTTTCTTATCCAACTATTTTTAGTGATGTGAATGGTTGTGTATTATTTTCGTTGATAGCTTCTTATCACCTACATATGCAAAATTAGGCTCTTGGTGAGTTTCCATCACAATTTTTTACACCTTCGCTCTTTTTTTAAAGGCATTCAAGCCTTATGGATATCATCTCCCACAATATGTATCACTCTATGGAATTACATTGATTGTATGAGAGACATGCTTAGTGCCCCATACCTCTAAAAGAAACATTGAAAGCACTGAGAGAGTTGAATTTCGTTGATAGACCAAATATTGAATACTGAGTCCTACAATATATGCTAGAGTTGTAACCTGAATTGAATCTTGAACCAAAGTACACAGGGGTTGTAGAAGAAGGGAGAGGGTACAACTATCCTATGATTGATGCTCACCATGGAAGCACTAACCATCTATTTGAGAACCACCAACCAAAAACATTAATTCGATAGAGGTAACAAAACTGTAATTTGAAGGGGACATATGATAGCAATAACGATATTAAGTTTGATACTTACCATAGCAAAGAAACAAACAAAAAGTTGAGATAAATCTAATTGTATAGGGTGAAATCAATAAACAATAGACTATAAGAGAGATAATGGGAGGGGGATCAAGATGGGGGATTTGTGTAATTGTGGTGTAATTAGAAGCAATGATGAATGGCCTTTCATAAATTATCTTCCAAACTTAGTTGAAGAGAAAATCATTAAGATAGAGACAAATAATTAAAAGGCAACTAAAACATACAGGCCCACTCTAACCCTAAACTAGAATGCCAACATCCATTCATCTAAATTACCCATAGAATATGGCAAATTAGCATTATCAAACAACCTAAAGAAATGCATAAGTCAATCTTGGTGACGAACACACCTAGATAAAAACCAAAATAAATTACCACGCCAACAAAAAAGATAATGAGAATGACAAAACATAATGGAGTATCTTCTACCAATAAAGCAATAGTAATAATTGCAAAAGTGTGGCATACCATAGAAATAGTGAAAAGGAGGTGCCCCAATTAATAATCCAACCAATCAAACCCTTGTCACCCAGTCGTTGATTTGTTTTTCTTGCTTCTTGTAAAATTTTAACCCATTTATGTTTTCCATGTCTTAAGGCAACAATGTAAATATTTTTTTTTCCCTCAATAAATGTATAAATGTCTTTGAATATCTTAAGCATAGATGATCCTTACAAAATATGGATACTTGCAAATTGTGCATACTAGCTAGTCTTCCCTGCTAAATTTATGGGTTATCGTTTTGTTTTTTTCATATGGGTTATTGTCATGTTTTTTTCATATGGGTTTTGGTTTCATTTCCAAATGAAAATTCATCTCCAATTTCCTTACATAAAATGTAGCAATTTCCAATGGACGTTGTTATCTTCCCCATGAGCTGATTCTTCCACAAATAAACAAGTTGCTGAGCTTGCCACCGACCTCTATGGGACACAACAGAGGCTATTCCAGAGTTTGGCTCTGGTCAAGACAAAGCATTGAGAGTAATCGTTATTTTCAATCCATAAGATATTTTCTCGGTTGGCATCAACTCCTTTCAATCCATGAGATATTGAGAGTAATCGTCTCAGGACAACAATATATCAATTCACCAATTTGATTCAACGTTAACGTACTGTGAGAATGCCAATAGTCTCACCGAACTCTTTGGGACGAAGCAGATAGTTTGTCCGCGGTCAAGACGCAGGATTGCGAGTAACCGCGCCTTTTGCTTGGGAGTTATTTGAATCCAGAAGATGTTTCATATTTTCTGAGCTGCCGACATATCGTGTCAGGACAACAACATATCAACTCACCAATTTGATTCAACGTTAACGTACTGTGAGATTGCCAATAGTCTCATGGAACTATGGATTGAGAGTAACCGGCCTTTTGCGGAGAAGTTATTTTCAATCTAGAACATGTTTCATATATTTTCTGTTGCTATCATGTCCATTCAAAATTTCAATCCGGAAAAATATGTTTGATATTTTCTGCGTTGCCATCATGTCCATTGAAGGCATTCAACAGAGCTATCTTGTTAAGACAACAATATATCAATCCATAATTTGATTTAATTTTAATGTATTGACAAATTGCAATAGTAAACTCTATGGGACGCAGCAAAGAGTAATATTACAGAGTTTGGACGTGGTCAAGACGTAGGATTGATAGTAACCATGCCTATTTCAGAGCTATTTCAATCCAGAAGATGCTTGATATTTTTCTGGGTTGCCATCATGCCCATTCAAAGCATTCAACAAACATATCTTGTCAAGACAACAATATATCAATCCATAATTTGATTCTAACGTACAATATATCAATCCATAATTTGATTCTAACGTACGATATATCAATCCATTAACATGCATTCAACCGACTGATAGTTCCCTGATTAGATTCAACATGTGAGATTGCCGAGAGTATTCCAGAGTTTGGGCGTGGTCAAGACGCAGAATTTAGAGTAACCATGCCTTTGCGGAGAAGTTATTTTCAATCCAGAAGATGTTTGATATTTTCTGGCAAGCTGCCAATAACTCGATTCCCTGACATATTCTCTCACATCACAACAATATAACTATCAATTGCTCTAAAAAGGTGCAATAATACGCCAATAAATTGTTGTTGCAGTGCGAAATAAAAAGGTGTAATAATACGTCAATAAATTGTTGTTGCAATGTGAAATGGATGAAAAAAAGAAGAAACTAAAATAAAATTGGTGTTTAAAAGTGCATGGACTAAAATGTGCCTTGTACCCTGAGTACCATCACAAATCAACTACCAATTTTGCAAGGAAAGCCTAAGAAAGATCAAGTTTAAAATTTAAAAATCTCTTTTCATGATATCACAAATAAATAATCGAATATTAAATATAAACTAAGTTAACAACGAACTAAACACACTTAGCATTTTCATAATACTTCTATGAGGCCAAACTAAACCTCTACATTTACCCAAGTCTGAAGATTTTAGTAATAATTTTATATAAATATTATATTGAGATTTAGTCGGTACTCTCTTAGTCCAAACTAAACCTTTACATTTACCAAAGTCATGATATAAAAGTTGAATCAATGGTTTGTATTTATAAATCTTCCCAAAAATATCGAGAGAGTTAAAGGGCGAGAGAGTTAAAGGGCTGGTGCAAGGTAATGATTCCTAATTATGACACGTTAGTTGCAATGACATGCTGGAAAAACATTAAATATTATCATTAAAATGAATTATTAGAGGTACCTACAAAACTTTTTCAAATTAGGTGTAAAACAATGAAACGTAGAAAAATGGATGATCTTCTGGAATATATAACTTTTCTTTGTGGAAACGTGGTATAACCACCCCAAAATGTCATTATTTTAAGATTGGTATGTTATTTTTTCTCTAAAACATAATGCACATGTTTTAGTTGAGCCACCTGTTTGTCATGTAAATTGTCAATTTATGAGGAAAAAATATGTAGAAGCGTAGGAAACAGACGAATCTTGTGTGGGGTTATTTTTCCAAAATTTTAAAAGTTAATTTTATATATTTTTTAAATTACGAAAGTCAATGAAGCCTTAAAACAACATGGTCAAGAGTTGGTCCACCATATCATGGTCTGAAAATAATCATTGTTTTTTTTTAGCTTGTAGGTATTCGTGTACTCTTGTGCGGGTTCTGTTCCGTTCTTGAAATAGGTAAGTCAGTCAAAAGTTATAGGCCAAAATGACTTATGTTTTTTACAAATTTGACATGAGTGCAGTTAAAAATGAATTAAAAATACGAAACAACAACAGATCTATTCCAAAAATATATAGTTAGAATCTGCACACAGAGCTCGACAAGTGTGTGCAATTTCATCTGTAGTGCACTAGTGGAGCATATGCAGAACTAGGTGTGAAAAACATGAAGTTACAGCATTTGATGTGTTCTTCCATAAATCAGACCGACCCTCAAGGTTTGGCAATCCGAAGCTAATTCCAAGCCTGCAAGGGTGCCAAAAACAATTTGAATCCAGACACGTGCACGCGGAAATGCGCCCACGCGGATATGCACTCACACATTACTAGAAGCGCGCATGTGGATATGCGCGCACGCGGATATGCGCGCACGCGTTGCTTCTTTCTCTATAAAATCTAATTTCCATTCCTAGACATAAAAGTTCCAAACTATTTTCATTCATTGTTTTTGTTGAATAAGATGAGATTGCCTCTAAGGTTGGGACCCCCCGCCTCTTTATAACCCCACCCCCCTCTCTTCCTATCCACCCAATCCCCCCACTCTCTTCCACTCTATCCACCCTTATCATTGTCATCATCTTCATTATCTTCAACATCATCGTTGTTGTCGTCATCACCATCATCTTCATGTTCATCATCATCATCATCATCATAATCATCATCATCTTCATGTTCGTCATCACCATAATCTTCATCGTCTTCATCATCATCATCATCATCGTCCTCATCATCATCGTCGTCCTCATCTTCATCATCATTGGCATATTCCTCATCTTCATCATCATTGTAATCTCCCTCTTCCTCATCAACATCTTCATCATCATCTTCATCATGATGAAGATGAAGATGAAGACGAAGATGATGGTGATGAAGATGATGAAGATGAAGATGATAATGATGATGAAGATGAAAATGATGATGATGAAGATGAATAGTGATTGTGTTTTTCCCTAACAACAGTGAAGAGCGATTGTGTTTTTCCCTAACAAGTCGGGTCACCCAAATTCTCATCCAAACAACCAACGTTTTCCTTCCCAAATTTGAGTCACTGTACTGTGTCTTTACTTCTGAGGGGGGCCGTGAGATAATTTTATGTCACAGTTTCCTGGAATGATTTAGAAGGATGACTACCTCTTTCTTTTTCCACTTTTCCACATGGGTTGTGTCTGATAAATTATTTGATGGTAGGGCCACCTTTGTTTGGACGTTTTCCTGGAATGATTTAGAATCCTGATAATCACGTGTCTTTGCTTTGATGGGATGATTATGAAATTAGCACCGTGCACATACCAAAGTGATAGTGATTTGGATTCACCCTAACAAGTCGGATCACCAATTTGCAGGCACTATAGTCTCTATGTCTTTACATCTAAGTGCACCCCCTCCACTTTTTTTTTCACACGTTAAATATGCTATACTTTAATATTAAGTATATGATGAGAAATACAACCGATAGAAGCCATCCAAACGCAAAGGACGAGAAATACAAACGCCAACCAATGGAAAATGAAGAGTACCAGCCCCCTGGGCCAAAAGAGAATAAACCACCAACAAAGACTGCAGGAAAATTAGTCTACAACTAATAAACCAAGAACCCTAATACAACCAGCCACTACAAAGACGACTACCACCACCAAATAGCCAAAACAGAGAACAACAAAAAACCAAAGAGCCATCAACAGCAATCAAATACCATACAAAAAAAGGCTGCCAGACTCCCTAAGAACATCATCAGCCCAAAATTCAAAAAATAAGTGGCCTTCCAACACTGAAAGAGCACGTTTCGACAAAGTATCCACCTGAGAATTCTCCTCCCTAAGAATGCAGATGAACTGAATGTCATTAAGTTCCTCACGGAGAGTTTGAATCTTCTCCAACCAGGGCCTAAGAGAGATAACATTAAGAGGCCTCAATCCATTAACCCAATTCACCACCACCAAGGCGTCCCCAACAATCTGAGATAGCTGCGACTGCCTGAGTTTAGCAAAATATAAGAGACTCCATAGGGCACAGACCTCACTACGTGTATTCGTACCAATTCCCACATTCAACCAAATGTTAAAATAAGCCTGATCATTCAGATGAATAAATGCACCGGTACCACACAAAGAAGTCGAGCCTTGGGAAGCCCCATCAAACTTCCCAAAAGACCCCGAGAATAAAACAGAAGACCCCTGCAAATATGAGAAGACTCACCAACGTTTGAGGAGTCCCGTAGCTCGAAATGAGCTGCTAGCGCCTTCCCTGCCACCTTGCGCCCCCTCCACTTTACCACTTCCAACGGGATCCACACATTTCATTAAATGGCTTGACTTACCGATGTACGGTGTGTCTTTATTTTCTTGATCCATTCATTCACATTAAGCTACCATGTGTCACGGCCTAATCATGTCATGGAAATTAATTGATGACGTTCGGGAAATTTCTTTACATAAACAAGGTAATTACTATTTGTATATATCCTCACCCATATGTATCATCTCTTCCTTCACATGCTTTGTCAAGGAAATTAATCGATGACGTTTGGGAAATATATTTAGATAAACAAGGAATTACTATTTGTATATATCCTCACCCATATGTATACATTGTTATATACACTAATAATAATTCCATGTGAATCTTATGAAATTAAGACAAGTTCATGTTTCGAAATTAAATTTGATTATGAAATATCAACTTTGGCCAAATCCTTTGTTTAATTTATAGAATAGGTAGTTTTGGGTTCATATTAAAGACATATTTGAAAATTAGAATGAATGGCATGATAGGACCTTTTATAATGAGAGGATGGATTTTATATACACTAAAAATTCCATGTGAATCTTATGAAATTAAGACAAGTTCATGTTTGAGAGGTTTTTGAGTAAAGAAATCTTCATGAAACTCAGTTCTTCCAAGATTTCTCTGTAGCCATGGACAAGATGAGCAACGTCGGTTTGAAATATCAGACGCAGGGAGGAGAAATTAACTAGAATAGGATGCGTGCATGGAGGTAGCCGCTAGCTCGTCGCTGGAAGAGTCACTGTCGTGGGTCGGCATCACCGGGAAAAGTGGAGTGTACAACATCGAAGCTTGATTGAGGGTTTTCTCTGGGATTTTGGAGGGTTTGGAAAAATGGAGCAGTGGGGATGGTGGTTAGGGTCTCCGGTGGTTAGGGTTTCCTGTCCTAGAAGGTTTTCTGCAGAGTGAGGGTGGTTTTATGCAGCAACTTGGAGTCCAGCCAACCATAAGGCTAGCTCTAGTACCAACCAAGGTATAAAAAAGTGGGAAATTTGTGAGGTTTATGCTGCAGAATAACCTGTCTAAACTTTGTAGTGCCTTACCAGCCTGGTTTTCTAGGGCTTTGTTGTTTATGGTTCTGTTTGGAGGTTTTTGTTTTTCATGGGAGTCTGTTGTCCTTTTTTAGCGAGGACAATTGTCCCTATTCTCCTGTCTCTCTATGGCGGTGGGGTCACCTCGAAAGTCCCTTTTTGCATGTGACGCGGGCTTGGACTACTCACTCGAGCCTAACGCTGAAGGTCCTCCTATCTGAGCAAAAAATGATAGTAATGGATCTAAGCTCCTGTCGGAGGATGCGGCCCGCACTAGGCAAAGGTTGAAAACCCTCAAGGCAAAGGAGGAACCTTCTGTTTATACTTTGGACCAGTTGGTAAACTTGGATAGGGTTATCTTTCTCTCCCGTAGAGCTGTGGTTGGTAAGGTTGAAGGGACAAAACTCACTCAGATGGAGCTGGTGGAATGG
Organism: Larix kaempferi; assembly: GCA_027924585.1. Lineage (NCBI taxonomy): Eukaryota > Viridiplantae > Streptophyta > Pinopsida > Pinales > Pinaceae > Larix > Larix kaempferi. Next base: position 4,249,444 of record BSBM01000802.1, on the reverse strand, counting down.
GTAAACCAGCATTGGACTCCCGAATTTGGTCTCCCTCTGCGCACCAGTTTGTTGTCGAGAGGATGGGTGGCCTTCATTTTTTCGAGCAAATAACTCATTCCATCCATTCTGGAGAGGACATGGCTCGTAAAGGATGGCTCTCTAAACCTGAAGCATTGACATGTCAACTTCAACCCTAATACTGAACATTTGGTTAAAAGGCATTTGTGGGTGCTCTTACTTGGATTCCCCTTTGAACTATGGACGCCTAATGTGTTCGAGGGTTTAGGAAATTTCCTAGGTCGGTTCATTAGACTGGAAAAGAACCTAATCTTTGGATTTAACAAAAAAATGGCTTCCATGTTGGTGGATTTCAATACCTCGAAGGGTTTACCAGTGGAGGTGGACATTGTATGGGGAACTAATTTTTAAGCAAAAATTAGACTATAAGAATGTCCTATTCAGGTGTTTCTTTTGTCGGTGCACAGTACATGTTAAAGCGTGGTTCCCTAAGCTACAAGGCTTAACCTTCATTCCAGAACCGTCGCTTTCTGATACCAAGGAGGAGACATCCTTGCCAGCACCTATCTTTCCAGCTCAAAAAGGTATGTTCAATGATGAACCTTCTGTGATTTATGAACGAGTGTCTAAGGTTGAATTGGAATTTTATCTCTCTATGGAAAAATCTCTAGATTTAAAACTTTCAAATTCGAAACCTTTAGCCAGGAATTTATTGGGGGACCTAAATTATGTGGTTTTACACTCTCATAAGGAGGTTTCCTTAAGCCCTTTTCCTGCTCCCTCTGTCGTGGAATTGGTTTCGGATAGGGTTAGAGTTTTGAATCCCATTCAAGCTGATTTGGATCCAGTATCACCTCTGATGGATTCTACCCTAAATTCCTTCTCAAAATATTTATGAACCTTGTCTGGTGCTCACAAATCCCCATTAGAGGTCTTTGCTAAAAACCCTAAATGTTTGGATGAAGAAGTCATCCCGTCTATCCACTGTATGAATGTCACAATCCGGAAAAAGAAAAAAGTTAAGGATAAAGATGTTGGTGATAAGTTCATTCCCTTGTCTAAACGCTTGGATGGAGTTGCTATTTTATCTACTTCTGAAGTCTCTTCCCCCAAGACCCTTAGAGTAGGTCAGTCCTCTCAGAGTTTCTCTTAATGTCTATCCTCTCCTTTAGCATATTTGTCATTGGAGGGGTTTCTAAGGCTAGGAACCCGTTCAATTTTCTAAAAGCTACTAGCCTCGACTGTATCCTAATCTAGGAAACAATGTGTTCGGTGACACGGGCGGTGGAACCATGCAACCACTGCTTTCAAAACCTTTAAAACTATGGGAGGTATTTTGATGGAAGGACGGTTTCTCTCCAGCGACTTTGATATATCCATTCTTAATATGTATGGTCCTTATAAGGATCGGGAAAACTATTGGGCTGCTTTAGAGGCCTTGGGTCTACTTAACACTCGGAATATTATTGTTGCAGGTGACCTAAACCTCACTTTGTCGGCAGCTGAAGTATGGGGGCCATCGGTTTTAGTTGATGAATTAGCTGATTTCGTTAAGGATTTATTTCAGAGAGCACATTTGGTGGATGTCTTACCCAAGAAGATGGGTGCTACTTGGAGAAACAAGCGTGAAGGCAGCCGATGTATAAGTAAACGCTTGGACCGTTTCCTTATTGCTGAATCTGTGGCCTCAAAATTTCACAGATTTAGAACGTGTATTGAACACTCCAACATCTCAGATCATCAAGCGATTATTTTGCAAATTGAGGACCTATCTTTTAGGGTAAACAAACCTTTTATATTCAATAGTTCTTGGTTAAAGGATTCTGACTTCTGTGATTTGGTTAGAATTTATTGGTCCCAGGTAGTGGTTCCTCTGAGACTTAATCCGATGGATGCTTTGATATACAATTTAAAAGGCTTAAAGACAAAAACAAAAGCATGGGAAAAGATTAAAAAGCTCAAAATCAAATTGATATGTTATCCTTAAAATACCAAATTAAACAGCTTCATTGGCTCAATCTAGATGGTATTTTTCAGAAGAGGATAGAATCTCTATGCAGCCCGTTCAGGTTAGACTTGATGTTATACTGAAAACTGAGGAAAGCACATGGAGATTAAAAATCCGTGCCATCTGGGTGGACTTAGGGGATGAAACACCAAGCTTTTTCACAATTATGCATCATACAAGAAGAATCTGAATTCTATTTGGTCTATCAATGGCAGTCAAGGTAATGAGGTCAGTGATCAAAAGAAGATTGAGGAGATTGATCTTAAACATTTTATGACTCATTTTGAAGATCCGGGATCATCCTGTATTGAATCCCAACTTAAGTTCTTAAAGCACTATCTGTCTTTCTTCACAGAGAAGGAAGGAGTAGAGGTTGGCAGCCCGGTGACATTGGAGGAGATTGAAAAAGTTTTAATAGTGTTCAAAAATGATAAGAGCCCAGGGCCCGATGGGTGGACAACTGACTTATTTGTAACGTTCCTGGATATTATGGGTCCTGATCTACTCCAGATGGTTGAATATTCAATAGTTGAAGGTTGGATGGTTGGAGGTTTGAACTCGGCCTTTTTTACTCTTATACCCAAAAATACCAAACTAGTGTCTTTTGATGAGTTCAGACCTATTTCCATTTGTAATCTGGTTTATAAATTAATTTCCAATATTATTGCGAACAGAATCAAGCCCAAGCTTTCAGAGTGGATGTCTACAGAAAATTTTGTCTTTCTCTCTAATAGGAAAATCCTCGATGCTATGGAAATCACTTAGGAAGTTTTACATTCTGTCAAATTGAGAAAACACTAAATGTTATGATTCTTAAAATTGACCTGGGAAAAGCTTATGATCAGATGAATTGGGATTTTTTAAGGTTAATGCTTCTTCATACTGATCTTCCTCATTTAGTCATCAACTGGATTATGGCTTGCGTTATGTCAGCTAATTACTCTTTTTTTATCAATGGTAATCCCACTTCCTTCTTCAAAATCTACAGGGCACTCCGGCAGGGTTGTCCTCTTTCTAGGTTGTTGTTCTTGCTGGTGATAAAAGGTCTAAGAGGAATGATCGTTGGTTCTATAAGCAAAGGGAAAGTTAAAGGTATTTCTTTCTCAAAGTTGTTTTCCATCACACACTTGTTGTTCATGGAGGACGTGATTATGTTCGGAACAGACTCAACTGAGGAGTGGTTGACATATGCAAACATCATTGAATTATTTTGTAAAGCTACAGGTATGCAGGTTAGTCAAAGCAAATCTATTTTTGTGAGCAATTTGGGGGATGGCCCTATGTTTCAACATATATTAAATTTTCTTCCTTTTAATTGTACTAAATTGGAGGAAGGGGTCAAGTACTTGGGATTTTTCATCAAACCAAATTGTTATGGATTAAACAACTAGAGGTGGCTGGTCCGGAAATTCGAAAAGAGAATCAATCTATGGTGACTTAAATACTTGTCATTGGGAGGCCGTCTCATCCTTTTGAGATCATTTTTAAGTAGCTTACTAGTGTATTGGGCGTTGATGGCTCAAATCCCTTGCACTATTCTGCACAAGCTTAAAAGTTTAATGTTTTCATTTCTCTGGTCGAGGAACATGGAAGGAGGCCACTTCAATTTAGAAAAATGGGATGTGTTATCATTGCCGAAGAAATATTGAGGTTGGAACATAAAAAACATATTATGGTTCAACACTGCATTGCGATTGAAAAGTCTTTGAAGGGGACTCCTTGGAAATAATATTTGGTCTGATCTGTTGCACGTTAAATATATTAAAAAGGACTTAACTAGTTGGATTAGAAGACCTTCCGGAGACCCTCAGAATGCTTCTTACTTTTGGAAAGGTCTTATGAAAATATTTCCTTGGATCAATAATTTTATGGCTTGGCAGGGAGGAGATGGAAAAGCGATGATTGTTGGAATTGATCCCATTCTAGGGTTTGATACATAATTTAAATTTTCGCAGGAGCTTCAAAACCTCTTCTCGTATTATGGTCTTGTGACTCTTAATCAATTCAAAAGAACAAGCAGATTCATTCCTGATCCCTCTTACTGGCTCACTTCATCGGATCTCGGTCTAGCGGGAAACTGGGTTGTTAAATGGAATAGGTACCTGCAGCATTTGGATCTTGCTGGTATTCGTCTCTCTAAAGAAAAAGATCGTCTTGCTTGGTCCAAGTATCCCTCTTCTGGTCAAGTCACCATAAGCACTGCTTATCAGGTGATTGTGGAGAGTCATGTTGAAGGTTACATCAAATGGTGGTATGGTACACTCTGGAAATGGAAACTTCCACTTAAAATCAAATGTTTTCTATGGTTAGTGTTTAATGATAAAATTTTAACCTAGGAAAACTTGAAATGTCGTGGCAGATAGGGCCCGAACATTTGTATCCTTTGCAAGGGTAATTGTGAGACGATGTATCATCTTTTCATACAATGTAGTTTCTCCAGAGGGGTGTGGAATAAAATCTGTGTGGCTCTTCATATTGAGGATGACTAGCCTAACAAGGGCTTTGAAGAGGCTTACCAATTGTGGTTGCAGAAGCATCAAAATTTAAAAAACACCCCTAGACTAGTGGCTTGGTCTATTTGGATCACTCAAAATCAGGCCATCTTCCAAGACTCTAATCCCACAGAGAATATGGCCTTATTCAGATTCTAGAATTTGTTTCATTTATACAAAAATGTCCATTAGGTTGGCTGGAATCCTAAAAGAAGTATTAAATTGAATCATGTCACCTATGGTCCTGCATATGTTTTCTTTGATGGGGCTTTGATAGAGATGAACTGTGGAGCTGGTTTCCTTATCAATTTTGGAGATGATCTCTCTTACAAATTTCGGCTTTCATGTGGCCAAGGTTCAAACACAAAGGATGAATTGCTTGGGCTATGGGGGATTTTAAAGGTAGTAATTTGTTGTGGTTTAGGTTCTTTTAGAATATTTGGTGATTCCATGATTATAGTGAACTGGGCCAAGAAGTTATATCAGCTCAACATCATTCAACTCAATCATTGGTGTTACAGAATTTCTAAAATGATGACGTGGTTGTATGATCTTTCCATCGATCACATTTACAGGGAAAACAATGATGCAGGTGATGCTCTTGATGGGGATGTTGGAGTTCTGTATTGGGAAGAATGGGTTGAAGATTCACTCACTCATTCTGGCTCCATGTTGTTCTTTGCAAATGTGTTCTAGTTTTCAGTTAGTCTGGAGTCTAGGTTCAGTTTTTTGATGTTTTGGGATAGAAGTTTTCCCTTTTTCGTATAGTTTATGTAATTATGTCATGATCCTTGCATGTAAGCACAATCTGGAGGCCCTGATCTAATCTGGGCTCAACTCTTTCGGTTATGATTTTGTACTTTTTGATTTCACTTGAAATAACAAAAGTATGGCTTTTTTCTTTCTTAAAAAAAAGACCAGTTCATGTTTCAAAATTAAATTTGATTATGAAATATCAACTTTGGCCAAATCCTTTGTTTAATTTATGGAATAAGTAGTTTTGGGTTCATATTAAAGACATATTTGAGAATGAGAATGAATGTCATGATAGGATCCATTATAATGAGGGGATGCATTTTATTGATGGTGTTAAGTTGTCAAATTTCTACACTAATATTAATCAATTTAGCAGAGAGCTTTATGATCTCTTCTTCCACATGGTTTATGTTAGGAAAATTAATTGGTGGTCGGATCATTTTCTTTTTGCTAAACATTCACATTTATGGTGGTTATTAAAGCCCGCTACTTGAATTGTTTTAGAGGTTGAAACTCGAGTATTTGGTGGAGGTCGATGGAATTATAATCATCAAACATGGTATTGGAGTTGTATGTTTGAAGATGTCAGCTTGGTTCTAGTGGTTGCAAGGCATTTGGAGGTTATCTCATTACATGGAAAACTATGGATGGTTGTGCACCCTAGAGAAGTATATCACCATGTATATCTATGTTCTCTAGGAGAATAATGTTATTGTATGCTATCATTCTCTATAAGACAATCAATGGGAAAAAAAAACAATATTTCCTAAAAGGGAAAGAATCAGTAGGATAAAGAGTGACCAATCCTTACTCAAATAGGAGACATGTGTTCCTCACTAAGAAGAAAACGTTCTGAAATCTAGTAACAACTCACTCTTGAGGATGTACTATGTTATTGTTTTTTGAGAAGGCATCAATCCCATAAGGAGCGGACAATCATTCCTAAAGGGGTCCAATATAATTGTTCCTTAGAATGGATCCATGAGATAAGCAGGTTTCGCTCAATCTTCAAAAGGTCCTCTGTTGTTTTCACTAGAAGGTGCTCAATGTGACGACGATACGACAATCCCTCCTCAGAAGATTCCATATAGAGATTCCTTGGGTAATAATCTATAATACCCATAAGGATAGAATTATCCTTACCTAAACAACCTATCAAGCAGTCCCATACATACATTTACTGGAAAAGGTTTGATCTAATAAAGACTCACGAGTCCTTCCTAAAATAGATGCAATGTTGTGGTTTTCTATGGGAATATACATCAAAGAAGACGTAATTGTTCCTTCTATAAGGTGTAGTACTCTACTATTATTTTCTGATAATGGATCGATGAAAAAATAGCGACCACTTCTTCTTGAATAAGTCAAATATGTTGTTAACTGAAAAGATATCCACCATAGGAGTTACCTCTCACTAATTAGGGTTTGCTTCTCTCTGTGAAAAGCAACCATTAACATAAAGTGCGAAGAATCCTTTCTCAAAGGGTCCCAAATGGAAGTTCATTGAAAAAAAATAGATAGCATAAGGAGTGACCAATTCCCAATAATACAAGTCACATGTGATCCACAACCCAAAGGTAGGTCTCTTTGACAAAAAAGTGATTGTTCCTTCATAAATGGGTCCCTCCAACAAGAAAATAACCTTTACAATTATAATATATTAGTAACATCTATTTGCGAATAATGAATTCCCTTGGGAGGGATTAGGAAAGGACAGGCGCTCTTTCATGAAGTTGTACTCTGATGTTGTTTTCTGATAATGAATCATTGAAGAAAGAGCGATTGTTCCTTGATGAAGGGGTAAAATATTGTGTTTCCTCAAAATAAATCCAAATCCATGATAGGAGGTACTATCCCTCAAATTTTCCCTTTTTTTGTTCTATAGAAAGAAATCAATATGAGGACAAGGGAAGATTATTTTCTCAAAGGGTCCAAACATATAAGGACATTCATTGAAAAAGGCTAGATCGCATGAGTGACTAATGCCTAATCATACACATAACATATCGTCCAAAAACCCAAAGATAGGTCTCTTTGAGGAAGGAGTGACCATTCCTTCCTAAAAGGGTCGCTTGGACCATAAAGCTTGGCAACATTTATAGTTATAATATATTCGTAACACACACACACACACACACACACACACATGTATTTTATGTCTGTGAATTATGAATTCTATTCGACAGTATCAAGACACTCTTTCAACGATTGCCACCTTCATCGAAATCATATATGATCTACTAAATTCCCATAACTCCAAAATAGACCTCATTGGGGAAAGAGGGGTTGCTCTTTCTCCTTACCATATACTTTTCCCACCCCCAAAATAGAACTGCTTGAGGAAGGAACGACCACTCTTTCTCTGAGAAAATTTAAGTACATTTTCCTTTATTTTGTTATGTAGAAAGCAATCAAAATATGAGAACAAGTGAAGATTATTTTCTCAAATGGTCCATACATATAAGGACATTCATTGAAAAATTATAGATTGCATGAGTGACTAATTCCTAATCATACAAGGAACATGTCTTCGAAAAACCCAAGGGTAAAAGGTAGGTCTCTTTGAGGAAGGAGAGACCGTTCCCTCCTAGAAGGGTCACTTGGACCATAAAGCTTGTAAGTATTTATAGTGATAATATATATATATATATATATATATATATATATATATTTGCTTCTGTTTGTGAAGTATCAAATTAGCAAGCTAGAACTTCTCTCCTTTGTGGCGCGGTTTCATGAAGATATTCCATTGGATCAAAACAGACCTTACGTGGCAGGTTGGATCTGGTGCTTTGATTCGTGTCGGGATCGACCCTATCTTAGGTATGGAAGATAACTACACCCTTCCAGCTGGTATCACTCAATATCTTCATATCCTTGGTATGACCACATTGAATAAAATTCATTTGCATAGTATGAGTCTTGATTATAATTCTAAGTGGATATCTTCAAGGGATCTGGGTCTCTCTGGCTTTTTAGCCAGATCTTGGGATGCTTATATCACTAAATTAAATTCTGCCGGTGTTTGCCTGAATCATGAGCCTGATCATCTAGTTTGGGGAGGAAACCCTGCTACGGGCCACGTTACTGCTAAAACTGCATATTCAAGAATTGTACAAGACAAATTCATTTATCCTCAGGATTGGTGGTATAAGAGGCTTTGGCATTGGTCTATTCCCACAAAGCTTAAATGTTTCTGTTGGTTACTAATACAGGATAGATTGAAGACATGGGAAAATTTGTGTAAACGTGGTTGGAGTGGTCCAAGTTTATGTATCCTGTGTAAAAAAGAAGCTGAAAATAAGCAACATCTTTTTGTTCAGTGTGAGTTCATTCGCAAAGTCTGGGATGTGATATCATCTTCTTTGAACATTTCTCAGTGCTGGGATGTTGGAGATTTTAACCAGTCCTTACTGAATTGGTATAGAAAATGTAAACAACATTTCTATGTTGCTATCTGTATTCCTTGGTCAATTTGGTACTCCCGAAACTGTGCTATCTTTCAAAATAAAACTCCTGATGTATTACAATGTAGTATGGCTGCACTTAATATGAATGCTTCTTGTAAGGTTGATGAGCACTGTTTAAAGACAGACAGGATCAACATTTTCAGACTTAAAGTGGATCAGCCTATTCTATTTTTTGATGGAGCTTCTCAACATGGTTTATGTGCTGTGGGAGGTGTTATATATTTGAATGAGTCACACTACTCTTTTAGACTCAACTGTGGTGCTAGATCCAACATGAAAGCGGAGCTAATGGCCCTCTGGTGCGTTCTCAAAGTTGCCAACATCTTTGGATTGGTTAATATTAAGGTATTCGGTGACTCCAGGGTTACCATAAAATGGGCAGCTGGTGAGTTCAATCTCAACGTTCTGAATTTACGACATTGGGCCCTCCGGACACAATTGGAGATATCAAAGCAGCAGAATATTACTTTTGAACATATCTTTAGAGAACATAATTCTCTTGCTGATAAACTCTCTAAACAAGCTTTATCTGGCATTGAAGGGCAGCTGATTTGGGAGGAGTGGTTTGATTGTTGTCTTCGGGTCACCCAAATTCTCATCCAAACAACCAACGTTTTCCTTCCCAAATTTGAGTCACTGTACTGTGTCTTTACTTTGAGGGGGGCCGTGATAGATAATTTTATTATGTCGGGGAAATTATTCTTCACGGTTTCCTGGAATGATTTAGAGGGATTACTGCCTCTTTCTTTTTTCACATGGGTTGTGTCTGATAAATTATTTGACGGTAGGGCCACCTTTGTTTGGACGTTTTCCTGGAATGATTTAGAATCCCGATAATCATTCGTCTTTGCTTTGATGGGATGATTATGAAATCAACCTCCCACTGCTAACAGCACCGTGCACGTACCAAAGTGATAGAGATTTGGATTCACCCTAACAAGTCGGATCACCAATTTGAATGTGTAGGCACTGTAGTCTCTATGTCTTTACATCACCGATTTTCCAAATGAAGTACTGAGGAAATTAATTCATTGATCTTATCATCAATCGTTTTGGATCTTCTTCCTCCATCCTTTATTTTTCCTCTGTCTTCATTGTAATAGAGATAAGTTGTGTCAACAATATCGGAATATTTTCCATGTCTTAATCTATTGGTTGGAAGTGGTATTTAAACTCCTTTTCTTTCTTGATTTAAACTCCTTTTCTTTCTTGATTTAAACTCCTTTTCTTTCTTCTCATGAGCATGTTCATCATCTATATCACCCATCTTAGGCTTTCTTGATCTTCTTAAAACTTTCAAAGGACCTCGCAATGGTTCTCTTCCATCTACAAATTGATTGTGAGTCCAATTCATACACAAAGCTCAATAACAAAAGTAACATGGCCATAGGTAACCAGGAACATACAACTGTCAATACAAAAGTTATTTGTATTCCAGTAGGCAATGAAAAAATGCCCAATATCTCTACATTATGGATCCTCATCAAAACAAAATAGTTAAAATATTGTCCTTATTCTTAGTGGTTTTAATTACTTTCTTTTAATTGTGAACATTAATGAAAACAATCCATTATAAAACTAAGCAAGAATACAAAAAAAATTATTCACAATACACAAAAATTTGACAATAGAGGAATTTAATATGTGAGGTAGAAAATCTAATCTTAAACAAGATTTGTGGCCCACATAACAATGCTTATAACTACATGCACCTTCCTCCATGTTTTAGAGATCAAAGGGTTATGGGTGCAAGGTTTTACATTCCCAAATGTTGGGTTTATAAGCCTTCCCAATCCTACACGAGTATATTCTCTCCTTTACATTCCAAATTCAGGTTGTCTCTTATTCTTCTAAAAATGACCAACAACCTTTTGCCTTTGTATCTTCTTGTTAAATAGCCTTCACTTCCAAGAATTAGTTACTCAAATGTGATAATTACTTGAACTCAATTGAATCATCTTCTCATCCTTCAAAATCGGTCTGACATGTGTAAGGGGTAACATGGAGCCACATAGGCATCAAGCACTTGCCAATCTTTAGTCTAGTTGGATATGTTAATTTTTCAACAAGAGTGGGTTCACATGTCAAAGAACATGCTTGATATACAACGTTTGGCATCCAATGTTATTAAATGTATTAAAAAAATCAAACATCACGCATATAAACAAGTGATTGGGAGAGAGTTAAGGTTGAGAAGGAGATGTCCTAAAATTGGCCTCATTGCATCTAATGGTTCATATTCATAGAATCTTTCTTCCCTAAATATCTCATCTCATGTTTCTTTGTCATGATTATTTATTTGTGAATTTGTGTATTACTGTAATGGTCTTTGTTAATAGTTCATTCACTTTCAAATCTAGGGTTCTTGAGATTTTACTTCGTAGCTTTGTAGGTTACTTCTCCCCCCCTTCGAAAATAAACACTCCTTGGATCTCCAACATAGAGTTCAAATCATTGGTTTAGAGCGAAATACCACTCCCTAGGATTAAGGGTTCAATGCACAATTTTGATTCAATTATTTGTAGTAATATGCAACCTCCCTTTGGGATTCCCACAATCCATTTATTAGGACATACACTACAAGCGTCATATTTGGTCGACTAGCATTGCAAGAATTTTCTACCTTCAAACCTCCATTCACCATTATGGGAGCAACATTATTAGATCTCATTATATCCATTGGTGTGCAATACATTACTTTCTACAAACCTTTAGAGCCCTTTGTGGCTCTTTTCACTTCATTGATGACTTTGCAAGTTACTTCCAATACTGAGACAAGTTTGGATTTCTATTTTTCAACCCTATTCAAACAATGTAGGGCACATCCTCACATTAGCACATCATGAAGATATCCTTTATTACCCATAAAGTTGTAGAAAAAACCCTCTCACCTAGCTGAGAGGAAACTACTGGTTGGTTTAAACATGGTCCCCATTCTAATGATCTTTCTACTAGTTGACATAAGTGCATCACTCTTGAAGGGATCTAAATATTGTAGGGAAGGATTTTTGGGGGATTCTATAGTCAATGCGTTGTCTTTATTTTTGCAAATCTTAATATGTGGCAAATGAAACTCAATCAATTACACAATATATTCTTGAAGTGCATCTATGTTAGTAGACATTAGTTTTTAATAATACAGGCAAGAGAAATTCATGACGAAAAAAGAAGTTGAATCATGTCGTAACTTGAGCATATATGTTTGCATAGATTTTTATGGTGCCTCTATTCCATGTATATGTGATTCACCTTGCATAGTGAGTCAACTAGTACAATGTTAGCTTCAATACTTTGAGTTCTCTAACGAGTTTTATCAAATTTCGTGCTAATCATCTAGATTCAACAAGTTGAAGAAAGGACAATATGTTGACTGAGCAGGGTGTCTTTCTAAATTTAATTGCGTTCTATACGGCGAGTGACTCTAATGGTTAAGAACACGTGTTCATTCTCCTTAGATTTCTTAGGTTTGAATCTAGATCCCCATGAAGTATGTATACCTCTATAAACAATTGCGCAAGGAGAGATCACTTGTCACATAAACAAAGTTATTACCTTAAAATTAGATGATTATTATTATTGAGTTTTAGGCCCACACGTTTTTCCCAAAGGTGCCCTTTTCAAGCATTTTATTTTTTTAGCAAACCTATACTCAATTGGAAATGTGTTATATCATATCTTCTTGCAAACATATAGAAACCCATATTGTAGAAACCAAGGTCCTTTTCTTCTCACATGAGTTAAATTATGGGTACTATATTTTTCTAAAGGGGGGAAAGGATGATACAAACTTTAAAGTGGGTCCCTAGTCTTAATGTTTTTGCATTGAGAGAAGTGAGGTGCATTCTACAACCCACTATTGACGAGATTGTAATGTTTGTCCTATGTAGATCAACCAAAAAATAATTGAGATGATAAACATTAAGACTATCATTTTTTTAAAAGGGGGGAAGGAATGATATGAAATTTAAGAGGGGGGGGTTCCAATATTAATGTTTTGTAAAATGTTGTGAAATGTATTGACAAGGTCAAAATTAATTCTATAATTCAGTTCGACAAAATCAATTGTCACCTATATAAAAAGCATATGGGAGAGAGATAAGGTGGGGAAAGAGAGGTCTTAAAAGTCATCTAATCCCATGTAATGGTTCATCTAAATAGAACCTTTCTTATCCAACTATGTTTAGTGATGTGAATGGTTGTGTATTATTTTCGTTGATAGCTTCTTATCACCTACATATGCAAAATTAGGCTCTTGGTGAGTTTCCATCACAATTTTGTACACCTTCGCTCTTTTTTTAAAGGCATTCAAGCCTTATGGATATCATCTCCCACAATATGTATCACTCTATGGAATTACATTGATTGTATGAGAGACATGCTTAGTGCCCCATACCTCTAAAAGAAACATTGAAAGCACTGAGAGACTTGAATTTCGTTGATAGACCAAATATTGAATACTGAGTCCTACAACATATGCTAGAGTTGTAACCTGAATTGAATCTTGAACCAAAGTACACAGGGGTTGTAGAAGAAGGGAGAGGGTACAACTATCCTATGATTGATGCTCACCATGGAAGCACTAACCATCTATTTGAGAACCACCAACCAAAAACATTAATTCGATAGAGGTAACAAAACTGTAATTTGAAGGGGGCATATGATAACAATAACGATATTAAGTTTGATACTTACCATAGCAAAGAAGCAAACAAAAAGTTGAGATAAATCTAATTGTATAGGGTGAAATCAATAAAAAATAGACTATAAGAGAGATAATGGGAGGGGGATCAAGATGGGGGATTTGTATAATTATGGTGTAATTAGAAGCAATGATGAATAGCCTTTCATAAATTATCTTCCAAACTTAGTTGAAGAGAAAATCATTGAGATAGAGACAAATAATTAGGAGGCAACTAAAACATACAGGCCCACCCTAACCCTAAACTAGAATGCCAACATCCATTCATCTAAATTACCCATAGAATATGGCAAATTAACATTATCAAACAACACACCTAGATAAAAACCAAAATAAATTACCAGGCCAGCGAAAAAGATAATGAGAATGACAAAACATAATGGAGTATCTTCTACCAATAAAGCAATAGTAATAATTGAGAAAGTGTGGCATACCATAGAAATAGTGAAAAGAAGATGCCCCAATTAATAATCCAACCAATCAAACCCTTGTCACCCAGTCGTTGATTTGTTTTTCTTGCTTCTTGTAAAATTTTAGCCCATTTATGTTTTCCATGTCATAAGGCAACAATGTAAATACTTTTTTTTCCCTCTATAAATGTATAAATGTCTTTGAATATCTTCAGCATAGATGATCCTTACAAAATATGGATACTTGCAAATTGTGCATACTAGCTAGTCTTCCCTGCTAAATTTATGGGTTATTGTTTTGTTTTTTTCATATGGGTTATTGTCATGTTTTTTTCATATGCGTTTTGGTTTCATTTTCAAATGAAAATTCATCTCCAATTTCCTTACATAAAATATCTTGTAATTTGCATAAATTAATCTCTCCCAACTTTCTAAGCAATTTCCAATGGACGTTGTTATCTTCCCCATGAGCTGATTCTTCCACAAATAAACAAGTTGCTGAGCTTGCCACCGACCTCTATGGGACACAACAGAGGCTATTCCAGAGTTTGGCTCTGGTCAAGACAAAGCATTGAGAGTAATCGTTATTTTCAATCCATAAGATATTTTCTCGGTTGGCATCAACTCCTTTCAATCCATGAGATATTGAGAGTAATCGTCTCAGGACAACAATATATCAATTCACCAATTTGAGTCAACGTTAACGTACTGTGAGAATGCCAATAGTCTCACCGAACTCTTTCGGACGAAGCAGATAGTTTGTCCGCGGTCAAGACGCAGGATTGCGAGTAACCGCGCCTTTTGCTTGGGAGTTATTTGAATCCAGAAGATGTTTCATATTTTCTGAGCTGCCACCAATTCCATTCAATAGACATATCGTGTGAGGACAACAACATATCAACCCACCAATTTGATTCAACGTTAACGTACTGTGAGATTGCCAATAGTCTCATGGAACTATGGATTGAGAGTAACCGGCCTTTTGCGGAGAAGTTATTTTCAATCTAGAACATGTTTCATATATTTTCTGTTGCTATCATGTCCATTCAAAATTTTCAATCCGGAAAAATATGTTTGATATTTTCTGCGTTGCCATCATGTCCATTGAAGGCATTCAACAGAGCTATCTTGTCAAGACAACAATATATCAATCCATAATTTGATTTAATTTTAATGTATTGACAAATTGCAATAGTAAACTCTATGGGACGCAGCAAAGAGTAATATTACAGAGTTTGGGCGTGGTCAAGACGCAGGATTGATAGTAACCATGCCTATTTCAGAGCTATTTCAATCCAGAAGATGCTTGATATTTTTCTGGGTTGCCATCATGCCCACTCAAAGCATTCAACAAACATATCTTGTCAAGACAACAATATATCAATCCATAATTTGATTCTAACGTACAATATATCAATCCATAATTTGATTCTAACGTACGATATATCAATCCATTAACATGCATTCAACCGACTGATAGTTCCCTGATTAGATTCAACATGTGAGATTGCCGAGAGTATTCCAGAGTTTGGGCGTGGTCAAGACGCAGAATTTAGAGTAACCATGCCTTTTTGCGGAGAAGTTACTTTCAATCCAGAAGATGTTTGATATTTTCTGGCAAGCTGCCAATAACTCGATTCCCTGACATATTCTCTCACATCACAACAATATAACTATCAATTGCTCTAAAAAGGTGCAATAATACGCTAATAAATTGTTGTTGCAGTGTGAAATAAAAAGGTGTAATAATACGCCAATAAATTGTTGTTGCAGTGTGAAATGGATGAAAAAAAGAAGAAACTAAAATAAAATTGGTGTTTAAAAGTGCATGGACTAAAGTGTGCCTTGTACCCTGAGTACCATCACAAATCAACTACCAATTTTGCAAGGAAAGCCTAAGAAGGATCAAGTTTAAAATTTAAAAATCTCTTTTCATGATATCACAAATAAATAATCGAATATTAAATATAAACTAAGTTAACAACGAACTAAACACACTTAGCATTTTCATAATACTTCTCTCAGGCCAAACTAAACCTCTACATTTACCCAAGTCTGAAGATTTTAGTAATAATTTTATATAAATATTATATTGAGATTTAGTCGGTACTCTCTTAGTCCAAACTAAACCTTTACATTTACCAAAGTCATGATATAAAAGTCGAATCAATGGTTTGTATTTATAAATCTTCCTAAAAATATCCAGAGAGTTAAAGGGTTGGTGCAAGGTAATGTTTCCCAATTATGACACGTTAGTTGCAATGACATGCTGGAAAAACATTAAATATTATCATTAAAATGAATTATTAGAGGTACCTACAAAACTTTTTTCGAATTAGGTGTAAAACCATGAAACGTAGAAAAATGTGTCATTTTTTCTCTAGAACATAATGCACATGTTTTAGTTGAGCCACCTATTTGTTATGTAAATTGTTAATTTATGAGGAAAAAATATGTAGAGGCGTAGGAAACAGATGAATCTTGTGCGGGGTTATTTTTCCAAAATTTTAAAAGTTAATTTTATATATTTTTTAAATTATGAAAGTCAATGAAGCCTTAAAACAACATGGTCAAGAGTTGGTCCACCATATCATGGTCTGAAAATAATCATTTTTTTTTAGCTTGTAGGTATTCGTGTACTCTTGTGCGGGTTCTTTTCCGTTTTTGAAATAGGTAAGTTAATCAAAAGTAATAGGCCAAATAAACGACCTATGTTTTTTACAAATTTGACATGAGTGCAGTTAAAAATGAATTAAAAATAGGAAACAACAACAGATCTATTCCAAAAATATATAGTTAGAATCTGCACACAGAGCTCGACAAGTGTGTGCAATTTCATCTGTAGTGCACTAGTGGAGCATATGCAGAACTAGGTGTGAAAAACATGAAGTTACAGCATTTGATGTGTTCTTCCATAAATCAGACCGACCCTCAAGGTTTGGCAATCCGAAGCTAATTCCAAGCCTGCAAGGACGCCAAAAACAATTTGAATCCAGACACGTGCACGCGGAAATGCGCCCACACAGATATGCACTCACACGTTACTAGAAGCGCGCATGTGGATATGCGCGCATGCAGATATGCGCGTACGCGTTGCTTCTTTCTCTATAAAATCTAATTTCAATTCCTAGAAATAAAAGTTCCAAACTATTTTCGTTCACTGTTTTTGTTGAATAAGATGAGATTGCCTCTAAGGTTGGGACCCCCCGCCTCTTTATAACCCCACCCCCCTCTCTTCCTATCCACCCAATCCCCCCACTCTCTTCCACTCTATCCACCCTTATCATTGTCATCATCTTCATTATCTTCACCATCATCGTTGTTGTCGTCATCACCATCATCTTCATGTTCATCATCATCATCATCATCATAATCATCATCATCTTCATGTTTGTCATCACCATAATCTTCATCGTCATCATCATCATCATCATCATCGTCCTCATCATCATCATCGTCCTCATCATCATCGTCGTCCTCATCTTCATCATCATTGGCATATTTCTCATCTTCATCATCATTGTAATCTCCTTGTTCCTCATCAACATCATCATCATCATCATCATCATCATCATCACGAAGATGAAGATGAAGACGAAGATGATGGTGATGAAGATGATGAAGATGAAGATGATAATGATGATGATGAAGATGAATAGTGATTGTGTTTTTCCCTAACAACAGTGAAGAGCGATTGTGTTTTTCCCTAACAAGTCGGGTCACCCAAATTCTCATCCAAACAACCAACGTTTTCCTTCCCAAATTTGAGTCACTGTACTGTGTCTTTACTTCTGAGGGGGGCCGTGAGATAATTTTATGTCACAGTTTCCTGGAATGATTTGGAAGGATGACTACCTCTTTCTTTTTCCACTTTTCCACATGGGTTGTGTCTGATAAATTATTTGATGGTAGGGCCACCTTTGTTTGGACGTTTTCCTGGAATGATTTAGAATCATGATAATCATGTGTCTTTGCTTTGATGGGATGATTATGAAATTAGCACCGTGCACATACCAAAGTGATAGCGATTTGGATTCACCCTAACAAGTCGGATCACCAATTTGTAGGCACTATAGTCTCTATGTCTTTACATCTAAGTGCACCCTCTCCACTTTTTTTTTCACACGTTAAATATGCTATACTTTAATATTAAGTATATGATGAGAAATACAACCAATAGAAGCCATCCAAATGCAAAGGACAAGAAATACAAACGCCAACCAATGGAAAATGAAGAGTACCGGCCCCCTGGGCCAAAAGAGAATAAACCACCAACAGAGACTACAAGAAAATTAGTCTACAACGAATAAACCAAGAACCCTAATACAACCAGTCGCTACAAAGACGACTAACACCACCAAATAGCCAAAACAGAGAACAACAAAAAACCAAAGAGCCATCAACAGCAATCAAAGACCATACAAAAAAAGGCTGCCAGACTCCCTGAGAACATCATCAGCCCAAAATTCAAAAAATAAGTGGCCTTCCAACGTTGAAAGAGCACGTTTGGACAAAGTATCCGCTTGAGAATTCTCCTCCCTAAGAATGAAGATGAACTGAATGTCATTAAGTTCCTCGCGGAGAGTTTGAATCTTCTCCAACCAGGGCCTAAGAGAGATAACATTAAGAGGCCTCAATCCATTAACCCAATTCACCACCACCAAGGCGTCCCCAACAATTTGAGACAGCTGCAACTACCTGAGTTTAGAAAAATATAAGAGACTCCATAGGGCATAGACCTCACTACGTGTATTCGTACCAATTCCCACATTCAACCAAATGTTAAAATAAGCCTGATCATTCAAATGAATAAATGCACCGGTACCACAGAAAGAAGCCGAGCCTTGGGAAGCCCCATCAAACTTCCCAAAAGACCTCGAGAATAAAACAGAAGACCCCTACAAATATGAGAAGACTCACCAACGTTTGAGGAGTCCCGTAGCTCGAAATGAGCCGCTAGCGCCTTCCCTGCCACCTTGCGCCCCCTCCACTTTACCACTTCCAACGGGATCCACACATTTCATTAAATGGCTTGACTTACCGACGTACGGTGTGTCTTTATTTTCTTGATCCATTCATTCACATTAAGCTACCATGTGTCACGGCCTAATCATGTCATGGAAATTAATCGATGACATTCTGGAAATTTCTTTACATAAACAAGGTAATTACTATTTGTATATATCCTCACCCATATGTATCATCTCTTCCTTCACATGCTTTGTCAAGGAAATTAATCGATGACATTTGGGAAATATCTTTAGATAAACAAGGAATTACTATTTGTATATATCCTCACCCATATGTATACATTGTTATATACACTAATAATAATTCCATGTGAATCTTATGAAATTAAGACAAGTTCATGTTTCGAAATTAAATTTGATTATGAAATATCAACTTTGGCCAAATCCTTTGTTTAATTTATGGAATAGGTAGTTTTGGGTTCATATTAAAGACATATTTGAAAATTAGAATGAATGGCATGATAGGACCTTTTATAATGAGAGGATGGATTTTATATACACTAAAAATTCCATGTGAATCTTATGAAATTAAGACAAGTTCATGTTTGAGAGGTTTTTGAGTAAAGAAATCTTCATGAAACTCAGTTCTTCCAAGATTTCTCTGTAGCCATGGACAAGATGAGCAACGTCGGTTTGAAATATCAGATACAGGGAGGAGAAATTAACTAGAATGGGATGCGTGCATGGAGGTAGCCACCAGCTCGTCGCTGGAAGAGTCACTGTTGTGGGTCGGCATCACCAGGAAAAGTGGAGTGTACAACATTGAAGCTTGATTGAGGGTTTTCTCTGGGATTTTGGAGGGTTTGGAAAAATGGAGCAGTGGGGATGGTGGTTAGGGTCTCCGGTGGTTAGGGTTTCTTGTCCTAGAAGGTTTTTTGCAGAGTGAGGGTGGTTTTATGCAGCAACTTGGAGTCCAGCCAACCATAAGGCTAGCTCTAGTACCAACCAAGGTATAAAAAAGTGGGAAATTTGTGAGGTTTATGCTGCAGAATAACCTGTCTAAACTTTGTAGTGCCTTACCAGCCTGGTTTTCTAGGGCTCTGTTGTTTATGGTTCTGTTTGTAGGTTTATGTTTTTCGTGGGAGTCTGTTGTCCTTTTCTAGCGAGGACAATTGTCCCTATTCTCCTATCTCTCCATGGCAGTGGGGTCACCTTGAAAGTCGCTTTTTGCATGTGACGTGGGCTTGGACTACTCACTCGAGCCTAACGCTGGAGGTCCTCCTCTCCGAGCAAAAAATGATAGTAATGGATCTAATCTCATGTCGGAGGATGCGGCCCGCACTAGGCGAAGGTTGAAAACCCTCAAGGCAAAGCAGGAACCTTCTGTTTATACTTTGGACCAGTCGGTAAACTTGGATAGGGTTATCTTTCTCTCCCGTAGAGCTGTGGTTGGTAAGGTTGAAGGGACAAAACTCACTCAGATGGAGCTGGTGGAATGGGTAAACCAGCATTGGACTCCTGAATTTGGTCTCCCTCCGCGCACCATTTTGTTGTCGAGAGGATGGGTGGCCTTCATTTTTCCGAGCAAATAACTCATTCCATCCATTCTGGAGAGGACATGGCTCGTAAAGGATGGCTCTCTAAACCTGAAGCATTGACATGTCAACTTCAACACTAATACTGAACATTTGGTTAAAAGGAATTTGTGGGTGCTCTTACTTGGATTTCCCTTTGAACTATGGACGCCTAATGTGTTCGAGGGTTTAGGAAATTTCCTAGGTTGGTTCATTAGACTGGAAAAGAACCTAATCTTTGGATTTAACAAAAAAATGGCTTCCATGTTGGTGGATTTCAATACCTCGAAGTGTTTACCAGTGGAGGTGGACATTGTATGGGGAACTAATTTTTAAGCAAAAATTGGACTATAAGAATGTCCTATTCAGGTGTTTCTTTTGTCGGTGCACAGTACATGTTAAAGCATGGTTCCCTAAGCTACAAGGCTTAACCTTCATTCCAGAACCATCGCTTTCTAATACCAAGGAGAAGACATCCTTGCCAGCACCTATCTTTCCAGCTCAAAAAGGTATGTTCAATGATGAACCTTCTGTGATTTATGAAGGAGTGTCTAAGGTTGAATTGGAATTTTATCTCTCTATGGAAAAATCTCTAGATTTAAAAATTTCAAATTCGAAACCTTTAGCGAGGAATTTATTGGGGGACCTAAATTATGTGGTTTTACACTCTCATAAGGAGGTTTCCTTAAGCCCTTTTCCTACTCCCTCTGTCATGGAATTGGTTCTGGATAGGGTTAGATTTTTGAATCCCATTCAAGCTGATTTGGATCCAGTAGCACCTTTGATGGATTCTACCCTAAATTCCTTCTCAAAATATTTATGAACCTTGTCTGGTGCTCAAAAATCCCCATTAGAGGTCTTTGCTAAAAACCCTAAATGTTCGGATGAAGAAGTCATCCCATCTATCCAGTGGATGAATGTCACAATCCGGAAAAAGAAAAAAGTTAAGGATAAAGATGTTGGTGATAAGTTCATTCCCTTGTCTAAACGCTTGGATGGAGTTGTTGTTTTATCTACTTCTGAAGTCTCTTCCCCCAGGACCCTTAGAGTAGGTCAGTCCTCTCAGAGTTTCTCTTAATGTTTATCCTCTCCTTTAACATATGTGGCATTGGAGGGGTTTCTAAGGCTAGGACCTCATTCAATTTTCTAAAAGCTACTAGCCTCGAATGTATCCTAATCCAGGAAACAATGTGTTTGGTGACACGGGTGGTGAAGATTTTTTCTAAAAATATGCCTGGGTGGTACTTTAGTGCTATTGATTCTTGTGGTCATTCTGGTGTCCTGCTATCTAGGTGGAACCATGCAACCACTGCTTCAAAACCTTTAAAACTATGGGAGGTATTTTGATGTAAGGACGGTTTCTCTCCAGCGACTTTGATATATCCATTCTTAATATGTATGGTGCTTATAAGGATCGGGAAAACTATTGGACTGCTTTAGAGGCCTTGGGTCTACTTAACACTCAGAATATTATTGTTGCAGGTGACCTAAACCTCACTTTGTCGGCAGCTGAAGTATGGGGGCCATCGGTTTTAGTTGATGAATTAGCTGATTTCTTTAAGGATTTATTTCAGAGAGCACATTTGGTGGATGTCTTACCCAAGAAGATGGGTGCTACTTGGAGTAACAAGCGTGAAGGCAGCCGATGTATAAGTAAACACTTGGACCGTTTCCTTATTGCTGAATCTGTGGCCTCAAAATTTCACAGATTTAGAATGTGTATTGAACACTCCAACATCTCAGATCATCAAGCGATTATTTTGCAAATTGAGGACCTATCTTTTAGGGTAAACAAACCTTTTATATTCAATAGTTCTTGGTTAAAGGATTCTGACTTCTGTGATTTGGTTAGAATTTATTGGTACCAGGTAGTGATTCCTCTGAGACTTAATCCGATGGATGCTTTGATCTACAATTTAAAAGGCTTAAAGACAAAAACAAAAGCATGGGAAAAGATTAAAAAAGCTCAAAATAAAATTGATATGTTATCCTTAAAATACCAAATTAAACAGCTTCATTGTCTCAATCTGGATGGTATTTTTCAGAAGAGGATAGAATCTCTATGCAGCCCCTTCAGGTTAGACTTGATGTTATACTGAAAACTGAGGAAAGCACATGGAGATTAAAAATCCATGCCATCTGGGTGGACTTAGGGGATGAAACACCAAGCTTTTTCACAATTATGCATCATACAAGAAGAATCTGAATTCTATTTGGTCTATCAATGGCAGTCAAGGTAATGAGGTCAATGTCAAAAGAAGATTGAGGAGATTGATCTTAAACATTTTATGACTCATTTTGAAGATCCGGGATCATCCTGTATTGAATCCCAACTTAAGTTCTTAAAGCACTATCTGTCTTTCTTCACAGAGGAGGGAGTAGAGGTTGGCAGCTCGGTGACATTGGAGGAGATTGAAAAAGTTTTAATGGTGTTAAAAAATGATAAGAGCCCAGGGCTCGATGGGTGGACAACTGACTTATTTGTAACGTTCCTGGATATTATGGGTCCTGATCTACTCCAGATGGTTGAATATTCAATAGTTGAAGGTTAGATGGTTGGAGGTTTGAACTCGACCTTTTTTACTCTTATACCCAAAAATAACAAACTAGTGTCTTTTGATGAGTTCAGACCTATTTCCCTTTGTAATCTGGTTTATAAATTAATTTCCAATATTATTGCGAACAGAATCAAGCCCAAGCTTTTAGAGTGGATGTCTAAAGAAAATTTTGTCTTTCTCTCTAATAGGAAAATCCTCGATGCTATGGAAATCACTTAGGAAGTTTTACATTTTGTCAAATTGAGAAAACACTAAATGTTATGATTCTTAAAATTGACTTGGTAAAAGCTTATGATCAGATGAATTGGGATTTTTTAAGGTTAATGCTTCTTCATACCGATCTTCCTCATTTAGTCATCAACTGGATTATGGCTTGCGTTATGTCAGCTAATTACTCTTTTTTTATCAATGGTAATCCCACTTCCTTCTTCAAAATCTATAGGGGACTCCGGCAGGGTTGTCCTCTTTCCATGTTGTTGTTCTTGCTAGTGATAAAAGGTCTAAGAAGAATGGTCATTGGTTCTATAAGCAAAGGGAAAGTTAAAGGTATTTCTTTCTCAAAGTTGTTTTCCATCACACACTTGTTGTTCGTGGAGGACATGATTATGTTTGGAACAGACCCAACTGAGGAGTGGTTGACATATGCAAACATCATTGAATTATTTTGTAAAGCTACAGGTATGCAGGTTAGTCAAAGCAAATCCGTTTTTGTGAGCAATTTGGGGGATGGCCCTATGTTTCAACATATATTAAATTTTCTTCCTTTTCATTGTACTAAGTTGGAGGAAGGGGTCAAGCACTTGGGATTTTTCATCAAACCAAATTGTTATGGATTAAACAACTAGAGGTGGCTGGTCCGGAAATTCGAAAAGAGAATCAATCTATGGTGACTTAAATACTTGTCACTGGGAGGCCGTCTCATCCTTTTGAGATCATTTTTAAGTAGCTTACTGGTGTATTGGGCGTTGATGGCTCAAATCCCTTGCACTATTCTGCACAAGCTTAAAAGTTTAATGTTTTCATTTCTCTGGTCGAGGAACATGGAAGGAGGCCACTTCAATTTAGAAAAATGGGATGTTTTATCATTGCCGAAGAAATATTGAGGTTGGAACATAAAAAAAAAATTATGGTTCAACGACGCATTGTCATTGAAAAGTCTTTGAAGGGGACTCCTTGTAAATAATATTTGGTCTGATCTGTTGCACGTTAAATATATTAAAAAGGACTTAACTAGTTGGATTAGAAGACCTTCCGGAGACCCTCAGAATGCTTCTTACTTTTGGAAAGGTCTTATGAAAATATTTCCTTGGATCAAGAATTTTATGGCTTGGTAGGGCGGAGATGGCAAAGCGATGATTGTTGGAATTGATCCCATTCTAGGGTTTGATACATAATTTAAATTTTCGCGGGAGCTTCAA
Source organism: Larix kaempferi (assembly GCA_027924585.1). Lineage (NCBI taxonomy): Eukaryota > Viridiplantae > Streptophyta > Pinopsida > Pinales > Pinaceae > Larix > Larix kaempferi. Next base: position 4,225,089 of record BSBM01000802.1, on the reverse strand, counting down.
AACCTCTTCTCATATTATGGTCTTGTGACTCTTAATCAATTCAAAAGAACAAGCAGATTCATTCCTGATCCCTCTTACTGGCTCACTTCATCGGATCTCGATCTAGCGGGAAACTGGGTTGTTAAATGGAATAGGTACCTGCAGCATTTGAATCTTGCTGGTATTCGTCTCTCTAAAGAAAAAGATCGTCTTGCTTGGTCCAAGTATCCCTCTTCTGGTCAAGTCACCACAAGCACTGCTTATCAGGTGATTGTGGAGAGTCATGTTGAAGGTTACATCAAATGGTGGTATGGTACGCTCTTGAAATGGAAACTTCCACTTAAAATCAAATGTTTTCTATGGTTGGTGTTTAATGATAAAATTTTAACCTGGGAAAACTTGAAATGTCGTGGCAGATAGGGCCCGAACATTTGTATCCTTTGCAAGGGTAATTGTGAGACGATGTATCATCTTTTCATACAATGTAGTTTCTCCAGAGGGGTGTGGAATAAAATCTGTGTGGCTCTTCATATTGAAGATGACTAGCCTAACAAGGGCTTTGAAGAGGCTTACCAATTGTGGTTGCGGAAGCATCAAAATTTAAAAAACACCCCTGGACTAGTGGCTTGGTCTATTTGGATCACTCGAAATCAGGCCATCTTCCAAGACTCTAATCCCACAGAGAATATGGCCTTATTCAGATTCTAGAATTTGTTTCATTTATACAAAAATGTCCATCAGGTTGGCCTGAATACTAAAAGAAGTATTAAATTGAATCATGTCACTTATGGTCCTGCATATGGTTTCTTTGATGGGGCTTCGACAAAGATGAACTGTGGATCTGGTTTCCTTATCAATTTTGGAGATGATCTCTCTTACAAATTTCGGCTTTCATGTGGCCAAGGTTCAAACACAAAGGCTGAATTGCTTTGGGCTATGGGGGATTTTAAAGGTAGTAATTTGTTGTGGTTTAGGTTCTTTTAGAATCTTTGGCGATTCCATGATTATAGTGAACTGGGCCAAGAAGTTATATCAGCTCAACATCATTCAACTCAATCATTGGTGTTACAGAATTTCTAAAATGATGACGTGGTTGTATGATCTTTCCATCGATCACATTTAGAGGGAAAACAATGATGCAGGTGATGCTCTTGATGGGGATGTTGGAGTTCTGTATTGGGAAGAATGGGTCGACGATTCACTCACTCATTCTGGTTCCATGTTGTTCTTTGCAAATGTGTTCTAGTTTTCAGTTAGTCTGGAGTCTAGGTTCGGTTTTTTGATGTTTTGGGATAGAAGTTTTCCCTTTTTCGTATAGTTTATGTAATTATGTCATGATCCTTGCATGTAAGCACAATCTGGAGGCCATGATCTAATCTGGGCTCAACTCTTTCGGTTATGATTTTGTACTTTTTTATTTCACTTGAAATAACAAAAGTATGGCTTTTTTCTTTCTTAAAAAAAACACCAGTTCATGTTTCGAAATTAAATTTGATTATGAAATATCAACTTTGGCCAAATCCTTTGTTTAATTTATGGAATAAGTAGTTTTGGGTTCATATTAAAGACATATTTGAAAATAAGAATGAATGTCATGATAGGATCCATTATAATGAGGGGATGGATTTTATTGATGGTGTTAGTTGTCAAATTTCTACACTAATATTAATCAATTTAACAGAGAGCTTTATGATCTCTTCTTCCACATGGTTTATGTTAGGAAAATTAATTGGTGGTCGGATCATTTTCTTTTTGCTAAACATTCACATTTATGGTGGTTGTTAAAGCCCGCTACTTGAATTGTTTTAGAGGTTGAAACTCGAGTATTTGGTGGAGGTCGATGGAATTATAATCATCAAACATGGTATTGGAGTTGTATGTTTGAAGATGTCAGCTTGGTTCTAGTGGTTGCAAGGCATTTGGAGGTTATCTCATTACATGGAAAACTATGGATGGTTGTGCACCCTAGAGAAGTATATTATCATGTATATCTATGTTCTCTAGGAGAGTAATATTATTCTATGCTATCATTCTCTATAAGACAATCAATGGGAAAAAAAACAATATTTCCTAAAAGGGAAAGAATCAGTAGGATAAAGAGTGACCAATCCTTACTCAAACAGGAGACATGTGTTCCTCACTAAGAAGAAAACGTTTTGAAATCTAGTAACAACTCACTCTTGAGGATGTACTATGTTATTGTTTTTTGAGAAGGCATCAATCCCATAAGGAGCGGACAATTATTCCTAAAGGGGTCCAATATAATTGTTCCTTAGAATGGATCCATGAGATAAGTGGGTTTCACTCAATCTTCAAAAGGTCCTCTGTTGTTTTCACTAGAAGGTGCTCAATGTGACGACGATACGACAATCCCTCCTCAGAAGATTCCATATAGAGATTCCTTGGGTAATAATCTATAATACCCATAAGGATAGACTTATCCTTACCTAAACAACCTATCAAGTAGTCCCATACATACATTTACTGGAAAAGGTTTGATCTAATAAAGACTCACGAGTCCTTCCTAAAATAGATGCAATGTTGTGGTTTTCTATGGGAATATACATCAAAGAAGACGTAATTGTTCCTTCTATAAGGTGTAGTACTCTGCTATTATTTTCTGATAATGGATCGATGAAAAAATAGTGACCACTTCTTCTTGAATAAGTCAAATATGTTGTTAACTGAAAAGAGATCCACCATAGGAGTTACCTCTCACTAATTAGGGTTTGCTTCTCTCTGTGAAAAGCAACCATTAACATAAAGTGCGAAGAATCCTTTCTCAAAGGGTCCCAAATGGAAGTTCATTGAAAAAAAATAGATAGCATAAGGAGTGACCAATTCCCAATAATGCAAGTCACATGTGATCCACAACCCAAAGGTAGGTCTCTTTGACAAAAAAGTGATTGTTCCTTCATAAATGGGTCCCTCCAACAAGAAAATAACCTTTACAATTATAATATATTAGTAACATCTATTTGCGAATAATGAATTCCCTTGGAAGGGATTAGGAAAGGACAGGCGCTCTTTCATGAAGTTGTACTATGATGTTGTTTTGTGATAATGAATCATTGAAGAAAGAGCGATTGTTCCTTGATGAAGGGGTAAAATATTGTGTTTCCTCAAAATAAATCCAAATCCATGATAGGAGGTACTATCCCTCAAATTTTCCTTTTTTTTTTCTATAGAAAGAAATCAATATGAGGACAAGGGAAGATTATTTTCTCAAAGGGTCCAAATATATAAGGACATTCATGGAAAAAGGCTAGATCGCATGAGTGACTAATGCCTAATCATACACATAACATATCGTCCAAAAACCCAAAGATAGGTCTCTTTGAGGAAGGAGTGACCATTCCTTCCTAAAAGGGTCGCTTGGACCATAAAGCTTGGCAACATCTATAGTTATAATATATTCGTAACACACACACACACACACACATGTATTTTATGTCTGTGAATTATGAATTCTATTCGACAGTATCAAGACACTCTTTCAACGATTGCCACGTTCATCGAAATCATATATGATCTACTAAATTCCCATAACTCCAAAATAGACCTCATTGGGGAAAGAGGGGCTGCTCTTTCTCCTTACCATATACTTTTCCCACCCCCAAAATAGAACTGCTTGAGGAAGGAACGACCACTCTTTCTCTGAGAAAATTTAAGTACATTTTCCTTTATTTTGTTATGTAGAAAGCAATCAAAATATGAGAATGAGTGAAGATTATTTTCTCAAATGGTCCATACATATAAGGACATTCATTGAAAAATTATAGATTGCATGAGTGACTAATTCCTAATCATACAAGGAACATGTCTTCAAAAAACCCATAGGTAAAAGGTAGGTCTCTTTGAGGAAGGAGAGACCGTTCCCTCCTAGAAGGGTCACTTGGACCATAAAGCTTGTAAATATTTATAGTGATAATATATATATATATTTGCTTCTGTTTGTGAATTATCAAATCTATTCGACTGTATCAAGAAAGGATGGGTGCTCTTTCTTTGTCCAACCCCCATATTCCTCAAAGAGGCTGATGCTCTTTCAACGATTGTCTCCTTCGTCGAAATCATATATGATTTAATAAATTCCTAGAACTATGAAATAGACCTACTTGAGGAAAGAGAGGTCACTCTTTCTCTTGGACACATGTCACTTGTCCATAACTTTCTCTGTGGATTCCCTTTTTATCCATGTATGACCATAGGCAAAAAACTGCCCTTGCTAAACCAGGGTGGTAGCAACTCTAGCTCAGAGTGGTTTTCAAAAAAGTCTTGAGGAGACATTACCAATAGGGAACCTTCACGCATCCTAGATGTTTTTGACCAATGGATCGTTGGGGTGCTCTTATTCTCCTCTCATCTCCATAATGCACTATTGATTTTCACTGTCAATATGTTCAACCCCTAGTGTGATTAGCTCCTAAGTTAGTTTGCACCTTAACTCCCTTACACTTGAGCACTTGGTCTCACTCTTGGTCCTATGATCTCCTTTGCCTTAGCACCCAGTTGCTATTCCTTTACATTCCAAATGCAATCTAGACCATTCATGGTTGAATATTTGTATCAATCTTAAAGAGGAGTCTCCACTGTCATTGGCCATGATTTGATCGAGCTTGTTGTTCTCCCCTTTGCACCTCTACAAGAGTAAAGCCAAAACTCCTAGATAGTAAAAGGATATCAAGTGCTAATGGTCATGATTGAAAGTTACAAGACCTCCAAGGGAGATATGGGACACTCACAGGGTGAACTAGTCAAGGGGGAATAGCAAAAGGCGGTTTACTTTGTCAAAGAATTAGATTAAATCCCACACCTGTTCAAATCAAATCTAGGCTGTTGACGGGGTTGAGACTTGGAGTGTGGGTAAAAAATGGTTTACTTCATTAATGGTTTAGATTGAATGTTGTAGTTTTTATAGAACAAATCTAATCCATCAACGATGTGAAGTTGTGAAGCAGGGTTAGAATAGGTCCTTCCTCGTCAATGAATCACACCAGATCTTACCACTTTTGTAAAGCAGATCTAAACCATTAATGGCTCTAATATGTGGGTAATATATCACAAGTGAACTTTATGTTCAACGGCTCAAATTAGAAGGTGTGCTATGTTGAAAATTAATCTTGATTATCGATGGTATCAAGGCATGAGACAAGGATAAAAAGGGGATTGTACCATCAATGGTCATGATTTGATCCACCTAGGTTCTAAAATGAATTCAGGTCGTTCATGGGATAAGAAAGTGTAGATCGATAAGAAGGTCCCGAAATAAATAGAAATTCACCATGGAAACAAGCTTTCACCAGAAAGTAGAGCCAAAAAGGAGTAATAGATCCGTCAAGACCATCGCCCATGATTGTTGGGATACGTTCATACTGCCAACTCAGAAGAGCCGCAAAGAACACTCGGAGAACATAAATGCTCATTCATGAAGAGAATTAAATGGCCTAGAAAGCCTAAAATTCGACAAAACCTTTCAAGGGAATTTGTAGAGCCTTATTTTGTATTCTACACTAAAGAAATCTTGGGGGAAGCATTCATCAATTTTGCCATTACTGAGCTCTAAGTTACAAACTACCAATGGACGAAACCAGACAGTTTGGGCTTGGTATTTGCAATGTGTCCAAGTAAGTAAAAGTATCCGCACCTTAGAATATGTTATCCGTGATTGTTTCAAATCCTTTAAAAGTAGCCAAGGATTATGTAGTGTTCCTTTTCCTCATCGTTTCTTCTAATGTTATGCCATCTATTAAATTTTTCGGTACATTGTATCGTAAAAGATCAAAATGTTGAGGAAAAAATTAGTTGCCTCAAAATAGTCATCCAAAGCCCTTTATCACTAGTCTGACCTTGAGAGTCTAAGACATATCCTCGGCCAAAATACCTCACTTTATAGACCAATGGACCAAAATATATTCCTCTAATACTAAAATCACTGCTTCAAACCTAATAGGAGCAACTCTTGGGAAATTTCTTACTATCAATTCCTCACCTAGACTAGCTAAACTCTGGAAGTCTAAATTGACTCATCATTTAGTCCTTGACACCTTCCATTTCCCTAAATTTGTACACATATGTGCCCATAATTACAACCTAGCCACGACAAATGTCAATACTAGTAGTGGCCAGATGGCTCTCATTGAAATCTCAACTTCTTTAATCGCTAAAATGTTAGAGGAACACCCCTAAGGGAGCGTCAATATCTGTGGAAAGCTAAGCCTCTTTTTATGCAAAGTCAGATCCTTCCAAACAAGAGAAAATACGAAAATGACTAATATGTAGTAACAAGTCGCATTCAGTTCCCCTTGAACCCTAGAAAAGAGCTAACTTGTCACCCTAGAATAAGGAAAGTGCTTCTGCTTTCACCTTCATATTTGGTAGGACTCTGATGAGAATATTGATGAGGGGATGGCAATAATGATTGATACATACAATTATGATGGATCTCCCAAGTTCAATTATGCACAAGCTGTGGCAGCATGAATTGGAGCTCAACTAGAGGGTTTTAATGAAATTGGAATATTCAGATAGTTTTCTTATTTGGTGTACTTACTTATCTTTTACCAATCTCAGAATTTTGGGGATCTTGGGTTTAATAGAATTGAAAATAATGATTCCATCATAATATATTATTGGATTCCTTGGGTAAAGAAAGGGCAAGAGGAATGGGTCACTGGACCCACTTCGCATCTCAATTTATATACCATGCATTTTCGTTGATCACTGGAAGTTGTTAATACTCAAAATGACATGGGTCAAGGGTTGATCAATGGCATTAAGTACATAAATGAAATGAGAGTCAGATTGAATTAGTTTGACGAAATACATGAACACTTTCAAAAATAGAATGCTAGCCCATTAATGAATCTAAATGAGGCCTATCTAACCATGCATGCATTAATTACTAAAAGAGAAATTGGTTAATTGCAAAATATTTAAATATAACGAAAGGGGTTAGTGATAAATATTATAAAAAAATAGCGATTAGTTGCTAGCATGAAAACGCATCTATAATTAAATCTATTCTAGTGCTAATGTAAATAAATAGTAGCTTTAGATGTGTAGAAGGAAACATTCAGTTTCATTAATTTTGGAATTCTTTTATTGCACACCTAGGTCTTAGTTTAGTAAAATGCAATAATTAAACCAGATAAAACATGAACTTAGCGTTAATACCAAAATGCAACAATAATGTGTGTTTTCTCTTTGCATAGGTACTTTTTACATCAATAAATGATATGGAATAAGAAATTGGCCATTACATTCAGATCTGCAATTTTTAAATGCAATCCAAAATATAGGTTCATTAATGCAAGGATATCAATTAATAAACAACGAACTTGGTGGATTAGTTTTCTACTCAAAATGAACTTGATAAATGAAATAAATTACATAAAATGAAATCATATTCAACACTGTATGGGATGGCTACTTTTGTCTGAATTATGTAACGCCATAAAATCTTACAACTAAAGGTTAAATATCGGTATTTTATATGAGTTAGCAAACATAAACAAAAATGATATTTACAGTCCATATGTACATATTTTATACTATTTTCTAGAATGTAAAAAAAGGGGAAAAAAACAACAAGGTTGAATGAAAAAATGGAGGAAGACGCATATATGCCCAAAATCATATTAAAGATGGAATTATGACAGTCATCAGTACAATAGGTCGTGACTGGTTTAACCCCTGATAATAGGAGGTTTCCGAGACCCTACACAATTCTCAACAACTCAGATTCATTTGGGTGAAACTAAGACAGTGGGGGGGGCTCCCTGCTTAGAATGTTATGCAGTAATCTACACGCATGAAAACACCAGTAACACAAAATATACAAGAAGAAATGACATGCGTGCAGGAAAACAGAAAGTACCTTTGGTGGAAGGACACTTTGACTTCACCATAATGATGGACTTGGATTGTAGCCTTACCTACAATCACCACATGTTAGGCACATGGACAACTGAGTATGAAGGGAAAATAATGCAGTGCAGAAGCTAGCAATACTCGCCTCTTACATCCGGTGTGAGATGATGGTTTTGGCAACTTTGCTAAGCTTTCAAAGGCTACAAAGAGGCATGTGAAGCATGTCAGTGAAGGAAAACAGTTTTGTTAATTGTCGAGAGCTCAACGGTCGCGCGCCTTTTCATCCTCAAATCCATTCGAATGAGGGTGAGCCACAGTAACCGACTCACCCTCATACACATCATGAAGCGTATTCAAGAAAAAACTGAGCCACTGCCAGTTTCGGCCTCATTCAAAGAGTGTGTAGAAACACTATTATATATGTGGAATGAATCACAAGAATGAGCATAATGAAACGAGTGGAGATAGTAAATCTCAACTTTGGCATTCGCTTCATTGTATTACAACAACAATATTTTTTGTTAGGGATCAGCTTGGCTACTCCAAACATTCTAGAGGTCCCTTAAACAATTTCGTGATTTGAGAACTCCAATAAGGTCAATAAAGCAGCCTCACAAACACATGATAATTAACAAAGCATTGAAATTGCCTTATACTTTTTTTATTTGCTTGTTACCCTGCAATGTTGGTGTTCTCTGTGGCTCCTGCTGAGTAATGTGGTTTGGATGAGGCTTGCTGCCACGGCGTGCGGAGCCAGAGACTTTCACAAACATGTGCGAGAAATGGGCTGCTCGTCATCTTTAACTTTTCCAATTCACGTGCCCAATGTAATAACCACGAATTAATTTACGGTGATACCCCCGATGACTCTTTCGGATTCGAGGGATAAATTTCGTGTTGATGAGTGTTCAACAATATGAACTTTTTTTTCCGCGAAAAAAAGCATACTATTGATATTCAAATCTTGAATCAAATAGTACATGATAATCATGATGCTTCAAGCGATCAGTACATAAAGTATGATATACATAAAGAGCCAAAACACAGACCTAATGTCTTTGGCAAAATAAACCTTCAAAACAGTTTCAGTATACCGAGAACAAAAGTTACATAATCAATATAAACTAGTTCATCCCAAATAGAAATAGTTTCCAGTGTCAACACACTGGTCTTCCAAGATTTCCTCCCAGACAATGAAATCCTCTGCCCCATCCAGTGCCAATTTAGAGAGGGAATCTGCTAGTACATTATGCTCTCGAAAAATGTGTTCCAAATTCACCTGTCCCAGTTTCTGTAGTTCTTCCTTCACCCTATCACACCAGCAGGACAATTGTAAAACCTGCAGATCATACTCCCCCAAAGCCCATTTTATGGTCACCCGGGAGTCTCCATATATCTTTACATTTGATAACCCAAAACAATTTTCCACTTTCACTAGACACCAAAGAGCCAAAAGTTTCGCTTTCATATTAGAACCCCTTCCACACTTCATCTTTAATGTAAAATAATGCTCCTTATTGAGGTAGATAACACCCCCCGCACCACATTCACCCCAAGCACCTGCCCCATCAAAGAACAGTGTTGGACAATTAACCTCCAGATTAAACAATCCAATATTCCTAACACCGCTGGTATTATCCCTCACCGAGACATTTGAATAATAGATGATAATAGATCTCGACAAGTGATGCACCTGAGGTCTAATATCTTCAAATAGCGCCTTATTTCTACTTCTCCAAATCACCCAGCAGATATAAATCGGGAGATTCTGATGATCCCTGCAATCGGATCTCCATAGTTTCAGCGAGGTAGCAATATCAGCACCACCCCATCTACCTTTGATGTCAAAAATATGATATATCTGCTCCCATAATTCCAGAGTAAATACACATTCCAGAAAAAGATGTTTAGCAGACTCCAAATTGCATTCACACAGGACGCACCTGCTAGGACCCGGCCCACCCCATTAGAATGAGGTTATCCCATGACTTCAATCTATCCTGGAGAACGAACCAGAAAAAACATTTAAATTTAAGAGATATTTCCCAGTACCACAGTTTGTCATACCACCACTGTTTTGGATAGACACATCGTTCTTTAATCATAAAGCCATATGCCGAGCGCGCAGTGACAGTCCCAGTTGCTTCGTTACCACACCACACAATAGTATCTGCATTGTTATTAACTCTGATTCCATTACGATTGAGCTTATCAATATAATCCCTCCATTCTCCGGCAGTCTCTGGACTCAGCTAAAGCGCCTCCACTGAATCCCAATTACCTGAATAAATATTACCAACAGAACTCAAAGTAAAACACCCCACAGATCTCACTTGCTGAAGCAAATTCGACGATAGGCCATATGATTCAGTCAATCCTACAATAGGATCAACCCCAATAGCTACCTCTTCTCCGCATCCAACTTTCCAGCTTAACCCCAGGTCCAACCATTTGTATACCTTCATAAATCCATTCCAGATTGGTGATATGCCTCTCACCTTCTTGACCGGCGTCCTAAGCCAGTGTGACACCTCCATTTTAATATATTTTTGGTGGATGAGTCTCGACCACAGAGTGCTGCCAAAGATGGCACACCACAAGTTTTTCAATCTTAATGTTGCACTTAAAACCCTCAAGTCCTCAATACCCCAACCGCCAAACTCAACCGGTAATGAGATCTTCTCCCAACCCACCATCACCAAAGAATTCTTATTCAATCCTCCAGTCCATAAAAAGTTGAACATTAACTTTCTGAGAGAGTTAAGCACCGAGCAAGGGATCGGTAGTAAAGAGAACCAGTACACAGGAGTACCCATCAATACAGACTTGACCAAAGTTAATTTGCCACCAATTGACAGCAGTCTATACGTCCAATTGGATATCCGGTTCTCAAACCTTTTAATCAGCCAATCCCAATCCTTAACAAGATATCCATTGGGCTTTAGATGGAACCCCAGATATGTAAACCCTTCATTAATACTCCCAAACTTATAAGGCATGAAGTTCTGAATTCCTAGTATTCTATCCTCCTGAACAAGATTCCCATAAAAACAAGATTTCCTCACACTCACACACATACCTGAGGCTTTGCAAAATAAAGTAATAAGTTTCTGAAAATGTTTCCATTCTGCAATAGAGTCCAACCCCGCAAGAAGTACATCATCCAAAAATAAAACATGTGTGATATAAAAATCCTTCGCAATTTTAATACCAATAATTTTACCTTCTTGCTTAGCATGCTTGATCAATCTACTCAGTCCTTCAATCACCAAAAGAAACAGTAGGGGTGAGAGTGAGCAACCTTGACGAATACCCCTGGAGCAAATGAAGAATGATGTGGGTGCTCCATTCACCAGAACAACAATATTAGCAGTATCCACACAAGACATAATCCATTGGAGTGTTGAACCGGGACACCAATTTGTATCAGGATTAATCTAAGAAATTCCCAGTTAACTCTATCGTAAGCTTTTTCTAGATCCATTTTAAGAAAGATAGCATTCTTCTTCCTGCTTTTAACAGAATGAAGAATTTCCTGTGTGATTCCCACCGCATCATGTATTTGCCGATCCTTCAAAAAACCAAACTGTTCTTTTGAAATGTATCTGGAAAGAACCGGTTTCAGCCTCCCCGCTATGATCTTTGAAACAATCTTATACGGCAAATTACACAAAGCAATTGGTTGAAAATCACTGAAATGTTTCGGATCATTCACTTTGGGAATAAGGGTTAGAAACGTAGAGTTTAATGCTCCAGACATATACCCTTCCAACCGAGTAAACTCTACCATTCTTACAATCTCTTCCCCCATAATATCAAAGAACTGTAAAAACAATTCAACAGTCCAGCCGTCCGGGCCTGGACTTTTCTCCTTGGCAAACAATTTCAAAGTATTCTCCACCTCTCCCAATGTAACTTCACGGCATAGCTCCTCAGCCTCATCCCTATCAAAGAACCTGGGATAAAGTTTAATCACTTGTAGCTGAGAATCCAGGTCACATGTTGGGTCAACAACATAGGTCTTATGGAAATGCTCAAAAGCCAATTTCTGAATCTCACGTTGACCAGTGATTTCTGCCCCCGAGTCATCTGTAATTTTCCATATAGTATTATTATTCCTTCTAGCTGAGGAAAAGGAATGAAAAAACCTAGTATTATTGTCTCCATACAAGACCCATAGGACCCTGCTCTTCATTCTCCATTCCATCTCCTCCCTGAGGATGATATCAACCTTTTCCTGGTCCATCTTTTTAATAAGATTAAAATTTATGCTATACAGAGGTGCCATCAAATTATGATTGTGAAGATCCTTCAATTGTTCTTCCACCCTCAACAATTGCAGCCTGTTCTTCTTCTTTTTACGATGGATCCAGCTAGAGACAATGTGCTTAAAACTTTGCAATTTCCTGCAAAAGTTATCCACTGGATTAAGCTCTTTATCATTAGCAAGTCTCAGCCATTTGCCCTTTGCAAATTGCACAAATTCCTCTTGTTTCAACCAAGAACAGTCGAACTTATATGGAAATTTCTGAGAATAAACACAATCCTCAAATTGTAGATAAACTGGCCAGTGGTCAGAGACTTTGTTCTCCCCCACCCAAGTTCTGTATTTACCAATAGAAGCAATTAACGATTCATGCACCAAAAATTTATCAAGCCGCTTGTGTATCCCTTCCAGCCCGCACCTTCCATTAGTCCAAGTAGGAGCTGTCACTCCTGTGACCACATCAATTAACTTATTATTAATAAGAAAATCATTAAAGAAATCAGATAAATTATCCATCTTGGCTTTGGCTCCCCATATTTCATGAGCAAATCTGGTAAAATTTAAATCCCCAACAACCATAATATTAGCCATATTCAGAATCCCAGAAGACTGCAGTCCCAACCAAAACCCCACACGATCCTTATATGGAGTGTAACAATTCAGAATGGTAAATTGTAGGTCGTTCATCTTGCATACCCCTTCCAAAAGGAGACCCCCAACGAGACCTGTAAACCGAAAAGGAAAAAAACCGAGGATCCCAAGCTGCCAGTAATCCTCCAGACAAACCATCCGAGCTGATAGCAGCAATTTCCCAACCCGGAATAATACCAGCTATCTTGGATATAGCCACATGATCAGCACACATAGTTTCTTGCAGAAGTAATATAGTAGGACGAGCAGTAGTGATTAGGTTAGAGAGGACCCTTGCCCGCACAGTCGACCCCAACCCTCGGATATTAAGAGAACAGATGGTCATCAGGAACCCCCGGTAGAGGGGGAAAACGCTCTAAGGCCCCCAATATCAGTCTCCACATTACCCACCTCAACGACCACAGAACCAGATACCCTAGACGTATCCCTCAGCACATGGTAATCTGACACCGTGTCAAGGTCAGTAAGTATCCTTTCTGTTATAGAGACAGATTCCCCTAAAGAATCACCAGACCCTCCCAACCCCTTCCTACCAGCCCTCCGGGTTTTACGAAGTGTCACATTCTGGAAGCAAGCCTTCAAGCAAGACAAAACCTTAGGGTTTGTTGAAGGGTTTTTGGAAAATATAGGCAAAGGCGTTAGAACATCATTGGGTTTCAGAGCGTCAGAACCATCCTCCCCTAAGATGTAATTATCCACCTTAGAGCAAGGACCCAGTGTTAGCCCCCCCAAAGTTTCACCAACCGAACCAGAGGGCTCGCAGGATCCATCCACCCTAGCAGAGGGGCCACTCATAACCGATAGCAAATCATTAACAATCCCGATAGGCATCTCGACCTCCGTCACCCTGGACATGGTAGAGGCCGCAAAATCATGGATATCGGCATATGACTCCCCACCTTCACCCAGAGTTTCCACATTAAACCCCCCAGCATCCCGAGGCCCATCCAAAAAATGGCCGACAGATAAATCCAGAACCCTACCCTTATCCAAAGGTGATAGCATCTCCCTTTCAGCAATTCTCATATCCAAAATATGTTCCGCAGCCTTAATACAATCCAACTCCTCATCAGGAATAAATGGAACAGGTGACCCAAGTTTAGGAGAAAACTTACCCGTGGATACGAAAGGGTCGAGCTGACAGGCACCTTTATCCTTTTCCGAGAGTGTATGAACGCTGGGCTGTGCTGGCGAGTCCAGCAATGGACATTGAAGACTTTTCTCTAGACAATGAACTCGCATATGTCCCGTTTGTGAGCAAATATGGCATCGAAAGGGTATTCTGAAGTAGTCTAACCTCTGTCGCCACACCCTCTCACCCCATTGAATTTCCACTTCCGCCGGGAGCCCTAATGCCATATCAAATTCAACCATAACCCTAGCCGACCTTCTGTCAAAACCATATAAAGATTTGGAATCTAAACGAACAAATTTCCCTACTGAATTTGCTATCCCTATCAAAATGTTTTCAGACCAAAGTTCAATCGGCAGCCCCGGTATCATCATCCACAAGTGTCTGAACTGTTGCGTTTCCTTAAGTGGGTCAAAAGACAAATGCCATCTTTTGAGGCTGAATGAACCCTCCTTGAAACACCAAAACCTTTTGAGAACCAACCCGACATGCTCAGGTTTTGTAAAAATAACCATCACCCATCTGTTAATCAGCAGCATTACCCTGGGCATATCACCACAGATAGGGACCCAGTTCTTTCTAACCCACTCCAACAACTCACTCTGGTCACCACTGGTGAATTCAAAATGCCCAACGATGGCTCGGGTGTGCAACATTTGAATCCTCTCCAGATTCGTCTTGACTGGAATAGAGAAATGATTCAATCCATCCCTCACCTTCACAAGCTTATTGTTTCTTCTTCTCCGATCCTTCTCCCCCCTTACCCTGCAAGACCACGACAGAGCAGAAAGGGTTTTACCACCCCCATGACTTCCCACACCAGCCTCGCCTCCAGAACCCTCCGCAGACACAATGGGTATGCCATCAAGGTTCCCGTGATATCCCATCAAAGGCCCCAACTAAGCAACCGGAAATCGTCAGTCACAATCCCACTACTAGCCAAAAAACCGGATAAAAGGGTAAGCCACCAGAATAGCACAAGCAACCTCCAAAAATAGACAGGGGGTCACCACCAAATGTAAAACAGGAAATCGACAAATCTGGCATGTCAACCACTAATACTCCCATCACCAAAAAACATAGAATAAAAATAGACAATCCCCCACCCACTGGTCGTGGTGGTGGTAAAACCCTTTCTGCTCTGCCGTGGTCTTGCAGGGTAAGGGGGGAGAAGGCTCGGAGAAGAAGAAACAATAAGCCTGTGAAGGTGAGGGATGGATTGAATCATTTCTCTATTCCAGTCGAGACGAATCTGGAGAGGATTCAAATGCTGCACACCCGAGCCATCGTTGGGTGTTTTGAATTCACCAATGGTGACCAGAGTGAGCTGTTGGAGTGGGTTAGAAAGAACTGGGTCCCTATCTGTGGTGATATGCCCAGGGTAATGCTGCTGATTAACAGATGGGTGATGGTTATTTTTACAAAACCTGAGCATGTCGGGTTGGTTCTCAAAAGGTTTTGGTGTTTCAAGGAGGGTTCATTCAGCCTCAAAAGATGGCATTTGTCTTTTGACCCACTTAAGGAAACGCAGCAGTTCAGACACTTGTAGATGATGATACTGGGGCTGCCGATTGAACTCTGGTCTAAAAACATTTTGATGGGGATAGCAAATTCAGTAGGGAAATTTGTTCGTTTAGAAATAATGGAAGGGGATATATATATTTTTTTAATTTGGAAGATAAGGGGTAAGGTAGGAAGGTTACATTTTCATTTATTTATGAAACTTAATAATGGAAGGGGATATGTTTTATTTTTTTAATTTGGGAGATAAGGGGTAAGGTAGGAAGGTCACTTTTTAATTAATTTATTTTTTCAATGGTAAAAAGATTATGAGTTTAGGTAATGGTGAAAGGGAGAATCAAAAGCATGGTAAAGGGGGATCATTTTTGCAAAATGACAATGGGGGTGATAAAGTGGTTGGGACATAGGATTTGAGGGAATAAATAAAAGGGATAACTTTAAGGAAATTTTGTATGGGGGAGATTTTGATCTTTAAATAAAAGGGATAACTTTAAGGAAATTTTGTATGGGGGAGATTTTGATCTTTAATTACTTTGAACTTTGAATGGATAGGGATGAGTAAAAGGAAAAAGGGTAATGGGAAATGGAGAATCAAAAGCAAAAGCATGGTAAATGGGGATAATTTTTGCAAAATGACAATGGGGTGATAAAGTGGTTAGGTAGAACCTTTTTTGAAAAAAAAAGAGGGACATAGGATTTGAGGGAATAAATAAAATGGGTAACTTTATGGAAATTTTGTATGGGGGAGATTTTGATCTTTAATTACTTTGAATGGATAGGGAAAAGGAAAGGGCAAAGGAAAAGAAAAGAAAATGGAAATGGAAATGGAAATGCATTAGTGGAGGTATAAGGAGAATCTTTAATAATTGGAAAAATATATAAAAGGATTCAAGCAAAAGACGGGAAGGTCCTTTTTTTTTTTCAAAATTGGAGATCATTGGCGTTTTTCTACGAAGAGGAACCCAAGGGGGTAATTTGACTTTCTAGGCATGGGCATGATGATGGTACTAAGAACGTATGCATTTGAAAATGTATCGGAAGATGCATAAATTGGCAATTTTAGCTAACATGACGCAAAAGACTCTAACTTGCCAAAACTTCCACTAACTACCAAAAGGATCAAACACACTCGATTTTGGCCAAACAAAATATGGAAATGACCAACATGATGACCTGAATGTAATGGCATAAAAATATTAATATGACCATGTCTAGAGCAAGAAACGAAAAATCTCCATGACAAGACACTGATATACAACTTAACGGATCTATCGAAGTGGTCAAACAAAGGCGAAAATGAAGAAATGAGGTACGGATATGACAATCACATTGATCTGGAGATGACCATATAGACGAAATAATGTTGCAAAAACGTTCAGTAGGTTCACCTTTGGTGTCATGCTCTGACCTCTTTGGAAGCATGTCATTGTTGAGCATCAATAGAAGTAAGCCTGAGCACATGCCTTGGGACATCATATCATACTTTCAACTTGGAGAGGCAATTAAGAGAGGGGATTGGTACTTAGCAGAAGATTACACTATAATCATATTCTATGGCACTAAAACCCCTCCCCACAGATTGCCCAAGTTGCTCACCCCAAGAATTTTGTCCTCGAATACTTGAGGCAAGTGGTGGAAGTAGACATTCTTCATTTTGTAAAGATCAAGAATAAATCGAGAACCAAGTTCCACATGGTGATGGGAGGATACACTATTAACAACAAGAACGGCCTCAAGTTAGTCCTATATATCTTAACAAACCATGGTTTTCCAAAATATGTGGCCTGGAAATATGATCTGCATTTCATAATCGGACAAGAGAAAGGAAGGAAAATCCCAAATCCGAACAATCATGAGTCCAAATCAGAGTGAGAAAAGTTGTCAAACATGGATACCTTAGAAGAGGTGGAAAGAATAATCCAAGAGGAAGAAAACCCCGCTAAAGCAATGATTCGAGCATTCCTTGAACCAACCTTAGAACCCTCTAAATCTCCACCTTATTATACCCTCTATAGGACAGAAGGAGCCTCAGTAACTAAATAAGAGATGAAATTCCTTCCCCTGTAGCAAAAAAGGTGTGATGAATACATGGGAGTACATGGCACGTCATATCAGGTTAAAAGAGGATCCTATTGGAGGATGCATAAATACCTAGGAAAGGAAGAGGCTTCATACAACACCATTCCTAAAGATAGTAAATTTGATTAACTGTATGAGGCATATCATGATTATGATAAAGATAATGATGAATAGAGAATGAGAGATGCACATGAAGAAGGAACAGAAAAAGCAACTCTTGTATCTGAAATCGAACATGGAAGTGAAGATGAAGAAATATCAATGATCGAGACTCATATTCCCCCACCTGCCAAAGAATTAGAACCATACAGGAAAGCTATACCAATCATGTTATCCATGGGTTTTGACCCGGAACGAGGATTGGGGAAATAAGATCAAGGCAGTACATAATTCATTCATCATGAGAGAACACCTTAGATATTAGGCATTGGATCGATGTGGATTGGTCAACATAGGAACATCAGATGCCACTAGAAGCATGTTATTCAAAAATTCCTAGAAGAGTGCAAAACGAGCCTATTGGGGAAGAACTATTAGAACCAAAAATACCCCCGGGATGGGAGCATAACAAGCCATAAGAGGAACACCAGAAAATGGATACTAATATGCTTGGGACATAAGAAGTCATTCATAAAAAATAGTCCCAAGGGGACTTAGCAAGTGAAGAAAGAAGAAAATTAAAGGAGACACCACATGCCCCAGTTGTCATTACAACTCAATCTCCAATCAGGGAGGAGGGTGGCCATTTGGTGGATATAAGCAAAAAACATGAAATTACTCTAAGCTTGATTATGGAAGAGATTTCCCAAGAAGAAAAGAGTAAGATTGTGAATAGAGAATCTCAAGAAATAGAGCAGTCTATAGAGGGGATGGAAAGGAAAGTTAAGGAAGAACTCTAAGAAGAACCTGAAGTAAAAAAGACCAAGGAAAGAGAAGTTACAATAGGTCCAGAAAAAATAGCAGAGCCAGGAAAAAAGGACCATGACAATTTTGCAAGAGAGTGATCTACAGGAAAATCAACCTAAAGGAGGTGAAAGCCCCATCAACCCTAGTCATACCTTTTTTTAATCTAATGAGTTTTTGTATGTTATAATGATGGGAAATACTCTGTGCGCTTTGTCTAATTTTACAATCCAAAAAATGTCACAACAAGCCATTGAAATTGGACGGGTTGGATCAATTGAGATCACCAACCCTCTCACATTCTTGGAGCAAGAACAATGGAGGAGAGCCAAAATTCCAGAAATATTTCCCATCTCAAAATCATTGGACTCATAGGCTAGAGCTAGGTTAATCTAAAGGTTTGACCCTAGCACAAATAAATTCAAAATAGTTACAATAGAGCACCTTATTTTTAAATCATACAAAGACCTGCAACCTTATGAATGGAAGACACCATAGGTCATAATAGATACTACAGATTTACCCCCAGAAGATAACATGTCAATGGAAGAGGGGTCGAACAGTGTAGTGTAGAGTAAATATGCTATAGATTTTGTTGATTTGAGTGGAGACAAACCAAAGCTCTAAAAACTAAGAATCAATTTTTAAACCCTAAGGTCAAGAGCTTAGAATGTGAGAATCACAGATTGCAAACTGCTATAATCAAAGCAGGGAAAGGGACTCATAATTCCATGAAGCACTAGATATGTTGGCCAAAAACAATCAGAGACTCAAAGAGTTAAAAGATTCCCAAACCACTCAGGTGTTTCCAATGACCCTTTAGATAATGGTAGAATATCAGCAATCACAAGATGAGTTACAATTTTTTAGAAGGAAAAATGCCTCTTTGATTGCTGAAAAATAAATAAATTAGGGAAGGATTAAATACCTAGTACAATTAGAGGAAAATGCAAAGGAGCTTAAAATTAAATTATACGAGGTTAATGTATAGCTTGATTTCTATAGAATAAAACTAGTTGAATAAAAGAAAAGGTTGGAATCGCCACCTGCTACCATTTAGAGCACTAGCCAAGATGGAGAGATAAATAGCTTATGGTAAAGGTTAGATCAGAAAAAACAAGAATGAAGTGAATGGAAAATTGAAGCAATTAATAGTCGTATGGAAATTGTAAAGTATACCATTCTCCTACACCTTGAGATCACTACCTTACCTATTTATACCAAATGATTTCTCTTTGTAAAGTATATTGAATTAGATTGGATTCTTCAATCTCCAAAAGCCTTTAATTTGTAAGCACGCACTCGTATTGATGACTAATTTTTTTCCACGTCTCTCTAATTGCACTTAGGTTAATTGGCTCTCTTTCCTATTTTAATTTGTTGGTAAAACTTAATTAAAAATTAAAATATCATAATCACATGCACCCCTAGGTTATCATTAATGAGTTCTTAAGGTTTTAATGTAGTGGCTTTCCTTCTTGTTTTCACCCTATAACCCTATAGTTTATTGGTTTAGCTCTAAAGTTGAGTGGCAACTTTACTCCCTTCTCCCCACTTTCAATGGTGTGTGTATGTGCCCACGTGCGCATGCTTGGGTGGTCATCCATCCCTACCCTCACAAAGTGTTGCGTAGCATGAATCCCACATGATATTATTCAATTTTGAAGCCTTTCCAGATTTCTGGTCGGTGCTTTTAACTAATGAATTATAAAAGTTTAAAAACAATTATATTCTTAATAGTTGTTATATATGGAAGATGTTTTATAATGCATACTTGTCCCATTTTCTATATTAATTTTATTTATCACTTTTAATTTTAACTGAAAATAAAATCACCCATTCATTTCCCATAGAATTACATAATTTCCTTACATAAAACTATATGATGTTTAATATGAGCCGCTAATGTGCTTGCCCTAAAAAATTTAATTGTCAATTGCTTGCAAATTTAGGTTTACCATAGTTTTTATGTTTTTAATAATATGTTAAGTGGATTTATTACTAGCATTTTCCCCTTGAGGGGCAAAAATGAATGCCGGTAGAAAAAGAAGAAAGGTAGAAGGACAAAGACATAGGCACAGGCAGCGAAGGATATTGGTAGGAAAAGAGCAAAGTTTGTAACAATCTCAAATTACAAAGACATAGGCACTCAACCCATAACAAAAAATAATGTTAAGTTCATCAACACAGTGAGCCAACTACAATTGTCTTTCTCACAATCTTTGTAGTAGTAATCTCAACACTATAGATTACTACTATATCTGGAATATATAATCAATTTGAAAAATTATTTTGCAATAATATCAATGAAAACAATGATTATAATAGCTCCTAAACTGCACAAACTACTTGTGAAGAAAAGTTTGCTTTCATGCCATGTTCTGTAGCAATAAATTTACAAATCTGCATATACAAGTACAGGTATAGAACTCTTTCATGGACCATTTCTTGATAGTGCCACAATCTAAGTTGTAAATGAATCTTCGTTATGCTTGCTTCAAGAATGGAAGATACAGTGGGAAACCCAAATATGTTTCTTTCTTCTCATTGAGGATTTCTAGTCCACAATAAAAACTTTACATCCTTCTCAACCAAGTAAAGGCGAACAAACCTGTCACTACATGAACTAATCGTCTGAAAATTACTAATAAACCAAGGAAAGTAACTGGTTATCAATGACTTTCACCACATCAAGTATTCACACGTCTTCTGACAATATAGATAGTTCACAACAAAGCAAAATAAAAATGCAGACTTGCAACACAATAGGAGTGGTGAATCTTCATTATGCTTGCTTCAAGAATGGAAGATACAGTGGGAAACCCAGATATGTTTCTTTCTTCTCATTGAGGATTTGAAGTCCACAATAAAAACTTTACATGCTTCTCAACCATGTAAAGGCGCACAGACCTGTCACTATATGAATTAATCTTCTAAAAATCACTAATAAACCAAGGAAAGTAACTAGTTATTAATGACTCTCACCACATCAAGGATTCACACGTCTTCTGATAATATAGATAGTTTACAACAAGCACAATACAATGCAGACTTACAATACAATAGGAGTGGTCGTAGTTCTCAATATAAAGGTTGTATTTATTCAATGTGGAGGTAGATGAGGAGAGGTCGCTTTGCTTGGTTGCTTTGTTTTTATGAATATAAAAGAGAGTACCCAGTTTACAAATCAGCTGAGATTAATATTTATATCACTACTGCCTGGGATAATCCATTATGAGCTTAGCTTGAAAATCCATTGCCAACAAGGAAACTGAAGAGCATTGAACTAAAAAAGTAGTAAAATATAGCATTGTTACAAAAATATGAACAAGCATTTAGGTTTTTTAGAGAAAAGGAATCCCAATAATATCCATTGAAAAGTACACATTACATATAAACATTTTTGCAATAGTTTCTCAAGAAGGGAAATTTGTTTTCATTGACAAAGAAGAATAGATGGACAACAAAAAGGGTTGGTTCACCACTATATAGCCTTGGAAGAGTTTGTTATCTAGTGAAATTGAAAAAATGAGAATAGTAAGCTAAGTTTTCATTTGAGTGCTGTACATATGAGAAGATATAAATGATATTTACAATTAAAATTAGCTGGATTCTTCTAAATTGGAAATATAGTCAAAGTGCATGACTCGTTCAACGATCTTAGCATCGGACATGTCTTGTAATTGATGTACAAGTTCTGAGATGGTTGGAGGCAATGTATCTTCAATGTTCCGTTTGACAAATACGGAAGCAGTAGAATGTCTATGGTGGCACATCATGAGGTTATATATGTAACAACGAAACCGTGGATGTTGGCCAAATCTATTGTCATGGTATCGAAGAAGGTGCAGTGTATAATTGTCCATCCCAACCTCTTGAATGTGTGGTTGTTTAAGCATGACAACTCCAGTGGGAAACAAGGTTGGGAAGGCCATGGAGAGGAGGCCTAGTTTTTTTTTACTCATTGATAGGGGAAGCATCTATTGGCGGCCAATCAATGCAAGGTGGAGTTGGTGCATTGCTTGTGGCTAAGAAGCGTTTGATTTCATCAACCTCAGTTCCACAATTTGTTTGTGTAGATATAAAGGAGGAGGATTGTACTTCATAGGGTTCAAGGAAGCTGGGTGGTTGAATAGTAGAAGATGAGGTATGGTCAGCAAATGGGGTTTCATCAGGTGTGACATGATGAAGGAGGGATGAAATGTTTGTTGGTTCAAGAGGCAAAGAAGATAATGCGATTGGGTTAACTTGAACATCTTTATAGTATGGGTCATTTGATAGTTTGTATTCAAGAGCAACAAGAACACGTGGCAGCAAAAATGCGAAAAGAGACTTCAAACTATAACAACAATAATAATCATTACTTGAAACTTACAACCATAGTTTCCATAGACCTTGCTGACTATAATAATTTGCAAGTCTGGGTGGATGGATGCATGTATATATGAAAAAAGACTCATGAAATTTGATGTTATCCTACCTGTAGCTAACATGCTCCATGTCAGAATCTTCCCTTTTTCACCTGCAATTACACCCATATTCTTCAATATAATCACAGAATAGAGGATTTGAGCATATGAGAACAAGTTAGCCACAAGTAGTAAACTCAGTACAAATCCATAAACATTAATGCCAAAATATTTTTTTGTTTGCATGTATATCAACATGAGTTTCATGTACCCTTATTTTTGTCATGTAAAACTCATGTACGTTTCCATCCACATGCTCAAGGCAAGGGAGGAATAATACCTCTTCGACCAAGGCACTGAATAATGCAGAGTACCGAATAATGCCATGGGTTGACTCATAGACTTTGAGCCTCAATGAAACACTATATGCCTCACTAGGAAACAAAATATTGCAGCCAAACTATCCTCTCACTTTGAGACAACATAATGCAACTGTAGTCAAAAGTCACAATCATGTTATTAGCTTTTATGTACATATTGTTGTCTTATTAGTCGTAACAAAAGACTAAACGAATAGACTATTACTTGGATATCATGGACATCCTTTTACTTATGGATAGCTGTAAAAGTATAGGATACTTGTAAAAGTATCTACAAATAGAATATCGAATACTTGGCCTCCAAACATTATCACAACTGCCATTTGTAGGAGAGTTGTAAAAGTATCCCGAATGTTGTTTGCATTGAATTCCTTGAAACTCTCAGTGCAGTCACCTCCTTGCAAGAGAAAGGCATTTCCCATAGTGGATTCTCCAAGTCTATCTTCAAGATTTCTGGCCTCCCCTACAAATACCAAAGGGGGAGGCTCTCTAATAGCTTGACAACAGAATCGAGCTCTTGAGGGTTTGAATAGCGAGGCAATTGCAATGCTTTCTTCGATCTCCAATTGTCTGGATTGTAGTCTATCAATATTCCCGGCGATGGGAAATTTGGGGCTTAGATGTGGGTACACAGTTGGGTACTCCTCCGGTATCATGCCCAAAATGGAGAAATATAGTTCTTGTGCAAGAACCAGTTTCAGTTGCTACAATACAGGATCCTTTGGACACAACCCCTAATGGGTCTAAACTGCAATTTTCCAACAAAATGCAGTTACCTAGCAAACATATTTAAGAATTTGGCTAGAGCTTCTGTCGGGGAAAAAATGGGAGCGTTACAGAGTGAGTGAGATCTCTTCCGGTATGCAGTGTCGCAATGTTCCTATTCAACATGTTTAGAATTGCAGAGCATATCACTGGTTTGTAGGGTTTCACCTTTTTCCATTCTCTGCACAAGTTTTTTTATTATAGCTTCGGGCTCTTTCTCCCCTAAGAGAACCAGATGCTTCTTCTTAACCTTTAGAAGGATTTCTATGAGTCTTCTAATCTCATCATTTCTATTGCCAGTGGATTCAGCACCAACCCCTAAACTTTGAACTCGCATCCTAGCAATCCTGGTGAAAATGGCTAGCAGGGGCTGCCAAAAATGTCACAGCAACATGTAGAGGAATCATTTGGCCATGCCCGCGACCACAAGCTTCTGCTATGGCATGATTCAAGATGCTCGCTGCCTCCGTGGTTAGCGTCTGGCACATGGGTACCCATATGGGCATCGTTTTTTAATCCAATTAAGCCTATAGCTTTTAGTCTATAAATAGAAGCCATGGCCATGTGCTCCATCGTCCCTTTGATTAGACTGCTGAGGGAAGCTCGATAACGGCAAATAGATTCTTCAGATCCTAACAAGGATGCTCAAGTCTGGTTGAACGAGATAGTTAGTCGTTGACTTCCTTCTAGTTGAACGACTTGGCTCGGTTCAGGAATAAAATTGGGTGGCTTTAAGCTCTGGCTCTCAGTCCTATAATCCTAGAATTATCTTCCTCTATGTCTATCATTGTGGTCGTCCCGCCTGTAGCGTTGTGCATAGCCCTGCCAAATTGTAACATATTTAAAGTACTTCTTTTAAAATTTAATAAAGTATTATTTGATAATGTAATGTAAACATTTTTTTGGTGGTTTCTAAAATTGTTTAAACAACACACTTTTATGAATTAATACTTTAAAAGTGTGTTGTTAAACTCAATAATAATTTAATATTTCAATTATAATTTATAATAAAATAATATAATATCGTTAAATTCAATGATACACGTCTATGCAATAAAAAGTTAAAATACTTTGTCACTCGGGAGTTAAAATAAAAAGTTAATGCATATAGTTACAGTGTCAAACCACTTGCTTTACCCACCTATATAACCCTATTTACGTACTTATTACCTATTGGGATAGCAAATTCATCGCATATCTCCACAACATGACCTGAACCTTCATAAGAATAGGGTTATTTCCCATCATTACCTAACCTTAACATTATAGTTAGCAATTTGAGAAACGTAGTCACTCTACCAAAGGGAGAGGTGACAGATTGTTTAAATACAAAAAAAACTTGGTAGAATGAGCCTAATAAAAACAAATACATTGTGGAGGATCACAACTTGTCTTAGATTGTCAATGTTAATTTGAAAAATATATGATTACAACAAATCCAATTTTTTTATGAATTGCATTTGTCTAGTCTCGCTAACGTCATGCATATGGATCCATTCTAAAATGTTATCACATTTCCATTGCATTACTTAATGGCTACCCTTCATCGTAGCTTTAAATATGAATTAGTGTGAGTCCATTCCCTCAATTCGATCAGCTAGCAATAACAAATGCTTGTCAACTATTATAAAATATGGTATGGACTTGGGTGGAGAGCTATGTAGGATGCCAACCATAATCTCGTGTTGCTACTCTTGCTAGCTAGTTGGTCAGCTTATAAACCCGTATGATGAGAGTTTGTGGCTGGAAGCTTTAAGCTTGAAGCAAGATAGAGTCTTTGTTACCGAACAAAGGGAGGTAACGCATAAAATAGTAGTTTTGGAAAAAGAGATAGTTCTCGTACCTCGTAAACCAAAGGAAAATGAAATATTTATTGTACCCGGGTAATTGGACATGTGGGGTGCTTCTAAAAAGTTTGAGGGGAATAAAGAGAAGTGGGACCTTAGCTATATATAAGGAAGGTAGGGTTATCCCTTACGCTACACTTTGCTATTTTGATAGTTTTTCCCTCTCAGGAAGGAATTTATTTAGTGGAGATATATTTAGCAAAGATGGATACATTTGCACGTGTTCCGGGATTAGTTAGTGTTCCTACTATTGAGGCTAAGTATTTCATTTAGTTCTGACATTCGCTGAAGAACATTTATCTAATGATTGTTGTGTATGGTGGGTCTGAGATCGAAACAATAAAGTAGATTGTCGGTGCAGTGTGGACTACCAATTTATGTCTGTGTGGTACAATTTGGAGGTGTGAGTCTCTACATGATTCATACAATGTTGGACTGGCAAGCTCAGACTACAAATCTTATATCTCAAACGCTTGGCAAGCCAAGGCATTTTATATACAGTCGATATCTATGGATAGATTAGCAAAATTGGCAAAATTGATAAATTTGAGTCAACAATGGAAAGCTAGGGCATACCATTGGCAAAATTAAAAGATTTGAGGAATCAATTAGAAATTTTTTCTAATTGGCAAGCTTCCTGGCCATGGACACGCACTTAAGCCTGGGAGTTGCTCGCACTAATCCTGCGGTATATAGAATCTACGTGTTCTGTTTTTCCAATGAAATAAACACAATTTCATGTGTTCAGTGTTCGTGCTCGATATATCTCCGTCAGTAAATATAAATTATCTTGTTTAAAAAAATAAGTTATATTTATATATCTTTAAACACTTTATAAATTAATATACAAGTGAAATTATCTTAATTACCATACAGTAATATGTATATATATTTTGTTTTTTTAACAAATCATAATCAACCTGTAGCCAAGATTAATATAAATTGATTCCATTAATTGCTCATACTATTTCATTATATAGAAAATATGTTGAACAATTAAACCATTACTTTCTTATAGTGTCATTCCGTACGTCATTTAATCTATCGAGTTTTCATTTCGCTAAGTTTATGGGTGGCTTGCTCCCCTTTCATTCCGGTGTGGACACCAACACAAATGCATTAAATACTAATTAAAGGGACCCATGCAATTTGGCACCTTGAACATGCATGCATGCTGACCCATGCAATTTGGCACCTTGAGCATGCATGCTGACCATGTGTTTTTTATTTTGCTACAACTAGCATCTACTAGGAGGACGAAGCTAGAGGGTTATAGCAACATTGAGTATAGACTTGCGGAGTTGAATGGGACGGTTTTGCGGCAATAGCAATAGCAATGCACGTGACCAGATTCTTTGGGACCAATGCGTGTTGTTATCATGCGTCAAAGTGGGTGCTGACAGTTCCTCATCATGGAGTAATGGATCGTATAATGCGTTTTTGCTTGACGAGGCCGATGAAGGTGGTGGCGATGCACGAAACGCTGTCCCAAAGTGTGCTGAGATTCAGAACACTATTTCTCTTGGTATGAAATTTTGTTGAATTGGAAATTTTCTTTCTTTTTGATCCAAAGAAAATCTTCCTTTAGGAATCCTTTTGTCAATCTTCATATCACTGTATCATGGTCTTCTGGGCTTATTTTATTTGTCTGGAGATTTTATCTCTGTGCTTGGGCTTTGGGAAAACAACTCTGATGGTAGTGTGATAAGTACTGTTGTTTATTTTGGTCTCCTGTGTGTTGGGTTCTTTTTTAGCAGTTTTATTTTGATATCTTGCTTGGTTTGCAACCTGGAAATTTGTTCCAATTTCAACTTATCCTGCATAGGCAAAGGTAGCTTCAAAACCAACAACAAGGGAAGAGGGCGGTTGATGAAGAGATGCGCACGAGTGTGTGGAGAGGAGCGCAGTGATTGCAGTGTGTGTGGAAAGGGGTGCAGTGATGTCACAATGGGGTATGGAGTAGGCCGGGAGAGGGAGCATCGGTGAGAGAGGGAGCAGCGTGGCGAGGAGCGGAAGGGGAGCGTTGGCGTTGCAGGAGGAGCTGCTCGACGCTAGGGTGGAGGCTGTCGTAGACGGTTGTGGAATTGACACTTCACAAAAGATCTCAATCGTAGACAATGATCGTGGAATTGACGCTTCACAAACCATACAAACCATCCACGTGGCAGCATTCCATTTCCTCTATAAACGAGGAATCTAGCCGACGTGGATGGTTATGCTTCTCCATAGTGAAACGCCTACGGCGTAATAAATCTTATAAAATTATAAAATTTGGGTGATTATGATGTATCATTTATACACAATGAACATGACCATATAGATTTCCAAGTATTTAGATTTCATAGCTTTAGTGTGGCTCCATATAATTTCATTGCTTTAGCGTGGCTGGATTTTATATTCCTTGTTGATAGATGAGGCTTCATTTTATATACTTGCTGTCGTTGAATTCATCAACGGCATAATTAAGGAAATATTGTGATTTTTAAAATTTCCGTCAAAATCAAACATGTATTCTAAAAAGTAACTGAATCAAGAATCAGGTATAAAATTAACACGTGTCTGGAAAACGTAATTGAATCAAATATAATTGTGGTGAGTTTGGGATATAAATGTAAAGTTGGCTGATCTCAGCAGCACCCCTGGTGGATCGGTGGGTAGTGGAGTAAAAATATATGTTTTCTGTCGAACGTAATTGGTCGCAAGTTTTAGGCATGCCAACCATTTTCGGGATATTCCTTGAACAATACCCACATTGCAACTTTCATACAATCGTGACATATGAATGAATACCTTTTTCCTTCCTATACAAAGTACAGGAGATTTCATCCGCTCAGAATATATAGACAACCTGCGATGAAAATTTTCATGGTAAAATCATTATTCAATCATTTGTGACATTTGTTAAAATTGCTTGTTTCAGCAAAGAAAGTATGCTTGCTAAAATTTGCTGAATTTGCTAATTTTTTTGACAATATTCTGATTGTTCCCATCAATTGATGATACTCGTTTTTCAAGAATCAAAGTCTGTCTGACTTATATATTCAATCTAATATTAAGTAATTTCAGTTTGTGATTCATAAGTTTTAGATCTCTTGATTATGCATTCTTTTCCTCTGAAGTATCTTTGACACCCACCCACCTAAACCTGTTGGTACCGTTATTTGCGAATCTGAACAAAATCCGTAACAAATCTTACTTTCATTATATTCTATTTCCTGCACAGAGATAATTGCATTATTGAATGTCTACATAAATAAGATTAGGAACAATATGCAGATGTCTCAAACTCAATCCTAGTCCATTCAAAGCTTAGGTTATGGTATATCAATAACCTGCGCAGTCTCCAGATGCACTATTTTGCTCACATCATAGATATGTGCCCTGCTTTATCAACTCCTCATGTATGTTTAAAAAATGGAAAATCATAAAGAAAATACTGTAAAATGTTGCAAAGGAACAAAGATGTAATGTGTTGAGTAAGAGGATTGAAAAAAATAATCAATATGTAATAATGGTGTTGGAGAAGATCGAGTCCCCAATTTGGTCCTGGATAATTTAGACAAGATATCTCGTACGAACGTTTGGCAAAAGGAAAAGGAAAAGACTACAAGAGATGGTTCACATTCTTCTTGCTATAAACAAAACACAAAGGACACAAAGGAAACCACGCAGAGAACATTTAAGAGGCAAGGAAGAAAATAGCTATTTCAAAACCCTGAATCCTGAGGTAGAGGAACTTGAAAGGGAAAAAGGAGACTAAGGCAGAAGTTTGATTGAAGATCCACTGGAAATGGAAAAGGCAGCACAAATAGATTTATGGGAATACTCTCGAATGACATTAGCTAACTGAATATGGAGGACAATGAAAACCATATCAAAGCAGAGTGAGCAGAGCATCTTACGTGCCATTGTAATTACAAAAAAGAGAGTATTATAGGGTTTCCTAAGCATAGGATTGTTAAGTAGGTGTATTGCAGTTAAGCCACCGATGCAGGTACTAAATTCTCTACCAAGGCCAGGTCCACTCCTGTCAATAGGCAAATGGCAATCACATTGGTAGCATACAGGGAAATAGTGACACAGGCAAAATGAGAGCTCATATTTTTCTGTTAAAGTCATGTGCATACTAGAACTCCGACATAAGCAAGTTAAGGCAAGAGTAGCTCTAAGAAAGAAATCATAATTTTGATCCATAAATGGATCTTCAGACTAAACTATTTACTCTGAAACTTAACAAGACAACACTACTAGCAAATATGGATATTCACGTTGATGCTCCCTAAATGATAATAATGATTGTGACAATGAAATCCAACAGTTCATCAGTTTTAGCTAGTTATGCCAATTGCACTATGATTGGGACAGAACCCTGATCTGCTAGGAATAAAGAAACCGTACAAGCCTGTGATGTTGAAAGGGAAATTATGAATTTTATGCAACAAGGTTGTAACATGATGATATGCATTCAACCACACCCAATTATTTCAATCTATAACTAAATTTTTTACAGCCATAACCTGTAAACAAGGAAATATTGTACATTTCATTTGCAAGACACATCAATTCAAAGAAAAAGGGGGAGGGGGGTGCGGTTAGTGAGACCATGTGAAGAACCACTAAGAGGAAGAAGAGTCATATGGTAGAGGCTAATATAAATTTTAGTGTCTTCGTGATGCATAACTCGTACCCTGCAACAAAGTCTTATGCCTTCTCCACTTAATCTTTGAGATAAAATATGAAATAAAAATTGAATCCCTTATGTGCCAATAATAACTTATAAGGAGTTGGCAACTGTAAGCTGGATTTAGTATTGTATCCACCATTAGTATGATAACGAAACTTTTTGATAGCTAGAGCTTGTCTTCAATCATTCCATTATTGTGTTTATAAGTCCAAAAATAGTTGGCTTTCAAGTCAACGATGCTATTGACCCTTTGAACTATTAGCTTGTTTTGCAACATCCTACAGACTTTGGATCATGTAGTTGCATTTGATGTTACAGTAATCTAAAGCTTACTGCATGGATATTAGCACATTAAAAGAAGGGTAGATTTGCAATCCACAAATATCCATTATCATCTTGAACATGATTACACATATATAATATTATAGTAACAGAAATTTGCTTGAGCAACTAAAAGTAATATGAAGTAATATAAACGAGACAGAAAGCTTTTGCTGTTGCAATTCTCAAAAACTAAAATGTAGAAGAACTTTGGTCATTTGAGGTAGTTGCAACATTCCTTGCTGCAATTGTATTTGCAAGCAAGTTGGATATGCTTCTTCCTGGTCTCTTAGAAACAACTGTATTTCCCACCAAATTCTCTCTGACAGTCTCCAACACAACAACCACATCTCTCATAGTTGGGCGTTCTTCAGGTGAATTTTTTGAACAAAGCAAACCAACATGTAGAAATGAAAGTAGGCATTTGTATACATCATTTTCTACAAATTCATCTTCATCCACCTCACTAAAAAGAGTGTTGTCAATTACCTCCATTACTCTGTCTGGAAATGCAAAGTTCACCCATTTGTGCAAGTTTAAGTCTCCAACAAACATGTCGCTACTTGGCCCCTTTCTGGTAAGCATTTCTAATAACAAAATGCCGTAGCTATAAACATCTCCTTTGGTGGACACTGTCTCACCCAATCCATACTCTGCAGTCAAGGGAACCCTAATCAAGATTTACTTAACCAATCCATACAAAATTGTAAATGATTAAAAGACCAGTAAAACTAATGTTTTGAAAAGCCATACCTGGGGCAATGTATCCCACAGATCCTTTCAAAGCAAGTGTTGAAGTAAGTGACTCAGTAGAGGTTGCACCAATTAATCTTGCAATTCCAAAATCTGTTACATGGCCTGACATGTCTTCATCCAAAAGCACATTGCTTGGTTTTATATCACAATGCACTACTTGCATAGGGGAATCATGATGAAGATATTCCATGGCATGGGCCACATCAATGGCAATGTCTAATCGTGTTTTCAATCCCAATTCACACACTTTCTCACCATTGGTGTCATCTCTATCAAGGTACAAATGCTTCTCTAAGCTTCCATTACACATAAACTCGAACACTAAACCTTTGAATTGCAGGTTGGAACATGAGGTTATGATTCTCACAAGATTTCGATGCCGAACCTTTTGCAAGATGCTACATTCTATTGCAAAACTTTTCTTAGCTTGATCATTTTGCAAATTGAGAACTTTCACAGCAATAAGTGTGCCATCATTCAAAACTCCTTTGTAGACCGATCCAAAACTACCCTTCCCCAACAAGTTGGCCTCAAGAAATCCATTTGTTGCTCTAGCAAGCTCTTGATATGAGATCATTCGGTGCTCTACTTTTTTGAAAATAGCTTGTGGCAAATCAAAGCTTTGTATTTGCAAATTCCTTCTCCAAAGGAATGCTAAAAATAGACAACATAATGTAAAGGCAGCACCAATAACTGGCAGCAGTACTTTTTTCAGAACTTTATAATGACTACTTGATGTTGGACATGCATTTATAAAAAATACTTGTGGTCCACATAGACCAGGATTTCCAATTAAGGATATGGTTTGATTTGCAGAAAATTCTCCTTTTGATATTTCACCAGTGAGCTTGTTAAAAGATAGATTTAAACACCGGAGAATTTTCAATGTCCTAAGAGAAATTGGTATTGTGCCTGATAAGGAGTTTGAAGAGAGATCTAGGACCATGAGATTAAGTAAATATCCAAGTGAATCCGGAATAGAACCTTGGAAGGAATTTCGAGATAAATTTAATGTTTCTAGTGCGATGCAATTTCCAAGCATAGCTGGAATCAACCCAATCAATTGATTGGTAGAAATGTCTATAGCTATAGCCTTATTAATCTTACTTATCTCTGCGGGCAATGAGCCTTCTAATAAATTCCATGACAAGTTCAAATAGAAGGCTAGATTAGAAAGCTTAGAAATTTCATGCGGTATGCTTCCATTTAATCTATTATGAGACAAGTCAAGCAATTCCAAATTTGTGCAATCTGCTAAATTGGTAGGTATCTTATCTGATAAGTAGTTGTTATGAAGAGAAAGGCGTCTGAGTTGTTTAAGGTGGCGCAAAGAATTGGGAATTTTTCCAGAAAGCATGTTTCTACTAAGATCTAAGAGACCGAGATGTTTTAATGGTTTAAAGTGATTCGGGATGTTTCCTTCCAATCTATTGTTTTCTAAATACAATTCTTCTAGTTTTACAAGTCTTTGCAATGATGGAATGCTACCACTGAAAAGATTTCCACTTAATTGGAGAAAGGTTAGGCTGGTAAGATTACCAATCTGCGTAGGGATGTTTCCTTCTATCATGTTGCTTTTTAATGACAACACAGATAGCTTGGTAGAAAGTCTTCCTATGGTAAATGGCAAAATACCACTTAGTTTATTCTGTCCCAAGTATATGTGTTGTAATTGAGAACAATTGGTAAGCGCTGTAAGAAAGGGCATGGTGGTAGCACTGCCACTGTCAAGTTGATTAGAATACAACTCTAGTTGGTCAAGGATGGATAACTTACCTAGCTCCACTGGTACACTCCCACTCAAATAGTTGTCATTTAGATATAGTAATTTGAGTTTAGAGCAATTTCCTATGGAATTTGGTATCCTTCCACTGAGCTGATTATCCCATAAACTGAGTATACTCAAGTTGTTGAGCTTGGCACCAAACTCTGATGGAATGTGCCCTGTTAATTTGTTTGTATAAACTGTCAAGTTAACCAAAGAGGAGATATTTGACAAGGAAGAGGGAATACTGCCTGACAATTCATTTGCATAAAGGTAGAGCGTTTGCAGATTAGTGAGGAGGCCCAATTCTTGTGGAATGCTGCCAGTGAGACTGTTTTCAGGAATCCGCAAGTCAATCAAAGTGGAGATATTTGACAAGGAAGAGGGAATGCTGCCTGATAATTCATTTTTATCAAGGAAAAGCTTTTGCAGACTAGTGAGGAGGCCCAACTGTGATGGAATGCTGCCAGTGAGACTGTTTTCAAAAATCTGCAAGTCAATCAAAGTGGAGATATTTGACAAAGAACGTGGTATCGTACCTATGAGGTCATTTGCTCCCAAGTAAAGCTTCTCCAAATGTGCAAGGGAACCCAACTCCATGGGGATACTTCCACTTAGATTGTTATATGAGAGCCTGAGGTCAACCAAATTATGGCAACTGGCAAGGTGACTCGGAATGCTGCCTGACAATTCATTTGCATAAAGGTAGAGCGTTTGCAGATTAGTGAGGAGGCCCAATTCTTGTGGAATGCTGCCAGTGAGACTGTTTTCAGAAATCTGCAAGTCAATCAAAGTGGAGATATTTGACAAAGAACGTGGTATCATACCTATGAGGTCATTTGCTCCCAAGTAAAGCTTCTCCAAATGTGCAAGGGAACCCAACTCCATGGGGATACTTCCACTTAGATTGTTATATGAGAGCCTGAGGTCAACCAAATTACGGCAACTGGCAAGGTGACTTGGAATGCTGCCTGATAATTCATTGTTATGAAGGAAAAGCTTTTGCAGACTAGTGAGGAGGCCCAACTGTGGTGGAATGCTGCCAGTGAGACTGTTTTCAGAAATCTGCAAGTCAATCAAAGTGGAGATATTTGACAAAGAAGTGGGAATTCTGGCTGACAATTCATTTATCTGAAGGTGAAGCGTTTGCAGACGAGTGAGGAGGCCCAATTGTGGTGGAATGGCACCACCCAGACTGTTTTCACCAATGTCTAAACGAATCAAGGATGAAAGGTTTCCCAAGGAAGAAGGTATGGTACCTGTGAGGTCGTTTGCTCCCAAGTAAAGCGACTCCAAATGTGCGAGGAAACCCAGCTCAAAGGGGATGTTACCGCTCAGATTGTTGAATGAGAGGACCAACTCCACCAGATTATGGCAAGTGGCAAGGTGACTTGGAATGCTTCCTTCCAATTGATTGTGGTGCAAATACAGCACCCTCAAACGAGAAAGGCGTCCCAATTGTGGCGGGATACCACCGTGGAGCGCATTGTTTGAGAGATCGAGCGAGCGGAGAAACGACAAATTGCCAAGAGAAGGAGAAATGGCGCCATGCAGATCCAGAGCAGTGAGGTTGAGGGCAATGACTCTGTCGTTTTGATGGCGGCGGGTGCAGGTAATGCCAGTCCAATTGCACAACGGATTGGCGGGACTCCAGTTGGCCATGGAATGCTGAGGATCGTTGGAAATAAGGGATTTGAATTCCAACAAGGATTTACGATCATCGTGAATTGAGTGTGCAGAGGGGAAGGAAAAGAAGAGGATAAAGACCAGAGAACAACAAAAACGGAGAGACCACATGATGTTTGAAAGTATTAACGGAAAGCGGGGAGGATGTGAGGAATGCAGTGTGGAGAATGGGCATTCTCACAACTTTACTTATAGGAAGGAGGGGAGGGGTCAGGGGAGTTGTGTTGTGGTGGAGTCTACGGAGTTTTGCCGTCAATACGCATTTTACTTTTGGAGAGAAGTTATTTTCAGTGGAGAAGAAGTTCATAATTTTTGACTTGCCACGAACTCCATTCACACTGCATTGTTTGTATTTTGTCAATTCACCAATTTGATTGTCCGGTCAGGTCGCCTATGGTTTTCACAACCATGTTCATGATCATAACACCAACGATTGAAACATCTTTTTGCGTCTCCCAAACAATAATGTATTTATTCCTCATGCTCATAAGACCGACGATGGAAACATCTTTTTCTTCTCCCAAACAACAATGTATTTATTCGTACCCTATCCATAATTTTAATATAATTTTAATTTATTAAATTTATTAGAGAAAATGGAAAAGCTAATAAAACTTGAATTTGAATTTAAATAGGTTTTAAATTTGAATTTTTAAATAAATTTCATCATTTAAAATTTACTAAATATTATAAAAAATTTATCATTTAAAATTTACTAAATATTATAAAAAAATTATCATTTAAAATTCACTAAATATCATCAATTATCATCTATAATGGAGAGAATTATAAAAAGGATAACTCAAAATATATATAAATAGTTAGAAACAATGTTTAATGATGGAAAATGTGAATTATCTTTAGAATACTTTATGACACTAAGGATAGCAAAAGTTATCTAAAGAAAAAGGAATTTTAAATTATCCATTTTATAACAACACTATAATTTAAAAAACACTATAATTTTGACCATTATTAACTTTTAAAACACTTGGTCCAATGTATAATTAATTAAAGCATTTTAGCTCATATTATAACAATACAAAAAAATGGTGTTTTTAAGGATGAAGTTATCATAACAAATGCAATAAAATGCATTTTTGTCGACAAATTTTATTTCAAATTATTTGGAATATGGTCAAAATGTAATCATTATTTTAAATTGTCGATAAATTCTATTTCAAATTATTTGGAATTTGGTCAAAATGTAAGTATTATTTTAAATTGTGGATAAATTTTATTTCAAATTATTTGGAATTTGGTCAAAATGTAATCATTATTTTAAATTATTTAGAATGTGGCTAAATGTAGTCACGGAAAGGAATCATAAATGGATGAGATGTTTTTTTGTGTGTCTTAATTGGGTTTAGCTTCACTGGTTATGGGATGGAGTGTTATCATCCCCATCTCTCATCTAACTTCATAAGTGACATGTTGAGCTCATAATGAGTATATTGTTGTAACGGCTTCAAGCCCCTAGTATTAATTGGCCTTATAATTTCTTTTAGTTATTTTTAATTATTATTTAATTTCTTGCCTAATAATAAGGTTAAGGCAATTTAAATTAAAGAATACTTTATTAAAATCATATCCCATAACCTCTAGTTGTAAATGATCAATAATATTTATAAATGAATATCTCATCCCAAAAGATCAAGTTAAAATGAGGAAAGAGGTAAAAAATGTCAAAAGTATTAAGAGAGAAAGGAAATGTGAAATAATTAAAAATATAAATGGGGATAAGGACCAAAAACTAACAATAAATTTAAAAATTTTGTAATCTTATAGTAATCTTATATTAAATTTGATAAGAAATACTCTTTCAATAGTAGTTGTGGATGGAGATTTCAAACATTAATACGAAAAAAAACTATTTTAACAATTTGTTATTTTGTACCTATAAATTCTAAATTTTACAAAAAAACAATATAAATAAAATTTGTCCTTACACTAGTTTAAAATATTAAAGGTACTATTATTTTTCGAGGAAAATTTAATGATAGAACATCAAGTAATCAAGCCATAATTCTATGCACCATCTTAAGTCCTATCCCTCTATGGTTGGAGGAGAACACTCACTTACTATGTATGTACAAAAGAAGCCTTAAAGTTTTAGCTAAAAATAGAAGCCTTAAAGTTTTAGTTGAAAATAAAAGCCTTAAAGTGTTAGTTGAAAACTTGTTTGGTACATAATTAATAAAACTTTATAGTTTTTTTTTTGTTTGTAAATAAAAGAGACTATATATACATGCTAAAAAATATTACATAGCTAGAAATCACTGAGAGAGGCTTTCCCGACCAACAGAGGTCAAACAGGAATCCAGAATCCGTCCAAATGTAACTCAGTAGACTCATAACATTCTCGGATTTGTATGGCAAACATGAAAAAGACATAAACAAGATAAAACTAGTTGTCCATAAGTTTGATACAGACCCCATAATTCCGAAGATACAGAAAACGTCTTACACCTCAGCAGTGACCATACCATCATCAGACACTTAGAAAAGGACCAGAACACAAAATCAAAACAGAGCACCTCAATCAATGGTAACAGTTTGCGGGAGTTGACCAGCAGAGTCCGGGGTAGGAGTTTTTGCATTCGCCAGGATATGGATCGTGTTCGCATCCCCTGCATTTCCAGGCCAAGAGAGCGCTCCACCATGGATGTAACTACTACCATCTCCATCACGCACACCTTGAATGACAAAAGTGATGCCCAATTTCTTAACAATGGCGTCAACTTTGGAGTGCATCACCCTACTATCTAAATTGTGCGATTTCCATGATCTAATCGGTTCCTCATCACCCATGCATTTGTTAGCCGAGTCCATCAGAACACTGGCCAACAAATTCTTAGTTACCCAATGGGTCATAAGGGTACGTTCATAAAGAGAGGCCCGACCCGCTGTGGTTCTTGGGTCTACCACCCAGTCCTCGTAAATTTCTCCCACAGACAAGGCCTGGACGTTTTCCCAGAGACCCCTCTCAGTTCCTTCAATTTCTTCACGAATGGGAGGGGGGATGCGCTCACGGAAAAATTCAGCCACATCCCGCATACGGGACCTAGAAGAAGCACGGGTAACTTGATCGGCTTTGGCCCCTCCATGGCAGGAGGACTCACCGCCCGACGGAGAGGGGGGCCTGCGTTTTGGTGCCATGAGGATAACAGTGAAAGGTTCAGATGGCCTTGCCCAGATAAACCGCCCTTCTGGACCCTCAAAAGTTCTCAACTCACATTTTCTGCAGAGAGTAACACGACAACTAAGAATGCAGATGAAATTAGAGTCGGGAAAATTGGCCATATTTGAAGCAGGGTGGCTCGTCATAATATTTACTACATGATGATGAAGATCCGCCGTCAAGTACAGGTCCTCCATCACCACAATAACTCCCTCGATCATGGATCTGAAAAAAGGACAGATGAGGAATGAACGGAGGATGCTCTGAGTCTTTTCACAACATTTATCACACTTGAGAGTGTACCATGCATCTCCTCTCATTATTGTATTCATAAAAGTAGGTGTCATTCCAAATGGTGAAGAGCTGTGACACGGGGATCCCTCCGGACATCATCCTCTCCCACATTTTCATTGCTCATGCGAGACGTATCCGAAGCTGTCAGATGATTGAAGCTCGCAAAATCTTCCTATGCCAGGTGGTGACACGATCTCATCCACTCATCATGAGGATTCTTGATTAGATTGCAGACCATGATGGGGGTCCCATCCTCGATATCATGGTTTTCTAGATGGTCCGCCACTTTGTTGGCGTCCTGCTTGACGCGGCCAAAGGAAACAGCCGGATGATTGAGAAGAAGCTCGCGTAGACATTCCAACCTGGAAAGAAGGCGCCAACTGGATGAAACATTTTCCGGAGATTGCCCAAAGGACATTTTCCTGGCCATGTGGATGATAATCAACGAATCACCTTCGAGAATTACCTGGAACCATGCTTCGGTGATTGCCAATCACAGCCCTTGAATTAGACCTTCCAGTTCCGCCAAATTGTTGGAATCATGGCCAATGGCACCAAAAAAGACCTTCACTATGGATCCCGACCAGTGCCTGCAAACACCTCCAAATCCAACCATCCCCGGATTACCCCATGAGGGCCCATCAAAATTAACTTTGAAACCCTGAGCCAGGGGGGGAACCACCGGCATGGTATTTCAAGCCTACAGATCAAGACCTTCTTACGCAATCCCTCCAGATCAGAACGTCGTAGACCCCAACCCTCCACAATGCGAAAATCCCCAGGGGTTAACTCTTTATCTTTGTCAGACCATTGCTGACATCGAATGGTCTCCATCATGTTTTAAACCAGTTTTAGCCAAACTATCTCCTAAGAGTTGGAATGTTCTCTAAAGATGCACTCATTCCTTTCTTTCCATAATGACCAGAACACCATTCCAGGGAAGAGTTGCCATAGCAGCCCGATGATAGGATTAGAGAAAGCTTTAGGGTCCCATGAATTTAAAGTTTGAACCGGATGGCCTCTTACACGATGACACCTCCTAAAAATGGTAACACCCCTGTCCCAAATTGCAGATGCAAACGAACACGAATCGAGTAAGTGATCACCGGTTTCCTCCGCGTTGTGGCAGAGAGGGAATCGTGAAGGACCACAAATCCCCCATTTCCTCAGGTTTTTGCTAGTTAGAATCCTTTTCCAGACTACTAG
This sequence comes from Larix kaempferi, assembly GCA_027924585.1. Lineage (NCBI taxonomy): Eukaryota > Viridiplantae > Streptophyta > Pinopsida > Pinales > Pinaceae > Larix > Larix kaempferi. Next base: position 4,185,391 of record BSBM01000802.1, on the reverse strand, counting down.
CCAACAAAAAACCGCAACTTTTGGCCATTTATTCATACCCACACCTTTCCCCAGATTTTCCTAGCCTCTTCTTCTTCCTGAATTCGAATTTCAAAAGCTTCCATGATACCAAAGGTGCCCTTCTGAGAAAAACCCTAGCAGAGTCTGTCCAGGGAAGCACTTAATCGGACAAATCGTTCCTTCATTATGGAATCGAAGGAGGATAGAGATTCATCCTCAGAGTCCCATCCCGGCTTCCAGCCAAAATCCATTCCCTATACCAGTCATGAGCATTATGGTTCCAATAGTGATAAACCTTTGATTTACCAGTGGCTAGGCCTCTTTCTTTTATGGTTTTCCATCTGGGGTCGATGCTAAGAATGGGGAATTGGTTCCAAGAATCCTCCCAGAAGTTGGCCTCCTCCCCATTGTGAATTTCCTAGAAGCAATGATCCTGAACCAAACGCCTTGCCGCGAAGGCTTTTAGCCAAATGTGGGAACCCGGTTTAACCTCGTTGTATCTGACCAGTTGCCCAATTTCTCTATCCCAGGCATACTTGATGTGCCAAATTTTTTCCCAAGCTTCCCCCTGGTGATTGCACCAACACCACCAAATTTTTGCCCCATATACCTCACTCAGAATTTCAGGGTCTCTTAAGCCAAGTCCCCCCTTACTCTTGGGCTTGCAAATTTTCTCCCACCCAACCAGAGTAAACTTCGCCTTGTTTTCCCTACTTCCCCAGAGGAAAGATCTTTGGATGCTTCGAATTTCCCTTAGGATTGTCTTGGGAGCAGAGAGCATAGAGAATAGATAGACAAGCATGGCCTGCAGTATCGACTTGACCAATATAAGTCTGCTAGGAAAGTTTAGGGGGTGCAACGTCCAGTGTGAGACTTTTTTCTTCATCCTGTCCACTAGATCAAGCCAAGACACCTTGCGAATCATACCTTCCGAAAAAGGAGCACCGAGATATTTAGAAGGAAATGAGCCACGTGAGAAACCCAGAATCCTTATGATGTTGCGCTGGGTCACGCTTGGGGTATTGAGGAAGAACACCTGGGACTTTCTGGGATTTACTTCCAGCCTCGAAGCTTTGGCAAAAAATCCAAACAATTTTTGAAGGCTTTGGCTTCTTGGACTGAAGGGTTGCCCATTAACATGGTGTCATCAACAAACTGTTGGTGAGTCTGTTTCTCCATTCCCTCATGAAGTTTAAGCCCCCTAATTCCTCCGGATGCAGCGAGGGAGTGCAGTAGTCTACTGATACCTTCAGCCATGATAATAAAAAGGAAGGGAGACAAAGGATCCCCTTGCCTGATACCCCTAGAGGCTTGTAACAACTTCGTTGGAGCGCCATTAAGGAGGATGGAAAAGAAGGGAGTGGAAACCAAATTCATGACCCAGTTAATCCATACCTGATTAAACCAAAGGCCTTCAAGATACCACGCATGTACTACTAATTCAACTTATCATAGGCCTTCTCTATGTCTAGTTTCACAAGCATCACAAGTTTCTTCAGAAACTTGAGTGAGTGTAAGTTTCATGGACCAATATAATTCCATCCACAATTTGTCTACCTTCCACAAACCCTGATTGCTCAGGGCTGATCAGAGTGGGGAGGAGAGGCTTGAGACGATTATAAATGACTTTGGAGATGATCTTGTAGATCACATTGCATAGAGAAATAGGTCTGAACTTTCTAGGAGAGACCGCCTCTTCCTCCTTTGGAATTAGGGACAGGAATGTAGCATTGAATGCTTTCAAAACACCCCCACTGCTTCTAGACTCCTCCACCAGCTGGTTGAATTCAACCTTAATAAGATCCCATAAATGGTGAAAGAAGTTGGAGGTGAAGCCATCAGGACTAGGCGCTTTGCCTAACGCCATTGGGTGCACTGCCTCCTCCACTTCCTGCATAGTCACAACCTTATTAAGCGCCTCATTGTGTTCCTGAGTGACTAGACGTGGGATGAGAGATGTGATCCGGGCTATGTTAGGACTTCGGTCAAGCCTGTCTTCTTTTAGAATAGTCTTGAAGTGGTGAACAAGTTCCTCTTCTATTTCTTCTCTAGACTCAGCAATATTCCCATTGGATTTACGGATTTTCAAGATATTGGATCTATGCCAGTTTTGGATAACGAAATTGTGAAAAAACTTAGTATTTCTTTCACCTTCCTGAAGCCACTGAATTCAAGATTTTTTATTCCAGAAAGTTTCCTCATTCCTTTCACAAGATTCTAGGCACTCGAGAAGGTTATGCTCCCGTTCTTTCAACTCCTCACTCCATCCCTCTTCCATCCCAAGCTTTTGAGCAAACTCAAGATCTACGATCAATTGTTTTTTGTCTTCGAAAATATTTCCAAAATCCTCCTTGTTCCAGGTGCAGATCTTGGCTTTCAGAGCCTTCAATTTTTGTTGGAACTGATACATCCTTGATCCGTCCTGGGGGACCAATTCTTTCCACCACTGTCCTACCATATCCTTAAAGTCTTTGTGACCCAGCCATAATTGCTCAAAATGAAAAGGTCTGAACAGGTTGTTAGATGAAAAGTCCCATGTGAGACACACAGGCCAATGATCAGATGCAGTAGTGGGAAGGACATTGGCATTGACTTCCCCCATTTCACGAGCTATATCCTCTGTATTCAGGAATCTATCCAATCTAGAAGCAATGAGATGGGGCCCACCCCTCTTATTGTTCCACGTGAACCACCCATTTCCAGTCTCTATGTCAATCAACTGATTGTGACTTAGAAAATCCTTGAACCTTTCTTGGAATCTATCCAATAGTCTGCGCCCACCTTTTTTCTCATCCAGAGAGGTGATCATGTTAAACTCCCCGCCAACAATCCACGATCCATCCAAAGCTTGAGTAGATAACCAGGAAAGGAAGTGAAGGAATGCTTCTTTTAGCTGAGCAGCGCTTGGTCCATAGATGTTGACCAGTGATCCTTTCACCGCGGAATCAACTAAACTAAAATCGCACATTAAGGAAAACCTATTGGCTCTCCAGTTGGATAATACAACAAACTGAGGGTTCCACATAATAGCCATACCTCTAGCCATGCCAATGGCATCTGTTTCCATAACCTCCGCTCCCCTCCAGATTCTTTTTCCACTCTTCTCCATAGTTGCAAAGGAGCATTTTGTTTCCTGCAGGAAGAGAACATATGGTCGTTCCTGCTTAACTTTCCTTGTCAATGCTTTGATTTTCCTGGGATGATTGCACCCCCTAACATTCCAGGTCACAACCTTCATTGAGAAACTCTTGCAGGATCAGAGAGGGATGCCCTAATCGTTGGATACAACCCCGTTTCAATTAGCTTCACACATACTTCTACTATATGCTATTTATTTGATTTTCTACCCTTCTTTGAATCATCAGTTGAGGATTTTCATTTAAACCCTAATTGGGCATCATCCCTGATTCCCAGTTTCTGGGATGCTTTGGACTTGATGATAGCTTCTCGAAGGAGTTCAAGCTGTCTTCGAGATACATAGCCCTTCCCCTTTTTATTGCATTCCTTCTCAATTTCATCAAGATCCAATTCCCCCAGTTCAACCTCCTCCTCCCCATCATCCTCCATGGCATCCAAAGGAACCTCCAAGGGTGGAGCCTGAGATGTGTGGATTGGTTCTGCAGGCTATTCCACGATTTGAACTTCCTTTTCTTTCTGTAGTTTCTCTCCTTTGTCATCCACCTCTTCCAAGATCTGGAATGGGTTCAGGCTAGTCGTTCCATTCTCAATCTTTCATTTCCCCTTCCTCTGAACATCCCCAGGTTTTCTCTTTCTTCTGTTCTTTACCTAGGTAAACCCATCCTTGTCCTTATTACCCGCAGATTCATGGGACAGAGCGGGAGCTGGCTGAGAGATCCGTGGACAGTTCCTGCCAAAATGGCCATATTCATGGCAGGATCTACATCTGAAGGGTAACTGTTCATAGTCAATTGGTTGGACCCACTCTTCGTCTTCATAGTTCAGTTTGATGGCCTCGGGAAGTTCCCTGGAAAGATCCATGTAAACACAGATCCAGACACAAGCTATGTATCTTTGTTGCTTGGTCTATTCTGCGGATTTGACAAATTCACCCAGGGTATTGCCTATGTCCAGCATAATTTTGAGGTCCCAGAACTCACATGGTAGGGAGTAGAGTCTAATCCATACTGGCGCAATATTTACATCCTCAACATCAGGGTTAAAACGTTATTTCCAAGGTTTGAGATACAATCCTACTGAGAAGAAAAAATAGGGACCTCCTTTTAACACTCTATCTCAATCTTCCACATTAAAGAATATTATGGTGAAGAAACCCTTGGCTCCCAAATGTAGATCATATTGATCTTTTGGGTTCCAGGTCTGTTTGATCCATCTAACCAGATCTTTTTCCCTGGGCCAGGTCCTAATAAATTTTCCAATCAAAGCCTTTTCCTTCCATTGTTCTACCTTTTCTCTTACCTTCTCTGCACGAACTTTAATGGCCGGGATCGTTGAGGTTTTGGAGATACATCCTCCTGGCCCCAGCCGCCGCTTTAGTCCATTCTCTCTGCCTTCTGCGTTCGACGAGTTTGCTTCCTTCCCGTCCCCCACATGAATCAAACCATCAGGCGTCCCATCGGGAGTCTTGCCGCCAACCAGCTGCTAGGGGGAAAGCATGTCTGCAGCCCCGACTGACACCCTGCACAGATCCGCATGGATCACGTTGAAAAAACCCTAACCCTAGCTTCACCACTTGTTCTATGCGAGATATTCCCACACACCTTCAGTTGCATCCATATTTTAATAAAACTTTACAGTTGTTAAGGCTTAATAATAATAATAATAATAATAATAATCATAATCATAATCATAATCATCTATTTTTAAGGTCACCACCAAGCGAGACACCAATTTGGTGTATGAGACCCCCTTGTTTGTGGGACAAGGGACCCGCCTCTACACAGTGATTTAACTGCTAAAGTCTACAGAGGTGTACATACCCTACCCCCCTCCGGATTTGAGCTTGTGACCTCCTAGGAGGAAACACATTCTCTTAACCATTAGGCCCACTCAGGCTGTACATAACACTTAATGAGATTTGAGCATGGGTAGGGAGTATAACAACATTCCTTCCAACCACCCAATCCACACTCAATAATATGTAGTGACTTAAGGAAATAGTCAAAATCCAATAAAATGATTTGCATTCTAAGTCTTGGAATTAATGTAGTTAACTATTTTATCTCAATATCCTTTTATTCAGCGAAATTCACATGATCATGAACCTAAGTCAAATCACAAACCCTTCATTTTACTTTAAATATTGATTCACATAAAAAGTGTGTAGAAGAGGGTTTTGGTATTGAAAAACATCAAGTCTTCAACAAAAACCAAAATTAAGCTTTGTTTCCCAAAGTTGTTCTACCACTAATACCCTTTTTTTGCTAGCTGGGGGTGTGTGTGTTCAAATTACAATCTTTTGCAACTATGGCCTTAATAACTTCATAATTTTGCAAATGAGGAGAAAAACCTTTCAAATAATTAAAAAAGATACATTTTAAATATAAGAAAACAAACATATTTTATGAAAAGGGGAAAAAATCCCTCCCTAGCCTCTATTTTTTTGTCCTTGTGGGGACATACAGTAATCACTCTGGTGGATTATTATGACTGCACATAAGTTTCATTTCCTCCAAGCTATGGTTTACCTTAGGGGGTGTTCAAATTACAATCTTCTGCAACCATGGCCTTAACAACTTCATCATTTTGCAAATGAGGGGAAAAACCTTTCAAATAATTTTAAAAAATACATTTTAAATATAAGCAAACAGACATATTTTATGAAAAGGGGAAAAACATCCCTCCCTACCCTTTATTTTTTTGTCCTTGTGGGGACATATAGTAATCACTCTAGTGGATTATTATGACTGTACATAAGTTTCATTTTCTCCATGCTATGGTTTATCTTAGGGTAAATTAATTTTATCTTTGCTATTTTTTTTCTAAAAATTAAATTATCACACATTTGATTGGATGTGTAGAGATGATGTTTTCCTCGGGCTTTGGAATGAGGGATTCGGAAGCAAGTTGAGGTCAACTATTTTTGTATGTTTTATGCCCTTATAGGTTCTTCCTCATATGTTGGTCATTGTAACACCCCACATTTTGATGGGACAACTAAACAACATTTAGACCTATATTGTATTTCTTTGATTATTATATGCTGGACTCGGCTTCACTGAGTAAACTATGGGTGTGGATTTATAAACCTACTTATTTTTGTTAGTTATGTTTTAATTTATTATTTATCTTATTAGTGATGACAGTTGTGTGATTTGTTTCTAGTGTGCACAATTAAATAAGTGATAGGGTACATAGATACCATTGCACATTATGATTGAATGAATGAATTGACGTCGTGCACACGATAGCTAGATTAACTTGTTTATGTTGACTGATGGTTGATATATTAGTAATTGACTAGGAAACAATGAAAGACTATACATGATCTTATGTTTGGATGAGACTAACCCACATGTTAGACAGGCTAAGCGATAACCATATGCTTGTTATTATGTGTGGGATAGTGTAGGTTTATGCAAGAGACCGGGTTTCCCAAATTGGTCATTTGATGACACAAATCTAAGAACCACAATAGAAGCATAGTGTGATTTTAGATAGGGCGTTGACCCTAGTTCCAATAGGAAGGGTAAAGGTATTTCCCACCATGTATCCTCCAAAACCTGTGTGAGGGTTGTTTCGAGTCATGCTCCCCAAGTTGTGTGATAACAACTACTAGCTGCTTGTTGGGGAAGTGAGGTCGATTTAGTCAGCGCTTCCAATTACGGGTTAGATTTGGGGCTAGGTCAATATAGTTGACACTCTAGGATATTCCAATAGAGGAACATATAGGAAGTGGAAGTTGGAAGTAGGTTAGGAAGGAATGAGATTATATTAGTAATATTTTGGTTTAGGATTTGAGACACCAATTTAATTGTACTTGGTTCCCTTCACTTGTAAATCATGGGTTAATTCATTAGGGTAAATTTGAGTATAGTGTTGAATAGTGTTTTTTTCTTTTGTAAAAGTAAGAGATTGTATTACTATGATAGAGTTACATATCAACAAAAACCAGTGGCTTGGTTGGTAGGAGGCCAACCAGCCATAATTCTCCCAACCCAAATAGATAACAGAGTTTCATCAGGCCCAAACCTATTACAAAGATTACCGAGAGGTGCCAGAAGCCCAAAAATATTGTTAGCAAAAACTAATTTCCCCAACCCAAACAGATAAAAGAGTTCCATCCATCCCAAACCTATTACAAAGATTACAGAGTTGTATCAGATGCCCAAAACACGTGGCAGCAAAAAACCAACGCCAAACTATCAACCATAAGGAGCTATAACAGAGTACAAGAGACAAAATTACCAAAATAACGACCTTCAAAGCCCGCCAGAGAGCTACGACAACAAAATGAAAATGAGAATCTAACATAACTTTATCCCAAGACCAAGGCACCAAAGAAGAGTGCCTCAAATTCCAGAAGTCAGTCGAGGCGTTGGGTTGTGAATGGGACAAAGAGCACGTGGAAAACCTGGTGTTGTAGTTGCATTCTGAACAGGGGCACGACGGTCACCCCCAACCGAGGATGGCCCCAGATCCGAAGGAGGCTGGACACCCAATTTTGCAGCGATAAGGTCGAGCGTCTGGTGCATAATAGAGCACTCTTGGTTATGAGATTTCCACGCACAAACAGGCTCCATATCCACAACAGCTTTATTTTCACTTTCCATAAGAACATAAGCGAGGAGGCCCTTGGTAACCCAGAAAGTATCCAACATATGGTCGTAGGATGAAAGATGCCCTGCCGTATTACCTAGGTTCGTTACCCACTTTCCAACTTCATCCCCCAAATCACCACCAAACATTGCCTTGACCCTCACTCACAGGTCACGCCCAACCCTTTCCAACTCTTCCTTAATGACTCGAGGGATACGGTCATGGAAGAAACAGGAGGCCGTAAGGGCCTTATGCTGTTTCCTCCTAGCAGGGGCCTTGCCCTTTTTGGGGTCATGACGAGGCTTCTTATCCTTCTGCTTATGCGACGCCATCATAAAATTACCAGAAACCCTCACCAAGCTATTATGAAAACCACTCCAAGATTGGAACTACTAAAAACACCACTCAAGCAGGAAACCGTCAAGATGTATAAAAAACCACTGTTCAGACTTCCTTTTATAGCAATTTCCAGCCAAATTCCCATAAAAGCAACAGGGTTGGTCATCTGTTGAGCATTAATCCTCATGATTTCGGCCGGACCTTGCCCTGATGCGAGCCAAAGGATTCCTGATGTCACCCTCATGACCAAGGCTCGTTCGTATGCTCTGGTTATTATGAATTGAAGTAGGCCATATTGGTTTAGCACTGCGGGAATTTAAGGGGCAGGGGATTGTAGTTCCTGAGTTGAAGCAGTTTACCTCCCGCGATTTGTCCATCATAAGAGAAACAAGTGGTCTAAAGTCGGTATTGATGGGAGGGCGCGTGTCCCGCGATCCTTGCGTTCTCGCTTGTGTGTCCTCCTACGCCAGCATGGCACAGCGGCGGGTCCACTCTACATTCCCAAAGGTGTCAAGGGAGCCAGCACGGATATGACTGGGTTCATCGACCCCAACGTTATCCAAGAGGTCCTCCACCCTATTCCCATCTCTACGAACATGGCTAAATGACCAGGCACGGGAAGTATTGAAAAACATGGCTAATTGTTCCACTCTGTAGGCCAGACGCGAGATGTCTGTTATGTTTGCCGGGGGTTTTCCATTATGGAGGTTACGAGCAAGTTGGATGACGAGGCAAGAGTCCCCTTCGAAGGTGATAGGGGTCATGTTGAGTTGGATATCCAGCAGAAAGCCAGCAAGGAGACCCTCTATTTCGACAACGTTGTTCGTGTCCTTCCCAATGATGCCAAAGTACACCTGTAGTATTTTGCCTTGCCAATTACGAATGACTCCACCAAACTCCGCTAGGCTTGGGTTTCCCTGCGACGCCCTGTTAAAGTTCAACTTAAAAGCCCCAGTATGAGGGGTCATCTAGTAATCAGGACTTTTTAGAGCGATGTTCCTTGTATCCTTTCGGCTGCAATTCTGAGTGTCCTTATTAATACCCCAAGCAGCAAGGATTCGACGCTCTGCCTCATTGACCTCCCAGTCTTTGGCATTCCAGAGGGTGACGCGGGCAGTTTCCTGGATATACTTCTCAATCTTAGCCCAAACATGATCCCGAGAAGAAATTTTATCCTGAAAAATCCTCCTGTTTCTTTCTTTCCACACCTCCCACATCAAAAAACCGGGGAATGAAGTCCAAAGAGAGTTAACAATGGGACTCAAGAACGCTTGAGGGTCCCAATTCTTGATAGTCTGAGGAGGGTCTCCTCTGCAGCGATTGGATCGTCGAAAAATCTCAGCCCTTTTATCCCAGAAGGGAGTGATGAAAGGGAAACCATCTAGTAATTGAGCTAAAGTCTCCTCGCTTTGAAGGGACAGGGTACATTGGGATGGGCCTATGATACCACGTTTCCTAAGATTTTCCCCTGTCAAAATTCTTCAATAGAAAACCAGCCAAATGAAGGTGGAAAATTTGGGCTAGGGATTGGTTGTCCATATCTTTGTCCACATCTCATCCTGAGGAGTGTCAGGATTGGTGGTCCAGAGGGTATAAGCTTCCTTGGTATTGAAAATGCCTCTGGTGGAGTAACCCCATCGAAGTTTATCCGGGCTAGCCTGAGATTTGATACATCGACCCTGAATGATGTCCCAAATTCGAAGCCATTCTTCCTCGGAGACTCTCTGGATCCACCAATTGTGGTCATGCCACTCTTTATAGGAACTAGTGCTAGGGTCTGGTTTCCAATATTGGATGATCTTGGTGAAACCATCAGCTCTGCAATTGGCCTGACTAATCGCCATATTGTCCAGACTGGCTAATTTCGGGAGTTGTTGCCACGAATCCTCCCAAAAATTTGTAAGCTCCCCATTCCTGACTTCCCAAAAACTATGATCCTGAATAATCCTACGATTTTGACAGGCAGTTTTCCAAATAGCAGATCCTAGAGATTCCGCGTTGAAACGAATCAGGTCTCTTTGAAAAAAATGGGAGCATACTTCACATGCCACAGCTTAGCCCAAGGTGCCAATGTAGAGGAGACCCAATTCCACCAAATTTTAGCAGTAAGAACATTACTATTTTTTCCCGGATCTTTCAAGACAAGGCCCCCCTTGGACTTTGGTTGACATATCTTTTCCCAGCTGACTAAATCCCATTTGTGTTGATCAACCTTCTCGCCCCAAAGGAAGTTTTGCTGAATATTTCTAAGTTCCTTGATGACAGACTTGGGCATGGCCATAACCGAAAAGAGATAAATTGGCATAGCCCGGGTCACAGATTTGGTCAAAGTTACTCGACTAGCTAAGTTAAGAGATCATAGAGTCCAACTTGAGAGTATGCGTTTAATGCGATCCAGAAGATCCTCCCACAAAACTTTCTTAATGATACTAGAAGTGAGTGGCGTGCCAAGGTATTTGGATGGAAGGGAGCTCCCTCGGACGCCAAGAATGCGATTAATATTCCTTTGGTTAACCTTAGGGGTATCGAAGTAGAAGATTTGAGATTTTTCTCAGTTGACCTCCAAACCAGAAGCATTAGCAAAGGTATAAAGAATATTATTCAAAGAGGTTTCTTCCAGGACCGAGGGGTGGCCCATTAATATCGTGTCATCAACAAATTGTTGGTGAGTTTGCACATCAGCCCCTGGGTGAAGAGATAGCCCCTTGATTTCTCCCCGCTGAGCTTTGGATTTAATCGTTCTCCCTAAGCCTTCCACCATAAGGATAAAGAGGAAAGGGGAGAGGGGTTCACCTTGCCGAATGCCGCAAGAAGGACTGAAAGTGCTTGTGGGAGCCCCATTGAGGAGAATGGAGAAGAAGGAAGACAAAGTGAGATTCATGATCCATTCAATCCATTCAGGGCAGAAACCAAAAGCTCTCAACATTTTGCGCATGAATTTCTAGTTTAATTTGTCATATGCTTTTGATATATCGATCTTTAGAAGCATGCCTGGATTTTTGGTGACTTTTAATGAGTGTAAAACCTCATGAACCAAAATGACACTGTCTAAAATTTGTCTTCCTTCAACAAACCAAATTGTTCCGGAGAGATCAGGCTGGTTAGGATGGGCTTCAGCTGACTCGTCATTACTTTTGTGATGATTTTGTAGATAACATTGCATAGGGAAATGGGTCGGAACTTACTAGGATAATCAGCCCCATCGATTTTGGGGACGATAGTGAGGAAAGTGGCATTGAAATCTCTAAGCACCTTTTTGGTTTGTCTCGAGTCTTCCACAATCACCCATACTTCGTGCTTGATTAGGTCCCAAAAATAGTGAAAAAAGTTGGTGGTAAACCCATCTAGGTCGGGAGATTTTCCTCCCGCCATTTGGTTTACAACCTCCTCAACCTATAGCATCATGATGGGTTTAGTTAGGAGAGCATTTTGAGCGGCCGAAACCAAAGAAGGAATATGTTGGGTGATCCTTGCAATATCAGCTGCACGATTAACCCTATCCTCCTTCATTATAGTTCCAAAGTAGTCCACCAGTTCTTCTTCCATGGCTGTCCTATCTTCAATATAGGCTCCATCGACAGTCTTCAGGTGGTGAATTATGTTCCGTTGTCTATTCTGAATAACCGAACGGTGAAAAAATTTGGTATTGCATTCACCTTCCTTGAGCCATTGGTTTCTAGACTTTTGTTTCCAGTAGATCTCCTCCTGTCTTTCACGAGCATTAAGTTTGAGGGTGGTAGACTCTTGTAAGTCTCGTAACTTAGCATCATAGCCAATAGTCATGCCCTGTTGTTGGATTTCCAACAGTTGACCAATCATATCCTTTTTTGTCCTCGAAAATATTCCCAAATTCCTCTCTATTTGAAGTACGGATCTTGGATTTGAGGTATTTTAATTTTTGCTGGAACTGATACATCTTTGTACCATCAGTGGGTGGGGATCCGAGCAACAACTGAGAGACAAGGGATTTGAAATCATTGAGATCCAACCATAATTGTTCAAATCGAAAAGGTCTCTTGGTAGGAGGGCCCACACCTCCCCATTGCAGACTGACAGGCCAATGATCAGAACCAGCAGACGGGAGGACTAATGAGTGGAGATATCCACTTCTATTGAGAATCCCGTTAGAGACCATAAACCTATCAAGACAGGAGGAAACATGGTGCTCACCTCCACGTTTATTGTTCCAAGTGAACCAACCATTGGTAGTCTGAATATCTATAAGATTATGTGTTGCAATAAAGTCTCTAAAAGCTTCATTTGTTGCTTATAAGCTTCGTCTACCTCCCTTTTTTTCCTCCAGCGTGGTAATTAAATTGAAATCCCCACCAATGATCCAGGGATTTCCATCCTCCCACCTCCCCGCCCAATCAAGTGAGTCCGGGAAGGATTTATTCAGGGGATTAATGCTAGGCCCATAGACATTGGAGATGGTACCTCTGATTTGAGTCTAAAGAATATGGAAATTATCCGAGAGGATTCCTCTTGCAGCCCAAAAGTTTGAGAGAGACACAACTTCTGGGTTCCGTAGAAAAGCTAAGCCACCGGCCATACCCTGGGCATCAATGGTAATTGTTTCACAGTCCTTCCAGATTTTTTTCCCAACAGCCTTCGTCGTTTCAGTGCCACATTTTGTTTCCTGTAAGCAAAGAATCCAAGGGTTCTCCTTTCGTACCTTATTTTTCAGAGTCTTGATCTTGAGGGGATGATTCACCCCACGGATATTCCAGGAGATGACCTTCATTGGGTAACCTGAATAAATTCAGAGAAAGACGCCCGAATTTTTGGGTATTGGCCAGATTCAATCAACTTGCTACCAATATCGGTTATCCTTTGTTTGTTTGTTTTCTTGCCTCTCTTTTCCCCATCTTTCGGTTGCTTTCTTTTGGTGCTTTTTAGAGGTTCCTTGGAAATCCCAAGCTGAGGAGAGGCACCAGTTTTCAGGATGGAATCCTTAAGAAGTTTGAGTTGTCTACATGATACATAGCCCTTCCCTTTTTTGCTACATTCTCGTTCAATTTCATCAAGGTCTAGTTCCCCGAGGTCCATGTCCTCCGTCTCCTCAACTTGATCTTCCTCCATACAGACAGATTGATCAATCAAGTCAGTCTGGCCTTTGGTGAGGACAACAGAGGTAGCCTCAACATGAATGAATTCCTTTCCCTGGGTCCTGTCCAGGGAAGCCGGATCTTCGTCGACAACAGAAAGGGTTTGGAATCGATTGGTAGTAGTAATTGAGTGACGGGAAGGCAGATCAGTATGCGAATTGCAGGTTGTCTTTTTCTTGCTCTTAACTTGTGTGAATCCATCGAGGTCTCGTCCTTCCATTGACACTGCTTTAGGGTCAGGCCTTTCAACATTTTGCGAGAAATTCCTACTGAAATGGACGTGAGCATGACATCGATGGCATCGAAATGGCACATTCTCGTAATCCAGCGGTTGGATCCATTCCTCATCATCCCATGAGAGGTTAATCGCTTCCGGTAGTTCTTGTGATAGGTTCATATAAACACAAATCCCGGCATAGGAAGTATAGAATTGTTGTTTGGTGAGTTCTGCAACTTTCAAAAATTCACCCAGGGTGTTGCCTATATCCCTCAGAATATCCAAATCCCAATATTCACAGGGCAGAGAATAAATTCTGATCCATATAGGGGCAATGCTCATATCCTTTGTATCCGGATTAAATCTTTCCTTCCAGGGGATGAGATACAATCCTGAAGGAAAAAAGAAATAAGGTCCACCCTCCAAAACCCTATCCCTATCCTCTTGGTTAAAGAAGATGATAGTGAAGAATCCCTTCGAACCCAACTGAAGGTCATAATTTGCTTTAGGGTTCCATGAGGTTTTGATCCATTTCAGAAGGTCTTTTTCTTTTGGCCAAATTCTAATAAAATTACCAATTAGGGATTTTTCTTTCCAAAGTTCAACCCGTTCTCACAGCTTCTCAGATTTGATCTGAAGGGCAGGGATCTCTGCATATTTGGGAATACAACCTCCAAGCTTCCATTTCTTCCCCTGAGGGTTCTTGGAGATAGAGCCCTCACCAACTTCCTCCCTGCAATCTGTCGCTTTTTCCTTTGCTGCTCCATCTATGTTAGGATCCAAAGAGGAGGACTGTGGAGGGGGAGTCCCCCCCCTCACGCGTGGCGATCGCGTCGTGAATAAGGCCGACAGGTTGGGCTCACCAGGAACGTGGCGGCCTAGTGAGTCAAAAGGAGCGAAAATAAAACCCTAAATGTCAAAAGCTGCAAACCGCGCCAATTGCAGAGCTCATTTCCTCCACCCCTTGTGGTTTTCTTTAGTGTATAGTGTTGAATAGTGTTGATGTGTTGTGACATAATTAATAAAATTGCTTGATGTTGTGGGTGTTAGGTTGTTGTCTTGCATGTGTGGTCATTATTGTCTTTTTTGTTAGTAACTATGCATTAGAGGTGATGATGGTTTCCTATAGTACATACACAAGATATGTTTATGTTGGCCACTTACACACACCTTCACCTCGTGCACATGCACTAGTATTAGTTACAATGTAAATCTATATACATATCAGTGATTGTTGTATTATCATGTATAGTGGTTGATGGGTGTAATAAGATTGAGATAAGATATTAATTATAGTATTAGCTTCTTGTTATTAAAATTTGCATTGCATTAATTAGATTCCATAGTATTAGGCTCATTTACATTAGCTTGTATTAATCATTTAAATGGTAATTTATTAATTACATCCATTTAAATCTCCTTAGTAATTACATTTAAATCATCTATCTCATTTCATTGGTTATTCTAATTACTAGCAATTGCCCCAAAAGGTGCAAAGGAACACCGAAAGGAAAAAAAACTATAGAAAGTAAAATAGATGTATATGAAATGAAAAAGAAAGTAGCATTTTTGTGTGAATAATAATTGATAATGATGAATAATCATCATTAAATGCAACTTTACAAAGTGAGTTGAACTATGTTAACAAACATAACATAGTTTCATGCTTTCCTTCCATTATTGTGCAAGCCATGAAAAGGAATCCTTTAGTTCGAAAATGCATGATTTAGCTCAAGATGGCTTAGATGCCTCTGGTTCGTGGTCTCTCAGCCAAAGGAAAACCCTACTACTCAAGGGGTACTAAAACTTGCCAACAAAAAAAAAATGATCTTTTCTTTAGCCGCGAAAGAGATACAAATGAAAATAATGAACAAACAATACTTATCAAGAGTGCAAGTAAAGGAAGATGACCCGAACCAAAACAAACAGACCTGCAGCAAGATCGACAAAGACTGACCCAACTAGTTGCTTTTGAGAAGTAACTAAACCTTTGGAACAAGATGCCAATAAAGAATATTGATTTGTAAGATGGAAAAAAAATCCCCCTATGCAGATATCAAACTGCTCCTGAACACCAGTAATAAAAAAAGAAACAAGCACTCGCCAAAAAAAAATGTGATAGCAGGCTAGGGTTACTTTACCAACACAAAAAATCAAAGAGAAACTCTTCAAAAGGTTTAAGACAGATTCAGAGCACCTAGACCCAGTTCCACTGTGTATCAAATCAGACAAGGACTTCCAAAGCCACATATAAACCCCCTGAGATCAAACCCTACATAAAAAATGAAAAACTCGCGACCTTGATATGCAACAACACACAGTGGACCCATGGGTATATATACTGGCAACTCGTGGTTAGGGAAGAAAGTTCGCAACTATATATACAAACAGGTTGCGGGTAGGCCTTAAAAAACCTCCAAAAAAAAAGAAATGAAAACCTAAAAGAGCAACTGAACCAAACTCAAACACTAAAAGGTCTCTAAAAGGCTGTGAAATGAACTCAGATAAAACACAAAAATGCTTAACATGTGCCAGAAAAAAAAAAAAAATCCAAAATCATACCAAAACCCCAAGATCAAACCCTAAATAAAGAGTTCAAATCTTCCAAGAAACTCGCAACTATATACACTAACAGCTCGCGAGTGCAACTGAAAAACCGCGGGTAGCACAATGTGCAACTCGCGAGTGTGACAGAAAGTATGCATCTGTATCTATAGGAAACACGTGGGTAGGTTCTGATAGAAGGAAAAGAAAAAATTTGTAGACCACACCAGGCTGAGTCAAACACGAAGGATTTAAAAAGAAACCCTAAAGACCTCAAAAGAGACTGAAGAATTTATAAAAACTGAAGAAACCTAACAAGGATCCCCAAAGCAGAAAAATAAAAAGGTACTCCCTAGCAGAGTCACCAATTCTGTTGTTAGGGAATTTACCTTATAGTAGGGGATAGAGACTACCAACATACAAGGGGTTGACAGATAGATACATAGGGTTCTGCATACATTACTAGAAATAAATAAGATCAAGGTTTAGAGAAAATGTACCTTGTTTATGACGGTCGGTCCAAGCTATCTCTCGATCTTCACAGAAACAAACCTGCAAAACACACAGACCTTCCTCAAACCAGTTTGACTATAAATAAATATTGATATTAATGAATGCAATAACATCAAATTATAATCAAAACACAATAGAGATTAACACTTTATTGGGAAAGGAAGAGTATCTCAATCTTTTATTGTCAAAAGAATGCAGTAAGTACAAATGTTATACCTGACTCTGCATCAAGCACCTTTGTAACTAGGCCCTAGGATCCTACTCCTTTCTCTTGACTTGGAATTTCCTCAACATAACAGTAGGTCTCTCTAATTTTTGGTCCTTTCTCATGGCCTCCTCTTGCATTTATAGCAAGGAAAGGAGGGTTGGTTTTGAAAGGAAGTTGAATTGGGAAGTTGGGGAAGTTGGAATACCCGACTCAACAAATCCCAATTCATGTTCTTAATATATTTTTCAAACTTTCCTTAAGACACCCGCGACTATGATGTCTAGCAACTTACGAGTGACTCGCATCATGTGAGCTCCACAACTCGCGAGTGCAACTTTTAATTGACACCCGCGAGTTTTTAGTATGGAGACCCGCGAGTGACTCGCAATGTGTCAAGTATAGGATTCACGGCTTTATGGTGAAGGTGTCAGAAAAAATAAGTTTTTAAGCTGAAGGAGTAAGGATTTAGCTCCAAATCATCCAAGGTCAAGTAAGCTTTTCCATCCATAGTGTCCTTTTGTGTGATTGACAAGGCGATGTGATCACGGACGAAGAAGTGCTAATTTGACCAATAATGCAACAACCGTATCCCGTTGGATGCTTAATAGTCGAATCCAACTCTCATATTGAATGATAAATAAAATAATATATTAGATAGATAAATTACAAAGGATATGGTTGCCTTAAATATGGCTTGGCCATCACATATTGAAGAGACACTTCTCTTCATAAACTATATTTTAATATTATTAATTACTATTAGGAATAGTTACCTATTTATTACTTTTAATTGTTGTAGCATTGCCTTCCCCTTAAGAAAGCTTTGTCCTCAAAGCTTAGATTATTGTTGTCGTCTTTTCATTCTTGTTTTGTGTTGAAACAATGTCATTACTTCCTTTATGTCTTTTTTAGGACTGGTATTAGGTATGTGCTTGGTATTTATGCAATAGTTTGTCATCTTCCTTTCATTTGTAACTTGAATTTGTACTCCATTATGTTTATTATTGTTATCCCCTTTTCATTGTACATGAATACGAGGAGTATTTTTGTGACTAACCATATCAAGCCTTGTTTTAGAAGTCACTTGTCCTATGATATTTAGGATGTCATCACGTAATGTTTTCATTTTATTATCCTTACGAGTTATCTCGAGAAGTGGCGTTTCGTGAGGCTTCTCACACTCAAGGTCACCTGATAGTGTTATATTTGGGTTTCTCCAGGGTGGTAGAAGAGTTAAGGTAGAAGATGAATCTACAATATCTGATTCCTTTGACTTGGATTCCTTTGCATATTGTAGGATCCATCTTTTGTCATTGTATGGATCGTCCTTATTGTCAATGATATTGGCTTGACTCTCATTATGATCTTGGTTAAGCTCATCTTTATCAAAAATATTATTTTGGTCATCCCTACGATATTTAGTCTCCTTGTCTTGTTTATTGTCTTGATCAATTTTGTTACTCTCATTTTTGTTGACATAGTGGTCCAACATATCTGAGTTACTGATATGGTTTGTATTAGACCTTAGTTTTTGTAACATTTCCATTATGGTATTATGGTTTTGTGTCATGATGCTCAAGTTATGTGCTATGGTGCTTATGTTCTATGTCATCGCACACATCTTGTTATCTAACTCTTTTTGTTTCTCGTGCATGATGTCTACTTTGTCATCAAGTTTTCTTCCCAGTACTAGAACAACATCTTCTTTAATTCCTTTCTTAAGTGCCTTGTTATTTTTCGTTTCTTCTGTGAATTTTTCTTGGTTGGCAACGAGGGCCTTGATGTCCTTTTACAATTTCTCAAGTTTGTCTTTTAATTCCGCCATGGATGTTTGAACAAGGGAATTGGCCTCAGAAATAAAAAGTTATTATTATATTTAATAATAATAATATATATATATATTTTTATAATATTATTATTGTTTTTATAAACTGTATAAATAGTTTAGTATAGAATTTAATATTTTTGAAAACTTATATATGTTAAAATAAATATTATAATATTATTATTATTATTATATTTTATTGAAAAAAATTAACGGTTTTTTTTTTTTAGGGTTGAATGGAGTTGTCGCGTAGGAGGAAGGCGCAGGTGCAATGAGGTTGGTGGTGGTGGAGAGGGGAAGTTGAGGTGTGGGAGGAGGATGTAGGTCTAGAGAGGAAGCGACGGAGGGAGGCAGCGCCAGATGGTCGGAGGGTTGGAGCGGAAGTGGAGGGTGAGGGTTAGCAGGACGCGCAAGTGGGGAGGCGCGGGAGATCTAAGGGGTGTGTGAGTGGAGGGAGGCTACGGGGGAGGGCGTGATCACAGATGACGGTCAACATAGAGTGGAGGTGGTGGAGCAGGGGTGTGGAGGAGTGTGTAGAGGGGCGTGCAATGGTGGATGGAGGGCGGCGAGAGAGTGGAGGAGATGGGGTTGTGGGGGAAAGGTGGTTGCAGGGTGAGAATGGAGCGTTGGAGCAGGGAACAACAAGCAGATGCGTGATGTTTGTGGACATGTGCGAGGTGGGGAGAGCGAGTTGTGCTGGAGTGCGTGGAGTTGAAGTGGGCGATGGACTGATGGGGGAGTGGTTGGTAGAGAGAAGGAGCGATGGCGTTGGAAGGGAGTTCTCGAGTGTAAGTTAGAGAGGTACGCGTGGAAAGGAGACGAGGGTGTGATGCGGTGGAGGGTGGTTGCGTGTGATGGCAGGCGTGGAAGGAGAAATGATGTGAGGAGTGATAGGTAGTGAAGCGGGAGCAGCGGAAGAATGTGCGGTTGATATGAGCTCAAACTGAGCTCAAAGGTGGAAGTAGCCGAATCCGAGCTCACCCAAGGAGTTGATGAGCCGAGGCCGAGCTCAGAGTGCAGGAGCGAATCTGCTCTGATACCAAATGCAGCAACCGTATTTGGTTGGATGCTTAATAGTCGAATCCGACTCTCATATTGAATGATAAATAGAATAATATATTAGATAGATAAATTACAAAGGATATGGTTGCCTTAAATATGGCTTGGCCATCACATATTGAAGAGACACTTCTCTTCATAAACTATATTTTAATATTATTAATTACTATTAGGCATAGTTACCTATTTATTAATTTTTATTGTTGTAGCAGATAACACCTAGCTTAGAGGAAACTATTGATTGGTTTAAGCATGATCCCCATTCTAATGATCTTTCTACCAGCTAACATAAGTCCATCACTCTTGAAGGAATCTAAAGATTGTAGGGAAGGATATTTTGGGGATTCTATAGTCAAGGTGTTGGCTTTATTTTTGCAAATCTTAATATGTATCAAATGAAACTCAATCAATGACATAAGAGAGTCTTGAAGTGCATCTATGTTTGTAGACATTAGTTTTTTATAATACAGGCAAGGGAAATTCATGACAAAAAAATAACTTGAATCGTGTCGTAACTTGAGCATATATGTTTGCATATATTTTTATGTTGTCTTTATTCCATGTATATGTAATTCACCTTGCAAAATGAGACTAGTATTGTTAGGTTCAATACTTTGAGTTCTCTAACGAGTTTTATCAAATTTTGTGCTCGTCATCTATATTCAACAGGTTGAAGAAAGGAGAAGATGTTGACTAAGCAGGATGTCTTTCTAAATTTAATTAGTTTCTATACAATGAGTGACTCTAATGGTTAAGAACATGTGTTCATTCTCCTTAGATTCCTTAGGTTTGAATCTAGAGCCCCATGATGTATACCTCTATAAACAATTATGCAAGGAGAGGTCACTTGTCCCACAAACAAAGTTATGACCTTAAAATTAGATTATTATTATTATTGAGTTTTAGGCCCACACATTTTTCCAAAAGGTGCCCTTTTCAAGCATTTTATTTATTTTATTTTTTTAGCAAACCTATACTCAGTTGGAAATGTGTTATATCATATCTTCCTGCAAACATATTGAAACCCAGATTGTGGAAACCAATGTCCTTTTCTTCTCACATGAGTTAAAATTATGGGTACTATATTTTTTTAAAGGGCGAAGGGATGATACAAACTTTAAAGTGGGTCCATAGTCTTAATGTTTTTGCATTAAGAGAAGTGAGGTGCATTCTACAACCCACTATTGACGAGATTGTAATGTTTGTCCTATATATATATATATATATTACACCAATGTAGATCCATCTTAACTCTATATATTTTAAGCACTAAGAGGGATCCAAGAAATAATTGAGACGCAAAACATTAAGACTATCATTTTTATAAAAGGGGAGAAGGAATGATATGAAATTTAAGGGGGGGGGGGTCCCTAGTCTTAATGTTTTATAAAATGTTGTGAAATGTATTGAAAAGGTCAAAATTAATCCTACAATTCAAGTTTGACAAAATCAATTGTTACCTATATAAAACGCATATGGGAGAGAGATAAGGTGGGGAAAGAGAGGCCTTAAAAGTGATCTAATTGCATATAATGGTTCATCTAAATGGAACCTTTCTTACCCAACTATTTTTGGTGATGTGAATGGTTGTGTATTATTTTCATTGATAGTTTCTTATTTCCTACATATGCAAAGTTAGGATCTTGGTGAGTTTCCATCACAAAGTTTTACACCTTTCTCTTATTTTAAAGGCATTCAAGCCTTATGGATATCATCTCCCATAATATGTATCACTCTATGGAATTCCATTCATTGTATGCGAGATATGCTTAGTGCCCCATACCTCTAAAAGAAACATTGAAAGCACCAAGAGAGTTGAATTTCATTGATAGACCAAATACTGGACACTGAGTCCTACAACATATGCTAGAGTTGTAACCTGAATTAAATCTTGAACCAAAGTATAGGGGTTGTAGAACAAGGGATAAGGTACAATTATCATATGATTGATGCTCACCATGGAATCACTAACCATCTATTTGAGAACCACCAACCAAAAATAATTGATTCTATAGAGGTAACAAAACTATAATTTAAATGGGACATACGATAACAATAATAATATTAAGATTGTTTTTTACCCTCGCAAACAAACTAGCACAAAGTTGAGATAACTCTAATTGCATAGGGTGTTATTAATAAACAATAGACTACAAGAGAGATAATGAGGAGGGGGATCAAGATGTTGGGCGATTTGTGTAATTGTGGTGTGATTAGATGCAATGATGAATGGTCTTTCATAAGTTATCATCCAAAAAATTTGATGAGAAAATCCCTCGAGATAGAGACAAATAATTAGGAGGCAATTAAAACATGCAGACCCACCCTAACCCTAAACTAGAATGGAAACCTCCATCCATCTAAATTACCCATATAATATGACATATTAGCATTATCAAACAACCTAAGGAAATGCAAGTCAATCTTGGTGAGGAACACACCTAGATAAAAACCAAAATAAATCACCTGGCCACCAAGAAACGATAATGAGAATGACAAAACATAATGGAGTATCTTCTACAAACAAAGCAATAATAATAATTGCAAAAGTGTGGCATACCATATAAATAGTGAAAAGTTGATGCCCAAAGTAATAATTCAACCAATCAAACCCTTGTCACCCACTTGTTGATTTGTTTTTCTTGCTTCTTGTAAAATTTCAGCCCATTTATGTTTTCCATGGCTTAAGGCAACAATGTAAATACTTTTTTTGCTCTCTATAAATGTCTTTGAATATCTTGAGCATAGATGATCCTTATAAAATTTGAGGTTTTTGGTCTCACAAAGAAAAGTGCAATTTTCACAAAGTAAAAAGAACGTGCAAAGATTTTTCAACCTCTGCATTTGTTTCTACCTTCCAAATAGATTATTTGTCTCATGTGTTAAGAAAAATATTACCTTGCTCCCTTCCACACTCTACATTGTTGCATCCATGCAAAGTGCATAGTGCTATGGGAGGATTCATACCTATTGCCAGATTTCCAGTCCAAGATGATTGAGGTTGAGGGTAAGATTGCCAATCAACCTATTTCCATTCTAGTTGATTTGAGAGCAAGTCATAGAACAAGTTATACAACTTGACGAGAACCCATCATTGTTCTCGTTTTTTGGGGGGTCAATTTTAGTAGTTGTTTTTACCTTCATTTCAGAAAGTGTGTATACTAGTAGAAAATAAAGTCATTTTAACCATTTTAATGTATTTTCAACTACTTTGATTATATAATTTAATATTTTAAAGATTAAAAAAAATTCAAAAAGACAAACCCCAAAAGAAAAAGATTTAAAAAAAAAATCAAATTCGAAATTAAAAAAATAAAAATAAAAATAAAAAAAAACCGAAATTTTAATAAAATTTTAAAAAAAAATTAAGAAAAATTTAAAATTTATAACAAAATTTAAAAATTACAAACAAAACAAAAAAAATTAAATTAAATTAAATGTTTTAATTAAAAAAAAAAAAACCTTTGCCGGACAGTCTTCGAACTTGGATGAAATATAATAGGAGATATAAGGAACTTCCTCTTTTTATTTCTTGGGAAATATGGAAGAGTAGAAATATAAATATTTTTGAAGACATTCATACTCCACCTTCTCAAGTTTGTGCACCTGCTTTAAGCCACTTCTTTGAATTTTGTAGTCCTAATATTTAGCCAAAAAAGAGGATTACCAGAAGTCCTAGCTTGGATTTGTCTTTCTCAGTTGTCTTTTTCAATGGAGCTTACAAGAATGGTTTGGGAGGGGCATGCATCTTTTTACAAATCAAGCCGGGTTATATTTGGAAACTAAAGATGTCAACAGGATCGGGTTCTAGTAATAAAGCATAAATTATGGCTTGTTGGGGGCTCTTATGGGATGCAAGAAAGCGTGGTGTTCAAAATCTGCAAGCTGCTAGAGACTCGAAACTTATTATTGATTGGGAAAATGGTTTACATCTCCTCTCAACTCTCTATTTGGATGCATGGAAACACATAATTCTTGTTTTAAAGAATTCTTTCTCAAAAATATATTTTTGTCATATCTACAAAGAATTCAACATGGGGGAAGACTTGTTATCAAAAGAGGTAGTGCATATTTTTGATGGCAGACTTTTTTTTTGAAGAGTCAGTGGATGATATTTGTATCGAGAAAGGCTCCTTCTCTTTCTTCTAGTCCGCAATCCCGGTTCTTGGTTTAGTTTTTGGTTTCAGCTTTCCTTTTGAGATTTCTTTGTGTTTTTTGGGGGGGAAGTAACAAGTCAAATTTCTGCTAGAAGACTTTAGCTTGTAAGCTGGTTTGTTGTCTTACTGGATAGTTATCTCCATTGATGGGGGTTATTGAATGTTTTTTACAGTATGATGTAACTTTGATTCATAATGAATACCAAGTTACTATTTTTTTCTGCTTGAAAAAATTAAAAAGCGAAGATAGATTTCACATTAAACAAGCCCGAGGAGAAATGAAATGATGGATGGAAGTAAATGCACCTAGGTTGGAGCAAGCTACTAGTTTAGGATTCAGTGATAATGACTGTATAATAATTTTCATCGAAATGGTAGCTAGTGAGCATGTCACAATTCAACTATTTCATTAATGAATGAGTGTTTATGTGGCATGTTTATGTTCTTTTTCCATTGTTATTATTTTTATAATTCGATTATTATTTTGCACAAAAGAAAAAAATAGTCAAGTCTTTGTACTACACCAATCACAAAATTAGATATTATAATTTGGAAAAATCGTAAGAATATTTTAAATTTTTAGAAAATCATTTTAATACTAAAATTTTTTAAAACGTTGGTTAGCATGAAGTTTAAAAAATAAAAAGTCAACCGAATATGACGACTAAATGATCGCTATAGTCCCTAGGGGGCAGGGACTAAAAAGGCATCTTGTATGAATCGAGTATTGTAGTTGAAATACGATGTATAAAATTGCAAGAGTGATGACATCAAGGTACGACGATAGCAGTATACGACATACAATGGAAAGATGGAGGTGAGTATACAGTGAAGGCTTGTGGTGGGTTGTATGACAATTTTGGTAACACTAGTGTAGGATCAATGAGTGTATTACATAATTGTTATTGATAGTTGAGTATGGTACTAGGTAGATTGTGGAAAGTTGGCAACACTTAAATTGAATTCCATAGGGGTTCGAGTGATAGTTGTGTTTGTTATATTGACCCTTGAATTGCCTAGGACTTTGGGTCTGATACTAAATGGAATACACAGTTTCTGTTTATTACAAATTGATAGAGTACTTTTGCAAGTATCTAAAAGAGTATTAAGTAATAAATGATTAATATGAATGATAATTTACAATGAGCCTCACGATGATGTATACATTTACATTGAAAAGTATGAGGTGAAAGAGTGTGTGGTTGTTGAACTTTGAATGAATTTTATTTTTATTACTTACTATTATTGTGTTAGTTATAAAGGGTTTGAGTTTTCTCTTCTTATTCTCTCAAATTGAGAATATGCTCACTAGCATTAATGTCACATTGGTTCTTAATCTAATTATTTTCTTTCTATTAGCACTTGAACCCTCTTTCCAACAATTCCATTACAGGGCCAAATATGTCACATTTCCACTTGTTTCCACCACATCTTTCTCACATTGTTTTACTCATTTTGTAGATCATTTAGGTCAAAGAGTAGACAACAATGATTTTGGCAATGACAATGCACCATGGATTCACACACATGACGAGGAATACCCAAACACACAATGCACAGAGTTGGTTGAAAGATTGAGCTCTTCCCTTGTGGATGAAAAATGACTTATGTATCTTTCATTTCCTGAATTAAATGCCTAAACTACTAATTCATCCCACATGCATGAACTATCTTCACATTGTACTACTTATTACTTCCCTAGAGTGAGTGGAGTATATAGTGAATGAGGTGAGGCAATGGCTTATGTTAGATTTACTTATTCTCATCTACATGGAGGGATGCATATTGCTTGGTAGGGCTAGCTCTTTAATGTTAATCGTGGTGGGGGATATGTGGTGTTTCTTGGAGTGCTTCCCCCTTTTGCATAGTGTCCCTTTGCTAGGTGGACCCCTTCGTTTGCTTAAATGTTTGTTTCATGTTGAGGTTGCTAAAGGCATGGTAGAATTCTATTGTGTTGAATTCATCTCCTAGAATGAACACTCCATGATAAAATCTAGAGAGTTGAAGATTGGATGCGAGAGTTCGATAATGAATGATTCATATGACAATCATGTAGAGACCAATCACGATGACTATATACACTCCTTTAATTGTTAGAATAGTGAGAACTTGTAGTATAGCAAGAGCCCTTGGTCTCGTTATTCATGACAGTACCCAATCCTTAAACATATCCAAATCATGTTATTTCTCCAAGGTCATAGAAGACCCCCTTGCACCTACCACACTAGGTAGAGCTTATAAATCTTTACTAGTGTTATAAATACTATAAAAATTAGCAGCATTTTAATCTCTTGACTAATTTATTAATTTCTAAAAAAAAATACAACATTAAAAAATAACATAGCTTGTTAATTATTTTTTACATTGACAAAAAAACTAACATTAAGATTAAATATTTTACTCTTATTAATTTATCCATTACCTAAATAATATTTGTAATTCTACACATTAATAACGCCAACCTATTATAGAATTAATCAACTAACACTAAAACAAGATCCACGAGGTGG
Organism: Larix kaempferi; assembly: GCA_027924585.1. Taxonomy (NCBI): domain Eukaryota; kingdom Viridiplantae; phylum Streptophyta; class Pinopsida; order Pinales; family Pinaceae; genus Larix; species Larix kaempferi. Next base: position 4,159,174 of record BSBM01000802.1, on the reverse strand, counting down.
CAATGTCCCCAATATTGCTAATAGCTCTTGTGAGATTGCAAACCAATAGTACAAGAAAAAATAATACCTAGGATTGAATCCTAGGAATATTTATAGAAGTAATAAAGTAGTTAAGAGTATAGGATAAGTTGATAAATAATACGTAAGAGACAACATGATGTGAGACTGTAATATATAAAGGTGAATGGAATTTTTGAGGTTTTCTTTTTATATGGCCTGTCGTACTACTCAAGTGGAGATGATAATTATATAGAAGAATATAAGCTCAATAGTGGATATGATGAATCAATGTTGTGAGAAACTTAATACCAATAGAAAATGCAAGTATATAGATTGGAGATTGGCTTACTGGATCCACTATGTATCTCACTTTGTGGCCATGATCACACATTTATATCACATGGATCCACATTATATATGACTTCACGACCTTGTTACACTTCACCTAAGCATAGGCTTGTCTACCTCGAGAAAGACAATTTATTTACACTATTTTTTTTATATGTGTATATTATTCTCATGTCTTTGACTTGTTAATGATTTCTCACTTTGTGCTCAAGTGATCTCCTATGTGGAAGAAAATACAATGTATTTCAGCCATCAATTACAATCAAATATTATGGGTCATTTGTTAGCACATTCATTTGTTCCTACATATCCCAAATCAAAGGTCAAGCCAAAAACAACTACAAGCATACCTCCTTTATACATTATATAGCCTCTTACATGCCCTTGAGAAAAGATTATAACTCAAAAATCACAATCGAAGTCCTAATCTCAATTTCCCCATTTATTTGACATCTAAGGTGCAAGTTGCCTTCATTAAAGTTGCATGCATGATAGGATGTGCACAACATTCTCATCAAACACTACACACAAAAATCTAAAAATGCAAAAAAATATAAAAATATGGTTCAAGCCTATGGAAAAACCTACCATGGGCACTTGTCATATGAAGTAGGCATGTGGAAGCATCCTATTACTACATGCCAAAACAACTGTTAATTCAGGTCATTGGATCAAGCCTCCACTACAAAGCCAACGATTGACTTCACTCTTGGGCACTCTTATGACCCAAACCCACTAACCACAATTGAGTTAAGGATGGCCCTTGCCAAGAGGAAAACTAGTGCCCTAAACCTTAATTTTCCATATAAATACAAGGCTATATAATGGAATAGAAATAACTATCAATTTTCTTTCTCAATCAAACCAAGGGTTGTTTTGCATTCCTCCTCTTTGATCAATGTATGTTAGAGCTCAGAGGATAAAAATAATAAGTGGAAATGAATTTAAGGGGCATGATCACATGTATGAAGTAAACTTCTAGTGTATTTTATTTGTCATGTTTAATTAAGGTCATTTTACTTTTTTTCTCATATATATTTATGAATTTAATGGTTTATTGGGACATAATTCAATGATCTATAATGCTTTATAATCATTGAATTGAATTACATTTTTTTATTTTTTAATTAGTTGAATTGTATTAAATTTCCTTATTAAGATTATGGTGAACATTATTGTTATCTTCAGTGATGTTTCAACTAAAGTTTAGTAAAGAAAATTTCATTAAAAAAATTCTAAATTTTTATTTTTTGAATTTTTTATTTGTTTGTTTACCTTGCTGTTGAATAAGTTTAACTAAATCTATTTTTGGAAAAATCAGAAAAATTAACTCAATTCATTTTTCATTTTTAACTATAAATAACTAACAGTTAAAAAAGATATTCACAATCATCATAACTAATAACTAAAAAATGATGGTAAAAATAATAAAATTAATGAACCTGCATTTCACATTTTTCCGTATATCTGTTCTAATCTTATCTTATTTGGTAAAATGGTATAAATCATGCAGACATTAGGGTGAAAACTGGAGACACAGTCAATCCATCTATTTCATCAACTTTGTAATTTGGAAATATTTATAATAAAAAAATGCATGGTGATTGGTGATAAAAATAATATAATTGACTGTTATTTTTATCCTTTAAAGCCTATTTCATTTTTATGGACATTCCATGAAATTACATAGCAGGATAATACTTCCAATTTCTTGGTTTCTCGAAACAGTGGTATGTTGAAGGAATTTCAGAGTTCCTCTCACCCTATCGCATTGTTTTAATCACGTTATTCTGAATATGGGATTAAAAATTCCAAATTTCGGTTTTGCCATCTCTTATGTTTTTTATTAGTTTCATTAAAAAAACCACTTACAATAGTCTTAACGTCTTTAGCTTCTAGTGGGAGTCTGTTTCTGGTTTTTTTGCAACACAACTATTGTGGAAGATGTCGGTCAAAACAGTCAATTTTACTCTCCCCAAAATTTCCATTGAACCTAATTTTAGCAGCGTGAAAAGATAAATTAATCTTGAATACATGCACATTTTCCAACTTCCTCTTCAAAATTCCTGCCAACAAACTGCATGTAATTAGTTTTTGCTCTATTGTAGTATATGGGAATTGTTCGTTTGAAAAAAAAAATGAATTGAACTGTATGGAGGTATTCATAATCTATATGGGGTGGGGCCTTTGTATGGGAAGCATCCATCCAAAACATTACGAGTAGTAGAAGATGATAAGGTAGGGAGTCTAGAAAATGAGAGTGAGAACAATAAAGGAAGTTCGGGTCTTCTTGCTGTAGACAGAAAAATATTCCGACACAATCCTGCCAGCACCTGTGTTTTCTCTCGACCGGTATTGGGAATTGGGGATCGGTGAATAGAAATACATTCGTTGAAGATAAAATGTTTTACAAATCTTCACTTGTAGATGGTGATGGGTCCAAAATATAGGTATCTGATAAGTCTTTCCCCACAACAAAAACACAAGAAAGGGTGAAGAAATACACTTGTTTTGTGGAAAAAATTATTTACCTTAATTATTTATTGAATTTGTTTAAAAGATTATTTCTGTTATGTTTTGAAAGCGTAGCGGGAGTCCCTGGATGCTATTTTGGAGAATTATTGTTTTACGTTGAATACCACCGAGACAGTTGTGTTACAGACCTGGTTTTTAAACTATGAAGTTCCTATTTTAAATAAAGACTTGATGTTACTTACAATTCAGCGTTTATAAGTGCCCTTTACTCCTGAGTACGGGTTGGAGAGGGCCCCTCCAACACGTAAGTTAGGAGATCTTATTGTTCAGGTATTTCTCATTATGTGTTTTACATTGGTTGAATTTATATTGCAGATGAGAGTATTTTAAATAGCATTTGAATCACACAATTTGATTTTTGTAGTAAGTGAACCTTTCTGATTCTGTAGTTCATTATAACGCATTATGTAGTTTGGTAACACTGGGCCTGTAGTCCTGTAGCATCATTCCGCCAAGGCATAATTTAACACATATTTTCCTATGTGCTTGCATTTACTTCTGAAGCAGCGATCTAGACCTTAAAGCCCATGTATTTACTTCATTATTATACCTGCTCATGAAGGTCGATTACTTTCAGTATTTTTGGTTACATGATGATATTCACTTCTTAACGTTTTGATTAAAATTGAGCATTAAATAATGGTATTCCGAACTTAGTCTTAGCATTAGATTATGTTAGATCAGACTTTGAGTTTTATGCATTCAATTTCCAGTAATTACTCCTTATATTAAAGATCAAGCTTTCGTTACTTTAGAATAGATCTGTTATATTTTCAGCATTCAATTCCATAGTATAATTTTTACTGCTTTCAGCAAGTTAATTCTTAAAGATATGCTTACTATTTCCTGCGTTTAATTTCTTAGACATAGATTTCCTGCTTTCGGTATTTGAATTTCTTAGCATAGGAATTTCTCCTCCATAGATTAAACAATCATTTTTACAGTTCATTTAATCCTTTTTAGGCAACTCTTTAAAAACATTGATACAAACACCCAACTTCGACAAAGACTATCCTAGAGAGCACATATAGTGCCTGCACCTCTAAAGTTTGTACGTCCCCCGGGTTGATAATTAAAGTAGGCTCTTAGTCTAGGTGCCCTTATTAGGCATCCATTCTGAGAGCTCGCCAGTAGGAAAGTTTAATAAAAAACCAAAAGCTTTTAACTATTCACCTAATATTATAGATGCAAATACAAGAACATGGCCAATTATTGATGAGGCTACCAGCTCCAATAGCACTTATATTCAGGATTACCTCTGTGACAAAGGTCTGGAAACCTCACCCGTAGGCTGTAGACAATGATCTATCCTATTACAAAAACAGAGCACAAAGTATACAATGCACAATACACAAAAAGCACTGCACATAAAAAGAAACAGGCATGCAAATTCAATTGACCCTATTTGGAGCCCTCGAGACACGAATCTATGAGCATGTCATGACAATATCTTCACCACTAGCAGTGCCTGAAACAAGAGAGAGACAATATACATCAACCATAAAAAACCAAGGCTGGTCAAGGAGAACCACAACTTCGAAATATTCATACAACTGCATGAGAGGCTAGAAACACAGATCCCAAACTGAAATTTGTGTGCACGAGATGCACAATTGTCATCGTGAAAGTTATATGGGATTCCTCTACAAAGTAATATAACCAATGATCTATTTCTTCAAACAAACAATCATGAGAAGAAGTGTTGTTCGCTTAGATTGGGCACAGTTCAAACTGTCAATAATGTCAAAAATGATAACAAGGGTTATCTGCAAAAAAAACAATATAGACATCCTATTTAACACAGATACTCAGCCAAGGGTGTCTGGCATGTCAAAGATGAAGACATGTCTATAATGGACAGCCCAAATCGACCAAGGGCATGGACGGGAGACGAGGATTTCTTTAGGTTAGATAAAGTCTAGGTTGAAATTTCAGTGAACCAAACAACCAAACACGTCTCACATTTCTATTCAAAAAAAAAACAAATCTAACTAACAAGGAGTGGGAGTGGGTGGAGGGATGGAAAATCTGGGAACCAGAAACAGGCACTCATATTTTTTACTTCTATGAAAAACAAAAACTTTTACTCAAAACCAGTGCACATAGTGGATCCTTTTTAAAACTACAAAATATTCCAAAATTGTTGTGTAAAAGATTGGTGAATGCCAAACATAATCATACAACTTTCACAAACAAGTATTCTACCATTCTAAATCTCTCCAATTTGCAACATTTTTTCATATTTATGCATATGGCTTATTTTGTAGGATCAAGTTTTAGTTCAACCAAATGTACTCCCTCAGATATTTGTAGATTTGATCTATTTCCACATAAGTTGTGGTCACATTCAAAATAGGTTAGGGGACTTTGCGGCTCTAAGGCTCTTGTAGTAAAGTCAGAAATATTAGTCAAGGTATCTACATTGGTGTATTTCATATCGAGGAAAAACTAATAGGATTACAACAAAGACGACGAAGCCTTCTTAAAAAAAACATACGAAGACGAGGGAGCCTTCTTCAAAAACAACATACGAAGACAAGGGGGCCTTCTTAAAAAAAAACATACGAAGACGAGGAAGCCTTCTTCAAAAACAACATTAACAAATTACCCAGACACTGGTTTGAAACCAGATCCTCATCCATCACGTAGAGCTGAGAACGGCTAAGCCCTCTCTCCCAACTTCCAAGCTAAACCACAACTCAAATCCAAATAATTGGGCTAACCCTACTGCTCATCAACTCATTTCATCCATTGCCATGCTTTGTTGACAAAAAATAACATCAATCGTGATGTGTGAGATCGATGAAGGGAAGAATAAATCTTAGATTCCGAGACAATGCTCTCCACGGATAAACGGAAGGTATACTCTGTTTTAAATTTGAAGTATTTTTACAATTTGTTGTAAAATCTGAATATGGGTCAATAGAAATCTCTGTCCATGAAGTTTGGAAATCGATGGTGTGTGGGAAAGGTGTGCCTAGCTATGATAATTGCACCCAGCCTTTGAAAAGAATGATTGCAAAGTAAAACTTTCTTAAACTGTATACAAGTTCCTAGTTTGTTATGTATTAAGCTCATTGTGACTGGTGATGGAAAGATGGTTCACGGCCAAGCATGGATGGAATTCGACCTGCGATTCTCTCATATCCCTCTTGAATAAAACTCAGGTGGAAGAGAAAAATTACAGACAGTAACACCCAGCCAGTCATTGTCGCAAAAGATGGCAATGATGTTTCCTAAACTAAGGGTTTGAAAGCAATGAATCACTAGATAATTACAGTCGCATTGGCACTCTTACATGCAAACCCTCCTCGTTGAAACCGTCTTCCTCACAAGTGCCGCAATTTCACCTTAATACACATGCAACCAGCAATGCAGCTAACCATAACAATAGCGGAAGGCACCATATCTCATAAACAAACTGCCACTAAATTAAATGCAAAACCATGGAAATCTGAAAAAAGTAGGCAATTATTCCCTGGCAACCTCACACATCATTTATTTAGTGAAATGCACTTGGCGAATGGTTAAGCCGGCTTGCAAATTTGGTGAATGTGGCGCTCTGCATAGTTGAACGCAATAGCCCCTGGACACATACACAGTTGAACGCAACAACCTCACCTGGTTACAGGAAGACACATACATAGAAGAAGCAAGACACATGGAAGAAACCCTGACCGTCTGCCACGAGGCAGGGTTTCGATCCGGTAGATTTAGAGCTGAGGATTCTGAGACAATCATTCAATGGATTCTGTACCACTGCCTCCGCATCCCGATAGTAACGTATCATTACAAATTAAGTTCCAATATATGCACGGGAGCTGATTATAAACATTCAACCCCTTTCTGTTCCTGTATTTACTCTAGCAGCTGGATCGAGTTATTCTGGTGGCATGTGACTCTTAGTTTGTTTTACAATTAACATCCTCTCCGCTCTAGCATTTACTCTAGTAAGTTCTCCGACAGCTGGATCAATTTTATGTAATTGTTATGTGATACCCTGCAACTGTGATATGCAGGAACCCCACCAATGCAGGCTTGCAGAGACAACACTTAAACCGAGAAAAAAAAAACTCATTTTCTTTCATTAAATAGCATGTAGATGTGATGTCATCCCGCAGCCCTTTCCTAGGAAGGGAGAATCGAGGACGACATCACCTCTTGCAACCAATCATTTTTTTGAAAAATTTAAATTTGCAAAATTTGAAAAAATATTAAAAAAATTAAACAATAGTTTTTATATAATTCATAGGTAAAATTTTAGGTTTTCAAGCAAATTAATATAAGTTCGATGATCTATATATGATCCCCTTCGGAAACATAATAGTTTAAGAAAAAAGAAAACCAAATATTTTCTCATCTATAAAAATATATTTTTATAAGACTTTCATAATAATTTTCCATATAATGTCAAAACTCTTATTTATTTTAGATAATAAATCTTTAATAGGTAGCTTTTTCAATATGTCTTCAAGTCAATAAACTAATCATCACCATCAATACCTATTTTCTTTTAAATAATAATTTTCCATATACAATTCAAACATCTTATAGTATATATAATTTTTTAATATCTCCAAGTCAATAAAAAAGAGTCCTTTAACACCCGCTTTACCCCTTCCAACGAGCTCCACTTATCCCTAGTATGTAGTCCCCTCCATTCCGTTCCATGGCTTGACTTACCTTAACTCATAGAATCCCGATGATCACGCGTCTTTGCTTGCTTTTGCTGTTAGAGATGTTATCATCTCATGATCACGCGTACATTAGTCAAAGGGAGCTTCACCTCCACCTCCACACCTATACGTGAAATGACATAAAGCTTAGTGGTGGGATTATTCTCATATTATAACATTTGGAAAGGGAGTTGAAATTAATATATTATATTTGAAAGTAGTAATTTAAATTTATTGGTGGGGAATTTTCGATGAGGGGGTGGATAAATGGATTGGTGTTTTTATATATTAAATAGGGAATATTTTTTATTCAAACACTAGAAATTAGCGGACGGAAGGTTTTATAATCCTTTTAAATATTGGTTTTTTAAATATGTCTCCACGTCAGCAAAGATCCTTTTAACATCCACTTTATACCTCATCCCCACTATGTAGTCCCCTCTTTTCCGTGGCTTGGCTTGACTTACCTTAGTCATAGAATCCCGATGATCACGCATCTTTGCTTTGATGGGATGATTCTGAAATCAACTTCCCATCGAGTTGTTTTTCCCTAACAAGTCGGGTCACCCAAATTCTCATCCAAACAACCAACGTTTTCCTTCCCAAATTTGAGTCACTGTACTGTGTCTTTACTTCTGAGGGGGCCCGTGATAGATAATTTTATGTCGGGGAAATTATTCTTCACGGTTTCCTGGAATGATTTAGAGGGATTACTGCCTCTTTCTTTTTTCACATGGGTTGTGTCTGATAAATTATTTGACGGTAGGGCCACCTTTGTTTGGACATTTTCCTGGAATGATTTAGAATCCCGATAATCATTCGTCTTTGCTTTGATGTGATGATTATGAAATCAACCTCCCACTGCTAACAGCACCGTGCACATACCAAAGTGATAGAGATTTGGATTCACCCTAACAAGTCGGATCACCAATTTGAATGTGTAAGCACTGTAATCTCTATGTCTTTACATCACCGATTTTCCAAATGAAGTCCAGAGGAAATTAATTCATTGATCTTGTCATCAATCGTTTTGGATCTTCTTTCTCCATCCTTTTTTTTTCCTATGTCTTCATTGTAATAGAGATAAGTTGTGTCAACAATATCTGAATATTTTCCAAGTCTTAATCTATTGGTTGGAAGTGGGATTTAAACTCCTTTTCTTTCTTGATTTAAACTCCTTTTCTTTCTTCTCATAAGCATGTTCATCATCTATATCACCCATCTTAGGCTTCTTTGATCTTCTTAAAACTTTTAAAGGACCTCGCAATGGTTCTCTTCCATCTACAAATTGATTGTGAGTCCAATTCATACACAAAGCTCAATAACAAAAGTAACATGGCCATAGGTAACCAGGAACATACAATTGTCAATACAAAAGTTATTTGTATTCCAGTAGGCAATGAAAAAATGCCCAATATCTTTACATTATGGATCCTCATCAAAACAAAATAGTGAAAATATTGTCCTTATTCTTAGTGGTTTTAATTACTTTCTTTTAATTGTGAACATTAATGAAAACAATCAATTAAAAAACTAAGCAAGAATACAAAAAAAAATTATTCACAATACACAAAAATTTGACAATAGAGGAATTTAATATGTGAGGTAGAAAATCTAATCTTAAACAAGATTTGTGGCCCACATAACAATGCTTATAACTACATGCACCTTCCTCCATGTTTTAGAGATCAAAGGGTTATGGGTGCAAGGTTTTACATTCCCAAATGTTGGGTTTATAAGCCTTCCCAATCCTACACGAGTATATTCTCTCCTTTACATTCCAAATTTAGGTTGTCTCTTATTCTTCTAAAAATGACCAACAACCTTCTCCCTTTGTATCTTCTTGTTAAATAGCCTTCACTTCCAAGAATTAGTTACTCAAATGTGATAATTACTTGAACTCAATTGAATCATCTTCTCATCCTTCAAAATCGGTTTGACATGTGTAAGGGGTAACATGGAGCCACATAGGCATCAAGCACTTGCCAATCTTTAGTCTAGTTGGATATGTTAATTTTTCAACAAGAGTGGGTTCACATATCAAAGAACATGCTTGATATACAACGTTTGGCATCCAATGTTATTAAATGTATTAAAAAAATCAAACATCACGCATATAAACAAGTGATTGGGAGAGAGTTAAGGTTGGGAAGGAGATGTCCTAAAATTGGCCTCATTGCATCTAATGGTTCATATTCATAGAATCTTTCTTCCCTAAATATCTCATCTCATGTTTCTTTCTCATGATTATTTATTTGTGAATTTGTGTATTACTGTAATGGTCTTTGTTAATAGTTCATTCACTTTCAAATCTAGGGTTCTTGAGATTTTACTTCGTAGCTTTGTAGGCTACTTCTCCCTCCCTTCGAAAATAAATACTCCTTGGATCTCAAACATAGAGTTCAAATCATTGGTTTAGAGCGAAATACCACTCCCTAGGATTGAGGGTCCAATGCACAATTTTGATTCAAATATTTGTAGTAATATGCAACCTCCCTTTGGGATTTCCACAATCCATTTATTAGGACATACACTACAAGCGTCATATTTGGTCGACTAGCATTGCAAGAATTTTCTACCTTCAAACCTCCATTCACCATTATGGGACCAACATTATTAGATCTCATTATATCCATTGGTGTGCAATACATTGCTTTCTACAAACCTTTAGAGCCCTTTGTGGCTCTTTTCACTTCATTGATGACTTTGCAAGTTACTTCCAATACTGAGACAAGTTTGGATTTCTATTTTTCAACCCTATTCAAACAATGTAGGGCACATCCTCACATTAGCACATCATGAAGATATCCTTTATTACCCATAAAGTTGTAGAAAAAACCCTCTCGTCTAGCTTAGACGAAACTACTAGTTGGTTTAAACATGGTCCCCATTATAATGATCTTTCTACTAGTTGACATAAGTGCATCACTCTTGAAGGGATCTAAAGATTGTAGGGAAGGATTTTTGGGGGATTCTATAGTCAATGTGTTGTCTTTATTTTTGCAAATCTTAATATGTGGCAAATGAAACTCAATCAATTACACAATATATTCTTGAAGTGCATCTATGTTAGTAGACATTAGTTTTTTATAATACAGGCAAGAGAAATTCATGACGAAAAAAGAAGTTGAATCATGTCGTAACTTGAGCATATATGTTTGCATAGATTTTTCTGGTGTCTCTATTCCATGTATATGTGATTCACCTTGCACAGTGAGTCGACTAGTACAATGTTAGCTTCAATACTTTGAGTTCTCTAACGAGTTTTATCAAATTTCCTGCTAATCATCTAGATTCAACAAGTTGAAGAAAGGACAATATGTTGACTGAGCAGGGTGTCTTTCTAAATTTAATTGCGTTCTATACGGCGAGTGACTCTAATGGTTAAGAACATGTGTTCATTCTCCTTAGATGTCTTAGGTTTGAATCTAGATCCCCATGAAGTATGTATACCTCTATAAACAATTGCGCAAGGAGAGATCACTTGTCACATAAACAAAGTTATTACCTTAAAATTAGATGATTATTATTATTGAGTTTTAGGCCCACACGTTTTTCCCAAAGGTGCCCTTTTCAAGCATTTTATTTTTTTAGCAAACCTATACTCAATTGGAAATGTGTTATATCATATCTTCTTGCAAACATATAGAAACCCATATTGTAGAAACCAAGGTCCTTTTCTTCTCACATGAGTTAAATTATGGGTACTATATTTTTCTAAAAGGGGGAAAGGATGATACAAACTTTAAAGTGGGTCCCTGGTCTTAATGTTTTTGCATTGAGAGAAGTGAGGTGCATTCTACAACCCACTATTGACGAGATTGTAATGTTTGTCCTATGTAGATCAACCAAAAAATAATTGAGATGATAAACATTAAGACTATCATTTTTTTTAAAGGGGGGGAAGGAATGATATGAAATTTAAGAGGGGGGGTTCCAATCTTAATGTTTTGTAAAATGTTGTGAAATGTATTGACAAGGTCAAAATTAATTCTATAATTCAGTTCGACAAAATCAATTGTCACCTATATAAAAAGCATATGGGAGAGAGATAAGGTGGGGAAAGAGAGGTCTTAAAAGTCATCTAATCCCATGTAATGGTTCATCTAAATAGAACCTTTCTTATCCAACTATTTTTAGTGATGTGAATGGTTGTGTATTATTTTCGTTGATAGCTTCTTATCACCTACATATGCAAAATTAGGCTCTTGGTGAGTTTCCATCACAATTTTTTACACCTTCGCTCTTTTTTTAAAGGCATTCAAGCCTTATGGATATCATCTCCCACAATATGTATCACTCTATGGAATTACATTGATTGTATGAGAGACATGCTTAGTGCCCCATACCTCTAAAAGAAACATTGAAAGCACTGAGAGAGTTGAATTTCGTTGATAGACCAAATATTGAATACTGAGTCCTACAATATATGCTAGAGTTGTAACCTGAATTGAATCTTGAACCAAAGTACACAGGGGTTGTAGAAGAAGGGAGAGGGTACAACTATCCTATGATTGATGCTCACCATGGAAGCACTAACCATCTATTTGAGAACCACCAACCAAAAACATTAATTCGATAGAGGTAACAAAACTGTAATTTGAAGGGGACATATGATAGCAATAACGATATTAAGTTTGATACTTACCATAGCAAAGAAACAAACAAAAAGTTGAGATAAATCTAATTGTATAGGGTGAAATCAATAAACAATAGACTATAAGAGAGATAATGGGAGGGGGATCAAGATGGGGGATTTGTGTAATTGTGGTGTAATTAGAAGCAATGATGAATGGCCTTTCATAAATTATCTTCCAAACTTAGTTGAAGAGAAAATCATTAAGATAGAGACAAATAATTAAAAGGCAACTAAAACATACAGGCCCACTCTAACCCTAAACTAGAATGCCAACATCCATTCATCTAAATTACCCATAGAATATGGCAAATTAGCATTATCAAACAACCTAAAGAAATGCATAAGTCAATCTTGGTGACGAACACACCTAGATAAAAACCAAAATAAATTACCACGCCAACAAAAAAGATAATGAGAATGACAAAACATAATGGAGTATCTTCTACCAATAAAGCAATAGTAATAATTGCAAAAGTGTGGCATACCATAGAAATAGTGAAAAGGAGGTGCCCCAATTAATAATCCAACCAATCAAACCCTTGTCACCCAGTCGTTGATTTGTTTTTCTTGCTTCTTGTAAAATTTTAACCCATTTATGTTTTCCATGTCTTAAGGCAACAATGTAAATATTTTTTTTTCCCTCAATAAATGTATAAATGTCTTTGAATATCTTAAGCATAGATGATCCTTACAAAATATGGATACTTGCAAATTGTGCATACTAGCTAGTCTTCCCTGCTAAATTTATGGGTTATCGTTTTGTTTTTTTCATATGGGTTATTGTCATGTTTTTTTCATATGGGTTTTGGTTTCATTTCCAAATGAAAATTCATCTCCAATTTCCTTACATAAAATGTAGCAATTTCCAATGGACGTTGTTATCTTCCCCATGAGCTGATTCTTCCACAAATAAACAAGTTGCTGAGCTTGCCACCGACCTCTATGGGACACAACAGAGGCTATTCCAGAGTTTGGCTCTGGTCAAGACAAAGCATTGAGAGTAATCGTTATTTTCAATCCATAAGATATTTTCTCGGTTGGCATCAACTCCTTTCAATCCATGAGATATTGAGAGTAATCGTCTCAGGACAACAATATATCAATTCACCAATTTGATTCAACGTTAACGTACTGTGAGAATGCCAATAGTCTCACCGAACTCTTTGGGACGAAGCAGATAGTTTGTCCGCGGTCAAGACGCAGGATTGCGAGTAACCGCGCCTTTTGCTTGGGAGTTATTTGAATCCAGAAGATGTTTCATATTTTCTGAGCTGCCGACATATCGTGTCAGGACAACAACATATCAACTCACCAATTTGATTCAACGTTAACGTACTGTGAGATTGCCAATAGTCTCATGGAACTATGGATTGAGAGTAACCGGCCTTTTGCGGAGAAGTTATTTTCAATCTAGAACATGTTTCATATATTTTCTGTTGCTATCATGTCCATTCAAAATTTCAATCCGGAAAAATATGTTTGATATTTTCTGCGTTGCCATCATGTCCATTGAAGGCATTCAACAGAGCTATCTTGTTAAGACAACAATATATCAATCCATAATTTGATTTAATTTTAATGTATTGACAAATTGCAATAGTAAACTCTATGGGACGCAGCAAAGAGTAATATTACAGAGTTTGGACGTGGTCAAGACGTAGGATTGATAGTAACCATGCCTATTTCAGAGCTATTTCAATCCAGAAGATGCTTGATATTTTTCTGGGTTGCCATCATGCCCATTCAAAGCATTCAACAAACATATCTTGTCAAGACAACAATATATCAATCCATAATTTGATTCTAACGTACAATATATCAATCCATAATTTGATTCTAACGTACGATATATCAATCCATTAACATGCATTCAACCGACTGATAGTTCCCTGATTAGATTCAACATGTGAGATTGCCGAGAGTATTCCAGAGTTTGGGCGTGGTCAAGACGCAGAATTTAGAGTAACCATGCCTTTGCGGAGAAGTTATTTTCAATCCAGAAGATGTTTGATATTTTCTGGCAAGCTGCCAATAACTCGATTCCCTGACATATTCTCTCACATCACAACAATATAACTATCAATTGCTCTAAAAAGGTGCAATAATACGCCAATAAATTGTTGTTGCAGTGCGAAATAAAAAGGTGTAATAATACGTCAATAAATTGTTGTTGCAATGTGAAATGGATGAAAAAAAGAAGAAACTAAAATAAAATTGGTGTTTAAAAGTGCATGGACTAAAATGTGCCTTGTACCCTGAGTACCATCACAAATCAACTACCAATTTTGCAAGGAAAGCCTAAGAAAGATCAAGTTTAAAATTTAAAAATCTCTTTTCATGATATCACAAATAAATAATCGAATATTAAATATAAACTAAGTTAACAACGAACTAAACACACTTAGCATTTTCATAATACTTCTATGAGGCCAAACTAAACCTCTACATTTACCCAAGTCTGAAGATTTTAGTAATAATTTTATATAAATATTATATTGAGATTTAGTCGGTACTCTCTTAGTCCAAACTAAACCTTTACATTTACCAAAGTCATGATATAAAAGTTGAATCAATGGTTTGTATTTATAAATCTTCCCAAAAATATCGAGAGAGTTAAAGGGCGAGAGAGTTAAAGGGCTGGTGCAAGGTAATGATTCCTAATTATGACACGTTAGTTGCAATGACATGCTGGAAAAACATTAAATATTATCATTAAAATGAATTATTAGAGGTACCTACAAAACTTTTTCAAATTAGGTGTAAAACAATGAAACGTAGAAAAATGGATGATCTTCTGGAATATATAACTTTTCTTTGTGGAAACGTGGTATAACCACCCCAAAATGTCATTATTTTAAGATTGGTATGTTATTTTTTCTCTAAAACATAATGCACATGTTTTAGTTGAGCCACCTGTTTGTCATGTAAATTGTCAATTTATGAGGAAAAAATATGTAGAAGCGTAGGAAACAGACGAATCTTGTGTGGGGTTATTTTTCCAAAATTTTAAAAGTTAATTTTATATATTTTTTAAATTACGAAAGTCAATGAAGCCTTAAAACAACATGGTCAAGAGTTGGTCCACCATATCATGGTCTGAAAATAATCATTGTTTTTTTTTAGCTTGTAGGTATTCGTGTACTCTTGTGCGGGTTCTGTTCCGTTCTTGAAATAGGTAAGTCAGTCAAAAGTTATAGGCCAAAATGACTTATGTTTTTTACAAATTTGACATGAGTGCAGTTAAAAATGAATTAAAAATACGAAACAACAACAGATCTATTCCAAAAATATATAGTTAGAATCTGCACACAGAGCTCGACAAGTGTGTGCAATTTCATCTGTAGTGCACTAGTGGAGCATATGCAGAACTAGGTGTGAAAAACATGAAGTTACAGCATTTGATGTGTTCTTCCATAAATCAGACCGACCCTCAAGGTTTGGCAATCCGAAGCTAATTCCAAGCCTGCAAGGGTGCCAAAAACAATTTGAATCCAGACACGTGCACGCGGAAATGCGCCCACGCGGATATGCACTCACACATTACTAGAAGCGCGCATGTGGATATGCGCGCACGCGGATATGCGCGCACGCGTTGCTTCTTTCTCTATAAAATCTAATTTCCATTCCTAGACATAAAAGTTCCAAACTATTTTCATTCATTGTTTTTGTTGAATAAGATGAGATTGCCTCTAAGGTTGGGACCCCCCGCCTCTTTATAACCCCACCCCCCTCTCTTCCTATCCACCCAATCCCCCCACTCTCTTCCACTCTATCCACCCTTATCATTGTCATCATCTTCATTATCTTCAACATCATCGTTGTTGTCGTCATCACCATCATCTTCATGTTCATCATCATCATCATCATCATAATCATCATCATCTTCATGTTCGTCATCACCATAATCTTCATCGTCTTCATCATCATCATCATCATCGTCCTCATCATCATCGTCGTCCTCATCTTCATCATCATTGGCATATTCCTCATCTTCATCATCATTGTAATCTCCCTCTTCCTCATCAACATCTTCATCATCATCTTCATCATGATGAAGATGAAGATGAAGACGAAGATGATGGTGATGAAGATGATGAAGATGAAGATGATAATGATGATGAAGATGAAAATGATGATGATGAAGATGAATAGTGATTGTGTTTTTCCCTAACAACAGTGAAGAGCGATTGTGTTTTTCCCTAACAAGTCGGGTCACCCAAATTCTCATCCAAACAACCAACGTTTTCCTTCCCAAATTTGAGTCACTGTACTGTGTCTTTACTTCTGAGGGGGGCCGTGAGATAATTTTATGTCACAGTTTCCTGGAATGATTTAGAAGGATGACTACCTCTTTCTTTTTCCACTTTTCCACATGGGTTGTGTCTGATAAATTATTTGATGGTAGGGCCACCTTTGTTTGGACGTTTTCCTGGAATGATTTAGAATCCTGATAATCACGTGTCTTTGCTTTGATGGGATGATTATGAAATTAGCACCGTGCACATACCAAAGTGATAGTGATTTGGATTCACCCTAACAAGTCGGATCACCAATTTGCAGGCACTATAGTCTCTATGTCTTTACATCTAAGTGCACCCCCTCCACTTTTTTTTTCACACGTTAAATATGCTATACTTTAATATTAAGTATATGATGAGAAATACAACCGATAGAAGCCATCCAAACGCAAAGGACGAGAAATACAAACGCCAACCAATGGAAAATGAAGAGTACCAGCCCCCTGGGCCAAAAGAGAATAAACCACCAACAAAGACTGCAGGAAAATTAGTCTACAACTAATAAACCAAGAACCCTAATACAACCAGCCACTACAAAGACGACTACCACCACCAAATAGCCAAAACAGAGAACAACAAAAAACCAAAGAGCCATCAACAGCAATCAAATACCATACAAAAAAAGGCTGCCAGACTCCCTAAGAACATCATCAGCCCAAAATTCAAAAAATAAGTGGCCTTCCAACACTGAAAGAGCACGTTTCGACAAAGTATCCACCTGAGAATTCTCCTCCCTAAGAATGCAGATGAACTGAATGTCATTAAGTTCCTCACGGAGAGTTTGAATCTTCTCCAACCAGGGCCTAAGAGAGATAACATTAAGAGGCCTCAATCCATTAACCCAATTCACCACCACCAAGGCGTCCCCAACAATCTGAGATAGCTGCGACTGCCTGAGTTTAGCAAAATATAAGAGACTCCATAGGGCACAGACCTCACTACGTGTATTCGTACCAATTCCCACATTCAACCAAATGTTAAAATAAGCCTGATCATTCAGATGAATAAATGCACCGGTACCACACAAAGAAGTCGAGCCTTGGGAAGCCCCATCAAACTTCCCAAAAGACCCCGAGAATAAAACAGAAGACCCCTGCAAATATGAGAAGACTCACCAACGTTTGAGGAGTCCCGTAGCTCGAAATGAGCTGCTAGCGCCTTCCCTGCCACCTTGCGCCCCCTCCACTTTACCACTTCCAACGGGATCCACACATTTCATTAAATGGCTTGACTTACCGATGTACGGTGTGTCTTTATTTTCTTGATCCATTCATTCACATTAAGCTACCATGTGTCACGGCCTAATCATGTCATGGAAATTAATTGATGACGTTCGGGAAATTTCTTTACATAAACAAGGTAATTACTATTTGTATATATCCTCACCCATATGTATCATCTCTTCCTTCACATGCTTTGTCAAGGAAATTAATCGATGACGTTTGGGAAATATATTTAGATAAACAAGGAATTACTATTTGTATATATCCTCACCCATATGTATACATTGTTATATACACTAATAATAATTCCATGTGAATCTTATGAAATTAAGACAAGTTCATGTTTCGAAATTAAATTTGATTATGAAATATCAACTTTGGCCAAATCCTTTGTTTAATTTATAGAATAGGTAGTTTTGGGTTCATATTAAAGACATATTTGAAAATTAGAATGAATGGCATGATAGGACCTTTTATAATGAGAGGATGGATTTTATATACACTAAAAATTCCATGTGAATCTTATGAAATTAAGACAAGTTCATGTTTGAGAGGTTTTTGAGTAAAGAAATCTTCATGAAACTCAGTTCTTCCAAGATTTCTCTGTAGCCATGGACAAGATGAGCAACGTCGGTTTGAAATATCAGACGCAGGGAGGAGAAATTAACTAGAATAGGATGCGTGCATGGAGGTAGCCGCTAGCTCGTCGCTGGAAGAGTCACTGTCGTGGGTCGGCATCACCGGGAAAAGTGGAGTGTACAACATCGAAGCTTGATTGAGGGTTTTCTCTGGGATTTTGGAGGGTTTGGAAAAATGGAGCAGTGGGGATGGTGGTTAGGGTCTCCGGTGGTTAGGGTTTCCTGTCCTAGAAGGTTTTCTGCAGAGTGAGGGTGGTTTTATGCAGCAACTTGGAGTCCAGCCAACCATAAGGCTAGCTCTAGTACCAACCAAGGTATAAAAAAGTGGGAAATTTGTGAGGTTTATGCTGCAGAATAACCTGTCTAAACTTTGTAGTGCCTTACCAGCCTGGTTTTCTAGGGCTTTGTTGTTTATGGTTCTGTTTGGAGGTTTTTGTTTTTCATGGGAGTCTGTTGTCCTTTTTTAGCGAGGACAATTGTCCCTATTCTCCTGTCTCTCTATGGCGGTGGGGTCACCTCGAAAGTCCCTTTTTGCATGTGACGCGGGCTTGGACTACTCACTCGAGCCTAACGCTGAAGGTCCTCCTATCTGAGCAAAAAATGATAGTAATGGATCTAAGCTCCTGTCGGAGGATGCGGCCCGCACTAGGCAAAGGTTGAAAACCCTCAAGGCAAAGGAGGAACCTTCTGTTTATACTTTGGACCAGTTGGTAAACTTAGATAGGGTTATCTTTCTCTCCCGTAGAGCTGTGGTTGGTAAGGTTGAAGGGACAAAACTCACTCAGATGGAGCTGGTGGAATGGGTAAACCAGCATTGGACTCCCGAATTTGGTCTCCCTCTGCGCACCAGTTTGTTGTCGAGAGGATGGGTGGCCTTCATTTTTTCGAGCAAATAACTCATTCCATCCATTCTGGAGAGGACATGGCTCGTAAAGGATGGCTCTCTAAACCTGAAGCATTGACATGTCAACTTCAACCCTAATACTGAACATTTGGTTAAAAGGCATTTGTGGGTGCTCTTACTTGGATTCCCCTTTGAACTATGGACGCCTAATGTGTTCGAGGGTTTAGGAAATTTCCTAGGTCGGTTCATTAGACTGGAAAAGAACCTAATCTTTGGATTTAACAAAAAAATGGCTTCCATGTTGGTGGATTTCAATACCTCGAAGGGTTTACCAGTGGAGGTGGACATTGTATGGGGAACTAATTTTTAAGCAAAAATTAGACTATAAGAATGTCCTATTCAGGTGTTTCTTTTGTCGGTGCACAGTACATGTTAAAGCGTGGTTCCCTAAGCTACAAGGCTTAACCTTCATTCCAGAACCGTCGCTTTCTGATACCAAGGAGGAGACATCCTTGCCAGCACCTATCTTTCCAGCTCAAAAAGGTATGTTCAATGATGAACCTTCTGTGATTTATGAACGAGTGTCTAAGGTTGAATTGGAATTTTATCTCTCTATGGAAAAATCTCTAGATTTAAAACTTTCAAATTCGAAACCTTTAGCCAGGAATTTATTGGGGGACCTAAATTATGTGGTTTTACACTCTCATAAGGAGGTTTCCTTAAGCCCTTTTCCTGCTCCCTCTGTCGTGGAATTGGTTTCGGATAGGGTTAGAGTTTTGAATCCCATTCAAGCTGATTTGGATCCAGTATCACCTCTGATGGATTCTACCCTAAATTCCTTCTCAAAATATTTATGAACCTTGTCTGGTGCTCACAAATCCCCATTAGAGGTCTTTGCTAAAAACCCTAAATGTTCGGATGAAGAAGTCATCCCGTCTATCCACTGTATGAATGTCACAATCCGGAAAAAGAAAAAAGTTAAGGATAAAGATGTTGGTGATAAGTTCATTCCCTTGTCTAAACGCTTGGATGGAGTTGCTATTTTATCTACTTCTGAAGTCTCTTCCCCCAAGACCCTTAGAGTAGGTCAGTCCTCTCAGAGTTTCTCTTAATGTCTATCCTCTCCTTTAGCATATTTGTCATTGGAGGGGTTTCTAAGGCTAGGAACCCGTTCAATTTTCTAAAAGCTACTAGCCTCGACTGTATCCTAATCTAGGAAACAATGTGTTCGGTGACACGGGCGGTGGAACCATGCAACCACTGCTTTCAAAACCTTTAAAACTATGGGAGGTATTTTGATGGAAGGACGGTTTCTCTCCAGCGACTTTGATATATCCATTCTTAATATGTATGGTCCTTATAAGGATCGGGAAAACTATTGGGCTGCTTTAGAGGCCTTGGGTCTACTTAACACTCGGAATATTATTGTTGCAGGTGACCTAAACCTCACTTTGTCGGCAGCTGAAGTATGGGGGCCATCGGTTTTAGTTGATGAATTAGCTGATTTCGTTAAGGATTTATTTCAGAGAGCACATTTGGTGGATGTCTTACCCAAGAAGATGGGTGCTACTTGGAGAAACAAGCGTGAAGGCAGCCGATGTATAAGTAAACGCTTGGACCGTTTCCTTATTGCTGAATCTGTGGCCTCAAAATTTCACAGATTTAGAACGTGTATTGAACACTCCAACATCTCAGATCATCAAGCGATTATTTTGCAAATTGAGGACCTATCTTTTAGGGTAAACAAACCTTTTATATTCAATAGTTCTTGGTTAAAGGATTCTGACTTCTGTGATTTGGTTAGAATTTATTGGTCCCAGGTAGTGGTTCCTCTGAGACTTAATCCGATGGATGCTTTGATATACAATTTAAAAGGCTTAAAGACAAAAACAAAAGCATGGGAAAAGATTAAAAAGCTCAAAATCAAATTGATATGTTATCCTTAAAATACCAAATTAAACAGCTTCATTGGCTCAATCTAGATGGTATTTTTCAGAAGAGGATAGAATCTCTATGCAGCCCGTTCAGGTTAGACTTGATGTTATACTGAAAACTGAGGAAAGCACATGGAGATTAAAAATCCGTGCCATCTGGGTGGACTTAGGGGATGAAACACCAAGCTTTTTCACAATTATGCATCATACAAGAAGAATCTGAATTCTATTTGGTCTATCAATGGCAGTCAAGGTAATGAGGTCAGTGATCAAAAGAAGATTGAGGAGATTGATCTTAAACATTTTATGACTCATTTTGAAGATCCGGGATCATCCTGTATTGAATCCCAACTTAAGTTCTTAAAGCACTATCTGTCTTTCTTCACAGAGAAGGAAGGAGTAGAGGTTGGCAGCCCGGTGACATTGGAGGAGATTGAAAAAGTTTTAATAGTGTTCAAAAATGATAAGAGCCCAGGGCCCGATGGGTGGACAACTGACTTATTTGTAACGTTCCTGGATATTATGGGTCCTGATCTACTCCAGATGGTTGAATATTCAATAGTTGAAGGTTGGATGGTTGGAGGTTTGAACTCGGCCTTTTTTACTCTTATACCCAAAAATACCAAACTAGTGTCTTTTGATGAGTTCAGACCTATTTCCATTTGTAATCTGGTTTATAAATTAATTTCCAATATTATTGCGAACAGAATCAAGCCCAAGCTTTCAGAGTGGATGTCTACAGAAAATTTTGTCTTTCTCTCTAATAGGAAAATCCTCGATGCTATGGAAATCACTTAGGAAGTTTTACATTCTGTCAAATTGAGAAAACACTAAATGTTATGATTCTTAAAATTGACCTGGGAAAAGCTTATGATCAGATGAATTGGGATTTTTTAAGGTTAATGCTTCTTCATACTGATCTTCCTCATTTAGTCATCAACTGGATTATGGCTTGCGTTATGTCAGCTAATTACTCTTTTTTTATCAATGGTAATCCCACTTCCTTCTTCAAAATCTACAGGGCACTCCGGCAGGGTTGTCCTCTTTCTAGGTTGTTGTTCTTGCTGGTGATAAAAGGTCTAAGAGGAATGATCGTTGGTTCTATAAGCAAAGGGAAAGTTAAAGGTATTTCTTTCTCAAAGTTGTTTTCCATCACACACTTGTTGTTCATGGAGGATGTGATTATGTTCGGAACAGACTCAACTGAGGAGTGGTTGACATATGCAAACATCATTGAATTATTTTGTAAAGCTACAGGTATGCAGGTTAGTCAAAGCAAATCTATTTTTGTGAGCAATTTGGGGGATGGCCCTATGTTTCAACATATATTAAATTTTCTTCCTTTTAATTGTACTAAATTGGAGGAAGGGGTCAAGTACTTGGGATTTTTCATCAAACCAAATTGTTATGGATTAAACAACTAGAGGTGGCTGGTCCGGAAATTCGAAAAGAGAATCAATCTATGGTGACTTAAATACTTGTCATTGGGAGGCCGTCTCATCCTTTTGAGATCATTTTTAAGTAGCTTACTAGTGTATTGGGCGTTGATGGCTCAAATCCCTTGCACTATTCTGCACAAGCTTAAAAGTTTAATGTTTTCATTTCTCTGGTCGAGGAACATGGAAGGAGGCCACTTCAATTTAGAAAAATGGGATGTGTTATCATTGCCGAAGAAATATTGAGGTTGGAACATAAAAAACATATTATGGTTCAACACTGCATTGCGATTGAAAAGTCTTTGAAGGGGACTCCTTGGAAATAATATTTGGTCTGATCTGTTGCACGTTAAATATATTAAAAAGGACTTAACTAGTTGGATTAGAAGACCTTCCGGAGACCCTCAGAATGCTTCTTACTTTTGGAAAGGTCTTATGAAAATATTTCCTTGGATCAATAATTTTATGGCTTGGCAGGGAGGAGATGGAAAAGCGATGATTGTTGGAATTGATCCCATTCTAGGGTTTGATACATAATTTAAATTTTCGCAGGAGCTTCAAAACCTCTTCTCGTATTATGGTCTTGTGACTCTTAATCAATTCAAAAGAACAAGCAGATTCATTCCTGATCCCTCTTACTGGCTCACTTCATCGGATCTCGGTCTAGCGGGAAACTGGGTTGTTAAATGGAATAGGTACCTGCAGCATTTGGATCTTGCTGGTATTCGTCTCTCTAAAGAAAAAGATCGTCTTGCTTGGTCCAAGTATCCCTCTTCTGGTCAAGTCACCATAAGCACTGCTTATCAGGTGATTGTGGAGAGTCATGTTGAAGGTTACATCAAATGGTGGTATGGTACACTCTGGAAATGGAAACTTCCACTTAAAATCAAATGTTTTCTATGGTTAGTGTTTAATGATAAAATTTTAACCTAGGAAAACTTGAAATGTCGTGGCAGATAGGGCCCGAACATTTGTATCCTTTGCAAGGGTAATTGTGAGACGATGTATCATCTTTTCATACAATGTAGTTTCTCCAGAGGGGTGTGGAATAAAATCTGTGTGGCTCTTCATATTGAGGATGACTAGCCTAACAAGGGCTTTGAAGAGGCTTACCAATTGTGGTTGCAGAAGCATCAAAATTTAAAAAACACCCCTAGACTAGTGGCTTGGTCTATTTGGATCACTCAAAATCAGGCCATCTTCCAAGACTCTAATCCCACAGAGAATATGGCCTTATTCAGATTCTAGAATTTGTTTCATTTATACAAAAATGTCCATTAGGTTGGCTGGAATCCTAAAAGAAGTATTAAATTGAATCATGTCACCTATGGTCCTGCATATGTTTTCTTTGATGGGGCTTTGATAGAGATGAACTGTGGAGCTGGTTTCCTTATCAATTTTGGAGATGATCTCTCTTACAAATTTCGGCTTTCATGTGGCCAAGGTTCAAACACAAAGGATGAATTGCTTGGGCTATGGGGGATTTTAAAGGTAGTAATTTGTTGTGGTTTAGGTTCTTTTAGAATATTTGGTGATTCCATGATTATAGTGAACTGGGCCAAGAAGTTATATCAGCTCAACATCATTCAACTCAATCATTGGTGTTACAGAATTTCTAAAATGATGACGTGGTTGTATGATCTTTCCATCGATCACATTTACAGGGAAAACAATGATGCAGGTGATGCTCTTGATGGGGATGTTGGAGTTCTGTATTGGGAAGAATGGGTTGAAGATTCACTCACTCATTCTGGCTCCATGTTGTTCTTTGCAAATGTGTTCTAGTTTTCAGTTAGTCTGGAGTCTAGGTTCAGTTTTTTGATGTTTTGGGATAGAAGTTTTCCCTTTTTCGTATAGTTTATGTAATTATGTCATGATCCTTGCATGTAAGCACAATCTGGAGGCCCTGATCTAATCTGGGCTCAACTCTTTCGGTTATGATTTTGTACTTTTTGATTTCACTTGAAATAACAAAAGTATGGCTTTTTTCTTTCTTAAAAAAAAGACCAGTTCATGTTTCAAAATTAAATTTGATTATGAAATATCAACTTTGGCCAAATCCTTTGTTTAATTTATGGAATAAGTAGTTTTGGGTTCATATTAAAGACATATTTGAGAATGAGAATGAATGTCATGATAGGATCCATTATAATGAGGGGATGCATTTTATTGATGGTGTTAAGTTGTCAAATTTCTACACTAATATTAATCAATTTAGCAGAGAGCTTTATGATCTCTTCTTCCACATGGTTTATGTTAGGAAAATTAATTGGTGGTCGGATCATTTTCTTTTTGCTAAACATTCACATTTATGGTGGTTATTAAAGCCCGCTACTTGAATTGTTTTAGAGGTTGAAACTCGAGTATTTGGTGGAGGTCGATGGAATTATAATCATCAAACATGGTATTGGAGTTGTATGTTTGAAGATGTCAGCTTGGTTCTAGTGGTTGCAAGGCATTTGGAGGTTATCTCATTACATGGAAAACTATGGATGGTTGTGCACCCTAGAGAAGTATATCACCATGTATATCTATGTTCTCTAGGAGAATAATGTTATTGTATGCTATCATTCTCTATAAGACAATCAATGGGAAAAAAAAACAATATTTCCTAAAAGGGAAAGAATCAGTAGGATAAAGAGTGACCAATCCTTACTCAAATAGGAGACATGTGTTCCTCACTAAGAAGAAAACGTTCTGAAATCTAGTAACAACTCACTCTTGAGGATGTACTATGTTATTGTTTTTTGAGAAGGCATCAATCCCATAAGGAGCGGACAATCATTCCTAAAGGGGTCCAATATAATTGTTCCTTAGAATGGATCCATGAGATAAGCAGGTTTCGCTCAATCTTCAAAAGGTCCTCTGTTGTTTTCACTAGAAGGTGCTCAATGTGACGACGATACGACAATCCCTCCTCAGAAGATTCCATATAGAGATTCCTTGGGTAATAATCTATAATACCCATAAGGATAGAATTATCCTTACCTAAACAACCTATCAAGCAGTCCCATACATACATTTACTGGAAAAGGTTTGATCTAATAAAGACTCACGAGTCCTTCCTAAAATAGATGCAATGTTGTGGTTTTCTATGGGAATATACATCAAAGAAGACGTAATTGTTCCTTCTATAAGGTGTAGTACTCTACTATTATTTTCTGATAATGGATCGATGAAAAAATAGCGACCACTTCTTCTTGAATAAGTCAAATATGTTGTTAACTGAAAAGATATCCACCATAGGAGTTACCTCTCACTAATTAGGGTTTGCTTCTCTCTGTGAAAAGCAACCATTAACATAAAGTGCGAAGAATCCTTTCTCAAAGGGTCCCAAATGGAAGTTCATTGAAAAAAAATAGATAGCATAAGGAGTGACCAATTCCCAATAATACAAGTCACATGTGATCCACAACCCAAAGGTAGGTCTCTTTGACAAAAAAGTGATTGTTCCTTCATAAATGGGTCCCTCCAACAAGAAAATAACCTTTACAATTATAATATATTAGTAACATCTATTTGCGAATAATGAATTCCCTTGGGAGGGATTAGGAAAGGACAGGCGCTCTTTCATGAAGTTGTACTCTGATGTTGTTTTCTGATAATGAATCATTGAAGAAAGAGCGATTGTTCCTTGATGAAGGGGTAAAATATTGTGTTTCCTCAAAATAAATCCAAATCCATGATAGGAGGTACTATCCCTCAAATTTTCCCTTTTTTTGTTCTATAGAAAGAAATCAATATGAGGACAAGGGAAGATTATTTTCTCAAAGGGTCCAAACATATAAGGACATTCATTGAAAAAGGCTAGATCGCATGAGTGACTAATGCCTAATCATACACATAACATATCGTCCAAAAACCCAAAGATAGGTCTCTTTGAGGAAGGAGTGACCATTCCTTCCTAAAAGGGTCGCTTGGACCATAAAGCTTGGCAACATTTATAGTTATAATATATTCGTAACACACACACACACACACACACACACACATGTATTTTATGTCTGTGAATTATGAATTCTATTCGACAGTATCAAGACACTCTTTCAACGATTGCCACCTTCATCGAAATCATATATGATCTACTAAATTCCCATAACTCCAAAATAGACCTCATTGGGGAAAGAGGGGTTGCTCTTTCTCCTTACCATATACTTTTCCCACCCCCAAAATAGAACTGCTTGAGGAAGGAACGACCACTCTTTCTCTGAGAAAATTTAAGTACATTTTCCTTTATTTTGTTATGTAGAAAGCAATCAAAATATGAGAACAAGTGAAGATTATTTTCTCAAATGGTCCATACATATAAGGACATTCATTGAAAAATTATAGATTGCATGAGTGACTAATTCCTAATCATACAAGGAACATGTCTTCGAAAAACCCAAGGGTAAAAGGTAGGTCTCTTTGAGGAAGGAGAGACCGTTCCCTCCTAGAAGGGTCACTTGGACCATAAAGCTTGTAAGTATTTATAGTGATAATATATATATATATATATATATATATATATATATTTGCTTCTGTTTGTGAAGTATCAAATCTATTTGACTGTATCAAGAAAGGATGGGTGCTCTTTCTCTGTCCAACCCCCATATTCCTCAAAGAGGCTGATGCTCTTTCAACGATTGTCTCCTTCGTCGAAATCATATATGATTTAATAAATTCCTAGAACTATGAAATAGACCTACTTGAGGAAAGAGAGGTCACTCTTTCTCTTGGACACGTGTCACTTGTCCATAACTTTCTCTGTGGATTCCCTTTTTATGCATGTATGGCCATAGGCAGAAAACCGCCCTTGCTAACCAGGGTGGTAGCAACTCTAGCTTAGAGTGGTTTTCAAAAGTGTCTTGAGGAGACATTACCAATAGGGAACCTTCACGCATCCTAGATGTTTTTGACCAATGGATTGTTGGGGTGCTCTTATTCTCCTCTCATCTCCATGATGTGCTCTTATTCAACCCCTAGTGTGATTAGCTCCTAAGTTAGTTTGCACCTTAACTCCCTTATGCTTGAGCACTTGGTCTCACTCTTGGTCCTATGATCTCCTTTGCCTTAGCACCCAATTTCTATTCCTTTACGTTCTAAATGCAATCTAGACCATTCATGGTTGAAGATTTGTATCAATCTTAAAGAGGAGTCTCCACTGTCATTGGCCATGATTTGATCGAGCTTGTTGTTCTCCCCTTTGCACCTCTACAAGAGTAAAGCCAAAACTCCTAGATAGTAAAAGGATATCAAGTGCTAATGGTCATGATTGAAAGTTACAAGACCTCCAAGGGAGATATGGGACACTCACAGGGTGAACTAGTCAAGGGGGAATAGCAAAAGGCGGTTTACTTTGTCAACGAATTAGATTAAATCCCATGCCTGTTCAAATCAAATCTAGGCTGTTGACGGGGTTGAGACTTGGAGTGTGGGTAAAAAATGGTTTACTTCATTAATGGTTTAGATTGAATGTTGTAGTTTTTATAGAACAAATCTAATCCATCAACGATGTGAAGTTGTGAAGCAGGGTTAGAATAGGTCCTTCCTCGTCAATGAATCACACCAGATCTTACCACTTTTGTAAAGCAGATCTAAACCATTAATGGCTCTAATATGTGGGTAATATATCACAAGTGAACTTTATGTTCAACGGCTCAAATTAGAAGGTGTGCTATGTTGAAAATTAATCTTGATTATCGATGGTATCAAGGCATGAGACAAGGATAAAAAGGGGATTGTACCATCAATGGTCATGATTTGATCCACCTAGGTTCTAAAATGAATTCAGGTCGTTCATGGGATAAGAAAGTGTAGATCGATAAGAAGGTCCCGAAATAAATAGAAATTCACCATGGAAACAAGCTTTCACCAGAAAGTAGAGCCAAAAAGGAGTAATAGATCCGTCAAGACCATCGCCCATGATTGTTGGGATACGTTCATACTGCCAACTCAGAAGAGCCGCAAAGAACACTCGGAGAACATAAATGCTCATTCATGAAGAGAATTAAATGGCCTAGAAAGCCTAAAATTCGACAAAACCTTTCAAGGGAATTTGTAGAGCCTTATTTTGTATTCTACACTAAAGAAATCTTGGGGGAAGCATTCATCAATTTTGCCATTACTGAGCTCTAAGTTACAAACTACCAATGGACGAAACCAGACAGTTTGGGCTTGGTATTTGCAATGTGTCCAAGTAAGTAAAAGTATCCGCACCTTAGAATATGTTATCCGTGATTGTTTCAAATCCTTTAAAAGTAGCCAAGGATTATGTAGTGTTCCTTTTCCTCATCGTTTCTTCTAATGTTATGCCATCTATTAAATTTTTCGGTACATTGTATCGTAAAAGATCAAAATGTTGAGGAAAAAATTAGTTGCCTCAAAATAGTCATCCAAAGCCCTTTATCACTAGTCTGACCTTGAGAGTCTAAGACATATCCTCGGCCAAAATACCTCACTTTATAGACCAATGGACCAAAATATATTCCTCTAATACTAAAATCACTGCTTCAAACCTAATAGGAGCAACTCTTGGGAAATTTCTTACTATCAATTCCTCACCTAGACTAGCTAAACTCTGGAAGTTTAAATTGACTCATCATTTAGTCCTTGACACCTTCCATTTCCCTAAATTTGTACACATATGTGCCCATAATTACAACCTAGCCACGACAAATGTCAATACTAGTAGTGGCCAGATGGCTCTCATTGAAATCTCAACTTCTTTAATCGCTAAAATGTTAGAGGAACACCCCTAAGGGAGCGTCAATATATGTGGAAAGCTAAGCCTCTTTTTATGCAAAGTCAGATCCTTCCAAACAAGAGAAAATACGAAAATGACTAATATGTAGTAACAAGTCGCATTCAGTTCCCCTTGAACCCTAGAAAAGAGCTAACTTGTCACCCTAGAATAAGGAAAGTGCTTCTGCTTTCACCTTCATATTTGGTAGGACTCTGATGAGAATATTGATGAGGGGATGGCAATAATGATTGATACATACAATTATGATGGATCTCCCAAGTTCAATTATGCACAAGCTGTGGCAGCATGAATTGGAGCTCAACTAGAGGGTTTTAATGAAATTGGAATATTCAGATAGTTTTCTTATTTGGTGTACTTACTTATCTTTTACCAGTCTCAGAATTTTGGGGATCTTGGGTTTAATAGAATTGAAAATAATGATTCCATCATAATATATTATTGGATTCCTTGGGTAAAGAAAGGGCAAGAGGAATGGGTCACTGGACCCACTTCGCATCTCAATTTATATACCATGCATTTTCGTTGATCACTGGAAGTTGTTAATACTCAAAACGACATGGGTCAAGGGTTGATCAATGGCATTAAGTACATAAATGAAATGAGAGTCAGATTGAATTAGTTTGACGAAATACATGAACACTTTCAAAAATAGAATGCTAGCCCATTAATGAATCTAAATGAGGCCTATCTAACCATGCATGCATTAATTACTAAAAGAGAAATTGGTTAATTGCAAAATATTTAAATATAACGAAAGGGGTTAGTGATAAATATTATAAAAAAATAGCGATTAGTTGCTAGCATGAAAACGCATCTATAATTAAATCTATTCTAGTGCTAATGTAAATAAATAGTAGCTTTAGATGTGTAGAAGGAAACATTCAGTTTCATTAATTTTGGAATTCTTTTATTGCACACCTAGGTCTTAGTTTAGTAAAATGCAATAATTAAACCAGATAAAACATGAACTTAGCGTTAATACCAAAATGCAACAATAATGTGTGTTTTCTCTTTGCATAGGTACTTTTTACATCAATAAATGATATGGAATAAGAAATTGGCCATTACATTCAGATCTGCAATTTTTAAATGCAATCCAAAATATAGGTTCATTAATGCAAGGATATCAATTAATAAACAACGAACTTGGTGGATTAGTTTTCTACTCAAAATGAACTTGATAAATGAAATAAATTACATAAAATGAAATCATATTCAACACTGTATGGGATGGCTACTTTTGTCTGAATTATGTAATGCCATAAAATCTTACGACT
This sequence comes from Larix kaempferi, assembly GCA_027924585.1. NCBI lineage: Eukaryota > Viridiplantae > Streptophyta > Pinopsida > Pinales > Pinaceae > Larix > Larix kaempferi. The sequence goes on along the minus strand of BSBM01000802.1, from coordinate 4,128,581 downwards.
AAAGGTTAAATATCGGTATTTTATATGAGTTAGCAAACATAAACAAAAATGATATTTACAGTCCATATGTACATATTTTATACTATTTTCTAGAATGTAAAAAAAGGGGAAAAAAACAACAAGGTTGAATGAAAAAATGGAGGAAGACGCATATATGCCCAAAATCATATTAAAGATGGAATTATGACAGTCATCAGTACAATAGGTCGTGACTGGTTTAACCCCTGATAATAGGAGGTTTCCGAGACCCTACACAATTCTCAACAACTCAGATTCATTTGGGTGAAACTAAGACAGTGGGGGGGCTCCCTGCTTAGAATGTTATGCAGTAATCTACACGCATGAAAACACCAGTAACACAAAATATACAAGAAGAAATGACATGCGTGCAGGAAAACAGAAAGTACCTTTGGTGGAAGGACACTTTGACTTCACCATAATGATGGACTTGGATTGTAGCCTTACCTACAATCACCACATGTTAGGCACATGGACAACTGAGTATGAAGGGAAAATAATGCAGTGCAGAAGCTAGCAATACTCGCCTCTTACATCCGGTGTGAGATGATGGTTTTGGCAACTTTGCTAAGCTTTCAAAGGCTACAAAGAGGCATGTGAAGCATGTCAGTGAAGGAAAACAATTTTGTTAATTGTCGAGAGCTCAACGATCGCGCGCCTTTTCATCCTCAAATCCATTCGAATGAGGGTGAGCCACAGTAACCGACTCACCCTCATACACATCATGAAGCGTATTCAAGACAAAACTGAGCCACTGCCAGTTTCGGCCTCATTCAAAGAGTGTGTAGAAACACTATTATATATGTGGAATGAATCACAAGAATGAGCATAATGAAACGACTGGAGATAGTAAATCTCAACTTTGGCATTCGCTTCATTGTATTACAACAACAATATTTTTTGTTAGGGATCAGCTTGGCTACTCCAAACATTCTAGAGGTCCCTTAAACAATTTCGTGATTTCAGAACTCCAATAAGGTCAATAAAGCAGCCTCACAAACACATGATAATTAACAAAGCATTGAAATTGCCTTATACTTTTTTTATTTGCTTGTTACCCTGCAATGTTGGTGTTCTCTGTGGCTCCTGCTGAGTAATGTGGTTTGGATGAGGCTTGCTGCCACGGCGTGCGGAGCCAGAGACTTTCACAAACATGTGCGAGAAATGGGCTGCTCGTCATCTTTAACTTTTCCAATTCACGTGCCCAATGTAATAACCACGAATTAATTTACGGTGATACCCCCGATGACTCTTTCGGATTCGAGGGATAAATTTCGTGTTGATGAGTGTTCAACAATATGAACTTTTTTTTCCGCGAAAAAAAGCATACTATTGATATTCAAAACTTGAATCAAATAGTACATGATAATCATGATGCTTCAAGCGATCAGTACATAAAGTATGATATACATAAAGAGCCAAAACACAGACCTAATGTCTTTGGCAAAATAAACCTTCAAAACAGTTTCAGTATACCGAGAACAAAAGTTACATAATCAATATAAACTAGTTCATCCCAAATAGAAATAGTTTCCAGTGTCAACACACTGGTCTTCCAAGATTTCCTCCTAGACAATGAAATCCTCTGCCCCATCCAATGCCAATTTAGAGAGGGAATCTGCTAGTACATTATGCTCTCGAAAAATGTGTTCCAAATTCACCTGTCCCAGTTTCTGTAGTTCTTCCTTCACCCTATCACACCAGCAGGACAATTGTAAAACCTGCAAATCATACTCCCCCAAAGCCCATTTTATGGTCACCCGAGAGTCTCCATATATCTTTACATTTGATAACCCAAAACAATTTTCCACTTTCACTAGACACCAAAGAGCCAAAAGTTTCGCTTTCATATTAGAACCCCTTCCACACTTCATCTTTAATGTAAAATAATGCTCCTTATTGAGGTAGATAACACCCCCCGCACCACATTCACCCCAAGCACCTGCCCCATCAAAGAACAGTGTTGGACAATTAACCTCCAGATTAAACAATCCAATATTCCTAACACCGCTGGTATTATCCCTCACCGAGACATTTGAATAATAGATGATAATAGATCTCGACAAGTGATGCACCTGAGGTCTAATATCTTCAAATAGCGCCTTATTTCTACTTCTCCAAATCACCCAGCAGATATAAATCGGGAGATTCTGATGATCCCTGCACTCGGATCTCCATAGTTTCAGCGAGGTAGCAATATCAGCACCACCCCATCTACCTTTGATGTCAAAAATATGATATATCTGCTCCCATAATTCCAGAGTAAATACACATTCCAGAAAAAGATGTTTAGCAGACTCCAAATTGCATTCACACAGGACGCACCTGCTAGGACCGGCCCACCCCATTAGAATGAGGTTATCCCATGACTTCAATCTATCCTGGAGAACGAACCAGAAAAAACATTTAAATTTAAGAGATATTTCCCAGTACCACAGTTTGTCATACCACCACTGTTTTGGATAGACACATCGTTCTTTAATCATAAAGCCATATGCCGAGCGCGCAGTGACAGTCCCAGTTGCTTCGTTACCACACCACACAATAGTATCTGCATTGTTATTAACTCTGATTCCATTACGATTGAGCTTATCAATATAATCCCTCCATTCTCCGGCAGTCTCTGGACTCAGCTAAAGCGCCTCCACTGAATCCCAATTACCTGAATAAATATTACCAACAGAACTCAAAGTAAAACACCCCACAGATCTCACTTGCTGAAGCAAATTCGACGATAGGCCATATGATTCAGTCAATCCTACAATAGGATCAACCCCAATAGCTACCTCTTCTCCGCATCCAACTTTCCAGCTTAACCCCAGGGCCAACCATTTGTATACCTTCATAAATCCATTCCAGATTGGTGATATGCCTCTCACCTTCTTGACCGGCGTCCTAAGCCAGTGTGACACCTCCATTTTAATATATTTTTGGTGGATGAGTCTCGACCACAGAGTGCTGCCAAAGATGGCACGCCACAAGTTTTTCAATCTTAATGTTGCACTTAAAACCCTCAAGTCCTCAATACCCCAACCGCCAAACTCAACCGGTAATGAGATCTTCTCCCAACCCACCATCACCAAAGAATTCTTATTCAATCCTCCAGTCCATAAAAAGTTGAACATTAACTTTCTGAGAGAGTTAAGCACCGAGCAGGGGATCGGCAGTAAAGAGAACCAGTACACAGGAGTACCCATCAATACAGACTTGACCAAAGTTAATTTGCCACCAATTGACAGCAGTCTATACGTCCAATTGGATATCCGGTTCTCAAACCTTTTAATCAGCCAATCCCAATCCTTAACAAGATATCCATTGGGCTTTAGATGGAACCCCAGATATGTAAACCCTTCATTAATACTCCCAAACTTATAAGGCATGAAGTTCTGAATTCCTAGTATTCTATCCTCCTGAACAAGATTCCCATAAAAACAAGATTTCCTCACACTCACACACATACCTGAGGCTTTGCAAAATAAAGTAATAAGTTTCTGAAAATGTTTCCATTCTGCAATAGAGTCCAACCCCGCAAGAAGTACATCATCCAAAAATAAAACATGTGTGATATAAAAATCCTTCGCAATTTTAATACCAATAATTTTACCTTCTTGCTTAGCATGCTTGATCAATCTACTCAGTCCTTCAATCACCAAAAGAAACAGTAGGGGTGAGAGTGAGCAACCTTGACGAATACCCCTGGAGCAAATGAAGAATGATGTGGGTGCTCCATTCACCAGAACAACAATATTAGCAGTATCCACACAAGACATAATCCATTGGAGTGTTGAACCGGTACACCAATTTGTATCAGGATTAATCTAAGAAATTCCCAGTTAACTCTATCGTAAGCTTTTTCTAGATCCATTTTAAGAAAGATAGCATTCTTCTTCCTGCTTTTAACAGAATGAAGAATTTCCTATGTGATTCCCACCGCATCATGTATTTGCCGATCCTTCAAAAAACCAAACTGTTCTTTTGAAATGTATCTGGAAAGAACCGGTTTCAGGCTCCCCGCTATGATCTTTGAAACAATCTTATACGGCAAATTACACAAAGCAATTGGTTGAAAATCACTGAAATGTTTCGGATCATTCACTTTGGGAATAAGGGTTAGAAACGTAGAGTTTAATGCTCCAGACATATACCCTTCCAACCGAGTAAACTCTACCATTCTTACAATCTCTTCCCCCATAATATCAAAGAACTGTAAAAACAATTCAACAGTCCAGCCGTCCGGGCCTGGACTTTTCTCCTTGGCAAACAATTTCAAAGTATTCTCCACCTCTCCCAATGTAACTTCACGGCATAGCTCCTTAGCCTCATCCCTATCAAAGAACCGGGGATAAAGTTTAATCACTTGTAGCTGAGAATCCAGGTCACATGTTGGGTCAACAGCATAGGTCTTATGGAAATGCTCAAAAGCCAATTTCTGAATCTCACGTTGACCAGTGATTTCTGCCCCCAAGTCATCTGTAATTTTCCATATAGTATTATTATTCCTTCTAGCTGAGGCAAGGGAACGAAAAAACCTAGTATTATTGTCTCCATACAAGACCCATAGGACCCTGCTCTTCATTCTCCATTCCATCTCCTCCCTGAGGATGATATCAACCTTTTCCTGGTCCAGCTTTTTAATAAGATTAAAATTTATGCTATACAGAGGTGCCATCAAATTATGATTGTGAAGATCCTTCAATTGTTCTTCCACCCTCAACAATTGCAGCCTGTTCTTCTTCTTTTTACGATGGATCCAGCTAGAGACAATGTGCTTAAAACTATGCAATTTCCTGCAAAAGTTATCCACTGGATTAAGCTCTTTATCATTAGCAAGTCTCAGCCATTTGCCCTTTGCAAATTGCACAAATTCCTCTTGTTTCAACCAAGAACAGTCGAACTTATATGGAAATTTCTGAGAATAAACACAATCCTCAAATTGTAGATAAACTGGCCAGTGGTCAGAGACTTTGTTCTCCCCCACCCAAGTTCTGTATTTACCAATAGAAGCAATTAACGATTCATGCACCAAAAATTTATCAAGCCGCTTGTGTATCCCTTCCAGCCCGCACCTTCCATTAGTCCAAGTAGGAGCTGTCACTCCTATGACCACATCAATTAACTTATTATTAATAAGAAAATCATTAAAGAAATCAGATAAATTATCCATCTTGGCTTTGGCTCCCCATATTTCATGAGCAAATCTGGTAAAATTTAAATCCCCAACAACCATAATATTAGCCATATTCAGAATCCCAGAAGACTGCAGTCCCAACCAAAACCCCACACGATCCTTATATGGAGTGTAACAATTCAGAATGGTAAATTGTAGGTCGTTCATCTTGCATACCCCTTCCAAAAGGAGACCCCAACGAGACCTGTAAACCGAAAAGGAAAAAAACCGAGGATCCCAAGTTGCCAGTAATCCTCCAGACAAACCATCCGAGCTGATAGCAGCAATTTCCCAACCCGGAATAATACCAGCTATCTTGGATATAGCCACATGATCAGCACACATAGTTTCTTGCAGAAGTAATATAGTAGGACGAGCAGTAGTGATTAGGTTAGAGAGGACCCTTGCCCGCACAGTCGACCCCAACCCTCGGATATTAAGAGAACAGATGGTCATCAGGAACCCCCGGTAGAGGGGGAAAACGCTCTAAGGCCCCCAATATCAGTCTCCACATTACCCACCTCAACGACCACAGAACCAGATACCCTAGACGTATCCCTCAGCACATGGTAATCTGACACCGTGTCAAGGTCAGTAAGTATCCTTTCTGTTATAGAGACAGATTCCCCTAAAGAATCACCAGACCCTCCCAACCCCTTCCTACCAGCCCTCCGAGGTTTACGAAGTGTCACATTCTGGAAGCAAGCCTTCAAGCAAGACAAAACCTTAGGGTTTGTTGAAGGGTTTTTGGAAAATATAGGCAAAGGCGTTAGAACATCATTGGGTTTCAGAGCGTCAGACCCATCCTCCCCTAAGATGTAATTATCCACCTTAGAGCAAGGACCCAGTGTTAACCCCCCCAAAGTTTCACCAACCGAACCAGAGGGCTCGCAGGATCCATCCACCCTAGCAGAGGGGCCACTCATGACCGATAGCAAATCATTAACAATCCCGATAGGCATCTCGACCTCCGTCACCCTGGACATGGTAGAGGCCGCAAAATCATGGATATCGGCATATGACTCCCCACCTTCACCCAGAGTTTCCACATTAAACCCCCCAGCATCCCGAGGCCCATCCAAAAAATGGCCGACAGATGAATCCAGAACCCTACCCTTATCCAAAGGTGATAGCATCTCCCTTTCAACAATTCTCATATCCAAAATATGTTCCGCAGCCTTAATACAATCCAACTCCTCATCAGGAATAAATGGAACAGGTGACCCAAGTTTAGGAGAAAACTTACCCGTGGATACGAAAGGGTCGAGCTGACAGGCACCTTTATCCTTTTCCGAGAGTGTAGGAACGCTGGGCTGTGCTGGCGAGTCCAGCAATGGACATTGAAGACTTTTCTCTAGACAATGAACTCGCATATGTCCCGTTTGTGAGCAAATATGGCATCGAAAGGGTATTCTGAAGTAGTCTAACCTCTGTCGCCACACCCTCTCACCCCATTGAATTTCCACTTCCGCCGGGAGCCCTAATGCCATATCAAATTCAACCATAACCCTAGCCGACCTTCTGTCAAAACCATATAAAGATTTGGAATCTAAACGAACAAATTTCCCTACTGAATTTGCTATCCCTATCAAAATGTTTTCAGACCAAAGTTCAATCGGCAGCCCCGGTATCATCATCCACAAGTGTCTGAACTGTTGCATTTCCTTAAGTGGGTCAAAAGACAAATTCCATCTTTTGAGGCTGAATGAACCCTCCTTGAAACACCAAAACCTTTTGAGAACCAACCCGACATGCTCAGGTTTTGTAAAAATAACCATCACCCATCTGTTAATCAGCAGCATTACCCTGGGCATATCACCACAGATAGGGACCCAGTTCTTTCTAACCCACTCCAACAACTCACTCTGGTCACCATTGGTGAATTCAAAATGCCCAACGATGGCTCGGGTGTGCAACATTTGAATCCTCTCCAGATTCGTCTCGACTGGAATAGAGAAATGATTCAATCCATCCCTCACCTTCACAAGCTTATTGTTTCTTCTTCTCCGATCCTTCTCCCCCCTTACCCTGCAAGACCACGGCAGAGCAGAAAGGGTTTTACCACCCCCATGACTTCCCACACCAGCCTCGCCTCCAGAACCCTCCGCAGACACAATGGGTATGCCATCAAGGTTCCCGTGATATCCCATCAAAGGCCCCAACTAAGCAACCGGAAATCGTCAGTCACAATCCCACTACTAGCCAAAAAACCGGATAAAAGGGTAAGCCACCAGAATAGCACAAGCAACCTCCAAAAATAGACAGGGGGTCACCACCAAATGTAAAACAGGAAATCGACAAATCTGGCATGTCAACCACTAATACTCCCATCACCAAAAAACATAGAATAAAAATAGACAATCCCCCACCCACTGGTCGTGGGGGTGGTAAAACCCTTTCTGCTCTGCCGTGGTCTTGCAGGGTAAGGGGGGAGAAGGCTCGGAGAAGAAGAAACAATAAGCCTGTGAAGGTGAGGGATGGATTGAATCATTTCTCTATTCCAGTCGAGACGAATCTGGAGAGGATTCAAATGCTGCACACCCGAGCCATCGTTGGGTGTTTTGAATTCACCAATGGTGACCAGAGTGAGCTGTTGGAGTGGGTTAGAAAGAACTGGGTCCCTATCTGTGGTGATATGCCCAGGGTAATGCTGCTGATTAACAGATGGGTGATGGTTATTTTTACAAAACCTGAGCATGTCGGGTTGGTTCTCAAAAGGTTTTGGTGTTTCAAGGAGGGTTCATTCAGCCTCAAAAGATGGCATTTGTCTTTTGACCCACTTAAGGAAACGCAGCAGTTCAGACACTTGTAGATGATGATACTGGGGCTGCCGATTGAACTCTGGTCTGAAAACATTTTGATGGGGATAGCAAATTCAGTAGGGAAATTTGTTCGTTTAGAAATAATGGAAGGGGATATATATATTTTTTTAATTTGGAAGATAAGGGGTAAGGTAGGAAGGTTACATTTTCATTTATTTATGAAACTTAATAATGGAAGGGGATATGTTTTATTTTTTTAATTTGGGAGATAAGGGGTAAGGTAGGAAGGTCACTTTTTAATTAATTTATTTTTTCAATGGTAAAAAGATTATGAGTTTAGGTAATGGTGAAAGGGAGAATCAAAAGCATGGTAAAGGGGGATCATTTTTGCAAAATGACAATGGGGGTGATAAAGTGGTTGGGACATAGGATTTGAGGGAATAAATAAAAGGGATAACTTTAAGGAAATTTTGTATGGGGGAGATTTTGATCTTTAAATAAAAGGGATAACTTTAAGGAAATTTTGTATGGGGGAGATTTTGATCTTTAATTACTTTGAACTTTGAATGGATAGGGATGAGTAAAAGGAAAAAGGGTAATGGGAAATGGAGAATCAAAAGCAAAAGCATGGTAAATGGGGATAATTTTTGCAAAATGACAATGGGGTGATAAAGTGGTTAGGTAGAACCTTTTTTGAAAAAAAAAGAGGGACATAGGATTTGAGGGAATAAATAAAATGGGTAACTTTATGGAAATTTTGTATGGGGGAGATTTTGATCTTTAATTACTTTGAATGGATAGGGAAAAGGAAAGGGCAAAGGAAAAGAAAAGAAAATGGAAATGGAAATGGAAATGCATTAGTGGAGGTATAAGGAGAATCTTTAATAATTGGAAAAATATATAAAAGGATTCAAGCAAAAGACGGGAAGGTCCTTTTTTTTTTTCAAAATTGGAGATCATTGGCGTTTTTCTACGAAGAGGAACCCAAGGGGGTAATTTGACTTTCTAGGCATGGGCATGATGATGGTACTAAGAACGTATGCATTTGAAAATGTATCGGAAGATGCATAAATTGGCAATTTTAGCTAACATGACGCAAAAGACTCTAACTTGCCAAAACTTCCACTAACTACCAAAAGGATCAAACACACTCGATTTTGGCCAAACAAAATATGGAAATGACCAACATGATGACCTGAATGTAATGGCATAAAAATATTAATATGACCATGTCTAGAGCAAGAAACGAAAAATCTCCATGACAAGACACTGATATACAACTTAACGGATCTATCGAAGTGGTCAAACAAAGGCGAAAATGAAGAAATGAGGTACGGATATGACAATCACATTGATCTGGAGATGACCATATAGACGAAATAATGTTGCAAAAACGTTCAGTAGGTTCACCTTTGGTGTCATGCTCTGACCTCTTTGGAAGCATGTCATTGTTGAGCATCAATAGAAGTAAGCCTGAGCACATGCCTTGGGACATCATATCATACTTTCAACTTGGAGAGGCAATTAAGAGAGGGGATTGGTACTTAGCAGAAGATTACACTATAATCATATTCTATGGCACTAAAACCCCTCCCCACAGATTGCCCAAGTTGCTCACCCCAAGAATTTTGTCCTCGAATACTTGAGGCAAGTGGTGGAAGTAGACATTCTTCATTTTGTAAAGATCAAGAATAAATCGAGAACCAAGTTCCACATGGTGATGGGAGGATACACTATTAACAACAAGAACGGCCTCAAGTTAGTCCTATATATCTTAACAAACCATGGTTTTCCAAAATATGTGGCCTGGAAATATGATCTGCATTTCATAATCGGACAAGAGAAAGGAAGGAAAATCCCAAATCCGAACAATCATGAGTCCAAATCAGAGTGAGAAAAGTTGTCAAACATGGATACCTTAGAAGAGGTGGAAAGAATAATCCAAGAGGAAGAAAACCCCGCTAAAGCAATGATTCGAGCATTCCTTGAACCAACCTTAGAACCCTCTAAATCTCCACCTTATTATACCCTCTATAGGACAGAAGGAGCCTCAGTAACTAAATAAGAGATGAAATTCCTTCCCCTGTAGCAAAAAAGGTGTGATGAATACATGGGAGTACATGGCACGTCATATCAGGTTAAAAGAGGATCCTATTGGAGGATGCATAAATACCTAGGAAAGGAAGAGGCTTCATACAACACCATTCCTAAAGATAGTAAATTTGATTAACTGTATGAGGCATATCATGATTATGATAAAGATAATGATGAATAGAGAATGAGAGATGCACATGAAGAAGGAACAGAAAAAGCAACTCTTGTATCTGAAATCGAACATGGAAGTGAAGATGAAGAAATATCAATGATCGAGACTCATATTCCCCCACCTGCCAAAGAATTAGAACCATACAGGAAAGCTATACCAATCATGTTATCCATGGGTTTTGACCCGGAACGAGGATTGGGGAAATAAGATCAAGGCAGTACATAATTCATTCATCATGAGAGAACACCTTAGATATTAGGCATTGGATCGATGTGGATTGGTCAACATAGGAACATCAGATGCCACTAGAAGCATGTTATTCAAAAATTCCTAGAAGAGTGCAAAACGAGCCTATTGGGGAAGAACTATTAGAACCAAAAATACCCCCGGGATGGGAGCATAACAAGCCATAAGAGGAACACCAGAAAATGGATACTAATATGCTTGGGACATAAGAAGTCATTCATAAAAAATAGTCCCAAGGGGACTTAGCAAGTGAAGAAAGAAGAAAATTAAAGGAGACACCACATGCCCCAGTTGTCATTACAACTCAATCTCCAATCAGGGAGGAGGGTGGCCATTTGGTGGATATAAGCAAAAAACATGAAATTACTCTAAGCTTGATTATGGAAGAGATTTCCCAAGAAGAAAAGAGTAAGATTGTGAATAGAGAATCTCAAGAAATAGAGCAGTCTATAGAGGGGATGGAAAGGAAAGTTAAGGAAGAACTCTAAGAAGAACCTGAAGTAAAAAAGACCAAGGAAAGAGAAGTTACAATAGGTCCAGAAAAAATAGCAGAGCCAGGAAAAAAGGACCATGACAATTTTGCAAGAGAGTGATCTACAGGAAAATCAACCTAAAGGAGGTGAAAGCCCCATCAACCCTAGTCATACCTTTTTTTAATCTAATGAGTTTTTGTATGTTATAATGATGGGAAATACTCTGTGCGCTTTGTCTAATTTTACAATCCAAAAAATGTCACAACAAGCCATTGAAATTGGACGGGTTGGATCAATTGAGATCACCAACCCTCTCACATTCTTGGAGCAAGAACAATGGAGGAGAGCCAAAATTCCAGAAATATTTCCCATCTCAAAATCATTGGACTCATAGGCTAGAGCTAGGTTAATCTAAAGGTTTGACCCTAGCACAAATAAATTCAAAATAGTTACAATAGAGCACCTTATTTTTAAATCATACAAAGACCTGCAACCTTATGAATGGAAGACACCATAGGTCATAATAGATACTACAGATTTACCCCCAGAAGATAACATGTCAATGGAAGAGGGGTCGAACAGTGTAGTGTAGAGTAAATATGCTATAGATTTTGTTGATTTGAGTGGAGACAAACCAAAGCTCTAAAAACTAAGAATCAATTTTTAAACCCTAAGGTCAAGAGCTTAGAATGTGAGAATCACAGATTGCAAACTGCTATAATCAAAGCAGGGAAAGGGACTCATAATTCCATGAAGCACTAGATATGTTGGCCAAAAACAATCAGAGACTCAAAGAGTTAAAAGATTCCCAAACCACTCAGGTGTTTCCAATGACCCTTTAGATAATGGTAGAATATCAGCAATCACAAGATGAGTTACAATTTTTTAGAAGGAAAAATGCCTCTTTGATTGCTGAAAAATAAATAAATTAGGGAAGGATTAAATACCTAGTACAATTAGAGGAAAATGCAAAGGAGCTTAAAATTAAATTATACGAGGTTAATGTATAGCTTGATTTCTATAGAATAAAACTAGTTGAATAAAAGAAAAGGTTGGAATCGCCACCTGCTACCATTTAGAGCACTAGCCAAGATGGAGAGATAAATAGCTTATGGTAAAGGTTAGATCAGAAAAAACAAGAATGAAGTGAATGGAAAATTGAAGCAATTAATAGTCGTATGGAAATTGTAAAGTATACCATTCTCCTACACCTTGAGATCACTACCTTACCTATTTATACCAAATGATTTCTCTTTGTAAAGTATATTGAATTAGATTGGATTCTTCAATCTCCAAAAGCCTTTAATTTGTAAGCACGCACTCGTATTGATGACTAATTTTTTTCCACGTCTCTCTAATTGCACTTAGGTTAATTGGCTCTCTTTCCTATTTTAATTTGTTGGTAAAACTTAATTAAAAATTAAAATATCATAATCACATGCACCCCTAGGTTATCATTAATGAGTTCTTAAGGTTTTAATGTAGTGGCTTTCCTTCTTGTTTTCACCCTATAACCCTATAGTTTATTGGTTTAGCTCTAAAGTTGAGTGGCAACTTTACTCCCTTCTCCCCACTTTCAATGGTGTGTGTATGTGCCCACGTGCGCATGCTTGGGTGGTCATCCATCCCTACCCTCACAAAGTGTTGCGTAGCATGAATCCCACATGATATTATTCAATTTTGAAGCCTTTCCAGATTTCTGGTCGGTGCTTTTAACTAATGAATTATAAAAGTTTAAAAACAATTATATTCTTAATAGTTGTTATATATGGAAGATGTTTTATAATGCATACTTGTCCCATTTTCTATATTAATTTTATTTATCACTTTTAATTTTAACTGAAAATAAAATCACCCATTCATTTCCCATAGAATTACATAATTTCCTTACATAAAACTATATGATGTTTAATATGAGCCGCTAATGTGCTTGCCCTAAAAAATTTAATTGTCAATTGCTTGCAAATTTAGGTTTACCATAGTTTTTATGTTTTTAATAATATGTTAAGTGGATTTATTACTAGCATTTTCCCCTTGAGGGGCAAAAATGAATGCCGGTAGAAAAAGAAGAAAGGTAGAAGGACAAAGACATAGGCACAGGCAGCGAAGGATATTGGTAGGAAAAGAGCAAAGTTTGTAACAATCTCAAATTACAAAGACATAGGCACTCAACCCATAACAAAAAATAATGTTAAGTTCATCAACACAGTGAGCCAACTACAATTGTCTTTCTCACAATCTTTGTAGTAGTAATCTCAACACTATAGATTACTACTATATCTGGAATATATAATCAATTTGAAAAATTATTTTGCAATAATATCAATGAAAACAATGATTATAATAGCTCCTAAACTGCACAAACTACTTGTGAAGAAAAGTTTGCTTTCATGCCATGTTCTGTAGCAATAAATTTACAAATCTGCATATACAAGTACAGGTATAGAACTCTTTCATGGACCATTTCTTGATAGTGCCACAATCTAAGTTGTAAATGAATCTTCGTTATGCTTGCTTCAAGAATGGAAGATACAGTGGGAAACCCAAATATGTTTCTTTCTTCTCATTGAGGATTTCTAGTCCACAATAAAAACTTTACATCCTTCTCAACCAAGTAAAGGCGAACAAACCTGTCACTACATGAACTAATCGTCTGAAAATTACTAATAAACCAAGGAAAGTAACTGGTTATCAATGACTTTCACCACATCAAGTATTCACACGTCTTCTGACAATATAGATAGTTCACAACAAAGCAAAATAAAAATGCAGACTTGCAACACAATAGGAGTGGTGAATCTTCATTATGCTTGCTTCAAGAATGGAAGATACAGTGGGAAACCCAGATATGTTTCTTTCTTCTCATTGAGGATTTGAAGTCCACAATAAAAACTTTACATGCTTCTCAACCATGTAAAGGCGCACAGACCTGTCACTATATGAATTAATCTTCTAAAAATCACTAATAAACCAAGGAAAGTAACTAGTTATTAATGACTCTCACCACATCAAGGATTCACACGTCTTCTGATAATATAGATAGTTTACAACAAGCACAATACAATGCAGACTTACAATACAATAGGAGTGGTCGTAGTTCTCAATATAAAGGTTGTATTTATTCAATGTGGAGGTAGATGAGGAGAGGTCGCTTTGCTTGGTTGCTTTGTTTTTATGAATATAAAAGAGAGTACCCAGTTTACAAATCAGCTGAGATTAATATTTATATCACTACTGCCTGGGATAATCCATTATGAGCTTAGCTTGAAAATCCATTGCCAACAAGGAAACTGAAGAGCATTGAACTAAAAAAGTAGTAAAATATAGCATTGTTACAAAAATATGAACAAGCATTTAGGTTTTTTAGAGAAAAGGAATCCCAATAATATCCATTGAAAAGTACACATTACATATAAACATTTTTGCAATAGTTTCTCAAGAAGGGAAATTTGTTTTCATTGACAAAGAAGAATAGATGGACAACAAAAAGGGTTGGTTCACCACTATATAGCCTTGGAAGAGTTTGTTATCTAGTGAAATTGAAAAAATGAGAATAGTAAGCTAAGTTTTCATTTGAGTGCTGTACATATGAGAAGATATAAATGATATTTACAATTAAAATTAGCTGGATTCTTCTAAATTGGAAATATAGTCAAAGTGCATGACTCGTTCAACGATCTTAGCATCGGACATGTCTTGTAATTGATGTACAAGTTCTGAGATGGTTGGAGGCAATGTATCTTCAATGTTCCGTTTGACAAATACGGAAGCAGTAGAATGTCTATGGTGGCACATCATGAGGTTATATATGTAACAACGAAACCGTGGATGTTGGCCAAATCTATTGTCATGGTATCGAAGAAGGTGCAATGTATAATTGTCCATCCCAACCTCTTGAATGTGTGGTTGTTTAAGCATGACAACTCCAGTGGGAAACAAGGTTGGGAAGGCCATGGAGAGGAGGCCTAGTTTTTTTTTACTCATTGATAGGGGAAGCATCTATTGGCGGCCAATCAATGCAAGGTGGAGTTAGTGCATTGCTTGTGGCTAAGAAGCGTTTGATTTCATCAACCTCAGTTCCACAATTTGTTTGTGTAGATATAAAGGAGGAGGATTGTACTTCATAGGGTTCAAGGAAGCTGGGTGGTTGAATAGTAGAAGATGAGGTATGGTCAGCAAATGGGGTTTCATCAGGTGTGACATGATGAAGGAGGGATGAAATGTTTGTTGGTTCAAGAGGCAAAGAAGATAATGCGATTGGGTTAACTTGAACATCTTTATAGTATGGGTCATTTGATAGTTTGTATTCAAGAGCAACAAGAACACGTGGCAGCAAAAATGCGAAAAGAGACTTCAAACTATAACAACAATAATAATCATTACTTGAAACTTACAACCATAGTTTCCATAGACCTTGCTGACTATAATAATTTGCAAGTCTGGGTGGATGGATGCATGTATATATGAAAAAAGACTCATGAAATTTGATGTTATCCCACCTGTAGCTAACATGCTCCATGTCAGAATCTTCCCTTTTTCACCTGCAATTACACCCATATTCTTCAATATAATCACAGAATAGAGGATTTGAGCATATGAGAACAAGTTAGCCACAAGTAGTAAACTCAGTACAAATCCATAAACATTAATGCCAAAATATTTTTTTGTTTGCATGTATATCAACATGAGTTTCATGTACCCTTATTTTTGTCATGTAAAACTCATGTACGTTTCCATCCACATGCTCAAGGAAAGGGAGGAATAATACCTCTTCGACCAAGGCACTGAATAATGCAGAGTACCGAATAATGCCATGGGTTGACTCATAGACTTTGAGCCTCAATGAAACACTATATGCCTCACTAGGAAACAAAATATTGCAGCCAAACTATCCTCTCACTTTGAGACAACATAATGCAACTGTAGTCAAAAGTCACAATCATGTTATTAGCTTTTATGTACATATTGTTGTCTTATTAGTCGTAACAAAAGACTAAACGAATAGACTATTACTTGGATATCATGGACATCCTTTTACTTATGGATAGCTGTAAAAGTATAGGATACTTGTAAAAGTATCTACAAATAGAATATCGAATACTTGGCCTCCAAACATTATCACAACTGCCATTTGTAGGAGAGTTGTAAAAGTATCCCGAATGTTGTTTGCATTGAATTCCTTGAAACTCTCAGTGCAGTCACCTCCTTGCAAGAGAAAGGCATTTCCCATAGTGGATTCTCCAAGTCTATCTTCAAGATTTCTGGCCTCCCCTACAAATACCAAAGGGGGAGGCTCTCTAATAGCTTGACAACAGAATCGAGCTCTTGAGGGTTTGAATAGCGAGGCAGTTGCAATGCTTTCTTCGATCTCCAATTGTCTGGATTGTAGTCTATCAATATTCCCGGCGATGGGAAATTTGGGGCTTAGATGTGGGTACACAGTTGGGTACTCCTCCGGTATCATGCCCAAAATGGAGAAATATAGTTCTTGTGCAAGAACCAGTTTCAGTTGCTACAATACAGGATCCTTTGGACACAACCCCTAATGGGTCTAAACTGCAATTTTCCAACAAAATGCAGTTACCTAGGAAACATATTTAAGAATTTGGCTAGAGCTTCTGTCGGGGAAAAAATGGGAGCGTTACAGAGTGAGTGAGATCTCTTCCGGTATGCAGTGTCACAATGTTCCTATTCAACATGTTTAGAATTGCAGAGCATATCACTGGTTTGTAGGGTTTCACCTTTTTCCATTCTCTGCACAAGTTTTTTTATTATAGCTTCGGGCTCTTTCTCCCCTAAGAGAACCAGATGCTTCTTCTTAACCTTTAGAAGGATTTCTATGAGTCTTCTAATCTCATCATTTCTATTGCCAGTGGATTCAGCACCAACCCCTAAACTTTGAACTCGCATCCTAGCAATCCTAGTGAAAATGGCTAGCAGGGGCTGCCAAAAATGTCACAGCAACATGTAGAGGAATCATTTGGCCATGCCCGCGACCACAAGCTTCTGCTATGGCATGATTCAAGATGATCGCTGCCTCCGTGGTTAGCGTCTGGCACATGGGTACCCATATGGGCATCGTTTTTTAATCCAATTAAGCCTGTAGCTTTTAGTCTATAAATAGAAGCCATGGCCATGTGCTCCATCGGCCCTTTGATTAGACTGCTGAGGGAAGCTCGATAACGGCAAATAGATTCTTCAGATCCTAACAAGGATGCTCAAGTCTGGTTGAACGAGATAGTTAGTCGTTGACTTCCTTCTAGTTGAACGACTTGGCTCGGTTCAGGAATAAAATTGGGTGGCTTTAAGCTCTGGCTCTCAGTCCTATAATCCTAGAATTATCTTCCTCTATGTCTATCATTGTGGTCGTCCCGCCTGTAGCGTTGTGCATAGCCCTGCCAAATTGTAACATATTTAAAGTACTTCTTTTAAAATTTAATAAAGTATTATTTGATAATGTAATGTAAACATTTTTTTGGTGGTTTCTAAAATTGTTTAAACAACACACTTTTATGAATTAATACTTTAAAAGTGTGTTGTTAAACTCAATAATAATTTAATATTTCAATTATAATTTATAATAAAATAATATAATATCGTTAAATTCAATGATACACGTCTATGCAATAAAAAGTTAAAATACTTTGTCACTCGGGAGTTAAAATAAAAAGTTAATGCATATAGTTACAGTGTCAAACCACTTGCTTTACCCACCTATATAACCCTATTTACGTACTTATTACCTATTGGGATAGCAAATTCATCGCATATCTCCACAACATGACCTGAACCTTCATAAGAATAGGGTTATTTCCCATCATTACCTAACCTTAACATTATAGTTAGCAATTTGAGAAACGTAGTCACTCGACCAAAGGGAGAGGTGACAGATTGTTTAAATACAAAAAAAACTTGGTAGAATGAGCCTAATAAAAACAAATACATTGTGGAGGATCACAACTTGTCTTAGATTGTCAATGTTAATTTGAAAAATATATGATTACAACAAATCCAATTTTTTTATGAATTGCATTTGTCTAGTCTCGCTAACGTCATGCATATGGATCCATTCTGAAATGTTATCACATTTCCATTGCATTACTTAATGGCTACCCTTCATCGTAGCTTTAAATATGAATTAGTGTGAGTCCATTCCCTCAATTCGATCAGCTAGCAATAACAAATGCTTGTCAACTATTATAAAATATGGTATGGACTTGGGTGGAGAGCTATGTAGGATGCCAACCATAATCTCGTGTTGCTACTCTTGCTAGCTAGTTGGTCAGCTTATAAACCCGTATGATAAGAGTTTGTGGCTGGAAGCTTTAAGCTTGAAGCAAGATAGAGTCTTTGTTACCGAACAAAGGGAGGTAACGCATAAAATAGTAGTTTTGGAAAAAGAGATAGTTCTCGTACCTCGTAAACCAAAGGAAAATGAAATATTTATTGTACCCGGGTAATTGGACATGTGGGGTGCTTCTAAAAAGTTTGAGGGGAATAAAGAGAAGTGGGACCTTAGCTATATATAAGGAAGGTAAGGTTATCCCTTACGCTACACTTTGCTATTTTGATAGTTTTTCCCTCTCAGGAAGGAATTTATTTAGTGGAGATATATTTAGCAAAGATGGATACATTTGCACGTGTTCCGGGATTAGTTAGTGTTCCTACTATTGAGGCTAAGTATTTCATTTAGTTCTGACATTCGCTGAAGAACATTTATCTAATGATTGTTGTGTATGGTGGGTCTAAGATCGAAACAATAAAGTAGATTGTCGGTGCAGTGTGGACTACCAATTTATGTCTGTGTGGTACAATTTGGAGGTGTGAGTCTCTACATGATTCATACAATGTTGGACTGGCAAGCTCAGACTACAAATCTTATATCTCAAACGCTTGGCAAGCCAAGGCATTTTATATACAGTCGATATCTATGGATAGATTAGCAAAATTGGCAAAATTGATAAATTTGAGTCAACAATGGAAAGCTAGGGCATACCATTGGCAAAATTAAAAGATTTGAGGAATCAATTAGAAATTTTTTCTAATTGGCAAGCTACCTGGCCATGGACACGCACTTAAGCCTGGGAGTTGCTCGCACTAATCCTGCGGTATATAGAATCTACGTGTTCTGTTTTTCCAATGAAATAAACACAATTTCATGTGTTCAGTGTTCGTGCTCGATATATCTCCGTCAGTAAATATAAATTATCTTGTTTAAAAAAATAAGTTATATTTATATATCTTTAAACACTTTATAAATTAATATACAAGTGAAATTATCTTAATTACCATACAGTAATATGTATATATATTTTGTTTTTTTAACAAATCATAATCAACCTGTAGCCAAGATTAATATAAATTGATTCCATTAATTGCTCATACTATTTCATTATATAGAAAATATGTTGAACAATTAAACCATTACTTTCTTATAGTGTCATTCCGTACGTCATTTAATCTATCGAGTTTTCATTTCGCTAAGTTTATGGGTGGCTTGCTCCCCTTTCATTCCGGTGTGGACACCAACACAAATGCATTAAATACTAATTAAAGGGACCCATGCAATTTGGCACCTTGAACATGCATGCATGCTGACCCATGCAATTTGGCACCTTGAGCATGCATGCTGACCATGTGTTTTTTATTTTGCTACAACTAGCATCTACTAGGAGGACGAAGCTAGAGGGTTATAGCAACATTGAGTATAGACTTGCGGAGTTGAATGGGACGGTTTTGCGGCAATAGCAATAGCAATGCACGTGACCAGATTCTTTGGGACCAATGCGTGTTGTTATCATGCGTCAAAGTGGGTGCTGACAGTTCCTCATCATGGAGTAATGGATCGTATAATGCGTTTTTGCTTGACGAGGCCGATGAAGGTGGTGGCGATGCACGAAACGCTGTCCCAAAGTGTGCTGAGATTCAGAACACTATTTCTCTTGGTATGAAATTTTGTTGAATTGGAAATTTTCTTTCTTTTTGATCCAAAGAAAATCTTCCTTTAGGAATCCTTTTGTCAATCTTCATATCACTGTATCATGGTCTTCTGGGCTTATTTTATTTGTCTGGAGATTTTATCTCTGTGCTTGGGCTTTGGGAAAACAACTCTGATGGTAGTGTGATAAGTACTGTTGTTTATTTTGGTCTCCTGTGTGTTGGGTTCTTTTTTAGCAGTTTTATTTTGATATCTTGCTTGGTTTGCAACCTGGAAATTTGTTCCAATTTCAACTTATCCTGCATAGGCAAAGGTAGCTTCAAAACCAACAACAAGGGAAGAGGGCGGTTGATGAAGAGATGCGCACGAGTGTGTGGAGAGGAGCGCAGTGATTGCAGTGTGTGTGGAAAGGGGTGCAGTGATGTCACAATGGGGTATGGAGTAGGCCGGGAGAGGGAGCATCGGTGAGAGAGGGAGCAGCGTGGCGAGGAGCGGAAGGGGAGCGTTGGCGTTGCAGGAGGAGCTGCTCGACGCTAGGGTGGAGGCTGTCGTAGACGGTTGTGGAATTGACACTTCACAAAAGATCTCAATCGTAGACAATGATCGTGGAATTGACGCTTCACAAACCATACAAACCATCCACGTGGCAGCATTCCATTTCCTCTATAAACGAGGAATCTAGCCGACGTGGATGGTTATGCTTCTCCATAGTGAAACGCCTACGGCGTAATAAATCTTATAAAATTATAAAATTTGGGTGATTATGATGTATCATTTATACACAATGAACATGACCATATAGATTTCCAAGTATTTAGATTTCATAGCTTTAGTGTGGCTCCATATAATTTCATTGCTTTAGCGTGGCTGGATTTTATATTCCTTGTTGATAGATGAGGCTTCATTTTATATACTTGCTGTCGTTGAATTCATCAACGGCATAATTAAGGAAATATTGTGATTTTTAAAATTTCCGTCAAAATCAAACATGTATTCTAAAAAGTAACTGAATCAAGAATCAGGTATAAAATTAACACGTGTCTGGAAAACGTAATTGAATCAAATATAATTGTGGTGAGTTTGGGATATAAATGTAAAGTTGGCTGATCTCAGCAGCACCCCTGGTGGATCGGTGGGTAGTGGAGTAAAAATATATGTTTTCTGTCGAACGTAATTGGTCGCAAGTTTTAGGCATGCCAACCATTTTCGGGATATTCCTTGAACAATACCCACATTGCAACTTTCATACAATCGTGACATATGAATGAATACCTTTTTCCTTCCTATACAAAGTACAGGAGATTTCATCCGCTCAGAATATATAGACAACCTGCGATGAAAATTTTCATGGTAAAATCATTATTCAATCATTTGTGACATTTGTTAAAATTGCTTGTTTCAGCAAAGAAAGTATGCTTGCTAAAATTTGCTGAATTTGCTAATTTTTTTGACAATATTCTGATTGTTCCCATCAATTGATGATACTCGTTTTTCAAGAATCAAAGTCTGTCTGACTTATATATTCAATCTAATATTAAGTAATTTCAGTTTGTGATTCATAAGTTTTAGATCTCTTGATTATGCATTCTTTTCCTCTGAAGTATCTTTGACACCCACCCACCTAAACCTGTTGGTACCGTTATTTGCGAATCTGAACAAAATCCGTAACAAATCTTACTTTCATTATATTCTATTTCCTGCACAGAGATAATTGCATTATTGAATGTCTACATAAATAAGATTAGGAACAATATGCAGATGTCTCAAACTCAATCCTAGTCCATTCAAAGCTTAGGTTATGGTATATCAATAACCTGCGCAGTCTCCAGATGCACTATTTTGCTCACATCATAGATATGTGCCCTGCTTTATCAACTCCTCATGTATGTTTAAAAAATGGAAAATCATAAAGAAAATACTGTAAAATGTTGCAAAGGAACAAAGATGTAATGTGTTGAGTAAGAGGATTGAAAAAAATAATCAATATGTAATAATGGTGTTGGAGAAGATCGAGTCCCCAATTTGGTCCTGGATAATTTAGACAAGATATCTCGTACAAACGTTTGGCAAAAGGAAAAGGAAAAGACTACAAGAGATGGTTCACATTCTTCTTGCTATAAACAAAACACAAAGGACACAAAGGAAACCACGCAGAGAACATTTAAGAGGCAAGGAAGAAAATAGCTATTTCAAAACCCTGAATCCTGAGGTAGAGGAACTTGAAAGGGAAAAAGGAGACTAAGGCAGAAGTTTGATTGAAGATCCACTGGAAATGGAAAAGGCAGCACAAATAGATTTATGGGAATACTCTCGAATGACATTAGCTAACTGAATATGGAGGACAATGAAAACCATATCAAAGCAGAGTGAGCAGAGCATCTTACGTGCCATTGTAATTACAAAAAAGAGAGTATTATAGGGTTTCCTAAGCATAGGATTGTTAAGTAGGTGTATTGCAGTTAAGCCACCGATGCAGGTACTAAATTCTCTACCAAGGCCAGGTCCACTCCTGTCAATAGGCAAATGGCAATCACATTGGTAGCATACAGGGAAATAGTGACACAGGCAAAATGAGAGCTCATATTTTTCTGTTAAAGTCATGTGCATACTAGAACTCCGACATAAGCAAGTTAAGGCAAGAGTAGCTCTAAGAAAGAAATCATAATTTTGATCCATAAATGGATCTTCAGACTAAACTATTTACTCTGAAACTTAACAAGACAACAGTACTAGCAAATATGGATATTCACGTTGATGCTCCCTAAATGATAATAATGATTGTGACAATGAAATCCAACAGTTCATCAGTTTTAGCTAGTTATGCCAATTGCACTATGATTGGGACAGAACCCTGATCTGCTAGGAATAAAGAAACCGTACAAGCCTGTGATGTTGAAAGGGAAATTATGAATTTTATGCAACAAGGTTGTAACATGATGATATGCATTCAACCACACCCAATTATTTCAATCTATAACTAAATTTTTTACAGCCATAACCTGTAAACAAGGAAATATTGTACATTTCATTTGCAAGACACATCAATTCAAAGAAAAAAGGGGGGGGGGTGCGGTTAGTGAGACCATGTGAAGAACCACTAAGAAGAAGAAGAGTCATATGGTAGAGGCTAATATAAATTTTAGTGTCTTCGTGATGCATAACTCGTACCCTGCAACAAAGTCTTATGCCTTCTCCACTTAATCTTTGAGATAAAATATGAAATAAAAATTGAATCCCTTATGTGCCAATAATAACTTATAAGGAGTTGGCAACTGTAAGCTGGATTTAGTATTGTATCCACCATTAGTATGATAACGAAACTTTTTGATAGCTAGAGCTTGTCTTCAATCATTCCATTATTGTGTTTATAAGTCCAAAAATAGTTGGCTTTCAAGTCAACGATGCTATTGACCCTTTGAACTATTAGCTTGTTTTGCAACATCCTACAGACTTTGGATCATGTAGTTGCATTTGATGTTACAGTAATCTAAAGCTTACTGCATGGATATTAGCACATTAAAAGAAGGGTAGATTTGCAATCCACAAATATCCATTATCATCTTGAACATGATTACACATATATAATATTATAGTAACAGAAATTTGCTTGAGCAACTAAAAGTAATATGAAGTAATATAAACGAGACAGAAAGCTTTTGCTGTTGCAATTCTCAAAAACTAAAATGTAGAAGAACTTTGGTCATTTGAGGTAGTTGCAACATTCCTTGCTGCAATTGTATTTGCAAGCAAGTTGGATATGCTTCTTCCTGGTCTCTTAGAAACAACTGTATTTCCCACCAAATTCTCTCTGACAGTCTCCAACACAACAACCACATCTCTCATAGTTGGGCGTTCTTCAGGTGAATTTTTTGAACAAAGCAAACCAACATGTAGCAATGAAAGTAGGCATTTGTATACATCATTTTCTACAAATTCATCTTCATCCACCTCACTAAAAAGAGTGTTGTCAATTACCTCCATTACTCTGTCTGGAAATGCAAAGTTCACCCATTTGTGCAAGTTTAAGTCTCCAACAAACATGTCGCTACTTGGCCCCTTTCTGGTAAGCATTTCTAATAACAAAATGCCGTAGCTATAAACATCTCCTTTGGTGGACACTGTCTCACCCAATCCATACTCTGCAGTCAAGGGAACCCTAATCAAGATTTACTTAACCAATCCATACAAAATTGTAAATGATTAAAAGACTAGTAAAACTAATGTTTTGAAAAGCCATACCTGGGGCAATGTATCCCACAGATCCTTTCAAAGCAAGTGTTGAAGTAAGTGACTCAGTAGAGGTTGCACCAATTAATCTTGCAATTCCAAAATCTGTTACATGGCCTGACATGTCTTCATCCAAAAGCACATTGCTTGGTTTTATATCACAATGCACTACTTGCATAGGGGAATCATGATGAAGATATTCCATGGCATGGGCCACATCAATGGCAATGTCTAATCGTGTTTTCAATCCCAATTCACACACTTTCTCACCATTGGTGTCATCTCTATCAAGGTACAAATGCTTCTCTAAGCTTCCATTACACATAAACTCGAACACTAAACCTTTGAATTGCAGGTTGGAACATGAGGTTATGATTCTCACAAGATTTCGATGCCGAACCTTTTGCAAGATGCTACATTCTATTGCAAAACTTTTCTTAGCTTGATCATTTTGCAAATTGAGAACTTTCACAGCAATAAGTGTGCCATCATTCAAAACTCCTTTGTAGACCGATCCAAAACTACCCTTCCCCAACAAGTTGGCCTCAAGAAATCCATTTGTTGCTCTAGCAAGCTCTTGATATGAGATCATTCGGTGCTCTACTTTTTTGAAAATAGCTTGTGGCAAATCAAAGCTTTGTATTTGCAAATTCCTTCTCCAAAGGAATGCTAAAAATAGACAACATAATGTAAAGGCAGCACCAATAACTGGCAGCAGTACTTTTTTCAGAACTTTATAATGACTACTTGATGTTGGACATGCATTTATAAAAAATACTTGTGGTCCACATAGACCAGGATTTCCAATTAAGGATATGGTTTGATTTGCAGAAAATTCTCCTTTTGATATTTCACCAGTGAGCTTGTTAAAAGATAGATTTAAACACCGGAGAATTTTCAATGTCCTAAGAGAAATTGGTATTGTGCCTGATAAGGAGTTTGAAGAGAGATCTAGGACCATGAGATTAAGTAAATATCCAAGTGAATCCGGAATAGAACCTTGGAAGGAATTTCGAGATAAATTTAATGTTTCTAGTGCGATGCAATTTCCAAGCATAGCTGGAATCAACCCAATCAATTGATTGCTAGAAATGTCTATAGCTATAGCCTTATTAATCTTACTTATCTCTGCGGGCAATGAGCCTTCTAATAAATTCCATGACAAGTCCAAATAGAAGGCTAGATTAGAAAGCTTAGAAATTTCATGCGGTATGCTTCCATTTAATCTATTATGAGACAAGTCAAGCAATTCCAAATTTGTGCAATCTGCTAAATTGGTAGGTATCTTATCTGATAAGTAGTTGTTATGAAGAGAAAGGCGTCTGAGTTGTTTAAGGTGGCGCAAAGAATTGGGAATTTTTCCAGAAAGCATGTTTCTACTAAGATCTAAGAGACCGAGATGTTTTAATGGTTTAAAGTGATTCGGGATGTTTCCTTCCAATCTATTGTTTTGTAAATACAATCGTTCTAGTTTTACAAGTCTTTGCAATGATGGAATGCTACCACTGAAAAGATTTCCACTTAATTCGAGCAAGGTTAGGCTGCTAAGATTACCAATCTGCATAGGGATGTTTCCTTCTATCATGTTGCTTCTTAATGACAACACAGATAGCTTGGTAGAAAGTCTTCCTATGGTAAATGGCAAAATACCACTTAGTTTATTCTGTCCCAAGTATAGTTGTTGTAATTGAGAACAATTGGTAAGCGCTGTAAGAAAGGGCATGGTGGTAGCACTGCCACTGTCAAGTTGATTAGAATGCAAGTTTAGTTTGTCAAGGATGGATAACTTACCTAGCTCCACTGGTACACTCCCACTCAAATAGTTGTCATTTAGATATAGTACTTTGAGTTTAGAGCAATTTCCCATGGAATTTGGTATCCTTCCACTGAGCTGATTATCCCATAAATTGAGTATACTCAAGTTGTTGAGCTTGGCACCAAACTCTGATGGAATGTGCCCTGTTAATTTGTTTGTATAAACTGTCAAGTTAACCAAAGAGGAGATATTTGACAAGGAAGAGGGAATACTGCCTGACAATTCATTTGCACAAAGGTTGAGCCTTTGCAGATTAGTGAGGAGACCCAATTCTTGTGGAATGCTGCCAGTGAGACTGTTTTCAGAAATCCGCAAGTCAATCAAAGTGGAGATATTTGAAAAAGAACGTGGTATCGTACCTATGAGGTCATTTGCTCCCAAGTAAAGCTTCTCCAAATGTGCAAGGGAACCCAACTCCATGGGGATACTTCCACTTAGATGGTTATATGAGAGCCTGAGGTCAACCAAATTATGGCAACTGGCAAGGTGACTCGGAATGCTGCCTGACAATTCATTTGCATAAAGGTAGAGCGTTTGCAGATTAGTGAGGAGGCCCAATTCTTGTGGAATGCTGCCAGTGAGACTGTTTTCAGAAATCTGCAAGTCAATCAAAGTGGAGATATTTGACAAAGAACGTGGTATCGTACCTATGAGGTCATTTGCTCCCAAGTAAAGCTTCTCCAAATGTGCAAGGGAACCCAACTCCATGGGGATACTTCCACTTAGATTGTTATATGAGAGCCTGAGGTCAACCAAATTACGGCAACTGGCAAGGTGACTTGGAATGCTGCCTGATAATTCATTGTTATGAAGGAAAAGCTTTTGCAGACTAGTGAGGAGGCCCAACTGTGGTGGAATGCTGCCAGTGAGACTGTTTTCAGAAATCTGCAAGTCAATCAAAGTGGAGATATTTGACAAAGAAGTGGGAATTCTGGCTGACAATTCATTTCTCTGAAGGTGAAGCGTTTGCAGACGAGTGAGGAGGCCCAATTCTGGTGGAATGGCACCACTCAGACTGTTTTCACCAATGTCTAAACGAATCAAGGATGAAAGGTTTCCCAAGGAAGAAGGTATGGTACCTGTGAGGTCGTTTGCTCCCAAGTAAAGCGACTCCAAATGTGCGAGGAAACCCAGCTCAAAGGGGATGTTACCGCTCAGATTGTTGAATGAGAGGTCCAACTCCACCAGATTATGGCAAGTGGCAAGATGACTTGGAATGCTTCCTTCCAATTGATTGTGGTGCAAATACAGCACCCTCAAACGAGAAAGGCGTCCCAATTGTGGCGGGATACCACTGTGGAGCGCATTGTTTGAGAGATCGAGCGAGCGGAGAAACGACAAATTGCCAAGAGAAGGAGAAATGGCGCCATGCAGATCCACAGCAGTGAGGTTGAGGGCAATGACTCTGTCGTTTTGATGGCGGCGGGTGCAGGTAATGCCAGTCCAATTGCACAACGGATTGGCTGGACTCCAGTTAGCCATAGAATGCTGAGGATCCTTAGCTATAAGGGACTTGAAACCCAACAATGATATTCGATCATCGTGAATTGAGTGTGCAGAGGGGAAGGAAAAGAAGAGGATAAAGACCAGAGAACAACAAAAACGGAGAGACCACATGATGTTTGAAAGTATTAACGGAAAGCGGGGAGGATGTAAGGAATGCATTGTGGAGAATGGGCATTCTCACAACTCTACTTATAGGAAGGAGGGGAGGGGTCAGGGGAGTTGTGTTGTGGTGGAGTCTACGGAGTTTTGCCGTCAATACGCATTTTACTTTTGGAGAGAAGTTATTTTCAGTGGAGAAGACGTTCATAATTTTTGACTTGCCACGAACTCCATTCACACTGCATTGTTTGTATTTTGTCAATTCACCAATTTGATTGTCCGGTCAGGTCGCCTATGTTCATGATCATATAACACCAACGATTGAAACATTTTTTTGCGTCTCCCAAACAATAATGTATTTATTCCTCATGCTCATAACACCGACGATGGAAACATCTTTTTCTTCTCCCAAACAACAATGTATTTATTCGTACCCTATCCATAATTTTAATATAAATTTAATTTATTAAATTTATTAGAGAAAATGGAAAAACTAATAAAACTTGAATTTGAATTTAAATAGGTTTTAAATTTGAACTTTTAAATAAATTTCATCATTTAAAATTTACTAAATATTATAAAAAATTTATCATTTAAAATTTACTAAATATTATAAAAAATTTATTATTTAAAATTTACTAAATATCATCAATTATCATCTATAATAGAGAGTATTATAAAAAAGATAACTCAAAATATATATAAATAGTTAGAAACAATGTTTAATGATGGAAAATGTGAATCATCATTAGAATACTTTATGACACTAAGGATAGCAAAAGTTATCTAAAGAAAACGGAATTTTAAATTATCCATTTTATAACACCACTATAATTTTAAAAACACTATAATTTTGACCATTGTCAACTTTTAAAACACTTGGTCCAATGTATAATTAATTAAAGCATTTTAGCTCATACTATAACAATACAAAAAATGGTGTTTTTAAGGATGAAGTTATCATAACAAATGCAATAAAATGCATTTTTGTCGACAAAATTTTATTTCAAATTATTTGGAATATGGTCAAAATGTAACCATTATTTTAAATTGTCGATAAATTCTATTTCAAATTATTTGGAATTTGGTCAAAATGTAATTATTATTTTAAATTGTCGACAAGTTTTATTTCAAATTATTTGGAATTTGGTCAAAATGTAATCATTATTTTAAATTATTTAGAATGTGGCTAAATGTAGTCACGGAAAGGAATCAATCACAATATAAATTGAATCATAAATGGATGAGATGTTTTTTTGTGTGTCTTAATTGGATTTAGCTTCACTGGTTATGGGATGGAGTGTTATCATCCCCATCTATCATCTAACTTCATAAGTGACATGTTGAGCTCATAATGAGTATATTGTTGTAACGGCTTCAAGCCCCTAGTATTAATTGGCCTTATAATTTCTTTTAGTTATTTTTTATTATTATTTAATTTATTGCCTAATAATAAGGTTAAGGCAATTTAAATTAAAGAATACTTTATTAAAATCATATCCCATAACCTCTAGTTGTAAATGATCAATAATATTTATAAATGAATATCTCATCCCAAAAAATCAAGTTAAAATGAGGAAAGAGGTAAAAAATGTCAAAAGTATCAAGAGAGAAAGGAAACGTGAAATAATTAAAAATATAAATGGGGATAAGGACCAAAAACTAACAATAAATTTAAATTTTTTGTAATCTGATAGTAATCTTATATTAAATTTGATAAGAAATACTCTTTCAATAGTAGTTGTGGATGGAGATTTCAAACATTAATACGAAAAACAACTATTTGAACAATTTGTTATTTTGTACCTATAAATTCTAAATTTTATAAAAAAACAATATAAATAAAATTTGTCCTTACACTATTTTAAAATATTAAAGGTACTATAATTTTTCAAGGAAAATTTAATGATAGAACATCAAGTAATCAAGCCATAATTCTAAGCACCATCTTAAGTCCTATCCCTCTGTGGTTGGAGGAGAACACTCACTTACTATGTATGTACACAAGAAGCCTTAAAGTTTTAGCTGAAAATAGAAGCCTTAAAGTTTTAGTTGAAATTAAAAGCCTTAAAGTGTTAGTTGAAAACTTGTTTGGTACATAATTAATAAACTTTATAGTTTTTTTTTTGTTTGTAAATAAAAGAGACTATATATACATGCTAAAAAATATTACATAGCTAGAAATCACTGAAAGAGGCTTTCCCGACCAACAGAGGTCAAACAGGAATCCAGAATCCGTCAAAATGTAACTCAGTAGACTCATAACATTCTCGGATTTGTATGGCAAACATGAAAAAGACATAAACAAGATAAAACTAGTTGTCCATAAGTTTGATACAGACCCCATAATTTCGAAGATACAGAAAACGTCTTACACCTCAACAGTGACCATACCATCATCAGACACTTAGAAAAGGACCAAAACACAAAATCAAAACAGAGCACCTCAATCAATGGTAACAGTTTGCGGGAGTTGACCAGCAGAGTTCGGGGTAGGAGTTTTTGCATTCGCCAGGATATGGATCGTGTCCGCGTCCCCTGCATTTCCAAGCCGAGAGAGCACTCCACCGTGGCTGCAACTACTACCATCTCCATCACGCACACCTTGAATGACGAAAGTGATGCCCAATTTCTTAACAATGGCATCAACTTTGGAGTGCATCACCCTACTGTCTAAATTGTGCGATTTCCATGATCTAACTGGTTCCTCATCACCCATGCGTTTGTTAGCCGAGTCCATCAGAACACTGGCCAACAAATTCTTAGTTACCCAATGGGTCATAAGGGTATGCTCATAAAGAGAGGCCCGACCCGCTGTGGTTCCTGGGTCTACCACCTAGTCCTCCAAGTCCTGGTAAATTTCTCCCACAGACAAGGCCTGGACGTTTTCCCAGAGACCCTTCTCAGTTCCTTCAATTTCTTCATGAATGGGAGGGGGGATGCGCTCATGGAAAAATTCAGCCGCATCTCGCATACGGGACCTAGAAGAAGCACGAGTAACTTGACCGGCTTTGGCCCCTCCATGGCAGGAGGACTCACCGCCCGACGGAGAGGGGGGCCTGTGTTTTGGTGCCATGAGGATAACATTGAAAGGTTCAGATGGCCTTGCCCAGATAAACCGCCCTTCTGGACCCTCAAAAGTTCTCAACTCACGTTTTCTGTAGAGAGTAACTCGACAACTAAGAATGAAGATGAAATTAGAGTCGGGCAAATTGGCCATATTTGAAGCAGGGTGGCTCGTCATAATATTTACTGCATGATGATGAAGATCTGTCGTCAAGTACAGGTCCTCCATCACCACAATAACTCCCTCGATCATGGATCTGAAAAAAGGACAGATGAGGAATGAACGGAGGATGCTCTGAGTCTTTTCACAACATATATCACACTTGAGAGTGTACCATGTATCTCCTCTCATTACTGTATTCATAAAAGTAGGTGTCATTCCAAATGGTGAAGAGCTGTGATACAGGGATCCCTCCGGACATCATCCTCTCCCACGTTTGCATTGCTCATGCGAGACGTATCCGAAGCTGTCAGATGATTGAAGCTCACAAAATCTTCCTGTGCCAGGTGGCGACACGATCTCATCCACTCATCATGAGGATTCTCAGTTAGATTACAGACCATGAGGGGGGTCCCATTCTCGATACCATGGTTTTCCAGATGGTTCGCCACTTTGTTGGCGTCCTGCTTGACGCGGCCAAAGGAAACAGCCGGATGATTGAGAAGAAGCTCGTGTAGACATTCCAACCTGGAAAGAAGGCGCCAACTGGATGAAACTTTTTTCGGAGATTGCCCAAAGGACATTTTCCTGGCCATGTGGATGATAATCAACGAATCACCTTCGAGAATTACCTAGAACCATGCTTCGGTGATTGCCAATCACAGCCCTTGAATTAGACCTTCCAATTCCGCCAAATTGTTGGAATCATGGCCAATGGTGCCAAAAAAGACCTTCACTATGGATCCCGGCCAGTGCTTGCAAACACCTCCAAATCCAGCCATCCTTGGATTACCCCGTGAGGCCCCATCAAAATTAACTTTGAAACCCTGAGCCGGGGGGGGGGGGGGGAACCACCGGCATGGTATTTCAAGCCTGCAGATCAAGACCTTCTTACGCAATCCCTCCAAATCAAAACGTCGTAGACCCCAACCCTTCGCAATGCGAAAATCCCCAGGGGTTAACTCTTTATCTTTGTCAGACCATTGCTGACATCGAATGGCCTCCGTCATGTTTTTAACCAGTTTTAGCCAAACTATCTCCTCAGAGTTGGAATGTTCTCTAAAGATGCGCTCATTCCTTTCTTTCCATAATGACCAGAACACCATTCCAGGGAAGAGTTTCCATAGCAGCTTGATGATAGGATTGGAGAAAGCTTTAGGGTCCCATGAATTTAAAGTTTGAACCGGATGGCCTCTTACATGATGACACCTCCTAAAAATGGTAACACCCCTGTCCCAAATTGCAGATGCAAATGAACAAGAATCAAGTAAGTGATCACTAGTTTCCTCCACGTTGTGGCAGAGAGGGCATCGTGAAGGACCACAAATCCCCCGTTTCCTCAGGTTTCGCTAGTTAGAATCCTTTTCCAGACTACTAGCCAACAAAAAACCGCAACTTTTGGCCATTTATTCATACCCCACACCTTTCCCCAGATTTTCCTAGCCTCTTCTTCTTCCGGAATTCGAATTTCGTAAGCTTCCATGATACCAAAGGTGCCCTTCTGAGAAAAACCCCAGCGGAGTCTGTCTGGGGAAGCACTGAATCGGATAAATCGTTCCTTCATTATGGAATCGAAGGAGGATAGAGATTCATCCTCAGAGTCCCATCCCGGCTTCTAGCCAAAAGCCATTCCTTATGCCAGTCATGAGCATTATGGTTCCAATAGTGATAGACCTTTGATTTACCAATAGCTAGGCCTCTTTCTTTTATGGTTTTCCATCTAGGGTCGATGCCAAGAATGGGGAATTGGTTCCAAGAATCCTCCCAGAAGTTGGCCTCCTCCCCATTGTGAATTTCCTAGAAGCAATGATCCTGAACCAAACGCCTTGCTGCGGAGGCTTTTAGCCAAATGTGGGAACCCTGTTTAACCTCATTGTATCTGACTAGTTGCCCAATTTCTCTATCCCAGGCATACTTGATGTGCGAAAGTTTTTCCCAAGGTTCCCCCTGGTGATTGCACCAACGTCACCAAATTTTTGCCCCATAGAACTCACTCAGAATTTCAGGGTCTCTTAAGCCAAGTCCCCCCTTACTCTTGGGCTTGCAAATTTTCTCCCACCCAACCAAAGTAAACTTCACCTTGTTTTCCCTACTTCCCCAGAGGAAAGATCTTTGGATGCTTAGAATTTCCCTTAGGATTGTCTTGGGAGCAGAGAGCATAGAGAACAGATAGACAGGCATGGCCTGCAGTATCGACTTGACTAATATAAGCCTGCTAGGAAAGTTTAGGGGGCGCAACGTCCAGTTTGAGAGTTTTTTCTTCATCCTATCCACTAGATCAAGCCAAGACACCTTGCGAATCATACCTTTCGAAAAAGGAGCACCGAGATATTTAGAAGGAAATGAACCATGTGAGAAACCCAGAATCCTTATGATGTTGCGCTGGGTCACGCCTGGGGTATTGAGGAAGAACACCTGGGACTTTCCAGGATTTACTTCCAGCCCGGAAGCTTTGGCAAAATATCCAAACAATTTTTGAAGGCTTTGGCTTCTTGGACTGAAGGGTTCCCCATTAACATGGTGTCATCAACAAACTGTTGGTGAGTCTGTTCTCCATTCCCTCATGAAGTTTAAGCCCCCTAATTCCTCCGGATGCAGGGAGGGAGTGCAGTAGTCTACTGAGACCTTCAGCCATGATAATAAAAAGGAAGGGAGACAGAGGATCCCCTTGCTTGATACCCCTAGAGGCTTGTAACAACTTCATTGGAGCGCCATTAAGGAGGATGGAAAAGAAGGGAGTGGAAACCAAATTCATGACCCAGTTAATCCATACCTGATTAAAACCAAAGGCCTTCAAGATACCACACATGTACTAC
Organism: Larix kaempferi; assembly: GCA_027924585.1. Classification (NCBI taxonomy): domain Eukaryota; kingdom Viridiplantae; phylum Streptophyta; class Pinopsida; order Pinales; family Pinaceae; genus Larix; species Larix kaempferi. Next base: position 4,095,021 of record BSBM01000802.1, on the reverse strand, counting down.
CAATTCAACTTATCATAGGCCTTCTCTATGTCTAGTTTCACAAGCATCATGGGTTTCTTCAGAAACTTGAGTGAGTGTAAGTTTCATGGACCAATATAATTCCATCCACAATTTGTCTGCCTTCCACAAACCCTGATTGCTCAGGGCTGATCAGAGTGGGGAGGAGAGGCTTGAGACGATTATAAATGACTTTGGAGATGATCTTGTAGATCACATTGCATAGAGAAATAGGTCTAAACTTTCTAGGAGAGACCGCCTCTTCCTCCTTTGGACTTAGGGACAGGAATGTAGCATTGGATGCTTTCAAAACACCCCCACTACTTCTAGACTCCTCCACCAGCTAGTTGACTTCAACCTTAATGAGATCCCATAAATGGTGAAAGAAGTTGGAGGTGAAGCTATCAGGACTAGGCACTTTTCCTAACGCCATTGAGTGCACTGCCTCCTCCACTTCATGCATAGTCACAACCTTATTAAGCGCCTCATTGTGTTCCTGAGTGACTAGACGTGGGATGAGAGATGTGATCCGGGCTATGTGAGGACTTCGGTCAAGCCTGTCTTCTTTTAGAATAGTCTTGAAGTGGTGAACAAGTTCCTCTTCTATTTCTTCTCTAGAATCAACAATATTCCCATTGGATTTACGGATTTTCAAGATTTTGGATCTATGCCTGTTTTGGATAACGAAATTGTGAAAAAACTTAGTATTTCTTTCAGCTTCCTGAAGCCATTGAATTCGAGATTTTTGATTCCAGAAAGTTTCCTCCTCCTTTCACGAGCTTCTAGGCACTCAAGAAGGTTATGCTCTCGTTCTTTCAACTCCTCACTCCATCCCTCTTCCATCCCAAGCTTTTGAGCAAGCTCAAGATCTGTGATCAATTGTTTTTTGTCTTCGAAAATATTTCCAAAACCCTCCTTGTTCCAGGTGCAGATCTTGGCTTTCAAAGCCTTCAATTTTTGTTGGAGCTGATACATCCTTGATCCCTCCTGGGGGACCAATTCTTTCCACCACTGTCCTACCAAATCCTTAAAGTCCTTGTGATCCATCCAGAATTGCTCAAAATGAAAAGGTCTGAACAAGTTGTTAGATGAAAGGTCCCATGTGAGACACACAGGCCATTGATCAAATGCAGTAGTGGGAAGGACGTTGGCATTGACTTCCCCCATTTCACGAGCTATATCCTCTGTATTCAGGAATCTGTCCAATCTAGAAGCGACGAGATGGGGCCCACCCCTCGTATTGTTCCACGTGAACCACCCATTTCCAGTCTCTATGTCAATCAACTAATTGTGGCTTAGAAAATCCCTGAACCTTTCTTGGAATCTATCCAATAGTCTGCGCCCACCTTTTTTCTCATCCAGAGAGGTGATCAAGTTAAAGTCCTCGCCAACAATCCATGATCCATCCAAAGCTTGAGTAGATAACCAGGAAAGGAAGTGAAGGAAGGATTCTTTTGGCTGAGCAACGCTTGGTCCATAGATGTTGACTAGTGATCCTTTCACCGCGGAATCAACTAAACTAAAATCGCACATTAAGGAAAACCTATTGGCTCTCCAGTTGGATAATACAACAAACCGAGGGTTCCACATAATAGCCATACCTCTAGCCATGCCAATGGCATCTGTTTCCATAACCCCCGCTCCCCTCCAGATTCTTTTTCCACTCTTCTCTAGAGTTGCAAAGGAGCATTTTGTTTCCTGCAGGAAGATAACATATGGTCGTTCCTGCTTAACTTTCCTTGTCAATGCTTTGATTTTCCTGGGATGATTACACCCCCTAACATTCCAGGTCACAACCTTCATTGAGAAACTCTTGCACGATCAGAGAGGGATGCCCTAATCGTTGGATACAACCCCGATTCAATTAGCTTCACACCTACTTCTGGTATACGTTGTTTATTTGATTTTCTGCCCTTCTTTGAATCATCAGTTGAGGATTTTCATTTAAACCCTGATTGGGCATCATCCCTGATTCCCAGTTTCTGGGATGCTTTGGAATTGATGATAGCTTCTCGAAGGAGTTCAAGCTGTCTTTGGGATACATGGCCCTTCCCCTTTTTATCGCATTCCTTCTCAATTTCATCAAGATCCAATTCCCCCAGTTCAACCTCCTCCTTCCCATCATCCTCCATGGCATCCAAACGAACCTCCAAGGGTGGAGCCTGAGATGTGTGGATTGGTTTTGCAGGCTGTTCCATGATTTGAGCTTCCTTTTCTTTCTGCAGTTTCTCTCCTTTGTCATCCACCTCTTCCAAGATTTGGAATGGGTTCAGGCTAGTCGTTCCATTCTCAATCTTTCATTTCCCCTTCCTCTGAACATCCTCGGGTTTGATCTTTCTTCTGTTCTTTACCTGGGTAAACCCATCCTTGTCCTTATTACCCGCAGATTCATGGGACAGAGCGGGAGCTGGCTGAGAGATCCGTGGACAGTTCCTGCCAAAATGGCCATATTCATGGTAGGATCTACATTTGAAGGGTAACTGTTCATAGTCAATTGGTTGGACCCACTCTTCATCTTCATAGTTTAGTTTGATGGTCTCGGGAAGTTCCCTAGAAAGATCCATGTAAACACAGATCCGGGCACAAGCTGTGTATCTTTGTTGCTTGGTTTGTTCTGCGGCTTTGACAAATTCACCCAGGGTATTGCCTATGTCCTACAGAATTTCGAGGTCCCAGAACTCACATGGTAGGGAGTAGAGTCTAATCCATACTGGCGCAATATTTACATCCTCAACATCAGGGTTAAAATGTTCTTTCCAAGGTCTGAGATACAAGCCTACTAAGAAGAAAAAATAGGGACCTCCTTCTAACACTCTATCTCAATCTTCCACATTAAAGAATATTATGGTGAAGAAACCCTTGGCTCCCAGATGTAGATCATATTGATCTTTTGGGTTCTAGGTCTGTTTGATCCATCTAACCAAATCTTTTTCCCTGGACCAGGTCCCAATAAATTTTCCAATGAAAGCCTTTTCCTTCCATTGTTCTACCTTTTCTCTTACCTTCTCTACACGAACTTTAATGGCCGGGATCACTGAGGTTTTGGGGATACATCCTCCTAGCCCCAGCCACTGCTTTAGTCCATTCTCTCTGCCTTCTGTGTTCGATGAGTTTTCTTCCTTCCCGTCCCCCGCATGAATCAAACCATCAGGCGTCCCATCGGGAGTCTTGCCGCCAACCAGCTGCTAGGGGGAAAGCATGTCTGCAGCCCCGACTGACACCCTGCACAGATACGCATGGATCACGTTGAAAAAACCCTAACCCTAGCTTCGCCACTTGTTCTATGCGATATATTCCCATACACCTTTAGTTGCATCCATATTTTAATAAAACTTTACAGTTGTTAAGGCTTAATAATAATAATAATCATAATCATAATCATAATCATAATCATAATCATAATCATAATCATAATCATAATCATAATAATCTATTTTTAAGGTCACCACCAAGTGAGACACCAATTTGGTGTATGAGACCCCCTTGTTTGTGGGACAAGGGAACCGCCTCTACACAATGATTTAACTGCTAAAGTCTACATAGGTGTACATACCCTAACCCCCTCCGGATTTGAGCCCGTGACCTCCTAGGAGGAAACACATGCTCTTAACTATTAGGCCCACTCAGGTTGTACATAACACTTAATGAGATTTGAGCATGGGTAGGGAGTATAACAACATTCCTACCAACCACCCAATCCACACTCAATAATATGTAGTGACTTAAGGAAATAGTCAAAATCAAATAAAATGATTTGCATTCTAAGTCTTGGAATTAATGTAGTTAACTATTTTATCCCAATATCCTTTTATTCATCAAAATTCACATGATCATGAACCTAAGTCAAATCACAAACCCTTCATTTTACTTTAAATATTGATTCACATAAAAAGTGTGTAGAAGAGGGTTTTGGTATTGAAAAACATCAAGTCTTCAACAAAAACCAAAATTAAGCTTCGTTTCCCAAAGTTGTTCTACCACTAATACCCTTTTTTTGCTAGCTGGGGGTGTGTGTGTTCAAATTACAATATTTTGCAACTATGGCCTTAATAACTTCATCATTTTGCAAATGAGGAGAAAAACCTTTCAAATAATTAAAAAAGATACATTTTAAATATAAGAAAACAAACATATTTTATGAAAAGGGGAAAAAATCCCTCCCTAGCCTCTATGTTTTTGTCCTTGTGGGGACATACAGTAATCACTCTGGTGGATTATTATGACCGCACATAAGTTTCATTTCCTCCAAGCTATGGTTTACCTTAGGGGGTCTTCAAATTACAATCTTTTGCAACCATGGCCTTAACAACTTCATCATTTTGCAAATGAGGAGAAAAACCTTTCAAATAATTTTAAAAAATACATTTTAAATATAAGCCAACAAACATATTTTATGAAAAGGGGAAAAACATCCCTCCCTACCCTTTATTTTTTTGTCCTTGTGGGGACATATAGTAATCACTCTAGTGGATTATTATGACCGTACATAAGTTTCATTTTCTCCATGCTATGGTTTATCTTAGGGTAAATTAATTTTATCTTTGCTATTTTTTTTCTAAAAATTAAATTATCACACATTTGATTGGATTTGTAGAGATGACGTTTTCCTCGGGTTTTGGAACGAGGGATTGGGAAGCAAGTTGAGGTCAACTATTTTCGTATGTTTTATGCCCTTATGGGTTCTTCCTCATATGTTGGTCATTGTAACACCCCACATTTTGATGGGACAACCAAACAACATTTAGACCTATATTGTATTTCTTTGATTATTATATGCTGGACTCGGCTTCACTAAGTAAACTATGGGTGTGGATTTATAAACCTACTTATTTTTGTTAGTTATGTTTTAATTTATTATTTATCTTATTAGTGATGACAGTTGTGTGATTTGTTTCTAGTATGCACAATTAAATAAGTGATAGGGTACATAGATGCCATTGCACATTATGATTAAATGAATGAATTGATGTCGTGCACATGATAGATAGATTAACTTGTTTATGTTGACTGATGGTTGATAAATTGGTAATTGACTGGGAAACAATGAAAGACTATACATGATCTTATGTTTGGATGAGACTAACCCACATGTTAGACAGGCTAAGCGATAACCATATGCTTGTTATTATGTGTGGGATAGTGCAGGTTTATGCAAGAGATTGGGTTTCCCAAATTGGTCATTTGATGACACAAATCTAAGAACCACAATAGAAGCATAGTGTGATTTTAGATAGGGCGTTGACCCTAGTTCCAATAGGAAGGGTGAAGGTATTTCCCACCATGTATCCTCCAAAACCTGTGTGAGGGTTGTTTCGAGTCATGCTCCCCAAGTTGTGTGATAACAACTACTAGCTGCTTGTTGGGGAAGTGAGGTCAATTTAGTCAGTGCTTCCAATTATGGGTTAGATTTGGGGATAGGTCAATATAGTTGACACTCTAGGATATTCCAATAGAGGAACATATAGGAAGTGGAAGTTGAAAGTAGGTTAGGAAGGAATGAGATTATATTAGTAATATTTTGGTTTAGGATTTGAGACACCAATTTAATTGTTCTTGGTTCCCTTCACTTGTAAATCATGGGTTAATTCATTAGGGTAAATTTGAGTATAGTGTTGAATAGTGTTTTTTTCTTTTGTAAAAGTAAGAGATTGTATTACTATGATAGAGTTACATATCGGCAAAAACCAGTGGCTTGGTTGGTAGGAGGCCAACCAGCCATAATTCTCCCAACCCAAACAGATAACAGAGTTTCATCAGGCCCAAACCTATTACAAAGATTACCGAGAGGTGCCAGAAGCCCAAAAATATTGTCAGCAAGAACTAATTTCCCCAACCCAAACAGATAACAGAGTTCTATCCATCCCAAACCTATTACAAAGATTACAGAGTTGTATCAGATGCCCGAAATGCATGGCAGAAAAAAACCAACGCCCAAATATCAACCATAAGGAGATATAACAGAGTACAAGAGACAAAATTACCAAGATAACGACCTTCAAAGCCCGCTAGAGAGCTACGACGACAAAATGAAAACGAGAATCTAACATAACTTTATCCCAAGACCAAGGCACCAAAGAAGAGTGCCTCAAATTCCAGATGTTGGTCGAGGCGCTGGGTTGTGAATGGGACAAAGAGCACGTGGAAAACCTGGTGTTGTAGTTGCATTCTAAATAGGGGCACGATGGTCACCCCCAGCCGAGGACGGCCCCAGAGCCGAAGGAGGATGGACACCCAATTTTGCAGCGATAAGGTCGAGTGTCTGGTGCATAATAGAGCACTCTTAGTTATGAGATTTCCACGCACGAACAGGCTCCATATCCACAACAGCTTTATTTTCACTTTCCATAAGAAAATAAGCGAGGAGGCCCTTGGTAACCCAAAAAGTATCCAACATATGGTCGTAGGATGAAAGATGCCCTGCCGTATTACCTAGGTCCATTACCCACTTGCCAACTTCATCCCCCAAATCACCACCAAACATTGCCTTGACCCTCACCCATAGGTCACGCCCAACCCTTTCCAACTCTTCCTTAATGACTCAAGGGATACGGTCATGGAAGAAATAGGAGGCCGAAAGGGCCTTATGCTGTTCCCTCCTAGCAGGGGCCTTGCCCTTTTTGGGGTCACGACGAGGCTTCTTATCCTTCTGCTTATGAGACACCATCATAGAATTACCAGAAACCCTCACCAAACTATTCTGAAAAACCACTCCAAGATTGGAACTAATAAAAACACCACTCAAGCAGGAAACCATTGAGATGCATAAAAAACCACTGTTCAGACAACCTTTTATAGCAATTTCCAGCCAAATTCCCATAAAAGCAGCAGGGTTGGTCGTCCGTTGAGCATTAATCCTCATTATTTCAGCCGGACCTTACCCTGATGCGAGCCAAAGGATTCTTGATGTCACCCTCATGACCAAGGCTCGTTCGTATGCTTTGGTTATTATGAATTGAAGTAGGCCATATTGGTTTAGAACTGCGAGAATTTAAGGGGCAGGGGATTGTAGTTCCTGAGTTGAAGCACTTTACCTCCCGCGAATTGTCCATCATAGGAGAAACAAGTGGTCTAAAGTCGGTATTGATGGGAGGGCTCGTGTCTCGCGATCCTCGCATTCTCGCTCGTGTGTCCTCCTCCGCCAGCATGGCACAACGATGGGTCCACTCTACATTCCCAAAGGTGTCAAGGGAGCCAGCACGGATATGACTGGGTTCATCGACCCCGAAGTTATCCAAGAGGTTCGCCACCCTATTCCCATCTCTGCGAACATGGCTAAATGACCAGGCACAGGAAGTACTGAAAAACGTGGCTAATTGTTCCACTCTGTAGGCCAGACGTGAGCTGTCTGTTACGTTTGCCGAGGGTTTTCCATTCTGGAGGTTACGAGCAAGTTGGATGACAAGGCAAGAGTCCCCTTTGAAGGTGATAGGGGTCAGGTTGAGTTGGATAGCCAGCAAAAAGCCAGCAAGGAGACCCTCTATTTCGACAGTGTTGTTCATGTCCTTCCCAATGCTGCTAAAGTACACCTATAGTATTTTGCCTTGCCAATTACGAATGACTCCACCAAACCCCGCTAGGCTTGGGTTTCCCTGCGACGCCCCATCAAAGTTCAACTTAAAATCCCTAGTATGAGGGGTCATCCAGTAATCAGGACTTTTTAGAGTGATATTGCTTGTATCCTTTCCACTACAATTCTGAGTGTCCTTATTAATACCCCAAGCAGCAAGAATTCGATGCTCCGCCTCATTGACCTCCCAGTCTTTGGCATCCCAGAGGGTGATGCGGGAAGTTTCCTGGATATACTTCTCAATCTTATCCCAAACATGATCCTGAGAAGAAATTTTATCCTGAAAAATCCTCCTGTTTCTTTCTTTCCACACCTCCCACATCAAAAAACTGGGGAATGAACTCCAAAGAGAGTTAACAATGGGATTCAAGAATGCTTGAGGGTCCCAATTCTTGATAGTCTGAGGAGGGTCTCCTCTATAGCGATTAGATCGTCGAAAAATCTCAGCCCTTTTATCCCAGAAGGGAGTGATGAAAGGGAAACCATCTAGTAAGTGAGCTAAAGTCTCCTTGCTTTGAAGGGACAGGGTGCATTGGGATGGGCCTATGATACCACGTTTCCTGAGATTTTCCCCTGCCAAAATTCTTCGATAGAAAACCAGCTAAATGAAGGTGGAAAATTTGGGCCAGGGATTGGTTGTCCATATCTTTGTCCACATCTCATCCTGAGGAGTGTTAGGATTGGTGGTCCAGAGGGTATAAGCTTCCTTGGTATTGAAAATGCCCCTGGTGGAGTAACCCCATCGAAGTTTATCCGGGCCAGCCTGAGATTTGATACATTGACCCTGAATGATGTCCCGAATTCGAAGCCATTCTTCCTCGGAGACTCTCTGGATCCACCAATTGTGGTCATGCCACTCTTTATAGGAACTAGTGCTGGGGTCTGGTTTCCAGTATTGGATGATCTTGGTGAAACCATCAGCTCTACAATTGGCCTGACTAATCGCCATATTGTCCAGACTAGCTAATTTCGGGAGTTGTTGCCACGAATCCTCCCAAAAATTTGTAAACTCCCCATTCTTGACTTCCCAAAAACTATGATCTTGAATAATGCTGCAATTTTGACGGGCAGTTTTCCGAATAGCAGATCCTAGAGATTCCGCGTTGAAACGAATCAGGTCTCTTTGAAAAAAAATGGGAGCATACTTCACATGCCACAGCTTAGCCTAAGGTGCCAATGTAGAGGAGACCCAATTCCACCAAATTTTAGCGGCAAGAACATTACTATTTTTTCCCAGATCTCTCAAGACAAGGCCCCCCTTGGACTTTGGTTGACATATCTTTTCCTAGCTGACTAAAGCCCATTTGTGTTGATCAACCTTCCCGCCCCAAAGGAAGTTTTGCTGAATATTTCTGAGTTCCTTGATGACAGACTTGGGCATGGCCATAACCGAAAAGAGATAAATTGGCATAGCCCGGGTCACAGATTTGGTCAAAGTGACTCGACTAGCTAAGTTAAGAGATCAAAGAGTCCAACTTGAGAGTATGCGTTTAATGCGATGCAGAAGATCCTCCCACAAAACTTTCTTAATGATACTGGAAGTGAGCGGTGCACCAAGGTATTTGGATGGAAGGGAGCTCCCTCGGAAGCCAAGAATGCGATTAATATTCCTTTGGTTAACCTTAGGGGTATCGAAGTAGAATATTTGAGATTTTTCTCGGTTGACCTCCAAACCAGAAGCATTAGCAAAGGTATAAAGAATAGTATTCAAAGAGGTTTCTTCCAGGACCGAGGGGTGGCCCATTAATATCGTGTCATCAACAAATTGTTGGTGAGTTTGCACATCAGCCCCCGGGTGAAGAGATAGCCCCTTGATTTCTCCCTGCTGAGCTTTGGATTTAATTGTTCTCCCTAAGCCTTCCACCATAAGGATAAAGAGGAAATGGGAGAGGGGTTCGCCTTGCCGAATGCCGCAAGAAGGACTGAAAGTGCTTGTGGGAGCCCCATTGAGGAGAATGGAGAAGAAGGAAGATGAAGTGAGATTCATGATCCATTCAATCCATTCAGGGCAGAAACCAAAAGCTCTCAACATTTTGCGCATGAATTTCTAGTTTAATTTGTCATATGCTTTTGATATATCGATCTTTAGAAGCATGCCTGGATTTTTGGTGACTTTTAATGAGTGTAAAACCTCATGAACCAAAATGACACCATCTAAAATTTGTCTTCCTTCCACAAACCAGATTGTTCCGGAGAGATCAGGCTGGTTAGGATGGGCTTCAGTTGATTCACCATTACTTTTGTGATGATTTTGTAGATAACATTGCACAGGGAAATGGGTCAGAACTTACTAGGATAATCAGCCCCATCGATTTTGGGGATGATAGTGAGGAAAGTGGCATTGAAATCTCTAAGAACCTTTCTGGTTTGTCTCGAGTCTTCCACAATCACCCATACTTCGTGCTTGATTAGGTCCCAAAAATAGTGAAAAAAGTTGGTGGTAAACCCATCCAGGTCGGGAGATTTTCCTCCCGCCATTTGGTTTACAACCTCCTCAACCTATAGCATCATGATGGGTTCAGTTAGGAGAGCATTTTGAGTGGCCGAAACCAAAGAAGGAATATGTTGGGTGATCCTTGCAATATCAGCTGCACGATTAACCCTATCCTCCTTCATTATAGTTCCAAAGTAGTCCACCAATTCTTCTTCCATGGCTGTCCTATCTTCAATATAGGATCCATCAGCAGTCTTCAGGTGGTGAATTCTGTTCCATTGTCTATTCTGAATAACTGAACGGTGAGAAAATTTGGTATTGCATTCACCTTCCTTGAGCCATTGCTTTCTAGACTTTTGTTTCCAATAGATCTCCTCCTGTCGTTCACGAGCATTAAGTTTGAGGGTGGTAGACTCTTCTAAGTCTCATAACTCAGCATCATAGCCAACATTCATGCCCTGCTGTTGGATTTCCAACAGTTGACCAATCATATCCTTTTTTGTCCTCGAAAATATTCCCAAATTCCTCTCTATTCGAAGTACGGATCTTGGCTTTGAGGTATTTTAATTTTTGCTGGAACTGATACATCTTTGTACCATCAGTGGATGGGGATCTGAGCAACAACTGAGAGACAAGGGATTTGAAATCATTGTGATCCAACCATAATTGTTCAAAGCGAAAAGGTCTCTTGGTAGGAGGGCCCGCACCTCCCCATTGCAGACTGACAGGCCAATGATCGGAACTAGCAGACGGGAGGACTAATGAGTGGAGATATCCACTTCTATTGAGAATTCCATTAGAGACCATAAACCTATCAAGATAGGAGGCAACATGGTGCTCACCTCCACGTTTATTGTTCCAAGTGAACCAGCCATTGGTAGTCTGAATATCTATAAGATTATGTGTTGCAATAAAGTCTCTAAAAGCTTCATTTGTTGCTTCTAAGCTTCGTCTACCTCCTTTTTTTTCCTCCAGCGTGGTAATTAAATTGAAATCCCCACCAATGATCCAACGATTTCCATCCGCCCACCTCCCTGCCCAATCAAGTGAGTCCGGGAAGGATTTCTTCAGGGGATAAATGCTAGGCCCATAGACATTGGAGATGGTACCTCTGATTTAAGTCTGAAGAATATGGAAATTATCCGAGAGCATTCCTCTTGCAGCCCAAAAGTTTGAGAGAGACACAAATTCTGGGTTCCATAGAAAAGCTAAGCCACTGGTCATACCCTGGGCATCAATGGTAATTGTTTCACAGTCCTTCCAGATTTTTTTCCCAATAGCCTTCATCGTTTCAGTGCCACATTTTGTTTCCTGTAAGCAAAGAATCCAAGGGTTCTCCTTTCGTACCTTATTTTTCAGAGTCTTGATCTTGTGGGGATGATTCACCTCGCGGATATTCCAGGAGATGACCTTCATTGGGTAACCTGAATAACTTCATAGAAAGCCGCCCGAATTTTTGGGTATTGGCCAGATTCAATCAACTTTCTACCAATATTGGTTATCCTTTGTTTGTTTGTTTTCTTGCCTCTCTTTTCCCCATCTTTCGGTTGCTTTCTTTTGGTGCTTTTTAGAGGTTCCTTGGAAATCCCAAGCTGAGGAGAGGCACCAGTTTTTAGGATGGAATCCTTAAGATGTTCGAGTTGTCTACATGATACATAGCCCTTCCCTTTTTTGCTGCGTTCTTGTTCAATTTCATCAAGGTCTAGTTCCCTAAGGTCCATGTCCTCCATCTCCTCAACTTGATCTTCCTCCATACAGACAGATTGATCAACCAAGTCAGTTTGGCATTTGGCGAGGACAACAGGGGTAGCCTCAACAGGAATGAATTCCTTTCCCTGGGTCCTGTCCAAGGAAGCCGGATCTTCGTCGACAACAGAAAGGGTTTGGAATCGATTGGTAGTAGCAATCGAGTGACGGGAAGGCAGATCAGGATGCGAATTGCGGGTTGTCTTTTTCTTGCCTTAACTTGTGTGAATCCATCGAGGTCTCGTCCTTCCATTGACACAGCTTTAGGGTCAGGCCTTTCAACATTTTGCGGGAAATTCCTACTGAAATGGACGTGAGCATGACATCGAAATGGGACATTCTCGTAATCCAGCGGCTGGATCCATTCCTCATCATCCCATGAGAGGTTAATCGCTTCCGGTAGTTCTTGTGATAGGTTCATATAGACACAAATCCCGGCATAGGAAGTATAGCATTGTTGTTTGGTGAGTTCTGTAACTTTCAAAAATTCACCCAGGGTGTTGCCTATATCCCTCAAAATATCCAAATCCCAATATTCACAGGGCAGAGAATAAATTCTGATCCATACATGGGCAATGCTCATATCCTCTGTATCCAGATTAAATATTTCCTTCCAGGGGATGAGATACAATCCCGAAGAAAAAAAGAAATAAGGTCCACCCTCCAAAACCCTATCCCTATCCTCTTGGTTAAAGAAGATGATAGTGAAGAATCCCTTTGAACCCAACTGAAGGTGATAATTTGCTTTAGAGTTCCATGAGGTTTTGATCCATTTCAGAAGGTCTTTTTCTTTTGGCCAAATTCCAATAAACTTACCAATTAGGGATTTTTCTTTCCAAAGTTCAACCCGTTCTCACAGCTTCTCAGATTTGATCTGAAGGGTAGGGATCTCTGCATATTTGGGAATACAACCTCCAAGCTTCCATTTCTTCCCCTGAGGGTTCTTGGAGATAGAGACCTCACCAACTTCCTCCTTGCAATCTGTCGCTTTTTTCCTTTGCTGCTCCATCTATGTTAGGATCCAAAGAGGAGGACTACGGAGGGGGAGTCCCCCCCCCCACGCGTGGCGATCGCGCTATGAATAAGGCCGACAGGTTGGGCTCACCAGGAACGTGGCGGCCCAGTGAGTCGAAAGGAGCGAAAATAAAACCCTAAACGTCAAAAGCTGCAAACCGCGCCAATTGCAGAGCTCATTTCCTCCACCCCTTGTGGTTTTCTTTAGTGTATAGTGTTGAATAGTGTTGATGTGTTGTGACATAATTAATAAAATTGCTTGATGTTGTGGGTGTTAGGTTGTTGTCTTGCATGTGTGGTCATTATTGTCTTTTTTGTTAGTAACTATGCATTAGAGGTGATGATGGTTTCCTATAGTACATACACAAGATATGTTTATGTTGGCCACATACACACACCTTCACCTGTGCACATGCACTAGTATTAGTTACAATGTAAATCTATATACATATTAGTGATTGTTGTGTTATCATGTATAGTGGTTGATGGGTGTAATAAGATTGAGATAAGATATTAATTATAATATTAGCTTCTTGTTATTAAAATTTGCATTGCATTAATTAGATTCCATAGTATTAGGCTCATTTACATTAGCTTGTATTAATCATTTAAATGGTAATTTATTAATTACATCCATTTAAATCTCCTTAGTAATTACATTTAAATCATCTATCTCATTTCATTGGTTATTCTAATTACTAGCAATTGCCCCAAAAGGTGCAAAGGAACACCGAAAGGAAAAAAGCAATAGAAAGTAAAATAGATGTATATGAAATGAAAAAGAAAGTAGCATTTTTGTGTGAATAATAATTGATAATGATGAATAATCATCATTAAATGCAACTTTACAAAGTGAGTTGAACTATGTTAACAAACATAACATAGTTTCATGCTTTCCTTCCATTATTATGCAAGCCATGAAAAGGAATCCTTTAGTTCGAAAATGCATGATTTAGCTCAAGATTCATTACGGGCATCCATATTAAGGATTGCAGGGGAACGATGTGTCCCTACTACATATGTTCAAATGATGTCATCTTGTTCTCTTTTGATAGAAACAAATGCAAAGTGCGAGTCAAGTATGTCCATTCTCCTATATTTCACTATACTTTCCAAAATATCCATGAAACATTTATATAATTAATTTTTTTTAATTATAATCTTATCATATTACAATGATGATGATTTAGATTGTAGGTAGCATCCATTTTCAATACACTTGTGTATAACAATCAAACAACACTTGCAAGAATTCTCACCTTGTTAATGCATCCAAGATTCTCACCTTGACTGATGGGGTCTGAACCGGCCGCTACTGCTTATGAATACACATGTATAAGCATTTTGTGCCATTATTTCAAGACACTTCAAACTGAAACTCAAAGATTAAATGTTAGAATGGGAATCCCTTGGACTTTTCTACTATTGGTAGAGTTCCTAGCGTGAATAGGCTCATGGGCAAGAGATAGATCAAGGGGTTTAACTCTCGCTATAGGACAGGGGCATAGAGCTATCTCTGCTGAAACAAGGAACAAAGTACTCCATGTTAAAGGCCACTAACACAAGGTTAGAGGCAACCCTTTACCTTGTGAATTTACCATACTTTCTATAGCTTGGCTTGTTGCTATTGCAACTCTAGCAAATATATCCAGCTACTCTTGCATCCTTGGCCAATATACATACCTTAGCAAATTCACAACTGGCCAAAGCTAAGTGTATCCACTTATGTGCCTTTTAAGGGGAAGGAACTATAATTTTAAACTTGATTGGAGGATTCCATCCACAAATGCAAATTTTAGGGTTGACTTGCATTTGCCTTTTTCATTGCTGGTCATTTCTACAGAACTAACATTGAGATTAGTTATGATATAAAGGATAATTTAGAATCTCTAGTATGCATGTATACACATAACTGGTGTATGTGTGCATATATATATATATATATTGAAATGATTAAAAAAAACATGCTTCAAAACGCTACAGTGCAAAGAGCATGCTTCCTTGGTGTATGTGTGCATATATATATATATATATATATATATTGATATGATTCAAAAAAACATGCTTCAAAAGGCTACAGTGCAAAGAGCATGCTTCCTTTACCTTAGGTGCAATGTGTGGAGGGATTACATCAGATTTCCCTAGGATGTGCATATGATACTATCCTTTTCAAAATTCATTCCATGCAAGTGGGATAGAGCACAATGAGAATGGAATCTTGGAGGATGCCTTAACACTCATTTGACTTCAACACTGAACCATTACCCTATTGGTAAGATTTTTTTTTTCAAAACAATGGTTCAATTAATATAAACACTTAAATCCATGCCAACAATAAATGGGCTGCAATTTTCAATTAAGAGCAACGAAATCACACCCTTTATTCGATTCTGTATATTTAGCTCAAGATATTTACTTTCTAAAATATTTTGCACAAGAAAATGCTTCTTCTTTCCAAAAATAATTATTATACTAAACCAAAAGATAGTGATATTTAAGTTCTAGCATTTAGATTTGATCAAATTCCATTCAACGTCTTTTGTGAGAACCCAATCTTTTATTATGTTTATTTGTATTAAACTTGTTTTTTGACACAATAATCAATGAAAATTATATTTAAAAAAGATGCGGCCGAACCATATACAATAGATTTACAGAAAAATATATCGTTCTAGCAACACATAACATGGGTCTACATATAATTTTACAAACCATCCCAACAAAAAAAAAGACTATAGAAGCCTATCCATTTCATTCTACTCGGAATTCTATAAATATGTTGCTTAACAAAATAAGATAATAACAATAATATTCAACAAAACATACCATGATAATAAAACCTAAAAAATCAATGTCCATTTCAGGCCTAAGTAGCCAATTCCAATTTTGTTCTCCAGGTCTTTGATGTCCATTTGATTCCAATTTTGTTAGCCGGCGTTTGATAAACTCCTTCAATCTGTCCCCTACAAAGATGTAGACATTGTTATCAAAGTAACAAAGATAATCTGTACATAGCCAACCATCCATATCTAGAGAAAAAGTAGTAGCTTCTAGATTGTTGAAATACTCTTAAAAAAATAAATAAATGATGGTTCAATATGTAGAACATTGGACCTTGAAAGAAATTATTCACGATGGTAATAGCATTAGTTCACTTATTTATAAAAGAAAATCTACAATAAGATAAGATAAGATTTCGAAGGTGTGTCATTTCAACCGTGAAATATTTAGTTATTAATATTTAGGGTTATAAAGGTTTGTGGGAGATATGGGGCTAGAGACTTTAGAAAAAAAAAACCTGAACATGCTATTGTTTATAGTTGAAATTTGATTTTCATAAACATCGTTAACGAAGTGTGATAATGTGTATTTTTATTTTTACATGTTATTAATATCTATATCCGAAACACACATATACACACACATTTAATTACTAATAAATAATTGGTATTATATATATATATATATATAATACCAATTATTTATTAGTAATTAAATGTGTATTTTTATTTTTACATGTCATTTTTATTTATACACACACACATATATATATTACTAATTATTTATTAATAATTAAATGTGTGTGTATATACACTTTTTTTCCAACAGAAAAAAGCATACCATTGATATTCAATTAAGAATCAATTAGTACAAAAATGATCTTGTCTACATAGACTGTAGCTACCAACAAAGTCAATAGTCCCTATGAGCCATACAAGGCAATCTCGAAAAGATTTCTAAATATAAGCATACATCCATCTGATCATATGAAATAGCTTTGACTAGATATACAAAAAAAACTATCAACAAAAAACATTTTCTGTCGAGTTGGATCAATGAAAAAACCTTCTAGTGCCCATATCACAAACATGAGCGTCCTGAATCTCTTCCCAAACTAATATACCTTCCACACCCTCCGGAGCTTACTTTGAGAGTTTATTAGACAAGGAATTGTGCTGCCTATAAATGTGTTCCATAGATATGTTCCTGAAAAGGCATAAAATAGTCTTCATCCTTTTGCACTAATGAAGTAATGAGATGACTTTTAAATTGTATTCACCCCTCGCCCATTTTATAGTAACCCTGGAATCACCATAGATCTGCAAATCATCTATCCCAAAGACACTAGAAACTTTTAGAATGCACCAAAAGAGACAACAACTCAGCTTCCATATTAGTGCCTTTACCACAATTGAGCCTCAACGCAAAATAATGATGCTGATTTAGGAAGATAGCACCACCTGGAGCACAGAGACCATCTCTAGTTGCACCATCAAAGAAGAATACAGGGAAAATAAACTTAGGATCAAAACTGCTAATGTTTTGAATGTTTGTAGAGATCCGATCACTGCAAAGTGAGAGATACATATTGATAACCTGAAAAGTTAAGTTCTGTAAACTCAGAATCTGATTATCGAATATAACTTGTTCCTTGAAAACCAAATATACCACGAGATGATAATTGGAAGTATGTGATGATATCCACATTTTCTACTCCACTCGAGTGTACAAATGTCAAGGTTTTCTTGTCCCCATACTTGCTCGATCTTCATAAATATTTATAACACACACATTTAATTACTATTAAATAACTACTAATTAATATATATATATATATATACTAATTAGTAAAATCTCTCTCTCTCTCTCTCTATATATATATACTAATTAGTAATATATATATATATATATATATATATATATATATATTACTATTACTAATTATTTATTAGTAATTAAATGTACGTGTTATATAAATATTACTAATTAGTATATATATATAATTATTAATATATATATATATATATATATATATATATATATAAAATATAATATATTGACAATTATATTAGTAATATATATATATATATATATAACTCATTGATATACATTAATTGGTAATATATATATATATATATATATATATATATATATATATATATATATATATATAACTCATAAAACTCATAGATATACATTATATATATAACTCATTGATATACATTAATTGATATACATTAATTGGTAATATATATATATATATATATATTACCAATTAATGTATATCAATTAATGTATATCAATGAGTTATATATATATATATATATATTACTAATTATTTATTAGTAATTAAATGTGTGTGCATGTGTATTTTTTCCTCAGAAAAAAAAAATCGTAATTTTATTAATAAGTATAAAATTACATGTGCAGAGCATATATTACCAAAATATAGTGGTCTTTATCACTATACGTCATACAAAACATAATAGACTTCAAAATAGGAGAAAAACTTGCTGTCAATAGATCCCGAGATCATATCTATTTTCTTTTTGTTCTTCTGTAGAAGCATTCTTCATAACTGTTGCAATATTGTAGAAATCGTGATAATGACACCAAAAACTATTCCATCACTATGAGACAGTCAGGACCCCATTTCACTTTGAACCATTCCAAAAATTATATGAGTGTATGCATTAAGCTAGGATCTCTGTGATCCATTGTACATTATGAGAGCAGTCTTATACCAAAAAAATTTCCATCCTGTAACAAAATCTTTTCAAAAATATTTCTGCAATATTCCTACTACCCTGTGTTTTGTCCTGATCAATCTATCTGTGTTTTAGAATTAGGACCTTCTTCAATGAAATACCGGTGGCAAAATTGAAAGATTGATCATGCTGCTTCTCAGTTAATTTAAGCTTCCCTTTACCCAACCGAATACCCTCCTTAGATAAGGAGTTGACTTCTTGATTGCACTCCCTGTAAACATGTGTGCAATAAAGAGAGTTAATATGCTCAGCAATTTCCTAAACCTCTGCCAGTAATGGAGCAAGATGAATATTTGTGCATCTTTGAACTTTTTTGAACCATTTTATTGCCAACATTGAATCACCAAAGAAATGAAGTTTTTGGCATCCATTTTCTAAAACAAATAGCATCAGAATTTTTAGTGCATGTTGTTCAACATAGTTATTTGAGCCTTCCCCAAACTCCATTGAAAGATTGAATAAGTGTTGTTCATCCAGGAATAGTACTGCACCGCCACCCTCGCCCCCGCACACAAAGAGCCATCTTGTTGAGATTCTCCATTGAAGAATGCCCAAGGGATCTCCTTATTAATCTCTTCTTCGCTAATGACCTATATCAGAGGAGCGTCCTTTACTTGTGGGAAGAAAGATAGAACATTTAAGCTGTTCATAGCTGTTATTTCAGGGACAATAAGTTTTTCAGTGAAAATTTGGTTGTTTCTTGCAATCCACGGTGCCATTTATAATTAGTGGAAGTGATTTAAAAGAATGGAATAGTGAATTTGACAGCCACCATTGTAGGGCATGTTCAATCGTGGAACCATCCCATAATAGGTTTAGGTTTACCCATGAAGAGCATTCTTTCCACACTTGACGAGCATATGAACAAAAAATGAACAAATGTTCCACTAACTCTTCATCACTCTTGCACAAAGTGCACCAATTTGGACCCTTGAAGCATCACTTTTGGAGATTGTCCCATGTTGGGATTTTATTAGGCAATGTACACCACATCAATAGTCGAGCTTTTGGAAGACATTTAAACTTCCAGACCTGTTTCCACCACCATCGAGTCTCTCTGTTGTGAGCTTCTGCACTCAGTTGGATGTAGCCCTACTTTGGCAAGTATATTCCTGAGGAATATAGTACTCATATGAGTTCATCCTCCTCCTCTTTGATCCATACATGCCCAACCTTAAGGGCTACAATGTAATGATTCTGTATAGAAGCATATTCATTGCTTAGTCTTAGAACACTAGATGAAAGCCACCCATGCCTCCAAAGGTCAGTGGTAAGAGTGTTTTTAATTTGATTTAATGTGAAAAACCCATGGTTACGAAGTCTTTCCAACATTGGTGGAGGAATAAGATGCATGCCTTTGCATCCCGACCAAGGGTCTAATCCAATTCTGACTTTGGTTTCGTTGCCTATCTAGTAAGCCAATCCTTTTTCAATTAAATCGAAAGACTGAAGTACTTCGTTCCATATAATTGTGTTAGGAACCTGTGTCAACCCTTCTCTTTACTTTGTTAGTATATTGTTGTTGGACGCATATGCTTTGTACGTTGTCTCATAGTATTATATGTTCCATGGTATTGATCCATAGTATTAGCGCATAGACTTAGTATATAAGTACGTGTTGAGGCCAATGAAGGCATCGTGAATTTATTTGTATTGAGCTTGCTCAAAGGAGTTTTCCCCCTCGAAGTGGCCCACGATCAATAAAAATATTATGTTATCTAATATATCGTGCATTTTATCAATTAATTGTTGCAGGTTCCTCACATATGGTATCAAAGCACTTTCTTGGGCTCGTTGGGTAGAATTTCTGCCAATTTTTTTTTGCATCTGTATTGTTCATTTCAATTGTAGGTTCGGATCTGGGAATAATCCCTATCCGCTTAAATATGGGTAGTACTTGGGCACAACCCTAAAAATCATTGTGAGCAGTACCACAGGAACCCCGAAGTAGATGGCCCATTGAGAGGACCTGCCAACAAAATGGGCAACGACCCCTACCTGATTGACTAGTTCCCACCCGTGAGGTAAACCAAGAGCTGTCATTTGTGGCAAAGCGGTTATCAGTTTTACCTGAGCCGTGGAGTGAGGGTACTACCCTAATATGCAAGCTGTTAGAGAACATTGGTGGCCGAGTGAATCCCCTGAACCGTTAGGAAGCTGAGCATACCTGGGGTCCATATCTATTGCCATCTAATAAATAGCAGATTACATCTGTTGCAAATCCAGATCTAGATCTGTTGCAGATCCACATCCAGATCCGTTGCAGATCCATTGTAGGTCCATTCTGTTGCAGATCACTTCCGTGTCGTTACAGATCCATTCTGAAAAAAATTAATAAACAAAATTCCACTTCCCGATGCCAGAAATCCCACATTTGTCTATTTTTAGGGTTTTCCATAACTTCTTCGATTTTCACCCAATAGCCTTCAAATTTTGCCACACTGTTCATTTCCTATTTCTGCTTCTTTGTCCCTCACTAACAAATTTTCTCATTCTTTCACCTCGCTTCTGAAATCCCCTTTTTCTTCTTCCTTGTCCATCAGAAAGTGTCCAAAACCTAGCCAAACCCCAATTACCCATCGGAGTTTTTCCCAAATCCAAATTTTCCTTTACTAAAGAAGCTTTTGTTTTTGTTTTTCTACCCATTCACAAAAAAAAAACTCTTGGTTATGGTTGTCACCCTCGCAGGAGCACAAATCATGGATGAAGAACTTGCCGCCCTCAAAACCAAACTCCAAGATCTGGATGAAAAATTTCTTAGCCTCCATCTTCAACATTCAGCCATGAACAATAAATGACAACCAAAATATTTTGCAGCCACTGGGTTCTCTTCTTCCAACAATTTTCATGGGCCGAAGCTTGATTTTCCTCGCTTCAATGGTATTGATCCGATTGGATGGATATACCGGGTAGAACAATATTTGAGTCTGCATAATACTTTTGATGTCCTTGCATCCTTTCATTTGGAACATGAAGCCCTTCAATGGTACCATTGGTACATCAAAGCTCATGATGAACCAAACTGGACACATTTTTGCCAACTCCTTTTGCAACGATTTGGTCCTATTGCTTTTGATGACTCCACAGGAGCACTCACTAAACTTCGCCAAATTGGAAATGTGAGAGAGTATGGGACATAATTTGAGAAACTGGCCAATCACACAGAAGGATTGTCTGATGAATTCTAGAGGAGTTGTTTTATCAGTGGTCTCAAGGATGAAATCTACTCAGAGGTTAAAATGTTCTATCCCAACACAATGATGGAAGTCCTAGGGTTGGCTAAGTTGGCGGAGGACAAGATCACAACCCAACAATGCTCCAACTCCACTTTTGTTCCATTCAGAAATATGGTTTCCCAATGACCTCCCATCACGTCGGCTCCTCGACCAACTCCTATCAAGCATTTGTCTGAAGCATATATGCGAGCACGTCGAGGACATAGATGTGTTGAGCAAAAGATCTATCTATTGGATTTGGATTCTCTGCCTGCCTTTGAACTTGGTGAAGAAGCTCTAGATACAATAGATGATCATGTCGACATTCAACAACCGCCTATTGACCCCCATCTCAGGATGACCACCCAGAGATATCTCTCCATGGTTTAGCCGGAGTCACCACCCCACAAACAATGCAGGTCAGGGGTTACTTCAAGAAGCTCCCTCTTACAATACTCATTGATTTTGGTAGCAGTAATAACTTCATTGACCCTTGGATCGTCAAACAGGCTGATTGTTTTGTCCATCCTTGTTCCAACTTTGAAGTCATTATTATCAATGGGGGCACCTTACCTTGCAAGGGGAAGTGTCGCAATATGCGTATCTCTATGGAAAATTATAACCTGTGCTCTGACATGTTTTCCTTGGACTTAGGCAGATGCGATATGGTTTTGGGAGCTCAATGGTTACGCACACTTGGCCCCATCTTATGGGATTTTGCTGAACTTTGGATGTAGTTTTCAGTTAATGGGAAAAAACACACATTTACGGGATTACAACTAGGGTCTCTATGCATCATCAATTCAGATCACCTGGGAAAAATCCTTAAGAAGAATTTACATGGTGTCATTGCTCAGCTTCATTCTATTCAGATGCACCCATCAATGGTATCCACTACACCTTTGGATCTACAACACATTTTGGATAGATATGCAGGTGGCTTTACTGAACTAGTGGGATTGCCACCTTCAAGAGATCTATCAGGTAAGAATTTAGTCGCTTCTACATCTGAGAAGGAAATGATGGCTATTTTGCATGCAGTACAGAAGTGGAAGCCATACCTATTCGGGAATTATTTCTACATCAAGACTGCTCACCAGAGTCTGAAATATTTCCTGGAACAACAGGTATCCTCCCCAGCATAACTAAAATGGGATAGCCAAATCATGGGTTATGCCTATCAAATCACTTACACAAAGGGTAAGGAAAATCTGGTGGCAGATGCTCTTTCTCGCACAATTGATGACCATGTTTCTCTTTCAGCTATTTCTATGCATGTTCCAAATTGGTTGCAATCTATTCAATAGGGCTATGTCAATGACTCCTCCTTATCTCAACTCATCTAAAGGTTGGCCAACAACCCTTCTACTATACCGCATTACTCTTGGGATGGTACTTCCCTGAGATACAAGGGTCATCTCGTGCTTCCCCAACGCACATATCTTCAACATGATGTCTTCTCTGAACTCCATGCTTCTCCATTGACATGGCACTCTGGGTTCCTCAAAACATATGAACAGGCACAACATAACTTCTTTTGGCAGGGAATGAAAAGGACAATTCAACAGATGGTGGCTGAATGTGATACTTTCCATATACTTTCAGGATTGCTCAAAACCTTGCCCATCCCTACACGGATTTGGAAATATATTTCTATGGAATTCATTGAAGGGATCGCTAAATCTGGAGGGAAGACTGAAATTACCAATAATTGTTTGGAAGATAGACTAAAATACCTGGGGCTTCCATTTAAAGCCTCCTGGCCCTCAAAATCCATTTGTAGGACCAAATATGGATTCTTTTTTCTAATTTAGAGATTAACCACATCCCTTTTTTTTTTTTTTGATGATGATAATTATTTGGCTTTAAATGGAAGCCCTAGGTATTTTAGTCTATCTTCCAAATTGCTTCCTGAAAAGGAAAACAACTTCTTATAGCTTTGCACCTGATCCTCCTCCATATTAATACATGAAAGGGTAGAGTTTTGTGTATTTACCACTATCCCTGAGGAAGAGAAAAAAAGTTCTAGTATTCTTGCCAAATATTCTGCATTGGTTCTGGATCCATCACAGAATATCAGAATATCATCCACAAAAGTAGATGTGTAATGAAATGAGTACTTGATATTTTGACACCTTTAAACTTACCTCTCCTTTTTGCTTCCTTCAGTGATCTACTAAGTGATTCTAGTACTAAAAAAAATAGGAGAGGGGATAGAGGGAACCCTTGGCTAAGTCCTCTTTCAACCCTAAAGAAAGGAGATGTCGAACCATTTATAAGGACTACAAAGGATACCGAGGTGATACAACTCATGACCCATGAGATAAATGGAGCCTCGAACCCCAAATGAGTTAGGAGTAGGTGAATGTAGAGCCAATTCACCCTGTCGCATGCCTTTGATAAATCAATCTTGTTGAGAACCCCTTTATCATTTCTACCCTTGATACTATGGATAACTTCCTGCACCACCGCAATAGCCTCGTGAATTTGTCTTCCATCCAAAAATCCAAATTGTTCTTTAGAGATGTGGTTGGACATAATATCTTGTATTCTTCTGGTGATGATTTTTGAAATAATTTTGTAAATTCCATTTTCCAACTAGATGGGTCTGAAGTCATCAAAGGTAGTGGGATTGTCCACTTTGGGAATTAGGGAAATGAAGGTTGAGTTGAATGAGTCCAGGATTATTCCATAGAGCCTCGACTCCTCCGCAACCTTCATAAGGTCATTCCCAAAAATTTCAAATGATTCTAGAAATAAATCAAGGGCCATCCATATGGACCTGGGATTTTGTCTTTTTGGAAACTATGAAGTACTTCGAGCAACTCATTTTTTGTAAATTCTTCCATAAGTTCCTTGTTTTCCTCCTCATTGGAAAAGATGGGAAAGGATTGTGAAATCTTAAGAATCTCAAGGATCGAGGCTCTTTCTGGGGTCTTGAAAAGAGAATAGAAATGATCCTTCCCCAATTTTGAAAAACCTTTGAAAGTATTGACCTCTTGCCCCTCCGCATCTGTCATCCCCCAAATTTTATTTTTGATCTTGTGCCCTTTTGCTGCAACATGGAAGAATTTGGTATTCTTATCCCCACTGTTGAGCCAGATTGCTTGACTCTTAAGTCTCTAGACCTTCTCTTATTTGGAAATAAGCTTCGTCTTGTTTTTCGTTAACTGTAGTAAATGCCTTCTTGTCTCTTCATTCTCAAGACTTCCACTTTCTGAAACATAGATGACCTGCAAGCATTCTTCTATTCTTTCGAGCTCATGTTCTTCTTTGATGTGTTTTTCATGTTCCCATTTCAATGTGGCCTATTTTAATACCTTCATATTATGTGCAAATTGGGCCGAAACCAATCTTCTATCCCTAGGATCCAAAGGCTTCCAAACATTAGCTAGAATGGCCTTAAATTCCTCATCCTTCAACCAACTAGAATTAAATTTAAAAGGGACGGGGGGCTTCTCCATATCATTGTTGAGCTCCAGGAATATCGAAAAATTATTCGAGTCTCTCCATGAACCAATCCATTGCCTCACACTTTGGACCCAATCAATTACTCCAGAGCTAATAAGAAAGCAATCTAACTATTTTGCAATGTAATCTTTTTCACTTCTTCTATTGTTCCATGTAAGCCTCATCTTAATAGGTTGAATGTCAATTATTCCTTTACTCTCAAATTGATGAAGGAAATAGGTAGCTAGGGGGTCTAGAATTTCCCTTGACCCCCATATTTATGATACCCCAACTATGAAATTTAGATCTCCCCCAATTATGAGTTTTCCGCCCTGAAAGAGGGATTTGGTTAGGAAGGTGTCCCGAATTTTTTTCCTCTCCCCATAAGTCCCATAGAACTTAACTACCGTTAACACCAAATCACTGCCTTAAGCCAATAAATCAACCACCAACACAATTTCACATCTCCAACTATCCCTCACTTGTACAAAAGAGAGGTTCCATCCGATGGCTAATCCCCTTGACCAGCCCTTGACATATGATGTTAAGAAGTTCCATCCTTTAAACAAGTTTTTTAAAATATATTCAACCTGACCTCCCTCCCCTAAAGTTTCAAGATTAAGAAGGATATTTGGAGCACTGGACGATACCAACCTCCTGAGTGATGATTTTTTGGAGGGTTTTTCCAAACCCCTACAGTTTATAGAGAGAATCCTCATTCCTGAACCCCTTCTAGGGTTCCTGTTTCTCTAAGCGCCCTTACAATGGAAGTTTGTTTACCCACTGCTACCTATAGGATAAATTCGAGTAGCCCATGCGGCATTGCCTGGATCCTTTCTGAGGGTGAGACCAACTTGGTAGGTGTCCGATAGACTACACCTAAACTCACAGAAATCCTAACACTTATCTCTATCCAATCCTATACATAGCCATTTTTCCAATTACATGCACATCCTACAGTACATCAACACTTATCCAAATATAGTACAAGAGACAAATGTATATGTTGGCAACACCCCAAAATAGAGCGTGCCTAATACCCAATGATATATATACAATGAGACTTAGCATACAATGGAGGATGCCACATCTTGGAAACTCATTCGAGAGTGAACCCAAACCAACAACACTCTAGATACAATCAAGCCACAACTCTGACTGTCTCTGTTGCATCTACACGTTTGCGTGCTCACATCGCCCACGTCAAGTCTCTCAGCAAGCTACAATCCATCACAACCTCACCAAACCTGCGGAAGCTTTCCTACTCGTAGCCTCCATCTTGCCAAGCTCCTTTCTTGGTCTTCCAAAGTCTTCCTACTCACATCCTCCATCTTGCCACCACGACATGCTGCCTACTCGCAGCCCACAAGTATGACTACTATTGTCCATTGTAGTCCACAAGACCACAACCTATCATCCACTATTGCACGTCCGTAATCTGCCTCCTCCTAGATCACATGTCTGTCCATCCAAGAGGCTTGCCCAAGGTAAAGTCGCCTCTCCAAGGTGACAGTCATGTGCATCCTTTGAACCGAAGCTCACTCTATCTACAAGGGAAACATCCGAACCACCAATCAACGAACCTTCACCAAAGACTAACACCCCCAATGAATTCTTGCAACCAAACTAGCTCTCCTTCATTCCCTCTGAATGAAGGCAGGACCATCCCCTTGTTGTCTCCCCTTGTTAGATAAACTTGACTTGGTCATGTTTTTTTGGGCCCATGGTACTTGGTGGCCCATGGTAATGGCCCATTGTATTGCTTGTGAAGAAGCCTATTTAAATATTTCCATGATAAACCATTTTATTAAAGCATTGATGTGTTTCAAAAGTCTTAATTGTGTTAAGATATACATTTATATTATCATATATTGAACTATATTTTTGTAAACGTTTTCTTTAAAGCATTGTTGTGTTGCAAAAGTCTTACTTGTGTTAAGATAAAAAGTTATATTATGATATGTTGAACTATATTTTTGTATTATATGAGGCAAGATATGAGAATTCAATGTTTCATATAGTTATTATAAATGTTATTAAAAAAACAATTATTATGATGGGTAAAATTAAGATTTAAACGTCAAATGAAATGTAATGTTAAAATTCAAACTTCATATAAAAAATTCTTGAAATACAAGATAGGGCGTCAAATTTCAACCTGCCAACATCCAACATATATTATGCATACAAAATTGATTAATAAATTCAAATCACCATAATTGTTTTAAAATGCCGAGTAGATAAATAAAGTGTATCTTTTCAAAGCACAATTTTATAAAAAAGGCTAATGCTAAAAATTGATCATGCAAATGATACAATTGTTGGTTTCCACTCTACCACAAAACCAACAAGAGTTCATTTAATGACTTTTGAGGTTTATACTTAATTTAAAAAAAAATGATTATGTTAATTTTAAACTACTTAATTGATTACTTCCAAATCGAACATTTGGGGGAGAAATGGAATATTTTCCTGAAAACCTTAGTTTTTATGCAAACCCTTGATAGAATTTGTTATTCAACAGACTTGGAGTCAAGCCAACAGTATTTGTTGGCCTAGTACCAACCAAGAGAAAAAAGTGGGAACTAGTTTTGTGGATTATTCTATTGGGTTAGTGCAAGCTAATGAGGGTCACTTTTGGCGCGTTAGATGCAATAAAAAACTGAAAAATAAAGCATCCCTCAACTTACCTGGATTTTTTGAGATACTTACACAAAATATCTTGCATTAGGTTAAAAAGATGAAATGTAGGAAATTGAATCACGTTTCCGAATATATAACTTTCATGTACTGAAAATGTGCATAGATATGTCAAGTTTCATTTTTCCTAACAGACACTTTTTATTTTTGAGGCAAATGAGAAGGTATATGTTTTTGTGGGTGCAGCCTTTGAGGGCCTAAATGATGGAATCAAGCTATAAAAATAGGCATGCATGTAGAGAACATACAGCACTTGTGTGCCATTATTTTCTGAAAATTAAATTAGTAATTTTATACTTTTTTTATAATTGTCTAAGTGATCAAACGTCGAAAATATTACCTCTTTTGTGGGTGCAGCCTTTGAAGGTCTTAATGCAAAAATCTTGAAATGGGTTTTTCATAGAACGTGGAGGTTAGTGTCCTCTTGTGCACCATACAATATTTTTTGAAATGATCAAGAATTGAAAAGTTATGGAAGAAACACTAACAGTGTGTTTCACGAGTTAAGGAGGTAGGACACAAAAGAAATTGAAAGAAAATAGGAAAAACTAATATTTTTAAATAAAATTTACATATTTGGAATCTGCAGAAAAAATGCTATTTGTGTTTAAGATTTCGTCAAAAATGACTGTGTGTAGCATACTATAATGAGTGGCTAAGCACAGGCTTCTCCAGAAACTAGAATAAATACCCAATTAGCTTTGGTTTATCATTATTATAGTACAGGTTTGGAATTACCGAAGCAAACTCCAAAGCATATACATAGGATTATTGTTGACATGCGAGCAAGTGAGTCGGCTTGGTTTAGGCTCTACAAAACACGAGCGCATTCTGTTTAAATTCAAAAATACTTCCGCGCTTTTAGAATTCAATAACGCGCACGTGCTATATAACTAAATAACGCGCACGCGTTATATAACTATATAACGTGTGTGCGTTATGTAGTGCCAAAACACGCTCATGTTATGTAAATAATAAAATATATGTTTAATACTTGAGAGAGAGGGGGTGTGGAAGACTCAAAGGAATTTTTGGTTAATATTTGAGAAGGGGTGGGGAAGGGTCAAGGGAATCTATGGTTAATATTTAATAGGGGTGGGAAAGGGTCAAGCGCTTAGAAGGATGTTGGAAGCTTGAGTGGGGAGAGGTGAAGGGAATGAGAACATGATGGGCTATAGGGGGTGAAGGGAAGTGGAGCTTGAGAGCACTATTAGGAGTAGAAGAGGTTTTGAAGAGGTATAGGGTTAGAAGTTGAAAGTGAAACTTGAGTGACAAGGGGGAATGGATGGAGGCAAGGGGGATGTGAGAGAGAAATAAAGAATACAAGGGGGGAAGAGACATAGAGTGAGGGAAGGAGAGCGACAATGGGGAGGAATGGATTTAGAGGGAGTGAGAGATAGATGGGGATAGAACGAAATAAAGAGATAGGAAGGGAGGGACATAAAGTGTTGGTGGGAGACATGTAGGGAGTGGTGGCGATGGAGAGAGAGAGAGAGAGAGAGAGAGGAGGGGGAAGGGACATAAAGTGTGAGGGAGAGGGGGAGTGATGGAGAGATTGGGATAGTTTGAGGGAAAGATAACATGAGGGAGGGATAGAAGGTGTGAGAGAGAGAGGCGATGAGAGAGGGAGGGAGAGAAGGCAGGGTGCGGGATGGAGGGAGAAAGGTGGACATAGATATGGATGGACGGGGAATGGGTTTGAGAATGGAAAGGGACATAATGTGTGTGTGTGTGAGAGAGAGAGAGAGAGAGAGAGATTAATGGTTGGGGAGAGAGAGACTAGAGAGAGGTGTGAGCGATAAAGAAAGTGGGAGGTTGTGTGTGTGTGAGATAGGGAAGGAGGAATCAATGGGGTGGCAGGGACTAAGATGGTATAAGGGAGAGAAAACGACATAGAGGGAGGGAGGTAAAGGGAGTGAGGGACAGATCTAAAGAAAGAGATAGGAAGGGAGGGATACAAGGTGAGATAGAGAGGGCAGGGGGAGGGATAAAGGCACATAGGGTTAGTGATTAAGGGAGAACGAAGGGAGAGAGTTCTATAGGGACTTGGATAATTGCGAATATAAAGAGAAGGTGGATACTCTCCTCGTCATCATCTTCATCACCATCACTATAATGTCACCTCCCATCAGACCAACCAAAGGAGAGAACATGACATTAAATCCAGGCATCTAGCCCCATATCCATTAAGAAAAACTCATTGATAAAAAAGGCATATACATGTGCATATTGTAATTAAACACAAAGGAATTAAAATCATCTACATATCTAACATGCATTCAAACATTTTCATGATAGACATTAAATAAATACATTGCAGAATTTAACACATGAGAGTACTTATCTTAAAACAAAGTAGTCCCGAGCAACTAGCTATGGAACCGCAACTTTCCACCCAACCATAGGCCAGTTGTGCTTATCAATCTCTTGATACAACCGCCACCCCCCGAGATGAGCATGATTTCTACAAGGAAAAGGGAACAACAGACTCACACATATCCAAATATACACCAAAATGAGCTAAGCCAATCGACAGTTGGGTTTATCAGGCTGCTAAGCAATGGAAAGGAAGAATTGCTAAGCTAGTGAGCTCAACCATAGAGCTATGGATACCTATACAAAATATATCCAGCTTGGTTCCCCACAATGCCTACACACCTAACTCAAGGAAGTATTCCCTTCACTATTACACAGTCCCTCAGGCCATACCTTCCAATTTAGTGTTGTTCAAGATGTGCATAGAAGAGTAGACAACCCTTTTGATCTTCTTGAGAGGTTATTTTCCCCACTAGGTTTATCAAGCCAACTCAGGTCCACTTCCACTCCTACTTTCTTGCTCACAGTTCAAACTAAAACAGAGATGCACAAAAAAACAAAAGTACAAGTGTTGGGCATGAAGAAAACATTTTTCCAGTGAGATGCTCAAAATGGGGTTTCTACCAGTTCAGAAAAACGTGGGCAGCCAAAAATGAAAAGCTAAATGAGGAAACAACCATGGGAAGTCAAATCCGTTTTCAGAAAAATGGCCATGGACATTCCAGGGAAAAAACGACCTCCATAACAGCCCCAAATCGTGGTCCTCCTCTCCCAGCCACTGTGTAACACAAAAATGAGTTCCTAGCCATGGAAAAATGCAGAAAAATGATGAAAAACGTGATGGGAAAACCCCAACTAGTTCAGACTATGTGTGAGAGCAAAGGCCATGGGTCAAAAATGGGTTTGGGCACCATTTCGTGGGTGTTTTCTTTCCCAAGAAGACAAAATATGATTTCCCAGGTTGATGGCTTGCCCATACATGAAATTGGCTGCCATACCTCTCCATTCCCAAGGCATTAACTACCTCAACCAACTCTTGGAAGAATTAAATGATTGGGTGCATAAACCAAAATGGGTAGTTGAGGGTTTATGCGTTTTCTCATTGACACATGGATTAACACCATTGGATCAAGGGTTGGAATAATTTCCCTCTCTATTCCTTGTAAAATCATGCCCCCATCTCTCGTTGCATTTGCATAGCTAGTTGCGGGCATTTCATTAAAATTCGTATTTACATGATGTCTGAATTTACATTGTGCCTGTCTAGCACAAGAACCATAGGCATATATTTTTAATTGTCGATACATAAAAACGCTAAATCAATGGAGGGGCCTTGGCCTTGAGCTCCTCACCATGATTAAATAACAATATTTACATCATTTACGATTTAATGCAATGGTGGTCAAAATGGGGATGTTACAATCACCATCATCATCACCATCTTCATCATCATCACCATCATCATCATCATCATCATCATCATCATCATCATCAACATATTCATCATCATTGTCATCTCTAGGTTCCTCATCAACATCTCCATCATCATCATCTTCTTCATCCTCATCATCTCCATCATCATTTTCATCACCATCACCATCATCATCAAAATCTTCATCATCACCATAAACATCTTCATCATCATTGTCATCTCCCCATTCCTCATCAACATATCCATCATCATCATCATCTTCATCATCATCATCATCATCATCATCATCACCATCACCATCAACGTCTTCATCATTATCACCATCATCATCATCATCAACATCTTCATCATCATTTTCATCTCTAGGTTCTCCATCAACATCTCCATCATCATCATCTTCTTCTTCATCATCATCTTCATCACCATCATCATCGTCATCAACATCTTCATCATCATCACCATCACCATCATCATCATCATCATCTTCCTCATCAAATCAACATCTCCATCATCATCATCATCATCTTCTGAACATCATCATCTGAACATCACCATCACCATCATCATCAACATATTCATCATCATCACCATCACCATCATCATCAAAATCTTCATCGTCATCACCATCACCATCACCATCACCATCACCATCTTCATCATCACTGTCACCTCTAGGTTCCCCATCAACATCAACATCTCCATCATCATCATCTTATTCATCATCATCATCTTCATCACCATCATCATCATCAACAACATATTCATCATCATCACCATCATCATCATCATCTTCCTCACCAGATCAACATCTCCATCATGTCACCATCATCTTCTTCTTCATCATGGTCATCATCATCTAAACATCACCATCACCATCATCATCAACATCTTCATCATCATTACTATCACCATCATCATCAACATCTTCATCATCATCACCATCTGCTATACCTGAGAATCCACTATACTTCCTTCCAATGTTCTTTACCTGTATTGTTCATATATCTGCTCACAACTCCCACTGCTTGTGCAATATCTGGTCTTGTGTACACCATGGCATACATCAAGCTTCCAACTACTGATTAATAGGGAATCTTGGACATGTAATCTATCTCTTCCTGTGTCTTGGGACACATTTCCTTACCTAGATTGAAATGGCTAGCCAAAGGTGTACTTACTGGTTTTCATTCTGCATTTTGAACCTCTCCAACACCTTTTGTATGTACTCACCCTGAGACAATGTCAATTTGAGATTTTTCCTATTTCTTGTTATTCTCATACCAAGGATTTGCTTTGCACCACCCAAATCCTTCATCGCAAATGAATTAGCTAACTTCCTTTTGAGCACATTTATATCCTGCATGTAAGACCCTGCAACAAGCATGTCATCCACATACAATAACGAGATAATATATCTTTCATTGTCTAGCCTCTTCAAATAAACACAGTGGTTAGAATGACATCTACTATAACCTTGTTTTGTCATAAACCTGTCAAATTTTAAATACCACTGCCTTGGAGCTTGCTTCAAGCCATACAATCTCTTCTTCAACTTGCATACCAAATCCTCTTTCCCTTTGACCTCATACCCTTGTGGCTGCTGCATATATATCTCTTCCTCCAAATCCCCATGGAGAAAGGCTGTTTTTACATCTAACTGTTCAAGATGGAAATATTCTACCGCCACTATACTTAATATAGTCCTAATTGAATTCATCTTAACAACAAGAGAAATTATTTCATCAAAATCTATACCTTTCTTCTATGCAAACCCCTTTACAACAAGTCTGGCCTTGTACCGCTTCTCACCTCCTTCTTATTCCTTCAACCTGTAAATCCATTTGTTCTGCAATGCTCTTTTACCAGCAGGCAACTGAACCAAATCCCAAGTTTGGTTTCCTACCAATGAGTCAATCTACTCATTCATGCCTTGCTCCCACTTCTTTCTAGTTTCCACCTGCATTGCTTCTTCATAACATTCTGGTTCACCAGCATCAGTCATCAATCAATAATACATTGAAGGAGAGTATCGTTCAGGGAGTCTACTTAACCTGGTAGATGTTCTTACATTTGCAGGAGTTTCAGGTACTTGCTGTTGTTCTTGATTTTCTGGCACAATGCCAATTTCATTAAACTTGGACTTATTCTAGTCTAAGTCACTTTAAAGACGGTTCAAAAACCGCCTTTCTAAACTCCAAAATCAAGCAAAATCCGGTTTCAAAATTGCCAAATCCAGGTTCCAAAAGTGCCAAACCGGTTCCAAAAGTGCCAAAACCGATTCCAAAATTGCCAAAATCGATTCCGAAAGTGCCAAATCAAGCTTCCAAAAGTGACAAAACCGGTTCCTAAATAGCAAAAAACTGGTTCCAAAAGTGCAAAATCCGGTTCCGAAAGTGACCAAACTGGTTCCGAAATTGCCAAATCCGTTTCCAAAAGTGCCAAAATCCAGGTTCCAAAACCATGATTTTTCTTTTAATATTTGTGTCTGTATATTATGATGGTCATTTGAAGTTGAATGTCATTAACCAACACCCCATTTTTGAATGAGGTTCAAGCTAAATGAATGAAGGGGTGGCTAACCCTTCTTCTGCCCATTATTATTTTCATTATAGTTCTAGACTGCAAGAAGGGTGGTTCGATCCTTCTTGTGTTCACCATTATGGATACATGTGAATTGTCAGATATTGGTGTTCACAATTATCTACTAAAAGAAGGGGTGGCCGATCCTTCTTGTCGGCAGTCGAGATAAATATTGTTTACATGTTATAACATAGGCAATGTCCTGATCCTTGCCACATAATGCGGAAGTCAGTAGTGGGGAAATGTTGTCCCAACCTTCGTAGATTAATTGTTGTTCATTTCTCTTTTAAATGAAGGGTCGACCGACCCTTCTTGTGCTTAGTATTTTTGCAGTCTTTGACATTCAGGATATACATGAATGGGAAGCCTATATTTCGTAGGTTGAATATTTGCACAATTCCCTCATAAATGAAGGGGAGGCCGACCCTTTTTCTACCCAATATTATTTTCATACTAGTTCTAGACTGCCAGAAGGGTCGGCCGACCCTTCTTGTGATTTATATTTATCCAGTATTGACCCTTATGGTTATACATGAATTGATCTCTATTTTGGAAGGCGAAAATCTCACACATGTGAGCCTTAAAGAGAGAACTGACGCCATAGGAAGTGATGACATGGCATCTATGATGACATGGAATGTGTGATGATGACATGACATGTATGATGACATGGCATGTATGATGGCATGGAACCGAAATACACATGATGGTGTCCTGGTGTTATCATTAAGTAGTGTTGCAATGTGACATCATTCTGGAAAAGTATGGCAAGTTTGTGAAACTTTGGAAATTGACAAAGTATGGAAAAAGTAGTCAAAACTGCTCTAAGAAAATGCCCGCCATAATTCATGGTTTCAGAAAAATGCATGCACCATCATATCATGCTATAACTTGTTGAAGTGGCTATATAGTTATACATGATTTTGGATTGCGGGAACTGTTTGGGTAATGGATTTGCGACATGCATTTCCGAAACCCGCAATTCAGATTGCGGATTGCGGAAACTTTGGTTTGTTTTTATTTCGAGTTGTAGTCTCGTAACCTGCAATTGTGGATTGCGGGAACGTTGTATATATTTCAAAACAATTAAATCCCCGCAACTCGTCTTCCGCATTCCCCAGATTAGATCTTAGCCGTCAAATTTTCTTAATCTTACGGCCCATAATTAAGCCAACGAAATTAATAAATATGTTGATTTTGTTTCTGTTTCCTTTTATTATTTTTCATCTTTGAAAATTACCTGCTGTGTGGATTTTAATACCAAATCCATTTCAAAAATTGCCAAATCCAGGTTCCAAAACCATACTTTTTCTTTTGATATTGCCACTTTTGAAATTGGTTTTTGCGGTGTTCCGATATGATAATTATGACGGTCATTTGAAGTAGTAAAAAATATACAAATTATCAAATGAATCGGTGTCTGCATAATATGACGGTCATTTGAAGTTGAATTTCATTAACTGACACCCCATTTTGAATGAGGCTCAAGATAAATGAATGAAGGGTCAGCCGACCCTTCTTCTACCCACTATTATTTTTATAATAATTCTAGACTACAAGAAGGGTGGTACAATTCTTCATGTGTTCACCATTCTGGATACAAGTGAATTGTCGGATATTGGTGTTCACAATTATCTACTAAAAGAAGGGGTGACCAATCCTTCTTGTCAGTAGTCGGAAGTCCCGAGAAATATTGTTTAGATGTTATAACTTAGGCAATTTCCCGATCCCTACCATATACTGCGGAAGTCGGTTGTGGGGAATTGTTGTGTCAACCTTCGTAGATTTAATATTTTTTCATTTCTCTTTTAAATGAAGGATCGACCGACCCTTCTCGTGACGTTAGTATTTTTGCAGTCTTCACTATTCAGGATATAGATGAATTGACAACCTATACTTCATAGGTTGAATATTTGGACAATTCCCTCATAAATGAAGGGGCGGTCGACCCTTCTTCTGCCCAATATTATCTTCATACTAGTTCTAGACTATAAGAATGGTCATTCGATCCTTCTTGTGTTCACCAGTCTTGATACAGGTGAATTACTGGATATTCGGATTTGATTCTCGCAACTCGCATTTGCGAATTGCGGGAAGATTATTGTAAATGTTTCCGTTCTGTGTTTCCGCAACACGCAATGCGGATTGCGGGAACAATTCGAATAATGGATTTGTGATTCTCCTCTCAACATAGTTTGTCATTGCAGAGTCTTGATCAAATTCCTTGGTGGTATAATGAAGAGGATCAAGGGAGTTTTATGTATTCCAGGTTTTGCGTGTAACCTAGTATTATTAAGAAAACTTATTCATGTTCGTGTCAAGTTCCTTTTATCTAACAAAGGGTGTAAAATGGTCTAGTAATCTATGGTGTTTGGTAAGGGTGATTGTGTGGGAACTCTATTCAATGTTGATGCATGTATTGTTCAATGTAATAGTTATTCAATTTCTACAGTGAACAAACAATCACTAGGATCTACAACCTCACAATTAGAACCTGTACATACCTCTAATGGTCATGAATTTTAGGTACCTAAACAATCCCTTGCTTCAGAAATGAAG
Source organism: Larix kaempferi (assembly GCA_027924585.1). Lineage (NCBI taxonomy): Eukaryota > Viridiplantae > Streptophyta > Pinopsida > Pinales > Pinaceae > Larix > Larix kaempferi. The sequence continues at coordinate 4,058,462 of BSBM01000802.1, read as the reverse complement.
TTACCTACAAAGGTGAAAAGTCCAATGTCTAAAATATTCACTCATTGTTTGAATAGCCAGTTAATCGGCTAAGTTATAACATTTTAAAATGGTTTGTCCCGACTTCTGTTTTCCGACAAGAAGGATCGGCCGCCCCTTCTTTTCGTAGTTAATTGTGAAAACATTTATCCAGCAATTCAGATATATCCATAATGGAGAACACAAGAAGGGTCAACCAACCCTTCTTGCAGTGTTGAACTATTATGAAAATAATATTGGGAATATGAAGTGTCGGCCAACCTTTCAATTACTAGGCAATTTTCAAAATAGAATACCTTGTATGTTTTAACATATAAAAATTGTTTCTCCCGACTTCTGTTTTCCGACAAGAAGGATCGGTCGCCCCTTCTTTTCATAGTAAATTGTGAAAACCTTTATCCAACAATTCATCTATATCCATAATAGAGAACACAAGAAGGATCGACCGACCCTTCCTGCGGTGTCAAACTATTATGAAAAGAATATTAGGAATAAGAAAGGTCGACTGACCCTTCATTTACGAGGGAATTGTAACAATAGAAGACCTTGGAGAAAGAGTGGGAACTCTTTCTCTGAGAATATTTCCACTCGCCAACCAAGCCTTTGAAGCAAAATGTCTATAAATTTTGTTGTTTAAATGTTAATATCTAGTATCCTAGGGCGACATGTGGAACGATCATATTGTGACACGTGGCATATTTGATTTGGAAAATTGAGTATTAGAAATATAGTTTAATTATAGTATTGACTCGTATAGAATAGTTTCTCCTCTGAGCACCATTGAATCCATGCTACGTTTTATTCTCTATTAAACACTATGTTTTACATATGCTTGGGCGAACTACAAGAGGAAGTGAATAATTATAGTAGCATTTGTGGTCTCACAGTATCACTACCTCTCTAGCTGCCGGTACACCCTATTATCTTGTTCATTCACGTTGAATCATCTAGATACTTGCAATTGTTGAGACCTATGGATTGGAAATATTGACACCTAAATCCTCCCAAAACAAAGGTATCGAAGGCAAAGACCGTGTCTTGAATATTCTGTGCCTTGTTTCATGTTCTAATTGGCCATCAAACCCAAATGGTTTCATGCACCCAACTTATGAGATATTGAAAAATATAAATACCTGGCAATTGAAAAACTAGATTTATGGTTTGAATAGTATAAATACTTGGCAATTGAAATTCTCTGTTACAAATTTAGATAGAAATATAAATACCTGGCAATTGAAATGTTCTGTTATAGATTTATTATTAAGACATAAAAATCAATAGAATTTATTCCTGGCAATTGAATTTACTTCGATCTTTCAACTTTTACAGAGCTTGGGCTCTTAATACATTTCACGACTAGTACGAGCTTGAGCTAACAAACATAGGCTCTTCTACTACAGGATTTATATTAAAAAATTTCTTACTAAGAAATAAAAATCAGTAGAATTTATTCCGGCTTAAAACAATGCAACTTCGTCGCATTACACAGAAATGAAATTTACTTCGATCTTTCACCTTTTACAGAGCTTGGGCTCTTAATACATTTCAGGACTACGAGATTGAGCTCACAAACACTGACTCTACTACAACATACTCTACTACAAAGAATTTACACAGACTTTATTTTTGCTTCAACTAGAAGCTATACTTTATCTTTGCTTCAACTAGAAGCTATGAGTCACATTAGCGACAAATCCTGGTCTTGGGGATTTGACAGTGCTCAAAATGCCCATATATCATGGTGTGGTGAGGATTTGTGAGGGAACTGCTACCGAAATGCTCATATATCAGGAAGAGAGCAACCATAAGACTCAAGTATTTATGATAAAAAAACAAAGGAAACAGAACATAGGCGGTAAAGAAGAGTGCCATGACTTCCCGGAGATTTCATTTTGCTACGATACCAAGTATACTTTAGTCATTATATAGTGAATTGGTGAATTGAATTGGATGTTCCAGATGGGGAAGGATAATTATGATAGTATGGCGGGATGGTGGTCATAGATATCACATGTACCGACTGTAGATTTTGCTGGAGTAATTGTACATGTATCACCCTAATCGATGCCTTGAGAAAGGAATGTATGCTGTCATGGCGATGGTTTATACGATGAAATTATGAAATGGCGGTTATCCTGACGGTGCTAATGGTGAATGATGGCTTGTATCACGTGTGTGAAGAAAATAATCACATCATGCTTTAGTCGAAATTATGAAGTCTTGTCACAAACACCAAGATCACTGCCATCATTTACCATTAGCGCCATCGGGACAAACATTTTTTATATGTTCTAACTACGCTTGTGCAATATTATTTTATATTTTGTTAATTGTAATGTTGTGATTTCTCTGTTATTTAATTCTATAATATGTATGTTTGAAAAGAGAACACATAAAATCCTGAGAACTGTTTGGAAAGAAAGAATACATAAAATTTGAATATTTTAATGCCCCTCAAAGGGATTTAGACTTTGAAAGTGTGAATTTAGACTTTGTAAGTGTGAATATCAACCTTTATAAAGTACAAAAACGAGTTCTGAAAGTGGCAATATTGGCTTTGAAATGTGGGTTTTTCTATTCTAGTGTGTTTTTTTACTACTTAAGAACCTTAAAATTGCAGTTTTTTGTTATAAAACTATGAATTTCAATTGAAAATGTGTGAATTTGAACACTTAGCCAAATTTTTGTTCTTAATATGCAAAACAGAACAACCTTTTTCTCATTTTGGCAGGTTTGTATTTCACCCGTGTGAACTCCAGAGGCAACTTTGATCCTATAAATAGATAGTCAGTTCATCACTTAGCCATGTGAGTTCAACACTTAGCCAGATTTTTGTTCTTTATATATAAAATACTTTTGTTCTTAATATGTAAAATGCTTTTTTTCTTAATATGTAAAATACAACGAGTTATATTCAGAAAGATATATTCATCATTTGACCATATTTCTCTATAAAATACCTCTCTATAATTATATTGAAGCATATAGATGGATTTATTCAGAAGGCTGTGCACAACCATTCATTACAAAAAGGAGAGCCTGGGAGCATGAATAGCTTTCCCAGTATGGCTCTATAAATTTAACAAGACGATGCAATTTTTTTTTGAAAATTGATGTAAAAACTAATCCAATACTGTGATAATTACCATTGACCCCATCCAGAGACTTTGTTGGTGACAGGACATAAACATTATGTGGACTGAAAGCATGATGAGATTATTCACATGAGTGATACAATCCATCATTTACGATGAATATTATTAAGCCTGCTGTAGGCCATTTAATGCGCTGGCAGCAGGCATGTTGGCCGTTGGATTTTCAAGGAATCGATTGGAGTGATATGTGTACGATTACTCCAGCAAAATCTGTAGTTGCTATAGATGATATCTTTGACCACCATGATCCCGCCATACTGTGATAATTACCATTCCCCATCCGTCCCAGAATCCCATCCCATTCAATCCATCAACACAGTGGCCACTCACTATATATAGGCTAATCCATCAACACAGTGGCCACTCACCGCAAACTGAAATGGATTTTTTCAGTTTGTTCACCTTATATTCCCTGGGTATGCATGGATTTGTCATTATGTTCCTGCAACCAAGAGGGGAAATAGGGAGATTAAGAAATGTTCTCATCATAGGTAGATGAAGAAACGTTCTCATATAATGGATCTAATGCACCATTTTCCTGCATAGAAATTTGGGGAGATAATAGGTAGCTTGAAATCATTGAAGAATCTTGATATCCATATTACGAAGCCTCTTCCTCTTCTCAACTTATTGGAGCAACTTCCTAACCTTGAAAGACTACATATCTGCAGAAGATTTTTCTCGGTAAGAAAGAATTTTTGTAGTCATTATTATACACACGTCTAATTTAAGTGTTTGCTTATAATTTGCAAAGTATATTTAATTGGTTGAATGCATTTGCTTCCACTAAATACGGTGTTAGGAGCTAACCTGTCCAAGCGGGATGCCCAGACCAACTGTTTTAAGAGCTAACCCGTCCAAGCGGGATGCCTAGACCAACTGTTATGGTGCACTTGGCAATTTAGGAATAGTTTCTCTGTTTTTTATTGTGCATGATGATATGTGTGCTCACGCATTGGCTGCATTAAAATGATTATTTTTGCATTTGTTGGAAATGGTGTCTTTTTACGACAACATGATAAACAGTTATTTGTTTTCTATGCAGGTATTTAAGAGAGATGCAATACTACCGCGTCTAGGCTATTTTCGAATCTCTATTACTCTAGATCATGTTGTCAGCTTCTTCTAACCGCACATAATTTGTTTCACTCGTTTTAAAGATGCGAACCTCACCCATTTCCACTACATTTTATAGTCAGTCCCATGACAGTCAAAAATCTCGAGACTTTCCATCTCCGCAGAATTAAAAAAAAATGTTATCAATCGTTTCTGTTTCTTCCTCGATGAATTTCAACTCACCAAAATTCAGCTCACCAAATTAAGATAGTAGTATCAGACTTAATAGATAGTAAACTTGGTGATGATGTAGTATCAGAGCTCAATGATGTAGTATCAGACTTAACAGATAGTAAACTTGTTATCACCATCGCACATTTTTTGCACTATTCATCAACAAATAACTACATTTGGACCAGAGAGCTTACCAGTCTTTGCAAGAATATTCCCTTTGTACCTGAAGGTGGGAAAATCATCAGGGTAGGAGGCTTTCTAAAGTTTCTTCAGGCGCCTGCATCCAAGAGTAACTAGGCCAAGTTAATGGGATGGAAATTGGAATCCTTGGATGACTATGGGATTTTCAACACTTTTTGAAGGTTATCTTATACTACCATCTTGTGCCGGAGGTATGATGTATTCAGTGAATGATTTGGTTTCATTCTTTCAAAGACACTTGCAGCAGTCATCGAATGTTGTTTTAGTACATTCCTTCATGTCTAGAATGAGTCTAGTGCTTCTAAGTCTACAAGTCGAAGCTCCAATAAAAGTTTAGTCCTTTATTACTCCTTCAAAGGAGATGATCTGATTAAGGATAAGGAGAATCTAAAACATTCAACGAATTTAAATTATTCTGAAGTTGAATTTAAAATAAAAAAATGCAATTGAAAAGGAACTTCTGAAAGTGGCAATATTGGCTTTGAAAAGGGTGTTTTTCTATTGGAATAGTGTATTTTTTTACTACTTATGAACCTTAAATTGCAATTTGTTGTTATAAAACTATGAACTTCAATTCAAAAAGTGTGAATTTAAAATAAACAAATGCAATTTATGATTTGAAAAGTGTGAATTTCAAATCAAATAATGTAATTTTTTATTTGAAAATTGCAATTTTCATTTGTAAATGTTCTAAATTTTAAGGTGAAAAAATCAATGTCTAAAATATTCAAGTCACTTTGAAGACGGGTCAAAAACTGCCTTTCTAAATTCCAGAATCAAGCAAAATACGGTTCCAAAAATGCCAAATCCAAATTCCAAAAGTGCCAAAACTAGATCCAAAAGTGCCAAAACCGATTCCAAAATTGCCAAAACCGATTCCGAAAGTGCCAAATCAAGGTTCAAAAAGTGCCAAAACCGGTTCCTAAAGAGCCAAAACCGGTTCCTAAAGAGCCAAAACCGGTTCCAAAAGTGCAAAATCTGGTTCCGAAAGTGACCAAACCGATTCCGAAACTGCAAAATCTGTTTCCAAAGTGCCAAAATCTAGGTTCCAAAACCATACTTTTTCTTTTGAACGAGGCTCGACATAAATGACTGAAGGGGCGGCCGACCCTTCTTCTGCCTACTATTATTTTCATAATAGTTCTAGACTGCAAGATGGGTGGTTCAATCCTTCTTGTGTTCATCATTCGGGATATAGGTGAGTTGTCGAATATTGGTGTTCACAATTATCTACTATAAGAAGGGGCGGCCGATCCTTCTTGTCAGTAGTCGGAAGTCGAGAAAAATATTGTTTACATGTTATATCATAGGTAATTTCCCGATCGCCTCCACATACTGCGGAAGTCGGTAGTGGGGAAATGTGGTCCCAACCTTCGTAATTGTATTTCATTTCTCTTTTAATTGAAGGGTCAACCGACCCTTCTTGTGCCTAGTATTTTTGCAGTCTTCACCATTCAGGATATACATGAATTGACAGCCTATACTTCGTAGGTTGAATATTTCCACAATTCCTTCATAAATGAAGGTGTGACCAGTCCTTCTTCTTCCCAATATTATTTTCATACTAGTTTCAGACTTCCAGAAGGGTCGACCGACCCTTCTTGTGATTTATATTTTTCCATTCTTGACCATTCTGGTTATACATGGATTAATATCTATTTTGGAAAGGGAATATCTCACACGTGTGAGCCTCAAAGAGAGAACTGATGCCAAAGGAAGTGATGACATGGCATGTATGATGACATGGCATCTATGATGACATGGAATGTGTCATGAGGCTGGAAAGACACAAGATGGTTTTCTGGTGCCCGCCATAATTCATAGTCTCAGAAAAATGCACGCACCATCATATTATGCTATAGCTTGTTGAAGTGGCTATCTAGTTATACATGATTGCGGTTTGTGGGAACAGTTTAAATAATAGATTTGCGACATGCATTTCCGCAACCCGCAACCCGCAATGCAGAATGCAGATTACATAAACTTTGGTTTGTTTTTATTTCTAGTTGTAGTCCTGCAACCCGTAATTGTGGATTGCGGGAACGTTGTATATATTTCCAAACAATTAAACACCCGCAACTCGTCTTTCGTATTCCCCAGATTAGATCTCAGCCGTCGACTTGTCTTAATCTTACAACCTAGATTTAACCCGATGGAATTAATAAATATGTTGATTTTGTTTCTATTTCCTTTTATTATATTTCATCTTCGAAAATTACCTGCTATGTGGATTTTACTACGAGTTTTTTCCAGGGGTCATTTTCGCCATTTTTTCCATCTTTAATGAAGGGTCGGCCGATCCTTCTTGTGCTTATTATTTTTGAAGTCTTCACCATTCAGGATATACATGAATTGACATCCTATAATTCATAGGTTGAATATTTTCACAATTCCCTCATAGATGAGTTGGGAGGAATTATTTCTCGAGAATGGGGCAGCTCCCCAGTTACAGACGGAGTAGAGAGAATGGGGAAGCTCCCTAGTAGACATGGAGCTCCCCAGTAGACACGGAGCAGAGATATTGGGGCTACTTTGAATGCGTAGAGAGCCGAGGTACCAGAGTTGCAGCCAACTAGCCAGTGAAGGGACCTACTAGAAGTGCAAGAACGACACAACATAATGGCCAAGATTAATTACTAAGAAGTATAGGGTATAGGGTATAGTATAACAAGCATTAAAATTTCTGAGGGGAAATGTAAATTCATGGACGCCAAATAGAACAATTAAGCTATATCCATAATGGAGAACAAAAGAAGGATTGACTGACCCTACTTGCAGTGTCAAAATATTATGAAAAGAATATTGGTAATCAGAAGGGTTGACCGATCCTTCTTCCAGTGTCAAACTAATATGAAAATAATACGGGGAATAGGAAGGGTCGGTCGACCCTTCAATTACAAGGGAATTGTAAAAATAGAACACCTTGGAAGTTATATCATATAAAAATGGTTTTTCCCAACTTCCATTTTACGAAAAGAAGGATTTTCCGCCCCTTCTTTCCATAGTTAATTGTCAAAACCTTTATCCATCAATTCAACTATAGCCATAATGGATAATACAAGAAGGATCGACTAACCCTTCTTGCAGTGTCCAACTATTATGAAAATAATATTGGGAATAAGAAGGGTCCATCGACCCTTTATTTAGGAGGGAATTGTAACAATAGAACACCTTGGAGAAAGAGCGGCCACTCTTTCTCTAAGAATATTTCCACTTGCCAGCAAAGTCTTTAAAGAAAAATGTCTACACATTTCATTGTTAAAATGTTGATATCTAGTATCCTAGGGTGACACGTGGAATGATCATATTGTGACACGTGGCATATTTGATTTGGCACATTGAGTATAGCGAGGTTACTAATGCGAGTTTAACCACAACACAACCAGGAAATGAAAATTCACTCATAGCAAGATTACCCTATGGAAATTGAATAACAATACTTTTTCTATGGAATATGACGACTAACAAATTGCCCATATTCGTCTTTGTGTTTAAGAAGAGCATTAAAGATCCCATAATGATTAACTGTAATGAATTGCCAGGAAATTGATTAGAACCTTTCGGTCTGAGATATGTAATTATTACGTCTGTAACAAAATAACATATAGCATGTGCCAACAAAATTTGGATTAAGATGAAGTACAATTTTAATTGTATCACGTATCATGATTTGATGTCAAATCTAAACAACTTATCATTGATATTCATCCATCTCGCATACGTGAGATTAATGCGGACTAGTCCCAAGGTTTGCAGAGGCTATTTCATGCACAGAGCTAGCGCATTCTGTATCTTGCATGTCCCTCTCTGTGATTTTCTACGAAGTTGATCGTTTTGTCTGAATATGAAGGAGAGAAATTTGTGTCTGTCTGCTCTGCAATGTCGCAAACGTAGGAAGTCTTCCCAGAGGCAGTCCGGGGGGGTTGGATTGAAGCGATACCTCTCTGATATTTTTCATGGGCACATCACTGGCGGTAATGAGCTCTCTCGTGGTGGCTTGACAAAGCATGCTGACAACTCTGGCAGCGGTAAAAGATGGGTTCCTCTCGACTTTGGTCAGGGTCAGCGAATCAGGGGCCCGGTGCAGCATTCTCGCTTCGGTTTTGATTCTGGAAGCAGGAATTGGAAGGTCCTATCGAATCCTGACTCTGGGTTTATCTCGACCCCCTATGAAGCTGGCCGCAATCAAAGTGGTCCTACGCAGCAGTTTCGTGGTACTAGCCCGGGAAATTGGTAGCATGCGTTGGCCAATAATGGTGGTCTGGTTAACATTGATTCTCCTCATGGGTAGGACAACCCTTCCGCAGAAATTCTAATGCAAGTTCTGGACCTGGAAGCCCAGGTACGTTGGTTATGGGGTGACTTCTCTGAGATAAGGATAGCCATATCTCACCTCACTACCTTTGTTCAAATTTCTAACGCTGAAGTCCGGAATAGCAATGGCAAGATTAAAGCCTACTTCGATAAGCTGGTTGGCAAGTTAGAATCGTTCCATAGCTACCTCAGGATCGTGGAAGCTAAAGTTGACTGTATCAGAACCAGTGGCAGAAATAGCCCATCCGTCATCCTGAACATTGATGATGAAAATATAGGTACAACAACAGGAGGCAAGGATAAGAACGCTCGTCTCCATCATGGCAACTGAATCCTTCTTTGTGTTCTCGTCTCAGCATTTTAGCAGCTCTTTTTGAGCTTGAATTTTGTAATATTGCTTATATGTATTACTCTTGTAAGTTTCTCTTAGGTCAGTTCGTTAAAATTTTCAGTAATAACAGGCATTAGGCCTTTTTTGAAGATCACAGACTGAAATATGAAGAGACTGTTTTGACAGCTCTTGTTTTTTGGGACCAGTCTCCCCTATGCTATGTAGTCTGTTCTCTCTTTTTAATATAAAAGCTTGTTAACCATTTGTTGGATCAATGACTTTGACTTCAAATTTGGCCGAAGGTGAAAATCGCAGTTAGGAGCTTAATTTCAATTTTTAAAAATTTGGTATAGGGTAACAATAATGCTAGACTGTGGATTAGGCACAAACATGAAAGCTGAACTTCTTGGCCTATGGTGTATGTTGAAAGTTGCCAATCTTTTTGGTTTAAATGATTTGAAAGTATTTGGTGATTCGAGGTTAACAATTAAATGGGCTCAAGCAGACTGCAAGCTTAAAATCCTCGAACTTGAGCATTGGTGTCAAATGATCCGCTCAGAAATCCAGTTTTTCAAAACCATATCCTTTGAGCATATATATAGGCAACACATCAACGATGCAGATAAGCTTTCAAAAGATGCAATGAAAAAATAAGTTGGTTATTTGTTTTGGGAGGAAATTATTGATCACTTATGTTTTGATAAGGGATCAGTAAAGTTCTTTGACTAAGCCATATTTTGGACTGCTTTTTGACCTAGAAGGGATAAGTTTCTAAATAGATGAAAGTTTTTTATTTTTCTGGCAGAAGGATGAAATTCTCAGACTGTTTTTGAGAAATTAGTGTAATTTTCCAGGAAGTCTTTTTGACAATATCTGGTTTACTTCGGCTCTCTAGTGAGTCAAGGAACCTCATGTACTATTTGATTTAGTTTTGAATAACAATAGTATGATTTTTTCTTTTGAAAAAAAATGGATTATAATGTTCATGTATTTAATTATGCTTGATATGTTCAATCTGTGGAATGAAATTATGTGTAAATAAATGTAAGCCATGAATATGCTATGTTAAGCCTATTAGAAGGTTATATTCATGAATGAGGTTTCTTTCAACTGCATAAGCTATCTGCTGTATTAATTTTGTATGTGAATGATGAATGGCTAAACTCCATTTATGTAATACATGTATGCTTATGATGTCACAACCTCATTAATGGATGGATGCCTCCTGTATGTTCTTAGAATGATAGGAATAAGCCTAGTTATGAAGCTGTTAATTAGATGCTTAATAACTCAACTTAGCAAATTAACTTAATATGATGATATTAATGACTGTTATGTAATTGCAGAATGTGAAACAATATGAATCAAGTAAAGAAATTTACTGGTGCATAGCCTGCATATAAATCATATGAATGATAAATCAAGCACATAGATTTATATGTTTTATGATTTAACAATACAATTTAAACAGAGTTACATTTTCGGAAACTAAACTCGACACTTTACAAGAATTATAATCACAGTGAAATTGGACATACTAGTACAAACAAACATTCAAGTGTATTATTTAACAAAATACTTCCATATTTATTTTATTCACAATTGGCCTCACATCGCTCACGCCATCCAAGTGTAGCAAGCAAGGCCATAACTGATTTAACAAAAATGTGACATTGACATCGTCAAAATTATAAGTTTTTGTTATAATACAATTTCCTTCATCGTTAGAAACATGTTTTTCTCCGGAGTCATCGACAATCACAGTATTTGTCCGATCCCAACCATGGTTCAAAGTGTCCCAAACTATACTTAAAGGCTTGCGAAATACATTAGGATTTCCAATACCCTGAAAACCTTCTCTGGCTACGGAAAAACAATTTTCCTGTGTTAAAATTAATCTAAATTGTTCCCTTTTCAATCCTGTTCTTTGTAATAATCTAGGCAAAAACTTGTCAACAGTTTTTCGTTGAGCAGATGTCCATACCCCAACCTCAAAAATACGAAAGCATTTTTCAAAAAATTCCCTTAAGCCTGGCCATATAAAATAATACTTTGTTGATGTTTCGATGTCCGATGGTCATCGCAATTTGAGTTTCTGTTTTCTATGTATTGTGTGTAACAAAATGCCATTGAAATAAAAAATGATCAATGGTTTACTAGAAACAAATCTTCTAGTACTATCTGCAAACAAAAAAAAACACACACAGAAACCAGTCAATAAAGTATTATGGTTCAATGTTTCTAAGTATATTGCTTTCATGTTCAACAATTTTTTAAACACATCACCAAATACATGGTACGATGTCCATAAATAAGATGAGAATTGTGCAATAAAATTTACATCAATTAAATGTAGGAGTAACTATAAAAAATATGCAAATTGCTAAATGAATTTGTTTTGTACAATATGATGGTCATCTCAAATTCAATGTGTTTGACCAATTCCCGATATAATTCAACATAGCACACAACATTGTTTTTATAGTTATATCTCTCTCTTGTGAACCGTCAAATTTCCAACTAGTTGGCAATTTCAAGCAGTTTTCCTTGCTATTATCTACTGATTGATATTGCCCTTCATCTATAAACAACATGTTCTTTTGTTTATATATATCTCCATATTGGATAAGTACATCCTTGAAGGACTTTTTGTATATGTTCGATACTTCACCAACATTATAGTATGCAGACATTGAGTGATTATAAATAGTACTAGGTTCACACTGCTCTCGATCCCAAATAAATACAAATTCTTCATTTTTCAACCATTCATATACACCTAGGAAATTCTTAATTTCCATGTTGTCGAGCCAGGAAAACCACAGAGCAACGTCGAAATGCTCTCTGGAAACACTGATAATTTTGCGGCTGAACATGTGTGTATAATAACGATAGCATTTATGGACAAAATGAGGTTGTTTGGAAGAATCTTCAATGTTGGATACCATCCAAACTCCAAAGAGCAATCCCTCTACTCCCAGGACTAATAGTTTCTTTTGCGGTGATATCCTCACTGCATACAAGAATAGTGACTATATATAACAACAACAACAACAACACTTTGTTCATGAAGTTAATGCTCACAACAGATTCAACTGATTTAATAAAAGCATCACACTGAACTAATAATATGTTACATTCAGATGAAAATAGCAACGTCTCCAGAAAAAATAGAAAACACATTGAATGATTTAAAATAGGAAATGATATATTACATCTAGAAATAGGCAATGATAGGTTACATTTGATAGTTTTTGATATCAGCTGATTCTTGCATTTTACTCAAATGCTGCCAAAATCCATGTACCAATTCAGTATCTGTTCGAAGGGACGATCCAATAAAGGGCGTACACGAAATACAGTTTTGAAATGGAATTGCTTTCTCACCATCACCCTCCAAAATAATCATTAAGTATTAATTTCCGAAGATTGGATTGGGAACTCCTTCCACACACTCTCCATTATTTTTTGTGTATTTCCTTCTTGATCATAGGTACATCTCTCTCGAAACCAAATAAATACAAATGTTTGCTCATATGATTTATCTTTACCGCATGCCAACAAAAATTTTGTAAGCAGTAGCTTCCCCTCATTGACACCACATTTAGATGACCAAATCCCAACATTGAATTTGGAAAGAAGTAAATCCAAAAATTGAATGGCATGTGTTCGTGACTCATATGAAGTTTTTATATGCTTAAATTCACCACTTATTAGAGTAGTCTCTTCCCGCTTTTTTACTCTTTCCCCTTTTTTTTCTCTTTTGGAGTCATTTTCTATGACTTTCTTGCGAAATAGAAAACCTTCCATTTCTAATATCAATAAAATTTTTGTATGGGGAGCTGCAGAGAAATATTGTTTGTCATTATATATACTTGGAAATAAATTTGTTTTTATCAATTTAAGTAGAAAATATTGTCTTTTACCTATCAATGGTAGGCCAACATTTGACTGGTGAGTAACATTGCTGGAGACACTGCATTTTGACACCAAGGCACCCTCTCCAGGTTCAATACTTCCCTATGCTGCATTGTTCAAGCTCTTGCCTTGTTCATTATTGTCCAAGCTCCCACCTGGTCCTGGCTTATTCTCCAATGTGATTTGCTGGCCAATCTCCAGGGACATCGTCGATGCCTGCTCTGGTTGTGGATGATCCACATGTTGACCTGGAAATGTACAGGTATACATTTTATATAATTTTTTGCAGGTCACTATCCCCTTTCATAATTTACTTAATTTAACCACGATCTGTGAAAAATAATTTTTTACCTTCTTGTCTTGTTTGGTAGTTCTTTGTCGATTCTCTATCACATTCAGTTTCATCATCGGATATTGTAATTTGATTGGAGGATACCTGGGTATGCTCTTTATTTGAAGCTATAGTAGAATAGGAATTTAAAGAAGTTATTGAACATAACCGATCGAGAAAAGTAAAATAAAATCAAAGACATCTGAAAATGTTAAAAGAAATACCTTGTTTGAGAAAAAAGTAAAATAAAATTCAAAAGTAAAATAAAATCAAAGACATCTGAAAATGTTAATAGAAATACCTTGTTTTATACCCAAATCATGATAGAAACTGTTCATGAACAACTCTTGTTGTACTGTCTCCACAATAGAAATAACTATTCTTTCTGGAGACCTGGTCAACGAATGAAGAAGCCTGCCTCCTGCGTACAGTGAAAGAATTGTGCCTTTAGAAGAGACCTGTCTGGAAACTATGTGATCCCAGAATTCCTGTGTCCTTTCTTTTGGAAACACATGGCTCCTCGCACTATCGTTGTTAACCTTGGGCCGAGGTAAATCAAGCATCGGTAGGCCCTCGTCTTTCCAATCCATATCAACTTCAGAAGTAGATAAAATATCCTCATCACTTCTAATGCGCCAACACTGTATAATAGAGAATCCTATAAATAGGTCCCTGGAGAATTCTCTATATACTCCCATTGTAGGATTTGCTGTAACATGTTTTTTTGATTTCTTGCTCGAACTTGTGAAAGCTTTAGAAATCATACAAGAGTTCTCCATATCAGCTATAAAAATACAAGTACATGCCTCTTGATTTGTTTCTAAGTAGTGAAAAAATGCAAGCATGTCTTGTTCTGCCCATGGAATAGCACAATTACACATATCCACAGCAACAAATTCACAGCTGACTGTCGCACCAAAAAATGGAAATGTTCTGGGTGTGGTGACCAAAGAATCAGGGTAACAACATTGACAAGCAAAGTGTGAACTATTTGCAACGTCGTCAATGGACATCCTCTCTTTATTGATATATAAATTCAATATTTTGTGAGCATCAATTGGTATTTTGGTACCAATATCCACTTCAGATTCGTTCTTTCTCTTTTTACTTGGAGATTTTGCTTTCTTTCCGGAGCATAAAATACTGCACAGTTTCTGGAGATGGTTTGGTGTGATTTTATATATTTCAATGATGTTATGGTCAATGACATTCTGTTATCAATCAGTTTGAACATTATTAACCTTGAAATATTCAACAATCGAATGCCTGGTTGACCTATCGTCCTTTATTCATTTGCAATATTGACTTAAAGTTTATGCGCAAATTTTTTTATCGATTGATGTGCTCATCCAAATCAATCCCTTCATTATATTGTCCACCACAGCGGTCAATTCAACTTCATCAAGATCACAGAATGGTCTGAAAAAATTAGAGGCATAACTCTTTATTTTATTTAGAGAAAAATCATCCTGAACGATGCTCTTCGGCGAGCATGTCAAGATGCCACTTTTGTAAAGCTCGAATACAGACTTCCATTTGCTCCACAGTCGTTCCGATGTACAAACAAGAGTTAGCTTGTATTTAAGGCTCTCCCTTTGGTTAACAAGAAAGATATCCATACATTGAGTTTGGAAAGACTACAAACATATAAAATTGAATATTCCAATTAATTTCCTAATGTCATAACATAGGCAACAATCTAAAGAATTTGATTAATAAGAAAAAAAATTCTATACCTTCCAAGCCTCACTGGAAGCATTTCCCTTTCCTGGGCGGGATGGAGAACCACACAATAACCATCTATCCCTTGCTTCGTTGCGATGTGTGCCAGCGAATAGGAAAACCTTCAAGAAGAGACAAAATGCCTCTAAGACCCTAGATAACACTGCGCGCTTTTGATAAATGGGCCATTGATTTTGTGGGACCTATCAACCCACCAGGAAAAAGAAACGGTGCAAGATACATCATCACAGCTACTGAATACCTCACCAGATGGGCTGAGGCCAAGCCAGTTAAGAATTACGACGCTGCTACTGCTGCGTAGTTCATTTTTGAGAATATTGTCACTAGATTTGGATGTCCACTGATTCTAATGAGTGATCAGGGCACACATTTCCTGAATGAGACTATAGAGGCCCTTACTGAAGAATTCCACATTAGTCACCATAAGAGTACACCCTACCACCCTCAAGCTAATGGTATGGTGGAGGCATTCAATAAGATTCTGGAGAATTCCCTGACAAAGATCTGTAATCAACAAAGAGATGATTGGGACCTTAGAGTCACAGCTGTGTTATGGGATTATAGAACCACATGCAAGAAATTAACAGGTCACACACCTTTCAGTTTGGTGTATGGACAAGAAGCAGTTATGCCCATGGAATACATTGTTCCCAGTATCAGAATTGTGCAAATTACAGAAATGGCAGATACTGATACTATGAGTGAAAGACTCTCACAATTGCTTGCCTTAGAAGAAGACAGACTTTTAGCCGGATTCCATCAACAAGTGCAGAAGGAAAGACAGAAAGCTTAGCATGACAGGCATATTAGGAATAAAGTATTTCAAGAAGGAGACTTGGTACTCCTCTATGATAGTAAATTCATCAAGTTTCTAGGCAAGTTTCGTGTACATTGGTTAGGCCCTTTTCAGGTGACGAAGATAACAGAAGGAGGAGCAGTTCAGCTTGCGAAGCTTAATGGAGAATTGCTACCCACAATGATTAATGGGATTCGGCTCAAGCTTTACCGCGATGGCCACTCCGCCTGGTCGACTTAATTAGTTTCTAAAAGAAGTGCAAATGCCCAGTGTAGTTGAAAGACGCATTGCACTTATCACAGTCTACACGGAAATTGTGAGACGCTTTCAGTCTCCAGCTTCCCGCGCAAGTTCCTTGAAACATCCGCGCATGTCAATAAATCCTGTTTGGAGCGAGCCTATTTGCGCTCTTGCGAAGTTTTTCCCCGGGTTGTCAAACCGTCGCTCTTGCAGAGTTCCCTATTGTCAATTTGCCGCTTGAGGAGTTCTCCTTGCCATGGAGCCCTCCTTGTGCACAGTTACCTATGCTGAAGTGCCCCGCCGAAAATTTGAATTACCGTAGTCCTATAGCCGCGTCTGAATATTAATGAAGGATAAGATCGCCAATTAATTGTATTTGCTCTAACAGATTCGGCTTGATCTCCCTAGGATTCACATTTAAGTAATGAGCTGAAGGCCTTAACTCATCTCCCGAAAGGCTGTCAGAACCTGTCCATCACAATTAATGCACCGCAGAGGCGCGGGGGTAGGAGGGTTGTCAACTCATGCATAGGCGCCTACGGTTATTAGCCCCACTTGCCCGCATCTACTACCGCCTTTAGCTATAAATACACCGCACTCATATATGTTCGGGTTACTTTTATCGAGTTGTGTCTTGTTTGAGAATCTAAGTCATTGTTTTCAGAGCCATATCATGCAGACTGCTCCCTTTGTTTTCAGCGTTCGTATCCTACGCTGTTCCGCCATTTGTCTGTTCAAAGTGCCTCTTGTGTATATCGGTTCATGACGGAGAACTTGTCAACTGAAGAAGTTGTTCGTCAATTCAAGCGTAGAGGCTTAGATTTTGGCATGGCTACCTCGGTGACGACCTCGGCTTACACGCATCCTAGTTGGTCTGATCCCAGAAAATCCTCGGGCACAAGGGCGTCTTAGCAGCAGCAGCCGGATGAACCCATTTCAAAGCCCTTGGCCACTCTGGTTAACTACATTTCTCCGCGTCCAGATGATGCACCCAAGGTGCATATTCCCAAGAATGCCAGGTATCCGATTCCGCTGCCTCCAATGGCGGAAATCGTGCGAGAAGAAGGGTTCCTGCTTGGACACCTTCCACTGGTTAAGTTTTCTGACTTCAACTTGGGAGACTACAGAACGTATCCTCAGTTTGCGCCGGATCGCTATCTAACGGTAGTCCATAATTCCGTTAGAAAGGTTGATGAATTCATCCCGAAGGAATTTGCAGCAAATCTAGAGAGGCTTGGACTGTTGAACCTGTTGAAGCTATCGCACTTCGGGCGTAGCAATGAAGTAAATGCAGTTGTTAAGGCCCTGCTATCCTGTGTTCATGGTGTTTATCTTTGGCTGGGGAGGCCAATCGATTTGAATGTGGACTTGATTCATCGTATTACCAGCCTATCTAAGATTGGTAAGGACCCCAATGTTCATTTCATTGGAAAAGATAAGGACAGAAAGTTGGCTGCACAGCTGGTGCAGAAATACAAATTGCTGAGAGGAGGTCGGGGTTATGACCTCACTACAGTTGAAGATGAAGCACTTAGATTCATAGGCAGTTTGCTTGCAGGAAGACTTCTAACGAAGTGCAGACCTAAAGAAGTCACTGGAGTTGTTGTAGAGCTTGCAATCGCAGCTGCGGAGGGAGAACAGTATAACTGGTCTCTCTTCCTCTTGAATACATTTTTGGACGAATGCCGGAACGTTTAGCACAACGCCGCTCATTTGTTCCATTTTTCTTGGCTTTTGATTTTATGCGCCTTTGTCGGGTGGAAGGAGCCCCCGAACACTCAGTTCCTTCCGCGCCGCGTAGGAGAGGTTGCAGGGATGCGCTATGTCAACCTATGGGATTCCAGTAATCCCGCGAAGCGCAAGATGAGCCGTGTCGTGTTCTATGAATATTACCATCTCCTCAAGGACACCATCCAAGAGATGCCGAGGTTGACTGAGGAGACAGCACAGATCTATGGAACGAAGTTGGTCTTTTCTGTCAACTTACATGAAATTTACTTCTGCCCTTGCAGAATTCAGGAAGAATGGGCTGTAGGCCTCTACTAGATGACTACTCAGGATGTCGAAGAAACTGTGAAGTCCTGGCCAGACGAATGGAAGCAGGCCGCTTACATCGCTGCCGCGATGCCACCCCCTGCCGCGCCAGAAAAAGATAAAGGAAAGGAAAAGGCCGCGCAGAAGAATAATGAAGGTCCGCCAGGACCACCTTCAAAGAAGCAGAAGCTGTCGCACCCCACAGAAGCGACAGGAGATCCTTCTGAGACCCTTGCTGCGGGGTTTGACCAATACTTGAAGGAACAATTTCGTGAGCTGCGGACCTCGCAGGCTCACATCAGAAGTGCTCTGGACCTGCAGCTCGTGGAGTTGAAAGGTCTTGCAGGAAGAGTTGCGCAGACCCATGCGCCAGCATCCGGTTCGTAGGCGCCGCAGGCACCTATAAGCACCGAGCGGGTTGAAGTACTTGCAGAGAGGCATACTGTCGTTCACATCCCACCTACAAGTATGACATTCCCGGATCCTTTGGCTACAACCCAGGTAAACACGGTTGGCCCTATTGAGATAAATTTGTCATTAATTCCGATAGAAACTTTGCAGTTAGTACAAGAGAAGGTCTCTACTGAGCTGAGAGCTAGAGATCTCTCCACATTCCATGCAAACCAAAGACTGAAATTGCAGGAAATAGAGCTGAAGGCAGGCTATAAGAACATCTCTGAGCAGCTCACACTTTATGAGGCACAAGACACTGGGATAAGAACCGTAGTTGATGAAATTTCCCAGGAGATGCCAGCCTGCCAGATTCAACGAGACCTTCCTCTCGTTGAGAAACTGCAAATTATTGGCGGAAGGGTGAAAGCCCTAGAGCAGGAAATAGTTTCTATGGCTGAGGACCATAGAGCGCAGATCGCCGAGTTGGAAGCTCGTGTCGCAGCACCTCCTATAGATGATAGGTAGGAACAATTTGAAGCACTGCACATAGCTTCCACACAAATGAAGTGCAGAGCAGATGAAGCCCAGAACTTAATGACGCAAGCTATGGAGGCTTGGGATGAGCTTGAGAAGCTCCCTTTCAAAGTCGGCCTTTTGGAACAGGTACAAGCAGCAGAACAGTCCCTAACTATTATGAGTGAAGAAGCTAAGGCCTTAGAAGGCTTAGCCAAAATGAGGAAAATGAGCGAAGTGCGCAAAGTACAACAACAACTGCACAAGCTCAAAAATGAAGATGCTAATCTCACCAACAACATTCAGCCATTTATGGATGAGTATGCTGAACTTGCTGCCCAAGCCGTGGCAAAGATCAAAGAATTTGCTGAATCTCAACAGTTGGTTGATGGCATAACTGAAGAAGAAGCTAGTTCAGATATGGTGCAGATAGCTGCGGAGTGCGTGGATGAAATGGACTCCGCTATTGCATAGTGGAAGAAAGCATTTGCTGCGACCCAAGCAAAGGAAGATGTGCAACTAAAGCAACCACATGCTAGTGCAAGTGGCTCGGGGACGAGCCACAAGTAAGTGTTAGGGGCCTGTTGGATCATAGGCCACAGCTATAGTAAAGCTGCGAATTTTGAGGAAAAAGCACAAGTGTTGAAGGGAAAAGAATGCTAATTTTGAGTAAAAGCACCAATTTTGGGTAGAAGTAAATAGTGCGCAATACGGCGCCAGATGGACGAGCTCAGCGCAGATTACGGGCCGGAAATTGCGGAGCTCACACGCACACGTCAAAGAAGAGTGAACGTGGTCGAGTAGAAAGCTCAGCTACCACAATAAATGAAGCGACGGAATAGAGGGCTCAGCTACCCTCATTAAAGCTAAGTACAGAAGTTATGGTTGCTTTGACCAAGGAAGAGCAACGGACCAAAGCATCAAAGGCGAAGGACAAGGAGCAGTGAACGATGAAGAGGTGCCCATACCCGCAATCTGCGCTGGAAATCACGGAACCTGTAGGAAACGGCGACATGACTGCAAGCGGTGCCTACAGTACACCTAGCCATGTCCGCGGTTAGGGTTCTTGGGGATTACTGCTGGGAAAGGCCCACAGTTTTGTAAAGGTGCGACCCTCAGGGCCACCTATATATATGTGTGTAATTCTAAAGGGAAAATGTTAGACATTAGACGTTAGAGAGATTAGAGGTTAGATGTTAGATGAGTTAGAGTTGATAGCTGTAGAGCTAGTCACTGAGTTGTAGACAGTCTAGGATGATGTCTGAGCCATTGTAATCTCTGTAGAAGAAGAGAGTAGATCTAAGAGAAGGGCTCCCAGCTGTGTGCGTGGAGTTTCCTGGAAAGATCTAAGGTTGCAGCTATGTGCGCAGCAGGACTGTGTAATTCCCATTTTGAGATAATAAAAGATACAAGTTCTCGTGGACATGATTTCCCCG
The DNA here is from genome assembly GCA_027924585.1 of Larix kaempferi. NCBI lineage: Eukaryota > Viridiplantae > Streptophyta > Pinopsida > Pinales > Pinaceae > Larix > Larix kaempferi. The sequence goes on along the minus strand of BSBM01000802.1, from coordinate 4,037,749 downwards.
TGGAGGCGAACCACATAATTCTCGTTGTTATGATGCTGTGTTGTGTGAATGCATGTTTATGTTTTACTGTGTTTACATGAATGTTTCATTATCTTTATGAATGAGTATATGAAGCAAGTCCTTGAAGCTCCTAGAGAAGTTATATTCGTGCACTATCGAAGGAGTCGGTAAGAGCACTATCGCCGCAGCACTTAAGGAATGTGTTACTGCGCTGTGGCGTGGAAGCAGAGACGATACATAGTGTATCGGACGTAGCGGAGAGACGCCTCATTCGCAGGTGCGGAGATACTGCGCAGATAGGTTGGTAAGAGTTTCAGCGCTGTAGCGCTGAAAGGTTTGCGGAAGGGTAAGACGTTCCGCTCTGAGGAATCCTCCCGGAAGAGAAGAGAGAAGATTATAATCTCCACGTCGCCTAGGTTAAGGAAGCTTGATTCCTTAGCCCCCCATAGCCACTTCGGGTGAGACTTCGGGCTGCTGAGCAGCTCATTGCCGAGAGGGCCAGTGCGCCAAGGGGTGTTTGTTGCCGCGCATCCTGAAAACCCGGGTCTGTCCAGAAAAGCAGCCAACAAAATTCCTTTCCTCAACGATGTTGCAGTATCAATTCTGGAACGATTAGAAACAACATACAAGGGAAAAACCCACCTTTGCTTCGCACATGAATTCGGATCTGGATCTCATTAGATATGGTCGATAATTAGAAACCATAAGATCACACTATATAAGGCCACAGTTTCACCAATGACCACTTCAGCTTGAACTTGCAATTTTTTATCAGAATCAACGGGTTCCGCATATGTGAATATCCCAGCTCTAATCTGAGGTACAAATTATCTGGTTCTTCCATCTCAACATACCATCCATCTGTGAATGGCGGAAGGTAGTGATCTTTTGTCAATTCAAAGCAAGGGATTTCTTGGTAGTTACTGAGGCTCAACAAATCAGCCATGCTTTATTGGCAAAATAGTCAATATTAAGTAGTCAATATAAGAATGCATACAATGTCTATAATTATAAATTAGTGTTTTAATATTATATGTATACTTGCAAATGTTCATGCCAATGATCGATGGTTAGGGAACGACCCCTCATTTTCAAAATCAATTGATTGATTAAGAACAAATCTGCTAGCATTATCCATGAGAGATAGAATGCACATTTTATAGAGTCATTTGGGATAAGGATCGATCATAGAATGAGCGATCATCATAGAAGGGGCGGCCGATCCTTCTTGTTTATGTGTATGAGTTTATCACATGTTTTGTATTCGAGTTTATGTGAGTTTTTGTGCTTAATTTATATGTATGTGAATGGTAATTGCACATTGATTAATTGGAATACAAGTGCGAGATTGTGAAGAAGAAGCACACAGTTTGACGAATTCGTAGCAAACTGGTGAATACATTATAGATTCAACATAGTTCAGTATACTCCGATAGCTGCCAAGTGTGAAGTCATCTGGTGTTCTAGTTGATGTTAAATAGAATGTTATGCGAAGATCATAACGACGTCTGTGCATCGCCATGGTTAAGAGAATCTTGATTATGAAACCCCCATATTCACTTTGGGTTAGAATTCAACCTGTTTACAAGGTGATGTCGAAGGGTTGGCCGACCCTTATCTCAGTCTTCTTCCAGTGTTCACCATCCTTCATATACATGAATTGACACCCTCTCCTTCGGAGGTTGAATTTTTTTACAATTCCCTCGTAAATGAAGGCTAGGCTGAAACTTCTTGTACCCAGGACTCGTTTCGTAATAGTTCAATACAGCAAGAAGGGTTGGTCAATCCTTCTTCTATTCACCATTCTGGATACGGGTGAATTCACAATTCTCTACTAAAGTAAGGGGCGGCTGATCCTTCTTGCCAGATGTCGGGAGTCAGGATGCGGACAGGGGCCAGATCGACAGTTGATAATAAATACGCAGATCCAAGGTGCGAGGAAGGCAACGTTTGAGAGTTTGAAGACTGCGGAAGGCCGTGGGGCTAAGCATGGAAGGAGATCAACAATACCAGATTGATCATGCAAGATGGACGACTCAGAGAAATTCCTTTATCCCTAGAGGTGCAAGAATGATAGGAAAGGATAGATAATATAAAAAATCGAATGCACGGGGGTTTGAGTACTGTTTTATTTGGTTTCCCCCTTCCTCCCTTGGTTGAGGTCAAGGGGGCAAGTTAATTTAGATAGAATCAAATAGACTCTAGCACCTTGGTGAATGCACATTCTATCTGGGACCAAGTCCAACAAAACTGATGCAATAACTAAACAACTAGCTCAAAGAAAAATTCAAATAATCAGGTAAGAGAGCTATAGTGGAATGTCACATTACACATACAGAACAAAGTTATATTCATTTTGAATCTTTGATATAATATAATAAAAATTAATCTAGGGGTTTAATATTGCTTCCATGCATGCAAGAAAATTTCCCACTTCCATAGGTATGTTCTTCCTCCATGAGATCAAATGAGCTAAGCCTTAAAATTGGACAGAAGTATTTGCAGGCCACCCAATAATTTGAAAAGATTTATGGTATTAAGAATGGAATTTAGCTGCATTGAATAGATGGCATGTTAGAGAATAATGGCGAAATGCCATCCGATAGAGTTTGTTTTTAGAAATAAAAGGTTCAGATCCGTTTCTAACGGAGTCTGTTGAAGCCCTTCCTTCACTATAAATGTAACTGATATGCAATTAATATAATGTGTGTGTGTTGTGTGTTCCTCTTTCGTGTATTTTCTCTATGCTCTAATTCTTCCAATTTGGTATCAGAGCTCGGTTTGAAGGCATTGTCAATCAGACACATCTGATAGCACCCGTTTGGCTGTTGTTGCGTTTGCAGTCCTTCTCTCATCCGTCTTCCTGTCATTCAACACCATTGTGAAGTTTCAGATTCTCGTGCTCATGTGATTGACATCCATTCAAGGAGAAATTAATGATCCGTCATTCAATCTTAAAGATCCGTCCTCGAGTTTGTGGATCTCTACTTGATTGAGGTAATAGCTTAATTTTAGTTTCTTTCAATTATGGAATATCTACCAGTTGAAAAATTTAATGGCAATAATTTCTATACCTGGAAAGTAAAGATTCAATTGCAAATGATGAACAAGAACTTATGGGGTATAGTAAAGGGTACAGAACAGAAACCCACATATGCCAAGCAGTTAATTGAATGGGAAAAAAGGGAGGACAGAGCTAAGTCCATCTTAGGATTATCTCTATCAGATTCACAATTACATCTCATTGATTTAGAAAAATCATCTACAAAAATATGGGAACAATTGAGGAAGACATTTGGAGAAAAAGCTGTAAATGCTAAATTTTCTTTAAAATTACAATTATTCAAATTTAAAATGCATGATGAGACACCATTGTCTACTCATATAAATAATTTGAAGTCTCTTATAAAACAGTTAGCAGATGTTGGCTCTGAAGTGGACGATGAAGATGCAAAGGCAATTTTATTAAACAGTCTTTCTTAAAATTATGAAAATGTTATTTTCACTCCAAGCCAATTATCTTCCAGAACATTAGAAGAAATGATAGCAGCACTATTAGCGGAAGAAAAGAGCGTGAAAGGAGGAGATTTGGAAGTTAGGTCACGAGATGAAATTGCATTGTTTTCTAAAATAAGAGTGAATCATAACAGAAGTGCAGTTGAATGTTTTTATTGTCACAGGAATGGACATATGGCATTGAATTGTAAAATCCGAGACAAAGATCTTCCAAGAGGAAATCTTAAACAATCAACCAACATAGCTATGACTGAACACTTGCTGGATTCTCTTAGTGACGAGGAACCACCGGAATAGCCTCTCAAACTTTTCTAGAATATAGCTATTTTGTTTTGTATGTTACAATTATTTTATGTGTAGAATGAATTATGAAGACCAATTATTAAACAGAGTAATGTAATGTAAACCTGTGGTTCTTAACGTACATCGGTGCCATGTAAGAACATATTACTGGTTTTCTTATGACTGCACTTTTTTATATGCTGGTGACACTTGTTGTGCTTTGGGATTCAAGAATCAACAGTTACAAGTTATTTTGTGTGTTTGTAAGTATAAAAGGTCATTTTGTAAGATTGATTGCTGGAAACATCCAGTATTCAGATCACTTTCCTATATAACTATTGAAATTTGCTCTTCGGGGGAATTTTACAGATGGAAGTGTATCCATAGGGTGATTCGGTATCATGGTTATTCTTCGGGGTAGTCAAGAATCTTCAATCGTGCAAATTTATCAATGATGGTCAGAAGCATTTGCATTTTAAATGAGTCAGAAGGGAAGCTCGAAGTTGTGAAGAAGAAAGAGTGTGCACCAGAGATTTCAGAGTGGGTGTAAACGCTGATCAAGACATTTTAAATGCCATTCGATAGAGTTTGTTTTTAGAAATCAAAGGTTTCAGTTCCATTTCTAACGGAGTCTGTTGAAGCCCTTCCTTCACTATAAATGTAACTGATATGCAAGTAATAGAATGTGTGTGTGTTGTGTGTTCCTCTTTCGTGTATTTTCTTTGTGCTCTAATTCTTCAAAATTTGGCAACCTTAATTAAGCTTGGACAATTATTGGACAACAATCCCTACAAATCATATAGAGATAACAAATAAAAATTATTAAAGAGTATTGATTGGATTGTTTCTTATCTCTTCTTTCCCACCGGACCAAATCATTTTGATAGTAACTAAATGGCTACCTTGCCTTTGTTAAAAATTTCCATGCAATGAAGGGGCGACCGTCCCTTCTTCTACCAAGTATTCTTTTCATAATAGTTCTATACTGCAAGAAGGGTCGGCCAATCTTTCTTGTCTTCAACATTCTGGATACAGGTGAACTCCTGGATATAGGTGCTCACAATTTGATACTAAACAAAGGGGTAGTTGATCCTTCTTGTAGCCAATCTCCGTTCCCCACTATTTACAGCAGATGTAGGGAGTCAGGAATTGTTGTCCCATCCCGCAATCTGCATTCCGGGTTGCGGGATAGCGGTATTGATGGAACGTTTTGAGAAATCTAGGTATCCACAATCCGCAACATATTTGTGTCTTCGGTAAATGTGATGAAATCCTCATGCGGGGTGCAAGAAGGGTTAGTTGACCTTTCTTATGCCAAGTATTCTGTTCAAAATAGTTCTAGGCTGCAAGAATGGCCAGTCGATCCTTCTTGTGTTCACCATTCTAGATACAGGTGAATTGTAACCTATAGGTGTCTACAGTTCTCTACTTAACGAAGGGGCGGCTGATTCTTCTTGCCGCATGTTGGTACAAATACTGTTGATATGTTATAACTTAGCCAATATACCAATCCCAACTATAATTTCATTGCGGAAGTCGGAAGTCTGGAATTGTTGTCCCAACCTAGGCGGGTTGAATATTTTTACAATTCACTCGTAAATGAAGTGTCGGCTGACCTTTCTTCTGCCGAGTATTATGTTCAAAATAGTTCTAGACTGCAAGAAGGGTCGGTTGATCCTTCTAGTGTTCACCATTTTGGATACAGGTGAATGGTTGGATATAGTTGTTCACAATTTTATAATAAACAAAGGGGTGGCCGATCCTTCTTGTTGGAGGTCGGAAGTCGGGATAAATATTGTTTATATGTTATAACTTAGCCAATCTCCGTTCTAGGATGAATTCTGCATTAATTTGGAAGAAAGAACATTGACAATATTTAAATGTGTGTTTCAGAGCATATAAAATGAATTCCAACTCAGGTATTACAGTCAACTATGAGGAAAAGCGATAAGATGGTGTAACACGAAATACATCCACCAAAGAGAAATTAAAAGACTGAAGAAAGTAAAAACATATGAATCTATGTTTCGGATATACTTTTACTTATGCTCTTCATTAAAGTCTTCAAAAAATATTAAGTCATTGTATTTTTTGCTCGCGGATCCTACCCCTATTACTCTGCAAAATCAAAATTTATACAAAACGTTCTTTGAAATCGTTGCTAAAAAAAGAATTTTCAAAGAACTCTCTCTGATCCAACCCCTATTATCTTGTTCAAATTTGAATAAATTTGCCATTTATTTCAATCCTTCTACTGTTTGATCATCAAAAGCCTTGTTTCCATTAAGACGTCTCCTTTGCGATATAATTTAATGAAGATCATAATTAATCCTTTTAGCTTGGAAATCCATAATCTTTAGTAATTTTTCTACTACAGAGGGGGCTGCCTTATTCTTAATGATGAATGGACCAACTTTAAGGGGGAATTTCACATCTGATGCTTTTTTGAAAGCACAAAAATGTTCTTCTGAATGCAACCTTTGTCTAATAAATTCCAAGGAAAAAAAATCTTGCTGATAAAAAGGATGGAAACAAATATGGTGCTCTAGTAAAACCATACACCATAATTATAGTATGTTCTCTATACAAGAACCAATCACCTGTTTGGCCTTCTGGTGTAGGCTGCAAAGTTTCTTTCATTTCTTCTAACAGTCGGGGCATTTCAGCATTAAAAATAATTCTGTAAATTTTTGGCATGATTTTATGGGTGAACTCATACATATTGACCTATTTAGGAAGGTCATGAGAAAAGATGGTACCAAGAAACTTGGATTCCGAAATGTTTGAACAAATGAACAACTTCAGGAGATATGATTGATACCTGAAATGCTTCAACTGGTTGAAATTCACCAACTGAACATGAATCACTTTAGCTAGGAATTCATGAAAATTAAAACAACACACCAGACTCGACTGTGACTCTTGTGAAATTACTTGGAGAAGGAAACCTAACATAACTTCCATGATTCGACTTATCACTATCTAGACCTAAAATTTGACTCAACAAGGACAAAACTAACTGGGTATCTCACTGAAAGACATCAATATTCAATGGGAACAATAGGTTTTCATGCGACTGACCATCTTTCAAGACTTGTAATAGAAACTTGTCCTTTTTTGCAGGACTGCTGTTTCTATAAACTTTGCCAAATTTTCTTCGTTAAACGACTCAAGGCTTTTGGGAAATGTTTCAGGTAAACTTAGAACCTCACGGACAGTCTGCACATTTACTAGGCATAGAATTTTGGTCGTTTTTACATTAATGATTACCCTTTCGCCCTGCGAATAATTCGCTGCACACCAACAAACAAATTCATGGAAGTGTAGGGTTTGTTCGACACAAAAGTAGTATAGAAAAGAACAAAAAATATTAAATACATCTTTTCCCTGCGACTTAAACTCCATTAATTTCTCCTTAGACTGCAAAATACTACACACAGACAAAACAGGGTCGAAAATATCTCTTTCCCTATCAAATACAAGCTTCTTGTTTTCATCGAAAATTTCATTGAAGGGAAGAAGGTCTTGGGTTTTCACCATTTGGGACACAAAATCTAAGCACTGAGGGTTTCGAGCTACCTATGAAGTGAGCTTCTTGGGTGCTGTTCCTGGGTGTTGTTCCAGTTGATGAAGACAACGACGGGTTTCCAACGGACCATTCTTTTCCTCCAGGTAATAAGCGACAAAATCATTTTTTAAAACTTCAAACAAACCTTTTATAGAACATATGCTTAGGTGGTTTCCGAACTTGCGATGAGCAGTTTAAATTTAACCGCTTTTCATAGCAGACTCCACCAACGCTTGCCACGTGGTAAGTGGTTTAATTTCCGCTCTACCTTTTCCAAGTTTAACCACCGTGCACTTTCTAGCACGGGAACCCATTTCCACCATCGATTTGCTTCTGGGTGTGTCTGCCACGTTGCTACACAATTTACAACTTTTGGTGTGAGTCTTCCAATTTTTTAGTGCCTTTTCCACCTCCGCCCTTGGAGTGAGAGACCTTATGTAGAAACCTTAGAATAGTGACAATATTTGCATTGTTCCTCTCTATAAACATTAATAACCCAAGAATACATATAGAATAAATTTAAAAAACATAAACACAAAAATGCTAACAATATGGAGAAATCACTTGTTTGATGAATTATACCAATTCTAGACATTGTTTGTAGATCGGTTTGTATAAGATCTAGTGTAACATGGAAAGATGTAGGTGAAGAAGAGGGAGAGATGACCATAAGAGATAAGAGAATTCTAAACAACAAGATCAATCTTCCAAGATGGCATTGATGGCATTGAGATGAAACATTAATAATTAGCTCCATAATTATATTGTTCATGTTTGACTATTAATAACTCGAATGCTTCCAAATGCTTCTGATTTGGGTCTCAAGGTGTTTGAAAGGTATTAGGACATAAAAAGCGACAAAATTTGCATTGTTCTTCTCTACGGATTTTAATAAGCAATGTATAACCGAGATAAACCAAGAACCCATATAGAGGAAATTTTAGAAACATAAAAAATACCTAACAATTTGAAAAATATTCATAACCGTTGAGATTGAATTGACAAGTAATCAAACTTCTAATAGAAAAACCAAGGTTGGATGCAAATGGAATACAATCTATGCAATTTCCAATGAATACAGAGATCGATAAACAAAAAAGAGGGAGTGAATCTAAAAAATATGTTCATGAATACAAAAACTATTATCTTGAATCACTTCATTAACAAGCGCCACTCCTTTGAAGCCCTTTGGAAACTTGAAAGTGGACGACAAAGTGCAAAGGTAACATTAACCAAAGCTAATGTTAGTTTTTCAGAATTTCAATCTGATCTAGGATCTTAACTGAGAGAATAACATGTACACCATATCTACATCATATCAAACATGAACACAATAATCCAAGCACACAAGAGACACAGAGTTTCACCAGGGAAAACCAAGAAGGTGAAAAACCACGCAACTTCCTCATAGATAGATAGAGCAATGATACAACCCAAGTACAAGAGATAGTCCTCCTAGTAGCAACTTCTCCTCCTCCACTAGTGCGCCACTCTCCAATGAGTGTGTGAGTGAGAAAGTGAATGATCAAATAGAGTGCCTCCCACACTCTATTTATACTTGACTTGACTTGCCTAATAACCTTTACTAGGTCGGCCTTAACTTAACCACATAACATAATGCTGACAAGGCCAACCCCCAATAGGGTGGTCTAATAACCCTTTGACCCACATGACTTATATAGGTCCGACCCCACCAAGGTGGTCTAATAACCCATCAAGTATAAGTTATGACACCTACAATATAAAAGACGACACTTCCGTATAGAGGAATAATAACATCTCTATAGGAATACAAACACTTCCGTATAGAGGAATAATAACATCTCTATAGGAATACAATATACATATATGAAATACATTCCGAAGTTACAAATACATCAACACTCCCTCTTAACTAGGAAGGTATTTCTTGACAAAGGTCTTCTAGCACAAGTCTTCTTCTCTGGATCATCGTCATCGTCACTGTTGCTGCTATCTCAATCAATCTCTAAACTACTCGTCATAGGAAGTTCTATAGAGCCAGTCCTTTTTCATACTGGATGTAGGCCCACCACCTGTAGGTCTTCATCATCATTGGCCATACTATGGAATCCTCAGGACTGATTACGTGCGTCAACAAAACCTCAGAAGAGCATCCCAGGAATTTTACGAGCACACAGCTCAACCTATCGGATCTCCCAGAATCTTTTACATGTGACTGTCACAAAACCTTAAAAGAGTGTCTTGCCAAGCAAGATCTCTAAAGAGCATCTAAGGCCTTTTTCATCCTGTCTAGATCTCCAGGACTTATTACATGTGACCCCTACCACAAAACCTTAAAAGAGTGTCTTACCAAGCAAGATATCTAAAGAGCATTTGAGGCCTTTTTCATCCTATCTAGATCTACAGGACTTATTACATGTGGTCCCCACAAAAACTTAAAAGAGTGTCTTGCCAAGCAAGATCTCTAAAGAACATCTAAGGTCTTTTTCATCCTGTCCAGATATCCAAGACTTATTACATGTGGTCTAGCAAAACCTTAAAAGAGTGTCTTACCAAGCAATATCTCTAAAGAGCATCTGAGGCCTTTTTCATCCTGTCCAGATCTCCAGGACTTATTACATGGTACCCTTGCACAACCTGTCCACGACCACAAAGTATCAACCTGATACTCACCATACATCATCTTGATGTACATGATCATCCTGATCATCATCACTGCATCGTCCTGATGCATGTCATCTGGAGCAACATCCTGAAGCTCGTCATCCAATATCATCGTGATCATACAATGCATCCATCTGATGCATACCAAGTATCTACCTGATACATATCATCATACATGATCCACCTCATCATACAATGTATCCACCTGATACATACATAGATACATGATCCACCTTATCATACAATGTATCCACCTGATATATATCAACATACATGGTCTACCTGATCATACAATGTATCCACCTGATACATATATAGATACATGGTCCAAGCATCCAACATGATGCATATACATATACATGATCTAACTGATCATAACAAGCATCCAACATGATGCATATACATATACATGATCCAACTAATCATAACAACCATCCAACATGATGCATATACATATACATGATCCAACTAATCATAACAAGCATCCAACATGATGCATATACATATACATGATCCAACTGATCATATCCAACATCCAACATGATGCATATATAGAGCAGTAATTGGAACATCATCCAGCGCTTACATCCATAGCCATGGAAGGAACCTCCTCTCACCATGCTCGGAATGGCTCCTGCAAATGTGTCCATCACTTCTTCCTCGAAGTGTCATCAATCTGAAGAACACCAAGCCTCTCTCTGAAGTACTTGAACTTCACTCTGGCTAGTGGCTTCGTCAGCACATCTGCAATCTGCTCATCCATTGCAACATAAAGGAGCTTCACGGCTCCTCTCTGCACCATATCCTTGATATAGTGATATTTGATCTCAATGTGTTTCGACCTCTCATGGAACACCGGGTTATCAGACAACTTCACATAACTCTGGTTGTCACAAAAGATACCAGTAGCCTCCAGCAGGAGATCAAATAACTCAGACAGTAGCTTCCAGAGCCATACTTCCTCACGACTAGCCGAACATGCTGCAACATACTTTGCCTCGGCTGTACTCAGTGCTACGTAGTATTGCTTCCTGCTAAACCAAGAGATCACACCTAATCCCATACTGAAGCAGCACCAAAATGTGCTCTTCCTATCTACAGCATTGCCTGCCCAGTCTGAATCAACATAACCCTGTAGGTTAAACTTTTGATTCGCATCATACTTGAGCCCATAATTAATTGTACTATTAAGGTACCCCAGAATATGCTTTATAGCAATCAGGTGAACACCTCTGGGATCCGTCAGGAACTGGTTCAATGTGTTCATTGCAAAGAAAATATATGGTCTAGTGTTTGTTAGGTACATCAAGGACCATATCATCTGACGATACATAGTGACATCAACCGGATCAGATGAAGCATCACATAGAAGCTTTAGGTTCGATGCCATAGGTGTGGCCATGGCCTTGTAGTCCATCATCCCAAACCTCTTCAGGATCTCTACTGCATACTTCCCTTGTCCGAGGAAGATCCCATCTGCACTCTGCCACACCTCCATGCCTAGAAAATAGTGCATCATCCCCAAGTCCTTCATCTCGAACTCGGCAACAACCTTCCTCTTGGTATCGTGTTGATGACCTGAAGATCACAACATCAAGCATAAAGGGATTCTCCCCGGTAGACTATCCCAATTAGATTGTCCACCGTTTGGTATGGGGAATCCGTCCGTTTAGCGGTTCCAGATACCGTTAGATTTAGAGATTTGTTTCTTTTCCACCGGTTATGGCCCGATCCACCGTTCTTCTTGATTTTATTGTTAAGATGATATGCAAGTGCCTAGCTTAATTTAATCTAATATGCAGAACTTGAAACAAATCTATATCTAATAACTGAAAGAAATCTAATCTATCCCTACAAGGAGCAAATTATAAATATGAGCAATGTGTTGACAGAAACATCTAAAGATCAACAGATAGCCATTAAATCTCAAATATACATCTACAACAAGAGATTAAAGATATAAAAGATAGCTTTAATTGACATTAATGCATTCAATTTGCTCATATTAGGAGAAACATCATTGCACAAAAAATAGTAAGCTCATTCCTTCCACATAAATAAATTCAGAACAGCAAAGAAAGATCTCACAGCAGTGTTTGAATATCACAAGAATAATCCAGAATGTATCCAATTCATATTTCAAGGCAAAACCTCCTCTCCAGGCTCTTATTAGGCAAAATTCCTTTTCTTGGAACAAATGCAAAATAGTTCGTACAAGTTAGAAAATTCCTTTTCCCTGCCAAAAGTCCTTTTACACTATTCCCTATGCATCTATTTATAAGCTTACAAAATGCCTCTTGGGCTACCACCTAGCCTTTTACACTTGTCTTTTAAAGACTTTACCTAAAAATATCAATTCGTGTCTTTTTTCCTAAAATAGAAATTCTTTCTCATAACAGAAAAGGACAGTTGTCCTTGTGACTCGATGTTCTAACCATAGGAAAAGGTAAATCAAAATAAGAACAACGCATTATGACTAGCATGTTCATCCTTGGGGTGGCGCTTCTTCTGGGAATGATGTGCTTGCGCTAGCTACTACTACTGCTGCTACTTTCCTCTCCTCCTCCGCAATATAACTGAACCAAATACCAGTGTCCTTGATAACTACATTTGCTGGTGAAGGGAGTAGGATCTTCTGTAAAGTCACATGCTTACCAAGCTCTATCTCAATACCATGAATTCCTGCTATTGTTTCCTGGTGGATCTCTTTAAGCAAATGATTGTATACTGATGACAGCCCAATGTAGTGATGGAGATCATCGGTGGCTAGCACATCAATCTTCTTTACATATTCTTTTTGAATACCCAGCTCTTCCTTCAAGCCTGACAAACGCTGTTCTTTGCATGGAAACTCATCGAGGGACTGAGGAAAGATCAGCTTGAATTTTTCATGTACTTCATGGATCTTTTGATACAGGATGTTACCTTTATCAATTGTTCCCTGGATCTTAGCCATCAGCTTGAAGCCACAATTCTTGCAAAACTCCATGAGGGCTATATCTTCCTTAAAATCATCCATAGATTTGAATGGGAGATGTTTGGGGAAATCCACCTTCCCTTCTCTCCACTCCATCTAACTTAGGATGTTTTCTTTAACCTGAGTGTATTTTACTTTAAGCCTGATGGCTTCGGCATTTACTTCTTTCAACTTAACCAGCATGGACTTGAGCCTGCACACCTCCTCATTTATAAGTTCTTGTGTGGCATGCATTTGACTTAAGATGTCACAAGACTGTTCATGAAAGGGAGACATATCTATTGCTCTGTTTTCTGCCTGCTCTAACTACTCAACCATTGCCTGCTTATCTTCTTCTAGGTGAAAGACTCTCACTTCAGAATCATTCTTTTCCGCTTCTAGAACCATCATCTGGATTGCCAGATGCTCCTTTTCTTCTTCTAGATGTTGATACTTATCCGACAACTCCTTATGATCAGCAGATATGCGATTATATTTGTTTACTACAAGATCCCTGTAAGCCTGCTCATTAGCCACAGTATGTTGCAGCATGCGAGCTCTCCTCTTCGTTGAATCAAACTCTTTGACCATGTCAATCACATTATCTTCTCTTGCTTTTGCTGCCGACATAGCAGCGGATGCCATGGCTATGGGAGCCTTGTTTGTATTCTGCATGATCGTGGTTTCTCACTGTGTGACAATGTCTGACTGGAAAAGTTTCTTTATCCTCTCTTCTGATTTCAGGACCACAACCTTCCTCTTCTTATAGTACACAAATTTATCCCATTGGGACACAGTATGATCTTCGGATGGGGTGAAAAGGATAATCGAGAGGTCTCTTATATGGACTTCTGCCTCCACGGGTGGGGTTTGTGCCACCCGAGACGAGTCTATTTCCATATTTTGGGTGCCAGAGCCACCTTCCTAAGTATCTTTGTTGGCCTTACTTTCTTCCTCAGCATTTTGTTCTCCTTCAAGATTTTTCTCTCCTTCAGGACTAAGCCTTCCTTGCTCTTCCCCATCTTGCTGCTGATTCTCAATTTCTTCCCTCTTCTCTTGTTATTGAGCTTCCCGCTGCAATCTTGCTTCTTCTTCTTCCCTCTGCTGCCTTGCTTCTTTGGCCTCCTACTGCAATCTTACTTCCTCTTCTTCTCTTCATAACCTTGCTTCCTCTTCTTCTCTTCGCAATCTAGCTTCTTCTTCTTCTTGCTGCAATCTAGCTTCTTCTTTCAATCTTGATTCTTCAAGGGCCAGGGCCTCAGCTGCTTCCTTTTCTTTTTGCAGATTGGCTTCTCAGGATGGGGCAGAGCTAGATCTAGATCCAATGCCATGACGACAGATCTGCAATTCAGTCATGTTGCTGATTCCTCTGAGCACTTCTTCTTCGACATCATAGTAATGGGCATACTCAAAATGAGCATATACCTCCTTGCAATGCTCAGCAACATTGCTCCGCCTGTCATTTCTATGGAAGATTACCTCACCGAAGTGAAAAGCTTTCAACTCCTGAATGAACTCTTCGGTTGTTGCAACTCCTGAGAATTTATAGGGTCCTATACAGAAAGGCAAAGGAGGGAAGGAAGCTTTATGCTGCTTGTTAAGAACTCGTCCTATTCCATCAAGGAAAACCTGCCTGACTGCTTCTTTCAGGACCACATAATCAGTGGCGTATTTTGGTAAAATGTATGGTGGCTTGGTGCCTCCAAACATCCTGATATAAGTACCCTCTCCTGAGAAGTAGAAGTCACCATAATTTTTCAGGACTTCCATGGCATTCTCTGACAGGCAATTGGGCTCTTCATTGAACATCTGCTCATATAGAGGCATGATGAACTCTTCACAGATGAGCTTATAGTTTGCTCTGTAATTTTGAGCCCACATTATTTTATAGGCAGTGTATACCGGGGTGTTGGCTTGATCCCACGTGCAACCTATCCTGGGGAAAGAGAGCTTGACCAAAATGCAATCAATAAGATATGAAGACATGTAAAATTATGACTTTTTTAAAGCCAAACCTTCTCTAGCTGCGGCCACCGTGGATGCCAAACTGTCCGAGAGAATAGTAGCCCAATCAAACACAGTTCCTTTGAAAGCTATGAAGTGGATTATGGGGGCCCACTGTATCCTATATACAGTGCCATCGGGCATACCGAAAATTCTGCTTAACATCAAGGCAATTAACCTAAAGGAGGTCTTAGGCTCTGAACGTCATATTCATCATTATCTCTCTTCCTCAGTTTCTTTCCTGTGATTAACAGCCTCTTAGCCATCTCGATATTGTTCATCTATCCCAACCATTCATCGCTTAGTGCTTGTTGGGGACGTGATAATTTGTAGGCTGCCACAATATAAGCTGGATGGAATGAAGCGAATGCCTCTCCCTTGCTGTCCTGCAACACTCTAGTTTGTGGGTCAGCATGTTCCAATATCCACCCGATTACTTCAGAGCACGGGAACAACTCAGGACGAGTAGAATCCCTGGCTATGCCAGAAGTCCTAATGTTTAGATAGATTTGTTCTTATTCTAATAACACGTCTGGGATATCTTGGTCCCTGATCAACCGGTAAACGTCTCCCCACCGAACCTCGGGAGGAACGCCGGTGGTGCACTTAGTGTCTTGAAAGAGAGTTTCAGTTCTCGGCTGTACCAGTTCTGTCTCCATCATCTTAGCTTTCTTTCTGCTGCCTTTGGGCATAGTGGCTTATCTCTGCGAAGCATCAATAAGTGAATAAACATAAGATTGCCAACCATTATGTAAAATAGAGCATAAAATATAGCAAGAGCGAAAGAGAATAACATGATAATGTATAATCCTGAGAGGCCATAATGTCGCATGCCCAGGAGAGAAAAAAAAATGCAGACTAGCCCAGGAAACATATTATAGCTGTCAAATGATCGTTCTAGGGAGGCAATGTCTGGTTTGGAACTTTTAAAATGCTTCCAAAAAGGTAGGCATACGACGTATCAAACCTAGTTTCCCTCCTAGTCTTTGAAGATAGGATGTCCATCATTATAGGCACTTTCAATGGCTAAAGCGTGAATGGTTGGCTAGCTTGGTTTGGGAAAACAAATGAGGAAGCCGAAAAAATATAACGAAATTGTTTTCCATAATCGGTATCCAAGCCAAATAAGTGAGCGGTTGAGTATCCTAGCCATCTATGACTGATATTGCTTCTTGTTCGATAATATTTGAGAAGCGGCATATAGTCGGCATAAAAACTTGGACTTGAGTACATCTAGGAAAGAGCACGACAGAACTGGGCCAGTGGAGCTAACCAAGCTTGAATGACTCAGGAACAAAGGGTCAATTGGGAATGATTGGCATTGGTTAAGACTCCTAGATATCAGCAATGAGAATTCTATGGGGCTGCAACAACTGTACATTTTTTAAAAATAGTCTTCTATAAATTCCTACAAGCCATGTAATGAGACAAAGAATGGATGAGAAAGCCTCGACCTATAGATAAGACAAGATTAATGGTTTGAGCACCTACCTGGCAATGAAATAACAGTGAAACGGGGTTGGTTCGACGATAAATGCACTGAGCTGGAGCGAAACGATTCGAGCAGCTTCGAATGGCGTTCTCCGAATCCCAATCTATCAATGGGGAAAATAAAACCCCCACTGCCCTTATATAAAACTCGATATGTGCGGGCATTTAATTGGGTAGGTGGCGATATTAAAATGGGGTTGATTACTTGTACGATGAGGTCTTTTCAAACTTTCGGCATTTATGCGCAACCGTCAATACCGGGAGGAAAAGGTGAGTCTTGTCCGCCGTTTCGGACGGATTTTGTGAGTTTCTTCCGAAACGTGGACGGACTTTATGAGTTTGGGCGTGACTGCTTGTTGCGGAAAGGAAAGGGAAGATAATCCTCTTTTGTGGGAAAGTTTGGCGAGTTCTTCCAACAATGACAAGCTAAAAAACGTTTGCGGCGTAATTTTTTAAAGTTGTCTCGACGTTTCGGGAGGATTTCTCGAGTTCTTCCTAAATTGATTCTCCCGAAAGTTTATCGCGGTGGATTTTCTTGAGTTGTTCCGTAGTTGCGGAAAGACTCAGTAAGTTCTTCCGAAATTGATGAATGACTTTGGTAAGTCTTTTCCACAAAGAGAATGGCCGCGGAACTTGGTAAGAGGGCGCTCGTTGTGGCAAAACTTCACAAGTGTTTCCGTCATTTCGGGAGAGAATTTTGAGTTCTTCCGTAGTCCAAAAAATATGTAAGTGCTTTCACCGTTTCAGGGAAAAACCTTAAGTCTTTCCGTAGTTGCTGGTGAACATCCCAAGTTCTTCCACCGTTTCGGGAGAGAATTTTGAGTTCTTCCGCAGTTTCGGGAAAGAATTTTGAGTTTTGACTTAGAAGGAAAACTTCAATTTTAAAACAGATTCTCCACTTGAAATAAAACTAAGTTCAAAAGTTTTCCAAAGGAGGCTTAATTCTTTTAACCAGACTTTCCTAGGAAAATAAGAAGGAGGGGCTCCGATATCTACAAAATTTTGGGGAGGGATGTTCCTGCAACAACAATTGGCGAGTCGCTGGCGGACACAGATCTCTGAAAAATCCTTCTCATTAATCGAAAGCTTTCTTAAAAGCTATCCATCTTATATGCAATATTCAGTTTAGCATTCGAATCTCGGCACAGGAGGGAGTCATTTAATCTGTTGGCCATTGGGAAAAGGGGAGCTTTGATGAAGGCATTTTTAAAACTTTCAAAGGGCCAACATATGGGGTTCATTTTAGAAGATTCATCTTTCAGATGGCCACTGCTATCGGAATCCACAGGATTTGCAACAACTTCTCATAGACACTATTGCTCTTGTTCCTCATTCCCATGCCGCCTGCATCCTTTTGGATGTTCATTCATTTGACAGCTTTGCTATTTGAGCCTTCCAAAAATATTTTCTTTAAAATATGATTTTTGATTTCAGCTCCTCAATCCATAATGTCCTTTTGTGTGAGTGAGATATTTTATTGATTTATCAAGCCTCATGGACGGAGAGGAGCCTAGCTTGAGCTGAGTCTTTTGGCCATTTTTCTTGACTTATACGCTTTGTTTTTTGTCGCAGCCATGCTTTGATTGAGGCAAGAATCTTTGGAAAACAGACCCTTGATTATAAGCCATTTTGGCTTTCAGATTTGCAGCATGGAGTCATTTAAATACCCTATGCCTTCGAGATGTGCTACCTTCTGTGGGTCCAACTTGAACAATCTTCTTGAGATGCTTTTAAGTGTGAGAGTGGATGGAGCCCGAGGATAGTAATAAAGATAATCATAGATCTATGCTATTTAAACAAGGGTTAGTGTGACCAACAGAATAGACTCTCTTCATTCTGGAGAACGATCAGCCGAAGCAAGATACAAGGATAAACTTTCATTTGAGGGTGTTTTCCGCTTCCCAAGTTGTGAGATTTCTTTCAGATATCTAACTTTATGAGAGGCCCGACTGCAGGCATTTCAAAAAACAAACTGTACAAAAGTTCAAAAGCCAAGAAAAAGAGACAAAAGGTTGAAACAAAGAAAACAATGGACTAAGTAAAATGAAAGAAAAGATTTATTTATGTACAGAAAGTCTCATTGAGACTACGCAAAGTATTGCTTCAAGGCGAGGTCGTTGAGAGGAAGGGTTCCTCTCCTTGGAGGTCTGTCAGCTTGTAAGTGGATGGGCTGAGCTTTGTAGAAATTTGGTAAGGGCCTATCCATAATTGTTGAAATTTTGTGTGCATTCCCTTGCCTTCGTGATTATGATCCCACTTGAGAACCAAATCTCCTACTTCAAAACTTCTTCTCCTAGACTTCCTTTTATCAAACCACCTTTTGACTATGTCTTGGTGCTGATGGAATCGGTCCTTCGACCTCTACTGGGCTTCTTCAAGCTGAAGCAAGGTATCGATCCTCGATTGTAGAACCTAACTACAAGATCCTCGAGAGGCTTGGGATAACTGTAAGGATGGGAGTAAGATATTGGGAGGGAGGATGGCTTCATTGCCATAGACGAGAGTGTAAGGGGAAACCCCTAATTCATTCTTTGGAGTCACCCTATCTGCCCATAAAGCATTTGGGAGAGCTATATGCCAACTTCGCTGATTTTCTATCACAGTCTTCTTGAGAATTCGAATGAGGTTTTTGTTTGAATATTCAGCTAATCCATTTCCTTGAGGGTAATAATAGGCTGAATAATGCAGTTTAATTCCCCATTCATAAACAAATTCATTTATCTTGAAAGACGAGAAACAAGTGGCATTATCAAATACTAGGGAAATTGGAACCCCAAACCTAGTTATGATGTTTTCTTTTAAGAAACAGATGACTGCCTCTTCATTGATCTTGTGCAATGGTGTATCCTCCGTCCACCTAGTGAAGTAATCGGTGGCCGTTAGGATGTATTGATGTTGTAGAGAATAATTTGGGTTTATATCTCCAAGGACATCTATACCCCATTGTTAGAACATTTTTCCACCTATGTACATTAATCATTTATTAATGATGATTAATTAGCCCAAGTGATTAATGATTACATCCCTAAGTTGATTAGCTACTAAATGGTCAATTATCATGAACTAGATGGCAAATGTGAACAAGTGCTGAGTCAAACCAGCTAAGTGGAGCGCTCCCCAGGGCAATTAATGCACTCAGCATGCCTAGAGCGCCCTCCTCAGGTCATTTAATGCACTCAGCATGCTTCTCTTCTACCTAGGGCGCATTTGCTCTCTTTGTGGACAATCTTGCCTTGTTTTGTCACATTTTTGACCAATTTTAGACTCCAAACCTCTAGCCAACCAGTTTCTTCACATGTGTGAGGTCACATGGGCCTGTCCAGTCATTCCCAGCATTCACACTGCAGATTCGAACCAGTTTGGGATGGTTTGGGATATTTTGGTCAACCTAGGGGGGTTTGAGCTTTTTCTAAGCTAGATCAGTGTGAACACTCCAGATGGATTCGAATTCTTCCAGATTTGTATATATGGGTGTTCTTAACCTTTGTTAAGGTTGGACAGTTAATAATATTGACATTATTCACCAATTCATGTGTATTGTTCTTCATTCATTTAAATTTTTTATGCTAATTCTTGCAAATGTTGTGCAATCTTTCACCAGTGAGGAATCCACAGTAGCTAGATTCAACTGTGCTTGAGATTTTACACCCATTGTTCGAAAGGTTCTGAAACAATAACCGGCTGCAAAGGTCCTGCTACCTTAGGTAATTTCCTCGCACTTCTTTGGCATACATCACAGCTCCGTGCATAAGCATGTGTATCTCGGAATAAAGTGGGCCAGTAATATCCATCTCTGAGTATTTTGTGAGCTGTTGTCTCCCCTGAATAATGTCCACCAGCAGGACCGTCGTGTAAGTCTTTGACAACTTTACTTGCATCTTCCTGCTCTAGACATCTGAGGAAAATTCCATCGTAATTTTTTTCGAAAAGTATCCCATCAATGATTTGATAAGCTGCTGATTTCAAATGGAGTGCCCTTCTTTGCTTAGAACTCCAGTGTTCTGGTAGATATCCCTACTGCAAATAGTGCACTAGATCTCTATACCACGATTCAGGAGCTGTGAAAATGGGACACACTTCAACTGAATTCAGCTCGGCTTCATTCTTCCAATGATGCTCTTCATCAATTGGATGCTCTGTAAGCAATTTACACAGGCCTTTCCCTTTAATGATGATGGTTGGTTTAAATTCTAAATCATATTCTTGAAGAGCTGTGACCCAGTTCCCCCTCCTCTCTCCCAATTCCTTTTGAACGAAAAGGGATCTAACCGCTGGGTGAGGAACTATAACTTTAGTTTTGTTCTTAAGAATATATGGTTTGAATTGTTTGGTCACTTTGAAGATAGCATACGCATGCTTGTCGACAATGGGATAGTTCAGTTCAGCACCTTGCAGACTAGTGCTCATAAACAAGATTGGGTATTCATCCCCTAACTCTACCTTTTGCGTGAGCAGCGTTGCGAGTGAGTCATCTGAAGCAAAGGTATACAAGATAAAGTCTTTGTCAAAATATGGGATTCTTAAGGAACGAGAGCCTTAGCTATGGCTGCCTTGATGTCTCTGAATGCATCCTTTTCTAAGTCTATCCACTTGAACTGTATGCTTTTCTTGACCATTTGCTGCAAAGGTTTGACAATTTGAGCGAAATCGGGGACAAATCTTCGGACAAAATTGATAGTGCCCATAAATGACTGCATGGATTTCTTGTTATGAGGCATGGGAATTTTATTGATAGCTTGCACTCTTTCTTGATCTATTGATACTCCTCTTTTAGAAATGATATGGCCCAACAGTTTACCTTCGGGAACAGCGAACACACTCTTCTTGGGATTTAAAGAGATACCATATTTCCGGCAACGATAAAAAATATGCTTCAAATGAACAACATGGTCTTCTCTTTTCTTTGAAAATACTGTCGCGTCATCTAGATAGACAACGACACAATGGCCACCCAATCCGCGGAAAGCAATATCCATTGCTCGCTGGAACGTAGCTCCTGCATTCATTAGGCCAAAGGGAATTCTTCGGTATGTGAAAGTTCTCCATTTAGTGTGGAAAGTAGTCTTAAGACGGTCTTCTTCAGCTACCAATACTTGATTGTAATCGAAGAAACCATCAAGAAGGGAGAATAGTTCATATCCTGATACCATCTGGAGAATTTGTTCCATTGAAGGGACCGGATAGTTGTCTTTATCTGAAGCTCTATTTAAATTTCTGAAGTCGACACAGAGTCTTATCTCTCCTGACTTCTTTCTCACGGGAACTAGGTTAGCAACCCACTCAGAATGCCGGACCTTAAAGATTATTTTAGCATTCAGTAACTTCTTCAATTCCTTTTGGATCAGAGGTTCAAGAGTGGGATGCATCCTTCTTAATTGCTGTTGAAATGGCTTGACACATGTTCTCATTGGGATGATATGCTGAATAATACAGATGTCATATGTTTTCAGATCATCTTAAGTCCATGCAAAAACATCCTTATATTGCCGAAACAGCTTGATGAACTTATCTCTTTCTCCTGGTGAACAACATTTTCCAAGGTTAACAAATTTTGGTTAAGCCTCGGTGCCCAAATTAACTAATTCATGTTGCATTGATGAGCTATTGGTCTTGGTATTTGTTGGCCTTTTGAACTTGCTCTAAAGATCAAACAGCGTTTCAAGTAACCTTACCCATTTGGGGATGAAATTGCCCTTATCTGTATCTTTCTTTTGTAAATCAGAATCGTGTTCTTCTTCATCTATCACAACTTCTTGGAATATGTCTTCGTTTGTTAGAAAAATGATAATCTGTTCGTCATCATCGAAGACTCTGAAGTTTGTGATATTGTCAGGGACAGAAGGCCTAAAAATTAATTCAATTGAGCACTTGTTATTAGTTGGCACCAATATAGAAGCGGATGTTGCTAACAAATCAGTTGCAGAATTTTGCAATCTAGGAATAGAATTTATATTGAAAGCATCAAAATGCGTAATTAAATCCCATACCTCAACCTGGTAACCTTTCAAATGAGGTGAGAGAGTGAATGGTATCTCTTATCTATCTCACAACTATTTCTGAGTCGCCAAACACCTTCAGGAACTTAACATTTAAATCGATGGCTTTTTTTAACCCGTGGACCAAAGCTTCATATTCAACAGTGTTGTTAGTGCAATCAAATTCTAACCTACAGGACAAAAAATACATATTTCTTTCTGGATCCATCAGAACACAACCGGCTCTGGATCCTTCCAGAGTTTTAGAACCATCAAAGTACAATGTCCAAAAAAGATCGTTTGATTCAGCTATGTTAGTATTTTTATGATCTAAGTCAATGACTAAATTAACTATATTACAGTCAATATCACTAGTCCGAGAAAAATGAAGGAGATTGGACTGTTTATTTGATTCATGGCTAATAGTTTCAAACTGATAATTACCCGGATCAATTTCTAAGAAATAATTTCCCAAAACTGAGGATGAGAAGGCTACAACTTCATTCTTTCCTTCTAGTTGAGTTACGTTTTGTTTCATGTGTGGCTCTCTCAGAACCTTGATCTAATTCTGTCTGTTTTGATAAGGCAACCACAAATGGGACCAATCAGTTGCAAAGTAACCATTCAACTTTGTGGACCAGTCCTTGCTTAGGATTAAACCATAGGCTTCGGGAATGTCAACTACCATTATATTAATGAACTAGCAGACCCTAGAATCTGCTGACAGCCTAATGAGGACATCTTTCATTTCCTCGATAACTTTGATAGCAGTCCTATCTAACTGAATAATCTGGGCGAGAGATGGGATCGGTTGGCCATTGATTTTTTTACAAATAGACAGTGGCATCACATTTGAAGATGCTTCGGAATCTACCCGGAAGTTGTGCATGTTGTGATTAAAGATTTCAAAAGTTAAAAGGAAAGGCAATATCTGGGATTTAGATTTCTCGCCGATACTGGCTTCATTAATGTCAGGGTCTTCTTGATTATCTGCTAATGGAGTGTTGAGCTGGGATTGAAGAGCATGCAACAATCTGTCTTGTTGCTGGGGCAAACTGCACATGTTGAATATTGAAATATTTGCCTTCACCTTCTTTATATATTCAATGATGTCATATCCCATATCACTTCCTTTTGCAGTTCCAGTTTGATTGTCTGTCTTATTCAATGTAACCTTTGGTTGTTGAACTACTGTTTCATTGCTTGGTTTCTTGGCTGCTGTTGAGTTAGCTTTTGATTGTGGTGGAAGAACTGTTATGTGTCTTCTAGGTGATTCTTTCGAAGTTTTAGGTTTGGGAGTAGTCGAGCTTGGAACGGGATCTGCAATGGGACCTTTACTGCGAGTGTTAATGTTTATAGCAGAGACTGGGCTTTCCGCGGGATTATCTTCTACCAACTCTGTTAAAGGTACCAATCCCATAGCACCATGGTAGTGTCGGGAGATGGTTCCTCTATCTTAGGGCTTGGTTCTTCTGGAGGATCGTCTTGATTTGGAATCTGTGAATCCAACATTTGGTTCATGACTAAACTCATGTAGTTAATCAATTGTGGGCAACTCTTTTCCAAGTGCGGTTCTTGAATGGTGCATAATTTTTCCATCCCTATTTCATTGAGATTTAAAATAGTGGAAGTGTTCATAGGTGGATGAGGTTGATCGCTGTCTTCTCTCTTCTTGTAGAATGACTTGAAAGGTTTCCTAGATGTACTAGCTGCTTTATATTTCTTGAGATCTACAATTTTATTGGACAATTTCTGCATCATCTTAACTACGTTCTCCATGTCTGCTGATGACTCTTCTTTATTTCTGGTGAGCAGCAAGGTTTTTTTACTAGCTGCTGGTTTTGTCTCTGAATCTAAGGCATGTTTAGCAATGCTGTCTGCTTCTTCTTCCACCTTTCTAGCTTCTTCAAAATTTTCTATCAATGTGGTCTTCTTAGATCTTTTAATGAACATTGCTATGGGCCCTTCAAGAGTTGTTGTATAATATTCAACTAGAGATTCTTCTGCTGGTTTATTTTCCTTGCTGAAATTATTTAAGAGTGTTGTGAACCTTTGGTTAAAGTCTTGAACATTTTCTTTCTTTTCCATTCTCATGGACAATAATTCTTTCATGAGTGTAGCTACAATATTTTGATTTCCATACTTCTTTAAGAAACACGTTTCAAATTCTTCCTAGCTAGAAATTGAGTTAGCTTGTAAGCTAAAATACCAGGAAGAAACTTTTGGCTCAAATGTGTATGGGAAAAGCCTACAAACTACATCTTCATGCTGTACATTTAAAAGATTCAAGGCTAGATAAAAACTCTTAAGATGATCTTCAACAGAAATGGCTCTCCCTAGGTCAAATTTAGGCAAGACTTTCTCTGGATTTTTAGGCAGATTGTGGAATGGACCAGCTAGATTTAATGCTCCCCTTGCTCTCCAAGCAGGTACAGTCATGTCTCTATGTGGAGAATCAGGTGGAGAATTGTGTGGAGAATTAGGTGGAGTGTTCTTTGGAGTAACAAGTTCTCCAAGGATTTTTGGATCTGAAAAATTTTCTGGGTTTTCAAGATCGATTTCTCCCAGGGGCTCTACAATCTCTTCCAAAGTTAAATTCACAAGCTCTTCAAAATTCTGTACGAGAATTGAATCACGGGTATACTATCTTTCTTTTTTGGGAGTACTTTTCCTAGGGAGAAAATTCACTGCGTTTAAACCACCAAGTATCCTAACATAAGATAGTGTGTGTCTCCTTATATCTTCTATTTCTGCAAAAGGCATAGCATACAAGACTTCTTGATGTTCAGAATCAGAGATGAGGTTTTCTTGATTTGTTTCTTCAAGGTTTGGGCTGTCAGAAATCCCTGTTTTAGGTGGGTTTTCAGTAACATTTTTGACAATGGGATATTTTCCTTTATCAGCCATCCACTTTAGGCCCTCCTTCTAGCGCCAAAAACTATTGATGCCCCGAAGATTGCAACATCAAGCAGAAAAGGATTCTCCCCGGTAGATTATCCCAATTAGATTGTCCACCGTTTGGTATGGGGAATCCGTTCAGTTAGCGGTTTCGGGTACCGTTAGATTTAGAGATTTGTTTCTTTTCCACCAGTTATGGCCTGATCCACCGTTCTTTTTGATTTTATTGTTAAGATGATATGCAAGTGCCTAAGTTAATTTAATCTAATATGCAAAACTTGAAACAAATCTATATCTAATAACCGAAAGAAATCTAATCTATCCCTGCAAGGAGCAAATTGTAAATATGAGCAATGTGCTGACAGAAACATCTAAAGATCAACAGATAGCCATTAAATCTCAAAGATACATCTACAACAAGAGATTAAAGATATAAAAGATAGCTTTAATTGACATTAATGCATTCAATTTGCTCATATTAGGAGAAACATCATTGCATAGAAAATAGTAAGATCATTCCTTTCACAGAAATAAATTCAGAACAACAAAGAAAGATCTCACAACAGTGTTTGAATATCACAAGAATAATCCAGAATGCATCCAATCCACATTTCAAGGCAAAACGTCCTCTCCAGGCTCTTATTAGGCAAAATAGTTTGTACAAGTTAGAAAATTCCTTTTCTCTGCCAAAAGTCCTTTTACAATATTCCCTATGCATCTATTTATAAGCTTACAAAATGCCTCTTGGGCTGCCACCTGGCCTTTTACACTTGTCTTTTAAAAACTTTACCCAGAAATATCAATTCGTGGATTTTTTCCTAAAATAGAAATTCTTTCTCATAACAGAAAAGGACAGCTGTCCTTGTGACTCTATGTTCTAACCACAGGAAAAGGTAAATCAAAATAAGAACAACGCATTATGATTAAAGTGCATCCTTGGGGTGGCGCTTCTGCTAGGAATGGTGTGACTGTGTTGGCTGCTACTTTCTTCTCCTCCTCCTCAATATAACTGAACCAAATACCAGTGTCCCTGATAACTACATTTGCTGGTGAAGGGAGCAGGATCTTTTGTGAAGTCACATGCTTACCAAGCTCTATCTCAATACCATGAATTCCTGCTATTGTTGCCTGGTGGATCTCTTTAAGCAAATGATTGTATACTGATGACATCCCAATGCAGTGATGGAGATCATCGGTGGCCAGCACATCAATCTTCTTTACATATTCTATTTGAATGCCCAGCTCTTCCTTCAAGTCTGACAAACGCTGCTCTTTGCATGGAAGCTCATCGATGGACTGAGAAAAGATCAGCTTGCATTTTTCATGTACTTCATGGACCTTTTGATATAGGTTGTTACCTTTCTCAATTGTTCCCTAGATCTTAGCCATCATCTTGACGCCACATATCCTACAAAACTCCATGAGGGCTATATCTTCCTTAAAATCATCCACAGATTTGAATGGGAGATGTTTGGGGAAATCCACCTTCCCTTCTCTCCACTCCATCTGACTCAGGATGTTTTCTTTAACCCGAGTGTATTTGCCTTTAATCCTGATGGCTTCAGCATTGACTTCTTTCAACTTAACCATCATGGACTTGAGCCTGCACACCTCCTGAGTTATCAGTTATTATGTGGCATGCATTTGACTTAAGATGTCACAAGACTGTCCATGAAAGGGAGACATATCTATCGCTCTGTTTTTTGCCTGCTCTAACTGCTCAACCATTGCCTGCTTATCTCCTTCTAGGTGAAAGACTCTCACTTCAAAATCATTCTTTTTTGCTTTTAGAACCATCATCTGGATTGCCAGATGCTCCTTTTCTTCTTCCAGATGTCGATACTTATCCAACAACTCCTTATGATCAATAGACATGCGATTATATTTGTTTACTACAAGATCCCTGTAAGCCTGCTCATTAGCCACAGTATGTTGCAGCATGTGAGCTCTCCTCTTTGTTGACTCAAACTCTTTGACCATGTCAATCACATTATCTTCTCTTGCTTTTGCTTCCGATACAGCGGCGGATGCCATGGCTATGGGAGCCTTGTTTGTATTCTGCATGACCGTGGTTTCTTGCTGTGTGACAATGTCTACCTGGAAAAGTCTCTTTATCCTCTCTTCCAATTTCAGGACCACAACCTTCCTCTTCTTATAGTACAGAAATTTATCCCATCGGGACACAGTATGATCTTCAGATGGGGTGAAAGGGATAATCGGGAGGTCTCTTATATGGACTTCTACCTCTGCGGGTGGGTTCTGTGCCACCTAAGACGAGTCTATTTCCATATTTTGGGTGCCAGAGCCACCTTCCTGAGCATCTTCATTGGCCTTACTTTCATCCTCGGTAGTTTGTTCTCCTTTAGGATTTTTCTCTCCTTCAGGATTAAGCCTTCCTTGCTCTTCCCCATCTTGCTGTTGATTCTCAATTTCTTCCCTCCGCTCTTTTTCCTGAGCTTCCCGTTGCAATATTGCTTCTTCTTCTTCCCTCTGCTACCTTGCTTCTTTGGCCTCCTGCTGCAATCTTACTTCCTCTTCTTCTCTTCGTAACCTTGCTTCCTCTTCTTCCCTTCACAATCTAGCTTCTTCTTCTTCTTGCTTCAATCTAGCTTCTTCTTTCAATCTTCGTTCTTCAAGGACCAGGGCCTCAGCTGCTTCCTTTTCTTTCTATAGATTGGATTCTCGGGCTGGGGTAGAGCTAGAGCTAGCTACAATGCCATGATGACAGATCTGCAATTCAGTCATGTTGCTGATTCCTTTGAACACTTCTTCTTCGACATCATAGTAATGGGCATACTTAAAATGAGCATATACCTCCTTGCAATGCTCAACAACCTTGCTCCACCTGTCATTTCTATGGAAGATTACCTCACCGAAGTGAAAAGCTTTCAACTCCTGAATGAACTCTTCGACTGTTGCAACTCCTGAGAATTTATAGGCTCCTATACAGAAAGGCAAAGGAGTGAAGGAAGATTTATGCTGCTTGTTAAGAACTCATCCTATTCCATCAATGAAAACCTGCCTGACTGCTTCTTTCAGGACCACATAATCAGTGGCGTATTTTGGTAAAATATATGGTGGCTTGGTGCCTTCAAACATCCTGATATAAGTACCCTCTCCCGAGAAGTAGAAGTCACCATAATTTTCCAGGACTTCCATGGCATTCTCTGATAGGCAATTGGGCTCTTCATTGAACATCTGCTCATACAGAGGCATGATATACTCTTCACATATGAGCTTATAGTTTGCTCTGTAATTTTGAGCCCACATTATTTTATAGGAAGTGTATACCGGGGTGTTGGCTTGATCCCACGTGCAACCTAGCCTAGGGAAAGAGAGCTTGGCCAAAATGTAATCAATAAGATATGAAGACATGTAAAATTCTGACTTGTTTAAAGCCAAACCTTCTCTAGCTGCGGCCACCGTGGATGCCAAACTGTCCGAGAGAATAGTAGCCCAATCAAACAAAGTTCCTTTGAATGCTATGAAGTGGATTATGGGGGCCCACTGTATCCTATATACAGTGCCATCGGGCATACTGAAAATTCTACTTAACATTAGGGCAATTAACCTCGAAGGAGGTCTTAGGCTCTGAATGTCATATTCATCATTATCTCTCTTCCTTAGCTGCTTTCCTGTGATTAACAACTTTCATTATATCTCTTTCATTTTTCCCAACCATTCATCATTTAGTGCTTGCTGGGGACGTGAGAATTTGTAGGCTTCCGCAATATAAGCTGGATGGAACAAAGTGAATGCCTCTCCCTTGCTATCCTCCAACACTCTAGTTTGTGGGTCGGCATGTTCCAATATCCACCCGATTACTTCAGAGCACGGGAACAACTTAGGACGAGTAGAAGCCCTGGCTATGCTAGAAGTCCTGATGTTTAGATAGATTTGTTCTTCTTCTAATAACACGTATGGGATATCTTGGTCCCTGATCATCCGGTAAACATCTCCCCACCGGACCTCGGGAGGAATGCCGGTGGTGCACTTAGTGTCTTGAAAGAGAGTTTCAGTTCTCGGATGTACCGGTTCTGGCTCCATCATCTTAGCTTTATTTTTGCTACCTTTGGGCATAGTGGCTTGTCTCTGCAAAGCATCAATAAGTGAATAAACATAAGATTTCCAATCATTATGTAAAATAGAGCATAAAATATAACAAGATCGAAAAAGACTAGCATGATAACGTATAATCCCGAGAGGCCATAATGTCGCATGCCTGGGAGAGAAACAAAATGAAGACTAGCCCAGGAAACATATTATGGCTGTCAACTGATCGTTTTAGGGAGGCAATGTCTGGTTTGGAACTTTTAAAATGCTTCTGAAAAGGTATGCATACGACATATCAAAACTAGTTTCCCTCCTAGTCTTTGAAGATAGGATGTCCATCATTATAGGCACTTTCAATGTCTAAACCGTGAATGGTAGGCTAGCTTGGTTTGGGAAAAGATATGAGGAAGCCAAAAACATATAACGAAACTGTTTTCCATAATCATTATCCAATCCAAATAAGTGAGCGGTCGAGTATACCAGCCATCTATGACTGATATTGCTTCTTGTTCGATAATATTTGAGAAGCGACATATAATCGGCATAAAAAATTGGACTTGAGTACATTTGGGCAAGAGCACGACAGAACTGCGGCCAGTGGAGCTGACCAAGCTCGAATGACTCAGGAACAAAGGGTCAACTAGGAATGATTGGCATTGGTTAAGACTCCTAGCTATCAACAATGAGAATTCAATGGGGCTGCAACATCTATAAATTTTTTAAAAATAGTCTTCTACAAATGCCTACAAGCCATGTAATAAGACAAAGAACGACCGAGAAAGCCTTGACGTATAGATAAGACAAGATTAATGGTTTGAGCACCTACCTGGCAATGAAATAACGGTGAAAACGGGGTTGGTTTGGCGATAAATGAGCTGAGCTGGAGTGAAACGATTCGAGCAGCGTCGAACGGCGTTCTCCGAATCCCAATCTATCAACGGGGACAATAAAACCCCCACCACCCTTATATAAAACTTGAGACGTTCGGGCATTTAATTGGGTAGGTGGCGATATTAAAACGGGGTTGATTACTCGTACGGTGAGGTCTTTTCAAACTTTTGGCATTTATGCGCAATCGTCAATACTGGGAGGAAAAGGTGAGTCTCGTCCGCCGTTTCGGATGGATTTTGTTAGTTTCTTCTGAAACGTGGACAGACTTTATGAGTTTGGGTGCGACTGCTTGTTGCAGAAAGGAAAGGGAAGATGCTCCGCTTTTGCGGGAAAGTTTAGCGAGTTCTTCCAACAACGATGAGCTAAAAAACGTTTGCGGCGTAATTTTTTTAAGTTGTCTTGACGTTTCAGGAGGATTTCGCGAGTTCTTCCGAAATTGATTCTCCTGAAAGTTTATCACGGCAGATTTTCTTGAGTTGTTCCGTAGTTGCGGAAAGACTCAGTAAGTTTTTCCGAAATTGGAAAATGACTTTGGTAAGTCTTTTCCACAAAGAGAATGGCCAGGGAGCTTGGTAAGAGGGCGCCCGTTGTGGCAAAACTTTACAAGTGTTTCCGCCGTTTCGGGAGAGAATTTTGTGTTCTTTCGTAGTCCAAAAAATATGTAAGTGCTTTCTCCATTTCGGTTAAAAAACTTAAGTCTTTCCGCAATTGTGGGTGAACATCCCAAGTTCTTTCACCGTTTCGGGAGATAATTTTGAGTTCTTCCATAGTTTTGGGAAAGAATTTTGAGTTTTGACTTAGAAGGAAAACTTCAATTTTAAAATAGATTCTCCACTTGAAACAAAACTAAGTTCAAAAGTTTTCCAAAGGAGGTTTAATTCTTTTAACCAGAATTTCCTAGGAAAATAAGAAGTAGGGGCCCCAATATCTATAGAATTTTGGGGAGGGATGTTGCTGCAACAGCATATCGACAATCAATCCATCCTCACTTGTTATAAACATGCCATCCACATATAGGAGTAGTATCACAGTATTGCCTTCCTCAACCTTGTAGTAAAGGTTGGAATCTGCTTTACTCTTAGTAGAGCCCAAACTGGATAGAAAGTTGTCCATCCTATCATACCAAGTCCTTCGGGCTTGCTTCGAGCCATACAAGGCTTTCTTCAACCTGCACACATATGATTCTATGTCATGTGTCTCAAAACCAAGTGGCTGCTCCACATACACTTCCTCCTCGACTACACCATTCAAGAAAGTTGTCTTGACATCCATCTGGTGTATCTTCCATTTCATCACTGCAGCCAAGGCAAGTACCGATCTAATGGAAGTGTATCTGGTCACAGGAGAAAAAGTCTCTTCATAATCAATCCCTTCTTTCTGGGAGAAGCCACGAGCTACAAATCTCGCTTTGTATTTCTCTATACTACCATATGCAGCATGCTTGATCTTGTAAATCCATTTGGAAGTCACAACTGACTTCCCTTCAGGTATTGGGACTACATCCCAAACATCATTCTTCATGATCAACTGATACTCCTCGATCATGGCATTCTTCCCAAATCCTGGGAACTTCAATATCTTCAATAGATAACTTTGTTGCTGATCAAATGTTGTAGTCCTTCTTTTGTAAGTGATGGTATACGATCTTTCCTACAAAACAAGTTAAATTGCATGATTAGAAACATCTCATAGTTTTCAGAACAAATTCTTACACATAAATAAATGTCATACAATCATGCAATTATCTTAGCCAATGCTTCAATACAACATTTATCCATATCCCGTAACTTTGTAGATGCCTCCAATCTCTACCAGAACATTGTTAAGAGTGTGCACAACTCCCAACATGTCAACAAAGAGGTTTCATTCTAGATAGGTAGCAAATGGAATGTTGTACAGTTCCATAGGACACTTACCCATAACATGCATATTAGTAGTATACTGTTCATTAATGCAATTATTCTAATATGCATAATACACACCCCAAGTCTATGAACATAAGCATATACATCATTGAACAATATTATTTAAACAAATATGGAAGAAATGACAATTCAAATACTTATCTTTGTTTGGTTTATAGGGTGGACTCCCTCTTAATATTTGCTTCCTTGCAGGAACTACTAGAGTGTTCTCCCTCTTGATCTTTGCTTCCTGGATTACCTATCTTTGAACTTATATCCATCGTCAATCACTATGCATACTTACTAGTATCATCATTGTGTTATCCTCGAGATCTCATACATATATTCATTAGTATAATCTTAATACTATAAAAAAAATGATGATTCTAAGTAATCTTAAACATGTATGGTCAAGATCATTTCATACACAGATAATAAACATTAGTATTCAAGGTTTCAGGGAATACTTCTTTTACTCATGCATATTCTTTATTTGACCAAAAGAATTTTCTGGTTAGTCATATCATCAATCAATGTAAGAGACATAATATGCATAAACCCTTGATTACTTACATTTCTAACTTCATGAATAATCATTATCAACCATACAACAGTATAAGATCCTAACACAAGCTAGGATTCTAACTTGATATAGGAAAAACATACCTGGTTATCATATTTGCTAGTTATGTCTAGCAATGTATTCTTGTTCTCTTCAATGACTTGTGCTAGTAACCTACATATCTCATAGGTTAAGCATTGTAGAACCAAAGTATACATACCTCATAAGTAGAGCTTCTATGTGATCCATGACAATGGATGAATATTTGTCTTCATGTCACCGTGGTCATATGTTCTTGAACTAGAACATGATTTGTCTTTCTTGATGTACCTTTCATGTTAGCGGACAACATCAACCTCATACACAACACAAAGCATTAGTACTATCATAAGTGTTAAAACCCTAATCAATGAATATTTGCATTCATAATTTTATTAAGGTGATACGACAAGTCTAAATTTAATCAAGATTGTACTAACCTTAATGAAGACAAACATACCATAAACTTAATCATGAACAGATCTCGCAACATACCTGGATAAGTCATACCTGTCAAGATTGCTTTTAATCTTCTTATGTAAGGCCTTAGCCTCATCTCCCTCTGAAACAAGAACTTCTTCACTTATGCAGGTGACCAAACCATTCTCTTCTGGGATTAACCCAATCCACTTGATTTGCAGAAACTGGATATGGAGCTGGATTAGAGTTTGTCAGAGAAACCCTAAAAATTCAAACTTTGAATTTCAAACTTCTGAAAGGATAGAAAGATGCGCCTTGATGAGCTGATCAAGCTGGTATACTCAGAATTTGAAAACTGCAAAGTTTCACCCCTCAAAATTGTCTTTGAAACTTCCAGATCTTCTAGACAGGATCCCGAACTAGGGTTTTATAAAGCCCACCCTTCTTCCCAAGCAAAAGTTTCGATCCAAATCTCTAGACTTTGATTTTTCTGAGGAGCTTCCAGCCGTGGTCACAGACTTCAGAAATTCCAACTTTTGCAGAAGCCCTAATTTTCCACCTTTCCGATCAAAATCCCGAACTAGGGTTTGATCAAGCCCGTCCTTCTACCCAACCAAAAAATTTGATCTTGGTCTTTAAATTTTGATTTTGATGAGGATAATCCAGCTGTGGTCTCTGATACAAAAATTCCAACATTCTCCGAAACCCTAAATTCCCGGAGCCATGAATGAAGGTGCTGAAAATCCAATTCTGTTTTGACAAAAATATGCACCTGATTGTTTCTGGTGTAACTCTGAAATTTCAGATCTACAGGGTCTGAAAATTCTTCCTGTGGTAGTCGGACCTGTTATCTTTTTAACCCCACAAGTCTAACCTCAGTTGGATTCTCTAAGAGAGAGTTATTCCAAGTGTCGCAATGTGACCTGTTTATGGGATAAAATAGGAGAGCAAACTTGTACGGCATGCCATGTGTCACTAGTTCAGTTTCTGCCTCTGAAAAACTTACCTGACAAAGTACAGTCCGTACCCTACTTGTCACTTTTTACTAAATTCCATTTGGAGCTTCCTAGCCCAAGTTGTGACCTTTTTTCCTAGGTCACCTGTTTATGACTCAGATCTGGAAGAGGCAGAAACCCTATATTGTACAGATCATAAATGACAAAGTTCAACGAATTATAGGTTTTCCTTTGAAAACAAGGTACATTGGGATCTTATCTTCGACCTGTAATATTTTCAGATCCTGAAATATCGCGGAAATGTATTTATAGCGAAAGTGCTACGTTGACTAGTTTTTTCTATATCAAGCCCTAGCTTTGCAAGTGCAACAAGTGTCATAAATGCCATACCATGCCTTCTTTCAGGCTAGCTCTGATACCATGTTAGTTTTTCAGAATTTCAATCTGATCTAGGATCTTAACTGAGAGAATAACATGTACATCATATCTACAACATATCAAACATGAACACAATAATGCAAGCAGACAAGAGACACAAAGTTTCACCGGGGAAAACCAAGAAGGTGAAAAACCCCGCAACTTCCTCAGAGATAAATAGAGAAATGATACAACCCAAGTACAAGAGATAGTCCTCCTAGCAGCAGCTTCTCCTCCTTTCACTCTCCAATGAGTGTGTGAGTGAGAAAGTGAATGATCAAATAGAGTACCTCACGCACTCTATTTATACTTGACTTGACTTGCCTAATAACCTTTACTAGATCGGCCTTAACTTAACCACATAACATAATGCTGACAGGGCCGACCCCCAATAGGGTGGTCTAATAACCCTTTGACCCACATGACTTATACAGGGTCGGCCCCACCAAGGTGGTCTAATAACCCATCAAGTATAAGTTACGACACCTACAATATAAATGACGACACTTTCGTATGGAGGAATAATAACATCTCTATAGGAATACAAACACTTTCGTATAGAGGAATAATAACATCTATATAGAAATACAATATACATATATGAAATACATTCCGAAGTTACAAATACATCAACAGCTAAATCTATAGCCAATTCGTGAGCCTTTAGACAGTTTTAGAAAGTGCTTTTGACAACTACGGGGTTTTATGCTTTTAGTAAGCCTTAATTTCTTTTGTTTTTCAACTTGCCTTTAAGGCATTCTTTATGTTAAATTCTTGTGTAATTTCCCCAACATGGAACTTTTTCCAATTCGGTCAATTTTCAAAACTTGGACTAGTGAAGCCTCAAAATGTCCCAAATGATCCCAAATGCTTTCAAACTATGTCTAGAGTGGATTGAGGTGTAATTTGACACATTTATGCAGCTATTATAGGCATGGAAACTTCCAATAGAGTTCAACCACTTGCATTTACAATTAGAGAATGAAAGGAAGAACCACTAGGAAAATCTATGTTGAAGTCCCCAAGGGTAGATGGCTCCAAAAGACTCTTTAAAGGATTTCAAATTGGGTTTGAAGGTATATGAAGGGTATTAAGAAATAAAAAGGAACCTCATCGGTGATTATAGACTAATATCATAATACTTCTGCAACATCCATTTAACTTCAAGAGAAGTTGGGGAATTTTACTGTCAAATTGAGTTTCAAAACCCCCAATGGTGGGGGACGAACATGGATTGTGATAGTGACATCAATACAATGATACATGGATAATGACATATAGGTACAAGGACATAGATACACATATAGGTTGATGGAAACCGTGATACAATGGCAGTGAAGTATTGTTCTTCTTATTCACATTAGGGTGGTAGGATTGAGTAAGGATAGGAGATTGAAGTCTCCTTTGGTTTGGTGCTTATGATCTCAAGGAGTTGGGGATTCCATCCAGTTGGTGCTAGTAAAACTATTGAGGTGGACTTTACTGAGGTTTGGAGTCCTATCTATAGGATGGAAATTATGAAAACCAAGGGGTTGTAGCCTCGTTCTGTTAGCTTTTCATCATTTAATTCGATATGATATAGGATCTTAACTGAGAGAACAACATGTACAGCATGTAAAACACAAGAGACAAGAGACACAAAGCATTTCACTAGGGAAAACCATAAAGGTGAAAAACCACGCAACTTCCTCAGAGATAGAATAAGCACCAATACAAAGATCACAAAGATGAAACCCCATGAAGATAGATGTCTCCAGCAGTTCTTCCTCTAGGCTCCTCCACTTGTGCGCACTCCTCTCTCTCAACTATGCGAGTTGGATGTGTGAGTGAATGAGAAAATATAGTGGCGCAACCACTCTATTTATACTTTAAATTAACTTGACCTGCCTTTTATCTTAACTGGGTCGACCCCCTAGGGGAGTCTAATAACCCTTCCACTTAACACATATTGGGCCGACCCCTCTAAGGAGGTCTAATAGCCCATGAAATATAAGTTACAACACTTACAATAAAACTTGTGACACTTGCAAATACAAATGACGACACCTCCGAATGGAGGAGTAAGAACATCTCCATCGGGGATACAATAAAGTACAAATGTAATACATACAATATAAAACTGAATATCTTCTGAAGTTACAGATAGTACATTAAGACTCCCTCTTAACTAGGAAGGTATTCTCTTGACATAGTCGTAAATACATATAGGCACAAGTCTTCAATACTGGAGCTAGATCATCAACATTGGATCACTGGAGCATCATCGTAGGTCTTCATCATCTCTGCGAGCAAGCCATCAAGTAGGTACATATCAGGACTGATTACATTGTCTCTGCAAAAATTTATGTACCCTACTGTCACCCCATAATCTTTAGATCATACAAGGATTTCTTCAGTTTGCACACATGAGTCTCTCTGTCGTGTGTCTCAAACCCGAGTGATTGCTCCACATATACTTCCTCTTCCACTACACCATTCAAGAATCCTATCTTGACATCCATCTGGTGTATGATCTTCCTTTTCACAATATTCATTATCTTTTGGTTTTACTTCATTCATTGTTGCATATCGATTCCTAAGTACTTCTGGTTCTTCAAAGTCTTCTTCTTAACTTCATCAATCTTCTTGCTGAATCATCGTCACTTGTTCTTCGAAACAAGTCTCTCTTGTATGTGATGGTACAAGGTCTTTCCTACGGGACAAGTTCAATTGCATGATTAGAAACATCTCATAGTTTTCAAAACAAATTTTTATATGTCTTACAGTCATGCAATTATCTTGGCCAATAATACAACATTTATCCATATCCCATAACTTTCTAGATGCCTTCCATCTCTACCAGAACATTGTTAAGAGTGTGCACTACTCCAACATGTCAGCAAAGAGGTTTCATTCTAGATAAGTAGCAATGGAATGTTGTATAGTACCATCGACCACTTACCCATTACTTGCATATAAGTAGTATCTTGTTCATTAATGCAATTTTTTTCTAACATGCATAATATACATCCTAATTAATCTAGGAACATAATTATGTATATGACTGAACAACATTATTTAAGTAATCATATATACAAGAAATAATAATTCAAATACTTATCTTTATTTGGTTTTTGGTGGAATCCCTCTCAATATTTGCTTCCTTGCAGGAACTACTGGAGTCTCCAAAAGGGTGCTCTTCTTCCTGTGGGGCTGCTTTTGTTCCTGGGACAATCTCCTTCTTGTGATGAGGATGCTCCCTCTTGTTGTAATTCTTCTTGGTGTGTGTTGTGAGAGCCTGGTCTCACTACCCATGTTTTCTTTTCAAGCTACAATTCGAGCTTCTTCCTGTGAGCATTCCTCCCACAACCTACTGAATGCGATGAGCTTCTTCCTAGCACAAATTCCTTGGATGAAGGAATCCCATGACCTAGAAGGACCATTCAAGCTGGTGACTCATCACTATCTCTCCATTCTCTATATATTCTTCAATGGCTTCAAGTTGTTCTTTTATCTGAGAGATCCTTGTAAAGTGTGACTACATGGTCTATGTGTTAGTTTATAATCATTAATTCAATATGATATAGGATCTTATATGAGAGAACAATATGTACATCATATCAATCAATCACAAGAGACAATAGAGACAAAGCATTTCACCAGGGAAACCATAAAGGAGAAAACCCCGCAACTTCCTCAGAGATAGAATGAGCAATGATACAAAACCCCAATAACAAGAGATAGTCTCCTAGTAGCTTCTCCTCCTCCACTTGTGCGAACTACTCACTTGAGAGAATGAGTGAGTGAATGAATGAAGAAATAAAGAGGTTCTCCTCTCTATTTATACTCAATGTCTTCCAATTGCCTTTTACCCTAACTGTGCCGACCTCTCTAGGAGAGTCTAATAACCCACTATAACTTAACTCAGGGCCGACCCCACTAGGGAGTCTGATAACCATATCACATACAATGATGACCTTTCCGATAGGAGGAATGAAACCTCTCAGTCAGAAGTACAATGTCATATGAATACAATATAAAATATACAAGTGAAATACATTCCGAAGTTACAAATACATCAACAATCCCTCTTAACTAGGAAGGTATTTCTCGACATAGTTCTTTAGCACAAGTCTTCATCGTCGACTACACCATTCAAGAAAGCTATCTTGACATCCATTTGGTGTATCTTCCACTTCATCACTGAAACCAGAGCAAGTAATGTTATGATGGAAGTGTATCTGGCTACGGGTGCAAAAGTTTCTTCATAATATATCGCTTCTTTTTGGGAGAAGCCACAAGACACAAACCTTGCCTTGTATTTCTCCTCCTCCACTTGTTTATACTTGTCTTCCACTTACCTTTTACCCTACCTGGGCTGACCTCTCTAGGAGGGCTACAGGTGAAATATGATGAATTAATAAAGTAGGTTACAGGTGAGACCTCCCTGCAGGAATCAAAGCAAGTCATTTGGGATGACATTATTGCGGAGGCAGAGAAATTGAGGCCATATCTCGATTTCATTCTGAACAAAGAGGCTGTAATAAAGTTAGCTAGGCAAAGCATAATAGCAGTCAAGGAAAATTTCAACAAGAATCTCATGTTCTGCCATAGAATTTCTGAATGGGATGACAAAGGATGAGGTGAAAACAACTAGCATAAACTTAGGATAGAGTGTCTAGTATTATTTGGGCAAGGATAGACATTTTAGCACATCAAGTAAAACTCTTCAAAGAAATGTTTGATCCATTATTCAAGAAGAAGAATATCAGGGCAAGTTGTGGGGATGTCGATTCAATTTGGATTATGTATAATTTAGATAAATTTATTCTAATGTTTATGTATTGATTCATTGTAATTTTTTGCATAATTAATGAAATTCAGTCGGTTTCTCTTGGCCATCTTTTTTGGATATTAATTTGTCAAATTTCCTTGAACTATGTTTTATGTTGCCAATTTAATGATTACATCGATTTGTAGGTTGGATTTGTATTAATATACGATTCATGTGTTATTATGTGTTAAATGAATTTCTTCGTTTAACTCATTTTATCTATAATTTTCTGCAACTGATAAACAACCACACATTTATATTGATGCTAGTAAGTGGAAAAGCGCTCTTACAAATCCAGTTGCTTGGATCCGCGTTGGATAAAGATAAGTAATCTTATGTGTTTGATTCTGATGTGTTTTTATTTCATTCTTGCATGTTGTGATTGTGTAATTGAAAGCTTTTTAATTATGTTGTGATTGTGTAATTGAAAGGTGTTTTCCACTGTGCATGTGCAAGTTGACGTGGAGAAGCCACGTGGGTAGGAAGTCTGGCGCGGAGGAGACACATTGGCAGGAGCCCCGATGTGGAGGAGTTTCATGGGAAGAAGGTGTGATGTGGACCAGCCACATCATATCTACACATGCCAGCGACTGTGAAGGATTGGCGATGGTGGTTTCGCAAATGGATGACGGTGGTTTTCCTTACTGCCCTTCCAACTTGTGAAATCATGTGGTGCTGCCACATGGAGAGCGGTTTCAGATTCCGCAACCACCCATCCCTCCGTCCTAGCGTGCATGTTGGTGATCCAGAACGGAAATGGGACCCTTGATCTTTCGCCACCCGATTGATCTTTTCCACCATTTAAAATGGTTTGTACGTTGGCATGGAAATGATCTTTTCCTTCATTCAAAATGGTTTGTACGTTGGCAGGGAGGTGATCTTTTTGGCCATTTAAAATGGTTTGTACATTCACATGGAGGTGATATTTTCCTCCATTTAAAATGGTTTGTATGTTCGCATGGAGGTGATCTTTTCGAACATTTAAAATGGTTTGTACATTGGGATGGAGTTGATCTTTTCCGCCATTTAAAATGGTTTTTACAATGCTAATGGTAAATGATGGATTGTATCACTCGTGTGAATAATCTCATCACGTTTATGATGGATTGTGTTTATGTGTCACGACGTATAGATGATATCCCTCCACACTGTGATAATAAATGTCACGAACGTTTCTGCATTGATATCCCGCCACACTACTCTTCCCGCCCACACTGCTCTTCCCACCCACTACCTACATTGAAACTTATCCTGCTACACTGCTCTTTCCGCCCACTTCCTACATTGAAACTTAAAGTTCAAACTCTCTGTGTTTGCCAGTTTGGAGCTTTGTTTTCTCTGAGGACCGAGGTTTCCTTTTGCTGAGGTGGAATCGAGAAGAGTGTTGGGTGGGTAGAGCAGTAAGATTGGTTTGAAGTATCGACCGCTAGTTTTTCAATTGGCGGGTATTTATATTATTCAAACCATAAATCTAAATCTGTAACAGAGCATGCTTATTCAGCCTCCGAGCTAAAAATCCATATCTTCCATGGTTGTCAAAAATCAATGCAATGACAGTTTGAAGTTCACAGTAATTTAAAGTCTCTGAACGTTTTAGATTATTCAGATTTCCTTCCACCCTTCAATTACGGGTAGTTATCTTCTTACAGTCCATTAATATGAACTCACAACGTTATATTTGCAAAATCACGCGTTACTCATTACTGGGCTAAATTAATGGAATTAACAGGTTTAATGTCGATTCCTGCTAGCTTGCATACGTTTTCTGTCTAGTGATGTAGCATATTATTTTCATATATCCCATATTGTTTTCTGTAAATCCTCTAGCATTTGGCTATGTTTGTTGGAAAAAGATAATGACAAATGAACTCGGAAAATTGAAACATGTTTTTTCTTTTTAATATCATTTTGCAGTTAATATGTATACTGATCTATGTAAACGTTAATACTTTATTTGAAATATTATTTGAAATTGATAATTTATGTTTTAATTTATATAATATTGATTACATTTCTTTTAATATAAATATATATAATTTAAGTATTTAATTTAATTGAACAAAATTAAGCAATCAAATACTAGCTTTAAACAATATTAAGGTATAATTGTTTGCCAATACAGTATCTTGGCTAGAAAAGTCCCATGTATTGCATAGTTGGACGTGGTGTATGACTCAAATTGTTGGATGCAATGAGAACACATGTGAGTCTTGCATACGATACCAAGACATTTAGTTTAAGAAATAAAGCTGATAAAAATGTTCTTAAAATTTAGGCAGGATACCGTGTTGGAAAATGAATTTAACAGTGACGACAATGTAGATAGTGATGCCATTAGTTGGAAATATTCTAACCGCGATTAACCAGACAGAAACATTCTTTCATACTTTTGGGCTGAGAATGCGGTGAATGATATAGCAGCTTATACTTCACCGAGTGTAGCATAGATCAATTCTGGAATAATCAAAGCCACTTGGCACAATCTGAGTGTTCCACATGTTAGCCTGGAGACTAGATTTCGACATTTGAATGAAAAAATTTACAGACGTTTTGCTACAAAGAGTTTTTTGGCAAGTCAAAATTTTGTCAGTGAAAACAAGGTCACTCTATCATCAGGTTGTTCCATTTCGGGGTGTTGGAAGTAGATGCTGAGGAGAAAGAGCGTCCACTCCTTCCTCCAGGGATGAGTTTTTCGGAGTGGCTAAAGTAGATATCGACACTCTAAACACATATTTCATAGGAAAGTTGCTTCACACATTTTGCTGGAGAGTGGAAATATCCAAAGAGAAAGATCGGTCGCTCTTTCTCCAAGTTATACTTTTAGAATTCCCTTGTAACAGAAGGGGTGGACGATCCTTATTCTTCCCAATATTCTTTTCATTAGAGCTTGAGACTGCAAGAAGGGTTAGTCAATCCTTCTTCGTCTTCACCATTCTGGATATCGTTCAATTTCTAGATAAAGGTTTAAATTTGACAATTATCTACTAAATGAAGGGGCGTCTGATCCTTCTTCTCGAAAAATAGAAGTTCGGGCAAACAATTTTATATGTTATAACTTAGCCGTGCTCAGTATTATTCCGGTGTTCACCATTTTAGCTATAGATGAATTGACATACTAGCCTTCGTAGGTTGAAGAATTTTACAATTCCCTCATAAATGAATGCACGGTCGACCCTTCTTCTGCCCAGTATTGTATTCATAATAGTTCTAGAATGCAAGAAGGGTCGGTCGATCCTTCTTTCTTTCGCCATTCTGGATATAGGTGAATTGCTAGATATAGTTGTTCACAATTATCTCCTAAACGAAGGGGCAGCTGATCCTTCTCTTCAAAAAATGGAAGCCAGGACAAACATTTTTATATGTTAGAACATAGATGATGTCCGAGTCCCTACTGTTTACAGCGGAAGTTGGAAGCTAAGAATTGTCAACATAGCCTTCATAGATTAAATACATTTAAATTTATTTCGTAAATGAAGGGTCGGCCGACCCTTGTTGTGCTCAATATTCTTCCCTTGTTCACAATTTTGGAAATATATGTATTGACGGCCTAGCATTCATAGGTTGAACATTTTTAATATTCCATCATAAATGAACAGGCAAGAGACACTTCTACCCAGAATTCTTTTCATAATATTTCTAGACTGCAAGAAGGGTCGTTCGATCCTTCTTGTGTTCGTTTCTTCTACAAGAAGGGGCGGCCGATCCTACCATTCAGAAAATTGGAAGTCCAGACAACCATTTTTTATATATTATAATTTATGTTATATCTTTGTTTAAAATAAATATGATTGTTAATGTGCTCCTGTTATTTTATATTTCATAAAACGCTTCTGAACTGGATTTTGGTTCTGAACAATGTGTGCTGTAATTTTATATTTCAGATATCGTTTATGAAATGGATTTTGGTACTCAACAATGTGTGGACCTACTTTTGAATGGATTGAAAGTTGCTGAAGGAATCTCGTTTCCAGAAAGAAAATTTTTGCATAATATCAACATTAATGAAGGATGTATCATTGTAAATGTTACCAAGTCTTTGAATGCAAGTCTTCCATTTCCCTACCAATTAGAAGGTGCAGATACATTGTCAGAGGATGTTGGTGGTTATATTCAATGGCCTGTATCTGAGATCGTTAACCAGATTGGGTCCGCTCTTCGCGAGAACGAGGTGAATGATATACCGGCTTCTTCTTCGATGAGTGTAGTACATATCATAACAACTGAGAATGAGGTGAATGATATACCAGCTTCTACTTCGACGAGTGTAGCACATATCACAACAACTGAGAATAAATCTTCTTTTATTATGAGAAAAGTTAAGTTGTTACATAAGTGTTCAGAAAGAAAGGATATCATTTCCATAGGCTTTGTAACAAATGTGAGTGAGACTGATTTTTTTGGGGGAACAGTTTTGGGTGACTTCTCTTTTGGTATTCTGGTCGATGAAGTGGTGTTTTCTTGTATGGCATGTTGTCTAGGGGTGAGCAGTGGATATACCAGCTTCTTCTAAAATTTTCGAATGAAAGTCAAGATCGGTACCTTACAGGCCTGCAAAAAATCAGGGTGCACACCTTTCAAACATTGGCACCGAACATTGTTGCTCAAATTTTTGTATATAAAACATTCCACTTCGATCAATAGTTGAATGTGCTAAGAAATTTGATAGTTGAATGTTATAAATTCTATGGGATCAAATGCACCTATGGCAAAAGAAGGAGATGACAGAAAAAGAAGCTTGTTTACAATGAGATTAGACACAATAAACGTCTGTCAAAATGCATGGTATAAATGCCATCAGATAAAAAAGAGCACTTTGGGTAAGAAGGCGATTGGTGATATTTATCAGGAGTCAGATGCTAGTACTGTCATATTGGAACCATCATGTTAAACTGTCACGTTTTTTTCCAAAACTTATTTTTGATGGGCACTTTATTCTCTAAACCGTCATTAATTTTTATGGGTTACTCTTAACAGAATTTGGATTTACATTTTACAGCTAACCTTTCTAATTTCTTTTAATTTTTTTTTCCATGATCATTAATTTGTTTGATAAGTTAACATAAACAACTTGGCATTAAAATAGAAAATTCCAAATTGTTAACTTGACACGTAACCATTGGACCTTTCTATGGATATCATACCTGGAAATAAATGTACACATTTTAAATATTTTCAGCCATGAGCATTTTCTATATAGTTAAAACTTTTATTTTCTATGTAAATGTGAAATTT
This sequence comes from Larix kaempferi, assembly GCA_027924585.1. Classification (NCBI taxonomy): domain Eukaryota; kingdom Viridiplantae; phylum Streptophyta; class Pinopsida; order Pinales; family Pinaceae; genus Larix; species Larix kaempferi. The sequence goes on along the minus strand of BSBM01000802.1, from coordinate 3,993,126 downwards.
TAATCAATTTTAAAATATATATTAATAAAAAATTTACTATAGACATGTAATTATTTGATTTGCTGAAGGGAAAAATTTAAACCAGACCGTTTTTGGATGGGGACTATATATACTTAAAACGTCAAAAAAAATTGTTCAACGGTTAAAATTAGAACCAAATTCCAGCCTTGGGTGAAAGCCAACATCAACATCGAAGAATCTGAAGGTCTTGTACAAAAAATGCTTAGATAGACAACAACAATGGGTTGTTGGTGCAGAAGAAAATATGAAGATCGATGTAAATAGCATCATATGGGCATGGTCACCAAGAAGGGCCTTGCAGTAGAAAAAATTAGAATAAACGAGAAGGGCCTTGCAGCAGTCAAGGCACAACGAGAAAATATGGGGAATAGTGTTCAGAGTGGTGGATGTTCTCAAGGGTTGATAGTAGACAAAATTGGTTTCTAAATTTCTCTATGTGGCAGTTTTAAGCAACAAAATTGTTGTGTTTCTAAATTTCCACTTGGTCAACAAAAAGTTGTATTTTCTCATTTTCATTAAAGTTTTATAAAAGGAAAGATACAACTTATAGCCATTGGGATTGATAATGGGTGGTTATTTGTTACAAAATTGGATTTGTGATAAGTGTCGTAATTTGCACACTAACTGTCATTAAGTGTTGTAATTGTTCTTAAGAATAATTGGCCTTTAGAAGTGGTTTATCCCCTGCACTTAAAATCAAGTAATTATCCTCAGAGTAACTACCTAAATACTAAAATATGATCCTCTATACTCAAACTGCCAAATTCAGCGGTGCTCATAGGAAAACATATTCTATACGAGCCAATATTCTATGAGAGCCAACTATATTTCTAATACTGAATGTGCCAAATCAAATATGCCACGTGTCACAATATGATTGTTCTGTGTGTCACTCCGGGATATTAGATATCAACATTTAAACAACAAAATTTATAGACGTTTTGCTTCAAAGATTATGCTGGCAAGTGGAAGTATTCTCAGAGAAAGAACGTCTGCTCTTTCCCAAAGGTGTTCTATTTTTACAATTCCCTCGTAAATGGAGGGTCTACCCAACCTTCTTATTCCAAATATTCTTTTCATAATAGTTTGATACTGCAAGAAGGGTCGGTCGATCCTTCTTGTGTTTTCTATTATGGATATAGCCGAATTGTTGGATAAAGATTTTCACAATTAACTATGAAAAGAAGGGACGACCGATCCTTCTTGTCGGAAAACAGAAGTCGGGAGAAACCATTTTTTATAGGTTAAAAATTCCAAGGTGTTCTATTTTTAAAATTTCCTTGTAAGTGAAAGGTCGGACGACCCTTCGTATTCCCAATATTATTTTCATAATAGTTCAACATTGCAAGAAGGGTCACTCAACCCTTCTTATTCCAAATATTCTTTTCATGATAATTTGCCACTGTAAAAAGGGTCGATCGACCCTTCTTGTGTATTCCATTATGGATATAGCTGAATTGCTGGATAAATGTTTTCACAATTCACTATGAAAAGAAGGGGCAGTCGATCCTTCTTGTCGGAAAACAGAAGTCAGGTCAAACGATTTTTATATGTTATAACTTAGCCGATTGACTGGCTATTTAGAAAACAGAAGTAGGGACAAACAATTTTTATATGTTATAACTTAGCCGGTTGCGGAATCTTGGTTTTCGGTTTTGATAAATTTTCTTTCCGCAACCTGCAACCCGCAATTGTGGATTGAGGATTGCGGAAATAATGTATATATTTATGAAATAAAACCCCGCAACCCTTCTTTTCCTTCTGGCATGTTTATGTTTTAACCGTCGATTTGTCTTGATCCTGCGGATGAGATTACACCGAGTGATTAAAATGAAGTTTAGCTTGCCCGTTTAGCTTGTCGGTGTTAGCACTAACATTGGCCTGGATGAAACTGGTAGGTTCAATTTCCAAAAAGAATGGAGAAAGACTCGGTTGTTTGAGAAAAATAAAATCATCTGGGTAGGTATTGATGGCCTCAAGGGTGAACTGATCAAATCCCAAGTCTGAAACTTTGCAAGGAGAATTAAATTGCTGAGGTCCGCCTACAGTTACATATCTGCGCAAATGAACAGTCTAGATTGGTGGTGGTGAATATCTACAATTATGAGCATGCTTCGCGCAGAAAGGGTGAGGTGTTCTAGATGGAGGTGGGAGGTTTAGTCCACAAGCATATTAAGTAGCAGATCAATGGCCAGTGGAGCAGATCGACGGTTGGGAACTACTTATCCGATATAACATGCGTGGAGAAAACAAACTATCGGATCCACGAACTTTTGGTAGAGGCTTGCGGGTTTGGATGACGCAGATCTGAGGAGTACGAGATCTATGGCCGAGGTTTTGTTCGCAGATCTAACTTGCATGAAACATCAATGCAATCCAAATCTGTGAAGTTGGTAAAAGTTGTAGCATTTGACAGCTAGGATTCGAGGTGACATGTGGTGGGATTTGAGGCCACCAGGGATCAGGAAAATGGATGGACAGGAACCTTCCATGCCACAGGAGATGCAGGGGTGATAGCAAACGATAAATAATATAAAAAAGTCACTGGCACGGAGAGTTGGATTCCTATTTTGCATCTGAAAGCGACAGGAGCAAGCTATGAAGAAACAGACAGGTTAACCAGGGGCCAAGCCAGCCTCAAAAAAATAGGTAGGTTATCTACTTTACAGTAAACTATTTGATGGCTGAATTGAGTGATAGAGAACCCATAGAAACACTGTTTACAGACAGAGACATAGAGATCTACGACACTATGATGACCGATGACCCCATGGAAACTATAAAAAACAAGCTGAAACTGGTTAGGGAGCGAGGTATAGACGTGCACCAGGTCCACCAGTCCTATTTCCATCTGTTTACAGTCGGCCAAACCCCTGGTTTTCCCAAATTTGTTGAATGGTGCACCTCTAACTACTCTTCTACCGAGAGGGAAATCATGGATGCTTCCAAGTCCAATATACTTTGCGAAATCAATACCCAAACCCTTAGAAAATCCCTCTCAGTCCCAAAAGAGTTTTGCCAGAAATCTATAGGATATACCGAGGAATCCCTAATCCAGTTTTTTAGACAATCCCTTGTTGAAGTAAAACATGATTTCTACAGGTCCTGTCTGAATCCTACTATTGAAATACAAGAGAAGTATTTCCCAGCTGAAGCCAGACTATTCACGGAAGAATCCAGAGGTGTTATCGCCATGATGATCCAATTCCTAGGTCTAGACTCTGATATGTATGTCACAGAACCTCTAATAAGTTTTCTTTTTGTCCTAGGCACCTGCCCCCTGGAATCAGATGACCCAAGCCAGTCTAACCAATGTGCATGCCTCAGGTTTGATGAAGTTTTGGTTGAAAGTATACACTCCCAACTAAAGAATTTCCAGGAAACAAGGATTTTCATATTTCAGTCCTACTTACTAAAAATGTTCCTAGCATTCAATGGGGAAAACTTGCAAATGCCTAAGGTACTAATTACTCAGGATATGTACACTGATTACACCAAGTTCCATGATGAGCTCATGTCTGAGGTTTATCAGGTCATTTTCCAAAAGAAGTTTCCTAGAGTATTACCAGAAATGCAGGAGTTACTACAACTTTCTCCTAAGAAGAGGGTCAGAGATTGGTTCCTTTCAGAGCATGGCACAATAATTAGGGTTTATGGGTTTGCTTATGCACGCTACGTGCTACCAGTTTTCCTAACTCCTAGAATGTTTGCATTAGAATTCATCAGAAAAAAATTGAAGGCAGAAGCTGAGCACTTTCTAGATCATAGAAAGGGATCTGATATTGTGTTTCCATGGACTGTAGGTCCATTCTTAATAAAAAACAAAGGAGCTCATACAACCATCAAATGCAAGATAAAGGAGATGGGTTTCAAAACATAAGCACCCTAAAACTATGATCCCCACCACATCATTTCCAACAGGAGGAGGGAAAGCAACAAGAAGGCTTTTGTGCATTTCGAAATTCCAGGCATGGCAGAAGATGCAAATTTATTGGAATGTCCTAGCATGAGCCAGAAGGAAATAGACACACCTGAGAGCTCCTCCCTGTTGACACAAGTGAACACACCCACAGTGCCTGGCTCTTCTAGCCTAGTCCTATCAGTGCTAGTAGCCATGCCTATGGCCATCAACTTAATAAAGTCCAGCAAGGAAGCTGACAATGTCCCTATGGACACAAAAGGGGAAGCTGAGAGAGCCCCAAAGAGGCAGAAAACTGATGAATCTGAGCAACAACTAGTACCAGTGGGGACTCGTAAAGGAAAAAAGAAACAAGTGGATAAGCTACCAACATTTGAGATCAAAGAGTATTTGTTTAACCCAGCAGCCACTGAGCCTGCTGTTTTAAGCAAGACTAGAGATGAGTTGATAGATGAATACAAGGTGGACTCATGGGCAACCTCAGAGGCGTCCAAGTTATATACTGAAGTAAGGAAAATTTCAAGCAAACAAGTGTCTCTAGTGACTAGTAGGAGCCTCACTCAGAACACCCTGAGTTTGGCCTTGGCCACCAAGAACAAGGCCACTGAGCTAAGGATGAATTTAGAGGACATCCCTAGCCTAGATGTAATAAACTTGCACAAAGAAACTAGGGATGTTATTTATACTAAACTGTTGAGGACAGCTTTGGAGCTATCAAAGGTACAGGTCAGTAAGAGTAAGGTTTCTAGCCATCTCAAGTAGGAAAAGATGGAAAACAAAGCTCATAAGGAAAAGATCAAGAAATTGCAGGGTGACATAGTGGCCATTGAGGGATAGCCTGATAAAAGATCCATCATTCAAAACCTACTCAACGAAAAATACACCATCATCCAATCTCTAAAAAAGGGGTTGAAAATCCCCTCTACCCAGTTAGTAGCAGTCTCTGAGCTAACGGAACAGGAGGAAAAGAAGGAGAAGTTGCAGACTAACTTGAAAGACTATAGGGCCAAGATATTGAAGCTTGGAGCGAAGGAAAAAAAATGGCAGATAGATATAGCCATTGTGGTGGCAAGTGAGAAAATCTCAAAGTCCAGAGTGGAAGAGATTGAGAAGAGACTGTAGCAGAAAGAGAAAGAAGTAGAAAGCATGGCTACACCATCCATAGAGGCTAGTGATTTCTCCCTGGTAGGGGCTATAGCCGAAGCTAGTCTGGAAGACGTGGAGATAACAAGATTAAAAAACCAGAATGTGAATTTGAAAACCCTGAAGGATAATGCAGAAAGAGAAAAGGAGGCTTGGGAAGCCAAGCACCAGGAGTTGCAGGTAAATATGATGAGTTGGCAAGACAAGCTACATGGCAGTGCCACCTACCCAAATTTCTGAGAATTATTATTTTATTTGCAAAAATACTTTATGTTAATTTAAATTACAAAGTTTTGTAATTATGATCACTTTTGATCATGGATGAATGCAATTATTGAATATTATTATTTAAATAAATTAATTAGGAGACGAACACCCAAGAGGACTGTTGAATGAGTGTTCACTGACCCACTAGGAGGAATGGAAGCTATTGGAAAGTATGGGACACATGGAAGCAGTTGCATTACACCACTAACTATTGGTTATGCGACAACAACCCCTAAAAATAGGGAATTATCCCCCAGGTGGAGGGAGTGAGTAGGCAGCTCATTTAATGACCCAGTAACATCTAAAAAGGCATAGGCAGCCTATAAAGGAAAATTCGAATTGGGCAGGCAACCCTTTCTACAGAATATTTTCCTCTTGTGAATCAGGTGATTACAAGAGAGATTCAAATAGGGAGGTTAGTGGTGACTGTAATTTTGAGTCTGCATTATTGCTGAGAAGAACCACAAATGTTATTGCAAGTCTATTGGATTACTATCTATTGAAGTTTCAGAAGTGAATTGCTACAGCAAGAAGAAGTACTCATTCCTGAGTTTCCTCCTCCTGGTGGTTCAGTGAACATGCTCGGGGGTCCTAAGACAGTACTTGACTGTTTTCAAGAATTTGGTTGGGTGGAATAGTATTCTTGGGTTGTTTATTGCCCTATAGATTTTCTTAGGTTCTTACAGATTTCCTAACATATTCTCAGTAAATAATTCTATTCTGTTTATCTAGTATTTTCTGTTTATTTGTTTTCGAAAAAGAATCTAATTCTAGAAATTGTTTTAAGACTGAATGTTTAAGTTTAATATTGAAGATGAATAGATAAACCAATATCTCTATTTTTCCACACACTGTTTTGAAGCATCGTACTCTAGTAGAGATATGCAATTTAAAATAGATTAGAAGATAGGCAAAATTGCCATTTGAATTCGATAGATAGATAGTAATTATATATGTATCAGTTTTCTGTTCCTAAGTTAAATAATAGTAGAAAGTTCTGCATAATATCTATGTATGTAATATAAGGTATCAGAGTTTTCTGAAAATATAAATAATGCACAAATTTTCTGCATTCTTATCATCATTTTGTACAGAAAAATATAGAAATCACAGTTATACATATATCTTAACAGAGTAGCAAATGAAATGGTAGTGATCATCAGAATAAGATTGTACATAACAATCATCATGCAGTTCTCATTTTGTTTACAGACACTTTGATTTCATTATCTCTGTTAATGTTTTTCAAGTTTATTATCTCACTGTATTATTATCATTATTTACTTGCTGTAAACAAAATCTTTTAACAGTCATTCTATAATTTTCAGTTTCCACAATACAGTTATATGCATACTGTTTGCATTTCTTATTTTATCATTTTCATAAACTTACAGTTCAAATAGATAATAGATTTAATAGAAACATTCTGTTACTGATAAGTAATTGTTTTCTATTTCCTATTACAAGCATTGTGTTGATTATCATTCTAACAAATAATAGAAGCTTTATAAACATTACTTTGTCATTACTCACCTATTTCAATTATAGATTTGAAAAACTGTAAAGTGTCATTCGTATTTTGTTTAGTTTCAATTTAAACCCTAGTTAGGTTTAGTTTTCCATTCTTATCTTTGTTATATCCAAATATAAACAAAACACGAATTTAGGGTTTAACCCTATTTGTTTCCACTGTACACATTTTGTAAAACCATTTCGACATATTACTCTACTTATTTAACAACATCGATAACCAAGAAACACAACATCAACTTACAGTATCAAGATGAACAACATAGATATCTACACAAATGATCAGCATACATTTTTATTACCAAGAAGAGTATCATCTTTACACAGAGAACGAGCCCTTGGATATTCTTCTTACGGGTCACAACTGAACACGAATCAAATCATTTTTCACAGAATCTTAAACCATTGCAAAAAGGACAACTTCAAAAACGAAGTCAATGCTCTAAAGAACAAGCATTTTAAAATATGTTTGCAAATAAAAACCTACAGGGTTTATCACTTGATCCCACAGTTTGAAAGAACCCATTTTCTTTATAGTGCATCGGTGAGTCACAGCTCCAGCCGGCATTGCCAACAAACTTAAAGTATAGAAACCAAGAACATTCAAACAAATGTAAACCTTATCACTGTTTAGTAAACATGCTGTGAAAGTTTTTCGTCCAACTATCAACAACGACAGGACAACAACAAATCATGGAAGGACCCATTACTTTTCTTTAAACCACCTCAATCATAGTTGGCAAGTACTATGAGAGTTTATGGAAGACCCAAAGCTTACCGAAGAAGAAGAACGCTGTTGCCCTCGCCAAAACCCTACTCAACGTTCTTTATAAGCCCCGCAACTGACAATCGATAGCAAGGAGTCAGATATCTTTACATTTAAAGTAAAAATCAAAAAATGCAGCAAAGAAATACTAATTTTGTGACAGAAACTTGCATTGCGGTAAACTACTAGGGTTTTCCCACCTTCACCAGCTACAAGTGATTTCACACTAAAATGAGACAAGAACCTTCAGTTCTTTTACACCAGGCAAAACGTGAACTCAAACTTTAACGACGAATCCCAGAACTACCACTGTTAACCATTTAAAAACTAGATACAAAGGCTATCAAACGAATCCATTGCTAAAGAAGGAGAACTGTAACCCTATCAAAACTAGAGGTCTCATGGTCGAACCCCATTCAAATCTTAGGCTAAAAGTTTGGCAGCCTATCGGCCATAGGCCGAAAACAATGGAGACAATAATCCTCAGTTACTAAATTCATAAACCAAATCAATGTCAAAGGTAGGGTTACAATCAATGGTTCAGAACTCATTACCATCGACGATCACAATGTTGCCATCGTTTTAGGGTTGGACAATAAACGTCTGCATTAAATGCCCGACCTACATTATAGGTTGAAAATGCCACCATGGCACACAGTGGAGCAAGCACGACCAACACATGGCGCATAACGCTTACACAACAACAAGCATGGAGGCATTCACGTCTACGTGGATCTTTGGAAATACAACTTGGAAGGGAGGTCGTGCCAAGTTTTTATTGCAGGATCGATGGGAGATCTCTACCACAGCTCGAGACTGGTGCCATTTTAATTAACCAGCAACCTGTCAAGTTTCAAATTTAATGCCTGTCAGCGAAAACGACGTGACAGTAACCCTTGCAATTCATATTATTATCACCATTTAAATTCACCATAGTATTATTAACATCTATGCACGATTTCGTTATAATGTTTCATTACATTGTCATCAATCCGACATATTATAATGTTGGTAACGGTTTGCAACATATATTATAGTTTGGATATAATTCCAATGTTTGCATATTATTGCAATAGTCACACCATACATTTTAATATCGATATCAAACCAAGGATTGATATAGTTGCACCACTATATTCATAAGACCTAGATTTTGTCACGTTATAGAATGAAAATTAAATAGTTCTATTCTTAATTGCACCATAGTTAACCTATGGCTAATATTTTTTTATTTGTCAAATTGCTACAAGTGTCTAGTCTCTAGAAAAGACTACTTTTGCTTATTTAAGACTTAAATAATTATGGAGATATATAGGATTTATGATCCATAAAAATTATATCGTTAATCATTTCTTTTCATAGGGTCTAGTAGTGTTGTATAAGCTCACAAGCACATACATGATTTAATATATAGTTTGGGAATGGGAGTAATAATTTTCTCCAATCCCCTATCCACTTTTATTCATGCGATACAATGGCACTGTACCATCTTGGTACTACCAACTAAATGGTGACAACAAGACAACTAGTACAATGACGACGACATAATTAGTTAGTACAAGAACGACGACAGAACCAGCTAAGTACAATGACGACTACAGTGACGATGCTGCTAATTAGATGCTTATTCATACAACTAACTTGGGTTGATTTTACTCAGATACAAGACGAATCATGGAAAGCAAAAGTGTAAGCATGTGAATCGTACCTATATGCTTTTATAAATGCAACAGTCTTTAATTATTCTATTTTTTATTTTCAAGCGATGAATTTGAACTCACATGAACTGGAGTTATTGCAATCATGAAACTTCTTACCTATTGTCTACACATAGAACAGGACCAATGTTTTAGCGTATAGATAAGTAAGCTTCGGGGTCCCTCATGGGCCTCCCTTGGACAGCAAAGAAGCAAACTGTCAGTATCATCTCAGAGAAAAAGTATCATATCATATTTCTAACCTGGCATTTCATTATTACATCAATCATACTTCTCATTGCATTAAAAAGTGTCGCATCAAAAGTCTGATCTAATCATGCATTTAACTATCTTAATGATAGTTGTTATGAATGTAATTAAGTTGTCACTGTCGCAATAGTTATATCAAAAATTTAATTGTGTTTAGTACAAACAGCTGTTTAGTTAACGTTGTTACATTCAGCAATTATTATTTTCCGCAATTATAAATTATCGTAAATTAAGCTATTATTGCTATTAACAAAAATTTTAAATTGTTATGAAAATTCGGGATGTTACATGTGGTATCAAAGCACAGATTCAAACTCTAGGCCTGATTTAGGTCCAAAACACGCATCCGAAAAATTTTATATACAACGGAAAATTCTTTTTGCAGCAGAAAATTATACTAACTTGAAAATTTTATTATTATGTTATAAGAAATTATTTTCAGTTACAGGTATGGAGAACTTAGTTGAACATTTAAGTGACAGATTTCATCCAAACAGTCATAGTTCGGGACAACACTTTGTAGAGGAAGGTCACGGGGAGTTAAATAATAGTTCAATGGAGCTGTTACGTTCCTTTCAAGAATTAAAGGTAGAAATCAAATCTGTGAAACAAGATAATGAATAGATTCTGCAAGCACAAGAACAACTGAATCAAGTCCTATTTGAACACAGCTAGATAGAGGAACAAGAGAGAAACAATGAAGATATTTCCAAGTTAGGACATGCCTCACACTGATAAAATTTAGAACATAAAAATCAGCAAAGTAAAAGACACCTCAACCTCATCTGGAGATGCTATTGCAGAATGCAAAAGGAAGCGTAACTGTACCAGTGACAGCAATGAAGGAGACTCCAAACCAAGAAGGAAAAATCATAAGGAATATGAGCATATTTCTGGAGAATTCAAGAAGATAAGACCTCCAACTTTCAATGGAGAAACTGAGAAAGGTGAGACAGCTGAAGCTTGGCTGTCAGGGATGAAGAAATACTTCTAGATCTACAACTATTCAAAGTTCTTAAAGGCAAAGATGGATATATATAACTTGACAGGGAAAGTGGATATCTGGTGGAAAGACATCAAAAGGGTAAAGGGAATCAAAGATAAAGATGTAAGCTGGAGTGCTTTCAAACAATATTTCAAAAAGAAGTATCTATCTGAGCAGTACTACGAAGAAAAATCTAAAGAATTCTATGATTTGAAGTTGGGAGGTATGAATATGAAGGAAATGAACAGTGAGTTTCTGAACTTACTGATATATGTACCATACCTCATAGAAAAGAAACCAAAAATTCAAAGGTACTTAAGTTGTTTACTATTCAACATTAAAGACAGAATTGAGTATGATAGTCCTAAAAGATTAGAGGAGGCTATGAGAAAGGAAGTTTTTTGTTATGATACAAATCAGAAGAGAGAGGGTATGTCTAATTGGAGAAATCATAAGCCCAACAATTTTGAACAGAAAAAGAAAAATTTCAGATTCAGTGGAAATTCCAGATTCCAAAGGAAGAATTTTCAGAATCAAAATTCCCAAGGGAATAATTCTAGAAATAATTCACAGCAGAATTCTACACCACCAAAAAATGCATCTAATATTGTCAAGACCAGTGAGCCAAAGACACATATTAAATGTTTTGAATGTCAAGGCCCCCATTATGCATCAGAATGTCCCTTAAGGAAGCAGAAGACAAACAACATCAACTCTATACAGACTGAACCTACTGTTGGAGACGTAGCAAGGGAGATTCCAAGAATTAATGCAGCACTTGACAATAGGCAAGTAGATCATCAAATCTCCATGGTGGAGATTGAAGGTATGATACATGACCATCCTGTTACTGTTTTAATTGACCCAGGTGCTAGTTTAAGTTATATATCACCAGATGTTGTGGAAAGTCTTAAATTGAAAACTGAAAAGTTTAGTAAATCATGGCTAGTTAGACTAGCAACTGGAACAAAGAGGAAAGTATCATATTTTATAGAAAACTGTGTGTTGTCCATGAATCATTTACAAACATGAATCAAGTTAAATACTCTACCTTTAGGTTCTTATGATATTATCGTTGGGATGGACTAGTTAGAAGCCCATCATGTCACCCTGGACTGTTATGGATAAAGTTTTACATGCTTAAATGATGAAGGGAAAACTGTAGAAATAAAAGGCATTCCCAGGAAGGTAACCCTTAGACAAATTTCAGCCATGCAAGTTAAGAGTGTAGTTAGGAAGGGATGCCAATGTTTGCAGTAAATGTGGTAAATGATGAGATTATGGATAAAGAGGACAAACTGAAATTAGAGGACATACCTATCCTAAAGGATTTTAAAGATGTATTTCCTGAGGAGATTCCAGGATTACCACCCAAAAGAGATTTAGATTTTACCATAGAGTTGATACTCGGAGCAGTACCAAACTCTAAAGCTCCGTACATAATGAATATACTAGAGTTAAGCGAATTAAAATCATAGTTGAAGGAGCTTATTGACAAGAAGTATATTAGACCCAGTGTTTCTCCTTGGGGAGCACCTGTCATCTTTTTTAAGAAGAAAGACGGAACCTTGAGACTGTGCATAGATTATCGCCATCTCAATAAGATGACAATCAAGAATAGGTATCCATTGCCCTACATAGATGATCTATTCGATCAATTGCATGGAGCAACAGTATTTTTGAAGATTGATCTAAGATCAGGATATCATCAAGTAAGGGTTAAGGACGAAGATATTTTCAAGACAGCTTTCTGAACTCAGTATGGGCATTACGAGTTCGTAGTCATGCCGTTTGGCTTGACTAATGCCCCAGCTATATTTATGAGTTTGATGAATAATATTTTGCATAAGTACTTAGACAAGTTTGCTATTGTGTTTATAGACGATATTTTAGTGTACTCGAAAAGCAAAGAAGAGCATGATGAACATTTACAGATTATCTTACAAGTATTAAGAGATCATCAATTATATGCCAAATTTAGTAAGTCTGACTTCCACAAAGACAAAATTTAGTATTTAGGACACATAATTTCAGTAGAGGGAATCTCAGTTGACCCCGATAAGATAAGGGCCATTAATGACTGGCCGGTTCCTAAATATGTGTCGGATGTAAGATCATTTATGGGAATTACGGGGTATTACAGAAAGTTTATAGAGAATTTTTCAAAAATTGCCAATCCCATAACTTGCAGAAGAAAGGGAAGAAATTTGTTTGGGATCAGAAATGTGCTGAGAGCTTTAAGAAATTAAAGGAACTATTGATGACAACACCTATCTTGAAGATAACTGACCCCAACAAGGATTTTGTAGTTTGTACAGACGCATGCAATGATGGACTCGGTGGAGTCTTGACACAGGAAGGGCATGCAATAGCATATAAATCTAGAAAGATGAAAGTACATGAAAAGGATTACTCTACATATGATTTAGAGTTATTAGTAGTTATTCATGCCTTAAAAATGTGGCGTTATCACCTTAATGGTAGAAAGTTTACATTATTAACAAATAACATGGGTCTGAAATATTTATTGGATCAGACAAACCTGAACGCTAGACAAGCTAGATGGTTGACGTTCTTAAGTGAGTATGATTTCGAAATTCAGCATATTAAAGGAAAGGAGAACAAAGTTGCAGATGCCTTGAGTCGCAAGGCAAAACTAAATTTCATTTCAGCAATCAGTAATTATTCAACTGATTTGGAAAATCAGATTCTGGAAAAAGGTGAAACAGATGAAGAATATAGGAAAATGAAGGAAAGGACAGCCAATAACAGTTCTAAAAATTGTATGGCAGATTACAAAATTAAGGAAAATGGTCTAGTACTGTATAAAAACAGATTGTATGTACCAGATATAGCAGAAATAAAATTTTTGATATTAAATGAGATGCATAAAAGTCACTATTCTGGTCATCCAGGATATCAAAAGACCATTACTATGCTGAGAAAAGAATATTATTGGCCCAGAATGAATGATGAAGTAGCAGAATACATCGCAAAATGCTTGGACTGTCAAAAGGTGAAGGTTGAACACCAACATCCAGCTGGATTGTTGCAACCATTGCCAATACCAAGTTGGAAATGGGAAGTGATCAGCATAGATTTCATTACTGGATTACCTAAAAATCAGAAAGAACATGATTCTATCATGGTGGTGGTGGACAAACTCAGCAAGACAACACATTTCATACCAGTGAAGACCACACATAAAGCACCAGACATTGCAGAGATTTTTATGAAACAGATTTTTAGACTTCATGGAATACCGAAAGTAATAATTTTAGATCGTGGCTCGAAGTTTACAGGAAACTTCTGGAGGTCACTGTTTAAGGGATTGAATACAACTTTAAATTTCAGTACATCATTTCATCCATAGACGGATGGGTAGATAGAAAGGGTAAATCAAGTGTTAGAAGATTTATTAAGAATGTATGTTAAGGATCAGCCTGGTAAGTGGGAAGATTATCTGCACTTAGTAGAATTTGCTTATAATAATCATTATCATGTATCGGCTAGACTTAGTCCTTTTGAAATTATTTATGGTAGGAAATGTAATACACCTATTTCGTGGAATGATCCAGTGAATAGAGTTGTTTCAGGACCTAAATTATTGCAAGAGTTAGAACTAATTGTGAAACAGGTGCAAGGACATTTAAAATCTACCCAAGATAGGTAGAAGAGTCAAGCAGATTCGAAAAGAACTCATAAAGAATTCGAGGTGGGTGAACATGTGTTTCTCAAGGTAAGACCGAAAAAAGATTTCATTGAAATTGGGGAGCTATGCCAAGTGGGCACCCAGGTATTGCGGTCCTTTTGAAATATTATCTATGGTTGGAGCAGTGAAATACCAATTGGATTTGCCACCTAACCTGAAAATACATAATTTTTTCATATATCGTTTTTAAAGAAATATGTGCACGATACTACTCATATTGTAAACTAAAATGATGTATAGGTGGGACAAGGCAGAGATTTTTCGGTGGAACCGGATTGTATCCTCAGAAGGAGGGAAACTATTCTCCGGAATCGCAGCATTGGGCAAGTGAAGGTGCAATGGAAGCACCTTAGCCCAGAAGAGGCAACCTGGGAGTTGGAGAGTAGTATGCGGGCATCATACCCAACTCTGTTTCAGGAACACTCAAGGAGTGATTATCCAACATCGAGGACAATGTTGAGACTTAAGGGGGGGTGTATGTCACCTACCCAAATTTTTGAGAACTATTATTTTATTTGCAAAAATACTTTATGTTAATTTAAATTACAAAGTTTTGTAATTATGATCAGTTTTGATCATGAATGAATGTAATTACTGAATATTATTATTTAAATAAATTAATTAGGAGACAAACACCCAAGAGGACTATTGAATGAGTGTTCACTGAGCCACTAGGAGGAATAAAAGCTGTTGGAAAGTATGGGACACATGGCAACAATTGCATAACACCACTAATTGTTGGTTATGGGACAACAACCCCTAAAAATAGGGCATTATCCCCCAGGTGGAGGGAGTGAGCAGGCAGCTCATTTAATGACCCAGTAACATCTAAAAAGGCCTAGGAAGCCTATAAAGGCAAATTCGAATTGGGTAGGCAGCCCTTGATGAATATTTCTGTAGAATATTTTCCTCTTGTGAATCAGGTGATTACAAGAGAGATTCAAATAGGGAGGTTAGTGGTGACTGTAATTTTGAGTCTGCATTATTGCTGAGAGGAACCAGAAATGCTCTTGCAAGTCTATTGGATTGCTATCTATTGAAGTTTCAGAAGTGAATTGCTACAGCAAGAAGAAGTCCTCATTCCTGAGTTTCTTCCTCCTGGTGCTTCAGTGAACAGGCTCGGGGGTCCTAAGACAATACTCGACTATTTTTAGGAATTTTGTTGGGTGGAACAGTCTTCTTGGCCTGTTTATTGCCCTACATATTTTCTCAGGTTCTTACAGATTTCCTAACTTATTCTCCGTAAATAATTATGTTCTATTTATCTAGTATTTTTTGTTTATTTGTTTTCGAAAATGAATCTAATTCTAGAAATTGTTTTAAGAATGAATGTTTAAGTTTAATATTGAAGATGAATTGATAAACCAATATCTCTATTTTCCACACGCTGTTTTGAAGCATCGTACTCTAGTAGAGATATGCAATTTAAAATAGATTAGAAGATAGACAAAATTGCCATTTGAATTCGATAGATAGATAGTAATTATATATGTATCAGTTTTCTGTTCCTAAGTTAAATAATAGTAGAAAGTTTTGCATAATATCTATGTATGTATTATAAGGTATCAGATTTTTCTGAAAATATAAATAATGTACAATTTTTCTGCATTCTTATCATCATTCTATATAGAAAAATATAGAAATCACAGGTATACATATATCTTAACAGAGTAGCAAATTAAATGGTAGTGATCATCAGAATAAGATTGTACATAACAATCATCATGCAGTTCTCATTTTGTTTACACACACTTTGATTTCATTATCTCTGTTAATGTTTTTCAAGTTTATTATCTCACTATATTATTATCATTATTTACTTGCTGTAAACAAAAGCTTTTAACAGTCATTCTATAATTTTCAGTTTCCACAATACACTTATATGCATACTGTTTGCATTTCTTATTTATCATTTTCATAAACTTGCAGTTCAAATAGATAATAGATTTAATAGAAACATTCTGTTACTGATAAGTAATTGTTTTCTATTTCCTATTATAAGCATTGTGTTGATTATCATTCTAACAAATAATAGAAGCTTTATAAACATTACTTTGTCATTACTCACCTATTTCAATTATAGATTTGAAAAACTGTAAAGTGTCATTCGTATTTTGTTTAGTTTCAATTTAAACCCTAGTTAGGTTTAGTTTTCCATTCTTATCTTTGTTATATCCAAATATAAACAAAACAAGAATTTAGGGTTTAACCCTATTTGTTTCCACTGTACACATTTTGTAAAACCATTTCGACATATTACTCTACTTATTTACCAACATCGATAACCAAGAAACACGACATCAACCTACAGTATCAAGACGAACAACACATATATCTACACAAATTATCAACATACATTTTTATTACCAAGAAGAGTATCATCTTTACATAGAGAACGAGCCCTTGGATCTTCTTCTTATGGTCACAACTGAACACGAATCAAATCATTTTTCACAGACTCTTAAACCATTGCAAAAAGGACAACTTCAAAAACGAAGTCGATGCTCTAAAGAACAAGCATTTTAAAATATGTTTGCAAATAAAAACTTACAGGGTTTATCCCTTGATTCCACAATTTGAAAGAACCCATTTTCTTTATAGTGCATCGGCGAGTCACAGCTCCAGCCGGCATTGCCAACAAACTTAAAGTATAGAAACCAAGAACATTCAAACGAATGTAAACCATATCACTGTTTAGTAAACGAGCTATGAAAGTTTTTCATCCAACTATCAACAATGACAGGACAACAGCAAATCGTGGCAGGACCTGTTACTTTTCTTGAAACCACCTCAATCATAGTTGGCGAGTACTATGAGAGTTTATGGAAGACCCGAAGCTTACCGGAGAAGAAGAACGCTGTCGCCCTCGCCAAAACCCTACTCAACGTTCTTTATAAACCCTGCAACTGACAATCGATAGCAAGGAGTTAGATATCTTTACATTTAAAGTAAAAATCGAAAAACGCAGCAAAGAAATACTAATTTTGTGACAGAAACTTACATTGCGGTAAACTACCAGGGTTTTCCCACCTTCACCAGCTATAAGTGATTTCACACTAAAATGAGACAAGAACCCTTGGTTCTCTTACACCAGGAAAAACATGAACTCAAACTTTAACGACGAATCCCAGAACTACCACTGTTAACCATTTAAAAACAAGATACAAAGGCTAACAAATGAATCCATTTCCAAAGAAGGAGAACTGTAACCCTCTCAAAACTAGAGGTCTCATGGTCGAACCCCATTCAAATCCTAGGCTAAAATTTTGGCAGCCTGTCGGCCACAGGAAAAAAACAATGGAGACAATAACCCTCAGTTACTAAATTCATAAACCAAATCAACGTCAAAGGTAGGGTTACAATCAACGATTCAAAACTCATTACCATCGACGATCACAATGTTGCTAGTGTTTTAGGGTTGGACAATCAACGTTTGCATTAAATTCCTGACCTACATTACAGGTTGACAATGCTACCATGGCACACAGTGGAGCAAGCACGACCAACACATGGCACGTAACCCTTACACAACAACAATCATGGAGGCATTCACGTCTATGTGGATCTTTGGAAATACAACTCGGCAGGGAGACAGTACCAAGTTTTTATTGGAGGATCGATGGGAGATCTCTACCATAGCTCGAGACTGACGCCATTTTAATTAACCAGCAACTTGTCAAGTTTCAAATTTAATGCCTGTCAGCGAAAACGATGTGACAGTAACCCTTGCAATTCATATTATTATCACCATTTAAATTCACCATAGTATTATTAACATCTATGCACGATTTCGTTATAATGTTTCATTACATTGTCATCGATCCGACATATTATTATGTTGGTAACGGTTTTCAACATATATTATAGTTTGGATATAATTCCAATGTTTGCATATTATTGAAATAGTCACACCATACGTTTTAATATCGATATCAAACCAAGGATCGATATAGTTTCACCACTATATTCATAAGACCTAGATTTTGTCACGTTATTGAATGAAAATTAAATAGTTCTATTATTAATTGCACCATAGTTAACCTATGGCTAATATTTGTTTATTTGTCAAATTGCTACAAGTGTCTAGTCTCTAGAAAAGACTACATTTGCTTATTTAAGACTTAAATAATTATGGAGATAGATAGGATTTATGATCCATAAAAATTATATCGTTAATCATTTCTTTTCATAGGGTCTAATAGTGTTGTATAAGCTCACAAGCACATACATGATTTAATATATAGTTTGTTAATGGGAGTAATAATTTTCTCCAATCCCCTATCCACTTTTATTCATGCAATACAATGGCACTGTACCATCTTGATACTACCAGCTAAATGGTGACAACAAGACAGCTAGTACAATGACGACGACAGAATTAGTTAGTACAAGAACGACGACAGAACCAGCTAAGTACAATGACGACTATAGCGACGATGCTGCTAATTAGATGCTTATTCATACATCTAGTTTTGGGTTGATTTTACTCAGATACAAGACGAATCATGGAAAGAAAAAGTGTAAGCATGTGAATTGTACCTGTATGCTTTTATAAATGCAATAGTATTTAATTATTCTATTTTTTATTTTCAAATGATGAATTTGAACTCACACAAACTGGAATTATTGCAATCATGAAACTTCTTACCTGTCATCTGCACATAGAACAGGTCCAATGTTTTAGCGTACAACTAAGTAAGCTTCGGGGTCCCTCATAGGACTCCCTTGGACAGCAAAGAAACAAATTGTTAGTATCATCTCAGAGAAAAAGTATCATATCATATTTCTAACCTGGCATTTCATTATTACATCAATCATACTTCTCATTGCATTAAAAAGTGTTGCATCAAAAGTCTGATCTAATCATGCATTTAACTATCTTAATGATAGTTGTTACGAATGTAATTAAATTGTCACTGTTGCATTAGTTATATCAGAAATTTAATTGTGTTTAGTACAGACAGCTGTTTAGTTAATGTTGTTACATTCAGCAATTATTATTTTTCGCAATTATAAATTATCTTAAATTAAGCTTTTATTGCTATTAACAAAAATTTTAAATTTTTATGAAAATTCGGGATGTTACAGGCAGACTTCCTTGCTAGAGGCCAGGCAGGTCATCTGGGATGGCTGTTGATGTATATGTAACTTCGAAATGTATTTCACATATATGTATATTGTATTCCTATAGAGATGTTATTATTCCTCTATACGGAAGTGTCATCATTTATATTGTAAGTGTCATAACTTATACTTGATGGGTTATTAGACCACCTTGTTGGGGTCGGCCCTGTATAAGTCATGTGGGTCAAAGGGTTATTACACCACCCTATTGGGGGTCGGTCCTATGGGTCAAAGGGTTATTAGACCACCCTAGTGGGGGGTCGGCCCAGTCAGCATTATGTTAAGTGGTTAAGTTGAGGCCGACCTAGTTGAGTAAAGGTCAAGTCAAGTTAGTGTATAAATAGAGAGTGTGTATCTCTCATTTTACACATTCTATTCTCTCACTCACACTTGGGAGAGTGGCGCACTTGTGGAGGAGGAGGCTCTGCTGCTAGGAGAAGACTATCTATTGTATTCTGGTTGTATCATTGCTCTATCTATATCTGAGGAAGTTATTGGGGTTTTTCACCTTTATGGTTTTCCCCAAGTAAAATATGTGTCTCTTGTGTTCTTGCATTATTGTGTCCATGATTGCTATGCTGTAGATTTGTTGTACATGTTGTTCTCTCAGTTAAGATACTAGATCATATTGAAGTAAATTCTGAAAATTTAACATGGTATCAGAGCTAGCCTGAAAGAAGGCATGATATGGCATGTATGACACTTGTTGCACTTACGATGCTAGGCCTTGATATAGCAAAAACCAGCCATCGTAGCACTTTCACTATAAATCCATTTTGGCGAAGTTTTCCGATCTAAAACTTTTACAGGTTGAAGATCAGATCCACATGTACCTTGTGTCCAAAGGAAAACCTCTAATTCATTGGACTTTGTGATTTATGATCTGTACAATATAGGGTTTCTGCCTCTTCCTGATCTGAGTCAAAATTAGGTGACCTTGGGAAAAAGGTCATAACTTGGGCTAGGAAGCTCCAAATGAAATTTAGTAAAAAGTGACAAGTAGTACACAGACTGTACTATCTCAAGAAAATTTTTCAGAGGCCGAAGTTGAACCAGTGACATGTGGCACGTCGTACAATGACAGGCTTGATCAGAATTTTTGGTTGGGCAGAAGGACGAGCCTGATTAGACCCTAGTTCAGGACTTTGATCCGAAAAGTGGAAAATTAGGGCTTCTGCAAAAATGGGAATTTTTTAAATCTGTGACCATGGCTGGAAGCTCCTCATAAAAATAGAATCTTAGAGCTTTGGATCAAACCTTTTGATTGGGCAGAAGAGTGGGCTTCATCAAACCCTAGTTCGAGGTCACGTCCAGTGAATCCGAAAGTTTCAAAGGCAAAATTGAGGAGTGAAACTTTGCAGTTTTCAAATTCTGAATATACTATCTTGATCAGCTCATCAAGGCGCATATTTCTATCCTTTCGGAAGTTTGAAATTCAAAGTTTGAATTTTTGGGGTTTCTCTAACAAACCCTATTACAACTCCAGATCTAGTTCCTGCAAATCAAGTGGATTGGGTTAATACTAGAAGAGGATGGATTGGTCACCTGCATAAGTGAAGAAGTTCCTGTTTTAGAGGGAGATGAGGCTAAGGCCTTCCATAAGAAGATTACAAGCAATCTTGACAGGTATGGCTTACAGGTATGTTTCGAATTTTGTTCATGGTTAAGTTTATGATATGTTTGTCTTCATATCATTACAGTACAATCTTGATTAATTACTAAACTTGTCATATTACCTTAATAGAAGATATTCATTGATTAAGGTTTCGACACTTTTGATTGTACTAATGCATTGTGATGTTGTATGAGGTTTATGTTGTTTGCTAACACAAAAGGTACACCAAGAAAGTCAAATCATGTTCTACTTCAAGAACATATGCTCATGGTGACATGAAGACAAAGATTCATCCATTGTCATGGATCACATAGAAGATCTACTTTCGAGGTATGTATAGCTTGGTTCTACAATGGTTAACTTATGAGACATGCAGGTTACTAGCACAAGTCACTGAAGAGAACTAGAAGACATTATGTGGGTATGTTAGACATAACTAGCTAGCATGCTAATCCAGGTATGTTTTTCCTATATCAAGCTAGAATCCTACCTTGTGTTATGATCTTATACTATTGTGTTGCTGATAATGATTACTCATGAAGTCATAGGTTTGAATAATCATGGTTGTATGCATATCATGTTTCTTACCATAATTGATGATATGACTAACCAGAAGAATCATGAAGGTATAGGTTTAAATAATCATGGGTTTTATGCATATTATATCTCTTATCTTGATTGATGATTCAACTAACCAGAAGAGTCCTATGATCAAATAAGAATATGTATGAGTAAAAGAAGACTTCCCTGAAACCTTGAATACTAATGTTTATTATCTGTGAATGATCATGAATATACATGTTTAAGATTATTGTGTTTTGATAGTATTAAGATTATACTAATAAATGTGTGATTATGTATGAGACCTCAAGGATAACACAATGATGATACTAATAAGCATGCATAGTGATTAAGGATGGATGTAAGTTCAAGGATAGGTAATCTAGGAAGCAAAGATAAAGAGGGAGCACACTCCAGTTTTTCCTGCAAGAAAGCAAAGGAGCACACTTTAGTAGTTTCTGCAAGGATGTAGATATTCAGAGGGATTTGACCACTTCTCACAATCCACATAAGAATGGAGTTGCAGAAAAGAAGCAAAGACTGAGAGGGAGTCAACCCAACAAACAAACAAAGATAAGTATTTGAATTGTCATTACTTGCATATTTTATTGTTTAAATAATACTATTCAATAATGTATATACTGATGTTCCCAGAATTAGGTTGTGTATTATGCATATTAGAATAGTTGCATTGATGAATAGTATACTACTAATATGCATGGGTAAGTGGCCTATGGTATTGTACAACATTCCATTGCTACTTATCTAGAATGAAACCTCTTTGCTGACATGTTGGGAGTTGTGCACACTCTTAACAATGTTCTGGTAGAGATTAGAAGGCATCTAGAAAGTTACAGGATATGGATAAATGTTGTAGAAGCATTGGCTAAGATAATTGCATGACTGTATGACATATTTCTTTATGTGTAAGAATTTATTCTGAAAACTGTGAGATGTTTTATAATCATGCAATTTAACTTGTTGTGTAGGAAAGATCGTATGCCATCACCTACAAAAGAAGAACTACAACATTTGTTCAGCAACAAAATTATCTATTGAAGATATTGAAGTTCCCAGGATATGGGAAGAATGCCATGATCGAGGAGTATCAGTTGATCATGAAGAATGATGTTTGGGATGTAGTCCCAAGACCTGAAGGGAAGTTTGTTATGACTTCCATATGGATCTATCAAGATCAAGCATGCTGTAGATGGCAGCATAGAGAAATATAAAAGTGATGAAATAGAAGATACACCAGATGGATTTCAAGGCAGCTTTCTTGAATGGTGTAGTTGAAGAAGAAGTGTATGTGGAGCAGCCACTTGGTTCTGAGACACATGACAGGAAATCATATATGTGCAGAACTTGGTATGGTAGGATAGGCAGCTTTCTATCCAGTTTGGTCTTTACCAAGAGTAAAGCGGGTTCCAACCTTTACTACAAGGTTGAGGTAGGCAATCCAGGGATACTCTTATTGTATGTGGATGACCTGTTTGTAACAAGAGATGACAGATTGATTGCCGACACACAGCGGAAACTTGCTACCGAGTTCGAGATGGAGAACTTGGAGATGATGCACTATTTGTTTTTTTTGGCAGGGAGGTGTGGCAGAGTGCAGATGGAATCATCCTTGGAGAAGGGAAGTATGCAGTAGAGATCCTGAAGAGGTTCGGGATGATGGATTGCAAGGCCATGGCCACACCTATGGCATCGAATCTGAAGCTTCTTTGTGATGCTTCATCTGAGCCAATTGATGTCTCTATGTATCGTCAGATGATTGGGTCCTTGATGTACCTGACGAACACGAGACCAAATATTTGCTTTGCGGTGAACACATTGAGCCAGTTCCTGACGAATTCGAGGAGTTTTCACCTGGTTGCTGTAAAGCATGTTCTGAGGTACCTGAAGGGTACAGTGGATTATGGGCTCAAGTATGAAGTGAATCAAAAGTTTAACCTGCAGGGTTTTGTTGATTCAGATTGGGCTAGCAGTGCTGTAGATAGGAAGAGCACATCTGGATGCTGCTTTAGTATGGGATCAAGTGTGATCTCTTGGTTTAGCAGGAAGCAGTCCTGCATAGCACTGAGTACAGCTGAGGTAGAGTATGTTGCAGCCTATTCAGCTAGTTGTGAGGCAGTATGGTTTCAGAAGCTACTGTCTAAGTTATTTGATCTCCCGTTGGATGCTACTGGAGTTGTGTGAAGCTGTTCGAGAACCCAGTGTTTCATGAGAGGTCGAAACACATAGAGATCAAATATCACTATATCAGGGATATGGTGCAGAGAGGAGCTATGAAGCTCCTGTACATTGCAATGGATGAGTAGATTGCAGATGTGCTGACGAAGCCACTAGCCAGGGTGAAGTTCGAGTACTTCAGGTAGAGGCTTGGTGTTCTTCAGATTGATGACACTTCGAGGAAGAAGTGATGGACACATTTGTAGAAGCCATTCCAAGTATGTTGGAAGGAGGATCCTTCACATGGCTGTGGATGTAAGTGCTGGATGATGAGCATCAGGACGATGCTCCAGTTACTGCTCTGTATATGCATCAGGAGGATGCTGGATATGATTAGTTGGATCATTTATATGTATATATGCATCATGTTGGTTGCTGGATATGATCAGTTGGATCGTTTATATGTAGATGTATGTACACATCATTTTGGATGCTGGATATGATCAGTAGGATCATCTATATATGTTTTGGATATGCATCATGTTGGATGCTTGGACCATGTATCTGTATATGTATCAGGTGGATATTGTGTATGATCAGGTAGATCATGTATGTTGATATGTATCAGGTATGATCAGGTGGATCATGTTTTTGTATTTGTATGAGGTGGATGCATTGTATGATCAGGTGGATCATGTATGATGATATGTATCAGGTAGATACTTGGTATGCATCAGGTAGATGCATTATATGATCACGATGATCATAGATGACGAGCTTCAGGATGTTTCTCTAGATGACATGCAACAGGATGTTGCAGTGATGATGATTAGGATGATCATGTGTACATCAGGATGATGTATGGTGAGTATCAGGATGATACTCTATGGCCGTGGAACATGTTGTGCAGATAAGCATGTAATTTGTGCCCTACGAGATTTGCAGATAGTCTTTTGAGGTTTTTCCTATGGCATGTAATTTGTACCCTGGGATATCTGGCAAATGCTCTTTCAAGGTTTTGCTTGGGAGGACATATAATTTGTGCCCTGGGATATTTGCAAATATTCTTTCGAGGTTTTTCCTATGGCATGTAATATGTGCCCTGGGATATCTGGCAGATGCTCTTTCGAGGTTTTTTCCTATGGCATGTAATTTGTGCCCTGGGAGATCCGATAGGTTGAGCCGTGTGCTCGTAATCAGTCCTGGGATGCTCTTTAGAGGTTTTTCCATGACCACATGTAATTTGTACCTTGGGAGATCCGATAGGTTGAGGCTTGTGCTCATAATCAGTCCTGGGATGCTCTTTCGAGGTTTTGTGGTCACCACATGTAATTTGTGCCCTGGGAGATCCAATAGGTTGAGCCTTGTGCTCGTAATCAGTCTTGGGATTCTCTTTCGAGGTTTTGTGGTGGGGTCACATGTAATAAGTCCTGGAGATCTGGACAAGATGAAAAAGGCCTCAGATGCTCTTTAGGGTTCTTTCTAGTCAAGAGACTCTTTTAAGGTTTTGTGACGCACGTAATAAGTCCTGAGATTTTCACAGTATGGTTAGTGATGACGAAGACCTGCAGGTGGTGGGCCTACATCCAGTATGAAAAAGGACTGGTTCTGTAGAACTTCCTATGATGAGAAGATTCAGAGATCGATTGAGATAGCAGCAGCAGTGACGATGATGATGACTCGATGACGATTATCTAGTGACGATGATCCAGAGAAGAAGACTTATGCTAGAAGACCTGTGTCGAGAAATACCTTCCTAGTTAAGAGGGAGTGTTGATGTATATGTAACTTCGGAATGTATTTCACATATATGTATATTGTATTCCTATAGAGATGTTATTATTCCTCTATACGGAAGTGTCATCATTTATATTGTAAGTGTCGTAACTTATACTTGA
Organism: Larix kaempferi; assembly: GCA_027924585.1. NCBI lineage: Eukaryota > Viridiplantae > Streptophyta > Pinopsida > Pinales > Pinaceae > Larix > Larix kaempferi. Next base: position 3,967,443 of record BSBM01000802.1, on the reverse strand, counting down.
TGGGTTATTAGACCACCTTGTTGGGGTCGGCCCTGTATAAGTCATGTGGGTCAAAGGGTTATTAGACCACCCTATTGGGGGTCATCCATGTGGGTCAAAGGGTTATTAGACCACCCTAGTGGGGGTTCGGCCTAGTAAGCATTATGTTAAGTGGTTAAGTTGAGGCCGACCTAGTTGAGTAAAGGTCAAGTCAAGTTAATGTATAAATAGAGAGTGTGTCTCTCTCATTTTACACATTCTATTCTCTCACTCACACTTGGGAGAGTGGCGCACTTGTGGAGGAGGAGGCTCTGCTTCTAGGAGAAGACTATCTCTTGTATTCTGGTTGTATCATTGCTCTATCTATCTCTGAGGAAGTTATTGGGGTTTTTCACCTTTATGGTTTTCCCCAAGTAAAATCTATGTCGCTTGTGTTCTTGCATTATTGTGTCCATGATTGATATGCTGTAGATTTGCTGTACATGTTGTTCTCTCAGTGAAGATCCTAGATCAGATTGAAGTAAATTCTGAAAATTTAACAATGGCATTATTGAAGAAGTAGGAAAATTGAGGCCCTTCCTCGATTTTGTCTTAGACAAGGAAGCAGTGATAAAATTAGCCAAGAGCAGTGTAACAACAACAAATGAGAAATTGAACAAAAAACCTGTAGAGTATACTGAGAATTCCATCGAATTCCTGAACGTCTTATTTGAGGAGCAGGTCAAGACAACTGGTGTAATAGATAGGGTTTCCATCATCATTGGAGCCAAAAAAGTGATGCACAATTACTAGCAGGTAAAGGCTATTCAAGCTAAAATAGATGTCATGGCACAACAGATCAAGTATTTCAAAGACATGTTCGAACCTTTGTTCAAGAAAGGGCTACCTCTCTTTTGGGAGGAGGATGGAACAATGCTCATAGAAGAAGAATATTAGAAGAAATTGGCATGATGTAAAGTGCATTTCAATGATTTTGCAGGTATGGATCAGTTGCTATCAGGGAAGACATTGGTGGAGAAAATGGCAAAGGATTTTGAGTTAAGCATGATGTTCAAGGAGGCTAGTGCACATCTGCAAAACTACTCTTATAGGGACCACAATGATATCCGAGTCTTAATGAAGGAGTTGGCCACCTCAGAGCTGCCAGCTGCCGAGCTATGGAAGCCCATTGAGAAATATGGGAAGAGAAAGCTGATATTGAACTGCTGAAGATTCGATGATCGTGGGATAGCAGCATGGAGGAAATATTTGCTAAAGCATTTTGTTTATTTTGTTAGAGTCTCTTGTCTTTCGGTAAAAATGCTCAGTAATTTTGTAAAAGGCAATTGAGCCAGTTTTACTAGCATTTTTATTTTGTTGTAACTAATTCCTGACGGTGGAAAACCTGTTTGAATAGGTGTCACCTACATTGTAACAACTTCCTATTGAGGCAGCTCGAGCCGGAAGGCTCTGAGCATCTATGTAATAGAAGGAGAAAGGGTTGGAAACTTTTGTTGGACTCATGAATTCCCTGTGTTATTAAGCACTCTGAGATATATTTTAATAAAATCTGGCTAGGCCGAGCAAGCTTTTCTATCAGAGATCCCTGTGTTATTCATCTTATAGTCTATTTACTTCTTCTCTTATGTGAATGTTTCTCTCACTATTTAATTCATATTGTTATGCTTTTTCATGCTTGGATAAGTGTTGTATCAAGACAGAAGTCATAAATATTATTCTCTGTTGCTTTCATTTCAAGCATCCACTACCATTTTCTGCTAAAGTTGGTATAGAATTCATTATCATAAGCTCGATATTGATGGGTTGTTAATATCTTCTTCTTTAATCACCAAACAAAAGCCCTTTGACTATGAGTGGGTGGTTATCCTACCTCTAATTAGTTTTCTTTGCAAAGCGCTGTCATGTTTAATCATATCTTGCCTCCTGCCTCTGATTAGTTTGATCTATAGTTTGGATTTGTCTTTACTCATGATCTGTGTGTGTTTTATGTTTTAAGTGAATTTATTTAATTAAAACATTTATCTATTTCTACAAATGATTAACATAAATTAATAAATTAATGTTAATTTTTCAATTAGCATTCCAGCTACAAGGTAATATTGCATGTGCCTAATCCTTAAAACTACTATCACTAAATTTTCATTTCCTGATTGTGTTGTGGTTAAACCCGCATTAGTAACTTCGCTATACTCAATGTGCCAAATCAAATAAAAAATAGTAACCTTCCTATACTCAGTGTGACAAATCAAATATGCCACATGTCACAATATGATCATTCCATGTGTCACCCTAGCATACTAGATATCAACATTTTAACAACAAAATTTATAGACGTTTTGCTTTAAAGACTTTGTTGGCAAGTGGAAATATTCTCAGAGAAAGAGCGGCCGCTCTTTCTCCAAGGTGTTCTACTGTTACAATTCCCTCCTAAATGAAGGGTCGACCGACCCTTCTTATTCCAAATATTCTTTTCATAATAGTTTGACACTCCAAGAAGGGTCGGTTGATCCTTATTGTATTATCCATTATGGCTATAGCTGAATTCCTGGATAAAGGTTTTGACAATTAACAACAAAAAGAAGGGGCAGCCGATCATTCTTGTCGTAAAATGGAAGTCAGGACAAACCATTTTTATATGATATAAATTCCAAGGTGTTCTATTTTTACAATTCCCTCGTAATTGAAGGGTCTCCCGACCCTTCTTATTCCCCATATTATTTTCATAATAGTTGGACACTGCAAGAAGTGTCCATCGACCCTTATTACCAATATTCTTTTCATAATATTTCGACACTGCAAGAAGGGTCGGTCGATCCTTCTTGTGTTCTCCATTATGGATATAGCTAAATTGTTGGATACAGGTTTTCATAATTAACTACAAAAAGAAAGGGCGACCGATCCTTGTTGTTGGAAAACAGAAGTCGGGACAAACTATTTTTATATGTTGTAACTTTTCACCTTAAAATTTTAAACAATTACAAATGAAAATTGCAATTTTGAACACTTTTGAAATCAGAAATTGCATTTTTTGATTTTAAATTCACATTTGAAGGTTATATATTCATACCTCCCTTCTAGCATGAAGAGCTTTAATTAAAAAATAATAATAACTAAAAACACTTTTCATTCTTTTTATGAGAGTTAATTCTATTTAGAAAAAGAGAAAAAAGAAATAATGCTTTGATTTAAAAAAAAAAGGAAAGAATGTTTCTATTTAAAAAAAATAATGTTTCTATTAAATAAAAGAAAAAGAAAGAATAGAATAGTTTTCGTATAATGCTACTTTAATGATACTAATGTAAATGTGTAAATTTACTTATTTACAATTAATTCCACAAGTAAACTTCAGTTCGAGGAGCATTATCCCCTGGCGGTGGATGTCAGCATGATCTATGGGGCCATCCCCCCAGCACGAAGGGAGGGATCCTCTCACCCCGTGCACTTAACATTGCACGCATTACCCTTCTCGGTCTCAGACCTGCCGACGATGATGCACGTCTCCACACTTGTCTGCCCGCCCATCCACCTGCCCTACCATCTGTCTTCCTCCACAGCTGGCCACCCACACACTTATGGCTTAATGGCATCCCTCTGCACTATCTCTTACAAGTGCCCTCACATTTACTTTGGCTGCCACCCTGGTACAACTTGACCGCACCTCGGCCCTCTACGTATTCATTTCATCCCTCATCTCTTTCAATTCTGCTCTCTGCTCTTAATTATGGCTCATGCAAACACCAGCCACGACACACAGACTCCTCGCTATTTAAACGAGTCCATGCACACCATAGATGTCACTCAGTCTGCCTCCTCAAACCTTTGGTTCGGCTCTGTTCATCCTTATATTTAGATCCACTTCTAATTCTGGTCCCTCACGGCTTCTTCCGCCATGACCAAGTCCCGTGGTCTTTCACGTCGAGGTGGGGCGAATCGTTGTTCTAGTAGCCAGAGCGCCCCAAGCTCTGGTGATGGTTTTAACATTGGCATTTCCTTTTCCAGTCACAACCTGATTGGAGACTGGGAGGGGCAACTAGTGGCGGATCACTTGGCCTCTGGCTCCAATGGAGGTTCATAAATCACTATTGGCTCATGAAGAATATGTTGGGGAAGATTCTGGACGACATGCTGGGAAACTAGGGTTCTACTCGGAACCAAAATCTGGCTACCAGGGCCAAGCTCATTGGCCTAGACGAAACTCTAGCTAATATCAATGCCACCTTCTCCTGGAGCCAGCACGCGATTATAAGTCGAAGCCTGGTCCAGGACAAATCTGCTGGCAAAGGCGATGGCGGCCCTTCCTGTGTCTCTGTCATCCCTTCTGTGCATTTTCCGACTCCATCGACAATGAGCTCCCTGCCCTACAAACGCCTGTGCAGCCATGTTGAGCCCGACCTCCTTGCTACCAGGAAGATTGAGCCACTTCCCATCAAGCTGCCAGAGGATTATTTTCTAGAGTGCTACCTGAGTAACTTCCCGCATCGAGTAATTGCTGTCATGACTTCTCTGGAGCTCGATAAGAGGACCGTGTCTCTCTGATCTGGTTTTGGTGTTTGCTTCACTCCGGTTTTCTTCAAGTTTTGCGTCCATGCTCAAATAATTTTTTGTTCTCTAGTCGTGCCACTGATGGAAACACTTTGTTTTTTGGGGCAAAATGGTTTGTAACTCTCTAAATTGTAATTCTCTTAATTAAATACTGTGCAATTATACAAAAAAAAAGGTTCGAGAAGCATTATCGACCACCATCCTCAGGAGGAAGAGGAGAATATAACCTGTGGTTGTGGACATGAGAATTGCTGAGGAAACCTCTGTTCAGCGGCATAATGTTTTGTAGAAGAGATCCCTACTTGGATGAGTTATTACATCTATTTTGGAAATTTTTTTGCATCAGCTTGTTAAATTTACAGAGCCTGAAAGCTATTTATGCTACCAGGATCTACTTTTTGTAATGAATGTCAAATAATGAGTATATCTTTCTGAATATAACTCATTGTATTTTACATATTAAGAACAAAAGTATTTTACATATAAAGAACAAAAATCTGGCTAAGTGTTGAACTCACATGGCTAAGAGGCCATTTGGAAAGGCATAGGTCTTTTCTCAGAAGTGCAATGTGAAAAGAAGACGGATGTAACTATTTTTACCAGTATATAATACAGAGTTTCTCTTTTTATTAGTGAATTAGTAACCTCTCTATACTCAATGTGCCAAATAAAAAAAAATAGTAACCTCGCTATACTCAATGTTCCAAATCAAATATGCCACGTGGCACAATATGATTGTTCCACGTGTCACCCTAGGATAATAGATATCAACATTTTACCAAAGAAATTTATAGACGTTTTTCTTTAAAGACTTTGTTGTCAAATGGAAATATTCTCAGAGAAAGAGTGGTCGCTCTTTCTCCAATGTGTTCTATTGTTACAATTCTCTCCTAATTGAAGGGTCGGCCGACCCTTCTTATTCCCCATATTATTTTCATAATAGTTCGACACTGCAAGAAGGGTTGGTTGACCCTTCTTATTACCAATATTCTTTTCATAATATTTTGACACTGCAAGAAGGGTCGGTCGATCCTTCTTGTGTTCTCCATTATGGATATAGCTGAATTGTTGGATAAACGTTTTCACCATTAAGTACGAAAAGAAGGGGCGACTGATCCTTTATGTTGGAAAACGGGTGTCGAGAAAAACCATTTTTATATCTTATAACTTAGCCGATTGACTTGTTATTCTAACAATGACTTGAATATTTTAGACATTCATTTTTTCACATTAAAATTTAGAACATTTATGAAATAAAACCCCACAACCTTTCTTTTCCTTCCTGCATGTTTAAGTTTTAACCGTCGATTTGTCTTGATCCCGCGGATGAGATTATACTGGGTGATTTAAATGAAGTTTAGTTTGTCCTTTTTTTGACTATTTTTCTGAAGTTGTGGGAAGCTTTGAGTTTTTCCACCAAGTCATTTTCATCCTACAATCCCACTTATTGCTTATTGCGAGAAGAATTTGTAAATAGCTTTTGAACTTTTTGTTCCGCAACCCTTAATTGCAGATTGTGAAAAAGTGGTTCAAGTAATAAGGTGTGTTGTGTGGCCCCGCAACCCACAATTGCGGATTGCGAAAGATTATTTGAATTATAAAAGGTTGTTTGTGCTCCCGCATCCCGCAACTAACATTTGCGGATTACAAATTGCGGGAACCTTTTTGATTGTTGGTTTTCTAAGTTGCGATCTTGCAACCCTCGACCTGCAATTGTGGATTGTAGATTGGGGGAACAATGTACATATTTCCAAAATACTACTCCCACAACTTGACCCTGCATCCCGCAAGGTTTAATCTCAGTCGTTGATTCGTTTTCATCCTACGGTCTAGATTTGGACCGTCGAAAAGCAATAAATATGTGATTTTCCCTATTTTTCCTTGTCATTTTTACTTTCAGAAATTACCTTGCTACTTGAATTTTACTGTGAAGTTTTTACTTTGTTTGTTACCCATTACTTTCAGTTGAAATAGGTTGGTTTTGCTCATTCCTCTTATTCAGTTATCTACTGTTTCGAGATTTTGAATTGTTTTTTATTTTTGTTCATTCGTTTATCAGAAAACCTCCAGTTTCAAACATATCGAGCAATACACATTGTAAAACTACTCAGAAGGATTTACTGAACAAAGACCCAAATTTTGGTATTTTCTTGGACACTAGTGATAAAATCACTGAAACCTATCAGCTAGATTGGTCCAGAATATATTCAATTTTTGATAATGATGACCTATCAAACATTCAAAATGACCAGCTAGCATATGAGAAAATTAGGGACTCCTAGCTTCATGCCATTGCTGCCAGACCCGCTATCTTGCCTTATACTGATGCGGTTAAATGGATTATGGACCACGCTAACCCTATAGACCGGTCATTTAATGACAGTGCAGGGTCAGAATTGGCTACCTTCCTCCCTAAGGATTTCATCAGAGCTTATGCTCTTAAACGGTCTATGCAACCCCTTAATGTTGAGTTCATGGAATCTTCTAAGACTAGGTACAATTTCAATGAAATGTTGAAGTCATGGATGAATAAACCTGATAGTTTCATCCGTAGGGCTGATAACTTGTACCCGGTTTCCTAGTTTAGAGAACCTTATTCCCTATTGGCTGCCATGCTATGCAGACTCTATGTTTTCCCAAACTGTTCGGTATTTAAAGCTGAGTGGGATCCTGTAGCCCATCATGTTCTAACAACTGGTGAGTCATTCCCTTGGGCGTCAATATTGCCTTTTGTACTCAAAACAACCATTCAAGCATATCATAAGGCACCGGCTATGAAGAAGCCACATTTCTTATTTTCAGCTTTTGTCGTTGATATATTTTGTGCAAAATTCCAATATCCCAACATGGGATGGAATTGGACACCATCAGATCCTCTTGTCCATATTTATCATTCAACATTATGGGAGAACAATTATATGCCTTTCATATATGAAATTTGTGATCACTTCTTTGGAATTATTTACTTCAAAATCTTCAGAGAACAGGCTCCTGCTTTCTCAGTTGATTCCAAAACCTTTATTGCCACAATTGGTGACTCACATGTGTGTGAATCCTTCTCATATGTCAAAGTTTGGAGAGGCAGTACTGTTCATCTGCTACCCAGGATAGTTCCTGATAGATTGGTCATTGAATAGGTTTCCTATCAAACTGTTACCGATGGTGTGTATTTTAAGCTAAGTGGTCCTAAGAGGAAGGCGTGGCCTAAGTTCCCCCTGAACCTTGCGCCATTGGCCATCCCAAATTTAACTTGGGCTATAGTGTTGGGTGACAAAATTGCTGCTTTAAAATTGGGTTTTGTGACCAAAAGAAGACATGATCCTAAAGGTGTTCTAGATGCCCATTTCAAGCACAACCATGTGAGGGGTGGATTTGTTCACGAAGAACTTCCTGATGACTCCATCTATCAGGGAGTAAATACCTTTGATGAAGTCTTGGCAAGGGATAAGAGTAAAGATGAACATAACCATATCATGCAGTATCAACATGAACTTAAGACAGCGGTTTTGAGCTGCAGAGCAATGGAACTAAACCTCGTTGAGTAAGCAAGAAAGGATAGAGAGGAGAAAGAAGGTCAGAAAGCACTTGCTTCACTAATACTAACTTGTAGTAAAGGGGATAAAGGAAAAGGTCTCATGGAAGATGCTCGAGAGGTAAAGATTGTTGAACAATCGAAGGTATTGATGCAAGCATTTCAATAATCAAAGCAGAAGTTAGCTTAGATGAATTCGATGCTAGACACTCAAGTAGTTGCATCTCCTAAGATTACTACTGATATTCAAGTGACTATTGCAGTAATTTAGACTGTCATCAAGCCAGCCAAAAGGTAGAAAAATCAGACTTCTGCACCTCAAATCCCTACCTTCAATATTAGTGACAATGATGTTGAAGATGAGGTACATTCTTCTATGCCTGTGATTGAGGAAGTAACTGAAACTTCACAAAGAATTACAGATTTATTGAATGCTATTGAAGTGGATGATTCTGCTCTAGACCATCAGTTTCTTGAAACTACCCCTGCTGCTAACACCACAACGTCAACACTTCTATTTCCACCTATTCAAATTATTTCAACTTTGTCATGTGGGGTAACACCTCCATTCCCCATATCCCATCTTTTCCATACTCTAACTACCATCACTGCTCCATTACCATCCATCTCGGTTCCACTTCCTATTTTTCCATATACTATTGCAGAGATCCAGTCTTTGACTATCCCTCTGTAATCATCTCCATTCATTTTATCACCACCAGCTACCGATGAGCAAACTCCAGTTCCTCCTTCTTCATTACCAGCTGATGATATCCAAGTTCCACTTTTTGAAGCCTTCACTTCAATTCCATCCCCAACTTCTGTGCCAACAGTTATTCAAAATATCCCTTCCACCCCAACTACTTCCCAAAGAACTATGTCTACACCTGCTCCTTCTACTACTCAGACATCTTCATTGGTTTCAACAGTAAATGTGACTTCATCATTTATTGAATTGGTAGCTGAGTTTGAAGAAGACATTGTAGTCCCTCTTAGGGATTACTTCTACAGCAGAGCTTCCAAGTCAGTGGTAAGAAAAGGTAAGAAGAGAAGCAAAGATCAAGGTGTATTAGAGGCATCTACTCCTAATCAAATAATTTGGACCAAGCAGTCTGATGACATACAGTGAGAAGCATTGTATGCTGCTGCAACCAAGGGTGCTTTTGCAGGTGCAAACTATGATTTAGTGACAACACTGAATAGGGAGATTGATTTAAAGAAAGAAGAGCTAAAGAAGCTTGAAGAGAAATTGGCCAAAACCAATGAGAAAAAATACCTCTCTCCAGGTTAAATTACATGATGCAGAAGTTGTAAATGCTGCCAATACACAAAGGATAGTTGTGCTAGAAAAACAATGCGAGGATGCAACTGCAAGTGCATCCTCCTCTGCATTCTCTGGGTTTTCCCAGCTGGATTTTAAGGATTTGGCCATTTGGGTCAATGATGAACACTGTAAGCTTCTAGTTGAATTGTTTCACACCTTGAATGATATCCAGGAGACTCACATTTTTTTTGGGCAGATGTCTGTTACTCTTGATCAGCAGGTAGCTAAAAGACAACAGGCCTTTAAGGCCAATGAATATATTGTGGAATGGCAGAGGTACATTAAGGAGCGACCTGAGAATTTTCCTACTCTCACTAGTTTCCAACTGAAGAAAATCAAAACTGCGTTGTGTGCTTCGCATGATCTAAATGATATGGTTGGAGATACTATCCAGAAAGCACAAGGTGTTTGTAGAAGGAGATGATACGCTGTGGATAGCATCATGGTGAAGTTGCCATTCCCTACCATGAGCCTCATTGAAAGTGCTTGTCCACTAAAGTTGATGCTAGAACAGGTTGAACGTCGATGCGAGGAAGCTAAAGCGAAGATCCAACAGCTCAAGCATATCAAGATTGATGACATGGATCAGTTATTCAGGCAACCTGTTGCCATTGAGGGAATGATCCACATTTTATTGGTATTAGGAATAATTTGGCTAAAAACGAGCTGGAAAATTTTATGTGTGATGCCCAGCTAGGGCTTGAGTCGGTCAATTATCCAAATATAGATGAATTGTTAGAAATTGCAGCCAAGTGGCAAGATTTTCTTGGCCATTAGCCTAGTTCGATTTTTGAAATCCCTGTTTTTTTGGGAATTTATCCTTTGTAAAAAAATTGTAATTATTATTTAAAGGGTAGATCTCTCTTAGTCTAGGGATCATGATGGAATTTGGAGGAGAAAATCAACATAAGAGACTGGACATACTCTGGTTAATGCAAGGCTTGTAATTTCTGGAAAACTTTCAGTAATACAGTTATGTTATTATCTAGCATACTCTTTTGTCTATTAATCAAATTTCTTTGATCAATATTGATTTTCACTTTCAAGTTGTTTATCAATACTGTTTAATCTTTTGCAATCTATAATTACATTGATCTACAGTTCTGATTTTTCTCTGCTTATGATCTGTGTATCCTTAATGTTTTAAAAGAATTTATTCAATTAAAACTTTTAGCTATTTCTACAAATGGTTTTTACAGAAAATTATAATTGATGTTAATTTTTCAATTAACATATTAGTTATAGGTCAATCTTGAATGCGCTTAAACCCTTAATTTACCATCAGTTAATTTTAATTGGTTGATAGTAATTTGAGCAGGTAAGTAATTAATCTCCTTTACAGTGTTCATGAATGTTGATTTTCACTTCAGATTATTTATGAACACTGTTTAATTTTTGCAATCAATAATCCATACATTGATCTACAGTTTGGATTTGTCTTTACTAATGATCTGTGTGTCTTTTATGTTTTAAGTGAATTTATTTAATTAAAACATTTATCTATTTCTGCAAATGATTAACATACATTAATAAATTCATGTTAACTTTTCAATTAGCATTTCCAACTACAAGGTAATCTTGCATGTGCCTAATCTTTAAAACTACTATCACTGAATTTTCATTTCCTGATTGTGTTGTGGTTAAACCAGCATTAGTATCCTCGCTATACTCAATGTGCCAAATCAAATATGCCACGTGTCTCAATAAGATAGTTCCACGTGTCACCCTAGGATAGAAGATATCAACATTTTAACAACAAAATTTATACAATTTTTTCTTTAAAGACTTTGCTGGCAAGTAGAAATATTCTCAGAGAAAGAGCATCCGCTCTTTCTCCAAGGTTTTCTATGGTTACAGTTCCCTCCTAAATGAAGGGTTAGCCGACCCTTCTTATTCGCAATATTCGTTTCATAATAGTTAGACACTGCAAGAATGGTCGGTCGATCCTTCTTGCATTCTGTTAAAATTTAATATGCTAAGACAGAAAATAGCAGCATTACATTCCATTTCACAATAATAGCATATACAGGATCACTGAATAAACAACAAGCATAGCATAAACACAAGAGACACATATTTATCCTGGGAAACCCTCATGGGGTAGAAAACCCAGCAAAGCTTTCCTCAATAAGATGATAAACCAAAATACAAGATGTGCTCCCTCCTTCTAATCCTCCTTAGCAAATCTCCCAGACAAGTGCTCCTCTTTTCAAGTGTGTGAGTGTGTCAAATGAGGAACACACCTCCTCTATTTATACACTACTCTGACATATATTTTACACAAGTACATGTAGGCTCGTATTTAACCATTAGGTTAAATACCCTATTATAACTGACTGGGCCGACCCCCACATGGTGGGTCTAATAAACCTAGTTGCCACAACTCCTCGGAGGAATAAACATCTCTGGATACATAATAGAATCACCTCGGAGGGATGGAACATCTCCGGAATAAATAATGTACAAATATAATATTCTTAGAAGTTACAATATTCAACACTCCCCCTTAACGAGAAGGATATTATAACAACATCTGCAGGAGAAAGGAGTCATTGACTACATCATCTATATATCATCGAAAGCTTTCTTCAATTCATCATCATCAGTAACTCAACTAGTTATTGGAACATCAACATCATCAGAGTTGATATTACTCGATCATCAGCATCGTCATCATTATCGTCATCACACGATCGTCAGCATCGTCATCACATGATCATCAGCATCGTCATCACACGATCATCGGCATTGTCATCACACGATCATCAGCATCGTCATCACATGATCATCAGCATCGTCATCACACGATCATCAACATCGTCATCACATGATCATCAGCATCGTCATCACAAGATCAGCAGCATCGTCATCATACGATCAGCATCGTCATCATACGATCAACATCGTCATCACACAATCAGCAGCATCGTCATCATACGATCAACATCGTCATCACATGATCGGCAGCATCGTCATCACACGATCAGCATCATCATCATACGATCAGCATCGTAATCACACGATCGACAGCATCATCATCACACGATCATATTACAAGATGATCAATCCTGCTCTCTTTAGGACATAGGTCCATTGATGATGCAATCCAGATCAAGTTCCAGGATGATCAATCCTTATCTCTTTAAGACAAGTCTCATGTCTAGGGAAGATCCAATCCCAACCACAGTGCCAGTCCTTTTTCATACTGGATGTGACCTAGATCAGATCTAGGATTTACCGCCACAGAGCCAGTCCTTTTTCATACTGGATGTGTCACATCTACAGAGCCATCCTTGTTTCATGCTGGATGTATCACATCTACAGAGCCAGCCTTGTTTCATGCTGGATGTATCACATCTACAGAGCCAGCCCTGTTTCATGTTGGATGTATCATATCTACAGAGCCAGCCCTGTTTCATGCTGGATGTATCACATCTACAGAGCCAGCCCTGTTTCATGCTGGATGTATCATATCTATAGAGCTAGCCCTGTTTCATGCTGGATGTATCACATCTACAGAGACAACCCTGTTTCATGTTGGATGTATCATATCTACAGAGCTAGCCCTATTTCATGCTGGATGTATCACATCTATAGATCCAGCCCTGTTTCATGCTGGATGTATCATATCTACAGAGCCAACCCTGTTTCATGTTGGATGTATCATATCTACAGAGCCGGCCCTGTTTCATGCTGGATGTATCATATCTACAGAGCCGGCCCTGTTTCATGCTGGATGTATCATATCTACAGAGCCAGCCCTGTTTCATGCTGGATGTATCACATCTACAGAGCCATCCCTGTTTCATGCTGGATGTATCATATCTACAGATCCAGCCCTGTTTCATGCTGGATGTAACCTAGAACAATTCTAGGATTTGTCATGTACATTTTGAACCAAGGTCCAGGGACGATCCAGTCCTATCATGTACCTTTTGAACCGAAGCTTAGGGACGATCCAATCCTATCATGTACCTTTTGAATTGAAGCTCAGGGACGATCCAGTCCTACTCAATTCTCGGAGACCTCATGTCTACGGTTCAATTCACAGGACCAAAGTCCGAGGACGATCCAATCCCCTTACCTGTTCATTCAGGATTTTGTTCTCGGAGACATCATGTCTACGGCTCTCTTTAGGACTGAAGTCCAGGGATGATCCAATCCCCTCAAGTCCACCAAGGACTTCATTTTCAAAGACATATGTCTACGGCTCTTCTTTCGGACTGAAGTCCAGGGATGATCCAATCCCCTCACATGTTCACCAAGAAATTCATTCTCGAAGACATACATCTACGGCTCTCTTTAGGACTGAAGTCCAGGGATGATCCAATCCTCTCAAGTCCACCAAGGACTTCATTCTTGAAGACATACGTCTACGGCTCTCTTTAGGACTGAAGTCCAGGGATGATCCATTCCCCTCAAGGCCACCAAGGATTTCATTCTCGAAGACATACGTCTATGGCTCTCTTTAGGACTGAAGTCCAAGGATGATCCAATCCCCTCAAGTCCACCAAGGACTTCATTCTCGAAGACATATGTCTACGGCTCTTCTTTCGGATTGAATTCCAGGGATGATCCAATCCCCTCACATGTTTACCAAGAACTTCATCAAAACATGTATAACAAAACATGTATCCTCATCATCAAAACATGTATAACAAAACATGTATCCTCATCATCAAAACATGTATAACAAAACATGTATCCTCATCATCAAAACATGCATAACATCTATCATCAAAAGCATGTATACATCTATCATCAAAAGAAAAAATATAAGATTCCTAAATCTAAATAATTCTAAGTAACTAGGTGCAGTAAATAGGTAACCTCATCATTGATGAGACAGACTTGTTATCAGATACTATGCTACTCCCCCTTTCGAGGAGGGTCCTTCTGGACTATACCAAGCTTGTCTCGGAATATTCAAACTTTACTCGAGACAGAGGTTTAGTCAAGATATTAGCAATCTGATCCTCAGTGCTTATATACTCGAGCTTGATAGCTCCTCTCTGCACCGTATCTCGTATATAGAAGTATCGGATCTCTATGTGTTTTTGACTTATTGTGGAATACAAGATTTTCTATCTTGATGCAGTTTTGAATGTCACACATAATCATAGTGTAATTCATTTCTAATTCAAACACTCCATATAATAGCTTCTGAAGCCACACTGCTTCACAGCTGGCAGAGCAGACAACTATATATATATTCTGCTTCAGCAGTACTGAGAGCCACACTAGATTGTTCCTTGCTGAACCATGAGATCATGGCAGATTCAAGACTATAACATCCACCTGATGTACTCTTTCTGTCTGAGGCACTTCCTGCCCAATCAAAATCTGAGTAACCATGTAAACGGAGTTCATGACCTCCAAGATAATATAGATAAAAATCTAATGTACCTTTTAGGTACCTCACTCATGCTTTGTAGTTATTAAGTGAACCTTTCTAGGTTCTACTAGATACTGACTTAGGGTATTTAAAGCAAAGCATATATCTGGCCTAGTATTTGTTAAATACATCAATGACCCAGTGATTTGTCTATAGAGGGTTAGGTCCACTAAATACGATGAGTCATTAACTAACAACTTCAAGTTGGAGTCCATGGGAGTGGCCATGGCTTTATACTCCAACATATCAAATCTTTTTAGAAAATTCATAGCATACTTACCTTGAATTAAAAGATTCCTTTTGGATCTTGCCATACTTCTAGACCTAAGAAGTAGTGCATTAATCCGAGATCTTTCATTTTCATTTCTGCAACCATTTTCATGACCTGTTTCTCATTCCTTGTCAGAAAGAGATCATCGTCATACAATAATGGTATGATAGGTTCATCATCCACAACCTTAAGGTAAAGGTTAGGAACAACTTTACTTCTGGTAAAGCCCAATCTTTGTCATGAAGCTGTCAATTGTCCATTATTCACACTCAGCATTGAGTGATCTTCTGCATATCTATCTGTGCCATCTCTCGTCAGATGGGTCTACTAATATGAGCCTCAAAATCATTCGAACTCTGTGGTGAGTTCCTTCTTGCATCCATGTCATATGTGTATAGAACCCATATTCAACCTTGTAGCAAAGGTTGAGATCCACATCACCCATGATGATCATTAAGCTCATCAATTGACTACCCATCCTGGGAACCCATACAGAACCTGATTACATTATTAAGAGAATGGTCTTATCTAGTCCCTTGGAGAAAAACATCTCATCATGATTCTCTTCCTCTTTCTAAGAGAATCTCTTAACCACAAGCTTTCTATAGTGTGTTTGATTTGTAAATCTTTTGTTGAACATCCATCTCTTGTTCAGAGTTCATCATTCATCATGATCTTTCCTACAAATCAAAATTAAGTACATGATTAGTAATGCTTCATAATCATCAAATCATATTTGACATGATAACCTATTATGCATATAGATATCATTTACATAGTTATGCAACTATTTTGACCAATACTTTGGCACAACACTTTCCCATATCCTGTATGCATACAGTGGCTATCTAGATGCCTTCCATCTCTACCAGAACATACTATTGAGAGTGTGCACAGCTCTCAGCATGTCAACAAAGAGGTTTCATTCTAGACAAGCAACAACGGAATGTTTGTCCAACTTACCAATCATATGCATATTAGTAGTATACTGTTCAATGCTTTATGAATGTTTACACTCAGCATGATATATTCTAGGAATACAAATATGCATACAAGCAATATCATTTACTATTTCTAATAACAAATCAAATACTTATCTTTTATGTTTGTGTGGTTGCCTCCCGCTTGATCTTCTGTATGTCTTCTGAACTTCTATTCATTCTGTACCACTGTGCATGCTCAAGTGTACACTAGTGTCATCCTCATGATCTCATACACAAACATACATTCATCAAAACATTCTAATTCTAAATAATCTTGAATATGTACAGTCATGATCATTAGTATTCAGGGTTTCAAGGAAGTCTTCTTTTACTCATGCATATTCTTGTTTGATCTAGTTAGTTAAATCATCAACCAAGATAAGAGACATAATATGCATAAACCCTTGATTAATAACCAATCATACCAAGTATACTTACACAAGGTAAGATTCTAACATGACATAGGAAAACATACCTGGATTAGTATACCTGCTTAGTTATGTACAACATACCTAAACAATCTCTTCAATGATTTAGAGATCCTGAGCTAGAACCTGCATGTCTCGTAGGTTAAACATAATATAACAAAGTCATACATACCTCATGAGTCTTTGTCTTCATGTTGTCATGGTCATGGAACTTGATTTGTCTTTTGTAATGTACATGTGTCTTGTTAGCAGACAACATCAACCTCACACAACACCATAATGCATAAGTACAATCATATAGCCCTAATCAATGAATGTCTTCGATCATTCACATGCATTCATATTGTTACTAGGGTGATAAGACAATTAATAACATTAATCAAGATTGTACAAATAAATAACATGAATAAAAACACATTATGAACTTAATCAAGAATCAGATTTCAAGGCATACCTGAACCTCCTTAAGTCATATCTGTCGAGACTTTTTGTAGTCTTCTTATGTAAGGCCTTAGCCTCAACTCCCCCTGAAACTTGATCTGGAGCTTGATTAGGGTTTGCTAGAGAAACCCTAAAAATTCAATCTTTGACTTTCATACTTCTGAATGGATGGAAGAATGTGTCTTGCTGAGCTGATCAACCTAGCACTCTTCAATTTTGAAATCTCCAAAATTTGACCCCTCAAAATTGCCTTCGAAACTTCTGGATCTTCTGGACAGGAACCCGAACTAGGGTTTGATGAAGCCCACCCTTTTGTCCAATCAAAAGGTTTGATCCAAGGCTCTAAACTCTTATTTTTCTGAGGAGCTTCCATCCGTGGTTACAGACCTCAAAAAATTCCAACTTTCTCAAAAACTTTAAATTCCGGAAGCCATGAATAAAGGTGCTAAAAATAATTATGTTTTGACAGAAATATGCACCTGATTGCTTCTGCTATAAATTTGAAATTTTTGCTCCAAAAGGTCTGAAAACCTTTTCTGCAGTAGCCTGACCTGTCATCTTTCCATCCTGATAGGTCTGACCTCAATTGGATTTTCTGAGAGAGAGTTATGCCAAGTGTCGCAACGTGACCTGTTTATGGGATAAAACAAGAGAGTGAACTTGTACGGCGTGCCACGTGTCATTGTTTGAACTTCGGCCTCTAAATTTTTTTTCTGAGATAGCTTGCCCTGTTATCTTTCCATCTTGATAGGTCTGACCTCAATTGGACTCTCTGAGAGAGAGTTATTCCAAGTGTCGCAACGTGACTTGTTTATGGGATAAAACAGGAGAGTGAACTTGTACGGAGTGCCACGTGTCACTAGTTCACCTTAGGCCTCTGAAAACGTTTCTTGAGATAGTACAGTCTGTGTACTACCTGTCACTTTTTACGAAATTTCATTTGGAGCTTCCTAGCCCAAGTTATGACCTTTTTTCCAAGGTCACCTGATTTTGACTGAGATCTGGAAGGTGTCTGGAAGAGGCAGAAACCCTAACTTGTACTGATCATAACTCATAAAGTACAATGAATCTGAGGGTTCCCTTTGGACACAAGGTACCTGGGGATGTTAGCTTCGACCTGTAAGCTTTTCAGACCCTGACCCTTCGCAAAAATGGATTTATAGTGAAAGTTCCACGATGACTGGTTTTTTTTATGTAAAACCCTAACCTTCAAATTGTTGTAAGTAAAGCAAGTGTCGTAAGTGCCATACCTTGTCTTCCTTCAGGTTAGCTCTGATACCATGTTAAAATTCAATATGCTAAGACAGAAAATAGCAGTATTACATTCCATTTCACAATAATAGCATATACAGGATCACTGAAGAAACAACAAGCATAGCATAAACACAAAAGACACAGATTTATCCTGGGAAACCCTCATGGGGTAGAAAACCCAGCAAAGCTTTCCTCAATAAGATGATAAACCAAAATACAAGATGTGCTTCCTCCTTCTAATCCTCCTTATCAAATCTCCCAGACAAGTGATCCTCTTTTCAAGTGTGTGAGTGTGTCAAATGAGGAACACACCTCCTCTATTTATACACTACTCTGACATATATTTTACACAAGTACATGTAGGCTCGTATTTAACCATTAGGTTAAATACCCTATTATAACTGACTGGGACAACCCCCACATGGTGGGTCTAATAACCCTAGTTGCCACAACTCCTCGGAGGAATAAACATCTCTGGATACATAATAGAATCACCTCGGAGGGATGGAACATCTCCGGAATAAATAATGTACAAATATAATATTCTTAGAAGTTACAATATTCAACACATTCTCCATTATGGCTATAGCTGAATTGTTGGATAAAGGTTTTCACAATTACCTATGAAAAGAAGGGGCGACCAATCCTTCTTGCCATAAAACGGATGTCAGGACAAACCATTTTTATATGATATAACTTCTAAGGTGTTCTATTTTTACAATTCCCTCGTAATTGAAGGGTCGGTCGACCCTTCTTATTCCCAATATTATTTTCACAATAGTTCGACACTACAAGAAGGGTCGGTCGACCCTTCTTATTGCCAATATTATTTCCATAATATTTCGACACTGCAAGAAGGGTTGGTCGATCCTTCATGTGTTCTTCATTATGCATATAGCTAAATTGCTAGATCATTTTTTTCACAATTAACTACAAAAAGGAGGGGCAGCCGATCCTTCTTGTCGGAAAATGGAAGTTGGGACAAACAATTTTATATGTTATAACTTCCAAGGTGTTCTATTTTTACAATTCCCTCGAAATTGAAGGCTCGGATGACTCTTCTTATTCCCAATATTGTTTTCATAATTGTTCGACACTCTAAGAAGCGTCGGTCGATCCCTCTTGTGTTGTCCATTAAGGATATAGTTGAATTGCTGGATAGAGGTTTTCACAATTAACTACAAAAAGAAGGGGCAACCGATCCTTCTTGTCGAAAAACAAGGATCGAATACAAAAGTTGTCAGAAACCATTTTTATATGTTATAACTTACAAGATGTTCTATTTTTACAATTCCCTCGTAATTGAAGGGTCTACTGCCCCATCTTATTCCCAATATTATTTTTGTAATAGTTCGACACTCCCAAAAGGGTCGACCAACCCTTCTTATTCCCAATATTATTTTCATATTAGTTCGACACTGCAAGAAGGGTCGGTCAAACCTTCTTGTGTTATCCATTATGGATATAGCTGAATTGTTGGATAAATGTTTTCACAAGTAACTACAAAAAGGAGGGGTGACCGATCCTTCTTGTCGAAAAACGGAAGTTGGGACAACCATTTTTATAACTTTTCACCTTACATTTTGAACATTTACAAATGAAAATTGCAATTTTCAAATAAAAAATTGAATTTTTTGATTTGAAATCGACACGTTTCAAATCAAAAATTGCATTTTTAATTTTAAATTCATAGTTTCCAAATGAAAATTTTCATTTTTTGATTTCAAATTCACCCTTTTCAAAACAAATTTTGCATTTTTTTAATTGTAATTCACACTTTTCAATTCAAAATTTGCATTTTTTTATTTGAAATTCACTTTCTAAATTGAAATTCATAGTTTTCTAACAAAAAACTGCAATTTTAAGGTTCATAGGTAGTCAAAAAACACACTATTTGAATTGAAAAACACACTTTTCAAATACAATATTGCCACTTTCAGAACCTATTTGCACTTTAGAAAGGTTGATATTGACACTTTCAAAGGCTAAAGTTGCTCAACATTTTAGATTGTCCTTGTTAGTCGTTGAACGTTGGCCGCATCTTTAATTCAGATAGATGCAGGCTCGTTTGAAGGGACGGTAGTGGAGCTGCCGCATTTAATACTCTGCAGCTCAATGCTTAGCTTTCACTATCTACACATCGATCAACCATTATGATAGTACTATTCAGACAGATGCAGGCTCGTTTGAAAGGATGGTAGTGGAGGATGACACGGGATAGGGGTCAGCCAGACACCCTGTAACGTCATGCCTCCAATAAATTACACCCTCAATCATTATGCTGATGCCGGTTTACACAATTCATTTCTATCATTGCTTCCTTAGGCCTAACTTCCTCCGTGCTAAAGGCAGTAATTTTGGTTGTACCACGCTGCTGAGCAAGTACTGCAAACTGATTTTCAATTGTACGAGATGGCCTTTTACATAGATTTTGAGTCATTCAATCTCTACAAAGCCATTAATGGAAATCCTCTCGTATGTGTGGGCTTCTATGAAAATCTTTGGGAGTCAAGTCGGCTCTCCGCCTTGCTTTCCATAGAAATTCCTATAAATATTTTCAATGGAGTAGGTGACCTCCATTCGAGAGAGCTGCAATTTAAAGCTTGGCTAAAATTCTGGGTGGATTTCTGGTGGTTTAGTTTTTTTAATTGTTATATCATGGATTCCTGTATGAGGGCGTGTAGACGCAGGGGATCCAACAGGGGTGTAGGGTCTTCATGACCTGGGGGGAGAAAGTTGCTCTCAGGGAGAAGGCTCATCTCAACAGCATACGACGGGGATGGAAGAGTCTGCCCCGTAGACTTTCAATTGGGGGGCTCAGTATCTAGTAGAGACTCCTACTCCGATAGAGGCGCATATAACACATCGCGAATTATCCCTTCTATGGGAATACAAATCCCACTTGGATTGGAAATTAATCTCCAACCCCTACTGGGCAGTGAGGATCTTATTCACTCGTGAAATTCAAGCGAGGAACCAACTGGCTCACGTCCTCCGTGAAGCCCTCCAAATTATAAAAGGCGGCCAACAAACTCATTCGACCGGTGTTCGCTTGCTCAAGTCTTCTCTGAAAGATTACATGGATACCTCGAGGGACTTCCCTCATGAAGAACCAGTTTCCCCACGGGGGGAGTACCCTGCTCCCTGATTGGTCTTCCTGGTGTGTTCGTGCCGGTCTTGGTGGGCAGCGTCCAACTCGCTGGTGGCTCGCTGTTTTTTCTATGGATTTTTCGCTGTTGGCTCACTGTTTTTTCTATGGATTTTTCGCTGTTGGATCGCTTTTTTTTTGTGTATTTTGACATGTCTTTGGAAGTTCAGTATCGATGCAGACTCTGGATGTTAGTGTGGTTTTGTTATGGGGGCTTCTCGGTCAATATTCAATTGTCAGAATCGGTCAATATGGACCATTGAATAGCATATAAATATTCAATTGTTAGAATCGATCAATATGGACCATTGAATAACATATAAATAGAAGTGAATTGTAAGCCTTAGGGCATATTAGAAGAGAGAGAGAAAGTGTATAAATGCTCTTTTTTGTCTAATTTGGATCGGCAACATTATGTTTTCACTGTTCCTGCGACGGGTTTACCGCAGAGTTTAATGAATGCATGAAGATGTTCGATTATTGTTCTAATTCTGTCTCTGTCTCTGTCTCTGTGCGGTGGTGAATGTTGCATTATGTCTATTATGTTGTGGATTGAATGATAATGGTTCATGTGATTAAGTAGAATGGATATGTTATTGTGAATGTTTACTTTATGTTGAATCTGCGAATTGCTTACATAATATGCAAATGATGTGTATATAGTACGCTGTCAAGTTGGTGATTTCTGGTTAACTTTCGGCGATAAGAGATTTGTGGGTAAACCATATTCTCAATGCCACTGTAGAAACTTGGTCCCTGTAGCACCCTTATCTGCCTCGGGTAAGACCTCACTTGCTTCGCAGGTGTTGTTGGGAAGGGTAACTCCTTTCCGGGTCGGTGTATAAGGGATTTTTAGTGCTTGTTGACGACAGTGAGAACCCCTGTCAAGAAGAGTTGAGTCAACACCGATTTTATCTGCAGTTAGCCTGGTTGTATGCTCCTTGGTTTGATCTTTTCTGGATTTTTGACCATACTCGATATGGCATGAGCTGCTGGGCGCTCATTTGTAATTGTATTCAGTAATTGTGTCTTCCATTTTGATTCTTTCCAACTTACTGGATGCACCAACATTTTTTTTTTTTTAAATAGAAACATTTTACTTTTGAAAGAGAAACATTCTTTATTTTTGTTTTTTTTAAATAGAAACATTTTACTTTTTCTTTTTGCTTTTTTTAAATAGAAACATTTTAGTTTTTAAAGAGAAACATTCTTTTTTTTTTGTTTTTTTTAAATCGAAACATTTTACTTTTTATTGCAATGGGGTAGATACAAAATGAGTGACAATTATATTCAACATTGATTCTATGTATAATTTCAAAAACAAGAAACACATGCATGCATTCCCAGACACACCATAATTCTAATTAAAATTTAAGTAGGATACTGTGTTGGAAAAGGACATTCCCAGACGACAATGCAAATAGCGATGCCATTAGTTGGAATAATTCTGACTGGGATTAACCAGACATACATTTTTTTTTTTTTTTTAAACAGAAACAATATACTTTTGGGTCTGCTCAAAGTTAAAAATCAAATATGCCACCTGTCACAATATGACTGTTCCACGTGTCACCCTAGGATACCAGATATCAAAATTTTAACAACAAAATTTATATAAATTTTGCTTTAAAGACTTTGCTGAAAAGTTTAAATATTCTCAGAGAAAGAGCGGTTGCTCTTTATACAAGGTGTTCTATTGTTACAATTCCCTCCTAAATAAAGGGTCGGCCGACCCTTCTTATTCCCAATATTTGTTTCATAATAGTTCGACACTCTAAGAATGGTCGGTCGATCCTTCTTGTATTATCCATTATGGCTATAGTTGAATTGATGGATAAAGGTTTTGACAATTAATTTCTAAAAGAAGGAGCGGCTGATCCTTCTTGTTGTAAAACGAAAGTTGGGACAAGCCATTTTTATATGATATAACTTCCGAGGTGTTCTATATTTACAATTCCCTTGTATTTGAAGGGTCGGTTGACCCTTCTTATTCCCCATATTATTTTCATAATAGTTTTGATCTATATGTAACTTCGAAATGTATTTCATATATATATTTATTGTACCCTTATAAGAGATGTGTTTTTCCTCTATAAGGAAGTGTCGTCATTTGTATTGACAAGTGTCACAAATAGATTAACTTGCCAATGGGTTATTAGACTACGTGATGTGGGTGTCGGCCCGGAATATATGTAACTGGGGTTATTAGGCTGAGTTAGACAAGTCGGCCCCATAAGTAATTAGCTAGGTCAGGACAAGTATAAATAGAGAGTCGGGATTCTCTATTTTGATCATCTCGAAACTCACTCTTCTCTCACTCAGAAAGTGGCGCACATTGGAGGAGGAGGACCAACTACCTAATAGGAGACTATCTATTGTATTTTGGTTGTACTTTAGTTGAGCCATTGCTCTATCTATCTCTGAGGAAGTTGTGGGGTTTTTCACCTTAGGGTTTTCCCCACGGAAAAATCTGTGTGTCCATTGTCTCATGCTTTTGATTCTTGTGATGCTTGACATGCTTGATATGATTATTATGCATTGATATACTTTACATGTTATTCTCTCAACAAAGATCCTATAGCATATTGAATTAAATCTAAAAATCTAACATGGTATCAGAGCTAACCTGAGAAGAAGACACTGTGCAGTTACAGAAGCTAGGCTTTCTTGTTTTTGGGTTTCTATCGACAGATTTTGGAAACGTAATATGATGGATTGACTCTCCTTAGCAAGGTGAATCTATCTGTCCAATCAGAATTCAATTATGAGCACTTTTAGTTTTGGCCCTAAAAATTAGGGTTTCCTCAAAAATAGGAATTTCTGAAATCTGAAGACATAGCTGGAAGCTCCTTGGGAAATCATAAGTTTAGAGCTTTGGTTCAATATTTTTGGTTGTGTAGATCTCCGGGAAACTCAAACCCTAATCCGACACCAGATCCAATTTTCAGCAATCAAGTGGTAAGACCTAAATCTTTTCTATTTCCATTTGAAGTACTCTTTAAAGATGTCTCACCACACCAAGCTTGAGGATAAGCTTGAAGGAGCTGATAACTTCCGAGCATGGAAGTACAAGATTGGGTTAATCCTTGAAGAGAATGAGTTGGATACTTATATAATTGAAGAGGTCCCTATCCCAGAGGCAGAAGAGGCTAAGGCTCTTCACAAGAGGAATTTGGTTAAGGCAAAGAGGATCATTGCTGATTCTATCAAAGATCATCTCATCCCCCATGTGTCATCCCTTAAGACACCAAAAGAGATGTTTGATTCCTTGACCAAATTATTTGAAGGCAAGAACATAAATCAGAAGATGACCCTGAGGAATTAATTGAAGAATATCAAGATCCAAAATGCACAGACTATGCAGTCATATTTCTCAAGGGTCTCCCAGAGAAAAGAACAACTTGAAGCTGTGGGTGAATTGGTAGAAAATGGAGAAGTGGTGATGACCACTCTTAATGGCCTCCTTAGGTCATGGGATTCCTTCATCCAAGGAATTTGTGCTAGAAAGAAACTTATCTCTTTTGCTAGACTATGGGAAGAATGCTCACAAGAAGAAGCTCGAATTGTAGCCAGAGAAGAGAAGATGGGGAGTGAGGACCAAGTACTCACAGCTCACTCCAAAAGGCATGGTGACAAGAAAGCTCACCATCATGGCAAGAAAGGAAAATATCATAATCAAAGAGGTAGTCCTAGAAATCGAAGGGACATGTCCATGTTTGTTGCTATACATGTGATGATAAGGGACAGTATGCCAGAGATTGTCCTAAGAATAAGAAAGAGGGTACTCACAAGAAGAAGAAATTCAAAAGAAGACATCATGCTCATGCTGCAGAGGATTATGAACCTCACAGGAAGAGGGCTAGAGAAGATAGTGAAGATTCTTCAAGTGTTGAAGAATATGTTTGATTTCTGCTCTCACCGGAACCATTACTCATGGAAGTAATGTTTGGCTCATAGATAGTGGGGCTTCCAAACATAGGACAGGATTCAAAGAATCCGTTGTGAATCTATCTGAACATGATTCACCCCACAAGGTGAAGCTTGGAGATGACTACCAATATCCCATAAAAGGGAGTGGTGAAGCCTCCTATAAACTAGACTCTGGAAAGTCTATGAAGATGAAGGATGTGCTCTTTGTTCCAGGACTCAAGAAGAATATACTCTTAATATCTGCATTGGATGCAAAAGGCATGAGGGTTGCATTTATAGATGGCCAAGTCCTAATGTGGCCTAAGGGTAAGACTATAGATGATGCAGTTGTGATTGGAGAGCAAGAGGGAGGATTGTACAAATTCAAGGGCCATCCAGAACAAGCCATGATCCATGATTCAGTAGAGCCAAGTGAATTGTGGCACAAAAGGCTTGCACACATGCATTACAGAGCATTACCAATTGCAAGCAAAGCGGTAGAAGGTCTTCCTGAAGTCCAGACAAAGCATGAAGGCATTTGCAAAGGTTGTGCAAAGGGAAAGAATACAAAGAAGACATTTCCAAGCAGTGAAAGCAAGGCAAAAGGAATCTTGGAGATTATCCATTATGATGTATGTGGTCCCATGTCATCCAGTTCTCTGAGTGGGTATGTGTACTATGTCTCCTTTATTGATGATTTCTCTAGGAAGACTTGGATCTACTTCTTGAAGAACAAAGATGAAGTGTTTAACAATTTCAAGGAATTCAAAGCCTTGATAGAAAACCAAACTGACTTGAAGATCAAGATCTTTAGATTTGACAATGGCGGAGAATTTACTTCAGGAGACTTCAAGAAGTTATGCAATGATTCAGGGATTAAGAGGGAGTTGACTACTCCTTACAATCCACAGTAGAATGGGGTTGCCGAAAGGAAGAATAGAACAATCATGGAAGTAGAAAGGGCAATGCTTCATGACCAAGACTTACCTATGCACTTATGGGATAAAGCAGCAAGGACAGCTGTATATGTGCAGAATAGAACACCCCATAAGATACTTGACAACAAAACACCAGAAGAAGTGTTTACTAGTAAGAAACCAGAAGTGAGCCATCTCAGAATATTTGGTTGTCCAGTATACATTGACATCCCAAAAGAGAAAAGGTCAAAGTTGGATCCTTCAGTAAAGAAGGGTATATTCATGGGTTACAGTGAAAGCTCGAAAGCTTATAGAATCTACTTCCCTGGATTCAAGAAGATTGACATCAGCAGAGATGTAACATTTGATGAAAGTTCAGCTTATCACAAATCGAGAAAGACACATATTGAAGACAATGAAGAACCCAAAATATCCAGAACTCAAGACACCATAATGAATGAAGCATTTCCTGAAGAAGATCGAGATATGGAAGACCCACAAGAACCTGTGCATCCACCTCGTGAGAAGAATCCTCACAAGAGGAAACCAACATGGGCTAGAGAGCTCATCCAAGATGCAGAGAGATTTGGCATTCCAGAAGAAGAACATAGAGAAAGGAAAAGGACAAGGTCACATACTAGTTATGTTGCCTTACTCTATGACATCATGGATAAAGAAACTTCCAGTTATGAAGAAGCTGCAGAAAAGAAAGAATGGAAGGATGCTATGATCGAAGAATACCAATCTATTATGAAGAATGATTTTTGGGATGTGGTCCCAAGACCAGATGGGAAGTCTATGGTAACTTCCAAGTGGATCTATAAGGTCAAATATGTTGTAGATGGTAGCATCGAGAAATACAAAGCTAGATTTGTAGCTTGTGGCTTCTCCCAGAAAGAAGGAATGGATTATGAAGAGACTTTCGCTCCTGTAGCCAGATACACTTCCATTAGATCAGTACTCGCTCTGGTTGTAGTGATGAAATGGAAGGTACACCAGATGGATGTCAAGACTGCTTTCTTGAATGGTGTAGTTGAAGAGGAAGTGTATGTGGAGTAGCCACTCGGGTTTGAGACACATGATAGAGGAACACATGTGTGCAAACTAAAGAAAGCCCTGTATGGTTTGAAACAGGCACCCAGGACCTAGTATGGCAGGATAGATGGCTTCCTATCCAGTTTGGGCTTTACCAAGAGTAAAGCAGATTCCAACCTTTACTACAAGGTTGAGGAGGGAAATCCATTGATACTACTATTGTATGTGGATGACCTTTTTCTGACAGGTGAGGATAGACTGATTGCTGACACAAAGAGGAAGCCAACTGCCGAGTTCGAGATGAAGAACTTGGGCATGATGCACTACTTTCTTGGTATGGAGGTGTGGCAGAGTGCAGATGGAATCTTCCTTGGACAAGGGAAGTATGCAGTAAAGATCCTAAAGAGGTTTGGGATGATGGACTGCAAGGCCATGGCCACACCTATGGCATCGAACCTGAAGCTGCTTTGTGATGCTTCTTCTGAGCCGGTTGATGCTACGATGTATCGTCAGATGATTGGGTCCTTGATGTACCTGATGAATACAAAGCTAGACATTTGCTTTGCGGTGAACACCTTGAGCCAGTACTTGACAGATTCAAGACATGTTCACCTGATAGCTGCAAAGCATGTTCTGATGTACCTGAAGGGTACAGTGGATTATGGGCTCAAGTATGAGGTGAATCAAAAGTTTAACCTGAAGGGTTATGTTGATTTGGATTGGGCAGGTAGTGCCATTGATCGGAAGAGCACTTCGGGGTGCTGCTTCAGTATGGGATCAGGTGTGATCTCTTGGTTTAGCAGGAAGCAGTCCTGTGTGGCGCTGAGTACAGCTGAAGCAGAGTATGTCGCATCTTGTTCAGCTAGTTGTGAGGTAGTATGGCTTAGGAAGCTACTTTCTAATTTGTTTGATCTCCAGTTGAGTGCTACCTGTATATATTGCGACAACCAGAGTTGTGTGAAGTCGTCGGAGAACTTAGTGTACCATAACAGGTCGAAGCACATTGATATCAAGTTCCACTATATCAGGGATATGCTATAGAGAGGAGCTGTGAAGCTCCTGTATGTTGCGACAGATGAGCAAATAGCTGATGTGTTGACCAAGCCGCTTTCCAGAGTGAAGTTTGAATACTTCAGAGGGAGACTTGGTGTACTTCAGATCAAGATGCCTTCCAAAGGGAAGTGATGAGTCCAGAGACATAGATGCACACTAGGCCATTCTTGCATGGTAGTAGGTTGGTCCTCCCATGGCAGGATGTAAGGGTCGGTCCATTCTTGCATGGTGGTAGGTTGGTCCTCCCATGGCAGGATGTAAGGGCTGAGCCATTCTTACATGGTGGTAGGTTGGTCCTCCCATGGTGAGATGTAAGGGCTGGGCCATTCTCACATAGTGGCAGGTTAGTCCTCCCATGGTGAGATGTAAGCGCTGGGCCATTCTCACATAGTGGCAGGTTAGTCCTCCTATGGTGAGATGTAAGTGCTGGGCCATTCTGACATGATGGTAGGTTAGTCCTCTCATGGTCATGATGTAAGTGTCGGGCCTTTCCAACATGGTGGTAAGTTGGTCCTCCCATGGTCGTTGATGTAAGTGTTGTGCCGTTTCGACATGGTGGTAGGTTGGTCCTCCAATGGTCATTGATGTAAGTGCTCTTAGCCTTTCCCAGATGGTAGTAGGTTGGTCCTCCTATGCTGGTGAGTGTAATTGCTGTGAGCCTTTCACATGGTGGTAGGTTAGTCTTCCCATGGTGAGTGTAAGTGTTGTGTGTGTGCATCTGGGTTGTGCTCTGTGGACTACGTGGTGATCTAAATACATTGATATGATAGTTTGTTACACAGGTTTTGCAGAGGCATATAATCAGTCCTGAAATACTCTTGCAGGTTTTGCCGAGGCAGTGTAATTAGTCCTGAGAGATCTTGGAGGTTTTGCATAGGTAGTGTAATCAGTCCTAATGTGTATCTACTTGATGGATTGCTCGCAGATGATGATGATGATCAGGTTGATCATGTGATGATATACATCAGTTGGATGTATGGTGAAGTATCAGTTTGATACTCTATGGTCGTGGATAGGTTATGCAGTGGCATGTAAAAGATCCTGAGAGATTTGAGAGGTTGAGCTATGTGCTCGTAAAAGGCCTGGGATTCTCTTGCAAGGTTTTGCAGACGCACATGATGAGTCCCGAGGATTCCACAGTATGACCAGTGATGATGAAAACCTACAGGTGGTGGGCCCTACATCCAGTATGAAAAAGGACTGGCTTTATAGAACTTCCTATGAAGAGTAGATTCAGAGATTGGATGAGATAGTAGCAGCTGTGATGATAATGATGATTCGATGATGATGCATCGATGATGATGATCTAGAGAAGAAGACTTGTGCCCAATGATTTGTGTCGAGAAATACCTCCCTAGTTAAGAGGGAGTGTTAATGTATATGTAACTTCGGAATGTATTTCATATATATATTTATTGTACCCTTATAAGAGATGTGTTATTCCTATATAAGGAAGTGTCGTCATTTGTATTGACAAGTGTCACAAGTAGATTAACTTGCCGATGGGTTATTACACTACCTGATGTGGGTGCCAACCCAGAATATATGTAACTGGGGTTATTAGGCTGAGTTAGACAAGTCATCCCCATAAGTAATTATCCAGGTCAGGACAAGTATAAATAGAGAGTCGGGATTATTTATTTTGATAATCTCGGAACTCACTCTTCTCTCACTCAGAAAGTGGTGCACATTGGAGGAGGAGGATTAGTTGCCTAGTAGGAGACTATGTATTGTATTTTGGTTGTACTTTGGTTGAGCCATTGCTCTATCTATCTCTGAGGAAGTTGTGGGGTTTTTCACCTTAGGGTTTTCCCCACGGAAAAATCTGTGTGTCCATTGTCTCATGCTTGATTCTTGTGATGCTTGGCATGCTTGATATGATTGTTATGCATTGATATACTATACATGTTATTCTCTCAGCAAAGATCCTATAGCATATTGAATTAATGCTAAAAATCTAACAAATAGTTTGACACAGTAAGAAGGGTCGGTCGACCCTTCTTATTATCAATATTCTTTTCATAATATTTTGACACTGCAAGAAGGGTCGGTCGATCCTTCTTGTGTTCTCCATTATGGATATAGCTCAATTATTAGACAAAGGTTTTCACAATAAACTACGAAAAGAAGGGGCAGCCGATCCTTCTTGTCAGAAAACAGAAGTCGGGACAAACTATTTTTATATGTTATAAGTTCCAAGGTGTTCTAGTTTAACAATTCCCTCGAAATTGAAGGGTCGACCGACCCTTCTTATTACCAATATTATTTTCATAATAGCTCGACATTGTAAGAAGGGTCGGTCAATCCTTCTTGTGTTTTCCATTATGGATATAATTGAATTGCTGGATAAATGTTTTCACAATTAACTACGAAAAGAAGGGCCGACGATCCTTCTTGTCGGAAAATAGAAGTCGGGACAAACCATTTTTATATGTTATAAATTAGCGGATTGACTTGATGACTGAATATTTTAGACATTGAACTTTTCACCTTAAAATTTTGAACATTTACAAATGAAAATTGCAATTTTCAAATAAAAAATTGCAGTTTTTTTATTTGAAATTCACACATTTCAAATCCGAAATTGCATTTTTTGATTTTAAATTCACACTTTTCAAATAAAAATTGGCATTTTTTGATTTGAAATACACACTTTTCAAATCAAAATTTGCATTTTTTGATTTGAAATTCACACTTTTCAAATCGAAATTTGCATTTTCTGATTTGAAATTCACACATTTTGAATTGAAATTCATAGTTTTATAACAAAAAAACTGCAATTTTAAGGTTCATAAGTAGTCACAAAACGCACTACTCGAATATAAAAAAACACTTTTCAAATCCAATATTGCCACTTTCAGAATCTGTTTTTGCACTTTAGAAAGGTTGATATTGACACTTTCAAAGTCTAAATTCACACTTTCTTAGTCCAAAATTTGTCTAATTTGTCCAAATTTAATGAAATCGGCCTTGCATCTTTGGAACTTCAGTTTCTTCAATTTCATCAAGTATTGTGTACTCTGTGTTTTCCTTTTCATGTTTCTTTCCCTGAAATTGATCTTTATACATGACCTTTTCATTGAATATCACATCTCTACTCCTAAAGATTTTGTTATTTTCATAGTCCCATAAGCGATAACCAAAATCATCAACCCCATATCCAATAAAGGTACATTTCTTGGATTTAGCTTGAAGCTTTGTTCTATTTTCTTTATCAATATGGACAAATGCTTCACAACCAAATGTTCTAAAAAATGAGTAGTTTACCTTTTTACCTGTCCATGCCTCCTCTGGAATACCACCATCCAAAGCACTTGAAGGCCCTCTATTTATTAAATAAACAGTAGTATTTACAACATCTTCCCAAAATTGTAAGGGCAACCTTAGATGCAATCTCATACACCTTGCACGCTCCATGATCGTTCTATTCATCCTTTCTGACACACCATTTTCTTGTGGTGTTCCTAGGACTGTCTTCTCTCTATGAATCCCATGGTATGAACAGTAACTATCAAACTCCTCGCCGCAATACTCACCTCCATTATCATATCTGAGACACTTCAAAATTTTTCCTGTCTCATTCTCAACCAAAGATTTCCACTTCTTAAAAGTAGCAAACGCATCAGATTTTTGCCTAATGCAATAAACCCAAGTTTTCCTAGTTGCACCATCAATAAATGTAACATAATAATGCGAGCCACCAAGAGATTGTACCTAAGCTAGTCCCCATACATATGTATGCACAAGCTCTAACTTTTCATTCTTCTTCTATTTCCCAACCCTAAGAAATATGACTCTCTTCTGTTTTCCATAAACACAGTTTTCACAGAATTCCAAACTTACCTACTTCAAATCTGGCAGCAACTTCCTTGAGTGGAGAATATGCATCCCCTTCTCACTCATGTGGCTAAGCCTATGATGCCACAATGCTGTATATGTTCATGTGGAAGCTAAAGAGATAGAATGGTCAGTATTATGAAGATATAAATACAACGTACCTATCCTGTCTTCTTTTGCTCTCACCATTGATCCTTTAGTGATCTTCCACCACGTTTCTCCAAACGTACATATACAGCCGCCATCTCCCAACTTCCCTGTTGAGATTAGATTTCTTTTCATAGCAGGAATATGCCTAACATCCTTTAGTAGCCAATCAGTTCTATTCTTAAATTTTATCCATACCTTACCAATTCCAACAATTTTACATGGTTCATCATCACCCAATAAAACATGTTCAAAATCGCCTGAAACATAATCATGAAAATATTTCCTATGGGGTGTAGCATGACATGAAGCCCTTGAATCTACTACCCAATAATCACTAGTATTATCTAATGCAAGAATCAAAGCATCTTGTAACACATAACCTTCTACATTTGCTTCCTGGGTAGTTTCCTGTTGTCCATCTCCTTTCGTCTTTAGAGATCTGCAATCTTTCTTCAGATGTCCTTTCTTTCACAGTTCCAACACTCTATTTTTCCCAGTCTGGACCTGGATCTTCCAATTTTAGACTTCCCACGATTACCTTGTCTCTTTCCTCTCTCCTTTTGTATTCCCCTTCTCTCCATGGTCAATGCATTACCTGATGTCTCACCTGTGCTTTTTATTCGTATTTCCTCGCTAAGAATAACACCAATAACATCATCAAATTTCAAGGTGTTTGAACCAGAGACAGTGTTACTTACAGCCAAAACAAAGCTATTCCAGCTTTCTGGCAATGAACACAAGATTAGAAGAGCCCTAACCTCATCATCAAAGTTCACACTTACAAAACTTAGTTGATTTGTAACCGTATTAAATTCATTTAATTGATCAGTAACAAATCCACCTTCAGACATCTTCATATTAAATAAATGCTTCATTAGAAATACCTTGTTGGAGGCCAAGGGTTTTTCATATAGCTTACCCAATGCGCTCATTAAATCCTCTGTTGTCTTTTCTTTTGAGATATTGAAAGCCACCAATGAAGCCAGGGACCGCCGTATTGTCCCCAATGCCTTTCTGTCAAGAACCTCCCATTCTTCATCCTTCATAGTCATTGACTTCTTTGCTCTTCCTCCCAACGGTAGGAATAGATCCTTCTGGTACAGATAGTCCTCCATTTGCATCTTCCATAACTGGTAGTTTTGGCCATTCAACTTCTTGACCTTAAACTTTCCTTCTTCCGCCATTGCTCCCACTTGAAATAGAAACCCTAGTTTCCTGCGGGTTTATCTGCCAAATAGACCTTTGGCTCTGATACCAATTGTTAGAAAAATAGGATCACAGAGCAATAACAATAAATAAGATGCACATACAAATTACACAAACACATTACAAGAGAGACACCAATATCGTGGTTCACCCAAGATGGGCTATGTCCACACTGAAATTGGAAGTCCTTATTATTATACCATCCAACAAATGAAGGGATACAACCTGCAGCACATCCGCTGCACTTCCTCTTCACTTTCTCATAGTCTCTCTTTACGATCTAAGAGATATTTACAATGCATAATACCTAATACACCTAATACATCAACCCTAGCCGTATTACAATGTGTTTCTTTTATAGGGGAAATACAATGGGAAAATACCACGGGATACCCAAAACCATGGGACCCCCCGGGGATCGTGTTGGGATCATAACCAAAACTGGGGTACAAACACGACTGAATCATCATCTATGAGACTGAAATATGAGGCTCCTCAACCAACAATATCTTTAATTAGATCTAAAGGGTTGTGTTTCAAAGATAATATCATGAGCTTAGATCTAGTCTAGTTTAGTACTTGTAGCTGCAATTTTTCTAATAATTTTCCATGTGCTATGTAGGAGTAAATTTTTTTTTTTTTTTTTTTTTTTTTTTTTTTTTTTTTTTTTTTTTTTTTTTTTTTTTTTTTTTTTTTTTTTTTTTTTTTTTTTTTTTTTTTTTTTTTTTTTTTTTTTTTTTTTTTTTTTTCAGTTTTGTTTAAGCCACTAACTCTTAACCCTTTTAGATTGATGGTTTCTATCATTTATCACCAGGACAAGTGGAAGTGCTAGCGAAATTATGAATTTTTTATCCTTCCAAAGCACCTCCTCAAAGCCCTCTCTAGAAAGGGCATTTTTTTCCAACTTTTTGTAAACCTTTGATCCCATTTTATAACGTAACAAAGGGCTTTTTATCTTTATCATTGTACATAATTAATAAAAGAACCAAGTGGGATACATAGTTCCCGCACCGTCTTCCCCTTTGGGGGAACCTGTATCACCTCCTTTTTGGTGAGATTTTCCCTTTTGCTTTGATTTTTTATAAGTCTAACCCTTAGATTAAGTTTCCTTTTTTGCAAGTTAATTTAGTTTCATTTTTGCAAGTTTAGATTAATTTCCTTTTGCAATCAAGTAATGAACCCAATTTTTTGTTCACAAAGTATGCTCTCGTGACCACCTTAAGGATTTTCCGATTAGTGGTGGATGATCAGAAAAGTGATCTTAGTCCATAGTAATTATTACAACACTATTTTCTTTACAAGTTATTTTTTTTTTTTTGCATCACAACTTTATTTTACTTGCAAAATTGGAACAAATATTTGGCATTACCCTCCGTGTATGCTCTTGCCCATCGCAAACTAGTTTCGGCTGGTCGGACCTGTGGAAAAATTAGAAATGAGGTCTTGCACTTTATAACTTTTCACATCTAATTAAAAACACACATAATTAAAATTAACTCCCTTGAAGGATGAAAATATGGTGTCATGCCTTTTGATTTATGTGGGAAAATTTACTAAAAGAAAGGAACTACTAGGTAGTGACCATGGGGACCCATCTAATTGCACCCTCAATTGGTGTGGCGTTGGATATCCCCCCATGAATCTAATCTAGCCTTTCCTCTTGTGTGAAACCACATCTAGTAAAATCCGAACTTTGTTTCATGTACCTTATGGTATATCGGAACCCCCTTCCCATAATCCACTCATCATAATAATTCTAAATCTGACTACGATACACTTGCAAAACATATCATTTTCAACAACATCTATTTTGACTCCATTTGGCACTGACTGACTTTACAACAATACTTTTTTTTTCTTAATATATTTCTATTGTTGTTTAATTTATATCTTTATATGCTATGTTGTTGATCTAATTCATATCTTTTTCACTTATCTTGATTGAGTATTATATGTAAAAAAACTCCTAAAAAATTTACTTCCATTTTAACATCTAAGAACTAAAAGCCTTAGGAACATTTCTCAGGGTCTACTCCCCTTGGCTTCGTTGGGAATTCACCTAAATGGAGGAGTCAAGATCAAGTGATAGTACTTGAATCGATACTTGTCCCTGAGGACACACCAAGTGGCTTGAATATTTATGCCACATTACCTAGGTGTGTATATGCAGCAAGAGCCAACAAATACCATTAATCACCAAATACAATGTGCCCCAAAACAAATGCTGAGACCTAAACCATTTGAATAATTTTCGACTCAAGGTTAATCGTAAAAATCCCCCATTTAAACTTTACTTCGAGTAAATCACCAACTCCCCTCAACATTTTAACCATGGAATCTCCTCATGCCCCCTCCTATCACCTAGGTCTGCATTAATTTACCAGTGAGTTACCAGGGATGCCCCCTATCACCTAGTATACCTAGAATTTAATACTGAGTTACCATGGGTATGCATGCCTAACTAGGTCTTACAATACTATGTCATTTACATGCAATTACAATTTTCAATTCCATTATAATAATTTTTTTTCATGTGATTTTTTTTCATGTGTATCATGGTGACTACACCATCACCATCCATTGATACATCCTCTCACTTTTCCATGCTCTTCATCTATCGTGCATCCTTATCATCGACATGCATATAAAAAGAATTCATTTACTGGATTACATGGGTCCACAACCACTGTAACCTCCAGTTCTATAGGAATTGTCTTGACATACATGGTTCATCAATCTTGGTTCCAAAATCGAGATTAAACCATCTCAGATTCCTCTCGCAATCGAAGAATCAACCTCTCCAATCCACATCAAGCTAGGCTATGAATACACCTTCCACCCTCGTACCTACCAAGTGGTTCATTCCACACTTGATGCAACATCCCTTCTTTATGCATAAGGGGGATACAATTATTTTTTTCATGCTTCTAAGCATCCGCAGAAATCACATTATAATAGGAACCAAAATTTGCAGGCATTTCGGGTACCACCAAACATGCACCCCATACAATTTTAATTTAGATACAAGGATATGGCCTCAAGGATCTCCAACCTTGCACTTTGATACCACTTATTAGGGATTTAAGAGGATTAATAAATATGAGACAGAAATAATACAAAATAATCCAAGCATCCACATAATAATAGACACACAATGTTTACGTGTAAAATCCAAACCAATAAAAACCACCATAATAGATCTATTATCTCCTTTGAACTAAACTGGTCAAGCCAGGCCAAGTGAGCTAGCCACTGCTCACCTCCAGGCCCCATTATAATGGAGTATGATAATCCCTTTATAGGATTCATTACATGCAATACCATAGGCCACTAAATACCACTGGACACCAAATACCATTGGCCACCAAATACCATTGGTCACAAAATACCATGTGTCCAAAAATAAGCGCTAAGACCTAAACCATTTGACTCGTTTCTGAGTCAAGGTTAACTGTAACATCATATTCACTATGTAAGGAATAATGTCATCTTCCATATAACCAGTTCCACCACATATTCAATGAATTCAGCCTAACATTCAATGCTCTCTTTGATTAGGCCTGCAATAGGGACCCTAGACAACTACCAAATACCATGTGCCCAAAATACCATGTGTTAAAAAATGTGTGCTAATACCTAAACCATTTGAGTCAAGGTTAACCGTAACATCATATTCACTATGTAAGGAATAATATCATCTTCCATATAACCAATTCCACCACATCTTCAATGAATTCAGCCAAACATTCAATGCTCTCTTTGAGTAGGCCTGCAATAGGGACCCTAGATGTCATGTCCCCTCCCGTCATCCCAATGCCAGGGAGGAAACATGACAAAACTTACCAGGCTTATTGACAATCTCATCCCCATTCAAAATGCTGAGAAATGCATGGATAAATAAAACTTGTACATACATATTCATACTCAACAAGCACAGTGGAATTAAACACTATATATGCACACAGTTTCATCATGCATTTAGCATATAAACAACAATCATTAATTAAGACATTGCAGAACATAGAATTAACACAACTCAATTAATAAACACAGTGGAATAACCATAATAACATACACGCAGAAGGAGATGCATCAGCCTATTTCTTCCAGGTAGAATAATGAAACAATCACATAATAATCAATCACATTCTCATGCTATGCATAGGCATCATGCCAACTAAATTAAGATAATCATTTCATCCAAGTAACATGAGTAATTAAACATACAGGACAAAACACAGAATGATCATGCTTTAACCACATAGAACACTTATCTTTGTGATGAAGTTGTCCAAACAACTGGCTATGGGAGAGCAACGTTCCACCCAACCATAGGTCTTTATCCATCCTGTATTCTTTCAGCCGAGAGACCACCCCCGATCTGGGTTGTGTATCCACTAAGGAGGAACTAGACAGGCTCACTCACAGCCATGGTTTCACTCAACAACTATGCTAAGCCAACACACAGTGGGTTTATCAAGCCACACCCAACACAAGGAAGGTCCCCTTCTCTGCTGCGTAGTCCCTCAGGCGTCCCTTCTCTCCAGTGCTCTTCAGGATGGGCATAGAAAGGTCCAAGCTTCTAAATCCTTGAGATTCCAGCATTCACTAGGTTTATCAAGCAAACCCAACCTCTGTTCAATCATTGACACTTGGCTTTCTCACAGTTCTGTCATTAAATAACTCAATTCCATCACTGGTTTTCTGGGCTATAAAAACTGGGTTTTCCAATGGATTTCGGTGTATCTAATACTCTCAATATCTCCCCAAGGTTCATATCTATGGATCCCCCATTGCATTTCACTATCAAATACCAATTCTGGGCTTTTACGACTCTTCAAAACATGGGTTCTTGCAAAGTTGCGATTTCTGGTTTTTCCCACTGCTGGGCATTCGTAATTCATGAAAATTGATGATGGGATGTTCAACAATGGAATGGGAGTGAGGAAGAAGCAACTCCCAAGAGGTAGGGTGACTTTTGGTACAAGAAAACATAGCCCATACTCTGCCATACAAATTTCTGGGCTGCTCATGCTCCATTGAAGCCATGGACCGATTTGCTCAACAACTTTCTTACAACTAAATTAAATGTCAGCAAGGTAGGTCAAATGGGTTCTTAAGATGACATTTGGCAGCTTATGGTTCAATCCCACAACTCCCTCACCACTCCCTAGTGGATACACATGGCCCCTTCTCATTAGTTGCTTCCATAGCTAATTTTGGTATTTTATTGCGTGATGTTTATTTACATCAATTTTTACAATATTCTATGGCTAAATAGCACATGGGAAGCATAATATCTAATACTTACCTTTTTAAATAAAAATCCGAGCATCCACTAGTGGGGCCTTGGACTTGAGCTCCACGCTAGGAAAACATACATCACATGTATACCATATTTACATTAAAAGATAATATATCCTAAGGGTCAAAATGGGGTATTACAATCCCCTCCCCCTTAGAATAACACCGTCCTCGGTGTTCCAATACTTAGGAATACATATACAATTTACACGTCCCAAAATTTCAAAACATTTTGCAGGTCTGCCCTGCATTCTATCCTTTACTTTGAACTTTCAGGACCAAGTCCTTTGGCCTCCATGAGCTGCTCCTATTGGTTCTGATATTCCAGTTCATCCACAAGTCTAAAAACTTTATGGCTTCTACCCTCTTGCTGTTCCTTTGTTGGGTAGTTGCGGTGGCAATGATGTCCTCCACATTTCCAACATTTCACTGGCTGCTTCATCTCTACCTGCTCAATTTCCATTGAGTCTTTATGCCTGGAACGTTTCTTAATAGACCGATTAGATGAATGCCTCTTCATTGACCCAATGTCCTTTCCCTTACTGATTGCTCCCATAATGCTTTTTACCGCCCTTTGTAGACAAATAGAGTCCTGCAAAGCCTTGTCGTTCATCTCATTCTGCTTCTTCTATATCTTGAGCATTTCTCCAAGGTTTTCTTGGGTCTTGGAAATTGTTTGAAGAAGACTTTCAACCAATTCCAACAGCCTATGGTTTGCTGCCATGGCCTTTGTGTGCAGCTGGCCCTGCTTTGCTTACAAGCAACACTTGCTTTGCAACAGCTGCCACAAATCAGTTTCACTTTCCCACCTGTGAAATTCATCATTATAATTTCTGTTAGGCCAAGCATAATATAAACATTAAAATCAGTCAATTAATTTCCAATTGACATGTGTAGTCCATGCTTTATCCATAATACTTTCATACTTTTCATGCTTGCCCAACAGGCACATGAGCTCATTCATGTCCATTCTTTCACAGGGAATTAACTCCTCCAACATTCACAATTTATTTCAGGCAAATAAACACACTCTACTTTCAGCCATACATGCATTCAATGATTTTCTATTTTTATAAATGCATCAATAAAAAGGAAAGAGAGAGCAGTAAGAGTTTTCTCCTCTTCGTCTTGTTCCATTCTAGAACCCACACCACCACTATGGTTTTCATGCTCCTAGTCTCTTTCACTTCAACATGAATGCTTGACTTGCCCTTCTTGGCTATGACACTTAGTGTCTATGGTCTACCTTGGATCTCTCAACCATGGAACCTTTCCACATGGTGATCCACAACACCCTTGGCTGCGAGGACCCCCACAAGTCCACTAGCACCATCATTCATTTCTGTGCAAGCTGAGCCTTTTAGGACAGTCACGTGTCCACATGCATCCTTAAGATGCTTTCATAGTCCTTGTTTCCAGCAAGACCTACACTCAAACATTGAATTAATTCACGTATTTAGTTTATTTTCATAGGATTTATCTCTAAACAAGAGTTTAGTAAATCATAACCAAATCATATACACATGTATTTTCATAAGCAAGAAGCTACAAGATAACCAAATACTTATCTGCATTGGATGTCTTCACTTTATTCCACAGGATCCTTCTTTTCATTGCAAGCCTTGGGATCGCCTATGGACTTGAATGTTTGGCCAACGTGCAGGCTGCTCCACAACATCAAATAATCTTGGATATTTGTTCAGCACGTAGGCTGTTCCAAAACATCAAATAATCTTGGATGTTCGTCCAACACACAGGCTGCTCCAAAATATCAAATAATCTTGGATGTTCGGCCAGCACGCAGGCTTCTCCACAACATCTAATAATGTTGGATGTTCGACTAGCACGCAGGCTGCTCCACTACATCAAATAATCTTGGATGTTCGTCTAGCACGCAGATTGATCTACAACATCAAATAGTTAATGCTCAACCAGTCACTCTCTGGATTTACCAAGCAATTTATAGTTCTTTCAGGGTCCTTGCTTCCTGTACTGACCAAGGTTTCCAACAAAGAAACAATGGTGCATCAGCTTAGCTGTTAGAATACTTACACCTGGAACCCTCATTATTCAAAATAAGAAGTGAATGAAATTTAATACTTATATGTATTGGACGTTTCCTCTCTGGTCCATAGGGTCCTACTTTTACTTTACAAGCCTTGGGATCCTCTTGCGGACTGGGATGTTTGGCCAAAGCGTAGGATACTCCACAACATCAAATAATTAATGCCCTACTAGTACACCTTCACGCTGACTAGATTTACCAAGAATTTGGTGGTGCCCAACCAGTCCCATACCTGGTTGGCCCTCTCCATTGCCGAGCCAACACATCCGTCTGGGTCATCAACCAATGGAAGGAAACTGTGCCACCGACCATTATAGGTCAAGGCTCTACTACTCTGCCGAAGGCTTGCATCAACCTTTCACATGTGTCACAGCCCTTCATGCGCATAAAAATTATTCACCCACAAAAGGATAGCACTCCGTCTCTTGTGCAAACCAGCGGTTCCCTATAGGAACTCTTTAGGTGGCTTTCTTAACTGTAGGCTATCATGGCCCCATGATACCCACTCACACTACACAAAGGTTACCACTGCTCATACAGTCCTATTGAGTACCCTTTTCTTCACTTTTCCCTTTAATGTGCAACACCAATTTGCATATGTAATAGCTGACAACACAAGATGGATAAGCAAGCTCATCAGTATTGTTGCTCTAAAACTGTAAACATATTTCATAACATTCACTATCCAACATTGAAACACCGGGAATGCATCCATTCTCTTAAGGTGTAGTCAATATTGACAATCCTGTCATAACCCAACATCAGAAAAGTGTGCACCCCTTTCTGATGTGAGCCATTTAGGCCCTACTCATACTCAAGCAATCTAACATAATGGAAATAAAATCAAAACATGCTCTGCATATTTAATCTCACAATTAACATGCATATTCTTAGCTAGGGTTAGAGAACACTTATCCATTTGCAGATGTAGTCTTTCTTTATTAATGAGGAATGGGGGCTCCCTTCTCTGAGTTGACACTCCCTTGGTTTTCCATCCCCACTCCTTTTGATGTTACATAACCCTCATATGTCTTGCTGACATAATCTTTACCATGTCACTCATATTGTTTACCAATCATGCAGTGTAGATGGGACATTACCAAAATGTCCAATGGCATTTCACCTGAAACCCATTTCCAAAGGATGGAATCCCTTCCCATGAAGTTTGGCTTCTCTAGGCCCTCTCTCTTGGTCTTACTGCAATGTGTCTTCCTGGCACACTTATTAAATAGCCAAACAGTCAGCAACATTTAACATTAAAATTCAAACCTGATTGTTTCATAACCAATCAATGGCACTAAAAATTAAATTCAATATGAATTTACAGTTCCGTCTCCTACAGAAATTGATTTGTTTCAACCATAAGGTCAACCTCATATTGTTTGGCTTCTGTAAGTGACACCACTCTTCCCATCATGGTCTTACGCCCGCTGCCATACATGAGCATCCACTTACAACGTGTCCTCCTGACACATTTTATATAATCCAAATAGTCATTAGTCATTTATTAAATTTCAATTCCAAGATTTACAAATCTGAATTGACAATCTATTGTGCACATAAACTATTTCACATCCATGAGATCCTTCTCATGCGGTTTGGCTCTTTCACATGGTAGATTCCAGCCTTCATCATGGTCATACCCTCATTGCCATGCCTTGAACAATCTACCTGTAATAAAAAACTTCAACCATCCAAACACTTTGTAAGTCTCCATGCATATAATATTTCATTGCTGCAACAGTCACTGAAGTATTTTCAGAATTATAACATTCCATAATTCAAACACTTCGAGCTGTTAAGATATCAATATCACTAAAACTCATTTACTTCACATGCATCATTATCATACTAAAATTGCAAGGTACAATCTCATATTTCATGAAATTTAAATGAAACTCTTATATACTCATCATTTCTCAGTCCTATGATTTATACAACTCTGCCCTTCCACAGAGTATTTTGATAGCCCATTGATCATGACTGCCCTCTTCATGCACTTACTATTCTTCATTCATAGCAGCTCATGAAATGATCTCATAATTTTCGACAATTCATCATTTCATCTATTATCTAAATGCAATGAATCATACACATCACAACTGTGCATTCATACAATGCATCACAACAGGTGCATCCACACACATGCATGCACATCTACAATGTTTACACAAAATTTTCAAGTGCATTCATTCAAGGCATAACCACAAGATTTATAAAATTTCTTAATGCATATTCACTCAATGCTACCTTGCATTGGTTCATGAATATTATGCATTCAAACATATTATGGCCGAAACATGACCACCTCATATAGCATGTATTATCATAATCAGGACCACCAGTCCTCACTTGCTTTGATTTTTAAGCTCATAACCAACATACACATGCTTTGATTTTTAAGCTCATAACCAACATACACATGGCATGATATATTTTATATGAATGCAATCAAATTTCTAAATAGTCACATGGTATGAGGCCTCTTTCCTTCGCCACTCCATGCTCCACCACACTATGGCAGTATGGCATTCACATGAATGCATTTCAACTCTAAATGCATACCATTTTATGATTATTAAATATGGTTCAAGGGATTCTTAACCAATCCCCTTTCAATGCTTATGCAATCTAAGCACAAATAACCATTACCTGCATGGTTGTCATTAACATTGCTTGATTTTACCTGATCAGTTGGCCTCTTACCAAGGCTACACAGTCATTTTCTCAACCTCATGATCATGTATTTGCTGCCCTAACCTTTTCTTCATAAGGTTGTTGGCCTCATGCAACAACATCCTCAACATCTTTAGCCATGCTTCTGTTGTCTTTGGTCCTACAACCAAAACCAACACCAATAGTGATTATCAACCACAATATTTACTATTAATGGTTCATTGCATATGTAGAACCTCACTACTTTTACTAATATGTAATATCATATGTGTGCACAAAAATCTGCTCATGCACTATGCAATGTTTATTAATATGTCAACCAATGCATATTCATGCTACTCATCTAATCTCTTGCATTTTCAGAGTTCCTATGCCATAATTTTATGTACATAAATATTATAAAATATAAATATAGTTAGCAAGATAGGGGTTAAGAAATTCTTCCTTTTCAATCCCTCATCTTTGCATGATCTTCCTCTTCCACATCACAGCTGGTTCAATTTCATGGTCTCTACTACTTCTAGGCATGCAATTCTAAAAATTGCCCATATCGACAACAATTTGTCAAAACAACCACTAACACTTTTTTTTTTTGCAAATCTATGGTGTATGACATCCTCATCTGAATTCTAGTGATGAAACATTATTCTCTACTGGATAAGCTTTCCAATGCCTATCCACATGCTCCATTCTGACTTTGGGTGTGGAAGTTACATTACTTAAAAAATAACAAATTTTACCAGAAATTCTGCATTTTTACACAGTTGCAAAATATCTTGAACTGCCAACTTCAGCCACTTGTAGAAGTAAATCTAGGAATATTCAGGAGAACTTTTCTATCAGGCTAAGTTAGTCCATATAACAAGGAACACTCAACAACTTGCAGATCTCTGTTCCGATGCACC
This sequence comes from Larix kaempferi, assembly GCA_027924585.1. NCBI lineage: Eukaryota > Viridiplantae > Streptophyta > Pinopsida > Pinales > Pinaceae > Larix > Larix kaempferi. The sequence continues at coordinate 3,923,089 of BSBM01000802.1, read as the reverse complement.
ATTCATCTTTTATGAATTTATGGGTTTGACTACTTTTCCTTTTTAACTCCCTTTGCAACCTGTGCAACTTATGCACAACCCGTGCACAACCTGTGTGCCATCTGCACAACTTGTGTGCAACCTGTGCGCAACTAGTGCACAACCTGTGCACCACCTGCGCAACCTGTGTGCAACCTATGTGCGACCTGTGCGCCATTGGCACAACCTATGCGCAACCTGTGCATAACCTGTGCGCCACCTACGCAACCTGTGCGTAAACTGTGCATAACCTGTGCGCCACCTATGCACCACCTGCGCAACCTGTGCGTAACTTGTGTGCAACTTGTGCATAACCTATGCACCACCTGCACAACCTGTGCGTAACCTGTGCACCACATGCGCAACCTGTGCGTAACCTGTGCGCAACCTGTGCACAACCTGTGCGCCACCTACGCAACTGTGTGTAACCTGTGCGTAACCAATGCACAACCTATGCGCCACCTGCGCAACCTGTGCGCCACCTACGCAACTTGTGCTTAACCTATGCGCAACCTGTGCACAACCTGTACGCAACTTGTGCCCAACCTGTGTGCCACTTGTGCAACCTATGTGCCACCTATGCGCAACCTGTGCTCCACCTGCGCAATCTATGAGAAACTTGTGCACAACCTATGTGCCACCTACACACAACCTGTGTGCGCCCTACGCACAACCTGTGCGCAACTTGTGTGCAACCTGTGCGCCCCCTATGCACAACCTGTGTGCCACCTAGGCACAAACTGTGCTCAACCTGTGCGCCACCTGCGCATAATCTGTGAGTAATCTATGCATATCCTATGCGCAACCTACGCACAACCTGTGCGCAACCTGCACGCAATCTGTGTGCAATATGTGTGCAACCTGCATGCAATCTGTGCGCAATTTGTGCGCAATCTGTACGCAATCTGCACACAACCTGTGCGCAATCTGCACACAACCTGTGTGCCATCTGTGTACTTGCGGGGCTCATATCTCCCTCGTCCCTTTACCAAATAAGGCAAGTTTGGTACTGTTGGAAAGCTCTTGGAGAGATTTATGTAATGGTGTGATCCTCTGCCACACTTGAGAACTCTGATTCTGCCATTTTACCCAATCAAAATTCCACCCAAACTTCATCAATACTGTGTTAAAAACACTTTGATATCTTCCTGGAAGCTCAGAGTTTGGCCCAAGCAGCCCCAATGCTGCAACATGGGCTCTGATACCAATCTGTTATGTCCCCTCCTGCCATCCCAATGTCGGGGAGGAAACATGACCAAACTTACTAGGCTCATTGACAATCTCATCCCCATTCAAAATGCTAAGAAATGCATGGATAAATAAAACTTATGCATACATATTCATATTCAACAAGCACAGCGGAATTAAACACTATATATGCACACAATTTCATCATGCATTCAGCATATAAACAACAGTCATTAATTAAGACATTGCAGAACATAGAATTAACACAACTCAATTAATAAACACAACGGAATAACCATAATAACATACACGTAGAAGGAGATGCATCAACCTATTTCTTCCGGGCAGAATAATGAAACAATCACATAATAATCAATCCCATTCTCATGCTATGCACAGGCATCATGCCAACTAACTTAAGATAATCATTTCGTCCAAGTAACATGAGTAATTAAACATACAAGACAAAACACAGAATAATCATTCTTTAACCACATAGAACACTTATCTTTATGATGAAGCTGTCCAAACAATTGGCTATGGGAGAGCAATGTTCCACCCAACCATAGGTCTTTGTCCAGCCTATATTTTTTCAGCCGACAGACCACCCCCGAGATGGGTTGTGTATCCACTAAGGAGGAACTAGACAGGCTCACTCACAACCATGGTTTCACTCAACAACTATGCTAAGCCAACATGCAGTGGGTTTATCAAGCCACACCCAACACAAGGAAGGTCCCCTTCTCTGTTGCGCAGTCCCTCAGGCGTCCCTTCTCTCCAGTTCTCTTCAGGATGGGCATAGAAAGGTCCAAGCTTCTAAATCCTTGAAATTCCAGCCTTCACTGGGTTTATCAAGCAAACCCAACCTCTGTTCAATCATTCACACTTAGCTTTCTCACAGTTCTGTCATCAAATAACTCAATTCCGTCACTGGTTTTCTGGGCTATAAAACTGGGTTTTCCAATGGATTTTGGGGTATCTAATACTCTCAATTTCACCCCAAGGTTCATATCTATGGATCCCCCATTGGATTTCACTATCAAATACCAATTCTGGGCATTTACGGCTCTTCAAAACATGGGTTCCTGCAAAGTTGCGATTTTTGGTTTTTCCCACTGCTGGGCATTCGTAATTCATGAAAGCTGATGATGGGATGTTCAACAATGGAATGGGAGTGAGGAAGAAGCAACTCCCAAGAGGTAGGGTGACTTGTCTTACAAGAAAACATAGCCCATACTCTGCCATACGAATTTCTGGGCTGCCCATGCTCCATTGAATCCATGGACTTATTTCCTCAACTTTCTTACAACTGAATTAAATGTCAGCAAGGTAGGTCAAATGGGTTCTCAAAATGAAATTTGGTAGCTTATGTTTCAATCCCACAACCCCCTCACCACTCCCTAGTGGATACACATGGCCCCTTCTCATTAGTTGCTTCAATAGCCAGTTTTGGTATTTTATTGCGTGATGTTTATTTACATCAATTTACAATATTCCATGGCTAAATAGCACATGGGCAACATAATATCTAATACTTTCCTTTTAAATAAAAATCCGAGCATCCACTAGCGAGGCCTTAGCCTTGAGCTCCACGGTAGGAAAACATACATCACGTGTATACCATATTTACATTAAAAGATAATATATCCTAAGGGTCAAAATGGGGTATTACACTAGACAACTTTGAATCAAGATGATGCCAACCAATTCAATGGAAGGATTTTTCCCTCTTAGGGTAATTGTAATATATATGAATTTTTTGTCATCCATAGACTTAGGGTTTATCGAACTTATCTACGATGACTACAGTTGTGTTATGGATGAATTTCGCCACTCTCCCATCTCATTTTGGTGTTGTTGTATCCCAATAATGAGGGCTTTGAATACATTCTAGCCAGGTCTTGTTGTTAGGCGAACCCATCTAGGATAATTGTGGGTTTACTCCAACTCATCCTTGGTGCTCTTTTAGTGCTATTCCAACATAGCCTTGGTTCTTCTTAAATCCATGTTTGTAGACCATATGTTTCTTTTCTTTCCTAAGGTTGTAAAAAGGATTAGGAATAATTCCAACATACTTTAAAACATATTCCTTCAAACCTTTCTAAGAGAACCTTTGTCTTAACTGCCTATATGTTTTAAGGAAACCAGGATGGCCTTCCAAAGGAGAATCATGAGCTTCCTTCAATATTTTTTGCTTTAAATTCGAACCATGAACTAATTATATTTGGTCTTTATATTAGATTAGGCCATTCAATATCTTGTACCTATCATTTCCCTTGGCCCCATCTAACAATTCACAAGCAAATCTATCTTTGGCATACTCTACTATTAGCACATCTTTCCAATATTTTGAAATGTCCGTAAGGGAAAATGAGGGTCTCCTAGACAATGCATCTGCTACAATATTATTCTTCCCTTTTACATATTAAATGTCAAAATAAAAATCTTGAATCTTACTCACCCATTTTTGTTGCCTTTCATTGAGACCTTTTTGTGCAAGGAAATGCTTTAAACTATTATGATAATTTTGACCGCAAATTTGTTTTCCACCAGATATTGTCTAAGCTTGGCCAAGGTATGCATGATGTCTAACATTTCCTTTTCATATATGGAGTAGAGCCTCTCACGTGGATTCAATTTTCTTCTCTCAAAAGCTATCGGGTGTTGATTTTTCTTTAGTACTACCCCTATTCCTTCCCTTGATGCATCACATTCCAAAACAAATGGTTTAGAAAAATCTGGTAATGCAAGTACTAGAGAACTACTCATTACCTCTTTCATTCTTTGGAAAGACTTTTTAGCCTCTTCATCCCATTGGAAAGCATCCTTCTTGGTCAAATCAATGAGGGGATCAATTAATTTGGAAAACCCCTTCACAAATTTCCTATAGTAAGTGCAGATCCCAATAAATCCCCTCAATTTAGTGATGTGCTTGGGTGATGTCCAATCAAGAATAGCCTTTATTTTCTCCAAGTGAACCTTTACCCCATATTTCCCAATGATGTGTCTAAGATACAAAATTTCTGCCAACCCAAACTCACACTTGGACAACATAGAAAACAAATACTGTTCATGCAAGATTTTCAATACAACTTCTAATTGATGCAAATGTTCCTCCCATGTCTTACTGTAAATCAAAATATCATCCAAAAAAACCAAAACAAACTTACAGAGCTGCTTGCAAAAGATTTTGTTCATGCATGATTTGAAGGTTGCTAGAGCATTGGTCAAACCAAAAGGCATGACAAGAAATTCGAAATGACCATAGTGACATCTGAAACCAGTTTTCTGCACATCCTCCTCCTTCATTCGAATCTGATGGTAATCAGATCTAAGATCAATTTTGGAAAAAAACTTTGCTCCAAATAGCTCATCCATGAACTCATCTCTCTGAGGGATGGGATATCTATTCTTTATTGTACTTTTGTTTAAGGCTCTAAAATCAATGCACATACTTAAGGTTCAATCCTTTTTCTTCACCAAGAAAACTGAAGAAGCATAGGGACTTGAGCTTGGCCTGATGAGCCCCAATTCCAATAGTTCCTTAATAACCTTCTCAAACTCATCTCTGAACCTTTTTGGGTATCTATATGGGGGTATTTGGATAGGTGAAGTAACTACCTCCAAAACAATGGTATGTTCAACTCCTCTATCAGGTGGCATTCTAGGGGGAAGGTCTTCAAAAACCCTCTCATACTTGTGTAATAGATGCCTTATCTCCCTTGGATGTTATGCAACCTTTATGCTTGGTTTGAGGGAAGTGATTAAACATTTTGCATCCCATTCAATGTCCCCATGTATCAATATGGAACTCATACCGTGGGAAATTGGAAGATGCCACTTGGTTAGGATAGGTGTGCATTCCTCTCACTAAAATTTGTTTTCCTTCTGAATATTTGAACTTCATTGCAGGTATTTGGTAATTCACTATATGTTCTCCTATAGAGTACAACCGTTGTACTCCCAAAACCACATTTCTATCAACAACATTCACCACATAGAAGCTATCAATAAAGGTGCAATTTCCTATGGTAAGTTGTAGCTTTGGAATCCATGCGTTACAATCCATAGAATGGTTACCTGGAATGATGACTGTGAATCCTTCAAATGCTTCATTGGGAAAATTTCTCGTCTCCACCAACAACGCATCAATGAAGTTATGAGTTTCTCCTCCATCTACTAATATCGAAACCTTTTTCCCTTGTACCACTCCCTTGCATCAAAGGGTGTGAAAACGAGGTACTCCTGATAGTACTTCCAGCTTCCCTATTTCGGGTGATGGATGATCTTCTTCTATTGTGTCATATCCCTCTTCTTGGGTTGAATGTTGTACTTCTTCCTCCATGTTCCCTTCATTATCATAAAATACTTCAATGAAGTGTGCTTTCCCCTTAGCACATTTATGCCTTGGCACCCATGGTTGATGACATGTGAAACATAGTTTCTTTTTTCTGAGTTCTTCCTTGCTTGGTCCCTCTTTCTTGTCCCTCCCAAATGAATATTTTTCCCATGGTCTCTTGTCATCTCTGAACTTGGAAGGAAAATTGGGATTGGGGGGATACTTTCTCTTGGGTAGCACATTTTGTAGATCTCTTGCCAAATTCATGGCATCTTTCAATGAAGTAGGCTTGTGATATTTAACTAAACCTTTCACAGGTTCAGCCAATCCTTCAGTAAAGAGATATGACAATCGATCCATAGATATATCAACAACCATAACTGACAATATATGGAATTTCAACATGCACTCCTCGGGGGTTCCAATTTGCTTCAACTGTGCTAGTTCCTTGAAAGGCATTTCAAGGTCTTTTTGACCCAATATTTACACTAACCTATTAACAAAATCTTCATATGATGTGATCTGATCATGTACCAAGGTTTTAAGTCCATGGAACCACCAATCATTTGGTTCTCCCTCAAGACCCAAAGTAGCCATTTTTAAAGCATCCTCTTCAACCATTGGATTTGGTTGAAAATATACATCTAACTTTTGTAACCAAGTATTTGCAGAACTTTGGGGTGAGCCATCAAAGGTTGGAAAGGACACTTTTCCTATGGTAGACTTCAATTCTTGATTTTGGAAAGGGGTTCTGTTACCTCCTCTCATTTTGATCTTGTTTAAGACAATAAAGAATTGGTCAAACGGTAAGGTCCTCCTACAATATTCACTCAACTACTTCCATTCTGCTAGAACTTCATGCATTCCATATTGAGTGTTAGGATCCTCTTTGGAATCAAGAAAATTGGGCGTGGTTTCTCATATTGAGCCCTAGAAGTCATTGGGTCGTTTGTGACGCCTCAAAATGAGAACTACTACTACCTCCTATTTCTAATTTGCTTCCAATTTGACTAGCCATCAATTCAAACCCTTGCATCATATGCCTTGTAATTTCCTTAAAAAATGGTTTCATGAATTTCCTAAACTCCTCTTTATCCTCCATCTCTGAGGTTCCTTTTTCATCCTTAGCGATAATTTCAATGGAGTGCAGCTCTTCTCCTGCTTCGTCCTCTTCACCAAAGGTACTTTCAGTTTCTGTTTCTAGGGGTGGGAGATGACTTCTTGAACTCATAAATGGTCACCCAAATAATTTTCAAGGACCATTCTATGATACCACTATATTATCCCTACTATGAAAGTTGCTCAAATTCACCCAATTTCGATTCTAGGAATGTTGTACACAAACTATTCCAAACACCTCCAAATGTTTTTGAATTTTGGAAGGAGGGACTTGGGAGGAAATAAAACACTATATTACACATTTTAGACATCCAAACGTCTGTTATAAACATTCATGGTCTGCAAATTGTAAGGAGATAAGGCTTGGGACAAAACTAGTCAATTGGATTGGTGGAAATACCCCTAGGTCAGCCACTATTTTCCCTTCCAAATACTATACAACCTTCCCTAATATTTTGTATGAAACTTGGGTCTATTAGAGGACATCAAGGATAACATGTTTGCAGCATCATATGAGGTTTTAGGGTAGAATAGATCTCCCAAAGGACAACAACTTCTAGAGTATATAATTTGGGTGAAAATGGTAGATAAGGGGCCTTGAATTTATATCACAAACTATAGTAACACTTCAGGGGTCTACATACGTTATTTGGGCCATAAAATTAACTCCATATGAATCTCATAACTTATACAAAAATATCAGAAATATTTGATATTAAATAGGTACAATATCATCCCAAAATCACCATGAAAATACTATGAGGGAAATGGCTCGAATCTCAATTTTAATTGGAAATATCACATGGAGTACTTGGTATTTCGAGCTGTGGCTCTCATGATATATCTATTACAGATTTATGCAGAAACTAACATGTCCATAAGGTTGAAATAGAAATCCTCCATTAACTAGATGCAACAAGAAGTGCGTCATCACACTTTTACATGTCGTTAAGATAAAGATAGTAGAATGAGAATAGAGAAGAATGAGAGAATATGAACTTGAAATCAGATGGGGGTTGAAACTGCATCAAAAAATATCCATGAAGATTTGTTGAGAGTTCTGAATGGCCTCTCTATAAACCAACTTGGATGGGTATCTTGCACCCTCAAAATGGGTTCTAAGGCAGGGAGGATGAACAACCACCATGCAAGGACAAGCTAAGCTCTTCAAATGTGCCAAATGGGAAATGATCAAAAGCTACTCTCCTTATTCCTCCTCATATTTTATTAACCTCCAAAGGAATCCATAGCTCGAATATCCTCCAAGATCCTTCTCCCAAATCGATTTAGGGAGAGATTCCCATGAATGACACTTGTCCATCACTTTCTAGCCTTCCTATTCCATCAATTCGAATGGGGGGGATATTGGCTACCATAACTCCTCTTGTGCACCCTCTTGGAGGATATTGTTATCCCTGACATGTCATATGTGTCATATGTCAGCAATCAGGTCGGAATTTTGTCATAAGTTTCATAGAATATTCATCATTGTTTTCATAGAAGTTAGGGAATCTAGCTCCAAGTGTCACAATTCTTCTATGATGCATCTTCCTCTTCCATGGGAGTTACTCTTCCACTCCAATTCAACCTTCCTAGATTCATTCCATGAATCATGCCTCTATAAATCCCCCAAGAACATTATACTCCACCTTGTATTCGAATGGGTGAGAGTAGGATTCCATGTGGCATGGAGAATCTTTCCTTGTGTGGGTCCCACACCACCTCTATGCCCTCATGACCAAATGCCGCCTTATTTTTTCATTATTATTATTTATTTAGCCCCTTTAATATATATTTGTCAATCTAAGTTCCATTGGGGTCTTATAGCATCCTTATTCCAAGTCTAAATGTTTCCACCCCAACCTAGGGAACTAGTAGATTGGTGGAGATTTTTCCTTCATGTGATTTATTTGGATGGGGGCATTACATTGTCCCTCACAGGGTAATTGTAATATATATGAATGTTTTGTCATCCATAGACCTGGGGTTGATATAGCTTAGCGACAATGACAATATTTTTGTCTTATCTAAATTTTGGTGCTCTCCCATCTCATTTTGTTGTTGTTCCATCCCATTAATGAGGTATTTTAGTAAATTCTATCCAGGTCTTGTTTTTAGACAAACCCATCTAGGATAATTATGGGTCTATTCCAACTCATCCTTGGTGCTCTTCCAGTGCTATTCCAACTCAACCTTTTCTCTTCTTAAATCCATGTTTGTAGGCCATATGTTTCTTTTATTTCATAAGGTTGTAAAAATGATTAGGAAATAGCTTGACTATGCAATAGGATAACTGAGTTTTTTGCAATCTTCTATTTGAATGTTAAGCACAATTTCTACAATATGTATGAGTCATCATCAATTCTCTTCTTTAGTTTAAGAATATTTGTGTACTCTATTTACCTTGATCATCTTCATTTTAATGCGTTTCTGGAATCTGTATGATACCAAGGTTTTGCCAAGTTATTTTTAAAGCTTTAGTAGAAGCTATGTTACAAGTATGCAATGTTGTTATTAGTAGAGTATAATTGGAAATCCTTTTTTAAATTCTTCATGAAAATGCCATATTTATTTTTATACAAACTATGTGGTTTGCATTATTTCAAACTCATTTGGTGGATTTCCTATGTATTTCTATGTTTAGGTAAGGTTCTATGGTTGGACTAAGGCTCATGGATTTCTATAAAAGGATAGCACTATCATTAATCACTGAGATGGACAAAATAGCATAGTCAAATACACTGCTATAGAGACCATACTCCACAACAAACAAGTTTCCAATTAAATCTTTAGTTGCAATATATTGTTGTATTATTTGTTTTCTTTCCAAAAGAATATTTTCTTGAACATCAAAATTGGTGTTGGATAATCAGTCTTAGGTAACTATTATTGAATTTTATTTAACAATACCTAAATGCAATGCCTTCAATTATAGGGAAAAATGACTACATAAATTCGACTCTTTCGATTGGATTAAATATAGGACTAGAGGAACAACCGCAAAATGCCTTTGCAACAAAATCCCCATCGCATGAGGTTAGGATAAGCATTTGATATCTCTACTGTATAATTTATAGAGTGTCTACATTTTCCAAACTTGTTGATTTGCCTGCATTTGCTTTAGCCAAGTTGGTTGAACTACCTAAGATTTCTTGACCAGAAAGTTTGGGGTTGACCATATTTACTTGAGGCCATTTTGTGCCTTGCAACCAAGGAGGAATTGAAAAAACATAATTCTAACTTGTGCTAAGTACCCCTGTATTAATATGAGGTGTTGCAATATCATTTGGAACATATTCCCTTGCACTAGTAGGAATAAGGGGAGGAGTTTGACTCGATAGATGATATTGGGAGAGTTGGATGTTTATGAGGTCTTGGAAGAATCATGGATTGTCTTGAAGTGGACACCATCCTCCCTCCATCACTTTGAATACTCTTTTTCTCACTTCTCTTTCTCTCTTCAAATCCATTCTTGTATTCAGTGTTCTATTGCAACAATCCTTGCTTCCTTCCTCTCCTTTTCCTGGTCTTTCTTCTTTTGTTTTATATCCTACATATCCCTCTTATTTTGTTATACCTCAACCAATAGTTTGATGTAGTCATATGAAGTGAGAAATTGTGAACTCCTTCCTAATCGAAGATAATTTGGTGTTCTTTTCAAACAACACGCTTGCACTCTCTCCACCAGTAGCTTTAGGAATTGGCTGAATACTAGTGTGGTACTTTGAGGATCAACTGGGAGAAGTTCTTCATTATAATTTCCTTCTCCATATGGTCCTTCGATATCTCTAGGTTGTTCTTCTATACCCACATCATCCATATATTAATGGACATGTTCATTGTTTAGGATGTCTAGTTGTGAAGGCATGTTAAGGCTTTGGTCATTGGTGCTGGTGAGAATATTTATGTTCATATTTATCATGGCTTCTTCCAACCACTTAGGTTGTTCAAATTGGATTGTCATTGTCAATTTCTCCTCATTGCTTCCTATTGCTTGACCACCTAAAACCATGTTAAGCTCAACATGTTCATTAGGAATATGCTCAATAGACGATGTTTGTGTTTCGTATGACCCAACAAATTCCATGTTCTCTTCATTTGGTTCATGATCATATTGAGTAGAATTGACCTAATAATTGTCGTCACCTAGTGGCACACTAGGCCTTTGAGATAGGGATAACATGTCGTTTGTAACATTTACATATTCTTGGGTGTGTAAATCAAATTCCCCACTGCACCCAATATAATGGATAAGAGACTCATAATTCAGTGGCCAGATTCCTCTCCACCTAAATCTAGCCTTGATATTCGATGGCGCGAGAGCCCTTCTAAAATATTTAATTGTAAGTTTGGTTAATTAATACCTTTTCACTTCTATCCTTGGGTTATTTTCCATCCATGCTACTCTCTCAGACCTAAAGTAATTCTTGAAAGGACCAAACACACTCACATCAAGAGGTTGCAACTAGTGAGTAGTATGTGCAGGTAAAGTCAACAAGTTAATTCCTAATCTATTTGCCTCTTCAATAGTTTGTATAGCTATGTGGATATCATGAACATAAAAAATCAGCAAGTTTATATTTTTGGGTGAGACACCACTAGGTATAGATGCAACGAAGTGACAAAGCCAACTCAAAAACAACTCTTTGGTAATCCATGAATGGGTGTGTGCAACCATGCATGCTTCTAGTTCAGAATTTTGGATATAGTTTTTCAATTGACTCTTTCCCTTAAATAAATTGAACCCTAGGATCGATACACCAATTTCACTTACACAACACATAATAGTTATCCGCTCCTTGATTTTAGGAATAATATGTTGGGACGGGAAAATAAATAGCACTAGTGAGAACATATATTCTGAGAGAGCAATGGTGGTGTCTAAGAATACTATTACAACACTTAAGACCAAAGAACCATGATCAAATGTGGATGATATCTATGATCCATGGATAGAAAAATCCAAGAAGAACCATCTAGAAATAGGTTTGGGTAGGGACCCAAACTAATAAAATATGGACCATGTCGGTTATAAATGTCCATAGATTGTGGGTTGGAGGACCCAAAAGTGGACATAGTTAATTTATATTTTAGTTGATGGTCGGATCCCTTCAATAGTCAAATCCATCAGTGGTTAGCTCCCTTTAATGGTCGACTCCTTTCATATGAAAAGGTGAGGTTACCAACAAACCAAAGGTCACAACACCCCCTAATAAACTCATCTTGGAGGAAAGAAAAAATACATAACATTCCCCCCTTAATTTGAATTGAAATACAAGCACTGATCAATCCTAGTACAGTAATACTCCTAGAAGAATTCTGAAAGACTGTCACCTATATAATGCAGTTATCCAACAATTTTTCACATTGATGTTCAAATATTCCTAGTCGAGTAGTCAACTAGACAGCAAAACATCACAATCTAATTGATAAATTGACTAGACAAAGGTGCAAGAAACATAGGTAGTCTCTATAATACAGTCTCTACCCATTTTTTAATGCCTAAGTTTCACACACATGCGACATTTTGGCTAATATTGCAGAAGGAACCATCAACACATAGCATGCATCCAACCGAAGACATCCTCATTAGATCCAACAAACAACATGAGTCCAAAATGTCGAAAAGAGTCAAAAGAAGAGGTAGTGTGGTTACACCCATGTTAGCCCATGCTACTGCATGTATTATTAGTTTTGTTCCTGTGCTAACCTAGTGTGGATTTTCCTTCAAAATCTACATGACTATAAAAAATGGCAAGATATCAACCACTAGTTGTGCATTGAAGGCTCATGAATTCTCCCTCACCAACTGAAATTTGAATTTATATATTCAAGTATTGAGTACCCCCTTTGTGTACTTAGGATATAATTCATGAGGTGATGGGGTTCACACTTGGATCTAGATGTTTCTTGGCCACGTCTTGGCCAATAAAAGGAATCCATGGGCATGCATCTAAGAAGAGAAATTTAGAGCAATTTTATGCTACTGGAATTGTGTTGGAACTTCTTCCACCTCTTCCCACACCTATTAGCATTTCTCAAGATCCCTTGCCACCTTCCTCCAAAGGGAAAGTGTTTCTCCCATTTGTTCTTTCAAGTTATTTAGAATTTAGTGTGGATAAAAAGGATTGCTCTAAGATAGATTTTTTTATTCCCTTGAATGCCACACCTCCTAGGTGACACTACATGTAACAAGATTGACCATTGGGCAATCTAAATTGGTTCTAGCATTTGCTTCTTGTTTTGGTTTGCATATTCTCACTCCCTTTTCTTTGTTTCATGTTATTTTCAATTTTTTGTTTTGTTTTCTTTTGTTTCACTAACAAGAGGTTGTAGGATCAATTTGGATTCATCACATTTTCTTTTAGTAACATAATATTGGGCCTTGTTGACAACCTCACATGATTTCCCCCGACGTGGGAAGTGTTGCACACCTTTGTGCAATTTTTCCCACAATAGTATTTATGGCGACTCCACTTCATTTTTGTTAATTTATCTTTAACTAGGTTTTTATTTGCTAAATAGATAATTCCAGGTTCTTGTGTTGTGTAGGTGAACAGGTCCATACCTTTCATTCATGGAATTCGGCCTCCTTTGGTTAGTAATTGTTTTTTACGTAGTAGCACAGATCCCTACATCTAGAGTGTGTTACCCACAGATAATTTTCATCGACAGTTGCACTATTGCATAGAAATTCCTCATTTCTTCTGAGTGGTAATCTGCTCTCCTCTCACACAGATCTGTTGTTTTGTAACCATGCTACTAGTGCATTTGTTTGTAACCATACTACTAGCGCATTTGTATTGGGGAAACCCATGCTACTAGGGAATATGTATTTGGAAAACCCGTGCTATTGTCATTTTCTTTTCTTTTTATTAGTGTTGCATACAATATTGTAGTCCCAATGATTGCTCACTAATGAACTAGAATTAAATTAACTTGCAATAGTTAGATTTTCTTTAGTAATTAGCATACTTGAACAATAGTAGGAAGTAAAGAAGTATTCTCTTGGAATTTACCTAGGTAAAAGACTTTGGGGCTTTCAACGGGCCTTTTAGTCATCACTAGTATTCGGGACATTATGCTTGTTCTTTTCCTATTTATCATGTTTTAGGAAAAGTAGTGTAATCCAATTTTGCACACAAGAAAGGACCTAAAGAATCTAATCTCCCTAAATATGCTCTTCACCTCGCATTCCATGTGATTTTGGTGAATAAAAAAAAAGAGAGAAGTGTGAAATACATCCATTGCACACTTTTCAATTTCATAACAATTGTTAGTTTCAAGAACCTTTAACATCTTTTGAGTTGAAGTAGAAAAGATATTTGTATTTAATTTATGCTCTTTCGTTAGTTGCAACAACAATATCATTTTCTTAATTCAAACACGTTTCTCCACTAGCACACACTAAGAGAACTAAAGAATCTCTTACTTTGAGTATGCTATCCATCTCGCACCTTGTGGGATCTTGATGGATTAGGAAGAAGTATGATTGTGAAATACATATCTTACGCTCCTTAAGTGAATTTGGACCCTTAAAATCAACACCTCTAATTCTCAACCAACTAAATTCTCCATAGGAGGTCACAAGATAAATTATAGCTTGGTTAGGATTGACTGGGCTAGGAATCCATTAATTCTGACCAATCCAGTTTCATTAAGTTTTTGAAACATAACATTGTTGACTTATAGGGTACTTTTAAATTTTCCTATCAAAAAATGTCAAAAGACAACCTGGATAAGAAAGCGCGGTGCCCAAGAATGTGAAATCCAAGGTATAGCTTCCCTACTCCCCCCTAAGAGTCACTCGGATTTTTGTAGGGGGACGAAAGTATACCGCTTAGGCCAAACCACTTATCCACACTTGATGTGGGTATCTTAGTGGCCAAAACTAGGATATCATCAAATATCAATTGCAAGTGCAATTGACTCTTGAAGTTAGATATTGTTGTTGGGATGTTTTGTCATTCCTTTCGGAACATAGCCCCATTGTCGGTATAATTGACTCTTTGTTACCTTCACTAGTCAATCGTTATGTGGATCCCATTATCATCAACGATTGTGCTTTTGGAAGGCCCAATTACATTTGATAGGAAGGACGTAGGTCTTTAGGGAATTTAAATTTATTTTCTTTTTAAATACAAGTTCACTAACTCATAATTAAAAATAACCTAAATGTGGGAGCGCTTGCACTAAACCGACACAGCACATATATCTCACTTTGCACCATTTTGCATATGTTGTGGTTGGAATATTTTTGCATTTGTTCAATTGTGTTTATTTCCATCATCACTCTCACTTGTCACTAAACTTACACCATTGAGGAACAAAAACCCCTAAGGTAATCTCGTATACTGTAAGGCCTTTTCCCTCTCTCGAGGGGTGTTTTACCACTTTCTCCATGTGGTTCATGAGGGGGGTATTCTATCCAGGGTTGTTCCTAGGAAACATTGATAGGGTCTTCCATGCAAGGCCACTCCTTGCTTGATTAATTTTCTATCATCGGAGAAAAATTAGATCATTTTGATTCATCCTCCCTTGGAAGAGTCTCTCCCTCATTTTCTCCCTTAGGAGATAAGTTAGACCCCTTTGGTTCACCCTCTCATGGAAGAGGCCACACTTTATTTCCACCCCTTAATGGAAATCCACCTACCTCTTCTCCCTCTTTGAGAGGATGGCATACATCATCCTCATCTTCACATCAGAGATAGATATTACCGCCAAATATACCCCACTCTTCCCCTCGAGGAAACAACACACAACATATGATGATGGGAACCAACAACAACCTACCTTTAATGGATAACCTGAATCTCCCTGATTTGGCCAAATTAATTAATGACCCCATAACTCATCATTAAGCATGGACAACTATTCCTGATAAGCTCCCCTCAGATATCCCTATGTTTGAATTTTAGCAGGGAAATGACCCAAAATACCACATCATGTCATTCCACTTATGGTGTTCCTCTAATAGCATAGTGGAAGACTCAGTGAGGCTTCACCTCTTCCAACAAACACTTACATGAAAAACTGCAAAATGGTATGTGAACTTACCGAGATCCACCTATGCCACCTTTGGGAAATTGGCCACCATATTTCTCACTTAATTTTAGCATCCCATTCGCCATTACCTCGATTTCAAAATTCTCACATAATTTCGATAGAGTCCCTCTACCCACATAGCAGACCGTATCCATGAGTAGCGTAGATGACGCACATTGTTCAAGACCGACATACAACCTCAGTTCTTGTTGGATTGGTTCATCAAATCACTTCAACATGCAATTGCAAAGGTTGTGGCAACCTCATAGGCCCAAACCGAGGAAGAGGCTATCCTAAAGGCGTAGCATTTCGATCTCATATATGCACAGTCTGGGTACTTGTACACCATCCTACATTATGCCCCTTGGCACCGATATTTGGATCCCTCTCCTATGGGTTAGTCACATTCAGCGAATGGGATTATCGGGTCCATTTCCCAACAAGGAAATGTCCCTCATTTTCCTACTCCCATGTCATTTAATATGGCACCGCAATACCCACCCATCCATCTTGTGTTGGAACCCCCTACACCTTCACCAAACCCTTAGTTTGGTCAGCTACAGTATGGACCTTATAGTCCTACTTACTCCAATGCAATCCAAGCATCAATAGTACCTCCACCTAAAATGGAACCAACTGCTCCTACATGCACATCATATGGAGCACAAACAGTGTATATCCCACCCAGGGTATAATCCTTATTACCCATTTCCATGTCCTCCTGGTGTTTCCACCATGCCACACATGGGGGTCTATTAAGTAAAACCTTATTTTGCACAACAAGATCAAAAATTTGAGTAGTTGAAAACTACAAATACCCAGAATCCTCAAAATCAGGGGAAGAAGAAAGGTAAGAACAAATAGAACAAACAATAGGGGAAAAGGGGTAAGTGCCCTCCCTAATAGAACCAAAACTAGGGTAACCAGAATGTAGGGGCTAATAACCCACCAAATAAGGAAAGCACACTAACATGAGGACCAATTATTCCTAATTTATTTGTGGTGAGTATGGTCACTACACTCACCACTTCTGTAATATCCATGGGAAATTTCAACCAAGATATTAACTCAACTTCAAAATTTGTATAAATTTTTACTAGTAAAATTTCTGTCAATTCCCTCGAACAATGCAGGAGGTAAGTGAGGGGTATTGAGGTGAGGAATGAGGATGGTGGGATGAATATTTAATTCTGGAAAATGTATGAAGTTAGGTGCAGTACAGGGTCAAAAGGTGCAGATCGGTGATGTCCTATGCACCATGTACCAGTACCTTTCACTTTTCAACAATAGAGTTAATCTATTGCCTACTTCGAGGCTTCCTGGGTAGCTAGCATATGCATACTAGACAGGTGGGGGTTCTAAGAGTTAATGAAAGAGATTATATCATTCAAATGAGTGATTGTTATGTTCAGGAAGTTATTTTTACAGACCTGTGAGATTTTGGGAAGAATTGGGGTTTTTGGGATCTCCCGGGATTGTTGAGCTAGTACTTTTCTTATCTTTCCAAATAGGGTATAAAGGATTCCAAAGTATGAATTTAAGGACTGATATGGATTATATATAGAATTATTAGACTCCTACAACTGACAGGGAGTCAATCTGATACTCTGAATTGATTTAGTAGCAAAATTGGTAAAACTAGTCTAGGAAAAACACTCAACAAGCTAGTCTTGCAATTGTTTTCATTATACTGCTTCCATAAGTCATGTACTCTGTTCTAAAGTATTTAAATGCTCTGATATGATATAATTAATAGATATAGGTTGAAAATAATATATTAGAACTCTTCTTTTATTGATTTAACTGCCTTTCAAAACAACAGTGCCTCACAGGCTAAATATGCATTATATTTGATGGAGAATGAAGAGAAGAATTAGAATATTACTGTGGCTCAGCTATGGAGTTATGATCAGGTCACCTAAAATTCATATGACTGTAATTTTCTGCATATTGAGCTTCTGAACTTGACTGGGGCGCATTCAGTGAGTCATCCCTCTCCTCCAGGGAAAACTCCTCTAGATTTAGCTGTGAATGTGAGAATGAGTGAGAAGAGAGGTCTGGATATGATATCAAGCTGGTTACTGATCTTGAACACCTCTGATGTCTGCAAAAAAATGGCTTTACCAACTTTCCTTCAGCCCCTGGGCGCACTCCCAATATCTATCTATCTTCTTCAATGGATGAATCTTCACCAAAACTAGTTGTAGAATCACTGTTGGAGGAACCTGTTCTCCCAAATGACTGTAGATCTTCAATGGAGGCTGGAAGTAGATGTGAATGGCTGCAATATATTGATATGGACCTGCACAATACTCACTTGAAACTATGGGCCTTGGGGCACATCACCCAAGAAGTACAGTTGAGGCATATCACTCAACTAGAGAAGCTTTAGAGCTCTCATGAGAAAAACAAAAATGATCCAAAAGTTCTTGAATGAAGTTGGAAACCTTCTTAAATAGAATTCTTGTTGACCTGTTGAGCAAGTTACTTAGCTTGGTGACCTGTGAGAATAGGTCACCCATGAGTGGACATAGTTTCCTTGCTTTGCTTTGGCTTTCCTTCTTTTTTCTCTTTTTCTGACTTTCCTTCTTTTCTGAACTTTCCTACTTTTCATACTTTCCTGCTTTCTGGATTTATGCTGCTTTTCCTGAAATATTCCTCTTTTCGCATTTTTGGAAACATTTTTGGACTCTAGTGCTTACTTGACTTCTACTCCAAGTAATTCCTTGATTTTCTGAGTTTGCCACTTAGGCAAGTTTGGCCCACTTGACCAATTCAAATTTCCTAGCCCATTCACCAACCACTTGGCACATTTGTTAGCAATAACCATTTAAATAAAATAGTACAACTCAAAAATGAATTAACTTAGCAATTAATTAATTATCCAGTAATTAATTAATTATTATGGTGCAATTGCCTCAGAACTTCCCCAATTAATTAATTTCTCAATTAATTAATAAATCACCTTAGCACTTGAATTGGGAGTTAATAACTTCATGGGGGCCCCTCCTTATCCATTTAATTCCTCAAATTCACCCTTAGGAAATATTCCTTCATCCATCCATTAATTATTTAATTAATGCCTAGGTGACTTAGGCTAAAATCATCCCCATGGACCATAGGAAAATTTGAGAACATGACAATTTCCCACTCATCTTTGACTACTAGTAATTGGTGGAAGCAAAGAAAAGGACAATTGTGAATACTCCTCATGAACCTAGTGTTCCACAACCCTAAACCATCGTATTGCAACAACCCTTTTCCAATCAAGGGGTTGTTACTCAGTATCCTGATCCCTACCCCCTTGGTAATGGCTCATTCCAAAACATCTACATGAACACGACAGATATCAACCTCCAGACTCGAGCTAAAGGCTATGGTTGGCTTGACCCCCCACAAGTGGAGGATGTACCTACCCCTTCAGGGGTCCCTTTGCAAATACCGTGCCCAAATGGTGAACAAATCCCAAGGATCCAAAAGGTACCACTTAGGATCACCTCTTATAACCCTCACATGAAAGCCTCCCACAACTACAGTATTATGGATGCCTTAGCTGAGTCACTAGATGCCATGTCCACGTTAGAAGTGGTACAACCTTTCCCAACTCAAAGGAAGGAAGGAAGTAATGCACGCGAACCATAAAATCCAACTCCTACCTTATGAACTTTGACATCGATAAAGGTGAACCATGGATCCCCTTGTCAGTTGCATTCCAAGATCCAGTTATGGTTAAAAACATCATGATTCATGATGCAATGTCGATGAAGGTGCATCCACGTGTGTCATGTAATCTAACGTCCGGAAATGACTAGTCTCACTTGAGTTAGTCCCCTCATCTATCTCCCTTCTAGCATATGATGGGATACCATAAAAAAACAAGGGTTTGTACCATAATATCCCCATAGAGCTAGGGTCAAAATGGTTATGATTGATATTAATGTAGTCGATGAGTAGCTTGACTACAATATCCTTTTGTGTTGTAGTTACCTGTATGCCATGAAGGCAATTTTCTCTTTGGTTTTCCACATCATGACATTTCCCTTTAACGGGAAGATAGTCACCCTTGACCAACTTAATTCCTATGACCCTCATACCAACACCAATCCTGACAACGTGTTACCAACTATAGGTGGAACAAGTTAATCCCCTTATGTTAATATCCACCCAGGAGTGGAATCCAACTTGCTAGGGGTATATCCAGGTCCTCCACTGTAGATCCCTGAATCGATCGATGGCCTTATGTGCACCATTTCCACCTATGAGAATGCACCTACCACCCCCTCGGCATCATCATCAACACCTCTGACAAGTCATGTCATTGAGTACATCAGTGCCCCCCATTTTTCAAATACCATTCTTTTACCCCCCCACGGGAGTGCAAGGGACACTAGTTATGGATTAGCTGACTCTACCTGTGATCACTTTGGGTATACCTGTGTGGTACCTCACTACACCATACCCAAAAATGGCTTCAAAACCAATAGCGCATTATGTATTTTCCCCCATATCCATAGTTAGGCCTTTTAGGCTGGTTATCCCATTTGTACCAAATGAAAATCCTATGACACCTATGACTAAACCACCACCGGATGTCGCTAAACCCACCAATGGGGGAATAATATAGCCTAAGTTGAAAGCCCCCTCCATGACCAATCCGATTCCTGAACCATCATTAGTAGTCGTTAAGCCCAAATCAGGGGGTATAACCGAACAACAATTAAAATAACCAGTACTGACAACCACTACTCCTGCAACAAGGGTCACTCCAATGTGTACCCTATGTGGGAAATAAGGCCATGCAACCAACCTGTGCCCCACCTTTCCAAAGCTCATTAATATTCTCAATACCCCTATTAGTGTGACACATGCAACATAAATGATAGCAGGGAGCACATCATCAATATTGTCTTCTCCCAACACAACTCCTAAGTCCAAGTCATTATGCACCAATCATGCGTGTTCAATTTTCTCTCGGGTTTGGGAACTATAAACACCATTGTCCTGACCTCCCTCAATTTTGGGATGCCTTGGCGACCATCCACCTCACCTAGTCCTTGGTTGAGATTCCTTCACCTCAATAGCAATAAACGACATCCATAAATGTTGTCACTACATTGGAAGCAACACCTATTCTCCTACCTTAGAACTGGATATCATGCCAGTACCCACCACTGATCCTACTAAACTGCAAGAACCTCCACCTACGCATATTTCACCGAAAGCACAACATAATGGATGGACATCTTGTGGGAACCATACCTGTATGATTCCCAACGAGATCAACATAGTCATACTTTATCGTGCTAACCTAACTTTGGCACATTCACCTATCTGTGCCAAGATCCCATGCCCATGTCGATCATGCAACAATATTTCCCACTACTTGTTTCAATGCCCCATATTACGCGTTGAATGATAGGTCCATCTTGAACATATGCACCTACAATATCAACTTCCACAACTTAGGATATTCCCGCAATGATTACTCGCTTAGGAAATCGTTCCACCTTCATCAGATAACATTGATAATGCATCATCCTTAGTAGGTCTACTTACCAATTGTAACACTGTATCTGAGTGTTAGGTAAGAAGAGAACACTGTATCTGAGTGTTATGTAGGAAGATGCTCCATCTTCAAATAAATATATATATGTGAATATTGATAAAAATGATTGATATAAAATTGTACAATTGGTAGCCGCCATTTATATGGTTTGGGTAGCCATTTTGAGGAGACACATCCTCTTACCTAGTATTAATTTTTTATTAGTTTATCATTTTTATTATTATTTATTCTTATTGTTATTTATTATTTATTATTTATATATGTAACATTTCCTTCCCATTAAGGGAAGCTTTGTCCTCAAAGCTGAGTTTGTTGATGTTGTCTTTTATTTTGGCTTTGTGTCGAATTGATGATTTGAGACATGCAAATTTGATTATGACCATTGCTTCATTTTGTTTCTTTTTTGGGGGAATCCACATTAAGTATTTACTTAGTGAAGTTTCATTTATGCTTTTTCCACTTGCGTGGTTGTAGATTTTAACTATTTTTGTCATCAACTGAATAGACTTGACAGACTTGACATACTTGACAACAATAACTATTTTCATGATGTCATTCCCAACATATTTTGTGCTAGTTCCCTTGGAAGGAACCTTTGTACTTATATTGCTAAAAAAACACCAAACTTATCTTGTGTCTGATTAATCTTATAGCCATTCTCATTGATTTTCTTCATAGCGGTCCTTGTGAAGACATCTTCCCTTAGTGCATTTTTTATTGTGACATTATTGTTGATGCATTGACCATCAATATTATCTTTTTCTTTAGTCTCTCTCATAGGTTCCTTTATTTTCTATTCCTTAATTTTTATGCATGTGTCTTCCGTCATGTATTTAATAACATTATTGGCTTGACTCTCATCACAATCTTGATCAAGATCATTTTCATCCTTATCAAATATTTTATTGTTATTTTCTTCACCACTATGATAATTTCTATCATTGTTTTTCTTATTATCTTGATCGATATCATTACTCTCATCCTTGACAACTTCTCTTACCTGAATTTCACATACATCTTCATTTTATTTAAATGATTCATCAATAGACATTTTTATTTCATTTATGTCCTTATGGATTTGCTAAAAAAGCTTCATCAATTCTTCACTAAATTATGACATGGATGTTGTACAAGGAGGGAATTTTTGTTGCTAGGTATACATATAATAATCAATTATTACTATATTTAATAATAATAATTTGTATACATATATTATTAATAATAATATTTTCCACTTAATTTAGTTTTCTCCCAAGCGTTATGACTCTACACAAAATGGTGCTTGAATTTATGATTTGATTTCACCCAAATAAAACCACGTGTTGTTTTCTTTAAAACCACGCGTTGTTTTCTTTAAAGCCACTTGTTGTTTTCTTTGTTTTTATACTTCTCCTTTCCTTTTCTTGTTCTTTTTTTTTACTTTTTTTTTTTTACATTTTTTTCGTCTCTTTTTTTTAACTTTCCTTTTTTTCTCTCTTTTACTTTATCTAATGTTTTGGTCAAATACCACAATTTAAGGGAAGCCCTAGGACAATGGCTAAAAACCAAATTACACAAACTGTAAATAATGGCCAAGGGCCATATTGCTATGATACCAATGTACACCATATGCGAGTGTTAGGTAAGAAGAGAACACTGCATCTGAGTGTTATGTAGGAAGATGGTCCATCTTCAAATAAATATATATGTGAATATTGATAAATATGACTGATATGAAATTGTACAATTGGTAGCCTCCATTTATATGGTTTGGGTATCCATTTTGAGGAGGCACGTCCTCTTACCTGATATTAATTTTTTATTAGTTTATCATTTTTATTATTAGTTATTGTTATTGTTATTGTTATTTATTATTTATTATTTATATATGTAACACCAATAACGATTCATCATCCTCATACGATGACCAGGATCCACCACACCCCTCGCATGTTGCTTAGGCATCATGGGAAGGTGCGCTACGTTTCTGGTTATAATTTATACATTTTTTATACCTTTATCATGTTATCTATTACACGGGTATTTTCATCATGTGTGCAAGATAATGACCATGAAAATAATATTTCAACCCTTTCAGCAATGGTGTAGGACTTGTATCACAGGTATCATCATAAACTGGAATATAGACAATGTTTTCCGCTTGATGACATTGCATTTACCTGTATCCCCATAGATAACCATAGGGTCCCAATTCCTAGAAATTATGTTCCATCAATGTCATTAATGAGGATAGCATGCTCCCCCCATGGGTGTGCGCGCCATTACATCTCTATCATAATTTGACACCCGTGATGTCAAACCCACACAAGTTTGAGGAATCTGCTCTAGCTTGATAAGATCAACCCATAGTTCATCATTTTATAATTGCATTTACTCCCCCATCTTTAGCACTTGATGCCATAAGATTCATCGGCACATGTTACGATCAAGACTCATAATTGAATACTCATACCTCCACGAGAAATCTGCCATCTCTACTCTTCTTTGTATCATCACCCCAATGAAGACACCAACGGGGCCCCCACCCTCCGAAGAAACCAATTCTATCTAGTTATTCTTGTAGAAACAATATGTATGGAATTGATTCATGGGGCACCCGTCTTCGCATTTGAAAAAGATCCCTCACGCCATTATGGAAAAAGTTCCCCGTCTCACTCAAAACCAAGGGAGATACGCCCATAAACAAATTGATTCCTTGATTCATCCAAAATTATGGGAATCCCAACCATCATCAAATTGGTCCCTCGACACACCCAAAATTGTGAGGACCCCACCATTGATTCTTTTTATACAAAAATTTCCCCACTCCGTTCAAAATTGTGGGAACACCGTAATTCTTTTGGTAGAAAGCCATGGTCACCTTTGATCGATGTCGTTGAGTTTCCCTATCCTATCATTTGTAGTTTTTTCAGTCAACATCACCCTCAATATAATGTCTCCAACAAAACCCTTCATCTACAGTTTGTCTCCCTCCATTACATTATGTCCCTTTATTTTGAATAATGTTTCTAGTTACTCCTCAAGTTGACATCGATCAAACGAATTTATGAGACCCACACTTATCATCTAGTCTTGTGTTAGGTTTTTCAACCTTACAGTTGGTTACAAAATTATCTTGGTTCTCAGGATAAGACCCTTTTCTTATAATGTACTTCATCTCTCATTGAAATCAAATCCCCATATTATGAGAGTTGCAGTAGTTGGAGTTGTACCTTGGGGTCCCTTTCAATCAACATAATGGATCGCCTTGAACTAAGTAGGGAGAGTCATCAGTGCTCCTTAACTTAGTGGTATCTCCTATGCTCGACCTCAACTCATCTATCGCATCAAGGAGAGACATACATTTCAAGGGTAGTAGTGTTCACATTTACAAATCATTGTAGCAACAATATAGTGAGGTTCTCTATCCATCAACTTCACCAGTATTTTGGTTCCCCGCCCCCATGGGATTATCATGATCATTAGCAGCTCCGCTTCTTCAGCACCTGTAACATCATTTCTAGGTTCATTTAATCACACATGGATTGAAGCCACCTTCGTCCATGTCCTATCAGTATTATGATTTGACCCCTCAGTCTTCTCTCAATGTAGTCATCTTGACATATTTTCAAGAGCATGGGTATGCCCGCCTCGTTTTTAGAAAACATTGTTCTTTGTTATAACTTCACTAGTCATCACTAGCAATATTCCCCAAGGGAACCTTCTATACACACTCGCATGAGAGCTTCTAAGGACATGAGATAATACAAAAGAAATGATGTTGCATTATCGGCTCTGCAATACCCTCCAAACCTCATACATTAGGAAGCATATGTTAACGCCTAAATTTTGCACACATGCGACATTTTGGCTAATCTTGCAGTAAAACACCATCAACGTACGACATGAATCCCATTGAAGAAATTCTCATCAGATCCAGCAAATAGAGTGATTCCAAAATAATAAAAAATAGTCAAAAGAAGATCTAGCATTGTTACAACCATGTTAGGTTGTGCTACTGCGTGTATTATCAGTTTTGTTCCTGTGCTATCTTAGTGCAGATTTTGCTTCAAAATCCACATGACTGTAAAAAATGACGGGATCTCAATAACTAGCCACGCATTGAAGGCTCATGAATGCTCCCTCACCAACTAAAATTCTAATTTTTCTCTTCAAGCATTAAATAACCCCCTTTGTGTACTTTGTAGCTACTTCATGAAGTGATGGGGTTCGCAATTGGATCTAGATGTTTCTTTGCCACCTCCTGGCCTATAAAAGGAATCCATGGGCGTGCATTTAAGAAGAGAAATTTAGAGCAAGTATATGTTGTTGGAATTGTGTTGGAACTTCTTCCACCTCTTCCCACATATATTAGCATTTCTCAAGCTCCCTTTCCACCTTCCTCCAAGGGGAAAGTGTTTCTCCCATTTGTTCTTTCAAGTTATTTATCATTTAATGTAGACAACAATGAACTCCCTAAGGTATATTGTTGGATTCCCTTGAATCCCACACCTCCTAGGTGAAAATACATGTAACAAGCTTGACCATTGGGCAATATAAATTGGTTCTAGCATTTGCTTCTTTTTGTGGTTTGCATATTCTCATTCCCTTTGATTTTTTTTCAAGTTATTTTTGAGATTTTGTTTTATTTTGTTTTGTTTCACGAACAAGATCTTGTAGGATTAATTTTGATTCAATCACAATTTATTTTAGTAACATAATGTTGGGCCTTATTGAAAACCTCAAAGGATTTCTCCCAACGTGGGAAGTGCTACACACCTTTGTGAAAATTTTCCCACAACACCATCCATCAAATAAGTAGTTGTAACAATACTCAATCAAATCTCCAAACAAACAATACGCAACTTAGTCGACCATAGTTCAATATGTCTCAGTAGGTTCAGTTGATTCAACAAGAAACATTCGAGTCAACAACATTTTGGTTTACACAACAAAGAGATTCAATTTACTTCAATTTCTCCACCTCCCCTTAAAAAAAACCAAGGGATAATCAATATCAAACATAGACTTAGCAGTTGAAACTTAGTTGACAAATAATTTAGTTGAAACATTAGTTGACAGTCACCATTGGTTGAGGCTTAGTCAAAGAACATTCCAACTGATATCCCAATCAACTATTGCCACTAGTTGAGTCTTAGTCGACCATTCTCAATAAAAAAAACAATATCTCAGTCTACGAACATTCTAGTCAATACTCCATTCAAGTGTCATCTCTAGTAGAGTTATAGCTGACCATTCTAATGCAATCAAAGGCAGGCAAAAGAAACGTTAGTGTACAGAAGTACAATCGAATATACACATCTATATGATGTCCTCAAGCATCTATTCAGATTATTCCACAACCATTCATCAATCCAACCATAGTCTATCTGAGTAGTTGGCACTGGTCCTTGCCTTGGTTTTGTCTTTCACGTCTTTTATACAAATTTCTAAAAGCATAATTGACATCTTTCCAACAATTATGATTCCTGGGAAAATTCCTATGATTCTTATAATGAGGATGACAATATGTAAGAAATCATTGTTCGAGTAGAATGATGTAGGACCAAGTCCTAGTTCACTATTAGGAGCATAAAAACCTTGCACATCAGTAATAACTTTATCCGCAATGACATTCTCAATTTCTAGCTCACCAGAGACAACTAATTCATTAATCTTTTCAACACTATCAACAATAGGTTGCTTTTCTAGCAAATTAGTTTGAACACCTCCAGCAAAAAAAAAACTCTTATGGTGTTGGAAAAACTAGGTGAACCATCATCATATCCAAGACCTGTCCTTGGTGACTTCAATTCAAGGGTAATAGGAGCAGCAATACCCTATCTATTCTTCCCAAGTCCTCCTCTTATATATCTCATATTACTCAGCAGTCGAGTTCCTATACATGTAGTATGATTATGAAAGATAGGATAAATAACATCAGTAGTCAACAAATCATGAGATGAAATAACAACATCATCAACATCTTTCTTATAGTCATTTAATTCACAAACAAATGGGCTACAAGCAATATTATCAAAGGTAGAAGAAGAAATAGGTGAGCCTGGTAGCTCAAAAACATCAACAATAGTTTTCTCAACTTCCTGAAGTCGGTTGATCTACAATTCAAGACTATACTTGCACTCCTACAAATCCTTAACCATATCATATGTTAAATTTTGAGCATTAATTCACAATACCCTAGGATCTTCACTGAGAGAATACCATATATAGTAAATCAATGCATAACAATCACAATAAGCATGACAAGCATCACAAGAATCAAAATCATGAGAGACAAGAGACACAGAGTTTCTGTGGGGAAAACCCTAAGGTGAAAAACCCCACAACTTCCTCGGAGATAGAGAGAGCAATGGCTCAACCAAAGTACAACCAAAATACACTTAAGATAGTCTCCTAGAAGCATATGATCCTCCTCCTCACTAGTGCGCCACTTTCTGAGTGAGAGAGAGATGACTTTCTGAATGATCTAAATAGAGATCTCCTGATCTCTATTTATACTAACATGTTTTCCCAGTGACCTTATGGGGCCGACTTGTCTAGCTAGGTACATCCACAATATAATATATAATTTAGGGCCGACCCCACACATGGTGGTCTAATAACCCATCGACAAGTACACACACTTGCAACACTTGTCAATCCACATCAAGGATAATTTTAGGGGCGAAATTTAGCCCATGGGCTATTTTTCCATGTTTTTTCCCAAAAACAGATTGGCCAATTTACATTTTTTGAAGCCCCATTTCGCCCAATTTTGATGGGGTAAACTCTTTTCACTCTAAAAATAGCCAGAGTATTATATAAACTATAAAAATCCTTAGAAATTGAAATAATTTTAGAAAAATATCACCAAATATTTTATAGTTGTCATTTTAAGAATTGGTAAGATTCGCCAAGGTTTATACACTTTTAAATAAGTATGTGTCCTTAAAATTATCCCTGATCCACATGATGACACTTCCTTATAGAGGAATAACACATCTCTAATAAGGGTACAATAAATATATATGAAATACATAGATGAAATACATTCCGAAGTTACATATACATCAACACTCCCTCTTAACTAGGAAGGTATTTCTTGACACGAATTTGCTAGACAAGTCTTCTTCTCGAGATCATCGTCATCATCATCTTCACTACTGCTGCTATCTCAATCAATCTCTGACTCTACTCGTCATAGGAATTTCTATAGAGCCAGTCCTTTTTCATACTGGATGTAGGCCTACCACCTGCAGGTCTTCATCATCACCGGCCATACTGTGGAAATCTTAGGACTTATTACATGCATCACAAAACCTTAAAAGAGTCTCTTGACTAGCAAGAAACCTAAAGAGCATCTGAGGCCTTTTTCATCCTATCCAAATCACCAGGACTTATTACATGTGACCCCACCACAAAACCTCGAAAGAGAATCCCCGGAATGATTACGAGCACAAGGCTCAACCTATCGGATCTCCTAGGGCACAAATTACATGTGGTCACCACAAAACCTCGAAAGAGCATCCCAAGACTGATTACAAGCACAAGGCTCAACCTATTGGATCTCCCAGGGCACAAATTACATGTGGTCATGGCAAAACCTCGAAAGAGCATCCCAGGACTGATTACGAGCACACGGCTCAACCTATTGGATCTCCCAGGGCACAAATTACATGCCATAGGACAAAACCTCGAAAGAGCATCTGCCAGATATCCCAGGGCACAAATTACATGCCATAGGCAAAACCTCGAAAGACTATCTATAGATCTCCCAGGGCACAAATTATATGTCCTACCAAGCAAAACCTCAAAAGAGCATTTGCCAGATATCCCAAGGTACAAATTACATGCCGTAGGCAAAACCTCGAAAGACTATCAGCAAATCTCCCAAGGCACAAATTACATGCTTATTTGCACAACCTGTTCCACCGCCACAGAGTATCAACCTGATACTCACCATACATCATCCTGATGTACACATGATCATCCTGATCATCATAACTGCAACATCCTGTTGCATGTCATCTGGAGCAACATCCTGAAGCTCGTCATCCATGATCATCCTGATCATACAATGCATCTACCTAATACATACCAAGTATCTACCTGATACATATAATCATACATGATACATATCAACATACATGATCTACCTGATCATACAATGTATCCAACGAATACATATACAGATACAAGGTCCAAGCATCCAACATAATGCTTATACAAAATACATACACATGATCCAACCGATCATATCCAGCATCCAACATGATGCATACATACATATAAATGATCCAACTGATCATATCCAACATCCAACATGATGCGTACATACATATACATATAAATGATCCAACTGATCATATCCAGCATCCAACATGATGCATACATACATACATAAAAAAATGATCCAACTGATCATACAAAGCAGAAACCAGACATCATCCTGATGCTCATCATCTAGCATTTACATCCACAGCCATGTGAAGGATCCTCCTTCCAACATGCTTGGAATGGCTTCAGCAATTGTGTCCATCACTTCTTCCTCGAAGTGTCATCAATCCGAAGAACACCAAGCCTCTCTCTGAAGTACTCGAACTTCACCCTGGCTAGTGGCTTCGACAGCACATCTGCAATTTGCTCGTCCGTTACAACGTACAGGAGCTTCACAGCTCCTCTCTGCACCATATCCTTGATATAGTGATATTTTATCTCTATGTGTTTTGACCTGTCATGAAACACTGGGTTCTTAGATAGCTTCACACAACTCTGGTTATCACAAAAGATACCAGTAGCATCCAACGGGAGATCAAATAACTTAGACAGTAGCTTCCGTAGCCATACTGCCTCACAACTAGCTGAATAGGCTGCAACATACTCTGCCTCAGCTGTATTCAGTGCTACGCAGGACTGCTTCCTGCTAAACCAAGAGATCACACCTGATCCCATACTGAAGCAGCACCCAGATGTGCTCTTCCTATCTGCAGCACTGCCAGCCCAATCTGAATCAACATAACCATGAATGTTAAACTTTTGATTCACCTCATACTTGAGCCCATAGTCCACTCTACCCTTCAGGTACCTCAGAACATGCTTTATAGCAATCAGATGAACACTCCTCGGATCTGTCAGGAACTGACTCAATGTGTTCACCGCAAAGCAAATATCTAGTCTTGTGTTTGTGAGGTACATCAAGGACCCAATCATTTGATGATACATAGAGACATCAACCGGCTTAGATGAAGCATCACATAGAAGCTTCAAATTCGATGCCATAGGTGTGGCCATGGCCTTGCAATCCATCATCCCAAATCTCTTCAGGATATCTACTGTGTACTTCCCTTGACCAAGGAAGATCCCACCTACACTCTACCACACCTCCATACCTAGGAAATAATGCATCATTCCCAAATCTTTCATATCGAACTCGGAAACAAGCTTTCTCTTAGTATCTGCAATGAATCTGTCATCTCCTGTTACAAATAAGTCATCCACATACAGAAGTAGAATCACAGGATTCCCTTCCTCAACCTTGTAGTAAAGGTTGGAATCCGCTTTACTCTTGGTAAAGCCCAAACTAGATAGGAAACTATCCATCCTGTCATACCAAGTTCTGGGAGCTTGCTTCAAGCCATACAAGGCTTTCTTCAATCTGCACACATAAGACTCCCAGTCATTTATTTCGAAACCAAGTGGTTGCTCCACATATACTTCCTCTTCAACTACACCATTCAAGAAAGCAGTCTTGACATCCATCTGGTGTATCTTCTATTTCATCACTTTTATATTTCTCTATGCTGCCATCTGCAGCATGCTTGATCTGATAGTTCCATTTGGAAGTCACAACAGACTTCCCTTCAGCTCTTGGGACCGCATCCCAAACATCGTTCCTCATGATCGATGGATCATGGCATTCTTCCCGAATCCTGGGAACTTCAATATCTTCATTAGATAATTTTGTTGCTTGAACAAATGTTGTAATCCTTCTTTTGTAGGTGAAGGTATACGGTCTTTCCTACAAAACAAGTTAAATTGCATGATTAGAAACATCTCATAATTTTCAGAACAAATTCTTTCACATAAAGAAATATGTCATATAGCCATGCAATTGTTTAAGCCAATGCTTCAATACAACATTTATCCATGTTCCATAACTTTCTAGATGCCTTCCAGTCTCTACCAGAACATTGTTAAGAGTTTGCACTACTCTCAACATGTCAACAAAGAGGTTTCATTCTAGATAAGTAGCAATGGAATGTTGTACAGTGCCATAGGCCACTTACCCAACACATGCATATTAGTATTATACTGTTCATTAATGCAATCAATCTAATATGCACAATACATATCCTAAGTCTAGGAACATGAGCATATACATCATTGAACAATTTTATTTAAACAAACAAATATGCAAGAAATGATAATTAAAATACTTATCTTGTTTGTTTGTTGGGTGGACTCCCTCTGAGTCTTTGCTTCCTTGCAGGAGCTGCTGGAGTCCTAATCTGAAGTAGCTTCTTCTACACCTTTTTGTTGTGGAATGTAGAGAGATGGTTAACTCCCTCTGAATATCTGCATCCTTGCAGAAGCCGCTGGAATGTACTCGCTCTTGATCTTTGCTTCCTGGATTACTTGTTCTTGAACTTATATTCATTCTTGATCCCTATGCATGCTTGTTAGTATCATCATTGAGTTATCCTCGAGGTCTCATACATAATCAAACATTCATTAGTATAATCTTAATATTATCAAAACACAATAATCTCAAGCATGTATAGTCATGAACATTTCAAACATAAATAATAAGCATTAGCATTCAAGGTTTATATATGACTCTTATGGTTAGTCATAACATGCTTAAACCTGTGATTACTCAAACCTATGACTTCATGAATAAACATCATCAATCATGTCATGCATACTTATATAAAAGATCCTATGATATAAGAAACACATACCTGGTCACCATATTTGCTAGTTATGTCTAGCAATGTGTTCTTGTTTTCTTCAATGACCTGCATAATTCATTAGTTAACTTTTGCAAAAACAAATTATACATACCTCTATGTGATCCATGAATATGGATGAATCTTTGTCTTTATGTCACCATGGCATGTTCAGGTTGTCCTTTCAATTTATACAAACCTCCCTCTTGCTCTCCAATCACCACTGCATCATCTATGGTCTTTCCCTTTGGCCACATTAGGACTTGGCCATCCACAAATGCAACCCTCATATCCAATGCAGAGATGGAGAGTAAGTTCTTCTTGAGCCCATGTACATAAAGGACTTCTTTCATCTTCAAAGATTTTCCAGAATCTAGGTTGTAGGAGGCTTCACCACTTCCTTTGATTGTGTATTGATAATCATCCCCAAGTTTCACCTTATGGGGTGATTCATGTTCAGATAGATTCACAAAATATTCCTTAAACCCAGTCATGTGTTTGGAAGCCCCACTGTCAATCAACCAATCATTACAACCATGGGAGATAGTAACCGTGAGAGCAGAAATTAGAACATACTCTTCTTCACTTGATGAGTCATCATCACTATCACTTTCTGCCCTAGCCTTCTTCTTTGGGGGTTCATCATCTTCGGCAGCATGAGCATGATATCTTCTTTTGTTATTCTTCTTCTTCTTATTGAAGTTGTTGTTGTTGTCTTTCTTCTTCTTGGGACAATCTAAAGCAAAGTGTCCCTTCTCATTGCAATTGAAGCATCTGAGATCTTTCTTATCTTTATGATAATGGTGGTGTGAGAATCTTCTATTATGAGATGATTACTTCTTGGATTTGCCTTTCCTAGCATGTGTTGTGAGAGCTTGATCTTCATTTCCCATCTTTTCTTCTCAGGCCACAAGCCTAGCTTCTTCTTGAGAGAATTCTTCTCGCAATCTATTGAAGGAGATCAACTTCTTCCTTGCACAGATTCCTTGAATAAAGGAATCCCATGACCTGGGTAGGCCATTTAGAGTGGTCATCACCACTTCACCATTCTCCACCATTTCATCCATTGCTTCTAGTTGTTCCTTGATCTGTAAGACCCTTGAAAAATAAGATTGAATGGTTTCTCCATTCTGAAACTTTACTCCTTTCTATTGGTTTCGCAGGGTCATCTTCCGATTTATGTTCTTCCCTTCAAATAGCTTGGTCAAAAACTAGGTGAACCATCATCATATCCAAGACCTGTCCTTGGTGACTTCAATTCAAGGGTAATAGGAGCAGCAATACCCTATCCATTCTTCCCAAGTCCTCCTCTTATATATCTCATATTACTCAGCAGTCGAGATCCTATACATGTAGTATGATTCTGAAAGATAGGATAAATAACATCAGTAGTCAACAAATCATGAGATGAAATAACAACATCATCAACATCTTTCTTATAGTCATTTAATTCACAAACAAATGGGCTACAAGCAATATTATCAAACGTAGAAGAAGAAATAGGTGAGCCTGGTAGCTCAAAAACATCAACAATAGTTTTCTCAGCTTCCTGAAGTCGGTTGATCTACAATTCAAGACTATACTTGCACTCCAACAAATCCTTAACCATATCATATTTATCTATCAGCTACGACAACAAAGCATCATAATATTTCTTCAAATCTTGATATTTATCAAACAAGCAGATATTATCTTCTTGAAGAGGAGAAGCTTCTTCACAAATTTCATCAACAAAGGCCTACAAATGGGCATCCTCATTAGCTAAATGGGTATTATATTCCTCCAGTCTATAAATATTCTTCTTCAAGGAAACATTTTCGCCATGAGAAAAAACATTAATCTCGATCTCCATATCATCAATGAGATTGGTCTTATCTACAAATTCATCAACAATATTTTGGAAAATATTTTCCATGATGTTCTCCATGGAAACAATCTTCCTGGATTTCTTATCCATTCTCTGTAAAACAACAATTTGGAAAAGAGAAACTTCATCTTCAAGCAATGAATGAGTATCCTTCAAGTGATTCTTAAGTCCCTCATTCTCTATCTACAACAAGGAAACAACTTCATGTTGAATTTGATCATTGAATTCCTGCAAGGCAATAGCCTTCTTCTCACGAATCTCCTGCAATTTTTGTAAATCGAAGGATTAATCTTGATCAAACATACCCATCTTCAATATGATTTCAATGTATAGTCAAAGCATGACTATCTCAATTTGCAGTAGTCCACTTATATTGAGTCGAGCATATTCTAGTTGACCTCAGAGTCAACCAAGCAGACAATCTCAATGATTAGCAAACAACACAACACAAGGGTTGCCTCCAAGTTTTATTCAGTCAATATATTTAAGGTCGAATACAAATAAAATGTAAATATTATGTCATTCAATCCTTAGTCGACCAAATACCAAATAGTTGATGGACAAGCCAAGTGCTAGTCAATCAAACACATGCCATTCGATTCTTAGTCAATGGCCTTTACAGTTTGATAGATCTGAGATGCAAGTCGGCCTTCTAGTTGATTCATGATCTGATTTAATCCTCATGTCAACCAAAAGAATTTTCTAAGGCTACAAAATCTATACCAGAGCATTGAATCCATGGTCGTTCATGCATCGAGGTATCTATTATATCATATACAATATTATGTCTAGTTGAGCAAACATTCATCAGTCGATACTATGTCGACTAATATAAGTTGATATGCCTCAGAATTCAAGCATCATAATTAGGGTAACCAATAACATACCCAATACAATAACAATGCTTTGCTAAACAAGATAGGGCATCATAAGTCTAGCAAAATAACACTCAAGAAATTTCCATATCTCATCATCTAGGGCACACCATGGTTCACCATTCACCCGAGAACAGAAATCACTACAACAAATTTGACATTTAGGGGCGGTTCCTTTCCGCCTCCAAAAGTAACTTTTGGGGGCGGTTTTGGATTTGGAGGCGGTCTTTCCAAAACCACCCCTAATAGCACCGACGCTAAATGTTTTCACTTTTAGGGGCGGTTTTGGATGAGATCAAAACCGCCCCCAAAAGTGAGTTTTGGCGGTGGTTGATACCTGCCCCCAAAAGTCACTTTTGGGGGTAGCTCTAAACCCCCCCTAAAGTCACTATTGGGGGCGGTTCACAATCGCCTCCAAAAGTCACTTTAGGGGGGGTTTAGAATTGCCCCCAAATGTGGCTTTTGGGGGAGGTTCTACCCTCTCCAAAAAAATTTACTTTTGGAATGTTTGCTGCGGTTTCCTTCCACCTCCAAAGGTTACTTTTGGGGGCAGTTTGGATGCGGTCTTTAGAACACCGCCCCTAATAACACCAACGCTTAAAGGTTTGACTTATAGGGGCGGTTATGGAAGAGATGAAAGCCACTGCTAAAGTGACTATTGGCGGTGGTTCTAAACCCCCACAAAAGTGACTTTTACGGGTGGATATAAACCCCCTCGTAGGTACCCTCAAAGGCAGTTCACAACCCCCCCTAAACCTATTTACAAACATTTGGTACGGTTATAAACCCCCTTCATAGGTGCCTATGGAGGCGGTTCAAACCCCCCCCTAAAACTATTTACAAACATTTGGGAGCAGTTTTAAACCCCCCTTGTAGGTACCTACAGAGGCGGGTCAGAACCCCTGCTAAAACTCTTTACAAATCTTTGGGGGCGGTTATGAACCCCCCTCATACGTACCTATGGAGGCGGTTTAGAACCCCCCCTAAAACTCTTTACAAACCTTTGGGGGCGGTTATGAACCCCCCTCATAGTGACATATGAAGTCCATTTAGAACCCCACTTGTAGCCATAATAAATCATAATAAAATATATTTTATTTAAAACATCAATATTCCCAATATTATTAGGGCACTAAGGAATCGAACCTTCAACTTCCTACTTGTAAAGAAGGCGCTCTACCATTGAGCTAGAACCCTTTAAGAATTAGGGAAAGGGGAAATATTAACACCAAGATTGCATCATTTGTAATTCTAAGAAAAGACTAATAATCCCAACATTGTTTCTGACTCGAGATACCTAAGAAAGTAGTCTGAATGGCTCTGACCTTATAAGTTGGCTGAACTTGAAAGGTTTCATATGCAACATTGATTCAATAAAGAAAACAATAATACATAAACGTTTTGCAGGACAAAGTTGGCATTCAAGTTCATACACATACTCATAAAGTGAACATCTAACTAGAATTTCAAGTATTCATGGATAAAAACGAGCATCTTTTCTAATGGTTGCTTGATGGATCCATGTAAGAGTAGCCTTCTCTTAAAATTTATGTTAGTAGATCAATGGGTTCTATAATTATAACATATTTAGACCCAACTCAATCGAGTCTGGTAATATAAATAGCATTCAACTATAGGATGGAGAAATACAAAGATTAAAAATTGCATAGCACAGATAAATCTATAAGATTTTCTAAGATAAACCGCTCATAATAATGCATTTATAGATATAGAATACCTGCAACTGATCTAATCACAAATGAACACCACCATCACTCAAAAGGCCAATGAGATGAAGTGTTCCATTTTCAAAGGACTCCTTAATGTATTTAAACCATGCTCCCTCGTATATTTTGCTAGAGGCAAGAGCATAATCCACGAATTTTGCTCTGCACCCGAAGTCAAAACCAAAGTTAATATGTTTCCCATTCTAAAAGTTGTAGCACAAATAAATAGTAGAAATATCCTTTCAGTTACCATTTACACAATTATAAAGTACATCTTATACAAATATCATATGATATCACCCCAATTTGTAAGGTGGTCAATAAATTAACTATTACACAACCATGATTTCAACAAAATGTTAATGCTTACCAAATATTAATAATGCAGGGAAAAATACCCAATGTATAGGATTCTCATAAGTCACTCTGAATGCATAAATGATCCACATGCAAGATATTCCTCCTTCACTCTAATCCTTGATAGTTTTCATCAATAATTTTCCAAAACTAAAAAAACCACAGTAAGCAAAAATAAAATGAGCTACTTGTTTACCATACTGGAAAATAACAGATATCAAGCATAGTAAGTCATAGAGGATAGTAGAGTCGAATAAGGACTTTGTTCCTTCTTTGAAGGATTTGGAAAACAGAGTAAGAGCTATATTTAATCCAGTTGAGTCATTTAGATGGATAACTTAGCTTTAGCTTAAAGAGATTGTTAGCTCACATAAGCTTTTAGGTAGCTTAGTGGATCTTAGTTAGCTCGAGGAAGGTTCGATCAAGAGGAACAAGCTTAGAGTTTTGACTCCTGGAGCTTACACAGAGAGAGATAGAGGTCTCTGTTTGTAATTATCGATCCATTGTATTTAGGTTCAGATAAAGGACCATTGTGAAATAAGATCGTATGCCTGTATTTTTGGCTTAATTGAGTTTATTGATTGAGTTTGGAAGCAATTTCCCATTTGAATCATATCTTGTGACCACGTTGACTAAAGAAATGTTTTGAGTATTGAAATTTACACAAAGTAGTCAATGGGATTTCTAACTACATTACGTAAAATTCTTTAATAGTGGTCAGGGCAGCTTCAGGAGACCTATAGGTGATACTCCCAATGCCTAAAAGGAAACCTATAGGTGATACTCCCAAATAATGTTGAAATTGTATTGATAATAAGGATCTATACCTCTTAATCCCGGCCCGACCGGCTACGGGTGTGTTCTCAGGGATACATAAGGGTAATGGTCAGCTTCAAAATTGGCCATCTGGGG
Source organism: Larix kaempferi (assembly GCA_027924585.1). Classification (NCBI taxonomy): domain Eukaryota; kingdom Viridiplantae; phylum Streptophyta; class Pinopsida; order Pinales; family Pinaceae; genus Larix; species Larix kaempferi. The sequence continues at coordinate 3,885,145 of BSBM01000802.1, read as the reverse complement.
CATGAGACTAATAATGCAATTGAGCTAGAAGGTCATCTTTAGGGAATCCAGCTGGATTGCACCCATAATTGTACTCCCCTTGTTGTGGAGGGTGATGCCCGGATTATTCTCCACATGTCCAAACGCACCTCAAAGGTGGCGACGTCGTGGCAGTTGGAGGGAAAGATGGATAATTTAGCATCTTTGCTATCTCTGGGGCTAGTTATTTCTTTCTCCCATGTTAAGTGCAATGGGAACAAGCTGTCAGACCTACTCGCTAACCTTGGGGTGGTGAATCACTTGGACCTAAGCACCCAAACGTGGGAGAACCTGTCGAATTTGGATATTCTTTCTCGTGACATGATGATTTACCATGCTGATGACAGAGGGCGATGTCAGGCAGAGGATCGTACTGCCATGTGATCCATTCCACCCTCGTTCTTTCATCCTTCTTTTAAAGGATGATCGATGAGCAGTCTTTTCATCCCTTTCCCGTGGAGTTTGTTGTCTTCTCACTAACTCGGAAAGGTACTTCTACCATGATTACAGGAGGGGCGGATTTAAGTGAATCATGATTTTCCATTAATGGACAGTGCAAAAGGTCACCACCTTTAGTTGCAGTATGATTTGCCATTAATGGACTGTGCGAAAGATCACAACCTTCAGTTGTAGTACGATTTGCCATTAATGGATAGTGGGTGGCGGATGTTAATTTTTGAGTATTAATTCACAATACTCTAGGATCTTTACTGAGAGAATAACATGTACAGCATATCAATCATAACAATGCATATCAATCACACCAAGCAATCACATGAGACAATAGACACACATGGTTTCACTAGGTAAAACCATAAAGGTGAAAAACCCCACAACTTCCTAAGAGATAGAAAGAGCAATGATACAACCCAAGTACAAGAGATAGTCTTCTACTAGCAGCTACTCCTCCTCCTCAACTAGTGCGCCACTTTCCAAGTGATGTAGGAGTGAATAATAAGATGATCAAAATAGAGATCTACCACTCTCTATTTATACATGTCCTGTCCTACCCAATAACCTAATAGGGCCGACTTGTCTAACTCAGTCTAATAACCCATGGTTAAACTAATCAGGGCTGACCCCACACTCAGTGTTCTAATACCCCATCACAACAAGTTACTACACTTGCGACACTTGTTAATACAAATGATGACACTTCCGTATAGAGGAATAATAACATCGCTATAGGAGTACAATATACATAGGTGAAATACATTCCAAAGTTACATATACATCAACACTCCCTCTTAATTAGGAAGGTATTTCTCGACACAGGTTTGTTAGCACAAGTCTTCTTCTTTGGGTCATCGTCATCGAATCATCATCATCGTCATTGTCATCATCACCGCTACTGCTATCTCAATCAATCTCTGATCTACTCGTCATAGGAATTTATACAGAGCCAGACCTTTTTCATACTGTATGTAGGCCCACCATCTATAGGTCTTCATCATCACTGGCCATACTGTGGAATCCTCAGGACTTATTACGTGCATCACAAAACCTAGCTATAGCATCACAGGCTGTTACGAGCACACAGCTCTACCTGGCAGATCTCCCAAGAGCATATTACATCTAACCCCACCACAAAACCTCGCAAGAGCATCCCAGGCTGTTACGAGCACACAGCTCTACCTGTCGGACCTCCCAAGGAAATATTACATGTGGTCACACCACAAAACCTTGCAAGAGAATCCGAAGCTATTATGAGCACACAACTCTACTTGTCAGACCTCTCAAGGACACATTACATGTGGTCATGGAAAAACCTTGCAAGAGCATCCCAGGCTGTTACGAGCACACAGCTATACCTATCGGACCTCCCAAGGACACATTACATGCCATAGGACAAAACCTCGAAAGAGCATCCCAGGCTATTACGAGCACACAACTCTACCTGTCGGATCTCCCAGGGTGCTATTATATGTCCTCCCAGAGCAATGCCTCGAAAGAGCATCCCAGGCTATTACGAGCACACAACTCTACCTGTCGGATCTCCCAAGTCAACTTACATGCTCATCTGCACAACCTATCCACGGCCACAGGGTATCAACCTAATACTCACCATACATCATCCTGATGTACATCATCACATGATCATCCTGATCATCATCATAGCATCGTCCTGATGCATCTCATCCTCGCATGATCATCCTGATCATCATCACTGCATTGTCTTGATGCATGTCGTCCAGAGCAGCATCCTGATACTCATCACACATGATCATCCTGATCATCATCATAGCATCATCTTGATGCATATCATCTAGAGCAACATCCTGAAGCTCGCCCTCCATGATCATCCTGATCATACAATGCATCCACCTGATACATACATAGTATCTACCTGATACATATCATCATACATGATCTACCTAATCATACAATGTATCCACCTGATACATATCAAATACATGATCCATCTGATCATAACAAGCATCCAACATGATGCATATACATATACATGATCCAAATGATCATATCTAGCATCCAACATGATGCATATATAGAGTAGTAACTGGAGCATCGTCCTGATGCTCATCATCCAGCGCTTACATCCAAAACCATGGAAGGATCCTCCTCTCACCATGCTTAGAATGGATCCTACAAATGTGTCCATCACTTCTTCCTCAAAGTTTCATCAATATGAATAACACCAAGCCTCTCTCTGAAGTACTCCAACTTCACTTTGGCTAGTGGCTTCATCAGCACATCTGCAACCTGCTCATCTGTCGCAACATACAAGAGCTTCACTACTCCTCTCTGCACCATATCCCTGATAAAGTGAAATTTGATCTCAATGTGTTTCAACCTGTCGTGGAACACCGGGTTCTCAGACAGCTTCACACAACTCTGGTTGTCACAAAAGATACCAGTAGCCTCCAATGGGAGATCAAATAACTCAGACAGTAGCTTCTGGAGGCATACTACCTCACAACTAGCTGAACAAGCTGCAACATACTTTGCCTCGGCTGTACTCAATGTTATGCAGGACTGCTTCCTGCTAAACCAAGAGATGACACCTGATCCCATACTAAAGCAACACCCAGAAGTGATCCTCCTATCTACAGCACTGCCTGCCCAATCTGAATCAACATAACCCTGCAGGTTAAACTTTTGATTCGCATCATACTTGAGCCCATAATCAACTGTACCCTTCAGGTACCTCAAAATATGCTTTACAGCAACCAGGTGAACACCTTTGGGATCCATCAGGAACTGGCTCAATGTGTTCACCACAAAGCAAATATCTGGTCTCATGTTCATTAGGTACATCAAGGACCTAATCATTTGACGATACATAGTGACATCAACTGGATCAGATGAAGCGTCACACAGAAGCTTCATGTTCGATGCCATAGGTGTGGCCATGGCCTTGCAGTCCATCATCTCGAACCTCTTCATGATCTCTATTGCATACTTCCCTTGTCCAAGGAAGATTCCATCTGCATTCTACCACACCTCCATGCCTAGAAAATAGTGCATTATCCCCAAGTCCTTCATCTCGAACTCGGCTGCAAGCTTCCTCTTGGTGTGAGCAATCAACCCATCCTCTCCTGTAACAAACAGGTCATCCAAATATAGGAGTAGTATCACAGGATTTCCTTCCTCAACCTTGTAGTAGCGGCTGGAATTTGCTTTACTCTTGGTAAAGCCCAAACTAGATAGAAAAATGTCCATCCTTCCATACCAAGTCCTAGGAGCTTTCTTCAAGCCATACAAGGCTTTCTTCAATCTACACACATATGACTCCCTGTCATGTGTTTCAAAGCCAAGTGGTTGCTCTACATACACTTCCTCTTCGACTACACCATTCAAAAAAGTTGTCTTGACATCCATCTGGTGTATCTTCCATTTCATCACTGCAGCTAGAGCAAAAACTGTTCTGATGGAAGTGTATCTACCTATAGGAGCAAAGGTCTCTTCATAGTCTATTCCCTCTTTCTGAGAGAAGCCATGAGCTACAAACCTTTCCTTGTACTTCTCTATTCTACCATCTGCAGCATGCTTGATCTTATAGATCCACTTGGAAGTCACAACAGACTTCCCATCTGGTCTTGGGACCACATCCCAAAAATATTTCTTCATGATCGACGGATCATGGTATTCTTCCATTACTTCATCTCGGATCCTGGGAACTTCAATATCTTCAATAGATAGCTTTGTTGTTGGAACAAATGTTGTAGTCCTTCTTTTGTAGGTGATGGTATATGATCTTTCTTACAAAATAAGTTAAATTGCATGATTAGAAACATCTCATAGTTTTCAGAACAAATTCTTACACATAAAGATCATACAGTCATGCAATTATTTTAGCCAATGCTTCAATACAACTTTTATCCATATCCTGTAACTTTCTAGATGCCTTCCAATCTCTACTAGAACATTGTTAAGAGTGTGCACAACTCCCAGCATGTCAGCAAAGAGGTTTCATTCTAGATAAGTAACAATGGAATGTTGTACAGTGCCATAGGCCACTTACCCATCACATGCATATTAGCAGTATACTGTTTATTAATGCAATTATTCTAATATGCATAATACACACCCTAAGTCTAGGAGCATCGACATATACATCATTGGATAATATTATTTAAACAAACAAGTATGCAAGAAATGACAATTCAAATACTTATCTTTGTTTGGTTGTAGGGTGGACTCCCTCTCAATATTTGCTTCCTTGTAGGAACTATTGGAGTGTGCTCCCTCTTGATATTTGCTTCATGGATTACCTGTCTTTGAACTTATATCCATCCTCGATCACTATGCATACTTACTAGTATCATCATTGTGTTATCCTCGAATTCTCATACATACATTCATTAGTATAATCCTAATACTATCAAAAACATTATGACTCTAAGTAACCCTAAACATGTATGGTCAAGATCATTTCATACACAGATAATTTATCACAATTATTTTACTCATGCATATTCCTATTTGACCATAGGACTTTTCTGGTTAGTCATATCATCAATCAAAGTAAGAAGCATAATATTCCTAAACCCATGATTACTAACTTCAATGAATAATCATTATCAATCATGCCATGTATACTTTATATAAGAGATCCTAACACAAGGTAGGATTCTAACTTGATATAGAAAAACATACCTAGATTAGCATGCTAGCTAGTTATGTCTAACATACCCACATAATGTCTTCTTGTTCTCTTCAATGACTTGTGCTAGTAACCTGCATATCTCATAGGTTAACCATTATAGAACCAAGTTATACATACCTCATAAGTAGATCTTCTGTGTGATCCATGACAATGGATGAATTTTTGTCTTTATGTCACCATGGTCATATGTTCTTGAACTAGAACATGATTTGTCTTTCTTGATGTACCTTTCATGTTAGTGGACAACATCAACCTCATACAACACCACAATGCATTAGTACAATCATAAGTGTCAAAACCCTAATCAATGAATATCTGCATTCATAATTTTATTAAGGTGATACGACAAGTCTAAAGTTAATCAAGATTGTACTAACCTTAATGAAGACAAACATACCATAAACTTAATCATGATCAGATCTCAAAACATACCTGGATAAGTCATACCTGTCGAGATTGCTTGTAATCTTCTTATGTAAGGCCTTAGCCTTATCTCCCCCTGAAACTGGAACTTCTTCACTTATGTAGGTGACCAATCCATTCTCTTCTAGGATTAACCCAATCCACTTTGATTTGCTGAAACTAGATCTGGAGCTGGATTAGGGTTTGTCACAGAAACCCTAAAAATTCAAACTTTGAATTTCAAACTTTTGAAAGGATATAAAGATGCACCATTCTGAGCTTGTCAAGCTGGTATACTCAGAATTTGAAAACTGCAAAGTTTCACCCCTCAAAATTGCCTTTTAGATTTCTGGATTCACTAGGGAGGACCTTGAATTAGGGTTTGAGTTTCTCGGAGCTTCACCCAACCAAATAGTTTGATCCAAATCTCTAAACTTTGATTTTTCCATGGAGCTTCCAACTATGGTCATAGATTTCAAAAATTCCCATTTTTGCAGAAGCCCTAATTTTTCACTTTTCCGATCAAAGTCTCGAACTAGGGTTTGATCAAGCCCGGCTTTCTACCCAACCAAAAAATTTGATCTTGGTCTCTAAATTTTGATTTTGATGAGGAGTATCCAGCCGTGGTCTCCGATACAAAAATTAAACCATTCTTCAAAACCCTAAATTCCTGGAGCCATGACTGAAGGTGCTCAAAATCCAATTTTGTTTTGACAGAAATATGCACCTGATTGTTTCTTGTGTAACTCCAAAATTTAAGATTTATAGGGTCTGCAAATGCTACCTGTGGTAGCTTGATCTATTAACTTTCCAACCCCACAGGTCTGACCTCAAATGGATTCTCTGAGAGAGAGCTATGCCAAGTGTTACAATGTGACCTATTTATGGGATAAAACAGGAGAGCGAACTTGTACGGTGTGCCATGTGTCATTGCTTCAACTTCGGCCTCTGAAAACCTTACCTACAAAACTACACTCTGTGCCCTACCTGTGACATTTTACGAAATTTATTTGTAGCTTCCTAGCCCAAGTTGTGACCTTTTTTCCTAGGTCACCTATTTATGACTGAGCTATGGAAGAGGCAGACACCCTAGATTGTACAAATCATAAAACACAAAGTACAACGAATTAGAAGTTGTGCTTCGAAAACAAGGTACATTGGGATCTTCTCTTTGACCTGTAAAAGTTTCCAATCCTGAAACTTTGCCAAAATTTATTTATAGTGAAAGTGCTACGATGACTGGTTTTTGCTATATCAAGCCCTAGCTTCGCAAGTGCAACAAGTGTCATAAATGCCATACCATGCCTTCTTTCAGGCTAGCTCTGATACTATGTTAATTTTTTAGAACAATTTACAATACTCTAGGATCTTTACTGAGAGAATAACATGTACAACATATCAATCATAACAATGCATATCAATCACACCAAGCAATCACATGAGACAATAGACACACGGAGTTTCATTGGGGAAAACCATAAAGGTGAAAAACCCCACAACTTCCTCAGAAATAGAAAGAGCAATGATACAACCCAAGTACAAGAGATAGTCTTCTACTAGAAGCTACTCCTCCTCAACTAGTGTGCCACTTTCCGAGTGATGTAGGAGTGAATAATAAGATGATCAAAATAGAGATCTCCCGCTCTCTATTTATACATGACCTATCTTGCCCAATAACCTAACAGGACCAACTTGTCTAACTCAGTCTAATAACCCATGGTTAAACTAATTAGGGCTGACCCCACACTCGGTGGTGTAATAACCCATCATAACAAGTTACGACACTTGCCACACTTGTTAATACAAATGATGACACTTCCGTATAGAGGAATAATAACATCTCTATAGGAGTACAATATACATAGGTGAAATACATTCCGAAGTTACATATACATCAACAACGGAACTCTTTTTAAACCCAGGGAAGGTGGTAGACATGAACGTAGATTTCAGAGATTTAGTTGCATGCACCGCCAGTGTTTTCTTGTTAGATATTATGGGCGATCATGGTAATTGGGATAGACACAGTGCCACTGTAGGCCGTCATCATTATAGGGTGGGCGAGATTGCTCAGGGTGAATCCGGTGGGAATTTCTCTCGTGCCCAGCAAAAGGCCTGTTGGGAATCCAGTGCCTTTGTTCGGGATGTTCCCCCAGATCTCCAGAAAGAGATCTGCACTATAGAACGACAACTTTGGAACCAGCTTGATAAGGCAACTTTGAATGTCGAACGTCGTCAGACTGCAAATTGGGTTATGGACCCAGGAAACACTGCGGGTCATTTCAGCCTATATGAGTGCACCATTGCACTCTATTAAGTAATAAAAAATCTTATGGGTTATGCTCTCTGGGATAGGATGGAGCATCCATTTGTAAATGAGATGCTCAACTATGAAAGAAGCATTTTGGAGGAAACCAGGTTTGTCCATCATAAGCTAGATTTTCTCCTTCAAGCTATACAGCTTCAACCTACTCCTACGTAGCCGGTGGTTTCTGCAGTTCCTCCTCCTAGGCGCTGTCTTGATTTCCCCTACATTTTGTTCTAGGCTAGTGTGGGGGATGTTTAGTGTCTGGTTTGTTGGGTGTCTGTTTATTGTCTATTTTCTAAGCTATCAGTTGCTTATGGTTTTCATTTCTATTTCATGAGGTTTTGTTGTGTAAAGGAGTGATAATGGGAGTCAAAAGGCCTGCATGCACGTGCTTTGTTTTAGTTTTGCAGTATTTGTAGTATTCATCTCTGTAGTATGTATGATCAAGCGAAGTCCTCTTCAGAGGTGATTTTGTTCAGTCAAGTGACTCAGTGTGATGGCTGTGTTATGAGCTTTTTGGGTTCAGTTATAAATCTTTCTCTTTTAATATAAATTTCTCCCTTCTTACTTCCAAAAAAGAAATAAGGATCTATACATCAGATGATATTGGCATTCTCTGTGCTTTACACAAATATTTCACACAAATTAGTTGTTACACCTTCAATCTGGTATACTTATGGTTGTAATAAATGTGTTGTAATTAAATTTGTTGTAATCAAATACTTTCAATATTGTTCATTACATTACCTGCCCGTTCTCAATAGATATCCCACAATCAACTTTTTTCCTTCAACAAATGTGCAACAAAATCAATTCATAAAAAAGACAAGTACAACTGTACTTAAAATAAAGAAATCAACACATTATAATGAATGAAACGACAATAAGATATCTAATTGACAAATTCGTTATGGTGGTAACTTACAAATATGCATTAGAGAACGATATAAATTGTCATTATATTGCTTTCCATTACGAAGACCTGCATATATCATGACAAAATGGTATTTTCATATAAGCGATTGATAGATATGTAAAAAAATGCATAACATATATGAAATTCTAAAAAAACAAAATGAAAATACCTGAATGAGCTTCTCTTGGTTTCAAGAATATCTTATTCTCTACTAAATAGGGCCAACCACATGAAGTTTGACGCTTATATGGCCCCTCCCCCCCTCACATCACTCTCAATTCCCCACAACCAATCTATCTACTACAAAAATAAATGAAAGTTACATAACACTATAAAACAGATAAGATCCATGCATAAACAATAGCAAAACAAAAAACATATGCATGAAAGGTAAATCCAAGTAATAATCTAAGATGTATACATCATTTTCAAATCCGTCCAATCCCTTTTTTTGGCCATTTGAAAATAAAACAACCCAATTTCTCGAATTGGCCTCTCAACTGCCTTCCAATATACAGTTATGAATATTCCTTTAGTACACCCATATGCTTTCCAAAATAGCCTTTACCAGCATATAGCAACCATATATTACACCATACAATATTCCACCTTATAATAATCAAATCCAAACATCAATTACATAATATTTTGGTTTTAACTTGGAGCCGAGATAAGAATTTTGGGGAAGCTACAGTCTTGATGTTGATCAAAGGATTAAGTATAAATGAATGTGCCTGCAATGCTGATTAAAGCCTATAGACGGCTTAGATCAAAAGCGGGGGAGATCAACGGTCATGGGCCTCCTTCGCGGAAAAAGTTGAAGGTCTTTTAAATACTGGCGAGGTGCTAGCCTGCGGGCAGGTCAAGGAAGATCGACGGCGAAAGGCTTAGATCAATGGTCAGAAAATTGTTCGCAATTTAAACATGCGTGAAAAGGGTTATGATTCAAATCCGAAAATTTTTGATAAAGTTCGGCATCTCCCAATGGTGCAGATCTAGTGAGATGAAGATCGACGGCTCGAGATTAGTTCGCGGATCTGACTTGCATGTGAAATCAATAGAACCAAAATTCGTGAACTCAGTAAAGGGCACTTCCAGGGACGGTAAAGATCCAGGAGGAGAGCGGATCGATGGTTGAAAATGTTATTGCAGATTAAAGGTGTTTTCGAGTTGATATGTGGTAGGTAAAGGTCAAGGAGATCTACGGATGAGAGTTGATCATATGATAGACGGCTGACATGACTCTGTCGATGTCATAGCTGTAAGGGTGATATGGCATGTTTATATTATAAAACACCCGTCTGCACGAAGATTCGAATCCCAATTGACTTGTGTTCATTGGAAAGCGAAAGGAGTGGATCGTTTAGAGCCGACCATCCAACCAGAGACCCAGAAGCTCCACCCAGTTGTCAACCGACCAGGTAGGCCATCCACCTCCACCCTAAACTATTTAAATGGCTGGACCCGTGGTACCCCCAGGCTTTGAGCCTCCAAAGATAATTGACTTATTAGAGGATAAAGACTATGAGTTTTACGATCCCATGCTGATAAATAGCACCATAGAAACTGCCAAAGAAAGATTGGAGGTCATAAGGACCAGACAAGTGGATGTCCATAAGATTTATCAATCCTTTTTCCATTTGTTTACAACTAGGCAAACCCCTAGTTTCCCTAAATTTGTAGACTGGTGTGCCAACCATTACTCCTCAGACCGAAGAGCAATCATGGATGCCTCAAACTCTAAAATCCTATGCTATGTAGATGCCCCTAGTATTAGGAAAGCTTTGGTCATTCTAGAAGAATTCTGCCAAAAATCCCAAAGTTACAGAATGGAAACCCTGATACAACATTTCCATCAAGCCCCAGATGATTTCAAATAGAGCTTTATCATGCTTCCCTGCTACCAAATACTTCCTCTCAGGGCGCACCTTTTCCTGGTGAGGCCAACCTTTTTAGGGAAGAGTCGAAGTGTGTTATCTCCATGCTGGCCTAGTTCCTAGGCTTAGAAAATGACCTATACATAACTGAGCCCCTGATAAGTTTGATGTTTGTTCTAAGCACTTGTACTATCGAGCCAGTAGGCCCAAATTCACTTACCCAATGTGCATGCCTAAAGTTTGATGAAGCCTTGGCAGACAACATCCACTCCCAGCTCATAGAATTCCCTAAGACAAGAACTTCCAGGTTCTAGTCTTACTTGTTAAAAATGCTCCCGGCAGTTAATAAAGAAAACCTGCAAACTCCGAAGCTACAGTTGGCTAAGGATATGTATTCAGACTACAAAACCTTCATGAATTATCTTATGGCAGAGATATATTTCATCTTTTTCCAGAAGAGACTGCCTAGGGTACTGCCTGAGATGAAAGACCTACTGCAGCCATCCATGGAGAAGAGGGTTGGGGATTGGTTCCTACTAGAGAATGTGACTTTGATTAGAGTTTATGGCTACTCCCATGCCCCCTTATGTGCTACCTACCTTCCTAACCCCCAGAGTACTCACCTTGGAATTTATAAGACAAAAATTGAAGGTGGAGTGTGAACATTTCTTGGATCATAGGAAGTCTTTGAACATCAGATTTCCATGGACATTGGACTCCTTCATTGTCAAAAACAAAACAGCACTCCTAGCTATTGAGCGAATGATGGGTGATCTGGGATTCCCATCCAAAGCGGCCATAAACTATGATACTCACTAGATTATCTCAGAAAGAAGGAAGGAAAGTAACAGGAAAGGATATGAGTACTTCGAACTGACATGTCTAGCTGAGATGGCAAACTGGTTAGAATACATTGACAAAGTCCAATTGGAAGTAGACCCACCAGAAGATTCTTCATCTTTAGCATTCATTTTTCAAAGTAGCAAATCAGCAGTGCCTAGTTCACCTGGTAAAACCCTAGCATTATCAGCAGTCGTGTCCCTTACCATTCCTACAGAAAAATGTATAAAGGAAGGGGGTAGTGAGCCCATGGATGTAGACAGTGATGCTGAGAGAGCCTTGAAGAGGAAAAATGTAGAGGAGCCTGAGCAGCAATTAGTACAGGTACAAGCAAAGCAACCCAAGAAAAACCAATTCAGATCCTCAGTGCCATCCTTCGAGGTTAAGCAACATTTGTTCAACATAACACCTACTAGAGCCACATCATCAAGCCTAAGCAGGGCTAAGTTAATAGAGGGATATAAGGAGAGCCCAGATACAATCTCAGAAGAAGCTAAATTGTATGCTGATGCAAGAAAAATGTCCAAGAAGGATGTAGCCTTGGTGGAAAGTAGGAACCTTGCCCAGAATACCTTGAGTCTTGCCTTAGCCACTAAGAGTAAGGCCACATAACTAAAAGTAAATATGGAAGACATCCCAGTACCTGATGTGATCAATCTGCACAAGGAGATAAGTGAAGTCATCTATAACAAGTTGTTGAGGGCTGCCATAGAGCTATCAAAAGTGTAGGCTAGCAAAACCAAAGTGCAAAAGCAGTTGGGATTGGAAAAGGTGGAAAAAAAGAGCCTGAAGGCACAACTGAAAAAGTTCCAGGCTTCACTATTGGCCACTGAAACTCAAGAAGATAAAAGGGCTAGCATTCAGAAGCTATTAGATGAAAAAGCTCAAGAAATTTTGTCACTAAAGAAGAAATTGAAGATTCCAGCTGCCCAACTGGTGAATGCACCAGAAATTGCAGAACTAGAAGAGGATAAAGAAGAGTTGCAGGGTAAGTTGACTGATTGTAAAGATAGGCTAGTAGAGTTTGAAGAAAGAGAGAAAAAGTGGCAAGTAGATATGAAATTGATAATGGACAGTGAGGAAGCTTTGAAGGCTAAAGTTGAAGAGCTTGAGAAAAATTTGAAAGACAAAGAACAAGAGATAGAAGCCATGGTCACACCCTCAGTGGAGGATGGAGATTTTTCTATTGTAGAGAAAATAGCCAAGGCAAGTCTGGATGATGTAGAAGTGGCAAGATTGAAAAAGCAGAATGCCAACCTCAAGACCATGCAGGATAATGCCAAAAGGGACAAAGAGGCTGCAGAGAAAGACAAGAAAGCTTGGGAAACCAACTACCAAGCGATGCAGGGTGATTATTGGTGAGCTCCCAATATGGATTCCTAATGAGGGCAGCTATACTAAGAGCCTACTTTAAATGTCAACTCGGGGGACGTACAAACTTTAGAGGTGGAGGCATTATCTGCGCTCTTATAGGATAATCTTTGTTACAGTTGTATGTCGGTATCGATGTTCTAAGGGTTTCCTACTCAATATGTAAAAGTGGTTATGCTACAAGATTAAATACTAGAAAGATATAAATCTACTTAAAAGAATTAAAGTACTGAAAGTAGTAAATCTGTTTTAAGAAATAAAGATACCAAAAGCAGTAAATCTATTTTAAATAATTAAAACGTTGAAAGTGAAAGAGATAATCTTATGAAATTACTTAATGCAGAATGGTAAATCTAGAAAATGAAATGCCATAACAGATCTATTCTAATATTGGAGAAAACAAGGTCTGTAATTACTTGATGCCTAAAACTAGAATTTTGATCTAAACCATTTTAAATCCCAAGACTAAAATTGAAGTGGAATCGTTTCAAGTTATCCATCTATTACTAAGGAGTCAAAGAAATTAATCATGATGAAAACCAGTCATAAACCTCAGATCTAAACCATGACATTGAAAGCAAAGCTAATACACATGTAATCGTTGGTTAAAATATGCGTTGGAAGAAAGCAGCTACAGGACTACGGAAACCATTCTGTTGTACTACAGAACATATTATAAACTACTACATAAATAATAAATCATTCAAGCGCTTCCATATGCAATATAACTGTTCATCAATGTAAAACACATAATTGGAAAAATACCTGCAAATAGAAATCCCCTGATGTACGTGTTGGAGGGGCCCTCTCCAACCCATACTCAGGAGAGAATGAAACTTATAAACACTGGATGGAATTAATCATTGATCTCTCATTTAAAATATAAAATCCATGTCAAAATAGAGGTATGTACTTCACAGTATCTCAATAGTGCAGAAAACTTAAAACAATGTTTCTCCAAAATAACAACAGGGGCCTCTCGCTACCTGATGTTAAATTTTGAGCATTAATTCACAATACTCTAGGATCTTTACTGATAGAATAACATATACAGTATATCAATGCATAACAATCACAATAATCATGACAAGAATCACAAGAATCAAGAGCATGAGAGACAAGAGACACTGAGTTTCCGTGGGGAAAACCCTAAGGTGAAAAACCCCACAACTTCCTCAGAGATAGAGAGAGCAATGGCTCAACCAAAGTACAACCAAAATACACTGATATAGTCTCCTAGTAGCATATGATCCTCCTCCTCACTAGTGTGCCACTTTCTGAGTGAGAGAAGTGTGAGTTTCCGAGTGATGAAAATAGAGATCTCCCGATCTCTTTTTATACTAGTCTGTTTGCCCAGTTACACTATGGGGCCGACTTGTCTAGCTAGGTACATCCACAATATAATATATATTTTAGGGTTGAACCCACACATAGTGGTCTAATAACCCATCGGCAAGTACACACACTTGCGACACTTGTCAATACACATGATGACACTTCCTTATAGAGGAATAACACATCTCTTATAAGGGTACAATAAATATATATGAAATACATAGATGAAATACATTCCGAAGTTACATATACATCAACACTCCCTCTTAACTAGGAAGGTATTTCTCGACACAGTTCTGCTAGACAAGTCTTCTTCTTGAGATCATTGTCATCGATGCATAGTCATCATCATCGTCACTGCTGCTGCTATCTCAACCAATCTTTGAATCTACTCATCATAGGAAGTTCTACAGAGCCAGTCCTTTTTCATACTGGATGTAGGTCCACCACCTGCAGGTCTTCATCACTGGCCATACTATGGAATCCTCAAGACTTATTACGTGCGTCACAAAACCTGGCTGCAGCATCCTAGGCTATTACGAGCACATAGCTCTACCTGTCGGATCTCCCAAGAGAACATTACATGTGACCCATCACAAAACTTGGCTGAAGCATCCCAGGTTGTTACGAGCACACAACTCTACCTGTCGGATCTCCCAGGACCACATTACATGTGATCTCACCACAAAACCTGGCTGAAGCATCCCGGGCTGTTACGAGCACACAGCTCTACTTGTCGAATCTCCCAGGAGCACATTACATGTGGTCCACCACAAAACCTGGCTGAAGCATCTGAGGCCTTTTTCAGCCCATCCAGATCTCCCAGGAGCAAATTACATGTGGTCATGGAAAAACCTGGTTGAAGCATCTGAGGCCTTTTTCATCCTATCCAGATCTCCTAGGAGAAAATTACATGCCATAGGAAAAAACCTCTCAAGAGAATCTCAGGATGTTACAAGACACAACTCCGACCTGAAGATCTCCCAGGGCACAAATTACATGTCCTCCTAGAGCAATGTCTTGAAAGAGCATCCCATGTTGTTACGGGTACACAACTCCGACCTATAGGATCTTCCAGACATGCTCATCTGCACAACCTGATCCACGGCCACAAAATATCATCCTGATACTCACCATACATCATCCTGATGTACACATGATCATCCTGATCATCATCACTACATTGTCCTGATGCATGTCATCTGGAGAAGCTTGTCATCCACGATCATCCTGATCATACAATGCATCCACCTGATGCATACCAAGTATCTACCTGATACATATCACCATACATAGGGTATCCACCTGATACATAGATACATGATCCACACAATGTATCCATCAACATACATGATCTACCTGATCATACACAGTATCCACCTGATACATATGCAGATACATAGTCCAAGCATCTAACATGATGCATATACAAAACATATACAAATGATCCTACTGATCACATCCAACATCCAACATGATGCATACATACATATACATATAAATGATCCAACTGATCATATCCAACATCCTCCTGATGCCTATACAGAGCAGTAACTGGAGCATCGTCCTGATGCTCATGATCCAGTGCTTACATCCACATCCATGTGAAGGATCCTCCTTCCAACATGCTTGGAATGGCTTCTACAAATGTGTCCATCACTTCTTCCTCGAAGTGTTATCGATCTGAAGATCACCAAGCCTCTCCCTGAAGTACTCGAACTTCACCCAGGCTAGTGGCTTCATCATCACATCTGCAATCTGCTAATCCGTCGCAATGTACAGGAGCTTCACAGCTCCTCTCTGCACCATATCCCTGATATAGTGATATTTGATCTCTATGTGTTTTGACCTGTCATGAAACATTGGGTTCTCGGACAACTTCACACAACTCTGGTTATCACACAAGATACTAGTAGCATCCAACGGGAGATCAAATAACTTAGACAGTAGCTTCCGAAGCCATACTGCCTCACAACTAGCTGAACAGGCTACAACATACTCTGCCTCAGTTGTACTCAGTTCTATGCAAGACTGCTTCCTGCTGAACCAAGAGATCACACCTGATCCCATACTGAAGCAACATCCATATGTGCTCTTCCTATCTGTAGCATTGCCAGCCCAATCTGAATCAACATAACCCTGCAGGTTAAACTTTTGATTCGCTTCATACTTGAGCCCATAATCCACTGTACCCTTCAGGTACCTCAGAACATGCTTTATAGAAACCAGGTGAACACTCCTCGAATCCATTAGGAACTGGCTCAATGTGTTCACCGCAAAGAAAATATATGGTCTCATGTTTTTCAGGTAAATCAAGGACCCAATCATCTGATGATACATAGAGACATCAGCCGGATCAGATGAAGCATCACATAGAAGCTTCAGATTCGATGCCATAGGTGTGGCCATGGCCTTGCAATCCATCATCCTGAATCTCTTCAGGATATCTACTGTGTACTTCCCTTGACCAAGGAAGATCCCACCTGCACTCTTCCACACCTCTATACCTAGGAAATAATGCATCATTCCCAAATCTTTCATATTGAACTCAACAGCAAGCTTCCTCTTAGTATCTGCAATCAATCTGTCATCTCCTGTTACAAATAATTCATCCACATACAGAAGTAGAATCACAGGATTCCCTATCGTGTGTCTCAGAACCAAGTGGCTGCTCCACATACACTTCCTCTTCAACTACACCATTCAAGAAAGCAGTCTTGACATCCATTTGGTGTATCTTCTATTTCATCACTTTTATATTTCTCTATGCTGCCATCTGCAGCATGCTTGATTTGATAGATCCATATGGAAGTCATTACAGACTCCGCTTCAAGTCTTGGTACTACATCCCAAACATCATTCTTCATGATCGACGGATCATGGCATTCTTCCATTTCTTCATCCCAGATCCTGGGAACTTCAATATATTCAATATCTTCAATAGATATCTTTGTTGCTGGAACAAATGTTGTAGTCCTTCTTTTGTAGGTGAAGGTATACGGTCTTCCCTACAAAACAAGTTAAATTGAATGATTAGAAACATCTCATAATTTTCAGAACAAATTCTTACACATAAGGAAATATGTTATATAGTCATGCAATTATCTTAGCCAATGGTTCAATACAACATTTATCCATATCCCGTAACTTTCTAGATGCCTTCCAATCTCTACCAGAACATTGTTAAGAGTGTGCACAGCTCCCAACATGTCAGCAAAGAGGTTTCATTCTAGATAAGTAGCAATGGATTGTTGTATAGTGCCATAGGCCACTTACCCATGTATATTAGTAGTATACTGTTCATCAATGCAACTATTCTAATATGCATAATGCACATCCTAAATCTAGGAACATAAGCATATACATCATTGAACAATTTTATTTAAACAAACAAATATGAAAGAAATGATAATTAAAATACTTATCTTTGTTTGTTTGTTTGGTGGACTCCCTCTGAGTCTTTGCTTCCTTGCAGGAGCTGTTGGAGTCCTAATCTGAAGTAGCTTCTCCTACACCTTTCTGTTGTGGAATGTAGAGAGATGGTCAACTCCCTCTAAATATCTGCATCCTTGCAGAAACCACTGGAGTGTGCTCCCTCTTGATCTTTGCTTCCTGGATTACTTGTTCTTGAACTTATATTCATTCTCGATCCCTATGCATGCTTGTTAGTATCATCATTGTGTTAACCTCGAGGTATCATACATAATCATTAGTATAATCTTAAAATTATCAAAACACAGTAATCTCAAGCATGTATAGTCAGGATCATTTCAAACAGAAATAATAAGCGTTCTTATGGTTAGTCATAAACATAATATTCCTAAACCCGTGATTACTCAAACCTATGATTCTTCTAGTTAGTCATATTATTAATTAAGGTAAGAAACATAATATGCATAAGTCCTAGATTACTCAAACCTATAACTTCAAGAGTAATCATTATCAACCATACAAAAGTATATGATATATATAACAAAACATACTTGGTCATCATATTTGCTAGTTATGTCTAGCAATGTGTTCTTGTTCTCTTCAATGACCTGCATAACTCATTAGTTAACTTTTGCAAAAACAAATTATACATACCTCCTTAGAGAACTGGATGACATGGGACCACAAACATCTGAGTGGATGATTTCCAAGATGCCTTTTGCCTTGCTTTCACTGCTTGGAAATGCCTTCTTAATGTTGTTTCCTTTTGCACATCCTTTGCAAACACCTTCATGCATGGTATTGATTTTAGGAAGACCTTCTACCGCCTTACTTGCAATTGGTAATGCCCTGTAGTGCATATGTGCAAGTCTTCTATGCCAAAGTTCACTTGGCTCCATGGAATCATGCACCATGGCATGTTCAGGTTGTCCTTTCAATTTATACAAACCTCCCTCTTGCTCTTCAATTACTACTGCATCATTTATGGTCTTACCCTTTTGCCACATTAGGACTTGGCCATCCACAAATGCAACCCTCATACCTTTTGAATCCAATGCAGAGATGGAGAGTAGGTTCTTCTTGAGCCCGGGTACATAAAGGACTTCTTTCATCTTCAAATATTTTCCAGAATCTAGGTTGTAGGAGGCTTCACCACTTCCTTTGATGGGATATTGATAATCATCCCCAAGTTTCACTTTATGGGGTGATTCATGTTCAACTAGATTTACAAAAGATTCTTTAAATCCAGTCATGTGTTTGGAAGCCCCACTATCAATTAACCAATCATTACAACCATGTGAGATAGTACCTGTGAGAGCAGAGATAAGAACATACTCTTCTTCACTTGATGAGTCATCATCACTTTCTGCCCTAGCTTTCTTCTTTGGAGGTTCATCATCTTCAGTAGCATGAGCATGGAACTTTCTCTTGCTTCCCTTCTTCTTCTTGCTGGAGATGTTGTTGTAATCCCTTTTGTTCTTGGGACATTCTGAAGCAAAGTGACCTTTCTTATTGCAATTGAAACACCTTAGATCTTTCTTATCTTTGTGATAAGGATGAGAAGATTTCTTCTTGTGATGGGATGGCTCCCTCTTGAACTTGCCTTTCTTGGTGTGTACTGTGAGGGCTTGATCTTCATTCCCCATCTTTTCTTCTCTTGCCACAAGCCTTGCTTCTTCTTGGGAACATTCCTCCCACAGTCTACTGAAGGAGATTAATTTCTTCCTTGCACAGATCCCTTGGATAAAGGAGTCCCATAACCTAGGTAGGCCATTCAAAGTGGTCATAACAATTTCACCGTTCTCCACCATTTCATCTATAGCTTCAAGTTGTTCCTTGATATGAGAGACCTTGGAGAAATAGGATTGAATGGTTTCTCCATTCTAAAACTTTACTCCTTTCAATTGGTTCTGCGGGGTCATCTTCCGATTTATGTTCTTCCCTTCAAATAGCTTGGTCAAAGAGTCAAACATCTCCTTGGGTGTCTTTAGAGAAGACACATGGGGTATGACATGGTCTTTTATAGAATCATCAATGATTCTCTTTGGCTTGACCAAGTTCTTCTTATGCAATACTTTAGCGTCTTCATCCTCTGGGATAGGGATGTCTTCTTTTATATATGAGGCCAACTCATTCTCTTCCAGGATTAACCCAATCCTATACTTCTAGGCTCGGAAGTTATCAGTCCCTTCAAGATTATCCTCAATCTTGGTGTGGTGAGACATCTTAAAGAGTACTTCAAATGGAAATAGAAAATATTTAGGTCTTACCACTTGAAATGCTGAAAACTAGATCTGGTCCCCGATTAGGGTTTGTTAAAAAAAACCTAAAAATTCAAAATGTGAATTTCAACTTTCTGAAAGGATAGAAAGATGCACCTTGATGAGCTGATCAGCCTAGTATATTTAGAATTTGAGATCAGCAATGCTTTACCCTTCAAATTTTCCTTTTTGTCCTCCTGGGTTTACTAGGGAGAGCTCTGAATTAGGGTTTGAGTTTCCCGGAGATCTACCCAACCAAAAATCTCGATCCAAAGCTCTAAACTTCGATTTTTGCAAGGAGCTTCCAGCTATGTCTTCAGATTTCAGAAATTCCTATTTTTGTGGAAACCCTAATGTTTAGGGCCAAATATGAAAATGCTCAGAATTGAATTTTGATTGGATAGAAAGATTCTCCTTGATGAGTAGAGTCAATCTACTATACTTCGTTTCCAAAAACTGTGGAGAGAAACCCAATAAACAAGAAACTCAAGGTTCCGTCACTACAAAATGTCTTCTTCTCAGGTTAGCTCTGATACCATGTTAAATTTTGAGCATTAATTCACAATACTCTAGGATCTTTACTAAGAGAATAACATATACAGTATATCAATGCATAACAATCACAATAAGCATGAAAAGCATCACAAGAATCAAAAGCATGAGAGACAAGAGACACAGAGTTTCTGTGGGGAAAACTCTAAGGTAAAAAACCCCACAACTTCCTCAGAGATAGAGAGAGCAATGGCTCAACCAAAGTACAACCAAAATACACTGAGATAGTCTCCTAGTAGTAGATGATCCTCCTCCTCACTAGTGCGCCACTTTCTGAGTGAGAGAAGTGTGAGTTTCCGAGTGATGAAAATAGAGATCTCCCGATCTCTATTTATACTAGTCTGTTTTCCCAGTTACACTATGGGGCCAACTTGTCTAGCTAGGTACATCACAATATAATATATATTTCAAGGCCGACCCCACACATGGTGGTCTAATGACCCATTGGCAAGTACACACACTTGCGACACTTGTCAATACACATGACGACACTTCCTTATAGAGGAATAACACATCTTTTATAAGGGTACAATAAATATATATGAAATACATTCCGAAGTTACATATACATCAACACCCGAGAGGTCCATATTTAGATGATTTAATGCTGATCCTAACTAATTGTCTAAATGCCGATTCTCCTTGAACATGAGTGCGTTCCCTATAAGTTAGGAATAAGGTGCCGAGCTTGGTGATCCCTCAGTCTTTTACGTGTTCATCCTTTAATGCCCTGAACCTACTCAATCGCGCTTGGTTTCCACAGAATTATTTCATTGAATATGCATTTTAACATACAAGAATAATCATAAAAAACAATTTCATTAAATAATTAAATTAAAACATTTTCCCCACAATTGAGTTTGTTTCTTCGTCATTGCTTGAGCTTGATTGTGGAAAAAAGGGTTATCAAATACCTGAAAATTGGACTCATCATTCTCTCCCATACTTGAAGGATTCACCCATCCTTGGGTGACTTATTCAATTCGTCGATGACCTCCCTGATATCCCATGCCACCACCTTAGGTATCCCTGCCTGTGTGTGATATTCAAAATGCTGATCCTCCCTGGCCCATGCCCTCCTCTCTTCCTCTTCATTAATCTATCCCTTGATGATTGGGGAAAGAAAGAATGGGGGATTCAGCCTCATCCCTATCCATTTGATTTGATTTCTTGCCAAAGATTCCTTGTAGAGTGTGGCTTTGAAAAGAGCATCATTAAGCCTAAGGGGGGAGTGGAGTTCTTTTCCCTTCAGATCATTTGCCACTCTGCTCCACCTTTCCTTGATGCACTCATGAACTTCCTTCTGTGTGCTTCAGAGTATAATGTCAAAATGAGTCACAACCTCCTTTTGTTTTGCAAGGAGAATGGGTATCAGTTCCTCGTCTTGGGTGAGGATCCTGTGGTTATAGATTATCCCTTTAGGGTGAGTTGGCTCTGGTCTGATCATTAATGGGGTTTCCCATTTGGATGCGACATAGAGATGGTAGTCCTGTACTCGCTCAATTTTGTGGTTCATCTACTAACATAATGCCCTCAACTGGAAATCGCCCACATATGGGTTTGGCGACCAGTTGGGCAAGCCAGAAACTACAAAATTATGCAAGATGACTTCACTCAATTGGTCCTTCTCTAGCTCTGTGGAGTTTAAACATGCATCCATAAACTCTTTGGGAGTGCTTATCTCTATGGGGAGCCCTTGCTTCAACCTCTGGAGCTGGAATTTGCCCCATTTCTCCTGTATATAAATTGCATATACTGTCGACGGTGGTCTGAGGTCCGCAGTCTATCATATATGCCAATAGTAGTGGCCAAAAAGTTCTTTAACTTGGTAATCTCCTGGTCTTTCTTTGCTAATTTGTTTTGTGCCTCGGCCAACTTTTCTTGCAGCGCTGAATTCTTCTGCTCAGCCAACCACAGCTCTTCTGCATGATGCATCTTCAGGATTTGTGTCTTCTGGGTTGAGAATGGGGGAGGTGTGGGCTGGATTCCTGGCTGAATTCTTAACGTTTCCAACTCATTTCTGAGCCTTTCCAATTCTTCCCGAGCCTCAGTGAGTTGGGTAATGACCTCGGGGTTTTCATTATGTTATGGAGAATTCCCTTGGAGGTTTCTTTGCTCTTGTAAGCCCTGCTCTTCTTCTTTATCCATTTCTTCATCCTCTTCTTCTTCTTTCTCTTCATCCTCTTCTTCTTCTTTTTCTTCATCCTCTTCTTCTTCTGTAGTGGGATCCTTCTAATCTATAAAAGGATCAATGTCATCATTAGACACATTGGTAACCAGGGGACTGGGTTCCCTTTCTTCCTCCTTAGAGATTGGATTTTAGATGCCTGTGTGAATCTCTTGCTGCGCCTCTTCCACCCCTGACTACTGGTAGGAATACCTGGGTCTGATTTGGGGGAGTCCTCTTTTGAGTGTTTTATCTATACCAAGGTGTCGGCTACACTGTCCAAATCAATTTTTCCTTTTGCCCCTGATACAGAGGTGGTCTTACTTTTTGATTCTGGTGGCAAGGGCGTAGTCTTCATTCTTTGAACGTCCTCAGCAGATACCATGATGAACTCCTCCCAAGAGAGCTCTGGAATCTGTGCTTTTAGTTCCTCGCCGACTATTAGTTTGATCAGACCATGATGGGACAAAGCATCCTCTTTTCCCTTAGCCACCTTCCTGCTCATCTCTACTAGGGATTGAAGTAGGTAAAAAGGAATGCTAATGTTGTTGTTTGATGAAATGTGACTCCTATGCCTGAGAAGTTCCAAAATATGAAAATGGAAAATGGGAACATAACTTAACCTCCCAGTGCAAGTAATGTACCTCTGGACAATTGTAGCCATTTCATCCCATGATGCTGGCATGGAGGGTCTTTTGACTCCATTCTTGTCCTCATCATAAACCTCTCCTTGCTCAAAGAATGTTGCTTTTGCTGTGTGGTTTGCCTCTTGGTCATTGCTGCTCCAATGCAGGCCCATTAAAAGGCCAGTGTATTTGGTAATCATGTCCTCATCCAATTTTATGTGCAACCCTTTTACTCGGGTGACGTATTGCTCATCTTTGATATGTTTGAGGTTTCTTGCGAACTCCTGAGCTACCCCTGTATCGTATCCTCTTAGTCCAAGGATAAATGGCATCCAGACTGAATTGCGAATGATCTGGAGGACTCTCAGGCTCTGATAAATGGCACTGTGATCTTCCGGTTCACTTTTCTTAAAACCCTTCGTCATTTTAAAATCTTCTTTTTAATCAGACAAAAACCAGAACTTTGGAATGTGGTTTATACCTTCAACTGCTCGGGGCTCTGCCTACAGGCTCGAGGATTGCAATGTTGGATGAGTGAGCGCACTAGCTTTGGTCTGTTGCTTCTCAGGAATTCCGAGCGGTTCCTTATATGCAAAATCGTGGAATATTATGCAGCCTTACTTGCCATCTTTCTGCACCTCTCCTTTCCATCATTCCTGTACTTGCCTCTTTTAATCCTCTTTTTTCCATGATCGATCTCTGTATTCCCATGATCGATCTCTGTACTTCATATGGTGAAGGTTGCGATCATGATTTGTTTAGGGTGACGGGACTTAGGTAGCGATCATGAGTTATTAAGGTGATTCGACCATGCCGCTAATTTAAAATAGAAGCTGTCGTAAGCTGACTAGAAATGAATGAATTGTGGGATAGTGTTTTACCTTAAGAATAAAATAAAATCGTTCTAGAGATTACCTTGGTATATATGCATACCTGCATTGATGATCTGGTGCATTTTTAATGCATGGCGGATTCTGTAGTATATTTTGTGTTGTTTGTAGTTGATTTCTGCATGTCAGTAGTTATGTGTGTGTGGGCTGCTTTTTCCTCTTTGCGCATTTGAATTTGTTGAAGTGTCTTCTTTTGAAAATTGTGCCAGTTGTTGATATGACTCATGTGATGATGCTTCGTATTTGGATGATTGCATGGCTGTATGTGATTGAATCTCTTGAATAACTTGCAGGCTTGCGTGAGTATTGATAGGTAATGTATCGGGCTCATTTGAATTGAATTGCAAGCCCACTTGAGTATGTTGAAAAAGAATGGAATGGCGTGTTTGAAGAATTCCGTAGTAGTTGATGACTGATTGCTGAATGTAGACGTGGTTGGCTCGCTTGAATTAATTCCAGGCTCACTTGAATAAATGGAAGCCTCACTTGAATTGAATTGCAGGCTCTCTTGAATGTATATCCGGCTTGCTTGATTGTGGTTGATATTTTTCTTTGCAATAGAAATGCTGGATTTTCATAGGGATATACGTGGCTCTGTAATTTTTCATTTTTTCGTTTTTTTTCTTGTCTTTTTTTTCATTTTTTTTTCTATCTTTTTTAATTGTAAATGAGTTATATTTTACTGATTTGCAGCATCCTCTATCAGCATCAATTGTTGCTGGTAGAGTACCTGTGTAAATTCTTCTTTTGACTATGGTTTCTTGTAAATTTTTAGGCGATGCCCATTGACTATCATGGGGAACTCTTCTTCATCAATTGTAATAATTTTCATAGTCCCATTTTCATAAATGTTCTGTATAATGTAAGGTCCAAGCCATCTAGTGGTTAGTTTTCCCTTGAATGTGTGAAATTTGGAGTCGTAAAGTAGTGCCCAATCACCTTCGTTGAAATTTTTATCCTTCAGATGTTGGTCATGCCATTTCTTTCTTTGTTGTTGGATGATTTCAGTATGTGTAAGTTCCTATTGGTGGTGTTCATCTAGCTGATTTAGCTGTAGCATGCGTTCTTTTTGAATTTCTGATAGGTCCATATATAAATGTGTTGCAATTATTAATGTCTTTATTTCAAATTCAATTGGCAGCATGACTTTTTTCCCATAGACTAGTTCATAAGGTGTGAATCCTGCAGTTGTTTTCCATGTGGTATTGTAAGCCCAGACTGCCTCACTAAGTTTGTCAGCCCAATCTCTTTTTTGAAGTTGGATAGTTTTTGTCAAGATTCTCTCTAATTCCCTGTTAGTTACCTCAGCTTGACCATTTGCTTGAGGGTGATAGGAGGATGACTATCTGTGCTTTACATTGTTTCTTTTCATCAATTATTCAATTAAATTTGATGTGAATTGTGGGCCTTGATCATAAACTACTTCTCTTGGCACCCCAAACCTATGAAAGATCTGCTCAGTAAAGAATTTGGCCACACTGGTTTCATTTGCAGTATCCATTGCTGCTACCTCTGTCCATTTTGTAAAGTAATTAGTGCATACGAGGATGTAGCTTTTCTTATTCGACTGTGGGTTGAATGGGCCAACAAAATCAAATCCCCACTTTTCAAATGCCTCCAGGAGATTTGTGGATGAAGTGGCATTTCTTGTTTTTGTGTTGGTTTTCCCATTCTCTGGAAATCATCACAGTGGGACACATACTCATAAGCATCTTTGTGGAGTGTTGGCCAATAATACCCTATTTGCAAGATCTTGTAGGCTGTCCTTTTTGCAACATAGTGTCCTCCACAAGGTTCATTGTGGGTGGCATGCATTATGTCATGTACTTCAACTTCCCTAATGCACCTTCTAAGTACTTGATCTGGTCCCTGTTTAAAAAGCATGCCCTCTATCCATGTATATGTGGCACTTTGCCTTATTACTTTTGTCCTTTCTTTAGAACTGTAATGTTTTGGAAACTTTCCTGATACTAAATAGTTTGCTATGTCAGCAAACCATGGGCTTCTTATTGATATGGAAAAAAGGTGCTCATCAGGGAAGTTATCTTGAACCAATTCGTTATCTTTTCCATGTGTGACTCTTGACAAAAAGTCGGCTACCACATTATGCTTGCCTGGTTTATCTATTATAGTAATGTCAAATTCTTGTAGAAGTAGCATCCATCGAATAATTCTTGCGCTGGTATTAGGCTTGTTCATAAGATATCTGATCGCTGAGTGGTTAGTATGGATAAAACTTTGGTATCCTGTGATGTAATGCCTGAATTTATTGATTGCATGTATGACAGCCAAAAATTCCTTCTTTGTGACCGTGTACTTGAGTTCTTCCCCAGCCAAATTTTTGCTTATATAGTATATGGCATAGGGTTTCTTGTCTTGTTCTTGTCCAAGCACAGCTTTATCTGATGCATCTGTGTGGATGTGAAATGGAATTTCCCAGTTTGGTCCTTGAAGTATTGGTGTTGTGATGGTTTTTTGCTTAAGACTTTCAAAGGCTATCATGCAGTTGCTTGTCCATATG
Organism: Larix kaempferi; assembly: GCA_027924585.1. NCBI lineage: Eukaryota > Viridiplantae > Streptophyta > Pinopsida > Pinales > Pinaceae > Larix > Larix kaempferi. The sequence goes on along the minus strand of BSBM01000802.1, from coordinate 3,858,501 downwards.
AACTCATTGTCTTTTGTGAGAAGTGCGAACATGGGGGCAGCAATTCTGCTATAATTCTGAATAAACCTTCTGTAGTACCCTGTCTATCCAAGGAAGCTTCTCACATCCCTTTGTTTGACACGTGGGGGCAACGTTTTGATTGCTAATACTTTGGCTTGATCAACCTCTATACCTCTTTGTGATATATGATGTCCTAGAACGATGCCTTCTTCCATTAACATCCTGCATTTGTCATTGCTTAGGCACAAGATCATTTCAATACATTTTTTTAATACTAATTCAAGATTGTTCAATGCCTGGTCAAAGCTCTGTCCATAGGGTTTGAAATCATCCATGAAGACTTCGATTTTGTCATTCAGAAAATCAGAGAAAATACTCAATATAGCTCTTTGAAATGTCGCTGGGGCATTACATAAACCAAAGGGTAGGACCCTATAGGCATAATTTCCCCATGGGCATGTAAAGGTTGTCTTATCTTGATCAGTTGGGTGTATTAAAATTTGGTTGTACCAATTGAAACCGTCTAAGAATGAAAAGTACTTGTTTCTAGATAATGTATCCAGCACCTGGTCTATAAATGGAAGTGGAAAATGATATTTCTTGATTGCTTTATTCAGCTCCCTGTAGTCCACAAAAATTCTCCATTTGCCTCCTTTTTTGGGCACTATGACTAATGGTGAGACCCACTCACTATTAGATATTGGATAGATGAACCCTGCATCTAATAACTTTTGTAATTCCACTTTGACTATGTCTTTTAGTGCAGGGCTCAACCTTCTTTGTGGTTTCCTGATGGGAGTAGAACCTTCTTTGATGTAAATGTAGTGTTTGCAGATATCAGGATGTATTCCTTTCATATCTGCATATGTCCATGCAAATGCTTTACTTTGTTGTTCTAGTATCTTCATCAATTTCTTTTCCTGCTATGGTTCTAAATTGGAATTTATGTTGACTGTTTTGCCAGGGTGAATTTCCACGACTTTTACCTTCTCAATATGTTCTGGCAGTACTTCTATCCATAAGTCATCCATGTTTTGTTTTGAACTTTCACCTGTTTCTGTGAAAAAAAATTATTGAATAACATGATTGTTAGGAGATACATTTTGTATAAATCTATCTATATGGCCATCTTCATCTATTGCTTTTAATGATATTGCAGCATCAATTGTTAGGATAGGTCGGAGGTTGTGATTTGGTGTGTTCTGGTAATCATCAGTCCAATTTTGATATTCTAACTCTGAAGATTTCATTGCTGGTGGGTAGATTGTGATTTTCTTCCTGGTATGTCCACTGGTGATTGTCATATTTCCTGATCGGCAACCTATGTAAGCGTCTGAAGTTGCCAACCAAGGTCTACCTAGGATAATTGGATAGCCACTAAGTTTTATTTTGATTTTGATTATTATAAAATCATCTAGGTATTCCCATGATTCAATATTGATCATAATGTATTCTAGCATTCCTTCGGGTTTCACAATGGACATTTCTACTAGTTGGAGTACTGTTGTGGTTGGTCTGACCATTGATTGGAGTCCTAGGTATAACATGGTTTCCTTAGTCATGACATTGATCGCAGCTCCCAAATCTATTAAGCTTTTATTTATTTGCTTGTTATTTATGGTGACGTTTACTACAGGACTACTAGGATCAAGATATTTAGGGTTTATTATGACACCTAGCATCAGATCAGCCAATTGTCCCACTACATTAATAGTTGGTGGATCACACTTCCTCCTTCCTGGTTTCTTTAATCAATTCTCTCTAATGAATTTGTTGCAGATGGGCACATCCCTTATGGCTTGTAAAATCGGGATTTGGATGTTTAAGTGGTTGAATTCGTTTAAAATTGTATTCTCTTCCTCTTCTTTTGTACTTCAGACAAGTTTTTCTAGAAATGGAGGGTTTCTGTTGGATGGAAGTGGTTGGGTTTCATCCTTAGGAGGTTCTAGTTCATTGGGATGCTAAACATAGGGTTCTGATGTTTGGTCTTGAGCTTCAAGTACGGGTTGTCGGATGTTGTGTGGGGATGTATTCTGCAATGTTTTTCCAGATCGTAGGTTTATTTCTATGGTGTCTACAACATATGTAGGGAATTGTGTGATATAAACATTGTAAGCCTGTTGCTGTTGTGGGGGTCTGTTATTATTAGGATTTGGAATTGGTTGGGCTGGAATGACTGGAGGTCTAGGGGGTGGCATAATAAGTGGCTGCTGTAATGGCGCCCTCAAATTTGATGGATGGGGGTATTGATTTGCATAATTTGTGGTGGATGGAAAAGGTGGAGGGTATTGAGGATAAGACGGTGGATAATACGGTTGTTGATAGGATGGTTGATATGTTTGCTAATTCTGTTGCCATTGGTTTTGATTTGGCTTTGCTTTCCATGGAGTTGGTGCAGAGTTCCAATTTGGATGTCCTTGATTATAGTAGGTTTGATTGCTCTGCTGATATGGTCTAACAAAATTATTCCTCCTCTGATTTATAAAACATAGCTGTTATATTGCTCCTTCAACTATTGGGTCTTGAATAGCTGCCTTACATGAGGGTAAGAGGGGGCATTTATCAGTGGAATGGTCGTCAGTGCAGAGACCACATACCTCTATTGTGTTCAAGGTGTGATGCCCCTTCTCATGCTTCTTTCTACAACGAGGACAGAATACTGCCAAGGCTTGGTTAATTTCATCATGTTTCTTTTTTATTTGAAGAGCATCAAGTTGCATGGCCAGAGATTGCAGTATGTCAATCTTCATGTCATCCAGCAGGTTTCCTAAATCAGATTTTGTAAGTGTTGATCCTGCAGATGATGATCCAGCAGTGGATGTATGTGTATCCCTTGTTCCATTCTTAGTTTTCCTAGATCTAGAGTAGTTTTTGAAGATTTGCAGGATTTGGTCAAAAGATTTTTGAAATATATATCCATCTCCAAGGAGATTTAAGACTTCAAAATTCTCCTCTTTTACACCTCTAAGAAGGACAAGTTTTAGTGATTCAGGATCCAAGGTGCAATGACTGGCTCGTGTGTAGCTGAGTTGAAATCTTTGGGCATAATCTTCTAATGACTTTCTTTCTCCTTGTTGCATCCTAAATATTTCATCCCTAGTATATTTGGCCTTGCAGTAGTCCCTATATTTTTCTAAGAATGCCTGTTTCATTTTATCCCAGCTAAAGATACTATTCCCTTCAAAGCTCATGAACCACTGAAGTGATAGGTCTTTCAGTGTGGAAGGAAAAAGCCTTAGCTTTTGTGCATCGGTAGTGTAATCAAATGATTTCCAAACTACCTCAAATTCAAACAGGAATGTGGTAGGATCTTCTGAAGTCAAACCATGAAAGTTTGGTAGATTATTAGGATTGATGTTCTTCATTCTGGCATCTCCAAGAGGTATGCTAATGGTAAAGGTGAAAATATCCCTAGTTTCCTCTTCTTCGTTTGCCATTGAGGTGTTTGAGTTGGAACTAGTAGTGAAGTTTTCTCTGTTTGGACGTATGTGGGGTCAGTTTTGTCTTTAGAGTGTATCAATTCAAACTGAGAGTGGTCAGAGCTATTATGGGGTACTTGGGCAGAAAGCAGCCAAGTCTATCCCTTTTGTCAACAAGGCATTCATTGGTAAAAATATTTATGTTTTTGTTTTATGTAATTTATGTTTTCTTTTTGTGTTGTTTGGTGATTGCTCCTAAAAGATTTAGCACGTCCCCGACAACGGTGCCAAAAAGTGGTGAGCTCCCAATATGGATGCCTAATGAGGGAAGCTATACTAAGAGCCTACTTTAAATGTCAACCCGGAGGACGTACAAACTTTAGAGGTGCAGGCACTATCTGTTCTCTTATAGGATAATCTTTGTCATAGTTGTATGTCGGTATCGATGTTCTAAGGGTTTCCTACTCAATATGTAAAACTGGTTATGCTACAGGATTAAATACTAGAAAGCAAGAAATCTACTTAAAAGAATTAAAGTACTGAAAGCAGTAAATCTATTTTAAGAAATAAAGATACCAAAAGCAGTAAATCTATTTTAATAATTAAAATGCTGAAAGTGAAAGAGATAATCTTATGAAATTACTTAATGCAGAATGGTAAATCTAGAAAATGAAATGCCATAACAGATCTATTCTAATATTGGATAAAACAAGGTCTTTAATTACTTGATGCCTAAAACTAGAATTATGATCTAAACCATTTTAAATCCCAAGACTAAAATGGAAGTGCAATCGTTTCAAGCTATCCATCTATTACTAAGGAGTCAAAGAAATTAATCATGATGAGAAATAGTCATAAACCTCAGATCTAAACCATGACATTGAAAGCAAAGACGATACACATGTAATCGTTGGTTAAAATATGCATTGGAATAAAGCAACTACAGGACTACGGAAACCGTTTTGCTGTACTACAGAACGTATTATAAACTACTACAGAAATAATAAATCATTCAAGCGCTTCCATATGCAATATAACTGTTCATCAATGTAAAACGCATAATTGGAAAAATACCTACAAATAGAAATCCCCTGACTTACGTTTTGGAGGGGCCCTCTCCAACCTGTACTCAGGAGAGAATGAAACTTATAAACGCTGGCTGGAATTAATCATTGATCTCTCATTTAAAATATAAAATCCATGTCAAAACAGAGGTCTGTACTTTGCAGTATCTCAATAGCGTAGAAAACTTAAAACAACGTTTCTCCAAAATAACAACAGGGGCCTCTCGCTACCCGAGAGGTCCATATTTATATGACTTAATGCTAATCCTAACTAATTGTCTAAATGCCGATTCTCCTTGAATAGGAGTACGTTCCCTATAAGTCAGGAACAGGGTGCCGAGCTTGGTGATCCCTCAGTCTTCTACACGTTCATCCTTTAATGCCCTGAACCTACTCAATCACGCTTGGTTTCCACAGAATTAGTCAATTGAATATGCATTTTAACATACAAGAATAATCATCAAAAACAATTTCATTGAATAATTAAAGTAAAACATTTTTCCCACAATTGAGTGTGTTTCTTCGCCATTGCTTGAGCTTGACTGTGGGAAAAAGGGTTATCAAATACCTGAAAATTGGACTCATCAATTATGACAAGCTAAAGCAGCAAGTTATAGGGCAAAGTGCATTGCAAGAGGAAAAGAAGATCATCTGGGATGATGTTATTGTATAGGCAGAGGAGCTGAGGCAATATTTGGACTTCATGGTAGATAAGGAAGCTGTAATCAAACTGGCAAGGTCAGCTGTCACAGTGGAAAATGAGAAGTTAAACAAGAAGCCTAAGGATTATGCACAAAATGCAACAAAGTTCTTAAATGGTTTGTCTGAAGAGCAGGTTTAAGCAGCCAATATAAAGGACAGAGTGGCCATAATCATCAACGCTTAGAAGGTAATACTCAAGCACCAGCAAGTGAGCACTATCCAAGCAGGGATAGATGTCCTGGATAACCAAGTGAAACTATTCAGGGAGGCATTTGATCCATTATTTAAGAAAGGTCTTCCTATGTTTTGGGAAGAAGATGGAACCATGAGGACAAAGGAGGGATATCATGACAAGCTATGGGAGTGCAGGTTAGACCAGGATTGCTTTGTAGATATGGAGCAACCTCTGGCAGGCAAGACGGTGGTCGAAAAACTGACAAAGGATTTTGAGTTGGTCTCTACATTTAAAGAAGCTCTTGCACTCCTCGTAGGCTATTCATACAAAGACCATACCGAAATGAGGGTGTGGCTTAAAGAGATTTCCACCTTGGATTTACTATCATCCGAGAAATGGAAACTCATCTTAAAGTATGGGAAGGAAAAACTGAAGCTGAGTTCATGAATCGTCAAAGATAGTGGAAGAGGCCGAACGGAGGAGCAGTTACCAGAACATTTTTTCTTTTTGCTAGAGTTTGTTGTCCTGTGGTAACTAATTTTGTCAATGTAGCTAATTTTGATGCCCTATTTCGAGATACATCTCAGGGGTAAATTGCACTATAAATGTAACCTCAATGGAGGAGGAAGGGTTCGACTTTCATTTTTGAAGCCTCTGTGCTTGGATTGTAGCTTTGTATATTTTCTTGGAAGTGTTAATGAAAAGTGTTTTTTTGAGTTTCTGAGATTCATCACAGTGTTCATATTCAGTTCGTGTTTCCTCTTTGCATCATTTTCATATGTGTAAATTCTACTAATGCTTTCTAGAGAAAACCATGACCTGTCTTGATCCTGCTAAGGGATGTTGTGACATGTCTTAAGCCTGCTAGGACTATCATGACTGGCTGAAAGTGCCTTGAGGACTGTTAAGGGTCCCAATCCTGTGTATTAAGGTACCATGACCTACTGTGGGTTACTAAGGGTGTCGTGAGATTGTGTAAATGTGTTGGCAGCCTAATTGTTACTGCTTTACTAGGTCATGCTCTGTTAGTATGGATGCCAGTCTGTGTGAGGTCTAGTATGTGGGTCGCTACCCTTTATTGGACTAGTTGTGCAACTAATGAAACCCCTGAGTTATGCCTCTCACCCATGTGTTTCCTACCAATCTGGGAGAAAAGCTCACAGAGGTTAGAAAGAATGGAACCTACTCCTGGTTGAGGCCTGATGGAAAAACACAAGTAACCATTGAATACAAAAATGACAATGGTGCATGGTTCCTCTGCGCATTCACACAATTCTCATCTCCACTCAACATGATGAGACAATGACCAATAAACAATATTTATCTAAAGGAAGTGAGAGGGTTCAATTTTTATACAAGGGGGATATGATTTGGATAGTAAACTGTAATGACCCCAATCAGATCCTGTTGATTTTTTTGGCTTATTTGCTTATGTAATTTGGTTAAGGGATTTCATAAAAACACTTGTCAAAAATACCACTGAGCTGTGACAAATAGTCTTAGTTTATTTTTGTATTCAATGTACTGCTGATATGTTGATGCAGGAGCATAGGCTCAAGAGGGAAAAGTCATTCATGACTTCACAAGGTCAAGGGAATTCTTAAGAGACCTAGGGTCTCGTACATTTGTAATTTGCTTTATTTTGTAAATGTTGAATAAAATGGATAAGGAATCTAGATCATTTTCCACATGTAATAGTCAGGATTGAGTTAGTTGTGAGTCATCAGGTTAGCGGAGATCAATAAGGACTGTACTCCTTTTTTATAGGATCTGGAAATAGAATCCTCTTGTATTTAAATTAGTTCGAGTTATTTTCTTAGCAGCTTAATTAGCTTACAAAGCTTGTTGGTTCGCATAAACTTAGGTTAGCTCACAGAGCTTAGGATAGCTCATAGAGGTTCGAGGATAGCTCAAAGAAGCTTTGATTAGCTCATAGAGGTTTGAGGATTAGCTCATAGAGATTTGATTAGCTCATAGAGCTTAAGAGGGAGGAATGAGAGGTGTCTGCACAGAAGAGTGAGCAAGAAGTGAATGGAGGAATGAGAGGTGTGTGTATTTGAATTTCTGGTGAATTAAATAAAGAATGGAGGATTAGACTCTGTGTGTGGTTTTGATGGATTAGAAGTATGAGGTCATCCTGCTTTCACTCCATATAACCCTGTGTATAAACTCTATGGCTTTGGATTGCCATAGTTTCTGAATTGCAGAGAAGAATTGATCCTGTCAGTGATCAATTAAGTGAAGCTTTGTATCCCTAGGGTTAAACCTTAACCAGTCACTCAAATAAAACAAGATCGTAGAGTGAGGATCGATCATGGGGAAAATATCGATGATTTATAGTGATATCACCGGGAGAAGTTGCAAGCTTTGTAAAACTTTTCATGTGCGTGATATTCTATGGAATGCTCTTAATAAATTATGGAATCAACTATTGATTTGGTGGGGACACTGATCGAACGATCAGAAATCCATTTCGCCGCGAAATTTATAGATCAACGATCGAGATCAAGATCAACGATGGGGAAGAAGCGTTGTGCGGAAACTCTATTCCCGCCTTCCGGAAAGAAATCTGTTGTGGAAGAAAGTGCAGAAAGAGTTTGTTTCGGGTATCAAGGGTTTCTGATCTTGATTTTCGTAGCGCTAACAGTTAACAGTAAATGCAATAGAGATTTCTTTGCATAAATAAAAAGGAAAATAAACCCTAAATATCATATTCATATAACTTTGAGTTTACAATGACTGTAACAGCAGTTCTAAGGTGGACAAACAAATATGAAATTATTTTAACTCTAACATGTAGCCTTTTTTGGTGTCTGCATCCAGCTCCTCAAAACAACCCAAAACGTCTTCTTCTCAAACTCCCTTATTATGATTCAGTGCCCTCCTTCACTACCCAAAAACATTATCCATAGTCGTAACAAGAAGGAAGACTACAATGAGAGTACCCAACAACGTTGTAGGTGTCAATATGGATTGCAACTCCCTTTTTGGATGTAACAATCCTTGATATTGTCCCAGATGAAGCGTGGGGATCATTGTAGATGTGGAACTGTAAGGATATGCGCCCAACAGAAAGTAAATCATCCTCACAAATAAGACGGTGTCCTCTCCAGACGATGTCACGGCCCACGTAGTCTAAACTCAGCCAACAAATCAAGAATACGGCCTCCACAAGATGAAATCGGCCCCTTTGTTATTCCTTTTTTTTTTCAAAAACATAAAAACCAAAAAAGATGAAAAAAATAATATGCATGAATCTATAGCATCTTATATCTAGATGGGCCTGAAACTTTGTTGTATGTATAACCACGGCATGAGCCTATAATCCTAGGTATAATATAATATTGTTACTTGTTAGACTCATAGGAAGACCCCCTTGGGATAAACCTTATTATAGAATATGCTATGGGGATGGCGCTAGGGAGTGCTAGTTTCTTATAATATTCTTATTTTACTTATTGCATAATCATTTCTAGCTTTTATTCTATTGCTTGTCAAGGATATTTATAACTTACATCGTAGGGAGGCAGCTCTATGGGTTAAATATAAATATGTTTCTAATGTGGAGATATCCCAACCTTTACACGAACTAATATATGTTGTATGTTGTTAGTATGATAGGAGATCAAGATGTTAAATTTGTCACCACCATTTTAACATATCAATGTATTTTTAGGAGGAGTTAGAACTGGCTTCGATCACCTTGTTTAATGGCTTGCAAGGTATGGCAGACTTCATTTTCTTTAGAGCTCAATAAATCTCACTTGGGAGTGAGTAAATTACTAAAAGGTGTAGTGCACTGGACATAACATTATTAGAGATCACTTGGTTCAATAATTTCATATGCCACCTGTCGTTGACTCTCCAATGACCTAAATAGAAATTCCCATGTAGGCATCTATAAAAACTACTACACTTCCACCACTAAAATGGTTCATTGAACAATGAAAATACATAAACGAGGTGGAGACTATAGATTGGCATCGCATGATATGTGGTAGATGTAAGGTAGGCATCATTGAAAATCAACTAGAGGGATATCTTAGCAAGTAATCAGATTTTCATTAGGAGATCAATAGTTTCAATGGTATAATACTGGTCTAAAAAATCTAGGTTAATGGTTCAAATTCCTTTTATCTTTACAAGAATTTCTTATGGTTGGAAGAGGTAATGATAATAATTCTTAATATTTAAAAGGATTGTATAGGTTCTTGTAGGTTTTCTCCAAGTAGGACCTTAACCAACGTATTGAATTGTCAAACTTATGGAGAGCATATAGAGAAAATGTAGCACCGTATATCTCTTCTCATTATTCTAATATCCCTAGTTACCTAATTGATATGTCAATTAAGAAATTAGATTTGTAAGACATACCACCGTAGAAATTTTAGCTCATATTATTTCCATAAGAAGAGAGATCATAATGAGTCATATTTGTTTGAATGCATATGATAGATCTCTTTGTAAGGCTACAAGAAACAATAATCAGTCATATCATGCCAGTAGTTAGAATTAATAGCATAAAGAGGAAATATCTTGTGTAGAATCATAAGAGAGTCTATGGAAATAGTCTAATTTAGTAAAATTATTTTATCCTTATGGTATCCTTACTTATTGGCATGGGACCTTGAATGATATATAAGTAATTTGATCAAGTAACTGGTAAATCCACCTAGCTAGGTATAAATGCAGTAGATATTGACTAGAAATAATATTATGTTTGGATGTAACCTCAACATCTAACCTCAGATGAAAATGACATGATCCCTTATGTGGTAAGCTAAAATTGATTACTAGTCATGCACTTGAATCCATTCAAATTAACAAACTCACTTTCCCCATCCTTCTAGTACAAATAAACCTCACAATCAATGCCTTAGAAGCCATGCTTATTACATTATTTAACTTCATGTCATCCAACACAATAGGCTAATATACATGGTCAATTTCATGGTATACCATCTCAACCTCCTTATTTGTATCAAGTCATTTTCCTTGTGAAATCCATTCATCAAAGGATTGTAAGTATGAATACTTACTTCACAACCATTTTCCTTCATATGGTGCTCCACTAGTGCAAGAATATAAATTTTAGGCCTAAAGGTCTAACAATGATGTCTCCAACCACCAAAGCTAACCTCTTGAGGGGATATTTGTCCTTATAGTCAGAATATGGGAATTGTTAAGAAGTTTCTGAGCATTAGGTATGGGTCTTGGGGTTCTAGACATGGTTAAGGAATGGAAATTGAGCCTAATTAGGACCTAAAGAAAGCTTCTAGGTATCTATAGCCAGTATCTATAGACAGGAATGATATGTTGAAATACCACAATAGACCTTTCCATGGTATCTTTGGCCTATGAGTGGGTTTTTTGTGGAACAATGAGAATTTTAAGACTAATTATAGGTTCGAACACCTTGGATATGGTTGGGAGAAAAGAGTGGGACTTAGGTCCTAAAGGAAATTCCAGGCATCTTTGGCTAAGAACAATTCCTACAATCTCCAAACATGACCTCCCAATAGCATATTATTCATATAAGTGGGGATATTAGTGCCATTAGAAAATTTTGAGAACCTACTATAGATATTGGGTTCCCTAGACATGCTTGAGGGAGAAAAATTGGGCCTTAATCCCTCAAAAACCTTTTGAGAATCCATGCCCAAGAAGAACAATGTACTTGAACAAACACACATGGATTCTTGAGAGTATCTTTAGTGTTTGAGTGGGGATGTCTATGTCATTAGATGGTTTTGAATAGTAGTTAGGGGTCTTGAGGCTCTATACATAGTTTAAGGAAGGAAGTCAGAACTCCAAAGGTCTCAGCTTCATAGAATCACGCGGCCTCCAACTTTCGCAATCCACAATCCGCGACGCGAGAGTCAGAAGTCAGAACTTCAATGCACCACGCTGAGAAATCATGCCTCTGATTTCCGAAATCTACAATCTGCACTGTGGGGTCGGAAAGTCGGAAGTCTGATCCACTCTTCCATGTCTCCTCCCTTCATCTGACCCACAGAGGGAACATGAACACATAAGGGGTTTATATTTCTCCCCCAAAGTCATGACCGAACATTCTGAACCTCTTGGGCCCCAACAAAACTTGGCCCTATTCATCAATGAACAAATTCATAAAAACACGTGATATAAACCGCAGAGAACAATTACCCTTTTATTGAAATATCCAAGCAACTAGCTATGGAATACAATGTTCCAACCCAACCATAGGTCTCTGCCCAACCTGTATTGTTTCAACGTCACTCAGAGACTACCCCCGAGATGGGGCTATGTATCCACTAAAGATGAACTACTCAAGTCCTCTCATAGCCTTAGGCATAGTGAATCAGGGTCATACAACACACAACTGGCTCTGGAAAGCAAGTGGGGAGACAGGGTAGGAGGTTTCTAAGTTAATGAGCTCAACACATAGAGCTATAGGCATATCCAATTGACTTCAGATCACAGTCTAGGAACCCCTATCCTTCCTATTTTACCGCAGCTGCAACACCACCAAGTTGCCCATATTTCCTATTTCGAACAGCTGTGACACCTCCAAAAGTGCCTATTTTTCCTATTTCAAGCAGCTGCAACACCTAAATTTGTCCATTTTTCCTATTTTTAGCAGTTGTGACACTTCCAAAAGTGCATATTTTTCCTATTTTGAGTAGCTACAACACCGCTAAAATTGCCCATTATTCCTATCTTTAGCAGTTGTGACTCCGCTAAAGTTGCCTATCCTTCCTATTTTACCGCAGCTACAACACGGCCAAGTTGCTTACCTTTCATATTTCGAGCAGCTCCGACACCTCCAAAAGTGCCTATTTTTCCCATTTCAAGCAGCTGCAACACCTGAAGTTGTCTATTTTTCCTATTTCGAGCAGCTGCGACACTTCCAAAAGTGCTTATTTTTCCTATTTTGAGCAGCTGCAACACTGCTAAAATTGCCCATTATTCCTATCTTTAGCAGCTGTGACTACGCTAAAGTTTCCTATCCTTCCTATTTTACCACGGCTGCAACACCGCCAAGTTGCCTATTTTTCATGTTTCGAGCAGCTCCGACACCTCCAAAAGTTCCTATTTTTCCTATTTCAAGCAGCTGCACACCTAAATTTGTTTATTTTTCCTGTTTTGAGCAGCTGTGACACCTCCAAAAGTGCATATTTTTCCTATTTCGAGCAACTACAACACCTAAATTTGTCCATTTTTCCTATTTCGACCAGCCGCGACACTTCCAAAAGTGCCTTTTTTCCTATTTCGAGCTACCACAACACCGCTAAAATTGCCCATTTTTCTTATCTTTAGTAGCTGTGACTCCGCTAAAGTTTCCTATCCTTCCTATTTTACTGCAGCTGCGACACGGCCAAGTTTCCTATTTTTCCTATTTCGAGCAGCTTCAACACCTCCAAAATAGCCTATTTTTCCTATTTCAAGCAGTTGCAACACCTAAAGTTGTCCATTCTTCCTATTTCGAGTAGCTGCGACACCTCCGAAAGTGCCTATTTTTCCTATTTCGAGTAGGTGCAACACCTAAATATGTCCATTTTTCCTACTTTTGGCAACTGTGACTCCGCTAATTCCTCATTGAATACTGATTATTTATTTGCTCATCGATATCATCTCTCTCCATCAGTGATGTGACCATGGAAAGGCACCACCTTGAAACACTATGGTTTGGCATTACATTTAAAGGTACGATGTCTTAATCATAAACATCATTAGGCATGACTAAATGCAGTAATCAATAATGAATATATTTTGTCGTTAGTCCATGTCAGTTATCCTTATCCAATCTGATGAGACGACAACTATTTCTGATTCATTCTTCGCTTTTGGTTTTTTACCGCCATTCGACAACCTGTCACCACTTTTTACCAAAAATACCCAAACCAACCTTTGGTTATCCATCGCTCGTTCTGCATGTAGTACCTCGATGTCTAAGACTATAACTCATCCCGCTGGTAGCAGAATTTATAGCCAACTTCACAATATGGGTATCCTGGTACGACATGAGCCTGTTAGTATAGAGCCTCTGCGTGCAAACAGAGAGGTTTTTACTATCTTCCAGGAAGCTGGATGGATTGACTATTTCCAGCGTTTGAATGATTTTCATGTAGAAACCGCACTTGAGTTTTCTCAAAATCTAACCAACACTCATTCAGAAGTTCGAGGTATCCGAATAGATGTTTTAGAAGCAATCATGGCAGAGGTAACAGGATTTCCCAGAACCGGGATGGAATGGTTTGGTTGGAAGTGCCATAATCCAACTACAGCAGAAGAATTTTTGGCAGCCGGAGAAGTTGTTTGGCTGCATGGCCGAAGAATAGCGTTGGAATCCTTGCCAAATCCTTGGAACCATGTGGCCACCTTCATAAAGAAATACATTTCATGTGAAGGTAGGTACAAAGTGGTTTACATATATTAATTCTTCCTCCTTTCACATTTACGCCACCGCAGATTGTTAAATATGTTGTTTTATCTTTTACAATCTCTGCAAACTATGGCTCGGTATGTCAAGGGTGCTCGACACCCCTTATATTCCCTCTCAAACCACTGGTTGATTAAACTCTTAATATTAAGGGCCCTTGTGCAATAGAATTTGACATGGGAAGAGTTTGTTGCTTGGCCAAGGGTTTCCTGAGCACCTGTTGTGGCAATAGGAGGTGTTGATATGGTAAATGAGGACCGGAGTTCCTCCAATTCAATTGGGGGGAGGGATGGAGCATTGGAAGACCAGGTGGAAGAGGTAAATATGGGGGAAGCAGCGATAGCAATGAACCCTGTTGCAGAGGGGATATGATGGAGCCAGTGGCGAATGAGGCAGTGATATTGGAAGCTACAACAGCAATAAATCCTATAGAGGAAGAAGCAGACCTAATAGAAATTTCAGTTAGGGTGGTAGCTGAAGCAGTAGGGATGGCGTCATTAGCAGCTACAATAGAGGAAGATGAAACTGGAGCAGCTATTAAAGCTGCAACAGTGGAAGGTGTAGCTACAGGAGTTACAATGCAAGGGGAAGAGCATCAAGCAAAGGTGGTAGAAGGAGGAAATATGGAGGTGTTGGATGTCAAATCCTCCCCTGAAAGAAGGAGAGCCATCATTGAAGAAGAGTAAATGACCCCTATTTCTGAAAATTTAGAAACCCCTGTGTCACAGAAAAGAAGAAAAAGTTCAGGGAATAAGGGTTAGACATCTAGCTCAACAAAGAAGAGAAGAACCAGAGCTGTTACAGTAGCAGCAGCAGTATGCAGTGAAGGCCAGCCATTGGGAGTTGTGAATAAAAGAAGGACTCGGTCTGTTGCAGTAGCTGAAACAGCGTGTGCAATTGGGGCAAATAGTGAAATTACCACAGCAGAAGCAGCATGTGCAACTGAGGTAGGCATAGAAATTCCTATTTTAAACCCCAAATCACCAGCTGTTACATAAGAACCTACTGTGGAAAAACCCCAAATTGAAAACCTCCTTTTTGAAAATGAGCTGCCAAAGGGGAGGTGCAAATGCTTCGAAATGAATTGGAGAAATGGAAGGAAGTGAGTGGAAAATAGGAATAGAATAATTTGAATATATTTTTGGAGGTTGTAGATTAGTTAAAAAATTCATCTCCTGTTTTGGAAAAGGAAGAACAAGGAGACATGGTATGCCCAGAATGTGGTGACATATTTAATTCGGCAGGGCACAGAGTCATAGTGTTGGGTTTGGTAGCACAAAAGCTTACACAGGAAGAGAAAGAAGGAGAAAAAGCACCGACAGTGGAGCTGAAGGAAGGGAATGAGCCAGAGATAGACATAATCCCTGATTTGGAATTAGGAGAAGATAAGGAGATGCAACCCCAGCCAGCAGGAAATACTGAACTATTCCAAGACCAGTTTCATCATCCAGAAGATATCAAGGTAATTCAAGAACAACCTCCGCAATCTGAAGAAATTGAAAAACAGGATGCTGTTACACAAGAACCAGCATCCTTGACAATATTTAGTGAAGTTGCAACCTAGACAACAATTGCTGATATTGAGGTACAAGAGGAAGACGCTGTTACAAAACTACCAGTGTCTTTAAAAATGTTTGCTGAAATTGCAAATCAGACTGAGGTTGCTGAGATTGAATTGAAGAGAAAGGATGTTGCCACACAAGAACCAACATTCCTAAAAGTAGTTGTTGAGACTGCAACTTAGGTAGAAGTTGTTGAGGGTATTCAGGAAGAGAATGCTATCACACAAGGACCAGTGTTCTCGAAATTGATGATTGATTCAACAACAAAAACTGAGGCTGTTGAGGTACAGGAAGAGGATTCTGTTACACAAGAACCATCATCCTCAAAATTAACTACTGAGATTGCAATACAAGCAGAGGCCATTGCAACACCGATGGAAGAGGAAGTTGCTACACTGCCACCCGAAAATGAGGAAGCTAGAACATCTGGTGGCAGGGTAGCAATGCAATTTTCTCAATAATTTGTTGCTTTAGACTCTGATGATGAGAAAGATGTAGAGGATAGAAGGATTCAACGATTGGAGAAACAACTTTCTTTGTTACAGGTGGAGTTAGCTAAATGGGAAAAGTACATTGATCAGTGTTGAGCAGGGATGGTCCCTCTCTCTAAACATAGGAAAACTATCAAAGAATTAAGGGAGAAGTGGGTAGAGGAATCAACTCTTCAGAAATCTCAATTGGAAGAGGTGCAAAAAGAATTGCAGGAGTTGAAGGAATTAAAATCCATGCAAAAGGAAAAAGACCAAATGTATGCCCTCTCTCTGGAGTTGCTGAGTTCAAGAGCCCCATCTACTCGGTATTTCTGTATGAGCAAATGACCCTGTTCAAATTGAAATCTTTACAAGAGGGTAGACCTTATCAGTCGCTGATCCCTTCCCAGTTTCTAGAGACCTTTTCGTCAAGCAATTTTCTTGAGCAACACCTGTTGTGTGAATTGTATTTGCACAATATGGCATGTTTTGGTGATTCTTGCTCTAATACTATTCCCTATGCAGGGGATGTTCAGTTGAGAGCCTTTGACTCTTTTGTTAATAATCATGTGTAGTGGGAAGATGCCTTCAGACAATCTCTAGGAATGAGGCCAGTGCCAATTTATGGATTAGGAGTGAACCCCAATCTCCTTGTGCTCTCATCATAAACCATGGAAGATGTTTCTTGTCTCCTCCAAAGACTTAGCATCTGAAGAGGATGCAAGAGAAAGTTATCTCTACCTGTGTTGACTTGATCTCTAAACAACAACGTCTTGCCTTAGAGGGTAGAAAGCACAAGTGGCAAACTTCTTCTCCAGCTTTGAAGAAAAGGGATCCTTACTGCCTTAAGAATTTTAAACAAGCTCTTCCCAGGGTAGCAGGGTATGTCAATTGCACGAGAACGTGTGGGTTACATTAGCTAGGACTCAAGTTCAAATTTCCACTAATATGGTGGCTAGGAGGGCAGTACAGGGACAATTATACATTGACCAAGGCAAAAGAGAAGTAGTGTTGGGAATATTGGGCTACTTGCAATGGGTTTTTGGAAGCAGGCAAGGAACCTGACATTTCCTTCAACTTTTCCTTTCAACATGAACGGGGACCAGATTCAGACTCAGATTAGTTGGTTGTTGCATGAAGACATGCAATTGGATAGCTGGGGGGAGATGTTGGGCCCCATAATAGCCCCTTTTTGCCTACACCTATCTACACATTTTTCCCTGTTTTGCCTCACTATTCCCTAATTTGGAATTAGGAGAAGATAATTATTCAAGACTACTTATGGCTATAACAGTTCCATTGTAAATTGGCATCCTGAAGATCGTATATCTTCATGGATTCCTAATATTTTGTGAAACGAATTCATGTCATCAGGGTATAAATGTAAAGAGGCGTTCTGAGCCTGGGGTTGGAGAATGTATAATTGTATAAGCTGAAATAGAGAGCTGTGATTGTGATTCATTATTTCTAACACAAGGAGAAGAGTTTCTTATATCTTGGTGTTTTAATTTGTGTTAGGACACGACATCTTTGTTAGAAGGCCAGGGCTCACCTTCTCACAGAGATCGCCGAGTTAAGTAAGTAGTTTAATTTCTTTCTTGTTGTGTGGTGTGGAATTGCATTAGATGTGTTATTGCGAGCTACAACAGTGAAATGATAATTGCATTCTTCTTTGGTAGTTTATGATTGCATCCTGAATGATTCATATCAATATCAATATCATATATGTAATTTGAATTAATGTGCAAGCAGCAATACGAATGCCAAATGTGTGTTACTTGTTGAAAAATTATTAACTTAATAATAAATATATTAATATAATTATTAATTATAATTTAAACTTGAAAATTATATATATCTTCCGAATGGAAAATATCCATCACCCTAAATAAATAATGCAGACTTGTCAACCAACAAAATGGGTATAACTAAACAGTAATAGCAAGTAATATCAAACTGAGTAAGAACAATAATCCTCTACTTATGAACTCAAGCTAATTCATCAACTGCAAGGGAATGTGTCCTAATTTCATGCATTCGTTTAGTTATATTCCTTGATTTTCATTCCATAAATTGCATCACTTGTATTGTTGAAACTCTAGTGGAAAATTATAGGTTGATTACAGTCACATTCATAATTCATCCAATAAGAGTTCAATACTGGTTTTTTTGTCTTTTGATCCTTATTATGCACTCAATCAATTTGCTTAAACTGTCATATGCTTTGTTTGGACTGTCAATGGGGCGTCTTCAGATGTGATTAGACTCTTTAACCAACTTCATATGTTCTTCATTAATTAATTCTAATTATGACCAAACTTGACATCCCGTGTATGAAATCTGGAATGGCATAATTACACATTTTTTAGCCTACTCATCCATGAATCAACTCTTTCAAATTGGTGAAGAAAAGTGCATTAGACAAATTAATAACATCAAGAAGAAACCCCGAAGAAGAAAAAAATACCTAAAACAAAAATCAACTTTTTAAAAGCAGAGACGGTACTTATAGTTACTTAAAACAAAAAAACACTTATGACTATGATATGGAAGAATAATCCTTTGGGAATACTAAACACCATTCCAAGAAGCCTTTTTTTTTTTTGGAAGTAAGGAGATTTTGCATTATATTAAAAGGAGGAATTACAAAAGGAGCAATATGGCAAAAGCTCAAGATTGTTCATCAAAATAGACCAACTTGGTTTTACCCATTGACACACACTCTCGTGGCACATCTGTCTGAACAAAATAGAACAAAACTACTGTCCGAACAAACAAAAAACCACAGAACCAAATACTTTCTTCCCATAGGCTCATAGGCCAAAGAGAATAATGCTTCATAACTAGCTAGACCCAAACCTCCCAAATAAACACCCACGCAGACATCAGCGAACTTTATAAGGAGCTTTTGGAGAACTCCCAGGATGGTGAAAGCTAGAAGAAGAAGCAGCACACAGAGGAGGTTGAAGCGCCATGGCAGACAGAAGGAAATCTAGCTTTCGGTGAATCGCGTAAGACTCTTCAAAGAGAAGTTGTGCATTGTCATCTCTGAGAGGATGCCTATCGTGAGGCATATCCAACCAAGTTTTTCATCATCCAAAACAGCGCAATAGTGCACTCGTAAAGACTAACGCACCCAGTCATGTTTCCTGGATCCAGGATCCAATTCTCCAACTTCTTACGCTCCTCCAGGAGGGTTTCCCTACTTAGACGAGCCCACCATTGTTGTTCATAGTCATTGATGTCCCTCTGTATTTCCAAGGGGATGTTAAGAGCGAAGGAAGTTGCCTCCCTACCCGCCCGCTGAGAGGCACAAGACAGACCACCACCCGGCTCCCCCGGAGAATCCCCACGCCCTCTCTTCCTATTACGACTGGAATTATCTGCAACCTCAAGACAACAGTTAGTATCTTGTGGCTCCTTCATCCTCTCACCAGAGGCTTGCCTCATAACCAAAATTTCCATGCATGCAGAAAACTAGCAATGATGATCATGGTTGCCACCTTGAGCCTCCATATATTCTCGCCTGCCACTGACTGTTATGATGAATCGGGTACATCTTAATAAATATTAATAAATGAAGGAGGTACATATTAATAATTGAAGGAGGTACAGTTATTAATAACTCTTAATAACTCTGATATTTTTCCGTCATTTCCCCCATCGAAGAACTGTGAAGGAGGATGAAAAAATTGATCGAGAACTGCGAAGGAGGATGAAAAGACAAAAGTTAAAGGTTAATGCGGACAAGAGTTACGTGTCCCGATTATCATCAGCATGATGCCTTCTCGCACGAAAAACCATCATGTCTTGGTCCTGGATAACTCTGCAGCTATCTCGAAAAATTGCTTCTTTCAAATCGTCCCACGTGAATAGATCAGCTTGACGTGGGAGAAGGAAAGTGACCATGTGAACAGATCAGCTTGACGTGGGAGAAGGAAAGCGCTATGCCAAACCGCCACGACGATGCCATTTTGGAGCTTGATTTGCCATGGTGCATTCAACAGCCATGTGGAGAATGATCTTGGAATCACCTTCCACGATTAGAGGGGTCCATCTTTTTTGACATGCGAGCAGTATTCCTTGGTGAAGACCTTGATCTAATTCGATAGCATTATTAGACTTTATGCCCAAAAAACCAATTTTGAACCCGAGCATGGGGTCCAAGTAGCCCCGACAGGATGCCCGGCACAAATTGTGTGTTGAAGAAAATGCCGGCAGCACGTGGGAATATTGTAGGCTATTGTTTTGTCTACTCAACCATGGTCTCAGTTTGTCCAAAGAGATCACTCTGAAGAATAATTTATGGACCTGGAAAAACAGTGGTTTAGGTAAATTAGACCAAGCCTAGGAGAAGATAAAAAATTGTCCAAGTATGGTAAAATCTACCTAATTGGCCTTAAGGAAATGCCTGCCACAGCTCATAGGATGATGATAAAAATATTATGAGGGTGTGGATCTCCAAACCCCCCCCATTGGACTTTTGGGGGGTCTTTCCAAACCCCCCCCAAAAGTCCAAAATTCCAACAAGGCTTTTGGGGGGTCTTTCCAACCCCCCCCCCCAAAAGTCCTATTGGACTTTTGGGGTTTTTTTTTTTAAAACCACCCCCAACAGTCAAATTCTAAGGATTTTTTTGGGGGTTCTTAAGGACCGCCCCCAACAGTCCAATTTCAAGGACTTTTCATGGGTGTTCTTAAGGACCGCCCCCACAAGTCAAATTCTAAGGACTTTTGAGGGGGGTTTTTAATGACTGCCACCAAATACCTTTAAAAAATGTTTTGGGGGGGGGGGTTTAGCAAGACCACCACAAGCCACTTTTAGGGGGTCAAGAATTTTTTTGGGGGGGGTTTCCACAACCACCCCCAAATGTATTGAAAACTGGACTTTCGGGGGGGGGGGGGGGTTAACCAACCGCCACCAAAAGTATTAAGAATTGGACTTTGCGGGGGGGTTTACAAAACCGCCCCTAAAACTCTTGACAATTGGACTTTTTAGGGGGGATTTTTAAAAACCACCCCAAAAGTCCAATTTTCGGGACTTTTGAGGGGGGTTTTGAAGAACCTCCCCCAAAGACCTAAAAGAACTTTTTTCGGGGGGGGGAGGTTAGCAAAACTGTTGCAAGCCAAAACCGCAGCCAAAATTGTATTTTGTTGTAGTGAATCCACCTTACGGGTGCATCTTCATTCCCGTAGAAGTTGGCTCAAACTGATAAGTGGGCACTAATGCGTCAAACCTGAAATACCCAAATAATTTAGATCATGTCAAAATTAGGGTATGATAGTCGAATTCAATGATTCACCTTTCTTCTCTACCCAACAAAATATAGCTCATCAAATCATCAACATCTAATGGAACTAAATAACACTGCAAAAACCTTAATTAATCACAAACCAACCAACTTTGATACCATGTTGGGACAAGCAAATAAACAACATAATTGACAATAGATATTCCGAGAGAGCAATGGTGGTGTCTAAAGACACCATTGCAAGACTTAAGCACAATGAGCCATGATACGATGTGGATGATCTCCATGATCCAACGATAGACTGATCCAAGAAGGACCATCTATAAATAGGTTTGGGTAGTGTAATACCCCTAGATGATACCCCTGAACTGTTCATATGTATGATGTAAATATTGATATGCAAATGCCTGTATGCCAGGACAAATGTATATTTTGTAATTATTAATAATAAAAATTATAACTAGATGTGGCTGAGCCAGAACGCTGAAAAGATCGGGGACTTCTGTATTCACCAGAGTTAGCAAGGGGGTTAAAATGCCTTAGGTGGGGAAACCTTTTCTATGACCCTTTTATAATCCTAAGTCCCTAAAAATATCCAAAGTTTTGGCTAATCATAATTCCTTATAAATGAATTTAGTGATGTTTTTTAAATCATAATTATCAATTAATTATGATTTAGGTGGGATTAGGGGAAGAGATTATATGTTTTTATTTTTAAATAAAAATAAAAATAATAAAGTGTGAAACGTGGGACTCTTGGAGAATCCACGTGGTTGCATCTTGACATGCATAAAAGTAATGCATGCAAGTGGGAAAAGGGAATTCAATTCCTTCATTCCAGGAAAAAGAATGGGCTAGTCAGAAATTATCTGTGCCTGGGAGGAAGTTTGAAAGAAAAAGAGAGAAGTTGGGTAGAGAGATTGCAAAGATGTGAGTGCACAAGCACATGAAGAAACAGTCACAAGCAGAGGAGACTCTAGCGATTGAACCTACCTAAATTATCCCTGAACCTTTGATTGTTTAAGGTTTTTTTTACTGTTGTTTTGTGGTCAAGGAAATGGTGAATTGTACATAAATTGTTCTGGTGGATATCATGTGCATTAGTTAACTAGTAGTGATGGTTTACACTGTGGTGTGATTTGAATGAAACCAGGATGGGAAATGTATGGTTTAGCATGGAATTGGATTAAGCCTGTATTTCTTGGATGCCTGAAATTTTTTGTGAACCTATGAAAATTGTGAGGAATTACCCATGATAATCCTGTGATGGAATGACTTTCTAGTGAATTGACAAGTCCTAGCTCGGGGGTGGTGTTCTGCTGAGAGATTAATGAGCAGAACTACCCACAGTTGGGTGGAGTGTGGATTCCACGAATCCAGTTTCCTGTGTTAAGCCTTTTTGCAGATAAGTTTAATTCCTGGATGTTCTGTTTAAATTTTTGAAGACTAATTAATTATTTACCAGTTAAAGGTTTGCATGA
The DNA here is from genome assembly GCA_027924585.1 of Larix kaempferi. Taxonomy (NCBI): domain Eukaryota; kingdom Viridiplantae; phylum Streptophyta; class Pinopsida; order Pinales; family Pinaceae; genus Larix; species Larix kaempferi. The sequence goes on along the minus strand of BSBM01000802.1, from coordinate 3,835,957 downwards.
TCTCCTTGTTAAATTTTCATAGTTTGGTTTCAAGATAGGAATTTACATTTTATTTGGTTTAATTCATGGGCATGAAATAAGTACAAGATTAATGATGAGATATTGCTTGGAAATTTATGCAAGTTTGTTCTTAAATTAAGTCGAAGTTGAAATTTATTTCCAGTACAAATTATTAATTTCCAGGTTTGAAAATGTAATGTTTAATTTAACTTAGTCGAAGAGAACAGAGCTTTGAAAAATTAGAAGGATGAATAATTAATTATTGAAAATTTTATCCATTTTTATTATCTTTTGTTAATTCAAAATGTTATGGAAAAAAAAAAAATTTATTTCCCTGTGTGATAATGCCAATTTTACAACGTAGTAGTTTTGTTTTACCACATAGCTCCTAAGTTCAAGGAAATAATTATGCAATTCAATAAGGACTATAATCAGTAAGGAAATAGTTCATTAAATAATGAATGAAATGGTTGGTAAAATTGCTCTACTAAAATTTGAAAATTACAAGGGAAATAAATCTCTATGTTATATAAAAATGGTTGGTATAATTATTCAAAAAATATTTGTTGTTTGAGTCGAGGAAGGCTTCGACCTATTTTTGTCTAATAGGTAATTTGAAACCATAGATTGATTTGATTCATTAAAACCAAAGTTGTTTTGGGTTAAAAAACCATGGGATGATTTGTTTAGTTGAAGAGATTAGATGTTTAAGTCTTAATTGTATTTATTAATTAAATGATAAACAATACCTTGAGTTAAGGCATGTTTTTAGGAGCTTTGTAATGAGTGGTATTGTTGATTTGAAAACCATGGGTTGGAATGGTCGGTAATATTATTTAATATAGTTAAGAAGAGATAATGCATTTAGTGGCTTAATTTTATTTATTGTAGTTTTAAAAGAGATTTGTTGAATTAATATTTCTTTGACTTAATGAAACTAAAATATGCATAAACTTGGAATATATTGGTTTTTCCTATTTTTAAGGAAATGTTTGGAATAAATATAAATATATGTTTGAGTCCAAGTTAGACAAGCATTTGTTTTAGTCTAATTAGACTAAATGTATATTTAAAAACTCACTAGTTCACAACTCAATGTTTGAAGCTCAATATTTTCACAATTGGCTAGTTAGTCAATAATCCACCGACTGCACTAACTCGACATCTCGACTGTAGTTGGTGGAGGACCTAGCCATCCAGTCCACTAGGACCCTCTAGCATAGTTATGAAAAATGGTTGGAGATCCTAAGAAGAAATTTTATAAGGAAATATTTAGAAATATTGTTTCTGGGCCAAAATTTATTATGGTTGAGTAATCTTATTTAATAAAAATAGCATAATTTGGTATTAATATGGGTGCATAAATATATGTCTTAATATTTTTATTTAACATGAAACTTACTATAGAGTAAGTTTTGAAAGGAAAAGGATAAGTCGAAGTTCTATTTATCTTTGACCTAATTAATGGGTAGAGAAATAAATAAAGGCATGTTAATTTAAATATTTAAAAATGTCTATGCTCTAAATTTGTGTAGTTTTAAGTGTAGTCCATAAGTAAGAGCTTTTGCACAATTCTTACTTTGCAAGGAGTTACTATTAACTTTGCATGTGTGCATTAAACAATTTTGCATGAATTTTATTAAACAAATGTCTCATAGATTAGTCTATGCTCCCAATATTATGAATTTTAATGCATTTGTTATAATATTTAGTGGGTCTTTTGAAATATTTTATGCTTCAGCTATTTAATTATAATTAATGTGCACTATAAAATGCATTTCTCAAAAAAGTGTGTGACAGGTAAGGACCCAAATTAACAACAATTGGAACACATTGGTTATCCTCCCTTCTTGTAAACTAGTTTTGTCACAGTTCCATATATGTTCTGGACTGTAGGCCTGCTTCTCATATACAATGGATAGTGTGTCATAGAACTTGGACACAACTTTCAGGAGTAGATTTATATCCCTGTCTCTATCAAGGCCCTATGTTGTTCATAACACAAGCATTGAATTCCTTCTTTTAAACCTTGACCACCATTATTTCTAGGGAAATCCATCTCTGAATGGATTTGGCCTGCCTTGCCATATTAGAGCAATAATGGATTTTAGTTGTATCGATTCCATCCCATGTCCCATTTGATCCATCTACTTGCACCAAAAAACCACATATTCCTCCTCTTCTATAGCCATTACTGTAACATGCCCTTTCTGCTTTGTATGAGTAAGGCTATTTATCCAATAATGTAGTGATGTGGGTGCAATACCATGGTTTTTGGAAGCCACTTTAACATAATATCCTTTGAATTATACATCATCAATTGCAGTTAGCATATCCTATTTTTTCCACCCTTTGATGGCACTAATATTCTTCATTGCACTTTCCCAATGCTCCATGGTTGGTCGTGGAACAAAACAGCCAACCTCCATATCATTATAATGTCCAACATCACTATAAGGGTTGTTGTTATCAACCTCCTAGGTAAGTCATTATGTTTTCTAGCATCACTGCAAAGATTGTTGTTATAAACCACCTAGGGTAAGTATTCATCCAATGAAGTGCAATGTAGTTGTGTACCCTTGGTAACTCTTCTCCTTGACCTCCTTGTACGATCATAGACTTTCACTCTCGATATGATTGCAATAAACCTACACACCACACATAATAATAACAATACAGCAACAGTTTGTAAGACAACAATTTGTGATGTTTTCACTTGATTGATGTAATACCCCCAATTTTGACTTGGAATGTATTTAATCCAAATTATGTGAATGATGTAAATATGCTAGTATGGATTCCTAGTGTGGAGATCAAGGGCAAGACCCAACTAGTGAATGGATAGGCATGAATGATGTATATATTTTTATTTCGGCCATATGATTGGATTATCATGCCAATTCGAAATGTATGTAAATATTATGTTGAAAAGTAATAAAATGGTCCAAGATGGATGTGTAAAGAGCATTAGAGGGGAAGATGAAGGGGGCCTATGGGAAAACTAAATCCTATGTTTCCAAGTGTCAACCTTAGATCTGATCCAAAATCTGCCATGTGCCTTAAATGAGCCAATTACCTTCTTTTGACTATTAAACCCAATCATTGAATGCATATGTGAGGTTGGTGGAAAAATTCATTTCATGTAGTTATTGAAGCATGGGGTTATGAAAGTTATGTCTTCTGTCAACAATCCTATTTCTCCTATGGTCAGAAGCTATGTCAGTTGTATTTTCACCCTTACCTCATATCCTTGGATTCAACACTCTTTTGATCATTCTCTCATGCATGTTCCTACACTATGTATAGTTTCCATTGATGTTCATGACCATTACCAGACTGTGATTAACCCATAAATTCGAATCTAGAGATAGAGCTACATTTTTGGAAGGAAAAATAGATTGTTGTAGGTGAGCATGCAGGTTTGGAAAGATAGGAACCTTTACCTATTGAGTTTTGCTACTCTTGGATGCTTAAGAAGCCATGGATTAATGTTGCAGGAGGTTCTCCAATAGATTATAGGAGGTTGGAATCATACTAAACACACTGGTAAGCACTGTAAGGGTTGTATTTCTTGAGGGAATTGTGGATCAGTGAAGGGAAATTCCTTCCTTGTGTTGTGTGGGGAAGTTGGATGGAGTGTCATGGCTATGAAGGCTTAGTGAGACCCATGTAGAGATTTGTTGGAACTTTTGGCTAAGCATAGAGATCAAAGTGGGTTGTGGTATGAGAGAGAGAGAGAATTGTGTAGGTGTTTCCTTAACCCTGGTGGCCTCATAGCCCAGCTTGGGGGTGGCCTCTCAGGAAAAAGAGTATATCCTGGACAGAGTGCCTATGGATGGGTGGAAAATCGCTCCTACACAACCAGTTGCTTGGATCTTCTTTGTTTAAAGATAAGTATTCTTAGGTATCTAATGTGCAATGATTTTAATTTATATGCCTGTAAATTGCATGTTATGTGTGTGTAGATTGAGTTTATTTTTGCTATGTGTTTTTATTTCCATGTCTGCATATGCATTTTAACTGTATAAATTCATAATTGTGGTTATGGAGCAAAATATTGAGGCCCCGAACTATTTAATGTCTCCTCTACTAGACGGATTGAGAGATAAGGACATTACAGAGTGGTATCAGAGCTCCTGGTTATAACATTAGAGTTGTATGGGATGTGGACACATAATTATAGGAACAAATATGAGGTTGCATCTGAAATACTCCTGTTAATGTCGGGTTCTATTAAGTGACAGATAACGACCAAAGTTAAATTGGGGATAATTCCCTTATTTCTGAAATTTTAAAATTATGGGAAAATTTTAGGTGCGCCCCACCTATTCCATGTAGTCGGGTGATGTGGAGGAGTCACATGGGCCAGAAGGCATGATGCGGACTTGCCACATTGGAACCACACACAAAATGTTGCGTAGTATGAAGTGCAATGAGGATGAAGATCCAACCGTTGAGTGATAGGGTGGACAAACGGTTGTAGTTGATAGCGCATAGGAAAATTGTGTAGTGGTTAACAATGGGTGGATGAATATCTGACCGTTGGATGAAGGGGAAGATCAACAGTCGGGGATAACCATGCCTTGGGAACATGCATGGTGATTAATGGTAGCTGGGAAGAGATCTGACTGTCAGATCTTATGGAAGATCAACGGCCCAAACTCATCACGCACTGGTAAAGTGCACGATGGTTAATTTGGGATGAGCGACATGTTGTTCCCAAAACCATTTGGGATGCGCATCACTTTTTGATTGATAACGCCTCCCTAAAGAGATTTTTCCAAAACTTTTTCGCGGGGATGCGTTACTACTTTTGGTAAAGGGGAAAACCACCAACACCCGAGGTCGAGTGGTATGGTGGTGAGGCGACCTAGTGGTGGGCGGAAGGTGAGATGGCTACGCCATAGGGTGACAGGTAGTCCTGTATAACACATCGACAGGGACGTGTCACACCACATCAGAGCCTTTTTAGGTCAGTGAACATTGACAGTGAACTTATGTGCCATATTGAGTGAAATTGAATAATTTACAAAAAAAAGGAGGGTGTTTCCATTGACTCGCCCTATAGCAGTGCAGGGAGGTTGTAAGGGGGAAATCCCCCTTGACTCCCATTTTCTTTTTTTTTTAAATCAACAAGGTTGAATTTGGGGTTCGATCGTAGCCATTAGAGAAGCATAAATCTCGGTAGATTGTGAATTATGAGGGTGGATTCTACAGGATTGCAGAATTTTTGTAAGTCGAGAAGAAAGTTGAGAAAAACAAAAGTAGTAAATTCCATAATTTTATAGAAGGTGATGGGAACATCGGATCAAGGAACTGAAAATTTCTAAGTAATAATGGTCACATCCATTATCTAATCCAATATGGAATTTATCCTGGTTCTCCATAGGTGATATTTTGCAGGTGTCTGAAGTTATCATTTTGGGTTAAATGCACCCACGGGAAAAAGTGCAGAATTTGGGCCAAATTGACAATTTTCAAGTATTGTAACTTTGTCCTCGGGAATCAGAATTGAGCATGCTTATATTTGTTGGAAATCTTATCCAAAGGGGAACAATTTTACAAAGATAAATTATGAATCCTTGACTCATATTATTCTATAATTTGATTAGAAAAGTGCTTGTAGCCATAATTGACAAAAAATGTCAATATGGGTAATTTCCAGAACATATGAAAATTGATTTTGATTTCCCGAGAACTTAATAAATCTAAAAACTATGTTTATATGAACACTTTTACAGATTTAGAATCATATCAATGACTGTTAAAGGTCCATAGTAAGTATAGTGTAGTTGGAAATCTTTGGCCTTGGTTGGGACAAGAACATCATCATCATGGATGATGCATAGGATCCTTATGAGGTTGAGGAAGATGCAATGGGAGAGAATTTATATATTGAGATTGAAGAGACAAAATACAATGGTAGAAGAAATCAAGTGACTCCCACAGGCATTGCAGAAATCGTGAGGAGCCTAAGGGTGGAGCTGCAGAGTTGTGGAGCAGATAATGAGAGGCTTCTTAGAGCTCAAGAAGACCAAAATCAACGAAATGCAACTATAATTCAAATTCTAATAGAAATTCAGAGAAAGATTAACTCTGGACATCATTTTGAAAATCAAGAGAAGAGTGGGAGTATCTCTAGGAGGATGTTATGGAAAAAATTGTACAAGTGCACTCTTCCACTTGGTGAGGGGCTAAGCCTTGTAGGTTGCTACAAGGCCTCAGTCCTTGGAGCCCCTTTTGATGGTTGGTGGTATTCCTCCAAGTGATTCTGCAAGAAATTGTTAGTCATGTAGTTCACATTCAAACATGAAAATATTAAAAAAAAACAAAATGAAAGAGATGGGGAAGAATGCAAACTTCAACAAGAACCAAAGATATGCTAAACCACTCTTGTATTTCCCAATGGAATAGTTGTACAACACCTAGGAGGTGAAGGATTCAAGGGAAGTAAAAAATATCCCTTAAGGAGGCCTTTCTTATCCAAACTAAATGCTAATTAGGTGGAAGAACAATGGAGAGAAACACTTGCCCCTTGAGGGTAGGTGGCAAGCAAGCTTGGGAATGCTCACAATGGTAGGAAATGGTGGGCTATGAGGAAGATCCATCTCAAATCCAGAAGCATAAACTTGCTCTAATTTTTGTCTACCAAATTCATGCCAATGGATTCATTTTATAGGCCAAGAGGTGGCCATCAAACAACTAGATCCAAATGTGAACTCTCCTTCTTCATTAACTAGTTACAAGGTACACAAGGGGAATGATTAATTCCCCAAAGTGTGTGAGGAGACGAATTATGATCCTTGGGGAGGATTGAATCTTTAATGCATAGTTGGGCATGAATGGTCCCTCCATTTTGATATTAGCGTGGCTATCGAAGGGAAAGCCACATGGGTGTAGCATGAGCATTGTTTAGGTAACCTGCGTTATAACGTGGGTCAACTATGTAATACTCGTGCTACCCTTTGTTTTGATTGTTTCTTGTCACTTATGGAATCATGTTGTGTTTTGGATCTACTGAGGATTCCTGTGGTGAGATGCATTCTTTATGTCGATGATGCTTTATTGGATGAATTGTTGAAATGTCACATGTGTGCAACTTTTAGGCATTAACAAATGCCCCCTGATGTATGAGGTTTAGAGGGTGATATAGAGCCGATAATGCATCATGTTTTCTATTGTTTCTCTCATGTTCTATAGGATGAAGCATATGTGGACAAAATAAGGTTCTCCCATGGGGGAAGAGTGTTGGTGATTACCCTCGGGGCTGTAATAAAGAATAGTTTTTATACAAAGGAGGTGGGCATACCCATGCTCATGAAATGTTGTCAAAGTGATTATAATGAGAGAGGAAAAAGGTGTCAACTCTACTATATTGTTGGGACATGGATGAAGAAGGATTCTGATGAGTCCATGATATAGGTACTCCATAGACTCCTTTATGCCACACATAAGCGAAGAAATGATCAGAAAGCACCTCTTTTTATAGGGAAGAATGCACTTTGGTTGATACTTAAACGAATTAATTTAGTAATTATATTTTCTTATGTTTTAGCATTTTTATTTACTAATCATGTGAATAAATCCATGTGTGGACAGAGCGCAGCTAAACTAGAATAATAACAATTCCGAGCTCTATATTGAAGATCGCAAGAGACACAATGATCCTATTTTCTCCTAATTTGTAGGAAAGAACCCTGTTATTCATGATCATGATTTTCAATCTAAAACTAGGGTAGAAGTTTGTAATAAATAGAGACACTTGAGTAGAAGGGGCTCTCCCTCGTACATTTTTGAAGACAATCTTTGGCATTTTTATAGAGAAGATACTCAATTTACGATTTCTACAGCTATGATGGAACTTATGAATTTATAATGAAGAACCAACGTTATTCTAAATCTATGAGTTTATAATCTTTATTCTCCTCTTTTGATGTGCATTGGGGAGGTCCCCCTCAGTGCGTAGCTTAGGAGTTATGTCTCTTCATTTCCATCTTTTCATGCATTTTGTTGTTCATTCCAAGTATATGTATGTGTGGGTTAATTTTAATACTTATTCGATGATCATATTCAATTTTGCGCACACAACGTCTTTCCTTCTGTAGTTCGTTAATATTGTATATGTAGTTCCAATACACTCCATCTGTAGTCCTGTAACCCCCATCCGTAAACTGCTATTCCCAAATTTATATTTCCATTGTTTTAATCAACTAGATTAGATGTGTGCTTTTCAATGAAGATTTCCCATTCGAACTTGAAAGATCCCTGGTTCAATTAGGTTAGATTCGCATGCTTTAAGGAGAGATATATTTCAGATTTTGAAGATTAAAGTTTCTTGCTTTCTTAGGTTTAATTCCAAATTTAAATTTTTGCTTTCTTATATTTAGTTATCTGCTTTCATAGATGAAAAGTTTCATGTTTTCTTAGATTAATTTCCTGCTTTCTTAGATTTAGTTTTCTGCTTTCATCTTAGATTAATTTCCTACTTTTTTAGATTTAGTTTTATGCTTTCATCTTAAATTAATTTCCTTCTTTCTTAGATTTAGTTTTATGCTTTCATCTTAGATTAATTTCCTGCTTTCTTAGATTTAGCTTTTGTTTGGATATCCACATCATCTTTTTCAGGATCTTGCATGCAATTAGGGTTTGCATGCAAATTCTAGGGTTTGCATGCACTTTTCATGCATCCCAGTCACCAGGTTGATGCCTCCAGCACCTTAGCCACCTTATTCTAGCACCCGGGAGCCACTTACTTCAGATTTTTAGCCCTCCTAGTCAGGAAGGCACCCACTTCTCACCTATTTCCAGAGAAGGGTGCACTTCTTCACCTACCACTGCAGTTCCACTTCAGTTACACTCAGTTAGCTCCGATTCTCCCTGATTTGAGGCTAGTCTCACTCCCGACTGATTGTTTCACTCCGTTGGACCTCCAGATTGACTAGATGACTTGTTCTGACTTCAGTTAGCCTCCCATGCACCCTCCACTGAGCCCACTTCCCTATATCAGTGCTACACACTTCAGTTACACATGTTACACTCAATTAGACTCAGATTGACACCTGGATGACTGGTTCTTGTGCATTGATGACCACCACTGATTGATGATGAGGACTCCTAGTTGGAATCAAGCTACTCCATTCAGTGATTCGAATGAACTCCTTAGGCAATTCAAATTTCTCAGTCAATGTTACTGTATTCTATTGTAATCATTCACCCTTACTGGGATATTGAGCACTGATGCATGTTTTGCACAGTTTTACACCATATTTTCTATGTTCATCTGTTGTGATTGATTTACTTGTTCATTAGATATGCTGTGACTAATTTTACATGGTATCAGAGCCATTGCAGGGACAAGAATCAAAAGCATATAAACTCATGGATATCAGATCTAAAAAGATATGCATAGAGCGCAGTGTGCAATTTGAAGAACCACTTCAAGAATTGCAACTAGTCGAGGAAGAGACTGCCGATTCACCGCCTTCACCAGAAGAAGATCCGTGCAACGATAATGAAGGTATAAGTTCTGATATTTTTGATATTTTAGCAGCACATGATGATCATGACATATCAGGTTCGGAATCCGACCATTATGATCCTCCTCAGTTACCGAAGTGGGCCCAAAACACTCTTCAATCTGCTGGTTCGAACCTTGGAAATCCTGCTGATCCGAGATGAACAAGAGAAGACTTTCAAAGAGCAGGTATGGCTCTTTCTATTGTTGATCCATTACTTCCTGAGATTTGTTATTTGATGGCTGGTTCAGATCCCACATCATACTATTCTTCCCACCGAGATCCGAGATGGCAAAGTGCCATGGATGAAGAGTACAATTCTCTTCAAAAGAACAACACATGGGAGCTAGTTTCTCTTCCACCTGGAAGAAAATTAGTAAAGTGTAAATGGGTCTACCGCACGAAAGTTGCTGCTTATGGCTCTATCAGAAAATACAAAGCAAGGTTGGTGGCAAAAGGTTTCTCCCAAGTCCAAGGAGTGGACTACACTGAGACCTTTGCACCGGTTGCAAAAAGGGATTCCATCCGCCTTGTTTTGGCTATTTCCACATCCAAGCACTGGGAAGTGCACCACATGGATGTGAAGAGTGCATTTCTACATGGAGACCTTGCTGAAGAGGTATATATGCAGCAGCCAGAGGGCTACACATCAGATCCATCATTAGTTTACAGATTGAAGAAATCTTTGTATGGGTTAAAACAGGCCCCAAGAGCTTGGTACGCAAAGATGGACTCCTTCCTTCTTTCTCAGAATTTCCAAAGATGAAAATATGATCCGAATGTGTATCTTCAGTGAGTTAAAGGTAATTTGTTGGTTATTTTACTTTATGTTGATGATCTTCTCATTACTGGTAGCACTCTTACTTCAATAAACAAGCTAAAAACTGCCTTAAATCTAGCTTTTGACATGAGCGATTTGGGCTTGTTGAGTCACTTTTTGGGCTTGGAGATAGCTCAAAATTTTGATCGGATCACTATATCTCAGCAAAAATATGCTTCTGACCTGTTATTGAAGTTTAATATGGCTGAATTTAAGGCAGCCCCATTCCCATTCCTCTCAGGAATAAGTCTTGAGGAGGGAGATTCTACACCGCTTGCAAATTGCAGTATGTATCGACAGTTGATTGGTTCACTATTTTATTTGACACACTCAAGGCATAATATTTCATATGCCATGAGTTTCGTGTCAAGGTATATGCAGTAGCCACATGAGCTTCATTGGCGAGCAGCCAAGCGGATCTTGCAGTATGTGCAAGGTATGAGACAGTTTGGCATACATTATACTGCAGATTCTGAGCTTGATTTCATTGGTTTTACTGATTCAGATTGGGCAAGTGATAGCATTGATAGGAAGTCCACTTCCAGTTATGTTTTCATGATTGGTCATGGTGCTATTTGCTGGTCCAGCAAAAAGCAAGCAGCCATTGCACTTTCTTCAGCAGAGGCAGAGTATCGAGGGGCAGTCAATGCCTGCATTCAGGCAGTTTGGTTGCAGGGTATTCTTTTCGAGTTTGGTTTTGGTGGCACTACTTTGACTGTCCTATTTTGTGACAATCAAAGTGCTATCAAGATCTCCACAGATCCAGTTCAGCGACAGAGGACCAAACACATTGAGATTCATATGCATTACATTCGATAGTTGGTGCATGATTGCACCATCATTCTACAATATTGCCCTACTGATGAGCAAATTGCAGACATCTTCACCAAGAGCTTCACTGAGAAGAAGTTCTCTTACCTACGTTCATTGTTGGGGGTGAGTTCCATCATGGTGGAGACATATTGATCCATTATTATGCTTTAGCTTGAGGGGGGCTTTCTTCCCACTAGGTTTTCCCTCTTTCCTCACTTAGTTTATTTTCAGCATTTTTGGATTATTGTATTGGGGTGACCTTTGGTCTTAGTTACCAGGGCCCCACATTATTTTCTTTTGCACATCATAGTATAGCTTGAGGGGGGGTGTTCGGATATCCACATCATCTTTTTCAGGATCTTGCATGCAATTAGGGTTTGCATGCAAATTCTAGGGTTTGCATGCACTTTGCATGCATCCCAGTCACCAGGTTGATGCCTCCAGCACCTTAGCCACCTTATTCTAGCACCCGGGAGCCACTTACTTCAGAGTTTTATCCCTCCTAGTTAGGAAGGTTCCCACTTCTCACCTACTGCCAAAGAAGGGCGCACTTCTTCACCTACCACTGCAGTTCCACTTCAGTTACACTCAGTTAGCTCCGATTCTCCCTGATTTGAGGCTAGTCTCACTCCTGACTGACTGTTTCACTCCGTTGGACCTCCAGATTGACTAGATGACTTGTTCTGACTTCAGTTATCCTCCCATGCGCCCTCCACTGATTACACTTCCCTATATCAATGCTACACACTTCAGTTACACATGTTACACTCAGTTAGACTTAGATTGACACCTGGATGACTGGTTCTTGTGCATTGATGACCACCACTGATTGATGATGAGGACTCCTAGTTGGAGTCAAGCTACTCCATTCAGTGATTCGAATGACCTCCTTAGGAAATTCGAATTGCTCAGTCATTGTTACTATATTCTATTGTAATCATTCACCCTTACTGGGATATTGAGCACTGATGCATGTTTTGCACAGTTTTACACCATATTTTCTATGTTCATCTGTTGTGATTGATTTACTTGTTCATTAGATCTATTCTGACTAATTTTACAGTTTTATGCTTTCTTAGAATAAGTTTCTTATTTCTATTCCTCAATTGATTGTGATAAACCTATAAATTACTCCATCCTCATTAGAACAACTCTCCAACATTTCTTTAGACACAACAAACACCCAACGACGATGATCCTCTCAACGTAGTGCACATATAGTGCTTAGCACCTCTGAATTTTGTACTTTCCCTGGTTGATATTTAAAGTGAACTTCTCCAAAGAATACCTATTAAAAGGTAGACATTTCCAGAGCCCACCACTTTTTGGTGTCGTAGTCTGGAGGTGCTTAAACTATAAGAGACATCTTTTGTTAAAAATAAAAAATATATATATCCAAATAAAATCTTGAAAATATAAAAGTTACCATGAATTCCTCGGCGAAGGAGAGATCAATTTGGACATTTTCTACCTAACCGCCCTATGAGCAACAATAGTTCTAAACACCTTCAATTTGAATTTCTTAACACTGACGAAGAAACTAATCACATCTATAACCCAGTCTTCGATAACTTCTTCACTAGCTCTAGTTCAAACACTACCATGGCGGATGAGGAAGACGAACACAGAGAACTATTTACCTTCCCTATCAGTGTACCTCTTAGGGATGATAGAATGAAGAATATCAATCCCAATAATATACCAAAATTCCATGGCTTAACCTCAGAAGATCATGATACATTCATGTTTGAATTTGAAGTAATCTGCAGATCCTTTGGTTATACCACTGATGCACAAAAATTAAGACTCTTTCCTTCCACATTGAAAGAGTTATCACTTAGATGGTTTGTGATTTTGGAAGGAAACGAAATTTTCACATGGGACCAGATGAAACAAGCCTTCCTGGAAAAATATATAGATTACTGTAAAGCAAAAGACACTAGGGATGATATTTTTAGGATGCAATAGGGAGAAAAAGAATCCCTAGAAGATTATGCACAATGGTTCCAAATTAGCTATAAAAGAGCCATTCACTGTACCCTAGATTAGGAATCATTAAAACTAGTACTTCTTAGGGGAATCAAAGATGAATACCTTGAAGTCTTAAACCTTCTAGGTGATGGAGACATCTTTCAGAAAACTTATGTTCAAATTCTGCAAATCTTTAAAAATTATTCTAGGTCCAGAAAAGGAAAAAATGGGACAAGAGAAATACATACAAATGTTGGGGGATCATCCTTTTCAAGCCCTGTTATCGGACAATCTACCAAGATCGGACTCAAGGCGTGATCTCCCTATCTTAATCCAAGACTAGAACAAATGAGACAAAATATTAAATAACTTTCCTAGATCTAATTAGATATCGAGTGACTAGATGCCTTACCTTTCAGATCGCAGATCCTTTCTCCTTGATGTTGTTCCAAGATTTATGGTCTTCAGATCTCAACTACAAAACATGTCAAGACATACAGAACAACACAAGTAGTAAAATGCATCTAAAAAATAACAGATCTAAGTAACCAGTTAAGCAGACAAACTACACAAACATCATCAATGCAACAACATTTGGTAGAAAGCATTTATATTATTGTATAAAAAGGGAAAGTACATAGAAGGAAGTGATTACAACTAAGGATTAATGTAGCAATCCTTCTCCAACAAGCCAATGCCAAAGCCTCCAAAGGAAGTATAGGTCTCCCAAGAGATGAATAGAGATCTCCTAAGCTAATTTCACTAGCATGTAAGTACTATAGGCTTCCTCCCTTTGGAGTGAAGAGGAGTCTCATATAAATAGGACTAGGAGGATAGAAATTAGTTGAGGATTAGTGGGAGAGGTCTAAGGGATCTTCCCAATGATGGAGGAACCGAAGGACAGCTCAACCTATAAGTTAGGGATAGGGATCCAAGTCATCCTCCTTCAAGAAATCACTCGAAGCTTCCTTTTATCCATATTAACTGACATCGTCGCAAGTTGCAATAGGGAAACAAACGACAGATGAGGTCATTGCAGGCTATATAAGGAAAGCATGCTACATCGTCGCACTCTATTAAGAAGGGAACTGCAATGATCCCGGTCATCGCACTCTAGAAGAGAGAAAGTTGCGATGATCCACCTATATTTTAGGATAAAGGATCAACAACTCTTTCAAAATGGATTCCTGGTCATGGATACTTCAAGGGCATCTACACTAAGTCTCATGATGGTAATATTTAGGTGTAACATAATGCCCCCCAAAGCATGAAGTTGTTGAAACTGAATAGGTGAAATGCTTTGACATAAGGAGTGGCAATGGATTGTCGAATAGGAAATGTTGCTGCAGTAAACCTGACTCTGAGAACACATTCCCATAGGACTCACAACGTGGCTGCCAACCAATACAATGCAGATCCATGGTAGTAATGAACGATTGAACACAATCATGGATACTAGACACAAGCATAGATCCATGATGAGATGATAACACGGCCACGACCAATACATAAGTGGATCCGTGTAATATGACTCAAAACAATCTCCATCGCAACCTGGGTAAAACATGACTCCCCAGGGTCTTCAAGTCGAACCCACAATGATACAAATCTATCCATATGATTACAAATGTCTTGATGTCAAACATGATAGAAACCACTTGATTATCGGTCATTGATGTATACCGTTAACAAGCGCGAGGGAAATCACCATTAATGTCAATGATCCCCAAGGTATCGTAGTACATATCACCAAGCGTGAATGAATGAGTTGAAGTTGAATGCATGATTAAATCTTTTAATCAAGAGTCAATGATGCAAACTCATGTTGAAAGCGAGGTAACCTGTCATTGAGGCATGTAGGCCTAAGGTACTCAATTGGTTTTGAAGTTCAATCCTCGGATGATGATTTGAAGTTGACGAGGATGAACCTATCGAAGGAGGGCCATGATGAATCCCCATCATCGACACAAAACACGACAAAGGATGTTTTGAACAGATCGGATGGTACAGTAACATACAGGACTGACTCAGAGTAGACCGACATGGTGGTAGGTGTAATGAGTACAAATGATGAGTGGTGAAAGTATTCTTGAACATGGGCATGGCATGACTTGGCAATATTGAGATGACGAGAATGCACCAATTCCTAATGCAACTGATGGTGGAAGTATTCTTTAAATGATCCAAAGGAGTGACAATACTCAGGAAGTGGGAAAAACTCAAGGACAAATGGATGACCCAAGTATGGTATGCGAATGCAAATGAGTTCCATGTTCAAGAATGACTAGGTACTGCCACAGGTAAAAAGTGTAACACAAAAGATTTCCTTTTTCCCCATCATGATTGATAAGTGCCTCATGTGTTTTTTACAAGCTTGATGAGGGTAACCAGATGCTCGGTATAGCTCATCTCATAGATGAGTCCAATCCCAAATATTTTTTGAACCTGGGAGAGGAGGGGTTCATCCCATAGCGGGCCCTTCAATCTTAAATTTTAACGAGTCCATAGAAGGTAAACTCAGTCATCATTTCATGTTTAGAGAGTCTGAAAAAAGACAAAGAAGACTCCAATGGTCCTTTTTCGTAAGGTTATCCTTTTCACCCGAAAAAGGGTAAAACAACGCAAGAGAGGACTCTTCCAGTCATGATTGGCTAGAGTATTCCTTTTTCGTAAGTAGTGCCCCCTAGTCCAAAAAAGGGGTAAACTATCATGAGGGAGACGACCGTTCAAATACTTTAGCAAGCATGAACACGACAAGTTCGCTTGGCGATTTTTTCATATTTCGAGAGCCTGAAAAGAGATTAAAGATAGACTCCGAGGGGGTTCCTTTTCCATAGGAGTTTAACGAGCCTAGAAAAGTGATAAATCGTAACTCAGTGACTTATTCTCATGGTTTTATGAGCACGAGAAAAAAGAGTTAGATCGTCATCATTAAATAACCGAATTCTAATGGGAAAAATAACAACAAAAATATCCAATAGGTTTTTCATACCTGACAATATTTATGAGATGATCGCTACGATGCGAGAATGGAACAAATGAAATACATAACATCTCCTGCATGCTTGAAAACTACGTCAAATATTCAATCGGGTATTTAAAATACAAAAAATAATCCAAACTATAGCAAATAACCCATAAAGCATCTAAATTTGAAAAAGAATATTCCCTTTTTGTTTATAAAATAGGAAAAATGACCAAAAATAGTTACCATTTTCATTTGCCAAGCTTGGGGAGAAGAAAGTGCCATTTGGAGCAGATTTTCATTCGTCGATTGCCGGAGCTACGATTGACCATTTCATGAACCTTCAGGAGTAGGTAAACCTAGACCTCAGCCAGTATCTTTCTAATGGTTTACAATTTTGTTTTTTGTTCATTTTTTAGGGTTTTGGGTTGATTTATGGGGGGATTTTGCGCCCTCGGGTCATCGCAAGTCTCCTTTATGGGAACTGCGACGAACCTGGGTCATCGCAAAAACTGTAAGGGCACCTTGCGATGATGTTGCTCTATTAGCAATGATGGGGTGCGACGACGGAAATGTCCAAATTCAAACCAAAACCTATCTCACAAGAAAAAAATTTAATGGTTTGGATGAGTTCTAATAGTGTTTAAATGCTTCCTTTGACAGGTTTATGGCCGTCACCATGGTTCTATAATGGCGTGAACGTGAACACGAAGTAGAATACATAGAAGCAGCAAATGATCCATTGTGTGTGGATGCCTTGAGAAACTGTGGACTGTTGAAGTACTTCAAGGTTTAGGGCATGAGGGCCCAAGTCCCATTACTGGAGAATATGATCCGGAGTAGGGATCCAGCATAGCAGTATTTCATGATTGGGGAACATGTGTTGAATATAGATGTGGAAGACATCTATTTCTTGACAGGACTATCCTGGAGGGGGGATGCCGTGTCTCTCACGGGATCACGAGGGAGTGACCGGACGGTGGATGACTTGGTCACTTAGCATTGTAATCCAAATGTCGTTGCCTCTAGTGGGAAAATTCCCATTAAGGAGGTTTGAGAACATCCATTGCACGTCATACTCTTCACTATAGTGAGGATAGCAGGGAGCCAAGCCACTCATTTGGCTACCAAGTCCCAAATGTTATATGTAGAGGAGTATATGTCTCATAAGGTGTTTAACTAGTGTGAGGGACTCCTCACCAACCTTCGAGCTTAATTGACCAAGTGTCGGCGTGGTGAACTCAAGCAGTTTGGTTATGGATCAGTAGTGATCTCTTTCTTGCTAGAGCGGGTACCTCTCTTACGCCCACAGGTGACCTTGGATGATAGGGATGCCAAGGATCCTCCTATGGCCCGATGGACGGATGTGATGGCCCACCATGGTGGTGGGTGTCTGATCATTGGATATGGTTCCGGATTCTTCACCTAGCTGGAAGGCTAGCTGCTCATGATCGAGGACTATCCGTATAGTGGTATGGACTTTAGAGAGGATCCAGACTTGGTGATTCCTGAGGGAGCAGAGTGGGGAGATATCGGCAAGAATAATGACCATTGTATCTTTTCATTTTGTGTATTTATAATTTTTTTTTTGGGTAGTGCTGATGAGTTAAAAACATGTTTGTGCAGATGTGGGATCTTCGTGGCTATTCAGAGTTTCACTTCTCGCGAGGAGGGGAGAGTCACTAGCTATATCCCCATCCATGCATGATGCCATCGTAGAGATGGAAGATGTCTATGAGAACCTCACTAGGTTGACATTAGACGTCCCAGAGCTGGCAGTGCATGAGCTACTGCAACCCATGCAAAGGTACACAGTTGGCGTGACCTTGCGTTTTAGTGTGCTGCTCTGCAAGGTAGCGAGGGTAGTTGATTGCTTCCACGACCAGCAGGCGAGGGCTGGGAGACCCAAGGGTGCACGGGCCAGACGTTAGGATTTATGTTATTATGTATGTACTGAGAGCTTGTGAGCCTCAAATTTCGTACTACTGAAAGCTACCAGGATTTAGATTTTGTATAGACTCATTGAAAGCCATCGTGCTTCAGATTTTGTATCAGCACTACTTTATCTTGATTTATATATATACAGACATTTTGTTAGCTTTATACATTATGTGTTTTAATGGATGATTGATGTGATCTTGTTTACATGTTTTCTTATACAATGAATTATTTACATGTTATGTCTGCTTTTACAGTTCATGAATATGCTATGTGTGTGCAATGTACCAATCTAAGATGAAGTTGACCATCGAGTCGGAAACTATGTTCATGTCTCATGGAATGTGCAGGTATTGAATGGATTCGAAGGACCTTTCCAGAAGATGAACTTGTTGAAAAAGAAGGAGTAAGATAGGGTCGCAGATGGCATAAACTCAGTTAAGATGAGAGACCACCAATTGAGAGTCCAAATGGATGACAACGTGGTCCATACCCAAAGCAATAGTCTCGGCTAGGGTTCCAATGACTGCCTGATATTCTGTAGCATTGTTGGTTGCGAAATGTAGACACATTCCTCTTGAGCTGATAAGCTCGCCAGTGGGTGAGTATGACACCCAGGATACCGAGGCAAGGTTGTGGGTATGTCAGTTAGCGCCGTCCGCAAATCTGTAGCAAGTTGCCATCTGCACGTGTAGACAGAACATGGTATAAGTAACGAAACAAGACCTAAGCACGCAAAAATCAAAGCGTCACAACACACAAAACACACCATGTATAGTATATATAAGAGGTCTATGCATGACAGATTCAGGTATAGTACTTATTCAGGTAGAGCCCATTGCAGGGCTCACCCAAAGATATCCCGTCATAGTCTTCTAGCTCATAGGTTCCCTTTTCCAGGATGCGTTTTACTATGCAAGGTCCATGCCACATGGACTCAAACTTTCCTGCCCCCAGCTTATCATGTATTTGGTTGTATGTGAGGACTAAATCACCCTCTCTATAGACGCAAGATTCTACTGACTTTTCATAGTGTGCTTTGATGCGTTTCTTATGTTCCTCATTGGCAAGAGTGGCATTGTGGCGAGTCTCATCAAGTTTTTCCAGGTAGAGGAAGCGTTCTTCCTCAGCAGTAGTGTTAGGAAGAAGTTCAACTATGAGTTTGAGGGATGGAATCTCGCACTCTATCTATAGGATTTCCTCCAATCCATAAACTAATTGGAAGGGGGTAAATCCAGTGGCAATTTTGACAGAAGTTCTATAAGCCCATAGTGCGGAAAAAAGCATATTGTTCCAGTTGGACTTGTGCGCACCCACCATGCATTGGATCATGGTTTTCAAGACCTTGTTAATGGCCTCTACTTGTCCATTGGAATGTGGGTAGTACAGTGTTGAGTTTTCATGGAGAAAACCCAATCTAGTGCTCAATTCGTCAACCATGTGGTTCATGAAGTGAGCACCATGGTCGGTTACTATAGCTTGAGGAACTCTGAACCGTGTTATAACATGATTGAACATGAAGAGTGCAACAGTTTTTCGGTTGTCTATGTATGTAGGCATAGCCTCAGCCCACTTTGTAAAGAAATCCACGGCTACTATGACGTAACCATGCCCCTTGGCCGAGGTAGGCTTACAGTGCATAAAGTTAATGCCCCATTTAGCAAAGGGGCCAGTGGAAATAACCGGATGTAACAGGGCTGGGTGGGTGCTCTTTTTAGTTTGAAAGTGCTAGCATGGAGGACATTTTTTTATGGTCTCGATACAATCTTTAAATATATATGGCCAATAATATCCTACGCGAAGTATTTTCTGGGCTGTAGCCATCCCAGAGAGATGACCACTACACATACTAGCGTGACAGCCATTTAAGACGTGTTCAACCTCCTCATGGGTGAGACAACGTCAAAGAATAGAATCAATACCATGACGGTACAAGGTATCATTGATGATCAGGTAATACTTTTCATGGTGGCGTATTCGACGCCGGTCGTCCCGAGAGAGTTGGGGGCTGAAATATTGGGTCTGAAGATATAAAGTGATATCTCCATGCCACGGATCAGATGTGCTGATGAGGAACAATGATTCATCTAGAATAGAATCATTGGGCTCAAAGTCGACATGAGCGTGGGGAAGATCACAGATCAACTCGGCCAACACCAAAGACTTTTTAGACTTAGTTTTTTCGAATAGGAGATCAAATTCCTACAGTATCATGATCCAGCATGAATACTTTCCCTCAAGCACCTGATGTGTCAAAATGTGGTACATGGGGTTTGAATCGGTAATGATGGTGGTGGTGCGGAGCACGGGGGGTTCACTGAATGAAATTGTTACATAGCACGATCGTTCGCATGATATTAAAGAATATCCCTAATTTCACTAAATATTGGAAAATGCCTCATAAAATTGTATTGTTGAACCCCCCTCCCAATATGTCTTTCTAATTAAGAAAACCCCTAGTTTCACCATATATTGTAGGTATCCATTTTTATCAACCCATTTTTAATACCCCCTTTATATCATATTATCAAGTTTTAACAAACAGGAGCCCTAACACATCTTAATATAAGAAAACATGATGTTAAATAAAATAATAATATAATGTTAATAATGATCCCACTAGGATTATAGGGGCGACTAATCAATTTGTACCATTGGATATTGGAAGACCCAATGGAATAGTACTAGAGAAGGAAAAATGCGGAAAAGGAAAACCAATCAAGAGATCAACATAATGATAGTTCAATAGTTAGTGCAATGCTTAAAAAAGATGAGAATTGCAGATGTTTCACACCACATCCTATCAATCTACCAATTTTATATCTTGTAAATACAAGTATAGCCATAAAGAGGTCATGTTTTCTATAAGCTTAATAAATTAAACTCCATAATAATGCAAAATTGAAACCCTTTCGTGGATGGACTCCCCTACCTTCCTATCAAAACAAACATCATTTATGTTTGAACCCAAATGAACATAGAAAATTCCTGTTACTTTCCAATAACACTATATGATCATATGCAAAGCTTGGATTTGGGTCATTCACAAGATGTAATGAATTGCCTCCACTTCCTCTACATTTATTCTTGCAATCAAGGGAATTAACAACATTTAGTTACCTTTTCCTGGGTTATATCTAGTTTCTTTTTATCTTTACAAGAGCGGGAAATATATCCATTGTTAGGTTTCAATCATGCAATAGTTATAAAGATACACAAATGGTGAAATTATATGATACCATTTCATGGTAACGATAACACATAGGGTATGTACATAAGGATATAGATTTTCATCTTTGTTCATGTCAGTTCCAATACAATATTAAGACGGATGCCTTGCATATAAGAATTGAAATTACTATTATGAGTGTACCAAATATAAATCAATCTAACAACTATTCCTAACTGACAATGTGAAAATGTTAAAGAATAATACAAAAAGTTAAAAGAAATAATTAGTCAAGAAAGATTGATCTAAATTTTCTTAGTTCTAGTGAGCCAAGAAAGATTGATCTCACTTTTTTTGGTTTTTGTGGAGCAAGGTTTGATTGAATCTCAATACCCACCTAAACCCCAACTTAAAAAATGACTAGCTATATCTTTTACTCTAATGCCTACAAAAAATACAATAGAATTGTTCAACTCCAGAACTCTCGATTGGCCACATCTCTTACCTTAAAGATGAAAAACAATATAACATTAATTCAAACCAAGCCTAAATAAGTTATTAAATGAGGATTGCTCAAGGCCAATAATCCAAAGGGACTTCCATCGATATTATCATTGATACACTATTATCATATTTATGCAAAAACTTAGGATCATAAGCAATATCAAATAAAAATGAGGGTCCTTAAGTTTTAGGTGGGTTGAATTGAGCCCATGATTTTGGAGGTATGAATCCATCCCACAATTTGGAGTTTATTCCTCATCCCACCCAAATAAAATAACCCACAATATTTATATTACTATGTCAAATTAAAAACACTCCTTGACCCCTTAATATGGGACAATATATATTTTTAGGTTTTTAAGAGTACTCAAACCCCCAATATGAATGGACGTGATATGATATTGCTTTGCTAGTGAATCCCCTGTGGTGCGGAGCAAGATGTAATGTCAGAACTTTTGGATGGAAATCACTGCCACGAGAGCGAGTTTCTCAACATGTGAGTAACGAGTTTCAGATTCAATGAGACCCTTACTTAGGTAGTATATCACATGTTCCTAGGCGTTTTTGTCTTCTTGTACCAAGACCATGGCAATCGTGGTGGCAGAATCAGCAAGATACAAGATGTAATCCTTGTAGTAATTGGGTGGTTGGAGCACAGGGGCGTGCGTGATAGCATGTTTGAGACTATCGAAAGAATGCTGTGCTTGCTCGTCCCAAATGAATGGGACATCTTTCTTGAGTAGTATCATGCAACCCTACGTCTTTTGCACGAAATTACAGACAAAACGCCTTAAATAAGTTGCCTTCCCTTGCAAACTTTGAAGTTCCATAATATCAGTGGGAGGTGGGAGAGCGAGGATGGCTGCCACCTTCAAGGGATCAATGTGGATCCCATCTATTGAGACAATGAAACTGAGGAGGCGTCCAGACTCGACGCAGAAAATGCACTTGTGAGGGTTTAGGTGGATGTTATACTGCCTGCATTTGAGGAATATCACCATCAGATGGTCATTGTGGTACTCGCACTGTCGTGAATGGGTAGGTAGATCATCCAAGTAAGGTTCCACAAAGTCCTTCGCGTCGTGAAAGGCATATGACATGGCCCCCTGGAATGTGGCACCAACATTTTTAAGACCAAAAGGGAGCTTGTGATAAGCAAACGTACCCCAAGGAAAGATGAAAGTTGTCTTGTGTTGATCATTCGGGTGGATCTCAATCTGGTTGTAGCTAGAAAATCCATCCATAAATGAGAAAATGACACTTCCAGCACAATTGTCAATGATCTGGTCGATAAAGGGAGTCGAGTAACTGTCCTTAGGAAAAGCCTTATTGAGATCCCGATAATCGACACAGACATGAATGGTACCCTTCTTTTTAGCTACAGGGACAACGTTTAAGACCCATTCTGTCAATGGGACAGGGTAGATAAAACTAGCTTTCAAGAGCTTTTCAATCTATGCCTTGATTGTCACAGTCTTTTGGGGGTGCACCGGTAGCAACTTTTGCCGGACTGGTTTTGCATGAGGATAGGTTTGAATCATGTGTGAAACAATAGTAAGGTCTATCCCGGGCATCTCCTCGTAGGTCCAAGAAAACACTTCTCAAAATTGCTTGAACAAGGTAGTGAACATTGTAATCTCTTTAGGGGAACACTTCTGGCCTAAACGAATGTGTTCCACTACACCAGGAGTGACCGATATGTCGACCGAAATGGTAGGCTCAATGTTGGCCAAGTTTCCTTCAGATTCTGTTTGACACATGAGGATGGAGGACTGAGAGCCAGGGTAGACATCCGGTGTAAAGATGGTGGTGATGCTACTCTCCACAGTATCCAAGGAAGGAAGGAAAGATGGTCGATGATGGAAGTCTTCCCAAGGAAGGTCATTCGCACTCATGATTTCCATAATGGACTCATCAGAATGAAAAGTCCAGAGCAGAGGATCGGGTAGGGATGATGTCCGCTGTAGAGAAAAGGAGGTGAAGGCCATACTTAAGTGGTCCTCCAGGACTGACTGGATAGCCTTGTAAGTGAGTTCAACGGGTGAAAAAGGCATAGTGTCTCCAATCAGGTGTGTAGTGGCTTCATCAGGTACAAGCCATTGATTAGTAGAGTTGGGGAGAGATGAAATCCAGGAGGAGATCATGTTCACCATGGAAACATGATTTGGGGGATCCGAGGTTGGAAAAATGCCCATAAGGGATGAGTCCTTAATGAGGCCAACCCCCACGCTCTCATAAGGATGCGAAGATTATCCAAGTAATATAACATTATCCCCTGGATGAGTAGCGGTGTCAGGTATACAGAAATCCAGTTGGTCGACAGTAATAATTCAGCCTTGATGGGGGAATTGTACTATGCAGAAGACAGATGATGCGACCGCAGTCATGGCTTAAAACTAATTACGATCAAGCAGAATATTATAATCTAACGGGGCAGTGACCACTTCCACGTTAATGGTTGCGGTCTTGCCCCCCAACTCGACTGCAAAGGCTTGTAACATCCCATGAGGTTGAAAGCCACGTCCGTCAAATGCTTTCAAGGTGGTGGGAGAATGGTTTAACTCAGGAGAGCCAATATCTCTCCAACATGAAATCGACATGACTGAAGTAGAGGCACCTTCATCCAAGATGGTACGATGGATTGTCTTCCCAGCAATGTTTGTGGCAACTTGAAATGCCAACTAATGGGAAAGCCTCGGCTTAAACTATTCCAGCCGGAACATGATGGTATTCGAAGAATCTGGATCAACCGCATCGATGGCAGCGAGGAGATTCTTGCCCTAGCTAGGACAGTTCTGCAAGACCTCAAGCATTAACATAGCATAAGGAGCTTGTTCTAGGTCCTCTACAATATTGTAGTTCTGAGTGGCCCGAGCATTAGGATTAAAAACAACTTTTCGAATCGTGCTCTTGGGCGGATGCAACACTGACTCTAAAGAGGGATTCTCAATGGTCAGAGAAGCATGTGGTACAGTGATGTCGGGAATCGAAGTGGAAGATTTTTCAATATTACTTCCAATGGGTTCCTTCGGTGGGACATAGTCATACGAACGAGAACGCGTGTTCAAGTTGACGGTCTCACTATGCATCATGAGAACATGCGCGGTGAAGGATGCTTCTCCTTGGGAAGGAGAGGTGTGTGCAATTAGTTGTTGGTTCTGAGTGGGGAAGGGATCATTGAGAACTGCGATAGTAGAGTTTCCTTTGAGAAACTTCTAAAATTTGTCTCGGTGGGGACATTCTTTTGAGAAACGGTCTCCACCACACAGCAAACAAGGATACTTCAACTTCCTCTTTTGTTTAGTGTCTTCCTGAGTGGGATTGGGCTCCTATTGGTTAGAATATTTCTTAGGTTTCCCTTTGTTCTTCTTCTTACCACCAGACTTCTGAGATGACAATGATTGTACAAAATTCACCTCTTCGGTGGAGGCAGGAGTCGTGGACTTGGTAGTGTTATTTCCAGCCTGTGGTGGTGATGGGGAAGAACCTTAGGGGTTCGACGAGCCACCAGTTTGAGTAGAAGGCTGGGAGGAAAGGGAACCAATGATGCCATCGGCCTGTAGTCCCTTGGGTGGTTTCGTGGGATCATACGTAGGGCGGGGTGCGTAAGGAACAATTTCATACAATGTGTCGGATTGAGCATAGACCAAGTCTAAGTAATGGGCATGGGAGATAGCTTGTTCCTCAGTGATGGCTCCTCCCAAAGCTACGTCTCGAGCTACGATGGGTAAAAGTGACTTTGTGAACCAGTCAGCTGAGAGTTGGTCCAGAATATGAGCCTTAATAAGACGTCATCTTCGACGCCATTCATGAATATGATTTGAAATGTGAGTGGCAGTGTTCTAGCAAAGGGAGGTCGATAAGTCCGTACCAGTCTCATAGTGAATGGGCAACTGGAAGTGGGTAAAAAATGACATAGCAAGAGATTGAAAATCTGGAAAAGAATTAGGTGGTAGTTCAATGTACCACTTGGCACCTGGGCCAGTGAGAGTCCATTGAAATAACCTAAGACGGATTGAATCGTCCATCAAGGAGTTGGATGAACACCATAGATGGTATGTCATCACATGGTTTTTGGGATCCTCACCAAGCTTGCCATCAAATTTGGGGATATCCGATGGTAACTTAACTGGAATGGGTGGCCAGTTATGCCCATGGAAGATGGGATCATTCGTGAGCCAAGACAGGTTGAGAAGGTCCAATGTAGCCAAAAAGAGTAGCTGTTGGTTCAGCTGGGGGTACTGATAGTACCGATAAGGCATGTATGGACTGGCAGGACCTTGAATCGACTGGTTGTAAGGTATCCCTGGAAGAAACTGACCGTAAGGGGGTATGCCGCTCGGACCATAAGTTGGTCAGCCACCATAATAGGGTGGTCCATTACCATAATAAGGTGGGTCGTTACCATAAGGTGGGGGGCCACCACAACCACCGGGAGGGGGTGGGCCGCCTCCAAATGGGGGATGTTCGCCTCCACCACTAGGATAGGATGGACCTCCACCGCCTCCACTGGGATAATGTGGACCACTACCGCCTTCACTGGGAGTAGGTCATGCTCCACCGCCACTACCAAAAGGGTAAGTGTCACCTCCTCTAGCTCCACCAGGATAAGAGTGTCCTTTTCCACCGCCACCAGGATGGGATGGTCCTCCACCACCACCACCAGGATGGGATGGGCCTCCACCATAAGGTCGGGGTCCACCACCACTGGTGGGAGGTGGCCCCCCACCTCCTCCTGAAGGGGGAGGGCCTCCACCTCCGCAGCTAGGGGGGGTGGACCATGGTTACCAGAATGAGGTGGTCCTCTACCAGAAGGTAAAGGTATGCCTCCTCCGGGATTTTGTGTGGGCCCGCCGCCTCCGATGGGAGGTGGGGGTGGTGGGACTTGAGGGACTATAGGTGGGGGTCCATGTTGTAAAACATTTTGCTGACCCCATAGAGTGTATGGATTTTCGAGATAAGGTACCCCATAGAGTGCATTTTCGGGATTGAGTTGTCCCGACACAGGGTTAAGATAACCTAGATACGCTTGACTCCATGGTGGTTGAATTACATTGGACGGTCCCCCAACATGGGATAATCCTGTGGTGGAAGGTCCGACAAGTAAGGAATTTCCAACGGAAGGACTGATGGGAACTCCTCCTCCAGTATTATGGTTAAGAGACAGGGGTTTCCCCCCAGTAACAAATTGTTAACCACTAAGTAAAGGTTGACCCAACATGGGTTGTTGATTATCTACTATAGGATTAACATTACCTATAAGGAAGGTAGGGGGTAAAGAGTATCCTCCCCATGAGTTTTTGGGTGGGGGAGGAGCAGGTAATGTAATCGTGGTAGTAACAGGTGTGTTGGACTATTTTCCTTCGACGGGTTGAGTCGTTGGAGGTGTAGAACTGGTCTCCTGTCTAGGGGGTGTATGTGCAAGAGTTGAGGGTTGACCAAATTCAGAAGTGGTCACGTGTTGTGTGGATGATTTCGGTGAGTCAAAAGATAAATAACAACTTGGGATTGATTGATAAGGAGGTAACGTCGGGTCTTCAACCCTTCATAAAATACTTTGTCTTCGAAAACCCTCAACCATTGTACGAAATCAAGACAGTTGTTCACGATAAGGTGCTAGAGGGTCGTCTGTAGTAGTCCCATAGGGTGGGGAAAAATGAGCCACTGGATGGCCTAGAGATGATGTCCAATAAGTTGTAGCTGGACCAACAGCTACTGCAGGGCCGTCCTGGGGTGGATTTAACCATTCCACCGATCCAGGTTCTCCCGGTAAAACGGAAGGTAGGTCTTGTGAAGTGGAAGTTTGTGCCTCTTCACCTTGTGGGGGGTTGGAGGTAGGTGAATCTGGAGGGAACATGTGTGCTCCAATATTCAAAGTAGGGTTTTCAACTTCAGGTGACACGACCGTGGCTTGTGGGTCCATTCTTACCTTCGAAATTACCTCTTGGTTAAGGGGATATTCGGGTGGTAAGTTCTGAATCCAATGGGACCTTCTCCAAGGAAATTCAGCCAGAGTGACTGAAATAAAAGTTTCTCCTAGGGTAATCTAAACAAAAGAAAAGCAGTCCAGAAAAATCCTATGCAAACCAAGGCCGCAAGAAAACTTATGTGAGAGGAGTGGATTCAAAAGTCTGGAACCTCATGGGATTGTCAAGGCTTCGCAACTCACGATATACTCTAGGCTCCAACTGTTATACTCGGCCCAATTTTTCAGAGCCCTAACCAGGGAGGATTAGGACCGTACCCCTGACCATATAACCCGACTACCTGATAGTACGTGCGTAGTAGCTCCCCGAGTGTTGTTCTTGGTGTATCGCTCTACCAAGACAGCCAAATGGATAGCTCAGTTGGTCTCAGGAATCCTAATGGTGTCTCCCGATATACTCAAGGTACGTGGGAGCTCAAATCCATAATGGTGTTGTCTAATGCACAACCGTACGGAACGAGACCTTCCTATATACTACCGAGTATGTGAAACACCTTTCTATATACGCCAAGTACATGAAACACCTTTCGATATATGCCAAGTATGCGAAGTACTTGGTGGGTACGTGAAAGAGCTTCGATATACCTGGTTGGTACATGAAAGAGCGTCGATATACCAGCTGGTACATGGAAGACTACAATACCCCCAGAATACATTGTTGGGAAGTAACGACAGTTGCCACGTTTTACGACGCCGGAACAAATCTCTAACTTAACACACACGTTACTAAAAGTTTTACCCTAGTTCTACCATTAATTTTATATGCACGGTTAGGTGAATGCATGAGGTGAGTACATAAATATAAACATATGCAAGCCCTAACTTGATCCGAAAACAAGATCTGTGCTACTCTATGACGTTAACATGAATTGCATAAAGAGCGTGAATGAAGCTCACAAATCCATAAGAAGAGAACCAAACAGCATAGACAATACACACATAAAGACAACAAGTTGATAACGGAGTTCGTCCAGGATGGACTACGTCTCCAGGCCTGCTTCTCAATAGGAGGGCCGATCTATAATCTCAGCATAAAGGCAAAATACATGGCAATGATACAATGATACCTTGGCGACAATGGCCAGGAAGATAACCACTGCCCAAAACACAACAAGACTGCTTCCAGCAACTCCGAAGCCTGAAGACGGTGTAAAACGAGTATAAACACTCGTACCTTCCTCCTGCAAAGCTACGCAATCTCCCTTCTCTCCTTTAGCTACAAAGTCTCTACTCCAAAGCATGAGTGGAAAATGGAGAATAAGAGGGTTTATATAGCTTGAGTAGACCCCTCTCACATGATCCTCATGATTTCTCAAGTTACAACAATTTTGCCTAAATAGGCATATGGTTACAACTCCATGTTTGTTTTGGTTTCTTGTGTTTAAGTCATATAGTTAGTAAGTTGTGGAACTAACCATAGATATAAACATAGCTTTTTTTCTAGTTTAAACCCAAACAAATAAACTTTGTTTATAACCCACTTTAACGCCATAACAAAGTTTGTTTTAAAAAGCACATGTTAAAGAGTGGCGCGTCCCATGTGGTGGCTCCTCCACTCGATACATGTGAAATACATGTGTTAAAGGGTGGCATGTAATCTGTTGAGGTGGTGGCGCTCCAACCATATATTATATCATCCGTTGAAAATTTGTTATGCACATGTGTTTTAAGGGGTGGCACGTCCCACGTGATTTTCGTGGGTTGTAACAACCCATTATCACGGTGAAAACCATGGGTCGGGGCTTGCCCCGGTCCCTTTTCGTGCCCTTATAAACTTTTTTTCAAGTTTAAATAAAAGATCGTTAACACACAAACCAATAACCACCTTGTGGCCCAACGGTAAGGCGGAGCACTTATGCAGGAGAGGTCACGGGGTCGAACCCCATGGAAACCATAACTTTTGTATTAAACATATTGGCTAATCCTGTGCTGCCATGTGGCGACCTGGGATTGGTCCACCTCATGCCCAGTCGACGTCCAGTCAACCGCCATGTCACTGTTTGTACTGCCACGTCACCATCTGTACACCCAGTTAGTTGTATGCCAGTTCGGATCCGTACTGCCACGTGTCACCTTGTGATTGGTCTGTACACCTGCCATGTCACCTTGTCCATACCGTATGGATGCCACGTGTCACCCTGTCAGTGGTGCCACGTGGCACCTCTTTTTTGCCAATTTTACCTGTTGACCGTATAGAACAGAACGCGATAACTTTCTCATACGGAGTCCGTTTGAGGTGAAACGAACGCCGTTGGAATCATCTCGACGAGCCCTTCGATTTGGTGTTGGTTTTGCTGAGATTGGAGGACTTCAAAAATGTTGCCTTCTTGGATCCTCCTGGATCATAACTACATGCAAAAATGTACTTTTCTTTTGATGAACTCTATGTATGGGAGGGAGAAATTTCTTTCCAAGTGATTTTACCGAAGCAACAAAATGCAACACAATCCCAAATCTATCAAATTTGATAAAAAAATACTCTTTTCGTTTTTTCTGTTTTTCCAAGCAAAACACAAAAAATCAACAAGCTTTACAACCAAATCCAAGCATTTTCTTTTGTCTTTTCGAATCAAAACTTAAGAGATGAAAAGAGAGAAATTTCCTATCTAAAGCACTCTAACTTTTCAATTTCACTATAATGGCTTAAAAACACAAAAAAACCAAGAATGCATACAATTTCCCAAGCACGGAATCACTTTTGTAAAACTTGATCTCACTCGAATTTTTCAAGAAAATGAATGATTCATAATTCCTGAAAAGTACAAATGATTAATTTTCCTCTCAAACTTTGCAAAAGACTAATGAATTATGAGTTCCAATGCATGAACCAATTTCCACCACAATTTTCAAATGCACGTGAAAACAATAAAAATGATGCACCTTCACTTTTCCAATGATATGACAAGATAACAACTTGATAACAATGATATTTTTAAGCATGGATAACTGAAAAGAAAGTTGATTTGCAGCATTCTAAACACTCAGGAAATTCTCAAGAGGATGACAAGCACTCATGTGAATTGAAAACACTCAAGACACTCAACAAACAACTGAATGCAAACAATGCTAAATGACAAGTGCAAAAAGAAGTTTCGGGTCAGATCCAATGGAAAGATCAAATCAGGTGGGGAGAGGATGGAAAACAAGGTTAAGTGAATGAAGGTAGGAGAACCCAAAGTGTCCACCACTACCAAACTTGAGCTCGTTAAAAAATGGGGCCCAATACAAATCCACACAAAATCCAAACGCTTTCAACACACAAATAAAAAAAAGGTCTCTGACTGGATCTTGCAATACAAAGGGGTCTGCACACCAAAACAAAACTCAACTCAAAAAATGGAGGGCGGATGCCCTTGTATCAAATTTTATAGATTGGAGCAGTCTATGTTCATACACAGAGCGATCATCATAGGTCACCAGTGCGGGGTTTGTGACGATGTCGCAAGACACTAGTGGGAAAACTGTGACGATAGATCAGAAGACAGAGAAGCAAAGTGCAAAAAATGACAGATCGACACTCTATTTCTACTGCCCAGGTGCGACGGGTGAGATCCAAACTCAAGGATCAATAGATCTCCAAGAAATGAGCAATAAAAGAGTTTAAAGATTGTGAGTACAGACTCATAGGAAGACAATAGACTCTTCAAAGTGAAGATCTGATGGTGAAAAATGCTTAGGAGGAAAATGAGATGGCTTGCAAAAGAAATCAAATGAAAATGGCATTCAAATTGAAAACTAAAAGCAATGTTCTTCCCCAGTATGGTTTCCAAATTTGTTATCGGATAATCTACCAAGAGCGGACTCAAGGCGTGATCTCTCTAGCTTAATGCAAGACTAGAACAAATGAGACAGAATATGAAATAAATTTCCTAGATCTAATTAGAGATCGAGTGACCAGATGCCTTACCTTTCATATCGCGGATCCTTTCTCCTTGATGTTGTTCCAATCTTTATGGTCTTCAGATATCAGATGCAAAACCTGTCAAGACATACACAACAACACAAGTAGTAAAATGCATATAAACAATAACATATCTAAGTAAGTAATTAAGCAGGAAAACTACACAAACATCATCAATGCAAAAAACATTTGGTGGAAAGCATTTATATTACTATATACCAAGGCTTAATGTAGCAATCCTTCTCCAACAAGCCAATGCCAAAGCCTCCAAAGGAAGTGTAGGTCTCCCAAGAGATGAATAGATATCTCCTAAGCTAATTTCACCAACATGTAAGTACTATAGGCTTCCTCCCTTTGGACTGAAGAGGAGTATCATATAAATAGGACTAGGAGGATAGAAATGAGTTGAGGATTAGTGGGAGAGGACTAAGGGATCTTCCCAATGATGGAGGAACCAAAGGACAACTCAACCTATAAGTTATGGATAGGGATCCAAGTCATCCTCCTTCAAGAAATCGCTCGAAGCTTCCTTTTATCCACATTAACTGACATCGTTGCAAGTTGTAATAGGGCAACAGACAACAGGTGAGGTCATCGTATGCTGTATAAGGACAACATGCTACATTGTCGCACTCTATTAAGGAGGGAACTATGATGATCCTGGTCATCGCACTCTAGAAGAGAGCAAGTTGCGATGATCCACCTAGATTTTAGGATAAAGGATCAACAACTCTTTCAAAATGGCTTCCTAGTCATGGATACTTCAAGGGTATATACACTAAGTCTCATAATGGTAATATTTAGGTGTAACAAGCCCAAGCCTCACAAAATACAATTTAGGGCATCTCCTGGATGATATGAAAACATATATTGTTCAATCATTGGCTATGTAATTAGATGCACTGCAACTAAAAAGGAAATAGGATGAGATCAACCAAGCGCTAGTAGAATTCTTCCCAAGATGTAGAAAGAAACATGAAAAAGGGAAATGCCCATTAAATACAATAGAAGTTTGCAGGCTCTGTACTGACGACCATACCACAGATAAATTCCCTTTACTACCATCATGCAAGGCAGCCATACAAGATCCTACCTCAGAAAATTCAATAGAACAACTTTGTTTTGTCAGTCAACAAAGAAACAATTTTGCTAGACCCTTCCAAAATAACAACCAAACCTATTTTAATCAAGGGAATCCTCAGCAAAACTGGAATCTGTCAGCACAAATTTCATGGCCTCCACAAGCAGGTGTTAACGGACAATATACCAAAGATGGATCTAAGGCATGATCTCCCTAGCTCAACGTGATTCTAGAAAAAATAGAACAGAATATAGATCTACTTTCCTAGATCAATATAAGTGCAAACTAGTAGATAGATAGCTTACCTCAGATTTACAGATCCCTTTTCTCTTTGTTGATCCAATGCTCCAACGTCGTCAGATCTCAAGCTACAAGACCCTATTCAACATATAGATACTAGAAAACAGTGAAAGCATACATTTCGTATCATTGATCTAACTTAACAGTTAAGGAAGAGAACTCTAAACATCATCATCAATGAGACAACAGTTTATGGAAAGAGATTATATTAACTGTATAAAAGTGGGAATTACATAGAAAGGATGAAGCTACAACCAAATCCTCAACGTCGCATCCTCCATCCAACATGTCCAAGCCAACCCTCCAAGGTGATACAAGCTTCCTAATCACCAATATGCATTCTATCAGCATAAGGATACCATAGACCTTCCCCCCTCTCATGGAGAGAGTGGGTGTTTATATAGGGCTAAAGAGATAGGGTAGGTTGAGGATTAGGGGGAGATGGTTAAGGGATCTTCCCATAAGTTTAGGAACCGAAATGACACCTCACATAGAGCCTAGGGATAGGCCTCCACCTCAACAAACTTCTAGAAATACCTTGAGACTCCCCAAAATAGCCTTTAACCAACCTCGTCGCACCCTGGTAGAAGACACAGAGCGATAGAGGGGGGTCGTCACACTTTGTCTGAGGACAACCTGTGATAGTGTCTCACCCTAGCTAACCAAGAACTGCGACATCACATCCTAGATGAAGGAGAAGTGCGACATCCTACTTAAAGAGGTCAATTAGGCAGGGAAATCTCTCAGTTGTATGTGCTTTAGCCCAGAATGAGGTTAGGGGTCAAAGCAAAGAGTTTACACAATGGTCAAGATGATGACATTATCACAACAGTCATGATGACGACACTTGGTCATAATGACGATACTTGAAGCGGTCATGGTGACGACACTTGGTCATGATGACGACACTTGCAACACTTGCGAAACTTGTGCCACTTGCACAAGGGTGACAACATTTTGGTGTAACAGAATGCCCCCCAAAGCATGAAGCTAACGGAATGAGACAGGTGAAATGCTTTGTAGTAAGAAAAATTGCAAGGACTTGCTGGTTGGAGGGAGTTACTATAGAAATAACTTGAGATCCACAAGTCTCATACAACACAAAACATGGTTGCTGACCAATACATTGCAGATCCATGATAGTAAAGATTGACTGAACACGATCATGGCTACTAGACACAATCGTAGATCCATGATGAGATGATAAAAAAACCATGACCAATACAAAAGTGGATCTGTGTAACTTTGAACTAACAACACAGCCACGACCAATACAAAGTGGATCTGTGTGTCTCAAACAATCTCCATTGCAACCTCAGTAGCAAATAACTTCCCTAGTGTCTTCAAGCTAAACCCCCAATGATATGAATCTATCCATGCGATTACAATGTTTTGGAGTCGAACATCGTAGAAACCACTTGATTACCGGTCATTAATGTATACCGTTAACAAGCGCGGGGGGAATCACCATTAATATCAATGATCCCCAAGGTATCATAGTACATACCATCAAGCGTGAATCAATGAGCTGAAGTCAAATGCCTAATGGAATCTCCCAATCAAGAGTCAATGAGGTAAACTCATGTTAAAAGCGAGGTAACCTGCAATTGAGGCATGCAGGCCCAAGGTACTTGGTTGGTTTCTAAGTTCAATCCTCGGATGATGATTTGAAGTCGATGAGGATGAACCTGTCAAAGGAGGGCCATGATGAATCCCCCATCATCAACATGAAACTCGATAACAGATGTTTGGTGTAGAGTGGACGGTAGAGTAATGTGCAAGACTGACTCAAGGTAGACCAACATGATCAAGGGTATACTAACTGCAGGTGATGAGTAACAAACATCTCTTGAACATGGGCATGGCATGACTTGGCAGTATTGACATGACAAGAATGACACCAACCCCCAATGCAACTGATGGTGGAAGCATTCTTTGGCTGACCCAAAGGAGCAACATGACTCATGGAACTGATAGGACTCGAAGACAAACGGATTACCCAAGTACTGAATGCAAATGCAAACGAGTGCCATGTTCAAGAGTGACTATGTACTGCTGTAATTAAGATGTAACATAAAATCTTCCCTTTTTCCCCATCATGATTGATGAGTGCCTCGTGTGTTTTTACGAGCTTGATGAGGGTAACCAAATGCTTGGTATATCTAATCTCATAGATGAGTCCAATCCCAAATGTTTTACGAACCTAAGAAAGGAGGGGTTCATCCCAAAATGGGCCCCTAGATGTTTGAATTTTAACGAGTCCAAAGAAGGAAAACTCGGCGTCATTTCATGTTTAGAGAGTCTGAAAAGAACTAAAGGAGACTCCAAAAGGTTATTTTTTGTAAAGTTAGTCCCTCTGCTCGAAAAAGGATAAAACAACGCAAGAGAGAACTCTTCCAATCATGATTGACTGAAGTATACCTTTTTCGTAAATAGTGCCCTTTGGTCCGAAAAAGGGGTAAACTATCACCAAGGAGACGACCATTCAAATACTTTAACAAGCGTGAACGCAGCAAGTTTGCTTGACCATATTTTCCTATTTTAGGAGTCTGAAAAGAGCTTAAAAAGGACTCCATGAACAAATTTGTCATGTTTGATAACCAAGTACGACAAAGGAAAAGGTAAACTCGGCACAATTACTTTTCCATAAATAGTCTAGCGAGGCCAGATAAAGTGATAAACCTATACTCGTTAGACACACCTTTTTACTCAAAATTTTAACGAGCATGATAATGGTATCAAAATCACTCGAAATCTTTTTCATGTTTGAACCAGAGCATGAAAAAGTAAAAACTAATCTCAAACCACTTTTCATGTTTCAATCAGAGCACGAAAAAAGTGAAAAGTAAGCTCAACACTATCTTACTATTTTTAACGAGCTCGAAGATAGGTTGGAAGAATGCTCATGATGTCTGCTTTATTTTTTAACGAGCTTGTAACAGAAAATGAACTATGCTCGGGATAATTTTCATAGTTTAATGAGCTCAAAACCTAAAAAGGAAAGTATGCTCGAAAATGTTCCCAATGGTGACTTTTTCCCAACATGGCATCTAGAGGTTGGTGTATGCCTCCAGCATGATTGCCAGGAGTAAGTGACCTAGATCTAACATGATGTGGAGAGGTGATCGAGTTGACTTCAATGAAACTTCTATAGGTTGAAGACATGCCCCCAAGCTTCATTTCATTTGCCTAATGCATAGGCGGGTGAAAAGAAGGTTCAGGTACTAAATCTACAAGGAGACTCGACTCAAAGGGAAAGGATATGTTTCATTTTTTAACAAGCTTGACACAGGAATAGAACTCTACTCAAAAAGACCTATTTCATTTTTTAAAGAGCTTGAAACAGAAAGGGAATTATGCTTATGAAGCTGGTCTCATTTTTATGCAAGCTTGAAACCAAAGGTCAACTATGCTTAGGGGGTCTATTCCATTTTTTAACGAGCTTGGAATCAAAGACTAATCTGTGCTCGAACTACTAGTTTCATTTTTTTAACGAGCTTGAAGCCAAAGGTAAACTTTTCTCAAAGTTAAGGCCCATTGACGGGTTCCTTCCCAACATGATTCCTAGAGGTTGGTAAATTCCCCCAACATGATTGCGAGAGGCTTAACATGGTAGTGTTCCCTCAACATGATTGCTGACGGTTCGACATGTAGCATGCCCCCAAAGCTTCATTTCGTCTGAAAATGTTGCTTGCTAACCCAACTACCAACCTGGCTACTAATATGAAAATGTTCACCAAGTGGGGGGGGGGAACGAAAATCAGATGAAATGAAGGTTCAAGTTCTAACTGTAGCGAGAAACTCGAATCGATGGGAGGGATATCTATTTCATTTTTACACAAGCTTGAAATAGACAATAACAATGCTTTAGGGGGGCCATCTTATTTTTTAACGAGATTAAAAATTGAATAAAACTATGCTCGAGTGGATTGGTTTCATTTTTATGCAAGCTTGAAACCAAAGGGAAACTATGCCAGGGTGTTCAGTTTCATTTTTTAATGAGCTTGAAACATAACATAAACTGTGCTCATACCCCCCATCCTTAGGGGGAAGAAATCACTAAAACATGCAGAACGTTTAGGGAAGTCTAATGACTAGGAGTCATATGATGAGTGGGTGTCATGAAGGAAAGTTGATCAATAGTCACAATATTCCCATGATGAGGAAAATACATCACTCGAAAGAGTGTGGACACTACATCTTTCATAGCATAGACATAATCACGTCCAAGGAGCATATTGAAATCTAAAGGACCTTAGATAACCATGACATCAACATAAATAGTTTTACCTCTCAATGTGATAGGTAACTGCGGGAGAATCCCTAAAGGTCTGGTAGGCCTTCTATTAAAAGCCAAAATCTGGTTAGTGTTACAACGTAATTTTCCACCTTGTGAGTATCAGCATTCTTTGGCCTATAGGATCCATTTCACTGACTCAGATCTACTTTATATCCTTCAGACATACTACTTCCTCATTTTTCCTCTTACCCGCTTGTTGCATCACTATAGCAAGCATACCCGCAGGTTGCATCACTATAGTCCGCAGGTAGCATGTAAAATGGTAAAAATCACTAATTTATTACTTTTTACTCCCACAAAGTGGTTATTGGGTGACCTTTGACCCTCCATCTGCCCAAGATATGTCTCGATGTGTACTTTCACCTACCCTTGAGAGGACTATATATTGAGCACATATGGCTTATGGACGGGTGGAGAAAGAAGAGAAAGAGAACTCTAGTGGATTTTTGCCCTATCTTGAGTCTACACTTATTGATCCTTGTAGTTGTGAACCCTTTATGTTCACCTTCCAAAATCCTTTCATAGTTTGAGTTTTCCATTTATGGAGGGTTGAAGTGGTGGAGGCATAAGTGGATTGATCTAGATCGTGGTTCCGATTGGTTGCCGACAAGAGGTCGTATTACATTGTACTTCTTCTTGTTTATTAATAGAAATAATCATATTCTCATCCATTAATGTTGTGAATGTTGTTTGTTCTACATTGGGTTGCATTTACTTATAATATCATGGACCATTGCTATTGATGATGTTAATATTGTTTATATATTATATGTACTTGTTGTATATTGGCTGTCAAGACTAATTTGCAGATTCAAGTGCATGGATTGAAAGCTCCAACGGGGATCTACATCAAACGTTTGGATCGAGTTTGGTTACATTCTTCATTATCTTAGCATTGTCATTTATAATAGCATAATTATGAGAATTGAATTAATTTCTGGTAGTCAGCTGTCTGTTGTGGTCTACCCCAAGCCATAGTGAGTTTTCTCCAACATAGAAATGGCGACTCCGCTGGGGAAAACATCCATGTTTGGGGATTTTTGAGCATTAGTCCTTAATTAGAGTTGTTGTTTGTTGAAGCTCCGTGTCACTGATTGGCCGTTAAGATATGTTGCTTGGTTTTGCAACCAAGCTTGTGCAATGGGCACCTATCAGCAATGTGATAGTAGTTTCAATATAGAAAGTAAAAACGATTATGAATTAAATCTAAATCTAAACTAACATGTGCATATAACAAATAAATTTAAAACGATTCATAGAAAGAACAAGAAATGAAAGAATGTTTTGTATTATAATACCTCAAATGGTGAGGATTTGTGGTGTTGAGCAACTCCAAGGTTGAGATGCTCCAGGCTCCAATGGTCTCTTCTCCAAGATTGCTACAATGGTCAAAGAACTCAAGAGAGATTTTTACAGCATGAGGATAGGATGATGGACGGATGGAAAGTGAGGAGCCCCTACCACCTTTTTATAGTTTTTGGTGGTGGGGAATTGTTAGAATTCAATATGCTAAGACAGAAAATAGCAGCATTACATTCCATTTCACAATAATAGCATATACAGGATCACTGAAGAAACAACAAGCACAGCATAAACACAAGAGACAGAGATTTATCCTGGGAAACCCTCATGGGGTAGAAAACCCAGCAAAGCTTCCTCAATATAGATGACCAGCAATATACAAAGATGCAAACCCTGAGCATAAGCTCCTTCTCCACAATAGCAGACCTCTCCTCCACAAGTGCGCCTTTCTCAAGTGAGAGTGAGTGTATGTAATGAGGAACACACCTCCTCTATTTATACACTACTCTGATGTGTATTTTACACAAGTACACGTAGGCTCGTATTTAACCAATAGGTTAAATACCCCACTACAACTAACTGGGCCGACCCCTCTAGGGTGGTCTAATAACCCTTTGACCCACATAACACATACAGGGCCGACCCCTACTAGGGAAGTCTAATAACCCGAGTTACCACATTCCGACGGAGGAATAAACATCTCCGGATATACAATAAGATCTTCACGGAGGAATGAAACATCTCCGGAATAATAAAGTACAAATATAATATTCTTTGAAGTTACAATATCTCAACACTCCCCCTTAACGAGAAGGATATTATAACAACATCTGCTCGAGCAAGGAGTCATCAACATCATACATGATACATCTATAAATCATTGGAAGCTTTCTTCAATTTGTCTTCATCAGTAACTCAAACAGTTACTGGTACATCAATGTCAACATCAACATCAACATCACGATCAACAGTATCGTCATCACACGATCAGCAGCATCGTTATCACACGATCAGCAGCATCGTCATCACACGATCAGCAGCATCGTCATCACACGATCAGCAGCATCGTCATCACACGATCAGCAGCATCGTCATCACACGATCAACAGCATCGTCATCACACGATCAGCAGCATCGTCATCACACCATCAGCAGCATCGTCATCACACGATCAGCAGCATCGTCATCTCACGATCAACATCATCGTCATCACACGATCAGCAGCATCATCATCACACGATCATCAGCATCGTCATCAGCACGATCATCAGCATCGTCATCACACGATCATCAGCATCGTCATCACACGATCATCAGCATCGTCATCACACGATCATCAGCATCGTCATCAGCACGATCATCAGCATCGTCATCACACGATCATCAGCATCGTCATCAGTATCATCATCATACGATCATATTCCTAGGATGATCAATCCTGCTCCTTTTAGGACATAGGTCCATGGATGATACAATCCAATCTTTAGTTCTCGGAGACTTCAGTCTACGGATCAATTCTGGGACCTCAGTCCGGGGACGATGCAATCCCCTGCCTGTTCATTCAGGACTTCATTTTTTCGAAGACCCAGTCTACGGTTCTATTCTGGGACCTCAGTCCGGGGACGATACAATCCCCTACCTGTTCATTCAGGACTTCATTTATCGGAGACCCAGTCTACGGTTCTATTCTGGGACCTCAGTCCGGGGACGATACAATCCCCTACCTGTTCATTCAGGACTTCATTATCGGAGACCCAGTCTACGGTTCTATTCTGGGACCTCAGTCCGGGGACGATACAATCCCCTACCTGTTCATTCAGGACTTCATTATCGGAGACCCAGTCTACGGTTCTATTCTGGGACCTCAGTCCGGGGACGATACAATCCCCTACCTGTTCATTCAGGACTTTTTACGAAATTTCATTTGGAGCTTCCTAGCCCAAGATATGACCTTTTTCCTAAGGTCACCTGATTTTGACTCAGATCTGGAAGAGGCAGAAACCCTATATTGTACAGATCATAAATCACAAAGTACAACGAATTAGAGGTTGTCCTTTGGACACAAGGTACCTGGAGATTTTGTCTTCATCCTGTAACAATTTCAGATCCGAAAACTTCGCCAAAACGGATTTATAGCGAAAGTGCTACGATGACTGGTTTTTGCTATGTAAAACCCTAACCTTCAAATTGTCGTAAGTAAAGCAAGTGTCTTTAGTGCCATACCTTGTCTTCCTTCAGGTTAGCTCTGATACCATGTTAGAATTCAATATGCTAAGACAGAAAATAGCAGCATTACATTCCATTTCACAATAATAGCATATACAGGATCACTGAAGAAACAACAAGCACAGCATAAACACAAGAGACAGAGATTTATCCTGGGAAACCCTCATGGGGTAGAAAACCCAGCAAAGCTTCCTCAATATAGATGACCAGCAATATACAAAGATGCAAACCCTGAGCATAAGCTCCTTCTCCACAATAGCAGACCTCTCCTCCACAAGTGCGCCTTTCTCAAGTGAGAGTGAGTGTATGTAATGAGGAACACACCTCCTCTATTTATACACTACTCTGATGTGTATTTTACACAAGTACACGTAGGCTCGTATTTAACCAATAGGTTAAATACCCCACTACAACTAACTGGGCCGACCCCTCTAGGGTGGTCTAATAACCCTTTGACCCACATAACACATACAGGGCCGACCCCTACTAGGGAAGTCTAATAACCCGAGTTACCACATTCCGACGGAGGAATAAAACATCTCCGGAATAATAAAGTACAAATATAATATTCTTTGAAGTTACAATATCTCAACAGGAATACCATTATGGTTTTGAGAAAACCAATGGTATTGACCAACATGGTTTAGGTACCTTTTTCCCTCTTTTTTCCTTTTTTGAATATTTTGAATATTTGTATTCCCTTTTAATATTTTTTTGGGAATTTTGGACCCTTTTTGAGGGTTTTTTGGAAAAAATATATATTTTGAGGGGAAAAAAGGTGTATTATGGTCTTTTTGGTGACATTTTGATGTCTTTAGAGGGTCAAATGGTGGAAAA
The DNA here is from genome assembly GCA_027924585.1 of Larix kaempferi. Taxonomy (NCBI): domain Eukaryota; kingdom Viridiplantae; phylum Streptophyta; class Pinopsida; order Pinales; family Pinaceae; genus Larix; species Larix kaempferi. Next base: position 3,794,329 of record BSBM01000802.1, on the reverse strand, counting down.
GTGGATAGATGGGTCATGTGAATAAGGGAAGGAGCTAGTGAGCACTTTTTGGGTGTTAGCAGATTGCCCCCTGATGTGTGAGGGCAGGAGCTCATCGTATGGCCGATAGACATCATAGTTCTTTTGTGTTTTTCTTGGGGTTTGGAGTAGAGAAGAGACCGGTTGGAGATTGGAGCAATGGCCCCCTGGAAGCTGCAAAAACTGAAAAATATTACATGGCCTCAGAATGAATGAGGAATAATCTCTGATAATGGATGAGGCGGGCATACCCATGCTCGTATCAAGATATATAACAATTAGTCCCAAGAAGGGAGACCTAAATAATACATAAAAAATCTGCTGGTACATCATAATGGTCCAGAGAGGACACAATGCTGGGACGTACTCATGATCATGACATGACTGATCTCAATAACTGATACACTGGAATAAAGTAACAACCGTTCTGAATAAGGTATCAGAAGGGTTGATGAACTACTGAAATTGAAGGTGTCCAACATCTGTAGGGACTCAATGACTGTGAGTCATCTCTGAGAAGTACATGTAACTGTATACTGGGTTACATCTGAATACTATTGCCAAGCGTAGCCTGGATATCTCTAGGAAAATGTAACTGGTTGTTTCCATAAGTAGACTCTCAAATGTGGAAGAGTTAGGTGGTATTCGGGGTATTCAACAAATAACTGAAAGGACCAATACCCTGTGTGAGTCTCAACGATGCGGTCAAGGTGTTAAAGTCGAGCATGTGAGAAACAACCATTTGGAGAGGCACTGAGGACTCTTCTCGAAATTATTCGTAGGCACTCATCATAAATGGTGATGAGTCCAAGGCACAGGGACCTCTAGGTCTATCCTCTGGAATAAATTTGGTTGGCGTCGACAGAGGGAGACCAGAAACTATCAAGGCAATGATGTTTCCTTGATAGGAGTGCGAGGTGTACAACCGAAGTGGGATAGTACTGATGGTGGGACTGACATACTGTGGGGATTGGAAATAACTGGGGTCATAGAGTGGGTGAACTCAAACTTCCTTTGTTCAGAGCATGATGACATGGTTGACCTGGCAGCGTAGGAAACTGACTTTTAGGTGCAGGGATCATAGCTTTAAAGGATGAAGGGTATGTATTGTAGATTGGAGTGACTCTGGGGAGACAAGCTGATGGATGCTGTAGAGGGACTCTCATGGTGACATACTGCAGAATACTCTAAACAAAGGCGACCAAAATGGGGAAGCTGCCATATGAGTTGACATGATTTGTTGTGGCGCCGAGAAGCAACATTAGGTCCTTCTTTGTAGTTTTAATGAGCTCAAAGAAGGGATAAAAGTGTGCTCTGAAATGGTACTGTCTTGTGGATTTTGTGAGCCCAGGATTGTTCATGCTCATGAGTGCTTTCATTTTTAAGGAGTCTAAAAACGATAAGAAGACTCTGCAGTAGTGGTGGAGTACCGTCCTGTGGATTTATACGAGCCTAGGATGGTGATTGCTCATGGTCATTTTCATGTTTAGAGAGTCTGAAAGTGGTAAGTGGACTCCATTGGTGTTCTTTTTTGTAAGTTAATCTCCAAGGCCCAAACAAGCATAAAATGATGCAAATGGAGAACTCTTCTAGCCGATGTGACTAGAGTATTCCTTTTTCGTAATTAGTCTACAAGGTCCAAAAAAGGGGTAAACTTATACCATGTAGATTTCCTTTCAGATATGTTTAGCGAGCATGAAAGGAGGCAAGGTTGCTCGACGATCTTTTCATTGCTTTAGGAGTTAGAAAAGAGCTTAACAGAAAACTCCCAAAGTGCCTTTTTCGTAAAAGAATTGCTCGGCTCCAAAAAGGATAAAATTATACCGACAAAAAAGGTTTTTATGATAGCGAGAAATGGTCTCACGCATCGTCATGAGTGCGGAAAATTGAATCCAGTGACATAAAGATTGTCAAAAATGGGCAGCAGCCAATGTGGCACACAAATCGAGGCAACAAGGGGCATGGGAAAAAATGCCCAAAAATCTGGAGGTGAGAGCAAGAAATGATCTCAAGCATCATCACGAGCACGGAAATATGAATCCGGCAGTGCAAATGGTGCGAACAACGAAGGTCATAAGGACTCCAGAATGGTCAAAGGAAATAACTAGGTTAAAAAATGGCTACAAATAAAGGTGAGCCCACCAATCCAAGGGTGCAGTGGTGGGGAGAAATGATGACCCGCGGGGGAAGAATACTAGGTGTATCAAATCAAATCAAATATGCAAGTGATATGTGACCTCAAAAATGGTTGAGATCACGCATGTGAAAAAGTGAGCAAGGTTAATGACCTGCCCCCATGCTATGTGCATGGGGTTTATGATTGTGGATCACATATGTGTTGGTTTGAACAATGGGGTCATTGAAATAATGAGATGGATGTGATGGGGAAGGTTCAAAATGATTGATCATACACCCTATCCCAGGGTCGAGGTAATCTATTATGCCCCCTAACTCAGAGGTGTCAATGTGGTGCAGATGTTGTCTCAGAGAGGGATCAATAGGGCATTGAGCAACTGCTAGTGGGGGGGTATACCATGAGGCTATGGGCCGTGGTGGCATACTGAAGTGATGATATGATGATGGGGGATTCCCCTTGTGGGGTGGATGCCCCCAGTATCTCCGACAAGAATCATGATGATGATGAGTAGGCAAGGTTTTGGGCCTGCCCCCATGTTGTGGACATGTGGTTTCCTCGTCGATTTGAAAGAGTTGAACATGTGTGTCAAAGGGATCAGTGGAAGGGACTGACCGAATAGAGGGGTCGCCAGTGGAAACCATGTAAATGGTGTTAATTTCTTCCGAGGAGGAATATTTTGGGGGATATATTACCCAAGCTGTGGAGGCGAGATTGGGGGACCAATGGATTGCACCATCAGCGAAACCAACGTAGCAAAGTGGAATAGGATCCATTTGTGGTCATGCAAGAAAAACAAATATTTAGGTTTTTGTATTTTTTTGTAAAAAAAAAATAAGACTATACAATTATGGACGGTGGTGTCCATTATATTTTCTATGGGTAAAATAGCTTGAGGTACAACCCATTGCATGGGTTGCGTAGGGGGTTTCCTTCTGAGTCTGTCAGAATATATGCCCCCTGTCTGAGGCAGGTATGTATAATGTATGGGCCTTGCCACATGGACACAAAATTTCATTTTCCCATTTTTTCATGATCTTGATCATGGGCGAGGACAAGGTCCCCTTCATTAAAGGTTCTTGGGTGGACATGTTTGTCATAACTTAGTTTGGATCGGTTCTTTGCAGCTTCCATGGTTTGGAGGGCTGTGCGACGATCTTCATCGGCTTGCTCCAAAAGTAGTAAGCATTGCTCAATTGGTGAAGTGTCCGATAGGAGTTCAACAGCCATGTGTAGGGATGGAATCTGGCACTCAATCGGGAGGACAGATTCGACACCATGAACTAAATGGAAAGAGTTAAAACTGGTTGCGGTTTTGGTTGACGTGCGGTATGCCCATAGTGTCGGAAAGAGCATGTGATGCCAATTCGATTTGTGTTTGTCAACAGTGTGCTGGAGGATGGTCTTCAAAATTTTGTTAATCGCTTCGAATTTGCCATTCCCTTGGGGGTAGTAGGTGGAGGAGAAATGGTGTTCAAATTTCAGTAGGGTTGATAATTCTCTCCAAACGGTATCTTCAAAGTGAGAGCCGTGGTCTGAGATAAGTTGCTTTGGCACTCCAAAACGAGCGATAACATGGTTGAGGAAAAAACGTGCTACGGTGTCGGCTTTGTAATTGTAAGTTGGCATGGCTTCCACCCATTTGGTGAAATAATCTACGGCCACAATGATGTGTTTATGACCACCGACTGGCGTGGGATTACAATCTAGGAAGTCGATGGCCCATTTGCAGAATGGTCTGACAGTGACGACTGGATGAAAGGGGGTGGGTGGGGTTCTTGCCTTAGGGGCAAAAAGTTGGCAGTTTTGACAATGTTTAACTACGGTGATGCAATCAGTAAATAATGAGGGCCAAAAGTAACCTACGCAGGTCATCTTTTGGGTGGTGGCCATACCGGAGAAATGGCCTCCGCAGGCACCGCTATGGCAGTCATTAAGGAATTGTTCTACTTCTTCATGAGAAAGGCATCGTCGTAAGATGGTATCGACGCCGCATCGATAAAGTACATCACCTAATAGGAGATATCAGGGGGCGTGGTGTCATATACGACGGCGTCCATCACGGTAGATGTTGGGTCAAAAATTTTGAGTGCAAAGGTAGATTAAGATGTCGTCGTACCACAGGTCATCAGAGGAAATGATGAAAATGTGGTCGTTAATGAGGTCCGTTTGGATAGCGGGTGATGATGAAGATGATGGGAGATCAGTGATGAGTTGAGAGAGTGCTAGGGCCTTGGTGCTCTTTGGGGTTTTAAAAGTTAGGTCGTATTCTTCCAGGATAATCACCCATTTAGCTACGCAGCCTTGAAGGAGGCATCGTGTCAAGAGGTAAACCATTGGGTTTGAATTGGCAATAACTGTGGTATGGCTGAGGAGAATGTAGTGGCGCAACTTCTGGACTGAAAAGACGACGGCGAGGGCCATCTTTTCTTCATGTGGGTAGCGCAATGGTGGGCCAGATAATGTTTGGCTCACATAGTAAATGGCATGCTCTTGGCGAGCAGTATATTCTTGGACAAGTACTCCAGACACGGCATAGTCGAATACCGAAACATAGAGGATGAAATCTTTTGTGAAATCTGGAGGAGAGATCAACATGGCATTCATGAGTGCTCTCTTTAAGTCGTTGAATGTTGATTCTGCTTGTTGGTCCCATATGAAGCAGGTATGAAGGCATAGTAGACGAAGAAAACTATGAACCGTTGTGGCATAGTCGGGGACAAAGCGGCGGAGGAAGTTGGACCTCCCATGAAGGCTTTGAAGATGTCTTAAGGTACGAGGTGATGCTAATTCAATAATAGCTTGGACTTTCAAGGGGTCTACAATGATGCATTTTTCAAAAATGATGAAGCCCAATAGACACCCTGCAGTAACGTAGAAAACACACTTGAGAGGGTTCAAGTGGATTTTATATTTTCGGCAATGTAGGAAGACTTGGCGAAGATCGTCTATGTGGTCGGATCGTTTTTTGGATCGAGCCGTGAGGTCATCCAGATAAACTAATATAATGTTAATCAGGTCGTGGAAACAATAAGTCATGGCTCGCTGGAAAGTGGCTCCAGTGTTTTTCAAACCGAAAGGCATAACATTATAGGCAAAGGTGCCCCATGGGGTAGTAAAAGTAGTTTTGTACTGATCCTCCTTGCGGATCTTGATTTGGTTATAACCGAAGAAACCATCCATGAAGGATAGTACCTCGTGGCCGGCACAAGCATCAACAAACTGGTCAATAAATGGTGTGGGGAAGTTGTCTTTGGGACAAGCTAGATTAAGGTCCCAGAAATCAGTACAGACGCGAATGGCGCCCACTTTTTTGTTTACTGGCACTGGGTTTGAAACCCAGGTGGTATAGGCAATAGGATATATGAATCCTTCTTTTTGGAGTTTCTTAATCTCAGCCTTAACAGCTGGGAGCTTAGACGGGTGAATGGGGCATTGTTTATGCCGGACAGGAGGCACATTGGGCCAAGTGTCAATGTGATGTTCCACAATGTTAGGATCAAGGCCAGGCATCTCGGTGTAAGACCAAGCAAAGACATCACAAAACTCTTGGAAGAGTTTCTTATATGCCTGAGTCTCCGCTTGAGTGCATGATGTACCTAGCGAGATGAGCTCAGGTTTTCCAGGTGTGGTGGAAATTTCGATTTGTATGATAGGGGAAAAATTGGACATATTCCCCTCTTTGAAGGCATTTGGTGCTGCGATGGGGTCTTTGAACCAATCAACCTTAGTTGGTAGAAAATCCTTTGATTCGACTGATAGTTGGTTTTCCACGGTGGATTTAGACGCATCAAGGAGGAAGTGTGATCGATGGTGCATATCATCCCAAGGGTAGTACGGTGTCGTGAGTGTTTCTAGAATTTGCTCGTCAGTACGAAAGTAATCAGACCATAAATCAACTGGTTCTGGTTTGTATGTGGTTGAAATCATATAGATGGTATTGATTTCTTTTGAAGAAGATGACTACGGGGGTTATATCTCCTCGATGAGGGGAGGAGATATCTCTAAGTCGGCATTGTTCATCTCGTATAAAGCTGCTCTATAATCTAGGAGATCAAGGTAGTGATGTGAATAATGGCCATAAATGCCGCATATTGCACAAGGGTGTTTAGTGCGAAGCGTTTTGTCGCGAGGTTGAGGAGGTGGCTCAAGTCTTATCGCTGGGATTCTGGTGTCGTCATCCAACATATTCATGTGTTCTTGGAGTGTAGGTAATTGTGGACATTGATGAGTGGCATGCCCTACGTCGTCACACAACGAGCACTTAGGGGGAATGCGAATAGTTGGGGGGTTCTTGGTTATCTTAGGGGTTGTTGGGGGGGTGTGAGTTATGGGTCCAGTGTTATAAGTTTGTGGGCCTCTGCCCCCTATGTTTCGTAATGGAGGTGGGGTGTTTCTAGATGTTGATGCCATAGTCACTATTGGGGGTGGTCTATTTTGTAGATGAGTGACAAGAGGGGGTGGGCGATTGGTAGTAGCGATAGCTTGTATCGGTTGTAAAATAACAGTTGGAGTCGGCGGGGGGCTTGGAGCTAGTAAGTACCATACAGGTAATCCTAATGTTAAACCAGGAAGGTTGAGTGTAGCCATTACTGGCGAAATGACAACTCCGAAAAACAGGAACAAGAATGGGATAGTATGAATTGGCGTTGTTCCTATATGAGTAGGCACTATGGGTGTTTGTGGTAGTGACGAGGGTTGCGGTGTGGTGTGCGAAAAGGTGCACAAATCGGATGTTTTTGTTATCGGTAAAGGTGGTGGGATCGATGGAAATGTGGAAGTCATAGATGACTCGATGTAGATTCCAGGACCAATTGACAAGACAAATGATGTTGGTGCAGTTTGAACGGTTTGTTCAATCATTGGTAGCACATTTTGAGGGGTGGCGGGGGCATTAGGATCATAATATGTGAGTTGATCAATCTTGATAACATGTCCTTCATGTGGGAACATCATGAGGTGGAACACAGATGAAGCAATGGCTTTCATTTTGTACATATAGCTATGTCCAAGAAGGAGGTTGTAGTCGAGCTGGGCATTGATCACTTCGATGTCGATGAGAACCAATTTGCCGCCTAGTTCTATGGGTACGTTCGCTAAGAGGCCTTGTGGTTGAGCTGAGCGCCCGTCCTAAGCTTGTAATGCTGTGGTGGATGGTTTTAAAGTGGGGAAGACAAGTTTCTTCCATACAAGAGTGGACATAACGCAGGTTGAAGCTCCTTCATCGATGATGCATCGATGCACAACGAGGTTTCGAATGTTTACGGATACTTGGAAAGCGAAATTTGATGGCAGTCGAGGTTCAGCTTGGTCTAAGTCGAAGGCCATCATATGTGTGTCGTTAGGATATACTCCTCTGATGGTGGATAATAGTAGTTTTCGTTGTGCAGGGCATGTTTTCAATACCTCTAAAGCAGACATAGCAGCGAGGGATTGTGCTAAATATTCCACGACGTTATAATTGGATGTTGCGTGAGCATTAGGATTGTTATTAATCCTTCGGAATGGTATGCGAGGGATTTTAGGTCCTCCGTCCAACGACATATTTGGTATGCGTAGTGGTTTATCTGATGGAAGGGGGGTGGATACATCAGTGGGCGGGGTTTTCGGGGGTGGGCCGTACTGATTCCTGGGAGTCTGGAGGTTGATATCATTGGATGACATCATTAATAAATGGTGTGTGCCTAAATCCGTATGCTGATAATCAGTTGCAGCATAGGTGATTTGCTGCTGAGGTGTAGTAGATCCTTGTGGGGGATCCATTGGATGGGCATTTACTACTCCCTGGTTTGGCAATCGGTTTTGCAATATCATGGGTTGCAGTTGATTAGGTGGAGCTGGTTGTCCAGTGTGGCCTTGGCGTTGGGCATCGTCAGCCCAAAGCTTACGTGCTTTCTCTAAATGGGGGCAGTTGTGAGTGTAGTGGCCATAGACTCCACATATAGAACATGGATGGTTTGTTCTCAGGTTATTGTTTTTCACCTTTTTGGGAGGACGATCATGATTCTGGTTGGGGGGAGTAGCATTGTTATTATTTGGAGGATTGGGTGGTGGTGGGCCTTGATTATGTTGCTGGTTGTTTCTGCGGTTACGTCCTCTTCCACGGTTTTGTTGTTCGCCCTGGTTGCATTGGTTGTTTTGGTGTTGGGGTTGATTGTGTTGTGTGTACACTTGCCCTTGAGTAGTGGGATGATTATGGTGTGCCGCAGGTGCAGGAGCAGGTTGTGGTGGATAGTAAGCTGGTGGGGCTGGAGGAGGTCCAGTTTCCTTCTGGGGTTGTTGGTAACCCTGAGCTATTGGAAGTGTTGGGTTAGCCTGCTGGAGGTAATACATTGGTTGGGCCAGTAAGTGAATTGGGTTCTGGGTGGCCGGTTGGTTATAGTATGTGGGTGGTACATAGGTCAATGGCACTTGCCTGTAGCAATGTGTTGGACAAGAGGGTCCATGAGTGTGATGAGTCTAATTCATTGGAGCGTATGAAGTCGTAGCTCCAGAATTAGATGTAGCCCTAGAGAGGTATGGGGTATTTATGGTGCTCACCATGCTAAAAGGTTTATTTTATGCCGTGACTTGGCCAATAATACCATCAACGGCATGTGATGCCCCCGGAGCATCACCTCGTGAAGAATCACCTCGTGGGGTGTCTGGTATGATGGTGTAGAGATAGCCTGACTGGGCATAAATCAGGTCGAACTGCTACGCTTTTAAGATAGCTTCTTCTTCTGACTGAGGTCGTTTGGAAGCTACATCTTTGGCTATGAGGGGTAGGAGTGATTTGAGAAACCAATCCAAAAATATACGGTCGTCCAGTTTTATCTTGCAGAGGCTACGACGCTTACGCCACTCATGGGTATGGTCAGTGATGTGGGTAGCTGTGTTTTGTTTACAAGACAAAAGTATTTCAACTCCTACATCATAGCGTACAGGTAGCTGAAAAAACTGGAGGAAAGTGGAGGTGAGGGATGTAAATGTATGGTGGGTCCCATGTGGTTGCTCAATGTACCACTTGGTTGCAGAGCCAGTGAATGTTCATTGCAATAGTCTTAGTCTAATGGAGTCATCCACTATGGAGTTAGAGGAACACCATAGGTGAAATGACATTATGTGGTTTTGGGGATCTTCACCAACTTTTCCTTCAAACTGCAGGATGTCTGAGGGAAGCCTTGTAGGCATGGATGGCCATGTAGGGTTGTGTCTAATAGGATCATTGGTTAACCTGGCTAGGTCTGGTAAGTTCAGACTAGCCATATATGGTAAACCAGCAGATGGGTGTGGCGTAGTGACTAGGACATGACTGTTAATGGTGGCATTATGTAGTGGTCCAGTGGCCCCTAAGGGTATGCTAGGTATGGAAGGTATGTTTCCTCCAACCGATGTGGTGTGGGAAGGGCCAGCACTCCCAAGTGCAACATGGGTTGCAGAGGGGTTAGGAATAGTGCCAGGAATTCCTGGGATCTGGGTTGTGGTAATGAGATGGGGTGTGACCCTTATGTTGGGCATACCCATGATAGGTGGTAACACTGTGTTGGGCATACCTAAAGGGGGAATGGCCCCTATATTAGGCATTCCTGAGGGGGTTGTTGTTACCATGGGTGGCACAGTAGCAGTAGGGTTTGTCGATGTATCTCCAATAGCACTGGTGAAAAGGGGGTCGTATTGTGATCCAGCCATGGGGTTGGTTGGTGATGTTTCAGTAGGGTGTTCGGATTTAGCCTCAGAATCAGATGTGAAGTGAGGTGCGTCAGAATCGGATGACTATGTTCTATGCTGATGATGTGTCAAGTCAAGGGATAAGACTCTATGTCTATGACGTGTAGAGTCAAGTGTACCAAACTGAGGGGGTTCACCCTGAAAACAACGGGATCATCTTAAATTCTCAATGGTGAGAAATGTATAAAAAATCCAGTGGAAGATGGTGATGTAAAAAACTCAAAACCCTAGTGCAACAATGTGTACAAGAGAGGAGTGAAAAAATAATGGCTCTCAGGCCAACAACCAACCTCAAAAGCACTTATTATAACAGCTGTGCTATAATAAGTGGAGGGATCCAAAAAAGTGGTCAGCATACCAAAAGTCAAATAGTTCCTAGAAAAAAGTGGTGCTCACTAGACCAACGGTGGGTATTGTATCATGCAAACACCTAACTAGAAGTATTGTGAGTCAACAAACGATATTCTCTGCAAGGTGATGAAATCCAAGTCAGACAATATAGAGTGTTGAATCAACGGCTAGATATCCCCCTACCAGGAGGGACACCGGGTATACAATCCTAGAAGTATGGCTACTAATATACCCCGTTCATGACATGTTCGGTTTGGTGAATCTGCAGTTTGGTTCTATCGCCGCTGTACCCCCATACGGATGTACACCGAGAACTTTGAAAGGTATCCTTTGGTTACTGAATGGATTGCGGTATTCCACTCAGGATTCCGGAACCAGTCTAGCTACTTCAACCCTCCTAAGGGAGAGGCCTTCCCGATAAATTGGTTGATAACCATGTCAAAATTATAAGAGATTTCAATACCCTAAAGGACAACCACTATGTCTCAAATGTAAATAATTGAGGGGTGTTATTGGAACACCTATCCCCTCAATTCTACCTAACTACAATATTCTTTTAAGTGCTCCCCAAGTGGGGTTAAAACGTTTGTTGAGTTAAGGTAGATTTTAAGGCTCAGTTAAAATAATGTGGCAGAGTGGGTGCAAGTGTGATTATTTTAACTAAAAATGATTTGCCTCGCTTGGGTGATTGATTACAAATGAAAAAATAAGACTTTTCCAGTTTGCAAAAAATAAAGGTGTTTTTTGAAATGTAAATGCTTTAATAAAAACGATTCAAAAAATGATGGACTTTTTGAGATAATTTTTAAAGGAAAGCAAATAACATAAACGATTCAAGAAATAAATGGATTTCTTAAGAAGTTGCTTGGGCAAACTATTGAGCAAATTAACAGTGAAACCTGTGATCTAAATAGAATGCTAAAAATCTTTCTTTCACTTACTGAAAATTTTTTAAAAAGATTTTTTAATGGAGCATATGTAAATAGAAAATGATTCGCTATGGCTGTAATAATGCAGAAAAAATAATGCTGGAAAATAAGCTAAATAAGCAAAAAATACAGCAAAAAATTTCTAAAAATTGAGTCGAATTCAGTAAAACAACATCGCGGGTTTTAGGGAAAAAGCCACGAAGCCGCGATGTGCAGCGTGGAAAATGGTCGCGAAGCCACGATGTGCAGTGCGGAAAATGGCCACGAAGTCACGATATACAGCGTGAAAAATGGCTGCGAAGCCGCAGTGCGCCACACGGAAAAAGGCCGCGAGGCCGCAATGAGCCGCGCGATTGTCTGGCGAAAAGCCGCGATGTGAAAACCGAAAAACAAACGCCGAAAAATGAACCCAAAAATGGAAATTTCAGGTTGTTAATGGCTACAGAAAGGGCCAAGATCTAGAGCAACAATGGATCTGCTTCCTAGTATGGTAGATCTGTAAATTAAAATGATTTAAAACTAACAAAAACTAATATCTAAAGCAAAAAACCAAGATCCAAGAATTCAAAGCCAGTGGAGTCGCCAAAAAACTGTTGCTTGGTTTTGCAACCAAGCTTGTGTAATGGGCACCTATCAACAATGTGATAGCAGTTTCAATATAGAAAGTAAAAATGATTATGAATTAAATCTAAATCTAAACTAACATGTGCATATAACAAATAAATTTAAAACGATTCATAGAAAGAACAAGAAATGAAAGAATGTTTTGTATTATAATACCTCAAATGATGAGGATTTGTGGTGTTGAGTAGCTCCAAGGTTGAGATGCTCCAAGCTCCAATGGTCTCATCTCCAAGATTGCTACAATGGTCAAAGAACTCAAGAGAGATTTTGACAGCATGAGGATAGGATGATGGATGGATGGAAAGTGAGGAACCCCTACCACCTTTTAATAATTTTTGGTGGTGGGGAATACCATTATGGTTTTGAGAAAACCAATGGTACTGACCAACATGGTTTAGGTACCTTTTTCCTTCTTTTTTTCTTTTTTGAATATTTTGAATATTTTTATTCCCTTCTAATATTTTTTGGGAATTTTGGACCCTTTTTTAGGGTTTTTTGGAGAAAAATATATATATTGAGGGGAAAAAAGGTGTATTATGGTCTTTTTGGTGACCTTTTGATGGCTTTAGAGGCTCAAATGGTGGAAAAGTGGACAGATGGGTCATGTGAATAAGGGAATGAGCTAGTGAGCACTTTTTGGGTGTTAACAAGATACACTATAGAAAACTTGCTTTTTCTGAACCATTGGACTCTTTGTTTTCCCATTTTCCTTTTCTCACCCGTGGGCTAGCTTAGCTCTGCCTACGTATAACTACCTCTGTTTACTCTACTACTCATGGGTACCCGCAGGTATTCCTTCGACAGTAGCATACAAATCCCGCTTTTGTTGATTTATAACCATTGGTTGTTGCTGGGTTGGCTTTGGATGATCTTGAGTCTTTGTTGGCCTGTTTCTTGACTATTCCATGCCTTGGTTGTGACCAGAACTCTTAGTTTCTCTTGGTTGAGCCTTATTGGTTTTTTCCTTTTGAGCTCATCCCTTTGGCTGAGTCTTACTGTTTGGGATCTGTTGGGTTGTCTTAGTGATCTTCTCGGCACTTCAGTGACTAAATAGTAGGATTTTGCTTGCATTTTTCATTTCGTTATATTGAAAAATACAAAAAAAAAAACATATAGTTTTGCATTTTCCTTTTGTTTATAAGAGAAAATACAAAAAAAGAAAAAATTACTTTCATCTACTGCATCTTGCATTGAGTGCTTGTTGCCTTCATTTAGGTTCTGCTTGTGCATTGAAAATATAAAAGGATTGCATTTTTATTTCGAAATCGTTGGGTTGATTTTGCATGTTAGTGACATTGTTTTATTGGATAGATGAGTCTAGGATTGGACAATTTTGCATACTATTGAATCATACATGTCACTAGTTTCATGACCATATCCTTTGAGTAACCACAGCCACTAAAATTAACACTTAATCTTAAAATTGATTAGATCGATTTTATTTATAGGGTACACCAACTAGCATAGGTTTAGAGTCTTGGAATAGATCATTGTGAGTTAACAATCCAAGAATACTAGAAAAAACATTAGGTGTCTGACTAGGGAGTGGAGGAATCCATGGTATATATCGGTGTTCTCAAAAAGCTCTACTCAAACTAGAGTTAAGGACGAGGTCACAGGAGGTTGGTTGAAGGGATATCCCTCTGATACCGGCTGAATGTGGGAGATATTTCAAAGATTTGTTCGTATCTGGGGGTATTGGAGGTTCGTCCTCTTGTGCTTCGGGCTTAGCTACCCTGCCCGTACGATGGATCCCACCTGCGACTATCCCCCTGAGCATTGGTTATATTGCGGTGACCATAGTTGCCTTACCTAGGTATCGCATAGGGTACTTGCAATGGTTATGTTGTTTGTGTACTGAGTCAGATAGGGATTGGACAACACAGTTGTGTTTGTACAGTGGACTTGACCCTCTGCATGCAGTGAAGCCTGAGTGTCTCTATAACTGATTCGGTTACCTCCGGCTATATTTTGGAAGTCTCAAGCCTCTCCTAGGTGAGACATAACGGCTCTAGTGTTGGGAGCTCATTTAGCCACTCTGTTTGTCTGCTCTTGGCTGTAGTTTCTCTAGGTGTGTCCTTTTGATTTATTGTTTTTTATCGATAGTTGACCGTAGGAGACATTGTGATTTGATATTCTCTTTAGAGAGATCGTGGCGTAGAGTCCTACTCTCTGTCATTCCCGTCGGTTAGCTGATTTAAAACCAACCGATTTTTCACGCCGTACTGCTCGAGGACACTGACGGGCTCCCTCTGAGTCTTCAGATTCTTACGAAACATACATAGCCGACATTATGATGGATACACATTCTGACACGAAGGAAATCCCCATGATTCCATCGAGTGGAGTCGAACATACTTCAGACACCCCCACACCTCATGACACCTAGGGGGTGATCCACCTGAGACTCAACCTGGTTCTATTTGGCCGAATGCACTTGAGAACGATTTGTTCGATCCTTTGAATCCAGATAATTATCTTTATGGGATTCCTATCTTACCTGAAGACAAAGATCCTGTAATCAATGTTAACCCATTCTCACATAGTATTCCCGGTTTCAGCAGAGTTGATCCTCCCACCGCTTTTGGTGGTCATGCTGGCACTAGTCATGGTGTTAGCAACACTACACCCACTAGGGGCAATACCCTCGCCGAGGGCACCACGTTGTCCACTCACACACATAGTATGGGGACTAGTCATAATCCTCCTAACAATGCTAATGTTGGAAGAAGACCACCTCCTAGGACTACCCCACCTAATAGGAACACTGTTCAAAACATGACTCGTCATCCACCACCTAACACACATATCACTACCCGTCAACCTAGGATCACTTTCGCGGATGTTAATGCTCCTCCTAACCATGGGGGTGGACATATACCGCACACTTTTGCATCCACCACCGCTACTAGTAATGTTAATGTAGGAGGTGGGAATATACCTTATCTTCATGATCATAACGCCACCATTCCTACTACTAGTAACACCAACGTTGGGGTTGGGAATACTTCTCATACTTTGGGTCACCACACGACTACTCATGCTAATCCTAATGCTGGGGGTGGGAACATGCCTCACCATTATGGTCATTGCAACTCGATTCCCGCTACGAATAGTACGTATATGCCCCATACTTATGGTGGCAACCCTTACTACAACACAGTTGGTGCTGGCCACCAGTTCAACCCACCTCAATACGGTGCCCAAAACACACATATACCTGCTTACTCTCATACGGGTCAGGTCGGAGGAGGTTATCAACCTTATGGCCATGGTCAAGCTTATGGTCCACCAGGTCCTCATTATCAGCAGTTTAATGCTCATGGTCAAGCTTTTGGTCCACCTTATAATCTAGTTCCGTTCAACCAACCTTTTATGGGAGCTTATAATCTAGCTTTCCAGCCGCAGCTCCCATTCCTTGCACGCTTGAATCTTCTGGATCTTTCGAAGCTCACAAATGATCCGGTGTGTCACCACCCCAATTGGCCCCCAGTCCCTACCAAGCTCCCTTTGGAGATTCCTAAGTTTGAGGGGAAAGGTGGTGAGGATCTAGGTGATCATGTCACAATGTTTCACCTTTGGTGCTCCTCCAACTCTTTGAATCACGATTCCATTAGATTATGACTATTTCAACGCACCCTCACGGGGGCAGCTATGAAGTGGTATGTGGAGTTTCCTGGGAACACCTATAGGGGATTCAACAAGATTGCTTTGGTTTTCTTGGACCATTTCCAGTTACTGATTCATTATGATGCTGGTACTGAACTGTTGTCTACCTTCTGTCAGAATAAGGCCACACATATTTCTGACCACGTTCAAGAGTGGTGTCGGTAGAAGCGATTAGTGAAAGCCAACATTCCTCCAGAGTTTCTATTGGAATGGTTCCTTAAGTCTCTGTTAAATTTTCAGAATTTACTTCAATCTGATCTAGGATCTTAACTGAGAGAACAACATGTACAACATATCTACAGCATATCAATCATGGAGACAATAATGCAAGCACACAAGAGACACAAAGATTTACTTGGGGAAAACCATAAAGGTGAAAAACCCCAATAACTTCCTTAGAGATAGATAGAGCAATGATACAACCAACCAAGAGAGATAGCCATAACCTAGTAGCAGATCCTCCTACTCCATAAGTGCGCCACTCCTCCTTGAGTGCATGTGTGAGAAGTGAGTGAGTAAATAGAGTGCCTCCCGCACTCTATTTATACTTGACTTGACTTGCCTTTTTACCTAACTCATGTAGGCTCGAACTTAACCACATAACATAATGCTGACTGGGCCGACCCCCAATAGGGTGGTCTAATAACCCTTAGACCCACATGGCCGACCCCCAATAGGGTGGTCTAATAACCCTTTGACCCACATGACTTATATAGGGCCGACCCCAACAAGGTGGTCTAATAACCCATCAAGTATAAGTTACGACACTTATAATATAAATGACGACACTTTCGTATAGAGGAATAATACCATTTCTATAGGAATACAATATACATATATGTGAAATACATTCCGAAGTTACATATACATCAACACTCCCTCTTAACTAGGAAGGTATTTCTCAGCACAGTTCTTCTAGCACAAGTCATCTTCTCTGGATCATCGTCACTGGATAATCGTCATCGAGTCATCATCATCGTCACTGCTGCTGCTATCTCAATCAATCTCTGAATCTACTCGTCATAGGAAGTTCTACAGAGCCAGTCCTTTTTCATACTGGATGTAGGCCCACCACCTGCAGGTCTTCGTCATCACTGGCCATACTGTGGAATCCTCAGGACTTATTACATGCGTCACAAAACCTCGAAAGAGCATCCCAGGATGTTACGGGTACACAACTCCGACCTGTAGGATCTCCCAGGGCGCTATTACATGTGACCCCACCACAAAACCTTGAAAGAGCATCTCAGGATGTTACGGGTACACAACTCCGACCTGAAATCTCCCAGGGTACAAATTACATGTGGTCCACCACAAACCTCGCAAGAGCATCTCAGGATGTTACGGGTACACAACTCCGACCTGAAATCTCCCAGGGCACAAATTACATGTGGTCATGGCAAAACCTCGAAAGAGCATCTCAGGATGTTACGGGTACACAACTCCGACCTGAAATCTCCCAGGGCCCAAATTACATGTCATAGGACAAAACCTCGCAAGAGCATCTCAGGATGTTACGGGTACACAACTCCGACCTGAGATCTCCCAGGGCACAAATTACATGTCCTCCCAGAGCAATGTCTCGAAATAGCATCCCAGGCTGTTACGGGTACACAACTCCGACCTATAGGATCTCCCAGACATGCTCATCTGCACAACCTGATCCACGGCCACAGAGTATCAACCTGATACTCACCATACATCATCCTGATGTACTCATGATCGTCCTGATCATCATCATTGCAACGTCCTGCTGCATGTCATCTGGAGCAACATCCTGAAGCTCACCATCCATGATCATCCTGATCATCATCACTGCAACGTCCTGCTGCATGTCATCTGGAGCAACATCCTGAAGCTCATCATCCATGATCATCCTGATCATCACTGCAACATCCTGCTGCATGATCTACCTGATCATCAATGCATCCACCTGATGCATACCAAGTATCTACCTAATACATATCATCATACATGATCCTCCTGATCATACAATGTATCCACCTGATACATGATACGTATCACCATACATGATCCACCTGATCATACAATGTATCCACCTGATACATATACAGATACATGGTCCAAGCATCCAACATGATGCATATACAAAATACATACACATGATCCAACTGATCATATCCAGCATCCAACATGATGCATCCATAAATGATCCACCTGATCATATCCAGCATCCAACATGATGCGTACATACATACATAAAAATGATCCAACTGATCATATCCAGCAGAAACCAGAACATCATCCTGATGCTCATCATCCAGCGCTTACATCCACAGCCATGTGAAGGATCCTCCTTCCACATGCTTGGAATGGCTTCAGCAAATGTGTCCATCACTTCTTCCTCGAAGTGTCCTCGATCTGAAGAATGCCAAGCCTCTCTCTGAAGTACTCGAACTTCACCCTGGCTAGTGGCTTCGTCAGCACATCTGCAATCTGCTCATCTGTCGCAACATATAGGAGCTTCAAAGCTCCTCTCTGCACCATATCCCTGATATAGTGATATTTGATCTCTATGTGTTTTGACCTGTCATGAAACACTGGGTTCTCGGACAGCTTCACACAACTCTGGTTATCACAGAAGATACCAGTAGCTTCCAACGAGAGATCAAATAACTCAGACAGTAGCTTCCGTAGCCATACTGCCTCGCAACTAGCTGAGCAGGCTGCAACATATTCTGCCTCAGTTGTACTCAGTGCTACGCAGGACTGCTTCCTGCTAAACCAAGAGATCACACCTGATCCCATACTGAAGCAGCACCCAGATGTGCTCTTCCTATCTGCAGCACTGCCAGCCCAATCTGAATCAACATAACCATGTAGGTTAAACTTTTGATTTGCTTCATACTTGAGCCCATAATCCACTGTACCCTTCAGGTACCTCAGAACATGCTTTACAGCAACCAGGTGAACACTCCTCGGATCCGTCAGGAACTGGCTCAATGTGTTCACAGCAAAGCAAATGTCTGGTCTTGTGTTCGACAAGTACATCAAGGACCCAATCATCTGGCGATACATAGAGACATCAATCGGCTCAGATGAAGCATCACATAGAAGCTTCAGATTTGATGCCATAGGTGTGGCCATGGCCTTGCAATCCATCATCCCGAACCTCTTTGGTATCTCTACTGCATACTTCCCTTGTCCAAGGAAGATTCTATCTGCACTCTGCCACACCTCCATGCCAAAAACAAATAGTGCATCATCCCCAAGTTCTTCATCTCGAACTCGGTAGTAAGCTTCCGCTGCATGTCGACAATCAATCTATCTTCACCATACCAAGTTCTGCACATATATGATTTCCTATCATGAGTCTCAGAACCAAGTGGCTTCTCTACATACACTTCTTCTTCAACTACACCATTCAAGGAAGCTGTCTTGAATCCATCTAGTGTATCTTCTATTTCATCACTTTTATATTTCTCAATGCTGCCATCTGCAACATGCTTGATCTGATAGTTCCATTTGGAAGTCATAGCAAACTTCCCTTCATGTCTTGGGATTACATCCCAAACATCATTCTTCATGATCGACGGATCATGGCATTTCATTTCTTCATCCCAGATCCTGGGAACTTCAATATCTTCAATAAATATCTTTGTTGCTGGAACAAATGTTGTAGTCCTTCTTTTGTAGGAGATGGCATACGATCTTTCCTACACAACAAGTTAAATTGCATGATTAGAAAACATCTCATAGTTTTCAGAACAAATTCTTACACATAAAGAAATATGCCATACAGTCATGCAATTATCTTAGCCAATGCTTCAATACAACATTTATCCATATTCCGTAACTTTCTAGATGCCTTCCAATCTCTACCAGAACATTGTTAAGAGTGTGCACAACTCCCAATATGTCAACAAAGAGGTTTCATTCTAGATAAGTAGCAATGGAATGTTGTACAGTGCCATAGGCCACTTACCCATGCATATTAGGAGTATACTGTTCATCAATGCAATTATTCTAATATGCATAATACACAACCTAATTCTAGGAACATCAGTATATACATTATTGAACAGTATTATTTAAGAAATGACAATTCAAATACTTATCTTTGTTTGTTCGTTGGGTGGACTCCCTCTGAGTCTTCGCTTCCTTGCAGGAGCTACTGGAGTCCTAATCTGAAGTAGCTTCTTCTACACCTTTCTATTGTGGGATGTAGAGAGATGGTCAACTCCCTCTGAATATTTGCATCCTTGCATAAACCACTAGAGTGTACTCCCTCTTGATCTTTGCTTCCTGGATTACCTGTTCTTGAGCTCATATTCATCCTTGGTCCCTATGCATGCTTATTAGTATCATGAATGTATTATCCTTGTGATCTCATATAAAATCATACATTCATTAGTATACTATTAAAACACAATAATCTCAAGCATGTATAGTCATGATCATTTCAAACAGAAAATAATAAGCATTAGCATTCAAGGTTTATGTAGAATTCTTAAGGTTAGTCAAATCATAAGAAACATAACATGTATAAACCTGTAATTACTCAAACCTATGACTCTTCAGGTTAGTTGAATCATCAATCAAGATAAGAGATATATTATGCATAAGACCTGTGATTATTACAACCTATACCTTCATGATTCTTCTGGTTAGTCATATCATCAATTAAGGTAAGAAACATAATATGCATACAACCATGATTATTCAAACCTATGACTTCATGAATAATCATTATCAACAACAGTATAAGATCCTAACACAAGGTAGGATTCTATCTTGATATAGGAAAAACATACCTGGATTAGCATGCTAGCTATTTATGTCTAACATACTCACATGATGTCTTCTTGTTCTTCTTCAATGACTTGTGCTAGTAACCTGTATATCTCATAGGTTAACTATTACAAAACCAAGTTATACATACCTCGTAGATGGATCTTCTATGAGATCCATGACAATGGATGAATCTTTGTCCTCATGTTATCATGATCATATGTTCTTGGACCAGAACATGATTTGTCTTTCTTGGTGTACCTTTCATGTTAGTAGACAACATAAACCTCATACAACACCATAATGCATTAGTACAATCATAAGTGTCAACACCTTAACCAATGAATATCTTCTATCATGCATTCATACTTTTGTTAAGGTGATACGACAAACCAAAAATCAAAATTGTACTAACCGTAATAACATGAAGACAAACATACCATAAACTTAATCATGGAAAAATATCGAAACATACCTTGATGAGTCATACCTATCGAGATCGCTTGTAATCTTCTTATGTAAGGCCTTAGCCTCATCTCCCTCTGAAACAGGAACTTCTTCACTCATGCAGATGATCAATCCATCTTCTTCTAGGGTTAACCCAATCCACTTGATTTGCAAGAACTGGACCTAGAGATGGATATGGGTTTGTCAGAGAAACCCCAAAAATTCAAACTTTGAATTTCATACTTCCGAAAGGATAGAAATATGCGCCTTGATGAGCTGATCAAACTGGTATATTCAGAATTTGAAAACTGCAAAGTTTCACTCCTCAATTTTGCCTTTGAAACTTCCGGATTCACTGGACATGACCCTGAACTGGGGTTTCATGAAGCCCACTCTTCTGCTCAATCAAAATGTTTGATCCAAATCTCTAAGCTTCTATTTTTCTGAGGAGCTTCCAGCCGTGGTCACAGATTTCAAAAATTCCCATTTTTATAGAAGCCCTAATTTTCCACTTTTCTGATCAAAGTCCCGAACTAGGGTCTAATCAAGCCCGGCCTTCTGCCCAACCAAAAATTCTGATCTTGGTCTCTAAATTTTTATTTTGATGAGTATCATTCAGCCGTGGTCTCCGATTACAAAAATTCCAACTTTCTCCAAAGCCCTAAATTCCGGAAGCCATGAATGAAGGTACCAAAAAAATAATTCTGTTTTGATAGAAATATGTACCTGATTGTTTCTGGTGTAAATCCGAAATTTTTGATCCACAGGGTCTGAAAAAGTTTCCTGAGATAGCCTGACCTATTATCTTTCCATCCTGACAGGTCTGACCTCAATTGGATTCTCTGAGAGAGAGTTATGCCAAATGTCGCAACGTGACCTGTTTTGGGATAAAACAGGAGAGCGAACTTGTACGGCGTACCACGTGTCACTGTTTTAACTTCGGCCTCTGCAAAAGTTTTCTGAGATAGTACATACTGTGTACTACCTGTCACTTTTTACGAAATTTCATTTGGAGCTTCCTAGCCCAAGATATGACCTTTTTCCCAAGGTCACCTGATTTTCACTCAGATCTGGAAGAGGCAAAAACCCTATATTGTACAGATCATAAATCACAAAGTACAACGAATTAGAGGTTGTCCTTTGGACACAAGATTCCTGGAGATCTTAGATTCGGCCTGTAACAATTTCAGATCCAAAAACTTTTCCAAAACATATTTATAGCGAAAGTTCTACGATGAATGGGTTTTTCTATATCAAGCCCTAGCATCGTAAGTGCAACAAGTGTCATACATGCCATATCATGCCTTCTTTCAGGCTAGCTCTGATACCATGTTAGATTTTAAGAATTTACTTCAATCTGATCTAGGATCTTAACTGAGAGAACAACATGTACAGCATATCTACAGCATATCAATCATGGAGACAATAATGCAAGCACACAAGAGACACAAAGATTTACTTGGGGAAAACCATAAAGGTGAAAAACCCCAATAACTTCCTTAGAGATAGATAGAGAAATGATACAACCAACCAAGAGAGATAGCCATAACCTAGTAGCAGATCCTCCTACTCCATAAGTGCGCCACTCCTCCTTGAGTGCATGTGTGAGAAGTGAGTGAGTAAATAGAGTGCCTCCCGCACTCTATTTATACTTGACTTGACTTGCCTTTTTACCTAACTCATGTAGGCTCGAACTTAACCACATAACATAATGCTGACTGGGCCGACCCCCAATAGGGTGGTCTAATAACCCTTAGACCCACATGGCCGACCCCCAATAGGGTGGTCTAATAACCCTTTGACCCACATGACTTATATAGGGCCGACCCCAACAAGGTGGTCTAATAACCCATCAAGTATAAGTTACGACACTTATAATATAAATGACGACACTTTCGTATAGAGGAATAATACCATTTCTATAGGAATACAATATACATATATGTGAAATACATTCCGAAGTTACATATACATCAACAGTCTCTACTCCCATACATTGCTAAGGATGTTTCGATGTCCATCATTATGACTGAGGAACAAGCTATCTTGAAAGTCCAACAGTTAGACATACTATACTCTCAGTCTGGCATTTTATATGACATTATTCCTAATGCACCGAGAACAAGACATGAGCCCAGATCAGTTCCTAGACCACATGCCGATGGGATCGTGGGATCCGCAAGCACTCACCCTATAGACTTGGTAGCTAATCAAATGCAAAATTTGTCTCTAAACTAGTCTACTCCCAGATAGGTTCACACCTTGTCCACTTCCACCCCGTCGTCTAATGTACACAATGTGTAATCAACGAAGCCGTTAGGTAACCAACAACCTGGTGGTAAGAAAAAGGGGAGAAACAACCATAGGGGTGGAAACAATGGGAATAATGATAATAGCAATCGCAATACCCTCGTAAGGAGAATGCCAACCCTCCTCGGGAAGGAGAAAATGCTGGCAAGGATCGTAAACTTAGGCGTAAGGTGAAATTCCCTTGCAAGCTCTGTGGGGAATATCATCTTACTCACTTATTTCCTCGAGTCGAAGAAGCATCGAAGCATTTGGCACAGAGCCCAGCTGTGTTGAAGGATCCCCTTCCTCATCATCAAAACATGGCTTCGCATGCTCCCACCACTAGTTATGGACCTACTAAAATGGCAACGGATTCTTCCAATACTAGTGGTTATGGATGTGTGAACATGGTTCAATCAGAGGTTTGTGTTGCTACTCGTCAACGTGATTATGGTGCACCACAACCTAATATGGGGAGTGAGCCTCCCCCTCCTCCTGACAATTCCTTGCATATCGAGAAGCCCTCTAATATGTTGCGGATATCGAAAGGTGTTCTCAAGTGCTCTACGCATAATCCTAATGCTCGAGCTGCCCAGAACTACTCCATCGTAGAATATTTGGTCCAAACTTCGTGTGCCATGTCGGCTCTTGAAGTTTTGCAGGCCTGTCCTTCTCAGAAGCATGCCATTTTGAGTGCATTAGGAGTTCAGGATGGGGGAAATCCCAGTGTTATCAAGTTTGATACTACTGATGTTCAACCTCGCTTACCTTACCACGTGGCTTTTCAAATCCAAGTGGTGTGCCTTCAGAGTTTTGTCAAACATACTATGGTTAACGAAGGTGCTTCCGTGTTAGTAATGTCATTAACTTGTTGGAAATCTCTTGGCTCTCCTCCTCTACTCGCATCTAGAACCACGCTCACTGCATTCGATGGTCAGTCATTTAAGCCGCATGGAATTATCCCTTCCCTTATTGTCTGCTTAGGAGGTAAGTCTGTGCCTATTGAAGTCAAGGTGGTTGATGCGCCCATCGACTACAACCTTTTACTGGGTCAGAATTGGATGTACGCTATGAAGACTGACGCATCTATTGTATTCAGATTTACCTGCTTTCCTCATGAAGGCAAGATTGTGACAATCGATCAGTTGGATTTCGTTCATCCTCCTTCCATGGCATCCACGGGATCCATAGTCCCGTAGGTTACTGATTCTCAGCCGACAACTAGGAACATGGGTGTTGGTATGTACCCTTCATTGATGGGAACTTATGATTTTCCAGCGCCTGTGAATTTTATTGGAACCATTTTCGACAATGTGTCTCCTCCTTTGCATAATGTGTCCTTCCAGACTTCCTATCTTAATGATCCATGGACTTTACCATCCACAAATTCCACGTCTGGATACATTACGCATGTCGAGATGTCTATGGCACTATCTGTAGCTGAGCTTGCTTACCAGCATATTCAATAAGCCACTTCAGAGCTGGATCTCTCTTCTTCACGGACAAGGGAAGAAGATCCCGTTATGTTGCCCACGTGTGCAGTCGAGCCATCTTGTTCACATGATTGCCTCGATGGTATTCTACCTTCAGATGAAATTTTTATCGAGGTCATGAATGGTAATGACAATCTTTGGGAGGATTCTCATCATCAATTTTATTTCCTTCCTACCCTTGATCTTATTGAATGAGATGAGCCTCAAGTACAACCTACCATGCATTTGGATTTTGATCCAGGCATAGTTTTGTCTAGCCCTGGTTTAACATTAAATTCTGATATCCCTAGTGATGAATCTGCAGACTATCCTATAGATCTGCAAATCGGTGATCCTGATGAGTTCGATTCTACTTCTAGAATTTCCAACTCCCGTGATGATAAATTTGCCACTATAGATTCCTCCAAGTCCTTTAGATTTCCTCTTCATTTCGAAGTTGATCATTTTGGTCCCTCGGGTGTTGGTACTATGGCACCTTCAGTGGTTAGTTTGCCCTGCATTATGTCTAAGTGTGATAATAGTGAAGTTGAAAATTTTTCTACCACAGTGACCTATATCAGATTTTTCTTTACATACATTTTAGAGATGACTCTTAGATGGACTTATACTTGTTTACTAGTCCTTTTTGACATTTGCTTCGGCCATGGCAGGAATATTCAAAACCTTTCATATAGGTTTAGGCCTCCCCATTGTTATGATGCATTTCAACTTATTACTATCCGAATTCACAGACACCCCCTGAGTGTCCTTATCTTGCTCATGTTCCTTGCATTATGCATAGTTTTGTTCCATGCGCTTGGAACTAGCCTCACATGTCCCTAACACTCGTCTGCCCCCATTACAAGCATTCTTCCATCTCTCCTTTGAGCTCGTTAAAAATAGTAAGGAGGTCACAAGTTTACTTTTTCGGGTTCGTTAAACCTTTACGAAAAAAAAATTTATAAAGTCTTTTTTAAGCTCTTGTTAGACTTTTTCAAATCAAACAAGATTGCCGAGTATACTTGTCATTTCAGACTCGTTAAAGGATTTGAAGCGACATTCACTTAGGTATAAGTTTACCCCTTTTCCAGACCTTTGTGGATTAATTACGAAAAAGGTATACTCTAGTCATACGTGACTAGAATATTTCTTCTCTCATTGTTTTACACTTTTTCGGGTGAGGAGACTAACTTTACGAAAAAGGACTTCCCTTTTATGTCAAGTTGTGATTGCATTGCATTATCCTGCTTGCCACTTGAGCCTTGTGTCGGCTCCCGCTTACTCACTTATTAGCGATGTGCCTGAGCACTTTACCTTCCAAGCCAAGCAGAGCCTTAATTTATCTTTCGCAGCGTGATGACCCTTTACCCTGAGGGAACATTCCCCCGAGTGTCCACATCCTACACATGCTTCCTTGCATTGATCATAGGTATGTTCCACTGCTTGGGACTAGTCTGCTTGCTATTTGACACTCGTTCCCTCACTTGTTGTACTATAAGCAATTTTATTCTTTTTCAAGCTTTTCCAAATATGAAAAAGACCAAAAAAATCAAATATTCCAAAAAGCTGGATGAGATTATGGTTACTACTTCTTGTTGGCAGTTGTTGTGTCGCCTTTGAATAGAGCATTCATTCCACTCCATACACTATGAGTCGGGACTATAGTTGGACCTTAGGAGCTTTACTTGTTTCTTAGTTTCTCCACCGATTGGTTAAGCTTCCAGTTATTATGGAGCCCTTTGTGGTGCCTCTGCATTGCAAAGTTTATATTGAGTCTATGCTGCCTAAGTCTATCCATCTGCTCATGCTCTTGTTCAAAGGAAGTCCTGAAACTGGAGTCAGCCACTCCTTAGATATCTTGACTATTGCATGTCGTCCATCCCTATTGAGTCAGTCCATTTCACCTGATATCTTCCAAATCTTTCAGCATAGTTGGTACCTCGTGCTGGTTGATGGGGAATGCATTAATGCCCTCCTTCCAGCGAGTCTCATTCCGTTGACTTCAACCCATTTATTCCGGGACTTGAGGCTTAGAGTTCGGTTGAGTACCTTGAGGCTTGCAGTCATTAGTGGCAGGTTATCTTTCCATCGACAGTTTTGGGAATACATCAATGTCCCCTGATCAATGGATTCATCCTAGTGTTCGACTTCAACTCATTTATTCACACTCTGATGATTGTGCTCTATGCCTTGATTCCCATTTTCATTATTGGTGGGTCATCTCGCGTCTATTAACGGTATACATCATTGACCGGAAATCAGACGATGTCACATTTGGTTCGACCCCAACTCCTTTATTCACTTGATGGGACTTGCACTGTCAAAGACTTGTGTAGAAGACCCCAGGCGATGGTGGCATTCAGTATGCTACCTATGACTTTGACTTTACATCTAAGATATCACCTCTTAGATATCAGCAGTTTGTACCTCCAGTTTGCACCAGTTGTTTCCTTTTCAGCAGGAGACCATATCTTACTATAGAGGGATCATGGCTATGATCACTTATGACATATATCCATTATGTAATACCTATTCATGGCCATTGTATCAGATTGTTGTACTATACTGACATGTATTCAAAGATACTATTGTACTATGATGAGTGAGCTGCTCTTTCCACTTGTGTTTCCATCACTCCACTTTTGAGTTTTATAATGTATTTCGTCCATCGTAGCATCAGTCTCTGACCTCACACATTAGGGGGCATCTGTTACAACGTAATTTTTCACCTTGTGAGTATCAGCATTCTTTGGCCTGTAGGATCCATTTCACTGACTCAGATCCACTTTATATCCTTCAGACATACTATTTCCTCATTTTTCCTCTTACCCGCTTGTTGCATCACTATAACAAGTGTACCCGCGAGTTGCATCGCTATAGCCCGCGGGTAGCATGTAAAATGGTAAAAATCACTAGTTTATTACTTTTTGCTCCCACAAAGCGGTTATTGGGTGACCTTTGACCCTCCATCTTCCTAAGAAACATCTCGATGTGTACTTTCCCCTACCTTTGAGAGGAGTATATATTGAGCACATATGGCTTATGGACGGGAGGAGAAAGAAGAGAAAGAGAACTCTAGTGTATTTTTTCCCTATCTTGAGTCTACACTCATTGATCCTTGTAGTTGTGAACCCTTTATGTTCACCTTCCAAACTCCTTTCATAGTTTGAGTTTGCCATTTATGGAGGATTGAAGTGGTGGAGGCACAAGTGGATTGATCTAGATCGTGGTTCCGATTGGTTGCCGGAAAGAGGTCATATTACATTGTACTTCTTCTTGTTTATTAATAGAAATACTCATATTCTCGTCCATTAATGTTGTGAATGTTGTTTGTTCTACATTGGGTTGCATTTACTTATAATATCATGGACCATTGATATTGATGATGTTAATATTGTTTATATATTATATGTACTTGTTGTGTATTGGCTGTCAATACTAATTTGTAGATTCAAGTGCATGGATTGAAAGCTCCAACGGGATCTACATCAAACGTTTGGATCGAGGTTGGTTACATTCTCCATTATCTTAGCATTGTCATTTATAATATCATAATTCTGAGAATTGAGTTAATTTCTGGTAGTCAGCTGTCTGTTGTGGTCTACCCCAAGCCATAGTGAGTTTTCTCCAACACAGTCAGTTACTGGCACAAGCTGAGGGAAACCTATAGCTTGCCAAGCAGTTGAAGATAAAATACTAACAGAAGCTCCCTCATCAACTATCGTACGAAATATTTCTTTATCAGAAACTCTTATAGATATTTGAAAATGAATACTCGAAGGAAGATGAGGTTCTGTTAGACCATTCCAAAAATGACCTCAATACTTGGGGGGGTCCTGTAGGAATGGGAAGGGTCTCCTCCTACCTAGGACATTCTGAACTGACTAGGAAAAAATCAGCGGTTTCCAATTCACTCTCACTTGGAAGATAAGAATGAGACGAAGATTGTGTCATGGTGACTACTTCAGTCTGGACTTTCTCCAATGAAAGAGCGGGATTGAGTGGAGCTGACAGTGACTCGATCACTTCACTCTCGAAAGGAAGAGTGGGATCAACTATAGATGAAACTAAATTGATCACTTGGTCAACCAACGGGGGGTCAGGGGACAAATTACTATCGCTTGTTGGAAGCACCTATTGAGAACTAGTAATATATTCCAACCACCGTGAAGCTTCATCCATGCTCGGAAAAAGGTAAGTATGATGCATGCCCTTGCATAGCCAGCAAGGGTCTGCAACTGTACCCTTCCGACCCTTCACCAATAGGTCACTAGTCGAGGGAGTATCATCAACATGATGGTTAGAGGTTGATGATACAAGTGGTTTGGGGTTTTTAGACCACACTTCTGACACACGGGAGAGACCGGGACAATTCTTGAGAAGGTGATCACCCTTGCAAAGTTTGCAAGGGAACTTGGGCTTACAAGGTGTTCTCATAGAATGAGTTCCATCAACGGTAGATGGTTTACGCTTGATCTCTTTCTTATCCTTCTTCTTCTTTGTCTTCATTTTCTTCTTCTTCTTCTCACCCACCTTCTTACTAACATCAGAGTTTTCAGTAGGAGAAGAACAAGAGACGGAAGCCAATTCAACTCTCGACGAAGAAGGAGAATGGTCACCATGAGATTGATGCTCATGTGATGAAGGACCTAGGTTCGACACAATTGGTGCACTTGGTGTAACTGGATTGGAGAATAACCATACTGTTAATCCTATCGTCAATCCAGGAAGACTCAATGTATCCATAAAGGGAGGACCAACAGTTCCACAAGGGGAATAAAAAATGGCATACCCTGGAATGGGGCACCTTGGTTGGTAGTTCCGGAAGAATATTCCATATCTAAAATTCCTAAGAGTCTCTAAAATACCACACAAATCAAACACTACTCAATTCTAAAAGCAACAAGCAAACTGTGTGAATAGGAGTGGATTCAAAGTCTGGAACCTCACGGGATTAGCAAGGCTTCGCAACTTGCGATATACCGCAGGGTCCAATAATATGACGCAACAAGGAGGATTGGGACTGTACCCTTTCCTGCATACCTGATTACCTAGATGGTACGTGCGTAGTAGCTCCCCGAGTGATTTGCTCGGTGTATTGCTCTGCCAAGACGGCCAAATGGTTAACTCAGTTGGTTTCAGGAATCCTAAGGGTGTCTCCCGATATATGGAAGGTACGTGGGAGCTCCAATCCATAGTGGTGCTGTCTAATGCACAATCGTTCGGCAAGAGACCTTCCGATATACTACTGAGTACGTGATACACCCTTCGATATACGCCAAGTACTAAAGGTGACTTGCTGGGTACATGAAGAAGCTCAATATACTGATAAGTATGTGGAAGACTACAATACCCCCAGGATACAGTGCTGGAAAATAACGACAGCTGCCACGCTTAATGACATTGGAACACGTCTCTAACTTATACACAGTTACTAAATGATTTTAACCTAAGCTAGCATTAATTTATCTTGTACGGTTAGGTGGATGCATGAGGTGAGTACATAAATGTAAACATAATGCAATTCTCTACTACATGATAATGCACATTTTCCTTTTTTTTTCATGAAAACTACTTAAGGTAAGGAGAGATTTTTCTTTCTTTCAAACCAAAAGTATGTAAGTAGTAAAGAAAAGAAGAATTCCTTCCTAGAGTGCAATCACTCTAACTGTCTGCAGAAATCAGCCAAAAAGCGCAAACAAAACGAAAGATGCAACTAATCTTAACAATGTATAAGACAAAAGAATGAAGCACTTTCAATTTTCACATGCATGTATCAAAAACGGAATTTGATATCTAAATGCTTTTCATATCTATATACGGAAAGTGAGAGAATATCTACAACACTCTAATCATTCAAAAATTTCCAAAGAAAAATGGCAAGCACCCAAACAACTCAAAGGCACTCAAGAAAGGCTCAAAATCTACCAAATGCAATAATTATAACTCATTTCCTATCTTTTTACACTTGAAAAAGACACATCTAAGCTATGGAAAGAAATATTTCACAAACGTTTCCAGTCAAATGCAAGACAAAGGAAAGCACTTAACAATCTTATCGAACTCAAATGCATACAAATCTGAAACGAATTTTTCTTCTTCTTATGAGTGTGAGACGAAGAATTTCAAATGATCAAATTAAAGCAAGAAGAATACTTATGTTTTCCAATTTCATGAAAATAGCAAAAGAGTGACAAAATCAAGCTTTTCTTTGAACTAAAATGGAGACAAAGAATCAATCTTCCCCCAAAATGATTGAATAGCTCAACATGTAAGGGAAACAAGATGCATAACCCAAGAAAGAGAGGTTCAAAAAGACATGGATATCCCACACTTTTCAAATCTTTAAAACAATCCAATCACGCCAAACCAAAAAATGATCTCAAAATCTTGAGATGGGTCAAAACGATTGAAAACACTGCTGGACAAAAGGGTCTTTGCCTAGAAGGTACGGCGCAGAGGAGTCTGCACACAAACCAAAACTCAAATCAGAAATGGAGAAGGGGTGCCTGTATGGAAAATTTGATAGATCGGTGCAGTCTATGCTTGTACACAGTGCGACGTCGCATTTCAGCAATGCTAGAAGTGCGACAGTGTCGCAGAATACCAACAGAAGGATTGTGACGACTGACTAACAGGAAAAGAACAGAGATAAAAAATGACATAGTTTCGCTCTGTGTATACTAACCAGGTGCGACAGGCAAGATTCAAATTAAAAAATGAGCCAAATCTCCAAGTAATGAGTAATGAACTAGTTTGAAAATGGAAAGTACAAACTCAGAGGAAGGTGATCAAACTCTTCAAAGTGAAGATCTGATGGTGAGACCAACTAAAGAGGAAAAAGACAAATGAAAAAGGCTTGGCAAGAAATCAACTGAAAATAACATTCAAATTGACACTACAAAGCTATGTTCATTCCCCAGTATGGTCGCCAGATTTGTTAACGGACAATCTACCAAAGATGGATCTAAGGCGTGATCTCCCTAGTTTAATGTGAGTCTAGAACAAATAGAACAGAATATAGATCTACTTTCCTAGATCAATAGAAGTGCAAACTAGTAGAGAGATAGCTTACCTCAGATTTGCAGATCCCTTTTCTCTTTATTGATCCAATTCTCCAGCGTCGTCAGATCTCAAGCTGCAAGACCCTGTTCAACATATAGATACTAGCAAATAGTGAAAGCATACATTTCATATGATTGATCTAACTTAACAATTAAGGAAGAAAACTCTAAACATCATCATCAAGGAGACAATAGTTTATGGAAAGAGATTATATTAACTGTATAAAAGTGGGAATTACAAAGAAAGGATGAAGCTACAACCAAAGCCTCAACGTCGCATCCTCCATCCAACATGTCCAAGCCAACCCTCCAAGGTGATACAAGCTTCCCAATCACCAATATGGATTTTATCAGCATAAGGATACCATAGACCTTCCCCCCTCTCATGGAGAGAGTGGGTGTTTATATAGGGCTAAAGAGATAGGTTAGGTTGAGGATTAGGGGGAGATGGTTAAGGGATCTTCCCATAAGGTTAGGAACCGAAATGCCACCTCACATAGAGCCTAGGGATAGGCCTCCACCTCAGCAAACTTCTATAAAGACCTTGAGACTCCCCAAAATAGCCTTTAACCAACCCCGTCGCACCCTGGTAGAGGACACAGAGTGACAGAGGGGGGTCGTCGCACTTTGTCCGAGGACAACCTGCAACAGTGTCTCACCCTAGCTGACCAAGAACTACGACATCTCACCCTAGATGAAGGAGAAGTGCGACAGCCTACTCAAAGAGGTCAACTAGGCAAGGAAATCTATCAGTTGGATGTATTTTAGCCCATAATGAGGTTAGGGTTCAGAGCAAATAGTTTACACAATGGCCAAGAAGATGACATTATCACAATGGTCATGATCAGACGACACTTGGTCATAATGACGATACTTGAAGCGGTCATGGTGAGGACACTTGGTCACGATGACGACACTTGCACAAGGGTGACAACATTTTGGTGTAACTGCAGGGCGAAGCCAATGGAAACAAAACCCAACTCCTTACCAACAACCATAATTTCCACATACATACCCATATCCCCCACCTTTTTCACAACCAAAAATCAACTATGCAAATCCATATCCATATTCCACAAATTGGAGAGAACCACTACAACAACCACTTATAATGCCACCTCCACAGAATCAACAACCCCCCAGAGCACCTACAATCCCTGCTCAGCCTGTCCCAAATCCAAATAACAATAGGACAGTACAACAACCCTTCAACAATGAAGTAATGCAGTTTCCAGCATATGTTGTAGACACATTGGATTTGAACGAAATCAACCTGAGATCTGGTAAAATGCTACAGGGTCCCCAATATCAACATAATCAAGAATCCAAATATTTCGAGCGAGCCACATCTCCAGAACATCAGCACCCTAAAGTAATACCCCAAATACCGGAAAATAATCCTCTCAATACTCCATTTCTTGAAAAACTAAAACAAAACCATAAAGATGAAGAAGAAAACATCATATTGAATGAATTGAAATGCTTAAATATCCAAATCCCACTCTTACAAGCAATCATAGACGTCCCAATCTATAACATATTCATAAAATAAAATTGCTTGAAGAAACCTGGGTGGAAGGCAGAAGGGAAGCGTCGAAAGATGAGTTGTCAGGTTTCCCAACCATAAATGTAATAGGCCAGCTAATAGACCTTATGTTGGGGATTTCTATCAACCCAAAGTACCTTGACCCACGGAGCCCGATTGTCAATGTAACCATAAACAAAAAACCGATTTCAAGCATCCTAATCGACTTAGGAGCTGCAATAAACGTTATGACAAAGGATACAATGCTAGCCCTAAGCCTCCAACCCTTTCTAAGACCAACGAGCAGAGTGCTACAACTAGCTGACACATGCACTGTTAAGCCGGAAGGTATCCTTGAGGATGTAATTATCAACATTGAGTCTTGGAAATATCGAGCAGACTTCATAGTCATTGAAGTCAAAAGAAAACTTACTGGATACCCACTCATTTTGGGGAGGCCATGGCTGGAAATAGCAGATGCCTATATAGGCTGTTGATCTGGGGATATGACAATTACTAGTGGACAAGCAAGAAAGAAGATCATGATATACTCACCAACAAAACGATCTACAGACACATAACATCAAAATTGGATGGATGATTACGATGACATGGATGACCAAAACATGCAACCAGTCCTCAGCATAAGAACTGCCCGAACCCTAAAAGCTAAAGATGAAGATGCTTATTTAGATAATTTTATTCAAAACATGTATCTTGATAATGATATGCTTGAATAAATATTTGTAATAGGTCAACAACACGAAAAGCTACACTCTCAAAGCAACACTGATGAAATGTGGAAGCAGGTATTCTCCATTGAAGAACAACTTCCACAGGTAAAAATCGTGGAAATCTTGCTTGGGAAGACAGTCAATATTAGTGCACATCTCGAGGAAGAACAAGAACATAAATTAATAAAATTACTCTCATAAAATAGCATAGCTTTCGCGTGGACCTACACAGATATGAAAGGGATACACCTAGATATTTGCAAACATTACATTTACATCAAAGAGGGTGCTATTCTGATAAGACAACCCCAAAGAAGGATGAATCCAGCATTAAAATATATAGTTAAGCATGAGTTGCAAAAGTTACTAGACGCAGGTTTCATTTATCCAATCTCAAATAGTGAGTGAGTCTCACCTTTAGTGATAGTCCCGAATAAGGGAGGAAAGTGGCAAATCTGTGTAGACTATAGGGAACTTAACAAGGAAACCAAAACAGATCACTTTCCTCTACCATTCATTGATCAGGTGTTGGATACTCTGGCTGGAAACAAGTTTTTTTCATTTCTAGATGGATTCAGTTATAACCAAATCCAAATCCACCCGGGTGACTAGGATAAAACAACATTCACCTTCCCATGGGGCACATATGCACACAGAGTACTTCCCTTTGGACTCTATAATGCTCCAGCAACCTTTCAAAGGGATATTTTGAGTATATTATCCAAGTTTATCAATGACATATGGAAGTATACATGGACAACTTCACACCACATGGACAGAATTTTAATCAAGCGTTACAACATTTAGAATTGGTCCTAAATAAATGAATCAAAATGAGTCTATTCCTCAACAATGATAAATGTCGAATGCTAATGCAAGAAGGGATAGTCTTAGGACACCACATATCCCAAAGAGGAATTGAGGTAGATCAAGAAAAATTCTCTGTTATTAAAAAACTACCTCTACCGAGCAAACAGAGAGATGTCTCTAATTTCCTATGACAAACAGGCTACTACATAAGATTTATAGAGGGATTCAGCAAAATCGTTGCGCTTATGTTTTCCCTCCTAACGAAAGATACTAATTTATCTGGATAGAGCACTGCATGACAGCATTTGACCACCTTAAAAAAAAAACAACAACTGCCCCAGTTCCCCAAGGACCAAACTGGAAACTACCATTTCACATCCATTTGGATGCATCAGAGAAGGCTATTGGAGTAGTCCTCGAGCAGGAATAAGAGAAAAAACCATATGCAATCTACTACATAGGTACTCCATAAACTCCTTTATGCCACACATAAGCAAAGAAATGGTCA
This sequence comes from Larix kaempferi, assembly GCA_027924585.1. Classification (NCBI taxonomy): domain Eukaryota; kingdom Viridiplantae; phylum Streptophyta; class Pinopsida; order Pinales; family Pinaceae; genus Larix; species Larix kaempferi. The sequence continues at coordinate 3,759,293 of BSBM01000802.1, read as the reverse complement.
GAAAGCACCTCTTTTTGTAGGGAAAAATGCACTTTGGTTAATAATTAAACGAAGTAATTTAGTAATTATCTTTTCTTATGTTTTAGCATTTTTATTTACTAATCATGTGAATAAATCCATGTGTGGACAGAGAGCAGGGAACTGGAAGAATAACAATGTCGAGCTCCAGATTAAGGATTGCAAGAGACACAATAATCCTATTTTCTCCTAATTTGTAGGAAAGAATCCTGTTATTCAGGATCGTGATTTTCAATGTAAAACTAGGGTAGAAGTTTGTAATAAATAGAGACACCTGAGTAACAGGGGCTCTAGCTTGTACATTTTTTAAGACAATCTTTGGCATTTTTCTAGAGCAGATACTCAGTTTACGATTTCTACAGTTATGATGGAACTTATGAATTTATAAAGAAGAACCAACGTTATTCCAAATCTGTGAGTTTATAAGCTTTATTCTCCTCCTGTGATGCACATTGGGGAGGGCCCCATCAGTGCGTAGCTCAGCATTTTTGTCTCTTTGTTTTCATATTTTCATGCATTATGTTGTTCATTCCAAGTATATGCATGTGTTGTTTAATCTTCATACTTATTCGATGATCAGATTCAATGTTACGCACAAAACATCTTTCCTTCTGTAGTTCGTTAATATTGTGTCTGTAATTCCAATACATTGCATCTATAGTCCTGTAGCCCCCTGTAAACTGCAATTCCCAGATTTATATTGCCGTTTTTTTATATCGACCAGATTAGATTCATGTTTTTGAATGAATATTACTCATTCCAACATGAAAGATCTTTGGTTCGGTTAGGTCAGATTCACATGCTTTAAGGAGAGAGATATTTCGGATTTTGAAGCTTAAAGTTTCTTGCTTTCCTAGGTTTAATTCCAGATTTAAATTTCTGCTTTCTTAGATTTAGTTATTTGCTTTCATAGATTAAAAGTTTCATGTTTTCTTAGATTAATTTCCTGCTTGATTAGATTTAGTTTTCTACTTTCATCTTAGATTAATTTCCTGCTTTCTTAGATTTAGTTTTCTGCTTTCATCTTAGATTAATTTCCTTCTTTCTTCGATTTAGTTTTCTTCTTTCATATTAGAGTAATTTCCTGCTTTCTTAGATTTAGTTTTTTGCTTTCTTAGAATAAGTTTCGTATTCCTATTCCTCAATTAATTGTGATAAACCTCTAGATTACTCCATCCTCATTAGAACAACTCCCCAACATTTATTTAGACACAACAAACACCAACGATGAAGATCCTCTCAACGTAGTGCACATATAGTGCTTAGCACCTCTTAAGTTTGTACATTCTATGGTTGATATTTAAAGTGAACTTCTCCAAAGAATACCTATAAAAAGGTATTCATTTCCGGATCCCACCAGCTTCAATCCATGTTAGAGTAAATGCCCCTGGATCTGCTGCAAAATATTGAAGAAGTGGAACAGCTGGTGACCATGATGAACCCACTGTGGTGGTGGACTAAACTTGGTATGTAAATATTCCTGAGGGCTTCTCCATACTGAATAAACTAATATCATGATTTCCAAATGTGAACATTGCTACCTTCAAAAGTACATTCCCCCCTGATACGATGATGTGTTGACGTCTAGCATAGGGGAAACCACTTAGTTAGGGAGCACTAATGGATCTCCCTACTAAGTTCGAGGTGATACCATATAGTGATTTAAATGGATCCTAAGGCACAACTACAACTACTAAAACTCTCAAAATATAGTGTTTTGATGTTGACGAGAGCTGAAGTATATGATAAGATGAGGGTCCTATCCTGAGAACCAAGATCATATTGTAATCAATTGGTGGACGGACAGACCTGACACACCACTGGTTGATAAGCATGGGGCTCATAACTTCCTTTAATTCATGTAAAAATGGGGAGCGGGGATGACATATTTTCTTTCGGGATGACACAGATTGAAACTGGTGGAAACAAACTGTAAGTGAAAGGGCTTTGATCGAGACGAAAAATAAATGATAATGGTAACCAGAAAAATAGATACTGCTGAACATATGGAGACTCAATATATATCGATCAAAGGAGACCATGGGTTGTTTCTAAAATAATATGGTGTTCCCTTAATGTGAGGTGACAAGGGAACTTGTTTGTACATAAAGAATATTGGTGGGTTCCCCACAATTTTGGGTGTATCAGGGGACCAATTTGGTGATGGGTGGAATCCCCATGGTTTTGAGTGGATCTGGGGACACTTTCCAATGGTGAAGTGAGGTTTAATTTGTAGATGCAAAGATGGGTTCCCCATGAAACAATTCCATGCAGTGTATGCCTGCTAGGTAACTGAATGGAACTAGTTACTTCATAGGGTGGAGGGGTCATGAGTGTCTTTGCAAGTTGATGATACAAGGAATATTGTGGAGGGTAAAGTGATCATGGAGGTATGAGGGAGGCTTCGTGAATCATTCTCGTAAACTTTGTCAAGGATTCTGATGTGTGTTTACTTGGTGGAGTAAATGTGCAACTATGAAATGATATTCTAAGGGAGGGTTGTTTCAAGTTTGGTCATATTCCTCAGAATTATGGTGGGTTGACATCATGGGTTCCAATTGATGATGGAGGTGGCAGTGGTGTGCACACCCATATGGGAAGTTGATATTCATGGAAATGATGTTAATGTCACATCAAGGCCATGAATGGGGACCCTATGGCTATCAGTGGGAATACCGAGATATGCATTATAAAGGGAGGGTAAATAGAGTCTATATGCCAGTTTCAGAATGATACCTGTTATAGGGTGCATGCCAGTTGTTGTTAGAGATTTGGAGTCTTATTCGTATAATAGAAAAATGAGAGGATCCATATTGGCTTGATCACAGTCCTGCACATGCGGCGCACATACCCAAGTGTAGTAAAATGTATAACCAAGGTATTGACAATGCATAAATCGTATACCCAAAACATTGCGTACCTATGGGGTACTTAGATATAAAAATAGTGTCTCAGTGACATCAGTGGGAATCCAAATTGGTTGGTTCCATGTCGAAGAGCTCGAAGTGTTGGTTGTCATGGTGTGAACGGTTTTGGAAACGGAGTTATGGTTTGTCCATGGCATCAGTTGGAATTTTGGGTCAAATGAGTATAAAATAGGGGTGGGTCCCACTTTTTGAAATAATTTGTACTTTGTGCCACTGACCTCTGAGAGTGCCTTTCGAGCATTTCTAGGAGATCTGGTGCATTGTTCATTGAGCCGCGAGTCACAGGTATGCCTAAAATTTGTACTCTTTGGTTTTATCCGAGTATACTTAGGGTTGAGGGTCCTATGGGTGGCCAAAAATTGTTTTAATTATTTTAGGGTTACCGTGCGGGATTTTAAGAAAATCCCACACGGTAGTGCAATATTTTTGGAAAATCTTGCACTGTCTTAGCACGGTATTTTCCAAAAATTGCGTGCTATGTAGTGCACTCATTAGAGCAAGATAAATATGCTTCGACCACGTGTTGTTGTTAGTGCAATTGTTCCTTGAACAGTCGTGTTGCATGCGCGACCGAGCTGTATATATCCTGTGCACTGGTTTCATGTGGCCGAATAGTGTTTTGGCCGCACTACACGTGGATATGTTGCAAAATATCACGCTACACACAGAACATTTTAGAGAAATTTATGCTAATGTATTTTGATAAGTCTGATGGGTGATCATTTCCTTATGCAGATGGTTGCTTATCAGTGATGGCGCACCTTCGAGATGTTGAGTGGAGGGAGAGAGAGTGTTAAGTTTAAACCAAATAGACTAGCAAGATCACTGAAAGAAACATAATCACAAGATAGACACAGAATATACCCTGGGAAACCCTCATGGAGTAGAAAACCCAGCAAAGCTTTCCTCAATAAGATGATCAACCAAAATACAAGATGTGCTCCTTCCTTCTTTGTCTCCTTAGCAGATCTCCCAGACAAGTGCGCACTCTTCCACAAGTGAGTGAGTGATCTAATGAGGAGTTCACCTCCTTTATTTATACTGACTCCCAACTGACTAAAAGACCTAATGGGGCTGACCTCTCCTGGAGAAGTCTAATAACCCCAAAAATATAACCACAGGGCCGACCCCCACATGGTGGGTCTAATAACCCTAGTTAATACAAACCCCCTAAGGAATAAACATCTTCGGATACATAATAGGGTTACCTCGGAGGGATGAAACATCTCTGGAATAATAAAGTACAAATATAATATTCTTTGAAGTTACAATATTCAACACTCCCCCTTAACGAGAAGGATATTATAACAGCATCTGCAGGAGCAAGGAGTCACTATACATGATACATCTATAAATCATCGGAAGCTTTCTTCAATTTGTCTTCATCAGTAACTCAAACAGTTACTGTTATATCAATGTCAACATCAACATCGACATCGTTATCACACGATCATCAGCATCGTCATCACACGATCAACAGCATCGTCATCACATGATCAGCAACATCGTCATCACACGATCATCAGCATCGTCATCACACGATCAGCAGCATCGTCATCACATGATCAGCAGCATCGTCATCACACGATCATCAACATCATCATAACACGATCAGTAGCATCGTCATCACACGATCAGCAGCATCGTCATCACACAATCAGCAGCATCGTCATCACACGATCATCAGCATCGTCATCACACGATCGTCAGCATCGTCATCAATACACATGATCCTTCCTTTCAGATTTACTGGATCAATTTCATCACAATCATATTTAAGACTATCCTTCCTTTCGGAATTACTGGATTTACTGTCTAAGGATGATTAGTCCAACCACAATCATATTTAAGACTATCCTTCCTTTCAGAATTACTGGATTTACTGTCTAAGGATGATTAATCCTACCACGGTCACATTTAAGACTATCCTTCCTGGATTTACTGTCTAAGGATGATTAATCCAATCACGTGCATTTTGAACCAAGGTCCAGGGATGATGCAGTCCTATCCTCTATTCTCGGAGACACCTATCTACGGCTCACTTTAGAACTTGAGTTCAAGGATGATCCAATCCTCATCTGTCCAACAAGGACTCTATTCTTGGAGACCTCACGTCTACAGCTCACTTTAGGACTGAAAGTCCAGGGATGATCCAATCCCCTCAAATCCACCAAGGACTTCATTCTCGAAGACCTCACGTCTACGGCTCTCTTTAGGACTAAAAGTCCAGGGATGATCCAATCCCCTCAAGTCCACCAAGGAATTCATTCTCGGATACCTCATGTCTACGGCTCTCTTTAGGACTAAAAGTCCAGGGATGATCCAATCCCCTCAAGTCCACCAAGGACTTCATTCTCGGAGACCTCACGTCTACGGCTCTCTTTAGGACTGAAAGTCCAGGGATGATCCAATCCCCTCAAGTCCACCAAGGACTTCATTCTCGGAGACCTCACATCTACGGCTCTCTTTAGGACTAAAAGTCCAGGGATGATCCAATCCCCTCAAGTCCACCAAGGACTTCATTCTCGGAGACCTCACGTCTACGGCTCTCTTTAGGAATGAAAGTCCAGGGATGATCCAATCCCCTCAAGTCCACCAAGGACTTCATTCTCGGAGACCTCACGTCTACGGCTCTCTTTAGGACTGAAAGTCCAGGGATGATCCAATCCCCTCAACTGTCCACTAAGGACTTCATTTTCAGAGACCTCACGTCTACGGCTCACTTTAGAACTTAAGTTCAAGGATGATCCAATCCTCATCTATATAGGTACAAATATCCAAGAGCATGTATCACATCAAAACATGTATACATCACACCAAAACATGTATACATCAAAACATGTATGCATCACATCAAAACATGTATACATCTAGCATGTATTCTCACTAATACATCTAACATCAAAACATGTATACATCACATCAAAACATGTATACATCTAGCATGTATTCTCACTAATACATCTAACATCAAAACATGTATACATCACATCAAAACATGTATACATCTAAAATAAAAGATATATAAGAGTTCTAAATCTAAATAATTGTAAGTAGCTAAGTGCAACAAAACAAAAAATTTAAGGGACAGAATTGTTATCAAATACTATACTACTCCCCCTTTCGAGGAGGGTCCTTCTGGACTATACCAAGCTTGTCTTAGAAGTATTCAAACTTTACTCGAGACAAAGGCTTAGTCAGGATATCGGCAATCTGATCCTCAGTGCTTATATACTCGAGCTTGATGGCTCCTTTCTGCATCATGTCTTGTATATAGAAGTAACGGATCTCAATGTGTTTTGACTTATCATGGAACACAGGATTTTCAGTCATCTTAATGCAGCTTTGATTATCACACATAATCATAGTGGGATCCATTTCTAAGTCAAAAATTCCAGATAAAAGTTTCCAAAGCCACACTGCTTCACAGCTGGCAGAGCAAGCGGCTATATATTCTGCTTCAGCAGTACTGAGGGCCACACTAGATTGTTTCTTGCTGAACCAGGAGATCATGGCAGATCTAAGACCATAACATCCACCTGAAGTACTTTTTCTGTCTGAGACACTACCTACCCAATCAGAATCTGAGTAACCATGTAACTTGAGTTCATTGCCTCCAAGATAGTATAGGCCAAAGTCCACTGTACCTTTTAGGTACCTCATTATATGCTTTGCAGCTATAAGGTGAACCTTTCTAGGTTCTACTAGATACTGACTTAGGGTATTTACAGCAAAGCATATATCAGGCCTAGTATTTGTCAAATACATCAATGATCCAATGATTTGTCTATATAGGGTTATGTCCACTAGTTCTGATGAATCATTAACTAATAGTTTCAGGTTGGAGTCCATGGGAGTGGCCATGGCTTTACACTCCAACATATCAAATCTTTTGAGAATCTCCACAGTATACTTACCTTGATTTAGAAAGATTCCTTTTGGCTCTTGCCACACTTCTAGGCCTAAGAAGTAGTGCATTAATCCGAGATCTTTCATTTCGAATTCTGAAGAAAGCTTCTTCTTGCTTTCAATAATTTGTTTCTCATTTCCGGTTAGAAATAGATCATCTACATATAATAGCAATATAACAGGTTCATCATCCATCACTTTAAGATAAAGATTGGGGTCAGCTTTACTTTTGGTAAAGCCCATGCTTGTTAAGAAACTGTCAATCCTTCCATACCAAGCCCTGGGAGCTTGCTTCAATCCATATAATTCCTTTTTCAGTTTGCATACATGGGTTCTTCCGTCTTTGACCTCAAAACCTTGAGGTTGTTCTATGTATACTTCTTCTTCAATTACACCATTCAGAAAAGTTGTCTTAACATCCATTTGATGCAATTTCCATTTCATCATGGATGCAAGTTCCATGATAGTTCTAATTGAAGTATACCTAGCAACAGGTGCAAATGTTTCTTCATAGTCAATTCCCTCCTTTTGAGAGAATCCTCTGGCTACAAACCTTGCCTTGTATTTTTCAATGCTACCATCTGCAGCATGTTTTATCTTGAAAATCCATTTGGAAGAAACCACACTTTTATCTCTTGGTTTGGGAACTATATCCCAAACATCATTTTTCATTATCGACTGATATTCTTCTGTCATTGCTTCTACCCATTCTTTAGACACTAGCTTTGGTTTCTTTCTTTCTCTAATGGAGCCTTCAGGAGCACCATATTTTTCAGCCCCTTGGATAATATCTCTAGCCCATGATGGCCTTCTTTTCTTTGATAAATCTGAGGTAGGAGGTTCTTGTGGTTCCAACATGTCATGATCCTCTGGTGGATTATCTTCAGGGATGTGAATAGCCTCTGAGTTTCTAGAAGAAGGATCTTCTTCATAGATTTCTTCAAGTTGGCATTTTCTTGATTTCTTGAGAGTTGCTTCTTCATCAAAAGTTACATCTCTACTGATTTCTATATGATGAAATCCTGGTATGTAAATCCTGAAAGCTTTGGATGATTCACAATAACCAACAAATATTCCTTTCTTACCAGAAGGATCCAACTTGGTTCTCTTTTCTTTTGGAATGTGGATGTACACAGGACACCCAAATATTTTAAGATGGCTTACCTCGGGCTTCTTTCCAGTAAACACTTCTTCTGGAGTTTTGAAATCAAGAGCACTATGAGATAATCTGTTTTGAACATATACTGCTGTCTTGGCTGCTTCAGCCCATAGATACATGGGAAGATCCTGGTCATGTATCATAGTCTTCACAGCTTCCATGATGGTTCTATTTTTCCTTTCTGCAACCCCATTTTGTTGGGGATTGTAGGGAGTGGTTAGTTCTCTCTTGATTCCAACTTCTTTACAAAATTCTTCAAACTCTTTTGAAGTATACTCTCCACCATTGTCTGTTCTGAGAATCTTGATTTTCTTTTCTGAGAGATTTTCTATTAGAGCCTTGAACTCTTTGAAATTTCCAAAAACTTCATTCTTACCTTTTAGAAAGTATATCCAAGTTTTCCTTGAATGATCATCAATGAATGAAAGATAGTATTCAAAACCACTTAGAGAGGTGGTGGGCATTGGACCACATACATCTGAGTGTATTAGCTCCAAGATACTCTTAGTCTTTGTTTCACTCTTTGGAAAGGGGTTCTTGACATTCTTCCCTTTCTTACATCCTTTACATGAGCCATCATGATCAACCTTCAAATATGGTAGTCCTATGACCACCTTGCTTACATAGGGTAAGGCTTTGTAGTTAATGTGAGCTAGTCTTCTATGCCATAGCTCACTGGGACTAGAGGTTTCATGAACAAGGGCAGCTTCTGGATGACCCTTGAGTTTATACAAACCTCCTTCCTCTTCACCAATGACAATTGCATTCTTAATAGATTTTCCTTTGGACCACATTAACACTTGTCCATCAATGAATGCAACTCTATAGCCTTTCTTGTCCAATGCTGAGATTGAAAGCAAATTCTTCTTCAATCCTGGAACATACAAAACTTCCTTCATCTTCATGGGGGTTCCAAAATCAAGTTTGTAGTTTGCTTCACCAATTCCCTTAATGGGATATTGATAGTTATCTCCAAGAGATACCTTTAGTGGAGAGGTCTTTTCTTCAAGATTTGATAAGGTCTTCTTTTGTCCTGTCATGTGCTTTGAGGCACCACTATCAATGACCCATGTACCTTCTCCAGGTGTTATAAATCCAGAGAGTGCGGAGAAAAGAACATACTCTTCTGCATCTTCTTCTTCATTTCTTCTAGGTCTTCTTTTGGAGAAGGTCCTTTCTTCATCTTCTTCTTCTCTTCTAGATCTTTTCTTGAGAGGCCTTTCTTCCTCTTCAACTTCTTCTTCACTCTCATCTTCTGCAAGATGTGCATGATGTCTTCTGTGGTAAGTACCCTTTTTCTTTTTGTTAGGATAGTCTTTGGCAATGTGTCCTAATTTGTGACAAATGAAACATTGGAATGAGGAGTAATCTCTTCCTTGGAAGGATCCCCTTTTCTTTTGAAATCTTTGTGGAGGATGGGACTCCTTTTGACTATCCTTCTTAAGGTAGGATCGATTCTTTCTTCTCTTGGTATGGGTGGCCAAGGCTTGGTCATATTCCTTAAGCAATGCTTCTCTGTTGGCAACCCTAGCTTCTTCTTGAACACAATCCTCCCATACTATATCAAACTTCATGCTTTCTTTTATGGCACACATGGTTTGTATGAAAGATTCCCATGATCTAGTGAGACCATTTAGAGCTGTCATCACAAGTTCATCTTCATCAAGAGTATCACCAATGACATCTAGTTGCTCATTGATTAGAGAGACTCTTGAGAAGTAGTCTTGAATGGATTCTCCTTTGTGCATCTTGGTACTCTTCAACTGAGTCCTTAGATTCATCTTCCTATTGATGTTCTTTCCTTCATACATTCTTCCTAGGGCATCATACATTTCCTTTGGAGTCTTCTTGGAAGCCACTTGGGGAATCAAGTGGTCTTTAATAGAATCAGCTATGATTCTCTTTGCCCTAATCAAATCCTTCCTGTGTTTTTCTTTGGCTTCATCTTCTTCTGGTTCTGCAACTTCCTCCTTGATATAATGAGCAAGATCATTCTCCTCAAGAATGAGACCAATTTTGTATTTCCATGCCCGGAAATTTTCTATACCTTCTAGCTTGTCTTCAAGCTTAGTGTTTGGAGCCATCTTCTCTTGGGGGAGTCCAAGAGACAGAGTAGACTTACCTGGAAAGTTACTTTTCACTTTTCCGGAATCTGGAACAGAATTTTATCACACTTTTGGTAGAATTAGGGTTTGACTTTCCCGGAGTTCTACCCAACCAAAAAGTTCGATCTATAGCTCAAAAGAATGCTCTTGAGAAGGGCTATCCAGCCATATAATCAGAATTCAAAAATTCCAACTTTTTTCTGAAACCAAATTCTGACGTATCGCACTTTTGGTAGAATTAGGGTTTGGATTTCCCAGAGTTCTACCCAACCAAAAAGTTCAATCTATAGCTCAAAAGAAAGGTATTGAAAAGAGCTATCCAGCCATGCAACCAAAAATCAATAATACCAACTTTGGGATGAAACCCTAACTTCACCGGAGAGAGAGAGAGAGAGGTATTCTTACCTTGTGAAAGATGTCCTATTCAGTCTAGCTCTGATACCATGTTAAGTTTAAACCAAATAGACTAGGAAGATCACTGAAAGAAACATAATCACAAGATAGACATAGAATATACCCTGGGAAACCCTCATGGGGTAGAAAACCCAACAAAGCTTTCCTCAATAAGATGATCAACCAAAATACAAGATGTGCTCCTTCCTTCTTTGTCTCCTTAGCAGATCTCCCAGACAAGTGCGCACTCTTCCACAAGTGAGTGAGTGATCTAATGAGGAGTTCACCTCCTTTATTTATACTGACTCCCAACTGACTAAAAGACCTAATGGGGCCGACCTCTCCTGGAGAAGTCTAATAACCCCAAAAATATAACCACAGGGCCGACCCCCACATGGTGGGTCTAATAACCCTAGTTAATACAAACCCCCGGAGGAATAAACATCTCCGGATACATAATAGGGTTACCTCGGAGGGATGAAACATCTCCGGAATAATAAAGTACAAATATAATATTCTTTGAAGTTACAATATTCAACAGAGAGTTTGATTACCTTCGAGCGGTTGTGTTAGATGACTAGGTGGCAACTGATTCCTTATGAGATGTTGGGCTCTTGAATTTCTTCAAGAGCCCTCTGATGCGGTCGGTCAACTACCTCTTGTGGAGGCTACTGGACATGTTGGACCCTGACCGTGGTGTGTTCCATGTGGGAGGCGAGGACCAGAGTATTATGACTTCGTATATTTACTTCTTGACCGGGTTGACTCCTCGAGGGGTTAGGGAGCCTCTCCCTCCACAGTTGGTTGGGGAGACAATCCACACTTTAGTGGATCGTTAATACGGTGGTGACCATATTTCTGTGAACTCTAATGGCATGTTGGTGAGCCATATGAGGGATGTACTAGTGGAGGGTGTGGTGACAGCTATTGTGTATGTGTTAGGATCGGCCATGTCCCCCAATTGGGTTACTCGAGGCCAGATCTAGCTGGTGGAGAGGGTGATGGCAGGTCATCTCGTGGCATGGGGATCATTGATGATGCAATCTATGATGCAGCAGATGCCATATTTACGACAGGGTGTGGTACGGAGAACCTTATACTATGGTAGTGTTTTATGCTCATACTTCTTTGAGTGCTATCCGTCATTGATGCCACAGGTAGTGCTGCCACCATGGGGACCAAAGGACCCACGGATGGCGTTTTGGGGGCACATTATGTAGCGTGCTGGTGGCGGGCCCATGGGGGCCTATTTTACGCCACAAGTGCTATATGTATGGAAGGGCCACATAGGCCAACCATAGAGGTATCCTTGAAGTGGGATGGACTTTGGAGGAGATCTAGAGCTACCGGTTCCTATTGGCTGTTTCAGCGTGACTCATATGTTTTTATGGTTTTGTACTTTTCGCATATATATTTGTACATACTTTTATTTCTACACATTTATGACATATATCTTTATTAGGTACTAATGATGGTTTTCTCTTTTCTGATGTAGATGTTGGTTCTATGAGGCCACCTCGGAGGTCGACACTGAGGAGGAATCAGTTAGCCGTCAGGGTTGGTCCTGCCATTGGAAGAGTAGGGGTGGCCAAGGGTGGTCCTGCTAGAGTGGGAGGAGCTGGTGCTGGAGGAGCTGCAGTAGGTGGGGCAGCTACCGGGGACCATATGGAGGCTTTGGTAGCCTAATTGGAGTGGAGGTTTGGTGAGCTGACTGCTGGCATTGATAAGTGGGGTTGGTCCAACCTTGAGGATGATGAGCTAGACCTGACACTCCACTTACCAGCTGAGTGTGGGCTAGAGTGGAGGCTCAATATGCGGAGGGTAGAGGTAGCGTTCCATATGGAACATGAGGTGCAGGGAATCCCCTCCTCCACGACAATGACCATGGCGGGGACCAGAGTCGACACAAGGGGAGGATGTGCACCCATTGGCCATTTTGGGACCTCGAGATCTACCAACCGATGGGGTGGCTTGATGCTTTTTGTATATAGGGCTGATGGGCCTCATTTTTGTGTGTATACATTTTTTATGAGCTTATGGGAGGTGGGTTTCTGGTGTATCCCCCATAAGGATGCTATGTTTATGCCTCAGGATGGCCATTTTTTGTACATGACATAAATTTTTGATGATATATATATGTGTGTGTGTGTGTGTGTGTGTGTGATGCAGGAACATCAAGGCCTAGGAAGAATAGTCGAATTTGATCGACATGAAGAAGGCTAACCAGAGGGAGCGCCAATGACCACTGGTGCAAAAGAGCATATTGGCTGTCGTAGTCAATAAGTCATTGAGGAGCAGATGAAATGCGATCAACAAAAGATGTGAAGGTCAAAATTTGACATGTCAAAGGTCGATAGATGACAGAATTGCAACGGATACGTTGAGGATCGACATGTTGTCAAATCATGGATCCTACAGGTTTGGGCATGAGCTAAGCGAGGAGGAAGGGATGGACTGTAGAATCCTGAAAGTGCGAAGGGAAGCCAATGGGTATGTCAAAGGATGATGGAAGACAATAGTGTGGACAAGAAGAAGAAAATTCAAATCCTGACGGTCAGGAGAACATTGGTTCAAGAAGACCGACACAATCAGAAAGAGCCACCGCAACGAAAGGCTATCTTTCGAACTAAAGTGCAAATCGACGAATGGTATTGCAACACCATAGTTGATGGTGGAAGCACTAAGAATATTGTGTCAATAGAGTTCATCGATAGAATAGGGTTGAAGTGTCGAGAACATCCACACCCATACAAGATCTCATGGTTGCAAAAGGGACACCATGTGAATGTGACCAGACAGTGCCTGATTAACTTCAAGGTCGGGAAGCTTGAAGATTGTGTACTGTGAAACGTAATCCTAATGGACGTGTTCCATATCTTGTTAGGGAAACCATTGAAATATGATCGTAAAATGATCTATGATGGTCGAGCCAACACAATCACAGTGTGGAAGAATGGTGTGCTAAGGACTCTGAAGCCAAAACAGGAGGAGCAAGCCAACTGTAAGCAGGGCGAGAGCAATTTTTGGGAGAAGCGAGTGCTGATGTGTTCAGCAAAAGAATTCCTTGCAGAGGAGGAAAAGCAGTTGGGATGTTTTTCTATCATTCCGAAAGGACCATGTATCGAGAGGTCGACAATGGAGAATATTGCAGTCGAAGTCGGAAAGATACTTGATGAATTCTGGATCGTAGTAGTCGACGAGCACCAACGGGATTTCCACCAACAAGAAGCATGTCCCATCAGATCGACTTCATTCCAGGGTCGAGTCTGCCAAACAAGGCATGACATAAGATTAGTCCGACATAAGATCAAGAACTCAATCGACAGGTCCAGAAGTTGTTGGACAGGGGATTGATCAAAGAAACTCTAATCCCGTGCACGGTACCAACAGTATTAGTGCCGAAGAAAGGTGGAGAATGGAGGATGTGTACAGACTCCAGATCCATCAACAAGATCACGATCAAGTACCGGTTTCCATTGCCGAGAATGGATGACTTGATTGATTGCTTGAGTGGAGAGAAGTACTTCACGAAGATTGACTTAAAGAGTGGTTATCACCAGATTCGGGTTAGAGAAGGAGATGAATGAAAAACAACATTCAAGATGAAGGAAGGGCTGTATGAGTGGTTAGTCATGCCATTTGGATTGACTAATGCACCCAGTACATTCATACAGTTGATGAATGAGTTACTGAATCCATTCTTGGGTAAGTTCATCGTAGTGTCTCTAGACGACATCATGATAGTTAGTCGAACCAAGACAGAGCACTTGGGACATATTCGACAAGTATTGCAGAAGTTGCAGGAAGAAAAGTTGATGGTGAACCTGTAAAAGTGTTTCTTCATGAAGGAAGAACTGGTGTACTTGGGATTTTTAATCTCGGGTAAAGAGTTGGTGATGGACCCAGAAAAGGTGAAGGAAATATTAGATTGGTCGGAACCGAAAAATACGACTAGAGTAACGAGTTTCCATTTACTTTCCAATTTCTACAGGAAGTTCATTTGGGGATTCATTCGGATTTGTGCACCTTTGACAGAGTGCATGCAAAAATGGGAGTTCAAGTGGATGGAAGATACCCAGCGAGCTTTCGACAAGTTGAAGGAAAAGGTCACTGAGAGCCCAGTGTTGGTGCTCCCATATTTTGACAAAGTTTTCCAGGTCGATTGGGAAGTGACTGGAATGGCAATTGGAGCAATGTTGACCCAGGAGGGTCGACCAATTGCATTCTTCAGTGAGAAGTTAGATGATGCGAAGTAGAAATATTCATTCTATGACTAGGAATTTTATGCTATTGTCCAAGCATTGATGAAGTGGAGGCATTATTTATTTCTTAGGGAATTTGTGTTATACACAGATCACCAAGTGCTGAGATCTGAATACTCAGTCGAAGTTGAATCAATGGCACATGAAATGGGTCAAGTTCCTGCAGGGATATACTTTCATGTTGCGACATAAGTCAGGCAAGTCAAACAAGGTTGCCTACGTGTTGAGTCGAAGAGTTGCATTGTTGAACACAATGACAGTTCAGGTAACAGGAATAGAGTCGGTGAAGGCAGAATATGCGACCAACGTGGATTTTGCGAAATCATGGGAGGCTTGTCGTGAACTGTGGAGTGTCAATAGAATTCCATACTTGGACTATTTCATCCAAGAAGGATACCTATTCAGGGGAAAACAGTTGTGTATTCCCAGAGGATCCATAAGAGAGAACCTAATCCGAGAATTGCATAGTGGCGGATTAGCAGGTCATTTTGGCATCGAAAAGACCAAGGCATCGGTCGAAGAGAAGTATTATTGTTCAGGAATGATGAAAGATGTCAGAAAGTGGGTGAGATAGTGTTGAGTTTGCCAGTTGGAAAAAGGAAGAAATCAGAATATAGGCTTGTATACACCATTCACGGGGGGTTCACTCAGTGAACTTGTTACATAGCACCATCGTTCGCAGGATATTAAAGAATATCCCTAATTTCACTAAATATTGGAAAATCCCTCCTGAAATTGTATTGTTGAACCCCCCTCCCAATATACCTTTCCAATTAAGAAAACCCCTATTTTCACCAGATATTGTAGGTATCCATTTTTATCAACCCATTTTTAATACCCCCTTTATATCATATTATCAAGGTGTAACAAACAGGATCCTAATGCATCTTAGTATAACCAAACAAGATGCTAAAGAAAGTAGTAGTATAATGCTAACAATGATCCCACTAAGATTGTGGGGGCGACTGATCAATTTGTAGCATTGGATAGTGGAAGACCCAATGAAATAGTAATGGGGAAGGTAAAATGAGTAAAAGGAAACCCGTTAAGAGATCAATGTAACAAAGAAAGTAAAAGATAGATAGTCCAATAGTCAGTGCAATGCTTATAAAAGATGAGAATTACAGATGTTTCAAACCACAACCTACCAATCTACCAATTTTATATCATGTAAATACAAATATAGCCTTAGAGAGCTCATGTTTTTTATAAGCTTAATAAAATAAACTCCATAAAAATACAAAATTGAAACCCTTTCGTGGATGGACTTCCCTACCTTCCTATCAAAACAATCATCATTGATGTTTGAACCCAAATGAACATAGAAAAATTCCTCTTACTTTCCAATAACACCATATGATCATGTGCATATCTTGGATTTGGGTCATTCACAAGATTCAATGAATTACCTCTACTTCCTCTATGTTTATTCTTGCAATCAAGGGAATTAGAAACATTTAGTTACCTTTTCGTGGGTTAATATATCTAATTCTTTTTATCTTTAAGGGAGAGGAAAAAATATCCATTGTTAAGTTTCAATCATGCAATAGATATAAAGATACATAGATGGTGAAACTTATATGATACCATTTCATGGTAATAATAATATATAATGTATGTAAACAAGGATTTAGATTTTCACTTATGTTCATGTCAGTTCCAATACAATATTAAGAAGGATTCCTTGCATATAAGAATTGAAATTTCAATTATGAATGTGCCAAATATAACTCAATCTAATAACTATTCTTAACTAGAAATGTGAAAATGTTAAAGAAGAATACAAAAAGTTGAAAGAAATTATTAGTCAAGAAAGATTGATCTAACTTTTCTTGGTTCCAGTGATCCAAGAACGATTGATCTCACTTTTCTTTCTTGTCATGGAACAAGGTCTGATTGAATCTCAATACCCACCTAAACCCCAACCTAAAAAATGAAGAGTTAGATCTTTTACTAGAATGCCTACAAAAATTACAATATAATTGTTCAACTCCAGAATTCTCGATTAGCTACATCTCTTAACCTTGGAGTTGACAAGGAACCAAAAGCACACTCAAACATACTGAACAGTTTCATAGGCTACAACGTGACTTATAGCTAGAAAAGAAACACACTTTGGAAATTGGCCTCATATAGAACAACAAAAGGTATAATGTTACAAGATTTACTCACTTTTAACACTAGAAAATTCAACCTCAATTACAAAGAAAGCGTAAAATCTTGCATACATATTCATAAGTGGTAACATTGACCTTTTGGACATCACATCAATAACATTCTACATTAAAAAAACAAAATACTACCACCATGGTTATCTCAGTGCCACAAAATTCTAATATTGTAATGCATGCTATTCCAAGAATCATACCTCATATCTAAATAACTTCGCCAAGCAACAAAAAGAGTAACCCCACAAAAATAAAACATAGAGCAGAGTTAATAGTAATAGTTGCAATATTATCGAAATTTTAAAAATCCAAACACATTGCAGAATTTGCTCCGAGATCTTTACAAAGACCTTCAAGTCTTTGCTGGAAGAAGAAAGGATGAAAAAAATTAACTAACACATAAATCCATAAATTTTAAATTAATTATAAACAAAGTTTAAATTAATTATAAACATTCACATATATTTTTACTAAGCAAAATGGAAGATATGATAAGTCAAAATCATTGTTAAATCAAGAGTATTAGTTTATCTTATAGATATGATGCTATGTATGATATAAATTGTACTCAAAAGAGTCACCTTCTCCATTTCTAGTACTAAAAAACTACTAAAAGTTTAAAGAGGGCATTGCCCTGAATTTTGAAAACATGTAAATATAAAGTATTTGATCAAATGATCTTGACATCAGCTCTAAATGACCACTAGTATAGAGGAAAGCAAGTTATCCAACTTCCAAAATGTCAATTTGCTTGATTGAAAACCTTCCAACACCTTTAGCCTTGATTTTTAAATCTCGTTGACATGAGGTTGACATCATGAATGACACATGAATTTGCATCAACCCAGGTACCTGTAACAATCAAATCATCATGTGAAATCCAAATTTGTATTGAAATACGATTTAAAATCATAAGATGGATGGTTACACTAGCACAATATCTATCTTGAAAGCTGAAATACAACTACAAAAGATGAATGGTCAAAGAAACTTACACAAAAAAGTAGGTGGAAAAAATTAGGTTGGTTTATCCCAAAATTCACCATTCGAAGGGTTCACTGCACCTGAGGCCAAAAAATATAAAATCAAGATGGCATTACTACATGAAATCAACAAAAATACAACCAATAATTATTTATAAATTATCTATTAAATGGGAATGAATAAGGAAAAATAAATTACAATAAACTTTAAATTAACCTTGTTGAGATTTTTGACAAAATCAGAAAAAAACTTTGTAATCTCTTTCTTCTAATTTGTATGTGTCATTCCTATTGTTGTATGATAAGTTGGCCATTACTATAACAGATTCAAGTTGTACAAAAATATGATCTGTCAAATCATATTTGTACAAGCGTTGCCCTTTTATTTTATTGTACCAACAAAACTGAAGCTCAACACCTTCTGGCCTATCCAAAAGATCAATGTCATTATGGTAATCAAACTCCCTATTTCCATCCTTCTTTCTTATTCTTTGAACCCTTCCAATGTACCAAGTTCCACAAGAAACACCTTCTTTGGTACTTAGAGAAACACCTGTTCTTGTGGCACGTTCAACTATAGGTATTGAGTTGCTCTCAAACAACACCCCGCAGTCCGATCCAATTCCAAAGCCGATTGAAACACCCTTTTTTGAAGCCCTTTCATCTCGCCTAAAGTAGACCCCATTTCTCACTCTAGTCAACCTATCTTTGGATAATGTTGGATTTCCATTCAACTGACTAACCAAACAAGATTTGAACATATCCTTACCATCAAGCTCTACCACTGCTTTGGTAGTTGTGTTCACATTATCATCAATGGTATCTAAAATTTCATCCAACTCATGCCTCCACTCACTTTCCATTGTTTGCAATTCACTAACATTGAGTATGGATGAAGATGAAGATTGGAATATTGAGTTGGAGTTATTTGGTGTAGAACCATCAACTACTTCATCCACTACTTGGAATGTTGGATAGTTTTGATCCTCTGTCCATGGTTTAAACCACCAAGAAGATTGTGTGTGTCCTTCTGGTTGCATGCCAAATCTTGATAAAAGGTTTTGCGCATCATTCAATCCTACTTTCAGAGCTTCTATAATTTTATCATCTGTAGATATTGGACCATAATTAGATAATACATCATGATTCTCTGTTGTTTGTTGGTGCAATTTATTCCAGATGCTTTCTTGTTTTTTATGAGATTTATTAAAGCGAAGCCCTTGTGGATTTGATTCTTCTTCGGAAACTCTATTAAGAGTTCCAACAACATGAAGCAAGTCAGTGAAATCATAGGCCCTCTCTGATCCAACCATCCCACCAACTTTGCTAAAGAAGTTCTCACACACATCTGACCCAGTCAAGTGCAATACACATGGCAAGTTAGAGTGGCCTCGAAACAATCTCATCAATAAAACCGCAAAGTGGCACGAAATTTTCACATCTTGATATGCCTCTCTACTAATGAAATTTATGTTGGCATTAACATGAGATTGTTTCCGTACCCAACATAACCATAACAAAAAGAAATGTTGAACTCTTGAAGCATTTCGCACTCTTTCCCAAAGAGTCAAACTATGAGACATAAAAATGTCAATGTAGTTAGCAATAATCATTAGATAAATCTTTGTACCTAGTGTTCTCTCTGCCCTACCACTTGTTGTACTTCTCATCTCTTTTAAACACCTTTGAACATGCCTTGAAGCAATGCGTTGCGCTGAACCCCAATTTTGTCGATCCATCCTCTCTATATCTTCAATTTTAAGCTTGTGATCATCCACTTTAAAAGTGTTATAAACCATTCTGACATGATTAAAACTTACCAACTCTTCTCCAAGGATCAAATCTCGTCGGCCACTAAACAAAGGATTGATTAGCTTTTTCCCGTTGTGTATGTAATCCTGGTCATGTAGTCCTATTACGTTGCCACCATCATGCAACCCAGATAGCCTCCACCCTTCCCAAGGGATTTGATATCGAATACCTTTTGTTGAAGAATAAGCCTTCAACATAAGTTGTCTTCTTCTACTATCCCCATCAGATGAATGACCAATAATAGGTACCAAACAATTTTCCATGTGTTTCCTCCACATAACTTCTATTTTTTCCCATTGCTTGGCAACAAAATTTGCATCGAACCTATTGCATGTTGGATGAACAACCACAACCAAACGGGGAAGCTTTTCATGTAAAGGGTTTGCAATAATGACACGTGCATAATGACCAATTACACTGTTCTTAAAAGTGTCTGTAATAACATCATAGCCTGCAGCTCCCTTGCCCACAGTCACTAAGAAATGTGATTGGCATTGATGATTTTCTTTATTACCACAAAAACCAACCAAAGTATCACTTTTTGCTACCCACCTAACATATTTTTTCACAACGGTCTCATCTTCAGCAAGGCATACAGGAATCAGAACCTCTATACCATGTTTGGATTTATAAGAAGCATAAACCTTTCCAAGTGCCTCAAAAATGTACTCATGCTCCCCTGGGATATATGACAGTGATTTTCTCACTTGCCTTAAAGTTGCAGATATTGAAGGACCATCTAAATTCAAGCTAATGAAGCTATGCAATCTAGGACCCCCCCATAACTTAATCATCTCATAAATGGATTTAGTGGATGCACCATACCTTCTCCCTGCTTTTGGATGTGTCAGGTTGTGAAAGATATCTTTGACAAATTCCCAAACGGCATCTTTACCTTGTAATTTTCCTTGTCTATGTGCCTCACAGACATCCTTGCAAAACCTAAATACATCTTTCCTTTCTGTAGATTCGAACAACTTGTCCTTTAGGGACCTTATTCTAATAGAGAGTATAGCAACCTTTGTCCTCTCCCACCAAAGAGCCCTCATTGTTGATCTATAGCTAGTATTTGTAACCCTTGCAACATTTTTGAGCTCAGTTTGAGTCAAAAAGTCTAATCTTCTCCCTTTCCCTGTATCTCGCCCATGTCTTTTAATGGGGCTCCTTGATTCACGATATAAACGCATCCTAAAGTCATCACAGTCTAGAATCAACTTACAAAACTTGCATGTCAATGATTCAAAAGGTATCCTTGTTTCAGAAGCCCTCTGACAATGAATATGCCTATATGTACCATCAATACGGCATTTTGTACCATGATAACATAGCATCCTCTTGGTATGCTTCTCTATGGCCCATAATTTCCCACCCCTTTGATCATCCATTAGGATTTTTGTGTTCAATCTCTCCCCATTTCTATCAATATATGGATACCAATACCCCCAACATTGTAGTATCAAGGGAGATAAATGATCTACAATAATACAATAAAAGCAAATAAATTTGAAGATAAAAAATAAAATTATGTTCAATGTCATATTCAAATTAAATAAGCTTGTGAAATTAACATACCTGAAGTAGAAGAATTTGCACTTGTAGAACCCCTATGTGATAGTGGTGTTGATGATGGGACCAAGAACCTAGTCAAACTCTGTTGGGACTTATCATTGGTAGGCTTCTTGGGTCTCCCAACTATGCCAATCCTCAACCCAATTGTATTATGTGAAGCCTCATTTGTAGTAGAAATGTGCTTGTTTGATATCATATGTTCATTTAGAGAACTAACAATATTACCACTTGTTGGTACTAAATAAAACCATTTATTGCACCGTGTACATTCCACTTTTACTTTTCTCTTGTCCTCGTATCCTGCAAGTGTTGCTTCCACCACTTTGAACAAATTTGGATCTTGTGTCTTGTTGAAATCATCTAGTATTTTGATGGCTTTATCAATCTCAATTCGATCTCCAACCATTGATGTCTTCCTTTCTATGTTACATGAAGGAGTTTCACTACTTCCCACCCTTGAAATGTTACGTTGATGGGCCCTTGTTTTCATGTGATTGTTTTTGAAGTTGCGAAGTGTCCGTGCTGCCAAAGATATTTCCCCTGTTCCATAATCAATACCACAACTTTCACAACGTATCTTTATTTTAGATGTTCCATTTTCTGAATATACTTTAAGAGTAACCTTCTCCTCAACAAACTCTTCCATTAAACTATTCACTTTTTGTTCCCAAGATGCCAATATAGTAGAATCAACACCTATGTTTTGTTCTATCGAATCACACTCAACTTCAACTCTTGCTTGTTTATGCATAGGTTCCTCCATGTTCTCTTCGATGATTTCAACATTTGGTGTTCTTTCCATTACATTTGATTGCAACGCTTCAGTATCCAATGTGTCTAGTTTCCTCTTGATGCCTATAGGTGTTTTTGTAGCTTTCCATATTTTCTCTTGTGTTGCATTTAAAGTATATCCTTGATTGTTGGTAAACTCAAAAGGATATCCAATGATATTATCAAGCACAATTTCTTGACGTATTTCTGCAAAAGTAGCATCTGATTGACACTTAACTATGCCAAGGGTAGAATGTTCTTCACCAGTTACAATTACAAAGTCAAAATCATTGTCTGGATTCATCTGTATTTCCATCCACATGTACCTTTTAGTTAGATAAAAATGGATAAATATATAGAAACATTTTTCAAAATATTGGATATAACATACATTTGTCAAAGTGGTGTTGAAACATTCAAACTAAAATTGAATTTATATAGAAGGAAATTCATTGAACTAGAAAACTGAGAAATATTTGGTTTATTCAGGTTTATTCAATAGACAATTAACTGCCTCTTGTAGATATTAAATAACATTCCCAATAGACCCACTAGGAATTCAAAAAATGGGTGGGCCATAATAGTTCCATTCATTGGATATGCATGCCCCACTATGCCATCACACAAGCCTTACATAGGGGATCTTTTCCCCATAGGCATGATATGATTTCCTTTTCGAGACTCGTAATACAACGAGGAGGTGACTCATAAATGAAGGGTGGGGCTTCATAGTGGAGAATGGGATCTGATGAACCCATATTAGGCACTAGGGGAAGGACCTTTGATGTGCGGGGGGACCTTCATGATTTTATGTAAAAAGGTCAACACCAAAATTTTCCGCAACAAATCAAAATCGCAATAGGTCATGTGTAGGTATTTTTTTATGCATAAAGTATTCCATGTTTAGAGAACATGGATTCCTCCACAATTACAATCCATAATCTCTCTCCCTCTCTCACCGCCCAAACTCCCACTCACCCTCCTAACCCTACCCACCACTCCACAAACCATCTCCCCACCCCTCTCACTCTCTATCCCTCTCTGTCTCCTCCCCCAAACCCCCAGTCTTTGCTCAAGTGTGATGTGGGTAACCGGTAATAGCTTTGGGTTGAGATGATCTTTCTAGTATTTCATTCTATGTTTATCAAGGAGTGTGTCTCTGTCCCACTAGGTCTCTAAGGCTCTCTTGTTTGAGTTGTTTTTCAGTACAGTTCAATCTGTTGAGAAGTTAGTAATCTGATTATAATTTAGCCAGTTATTAAATACCCCCTTTTCTCCATCTATGTTTCAATATGTTGTATTCCAGCCACTAATCCAAATAATAATCATCTTTAAAATAAATGACAAATACAAGGACAGGAATGTGTTATATAACAGACCAGCTAACCCAGTAAATCTAAACACAAGAATTGCTGAGAAAGATGACCTGGTAAAAAGACTCATTGCATCCTATTTTCCCAATTTAGCCATATCAGAACATGCTTCAAATTTACTATTTAAATGCTTCCATATCAAAAGATGGACCAACTAATCAATCTTTGCATTTGAGCTAAATGGAATTGTTTTCTGTAACTAGTGGAAAAACAATACAAACAAAACTACTTTGCATAGAAAATGCATTCCATTCAAATTTATAAGACCATCAAAAACATGAAATGGTCGGAAAACTATCACATACATGGCACTGAAAGGATGAATTACCATTCAGAGAACAGACAATTACCCCACTCATTGAGAGGGCTTTCAAGGTAGGAAAAATTATAATTATGGACGAGGCACAAATCATATGGCTGAGGAGGATAGAGATAAGAAAATATAATTAATTAATGTCACTGGCGACCACAAAAGAGGTTGATGGGAATGAAAAGTACAATCTAGTAGTGGCATACTGTGGGGGTAACTGTGGAAGAATCCCCCCATTGTCACAACAGAAACAGTAGTAGAAATAGAGGAGGAAGATGAAGACATGAATGCTAAGTACTTCTATGTCGATACGAAGTGGGAGCACAAATGCCACTCCTGTAAAAGATTAAAACTATATCTAACCTGTAGGCTCTAAGATCTACACTAAATCACGTATTATTTGTAATGAGGTGGTTTATTTGATGTGTGTCAAGCCAAGAGGGTTGAGTTGTAATGACCACATTTAATGTAAAATGTAAATGTGCATTGTAAGTGTTCTTAGCCTATAGACCAAGGAAAAGGGCCGACTAGTGAATGGTCATGAGTTCAAGTTGTGGTCTTGGTTTTGTGTTAGTTTAAATGTTAAAAAACCAAAGCATAATGAATAATAATATAATAACCACCAAAAAGGTTTCTTTAGGAGAAACAAAGGGGCTATGAGTGCACAAGAGGGGAAGAGGTAAGGGGCCACATGGGTGAATTGTCCTTGACATGTCGTATGGTAGAGTACTACCCTTTTGTCCACGGTTCACTAAAATGCTCTCCCACCCATGTTAGACTTATGTGCATTGAAAAAAATTGTCACATCCTTGGGGAAGGATCGCATTCCTCATGCATGGGAAGGGATATAATGTGTAATTTCTATGGGAGAGCCTATTTTTTTTATTATTGTTGTTCCACTATCCCTCATGCTACAAGAAACCCTTATGATCTTCCATGGCTTCCATTTCCTGTAACCAGTAGAAGAAACTCATGAACTTTGGAGTTGTATGAGCATGTGGTAGGCCAAAGTGGGTTGGTGGCTAGTAGAAGATAGTTTGGGTTCATTTCAGGGAAAATACATGGTTGCAAAATGAGTAGAGAGATTGGGAAGCTTGAATCCCCATTACCTACTTGTATGATTTGACTATTGATTGCAAATGATACAAGTTCTACTGATTGAAAATAAGCCTAGTTCAACTAGTTCTAGGTATTCTCGGAAAGAAATCAACAATTCAGGTTCTTCATGCCTACACTAAAGCATTGGAGGGGATGAAAATGCCACCACATCTCGTGATTTGGGATCTCAGGTCTCTGTTGAGAATGGGGATGTGGCAAAAGGTGGATAATGGTACAAGAATTACAAAAGTAGTTGAGCTTCAGGAACTTACAGTTGTGGCAAATTAAAATGAACCAATTGAGGCATCACAAAGAAAAAGCGAAGCTAAACAAGACAACACTGCTAAAGGGAAATATGGTTTTAATCTTGATTGTGAACAAAATCCTAGTGTAGCTACTAAAAGACATGACCAATCAGAACAAGTTCAAGATCAGAAGGATGTAACAACTGTCAAGGTATACATTCAATTGTTCATGCTTCATTGTTTAATATGCATGAATGTTGTAATTGTTTTATAGCCTTTTTATTTAGGTCAAAGTCACTATGTTAGTTCATGTGCTCATATTGTAGGGAAAAAATCACTTAACCCAGACAATCGCAATCTTAGCAACATTGTTGCTGCCATCTCCAGTCAACTTAATTCCAGTCACCCAACACAAAAACCCCCCACTTACTAAGAGCGGGAAACACAGAGACTGAATTTCATGGGTGCTCTATAGTCAATCAATCAATCGTTGTTGGGTCAGGAAAACTATAAAATCATGGGAATGGTGGCATGCTCAGTCATTATTGATGTTTCCAATGAGATCTTGGTGGTAATTCCGAAGAAACCTTCTGTAGAAAACTCCTCCTTGGAACTTTACATGTGAATAATATATTACTGATTTTACTTACCCAAAAAAATGGGCACGTGAAGAAGAATTTGATCACAAGGGTTTCATGATATCTCTTTTGTGAATTCACATAATATCCAGTAGAAACCATGAACTTGATTGGCCAAATATAGGGTCTTTCTATAAGAATATAGATTCAGATAAATAATGTTGTGTCCCAGCTCAAACCATGTTTTATGTTCCTACAAATAACATGGCCAAGTTTTGGTACTTTAACGACTATGGCATGTTCCATTTCTGTATTTTCGATTCAGGACATTACTGGCGAGAGGGAACAGAGCAATACAATTTCATTGAGGAATGTTTTACATCTATCGATAGACATAAACAACTATGCGTATCTTTATCAATCACCAAGTTCTGGGATAGTCTTCATATTTTGACTCTGTTGTAAAAGGTCTTTCATCCATATATTTCAAGGAATTGAAGGCAGATACTATGGATTGGGAAATCCTGGCTACATTTTACAGTGGTTGGAAATTATCCACTGAAATTACTAGAGGATGAACTTGAAATTAGAGAAGAAATACACCAATAATACAAGATTCGATCTCACATGCAATTATGCCAATAATCATTATTCCATATTTGAAATTAAGTGATTAGATAGTCAACGTATTCAATGAAGTGAGATGGAGATATAGTTGTGACAGAGTGATACAGAGTATTTGGTGTATTTACAATTAGTTGTGGATATTTTACTTGTTTTGGTGATTGTTTTTTATTTATTCAATAGAATTATAAGCTTCAGAATTGTCCTCTTTCAAGAAAGTAAATTGATCAACTAGGTGATAAATGATCCCTAATCCACTTCATCCAACCATTACAAAGAGATGTAGAATAATGCTCTATTCAATGGTAAAGAAGTTATTAATTAAGATTGGGACAACACGGATGGTAGACTATTATTACAATTGGAACCAGTGGAGGATAAATGGTAACAAGTTTTCTTATTTTGTGGAAAAGTAGGACACTAATTTCCTGAGCTGTCGAATTACTCCGAGCAAGCTCAATATTTCTGCTATTTTTAGAATATAGTTACACAAAGAGGAAGGAATTCAACATCTCATGAGAGATAAGATACAACATTTGAGAAGGAGTTGGAAACTATGCAATTGAAGGTTAGAGAAATCCCATGAGGGCCATTTAATTTTCTTAAAATCATGAATCCTTTGGAATATTACTGATCCCGCTAAAAATAGTGTCCCATAGGGCTCTATGGATGCTCTTTCAGACCACAGAGGAGCCAATCACCACCTGCCAACCTACTTTCAAGATGGCTAGAACAATTTGGCTAAATGGAAACTAGAGATCACAATTTATGTTCAAATGGAATCCTATCAAGCATACTGCGGAAAGGCAGTTATTCAATGGTTTCAAATTTTCAATACAAATGCATTTATCAGTTTACTTTATTTGAGCTAAAGTTTGCTGGTGCCTCTGAGAGCAACCAGGGAAAAGCTGGGACTGGCTAATTCATCCATGGTATTAAAGATAATTTGGTTATGAGTTATTCTCTAGAAATTGGTGCAGCACACTGCTTTAACATGGTGATTATATTGTTGTATGAATTTGACTGTAAAACGCTAAAAAAGGTGTTGATTATGGGTGTTTCTTAGATGGTAATATTATGGAGCGAAGGACTACAAAATCCAAAGAGGTGGCAGTAATAACGGTTTGGTTAACGAATGCCCAGATTTAGTGGGAACACTTAAAGATTTAATTCATGGCACATGCAAACTACAAAAACTGTAGAAAAGCCAGTTTACAGTCTTACTAATGGAATAAAAACTGGACTCATTAAAAGCTAAAATTTAAACTAAGGTGGTATCAGTATTGGAAAGTCGAAGAGTTGCTCCTGATAGGGAGTTGATCAATGGATTTGGTGTATAACAATACCATATGCATAATCACTTATTTAAGGTCATTTGTTTTAATATAGGGTAGCACATCATGTGGAATCCTAAAGACAAATCTAATAAATTAGAAGATTTGCACATGAGGTAAAATAAAAAATAGTACCCATACTGGCAACTGAGACTAATGACAATTCAGCACTAAGTGAAACGAATGGCCATAAAGGATTGATTAGGCATAGTTTGCATGTTCTTTTGAAAAGGTCTGGATTAAATGATTGGATTCCAGATTTGCTTTGCTAAATTTAGATAATAATCGCTAAGCAGCAAAGATTTGTGTTGTGACAAATATCATGCCAGAAAAGCTTGCAACTAATTCGAAAAATCTCTCTGGGAAGTTTGACACAGAGCAACTGATCACAAGGGAGTTGAGAGGATCCAACATGACAGTTCACTAAACAAGACACAAGAACAGGGGATGAAGGTGCATGAATTTCAAGGATGGCAGCAATTTTATATGAAACAGAGAAAAATGCAAAGGAAGTGGCCACCACTTACAGAGGACTGAAGGATGAGGTTTCTGCCACAAGGATGGACTTGATGAAGCCGCTTGATAAGATACAAGAAATGAGCACTGGATTCCAGAAAAATTGTTGAAAGCTTATGCTAAATATCATGTTTCTCAAAGCAGCAAATGGCAAAGATGCTGAACAAATATAAAGAGGTGTGTGTTCACTCCTCTTTTCAAACAAATACCAAGAGAGTCTGCTGGCTGAATGTGAGAGGTCACAGCATAGATGGCAAGAAGGAAAACTAAATGCACAGAGCAATGGACATTTTGTATCCAATAGCACTGCATGGCCACATATGATGTTTCCCCACTTTAGCTGAATGTGAGCAGTTCATAAAATTTATTTGCAGGTCCATAACTGGGGCTGGATAAAAGAACATTACAATTAACACTCTTTTGATTTTATTCCATAAGCATCTATGTCTACCCTGGAGATTTTGAATTATGACCAAATATGAATTTTGACTAATCAAGCAAAATGTTTATTCGTTCCAGGATCACAGTCCCGAAAATGGATGAGAATTACAACTGCAAGCAAAATGGGGATGAGAATCACAACCAGAAGCGCGAACATTCTGTCAACTACTTTTGAGACAGGAACGTAGAAGATTGGACTAAAATGTTGATGCTTTTTTTTTATGTTTGCATGTGTTCCATACACACAGAGCCTAAATAGACTACTGCAATTGTGTTTTAAAACAATTTCCCCTGTAGCCTTGATTATTATACTCATTCCCCTATAGCCTTGATTATTATACACAAACATTATTATAATTCTGAATCACAGGTTACAGTGATAGATAGTGGGGAGAAAGAAAAAATTGGGTGCAAGGAACATCTAATGAGGAGCGGAATTAATTTTTTAAAATAGCTAAGAAGAGGGTAATAGAACAGGAGCAATTGCAAATGCTTACCTTTTATGGGTGATGAAAACTAGCAGAACTTGAAATTCCTCTCGACAGAACCAGAACATGGAAAGCTCTTTTCACTGGTCTCCAGCCTCCTCTTAGTTCCCAAACTCACCAGACATCGGAGATAGGAGTCGTGCAGCTACACATTAATATCAAATTAAAACTGTCACTACCTACACATTAATTTTGTGATGTAGAGACATCTGGAGATGAAAAACTTATTGCAAAACTATTACCTACGAGAGAGTGTTCTTTTCTGTATTTTGCAAGTTAAAATCATCAATTCACGAATAATTTCGTAAATTAAAAACATGAACCTCAGTCCTCCTCCATCCTAAAATACATGCAGAGGAAGTGAACTATGTGTATTCTAGAGTTGGAATCGTATTCCATACCAGAGATGGTATTCCTTCTATGTTGAGTCCTCGCAGAGAAAGAAACCCAATAATCAATTGGCGCATTTGTAAAAGAAGAGCAAGAAATTTACAATATTTTTTGAACATCAAGGTCAAGGCCTTTATGGTTTAGGTACAGCGAGAAGGTGACAGCCTGATGCTTTGAGAATCGGGAAACCATAACATAAATACCTCATTTATTGTAACAGCTACGAGGAGAATCCCATGTACAGTGCATGCCAACGCTGCATGCCAAGGAGTCAATCCCATGTACAGTTCGGAGGAGAGCTGCTTGTTCACTACGCATAGTTTGATTTCGTGAGTCACATTTTAACCAGGCTTCACGTGGTTTGACAACGTGGATAGACAGCATTACACTCCACTAAAGAGTTGGTTCAGAACCGTTAATGTTTGGACGAGACACCATCACTTCCTTACCAGATCGATGCAGATCACTTCCTTAATGTGGATAGCAGCAACATTAAGAACCGTCACTTCCTTACCAGATCGATGCAGATGGATAGCAGCAACATTAAGAACCGTCACTTCCTTACCAGATCGATGCAGATCGATGCAGCAGCAACATTAAGAACCGTCACTTCCTTACCAGATCGATGCAGATCGATGCAGCAGCAACATTAAGAACCGTCACTTCCTTACCAGATCGATGCAGTAGCGACTTTGGTAATATTATCAAGTAACAAACCAAATGTTTTTTCAAAATACTATACAGTGAAACTATATTTTAGTAAAGAAACAAAGAAATTGTATTTCAAAACAAGGAATCTAGACAATTAAACCAAGATGAGAACAATAACAAAGAAAGGCCCAATCGGACACCCAATCGACCATGCTATTGACACAAAAGGAAAATTGCACCATGTACAATCTATTAAAACAACAAGAAAACCATTTGTACAATGAAAAGGGAATAACAAGGAATACCTAGGGAAACACTACCTTCTTCAAGATGCTACATAAACTTAGGGATGGGATTGATAAAGGACTCGTTCCACTTGAGTCGAGCACACAGAACAAAATTAGGTCATCACCATGTTAACAATTAAAGGGTAAAGTGATAATGGAGAGGGATAATCTATAGTGCTTAGGGTCTGAGCAGGAGGAATACTAGTTGCCGAGATGGAAGGAAAATACAATGAATGACTAAGAAGACCGGTATAGAGGGAAGCACATTCCCCAAGTATGCAACAGAGTATAATTAATAAGTTGTATGGCCATTGTATGGTCCAAATAACAAATCTCAACCAGATGGAGAACCCATAGTGCCTCCAAAAAGGCTAAGGTAAGGTATGCCTATGACCGAGAAGATGGGTAGATGCACCTATTGTGCTCATGGAGTATGGAAGGGGCTAGACGAGATACACATCGAAGTCACCGAGTGAGTCAAAACACCCGTGGAAGAAGATGGGACCCTAGACAATGTACACGTCGCAGGAGCACCTTGTTTGAATCCACATCAGGAGTAAATGCATGGATATGTTGTGGATCGGGTCAAGACAAGAGATTTGGCATATTAACAAAGACATGTGCTACATGGAACAATTATTAACCCCAACATTGAAACCATTGA
This sequence comes from Larix kaempferi, assembly GCA_027924585.1. Classification (NCBI taxonomy): domain Eukaryota; kingdom Viridiplantae; phylum Streptophyta; class Pinopsida; order Pinales; family Pinaceae; genus Larix; species Larix kaempferi. The sequence continues at coordinate 3,728,218 of BSBM01000802.1, read as the reverse complement.
TCTGAATACTATGCAAACGTTTCGACATAATGGTTTCCCCTTACAACCTTCTATTTAGGAGTTGTTTAAGAGTTTGAAGGAGTGGTTATAAAGTTATACACACACTCGACCATATACTTATATACAAAATCGAATTGACTAAACAATGGGTACCAATGTCAAAGCCAAAGCCTTAGGATGGTATCGTAGACCATGACAAATAGTTAGGGGTAAAATTAATACCCAATGGTCACTGTGATGATTCTGTTAGTATTTGGATATATGTACACCCATATAATAGTAGTGCAACTTTTCCTACATAGCAGGTTATGGGTTTGAATGGCATACTCTTGTATAATTACTCATAGGAATAATACTTCAAGGTTAAGTAATTGTCCTATTTGGTTATCATCGTCACAAGTAATGACATAGGAGACTATTCTTAACTAATGTAAAGAATGTTGAATAGGGATATAGAACTCTGTAAGTAAGCCATAGTTCTATCAACGACAAGAGTAATTCAGATAAAATATTATAGAATAGAAAGTATTGTTTATTTGTTATTTTAGCAAATTTGGGTATGTTGCATATGGTTTCGGAGTTGTAGTTATAGAACTTAGGCCTATATGGGTATGTTGTTTATTTGTTATTACAACTACAAACAAATTAGTGTCGTAAGCATTTTTATGGAGGTAAGACGTGGGTAAGACACATCACTGTCTTAAAGCATCATTAGTTAAAAGGACATAGTAGTTAAATTGTTATATACATTAATGACTTTATTATTTAATACTGCCTTAACAAGCATTTATTACTTCCGTAATCACAATTTTAACATTTAATGCTGGTATAATTTTTTTTTAAATTTTTATGAAATTATCGGGATGTTACATTGCTCAAGGACAATAATCCAAAGAGACTTTCATCGATATTATCATTGGTACACTATTATCAAATTTATTCAAAACTCAGGATCATAAGCAATATCAAATAAAAATGGAAGGTCCTTAAGTCTTAGGTGGGTATGAATTGAGCCTGTGATTTGGACGTATGAATCCATCCCACGATTTGGAGTTTATTCCTCAACACTCCCAAATAAAATAACCCCCAATATTTATATTACTATGTCAAATAAAAAAACCCCTTGACCCCTTAATACGGGGCAATATATTTTTGAGGTTTTTAAGAGTATTCAACCCCCCAATATGAATGGACGTGATATGATATTGCCTCACTAGTGAACCCCTCATGACACCATTACCTGTACCAGATACCCCATGGGAGCACCTGAGCATGGATTTTGTGCTAGGATTGTCAAAGACGCAACAGGGAAGCATTTCAATCTTTGTTGTAGTCAACATATTTTCGAAGATGGCACACTTTATTCCATGTCCTCAGACGAGTGATGCCATCGGAATTGTTATACTATTCTTAATGCAGGTAGTCAAATTGCATGGGTTGCCGAAGAGTATCACATCGGATCAACATACCAAGTTTATGGGACATTTCTGGAGAACCCTATGGAAGAAACTGAACACAAGGTTGCAGTTTAGCTCGGCATATCACCCATAGATAGACGAATAGACTGAGGTGGTGAATAGAACTTTAGGAAACCTTCTAAGGTTTTTGACGACCGACAGACCCAAGCAATGGGAGAATGTGTTGGCACAAGTGGAGTTTGCATACAAAAATTCTATGAATCAGTCAACAGGTTTGAGCCCATTCCAGATTATTTAGGGAAGAATCCCACATGGAGTGGTGGATTTGGTTGAGTAACCGATAGAAATCAGGAAAAGCACAGATGCTGAATCATTCGCAGAGCACATGAAAGAAGTGCATGAATATGTGCAAAAGCGCATAGAAAAGAGTAATGTGGCATACGAGTTGAGAGCCAACAGGAAGAAGAGGCTACAGTTATTCAGTGAAGGAGACTTAGTCTATGCACATTTGTGAAAGGAGATATTTCTGATAGGAACATATAACAAGTTGAAGCTGAAGAAGGTTGGACCACGTAAGATTCTGAAGAAGATTTCAGACAACGCTTATGTATTGGAGATTCCGAAGGACTTGAGCATTTGACCAATGTTCAATGTCTTAGATCTTTACAAGTTTGAAGAGGGTTCAAGCAACGGAAGCACAGAGGTGTCGAATATCGACTGGACGATGCAGATTCTAGTTCGACACAAAGAGGAAATCACAAAAGTAATAGAGGAACATGAAGTCGGCCGTACGTGCAGTTCGCGAAGGAAGGAATACTTAGTGCGATGGAAAGACGATGAGTTGCAGGTGGTGACATGGATTTCCGAAGAAGAGTTCAGGAGATTGACGGAGTAGCCGAGTTCTTTTTCACCTGGGGAGTCTAATGCAGGAGCATCAAGGCCTAGGAAGAACAGTCGAAGTTGATTGGCATGAATGTTAACACCCAAAAAGTGCTCACTACCTCATCTACCCCATTACATGACTCATTTGTCCATATTTCCTACCACATTTACCTTCAAAACCTTAAAATCCCACTAAAAAGCCTCCAAAAGGCCACAAAAGCATTAAAAAAGCCTCCAAAAGGCCAAAAAAACCCCTTTTCCCTTTAAAATAATCCAAAATTCCTCCAAAATAGAAAAAACCCTCTAAAAAGGGAATAAAAAATATTTAAAAAAGAGAAAAAACCCTATACAGCTGACCTAAACCATATGGTTCCCAAAACCATGGGCTAGCACTCCACCACTAAAAACCTATAAATAGGTGATGGAGACCCCTCATTTCATATCCACAGTCAAATACACCCTTACTCTGCCAAAATCACTCTTGAAACCTTAGCTCACCCTTGAGCTACTTTCACCCTTGAGTGCCCCATTGGCCCATTTCCAACCCTTTGGAGAAAGAGAAGGAGCAAAGCAGGAGTTTGGAGCAACCCTCTTGGACCATTGCAAGAACTTCACCAACCTCTACACTTGAGGTAAAAGTTTAATACAAAAAACCATTTTTATTACCATGTTTTTTTATGTTATGTTAATGCTCATGTTAGTTTACAATTTATATTGTTTAAGCACTTTAATTTACTGTTTATTGAACTGCTACTAAGGAGTCCATTCTCCTTAGTAGGTGCTCATTTGCACAAGCTAGGGTGAAAACCCTAGCTACAGTTTTGGCGACTCCCCTTGTGTTCCTTTGAATTTTTGGTTATAGTTTTTAAAGTTTTAAACGTTTTTTAATTTTCTGTAATATTTTTCTATTCGGCTGTCCCTTTTGGCTGCCGTAAACTGCATCTTTTACCCCCTACAGTTGCATTCCGACCCCGTCTTTCAGCCACTTACCTGTGATTCGACCGCGGCTCTCAGACTGTTTCCGACGACCTGTCGTTAGTTTTTAGTCTGTTACCTGCGATCCGACCGTGGCTATTAGCTTGTTCGGGGCAATCCGACTGCGGCTGTTAATCCTTTTTTCTGCATCCCACTTGCGGCTTTCAGCCCTTTTCCTGCAACCCGCCTGCGACTGTCGACCTTTTTCCCGCATCCCGCCTGCGGCTTTCAGCCATTTTTCTGCAACCCGCCTGCACCTGTCGGCCTTTTTCCCGCGTCCCTCCTGTGGCTTTCAGCCATTTTCCTGCAACCCCCCTGTGGATTTCGACCTTTTTCCCGTGGTCCGACTGCATCTTTCGGTGAAAATCCCACAACCTGTCCACGACTGTTGAGCTATTTCCCACGGTCTGACCACACAGATTTGCCACAGACCCGCGATCTGTTTTCTGCACTTTTTTCACTGTTTTGAACCTAGCACTTTGCTGCACTCTTTTCTTCACCTGCACAACCATCTGTACTCCCTTCAGCCATACTTCCCTACAGCCTTTTCTGCAGTATTATTTCTATTCCATTTACAGAATATTTTTAAAATTTCAACATTTTAATTGAAAAGAGAAAATTTTGCATTTCAAAGTTTAATTTCAGTCTTGTTATTTTGAGTTAGCAAGTTGCCCACCCCATGGCACTTTTTATTTGGGTTCATCATCTCACATGCACACACTCTGTCACCTAATTCAAGTGAGCCCTAAAAAACTACTTAACACAACCAACATTCTAACCCCACTTGGGGAACACATAAGAATTTTTGTAGTTAGGTAGGATCGGGGGGATAGGCATCCAAATAACACCCCTTGGTTGCTTACACTTGAGACATAGTTGTTGTCCATTAGGGAACCAAAATCCCCTAGTATTTTTTGGCACGGTCATAACCATTTTATCAAAGGGCCTCTCCCCTAGGAGGGTTGAAGTCGCCAGACTGGTTCTGGAGGCCTGAGTGGAATACCGCACTCCATTCAGTAACCGAAGGCTACCTTTCGCAGTTCTTGGGGTATCACCCGTATGGGGATACCGTGGCTATAGAACCAAACGGTAGATTCACCTTTTCTGGACGTGTCATGAACGGGGTATCTTAGTTTCCTTTCTTCTAGGATTGACTACCCGGTGTCCCTCCCGGTAGGGGGATATCTTTAGCCACTTGGCTCTACTATCCATATTGTCTGACTTGGATTTCATCACCTTGTAGAGGATATGTCTAGTTGAGTTAGAATACTATCTAGCTAGGTGTTTGCATGCTCCCTTACCTCCTTTTGGTCTAGCGAGTCCATTTTTATTTTTTAGGAAACCTACTGCTTGTTGGTATTCTGACCATTTTTTGTTGATACTCCACTTATTGTAGCACAGTTGTTGCAGTAAGTGTTTTGAGTTGGTTGTTGGCCTGAGTGCCATATTTTTTGAGCTCTCCTTCTGCACACTCGGTTGCATTAGGTTTTTTGAGTTGTTTTTCACTCAACACAACCCCCAGCTATTTGACACCATCTGTCACCATTGAGTCCTCGAGACATTCTTGGTGCCTCCGAGGCAAGCCCCCACAACATGGTTCACTTGAAACCACCCGTCATAGACATAGATCTTCATCACTTGATACCACTCATAATAGATCTCGCACCTTGTCACTTGACTCCACTCGTCAATGGCATAAAACTCCATCACTCGATCTAGACGCCCCTTATTTTACCTCTGATTCTGAGGCAGAGTCCGAGAACCCCATTTACACTGCACCAACCAGCCCCATGGCTGGCGTGACTTCCACCCCTTTCTTTGTAGGGACCATAGGTGGAGTATCCACCACCACACCAGCTACCACACCTGCTTTGGGTATGCCCTCGATGGGGCCCACATCTACCATTTCGATCACTGTACCCATTCCAGTAGCTGGCATACCTAGCGCCACCCCATTAGTGACTCACACTACCCTTGGTGGTGCAATACCATCCCATACCACTTTTGTTCCTCCACTTGGGGGCAACATCCCAAATCTTGCCCCTCCACTTGGGGGCAGTGGCCCCAACATGGTCACACCTGCTAGTATGTCACATCCTTCTACTAGTTTTCCATTCATGGCTAGTCTCAACCTTCCTGATCTAGCTAGACTGACTAATGACCCAATTAGACATGACCCTGCGTGGCCTCACATGCCCACCAAGCTCCCCTCCGACATCCCTAAGTTTGAGGGAAAGGCAGGTGAGGACCCCTAGAACCATATTCTTTCCTTCCATCTATGGTGTTCCTCCAAGTCCATAGTGGACAACTTTGTCCGCCTCCATCTGTTATAGCGCACCCTCATTGGCTCTACAGCTAAGTGGTACATCGAGCAGCCACATGGGACCCATGGCACCTTTACCTCCCTTGCCTCCACTTTCCTGCAGTTCTTTCAGTTACTTGTCCGCTATGACGTGGGAGTTGAGATCCTACTGTCTTGCAGACAGAAAATGGCTACCCATATCACTGACCACATTCATGAGTGGCGTCGACGCTGCAGCCTCTGCAAAATCAAGTTAGACGACTGTATCTTCTTAGATTGGTTCCTAAAATCCCTCCTTCCTGTCATTGCCAAGGATGTGGCATTCGAATGACCCCAGTCTGAAGAAGAGGCCATCCTCAAAGCCCAGCAATTTGACCTCATTTACGCCCAGTTGGGTTATCTATATACCATCATACCTGACGCCCCTCGTGGTGATTCCTCCCAACACGATGCGTCGGGGGCATCCCATGCCGCAAACGACATCATTGGCCGTGTTGCCTCGCATCCCCAACCCTTTTCCATAGCACGTCCTAGCCATGGCTCCGACCTTTTGCGGGCTACCTCTCAATCCGGAGCAACCAATTCGTATGCTCCTATGGCACATCACCACCATTCCCACGGACCCTCCTTCCCACCTCAGTGCTTTGGTCATGCATCCCCTGCTTAGACCCCCCCAGTCGCACCTCATCCCTATTACCACCCACAGGCTGCACCATCTCCTATGTCCTCTCAAGCCCAACCTGCTTATTACCCACCACAGGCAGCCCCTGTAGTAAACCCACAACCCGTTCCGCAGACATATCCGCAACCCCCACAAGTTTCAGTGCCTACACAGCCTCCCCCTACATATTATCCACCGCAGCCTGCTCCCGCACCTGCACAACCCCAGAACCCACCTGCTGCCCAAGGGCAAGTTTACGCCCAACAGAATTCGTAGCAGAACCAAAACAACCAGCGCCAACAAGGCCAGCAAAACCGTGTTAAAGGCCGTAACCGTAGGAACAACCCCCCTCCAGACCAAGGCGGTCAACCTCCCAATCGCCCAGACAACAATAATGCGGCCCCTGCCAACCACAACCCTGATCGGCTGCCCGAGCAGGCCAAAAATCCTAATTTGTGAACAAACCATCATTGTTCTATTTGCGGGGTCTATGTCCACTACACACATGCTTGCCCACATTTGGAGCAAGCTCAAAAACTCTGGGCTGATGATGCCCATCGCCAAGGGCACGCGGCTCCTCAAGTGCCACCCAACCCCCCCCCCCACCTCAGCAGCAACCTTTGGTGTTGCAAAACCCCTTACCAACCCAAGGCATAGTGAACACTCAGCCGTTGGCTCCCCCTCAAGGCAACGTGCCACCACAACAATAGATCACTTATGCCGCTCCTGATCAACCCATGTTCGATTCAAGTACCCACCACTTGTTGATGATGTCATCCGCTGATGTCAACCTCCAAACCCGTCGGAACCAATATGGCTCCACCCTCGAAGACCCTCCCGCCAACAAAAACACTAACATTCATCCCATTGATCAGACGTTACATATACCTCCGAATCCACTCGATGGCACCTCCAAAGCACCCCACTTCCCACTTCTTCATATTACCAATAACCCCAATGCTCGCGCTGCGTCAAATTACAACATTGTAGATGACTTAGCCCAATCTCCCGCAGCCATGTCTGCGTTAGAAGTCTTAAAAAACTATCCTTCATAGTGCAAGACTTTTCTCTCTGCCATTGGTGCCATTGACCAAAATGATTCACAGCTGATGGCATTCGATTTGGACCAGTCCGAACCACGCCTACCTTCCACTTTAGTGTTCCAAGTTTCTGTTTCCATTCGGAATCTTGTCATCCATCGGTGCATTATCGATGAAGGTGCCTCTACATGCGTTATGTCCACATTCGTTTGGTAGAAGTTGGGATCCCCTACTCTCTAGCAGTCCACCAGTGCGTTACGAGCCTACGATGGTCGTTTGGCTCAACCCTAAGGTCTTTTAGCTAATGTCCCCGTCTAGTTGGCTGGCAAAACTGTACTCATTGACATAGAGGTCATCAATGCCCAACTTGATTATAACCTCTTACTTGGCCGTAGCTACATGTATGCCATGCGGGCGGTTGCCTCATCCGTTTTTTATACCATGATGTTCCCCCATGACGGACGCGTGGTCAAGGTCAACCAACTCACCTATTACGATCCAAATTCACCCGCTGCACCCGAGAATGTTCTCCCCATGGTTGAACACCCTGTTGGTGGTGCAACTACCTCGTTTGTTTCCTCCATGGGACCCGAAGTTTACTCAGATATGCCGATGACCTCCACATTCCAATCCATTCCTCCCCTGTCACCTGCGCCCGAAGTATCTGACCTATGTACCATTTCCCACAATACACAAACACCCAACAATCAACCGCCCTTTTTACCCAAACCACCATTGGTACCTAGTCACATTGGTGTTACACCCATCCACACAATCCCCTTCCTAATCCCTCCCTCAGGAGTAGTAAGCACCCCGGTTATGGCTACTCTTAGCCTCCCCGGGTTAACCTTGGGATTACTCGTGTGGTACATTTCGCCTCCCGTGCCCCCACTGACACCTAATGTTTTCCTACAACCGGTGCAACCCATTGCCACTACTAGTCAACCACCTCCCGGTGTCGCTACCCCTTCGTCATCTACAAATCCCCCCCCTCTTAGCAAGCCCACTGGGGGAAGAGGTCCACAACCATACACTGTTGTACCCCCTCCCAAGGCAGTTAAACCCCCCCCGTGTTTCGTGCTCCCCCCAAATGCTCGTTGTGTGATGAGTTAGGCCATCCAACTCATCAATGTCCACAATTACATGCATTACAGGAACACATGCAAATGCTTGACGACGACCCTAACATCCCGGTTGTTGAACTCGATCCAACCCCTAAGCCTTATGATAAATCACTGCGTACCAATCACCCTTGTGCAATATGCGGTATTTACGGCCATTACTCACATCATTGTCCCAATCTCCCAGATTATAGAGCAGCTCTCTACGAGATGAATAATTTGGACCTTGAGACAACACCCCCCACAATTAAGGAGATCCACCCCCCGATCTCATCCCCATCCGGAGAGATTGACACCATTTATATGATCTCTTCGACTACCATTCCCTCGTCAACCAATTTGACAACTCAATGTTTCCATAATGATGAGGAGATTCTTGAAACTCTCACTGCCCCGGATTATCCCTGGGATGACATGCACCATCGTTCCTATTTCCTCCCAGAAGACTCCTCCTCTACCACAGCTACCCAATTTGCGGTTGAGTCCAAAGATTTCCTTCCCACCAAAGTCGACTAGTTTCAGGATCCTATTCCCACTCCTGATGCCTTTGAGGAAGGTAACATGGCCAACATCTCACCCGTCATCTACATCGATATCTCTGACCCACCTAGTGCTCTTGAAATCATTACATCAGGAGCCTCCTGCAGTGAGCATGAAATTGGAGAGTACAAAAAACTTTTCCAAGAGTTCTACTACGTCTTTTCCTGGTCCTATAACGAAATTCCTGGTCTTGACCCCGCTATCATAGAGAACCACCTTGACACCTCTGAGTTAGGGGGCATAATAGATTACCTCAACCCTGGGATAGGGGGCATGATAAATCATTTTGAACCTTCCCCATCATATCTATCTCAGTGTGTCAATGAACCCATCATTCAAACCAACACATATGTGATCCACAATCACAACCCCTATGCACATAGCATGGGGGCAGGTCATTAACCCTGCTCACTTTTTCACATTTGTGATCTCAACCATTTTTTAGGTCACGTGTCACTTGTATATTTGATTTGATTTGATATGCATAGTTCTTTCCTTTGACCATTCTGGAGTCCTTATGACCTCCATTTTTCACACCATTTGCATTGCCGGATTCATTTTTCCGCGCGCGTGATGATGCTTGAGATCATTTCTCACTCTCACCAGGACCAATATCAACATTGTGTCCCGACACCTTGTCGCCCCCGGTTTGCATGCCACATCGGTTGTAGCCCATTTTTGATATATTTTATATCATCGGATTCATTTTTTCAATCCCATGATGATGCTTGAGATCATTTCTCGCTCTCACCTGGTACAGTTTCAACATTGTGTCTCGACACCTTGCTGCCATCGGTTTGCGCGCCACATCAGCCGCCATCGAATTGTTCCACATTTTTACATGAGCCATTCACTCTTGTCATACTGCAATTCTTTCGTTATTTTCCCACCATTCATTACCCCGCAAAGAGGCCCATAAGTGTTCCCCCCCACCCTCATTCTTGGCCATCATCAATGTTCCTTGATTGAGCATTTCCTCCTTGTCTGGCCATTCCTTTTGTTCAGTATACTTTTATCCCTTTTTCGGGTCGGACAAGTCCTTTACGAAAAAGGCACTTAGGGAGTTTCTGTTAAGCTCTTTTCTGACTCCTAAAACAATGAAAAAATCGCCGAGTAATCTTGCTTCCTTTCATGCTCGTTAAAGTACCTGAAAGGGCATCTATCTGGTATAATTTTACCCCTTTTCCAGACCTGGTAGACTAATTACGAAAAAGGAATACTCTAGTCACATCGGCTAGAAGAGTTCTTCATTGCATCCTTTTATGCTTCTTTGGGCCTTGGAGACTAACTCACGAAAAAGCAACCCCATGGAGTCTTCTTATCGCTTTCAGACTCTCTAAAATTGAAAGCAACCACAATCATGAACTGTCCTGGGCTCGTACAAATCCACACGACAGTACCATTCCATTATTTCAGAGTCTTCTTATCGCTTTCAGACTCCTTAAAATTGAAAGCAATCACGAGCATGAACTGTCCTGGGCTCGTATAAATCCACACGACAGTACCATTTTACACACACTTCTTCTAATTCCTTAAACCCATGAAGAAGCACCCCCGTGCCTCTTGGCACTATGATCGATCATCTCGGCAGCACCCCCAATCAAGTCGCCTTTGTTTAGAGTATTCTACAGTCTCCTACCATTTTACACCAGCTTGAGTCTCACTCATCCCAATCACTATCCTCGATCCAGTATAGCTATGATCCCTTTCCCACCAGTCAGTTTCATATGCTGCCCAATCGTACCTACCATCATACTCTGAACAAAGGATGTTTGAGTCCACCCACTCTACATGCCCAGTTATCCCCCATAGTATGACAGTCCTACCATCAATACTCTCACACTTCGGTTCTCCACCTCGCGCTCCTATCAAGGAAACATCATTGCCTTGCTAGTTGCAGGTCTCCCTCTGTCGACGACAGCCCCTCTATTCCAGAGGATAGACCCAAAGGTCCCTGCGCCTTGGACCCATCACCATCTGTGGTGAGTGCCTACGGACCATTTTGAGAGGATTCGTCATTTCCTCTCCGAGTGGTTGTTTCTGACATGCTCAACTTCAACACCTTGATTGCATCGTTGAGAATCGCGCAGGGTTTATATCCCCTCAGTTATTCGTCGAAGACCCCGTATTTCCCCCCGACTCTAGCACATTGGTGAGTCATTTTGGAACACCCAATTATATGTTCCCATGGATGTCCGAGTTGCGTTGGTGATTGTATTCGGAAGACATCCAGTTATATGCTTCCTTGAGTACCCAGTTCAGTTCCAGTTCAGTGTACCATTGAGAGTATGACTCCTGGTCACTATGATCTAGCAGCTCATCAGTTCCTCTGGTACCCCACTCAGCAGCACTATGGTTATTCCAGTGCACTAGTTCTTCAGCTCAGACATGGTCATCCCAGCAATATGTCCCAGATTTGTGTCCCCTCTGGACCCTTATGATGTACACAGTGGTTCTCTATGTATCTTACAGGTCCCCCTTTTCGGGCCTCACCATTATTTTTTATGTATCTTGATACAAGCATGGATATGACCGCCTCTTCCATATATTGAGATTCTTCCTCATTCATTATTTGAGGCCCTGTATATTTCAGGTCCCCATATTTTGGACCCCATTGTTATTATTGTTCTATATCTTGATACAAGCATGGGAATCCCCGCCTTGTCCATATGTTCAGATTATTCCTCATTCATTATTGAGGTCATGTACTTTCAGTTTTTACAGTTTGTTCGGGACCGTTGTTCCGGGCTCTAGTTCGTTTCTTCTCTTCTCCCCACCCCAGGAAAACCATAAAAGACTTATGATGTCTATCGGCCATACGATGAGCTCCTTCCCTCACACATCAGGGGGCAATCTGTTAACACCCAAAAAGTGCTCACTACCTCATCTACCCCATTACATGACTCATTTGTCCATATTTCCTACCATATTTACCTTCAAAACCTTAAAATCCCACTAAAAAGCCTCCAAAAGGCCACAAAATCATTAAAAAAAGCCTCCAAAAGGCCAAAAAAACCCCTTTTCCCTCCAAAATAATCCAAAATTCCTACAAAATAGCAAAAACCCTCTAAAAAGGGAATATAAAATATAAAAAAAAGAGGAAAAAGAGAAAAAAAAGGAGAAAAAAACCCTATACAGCTGACCTAAACCATATGGTTCCCAATACCATGGGTCAGCACTCCACCACTAAAAACCTATAAATAGGTGATGGAGACCCCTCATTTCATATCCACAGTCAAATACACCCTTACTCTGTCAAAATCACTCTTGAAACCTTAGCTCACCCTTGAGTGCCCCTTTGGCCCATTTCCAACCCTTTGGAGAAAGAGAAGGAGCAAAGCTGGAGTTTGGAGCAACCCTCTTGGACCATTGCAAGAACTTCACCAACCTCTACACTTGAGGTAAAATTTTAATACAAAAAACCATTTTTATTACCATGTTTTGTTATGTTATGTTAATGCTCATGTTAGTTTAGAGTTTATATTGTTTTAGCACTTTAATTTATTGTTTATTGAACTGCTACTAAGGAGTCGATTCTCCTCAGTAGGTGCTCATTTGCACAAGCTAGGGTGAAAACCCTAGCTACAATGAAGAAGGCCAACCAGAGGGATCATTGATGACCACTGGTGCGGAAGATAAGATTGGTTGTCGTAGTCAATAAGTTATGTAAGAGTAGTCGATATGCGATCGACAGAAGATGCGAAGGTCGAGAGTTGACATGTCAGAGGTCGACAAACGACATAATTGCAGCGGAGACGTCGAGGATCGACATGTTATCAAATCATGAATCCAACGGGTTTGGGCATGAGCCAAGCAATGAGGAAGGGATGGACTAGCGAATCCTGAAAGTGCGAAGGGAAGCCGATGGGTATGTCGAAGGATGACGGAAGACAGCATGGTCAAGGTAGTGATAAGACTGACTACTGTAGGTGTCAGAAGAACGAGCAAAAAGTCAAGGAGAGTACTTGGAAACCATTTGGGGTTGCTAAGGAAGTTATTAGCAGTTATTGCAGGTGGTTGGGATCATGACAGATGTCACCATAGGTGGAGATCGCGCAGCATGACAGAGGCGCTGACAGTTGCAGGTCTGCAGGATCAGGGAGATTGGCGGGGAGAGGAAGAGTGTTTCGGGAGTTAGAGTATACCTCGGGATGCGCAGCAGGAGAGTAGAAGGGTAGGAATTTTGGATTAGTTGGATCACTTAGCAGTTCGGTCAGTAGAGGATCGAGAGAACAGGACCCTGTGAGAAGTTTTGTAGATTGGATAGGAGAGTCACACATCTAAAAAGCGTGAAGAAGAGTGAGTCATGGCTCAGAGTTCCATAGTGAACCAAGAGAGGGTGAAGATTGACACACTGAGATAGCACATAGTTACATCTGTATTGTAATGGCTGAGGTCGACAATAGTTAGTTGTTTACATTCCTTGCATTTCGCATTGTAACCATTTTCGATAGAAGTAATATAAGTCAGCTTCTGGAATCCTGTTTACATCTTGTTTATGTGAATGCGTGTGTTGTGTGTAATCATTAAGCAAGGACCCTTGTCAGGGTGACCTTGCATCAATATGTATATACCATTTTTGGGGCACATAATGTATGCGTCTCTATATGTATGTGATGTATTGGTATTTTTCTTTATATTGCCTATGTGTTGATGTGATGCATATGTAGTAGTCGATACTAGCATATTTTTTTTCGGCATGTATTATCAACTGTAGGACTTGTGATGATTAGATATATGTAAGTGTAGTTGTAGGTGAAACACATAGACATTTCTATGTGTGATTGGCATGCATGGTTATGCAGGTGGGTGATGTACTAAGTGCCAATTCAATACCTCATTGGCGATGGATTCAACAAATGCATTTCTATTTCTCTGTGTGAAAGTTATTGTTTCAAACTATCGAATGAGAAGGTGCACATGTAAAAAAATTTGGAAGAGAAGCGAGTTGTGGACCCATAATATATTATTCAACTGCAATACGAAAAGTTGGGAGTCAAGGTGTACTTGTAAATGGTGAATTCCTACGTGTATGGAATGGCTTAAGAGACCTATTACAGAATCATACTATGCTTGGTTGTTTGTTAGTTCCCCCAAGCATACTCCACCGGTGTGGTAAAGTGTGTGGGAGGGGAAGTATATAACCCAAGCAGCGGATGCTAGATGTCTAGACCATTAAATGACACCATCTACATAGCCTATGTAGATGTCCATTAGGGAGGCCATCTGCATTTGAAGAAGAGAGGTAGTTTACTTTGTTAATTTGAGATAGTGTGAAACGAAAGTAAATTTTTTGGTACAAAATAAAATATCAACGGTTGGTTTCAGAGGTCTTGTTTGTGTTGGGGGATACAAATCCCCTGTTTTGGTTGTTAATTTTTTGGGAATGCTTGCAGGTGGTCTGTGTCTTCGTTGGAAGACAAGGAATCACTTCAAGTGAGGACACCAGCTAAAGGAGATTCAACATCAATGGTGTCTTGGAAGGTCGGTACTACCTCCTCGGTTGGTGACGCTTGCAGGGTTACATCGGGTGTTTGTAATTGATGTTATATTCTCATCGGTTCAAGACAAGTTTGTCATTCAACGTGCAAAATGGGGCACTGAAAGGAGTAATTGTTGGTATATCCACAAGATCAAAAAGTTCTTGGTATGCGTGGATGGAAGCATTCTTAGTCTACTTGAGTGTTGATTTGCTCCATTATGCATGCGATGGCGCTAGGAGGGAGAATATGGGTGGAGTACCCACATGACAAGCATTCATTGTGTGATGGTGTTGTCGTAAGGTTAGATGGTTCTTGCAACATTATAGGCTCTACCACGTTTTTTGTAGTTGGCACAACTTCTGTGGCAGGGGTGACTGATGGTGTCGTCAATGTGGTGATCATATTAATGGATGCTACTTCTTGGTATAAGAAGGGGGGTTCCTCAATTGTTACTTGAGTGAGACAAATTGTTGCTAACGACTCTCAGTATCGAGGGAGTTCAGGGAAATGGTGCGTATAGTTCCCATGCTGAGCACATATGGAACATGTGTGATTCGTACGCAATGTTTTGGACTTATTTGTGGGAGAGGGAGGTGTGCCCCCTTTTACCGCTAATGGAGCGTGGGTAATGATAATGGGGGTGAAAGCAAATTACTTAGCTCTGGTAGAGTGGGACATAGGTTTGTTGCATGGCCTTGCTTCCTACAAAGAGAACACAACATTGTGACCCTTTGATTGTGAGTACTGATCATTAGTGGGGCTTTCAATTCTTGATGGTTGATGCCCCTTGCTTTAGGCTTCATGGTTTCTACCGAATTAGATGTATGGTTTTGTAATAGGGGACCTTTCAACTTTGGTTGTTTGGTGACCCCATTGGCGATCTTAGCGATGACCAATTGTGGGGTATTTGCGGATGTCATAGTTTGGGCTGTCATAACTGGACATGTTACTAGCCTTGTAGCCATACTAGCTGAAACAAGGACAAACTCATAATGGGTGATTGGTTTAGAATCCATCTCCTGAAAAGGTAGTGTAAGGTAATGATTAGAACTGGTATAGAAAAAATTGCATAAGTGCACTCTTCCACTTGGTGAGGGGCTAAGCCTTGTAGGTTGCTGCAAGGCCACAGTCCTTGGAGCCCCTTTTGATGGTTGATGGTATTTCTCCAAGTGATTCTACAACATATTGTTAGTGTAGTTCACATTCAAACATGAAAATATTAATAAAAACAAAATGAAAGAGATGGGAGGAGAATGCAAACTTCAACAACAACCAAATATATGCTAAGCCACTCTTGTATTTCCCAATGGAATAGATGTACAACACCTAGGAGGTGAAGGCTTCAAGGGAAGCCAACAATCTCCCTTAGGGAGGCCTTTCTTATCCAAACAAAATGCTAAGTAGGTGGAAGAACAATGGAGAGAAACACTCGGCCCTTGATGGTAGGTGGAAAGCAAGCTTGGGAATGCTTACAATGGTAGGAAATGGTGGGCTATGAGGAATCTCCAACTCAAATACAACGGCATAACCTTGCTATAATTTCTCTCTACCAAATGCATTCCAATGGATTCCTTTTATAGGCCAATAGGTGTCCATCAAACAACTAGATCCAAATGTGAACTCTCCTCCTTCATGAACTAGTTCCAAGGTAAACAAAGGGGGATGATTAATGCCCCCAAGTGTGTGAGGAGACGAATTTTGATCTTTGGGGAGGATTGAGTCTTTAATGGCCCATTGGGTGTGAGTGGTCCCACCATTTTGACAGTAGCGTAGCTATCAAAGGAAAAGTTGCACGGGTGTAGTGCGGGCATTTTTCAAGTAACCTGCACTATAGCACGGATCAACTGTGTAATACCCACGCTACCCTTTCTTTTGATTGTTTCTTGGCACTTATGGACTCATGTTGTGTTTTGGATCTATTGAATATGCCTATGGTGAGATGCATTCTTTATGTTGATGACGCCTTATTGGATGAATTGTCAAAATGTTGCATGTGTGTGATTTTTAGGCGTTAACAGATGCATTCTCACAAGAGGTTCCATTGTTTAAGAAGGGTTTCTAGAGGCAGGTCATATAATACAGAAATCTCTTCTAGTGACTCATATGAATCTAAGGATTCCACTGAAGGATAAATCTCTTCATCTCATAGGAAGAAGAGGAAGAGGTTTTCCAAGCATAACTCAAACGAAGAATTTAGGAAGGCCAAACCTCCTACATTTGATGGTGAGATAAAATCTGGTCAAGAAGTTGAGGCTTGGCTTCTTGGAATGAGGAAGAATTTCCAAGTTCAAGACTACTCATGGAATATGAAAGCAAGAGTGGCCATATTCAATCTAAATGGAGGAGCATCTATATGGTGGGATCACCTTAGGAAAGTGAAGAAGATCAATGAAAGGAATATAGTGTGGAAGCAATTCAAGAAATAATACAAGCAAAATTATCTCTCTGATAGGACCATACTATGAAGGAAAGTGAAGAAGATCAATGAAAGGAATATAGTGTGGAAGCAATTCAAGAAATAATACAAGCAAAAGTATCTCTCTGATAGGACCATACTATGATGGAAAAATTAAAGAATTCTATGAGCTGAAATTGGGCCAAATGACAATGGAAGAATATGCAACTAATATTTTGGAGATGTTGAGATATGTCAAGTATATCAGGGATGATAATGTCAAAAGTCAACATTTTTTAAGTGCGTTTCCTCAGCCCTATAAAGATAGAATTAAGTTTCATGAGCCTCAAACTCTAGATGAGACCATAAGAAAGGCCAAGTATTGTTATGATATTCAAGCCAAAAGAAAGTCAGATTTCCATAAGGCATGGAAGGACAGGAAAAGTGAGAAGTTTGAGAAAAGGAAGAGGGGGTTCAAGCCTCCTCATTTTATAAATCAGCCAAGGAAGCCAACACAAGTTGTGGCAAGTTATCTAGGATTATGGGAGACAAGCCAAGAGAGCCACTTCAATGTTGGGGATGTGGAGAGGAACACTTTCTTAGGAATCATCCACATTGAAATGGGAGTGCAAAGCAAGTTCACAACATTCAATAACCTGAAACTATGGGTCAAGTGGCAAGAACTATCCCTAGGATTTATGCAGCACTACAGGACCACCAAGCATATCATCAATCAATTGTGGTTGAGGTTGTAGGTAATACTTCTAGGAAATCTATTTCTATTTTGATTGACCCTATATCTACTCACAGTTATATCAGTCCTAAAATTGTTGATATTTGTGCTTTTAAGAGATCCAATCATAGTAAGTCATGGTTGGTTCAACTAGCCACAGGAACCAAGAGAGAAATTAGTGAAATGGTGGAGAAATGTCCATTAGAAATGGGTGGACTGTCCACTTGTGTAGATATGAATATTTTACCACTTTGTTCATATGACATTCTCATAGGAATGGACTGATTAGAAGCACATAGAGTTAAACTTTATTACTACAACAAGAGTTTTGAGTGCATTGATGATGAAGGAAACCCAAGGGTTGTGAAAGGAATTCCAAAGAAAATTCCAGTTACGCATATTTTAGCCATGTAGTTAAAGAATTTTTGTAGGAAAGGTTTTCAATTGTATGCAACCGATATATTGGGAAAAACATAAAATGAAATTTTCAAATTGAAGGACTATAAAGTGCTACAAGAATTCGAGGATCTGTTTCCTGATGAAGTGCTAAGACTTCCTCCCAAGAGGGACATTGATTTCACAATTGATCTTGTGCAAGGATATGCACCAGTTTCTAAGGCACCTTACAGAATGAGTACACCATAATTATTAGAGTTGAAAATGCAATTGCAATAATTATTGGAAAAGAAATGCATAAGGCCAAGTGTGTCTCCATGGGGAGAAATTGTACTATTTGTGAAAAATAAAGATGGTACACTCAGGCTATGTATTGATTATATGAAATTGAATAAAGTGACAGTGAAAAACAAGTACTCATTACCTCGACTTGATGATATTTTTTATCAAATTAGAGGGACAAAGGTATTTTCAAATATTGACTTGAGGTTTGGTTACCATCAGGTAAGGATCAAGTAAGAAGACATTCACAAGACAACCTTTAGAACAAGGTATGGACACTATGAATTTGTAGTGGTGCCATTTGGTCTCACTAATACACTCGCTACCTTCATGTGCCTCATGAATAGCATTTTCCACATATATTTGGACAAGTTGTTCTTGTTTTTTCTAGATGGTGTTTTTATTTAATCTAAGAATGAAGAGGAGCATGAAGAACATTTGAGAATGGCTTTGCAATTGTTAAGGGAACATAAGTTGTATGTAAATCTAAGCAAATGTGATGTTTACAAAACAAAAATTCATTATTTGGGTCACATCATTTCAAAGGAAGGAATATTAGTGGATCTAGAAAAGACTGAAGCCATCATGAATTGGCCAACTCCAAGGAATGTCACAGATGTAAGATATTTTATGGGTCTTGTTGGTTACTATAGGAGGTTCATTGAGGGATTCTCCAAGGTTGCACACCCAATCACTTTGCAAAAGAAGGGAAAAAAAATTGAATGGACTCATAAATGTGAAGAAAGCTTCCATATGTTGAAGAATCTTCTTACAAGTGCTCCAATTCTGAAAATTGTAGACCCAGAAAAAAGAATTTGTGGTGTGTACAGATGCATGTAAACAATCACTTGGAGGAGTTCTTATGCAAGAAAATCATGTGGTGTGTTATGAGTTTAGAAAATTGAAGGAGCATGAAAGGAATTATGCCACACATGATTTTGAACTTCTATCCATAGTTCATGCCTTATAGATGTGGAGGCATTACTTAATGGGCATAAAATTCGAGTTGAGGACAAACCATTGTGGTCTTAAATATTTATTTGAGCAACCAACATTAAATGCTAGGCAAGCTAGATGGATGGAATTTTTATGTAAGTTTGATTTTTAAATCAAACACATAAAAGGAAAAGAAAATAAAGTGGTTGATGCACTAAGCAGAAAGATGCATGAAATGTATGTGGCAACCATCAAAACTTGCCAATCAAATTTAAGACAACATATTCCCAATTACTTTGTTGAAGATGAATTGTATGTGCAAATAAAAGAAAATTACAATAGTGGAGTTTTGAAAAGAGGTATGAAGGGTATCATTTGGAAGAGGATGGAATTCTTAGTTATAAAAAACAAAACAAAAATATTCCAAATGTGGTAGACTTGAGGAGAATTTTTATAGATGAAATCCATAAAATGCCATATTCTCCTCACCCAGGATATCAGAAAACAATTGCTACTTCCAGGAAGCAATATTTTTTGTTGGGGATGAAAAAGGATATTGATGAGTATATATCTAAATGCATGAACTGTCAACAAGTGAAATTTGAGCATCAACACCCAACAGGTTTAATGTATCCATTGCCAATTCCATAATGGAAATGGGAGATAATTTCCATGGATTTTATTATAGCATTTCTAATGTCTGTGAAATATGATTCTATCATGATTGTGGTGGATAAATTGTCAAAACCGGCACATTTTATACCAATTTGTCAAATTCTATATGTGTCACAGGTGGATGTAGATTACTAGAGAAAGATTCACTTAGAATTTACCAAACATTGACAGGAAAATAGAAGAAATATGAAAAAAATATTAAGTAGAACACAAGAGAAAAACACTCATGTGGATTAATATTCTGTTGCATTATTATTCAATAGCATGTGTACAATATATAGATTCTCTTAGGAGGAAAAATTGTGAGACTTAGTGGTGAGTTGAGTAGCTCACATTAATGCTAGGCTTAATGGAGTAATTCCCCCAATCTATGACACTGTGCCAAGTGTAACTCCTATATTGGGCCATAATGAGGTCCAATGAACCTATGAGGACCAAGAGAAAGTTAGGCAAGTCAATAAATGTGGATGGAATCATTATGAGGGCGAATTTGGTGGTTTAGGGATTTGGTAGTGGCCATTAATGAGCAATTTGACCAAGTCTAGTGCATTAGCGCCCTTGGTCCAACCTTATCCCATAAAACAGGGAAGTGGTGTGCATGCCTCATTAAATGCATTAAATAGGGCACCTTTGACTCCCCAGAATAAGGAAATTGGAACACTTGTGAACAAACTTGGCTATAATGACAAACCACTAGTCTAGTATGTGGACAAACCCCCTAGACTAGGAACTATTAAAGCCAAACCATGGAACAACTTACATTAAACACTTGGAACCTTATGCAAGTATTATTAACCAAGGTCTATATGGGAATTATGTTCCAACACCCCCCCTTAAGCCAAAATGGTTGTGAGAAAAGAAAATTATTATGATGAGGGCCTAAGCAACAATGGCTTATGGTCACCCTTTAAAATTTATTAATCCATGTAAATGAGGAAAGAGGCAAAACCACTTGGAGAAAATCCTCCCTCTAAAATGGACATGAAATACACCAAAAATAAACTACTCCAAAACACAAGTAGGTGTGAACTTTCTCATATGTATAGAGGAACCTTCTTCTTTGGAAGAAGATGAATGTGCTCAACTAGATCATGTACATGTACAACTGCATGATGGAAACTAAAGCCATGTAGAACCACTGAGTAACACTAATAGTAGAGCGAAGGCTTCTCTTCAGATTTGATCTTCGAACCAACCAGGGTGATAGGTCCAAAAGAGACTTGAGATGATTGAGAATAAGTGACCCCAAGCAAATCATAAGGCATTTGAAGCATCAACTTCAAACCAAGAAAGTTGTAATCAGCTCCAAGAAAGAGGAACAAGAGTCCCAAATTTTCCAATGTGATGGCTAAGGCTTCTCCATCTTCAAATGAACTTGAAGAAATTCTTCTAGTCATGGTGTAGGAATACATAGGAAGCAAAAGAATGTGAAGCAATGAGAGATCTTCACTTGAATTCCAAAATTATCCTTGACCATCTTTCGAACCAATACTCTCATATGAAGAAAGAACCTCTTCTAGATAAGGCTCACTATGATAACCAATCAGCAACCCATCTTCAACATTCATAGTAGAATATATAGAGGAGAAAGAAGTGGAATGGAGAGAAATCTCTTCAACAATATTGATGGAAACAACTCGTATTTTATCTTCATGAAAAACAGCTTCATGGAAAACAGAGGAAGCCACAAAGCAAGAAAGTTGAGCTGGATCATTTGTTGAATCTGTATCTTCTTCTTCTTCTTCAAATTGAACAACTTCTTGAGAAATGCATGAGGCCGAGACCTTTGGAGAGAGAACACATGAGGAGGCGTCCATTTTCTTTCTCTCCATATGGCTAATATCTTATTTATGCATGCCAAGAGATTTATCTATATTTCTCCAAAGCTCAAATGGATACTCAACAGAATCAATGAGATAATGCATTTTAGGAGGTATAGCTAGACACATAGTTCCATACGCTCTATCACAGTCATTGAGCCAATAACACTTGTATTCATAATATTATGGCTCGCTCACACCACCAATGGACACATCAAAGAGACATTTTTTCTTGATATATGTGCACATATTTTCTTTCCACTCAGAATAGTTGGATGGAGAGAGGAGATGAACGACTTTCAAATCCATAATGAAGTTGTTTTAGGCACCTGCAAAACACACACTTGGAAATCTATTTTGGAAGCAAGACTAGGATCCCCTATGAAGCTCTGATACCATGTCAAATTCTATATGTGTCACAGGTGTATGTATATTACTAGAGCAAGCTTCACTTATAATTTACCAAACATTGACAGGAAAATATAAGAAATATGAACAAAACATTAAGTAAAACACAAGAGAAAAAAACTCATGTGGATTAATATTCCATTGCATTATTATTCAATAGCATGTGTACAATATATAGATTCTCTTAGGAGGAAAAATCAAGAGACTTAGTGGTGAGTTGAGTAGCTCACATTAATGCTAGGCTTAGTGGAGTAATTCCCCCTTAATCTGTGACATTGTGCCAAGTGTAACTCCTATATTGGGCCATAATGAGGTCCAATGAACCTATGAGGACCATGAGGAAGTTAGGAAAGTCAAAAAATGTGGATGGAATCATTATGAGGGTGAATTAGGTGGTTTAGGGCTTTGGTAGTGACCATTAATGAGCAATTTGACCAAATCTAGTGCATTAGTGCCCTTGGTCCAACCTTATCCCATAAAACAGGGAAGTGGTGTGCCTACCTCATTAAATGCATTAAATATGGTGCCTTTGACTCCCCAAAATAAGGAAATGGGTGCACTTGTGGACAAACTTGGCTATAATGACAAACCACTAGTCTAATATGTGGAAAAACCCCCTAGACTAGGCACTATTGAAGCCAAACCATGGAACAACTTACATTAAACACTTGGAACCTTATGCAAGGATTATTAACCAAGGTCTAGATGGGAATTATGTTCCAAAATAGTTAAATCCACCTATAAAGTAGATTCCATTGCAAATATTTTTATGAAGGAAATTTTCAGATTGCATAGATTGCCTAAGGAAATAATTTCAGAGAGGGACACCAAGTTCACTTCAAATTTCTGGAAAAGTATTTTTGCAGACTTTGGAACACAAGTGAATTTTAGCATTTTCTACCATCCACAAACAGATGGACAAACTAAAAGAGTAAATTAGATTCTTGAAGATATGCTTGATATGAATGTGATGGACAAACCATCCAAGTGGGTAGATTATCTGCAATTGGTAGATTTTGCATATAATAATGGGAAGCAAGCTCCATTAGGCATGAGTCCATTTGAAGTTTTATATGGAATAAAGTGCAGGACACTAGTGACATGGGATAATTCAGTAAACAGAATTGTAATTGGGCTAGAATTTCTTAAGGAAATGGAACAAGAGGTTGCAAAAATTAGGTAGAATTTAAAGACAACATGAGATAGGAAGAAAAGCTATTCGGATAAGAATAGAATGCATAGAGAATTTAGTGTTGGGGATCATGTTCAACTTAGAGTGAGGCCAAGGAAGAGTACTTTGAAGCTTGGAATTTGTGCCAAGATGCCCCTAAGATATTGTGGGTCATTTGAAGTGCTTGAAAGAATAGAGCCAGTTGCATATAGAATTGCATTGCCTAGGCTAACACTAGAGCTCATAATGTTTTTCATGTTTCTTTGCTTCAGAAATATGTACATGATCCTAACCATGTGATTGATTGGGATGTGATTCAGGTGGAACCCGAGGTAGAGTTCCAAACCAAGTTACTATGCATCATAGACAAGAAAGAAACATTGCTCTAGAACTGAGCTATCAGACAGGTAAATGTGCAAAGGAAGCACTTCAACCCTGATGAGGCTATGTGGGAGTTGGAGGATGCCATGAAAGAGGCATACCCATTTTTGTTCTTATTTTGAGAAAACACCGAGGATGGTGTTATTTCAAGGGGGAGGGGATTTTAATACCCCCAATTTTGACTTGAAATGTATTTAATCAAAATTATGTGAATGATGTAAATATGCTATTATGGATTCGTAGTGTGGAGCTCAAGGCCAAGTCCCAACTAGTGAATGGCTAGGCATGAATGATGTATATATTTTTATTTGGGCCATATGATTGGCTTGTCATTCCAATTCGAAATGTATGTAAATATTATGTAGAAAATTAATAAGACAGTCGAATATGGCTGTGTAAAGAGCACTAGAGGGGCAATGATTCCACTAGAGGGGAAGAGGAAGGGGACCTATGGGAAAACTAAATCCCATGTTTCCAAGTTTCAACCTTAGAATTCATCCAAAATATGCCATGTGCCTTAAATGAGCTAATTACCTTCTTTTGACTATTAAACCCAATCATTAAACGCATATGTGAGGTTGGTGGGAAAAGTCACTTCATGTAGTTATTGAAGCATGGTGTTATGACAATTATGTCAGTTGTCAGTAGTCCTATTTCTCCTATAGTCAGAAGCTATGTTAGTTTTCGTTTCACCCTTACCTCATATTCTTGGAGTCAACACTCGTTTGATCATTCTCTCGTGCATGTTCCTACACTACATAGAGTTTCCATTGATGTTCATGACCATTACGAGACTGTGTTTAACCCAATAAATTTGAATTTGGACACAGAGTTACATTTTTGGAAGGAAACATAGATGGTTGTAGGTGAGCATAGAGGTTGGGAAAGATAGGAACCTTTACCCATTGAGTTCTACAACTTTTGAATGCTTGAGAAGCCATGGATTAATTTTGTAGGAGGTTCTCTAGTAGCTTACAGTAGCTTGGAATCTTACTGCACAGACTTGTAAGCACTGTAAGGGTTGGATTTATTGAGGTAATTGTGGATCAGTGAAGGGAAATTCCTTACTTATGTTGAGTGGGGTAGTTGGAAGGAGTGCCATGGCTATGAAGGCTTAGTGAGACCCCTGTAGAGCTCTGTTGGAGATTTTGGTTGAGCATAGAGAGCAAAGTGGGTTGTGCGATGAGAGAGAAAATCCTATAGGTGTTTCCTTTTTCTTGGTGGCCTCATAGCTCAGCTTGGGGGTCGCCTCTCATCCAAAAGAGTATATTATGGATAGAATTCCTATGGCTGGTTGGAAAATCGCTCTTACACAACCAGTTGCTTGGATATTCTTTGTTTAAAGATAAGTATTCTTATGTATCTAATGTGCAATGATTTTAATTTATATGCATGTGATACTTATGCTTGTGAATTGCATGTTATGTGTGTTTGGATTGAGTTTATTTCTGCTGCATGTTTTTATTTCCATGTTTGCACATGTATTTTAGCTGTATAAATTCATAATTGTGGTTATGGGGCGAAATATTGAGGCCCGAACTAGTTAATGTCCTCTCTGCTGGCCGGATTGAGAGATGGGGATGTTACAAAATTGATATGTAATAATGCTTCATAGTGGGTACCTTCATAATTCCTTTCCATGTCTCAAGCATATATATGACAAAGAGTATAGTCTAGATATGCAATTAAAGTTGATTACTACATGGTTCAATTTTTAATGTGCATTTCTTTGTTGTTGTATTTGTTGGGTTGATTATTGTGGGTATATGGAGTACATATGTTGGTTAGCTTAACATACCTAGAGATGAGTCTACGCATTTGGATAACAAAGTTGTCAAGTTACTTAAACATATAATGTTGATTTTTATTCAATGGGTGGAGTCATGGGATTGCTTGTTTTGTTTGCAAAAGAAGATATGCATAGTGCATTGTTTATTTTGTCATAATAGAGCCATAAATACAGAATTGGAATTGTTTACATTGTTTGCTATAGGCCTTGGAACCATTGGAAAAACAACCATTAGGTGACTGGTTGGAGTTATGGGATTGCTTATTTTGTTTTCATAAGAAGTTTCACAGAGTGCACTGTCTATTTTGGCATAATATAGCCATAGAGACAAAATCAGACTTGTTTCCATTGTCCAGTATTGGTCTTGGCACCATTGGAAAAACAACCATTAGGTGAATGGGTGAAGTCATGGGATTGCTTGTTTTGTTTGCACAAGAAGATATGCATAGTGCATTGCCTAATTTTTGCATAATATATCCATAGATACATAATTGGACTTGTTTCCATTGTTTTTTATAGGCCTTGTCACCATTGGAAAAAAAAAACCATTTGGTGATTGGGTGGAGTCATGGGATTTCTTGTTTTTTTTGCACAAGAAGATATGCATAGTGCATTGTCTATTTTGGCATAATAGATCCATAGATACATAATTGGACATGTTTCCATTTTTTCTATAGGCCTTCGAACCATTGGAAAAACAACAATTAGGTGAATGGGTGGAGTCATGGGATTGCTTGTTTTGTTTACACAATAAGATATGCATAGTGTGTTGTCTATTTTGGCATAATAGAGCCATAGATACAGAACTGGACTTGTTTCCATCTTTTTCTATAGGCATTGGTTTCCATCTTTTGCTATAACCATTGGAACCATTGGAAAAACAACAATTAGGTGACTAGGTGGAGTAATGGGATTACTTGTTTTGTTTGCACAATAAGGTATGCATAGTGCATTGTCTAGTTTAGCATAATAGAGCCATAAATACATAATTGGACTTGATTCCATTATTTTCTATAGGCCTTGGTACCATTGGAAAAACAACAATTAGGTGACTGGGTGGAGTCATGGAATTACTTGTTTTGTTTGCACAACAAGATATGCATAGTGCATTGTCTATTTTGGGATAATAGGGAAATAGATACATAATTCAACTTGTTTCCATTGTTTGCTATAGTCCTTGGCACCATTGGAAAAACAACCATTACGTGACTGGGTGGAGTCATGGGATTCCTTGTTTTGTTTGCACAAGAAGATATGCATAGCGCATTGTCTATTTTGGCATAATAGAGCCATATATATATAATTGGACTTGTTTTCATTGTTTGCTATATGCCTTGGTACCATTGAAAAAATAACCATTAACTGACTAGGTAGAGTCATGGGATTGCTTGTTGTGTTTGCACAATAAGATTATATATAGAGTGCATTGTCGATTTTGGCGTAATAGAGCCATAGAGATAGAATTGGAATTGTTTCCATTGTTTGATATTACCCTTGGCATCATTGGCAAAACAACCATTAGGTGACTAGGTGGAGTCACAAGATTACTTTTTTGTCTGCACAACAAGATATGCATAGTGCATTGTCTATTTTGGCATAATAGAGCCATAGATACAAAATTGAACTTGTTTCCATTGTTTTCTATAGGCCTTGGCACCATTGGTAAAACAACCATCAGGTGACTAGGTGGAGTGATGGGATTGCTTGTTTTGTTTGCACAAGAAGATATATAGAGTGCATTGTCCATTTTGGAATAATAGAGCGATAGAGACAGAATCAGACTTGTTTCCATTGTCTGTTATTGGCCTTGGCACCATTTACAAAAAATCTATGAGATTAATGTCTTGAGAAAAAGAGCACTGCTGAAACATATACAGGTAATATATTATGAAACAACAACAGGTTAAGAGGTTAGCATATACTAAAACATATACAATTAACATGCAAATATTTTGTAACCTTAATTGAATCATAAAGATATTAGCAGCAAGGTTAATACATAAAACATGGTTAATACAACATAATGACTTACCTGAGGTGGTCGGTAAAGATATTAGTAGGTTGAATTATGTTGGCAGTGTTGTTGAGAAGTTCGAATTTATGGAATGTGGAAAAGGTAAATCGTATGGTATTTGATGCTTTTTTTTTTTAGATTTTAGTTGTAGGGTTTGATTGGTGTATGGCATTGGCATGGATTGCAAAAATAAATTTTTGAATGAGTGCATTGGATTGATTTGGGTTTGATCCAATGGTTGGGAAACTGTTTTTGTTGATCCTTGTGCTTTCAATCAGTTCAATGGATGATTTGATGAGTTTAATGGGAATCTGTCTCTATTGATCCTTGTGCTTTCAATCGGTTTAATGGATGAGTTTGATGGGAATCTGCCTTTTGTTAATCATTGTGTTCATTCGATTTAATGAATTCCTTGATGAGTTTAATCGATGCCTTGATGAGTTTAATGGATGATTTGATGAATTTAATGGGTTGGTTTCATTAATTGAACTGGGTGGGTTTAGTGGTTGAAAATCCCTAGAGGTGAAGTTGACCTCCATAACCCCTACAAATGTGCATGTGAGGATGTGTGATGGGATATCTTGGCACTATTGGTTGTGTGAGTTTGCTCCAAAGGTCATTCGATGAGGTTGAGTTGAGAGACAATGAGTACTTGTGGATTGGCCATTGTAGGTTGTTTTAATGTTTGAGTTGATATCTTGGTCAAAAAAGATTGAGATGTGTCAGTGACATGACTATTTGTAAGTTTGTTATGTAGATTATGAACGAATCTAATTAAACAAACTATTTATGGACTATTGTGGGCCCAATCATCATATGGTTCCATTTTGATTTTTTTTTGTTAATATATAAATATTCATATATGTTTGTTTATTAAGCTTTTGGCTATTTGATGTGACTAATTCTATGACAATTGTCAATCCTTGCTCACCTATGTGAATCCCTCTCATAGTCATTTTAACATAACTTTATGTCAAACTTGTCTTAATGGTCATAAATCAAGGTTAGTTAAAATTGAATTAATTATGTCTGAATTTTTAATGGTCATAAATCAAGATTGGTTAAAATTGAATTAATTTTGTCCTAATTTTTACTTAGGTCAAAACTGACTTCAAGGTTGTTTAAAACTGAATTATTTCTAATTTTTACTTCATTTCACAATTGATTTCAAAGCTTTCTATGAATAAAGATTAAAACAATTATTTAGCTTCTTGATAAGACTTTCACAAGAAACATTTTCATGTTAGTATAATATATTTTTATGCTTTTACATTTTAATTTATTCATCACTTTTTAATTTGGAATGATATCACAAGATATTCCATGTATTTTCCACCAACTCGATCAATTTATGTCATTAAAGTTTGTCCAATTTCATCTTATGTCTTAATTTATCAACTATTTTTGATTATTTTCAAACATCCTTTTTCAATCAACTTTATCATATAAGTAGAGAGTACATACATCTTTCACCAACTAAATCAGATTTATGCCATTAAAGATTGTACAATTTCACTTTATGTCTTAATTTATCAACTATTTTTAATTCTTTTTAAACATGCTTTTTCAATCAACTTTATCATGTAAGTAGATAGTCCATGCATTTTCCCAACTAAATCAGATTTATGCCATTAAACTTTGTACAATTTCAATTTATGTCTTAATTTATCAACTATTTATTAAAGATTCTTTTTCAATCAACTTTATCTTGTAAATACGTTAAGTCTCACACCAACTTTATGTCTTAATTTATCAACTATTTCTAATTCTTTAGTCCATGCATTTTCCCAACTAAATCAGATTTATGCCATTAAACTTTGTACAATTTCAATTTATGTCTTAATTTATCAACTATTTATTAAAGATTCTTTTTCAATCAACTTTATCTTGTAAATACGTTAAGTCTCACACCAACTTTATGTCTTAATTTATCAACTATTTCTAATTCTTTTCAAACATCCTTTTTCAATCAACTTTATCATGTAAGTACGTTAAGTCTTACACCAACTTTACACATGAAGTTATGTAGCACTTTTACATAGTTATTCCAAACATTTTCTTATGAGCTAGTCTTTTCAACATAACCTTGCCTCCAATATGGAGGATTAAAATAAAAAATTATAAATATATCTCGTGATTATATGTATTTTTCACTTTATTTTGATTATTTTTTATTATATAAATATTTTGATTATCGATTATATATATTTATTTTATTTTATTTTGATTATGTATATTTTTAATTTTATGTAAATTTAAATATTTTTTATGAGAAAAAGCTTGTACCACATAATCTTTTATAAAACCTTTTCAATCAACTTTATATTTTATAATTTACTTTATGTTTATTTTTATAAAACCTTTTCAATCAACTTTATATTTTATAATTTACTTTATGTTTATTTTTATAAAACCTTTTCAATCAACTTTATATTTTATAATTTAGTTTATGTTTATGTTTATGTTTATGTTTATATATATATAAATAAAATATTCGATGCAAGTTGTCACTAACACAATAAAAATCAAAGTCATTCAAATTTGTAAAATTTCATTTTGTATATTAATTTATAAATTGTTTTTTATTTTTATTTTTTTAATTTCTATTTTATCATAGTATAGATTAGGCGGGCTTTAGAAGACATCACTCTACCATGGACAACCTCGTTACGCTTGGGATCATTGTGGAGGAATGTCATAATAGTAAATCCAATCTCTTTTGTTGCTTTCTGGATTTTAGGAAAGATTTTGATATGGTGCCTAGAAAAAACTTGTGGAATAGATTAGAAGAGCTAAAGGTTCCTTTAAAGTTGAGAGTTGTTGCAATAAGGTTGTATGAGACTATCATTGAAAAATGTAAAAGAATTGAGGGCTGGTTGAAAGATATCAATTGCAATATTGGAGTTAAGTAAGGTTTCCCCCTCTCCCCTACACTTTTTGGTATATACATCGATAAGCTAGAAGGTTGTTAAGAAGAAGCAGGATGCATTATCACGACTTTCGTTGGTATAGTCATCATCCTCCTTCTTTATTATGACGATATCATTCTTATGGCAATGTGCTCCTATGATCTTGATAAACAATTAAGAATTCTCAAGGATTTCTGCTCTAATATGGGTATGAGTGTTAACACTTACAAAACAAAAGTTATTATTATCAAGTCCAAGGAGGTCACTTACGCTAATTTTGTTTATGACAATAGCAACTTGGAGGAAGTGTCTTGCTACAAATATCGTAGAATTGATATTCATCACAAGCTCAACTAGAATTATAGCATTAAGAAAATGATTAATGAAGGGTGGAAAGCTTATTTTGGTCTTGAAAACAATTGTAAATCAACAAACCTTGTGATATGGGATAAAAGGAAGTTTCTTTTTGAAAATCTTGTCACTCCCATTATCTTATAAGGTTGTGAAGTTTGGGGTTGCAACATCTCTAGAGAATCCTGGAGAAACATTGAAAAAATCCAGGAGTGTTTCATAACGTATAACCTCAAAATTAAAAGCAATACACCCTACCCTATTCTCCTTTTAGAAGTGAGTCTTCGCCCATCAAGAGCATCTCTATGGCTAGGTACCTGATGTACAAGTAAAGGATAAATAACATGGGAGAGTAAAAGGATAAAGGATAAAAAACATGGGAC
Source organism: Larix kaempferi (assembly GCA_027924585.1). Classification (NCBI taxonomy): domain Eukaryota; kingdom Viridiplantae; phylum Streptophyta; class Pinopsida; order Pinales; family Pinaceae; genus Larix; species Larix kaempferi. The sequence goes on along the minus strand of BSBM01000802.1, from coordinate 3,697,153 downwards.
TTCCTAAAAATGCTTTAAAATCCAGTCAAGACCAACTTCGACTCAAGAGAGGTTGGTATAAAGACGCCATGGCTTGGTTAAACCATTGGGGTTGACGAAAATGCCACTTTGCAAGATATCAATAACATTAAAAATATTATCACATCTAAGTTTAAAAAGAAAATGTGGGGCGAGAAAGAATTAGAGGTTAAAACAAAAATAATATATTATAAGGAGGTCATTAACCTTAAGCTAGAAGATCAAAATTATCTCACGGTTTTAACTAGTTCAAAGAATAAAATTAATATAGCTAAGAACAAAACAAACTCTCATGAGCTTCATAGTGAAACATGACACTAGAAAATTCCTAAAACATCATGGGTGGAAAGGATTTTCCATCTATGTGAGACTACAAGTGTTGATGATGAAAATCACTTTCTCTTAGAATGCCCCGCGTACACCCACATTAGATCGTAGTTTCATAATCTTTTCTACAATACAAACCTCCAAAACCTTCTAACTTGTCAAAACTATGGCGACTTGGGAATGCTTCTTTCTAAGCCTTTTGAGCATAGAAATAACATTTTACAATAATACAAGTAATCCTCTTAAAGTCCAATATACCAAATTTGGTCTCAATGGACATTAACTATAATCATCATCATCATTATATATATATATAAAACAATAATAATAATAAACTATGTCATTCAAAATTATAAAATATCATTTTATATATTAATTTATAATTTAAAAAAAAAATTCAAACCCTTTTCAAATTTCCATTTAATTATAACAAACATTACACCTTGAATTATGTAACACTTTTCCATTATTCTAACTTTGGCCTATAAACTAGCTTGTTCAAAAAAAAAAATTAAGTATCCCAAAAAATTAAGTATCCCAAATATCATAAATGATGGTTGGAAAATTATAAAAATAAATTATTTTTCGTCAATATACTATTCAACTATGTGCCATCTTTTTACTCAATCCATGTGAAGACTTTTCTATAATAAAGACTAATCCAACTATTTAACTTGTTAATTATTTTTTATAAAACTTTCCGAACCAACTTTTTCATGTCAATATGATATATTTTATGTTTTATATTTTAATTTATTTTATGTTTTATATTTTAATTTATTTGACATATTTTTACATATATTACTTATATTAAATTTTAAATAATAATAATAAAATTATTCAATAAATGTTGGAGAATCTAAATTATTTTATATTTTATATTTTAATTTATTTGATATATATTTCACATATAATTTATATATCAAGTTTTAAATAATAATAATAATAATAATAACTATTTATCGAATACTTTTTATATGTAAAATCTAAATTATTAATGCAATCCCAATTCTTAAAGAATTAATAATTATTTTTTTTCTTTTTCTAAATACACAGTCTTATAAATGAATTAGGTTTATGAAATGAAATGTTATTCTACCCATCTAAATTTTATTTCTATGAGTGACATATTAAATTCATTATTTTTAAAATTATTTCATTAAAAAACTCTTTTAGAAAACTAAAATATCTATATAAAACTCATTTGTTATCCCACATCATCAAAGCATTCACAAATTCAAGGCCTTAGTACCACATAATCATCTCCACATGGAGGGAGGATCTCTACTATCAATTACTTTTTTTCTTAAAAATCAAACAAACAAATGGGATATGTGTCTATTCATACATCTTCCTCAAATTTTTAAATTAATTTTGTCATACATCTTCGTCCTTAAGGCATTTCTAATTTTTTTCAAATAAATTTATTTTACAGTAACATTTTTATTTTACAGTAACATTTGCATGATTTCACATTACAATTATTTAAAAATGAAAAGGATACATCTTCTAGTAAAAGGATCTTCAAATTGAAATGAAAATGACACTAAAAGGAGAATTATAAACCTCCAAATCTATCGATGTTATTATAGTATCGAAATAGTTGTTCTTATTTTATTATTATAATAAATGGTTAGAAAATAGTATAACTAAGTATACATGCGATGGATGGAGAGGAACATGAAGGGCAAAGGCAAGAATTTTGGTGTTTTATAATTTTTTTTAAAAGTTTGAAAATTAAATTAAATTAAGAAAAATATGTACAAAGTAGTATAGGTATTTGTTAGATTGTTTCTTGGGTTTATAGGATAATGTTTGGATTCTTTATTTTATTTAAGCAATTATCTTCAACAAAATCTAAAAGTCTGAGACACAACAATATAAGCAAAACTATCACAATGACCCTCTATAGGTCGGGGTTTATGTCTAGCACGACCATAAACAACCTACCAAATACTTAAAACAATTTATATTGCTAAGCTAGCATAAACACTATCAGACCTATTCATCATCAGAGATAATAACAAGGTCATAAGCTTGGTGAGAGGCACTTGGATTCTCTTTCTTCATAGGCTAAGCAACATTATTCTGGAAGGCAGAAGGGCAACGTCGAAAGATGAGTTGCGAGGTTGAGGTAGAGACTAGCTTTGCGCAACCAAAATTCTTCCCAGTAAGCTTTGTTGCCAGCATTTAGATTGCCATTAATCCTCTCATCATCTACAAGTTGGTTGTAAGCAACCCTTTGCAGACCTGCTTCTAAATTGGATAACCGAGTAGCCAGAGAAATGCCCTGAGGGTCTTCCATGAGAATTCCCTCCATGCATTCTTCTAGAGCCAAGCCCAATAGGGCTTTCATACCCCAAACCATACCTAGTGTGCATGTGTACTTGGTCTCATGAGTGCAAGTTGAGCCACTGTTCTCCACCATAACCCCAATCTCATCAACCAATTGCTAAAGATTTGTCCTATGCCTCTTACTTCTCAATCGATTTTCCAGTCTAGAGATCTAGTCCTTGGTACTAACCTTAATCTTCATCTCAAAGAATCTCTAAGCATTTTGCATGTCCTTGAGGACTTGGGGCATATGTGTCCTCCTTGGACCAATAACTGTCTTCCTTGGAGTGACCTTGGTGCGAGCCATGAATACTAGAGGAACTAGAGAATTTCACACTAAGAGCCACTACCATTCGAACCTAGGAAGGAGCAAGGCCGCACTAATAATACAATCAGACCAAAGAATGCTCTCATAAAAGCAACTTCTAGAACCCATGCAACAAAGATGCTTACACCAGCGCGTCTCGAATAACAACTTCATCATGACATAATCACCCTCGATGAAGGGCCCAGGATGAGAGTATTGAGCCATGAATGCTTGCATGCAGACTGAACGACCACCTCTAGATCCGGATGCACAAACGCTAGAACAAATGTACCTTACCTCAAGCTTAATCATGAAGACAAGATGGTTATTCAATGCCCGACGGATCTCAGACATGACAACTACGATCATGTATGATTAACCCCTCCACCACCTATCTAATTGTCTCATCACCCCTCCCCATGGCCAAAGGATCTTGACACCCGTCGTGGGGGGTTTGATGTTTATAATTAATTAGATAATGGAATACAAATAATTTATAATCTAGAATTTTAGATATTTTTAAAATATTATATTTTTTATTTTTTTAAGGTTGTATAATCTATTACAATTTAGTTGTTAATTAAAAGTGAAGAAATTATTATTATCTACTATGTGAATTGAATGTGGGTTGATTCATAACCATTATTTAAAGAAAATCATAAATTAATAGATGTTGGTGTAAGGGGTTAGACTTCAACTATTATCAACTATTTTGGGACTTTGATTTATTAACCTCTTTCCTTATGTACAAAGAAGACTAACTCTTAAACAAATAAAAAAATTTTATATTCATACTAAAAATATAAAATAATACAAATTAAAAAAAAACCTATATATTTTTAAAATTTAAAAAATATTAATAATGGGTTTTATCATTTCTTAATATCAACAAAGTTTATTAAACAAACATAATAAAATCATCATAACTTTAATACATTGACTTGTATATGTGTTGTACTAACTATTCTTTAGATTATGGTTTCTAAAACGAAAGTATTATACTTTGATTTGTATTAAATATTTTTTAGATTATGATTTTTATATTTAAATATAGTAAAAATAGAAGTATTAAGATTTTTATGTTTTTTTTGTTGTTGTATATTGTGGGTTTTAAAAAATAATAATGTATGAAATTGGATATATAATCGAGGGTGGGGAAAGTTAAAGGAAGTGCTGTTCATCCTTCTTTTGTAAAATTCTCAAATTTGTTCATGTTAAAGAGTTTTTTGGATTTGTTTCAACTATTAGTTTTATATAATATGTTTATTTTTTAATATAACATTTTAGCATATAAAATTTTTATTGAAATTTTTTAAATAGAAAATTAATGATGACGATGATGATAATTACCATGCTTTAAGAGCAATAAGTTCAATCAAACAAACAAATAAATAAAGGGGATTATATTAAATATTATTTAGAATGTCATTTCTATGTTTGAACATGATGGAAATGAAACTACCAAGTTCATTATATATGGTTTCCATAATTGAAGAAATCTTGAGTAGTATTTAAATTATGAAACTAGCTAATGTAATGTCTTATATTATTAAGCGTATAACAAGTTAAAAGAAAATAGTATCCTCAACTACTTTTGTACAACAAATTTTTTCACTCGAGGTGTTTATGGGTTAGCTCAATAATTATTTTAACTATGGAAGTCATGAGAATTGGTTTTAATTTTGACAATATTCATTTTGTTCTTTAATCTCAAAATGTTGGAAAATTAGTTCTCAATAATGAAAACAAGATTTTTAAAATATTCACCACAATTCAATTTCATCTTTATGATGATTTCATTGGCATTCTCGATCTTACCTTTAAGCTCCAAAGGAATGTAATATTTAACATTTTTGATATTGTTGATTTGATTTGATTTTTGAGTTCCAATAGCTAAGCTAAGCTTTAGAAAAACTCTTCATACATGTGGTGACTATTTCTCATACTAGAAGAAATAACAAGGAGCATATCTTCACTCAACATGAATTATTTGTTCTTATAATTTAAATATCAAATCATTGCTTTACTCTCCATGAAAGTGCATCCATCTTCAGTAAAGAAAATTGAGTGAGTGTCACATTTAATATTTAATAATATATTATGAAGCATTTTTAGATTTCCCCCGTTTTATTCTAAGTTTTATGAAAGATATTGCAAACCCAAACTTCATAGCCATAGAGAATAATTGAGATAACTAAAATGTTGAAGATATTTTTTTTCTTATCTCAATCTCAGGGATCAGGACTCTACATTTATTTTCAAAACCATAATAAATTTTCCAACTACAAATGATTCTTTTCTTAACACTCTTGTTCTAGTTAAAGTGACAATTGAAATCAATGCCTAAGTATTTGTAAACTTACAACTTTTCAAGTGTGTTATTACCATACAAAATCGAAGGATAAATTGTTTTTTTTAATTAATTATTGTAATCTCAGTTCTATCATTGATGATGGTCAGTTCATACATATATATATATAAGAATTGTTGGAGAGATTTGAGTTGTTTGTAAAGATGTTCAATGATTTTGTCAAGAAGAATAATATCAAAATCATATAAAAGTACGGTAGTGATTTTAATCATATTAATAGCAATTCATCATTTCTCTTCTAAACACTGCCCAATTTTACCAATGTAGATGCCAAAGACAGTGGAAAAAAATAGGTACCCTTGGTTAACATCGATATTGCAAGTAATTTCCATAAACCACCATCATCACATTGCATTTTATAAATAACCTTTTCGTAGTCTATAATCACAACATTGTGCAGATAAGGAGAGATACCAATTTATTACAATCATTTCTAGAAGGCTTTTCTAAAATCAAAGGAAAAACAAATGTGCTCTTCTTTTTCATCTATACAATCCTTAGGATTAATTATAAGGGTGGCATGGTGAATGAGTGTAGCATTTTGATTGGTGAACAATGCTATCTCTTTGGCCTTTTTATTATTATCTTCAAGTTATTTTGCTAAAAGGGACTTAATATTAATAGTAAATTATTTGATCATTAAAAGCAAATGTGTCTTAAAATGAGATTTGAATATAAGTAAAGAAGCTAACAACTTTGTCTCACAACCACTCAAGTTACCCTAATTGAATACTTTTCAATACAATATTATTTTCAACTTATCCTATAACACAATTGTTATAGATAAAAGATTGGTCTTTGTTTAAAATAAAAATAAATTTATTTTTCACAATATATCATTTTTTATTTTATGTTAATGATTTTCTTAATAAATAAAAACTCAATTAACTACTTTGATGGTTAATATTTTTTATAACACTTTCCCATCTAATATTTAATTTCTTTTTTATATATTTATATCTATATATATATAACTTTTCAAAATAACTTTATTTTCTACTCATCCTTATTTTTATAAATAAAAATTTAATAAAAAATATTGTAAAAATGATTAATTTTTTACCATACATTATTAAACTATATACCATTTTAACTTGATGTCAAAATCAATTCCAAAATTTCATTAAAAAAACTTAAATAATTATTTTAATTGGTTGGTTGATTTTTATTAATAACACTTTCATAGTCAATACCTAACTGTATATCAAAATCAATTTAAAGATTACCTATAAATAAAAGCTTAAATAATAATTTTAATTTATTAATAAAATTTTATAACACTTTTTCAATTAACAAATTCATTTCACTCTGTTAAGACTTACTCTACAACTTGCTCTAAAGTTTAATATAATTTTATCTTTTTTAAATATATATTGTTCCAAACTTATTTTGTGATTTAATGGTATAATAAACAAGAGCCATGAGGTGGCAATGTCCCCATAGTTGCTTTTGGCAATTGCTAACAGCTATTTCTATAATATGATACTTTTTCCATAAAATTGTAATAGAAAAGAAAATTCTTTGGCTACAAAATTGCTTAACCATCGAATCGATTTTCAATGTTTTGACGAAACAAAGATAGTTGAAAAAGATATAAAACGTGTCAACCAAATCCATAAAATAACTGCAATGAAATGCAATATAGCCTCTATATATTCAATGTAACCTGATTCCTGCTTGCTATTGCAAGAGTCACCAACCGGGCGAGGCTTTTATGTACAACTTTTATATTGAAGGATGTAGGTGTCAGGTTCTTCGAAGAAGTGATGGGCATAAGACCAACCTATACCAAGGCCATGGCCAACCCTAAAATCCTATCTACTTGTCTACCATGGTCCACTTTTTTAAACAAACAACCACAGGACTCGCACCGCTCATTTCTCACAGTTCTGTATTACTATTAGTTCATGGTCGTTTGTATCAATTCCGAAATTATATGTCATTATATTCATCTTAATGATTTAATTTTTATTATTAGTAATTAACAACTCATTATATTATCAAATAGTCCTTTTAAATTCATTAGAAGGGGTCTATTACATATTCTCATGTTAAAAGGGTATATGTTAAAAAGTGTATATTAAATAGTCTCATGTTAAAAGGGTATTAAACAACTATTCAACACGTTCCATTAGGACTCCTCACACACAAATGGAGAGACTCGAACTCTTGGCTCGTTTAAGAGCAACGGTTTTCAAAGTCGTCTGTCAACCTTTGACACCACTTCCAATCTTTAGAAAAAAGATATACATGGGTTCAAAACTATCCCAACAGGCTTACATTGGAATTACCCAATTATCCTTTTCCTGCATTACTTCCAATCTTCAGAAAAAGGAATACACGGGCTACCAACTAGACCAATAGGCTTACCTTGGCACCACCCATTTATCATTTCCCTACATTACTTTTAATCTCTAGAAAAAAGGATATACACTGGTTGACAACTAGACAAAATGGCTAAACTACTTCACAACCCTTATAACATGCAAGAATCTATGTATTAGAAATAAAATATAATCAACTTGCTTTACCTAAAGTCATAATCAAGATATATGTGGCTCCTTGTATGGATGAGATGAATCAATGTCCTCTGATTAAGGTACAAAATTCAGCAATGTTAATTATTAAAACTTTTAGTATCTAAACCAAGTTTTGTAACCAGATTGAAATTCAACTTTGAAAATTTGTCATAAGATACCTTGTTGTACTGCATAAAGGCCCCATTAGGCCCCATTGGAGAAGATGAGTGATCGTCAAGAGACTTGGCAAGATACTCTAGGACCTACCAAGCCAAAAATTTCAATTTCTTGGTAAAATATCATGCTCATGCTTCAAAGTTAAATTACTCCAAAAAAAACTAATCAAACTTCCCTTAATATTAACAAGTCTCTCTACAGCCTATCATATTGCTGGCCAAACCAATCATTGCTTTGATAAGTCCATAAGCTAAGATAATGGGTGACACATGGTATTACAATGAAAACAAATTAGTTCATAAAAATATGCATTCAATAATTCCATTCAAACTATAGTGCATGATATTGAAAAGGATACAAAATCAGAATAATGTATTGAAAAGGATACAAAATCGGAATAACTCCATGTAAGTAAGTAGCTAGGGTTACACCATTCAAATTTGTAAGATATCACTTTTTGTCTTAATTTATATCTACTTTTTTATTTGAGATCTTTTCGATATTCCTTTTTATTGCACAGAGAGGCACTCTACAACCCAGTATGGGGGAGATCTTGTTAGTCGAGTGTTTGTCGAGTAACAAAATAATATAAAGTAAACAAAAAAAGAATAATACAAAGTAAAAAGTAATAAATATTATGTTGGCCATAAACAAAAAAGAATAATACAAAGTAAAAAGTAAATATGAGACTTAAACTAGAGACTTTAGAGCTTAGGATTCGGTGGTAACTATTATGTCAGCCATAAACAAAAACGAATAATACAAAGTAAAAAGTAAATATGAGACTTAAACTAGAGACTTTACTTTTTACTTTTAATGCAAAGTAAAAAGTAAATATGAGACTTTAGAGTGTTTGTCTACTGTTTGTCAAGTAACAAAATAATACAAAGTAAATAAAAAGTAATAAATATTATGTAGGCCATAAACAAAAAAGAATAATACAAAGTAAAAAAGTAAATATGAGACTTAAACTAGAGACTTTAGAGCTTAGGATTAGGTGGCTCAGGTATTGCACTCAAGGAGTTATTCAAGGAAAAGTTTGCACCTCGAGAGATTTGATCCCTCTCGGCGTTTGATAGAGCCTAGGATTTGGATCTAGGCTGGTAATCATATAAATGCACAAAAAGATATTCAATCAACTTTTTCATGTAAGTGTATTGTAAGTCGTACAACGGACTTCACATCAAGTTATGTAAAGATTTTCCATATTTCTTCTAAACTTTTTCTATGAACTAGTCTTTTCTACCCAATCAATTTGATGACACTGAAGTTCGTGACACATCACTTTATATCCATCTGAATTAATTTATCACTATTTGACAATCTCTTTTGTCATTTTTTCTATGATTTTCAAATCAACTTTCTTGTGTAAGCATTGTATGTTTTATGACTCACTTTGGAGTCACTTTATACATTAAGCTCTTTGGCCTCTTTTTATATATCTTCTAAATTATGAATTATGTAGTAATATAATAATACCTTCATGTACATTCTCATTAATTCAACCTATGTACATGGTCATTAATTCAACCTACCTTGATATCATGTCATTGAAATTCATTAGTCGACATAACTTTGTATTTTAAATTTATCAACTCCAAAATCCTCTAATGCTATTGAAATTCATTAGTCGACATAACTTTGTATCTTAAATTTATATACTCCAAAATTCTCTAATGTCTTCATCTTAAAATCCTTTGATTAATGCCGATTATCTCACACTTGTATGGTTGATTGCCCTTCACCATCAAATAACAACTATTGATACACTACTTTTTGAAAACTACCATGTTAGTAAAATTCTTGTATATAAAGTGCATTATATAATCATGATAAGTTTGGTGAAACTCTAGAGGTAATGTTCATTGTCACTTCAACATTCACTTCTCTCACTTCACAGCCAATGTTTTTTAGTTGTAGTGGGGATTCCTTACAAATTATCATTGATCTACAAGTTAGGCTCAAATGACATGTGTTAATTATCATTGATCTACAAGTTAGGCTCAAATGACGTGTTAGATCAGATAAGAGATCATTTTTATCTATATTTTAAGAAAATGTAGTTTGGACTTAATAGGATTGGTGTCTATCATCTTACGCTATTATCTTAGGATATTGAGTCTTACATAAAACAAGAACAAAAGATGAAATGATGAACAACTTAATAAGGAAATTCAAAGAGAAAGCCTTGATAATTAAGATCAATAAAACCATGTAATAATATTAGATGAAGGTATAGTAATATCTCATACAAAACCACAAATAGCTCATGAACCATGTAAATTGAATAACCAACAATATTATGAATCAAAGTTTTCCTAATAGAGTATTTTGATAACACTAGTTATTTATTCTTTAAATCTTGCATCAAATAACATAGGATTACATGAGCTTTCATTCTACATTTTCCCAACTCTTATACCAAAACATAAACAATCACCCTCCATGGAAAGTAGAGAATCTTCAATCCACAAATGATATCTAGTTGCAACTATAGCAAACAATATAATCTAGGAAATGGAAAAAAGTATGATGACAATATGGGATCAATATTATCCTCTAATTCCCAGCTAAGTTATGACAGTTATGCCCAAGGATATAATCTCCAAGAATCCACCAATTTGGCAGGGTTTATCCTTCCAATTTATAGATTTACATTATATCTCTAAATTTGGCTAATAGTTTTAAAAATAGTTCATTTTGACAAAGTCAAATATGATCATCCACTTTCATATTCTTGAAATATAAAGAAACCACCACCAAGCCCCTTTAAATAGGAATTCACACTCCATGTCATTGTTATTTATTATTTATTATGGTTATGTCCATAAACTTTGGGTTGTCTCCATAATTCAAGGTCTTCTTGATATTAGCAATAAGAAAAATAATCTTTGATGATATTCCTTGATATTTCATGCCCAAAAATCCACCTAGGATCACTAAAATACTTCATCATATATTCTTCCTTTAGTTGTTTTCAAATAGGTAAAAGAATGCATGCCATATCCTACAAAGATTGCTTACTACCCTAGAAAACTATTCCTTGTGAGGAAACTAGTGATAACCCCAACAAATTAGCTTCATTAACTCACCAACTATAACAAAAGAACAAATTATGACGTTAATTCCTTTAGAAACATGAATGAGTGATCCTAGATAAGATCATGATCATATGGCGTATTTGTATTTGGGGTAAAATATTTTTCCTAGGTGTGAATTTCTTATCACTCAAGTGTTACTTGACTTCCCGTGAGTGTCCATAGCCCTAATGAAGTCATTATAACATGACATTCCTTTCCCCGCTACAAATAAGTGTCCATATCCTTGGTGAGTATTTTTCTCAAGTCCCCTTTATTAGTTGTACTTCCTTTCCTAGTCCTTTATCTTTAATATGTTTATTTCACAATCGATAGCTGGAGGAAGAAATGACTCTTTACAAGTTCAATGGGGTTGGTTTCCTTCTATTGCGATTTACTTATGATTGTCAAAATTGGTTGTTAAGAATATCCCTTTAAGATTTTGAGACATGTACTTCTTACTTTCACTATTCAAATGACTAGTTGACCTTCATATGCATAGATGGATTCTTCTAGAAAGATGAATAAATACCCAAAACTAGTTCTAGAATCATCAAAAGGTTAATCACTTAAAATGTTTTAGGTCTAACCACCATTGAATCATCTCACAATCTTGATGATTTTCTCCCAAATCTTCTTCCATCAATACTATAACCCAATAGAAACGTGAGGAGTTTGCTAGGATTTACCATAAAGTACAAGTGTTAGTGCATGTGGAAAGCTAAAAATAAAATATGCAATCAAGGAATGAAAGAGTCGTTTTAAGGTTCTACAAGATAATTCTGAAATAAATGAAACCCTAAAGAAGAAAGTAAACAAAATTAAAAATAAAGCAAGCAAGCTACTTTATGATACTAAAATAAAAAAGGGCAATATAAACTAAAATCAAAGCATGAACTTGGAAGCAAGAAAGAAAAACTTGAATGAAATAAAGAAAAACTTGAAAGCGACACGGATAAAACTTGAAAGAAAATTGCCATGTACAATCTAGTCACCTTAAGGGTAGACTAACTAAAATATTGCTTTTGTATTTGGTCATTAATTGGAAGTATATACTTGAATACTTCCATGTTGATTAAACAATACATTCCATGGACATTCTGTTCTACCACTAGGTAAGGTTCGAGCCAAAGTTTTGATCTTTCATGTATTTTCTCTTTGGCTCACTTTCTGTATCCCACTTTAAAAGATCACCAAATCGAACTTATTTGTTACTTGATGCATGATTATTGAACCAACATTGACAATCTTTTTGCGAGCTACAAACTATTGTTTATCTTTCTCTCTCTCCTCTTCCATTTAAAAAATATATCAATCCAATTTTGTATCGTTGAGGAGTACTCACCAGTGAATATACTTGAGATAATTTCAAAGACAACAAGAAGATGTCCAATGGTATAATTGTTTGTTTTCCATGGATGATAAAGTATGTTGATGTACCTAATGCTACTTTAGGAGTAATTCGATCCATCAAAATGCATTGGAGAGATCATTATGCGAATTGCGGTGATAGTTTATCACCATCTTCTTTATAAAGCAATAAAGTACTTATTGAGAAAACCAAACTCACATTTGAAAAGCCTTGGCCCTACCATCGTGGATTTTCTTTGGAGGCTCCAATTTCCCACAGTAAAGAGTTTTGCCATCTAAGTTTTCTTTATGTGGAAAATATTGCTTACTAGAATTAAAGGCATAACACTCCATATCCAACCGCATAGGAAGGCAATGAATCTAGAACTATTATTGATCAGCTTACCCATACGGGTAATATATGACACTTAGCTTGAGTGATAATTAAGTGTTTTTACATTTCATTATTCAAGGTAATATAGTGGTTAACTAGATAAGCCCATTGAGCCTTTTTGTATATCCAAGCGCATAGGAAGGCAATGAATTAGGAAGGGTTTTTGTAGCTACTTGAGTCTGTTATGTACTTTACTTCTTGTGCACTCGATAATGGAGGTATAACTATGGCTGAATAATGAGCTCCAAAGATTTTTTTTCTATCCTTACTACTAATTTTTAGTCTACATTTGGGTAGTGAGCTCCAAAGGTTTTTTCTGTACACCTGGGTTTTGGTTTTGTTATTGCAATCTAGTAACCCACTTTTATAATTGTGAGGGGATATTTTAACAACATTTTTTTTTATTTTGCTATTGCAACATAGTAAAATAAATTAGAATTAACCTAGAATTTTGCATAGGTGCATAGTATTTAATAGTTTTATGTATTGTACCATGTAGTAGACTAAACACTTCCCATTATAATTTATTATTGAAATTGGAAAACCATGTTGAATTTTCATTTTTTTTCAAAACTTCGACATTAGGTTTTCTACTAAACACTTCCCATTATAATTTATTATTGAAATTGGAAAACCATGTTGAATTTTCATTTTTTTTCAAAACTTGGAAAGTATGTTTTCTACTAAACACTTCCCATTATAATTTATTATTGAAATTGGAAAACCATGTTGAATTTTCATTTTTTTTCAAAACTTGGAAATTAGATTTTAGGTATCAAGTTTAGTTGAAAAAGAGTGAGTTTTAACATAGTAAGATAACACATAATTTTGCATCGGTTCATCGTAGTTTATAGCTTTATGCATTGAAGCACATGAATTTTTTTTATTAAGATTTATTATATAATCCATTATGTTCAAAACTTGAAATTTGAGTTTTTACGTATTTATTAGTGTGCAGGTTAAAAATGATGTATTGCACTAGTGGTTTGTTGATATTTTGAAAAGTGGTTGCTTATTATTCAACATTTATTGCAATTTCAAGCAATAGTTAATGATGATTTTTTAACTTCAAACTTCATTATGGAAGGATACTTTTTTAATTAAGACTTCATTATCGAAGGGTTAGTTTCTCATCAAAACTTCATTGTTGAAGGCCAAAATTTAAGACAAAATGTTTTATGATGGGGAGTACAAGAACCAAAAACATCAAAAAAATGTGTATGACGGGCAAAGATGAATACAAATTCCAACCCTACTCATCACAAACCTTGATCACCAAAGGTCGAAATCCTCTTGTCTTTAGATTACTTTTTTTATATATCCATTTTGTCATAGCATAAATTTATTATATTTATAAAGAGATTTTTCAATGATAGTGGAGAAAATTTTACAAAGATATAACTAACCCATTTTAATGAAGAGGAATCGTTAATAATTTTATGTAATTATATATAAATAAATAAATTGTGAATATGAGTTTTTTCCCGCACATACATACACTCTTTAACATGTTTACTCTTAATCCAAATTAAATCGAATTTCATGTACTATGTTGACCAAAAACAAAACATCACTTTAACTTTTTATTATTCCTTCTAGTTAGTGAGTATGGAGGTGATTTCACATAGTCTAGAAGAAATGATAATTGTCCCTATAATTTTTTTCCTTATTTTGAATAATCAAATTGTGTTTTTCATTAAACTAGCATTTGCCCCTGGAGGGGCAAAAGGAACGCCGAATGAAAAATTCCAACTCTTTCATAGAACTATTGGGTATAAAACAATATAATATTGCCTTTAATTTCTTTATCAAAAGTCATCATCTACAGTCGATAAAGTTTTATGAAGGTATAAACATTTTAAGATAAGGGTGGCAAAGGTGATGTCCCTCCTGAATAGGCACAAAATCAGCTTGATGGTGGTCCAATCTAACACTTCTGGCAGACATTTATGGAGTTTGATTCAAGGGGTTTTATTTATGGATATTTCTTCTAAGCTTGGAGTTTGATTTGAGGGCTTTTTCTCTTAATATTCGACTTGAGACTTGATTAGAGGTAGCATTTTGGAGTAGTTTATTACATTCTCCCTGTAACAGAGCTGAGTGGGAGCTGATTTTCAATTTGTTGGAGAAGAGTGGTGCTCAAAACTTCATCTCTGCAAAGAAGATAGAGAGGGCATGGAAACACCCAGCCCCACAAGGAGATTCGAAGGAATAAAGCCTTGGGGAGGATTTCTCCAATCATTTTTGTCTCCAAGCTGTAAAATGTTCAACAAACACATGAAGAATTTATTTAAATTTTAGCTTTTGGTAGTCGCAGGTTTTTGATCTTTTCCTCTGACCCATTTCGAAGCTTTCTTTTTTTTTTTTCACCAAAACTGGTCGCAAGATTATGTTTATCTTTCGCCAAAAAATTTCGCGATCTTCGGCGTATTTTCACCGGATTTTGTTCTTTCTTGCTGAGTAGGGTTGCATGTTTTAATTCACCCGACGCCGACCGTTTCATGTTTTTTATGATAATATCGCCAACCTGGTTCACATATTTTCATTTAGTTTTCGTTGAAACTGGTCTCAATATTATGTTTATCTTTTGCCGATCAATTTCACGATCTTCGGTGTATTTTCGCCAGATTTTGTTCTTTCTTGCCAAGTAGGGTCGCAGGTTTTAATTCACTCGTCATCGACCATTTTGGGTTTTTTTATGATAATATCGCCAACCTTTCTCGCTAAGCATTCCATTGTTTGGTCGCCCCCCATTTGAATAGCGTCGCCCGTCCCTTTCACCGCATTGAATCCTTGTCGCACCAATTGGTCGTCGTGGCTCATGCTTTTGGGCCGAATGTGTCACAATGGTTAGGGCAAATTCGGCGAAGTGAAAAAATGGTGTGGCTGACAATTGATGCAGTGGCGCGTGTGTCACGTCAGTGTGCTTCCCAAAACAAAACCCTAAAGCATTGAATGCTTTAAATACCTTTGCATATGAAGTCCCATGTAGCTGATAACCAACTGATTTTTTATTCATCTACATTCCTACTTGGCTAATATTTTTGTTAATCATTGAGACAGACCTTGGTGAATATTGTGTTGTTTCTCTAGGCACTGAATTTTTTTGTGAGAGAGAGAAAATAAAACGAGAAGATGAAGACACATTGGAGATTATCCTCTCAGTATTGACAGCTTAATTCTAGGGTTTTATTGCAGCCAACATATTTTAGATCATTAAGAAAATGCATAATCCTTGGAGTTATTATGCGTAGCCACCCAATTTTGCTCATAGTCAAAAGATATGGTTTGTCTATTAACTAACTCTATCTAATAGCTGGATTCTTTTTTTTTTTTAAGCAAGCGAGCCATTAGATTCAGACAGGTCAACCAAATTTCAGTGGAAAACCATTGGGCTAGGGACTTTGGGAAAATGGTCAAAAGCATGATGAAGGGAAACCCTGAAAATATGAAACCGAAAATGAAAATGTGGTAAGGCCGTAGATGGTCCATTCTAAATGCACGGGAAAGAAGTATGGAAACATTGGGATCTTTGAAGGTGTTGAGCGCGAACAGATGTGTGAAGTTGAAGAGAATACGAGGGTTGATGCAGCTTACAAAGCTTCAACATATACAAGTTAAAAGCTTCAACATCTATCAATCTATCACTATAAATATGATTGTAGTGTCATCCAAACCATTTGATTAAGTCTCCTCTAGTGTTGGGTCTGTTGGAGGATGCATGCACCACCTGTTACGACATGTGGTGCCTCCATGTGGAGTGATCCGTCTTATACACTGAAGTGTGCTACTCACCTCCTTACTTATAATCTCCACATCAAATTAACTTCTATGTATAAACCTAGTTTTTATTTAATTGTTCCATAAATTGAACTGTATTGTGTTATTTTCTAGCAGCGGGAGCAGACATGGCAAGTTTAATGGACAAAGGTAAATAGATCGTAGTAGACAAAATCACCCAAACTCGCCCATATAGAAAAATTCAGTGCAAAGGAAAAATATTACCATGGAATCAGTCGCTCTATATATCATTGTTGACATAACCAATTGTTAGAACAGTCATTGCCTACCAATTGGGAATGGACTCCAAAGTGCAAACAAGAAAACAGGTGCTCTCTCAGTCAATTTATTGGTTAATTTATTGATTTTTTTTGTATACATGCTTAATGAATCACCAGGTGCAATATTGGATTAATGAATTCTTCTGATATATTCCATTCATAATGAGTGTAATCTATCATAAGACTTGAATTTTAATACAAAATTAGAAAGCTCCATTTGTAATTTTCCAGCTTGGTGTGCTTTTATTTGACTATGGAAGTAATCATCTGACAAATATTTGCGTGGATTGTTTTACATATTGTGTCCTCCCTTTTCTTTAGATTTCGGTATACCATGAGAAGTTGTTAAGTTTCGTCTAAATTTTGGTTTGCAGTTGCAGACATCTGGTGTTTACGCTTCCCTAATTTTCAATTCTGTTTGTTTGTTGGGCCGCCAGTTCTCCCTCCAAAATGCTATCATTTATCATTTCTCCTTTCTCCCTCCAAAATGCTATTTTCATTTATGCTTGTGCTTTCTCATTGGGCCGCTAGTTCTCCCTCCAAAATGTTTTTTGTTTGTTCTTTTGATTTCTTCATCCGAGCTGTAATTGTATTTTTGGTTAGTTTGTTGTGCTTAAATCTAAAACGTTACCAGTCTCTTTAAGATTTTGTCTTATTTGGTTTACACAAACACAATTTGTATGAGGAGGTGGACTCAGTGGTGACGACAAATGTTGATGGGATGTCCGAGTTAGAAGAGATGGCAAGTATGGAGCCATTGACATCTTTGGAGGAGTTGTGGGAAGACGGGTGTGTGATCATGAATCATGATAATAGGCTTTCATTTTCCATTTTAGTCCACATTGATCCATGTTAATGTTAACATTAGATGTATAAATGTTGCTCAAACTTATGTTCTATGCTAGCATGTTAGCGAGGAGTACAAGCTTTTTCTTGACACATTATACTTGACATCAACATACATTGATTGTTATCTATCTAAAAATCATGTTAACAGGTAGAAACTGCAACTTTTGGGAACCTCTTGCGTGTTAATTGCCTTGTGAGTTTTGACAATCATAGATAGTATGACTTGTTAATTTGGCTTTGTGCAGAGAGAACAAGATCAAAAGTTCACTTTAATGGCATCTAAGTCAAGTAAATGAGTTGTTAATAAAAAAATCAATTTGGAAACTTCCTTACTCTAGCAATGTTTTATGTAGAAGATAGCAATAAGGCAAGAATGATTTGCATGATTTGATTTTAATACCATGCCAAGAAGCTACCATATATGATACAGAAAAACATTTTGAAATTATAAGCTTATTGGAAGAATAGAATATTGATGGCACAATGAAAATTCAAGCTTGGAATGCTCGTAGGGGTATAGCTCAATTGACATATCACTTGATATGAAGGAAATGTTGTAAATGGAGGTGACGAGTTCAAATCACCCCGACTTACCCGTTCCCCATGCTTGCGGGCTATGTGGGTGCACCTAGGGGTATAGTGGTAGTGGAAGGGATTGGATCCTTGGACCTCATGTCATGCGAGTACCAGCCCCTTCCCAGTTGTTGATTCTCCTAGTTAAAAAACAAAAACAAAAAAACAAAGCTTGGAATATATTACTTTTACTCATACAGGAGGAATATATTGTTGTAGGTTGTAAGAGGAATTATGGGAAATATAGACTGCAACACCAAATGTAGATACAACTCAAGTTCCATAGCTAGTCCAATGAGAGTTAATGGTTCCATGGAGCCAGTAGTTGAAGTAGCATAGCCTGTTCTTCCTTGTTCAGTCTAGATCTACCTTACTAAGTTTCTCGGCACTAAAACAATGGAAAACACGGAGGGAGTTTGCTAAGCGTTGCATAGAGGAATGAAGGTGATAAAGGTGATGCATAGATGGTAACAAAGATGGTGCATTGGAAGCCAAGACAGTGGAGGGTGTGCATTGGAGGCATATACACAGTTCGACAAATACAATATCTTGAATTAAATGTTAATTCAATTCCCTTTCGAGAAAGGGAGCATTTCGTCATCACCGCGTGAAATCTTGAAAAATGAAAACTTTGATTAAAATACAACACTGAAATGCAAACTAATAAAGGTAAAAAGAAGTAATAAGAGATCAATGCATTACAATGATACTATGCCTATAACAAGAAATATGTCACATAGTACAAATATAAAATTACAAAAGATGTATCATATAGTAACTAATGCTTGTATAATATTTAATTTAATTAGTAATATAAATTTTTAATTTAATTTAAAAAGTAACATTATATTAATATTTTGTTATTTTTAATTAATAATAAATAACACAAATAAATAATATAATAATGAATATAAATACAAAATTAATAACACCATGTATCGAGTCTCATGTTGTATATTTTAAGTTTAATACTAATTAATATAAACTAAATTAAAATATAATGAAAAACAAAATCACAAAACTAAAATTGTTTATACACTAATTAATATAAACTCAATTAAAATATAATGGAAAACAAAATCACAAAACTAAAATTATGTTTTATATATGTGCTCACAACACCAATGCATGTTGAGTGGAAAATTAATGTTATTATTTCCTAGGGTTTCGTTATCGAGTGCCCAATCACTTTCTTTTGTTTTCTTGGAAGTGGTCAATGACATAGTGGGAGAAGTGGTTGCATTGGGTAATGCATATTGTGAAAGGATTATTTGGTAAATGAAGTTGGCTGGGCTGGGCATGTCGGCGGGCAAGGAGACACACGCCCCAGGAACACACACTTCTGGCCTAAATCCAGTTGTGAAATCTAGTTGTATTATCACACCTCCTAGATAGATGTGTGAAATCCAGTTGTATTATTACACCTCCTAGATGTTGTGAAAGGGAAGAAACTACAAGCACTGTGATATTTTAATTTTAGTGGAGGTTAAAACAATATCTCTCTTAACCAATCCAATTAATTCCTTACAATATAGGACATATAATTTCAAAACAATCCTAATTAAAATCTTATTGTTGTTATTCTTTTAATTGCAAATCTTATTGCAGTTATTCTTATAAATGCACTTGGTTTATGAACTTTGATCTACAAGATGTAGATATAAAAACATTTAAATTCATAGAAAATGTCAAAGGTAGATATGGAAACGTTGAAATTCATAGAAAATGTCAAAGGTAGATATAGAAATGTTTAAATTCATAGAAAAAGTGAAGGGCCTTCATTAGACGAGAAATAGTGCCACGCAGACACATTGAGCTGACAAATGGAAAATTCTAGCCCTCTCCTAGGCAAGCGCAGTGCCTGGATGTCCTAGCTAGGAGCCTTGTATAGAAAATCTAGAGCTTACATACCTTAGAATAGAATAGTGAAAACATAAAGGACAACTATGCAATAACTACACAACATATAAAACAGGAGCAGCCTCCTTGACCCCAAGCTGCACAACAAGGCAAAGGTCTCCAAAGGCTCTTGAGAGAGGAAACAAATAAGAGCATACGTGGTTTGGAGCTTGCAACAAATGTTGTTGAGATGTCCAAGTTAGAAGAGCTTCCAAGTATGGAGCCATTGACATCTATGGAGGAGTTGTGGGCAAATGGGTGTGTGAATCTGAAGAGCATACGTGGCTTGGAGCACATGACAAATATTGTTGGGATGTCTAAGTTAGAAGAGCTGCCAAGTATGGAGCCGTTGACATCTTTGGAGGAGTTGTGGGAAGACGGGTGTGTGAAGCTGAAGAGCATACGTGGCTTGGAGCATGCGACAAATGTTGCTGGGATGTCTAAGTTAGAATATCTGGACATCACCCTTACTATTTTTATTATAAAATTGAAAAAAAATGTAATAAAATAAAAATATTATAAAATAATATTATATAATATTTATTATATAAAATAATGTTGAATTTGTAAAACCATTTATTATAACAAACAAAACAAAAGCCCGAAGGGTTAGCTCAATTGGTAAGACGTGCGCACACTCTCTTGGTACGGGGGGGATGTAACGAGTTCAAGCCTTGAGTCCTAATGGGTTAGGCCAGCCATTGTTGTTGGCCTGACGGTTTAACATCCTTACCATCCATGAAATGTGGGGAAGTATTGGTGGGTTTCCCGTGTGCAATATTCACTGGAAAAAAACAAACAAAAAAAAGGAATTAATAGTATATAGATATATATAAATTAAGTTTTATCACATCATATGTTATTACAATCCTATAAGAAGAAAAAATAATAAAATATAATAGTAAAATAAAATAAAAAATATTTTAAATTTGAATTATTTAAGCGGGAGGTTAAGTTCAACATGTTGTGCATATCATGCTCCATTGTGGGATCTTACCTTGGTTTTGACGATACTTTCACTCATCTCTCAGTCAATCAACATGCAAGGAGGGACTACGCATGAAGACCACGCAATCTCTTCATGCAACCTATAGCCATGAGGAGAGAAAACCCTAAATAGGGTCAACCTCAAGGGCGCACGTCATTTCCCTTCCTTTTCCTAGAGGTTCTGCTCTGCAACACTCGACAACAGTGGATGACAAGCTCAGCTTCGACCCTTACTCCTTCATCTACCAATGCACCTGTTGAGTGAACCAACTGATTGAAACATTAATAAAATAACTCTTCGATGCTATTTTGAATATGTGTATCTGGACAATTGATGTAAATGAATGATTACATGTGTTTAACGATTAACTATGATTATGGAAAATATGCTTATGAATGATGCTTAACGATTAGCTATATGATTGATCAGGTAATGAAGATGAAGAAAGTAATTATTGACGAAATGCATGTTTGATTAGATGAATTAGTAATGTTTGAGTAAATTATAAATGCTTAACGAAGTAGCATATTTATGAATCAAATGATGATTATTGAGGATAGTACTACTAATATATGTTTGTGAGAAATGTGTGTAGCGATAGATGAAACGGTTCACCGGAGGACACACAAAGGAATATGAAGGGTCGTAGAGTACGGATAAATCACACACAGGGAGAGCGACGACGATGTTGACTTTCGACGGAATACCACACATGAGAAGATAAGCATTGATCCGCTTGCTCAAAAGGAAAACATGAGGGCGTACGAGGTGGGCCACGATGGAGTTGGTCACATACGAGTTGGGGGGTGCGCAGTGAGAACGGATTCACTCCTCGACGCCATTAGTCCCTAATAGTGTGTAGACGGAGGATGGAAGGTAACGGTTCCTGAAATCCCTACATGAAGTTCCTGCAAGTCAAAACAAAAGGATGACGACAAAAGGGCCTGATGGTGTGGTGCCCTGTCAAGAATGGAAAGACTGGACGCAAGGACCCAACGATGTGGTACCTTGCCGAAGAATGAAAACTACGAATGACTAGACCAGATGGAGTGGTGCCATGTTGGGGAAATGAAATTAAGGAACGGGGAAGCCCAACGGCGTGACACTGGGGTCCTAGTGAAAATGATTGTTAAACTTAACTACATAAAAACATATAAGTTTGAACCTAGAGCATTACTTAGAAATGCATTTGAGTACTTTAGGCATTTGCACATAAATTATTACTCTGGCATTTAAATAATATTGAGTGTTATTTAGGCATTTGCACATAAAAGAATATTTTGAGCATTTGAAATAATATAAATCTTTATTTTAGGAACAAAGTAGAATCCTAAGCATGGACACCTAGTCAACTCCACCTACACCGCAAAACTAGGAGTTAAGTAAAATATCTAGGGGACAAACATGAGAAAACTTAGGAATGTTGGTGCAACTCCTAGAAAAACCGACACATGGATGGGTGAGTATTATTAAATTGGAAATTTAATAAAATATGTATTTATACATGAAGCGACATGTGTCGCATGGAATGTTCCTTTAAAAGGAAGGCTGTGGGAATGGGTAAAGGACCCAGATCTTGGATGATTATCGTAATTTTGAATTGCCTCATGACTTGCTGCTATTGAGGGTTTGGCTAGAAATTTTGGTGGGGGGGAAACCCAAGCTGAGTTTCTCGAATTGTTGTGTGTGAGCTCTACGACCCAAAACTTGGGGAGGCCATGCGACTGAAAGCATGAGCCTATGGTTGGGTGGCAAAGCTAACGGTTGCTTTGTATGGTTCAAACGAGCTTTGTTGGAGGGATCCTACAGAATACGCGGACAACAATGGACAAGATGAATCGGTTGACAGGTTATGTTTTGTTTTAATTTGATAAGTTATTCGTTTATTTATTTTATCTTTCCTTTAAATTCTGATAGCTAATCTGTTTGTATCAAGTTGTTAAGTTTCAGGTTCAGTTCGTGAGGACCCAATGAGAGGGGCCCTACATTTGGTATCAGAGCCGGTCAAGCCTTGAGGGCACCGGACTCATATTTATCATGGGTCTTGTCGGTGATTCGTGGTGATCAAACGGCAGATTGGAGCTACGACCTTCGTGGAATTCGACGGAGCCTCTATTTCTATAGGTTCTTATATGCTTAAAAATTTCATTTCTATTTTTGTTTCTATTTAAGGTTATGGACCTGGGAATTCATGTAAAATCTAGAGTATGTTTTGCTCTACATTTAAGATTTTATATTATTTTATTTCTGTTTATAAAATACTATATCTTTGTGTTGTATTTTCTAAGATATGTTCATTTATTTTATCTCTATATGAAGGATGGAAGTATAGATGCATTTGCTGGAAGCTTAAGAATATACGTTTTGTAAACAGAATAGTTCTCTGTATTATATTTCTTGAGATATTATTAATGTATTTTATCTCTGCATGAAAGATGAAGGTATAGATCTGATTAATGACCTGAGCCTTATGCCCCTTCCATATGTAATCCTTTTATCTGATCCTCATGTTGATAAAGGCGTAAGTCCAAATTTGAGCTTCTCTTCATTTCATCTCTGTGGTATTTTGAAATCGTAGTAATAATTTCTGTATCATCGTTTAAATTGGATTCAAGACTCACTCTGTCCGTCGAGACTGAGATTTCAAACGCTCGAACCTGAGAGCTCGTTGTTTCTTTCCTCATTTTTGTGACAGATGAATTTGTAATGTAGGTCTAAATGCAATTCACTAGATAAGTATTCGTGATGGTTAATTTCTAAATATCCAGATATGTTGTAAATTTATGTTCTTTAATGCATAAATCGACCATTCCAGAATTTAAATCAATCACTATTTTATTCATAATGTATTCTAGAAAACCTGACCTCTGCACTTCGAAAATTGAAAGAATTTCAATTTATGCTTATTTCCTGCTATGTATCATCCAACTCTCGTCCTCTATATGGATTCCGGTACTTATTATTGCAAAGCCAGAGGACCATCCTATTCATAATAATTTCTCGTTTATACTAGAGATATAGGATGGCATTCGCGCTCGCCTTTAGCTCGGATAGAGCTACAGTTATGGCGCTCACTCGACAGTGCTTACATCTCGCTTTTTATTATGAATTGTCCTATTGGAACTATCTTACTTCCATACAACTCCATAAACCTTATTAGTTCTCCCTTAATTGCGGACAGGTCTTTACATTCGAACCCTGATGATTTCCATTATTACTATTAGTAATGCATTAGATCAAATGATCTACCTGAAGGAACTTAAAAACAGAGATTTATAGGAAATAGAATAAAATTTTAAAATGAAGTTTCAGTCGTAATAAGTACTGCGCTAGAAATTACCTGAGGAAATCACCTGTTACATCTTTGTTTATTTACAACTCAGGATCGAAGGTCTGACTCTGTACTTAAAATTACAGTGTTCAAACTTTATTGCAGATCGGTTGTCCCCATTTGAATTTCAGTATTGAGTTTCCTAAATCGACTGTGTATTGTCATTTCAGTACTCGATCTTTATTTCTTAGATCGGATTATCCATTTGAATTTTAGTTTTGAGTTTCCTAAATCGACTGTGTATTGTCATTTTAGTAATTGATCTTTTTTTCAGATCTGATTATCTATTTAAATTTCGATATTAGTTTTCCCAAATTAACTTGTATTATCATGGCAGTACTCGGTCTTTATTTTGTTTGATCGGCTTACCTATTTAAATTTTTTGCATGGAGCCCATTCTCGTTTGACTCTGTATGTTAATTACAGTGTTCAAAAATCTACTTCTATCGGCTCCATACCTAGTTACACGATCGAGTGACTTTGTGCCTTGATCGACCATGCATTGAGTTAAGTTCATCCTTCTTCCTTACTATTGTTAATCGAAGATTGGATTTCAGTGTTGAATTTCATCTATAATTTCATTATCCGTAGATCGACTCACTGAAGATCGATTTCCTGTCATTTAATTCCAACAGTCAAGTTGTAAACGCCCAAAAATGAGATGCGATCTTAGCTACTGGCTTGTATCTTCAACATTCAATATATTGCAGTCAGTTTAATTGACCTTGTTTCCCTGTCATTCAATCTCAGCAGATGCATTGTAAATATTCATTATGAAATTTCGACTACGATTTCCCTGTTACTTAGACATGATGGTCAAACTAGATACTCAAATCGAGTTTCAACCCTTGCTGTAGGAACCCCCATTTCGGGTTCCCAAAATATATATATATATATATATACTTCCACGAAATTTGAACATATAAGTATTATTAATTTCAGAACTTCCAGTACGATTTTTTAGAAGAAGATATAGAGGCCACATATCTAGTTCTATCTATTGCAGTACATGAATGTCAATAAATAAAACTATATACCCAGATTTATTCGTTCCACCACAAGAGTTAGCAAAATAAATAAACTAAATACTTCAAACCTTTTTTCGATGGTTGGTCCAGCGAATCGATGGAGTCCTCGAGGTGGTTTTCGCACGATCCAATCCAATTTCCTGACAAAGTACCAAGTGACCCCTCAGTTGACCTCCCTACTGTATTGGGGTTATTCTTCTTCACCCCCAACCCCCGATCAAATGGGGTCGTAAGAACACACTCAGCTAGCTTCCCGAAAGGATCTCCCAATCCCCGTTCCATAGATAATCCCAACTCTCAAGAATCAAGAACATAATCCGAGATTATGATGTCCATCCAACATTAGGGAGTAAGAGATATTTTTTTCTCCTTCTCCTCCCTCATTATATAGTAAAATCCCGCGTGCCATGTGCCTGTCCATGCACATATTTATTTTAATTTAATATTTTAATTACAATTACTCTCAATTACAAGTGTCTCATTACCTATAGTGTGCACCTAATCCCCTAAATCAATGGGAGTTAGGTGTAGAAGAGTCCTACTTCTATTTTGGTTCTCATTCAGTTTAACTAATACCTTCTAGTAACTAGTTGTTTTTATTTATTTAATTTCTTTTAAATAATAAAAACTTATAAAAGAAAATCTGTTTCTTTTATTTATTATAATCTAATTCCATTAAAAGTTTTAAAAATTTATAAGATATTTATATATATGTTTCTTTTATTTAAAACTCTTTTATAAAGTATTTCTATGCTGAAGTTTAAACTTCTAAAAGTATTTATTTCTAATAGAACTTAATATAATACTTCTAATTTAGTTTTTGCTTTTCTTCTTTTCATAAAGTAGGAAAATAAAATAAATAACTAAACTAATTGTTTTTATTTTGTTTCCTTTTTCATTTCTATTTTTTCTTCTTTTCTTCTGAAAACATAATAATGAATATTATTTTATTGTAATTGTCTTTTAATTTAGAATCACTTGAAATTATCTTGGACAAGTTTTCAATTTCTTCACATGTTAAATAACATTATATTTTTCTTGTCGAGGTGCCTCTTCGGTGGGCCCTTCTAACAATTTCATTCCTTTCTTCTTATGGGGAGTATTTTGTAGCGACCGAGAATCGTTACTGTGATCTCTCAACTATGCACCTTGGAGACTAAGGGATGTTAAGGGATAAGGCTCTCCTTATTGCGCGCCCCTCAACTCATCGTATGCGACGAAATCATTATGGCCTTTCCCGTATGGCATACGCTTCCTCAGGTGAGCTGAAACGGCTTCACCCGTTCGTGAATTGCTAATTCATAGTCGATAGTCAGTCATCGTACCCCTAAGTTTTCTTTCTGTTCTTATGAACCCTATAATTCCATTGTGGGTCAGTCGATAAATCGTCTTACCTGACACTGTACACACTCAAGAGCACATTAGTAGCACTGCACTATAAAACATTTTCTTATCATTATTTTCAATATCTCAGTCAGTCGAGTCTATTAAACATTCATCATTTTAACTGTTAGGATATTTAGACACTTAGGAGATATTTAAGATCAACTTGTGTAATATATCCGTTAGGGATAGTGTGTTTCTTTAGTATGCATTTGTAAATACTTAATCCGACGGTCACGATATGTTTTCGACATAGAGTGATCCGACGGCTCAACTTCTCTTAGATCAAACCTAACCTTGATCCGTGGCTTAGCACCCGATTGGTCCATGATCTCTATTTAAAGAGCATGGAGGGTCATTGTTTAGTTGATCGATTATGAGAATCTCATTTGTAACTTTCTTTCTTTGCATAATAAATTGTCCCGTAGAAGCTATTTGGCCGGGGCCGTGGAGTGTTTCCCTCAAGAGGGTTTAAACCACGTCAAAAAATCGATGTGTTGATCTGTGATCTGTCTGTGTGAAGTGGTTGCTCTTGGTGTTCGGTCCTTTGGTAGTACCCGAACATGGTATCAGAGCTTTTATGAAGTGTCGCTTCCGATTATGATCTAGATCTTGAACTGTTGTTGCTGAAACTCGAAAGGGTTTCTAGTTTTGATATTTCTGTGCATTTTTGGGCTGTGGGAGGTGTTCCATTGCGTCCGTAGCGTCATTTCCATTGGGAAATAGTTTTCGTTTGATCAAAAACGGTTCCCGGTTGCTCCAGAAACGCGTATTTCATCAGATCTGAAGGTATAATGTTACAGTGACGCATTTTTTTATTTCGTTTTTTGAAAAGAAAAATCTCATATTTCATCTTTTTTTACTGTTAGATTTTTTTTGGTTCGGATTGTTACTTTCCCATCTGCATATGCTCTTTGCCGTGCACCTTGAGCGATCTCGACAAATCAGAAACAAAAAGGGAAAGGGTTTTTCTCGGCTGCGTATGCTCTTTGCCGTGCACCTTGCGCGATCTCGGCAAATCAGAAACAGAGAGAAAACGTAGACTTTCCTGGCAAGCTAACAAGATCTAACTCCACAAGTGTGGAAATTTTTTTTTGTTTCGATTTGTGATTTGTTTTGCAGGAAAAAGGGCAAGCACGCAAACCGAGCAAGAAGAGTAAAAAAAAATAAAAAATAAAAAAACATTTCCTCATTCTCATATTTTACATACCTTTTAATCTATCTCACTTGGTTCAAAGTTGTTTTATTCCTTAATAGGTCTTGAGTTCAAGTCTTATAAAGTTACTTTTAAAAGAAAAAGTGCATGCAATTTCTAATTTCAAGTTACTTTATTGTAAAAGTGCATCTCACTTAAATAATAAAAAATAAAAATACAAGTGAGTCACTTAAGTTTTTTTTGTTGCACTATTTAAAAGTAATGTCATTGTAAAAGTGAAATCACTTATTTTCCAAAAGTGGTTCACTTAAAGCAACTTTCTTGTAAAGTGATTGTCAAAAGGTTTATCTTGGGAAGAGGGAGGTTCCTTTTTTGCTGGACATTCTCTAGCTGCCACGTCACTATTGGGGACATCTTCAACAGTTTCTTTGCTCAAGCATAACTTCATCATACAGAGTCCGTTTTCAGTGCCGTTTTTTTTTGAAACCACCTATTTTTTTGAGCTCTTCACATCTAGACTATTGGTTTCTATTTTTACAGCCATTAATTTACAAATATGGCTGCCCTTTGTGATATTCTACTTAATAGTTCCAACTATTTCTCATGGAAATCTCGTATGATGTTCTACGAAGTAGAGGACTTTTCAGAATTACAACAGGGAAAGAAAAAGAACCCACTGATGATGATAAGAAAATAAAATGGGAAAATAGATGTGATGAAGCTCGTGGATTGATTGGGATGTCAATCTCTACTGATTTGCGATTCCACATATCTGGAATTGATGAACCTAATGCTGCTTGGGACAAGTTGGAATCTGTGTTTGGTAAACACAATGAAATTCGAGGTCACCAACTCGAAAATGAGTTGATTTCTTTAAATCCAAGTGACTTTTCATGCATTCAAGATTATTTATCTAAGTACAAAACTCTTAAACTCTTATGTGCAGAATGTAAGATTGAGAGGGAAGACAAACAATGCATTTATCATATTCTTTCCAAACTTGGACCTGCATATTTTGTTTTTGTATCTACATTTTACTCCATGAAAGCGTCCTTGAATGCAGCTAGCTATCAAGAGCCTAGTCTTGAATCCTTTTGTGATTCCTTGATTAGAGAACAAGATAAACTCATTCATCTTGGAATAATCAACAATGCAGATACATCTAGGAAAGCCTTATTGTCCCAACAGAAAGAAAAGTCCAAGCCTCCCAAGAAACAAAATTTTCGCAATAATAAGTCAAACAAGGGTCCAAAACCCTCTCAGTCAGCTCCTTCTTTAAAAAATGACAAAGGATCCAAGCCAAAAGGCAAGAAGACTGAGCGTCATTGCAACTATTGCGGGAAAGATAATCATGATGAATCTAAGTGTTTCAAGAAGATGACAGCCTTGGAAGCAACAATGAAGAAGCACCACATCAGCCTAGATTCGTTTTCAGAATCTGCCTCTCATGGACATGCACTTTGTGCTTCTGGTTATTCTTATAATGCATCTTCTTCTTCTACTTCAAATGAATGGCTCATTGATTCTGGAGCATCTTATCATATGGCAAAGGATCAAGCCATCTTTTCTACTATGCATGAATGTAACACCAAACAAATATTTGTTGGTGATGATAGATCTCTAAGTGTTGTAGGAGCTGGAACAGTTCCAGTAGATAATGGTCATTTTAGTGATGTACTATGTGTTCCAAGAATTTTCTGCAATTTGTTATCAGTCTATCAGATCACTCATTCTGGTGAAGGTAAAACTGTGACCTTTACACCTCACCAAGTTGTAATCAAGGATTTTAAAGATCCTCAACAGGTTTTAGCTACCGGAATTGTTGATGATATTACCAGGTTGTACAAGTTTAACAACTTTGGGTCATCACCTTTCCCTTCAGTTTTTGTTGCTCATAGTGATAACTTGAGCAAACTTTGGCATGAGCGATTTGGTCACTTAAATTATCGCTCATTGCAACAACTATGTAAAGAAAATATGGTGATAGGTCTTCCGATGGTATCTTGCAAAGATGGTGTTTGTTCTAGTTGTGTACTCGGAAAACATCATCGGGACAGTTTTGACAAACGTGCCTCTTGGCATGCCTCGGTTCCCTTGGAGCTTGTGCATAGTGACTTGTGTGGTCCTCTTCCATCTGCTTCCTTTTCTGGTTTCAAATATTTCTTAACTTTCATTGATGATTACACCAGATGCACTTGGGTTTATTTCCTAAAACTTAAGAGCGAAGTATTTAACATGTTCTTGGCCTACAAGGCCCTTGTTGAAAAGCAATCTGGTCATCAAATTATTAAGTTAAGATCTGACAATGGAGGAGAATATGTTAATAAACAGTTCACTACTTTCTGCACTGAACAAGGCATCCAACAACAGCACACTGTTCCATATACACCACAACAAAATGGTGTAGCTGAGCAGAAGAACCGCACTTTAAAAGAAATGGCTAATTGTATGATCCAATCTAAGGGA
This sequence comes from Larix kaempferi, assembly GCA_027924585.1. Taxonomy (NCBI): domain Eukaryota; kingdom Viridiplantae; phylum Streptophyta; class Pinopsida; order Pinales; family Pinaceae; genus Larix; species Larix kaempferi. Next base: position 3,666,545 of record BSBM01000802.1, on the reverse strand, counting down.
CTAAGTCTTCAATTTTGGGCTGAAGCCATTAATTGTGCAAATTACATAGTTAATCGCACCCCCACTAAAGCATTAAAAGGTATAACACCGGAAGAAGCATGGAGTAAAACTAAACCTGATGTAAGTCACTTCCGTGTGTTTGGTAGTGAAGCATGGGCTCACATTCCGGATGAAAAACGGAAAGCATTGCAGCCTAAAAGTGAAAAGTGCATATTTGTTGGATATTCTGAAGATGTAAAAGGTTATAGACTTCTTCAACCACATTCTCATGATATAATCATTAGAAGAAATGTTAAATTTGATGAAAATATCTTGGCCTGCGAGCCTAACTTGGCGATTGTGCCATCTTTGGCCTGCGAGCCTGATTCGGCGTTTGTGCCTTCTTCTTCTTCTTCTTCCAACTTCCTTGACAGGTTTCCAACTCCAGTTTCTGAAGATGACAGTGAGGATGAAAATCCACCTCCGCCTGCTCATGTTCCTCGAGTTGCACCAGCACAAGTGCTTCCTCGATGGGTCCGTTCAACATGTGAAGCAGCTGGTGATCTTGCCGGTGATCCTAGAGATCAACGTCGAACACGTTCTCAGTTTCAACGAGCCTGTTCTCTTTTGGCTCAAGTTTCTGAGAATCATGATCCAGAAACTTTTGCAGAAGCTTCAGGGAATCCAGATTGGGATGCAGCCATGGATGAAGAATATCGTTCCTTAATGACGAACGATACTTGGGATCTTATACCTCTTCCAAAAGGAAAAAAACTTGTCAGATGTAAATGGGTCTACAGAACTAAGTATGCATCAGATGGAAGTGTTGAAAGACTTAAGGCAAGGTTAGTTGCCAAAGGTTTTTCCCAAGTTGAAGGGATTGACTACAATGAAACCTTTGCTCCCGTCGCAAAAATGAACTCCATCCGCCTTGTTCTTTCCCTTGCAGCCTTACACAACTGGGAAGTCCATCAAATGGATGTCAAGTCTGCCTTCTTACATGGTGATTTACAGGAGTAAATTTACATGGAACAACCTCCTGGCTATGTTCAGAATAACTCTAGCCTTGTCTGCCGCCTCAAGAAATCCTTATATGGCCTTAAGCAAGCTCCTAGAGCTTGGTATGCCAAAATGGATACCTTTCTCCTTGACACTGGTTGTTCTAGATGCCATTCTGACCCCAATGTCTATACCAAGAAAGTAGGAAACCATCTCATCATACTCGTTCTATATGTTGATGACCTTATTCTTATTGGTAGTGACCCTAAGCTTATAACCCATGTGAAATCCAGTCTTAAACCAAATTTTCAAATGTCAGACTTAGGACATTTGCATTATTTTCTTGGTCTCCAAGTCCTGCAAACCAAAGAAGGAATCTTTCTTTCTCAGTCTAAGTATGCTTGTGACCTTCTTCGTCGCTTTCACATGGAAGATTGTGCACCAGCCCCTTCTCCCTTCCAGTCTGGAGTCAAACTGTCTGCCACTTGTACTTCACCTGATGTCGATGCCACCTTGTATCGTCAGCTTGTTGGTAGTTTCTTATACTTGACTCATTCCCGTCCTGACCTTTCCTTTGCCGTTGGTCGAGTTGCCTGTTATATGCAGACACCTCATGAAAGTCACTGGAAAGCAGCTAAAAGAATACTTCGATATATTCGAGGTACAGTTCAGTTTGGGATTCATTACAGTACAGGGGGGAAACCTTTGTTGGTTGGTTTCACTGATTCAGATTGGGCTGGCGATCCTGATGATCGAAAGTCTACTGCAGGTTATGTTTTCAGTTTGAGATCTGGACCTATTACTTGGGCTTGTAATAAACAACAAGCTCTTGCTCTTTCTTCAGCAGAGGAAGAATATCGAGCAGCAGTTAATGCCAGTCAGGAAGCTTTATGGCTTCGACAAATCCTTTCAGAGTTTGGATTTGAGCAGCAGCAGCCTACTCCACTTTGGTGCAACAATCAAAGTGCCATCAAGCTTGCCAAAGATCCAGTTCTACATCAACGCAGCAAACACATTGAGCTACATATGCACTTCATCAGAAATCTTGTTCATGATCGTGTTCTTGAAGTGCTCTTTTGCCCTACAGATGATCAAGTTGCAGACATCTTAACCAAGTCTCTTACAGAAGCGAAGTTTTCTAAACTTTGATCTATGTTAGGAGTTCAGGAACTTGTCATTAAGGGGGGATAGGCTCTAATGCCTCCTTCCTTCTCCTAATAGTGTCACTTTTGTAAATCCTTCAATCCTATCCCAAGTTGTTCTTAAGGGGGGATGTTAGGATATTTAGACACTTAGGATTTATTTAAGATCAACTTGTGTAATATATCCGTTAGGGATAGTGTGTTTCTTTAGTATGCATTTGTAAATACTTAATCCGACGGTCACGATATGTTTCCGACATAGAGTGATCCGACGGCTCAACTTCTCTTAGATCAAACCTAACCTTGATCCGTGGCTTAACACCCGATTGGTCCATGATCTCTATTTAAAGAGCATGGAGGGTCATTGTTTAGTTGATCGATTATGAGAAGCTCATTTGTAACTTTCTTTCTTTGCATAATAAATTGTCCCGTAGAAGCTATTTGGCCGGGGCCGTGGAGTGTTTCCCTCAAGAGGGTTTAAACCACGTCAAAACATCGGTGTGTTGATCTGTGATCTGTTTGTGTGAAGTGGTTGCTCTTGATGTTCGGTCCTTTGGTAGTACCCGAACATTAACATTATGCCTCGTTTAGTCGAACATGTTCATCATTCATTCTTTTATCTCAGCTAGTCGAGTATAAAACAAATCATCTTTTTCATTTCAAGTAATTTCAACATTCATCATTTATCATCATAAGCATTTTCAAAGTAAATTCAAAGGGTTCGTGTCTTACTTAGCCGATTCATTTCAAAACTAGTACCCTCATTAGTCTAATCAGTTAAAGTACCGAGGCAGGCATTACATACACCCCCTCTTATTAAAACTCCGTCCCGAAGTTAAGTCTCATGTGCTTCCACGGTGAGTTTTCACTTTCTTTTCACATTCATTTCTTCAACATAACCACAATTTCATTTCCTCTTTTCTACCATCATATAAGTATACCTCTCATAATTGACAATATACTAAATCGTACCTTTCATAGTGTAGCAATCCCCACAGCAGTTCTGTATTGGCTCATTAATTGCAACCGAATTTGAAATCGTCAATAACAAATTCCTTTCATTCAGCAAAACTATAAATATATCATTTGTGTAAATCCTCTAAGCACTAATACATTTCCACATAAGGAATAAAATCTTCAGTCCAAAATTTCTTCCTTTTCTATGGTTACGTATAACTATCATATTTTTAAACATTGTCTGAAATTCAAAATAAGGATTAACCCTTCCGAATTATGTTCTTCAATACATACCTTATCCATTCCTAAACTAATCTTACATGCAACCTCTCTCTTTTCATAATCCAAAGTATAATTAAATACTAGAGTGCCATTTACTTAGTATAGCTAAAAGTATAATCTCATATTTTTAGAAACAAAGTTATGTAAGGTTTTTTTTTCCTCTTCCTAACTTAAGTACATTTAAGATTCCATAATTCAATGTAAGTTTAACTTATCTCTTTTCACAATCCAAAGCATGATTACAAACCAGTAGTGCATACCTGCGAAGCCATCACCTTGATTTCAGAGAATAAGTATTTACAACCAATCGATAAAATTCTTGACGCAAAACCCCCCATCAAAGCATATGAACCCTTAATACCATTCAAACTTACATACTAGCAAATTTAGAGGAGAATAATTCTAACCTGTTCGAGAAGCTGGAATTATCCTTTAACCAAGAGTAAATTCATACATCCCTTTCGTCATTGAAATTTAATACACAGTCCATCAAACACTTTATCACTCAACATTATACCAGAGATACAACTATAAATGATTATGTTCAAAATAAATTACATAGTTCTTTAGATTTCAAACTTAATCCAAAGTAATCTCTAATTCTTCTGATGTAGTGTAGTACAATGTTTACAATTGTTCACTCCCAATAAAAGGATAATTATAAAAGGAATTTCCTCTATAATTCTAATGTAACCTATTATAGCTTCTTTCCTTCCTCACTAGATGAGCCCTAACCAGGATATATTTAAAGGAGTTTTACTAGGACCTTAAAATATAACATGTTAACTCTCCTTTTTTGATATACTTCCATCAAATAATTTATATAATCCTTATCCAACTTGCACATGTGGATAAGCCTTTCTAGTGTAATTCCATTGAATATTTTATAAAAGGGAAAATGATTCAACTACTACCTAATCATAATTCTTCTCCAAACTTGCACATGGAGATATATTCTAAACTATAAACATAGTACATTATACTTTTTCTAATACTTTTCCATTTAATATTATATATGATACATTATTCCTTTCTAATGCATCTACATTGGATGTTTGATAATTCTAAGCTATACACATGATGCATTATGCTTTTCCACTACCTTTCCAAGGAATATTTTATAGGATACATTATACTTTTCTAATCCATGTATATTGAAAGTTTTATAATGCTAAACTATACACATGATACATTTTGTTTTCCTACTAACTTTCCATATCACCATCACCCATTTATTTATTTTAAATCTCGATACCATAATTAATATACGGTCTATAATAATTTCCACTTCTCAGTAGTTTAGCAATGCAAGGGTATGCAAAATAACTTTCACCTATGCAAAATAACTTTCACCTATTATATATATGAAGTTTCTTTTTTATAATTATAAACTTTACTTATCAACTAAAAACAAGAATTGAGCACACCACTTCTTCTTCTCATAATTTCAACCATAATTACAATTCATACATATTATCTCTCTTCATGCTAATGATATAATTTACATTTCACATCTAATTAGATATATGAAATCTCCTTTCTATAACTTTTAAAATTTATTTTTCAACTACAACCACTACATCGACAATGAATGATAACCTTAACTCTAGTTAATTATCTTTCATCTCTTCTTAGATTAAAACAACGATTTGACCATACTTTTATTAACATTCAACCTATTTTATTTTTAACTAAAGAATAATATAAGACATAAAGTGTAGCTACTACCATTTTGTGGTTACTGGATCATATTTCCAGGTGTATATCTACCTCATCCAAGTGGTGATCTTTAAATAAAACATGCTCATATTTATCTAAATCACAAGTAATTTTATCTCACACATCAGAGTTTGTTTTAACTATCATAGCGCAAAACATATATTAGTTTCTACCTTTATTTGGGGAATCGATACATGACATTATTCTCAAAAGAACATAACTTAATACAACAAAAACAATATGTATAAATTTATATATATTAAAATACATTAAGTGTTACTGTTCCCTCGGTTACTGTTCCCTTGTATAAGCACAATATTAATTTAAAGGGTCAAGAATCCAGTTACCCCACTTCGACATCAGTGAAGGAGCTAAATGTAAATCATCTTACGAGATCTAGGAATGCCAATAAGAGTTCAAAAAAAAAAAATACACAGAAATTGTGAAGATCGAACGCAATCAAACACAATTACCCAATCGTAATTAAAATAACACTTTAGAGAACAAACATTTTGAAGATCAAATGCAGTCAATCGCATATCTGGATTCATTCCCCAAATTCACAATATAGAGTCTGAAATAAAATCACACGGAGTACTGACTGAATGACTGAAACGCGCAGCGTTTCATTCATTAACACAAATCTGGATCTTCGTCGGAGGTAAGCAGAGGAAATAGAAATCAAAGTTTACATTTCAAATTAATAGTTGTAGATATAAGTACAGAGGACAAAAGTCAAATTCAATTCGTAACAAGATCAAGCTACATGAAGGTCGAATTACAGTTTGTAGCAAGGTCATTTTACAGCTCGTAACACAATTTTGGAAACGCCAATTCAATCTCCGAATTAGATACACAGAGGGTTCTTATTATCAAATTCGAATTTGAGTACTAGATCCGCAAAAACGCCACGAGTTTCAAAGTAGAACCACAATGTTGTTTGATAACCAAACTTCAATTTATATTTTAAAACTAGAAGATGCCATGAAATCCGAAAGTATACACACAACAAATTTTAAAGATTTGAATTCAATTAAAATTATGAATTCCGGAAGACGCCAGTGAATAATAGAGATTTTCATGGCCAAAAACAATTCGGATTACGGATCTGGAGAATAGGTCAATCAAATTTGAATGGATGCATAGTGAGTACCAATGGATAGAGGTCAATAGCGACCCATTAAAAATCTTTACAGAGATTTCAAGATAACCAAATTCAAATGGACAATTTAGAATCGTTTTAAATAACAATATACGTAATCCTGAGTGATAACGTCGGGCGCTTTGGCATAATGAATTTGAAAAACATGAAATCAATACAGAGACCTAAATAACGATCATGGATCTGGAAACGCCAAATAGATTGGGAATGAAATTTAGAATACAATTAAACTCCAATCGAAGGTAATTCTGGATCACTAAATGGAAAATGACAGAGGTTGAAATAATTTATGCCCCTTTGATTTCTGATAGGAGATCTGGAAACGTCAATAACAAAGGGATCAATGCAGATTTTTAAAGATCGAAGGACATCCCTTTTATGAATTATGGGGAAATGCCTTGCGATTTTCAGATTTGAAAACGAAGGTTTTTAAAAAAAAAAAGATCAAATTGCAATTTCCATCAAGAACCTTAGATCTTAAAAGATTCAATTGCATTTTAACACTGATTTTAGATCAAAATTTTTATTCAAGAATAAGCCAGAGTCGATGTGAACCAGCGTCGGTTAAAACTCATAATAAATAAACTAAAATTTAATGCAAAGATAGCAAGTAATGGATCTATCTAGTTCATTCGCTCAACAATCAAATGCTACAGGAAATAATTAGAGACTAACCACGAACCATTCGCATAGTATGAATGCATAAACAAAAAAAATAGAGGTCATTAATTTCTGATTCTGCCAGATTTAATAAAAATAGAATTTATGCAAAGATAAATAAATAGAAGATGATTATGTTAGGAAAAAAAAAATAGAATCCGATCATCAGTGGTCCTTCCCGGTCCAAATAAATATATATAACTGTAAGGCTTGTCAAGTTGAGTAAGTGATTTTTTTTTCTTTTTTCTTTTTTTGTTTGTTTGGTTTTACTGCTAATCTTCATAGTAAAGGTAACACAGTTTTCTAAGCATTATCATAATATCAAATTCTCGGTAAGGATTTCACATTAAATAAAAACATACAATAAATAGATGCACATGTCCTCTTTTTAAAACCTACAATATATAAATGTGATATTAAAAAATAAAATTGCATTTATATATTATAGGTTTTAAAAAGAGGACATGTGCATCTATTTATTGTATGTTTTTTGAGAAATCCTTGCCGAGAATTTGATATTATGATAATGCTTAGAAAACTGTGTGTTACCCTTACCACGAAGGTTAGCAGTAAAACCAAACAAACAAAAAAAGAAAAAAGAAAAAATCACTTACTCAACTTGACAAGCCTTACATTTGGTATCAGAGCATGGTTGAACCTAGTTCGGACCGAAATGTTTCCGCAATACTTGATAAACTGTTTAGATAACAAAACTTACTTGCATGATAAATCAGACTTTGTCATGGACCGACGGACTCGCCGAGGTAGGACTGGGAGGGGATGAGCATAAGGAGCACGTCCACCAACCCCTCCAGTAAATACTCCACCTAGAGCCGAAGAGACGGTTAATCTACCCGCAAGCGAAGTCATGAACATGAAGAGAAACTTTCAAAGAATGTCGAAAGCACTGCTGACCCGACTAGACCGCGCGGAAGACCGACCCATCATACCTGCAACTGAACCGCAGAACCCACCTCCTGCCAACATTCATAGAGAACTGGAAAAAGTAAGATTTCCAGAATTTTGGGGTTCCATTGAAGGAGCCGTGGCAGAAGCTTGGTTAGAGAAAATGGCGATGTGCTTCGCTTTGAAGGACTACACCCCAAACCTGAAGGTACACATGGCAATTTTGCAACTGAAGGGGGAAGCCCTACTCTAGTGGAAGACCTTAAAACCGTAGTTGGGAGTCGAGGCCAACGAAGTGACATGGGAACTGTTTGAAGAACATTTTCGAAAACACTACATGTCTGAAGAGTTCATTGAGAGGTAGCTCAATGAGTTCAATGCCCTCCGACAGGGAGGAAGAACAGTGCAGGAGTATGAGATCAGGTTCATGGAACTTCTGAGGTATGCACCTCACATCTCAACAGAAAAACTGAAGGTGAACAAATATATTTATGGACTGAACAAAAACATTAGGGACAAGGTCCGCATTCTTACTCCGCCTACATTGCATGATGCGGTACAAAAGGCTTTGATAGCCGAAGAAGAACTGGTAAACACAGGTCCGTCTAGGCAAAACTTTTCCATTTGGACTCGGGCAGTACGACCTTCTGACCTGCCGAAAGTGAATTTTGATCAGCGAAATAACTTCAGAGGACCTATACGTGGGAAGCCAATTAGAAACAATAGAACACCATACAAACCACCACCCAGAAGGGACAACACTAGGACATTTGGGAAACCAGCACAGTCAGGACTACGTGGCAATAACGCACCCACTGGAAGAACAAGAAGAGGACCAAAGGAAGGGTGTTGGGGTTGCAGAGGTCCGCACTTTCAGGTTGACTGCCCTCAGTAACAGATAGGACTGAGACAGGGACAGAGGCCACCTCAAACCACTGCTGCAGATCTGGGTCGAGCACATCGAATTCATGCGGCAGTCAACAACCGTCAGGCGGAACATCAGTCTACTGTACTAGAAACGACTGGCACACTTAATGGTATGCAATTCTCTTTACTCATTGACCCAGGTGCTACTGAAAGCTTTATTTCTTATTTTGCATTAGAAAGAAGCAAGATGATGGCATGTGCACAAGACAATTTCAACTTAGTCGAAATGGCATCCGGAAATACCCAGAGCGTGGGACTAAAACTAGGAGATTGTGAGTTAGACATAGGAGTATGTCGCACTAGAACTTCTTTCTATGTGACCGCCCTCGGAGCTTATGACCTAATCCTGGGCATGGACTGGTTATAAACCCATGCCGCCATTTTAGACTGCCGTAGCAAAGAACTGACTTTTTATGACGATGAAGGTCATAAGAAAGTCCTAAGGGGAATGAAAAACAAGGTATCATTATAGATGATTTCTGCTTTACAGTTGAAGAGAAGCCTGAGGAAAGGATGTCAGCTCTATGCGGTAATAGCAATGAACAAAGACAAGGACAAAGCCGACATCTCCGATCATCCCTTATTTGCGGAATACATGGATGTATTTCCTAAAGCCTTACCCGGACTACCACCTCAGAGAGAGCTAGACTTTACCATAGAACTAAAGCCAGGAACAGAACCGATCGCGAGAGCTCCATACAGGATGTCCATGCCGAAACTGAAGGAACTATAGATACAGTTACAAGAGCTCTTGGATCTTGGGCTGATTAGACCAAGCGTCTCTCCATGGGGAGCACCAGTGCTCTTTGTTAAGAAGAAAGATGGGTCGTGGCGACTCTGTATTGACAGATTTAGTTCTATCTATTGCAGTACATGAATGTCAATAAATAAAACTATATACACAGATTTATTCGTTCCACCACAAGAGTTAGCAAAATAAATAAAATAAATACTTCAAACCTGTTTTCGACGGTTGGTCCAGCGAATCGATGGAGTCCTTGAAGTGGTTTCTGCACGATCCAATCCAATTTCCTGATGAAGTACCGAGTGACCCCTCGGTTGACCTCCCTACCATATCGGGGTTATTCTTCTTCACACTGAACCCCCGAGCAAGTGGGGTTGTCACGTACCCAAATTTGTAAAAATTTAAAATTTTTCTAAGTGGTCTTATTTCCCTTCCAAAAAAGTCTAATTTCCATTAAAATGCTTTGCGGAATTATAAATATATAATTAGTATCTAAATTTCTACTTAATAAATGCGACATGTAATGCTTTATAAACTTTATCATTCAATATTTATGCAAGGGTGTTAGTACATACTTACAACAGGTGGAAATTACCTTTTTATCTGAAGTGATTCTTATGCACTTCATTGGTCCTCGTATGAAACATCTTTATGGTCCTCATTTTGAACACATGAAATATCCTTTAAACAACTTGTAACATGAAATACCCTTTGCCAAGATGCATTCAAAAAACTATTAAGATAACTCATATGAGAGGAAAATCACAAAAAAAAAGGAACATACACATGTAATAAAAGCTATAGACAGATAAACGAGACCAAAAATAACGTGGTTCACCTGTACATGGGCTAGTCCACAAAGTGTGTTCATCATTTTATTATTAGGCAAAAGTAATAGGATTACAATGAGCAACATGGTTGCTGCAACAAGATTTCCTTCTCCTTCCGTCGAACCTCTATCACATAGAGCTTTTCATAAATCAACCATATGTATATAATACCCTATTTCTCTTCTATGATGATTCTCCTTTGAATCAGCAAAAAACTTCTGTAACTTTAGCTTCTCAACATTTACAAGTATTATCAACACTTCTACTCACTAAAATCGTTATGTTCTTAACATTATTATAACATAAGCAAGGCCTTCATACTAATGAATACATAAATATGACCTTAAAGATTATTCACTTCTAATGCTTAACCTAACCAAACAAGGCCTTCTCATATGATTCAAATATATAATTATGATCTTCTACTACGTATCACACTTTTCAATAGACTTTAGTTATAATTCACTACCTTTATACTTATCTCATAATCTTCTCCATATAGACTCATGTCTACTTATAGTCTATAAATTCAATCCTTTTTCTTTTGAATATTATATATATATTCTATTTATTTTCCTAATAAAACAACAACAACATATATATGTATAAATAATTAACCCCCTCATGTCTACTTATAGTCTATAAATTCAATCCTTTTTCTTTTGAATATTATATATATATTCTATTTATTTTCCTAATAAAACAACAACAACATATATATGTATAAATAATTAACCCCCTTACTTTTCTTTCTTTAAAAAAACTAAACCATATATATTCTAATATCTCAGCAAGTTAAACTATGGCAATTCCAATTTAAATTAAAGGTTTGCAAAGTGTGGAGACATAGGTTCCAAATTCTAGTTTCAATAAAATCTTATAACATAACCTTTTTGCCTTTTCGTTCTATCATTTCTTGTAACATATAAAAAATCTTTATATAATAACCTAAACTTTGTATTTGCCTTTCTTGTTATTTCTCATATTATTTATTATAATGTGCTATCACACGATCCAGTTTCATAGCTATTTCCTTCACACATATAAAGTAATACTTAAAAATTCATATTATATATAAAAGATATATTTGACAGAAATAAAATACCAAACACATAAACCCAAGCTTTCTCTTTATAGCTTACGATTTGTCAGGGAAATAGCCCCCACTATATTCACTCAAGGTGTATTATAGGGATGTTCTTACTACTTCATAAATGTAGTCATTCCCAACGCATAAAAGGTAATGTTTAGGATCCGCGTTATGTAAGATTATTTAAACCAATAATTGGGTATCTAGTCCTTCACGATAATAATACACACAACGGTAATGCACTATTTTCACAACTAAGAGAGCTACCAAGATTGTACTTCATGGCAGTGATGGAACACAAAAACTGAAATCCTACAAAACAGAAAATTAGTAACATTTAGCTCTCGATTGAGAGGCCCAATTACACATCGATTACATTACAAAAGAATAAATTTTAGAAGTTTCACTCTCCGCCGAGAAGTTAAACTGATAGGTCGAAACCTGTGTAAATAAATAAATAAAGATCTTGGGTAATTCATACCGAGAGATCGATCCACCATTTAGGAAAGGGGAATGGCTCTCATTGAGAGGCCCAGCTACACATCATATATATTATGTAAATTTAAAATTTAGGAGTGTTAGTCCCTCACGCATTATTCAGAGGAAAAAGAATTCAATCAAGCAAATAGATGCAAAAGCAGATCGTCATACTGAAATGCACAACAAACTCTAAACGCAGGGGTCCTGTGGTTATATGGAGGTCAAAAGGAATGCTAACTCAATCTAACCTTATCTGTACAGTTAATATACAGAAACAGAGGTTTAAACAACAAAAATCGATCAATAGCTAGATGCCGAGAGAGGCCGCATACCTTCTGTCTCAGAGAGGCCGCGTTTCCACCTCGGTTACACTTTCTATCAACGGAGAGGTGATGCAGAGTAAAATGCAGTTCATACCTTTATCAAAAAGGACACCGATGCTGAGATCGCAAGAATCGAAACCCTTCCAAGCTTTTCCAGGCTCGAAGCACTTCCTTCCGATAACCCGATACCAGTTTCTTCCTTCCGTAGAACAGAACGCGTGTTCTTCCTTACACAAAAAGAAAACCCCCCCTCTCTGTCTTATCTCAAAACAGAGTGTAAAAGAATAACTGAGCCGTGAGCTCGCTCTCATTGTAAAACACAAATCGCACTTCTGCCTAAGGGGTTTTGGGGTTGAGCCCGTTCGTCTGGGGAAAAATACCATTTTTATGCCAGTAAATTCGACTCCTAACTACCACCAGTTCTCGCCCCTCCATCCCGAGTTCCATCAATTTAAGAGGGAGTTTCACTTTCAGCCTGAGCGACAAATGGCAGTTTCCTTTGTACAAATGGCTCTCCTTCACCCTTAGGTGTCAATGCCCAACAGTCATGCAGGTCAGTGGGACTCGTATTCTCTCTTCTTTAGAGTGCACTTCTTCAAGACGGTTCATACCCGCGCTCAGTGATGGAATTTGACGGGTAAAATGACTGTCATGAAGCATTTTGACCGTCATATATGGTTAAAAATTTTCGTTAGCCATCTTGTCTGAAAGCTAGATTTATCATTTAAATGTTTTTTTGAAGGGTAATAAAATTTCTAAAACGTCATTATTTTACTAGTATCATATTTGATATTACTAGTATTATTAATATTTTTCATATATTAAATTAGTATTATTTCTATTCTTTTCTATTGCAAATTTCCAAATTGATTGTTTTTTCATAGACAAAGAAAAGCTCATTTAACTCATTGATATTTCCAATTCCATTACTTTTTTTTATTTTTCTATTATTACAAATTACAATGAGCATGAATCTTTATCTACATTATACATACTACAAATTTCAGTGCCACTGCTCAATTATCATTGTCCATTGAAGTTGGAAGTTCCTAGAAGTTAGAAGCTAGACTCGGGAATCGGGATTGAAATTGGTGCAGCTACATCTAAAGTCTTGGAGTCTAGACTCTAGAGACATAACTTTCGAAAACATTATCACTATTCACAGTTAATTCACAACTCCATCTATAAATTCTTTTTTATAGATTATTTTTGTAATCTAAAGTTTATTTTCCAGAAAGCTTCTGTGTTAAAGTTTATTGCTGATATCCTTTACATTTGTCTCAGAAAAATTCCTTATAACAATCATATTACCCATAATTTCCACAATATTTTCGTAAAAAAAATTTCCGAGTATTTCTTCAACTTCAACACCCATTTCAAGAAAAAATTTACAAAACATTCGCAGCATAAGGTTTGGAATTTCATATAAGTTTCGTTATATTGAAAAATCTAGTTGATCATTTCGTAATACCCACTGGATCTGCAACAAATTTATATATCTTCATTATCTCGCTCTTTTTGCTTAACCGCCTTTGGCTTTACCTTTTATTCTTCTGCTAGTGGTGCTTCGAAAGTGCTAGTGGTGCTTCTAAAGCGGATGCTGATGCTAATGTTGGATCATTAACTGGCTATGTTTATCAAATTTGCATTGACGTTGGGAGTCTGGGACTGTAAATAATGGATATGAAGCAACTACCCCCTCTTAGATGCTTTTCTAATTCACCAGAACCGAAAGCCCCCAACCTCATAGCATAGCATAGGTGCCTAATCCAACTTGAATAAGGCTCTTCAATAGAGGTAACTGGGTTGCAAACATATGATATTATGCGAAGTGGGCTGCTATATATCCTTCTTCCTCTCCTCTGTAAGTCCTTCTGTCTTGTAATTATCTGCGGGCATGTAAACCTGCCTCGATAATTTCCTTTGGTTTGTCTACGCGACTCTACATAATGTAAGTCTAATGTTTTCAGGCCTATAACATCAATCGCCCTGGCGATTTCCTTACAGACATCCCATGCAACTTCTTTGGTGTCCTTTTCTATTGAATCGTCCCTCAGAATTTCAATCATTTGATAAATAACTTCGTTCAAATATCTGATGCCATGTAAAGATCTGGACGTTTCTATGTTCTTAGAATCAAACTGACAATGCAGGTGCAATAGATTGATTTTCTTCCACATTGTCGAACACTGTTTTTTGATTGTCAATTGTTCTGAGAAAGGTTTAAGCAATATGTCGAAATATTGCTTCATCTGTCTGGCTTCCAGAATTTTTGTATACTCCTCAATTACTTCTAGCTCTACACCTCTAGACGCAAAAGATTTCTGAAGCTTAATGTAGTCTTCCATTTCTTGCCTCAATTCTGTTTGGGGAATGACACTTTTTGCGTTGAACCATTGTTTAGTAAAAGGGTTTTCTGCTTGACATTTAGTTTCCCAAATGGTTTCTATAGTTTTTCTATCATAGAGACATCCAGTCGGATCTTGGTTAAACGGTAATCTGACAGGATCGTAAGCAAACTCGCAGCAATTTCCATCATGATATGCATTGTAACACCACAAATTTTTCCTTGAATTTTTTTTCACAGATTTTCTCATCCTCCACGCAGCAAAACCCTCAACGATCTGCACCCAGTCTCTAGCGATATGCACCCTTCAACAAATTAAAGTAAGAAATCTAGAACAACTGATCTTTCCCATCATGATATGCCTTAGATCCTTCGCACATATCAATGCCCACCAAGTTTGTTGTTCTCTCCATATGTTTGATCCTTGAATGAAAATGATAGCCCTCAGACCGTCCTTTCTTCACCTCACAGCCAACAAAAAGGTCAAGCCTCTACTCATTCGAACCCTGAAGCAACTCTTGCTCCATCTCTTTTCTTCAATAGGCTTGTCGAAATCGCCATGAGAACTCATTATGGAATCCCCACTTCATCTACTTCATCTTTTCCTCAACGAATTACATGCAGCATGGCTAAATTCAGTACCCCTGTTCCACAACAAGAGCCAGTTACATCCACTGTTATTGATATGGAAAAAAAAAGTTTGAATTATCTCAATGAAAATCTTCTCTCCCACAGAAAAGGTTTGCATCCAATAAACATGTTTCCACTAGATCCTTGAAATCCAAAAGATGAAACAAAAGCTCAAGGCATTTGAAATTCTGGATAGGCAAACAAAGATGAGCATAAGGAATTGTTGCAATAAAATAACCAGTTGCTTTCTCAAAATGAAGCCATAGTTTCCCAAAATAGGAAACTTCATAAGCTGGTGCATAAGTGGTTTAAGGTTGCAGAGCGAAATGCCACTCAAAACAAGGATTGGACACTTTGGCTGTAGTAGCACACCTGGACTGAAATTTTTTTTGAGTTTTGATTTGGGCTCAAGTTTTGTAGAATTGTACACACACGCACACAGGACGAAACTAGGAAGGAACTATTTCACTATGCCCTTCCTCTATTTGAAAAATTAACTAATTTAAATGGCATGTTTTAGTCTTGGGATTTTAGAAAATACATAACTTCAAGATAGTTAGATGAGAATATTAATATTTTACTCAATTGCAGAATAGAACTTGCTTGTTTTATTTTGTTTCAAGTTTAAGAAAATAACATGTCTAATGCTTTGCAAGTCCATTTCAACAACCAGTATTATATTCTGGTTCTACATGGATCATTATAATTGAAATGAACAAAAATTAATCATGAAATGGAAATAAAACCTTAACATTAAATCTACACATTTACACCTACATGCAGTTCTAGTCAGCTTGTCATGTCAGATAGCCATAAACTCCTTTACTCTATAAATTGACTTAATTCCAACTACTTCGAGTAAATATTCTGCCTTCTCCACATAATTTGTCTAATTCCTAGTAATGTGATTGATACTATGCTTTATTATAAATCCAATCTTAAAGATATTAATTGTCTGCCTTCCATCGTTTTTCCCCATACTATCCTTAATCCCACTAACTGTCCCAATAATGATCAACCCAAAATCCAGATTTGACTAGTTGACCAATAGTGTTATGGAGGTTTACTTGCTCGCCAATGAACAGACACCAATGCAAACTCAGGAATTCGTGTGAAAAGGCTGGTCAATACCCAAAAACAGAACTTGCCCCTATTTCCTCTTTTGAACCTAATATGATAACCCCAACTTAACATCCAAATTAACGTTTAACTTTAAAACAAATGGCATTCGACCGACCACAGAAAAGAATCTTGCAAATATAGGTAATGGCTCCCTTAGAACAGAAAGCTCATATTAAAATTTTGTTAGTGTGAATAAGGTTCCTTTGTGAAATATAAAGGCTCTTTCTTTTGCAATAAGGCTTTGGCAATCGAAAAAACTTGATGGAGCGGCGGCGTGCAGCTAGGGTTTCACAGCTGCGTAGGGTAGCTGGGAGCTACCAGTCACGGTAGGGGAGAGGTCCTGTTGACCAAACCTCTCCCTGTCGCATCACCGTGGAATGAATCTGGAAAACGATGGAAGGAGGAAGAAAACGGGGTTGTGGTGGAAAAAACTATTGTGTTGATGCTCTTTGGGTTTGCTTGTCAGTTGTTTTGGAGCTGGTGTGTCGGTGAACTGGGGTTATTGGTAGGGTTTGCAGCTGTTCTCGGGGTTTATGGATTCGTTGGAGGAAGTGGAAATGGTATATTATACTGGTGACCAGCTGGAGGCACAGGATGTATGGGGGGTTTCAGGTGGAGGGCAGATGGAGGGCCTGGAGGAATTCCCAATGCTGGGGCCTGTTGGAACTGTTTCAACCGGTTTGGGGCAGGTGAGGCCGGTAACTGGTCTCTCACCCTCGGAGTATCTGACTTTCTATCCATACAGCTTACTGCCGGATAATCTGGACAATGATGGAATGTCAGTGGATATTTTGGGTAGCTCGAGTTGGAGGGAGGCTGGAGACTATTTTGCTCGGAACCTAGGGTTCCCGGTGTCTGGTTTGCAGGAGGGTTTTGAAGCGGTGGCCGGTTTTGATCTGATTGTTGATGAGGGTGTGGCTCGACAGGTACAGCAGCTGTGTGGGACGGGTTGTGGTGGAACTGGAGTGGATGTGCGAGTGCCTCTGGAGATATCTGAACACCACGGATTTGATAGCCCTTCTGCGGGTTTTGGGTCTACGAAGGATAAGGTGGGGGTTATAGCGGGGGACGGGGCTATTCATAAAGGATCCAGCAGGCGACACAAGAGGAGTTGGATTAAAACCCGCATTGTGGGTAGTTATGCTGTAGGCGAGGATATTGCCTAGGAACAAGTCCTTGAGATGTCTCATATGACGCTGGTGGGAAGGGTCATGGGCAGAAACTTCGCTCGACCTACTGTGATGGAGTGGGTGGAATCACACTGGCGTGAGGTGTTAGATTACACACCTGAGGTGGACATGCTGCTACAGGGGTGGTTTGCGGTGAAACTACAAGATGAGGTTCATTTGCACAAAATCCTCGACAGGAATTGGCACTTGGATCATTCGCCTGTATTGTTGAAGCCCTGGCATCCACTCTTTGATGCTAGTCGGGAGAGAGTTGATTTGATTCCGGTATGGGTAAGACTACTGGGACTTCCTCTACATTTTTGGGATATTTGCCATTTTCGTAAGATCAGGGATATTTTGGGAAATTTTCTGGAGGCTAATCTTTCCTTTTTGGAGACGCATTACAAACAAGTTGCAAGAATTTTGGTCAATTTGAATATCCGTGAAGGACTACCGGAGGTCATAAACTTGGAATGGGGGCCTGTTTGCATTCCTCAGATGCTGGATTACGAGAATGTTCCCTTTAGGTGCAGGCGGTGTCATGCCTATGGACACCCGGCGTCTGCTTGTCGTCTTTCGGTTCGCACTCTCAATAGGGGAAGTAGAAACCTCTCTGCTATGGATGATAAGGAAGAACCACTAGACCTGATGAACAACGATACGTCGCCTGTGAAGGAGGACTCGGGTGGTGACCGGATAGATGAGGAATTGGAACCTCCTTGCTAGGATTCAGATGCGGTGTGGGACAATCAGGCTGACCTCAACACTACACCTGCTGATGACATTTGTTCCGCTCCATTGGCTGCGGCTGTTGTGCCAGGACCTTCTTTTACGGGTATTCCTTCTTTCTCTTTTACGTCCTCTGTACATTTATATTTCAATCGGTGCTCTGTGGCTGGGCTTGATAGGGTAGAGGGGTTGAAAAAATTATCCTTGTCGGGACACTCTAAGACTCTCCCCCTAACAATTTCTTCGGCCCCATGTGGGGGTTTTAATTACACGGTGGACGAAACCTCTGTTCTCAATCCTGTTTTTCCTCCTCTTCTTTTGGAGGGCAATCTGGAAACTATTGAACCGGATCCTGGGAAGGTGGCTGAGTATTCTGAGCCCTCCTCACCCGAGTCTTCTGCATCGGGGTATAACCTTCAATCATACACAAAGAATTCTGGGGGGGGATTAGGAAAATAGAAGGCGCCGGCTCGGAGGGGTAGAGGCCGCAGGTCTCATTTATCTAAGGCACAGAACAGGGCTAGAATGGATCTTCGGGCTGGGAAACAAGTCTCAATTGAGAGGGCACTTAGAGCAGTGAATGCCCGGACAAATGGTCGGATATGAAGATCATGTCCTTTAATTGTCGGGGCCTGGCTGGGCCTAAAAAGAAATCAGCCTTCATGAGGGTGCTTACTCTTGAACACCCTGATGTGATTCTGCTACAAGAGACTTTAGGGTTAGGTGTTATCATCAAGGAGAAACTGCAACTATGGATGGCTGGTTGGACCTTTGTGACTCTGGATGTTAGGGGTCGCTCTAGGGGTTTGGCCATGGGATGGAAGAACTGTGCGATTAAACTCATTAATGCTTGGGGGATGGCTTCTGTGTTGGGAGATGAGTTTCTCTCTGTTGACTTGGGTACTTGTTTTACTGTGGTAAATGTCTACGGGCCCTATGTGAATAGAGTTCCCTTCTGGGATTCACTTCTGCAGGAACAGATCTTGGATGGTGAATCGGTTGTGGTGGGGGGAGATTTAAATTTTACATTAGGGCAATCAGAAATTTGGGGCCCTCAAGCACATGTGGATCCATTAGCAGGATACTTTCAACATAAGTTGGTACGTAAAAATTTGTTGGATATTGAACCTATCAAGCTGAAACCCACCTGGAGGAATAACATGAGTGGAGAGGCTCGGGTGGCTAAAAGACTGGACCCGTTCCTGGTGGCTGAAAAGTTGGTGGACAGGTTTCTTCAAATCAGGCAGTGGGTAGGGAGCGGAGGGGATTCTGATCACTTCCCTATCTTTCTTGAGATCAGAAGAGGACCAAACAATCCACCTAGCTCTCTTAAGTTTAATAAGAACTGGTTAAGTGATGATTCTTTTAAAAGTCTCTTTCTGGATCTTTGGAGGTCGTATGATGTGGAACATGAACGCACTGCGGCATTTCAATTCGCTGAGAACATTCAAAGATTAAAAGGAGCTGTCAAAGAATGGGCTATTGATAAGAAAAATAGGGAGGATACTGAATTGAAACAGATAGAGGCTGAGCTACTACAGATCTATGAAGGGGATGGTGGGGGTCTACTGACTCTGGACTCTAAGGCTGCAATGGCCAGGTTAGAAGGCAAAAGAAATAACCTTTTGTTGGAAAAGGAGGAAACCTAGAGACTCAAGAGTAGGGCGATTTGGCTGGAATGTGGGGATGAGAATACTAAATTCTTTCATGCATACGCCAGGGGGAGGAAGGCGGCCAATACTATTTGGAGCTTGAAAGATGAAGTTGGCATTGAACATTTTGACTTTGAAGGTAAAGCTAGATGCGGGGTGGGTCATTTCCAGAATTTATTTAAGGCTCCAGCCCAGGCCTCTATTGCAGAAGTTATAAGGATAGCTCAATTGTTTCTGCGGTTTGCTTAGGAGGAAGATAACAGGAGACTGATGCGTGCAGTAAATGAGGAGGAGTTAAAGGAGGTCCTTGGAAGTTTCCATAGAGACAAGAGCCCCGGGCCGGATGGATGGACGGTTGAATTTTTTCTGGAACTTTATGAAATTGTGGGGTTGGATCTCTTATAGGTGGTAGAAGATACCCGTTTAAATGGGAAGATACCTGCATGTTTAAATTCTACCTTTATAGCCCTCATACCAAAGACTGATAATCCGGTTACTCTCTCTGAATTCCGACCTATTTCATTGTGCAATTGTATCTACAAGATTGTTTCGAAGGTCATAGCTCGGAGACTAAAGGTATCACTATGAGAGCATATTTCAGCTGAACAATTTGGATTTCTTGAAGGTCGTCAGATACATGAGGCTATAGGGGTGGCTCAGGAGGGACTACACAGTTTGAAGACTCGGCATATCAAAGGAGCTATTCTTAAAATTGATTTGTCCAAGGCATACGACAAGGTGAGTTGGATTTATATCCGGCTTCTTCTAACACATTTGGGTTTTGGTATCAATTTTATTAGATGGATCATGTCTTGTATAACTACTGTATCATTCTTTGTGTTATTGAATGGAGCGGCCACTCCCTTTTTTCATGTGAAAAGAGGCCTTAGACAAGGTTGTCCACTTTCCCCCCTTCTATTTCTTCTGGTGGCAGAAGGTTTGAGCAGGGCTATACTCGATGCTAAAATATAGGGGAGATTTAATGGCATTGGCATTGGAGAGAAGTTATTTGTTACTCATCTTTTATTTGTGGACGACATTATCATATTCTGCTCAGGTGATCGAAGGGATACTCAGACTCTGAAGGAGATCTTGGATCTTTTCTCTAAAGCTACGGGGATGGATATAAATGCTGAAAAGTCCACTCTTACTACCCATTTGCTGCGACCGGATGAGGAGCGGGCACTTGTTGAGAATTTCCCTTTTAAGTTATCAGGACTAGATGAGGGCTTGAAATATTTGGGTTTCTCCCTTAAAGCAAACGTATATCTCAAAAAGGATTGGAGATGGCTGATTGGTAAGGTGGAGAAAAGATTGAATGTTTGGAGTCACAAATGGATGTCGAGGGCTGGCAGGTTGGTTCTGGTTAAGGCCGTTTTGGAAGCCATTCCAGTATACTGGATGTCTCTGTCTTGGATACCCAAAGGAATCCTTGAACATATCAGACGGTTATGCTTTAGATTCCTGTGGAGTGGAAAGAAGGAGGTTCAGGTAACCCCTTGGGTCAACTGGAATCGAATTGCTGTACCTAAAGGTCTAGGGGGTTGGGGATTAAAAAACATCTTTCTGTTTGCTCAAGCTTTGGCAGCTAAGGGAGGATGGAGAATTATCAAAAGTAACATCTTATGGACCAGGGTTATAAAAGGGAAGTATCTATCAGACATGAGTCTGGAAGAATGGATTAGGAGCCCTGGGAAGTCTCATATCGGGGGATCCGTGATTTGGAAGGCAGTGGTTAAATCTTTCTCTCTGGTGGAGAATAATCTAGCTTGGAATGTGGGTAATGGAGAAAAGGTGAGAGTTGGCAGAGATCCATGGATCGGGAGTGAACATTTACATTTGTTGCCTGATAATGAGATAAATGATTTGGAAAATAGGGGCATTCTCACTCTTAATCAATTGGTTGATAAGAGACCTGATGACCCGTGGATACAACATTGGAAAAATGCAAATATGTTGGGCTTGGGGGATCCTGAGGCTATCTCTCTGAATAACTATATCAGTGGTTTGAATAGGGCTAATATTCACCTTTTGAACCAGGAGGATGTACTGACCTGGGAACTTGATCCGGCCGGGATTTACACACCAAAGATGGGTTATCTTGTGCTAAGTGCAGGAGCAGCAAATAGGGATGAGATCTGGTGGTGGAGATCACTTTGGAAACTTAAATGCCCATCAAAAAACAGACTTTTTATGTGGTGTGCTTTAGTGAATCGGGTACCGACCTGGGATATTCTAAAGAAGAGAAACTTCCAGGGCCCGGGTTGGTGTGTTATGTGCAAGAAGGAACTGGAAACGATATCACACCTCTTCATCACGTGTCCGTTCACGAAAGCTGTTTGGAAAGAATGCACAAAAATGGTCGGGTTTGACTGTAGGTGGGAAGGAATCTCTGTGGAAACTGCATGGGAGAACTAGTGGAGACGGGCAACAAATAAAAAACAAAAGATTTTACCACTGCTGATTATATGGGGGATTTGGCTGGCAAGGAATGGGGCTATATTTCAGGAAAAACCATGTATTCCGAAGATTATTTGTGCAAAATCTGTGGGCATTTATCAAGCAAGTCCTGAATATGTAAGGGATGCTAAACAACGACGTGACATGGAAGTTGAGATTGATAAAACTTATCCATGGGGGTTTTTTGACGGAGCTGCTAGTAATGAGATTTGTGGTGGGGGAGCAATCTTATATATTTCAGACTCTCACTTCTTTACACTCACTATGGGTCTTGGAGTGGGATCCAATAACTTTGCTGAAGCCATGAGTTTAAAATTGCTACTCATATTTGCTTCCGAGAGGGGTATCTCTAGGCTGGCGATTTTTGGAGATTCTATGAATGTTATAAATTGGACCAATCAAACTCAAGCCTGCAGAGTTCTTAGACTTGCAAATGTTCTTAATACTATTCAGCTGGTCAAACAATCCTTTGACTCATTCACATGCCGGCATGTATACAGGGAAAATAACCAAAAAGCGGACCAGGCATCCAAAGAAGGGAAGCTCATGGTTTTCGGCACTTGGAAAGTAGTTGAAGAAATTGATGGACAGCGAACTGAATTCTACCACAGACCTTATATTGACTGAATCACATTATGATGTTATATTTATATTTTGATAAAAATGAATAGATTTTCTTTAATTTATGTATAAATTGCAGAATTTCATATATGACAATGAAGTTTTTTGTATAAAACTCATGAAGATGTAACAGCAAAATAGTCCAGTGGGACAGAACTTGTTTTTTTTGGACAAACAGGAAAGTATCATATTATGCATATTGAAAGCAGACGTAACAGTCTCATCAAGTGAACCAAATTTTTTTGGACTTGGATTATTCACTGTACAGTGAATACTGAATGTAATTCTGATCTCTTTGGATGAATGGAATTACGCTTTTTTTCTTTTGGAAAAAAAAAGGCTTTGGCAACATTATTCATAAGTGGCATTGATATAAAAAAATAAGGTAAGCTGCATTTTAAATAAATACTATAGCAGCTATAGTCTCCATTCTTTATTACAGGAAATACTACATGCAAAAGGGCAGCTTAAATTCACCTAGAGGCTAGGACACTTTGACATAAACCAGTCAAGCCAAGATGAAGAGATGGCCATCAGTAAACAATGTTAGAAAATCTAAAGCTAATTAATGTAGTGGTTTTAGATTATATAATATATTTATAGTAGATTATATAATATTCATGCATGGATAATAAGTGTGATAGCTAACTCATTTAGGTAAAGGTAATAGGTAATATCATCACAATTAGAGGCAATATCATTGTTTTTGTGTATCATACTTATGTCATTGTTAATCACATGTTTATATGTAAATAGACAGTGAATTGATTAAGAGCTTAATGGCATTTTTTGTATTCTCGTGAATGTTGTGTTATTTCTTGTCTATTTATTAGTGTCATGTACACACATATAGTATCTATTTACCATGTTTCAATTCATTAATCTAGGATCGAAAGTTCTAAACATGTAGCTAATTGAAATCTATATTCAACTATTTTCATGAATAATATTTATGTCAAACTATGGCCCTTGCTTTGCTTCTATACTTCCCTTGTATCTACACATTTAACTTAAGTTCTCTTCAACAACAACATAAATATGATATTCTTGCATGTTATGAATTTGTTCTCTTTCCCATTCTTTCAAAATTGTGTATCAGTACTATAAGAAAAAAGATGATAAAATCATTAAAATGACTAGAACTTTACAAGTCATAAATATAATCTAGACACATTGTAGAATAAATTGTTTTATTTTTAATTAAGTGAATTTAAAAGTTATGAAGGTGATTTATCCATTTTTTCTATTTCAATTTTACTTTAAAAAATTGTTTCCTTAGTCTTATTGTTTTTATGATTATTGTTTCATGTGTAGGTAAATTATACAGCTAAAAATGCCTCCAAAAAAGAAGGGTCAGGCAACTTTGGATAATTTTTCTGGATATTCTACAATACCAAAACATAATGTTGGAAACACCTCAAATATTCGTGATTTGAATGATGAACTCAATGAAGACATAGATGAAGACTTTGTTGATGATTTAGAAATGTTTGGTCATGATGAGAGCATTCAAGAGGGAAAATCTACTAGTCGACGAAAAATGAAGACTTCCACTACCAGAAAACGTGAATTTAGAGAAGAGTGGAAGATAAAACACCCTTGGGTGTATAGTATAATTGTTGAAGAAGGAAAGACTCGCATGAAATGTAAATTGTGTGAGAAGTATAAGGTTCAAGGTCCATGGGGTAATGGAAGTGGGTGCAATACAATTCAGTATGATGTTGTGATAACTCATTCAAAATCTATTAATCAACAAACATCTTTTCAGAGAAACTTGTATGAAATAGAAAGGTTGGCAAAGCCTATTCCAGAACATGTAGTGGTTATAGATGAAGCCAACAAGGATAGGGTGATAACCACCATGAAATTAGCATATTTCATTGCAAGAAAAGACATTTCCATAGCTACATATGAAGATCTTTGTCAACTTCAAATGCATTTATAGACACCTAATATGCCTTATCGAGTGGAGTATTCTTCCTACATAAATAGGAAAGCTGCAACCGAGTTTGTTCATTCTATCTCAGATTACCTTGAAGAGGTACAAGTTAAAAAAATGTTGGATAGTCCATTTTTCTCTCTCATGTTGGATGAGAGTACAGATCGTGGTTTGGAACAACATCTTGTTGTGTACTCAACATTTTTAGATTCAAAAGGATTAGGCCCTCCAATCTCACAATTTATGAAACTTATTAGGGTGCCTGATGGAAAAGGAAAGACAGTATACGATACAGTCACTAATCTAAAAGAAATAAGAAAGTTAAAGAATGAGAAATTGATAGCAGTTTTTACTGATGGTGCATCATCGATGGTTGGAAATGAAAATGGTTTGTTTCATTACTAAAAAAAGAGCTACCAAATCTGATTGGTACCCATTGCATTGCTCACCGTGAGGCACTTGCAGCTTCAGATGCTTCAAAGAAGATACCATAATTCTTATATGTTGAGAAATTAGCAAACAAAGTGTATTCATGGGTTGGGAATTCAGCAAAGAGAAATAATGAACTCATTTCTTTATTAGAAGTAATGGAGTTAGAATCCTTACAGGTTCTGCAAATCCATGGGATTCGATGGTTATCTAGGGGTGAAGTAGTTGAAAGACTTGTTACATTGATGCCTGCTATACTGAGTTTATGGAAAAAGGAAAAAAAGAACTCATGGTACCATAAGGCAAGGATTTTCTCTGTTCAATTTTGTTTGAATATGCCCGCTGATGTTTTGAAGGAGTTAAATAAGCTAAACAAAAAATTCCAAGAGAATAATTTGGATGTCACATCTCTTGGAATAACCATTGACCATACATTAAATACTTTTAAAAGAAATTTTTGCAGGTCAAACTCTTTTGCAGAAGGCACAATTCATCTTTCTAAATTTTTGAAAGATTCAGCAGATGGATTCCTTCAAAATGTTGATATAGAGGGAACAAATCATAGACATGATTTATTGTATATTCCAATCCAGGATGAACAAATGCCGCAACCAATGGTGAATTGCATTGATGGATCCCTTGAAAGTTGCAAACAACTTACAAAGAATTGTGTTCAGGCATTGGTTGATAGTTTCAATTCAAGATTTCCAGATCTTCATCTTTTTAATGCAGCAAGAATATTTAGCCCTTGTCATTATCCTTCATATCTTTGTATGAGAGAGACTAATGTAAAGCATTGGCTTGAAATACTCTTCTTTCATTTGCAGCATAAAATATGTAGTGGATGTGCTAGCATACCAGTGTTTGACATTGTAGCTTGTGAAAGAGAATTATATGAATCCATTGACGTGCTTCATTTAAATGGAGAAAGATTCTCCATGAAGGATGCATGGAGGGTATTTTCTCAGACAGAAGATTGGCATTTCAGGTATCCAAATATGTTAAAATTATGGCAGTTAGTACTTGTCATACCAGCGAGTATTGTTGCATGTGAACGAGGGTTTTCAAAGCAAAATGTGATCAAAGATATCAAAAGAACAAAATTGTCAATAAACACACTTGATGCATTAATGCGTATATCATTAGCAGGTCCAGACATATCAGAAGTGGAGTGGCAAAGAGTTTATGAGATTTGGCATAGTGGAAAAGAAAGGAGAATTCACGATATTTGCTAAAAATATCAAACTATGTATTTGTCTAGTTTTATGACATCAATTTTGCAAAAAAAATAATTATGTGATATTTATTTTAATTTTATATGTACAACTGTGTGAAATTAAAGATCCATTTTTATGTTTATTTATGCTTTATTATGATGTGTATTCATATTTTTTTAGTTTAAGCTATGTTTTTATATAATATTAATTTAGTACATAAATGATATATAAAATAAATAAAAATCAAGTTAATGGACTATGATAGATATTAATAATTATGTTTTTAATTTTAACGTAAAAATGTCGAGAAAATAAATGTTGTTTTGAAGAAAAAATTAAGAAAATTTAATTATTGAAGGGTTAATTTTTTTGGCAAGACTTCATTATTGACAATTAAAAATTTAAACAAAACGTTTCACGACGGGTGATATATACACCCAAAATGTAAAAAAAAAAAAAATGGACGAGTACAATAAAAACCAAATTCCAGCACTGCCCGCGCTAACTTCGGAGTTCGGTAGTGGTTGTAAGTTTGAAGACTATAGTGAGTGGGTGAAACACGGTTTGGAGTGTTCCATGCATGGAATGACAAGTGTACGTGCATAGCATTATATTTATAGTTTATTGCTCACTCCTAATCAATAATTTTATCTCTAAAGTTATATATATATATATATATATATATATATATATATATTTGTTAGTGTAACAATACCATCATGATTCCATACATACATAATATTTATATATTCATATATTCCATAGATATATATTCATATATTCATATACATAATATTTATATATTCATAACTCTCTTCTATGAAAGGTGTATGTATATACATATATAGTTTAAAATAACCTCCATTATCTTTTATATATACATATATGTATATCTATGTATATAGACTTAAGTACAAGCATAATAATTCTACATCCTCTTCTCATAGGAGTGCATGTGTAGGATTAAATTATTTTATAAGCATACTTCTCACATACTTGTATATGTATTTTTACTTTTTACGTTTCCTATTTCACCCAAAAGATTGTACTCTTTTGTAATAATGCTAGCTCTTCACCCTCAATGTTTTTTTATGATTTTTAAACATGAATCTCATGACTTCCTAACCGTCTTATATTTTCTTATGAGTAGATTTTGTTACTTAGCATTTAGTCGCATGATTATTATTAAACTAAGATTTAAAAACATAACACTAACTCACGGTCCACTGGTGGGGCCTTGGCCTTGAGCTCTTCACCAGGGCCAATTACAAAATTCATATTTAATTTTACAAATATAATAACAATAGGTGTTGAAATTGAGGTATGTTACATGGGTCGTAAGAGCACACTTAGCTAGCTTCCCAAAAGGATCTCCCAATCCCCGTTCTAGCTAATCCCAACTCTCAAGAATCAAGAACATAATCTGAGATTATGATGCCCATCCAGCATTAGGGAGCAAGAGATATGCTTTTCTCCTTCTCCGCCCTCATTATATAGTAAAATCCTATGTGACATGTGTCTGTCCATGCACATATTTATTTTAATTTAATATTTTAATTACAATTACTCTCAATTACAAGTGTCTCATTACCTTTAGTGTGCACCTAATTCCCTAAATCAGTGGGAGTTAGGTGTAGAAGAGTCATACTTCTATTTTGGTTCTCATTTAGTTTAACTAATACCTTCTAGTAACTAGTTGTTTTTATTTATTTAATTTCTTTTAAATAATAAAAACTTATAAAAGAAAATATGTTTCTTTTATTTATTATAATCTAATTCCATTAAAAGTTTTAAAAGTTTATAAGATATTTATATATATGTTTCTTTTATTTAAAGCTCTTTTATAAAGTATTTATATGCTCAAGTTTAAACTTCTAAAAGTATTTATTTCTAATAGAACTTAGTATAATACTTCTAGTTTAGTTTTTGCTTTTCTTCTTTTCATAAAGTAGGAAAATAAAATAAATAACTAAATTAAATGTTTTTATTTTGCTTCCTTTTTTATTTCTATTTTTTCTTCTCAAAACATAATAATGGATATTATTTTATTGTAAATGTCTTTTAATTTAAAATCACTTGAAATTATCTTTGACAAGTTTTCAATTTCTTCATATGTTAAATAACATTATCTTTTTCTTGTCCAGGTGCCTCTTTGGCGGGCCCTTCTGACAGTTTCATTCCTTTCTTCTTATGGGAAGTATTGCGTAGCGACAGGAAATCGTTACCGCGATCTCTCAACTATCATCCTTATAGACTAAGGGATGTTGAAGGATAAAGCTCTCCTTATTGCGCACCCCTCAACTCATCGTATGTGACCAAATCATTATGGCCTTGTCCGTACGGATTACGCTTCCCTGGATGAGTTGAAACGGCTTCACCCGTGCATGAATTGCTAATTCAGGGTCAACAGTCAGTCATCGTACCCATAATTGTTCTTTCCATTCTTACGAGCCCTATAATTCCATTGTGGGTCAGCCGGTAAAGCGTCTTACCTGCCACTACACACACTCAAGCGCACATTAGTAGCATTGCACTATAAAACATTTTATTATCATTCTTTTCAGTATCTCAGTCAGTCGAGTCTACTAAAAATTCAACATTTTAATATTATGCCTCGGTCAGTCGAGCATGTTCATCGTTCGTTATTTTATCTCAGCCAGTCGAGTATAAAACAAATCATCTTTTTCTTTTGAAGTAATTTCAACATTCATCATTTATCATCATAAGCATTTTCAAAGTAAATTCAAATGGTTCGTGTTTTACTTAGCCGGTTCATTTCAAAACTAGTACCCTCATTATTCCAATCAGTTATAGTACCGAGGCAGGCATTACACTTGCCCTTGGTCGCTTTTGTTTTACTGATAAATCGTTTACACCAAGACGATTTTATTTCGTTGTGTTGAAGTTATCTTTGTATCCTTTTTGAATTAATCTTAGGTTAGTAATTAATCCCTGAGTGCTATTTTGTATATGATATGCAATGGTTGGGCAGAGAACCGACCATTGTCTGTGGTTAATTTCTGACTGTAAATCCCATCATGCTCAATCTCGGATCCTATCGCTGGGCTAACGCGCATGACACCTGGAGAAGAGATGCCCACACCTGTT
Organism: Larix kaempferi; assembly: GCA_027924585.1. Lineage (NCBI taxonomy): Eukaryota > Viridiplantae > Streptophyta > Pinopsida > Pinales > Pinaceae > Larix > Larix kaempferi. The sequence continues at coordinate 3,636,921 of BSBM01000802.1, read as the reverse complement.
GAGTAGGAGATATTTATATTTCATTAATTTTTCTCATTTATAGTTTTATTAAGAATATAACTGTTGGTATTGCATCAACACAATGCCTCTTGTGTGGTAGTTAATGGATATGTTATTTACACTTAATAGTTCAAGTTGTATTGTATCTCTTCCTATAAAAATATAAATTATAATGCACATATTATCTTCTTCATGTAATCTAATTTAAGATAGTGGATAGTGAATCTAGTTTTCAAACAACGATATTAGTGATTTAGGGATGGATGATGCGCTGTAACCTTTTCCCCTTGTTTTTGTAATTATTTATTTATTTATGCAGAGTGAGTATTTATAAGTGGTAACTAATCTAATGTCTCCTTTAGTTTAAAGGAATTATGAATAATGCCTATAATTAATTTAAGATATTAGAGCCAACCTACTCCTTTATGAAATTGGGTATTGGTAAGTAATAGTCAATAATAATTGTCAATACCTCACCTTTAGCTAATAAGAGATAGATAATAAGCTTTATCATTTATAAGTTAGGATGTCAATATTTAATGCCCTGTCATCTGCTATGTTGGTGCTGGAGTGATCAAACTAAATATTTTAGTGATTGAAGTCGAATGCTACATCACTGATTGGAATTGGTGATTTCCTGTTTAGAAATAGACTGAACACTTGTCACTTTAAGCTAAGGAGGTGACAGTGCATTTGTAGTATCTAGATATTATATTGTTTTACTCACATAACATGTTGGAAGACGCGGCTACCAGCAAGGAAGTCAATTGGAAACTTGTCATTTAGGCTGAGATGGTGGCCAGCGTATTACTGCGCCTTTACTTTTGTTGTTTTACTTTGTAATGTGCTGGAGGCTGCGAGTATCCAGCGAGGAAATTGACTAGAGGAGGTGGCCAATAATTTACAGTCTCTTATTCACTACCCCATACGTTGATAAGGTGCTCCGTTTACTTTTACCACATTGATTGGTGTCAACAGTAACCATGTTATCATATTCTCATTCCTTGTTTAAGAATCCAGTCACTTTAGACTGCTCCATGCAACCTCATCTCGGATTCCGATCTATAATATCGAAATATCCTGAGCCAACGGTAAATCGGTGACCACTCCAACAAGGAGATCGGTTGGACTTCTGTCGAAGTACACCGAGAAGATGACTGGTAGTTATTGTATCAGTTTAATGAATTGATTACATGTGTGCCGTGTGGGGGACCTACGTTTACCAGCGATGAAATTGGCGGGAACTGGTCGATTCAGGCTATGAGACCGCCAATTTAGTATTGCTCGTCTTAATCACTCCTTATGCTGTATTATACTGTATTTTAATCTTTGTATTATTTTTGAACTGTTTAAACTCGTAGCGGAATGTCTAATGACTAACCATGTAAATTCTTGTATCGTTTATTTGAAGAACCAACATTCTTAATAAATCATTTTATGTCGATTTGTAAATTCGCCATGAATTATATAGGTCATTATAAAGTTATATTTCTTTTCGTAATTGGAAATTGTCATGGAAATAGATATTCTATTTTAAGTTACATTTCCAAAGTCGATAGTTTTCCCTTGGAAGGGTTATGGGTAGAAATGTTCAATATAATTCTAGACGAATGCTCATTATGAAGACTTTTATAAACCTAAATTTTTGGATCTAAGAACTCTTCATAGTTTGTGTACATCCTTGTGAATACTTCATAATTCCATTATGAATAAACAATTATAGTAGTATTTTGGAATTAATAATTTTGGTAGTTAGATTATGTTATACCAACGTTTCTATATTTCCATTATGAATAAATAAATACAGAAGTCTTTGGAAATAAGAACTTTTGGTAGTTGGATTATGTCATATTGATATTTTTTATATTTTCATCACGAAGGAAAAATATAGATGTCTTTTGATAGGAGAACTTTTATAATTATTGTTTCCCTTGAAGTCGATTATGCATACAATTGATGTCATTTGAAAAGGGAACTTGTTAGTTTCTACTGCATCGTATAGATATTTGATGGTTGGGATTGAGTTACACACCTATTAGTAAGACCCTTATTTAAGGGGTCGAAGTAATCTAGAAGTAGGTGATTTGAATGAAAAAAAGGGTTTACGTGTTGTCATAATTATAGATAGTGATGTATATAATTATATAAGCTAATTGAGGTAATATTAGATTGAAAAGTTTTATGCACTTTTAAACATCTTGGAACATTGTATATATAACTATATAAGTTAATTACAATATTATTAGAGTGGAAAATGGGTTTAAGCAATTTTATACTCATTAATAGTAAGTGTAATGCCCACCTCGGTACTTTAACTGATTAGACTAATGAGGGTACTAGTTTCGAAATAAACCGGCTAAGTAAAACATGAGCCATTTGAATTTACTTTGAAAATGCTTGGACGACAGTTATAGAAACTATTACTTTACTTAATAAATGAATGCTCGACTAATTGAGATAGAATGACTAAATGTTAGATATGCTCGACTGATTGAGATAGAAGGACTGAATGTTGGATATGCTCTGATCGAGATAGAATGGCTAAATGTTAGATATGCTCGACTGATTGAGATAGAATGACTGAATGTTGGATATGCTCGACTAATTGAGATAGAATGACTAAATGTTAGACATGCTCAACTAATTGAGACAGAATGACTTAATGTTAGATATGCTCGACTCATTGAGATAGAATGACTGAATGCTAGATATACTCGACTGATTGAAATAGAATGAATGAATGTTAGATATGCTCGACTGATTGAGATGGGATGACTGAATGTTCCATATGCTCGACTGATTGAGATAGAATGACTGAATGTTAGATATGCTCGAGTGATTGAGATAGAATGACTAAATGTTAAATATGCTCGATTGATTGAGATAGGATGACTGAATGTTACATATGCTCGACTGATTCAGATAGAATGATGAATGATAGATATGATTTACTGATTGAGAGAAAAAGGATGAATGAAATATATGCTCGATTGATTGAGATATTATGATGGATGATGAAATATTTCATAGTGCAGCGCTACTAATGTGTGATTGAGTGTGTGTGTGTGCAGTGGCAGTTAAGATGATTTACCAACTGACCCACAATGGAATTTTAGGGGTCGTAAGAATGGAAAGAACACATAGGGGTACGACGATTGACTGTCGACCCTAGATTAGCAATCTACGCACGGGTGAAGCCGTTTCAGCTCACCCGGGGAAGCATATGTCGTACGGGAAAGACCATAATGATTTGGTCGCGTACGATGAGTTGAGCGGCGCGCAATAAGGAGAGCCTTATCCCTCAACATCCCTTAGTCTCCAAGGAGCGTATTTGAGAGATAGCAGTAACGGTTCCCGGTCGCTACGCAGTACTCCCCATAAGAAGGAAGAAATGAAACTGTCAAAAGGGCCCACCGAAGAGGTACCTAGACAAGAATGAGAGGAAGAAAATTAATCAATGGTAAATGAAAATTTCACATAAGATTTAAGAAACACTTTATTTCATTTTGTTCTATTTTATTAATTTGAATAATTCTGTTCAAAATTCTATTTTTAATTGATTTCATTAATTTGAATTATTCATTTTAATTGATTTTAATAACTTGAAAAAGAATTGAAGAGATTAATTTTATTCAATATTAAATTTGATTAATTATGCTGATTTAAAAAGATTAATAATAAGAGAATTATTTTTATTCAAAGATTTCAATTTTATGGATTTTATTATTTTAAATCATTCCATTAAAGATTCTATTTAATTGACATCATTATTTTGAGAAAGAATTGAAATAGGTTATTAATAAAAGAATTGTTTTTCTTTTATTATTATTCAAGATTTTACTTTAATTAATTTTATTCTTCATTTAAATTATTTTATAAAGAGGAAATTTAAAATAGATTAAATACTTTTAGAAAAAGGAATCATCTTTTAATTCAATTTTAATATTAGGAAAAGAAAGAAAAGTAGAAAGCAATAAGTCTAACTAAAAGATTGTTAAGTAAACTAAATGAGAACCAAAAGAGAAGTAGAACTCTTCCACACCTAACTCCCAATGATCTAGGGATTTAGGTGCACATTAAAGACATTAAGAAGACACATGTATTTAAGAATATTAGAAATTAAAATATTAAATTAAATTAAATATGTGCATGGACAGACACATGGCACACAGACTTTTTATATATAATGAGGGAGGAGAAGGAGAGAAAGACATCTCTTTCTCCCTAATACTGGATGGTCATCATAATCTCGAATTATGTTATGATCCTTGGAGTTGGGAATAGCCGAAATGGGGATTGGGAGATCCTTTCGGGAGGCTAGCTAAGTGTGTTCTTATGACCCCATTAGCTTGGGGGTTCGAGGTGAAGAAGATTAGCCTCAATACGGTAGGGTGGTCAACCGAGGAGTCACTCGGTACTTTGTCAGGAGATTGGATCGGATCGTGCGGAAACCACTTCGAGGACTCCATTGATTTGCTAGGCCAACCGTTGAAAATAGGTTTGAAGTATTTTTATTTTAATTATTTTTGCTAAATCTTTTGAGAATGAATAAATATGAGTATATAGTTTTATATAATGACATTCATGTACTACAATAGATAGAACTAGATCTGTGGTTTTTATCTCTTTTTCTGAAAAATCGTATTGGAATTTTTTTTGGGGGGGGACCTCGAAAAGAGAGTCCCTATAGTAAGGTATATATTTACATATGTTAATTGTAATAATATTGAATTGGAAAGTGTTGTGCATTTCCATACATCTTGGTAATAAGGTATATATAATTATATATGTCAATTACAATATTATTGGAATGAAGAAGGGTTTATGTATTTTTCTACATATGTTATTGTAGTAATGTGAGATTTGAAAAGTGTATATATATTATATTTCTATGTACCCTTTTTGGAAATAAATGTAAAAGAGATAGGTTGTTAAAATGAAATGCATTACAAGTACTATAGGTTTACTAGATTTGTGGATATTAAGAGAATGTGATCAGTATGATGAGCATGATGAGCTGAACTCAGCAACATGGATTTTGCATTATGGAAAAACCATTTATGAAAACTAAGGACTACGAACTTGAAATTTAACCATGGTATCAAAATGGTCAAATGAAAAAAATGTTTTGTAAAAGAAGTATGGAGACGATTAGCATAATAAACCGAACACAATGAAGCTAACCTTAGGTCATAATCAAACTTGATGAAATGACAACTAGCCCTCGAGATGGAACTCGATGGGATTAAGAAAAACACACATTATACAACTTGATGAGTCTTTTGAAGTAACACTATGACAACAAAAGGGATGAAATGACGTAAGGAGGTGATAAGATCATTAACTTAGATGCAATGATACTGATAAAATGGCTAAGAGATAAAAATTTAAACTTTAGACTAAGTCACTAAGTTTCGATGCCTCGAATCCTATGAAATTGAGAACCAACATTTAGGGGTTTTTGGAAGTAATCTTATGGGAATTTGTTTTTGGACTAATTGAGAGTCTCTCCTGATTTGTTAAATCCGTGACTATATCTTACCTATCTTTATTGGACTGAACATTTTATGATGTTTACCTTCTTGTATTGGAGGGAGGATAACCATATAGATTTGAAACCTTGCTTGGATATGTTATACAAAATTATGATTTGATAAAATATTGGGTGGTTATTAACGCAAAGTAGCTTGTAGATAATTTAGGTATCGTAGATCTTCATTGATGACTAAGAGTTGTAGGAATTCTAAGTTGGGACTGATAGTTATTAAAGGTATTAGTGGATTTGCACCATGATGGATGTACTACTGATTAGAACCACGAGTGCTTATGGCCATGATTGTTTGAGAAAAATAGAAGAGAAAGACAAGAAGATGAAAATAGGAAATTAAAGTAAAGCCTAATATCGAAAGTACGAGAACAAAATCTAACTTCGGGATGAAGTTCTATATAAGAGGGCATGTATATAGTGCCCCTAGACTACTGTAGACATTGAGGGAACCTATTGAGTGAACCGACTGATTGAAACATTAATAAAATAACTCTTTGATGTTATTTTGAGTATGTGTATCTGGACAATTGATGTAAATGAATGATTACATTTGTTTAACGATTAACTATGATTATGGAAAATATGCTTATGAATGATGCTTAACGACTAGCTATACGATTGATCATGTAATGAGGACGAAGAAAGTAATTATTGACGAAATGCATGTTTGATTAGATGAATGAGTAATGTTTGAGTAAATTATAAATGCTTAACGGAGTAGTAGATTTATGAATCAAATGATGATTATTGAGGATAGTACTACTAATATATGTTTGTGAGAAATGTGTGTAGCGATAGATGAAACGTTTCACCGACGGACACACAAAGGAATATGAAGGGTCGTAGAGTACGGATAAATCACACACAGGGAGAGCGACGATGATGTTGACTTCCGACGGAATATATAGGGATTGTATACTTAAGCAATTTTTTTTTTAAAACAGAAACACACACATTAATTGATAATATAAATTAATGCAATATCATCTTTCTTCAAGAATGTTTTAGCAATAACATGCATTGTCACCGATCACAATCGATAATTGATAATAAAAGGAACCTTAGGACATATGCTACGATGGTTAACAAGTACTCTAAAATACGTCATTCACCTACTATGAATTTCTACTAACACAACACTTCCGTCATTAAACAATTATAAAGCAAGACTCATTTACTTTAGTAACTAAGGGTAATAAGGTGTATGCCATGATTATCATCTCGGATCTATAATATTGAATCTATATCTTTATTAGGTATTAATAAAATACATTTAACTTTAACAAACATAAGCAATGTTTATTTACACTAAACAATATGAACCGTAAGGTATATGTTCTTGATAAACATAATAAACATTACAACCATGATGCTATAGTCTAGTAAATGTTTAACAATCATAACATGGCAACTCATATGCATTTTAATTGGAATGTATTAATGCATTCATTTATTTATGATGACAAAGTACATTGCATTCATTTTAAATATGATAACAATTATAAGGCATTCATTTTAAATACGCTAACAAATTTAATACATTCAATTTAAATATGGTAACAATTTATAAGTAATTCAATTTAAATATGATAACTAATATAATACATTCACTTTAAATATGATAACAAATATGATGGATGATAATAAATATATACTACAACCACTTTAATTATGATAACAAATATGATGCAAATAATAAATATAATACATCCACTTTAATTATGATGCATTCACTTTAATTATGATAAGAACATATTATGCATTCACGTTAAAGAAGATAACAACATATAAGCCATTCATTTTAGGTATGATAATAAATATAATACATCACCTATTGCCATTGTTACACGCCTTAATCCACATGTTTTATGATTGAAAAAGGATCGTTGTACATTCCTTATTAGCTCGAGCTGTAGGGTTCGTTGGATTCTTGGAAGGACTTATGCGTTGGTAATTTCATCCTTCAGATGACGGTCAGCATGTTCTTGACAATTCTAACATTCATTCATAGGTATAAGTAGCAGATTTATGAATCAAATGATGATTATGGAGGATAGTACTACTAATGTATGTTTGTGAGAAATGTGTGTAGCGATAGATGAAATGGTTCACTGAAGGACACACAAAGGAATATGAAGGGTCGTAGAGTATGGATAAATCACACACAGGGAGAGCGACGACGATGTTGACTTCCGACAAAATACCACGCATGAGCAGATAAGCATTGATCCGCTTGCTCAAGAGGAAATCGTGAGGGCGTACGAGGTGAGCCACGACGGAGTTGGTCACGTACGAGTTGGGGGGCGCGTAGTGAGAACGGACTCACTCCTCAGCGCCATTAGTCCCTAATAGCGTGTAGACGGAGGATGGAAGGTAACGGCTCCTAAAATCCCTACATGAAATTCCCGCAAGTCAAAACGAAAGGATGACGATAGAAGGGTCCGACGGTGCGGTATCATGTCGAGAACGGAAATAGTGGACGCAAGGACCCAACGATGTGGTACCTTGCCGAAGAATGGAAACTACGAATGACTGGACCAAACAGAGTGGTGCCATGTCGGGGAAATGAAATTAAGGAACAAGGAAGCCCAACGGCGCGATACCGGGGTCCTAGTGAAAATGATTGTTAAACTTAACTGCATAAAAACATATAAGTTTGCACCTAGAACATTACTTAGAAATGCATTTGAGTACTTTAGGAATTTGCACATAAATGATTACTTTGGCATTTAAATAATATTAAGTGTTATTTAGGCATTTGCACATAAAAGAATATTTTGAGCATTTGAAATAATATAAATCTTTATTTTAGGAGCAAAGTAGAATCCTAAGCATGGACACCTAGTCAACTCCACCTACACCTCAAAACTAGGAGTTAAGTAAAATATCTAGGGGACAAACATGAGCAAACTTAGGAATGTTGGTGCAACTCCTAGAAAAACTGACACATGGATGGGTAAGTATTATTAAATTGGAAATTTAATAAAATCTGCATTTATGCATGAAGCGACATGTGTCGCATGGAATGTTCCTTTAAAAGGAAGGCTTTGGGAATTGGTAAAGGACCCAAATCCTGGATGATTATCGTAATTTTGAATTGCCTCATGACTTGCTGCTATTGAGGGTTTGGCTGGAAATTTTAATGGGGGGAAACCCAAGCTGAGTTTCTCGAATTGTTGTGTGTGAGCTCTACGACCCAAAGCTCAGGGGAGGCCATGCGACTTAAAGCATGAGCCTATGGTTAGGTGGTGAAGTTAGCGATTACTTCCCTTATGGTTCAAACGAGCTTTGCTGGAGGGATCCTACGAGATACACGGACAACAATGGACAAGATGAATCGGTTGATAGGTTATGTTTTGTAAGTTAATTTTCTTATTCATTTATTTATTTTATCTTTCCTCTAAATTCTGATAGCTAATATGTTTGTATCAAGTTGTTAAGTTTCAGGTTCAGTTCGTGAGGACCCAACGAGAGGGGCCCTACATTTGGTATCAGAGCCGGTCGAGCCTTGACGGCACCGGACTCAGATTTATCATGGGTCTTGTCGGCGATTCATGGTGATAAAAGGGCAGATTGGAGCTATGACCTTCGTGGAATTCGACGGAGTCGCTATTTCTGCAGGTTCTTATATGCTTAAAAATTTCATTTCTGTTTTTGTTTCTATTTAAGGTTATGGACCTGGGATTTCATGTAAAATCTTGAGTATGTTTTCTCTACATTTAAGATTTTATATTATTTTATTTCTGTTTATAAAATACTATATATGTGTGTTGTATTTTCTATGATATGTTCATTTATTTTATCTCTATATGAAGGACGGAAGTATAGATGCATTTGCTAGAAGCTTAAGAATATATGTTTTGTAGGAAGAATAGTTCTCTGTACTATATTTCCTGAGATATGATTAATGTACTTTATCTCTGCATGAAAGATGAAGGTATAGATCTGATTAATGACCTGATCCTTATGCCCCTTCCATCTCTGTGTAATCCTTTTATCTGATCCTCGCGTTGATAAAGGCATAAGTCCAAATATGAGCTTCTCTTCATTTCATCTCTGTGGTATTTTGAAATCGCAGTAATAATTTCTTTATCATCGTTTAAATTGCATTCAAGACTCACTCTGTTCGCCGAGCCTGAGATTTCAAATGCTCCAACCTGAGAGCTTGTTGTTTCTTTCCTCATTTTTGTGACAGATGAATCTGTAATGTAGGTCTAAATGCAATTAACTAGATAAGTATTCGTGACGATTAATTGCTAAATATCCAGATGTTGTAAATTTATGTTCTTCAATGCCTAGATCGACCATTCCAGAATTTAAATCAATCATTGTTTTATTCATAATGTATTCTGGAAAACCTGACGTCTGCACTTCAAAAATTGAAAGAATTTCAGTTTATGCTTATTTCCTGCTGTGTATCATCCAACGCTCGTCCTCTATATGGATTCCGGTACTTATTGTTGCAAAGCCAGAGGACCATCATGTTCATAATAATTTCCCATTTATCCTGGAGATATAGGATGGCATCCGCGCTCACCTTTAGCTCAAATAGAGCTATAGTTATGGCGCTCACTTGGCAGTGATTTCGTCTCGCTTTTTATTATGAGTTGTCCTATTCAATGTGTCTTACTTCCATACAACTCCATAAACCTTATTGGTTCTCCCTTAGTTGCGGACAGGTCTTTACATTCGAACTCTGATGATTTCCATTATTACTGTTAGTAATGCATTAGATCGAATGATTTACCTGGAAGGAACTTAAATACAGAGATTTATAGGAAATAGAATAAAACTTTAAAATGAAGTTTCAATCGTAATAAGTACTGCGCTAGAAATTACCTGAGGAAATCACCTGTTACATCTCTGTTTATTTACAACTCAGGGTCGAAGGTGTGACTCTGTACTTAAAATTACAGTGTTCAAACTTTATTGCAGATCGGCTGTCCCCATTTGAATTTCAGTATTGAGTTTCCTAAATTGACTGTGTATTGTCATTTCAGTACTCAATCTTTATTTCTCAGATCGGATTATCCATTTGAATTTCAGTTTTGATTTTCCTAAATCGACTGTGTATTGTCACTTCAGTAATTGATCTTTTTTTTTTCAGATCTGATTATCTATTTAAATTTCGATATTAGTTTTCCCAAATTAACTTGTATTATCATGGTAGTACTCGTTCTTTATTTTGTTTGGTCGGCTTACCTATTTAAATTTTCTTCATGGAGCCCATTCTCGTTTGACTCTGTATGTTAATTACAGTGTTCAAAAATCTACTTCGATCGGCTCCATACCTAGTTACAAGATTGAGTGACATCTTGCCCTGATCAACCATGCATTGAGTTAAGTTCAACCTTCTTCTTTAATGTTGTTAACCAGAGATTGGATTTCGGTGTTGAATTTCATGTGTAGTTTCATTATCCGTAGATCGACTAACTGAAGATCGATTTCCTATCATTTAATTCCAACAGTCAAGTTGTAAACACCCAAAAATGAGCTGCGATCTCAGCTACTGGCTTGTATCTTCAGCATTCAATATATTACAGTCAGTTTAATTGACCTTGTTTCCCTGTCATTCAATCTCAGCATATGCGTTGTAAATATTCATTACAAAATTTCGACTGTGATTTCCCTGTTACTTAGACACGGTGGTCAAACCAGATACTCAAATCGAGTTTCAATCCTTTCCCTCGGTCGCTTTTGTTTTACTGATAAATTGTTTACACCAAGACGATTTTATTTCACTGTGTTGAAGTTATCTTTGTATCCTTTTTGAATTAATCTTAGGTTAGTAATTAATCCCTGAGTTCTATTTTGTATATAATCTGCAATGGTTGGGCAGAGAACCGACCAATGTCTATGGTTAATTTCTGACTGTAAATCCCATCATGCTCAATCTCGGATCGAATCGTTGGGCTGATGCGCGTGACACCTGGAGAAGAGATGCCCATAGATGTCGAGTAGGAGATATTTATATTTCATTAATTTCCTCATTTATAGTTTTATTAAGAATATAACTGTTGGTATTGCATCAACGCAACGCCTCTTGTGTGGTAGTTAATGGGTATGTTATTTACACTTAATAGTTCAAGTTGTATTGTATCTCTTCCTACAAAAATCAAAATTATAATGCATATATTATCTTCTTCATGTAATCTAATTTAAGATAGTGGATAGTGAATTTGGTTTTCAAACAACGATATTAGTGATTTAGGGATGGATGATGCGCTGTAACATTTTCCCCTGGTTTTTGTATTTATTTATGCAACTTGAGTATTTATAAGTGGTAACTAATCTGATTTCACCTTTAGTTTAAAGGAATTATGAATAATGCCTATAATTAATTTAAGAAATTAAAGCCAACCTACTCCTTTATAAATTGGGTATTGGTAAGTAATAGTCAATGATAATTGTCAATAACTCACCTTTAGCTAATAAGAGATAGATAATAAGCTTTATCATTTATAAGTTAGGATGTAAATATCTAATGCCCTGTCTTCCGCTCTGTTGGCCCTGGAGTGATCAAACTAAATATTTTATTAATTGAAGTCGAATGCTACATCACCGATTGGAATTGGCGATTTCCTGGTTAGAAACAGACTGAACACTTGTCACTTTAAGTTGAGGAGGTGACAACGCATTTGCAGTCTCTAGCTCTTATATTGTTTTACTCATATAACGTGCTGGAAGATGCGGCTACCAGCAAGGAAGTCAGTTGGACACTTGTCATTTAGGCTGAGATGGTGGCCAGCATATTACTGCTCCTTTACTTTTGTTGTTTTACTTTGTAACGTGCTGGAGGTTGCGAGTATCCAGCGAGGAAATTGACTAGAGGAGGTGGCCAATAATTTATAGTCTCTTATTCATTGCCTTATACGTTGATAAGGTGCTCCGTTTACTTTTACCTCATTGATTGATGTCAACAGTAACAATGTTATCGTATTCTCATTCCTTGTTTAAGAATCCATTCACTTTAGAATGCTCCACATAGCCTCATCTCGGATTTCGATCTATAATATCGAAATATCCTGAACCAACAGTAAATCGGTGACCACTCCAGCAAGGAGATCGGCTGGACTTCTGTCGAAGTAGACCAAGGAGATGACCGGTAGTTACTGTATCAGTTTAATGAATTGATTACATGTGTGCCATGTGGGGGGACTACGTTTACCAGTGACGAAATTGCGGGACACTGGTCGATTCAGGCTATGAGTCCGCCAATTTAGTATTGCTTGTCTTAATCACTCCTTATGCTGTATTATATAGTATTCTAATCTTTGTATTATTTTTGAACTGTTTAAACTCGTAACGGGATGTCTGACAACTGACCATCTAAATTCTTGTATCATTTATTTGAAGAAACAACATTCTTAATAAATCATTTTATGTCAATTTGTAAATTCGCCATGAATTATATACGTCGTTATAAAGTTATATTTCTTTTCGTAATTGGAAATTGTCGTGGAAATAGATATTCTAATTTAAGTTACATTTCCAAAGTCAATAGTTTTCCCTTGGAAGGGTTACGGGTAGAAAATGTTCAATATAATTCTAGACGAATGCTGATTATGAGGACCTTTATAAACCTAAATTTTTGGATCTAAGAACTCTTCATAGTTTGTGTACATCCTTGTGAATACTTCATAATTCCATTATGAATAAAAAATTATAGTAGTATTTTTGAATTAATAATTTTGGTAGTTAGATTATGTTATACCAACGTTTCTATATTTCCATTATGAATAAATAAATACATAAGTCTTTGGAAATAAGAACTTTTGGTAGTTGGATTATGTCATATTGATATTTTTTATATTTTCATCATCAAGGAAAAATATAGATGTATTTTGATAGGAGAAATTTTATAATTATTGTTTCCCTTGAAGTCGATTATGCATACAATTGATGTCATTTGAAAAGGGAAGCCTGTTAGTTTCTACTGCATTGTATAGATATTTGATGGTTGGGATTGAGTTACACACCCGCTAATAAGACCCTTATTTAAGGGATGGAAGTAATCTAGAAGTAGGTTATTTGAATGAAAAAAAGGGTTTACGTGTTTTCATAATTATAGATAGTGATGTGTAACATGTCCAAGGTTTGCGAGTTAGTATTTTGGTGAAAAATAAAATTTCTTCCATTAGATATCCTCACAATAAAATATCTAAGATCGAGTTCAATAAAATAGATATCATTTAGTTAAGACTTATTGACAAGACATAACCATTAAGACAATAAACATTACGAAGCAAGATATTATCATTACAACATGAACATACACAACAAGAATTACTAACAAGGCATCAACAATAGAATCATACACATGGGGAGACAAAGTGTATGTGGTTCACCCAATCACATTGTGTAGTGCCCCTAGACTACTGTAGACATCGAGGGAACTTGCTTAGTGACCCGACTGTTTCAAACATTAATAAAATAATCCTTTGATTTTATTTTGAGTATATTTATGATTACCATTGATTGTAAATCAATAAAATAATGATTTATGTTTGTGAGAAATGTGTGTAGCGATAGGTGAAACGGTTCACCGAAGGACACATAAAGGAACATGAAGGGTCGTAGAGTACGGGTAAATCACACACAAGGGGAGTGACGACGATGTCGACTTCCGACAAGAATACCACGCATGAGCAGATAAGCATTGATCCGCTTGCTCAAGAGGAATGCGTGAGGGCGTACGAGGTGGGCCACGACGGAGCTGGTCACGTACGAGTTGAGGGGCGCGCAGTGAGAACGGACTCACTCCTCAGCGCCATTAGTCCCTAGATAGCATGTAGACGGAGGATGGATGGTAACGATTCCTAAAATCCCTACAAGAGTTCCCGCAAGTCAAAACGGAAAGACGGTGGCAGAAGGGCCCAACGATGCGGTACCCTGTTGAGAACGGAAAGAATGGATGCAAGGACCCAACGATGCGGTACCATGCCAAGGAATGGAAACCATGGATGAGTGGGCCCGACGGAGTGGTGCAATGTCAGGGAATTAAAAATGAAGGAACTAGGAGCCCAACGGCGCGGCACCGTGATCCTAGTGAGTTTGATTGTTAAATTAAACTGCATAAAAACTTAGGAGAATAACTCTAGATTATTACTTGGCAAATGCATAAAAATAGTTTAGACATTTGCACATGAATAGTTATTTTGTTGAGCATTTAAAATAATAGAAATCATTATTTAGGAGCAAAATAGAATCCTAAGATTAGACACCTAGTCAACTAAAAGCTAGGAGTTGATTAAAATATTTGGGGGACAAACTAGAGCAAACTTAGGGGTGTAGGTGCACTTCCCAAAGAAACTGACACTTGGATGGGTGAGTGTTTTAATTAAATAATTAATTAAAAATAATTAATTATGCATGAAGCGACATGTGTCGCATGAGATTTTCCTTTATAAGGAAGGCTTAGGGAATGGGTAAAGGGCCCATAATTTGGACGATTGTCGTAATATTCGAATGCCTCAAAGACTTGCTGCTATCTAAGGGTTTGGCATAGAAATCCTGGTGGGAAGGGAAGCCCAAGTTGAATTTCTGAAATACTTGTGTGAGCTCTACGACCCAAAGCTCGGGGGAGGCCATGCGACTGAAAGCATGAGCCTATGGTTGGGTGGCGAAGCTAACGGTTGCTTCGCCTATGGTTAAACGAGCTTTGCTGGAGGGATCCTACGGAAGACGCAGACAACAATGGACCAGCTGGATCGGGTTGACAGGTTAAGGTTTGCTTATTTTTGTTAAGTTATTCACTCTTTTATTTTATTTTTCCAATAACTATAATGGCTAATTTGTTTGTATGAAGTTTTTAAAGTGACAGGTTCAGTTCAAGGGGACCCTAAAGGAGGGGTCCTACATTTGGTATCAGAGCCGGTCGAGCCTTGAGGGCACCAGACTCATATTATTCAGAGGTCTTCGGGGAACGTTGCAAATTAAGGAGTGGATTGACGACAGCTTTACCAAAGAACTTCACCAACTGTTGAGCAGCGATTCCACAGGTACATTTCATTCTAAATGTTATTCATTTTCAGTTCTTCTCGATTAGATAAAAATTTCAACCTTAATACTCTGGAATTTTCTTGGATGACAGCGGATCTGAATTTTATTACTTGTGTGTAGATAGAAAAGTATAAAATTCTGTTATTTAAGAATTACTAGTTCAGTATGATGAATCTTGTTACAGATCCCATACGTTGGGTCCTCCTTTGGGTGGGATCGAATCTAAAAATTTTATTATGTTGTGAATTCGAGTGTCATATAATTTTACGGCTGCCTCTAAATACCAAATCCTTTTGATCCAGCTTCTGTATTAAGAACCGAATACGTTTTTTATGATATACTATGTTTCACTTCCAACTCTACCCTGAAGATTGGCCTTTTTCTGAGTCTACGAATGCATTTAAATTCTATTCTATTCTTTTGTGATCTCTGTGGTAGATCGATCAATAAACAGATCGTGGTATCATTTAATTTATGTTCCATTCTTTTGTGTTTCTCTGTATGCGCCCGATCGTGGACTTTGTTCAATGTGTTTCTCTGTATGCACCCAGATCGTAGCAACGATAACTTTGCCCAATGTGTTTCCTTGTACACGCCCAGATCGTAGAGTCCGCTCAATGTGTTTGTTAAATCTCGGTAAACGCCATTACGCCCAAAACGTGGTGTGTCTTTACTACTCGAACTCTATTTATTGTTCTATTTTGATCTCTGTAATTAGTTGATTTCTGTACAGCCATATCGTGATCAATATTTACTACTTATACCCGGTTCTAATGTGTGTATGGATCTCTATATTAGACATATCCTATCCATCTGGATCGTAGCAAATCCCTGCCGCTTAGACTTTGTTTTATTGTTTTATAAGATCTCTGTTTACCTTATTTACAACACTGTCTCATCCAGTTATTCGCATATTTTTAGAACCTGTGTATGTGAAGCATGAAAGCCATAACGCAATAGCCTAAGACATTTCCCATGCGATTCCTTGATTCACATCTTTGTGTGTGTATCTTAAACCTGTATGTGCTGCATACCCAAGGATGTCCGCGGCGTCTTAGATCTGTTCATACTTATCTAGCCTTGATCTTGTAAGTGTTATAAGAGCGTAACAGACCCATGCCCCATCGATGCCACGTCGATCGTGCCCTGCTACATATATCTTTGATCTCTTCTATGGAAATTATCGTGTGACCCGTTGCTGCAGTTCCACTCCAAAACTTCACGTGGCACCCTTAAACATTAATACTGGACAGTGGTTCAGAGTTAGAATTTGGCGTCCATGGCCTAGGCTGTAATATATATGAACTTAACGTCTTCTTCGGCGGTAATTAAAATTACGGATGGTCTCTACTGGGTCGGATAAACAGCCTGTATATAATTGATTTTTATTTATTTTTAATTAACTGTGACTTCTCTTCTACTTAGTGCTTACTCTGTCAGTTTTACACCGGCGACCCTCCTTTAACTGAACCCATAGGAGACGCGCTGCTGTCGAATTTCCTATAAAAAAAAAAACTTTTTTTTTTTTTCACTGATGAAGCCGAACTTATCGTCTAGCCCGTGACATGTGGACACAGCTAAACGCCACAAAACGATTGTTCCCGTAGACTCCCAACCGGCTGCTCATTTAACTGAGCACGATGGAAATTAAGCAGGCGTGTTTCGGCGCTTTGTATGCCGAAGGGGAGCTAAATCAAGGACAATTATTTCTAGGTAATATGGAAATCCCTTCTCATATACATTTATCGACGTGGAAAATTAGTCATCTTCCAGCAATGCAGATCGTAGAACGTTACTTTTAAATAGAATATATGATTTTGTATTCCATTTAACTCTGCATTTCTATTCTCGAGATCAATAATCCACCTTGATATCTTTTAATCTTTCCTGAATCTGAGAAAAGATAGTTAGAATCTTCCTTTTTGTTTATCTCGAATTTCAGGAAGTTACTTCTAACTAAATCACACGTCTTCATTTCTTGCCAGATCTCATCTCTCAACAACCTGGCGGTCTTTGCTCCACACATAGTGATGTATTGTTAACTGATTTCGCCTCAATGAACCATCAAACCGAAACTTTGAATTGGTCACATATTTTATGAAATCTTGTGCCATCTCGTGAGTTAATGTTGTAGTGATCTGGAAGATCACGTTGCATTATGGTCGCATATTTTCCTTCTATCCCGAATTTCCTTTCAATTCTTTTGACATAATTGGTGTGAACCAGATCTCCTCTTTGGATTATCAGACGATACAATTTTCGAAAATCTTTACTATTAAAACTATGATTATTAATTGATTCTAACAATGGGATCAATGCCGTAACAATGTTCAATTCAGTTAAAATGATTTTAAAGCCGTAAATGTTTTTAGCTATATGAAAATACTCACATATAGTGAATTAGTAGAATGGAAAAGGTGAATCTCTATTATTAAAGGATCAACTCCTTTTAGAATTGCATGTATTTTTGTAGGAAAAGATTTGGAGGAAATATTTCGAATGATACAGTGGTATTTGTTTTAGCTATAGGGAATCTGGATGTTGAAAGAGTAGAAATCGAAAATCAAATCGATCTACCTTTCTAAAAATCGTGAACTCTGTTTTTCGAAATTTTCTTTTCTCTCACTTGAGTTCCACTGAATGCAATGAGATGTTGGGAAGACAAATTATATGGCGATTGTAGTTAGTCGTTGAGGAATCCGGCGTATCCATCTCTGATGGCCTTCAGAATCCCTTAAACATCGTAAATCTGATCCTTAAAATCCCCTGCTGTTCTTTTTCCCCATACTCGTGGCGTTTCCAGGTTTTATTCTGTGATTTTAATTCAAACTCTAAAAAAATTTATGTATGTCGAATTCAGGGCAGCGATTCCAGAATTGGTTTTTGTGATTTTACCTTGCACTTTAAAAGAAATTTCTGTTTTTGTGATTTTACCTTGCACTTTAAAAGAATTGGACAACGTTTCCAGTTTGGTAAATATGAATTGTAAAAGTGCTTATTCATTCTCTGTGTATCCTCTCCATCGACGTTTCCAGATCTAGTAATTTGATTTACAAATTGATCAAGTCTGTTTGCATTCCTCTTAGCGCCCCCAGAATTATTTATCAAGGACCGATCTGGGAGATGGCGATCCAGGGTATGAATTGTCTTCCTATTATTATCCCTGAAATTTATAAATGTATTCTATCTCTGTACATCGAATAACAGGGCATTTCTAGTCCTGTAATTACAAATTCAGATCCGATCTTGGCTTTTGATTTTATTAAATTGATGGTTTCGTTTTAGAACTCAGAGTTTTCAAATCCGATCTTGGCTTTTAATTTGTACTTTTAATTTGACTCTGTACCCATTTGTCTCTACAAACCCAATTCTTAGGTAACGGAATCTGAATCTAGGGGTCAGAGTTTCAAGACCAATGGCATTTTTCCTTAGCTTTGCCCTGCTTTGTACACGTGGATAGAAAATCTGTTCTGTGCTTCTCTTATCTCGAAATCCACTAGACAATTCCAGAACTCGTAACTGATAGATAAGTAATGACCCTGCGTATGCAGCTCTGTGCTTTAATATTTGTACATACCCGAACTCATGAGAAGACGTAGGGAAGTTAGAGGAATATTGTTGACACCCAAAGCGTGTATTCCAGTTTCAATTTCATAAATTTCTGAGTTGAATCTTGACGTCTTTATTTTAAAAAAAAAGTCATGGTAACCGAAACCCAGATTTGACGTTCTCTCTGTCTCAATTTCATAACTTTCTGAGTTTAATTCTTGACGTTTTTATTTTAAAAATTTACGGTATTTGAAATCTAGACTTTGGCTTCATCTAGTTTAAACTCGTAACATTCTGAGCCTGAGTCTTGGCGATTGATTTTAGCTTTCACAGCATTGGCAATTTAGACTTGTTAGAATTCAAATCATACAGCATTCTCAACTGCGATCTGGCATTGATTTCAAACACATCGCACTCTGAATCCCAATTTTAGCTTGATTTTCAAAACCCAGGCATTTCGACTTAGATCATGGCGTTGCCTGTATGAATCGATTTGCCCTTTATTTCCTCTGTATGTAGACTCTTACTATTAATAGTTTCCAGGACTGCAATTATAAATTTATTATAGGATTTACAGTTACGATTTGAGCCTGCCTTCTTCAGTCAATATGCATCAATTTATGATAGGTTCATTGGAAACCGTTATATACATGATAATGCTTACCAGTAATGTATCATGTGGAAACCGGCTCGTACAAGAATGCATTACAAAACGTGTTTTAGTGAATGGAGCAATTTCATATGAGATAAAGTGCACATATAAATTATGACATGAATAGAGCAATTTCATATGTATTTATATTTGTATCATAATGCTGAATGGTGGTTAAAAGCATTTGCATGATGTGTTACATAAGGTGCATTAGTGAATAAGATTATATATATATATATATCATAATGTTTAATAGTAATTATGAGCAAGGCATGTTGTGTGAGATAAAGTGCACATATAAAATGTGACATTAGTGAATAGAATGATTTTATATATTTAATATATGGTCTGTATTAATTATAGTCAATGTATGATGTGTGAGATTAAGGGCACCCATATATAAATATGACCTTATTTGTAGTGCCCCTAGACTTTTGTAGACATTGAGGGCACCTGCTGAGTGACCCGGCCGATTGAAACATTAATTAAAAACCTTTTGACCTTATTTTTGAGTATGTGTATCTGAATTGTTGAGTTAAATGAAAAATTGCATATGTTAAACGATTAGCTATGACTATGGAAATTATGCGGATAAATAATGCTTAACGACTAGCTGTTTAGTGATTAGGTAATTGTCGACGAGATGTATATTTGATTAGATAAATAAGAAGTCGAATAAATCATAAATGTTTAACAATGCTAGATTTAGAAATCAGATGATGATTATTGAAGACAGTGCTACTAATAATTTGTTGTGAGAAGTATGTGTAGAAACAGGTGAGACGGTTCACTGACGGACACACAAAGGAACTTGAAGGGTCGTAGAGTACGGGTAAATCACACACAAGGGAAGCGACGACGATGTCGACTTCCGACGAGAATACCACGCATGAGCAGATAAGCATTGATCCGCTTGCTCAAGAGGAATGCGTGAGGGCGTACGAGGTGGGCCACGACGGAGCTGGTCACGTACGAGTTGAGGGGCGTGCAGTGAGAACAGACTCACTCCTCAGCGCCATTAGTCCCTAGATAGCATGTAGACGGAGGATGGATGGTAACGATTCCTAAAATCCCTACAAGAGTTCCCGCAAGTCTAAACGGAAATATGATGGCAGAAGGGCCCAACGATGAGGTACCCTGTCGAGAACGGAAAGAATGGACGCAAGGACCCAACGAGGTGGTACCATGCCATGGAATGGAAATCTTGGATGATTGGACCCGACGGAGTGGTGCCATGTCAGAGAATTAAAAATTAAGGAACCATGAGCCCAACGACGCGGCACCGTGATCCTAGTGAATTTGATTGATTAAAATGCATAAAAAAACTTAGGAGAATAACTCTAGACTATTACTTAGCAAATGCATAACAATAGCTAAGACATTTGCACTTGAATAGTTATATTTTGTTGAGCATTTAAAATAATAGAAATTATTATTTAGGAGCAAAATAGATTAGACACCTAGTCAACTAAAAGCTAGGAGCTGATTAAAATATCTGGGGGACAAACTAGAGCAATCTTAGGGATGTAGGTGCACTTCCTTGAGAAACTGACACTTGGATGGGTGAGTGTTTTAAATAATTAAATAATTAAAAATATTTAATTATGCATGAAGCGACATGTGTCGCAAGAGATTTCCCTTTATAAGGAAAGCTTAAGGAATGGGTAAGGGGCCCATAATTTGGACGATTGTCGTAATTTTCGAATGCCTCGAGACTTGCTTCTATCTAAGGGTTTGGCTAAGAAATCCTGGGGGGTAGGGAAGCCCAAGGGAATTTCTGAAATACTTGTGTGAACTCTACGGCCCTTATAGCTCGGGGGTCTGGAAGGAAGTAGAGTACTTCCAGAGTGGTTGGGTGGTTAACCGAGGTGTCCGCCGGTGAATTGCTGAGATCTCCAATAGCAGGATAGCGAGGACAGCTTCAACACGCCTTCAGAACTTCGTACGCGGCTGCCGGAAAGGTATGTGCAGTAAATTATGAATTATATCAGTCTGAAATTTTAATTGAATAATATTAGTTGAATATAGTTCTGCTTACAACTATAAATCGTTTTGAAAGGAATACTGGAAAACAGTGTTCGGTTTAAAAGTAGGAGAATCGCTACTGAATTTATTTGACATTGATGATTAGATCGGACTTCTTTTTCAGTTTAACGTTATACCAATTTCTTTTGTGGGAAAACGATCTGGATCGACTCTGCTTATTTAAATTACAGAGCTCGGTTTCATAAACCAGTAATTCTGAATGTTAAAATTTTAGCTCGATTCTTATTTCTATTTCAAAGTCAATCGGACTCCTTTATTCAGTTAACGTTATACCAATTTTTGTGGGTATCGCCTTTCAATATGGTTTTCTGTATATTATATGGTCGATCTAATGAATCTGCGATAATGCAATTTTAAATTCTGTATCAATACATGATTTACATTCTTCGTTTTATTTCTGGCATTGGAAACCATAATACCCTGTTAAAAAGAGAGATCGTGGATCCCAAATCCCTGAGCATTGTTTATTTCAGCCCTGTGAAAACTATCGATCCTTGAAAGTAACGTCTGTCATTATAAGATCCATTTCCTATTTCGATTTCCAGAGACTGTTTTTACTGTTTATAAATTGTATTATCATAGAGGTCAATCTTATTGAAGATTCGTGCTACTGCTAAATGGTTTTCAGAAGTCGATCTTGATCATAGATCGCACTTCTGATAGACTGACCTAGCAATTCATTTGGTTATGATTTATTGAAGAATCGTCTAGTGATTAACGGAAGGATCTAAATGTCTGGCTCGATTTTTCCCTTTTAATATTCAGAAATCGATTCTTGATTTAATGCTCTCTGTACATTTCTAACTTCCGATCTGGAAATCTAAATGTCTGGCTCGATTTTTCTCTTTTAATATTCAGAAATCGATTCTTGATTTAATGCTCTCTGTACATTTCTAACTTCCGATCTGGAAATCTAAATGTCTGGCTCGATTTTTCTCTTTTAATATTCAGAAATCGATTCTTGATTTAATGCTCTCTGTACATTTCTAACTTCCGATCTGGAAATCTAAATGTCTGGCTCGATTTTTCTCTTTTAATATTCAGAAATCGATTCTTGATTTAATGCTCTCTGTACATTTCTAACTTCCAATCTGGAAATGGCGATTCTGTCTAGCTATTACAAATCCGACGGTGCCCAATACTTCAGCCAGAAATCTGTTCTTCTTGGGGCTATTCAGAAATCGATTCTGTGATGATCTAAATGTCTGGCTCGATTTTTCTCTTTTAATATTCAGAAATCGATTCTTTGATTTAAGGCTCTCTGCCTTTCTAATCCCCGATCTCTGTGTAACCATTGCTGATTGACGTTTCCAGATTTTATGAGAAGTCGATTTTGTTTTAATTAAACTCTGTTTGCAATTTTATTTGACAGAGATTTACTTAAAGGATTGTGGTGAAATATTAATTTAAACCAACTTCTGGTTACAATTTTAATTGACAGTAATTTATTTAAGAACGCTAAATGAGGGGCATCCCCAAAGGTGGATTGTTTAAACTTGTCCCTTTGTGAATTTTTTTTTATTCTTATTTGAACCCTGGAATATATCAAAGATAACATTCATTTTGGGATCTAGATCTCTGTCCTCCATCAAAATTTATTTTTAAACTCTAAACGCTCGGATCGTGGAAGCATTACTCTGCTCTGTATATTTTTTTTAATGACAGCGGAAATCTATCAAAAGTTTAAATGCCCAGATCAGCGCGTATTGTCTGGTCCACCCTACCTCATTGATTTACACGATGAACTGTAAGCATTACTCTGTATGTCAATTACAGAGCTGATCCCTAATTTGATTTAGATTTATTTGATATTACATATAAATGAGAGTTTATAGTATGACTGTTTAAATTTTAGCATTTTTGCAATCGTAATGATTCATTTGGAGGATGACCAGATTCCCTATCACCGTCAAATGTTGCAAATCCAATCTCTGACCTAGAACCGATTCATTAATTCAAAGGATGCGGATCCGGTACCAGGATTGTGAAGTTTACTGGTTATCTGAAACTGTTTTTCCCTTCTTGTCGTCGATATAAATCTTTCCCCCATAGTATAATCACGTTTCTGGTCTTTTAATAACCCGATGTCTAATCTCTGCAAAGTATCCTGATAAGGGTCATTTAGATCTTGAACTTCTTTTTGATCCTCTGTCTATCCACCTCAAACTATTACTTAACAAGTCCAATATCTGTCCAACAATTTAATAGCAGTCTGAGAAAACCGAACTAATACTGTAATAGGTCATCGAGCTGGGTGTTTTGGGTTACTCGGTTGACGTCTGATCTTCTTCATTATATGTGGAGTTTCTGTTGAAGTTCCATGTATCGTTGACAGGTTGGGCGTATGGTCAATTTGTTATTTTTGGAAGATCCTGCTCCACGAGTACTAAAAAGTAATAACCGACTCTAATTAAGGAGTAGTAGATGTTAATCCAGGCATAAGTTTTAAGCTTATAAGTGAGATGTATTCGTTGTCATCCCTATAATTCTTAGTGTACCCGTTAAGACCCTATCTTGGGAAATACTCATCTTTTATGGTCAACTTATAGCTAAAAGGTGCCTTTACAATTTTATCTTTAATTTTATTTTTATGTCAAGACAGTTTCCTGTATTATAAATAGAATTGCCCTTGATCTTTGAAGGTGTATGCATTCCGTATCATCGAAATTATTTGACAATATCCCATCATATTATTGAGAGAACATAGGTGTGTTATACCCAATACAAATATTGTTTAAAGTTTTAAATATTTAGAGAGATATGTACCTTTCGTCAATTAAGTCTCATTAAAAGTTATTTGGAAGTATTCCTTTATTTTATTGAGGAAAATGTTCATGATTGGGACCTAAATATTCTAATTTAATACTGAGAAAACGTTGATGTGTTACTATATGAAAACATGTGTGGTATGGGAAAGATGGAATGTGTTGAGTTTAAATTGTAGGAATGCATTGTGCCTAAATTATAATATTTTGTTTAGAATTGTATTGCAATTAAAGTATAATATTCTGTTAGGGATGTATTACGATTAAAATATAATTACTTTGTTTAGGAAGGTAGGGTGAATAAATTACAAATATTTGGTTTAAAAATGCTTACGAGTAAGTTATAGGTATATTGTTGATAAGGAGAAAAGGGTGTTGTACCATTACATATTTTTAATGTTACATTGGAAGTGTTATGATTTATTGGTTAGTGTTACGCAACTCATGTTTTGGATCTATAAGTGATAGCTAGCTTAGTATGCTTGTAATTGAGATACATAAGGGAAGAAATTATTGCCTTAGGTAGTAGAGTAGAACATCATTTCTTGTGTCTTATATTGTAAAGAAGTATGTATTTAATTCGAGACGAAAATTTCATTAAACATGAATTTGGATACTTATACTTACATAAGGATGAGGATTGGTAAGCTTTAAAAAAAAAAAAAAAAAATCACGTGCTAAGGATTCGAGACCTTACATTTGGTATCAGAGCAAGGTCGAACTTAGTTCGGACCTAGATAATTCCGCGCAAAACAATTTATGATGTTTAGTTGACTAATAAATTTTATTTTTACATCTGAACAGACTTCGTCATGGATCGAAGAACTCGCCAGGGTAGAGTCGGAAGGGGACGAGGACGAGCTGCACGCCCGTCAACCCCAACAACCCCTGTGAATAACCCTCCGAGAGCGGAGGAAACCATTAACCTACCTGCGGAAGAGGTCATGACAATGATGAGGAACTACCACAGAATGACAGAAGCATTGATGACACGACTTGACCGCGAGAACGTTGGTTCTCAAGTCACTGCTGTACCACAGGCGCCACCTCCGGTCAACATACACCGAGAGTTAGAAAAGGTGAAGTTTCCTGAATTTTGGGGTTCCACTGAGGGGACTGCCGCTGAGGCATGGCTAGAAAACATGGCCATGTGTTTTTCTTTGAGAGACTACACGTCTAACATGAAGGTACGGATGGCAATACTACAACTGAAGGGGGAAGCCCTTCTTTGGTGGAAGACCTTGCGACCTCAGCTAGGTCTAGAGCTTGAGGAGATATCATGGGAATTGTTCGATGAACATTTCCGTCAGCATTACCTATCAGACGAATTCATTGAGCGACAGCTGAATGATTTCCATGCACTAAAACAAGGACTACGGACAGTACAAGAGTACGAAATCCGTTTTATGGAGTTACTAAGATATGCGCCCCATGTTGCCACGGAGAAACTAAAAGTCAATAAGTTCATCTATGGATTAAATCCAGTCATACGAGACAAGGTTCGTATTCTGACACCTTCTACTTTACACGATGCGGTCCAGAAGGCCCTCATAGCGGAAGAAGAGCTTCCCGGCAAGATGCTGCAAAATAAGAACTTTACAAATACAGACCGAGGAAGTCAACCTTCACATGCACCCAAACATCACTATGGGAATAAGAATTTTGGGAGGAGACCTTTCAACGGAGGGTCTAACAGAGATGATAGAACACCATACCGACCGCCACCACGGAATGATCATGCAAAGCCTTTTGCAAAACCGGCGCAGTTTGGACCAAGAAGAAATGATGCACCAGCTAGAAACAAAACAAGAGGGCCCAAAGCAGGATGTTGGAGGTGTGGAGGACCACACTTCCAAAGCGAATGTCCTCAGCAGGACCGGGGAAACCAAAGAACCCAAGCACCGCGACAAACTACCGCAGCCGATTTAGGACGAGCGCATCGTATACACGCTGCCGTCAACAACCGCCAAGCTGAACATCAATCCACCGTCCTCGAGACTACTGGTAAGATACATGGTAATGTATTTTCCTTGCTTATAGACCCTGGAGCTACTGAAAGTTTTATTTCCTTAAAAGTTGTAGAAAATAATAAAATGATGGCAATAAGTCAAGATGATTTCGACACTGTCGAGATGGCATCCGGTAGTGTCCAGAGTGTGAGTCTTAAGGTAGAGAACTGCGAAGTCGACCTAGGAGTATGTTCTTCTAGAATATCCTTTTATGTTACGGAATTGGGTACATATGATCTAATCCTGGGGATGGATTGGCTGGAAGCACACTCGGCAGTGATGGATTGCCGAAGTAAGGAACTAACTTTCATCGACGATGAAGGTTACAAGAGAATGATAACAGGGAAGAAGAAGAAGGTTTCCTTGAGAATGATATCGGCCATGCAACTTAAGAAAAGCATGAGGAAAGGGTGCCAATTGTATGCGGTGATTGCATTGAACAAGGAAGGAGATAAGGTCGAAGTAATCAACCACCCCTTGTTCTCAGAATTCATGGACGTGTTTCCTGACGCATTACCTGGATTACCGCCACAGCGTGAACTGGATTTCACAATAGAACTAAAACCTGGAACCGAGCCCATAGCTAGGACTCCTTACCGAATGTCTGTACCAGAACTGAAGGAATTGCAAATTCAACTACAAGAGTTGTTAGACTTAGGACTGATCAGACCTAGTGTGTCTCCTTGGGGAGCACCTGTTATTTTTGTGAAGAAGAAGGATGGGTCTTGGCGTTTGTGCATTGACTACCGTCAATTGAACAAAGCGACCATAAGAAATCAGTATCCCCTACCCAGAATAGATGACCTCTTTGACCAGATGAAGGGTGCGACGGTATTCTCAAAAATCGACCTAAGGTCGGGATACCACCAGTTGAGGATCAAGGATGAAGATATCCCCAAGACAGCGTTTAAAACTAGATTTGGACACTACGAATTTGTCGTAGTACCTTTTGGCTTAACAAATGCACCCAGTGTATTTATGAACCTGATGAACGGTGTGTTTCGACAACACCTTGACAAGTTTGTACAGGTGTTCTTAGACGACATTCTGATTTATTCAAGAACACCGGAAGAACATGAGGAACACCTGAGAATAGTCTTAAAATGTTTAAGAGAAAATCACCTTTATGGAAAATTATCAAAGTGTTCGTTCTTCCAGAAGGAGATTCATTATCTTGGACACATCATATCTGGCGAAGGGATAGTTGTAGATCCAGCCAAGATTGAAGCCATTTGGGATTGGCCGGCACCCACAAATGTACATGAGGTACGAAGCTTTATGGGGCTTGCCGGGTATTATAGACGTTTTGTGGAAGGCTTCTCTAGAGTAGCGGGACCTATTACTGAATTGCAAAAGAAGAACCGTCCTTTCATTTGGACGAAGAAATGCGAAGAGGCCTTTGCTAAATTAAAAGAATTACTGACTACGGCACCAATCCTAAAAGTTCCCGATATGGATAAAGATTTCTTGGTATGCACGGATGCTTCAAAGGATGGTGTTGGTTGTGTATTGATGCAAGATGGGAGAGTAATTGCGTACACGTCCAGAAGACTTAGGCCGCATGAAGAGAACTATGCGACCCATGATATGGAGATGACTGCGGTGATGCATGCTTTGAAATTATGGAGACACTATCTGGTAGGGAGAAAGTTTGAATTAAAGACTGACCATTGTGGGTTACAACACATCTTCACCCAAAGTGACCTTAATGCAAGACAGAGAAGATGGTCGGAAGTACTCAGTGAGTACGATTTCGACATAACGTATGTGAAAGGGACCTTGAACAAAGTGGCAGATGCACTTAGTAGTAGACCTAGGATATTCTCTGTCATACCATTAAAGACCAACTTAAGAGAAAAGATCTTGACACTACAACAGAAGGACACATGGTATAATGAAGTAAAAGCTGAGTTGGAGAATGAACAGATGAGGATACCCAAGTTTGAAGGGTACTCTTTGGACATGGATGGTTTATTACGGTATAACCGTCGCATGTATGTTCCTGATAATGAAGAGGTTCGAGGTTTAATACTGTCCGAGGCTCACCGAGCCGTCTATAGAGCGCATCCTGGAATAAAAAAGATGTACGCGGATTTGAAACCTTTGTTCTTTTGGCATGGTATGAAGAGGGATGTGGTAAGTTTTGTGGCGAAGTGTATGGAGTGCCAGATGGTAAAGGCGGAACATCGACACCCAGCCGGATTACTGGAACCACATGCTATCCCAGAATCAAAATGGGAGGTTATTTCTATGGATTTTATAGTTGGGTTACCCTTAACCAACAGGAGACACGACACAATTTTTGTGGTCGTTGACACTCTTACCAAGAGTGCGCATTTCCTGCCGATTAAGAATACGTATCAAGCTCCGGAGATAGCCCGAGTTTTCATTAACGAAGTAGTAAGACTACATGGAATTCCAAAGAAAATTATTTCTGATAGAGGATCAGTATTTACTGGAAGGTTTTGGACAAGCTTTCAAGAAGCTCTTGGTACTCAACTTAACTTTAGCACCGCCTACCACCCTGAAACGGACGGACAAACGGAAAGAGTGAACCAAGTATTGGAGGACATGCTAAGAATGTATGTAATGGATCAACAGAAGAAGTGGGAAGAATATCTACCCTTGGTGGAATTTGCATTCAACAACAGTTATCAGAGTTCTATCCAGATGGCTCCTTTTGAATTTCTCTATGGGAGACCTTGTAGGACTCCCATAAGTTGGGATATACTAGAGGATAGGACATTACTTGGTCCTGAGGTGATACAAGAGATGGAAGACCAGATGGTCACGATTCGTGCTCGACTAAAGGAAGCACAGGATCGCCAGAAGAGCTATGCGGATGCACACAGGACTGATCGTAGCTACAAAATTGGGGATAGGGTATTTCTACGGGTAAAACCACAGAAGAGTTCTATAAAGTTTGGAAAGGGAGCCAAGTTGTCGCCTAGGTTTGTAGGACCCTTTAGAATTTTAGAACGGATAGGACCGGTTGCCTATCGTCTTGACTTGCCGTCATCATTAAGTAGAATTCACAATGTTTTTCATGTTTCTGTATTGCGCCACTATGTTCCCGATACTTCACATATCATTGACTTGAGTAATGTGCAGATAACGGACGACGGGGCCGTGATGGCCGAACCGATCCGGATTTTAGACCAGCGAACGCGGCAGCTTAGGCACCGTATGATTGATCAAGTCAAAGTACAGTGGGACAGCTATAGTCCAAGCTCTGCGACTTGGGAGGACGCAACTGAGATGCGTCGTAGTTTTCCATTTTTATTATGAACTTCGGGACGAAGTTCTAAATAAGTAGGGGAGTATGTAGTGCCCCTAGACTTTTGTAGACATTGAGGGCACCTGCTGAGTGACCCGGCCGATTGAAACATTAATTAAAAACCTTTTGACCTTATTTTTGAGTATGTGTATCTGAATTGTTGAGTTAAATGAAAAATTGCATATGTTAAACGATTAGCTATGACTATGGAAATTATGCGGATAAATAATGCTTAACGACTAGCTGTTTAGTGATTAGGTAATTGTCGACGAGATGTATATTTGATTAGATAAATAAGAAGTCGAATAAATCATAAATGTTTAACAATGCTAGATTTAGAAATCAGATGATGATTATTGAAGACAGTGCTACTAATAATTTGTTGTGAGAAGTGTGTGTAGAAACAGGTGAGACGGTTCACTGACGGACACACAAAGGAACTTGAAGGGTCGTAGAGTACGGGTAAATCACACACAAGGGAAGCGACGACGATGTCGACTTCCGACGAGAATACCACGCATGAGCAGATAAGCATTGATCCGCTTGCTCAAGAGGAATGCGTGAGGGCGTACGAGGTGGGCCACGACGGAGCTGGTCACGTACGAGTTGAGGGGCGCGCAGTGAGAACAGACTCACTCCTCAGCGCCATTAGTCCCTAGATAGCATGTAGACGGAGGATGGATGGTAACGATTCCTAAAATCCCTACAAGAGTTCCCGCAAGTCTAAACGGAAATATGATGGCAGAAGGGCCCAACGATGAGGTACCCTGTCGAGAACGGAAAGAATGGACGCAAGGACCCAACGAGGTGGTACCATGCCATGGAATGGAAATCTTGGATGATTGGACCCGACGGAGTGGTGCCATGTCAGAGAATTAAAAATTAAGGAACCATGAGCCCAACGACGCGGCACCGTGATCCTAGTGAATTTGATTGATTAAAATGCATAAAAAAACTTAGGAGAATAACTCTAGACTATTACTTAGCAAATGCATAACAATAGCTAAGACATTTTCACTTGAATAGTTATATTTTGTTGAGCATTTAAAATAATAGAAATTATTATTTAGGAGCAAAATAGATTAGACACCTAGTCAACTAAAAGCTAGGAGCTGATTAAAATATCTGGGGGACAAACTAGAGCAATCTTAGGGATGTAGGTGCACTTCCTTGAGAAACTGACACTTGGATGGGTGAGTGTTTTAAATAATTAAATAATTAAAAATATTTAATTATGCATGAAGCGACATGTGTCGCAAGAGATTTCCCTTTATAAGGAAAGCTTAAGGAATGGGTAAGGGGCCCATAATTTGGACGATTGTCGTAATTTTCGAATGCCTCGAGACTTGCTTCTATCTAAGGGTTTGGCTAAGAAATCCTGGGGGGTAGGGAAGCCCAAGGGAATTTCTGAAATACTTGTGTGAACTCTACGGCCCTTATAGCTCGGGTGTCTTGAAGGAAGTAGAGTACTTCCAGAGTGGTTGGGTGGTTAACCGAGGTGTCCGCCGGTGAATTGCTGAGATCTCCAATAGCAGGATAGCGAGGACATCTTCAACACGCCTTCAGAACTTCGTACGCGGCTGCCGGAAAGGTATGTGCAGTAAATTATGAATTATATCAGTCTGAAATTTTAATTGAATAATATTAATTGAATATAGTTCTGCTTACAACTATAAATCATTTTGAAAGGAATACTGGAAAACAGTGTTCGGTTTAAAAGTAGGAGAATCGCTACTGAATTTATTTGACATTGATGATTGGATCGGACTTCTTTTTCAGTTTAACGTTATACCAATTTCTTTTGTGGGAAAACGATCTGGATCGACTCTGCTTATTTAAATTACAGAGCTTGGTTTCATAAACCAGTAATTCTGAATGTTAAAATTTTAGCTCGATTCTTATTTCTATTTCAAAGTCAATCGGACTCCTTTATTCAGTTAACGTTATACCAATTTTTGTGGGTATCGCCTTTCAATATGGTTTTCTGTATATTATATGGTCGATCTAATGAATCTGCGATAATGCAATTTTAAATTCTGTATCAATACATGATTTACATTCTTCGTTTTATTTCTGGCATTGGAAACCATAATACCCTGTTAAAAAGAGAGATCGTGGATCCCAAATCCCTGAGCATTGTTTATTTCAGCCCTGTGAAAACTATCGATCCTTGAAAGTAACGTCTGTCATTATAAGATCCATTTCCTATTTCGATTTCCAGAGACTGTTTTTACTGTTTATAAATTGTATTATCATAGAGGTCAATCTTATTGAAGATTCGTGCTACTGCTAAATGGTTTTCAGAAGTCGATCTTGATCATAGATCGCACTTCTGATAGACTGACCTAGCAATTCATTTGGTTATGATTTATTGAAGAATCGTCTAGTGATTAACGGAAGGATCTAAATGTCTGGCTCGATTTTTCCCTTTTAATATTCAGAAATCGATTCTTGATTTAATGCTCTCTGTACATTTCTAACTTCCGATCTGGAAATCTAAATGTCTGGCTCGATTTTTCTCTTTTAATATTCAGAAATCGATTCTTGATTTAATGCTCTCTGTACATTTCTAACTTCCGATCTGGAAATCTAAATGTCTGGCTCGATTTTTCTCTTTTAATATTCAGAAATCGATTCTTGATTTAATGCTCTCTGTACATTTCTAACTTCCGATCTGGAAATCTAAATGTCTGGCTCGATTTTTCTCTTTTAATATTCAGAAATCGATTCTTGATTTAATGCTCTCTGTACATTTCTAACTTCCGATCTGGAAATGGCGATTCTGTCTAGCTATTACAAATCCAACGGTGCCCAATACTTCAGCCAGAAATCTGTTCTTCTTGGGGCTATTCAGAAATCGATTCTGTGATGATCTAAATGTCTGGCTCGATTTTTCTCTTTTAATATTCAGAAATCGATTCTTTGATTTAAGGCTCTCTGCCTTTCTAATCCCCGATCTCTGTGTAACCATTGCTGATTGACGTTTCCAGATTTTATGAGAAGTCGATTTTGTTTTAATTAAACTCTGTTTGCAATTTTATTTGACAGAGATTTACTTAAAGGATTGTGGTGAAATATTAATTTAAACCAACTTCTGGTTACAATTTTAATTGACAGTAATTTATTTAAGAACGCTAAATGAGGGGCATCCCCAAAGGTGGATTGTTTAAACTTGTCCCTTTGTGAATTTTTTTTTATTCTTATTTGAACCCTGGAATATATCAAAGATAACATTCATTTTGGGATCTAGATCTCTGTCCTCCATCAAAATTTATTTTTAAACTCTAAACGCTCGGATCGTGGAAGCATTACTCTGCTCTGTATATTTTTTTTTATGACAGCGGAAATCTATCAAAAGTTTAAATGCCCAGATCAGCGCGTATTGTCTGGTCCACCCTACCTCATTGATTTACACGATGAACTGTAAGCATTACTCTGTATGTCAATTACAGAGCTGATCCCTAATTTGATTTAGATTTATTTGATATTACATATAAATGAGAGTTTATAGTATGACTGTTTAAATTTTAGCATTTTTGCAATCGTAATGATTCATTTGGAGGATGACCAGATTCCCTATCACCGTCAAATGTTGCAAATCCAATCTCTGACCTAGAACCGATTCATTAATTCAAAGGATGCGGATCCGGTACCAGGATTGTGAAGTTTACTGGTTATCTGAAACTGTTTTTCCCTTCTTGTCGTCGATATAAATCTTTCCCCCATAGTATAATCACGTTTCTGGTCTTTTAATAACCCGATGTCTAATCTCTGCAAAGTATCCTGATAAGGGTCATTTAGATCTTGAACTTCTTTTTGATCCTCTGTCTATCCACCTCAAACTATTACTTAACAAGTCCAATATCTGTCCAACAATTTAATAGCAGTCTGAGAAAACCGAACTAATACTGTAATAGGTCATCGAGCTGGGTGTTTTGGGTTACTCGGTTGACGTCTGATCTTCTTCATTATATGTGGAGTTTCTGTTGAAGTTCCATGTATCGTTGACAGGTTGGGCGTATGGTCAATTTGTTATTTTTGGAAGATCCTGCTCCACGAGTACTAAAAAGTAATAACCGACTCTAATTAAGGAGTAGTAGATGTTAATCCAGGCATAAGTTTTAAGCTTATAAGTGAGATGTATTCGTTGTCATCCCTATAATTCTTAGTGTACCCGTTAAGACCCTATCTTGGGAAATACTCATCTTTTATGGTCAACTTATAGCTAAAAGGTGCCTTTACAATTTTATCTTTAATTTTATTTTTATGTCAAGACAATTTCCTGTATTATAAATAGAATTGCCCTTGATCTTTGAAGGTGTATGCATTCCGTATCATCGAAATTATTTTACAATATCCCATCATATTATTGAGAGAACATAGGTGTGTTATACCCAATACAAATATTGTTTAAAGTTTTAAATATTTAGAGAGATATGTACCTTTCGTCAATTAAGTCTCATTAAAAGTTATTTGGAAGTATTCCTTTATTTTATTGAGGAAAATGTTCATGATTGGGACCTAAATATTCTAATTTAATACTGAGAAAACGTTGATGTGTTACTATATGAAAACATGTGTGGTATGGGAAAGATGGAATGTGTTGAGTTTAAATTGTAGGAATGCATTGTGCCTAAATTATAATATTTTGTTTAGAATTGTATTGCGATTAAAGTATAATATTCTGTTAGGGATGTATTACGATTAAAATATAATTACTTTGTTTAGGAAGGTAGGGTGAATAAATTACAAATATTTGGTTTAAAAATGCTTACGAGTAAGTTATAGGTATATTGTTGATAAGGAGAAAAGGGTGTTGTACCATTACATATTTTTAATGTTACATTGGAAGTGTTATGATTTATTGGTTAGTGTTACGCAACTCATGTTTTGGATCTATAAGTGATAGCTAGCTTAGTATGCTTGTAATTGAGATACATAAGGGAAGAAATTATTGCCTTAGGTAGTAGAGTAGAACATCATTTCTTGTGTCTTATATTGTAAAGATGTATGTATTTAA
Source organism: Larix kaempferi (assembly GCA_027924585.1). Taxonomy (NCBI): domain Eukaryota; kingdom Viridiplantae; phylum Streptophyta; class Pinopsida; order Pinales; family Pinaceae; genus Larix; species Larix kaempferi. The sequence goes on along the minus strand of BSBM01000802.1, from coordinate 3,602,053 downwards.
TTCGAGACGAAAATTTCATTAAACATGAATTTGGATACTTATACTTACATAAGGATGAGGATTGGTAAGCTTTAAAAAAAAAAAAAAAAAATCACGTGCTAAGGATTCGAGACCTTACATTATTGAATCGAGTAACTCTTTATATACATATTATATCATAATGTTGAATTGTAGTTAAAAGCATGGAAGGTTAAATTATAGTTGAATTTTGAACTATAAATATATGTTATTTAGTTGAGCATGTGATGAAGAGAAAAGTTTAAATTATGCTTATTATAGATTAAAGTATAATATGCGAAAGTATAATTAAATTATTGGATTTGAACTAAAAGTTATAATTATTAGAATGGGTCACTTAGTTGAGAATGTGGTAATAAAGTTAAGTTCAAGTTAAGTCGAATAAACGATTGAGGGTTGTTGTGAATAAAAAAAAACACATTTTATGAATTACATAAAATAGGAATCTTATTAGCTTAGCGAGAATTACATATTTTAAATTGATTGATGTGTATTGTTGGATAAGTTATGTTTTAAAGATTGAATTCCCAAGTGAACTTCATATTCATCGAAATCCTCTCAGATTTATATGTATTTATATATAAGTAGATATATATATATATATATATATATATATATATATATATATATATATATGACTTGGAAAATGTATGTTATAGATAGTTATTATTCAAAAAGCAAATATGTATGTTGTATAATAAATTGAGAATATGTGTGGTCATAGTTAATTACCTTTTAAGGAAAATATATATATGACTCGAAAGGTGAATATTTCTAGTTAGTTATTACTCAAGCACGTAAGCATATGACATAGAAGAGGACCATGAATCGAATGCACTTATAGGTATTTATTATTCAAAAATTCATGTACTTATATACTTGTTGCATGGAAAAATATTATTGGAACAATAATAGAAATATGTAGTAAAGTATAAACACTCCTATCAAAGGAAGCATTTGTTGACATTTAGAGAACGCGTGTAACTATATTAGAAATAGTGGAAAATGTAGGTGACTATATGTTATTTTAAATAAAAATAATTATGAATCGGTAATGTGATTAGAACTTCTTGTCATGGAAGGAATTGGTATTAGAGAAACTTGTTGTATTTAAACCCACCAGGAAGGAGGCAATAGTTGTTTCATAAGTTCCATAAGGGCTGGCATGTCATGGGTAGCTCTCTTAAAATATAGAAAGCAATGGATATTGTAATATTCTCAAGCAGTGAGGTCATTGCTAGGTAGACATCCTTTAGAAATTAGAAGATATTAAAAATTAATGAGGCATTTTACAAATTGATTAAAATCTATAGATAGAGACGTTTTCATGCAATAAATGGAAAATGCAAACAAGTGGAGTAAGAGAAAATATAAGAGTATAGCGGAGGACAAACTTGAGATTGGAAGGAATATAAAGGAGGAAGAAATCGATGGAATATAGAAATATTTTGAGGAATCAGTGTGACTATGACAAAGGGGTATTGAATTAAATAAGGAGGTAAGTACATAATGAACTCATTAACCTAGACATGATGTTACTAATGAAGGGAATTAGAGACAAATTTTAAAATGTTAGACTAAGTCACTAAATTTTGACGCCTGGAATCCTGTCTAATTGAGAACCAACATTATTAAAACATTTAGGGTTTTGGAGGTAGTCTTATGGAATTTGGATTTGGGACAATTTGAGGGTCTCTCCTGATATGTTAAAATCGTGATTATATCTTACCGCATATTTTATGATGTTTACCTTCTCTTGGAGGTAGGATAACAAAATAGACTTAAATCCTTGCTTGGATTTGTTAGGCTTGATAAACTTTTGGGTGACTATTGACGCAATGCAGCTTATAGATAACTTGGACATTGTAAACCTTTGTAGATGACTAGAAGGTATAGAAAATCTAATTTGGTACTGACAGTTATAAAAGAATTATTGGATCTGTAGTACATAAGGATACAATTAAGTCCCAAGGGTGTATTTGAACCATTCTAATTGATATAGAAAATAGTGATTAGAACCACTTGTGCTTATAGCCATGATTATTGGAGAAAAATAGAATACAATGACATGAAGATGAGAATTGAAATCAAGATAAATCCTAGCATCGAAAGTACAAGAACAAAAAAAAATTAACTTCGGGACGAAGTTCTATTTAAGAGGGGGTGTATGTAATGCCCCTAAAATGACTGTGGACCTTAAGGGCACTTGTCGAGTGACCCAGCCGAACAACTTCGATAAAGTGGTTTCTTGAGCCTTGATACGTCTTAAAAGATTGAGGAAAACCTGAAGATGTGAATGACGACAATAATTGATAAATGAATTAAGGATTTAAATTATATATGTGGACTGGTATAATTGATTGATTGGTTCTTGCTTAATGATTAGCCCTGATTGATCAAGTCAAAGTATAGTAGGACAGCTACAACCTTAGCTTTGTGACTTGGGAGGACGCAACTGAGATGCATCATAGCTTTCCGCATTTATTCTGAACTTCGGGACGAAGTTCTAAATAAGTAGGGGTGTATGTAGTGCCCCTAGACTACTGTAGACATTGAGGGAACTTGCTTAGTGACCCGACTGTTTCAAACATTAATAAAATAATCCTTTGATTTTATTTTGAGTATATTTATGATTACCATTGATTGTAAATCAATAAAATAATGATTTATGTTTGTGAGAAATGTGTGTAGCGATAGGTGAAACGGTTCACCGAAGGACACATAAAGGAACATGAAGGGTCGTAGAGTACGGGTAAATCACACACAGGGGGAGTGACGACGATGTCGACTTCCGACAAGAATACCACGCATGAGCAGATAAGCATTGATCCGCTTGCTCAAGAGGAATGCGTGAGGGCGTACGAGGTGGGCCACGACGGAGCTGGTCACGTACGAGTTGAGGGGCGCGCAGTGAGAACAGACTCAGTCCTCAGCGCCATTAGTCCCTAGATAGCATGTAGACGGAGGATGGATGGTAACGATTCCTAAAATCCCTACAAGAGTTCCCGCAAGTCAAAACGGAAAGACGGTGGCAGAAGGGCCCAACGATGCGGTACCCTGTCGAGAACGGAAAGAATGGATGCAAGGACCCAACGATGCGGTACCATGCCAAGGAATTGAAACCATGGATGAGTGGGCCCGACGGAGTGGTGCAATGTCAGGGAATTAAAAATGAAGGAACCTGGAGCCCAACGGCGCGGCACCGTGATCCTAGTGAGTTTGATTGTTAAATTAAACTGCATAAAAACTTAGGAGAATAACTCTAGATTATTACTTGGCAAATGCATAAAAATAGTTTAGACATTTGCATATGAATAGTTATTTTGTTGAGAATTTAAAATAATAGAAATCATTATTTAGGAGCAAAATAGAATCCTAAGATTAGACACCTAGTCAACTAAAAGCTAGGAGTTGATTAAAATATCTGGGGGACAAACTAGAGCAAACTTAGGGGTGTAGGTGCACTTCCCAAAGAAACTGACACTTGGATGGGTGAGTGTTTTAATTAAATAATTAATTAAAAATAATTAATTATGCATGAAGCGACATGTGTCGCATGAGATTTTCCTTTATAAGGAAGGCTTAGGGAATGGGTAAAGGGCCCATAATTTGGACGATTGTCGTAATATTCGAATGCCTCAAAGACTTGCTTCTATCTAAGGGTTTGGCATAGAAATCCTGGTGGGAAGGGAAGCCCAAGCTGAATTTCTGAAATACTTGTGTGAGCTCTACGCCCCAAAGCTCGGGGGAGGCCATGCGACTGAAAGCATGAGCCTATGGTTGGGTGGCGAAGCTAACGGTTGCTTCGCCTATGGTTAAACGAGCTTTGCTGGAGGGATCCTACGGAAGACGCAGACAACAATGGACCAGCTGGATCGGGTTGACAGGTTAAGGTTTGCTTATTTTTGTTAAGTTATTCACTCTTTTATTTTATTTTTCCAATAACTATAATGGCTAATTTGTTTGTATGAAGTTTTTAAAGTGACAGGTTCAGTTCAAGGGGACCCTAAAGGAGGGGTCCTACACATTGGGCTACGTCCACCAAAGGAGAGTCGCATCTTGTATTAATTATCAAAATAGAGCTTACAACCAGTAACACCAATGTTACTATACTTACTTCCAGTTTTTCTCCATGCCTCTTTTATCGAGCGCATTTTACAGACTTTGACCTTAATGTCAACATAAACAAAGAGATCTGTGATCTATGTCAGCAATCTTACAATTATCATGTGATCCATGTCAGCATTCTTATAAATATAACTTATAGAGATCTTAGGGAATCTGTGTAAATAGAATTATAACTCACATATCGAAGGTATATTCAATTCCAGTAATAACAATTGCGACAACACATGGAATACCTACTCGAGTAGGTACCATTTAAAGTAGTTACAACTACCTCCTAGCCTATTAAAATGGATAACCCCATCCATTTCCATTTCAATGAAAATACAGTCTCGGCTAGGCTAGTATCCGTCATATGGAATACAATTTTGGTAAGTACTATATTATAAATACCGCCTGGCAACTAACATATCAGAAGTAATAAGTTTCCAGTAATTACCATATCAAAACGTAATAAACATGCAGATGTCAAACACGAATTTAAGACCACGATTCTATGGCATTGTGGAGATCAGAAACACTTTATCATATGCAGAGGTTTCACAAAAATAAGGAAATAATAATGCCTTTACCACCAATTGTAGTGATTGTAAGCAGCCAGATCGAGCACCAAATAAAGAGCTCACTTATCAAACCCGGAGTAATACCGGAATTCCTTATCATCAAATTGGGCGTAGGGACAGATATGTACAGTATTCCATCTCTGTCACCAATGGGTGCGGATCAAAAACCTACAGAGTGTTTTAAACTCTGTCATAAATAGTGAACTTGAAATGAACATAGATCAACGAATTGATGATCGCAACACACGCATAGTGTATAAGCGAATACAATGCAAAACCATTACCGTGATCAATACAATGGTGCAAACATCACAACGATTCACCAACAGGTAAATATACTTATGGGTATAAAACACGCAGATAGTATTAATAACTGGATCACTATGCGTGCAGAACGCCGATGGCATTCGTCTATGGGTATGGAAACACTCAGATCGAAATAACCACTGATTCACTGTGCGTGCAGAAAGCCGATGGCATTCGTCTATGTGTATGGAAGCACTCAGATCAAAATAACCACCAATTCACGGTGCGTGCAGAAAGCCGATGGCGTTCAGCGAATTCAATCAACAACTAACTTGTTGAGATTCAACTTTCATACAAAATGTATGTACGCATTTCAGAGGTTGCACCTACCGGGATAGAAACAAGGAAAGGAAAAAACCATACTTTCTATCCTTACAGATATATAACGAACTGGGCGCTTGCTCATAATTCAAATGGGGATCACATTTCTTAATGCAAACATGAAATGGGAAGGAAACTATATTCTAAGTTCCTACACAATGAAATATGCAGACAATGTTACTCTACAACTTCGATCCAGCCTTACGCAGTGATCTTAACCGCAATCATCCCACATACTAAATAATGAAAATAAGCAAGGGTTTTAAAATGTGATTCCAATCTAGCCTGGACGTTTTATCCTACACAAATAAATATGCCAAGAATGTTATACTAGGGCTTCTTAACACAGAGAGTATAAGTGCATTCATTCCACATACGAAACCATGAAATTGCAAGGTTAAATCTGCGACTTCAATCTAGCCTGGGCAATCATAATTTAATTCTACCAACTATGGGAGAGATCGCCTAACTTAAGAGATGGTACAGAGGCAGAGATTGATGATACAAGGTAACTCTGTTTTATAAAAAAAATACTTACTTATGGAAGCAGAGGTTGTGATAATGTGATTCCAACAAAGTTTCTAGGGAATCATAGCTGTCGTTATTTATCAGTTATTCGCAAGGAAGAAACTTATGTGCAGATTTGCAACCCAATAAACAAATCATGAGCAAAAATGGAATAATGCGATAAGTATAAAGGGAATAATTTTAGATCTTATCTCTGTCCAGTACAGTCCACCAATACGATTTCCCACCAATATAACCCTATCAAACTGGTGTATGCAGATCCAGTGCAACAGGATCACACAAAAAGAATTTTTCCCTCTGATTTAACGCCAACTCCTTTCCTTTGTCGAGTGAGGCTCCTGGCACTATCGTTCATCCTCCAAAGCCATCCCGCAGTGCTCGAACCTTTCTTTTTTCCAGAAGAGAGAACAAATCCTTCACCCAGATGAAGAGCCCCCTTTTCCTATCCCGCAATGCTAGCACGGGAAGAGGAAGATAAGCACTCTTCAAACTATAATCCCGAAAAACAAAACGCCCCTTTACTTGATTTTAGCTCTTCCTTAAGAAAGAGGGATTTCACACTAATAACTTGACAAGTGGTATCCTTCGAAGATGGTGTGGCAACAAGTGGAATTTTGAAATGCCAGGGAGACATCCTCCCGATAAAACCCTCAACTACCCACTCTTTAATTTAAACCCACTACGCTTGTCATTAGGGAGTGCAATTTTGTTGTTAGTATGTCAAATACAAGTTTGACGTCAATCAATTATTTATAAAGACCCAAATCTTTAGGTAGGTAGTTACCTAACCCGTTTTATATGGATTTTTCCATATATTCCCTTTTTTAATGGTATCCAACCATAGTCTAACGTGAACTTTGCAATATGTTTCCCCTTGTAATAGTATACAAAGGTATATTAATATTGTTAGGTGAGTATTTGTCATATATGTCTTACTTTTTCTCTTTTTGTATTCTCTTAATAACCTATTCACTTTATGATAGGTTATATATTTCCACCTAATATGAAGTAGTAATACAGTAGTATATTAAATATTTGCTCGAGCAATATTAGCTAGAGAAATATTAGGTGGAGAAAACATAATAACTTCTACCCCCTTCCTCCAACTTCTTTCATAACCGTAAGTTTCATCTTAGGTTTTCTTAGGGAGGGTCTTCAATCTCCTACCATTTATTATGGTTATCATATTAGTTTAAGACTAATATTAGTATATCCTCCTGTGACTTTAGGTTATCGAGAGGACAACTTTAGCTTAAACTTCATGCAGTGCCGGGGTACTAAGATGACAGTTTGTCATCCATTCATGGTCTAGCTATCCATTTCCTCTCCCTTAGAAGATTTAATTTCCCTTCGTTTTAGTTGCAACTTACAACTTAGGAAAATAAATAACGATACTTTCAAGGTCCGTTGGTGGGGCCTTGGCCTTGAGCTCCTCACAAGGGCCTCATATATAGTTTACAATATATAATTAAAATCTGATGGGGATAAAAAGAGGGATATTACATCCTCCTCCCCTTAAAAATAACACCGTCCTCAGTGTTCATACTTTTCAGCAGCTCGTCTCCTCTTATGGAGTCATCCTTTGCTTGCTTCATTATTTATATTTTGACTTTCTTCGGACTTTCGTGAATTTTCTGCAAGTCGATATCGGTCCCCTGCATTTTCCAACTACAAAATCGAAAGTCAAAGAAACCGTACAGACTTATCATCGATTCTATAATCAAACTCAGAAACATAAACAATGAGCCTGTTATAACATTTGCAATTCATGGAATCTATTTAGCGCTCCATGATTATATACTGTTGACTAAATCAACAAACAACATTCACTTGATCCAGGAAATTCTTGCCTGACACCTTAGTGCTCACGCAGCAATCCTTTCTCCCATGCCTTGCCTAACACCTTAGTGCTCACGTAGCAAACATTTCATTCATGTTTTGCCTAACACCTTAGTGCTCACGCAGCAAACATTTCTCACATGTTTTGCCTAACACCTTAGTGCTCACGCAGCAAACATTTCGTTCATGTTTTGCCTAACACCTTAGTGCTCACGCAGCAAACATTTATTTCATGCATACTAAGCAGCGTCCTGCCTCCCACATATACATTTTCTTATAGCTTGCCTAGGTCTTACAGCCAGCCAATTCTCCAAGAATCCTAGTGGTTGTTCAATCCCTCGTTTTAGGGAGTATTTCAATGCCATTACAACACTCTTTACACAATTCCCCTCAAGCCTTCTCGCTTGAGTCCCAGAATTTATTTTCCCCAAGCCACCTTGCTTGAGTCTAGAAAAATCTCTTTCAATTTAATCAATTTATTTCGTCATATTACATTCTGTACCCATACGATTGTTCTGACCAATCTGGGTCAAGTGCTTTGTTCAACAATAATTATCAATATTTTTAAAATAATAAGTAACAATTGTGATGTGAATCCTAATTCCTCACTCCTCATTCTACCATGCATAACATATATGTTCTTGTCTTTCCACAACCTCCACAAAATTTGGACCATCTGGCACATTTTCACTTGTTAGTATCACAAAAATCGAATATTGTAAGAAGATTCCTTTAAACTAGAAAAAATCGTCTTTCTTACTACGATATCCATACGTGGTCATCTAAGGTATCATTTGCTAGTACACATAACTAGCTTATAGGATTACATAATGCTTTGAATACAATATAACATTCTTCCTATGATGATCCATGGTCGGTATAAAAGTTAGATTTTGCCATTTCCAACACAATTCTTATTTTAGATATACAACCTTTCTTTGTATACACTGACATTATATAGGAATTAACCAATTGTCAATAACATGATTGCGTGTACCTTATAAGGATAGACATATACCTTTGTAAGGGAAACCGCATATCTCCTCATTATAGGATCCCCATATGTCGAGGTACTAGTTTACTTGTATCCGCACATATTAGTATTACACTAATATGAATCTATATATCCCACAGTTACCTATTGACGGTTCTAAGGAAGTGATGTGTAGGAGATAGACCTGTTTGACAATACCTTAAGAGCGTTAGTCGTGTAAAGCTAATTAAATCCTAAGAACAATTATACATGTAACATGTGTCCAGACACCATTTTTACTTGTTTCATAAAAGCTTATACATCGTTTACTATTTAAAAAAAAAAAAAAAAAAAAATTACTTCTGGTCGACCATGAAAAATTCCATGTCATCTACAGTTTCCTTAACTCATAATAAATATACAACAGTCATTCCTTGCAGACATCAGAAAATTACAGTGTTCTACTGACCTGTATCACCATTTCCTGTTGGTTCTAGATTTCCAAAAATCTTATGACAAAACTTTATTTGCATCACCAACACCATTACATGAAATAACCATAAAAAATAATCATTTTGACAAAACATTTAATTCCTCATGGATAGCAAGTCATCTTAAAAATTGGACATATAAAAGCATAACTTTTATAACCATTATTCATCATTTCCCAACCTTTATGCTAAGGATTAAAATGTACTCATGCATCTTCATCATATGCATCTTAATAACTAATCAAAATGCACATGGATGTATATGTTTCTCTTCTTGTATAAATGACAACCTACACTTTCCTAGTTGATACTTTAAGAGCAAAATATTAATATCAACATAATGATGCTTTCTTCATTACCAAACCTATTAAATACCTCAGTTACGGTTTCCTACATTGTCACCATATTAATGGTTATACATCTTAAGGCTTTAACATAACCTGTTTCACATCTGAATATCTTTTCTCTTGTTTTTCCCATATTGTCTTTATGTTGAATGTATCAAACATGCATGCAATAATAAAAACAACCTCCTTCAACGCAAGAGTAATAAGATCATTACTCAGTAACATCTTTGCAATTTTATAACTTAGCTAATTACTCACGCGGTCTTTCGATCACATTCATATCGTGTTCTTCATCAATATAACTACATATATATATCTAGTCACCAACTAAGAAGAGGACTATTCTCTTATAGCGGTATACTGAATTAGTTTTTTTTTTTTAAGAAACCAATGCTTAAGGCTAATTACCGACTTTTCCCCTATCATCATTTAGTTAAATATGCAACATAGTAAAACATACTTTTGATGGCATTCCTATCAAAATGTTCATAAGTAGTGCATGAATCGTAAGTATATCTAATAACCCTAGTCTATCAAGGTACATAAGCAATACTAACATTTCATGTGGAGAAAAATACTTTGCACAAAAATATCCTTTGAGAGCTTTTCAAACCATAATGCTTCGGGAAAGGAGACTTACTTACGATCAACCCATGGACACGTTATCAGTTACCTCTTGTTGAATTTTACAAAATTGGATCCGTTTAGTTTCGCCTCATAGGTAGAGTAGTTTCCTTAATTCAACCCGCATGACATTCTCTTCCTCACGCTGAGCCCAACTAAGCCCGAGTGTTTGCAACCTATGCTCTGATACCATATGTAACATGTCCAAGGTTTGCGAGTTAGTATTTTGGTGAAAAATAAAATTTCTTCCATTAGATATCCTCACAATAAAATATCTAAGATCGAGTTCAATAAAATAGATATCATTTAGTTAAGACTTATTGACAAGACATAACCATTAAGACAATAAACATTACGAAGTAAGATATTATCATTACGACATGAACATACACAACAAGAATTACTAACAAGGCATCAACAATAGAATCATACACATGGGGAGACAAAGTGTACGTGGTTCACCCAATCACATTGGGCTACGTCCACCAAAGGAGAGTCGCATCTTGTATTAATTATCAAAATAGAGCTTACAACTAGTAACACCAATGTTACTATACTTACTTCCAGCTTTTCTCCATGCCTCTTTTATCGAGCGCATTTTACAGACTTTGACCTTAATGTCAACATAAACAAAGAGATCTGTGATCTATGTCATCAATCTTAGAATTATCATGTGATCCATGTCAGCATTTTTATAAATATAACTTATAGAGATCTTACGGAATCTGTGTAACTAGAATTATAACTCACATATCGAAGGTATATTCAATTCCAGTAATAACAATTGCGACAACACATGGAATACCTATTCGAGTAGGTACCATTTAAAGTAGTTACAACTACCTCCTAGCCTATTAAAATGGATAACCCCATCCATTTCCATTTCAATGAAATTACAGTCTCGGCTAGGCTAGTATCCGTCATATGGAATACATTTTGGTAAGTACTATATTATAAATACCGCCTGGCGACTAACATATCAGAAGTAATAAGTTTCCAGTAATTACCATATCAAAACGTAATAAACATGCAGATGTCAAACACGAATTTAAGACCACGATTCTATGGCATTGTGGAGATCAGAAACACTTTATCATATGCAGAGGTTCCACAAAAATAAGGAAATAATAATGCATTTACCACCAATTTTAGTGATTGTAAGTAGTCAGATCGAGCACCAAATAAAGAGCTCACTTATCAAACCCGGAGTAATACCGGAATTCCTTATCATCAAATTGGGTGTAGGGACAGATATGCAGAGTATTCCAACTCTGTCACCAATGGGCGCGGATCGAAAACCTACAGAGTGTTTTAAACTCTATCATAAATAGTGAACTTGAAATGAACATAGATCAACGAATTGATGATCACAACACACACATAGTGTATAAGTGAATACAATGCACAACCATTACCGTGATCAATACAATGGTGCAAACATCACAACGATTCACCAACAGGTAAATATACTTATGGGCATAAAACACGCAGATAGTATTAATAACTGGATCACTATGCGTGCAGAACGCCGATGGCATTCGTCTATGGGTATGGAAACACTCAAATCGAAATAACCACCGATTCACTGTGCGTGCAGAAAGCCGATGGCATTCGTCTATGTGTATGGAAGCACTCAGATCAAAATAACCACCAATTCACGGTGCGTGCAGAAAGTCGATGGCGTTCAGCGAATTCAATCAACAACTAACTTGTTGAGATTCAACTTTCATACAAAATGTATGTACGCATTTCAGAGGTTGCACCTACCGGGATAGAAACAAGGAAAGGAAAAAACCATACTTTCTATCCTTACAGATATATAACGAACTGGGCGCTTGCTCATAATTCAAATGGGGATCACATTTCTTAATGCAAACATGAAATGGGAAGGAAACTATATTCTAAGTTCCTACACAATGAAATATGCAGACAATGTTACTCTACAACTTCGATCCAGCCTTACGCAGTGATCTTAACCGCAATCATCCCACATACTAAATAATGAAAATAAGCAAGGGTTTTAAAATGTGATTCCAATCTAGCCTGGACGTTTTATCCTACACAAATAAATATGCCAAGAATGTTATACTAGGGCTTCTTAACACAGAGAGTATAAGTGCATTCATTCCACATACGAAACCATGAAATTGCAAGGTTAAATCTGCGACTTCAATCTAGCCCGGGAAATCATCATAATTTAATTCTACCAACTATGGGAGAGATCGTCTAACTTAAGAGATGGTACGGAGGCAGAGATTGATGATACAAGGTAACTTTGTTTTATAAAAAAAATACTTCCTTATGGAAGCAGAGGTTGTGATAATGTGATTCCAGCAAAGTTTCTAGGGAATCATAGCTGTCGTTATTTATCAGCTATTCGCAAGGAAGAAACTTATATGCAGATTTGCAACCCAATAAACAAATCATGAGCAAAAATGGAATAATACGATAAGTATAAAGGGAATAATTTTAGATCTTATCTCTGTCCAGTACAGTCCACCAATACGATTTCCCACCAATATAACCCTATCAAACTGCTGTATGCAGATCCAGTGCAATAGGGATTATCACACAAAAAGAATTTTTCCCTCTGATTTAACGCCAACTCCTTTCCTTTGTCGAGTGAGGCTCCTGGCACTATCGTTCATCCTCCAAATCCATCCCGCATCGCTCGAACCTTTCTTTTTTCCAGAAGAGAGAACAAATCCTTCACCCAGATGAAGAGCCCCCTTTTCCTATCCTGCAATGCCAGCACCGGAAGAGGAAGATAAGCACTCTTCAAACTATAATCCCGAAAAACAAAACGCCCCTTTACTTGATTTTAGCTCTTCCTTAAGAAAGAGGGATTTCACACTAATAACTTGACAAGTGGTATCCTTCAAAGATGGTGTGGCGACAAGTGGAATTTCGAAATGCCAGGGAGACATCCTCCCGATAAAACCCTCAACTACCCACTCTTTAATTTAAACCCACTACGCTTGTCATTAGGGAGTGCGATTTTGTTGTTAGTATGTCAAATACAAGTTTGACGTCAATCAATTATTTATAAAGATCCAAATCTTTAGGTAGGTAGTTACCTAACCCGTTTTATATGGATTTTTCCATATATTCCCTTTTTTAATGGCATCCAACCATAGTCTAACGTGAACTTTGCAATATGTTTCCCCTTGTAATAGTATACAAAGGTATAAACCACTTATACTATGAAACGAGAACTCGACACAGTTCTCGTTTTTCTCTCTCCTAATTTTAGTAGCTATTTTTACCTCCGTTTCAAAAAGGGTTGATGCCAGTATCACACATTTTCATTTTGAGGCATTTTTTTAGGGCTTTGACACATCTTTATTGTAAAGTATTTTTAATTTCTATTTTCAAGTGTGTTTTTTAGAAATTTAACAAAAAACATACATTTAGAAGCTAACTATAATGAAAAACACATACATTTTCGAAATTTATCTTTAAAATTTAATCATAAATAATATATTTTTATGGAAAAATAGTAAACAAATCGAGAAAAAAAAAGACATTTAAACCCATTTTTAATAGATTTTTAGTCATTTTGTATAAAAATGATACTCTTTCACATTATTTTTCATAATATTTAACCACCTAACCAATTATTATTAAAATTTAAAAAAAAAATATTTAAAAAAATTACATTGCCCCCTTCTACCCTAACCCTATCCCTACCCCCCCACAAACTATTACAAAAGTTTAAAAAATAATTATAATGCGTCCCTTCTACCCTAACACCCTAACGAAATATTAGTAATTTTTTAAAAAAATTACATTTAAAAAAATAATTACATATCCTACCCTAACCCCTCAACCAACCATTAATAAACATTTAAAAAAACAAAGTACATTTCCTAATGCCTTAGCCCCCCCAAAATTACATTCCCTAATGCCCTACCCACTACCCCATTACCCCTCACACATCGTTTTAATTAAAAACAATTTAAAACCCAACTTAAAAAAATTAAAAAATAAAAATAAAAACCTAAACTTAAAAAATAAAAAATAAAACCTGAAGTTTACCAAAAAAAAAAAACAAAAAACAAACTCGACTTTACAAATTAAAAAAAAAAAGACTTTACAAAAAATAAATTAAAAAACAAATTTTAAATTTTAAAAAAAACTTTACAAAAAAAATTAAAAATTAAAAAGAAAACTAAACTTTACAAAAAAAAAAATCAAAATAAAAATTAAACAAAACCAAACTTTAAAAAAAATTTAAAAATTAAACAAAACAAAAATTAAAAATAAAAATAAAAATACAAACAAAAAAAACAAAGATCGCACCCAAAGAGGTGGGCGGATGCTGGCTCCACTCCCTTGGGCGCCCAAAGGGCTGCCCCCGTGGGGCGCCCAAACACGTTATAAAAAAAAACTAAAGATTAAAAAAAAAACTTTACAAAAAGTAAATTAAATAACAAATTAAAAATTAAAAAAAACACTTTAAAAAAAAAAATTAAAAATTAAAATAAAAAACAAAACTTAAAAAAAAAAAAATCAAAATGGGCGGGGAGCATCCGCCCCCTTGGGCGCCCAAAGGGCCGCCCCACGGGCGGCAACTCGATGCCGGGCATCGAGCTGCCGCCCCACGGGCGGCGCTCAGCCCGATGGGCGCCCAAAGGGCCGCCCGTGGGGCGGCGCTCAGCCCGATGGGCGCCCAAAGGGCCGCCCGTGGGCATCGAGCTGCCGCCCATGGGGCGGCCCTTTGGGCGCCCATCGGGCTGAGCTCCGCCCCCTTGGGCGCCCAAAGGGCTGCCCGTGGGGCGGAGCTCAGCCCGATGGGCGCCCAAAGGGCCGCCCGTGTGGCGGCCCTTTGGGCGCCCATCGGGCTGAGCTCCGCCCCTTGGGCGCCCAAAGGGCTGCCCCACGGGCGGCCCCTTGGTCCATTTTGATTTTTTTTTTTTTTAAGTTTGGTTTTTTATTTTAATTTTTAATTTTTTTGTAAAGTAGTTTTTTTAATTTTTAATTTCTTTTTTAATTTATTTTTTGTAAAGTTTTTTTTTTTAATTTTTAATTTTTTTTTGTAACTTGTTTTTTTTTAATTTTTAATTTGCTTTTTAATTTATTTATTGTAAAGTTTTTTTTTTAATTTTTAATTTGTTTTTTTTGTAAAGTCTAGATTGTTTTTTGTTATTTTTTTTTGTAAAGTTTAGGTTTTATATTTCATTTTTTAAGTTTAGGTTTTTATTTTTTTTTGAAATGTAAATTTTAAAAAAATTATTAATATGGGGCAAATGAGACAACCCTGACCATTTAAGTTAGGAGGGGCGCATTATAATTTTTTTTTTAACTTTTGTAATAGTTTGTTGGGGGTTAGGGTTAGGAATTTATTTGTTGAAAACAAAAAATTTCAATTTAGGGGTTGATTTTAAGGCTTTCGTAAACAACAGTATGAGATTTTTAAGCCATGGCTATCTTTTTAACCCAGAGAAAAAAAACGTTGATACTAGTATCAACACTTTTCGATTTGGGGGTTGTTTTTGGTGTTTTTTATGAAAACATGATACTGGCATCAACACTTTTTGATTTGGGGGTTGTTTTCGGTGTTTTTTATGCAAAAATATGAGTTTGTATGGCTAGAGTTCTCGTTCTTAGTATATAGTTCTCGTTTCATAGTATAAGTGGTTTATATTAATATTGTTAGGTGAGTATTTGTCATATATGTCTTACTTTTTCTCTTTTTGTATTCTCTTAATAACCTATTCACTTTATGATAGGTTATATATTTCCACCTAATATGAAGTAGTAATACAGTAGTATATTAAATATTTGCTCGAGCAATATTAGCTAGAGAAATATTAGGTGGAGAAAACATAATAACTTCTACCCCCTTCCTCCAACTTCTTTCATAACCGTAAGTTTCATCTTAGGTTTTCTTAGGGAGGGTCTTCAATCTCCTACCATTTATTATGGTTATCATATTAGTTTAAGACTAATATTAGTATATCCTCCTGTGACTTTAGGTTATCGAGAGGACAACTTTAGCTTAAACTTCATGCAGTGCCGGGGTACTAAGATGACAGTTTGTCATCCATTCATGGTCTAGCTATCCATTTCCTCTCCCTTAGAAGATTTAATATCCCTTCGTTTTAGTTGCAACTTACAACTTAGGAAAATAAATAACGATACTTTCAAGGTCCGTTGGTGGGGCCTTGGCCTTGAGCTCCTCACAAGGGCCTCATATATAGTTTACAATATATAATTAAAATCTGATGGGGATAAAAAGAGGGATATTACATATGTATATAATTATATAAGCTAATTGAGGTAATATTAGATTGAAAAGTGTTATGCACTTTTAAACATCTTGGAACATTGTATATATAACTATATAACTTAATTACAATATTATTAGAGTGGAAAATGGGTTTAAGCAATTTTATACTCATTAATAGTAAGTGTAATGCCCGCCTCGGTACTTTAAATGATTAGACTAATGAGGGTACTAGTTTCGAAATAAACCGGCTAAGTAAAACACGAGCCATTTGAATTTACTTTGAAAATGCTTGGACGACAGTTATAGAAACTATTACTTTACTTAATAAATGAATGCTCGACTAATTGAGATAGAATGACTAAATGTTAGATATGCTCGACTGATTGAGATAGAAGGACTGAATGTTGGATATGCTCTGATTGAGATAGAATGGCTAAATGTTAGATATGCTCGACTGATTGAGATAGAATGACTGAATGTTGGATATGCTTGACTGATTGAGATAGAATGACTAAATGTTAGACATGCTCGACTAATTGAGATAGAATGACTTAATGTTAGATATGCTCGACTCATTGAGATAAAATGAATGAATGCTAGATATACTCTACTGATTGAAATAGAATGAATGAATGTTAGATATGCTCGACTGATTGAGATAGGATGACTGAATGTTACATATGCTCGACTGATTGAGATAGAACGACTGAATGTTAGATATGCTCGAATGATTGAGATAGAATGACTAAATGTTAAATATGCTCGATTGATTGAGATAGGATGACTGAATGTTACATATGCTCGACTGATTCAGATAGAATGATGAATGATAGATATGATTTACTGATTGAGAGAAAAAGGATGAATGAAATATATGCTCGATTGATTGAGATATTATGATGGATGATGAAATATTTCATAGTGCAGCGCTACTAATGTGTGCTTGAGTGTGTGTGTGTGCAGTGGCAGTTAAGATGATTTACCAACTGACCCATAATGGAATTTTAGGGATCGTAAGAATGGAAAGAACACATAGGGGTACGACAATTGACTGTCGACCCTGGATTAGCAATCTACGCACGGGTGAAGCCGTTTCATCTCACCCAGGGAAGCGTATGTCGTACGGGCAAGACCATAATGATTTGGTCGCGTATGATGAGTTGAGCGGCGCGCAATAAGGAGATCCGTATCCCTCAACATCCCTTAGTCTCCAAGGAGCGTAGTTGAGAGATAGCAGTAACGGTTCCTGGTCGCTACGCAGTACTCCCCATAAGAAGGAAGAAATGAAACTGTCAAAAGGGCCCACCGAAGAGGTACCTAGACAAGAACGAGAGGAAGAAAATTAATCAATGGTAAATGAAAATTTCACATAAGATTTAAGAAACACTTTATTTCATTTTGTTCTATTTTATTAATTTGAATAATTCTGTTCAAAATTCTATTTTTAATTGATTTCATTAATTTGAATTATTCATTTTAATTGATTTTATTAACTTGAAAAAGAATTGAAGAGATTAATTTTATTCATTATTAAATTTGATTAATTATGCTGATTTAAAAAGATTAATAATAAGAGAATTATTTTTATTCAAAGATTTCAATTTTATGGATTTTATTATTTTAAATCATTCCATTAAAGATTCTATTTAATTGACTTCATTATTTTGAGAAAGAATTGAAATAGGTTATTAATAAAAGAACTGTTTTTCTTTTATTATTATTCAAGATTTTACTTTAATTAATTTTATTATTCATTTAAATTATTTTATAAAGAGGAAATTTAAAATAGATTAAATACTTTTAGTAAAAGGAATCATCTTTTAATTCAATTTTAATATTAGGAAAAGAAAGAAAAGTAGAAAGCAATAAGTTTAACTAAAAGATTGTTAAGTAAACTAAATGAGAACCAAAAGAGAAGTAGAACTCTTCCACACCTAACTCCCACTGATCTAGGGATTTAGATGCACATTAAAGACATTAAGAAGACACATGTATTTAAGAATATTAGAAATTAAAATATTAAATTAAATTAAATATGTGCATGGACAGACACATGGCACACAGACTTTTGCTATATAATGAGGGAGGAGAAGGAGAGAAAGACATCTATTTCTCCCTAATGCTAGATGGTCATCATAATCTCGAATTATGTTATGATCCTTAGAGTTGGGAATAGCCAAAATGGGGATTGGGAGATCCTTTCGGGAGGCTAGCTAAGTGTGTTCTTACGACCCCATTAGCTCGGGGGTTCGAGGTGAAGAAGATTAGCCTCAATACGGTAGGGTGGTCAACCGAGGAGTCACTCGGTACTTTTTCAGGAGATTGGATTGGATCGTGCGGAAACCACTTCGAGGACTCCATCGATTTGCTGGACCAACCGTTGAAAATAGGTTTGAAGCATTTTTATTTTAATTATTTTTGCTAAATCTTTTGAGAATGAATAAATATGAGTATATAGTTTTATATATTGACATTCATGTACTACAATAGATAGAACTAGATCTGTGGTTTTTATCTCTTTTTCTGAAAAATCGTATTGGAAGTTTTTTTTGGGGGGGGGCCTCGAAAAGAGAGTCCCTATAGTAAGGTATATATTTACATATGTTAATTGTAATAATATTGAATTGGAAAGTGTTGTGCATTTCCATACATCTTGGTAATAAGGTATATATAATTATATATGTCAATTACAATATTATTGGAATGAAGAAGGGTTTATGTATTTTTCTACATATGTTATTGTAGTAATGTGAGATTTGAAAAGTGTATATATATTATATTTCTATGTACCCTTTTTGGAAATAAATGTAAAAGAGATAGATCATATAGATAGGTTGTTAAAATGAAATGCATTACTAGTACTATAGGTTTACTAGATTTGTGGATATTAAGAGAATGTGATCAGTATGATGAGCATGATGAGCTGAACTCAGCAACATGGATTTTGCATTATGGAAAAACCATTTATGAAAACTGACTACGAACTTGAAATTTAACCATGGTATCAAAATGGTCAAATGAAAAAAATGTTTCGTAAAAAGAAGTATGGAGACGATTAACATAATAAACCGAATGCAATGAAGCTAACCTTAGGTCATAATCAAACTTGATGAAATGACAACTAGCCCTCGAGATGGAACTCGATGGGATTAAGAAAAACACACATTATACAACTTGATGAGTCTTTTGAAGTAACCCTATGACAACAAAAGGGATGAAATGAAGTAAGGAGGTGATAAGATCATTAACTTAGATGTAATGATACTGATAAAATGGCTAAGGGATAAAAATTTAAACTTTAGACTAAGTCGCTAAGTTTCGATGCCTCGAATCCTATGAAATTGAGAACCAACATTTAGGGGTTTTTGGAAGTAATCTTATGGGAATTCGTTTTTGGACTAATTGAGAGTCTCTCCTGATTTGTTAAATCCGTGAATATATCTTACCTATCTTTATTGGACTGAACATTTTATGATGTTTACCTTCTCGTATTGGAGGGAGGATAACCATATAGATTTGAAACCTTGCTTGGATATGTTATACTAAATTATGATTTGATAAACTATTGGGTGGTTATTAACGCAAAGTAGCTTGTAGATAATTTAGGTATCGTAGATCTTCATTGATGACTAAGAGTTGTAGGAATTCTAAGTTGGGACTGGTAGTTATTAAAGGTATTAGTGGATTTGCACCATGATGGATGTACTACTGATTAGAACCACAAGTGCTTATGGCCATGATTGTTTGAGAAAAATAGAAGAGAAAGACAAGAAGATGAAAATAGGAAATTAAAGTAAAGCCTAATATCGAAAGTACGAGAACAAAATCTAACTTCGGGACGAAGTTCTATATAAGAGGGCATGTATATAGTGCCCCTAGACTACTGTAGACATTGAGGGAACCTATTGAGTGAACCGACTGATTGAAACATTAATAAAATAACTCTTTGATGTTATTTTGAGTATGTGTATCTGGACAATTGATGTAAATGAATGATTACATTTGTTTAACGATTAACTATGATTATGGAAAATATGCTTATGAATGATGCTTAACGACTAGCTATACGATTGATCATGTAATGAGGACGAAGAAAGTAATTATTGATGAAATGCATGTTTGATTAGATGAATGAGTAATGTTTGAGTAAATTATAAATGCTTAACGAAGTAGTAGATTTATGAATCAAATGATGATTATTGAGGATAGTACTACTAATATATGTTTGTGAGAAATGTGTGTAGCGATAGATGAAACGGTTCACCGACGGACACACAAAGGAATATGAAGGGTCGTAGAGTACAGATAAATCACACACAGGGAGAGCGACGATGATGTTGACTTCCGACGGGATATATAGAGATTGTATACTTAAGCAATTTTTTTTTAAAACAGAAACACACACATTAATTGATAATATAAATTAATGCAGTATCATCTTTCTTCAAGAATGTTTTAGCAATAACATGCATTGTCACCGATCACAATCGATAATTGATAATAAAAGGAACATTAGGACATATGCTACGATGGTTAACAAGTACTCTAAAATACATCATTCACCTACTATGAATTTCTACTAACATAGCACTTCCATCTTTAAGCAATTATAAAGCAATACTCATTTACTTTAGTAACTAAGGGTAATAAGGTGTATGCCATGATTATCATCCCAGCTCTATAATATTAAATCTATATCTTTATTAGGTATTAATAAAATATATTTAACTTTAACAAATATAAGCAATGTTTATTTACACTAAACAATATGAACACTAAGGTATATGTTCTTGATAAACATAATAAACATTACAACCATGATGCTATAGTCTAATAAATGTTTAACAATCATAACATAATATAATACATTCACTTTAATACAATAGTAAATGTTTAAATATGATAACTAATATAATACATTCACTTTAAATATGATGGATGATAATAAATATATAATACAACCACTTTAATTATATTAACAAATATGATGCAGGATAATAAATATAATACATCCACTTTAATTATGATAACAAATATGATGCATTCACTTTAATTATGATAACAACATATTATGCATTCACGTTAAAGAATATAACAACATATAAGGCATTCATTTTAGGTATGATAATAAATATAATACATCACCTATTGCCATTGTTACACGCCTTAATCCACATGTTTTATGATTGAAAAAGGATCGTTGTACATTCCTTATTAGCTCGACCTGTAGGGTTCGTTGGATTCTTGGAAGGACTTATGCGTTGGTAATTTCATCCTTCAGATGACGGTCAGCATGTTCTTGACAATTCTAACATTCATTCCCTTAGTGTTAAATAATTATCCACTGTTTGTTCAAGAGGGAGTTTAGTAACGGAAATAACTATAAGTTTAACTATCGGCTGACAAAGTTATAGAATAACTAATTAAACTATAAGGTATGATAGGTCGGCCTTCGAGATGAGTCTTCGTTATGAAGCACCACTACCTTATTTAAGAGTCAAAATTACAATACCCACAGTAACATAAAATAATATATTTCTAAATCTTGGAACGGATTTTTAAACATATAACTTAAAATGACGAAAAACTATTAATAGAGTAGAAAGCATCTTTTATTTAAATCCTATTCTAGGTATAATACTGCTAATCGCAATTTAAATTAAAGGCTAAAGATATTTTCAGTAATGACGATTTTTATGACTATTTAAATTTCAACAGCAATATGCAATATCGACCACATCGACATTCTAGATATAAGAATCAGATTTATGAATCAAATGATAATTATGGACGATAGTACTACTAATATATGTTTGTGAGAAATGTGTGTAGCGATAGTACTACTAATATATGCTCCTTTACTTTTGTTGTTTTACTTTGTAACGTGCTGAAGGTTGCGAGTATCCAGCGAGGAAATTGACTAGAGGAGGTGGCCAATAATTTACAGTCTCTTATTCATTGCCCCATACGTTGATAAGGTGCTCCGTTTACTTTTATCTCATTGATTGATGTCAACAGTAACAATGTTATCATATTCTCATTCCTTGTTTAAGAATCCATTCACTTTAGACTGCTCCACGTAGCCTCATCTCGGATTTCAATCTATAATATCGAAATATCCTGAGCCAACGGTAAATCGGTGACCACTCCAGCAAGGAGATCGGCTGGACTTATGTCGAAGTAGACCGAGGAGATGACCGGTAGTTACTGTATCAGTTTAATGAATTGATTACATGTGTGCCATGTGGGGGGCCTACGTTTACCAGCGACGAAATTGGCAGGACACTGGTCGATTCAGGCTATGAGACCGCCAATTTAGTATTGCTCGTCTTAATCACTCCTTATGCTGTATTATACTGTATTTTAATCTTTGTATTATTTTTGAACTGTTTAAACTCGTAGCGGAATGTCTGACGACTGACCATGTAAATTCTTGTATCATTTATTTGAAGAACCAACATTCTTAATAAATCATTTTATGTCAATTTGTAAATTCGCCATGAATTATATAGGTCGTTATAAAGTTATATTTCTTTTCGTAATTGGAAATTGTCATGGAAATACATATTCTATTTTAAGTTACATTTCCAAAGTCGATAGTTTTCCCTTGGAAGGGTTACGGGTAGAAATGTTCAATATAATTCTAGACGAATGCTGATTATGAGGACTTTTATAAACCTAAATTTTTGGATCTAAGAACTCTTCATAGTTTGTGTACATCCTTGTGAATACTTCACAATTCCATTATGAATAAACAATTATAGTAGTATTTTGGAATCAATAATTTTGGTAGTTAGATTATGTTATACCAACGTTTCTATATTTCCATTATGAATAAATAAATACAGAAGTCTTTGGAAATAAGAACTTTTGGTAGTTGGATTATGTCATATTGATATTTTTTATATTTTCATCATGAAGGAAAAATATAGATGTCTTTTGATAGGAGAACTTTTATAATTATTGTT
Source organism: Larix kaempferi (assembly GCA_027924585.1). Classification (NCBI taxonomy): domain Eukaryota; kingdom Viridiplantae; phylum Streptophyta; class Pinopsida; order Pinales; family Pinaceae; genus Larix; species Larix kaempferi. Next base: position 3,578,718 of record BSBM01000802.1, on the reverse strand, counting down.
TCCCTTGAAGTCGATTATGCATACAATTGATGTCATTTGAAAACGGAAGCTTGTTAGTTTCTATTGCGTCGTATAGATATTTGATGGATGGGATTGAGTTACACACCCACTAGTAAGACCCTTATTTAAGGGGTGGAAGTAATCTAGAAGTAGGTGATTTGAATGGAAAAAGGGGTTTATGTGTTTTCATAATTATAGATAGTGATGTATATAATTATATAAGATAATTGAGGTAATATTAAATTGAAAAGTGTTCTGCACTTTTATACATCTTGGAACGTTGTATATATAACTATATAAGTTAATTACAATATTATTAGAGTGGAAAACGGGTTTAAGCAATTTTATACTCATTAATAAGAAGGTATATATTTACCTATGTTAATTGTAATAATATTGAATTGGAAAGTGTTGTGCATTTCCGTACATCTTGGTAATAAGGTATATATAACTATATATGTCAATTACAATATTATTGGAATGAAGAAGGGTTTATATATTTTTCTACATATGTTATTGTAGTAATGTGAGATTGGAAAAGTGTACATATAATATATTTCTATGTACCCTTTTTGGAAATAAATGTAAAAGAGATAGATCATATAGATAGGTTGTTAAAATGAAATGCATTACTAGTAGTATAGGTTTACTAGATTTGTGGATATTAAAAGAATGTGATCAGTATGATGAGCATGATCAGCTGAACTCAGCAGCATGGATTTTGCATTATGGAAAAACCATTTATGAAAACTAAGGTCTACGAACTTGAAATTTAACCATGGTATCGAAATGGTCAAATGAAAACAATGTTTCGTAAAAAGAAGTATGGAGACGATTAGCATAATAAACCGAACGCAATGAAGCTAACCTTAGGTCATAATCAAACTTGATGAAATGACAACTAGCCCTCGAGATGGACCTCGATGGGATTAAGAAAAACACACATTATACAACTTGATGAGTCTTTTGAAGTAACCCTATGACAACAGAAGGCATGAAACGAAGTAACGAGGTGATAAGATCATTAACTTAGACGCAATGATACTAATAAAATGGCGAAGGGATAAAAATTTAAACTTTCGTATAAGTCACTAAGTTTCAATGCCTCGAATCCTATGAAATTGAGAACCAACATTTAGGGGTTTTTTGAAGTAATCTTATGGGAATTGGTTTTTGGACTAATTGAGAGTCTCTCCTTATTTGTTAAATCCGTGAATATATCTTACCTATCTTTATTGGACTGAACATTTTATGATGTTTACCTTCTCGTATTGGAGGGAGAATAACCATATAGATTTGAAAACTTGCTTGGATATGTTATACTAAATGATGATTTGATAAACTATTGGGTGGTTATTAACGCAATGTAGCTTGTAGATAATTTGGGTATTGTAGATCTTCACTGATGACTAAGAGTTGTAGGATTTCTAAGTTGGGACTGACAGTTATTAAAGGTATTAGTGGATTTGCACCATGATGGATGTACTACTGATTAGAACCACGAGTGCTTATGGCCATGATTGTTTGAGAAAAATAGAAGAGAATGAGAAGAATATGAAAATAGGAAATTAAGGTAAAGCCTAATATCCAAAGTACGAGAACAAAATCTAACTTCGGGACGAAGTTCTATATTAGAGGGCGTGTATGTAGTGCCCCTAGACTACTGTAGACATTGAGGGCACCTGTTGAGTGAACTGACTGATTGAAACATTAATAAAATAACTCTTTGATGTTATTTTGAGTATGTGTATCTGGACAATTGATGTAAATGAATGATTACATGTGTTTAAAAATTAACTATGATTATGGAAAATATGCTTATGAATGATGCTTAACGACTAGCTATACGATTGATCAGATAATGAGGACAAATAAAGTAATTATTGACGAAATGCATGTTTGATTAGATGAATGAGTAATGTTTGAGTAAATTATAAATGCTTAACGAAGTAGCAGATTTATAAATCAAATGATGACTATTGAGGATACTACTAATATATGTTTGTGAGAAATGTGTGTAGCGATAGATGAAATGGTTCACTAACGGACACACAAAGGAATATGAAGGATCATAGAGCATGGATAAATCACACACAGGGAGAGCGACGACGATGTTGACTTCGGATGGAATACCACGCATGAGCAGATAAGCACTGATCTGCTTGCTCAAGAGGAAAGCATGAGGGCATACAAGGTGGGCCACGATGGAGCTGGTCACTTACGAGTTGGGGGCCGTGCAGTGAGAACGAACTCACTCCTCAACGCCATTAGTCCCTAATAGCGTGTAGACGGAGGATGGAAGTTTACAGCTCATGAAATCCCTACATGAAGTTCCCGCAAGTCAAAATGAAAGGATGACGGCAGAAGGGCCCGACAGTGCGGTACCCTGTCGAGAATGGAAAGAGTGGACGCAAGGACCCAACGATGTGGTACCTTGCCAAAGAATGGGAAGTATGAATTACCGGACCCGACGGAGTGGTGCCATGTCGGGGAAATGAAATTAAGGAACGGGGAAGCCCAACGGTGCAATACCGGGGTCCTAGTGAAAATGATTGTTAAAATTAACTGCATAAAAACATATAAGTTTGCACCTAGAACATTACTTAGAAATGCGTTTGATTACTTTAGGCATTTGCACATAAATGATTACTTTGGCATTTAGATAATATTAGGTGTTATTTAGGCATTTGCACATAAAAGAATATTTTGAGCATTTGAAATAATATAAATCTTTATTTTAGGAGCAAAGGAGAATCCTAAGCATGGACACCTGGTCAACTCCACCTACACCTCAAAACTAAGAGTTAAGTAAAATATCTAAGGCACAAACATGAGCAAACTTAGGAATGTTGGTGAAACTCCTAGAAAAACTGACACATGGATGGGTGAGTATTATTAAATTGGAAATTTAATAAAATCTGTATTTATGCATGAAGCGATATGTGTCGCATGGAATGTTCCTTTAAAAGGAAGGATTTGGGAATGCGTAAAGGACCCAGATCCTAGATGATTATCGTAATTTTGAATTACCTCATGACTTGCTGCTATTGAGGGTTTGGATGGAAATTTTGGTGGGGGGGGAACCCAAGCTAAGTTTCTCGAATTGTTGTGTGTGAGCTCTACAACCTAAAGCTCGAGGGAGGCCATGCGACTGAAAGCATGAGCCTATGGTTGGGTGGCGAAGCTAATGGTTGCTTCGCCTATCGTTCAAATGAGCTTTGCTGGAGGGGTCCTAGAGAATACGTAGAAAACAATCAACAAGATGAATCGGTTGACAAGTTATGTTTTGTTTTAATTTGCTAAGTTATTCATTTATTTATTTTATCTTTCCTGTAAATTCTGATAGCTAATCTGTTTGTATCAAGTTGTTAAGTTTCAAGTTCAATTCGTGAGGACCCAACGAGAGGGGCCCTGCATTTGGTATCAGAGCCGGTGGACCCTTGAGGGCACCAGACTCATATTTATCATGGGTATTGTCGGTGATTCATGGTGATAAAATGGCGGATTGGAGCTACGACCTTCGTGGAATTTGACGGAGCCGCTATTTCTACAGGTTCTTATATGCTTAAAAATTTCATTTCTTTTTTTGTTTCTATTTAAGGTTATGGACGTGGGATTTCATGTAAAATATTGAGTATGTTTTGCTCTACATTTAAGATTTTATATTATTTTATTTATGTTTATAAAATATTATATCTGTGTGCTGTATTTTATAAGATATGTTCATTTATTTTATCTCTATATGAAGGACAGAAGTATAGATGCATTTGCTGGAAGCTTAAGAATATACGTTTTGTAGGAAGAATAGTTCTCTATATTATATTTCCTGAGATATGATTAATGTACTTTATCTCTGCATGAAAGATGAAGGTATAGATCTAGTTAATGACCTAATCCTTATGCCCCTTCCATCTCTGTGTAATCCTTTTATCTGATCCTCGCGTTGATAAAGGCGTAAGTCCAAATCTGAGCTTCTCTTCATTTCATCTCTGCGGTATTTTGAAGCCGCAGTAATAATTTTTGTACCATCATTTAAATTGGATTCAAGACTCACTCTGTCCGTCGAGCCTAAGATTTCGAACGCTTGAACTTGAGAGCTCGTTGTTTCTTTCCTCATTTTTGTGACAAATGAATCTGTAATGTAGGTCTAAATGCAATTCACTAGATAAGTATTCGTGACGGTTAGTTTCTAAATATCCAAATATGTTGTAAATTTATGTTCTTCAATGCATAGATCGACCATTCCAGAATTTAAATCAATCACTATTTTTTTGATAATGTATTCTGGAAAACCTGACCTCTGCACTTCAAAAATTGAAAGAATTTCAATTTATGCTTATTTCCTGCTGTGTATCATCCAACTCTCGTCCTCTATATGGATTCCAGTACTTATTGTTGCAAAGCCAGAGGACCATCCTGTTCATAATAATTTCCTGCTTATCCTGGAGATATAGGATGGCATCCGCGCTCACCTTTAGCTCAAATAGAGCTATAGTTATGGCACTCACTCGACAGTGCTTTCGTCTCGCTTTTTATTATGAGTTGTCCTATTGGATGTGTCTTACTTCCATACAACTCCATAAACCTTATTGGTTCTCCCTTAGTTGCGAACAGGTCTTTACATTCGAACTCTGATGATTTCCATTATTACTGTTAGTATTGCATTAGATCGAATGATTTACCTAGAAGGAACTTAAATACAGAGATTTATAGGAAATAGAATAAAATTTTAAAATGAAGTTTCAGTCGTAATAAGTAGTGCGCTAGAAATTACCTGAGGAAATCACCTCTTACATCTATGTCTATTTACAACTCGAGGTCAAAGGTGTGACTCTGTACTTAAAATTACAGCGTTCAAAATTTATTGCAGATAGGTTGTCCCCATTTGAATTTCAGTATTGATTTTCCTAAATCGACTGTGTATTGTCATTTCAGTACTCGATCTTTATTTCTCAGATCAGATTGTCCATTTGAATTTCAGTTTCGAGTTTCTTAAATCGACTGCGTATTGTCATTTCAGTAATTGATCTTTTTTTTTCAGATCTGATTATCTATTTAAATTTCGATATTAGTTTTCCCAAATTAACTTGTATTATCATGGCAGTACTCGGTCTTTATTTTGTTTGATTGGCTTACCTATTTAAATTTTCTGCATGGAGCCCATTCTCGTTTGACTCTGTATGTTAATTACAGTGTTCAAAAATCTACTTCGATCGTCTCCATACGTAGTTATAAGATTGAGTGACTTCGTTCCCTGATCGACCATGCGTTGAGTTAATTTCATCCTTCTTCCTTACTGTTGTTAACCAGAGATTGGATTTCGGTGTTGAATTTCATGTGTAGTTTTATTATCCGTAGATCGACTCACTGAAGATCGATTTCCTGTCATTTAATTCCAACAGTCAAGTTTAAATGCCCAAAAATGAGCTGCGATCTCATCTACTGGCTTGTATCTTCAGCATTAATATTATTACAGTCAGTTCAATTGACCTTGTTTCCCTGTCATTCAATCTTAGCAGACACGTTGTAAATATTCATTACGAAATTTCGACTGTGATTTCCCCATGACTTAGACACGGTGGTCAAACCAGATACTCAAATTGAGTTTCAATCCTTGCCCTAAGTTGCTTTCATTTTACTGATAAATTGTTTACACCAAGGTGATTTTATTTCGCTGTGTTGAAGTTATCTTTGAATCCTTTTTGAAATAATCTTAGGTTAGTAATTATTCCCTGAGTGCTATTTTGTATATGATCTGCAATGGTTGGGAAGAGAACTGACCATTGTTTGTGGTTAATTTCTGACTGTAAATCCCATCATGCTCAATCTCGGATCCGATTGCTGGGCTAATGCGCGTGACACTTGGAGAAGAGATGCCCATTGCTGTTGAGTAGGAGATATTTATATTTCATTAATTTCCTCATTTATAGTTTTATTAAGAATATAACTGTTGGTATTGCATCAACGCAATGCCTCTTGTGTGGTAGTTATTGGGTATGTTATTTACACTTAATAGTTCAAGTTGTATTGTATCTCTTCCTATAAAAATCAAAATTATAATGCACATATTATCTTCTTCATGTAATCTAATTTATGATAGTGGATAGTGAATCTGGTTTTCAAACAATGATATTAGTGATTTAGGGATGGATGATGCACTGTAACCTTTTCCCCTTGTTTTTGTAATTATTTATTTATTTATGCAGAGTGAGTATTTATAAGTGGTAACTAATCTAATGTCACCTTTAGTTTAAAGGAATTATGAATAATGCCTATAATTAATTTAAGATATTAGAGCCAACCTACTCCTTTATGAAATTGCGTATTGGTAAGTAATAGTCAATAATAATTGTCAATACCTCACCTTTAGCTAATAAGAGATAGATGTAGCGCCTGTCGGGGTAGTGATTTTTTTTTTTTGAAAGAACTTTAAACAAGGAATCTTAAAGTATCAATAATTTCTAACCATGTGCATATTAATAATGTATAATAGTTATTTTTATTCCTACCCTTAAGCATATAAGATGTAATGTAAACTTATCCTGAAATGTGATTGCGACCTCAACTATGAGTATTCCTTTAAGTAATACAATCTCTAAATTTGTCCAAAACAAGAATACGTCATGATTCTATAATAAAGGAAGTGCGACATTCTGTTGAGCAAATGCTAATATTTCATGGTCAAGAGAATGGCATTCTCAAGTAAAATGTAAGGATACTGCTCTAAAATTATACCCATATTTCGATGATATAAAGGCATTTTCAAATAACGTTATATTCTAATAATAAAAAGGGCATTCACGATTTACATGTAAGGTCATACATGTTACAATAATAAGGTATTCACAAATAGTATGTAAGAATATTATATTACCCATATCTATATATCTTTACAATTGGTAAGGGTATTTCTAAATAGCATTATTTCAAAGGAAATAAACCAACATCCCCACGTAGTGTTTAAGTCATACTATTAATCATATACATATAATTCGATAGTTTAAGTTAATGGCATTCCCAAATTGTAATCAAACATTACATTGGATAATTACATATTCTCAATTAATAAGGGGATTCCCAACTGAAATGTAGGGACCTCACATTAAATAATTACATATATCTCAGAATTACAGAGCATTCCTTAAAGGTATTATTAAATAACAACGAACCCTTCTCACTAGTATATAAGACATATATTGAATAAAAACATATATTTCAAAAGTTAAATAAGAATTACATTTATTGATAGAGATCAAGATCCATTTATTATATATCTATACATGTTCTCAATAATAAAAGGGATCCTCACAAAAAAAAAAATCAGTAATTCAAAGGGACTAAGGAAAAAGAAACATTAACTACATAATTCTTCAATGACACTTTAGTTCATATCTACACTATACCTCGAATCACATTACAATAATAAATCAACTATATTTCCTATTATAATTCTGGAAACTACATTTTCCTTTCTGAGCACAAGGTTTGAAAAGAAGTAATTTCTCATTATAGTTACACATTCTATAATCATTACACAATTATCGAATGCAGAGAATGAATGGTAAATTCCCCTCGAAATCCATAATTCTAGAAACCCAAAATTACACAACCTAAAAGAGATATGAACTCTATGAAAGAGATTTGCACACATTTGAGATACGAGGAACAAGGCTTTAAATAAAATGAAGGCATATGCTCAATCATACGATATAATCCCTAGTATTTGAACACATATTAGAGAATATAAATTTATAAGAGCTGATAAATAAATACCATAACATGTACAGTACATAACTTATAATAACTTAATAGTTCTACTTAATCAAAAGAGACCAGTACATAACCGGTTCATCATCGATGTAACTAAAAGAAAGGCATGATAATAGCTACATCTTTAACTCTAACCATACAGTTGTAAGGTTAATACATTATTGTAGATCCTTGAAATACAGGAATGGACCGAGAGATATCTCAACGGTTCACCGAGCTTTCCGAGTAGGAATATCACTCATCCACTCGAGAAGATCAACTAACTGATCAACACCTGGTATTTAGAGGCAGAAACATACCTAACTGAATCTTACGAAGCTGTAAACAAACTAACTGTAATTTCACCTCAAAATGACAGAACACAAAATCGCCAGGAACTGGTAGCAAGTGGAGGAGATACTTCAGTAGGAATACATCTGTCGAAAGATATGGGGTAGTATGGCAATTTCTGGAAATATGAGTCAATAGGATAAGTCGGTTCCCTTAGTTATGGTCCAGCTGAGGCATTGAAGGGAAGTAGTCTCGTGGGGTCGTGACAGAGTTACTATTCTAACCATTGCAAGGTTCAACCTATGTCATGGTGGACTTCTCCAGGTCAAGGCAGAACAATGGAATGGTCACCGAGTTGTACTCGTCAGGATGCGCAGGGTTAAGGTGGAGTGTTTCCATGACTTAGGCGAATTGGATGAGATCGGAACAAAGTTCGGCTTGCACAGTAATTGGATTTCGAGCACTGTAATTGATGATACAAAGTCGATCTCTGTTTGATCAAATCGATTTCAAATCGGGCCAGCATTATAAACACCGATTGGTAATGAAGATATCAAATCGATTTCAAATTGGACAGCATTATAAACACCGATTGATAATAATCCAACGCCGTAAATGAATTCGATTTAACATTGGATCGAGCCCTGTAATTGATGATACAGAGTCGATCTCTGTTTGATCAAATCGAGTTCGAATCGGGCCAGCATTATAAACACCGATTGGTAATGAAAGATGTCAAAATCGATTTCAAATTGGGCAGCATTATAAACACCGATTGATAATAATCCAACACTGTAAATGAATTCAATTTAACATTGGATCGAGCCCTGTAATTGATGATACATAGTCGATCTCTGTTTGATCAAATCGAGTTCAAATCGGGCCAGCATTATAAACACCGATTGATAATGAAAGCACTGTAACTGGATATGAAATCCAACACTGTAAAAATAATGAATTCGATTTAACATTAACCTTGAACATTGATCCAGGAATGAAATTCAGAACTGTAACTAAGATTTACAGAGTGCTAAATTCTACACAGTAAATCTGATTTAAGGAATTTCAACTCTCTTATTATTTTCTCTATAAGATGATTTCAGTTTGTCAACACCAGACTATATTTCCAGAAATATAAATGAGTAAGAAAAAGAATAGTTCAACCCAGAATTATACGTTCACTCTTCAAATATAACATAATGTAAACAATTAAACTTAAATTGCATAGAACCTGTATAAGCAGATGCTCCAGCAGTATGTCGAATGTAGATTTTCAGGAAAATGCCGCTTTGGTCTCGCCGTTCTTCCACACGATAACCGATGGACCCCTTAGTTGACCACCCTACCGTATCGAGGCTACTCTACTTCGCCTCAAACCTCAGCGCTCACGGGGTCATAAGAACACACACAATAGCCTCCCGAAAGGATCTCCCAATCTCCATTCCAGCTAATCCCAACTCCAAGGATCATAGCATAATTCCCAATCATGATGACCATCCAGCATTAGGGAGCAAAAGCGCTCCTTCTCCCTTCTCCTCCCTCATTATATAGCAAATTATTGTGTGCCATGTGTCTGTCCATGCACATTTTTAAATTAATTTAATATTTTAATTAATTTTATTCTCAAATACAAGTGTCTGTTTCTAACTTAAAGTGTACACCTAATTCCTTAAATAAGTGCAAGGTAGGTGTAGTTGTCTTTAAGAGAGTCTCAGTTGTGTTTGTCTTCTCAAATATAGTTGTTGTATTTAACCACATGTTCAATCTAGATTTCTTTCCTTTTTCTTTTTATAAATAAAATATTTTATTCAAAACAAAAAGTTTTCTAAATTATTTCTATTACTTTATTTTTCTTTTAAAAATAATAATAAGGAAAATAATATTTTAATCAAAACATTTTCTATTTTTATTTAATTTCTTTCTTTTTCTTTTAAAACAAAAGAAATATATTTCAACTAAAGATAAAGAAATGTTTATTAACTTTTTAATTTTTAAATCTGCTTTCTCGTAAATAATATAACCATCATGATAATAAAAATAAAATATAATTCTTTTAATATTAAATTTTTCTAGAATCTCCACACATATATATTTTTTTAATTATGCGTGCATGAATAATTTTATTTTTCCATTTTTCTTTGTCTAGGTACCTCTTCGGCGGGCCCTTCAGACAATATCTTTCTTTCTTCTTATGGGGAGTACTGTGTAGCGATTGGGAGTCGTTACCGGGATCTCTCAACTATGCTCCTTGGAGACTAAGGCATGTTGAGGGATAAGGCTCTCCTTATTGCGAGCCCCTCAACTTATCGCACGCGACCAAATCGTTATGGTCTTTCCCGTACGACATACGCTTCCCCGAGTGAGCTGAAATGGCTTCGCCCGTGCATGAATTGCTAATTTGGGGTTGACACTCAGTCGTCGTACCCCTAAGTGTTGTTTCCGTTCTTACGACCCCTATAATTCCATTGTGGGTCAGTCGGTAAATCGTCTTACCTGCCACTGCACACACACTCAAATGCATATTAGTAGCGCTGCACTATAAAACATTTGTATCATCCTTTTTGTTTTCTCTGTCAGTCGAGTATAAACAAATAATCATTTTTCATTTCAAGTAATTTCAACATTTTTCATTTTCTCAGTCAGTCGAGTATAAACAAATCATCATTTTTCATTTCAAGTAATTTCAACATTCATCATTTTTCATTTTCTCAGTCAGTCGAGTATATCCATAAATCATCATTTATCTAGCCATTTTTATTTCGCATATAAAATCTGAAGCAATCATTCATGGTCCAAGTTTTTATAACTCCGAGTCACTTCAAACCAGTGCCCTCAAATAGTCAAAACAGTCGTAGGTCTCAAAAGTAGTCTGATCAATCATGGGTCTCAAAATAATCTATCAATCATAAGTCTAAAATAATCAAAATCAAACATAAGTGCTAAGGCGGGCATTACAATAGATAATAAGCTTTATCATTATAAGTTAGGATTTAAATATCTAATGCCCTTTCATCCAGTCTGTTGGCGTTGGAGTGATCAAACTAAATATTTTATTAATTGAAGTCGAATGCTACATCACCGATTGGATTCGGCGATTTCTTGGTTAGAAACAGACTGAACACTTGTCACTTTAAGCTGAGGAGGTGACATCGCATTTGCAGTCTCTAGATCTTATATTGTTTTACTCATATAACATGCTGGAAGACGCGACTACCAGCAAGGAAGTCAATTGGACACTTGTCATTTAGGCTGAGATGGTGGCCAGCGTATTATTGTTCCTTTACTTTTGTTGTTTTACTTTGTAACGTGCTGGAGGCTGCGAGTATCCAGCGAGGAAATTGACTAGAGGAGGTGGCCAATAATTTACAGTCTCCTATTCATTGCCCCATACGTTGATAATGTGATCCATTTACTTTTACCGCATTGATTGGTGTCAACAGTAACAATGTTATCATATTCCCATTCCTTGTTTAAGAATCCAGTCACTTTAGACTGCTCCACGCAGCCTTATCTCGGATTCCGATCTATAATATCGAAATATCCTGAGCCAACGGTAAATCGGTGACCACTCCAGCAAGGAGATCAGCTGGACTTGTGTCGAAGTAGACCAAGGAGATGACCGATAGTTACTGTATCAGTTTAATGAATTGATTATATGTGTGCCGTGTGGGGGGCCTACATTTACCAGCAACGAAATTGGCGGGACACTGGTCAATTCAGGCTATGAGACCGCCAATTTAGTATTGCTCGTCTTAATCACTCCTTATGCTGTATTATACTGTATTTTAATCTTTGTATTATTTTTGAACTATTTAAACTCGTAGCAGAATGTCTAACGATTGAGCATGTAAATTCTTGTATCGTTTATTTGAAGAACCAACATTCTTAATAAATCATTTTATGCCAATTTGTAAATTCACCATGAATTATATAGGTCGTCATAAAGTTATATTTCTTTTTGTAATTGGAAATTGTCATGGAAATAGATACTCTATTTTAAGTTACATTTCCGAAGTCGATAGTTTTCCCTTGGAAGGGTTACGGGTATAAATGTTTAGTATAATTCTAGACGAATGCTAATTATGAGGACTTTTATAAACCTAAATTTTTGGATCTAGGAACTCTTCGTAGTTTGTGTACATCCTTGTGAATACTTCATAATTACATTATGAATAAACAATTATAGTAGTATTTTGCAATTAAGAATTTTGGTAGTTAGATTATGTTATACCAACGTTTCTATATTTCCATTATGAATAAATAAATACAGAAGTCTTTGGACATAAGAACTTTTGGTAGTTGGATTATGCCATATTGATATTTTTATATTTTCATCATGAAGGAAAAATATAGATTTCTTTTGATAGGAGAACTTTTATAATTATTGTTTCCCTTGAAGTCGATTATGCATACAATTGATGTCATTTGAAAAGGGAAGCTTGTTAATTTCTACTGCATCATATAGATATTTGATGGTTGGGATTGAGTTACACACCCACTAGTAAGACCCTTATTTAAGGGGTGGAAGTAATCTAGAAGTAGTTGATTTGAATGGAAAAAGGGGTTTATGTGTTTTCATAATTATAGATAGTGATGTATATAATTATATAAGCTAATTGAAGTAATATTAAATTGAAAAGTGTTATGCACTTTTATACATCTTGGAACATTGTATATATAACTATATAAGTTAATTACAATATTATTGGAGTGGAAAACGGGTTTAAGCAATTTTATACTCATTAATAGTAAGGTATATATTTACCTATGTTAATTGTAATAATATTGAATTGGAAAGTGTTGTGCATTTCCATACATCTTGGTAATAAGGTATATATAATTAGATATGTCAATTACAATATTATTGGAATGAAGAAAGGTTTATATATTTTTCTACATATGTTATTGTAGTAATGTGAGATTTGAAAAGTGTATATATATATTATATTTCTATGTACCTTTTTGGAAATAAATGTAAAAGAGATAGATCATATAGATAGGTTGTTAAAATGAAATGCATTACTAGTACTATAGGTTTACTAGATTTGTGGATATTAAAAGAATTTGATCAGTATGATGAGCATGATGAGCTGAACTCAGCAACATGGATTTTGAATTATGGAAAAACCATTTATGAAAACTAAGGACTACGAACTTGACATTTAACCATGGTATCGAAATGGTCAAATGAAAACAATGTTTCGTAAAAAGAAGTATGGAGACGATTAGCATAATAAACCGAACACAATGAAGCTAACATTAGGTCATAATCAAACTTGATGAAATGACAACTAGCCCTCGAGATGGAACTTGATGGGATTAAGAAAAACACACATTATACAACTTGATGAGTCTTTCAAAGTAACCCTATGACAATAGAAGGGATGAAATGAAGTAAGAAGGTGATAAGATCATTAACTTAGACACAATGATACTGATAAAATGGCTAAGGGATAAAAATTTAAACTTTCGACTAAGTCACTAAGTTTCGATGCCTCGAATCCTATGAAATTGAGAACCAACATTTAGGGGTTTTTGGAAGTAATATTATGGGAATTGGTTTTTGGACTAATTGAGAGTCTCTCCTGATTTTTTAAATACGTGAATATATCATATCTATCTTTATTGGACTGAACCTTTTATGATGTTTACCTTCTCGTATTGGAGGGAGGATAACCATATATATTTGAAACCTTGCTTGGATATGTTATACTAAATGATGATTTGATAAACTATTGGGTGGTTATTAATGCAATGTAGCTTGTAGATATTTTGGGTATCGTAGATCTTCATTGATGACTACGAGTTGTAGGAATTCTAAGTTGGGACTGACAATTATTAAAGGTATTAGTCGATTTGCACCATGATGGATGTACTACTGATTAGAACCATGAGTGCTTATGGCCATGATTGTTTGAGAAAAATAGAAGAGAATGACAAGAAGATGAAAATAGGAAATTAAAGTAAAGCCTAATATCGAAAGTACGACAACAAAATCTAACTTCGAGATGAAGTTCTATATAAGAGGGGGTATATGTAGTGCCCATAGACTATTGTAGACATTGAGGGCACCTGTTGAGTGGACCAACTGATTGAAACATTAATAAAATAACTCTTTGATGTTATTTTGAGTATGTGTATTTGGACAATTGATGTAAATGAATGATTACATGTGTTTAACGATTAACTATGATTATGGAAAATATGCTTATGAATGATGCTTAACGACTAGCTATACGATTGATCAGGTAATGAGGATGAAGAAAGTAATTTTTGATGAAATGCATGTTTGATTAGATGAATGAGTAATGTTTGAGTAAATTGTAAATGCTTAATGAAGTAGCAGATTTATGAATCAAATGATGATTATTGAGGATAGTACTACTAATATATGTTTGTGAGAAATGTGTGTAGAGATAGATGAAACAATTCACCGAAGGACACACAAAGGAATATCAAGGGTCGTAGAGTACGTATAAATCACACACAGGGAGAGCGACAACGATGTTGACTTCCGACGAAATACCACGCATGAGCAGATAAGCACTGATCCGCTTGCTCAAGAGGAAAAAGTGAGGGCGTACGAGGTGGGCCACGACGAAGCTGGTCAAGTACGAGTTGGGGGGCGCACAGTGAGAACGGACTCACTCCTCAATGCCATTAGTCCCTAATAGTGTGTAGATGGAGGATGGAAGGTAACGGCTCCTGAAATCCCTACATGAAGTTCCCGCAAGTCAAAACAAAAGGATGACGACAGAAGGGCCCAACGGTGTGGTACCCTATTGAGAACGGAAAGAGTGGACGTAAGGACCCAACGATGTGGTACCTTGCCGAAGAATGGAAACTACGAATGACTGGACCCGACAGAGTGGTGCCATGTCAGGGAAATGAAATTAAGGAACGGGGAAGCCCAACGGTGCGACACCAGGGTCCTAGTGAAAATGATTGTTAAACTTAACTGCATAAAAACATATAAGTTTGCACCTATAACATTACTTAGAAATGCATTTGAGTACTTTAGGCATTTGCACATAAATGATTACTTTGGCATTTAAATAATATTAAGTGTTATTTAGGCATTTTCACATAAAAGAATATTTTGAGCATTTGAAATAATATAAATCTTTATTTTAGGAGCAAAGTAGAATCCTAAGCATGGACACCTAGTCAACTCCACCTACACCTCAAAACTAGGAGTTAAGTAAAATATCTAGGGGACATACATGAGCAAACATAGAAATGTTGGTGCAACTCCTAGAAAAAAGGACAAATGGATGGGTGAGTATTATTAAATTGGAAATTTAATAAAATATGTATTTATGCATGAAGCGACATGTGTTGCATGGAATGTTCCTTTAAAAGGAAGGGTTTGGGAATGGGTAAAGACCCAGATCCTGGATGATTATCATAATTTTGAATTGCCTCATGACTTGCTCCTATTGAGGGTTTGGCTGAAAATTTTGGTGGGGGTGAAACCCGAGTTGAGTTTCTCGAATTGTTGTGTGTGAGCTCTACGACCCAAAGCTTGGGGGAGGCCATACGATTGAAAGAATCAACCTATGGTTGGGTGGCAAAGTTCACGGTTGCTTCTCCTATGGTTCAAACTAGCTTTGCTTGAGGGATCCTACAGAATATGCGAACAAAAATGGACAAGATGAATTGGTTGATAGGTTATGTTTTGTTTTAATTTGCTAATTTATTCATTTATTTATTTTATCTTTCCTGTAAATTCTGATAGCTAATATGTTTGTATCAAGTTGTTAAGTTTTAGGTTCAGTTCTTGAGGACCCAACGAGAGGGGCCCTACATTTGGTATCAGAGCCGGTCGAGCCTTGAAGGCACCAAACTCATATTTATCATGGGTCTTGTCGATGATTCGTGGTGATCAAACGGTGGATTGGAGCTACGACCTTCGTGGAATTCGACAGATCCGCTATTTCTATAGGTTCTTATATGTTTAAAAAATTATTTCTGTTTTTGTTTCTATTTAAGGTTATGGACCTAGGATTTCATGTAAAATCTTGAGTATGTTTTGCTCTACATTTAAGATTTTATATTATTTTATTTCTGTTTATAAAATAGTATCTCTCTGTGTTGTATTTTCTAAGACATGTTCATATATTTTATCTCTATATGAAGGACGGAAGTATAGATGCATTTGCTGGAGGCTTAAGAATATATGTTTTGTAGGAAGAATAGTTCTCTGTATTATATTTCCTGAGACATGATTAATGTACTTTGTCTCTGCATGAATGATGAAGGTATAGATCTTATTAATGACCTGAGCCTTATGCCCCTTCCATCTCTGTGTAATCCTTTTATCTGATCCTCCCGTTAATAAAGGCGTAAGTCCAAATATGAGCTTCTCTTCATTTCATCACTGTGGCATTTTGAAATCACAGTAATAATTTCAGTATAATAGTTTAAATTGGATTCAAGACTCACTATGTCCGCCGAGCCTGATATTTCAAATGCTCGAACCTGAGAGCTCGTTGTTTATTTCCTCATTTTTGTGACAGATGAATCTGTAATGTAGGTCTAAATGCAATTCACTAGATTAGTATTCCTGACGGTTAATTTCTAAATATCCAAATCTGTTGTAAATTTATGTTCTTCAATGCATAGATCGACCATTCCAGAATTTAAATCAATCATTGTTTTATTCATAATGTATTCTGGAAAACCTGACCTCTGCACTTCGAAAATTGAAAGAATTTCAATTTATGCTTATTTCTTGCTGTGTATCATCCAACTCTCGTCCTCTATATGGATTACGGTACTTATTGTTGCAAATCCAGAGGACCATCCTATTCATAATAATTTCCCATTTATCCTGGAGATATAGGATAGCATCCCCGCTCGCCTTTAGCTCGGATAGAGTTACAATTATGGCGCTCACTCGGTAGTGCTTTCGTCTCTCTTTTTATTATGAGTTGTCCTACTGGATCTGTCTTACTTCCATAAAACTCCATAAACCTTATTAGTTCTCCCTAGTTGCGGACAGGTCTTTGCATTCAAACTCTGATGATTTCCATTATTACTATTAGTAATGCATTAGATTGAATGATTTACCTGGAAGGAACTTAAATACAGAGATTTATAGGAAATAGAATAAAAGTTTAAAATGAAGTTTCAGTCATAATAAGTACTACGCTAGAAATTACCTAAGGAAATCACCTGTTACATCTTTGTTTATTTACAACTCGGGGTCGAAGGTGTGACTCTGTATTTAAAATTACAGTGTTCAAACTTTATTGCAGATCGGCTGTCCTCATTTGAATTTCAGTATTGAGTATCCTAAATTGACTGTGTATTGTCATATCAGTACTCGATCCTTATTTTTTAGATCGGATTATCCATTTGAATTTCAATTTTGAGTTTCCTAAATCTACTGTGTATTGTCATTTCAATAATTGATCTTTTTTTTCAGATCTGATTATCTATTTAAATTTCGATATTAGTTTTCCCAAATTAACTTGTATTATCATGGCATTACTCGGTCTTTATTTTGTTTGATCGGCTTACCTATTTAAATTTTCTGCATGGAGCCCATTCTCGTTTGACTCTGTATGTTAATTACAGTGTTCAAAAATATACTTCGATCGGCTCCATACCTAGTTACAAGATTGAGTAACTTCATGCCCTAATCGACCATGCATTGAGTTAAGTTCAGCCTTCTTCCTTACTGTTGTTAACCAGAGATTGGATTTCGGTGTTGAATTTCATGTGTAGTTTCATTATCCGTAGATCGACTCACTGAAGATCGATTTCCTGTCATTTAATTCCAACAGTCATGTTGTAAACGCCCAAAAACGAACTGCGATCTCAGCTACTGGCTTGTATCTTCAGCATTCAATATATTACACAGTTTTAATTGACCTTGTTTCCCTGCCATTCAATCTCGGCAGATGCATTGTAAACATTCATTACGAAATTTCGACTGCGATTTCCCTGTTACTTAGACACGGTGGTCAAACCAGACACTCAAATCGAGTTTCAATCCTTGCCCTCGATCGTTTTTGTTTTATTGATAAATTGTTTACACCAAGACGATTTTATTTCGTTGTGTTGAAGTTATCTTTGTATCCTTTTTGAATTAATCTTAGGTTAGTAATTAATCCCTGAGTTCTATTTTGAATATGATCTGCAATGGTTGGCCAGATAACCGACCACTGTCTGTGGTTAATTTCTGACTATAAATCCCATCATGCTCAATCTCGCATCCGATCGCTGGGCTGATGCACGTGACACCTGGAGAAGAGATTCCCACAGCTGTCGAGTAGGAAATATTTATATTTCATTAATTTCCTCATTTATAGTTTTATTAAGAATATAACTGTTGGTATTGCATCAACGCAACGCCTCTTGTGTGGTAGTTAATCGGTATGTTATTTACACTTAATAGTTCAAGTTGTATTGTATCTCTTCCTACAAAAATCAAAATTATAATGCACATATTATTTTCTTCATGTATTCTAATTTAAGATAGTGGATAGTGAATCTGGTTTTCAAACAATGATATTAGTGATTTAGGGATGGATGATGCGCTGTAACCTTTTGCCCTTGTTTTTGTAATTATTTATTTATTTATGCAGAGTGAGTATTTATAAGTGGTAACTAATCTAATGTCACCTTTAGTTTAAAGGAATTATGAATAATGCCTATAATTAATTTGAGATATTAGAGCCAACCTACTCCTTTATGAAATTGGGTATTGGTAAGTAATAGTCAATAATAATTGTCAATACCTCACCTTTAGCTAATAACAAATAGATAATAAGCTTTATCATTTATAAGTTAGGAAGTAAATATTTAATGCCTTGTCATCCGCTCTGGAGTGATCAAACTAAACATTTTATTAATTGAAGTCGAATGCTACATCACCAATTGGAATTGGCAATTTCCTGGTTAGAAATAGACTGAACACTTGTCACTTTAAGCTGAGGAGGTGACAGTGCATTTGCAGTCTCTAGCTCTTATATTGTTTTACTCATATAAAGTCCTGGAAGATGCGGCCAGCAAGGAAGTCAATTGGACACTTTTCATTTAGGCTGAGATGGTGGCCAGCATATTATTGCTCCTTTACTTTTGTTGTTTTACTTTGTAACGTGTTGGAGGATGTGAGTGTCTAGCAAGGAAATTGAGGAGGTGGCCAATAATGTACAGTCTCTTATTCATTGTCCCATACGTTGATAAGGTGCTTTGTTTACTATTACCTCATTGATTGGTGTCAATAGTAACAATGTTATCATATTTTCATTCCTTTTTTAAGAATCCACGCACCCTCATCTCGGATTTCATTCTATAATATCGAAATATCCTGAGCCAACGGTAAATCAGTCACCAGTCCAACAAGGAGATCGGCTGGACTTCTGTCGAAGTATACCGAGGAGATGACCGGTAGTTACTGTATCAGTTTAATGAATTGATTACATGTGTGCCATGTGGTGCGCCTACATTTACCAACGACGAAATTGGCGGAACACTGGTCGATTCAGGCTATGAAACCGCCAATTTAGTATTGCTCGTCTTAATCACTCCTTATGCTGTATTATACTGTATTTTAATCTTTGTATTATTTTTGAACTGTTTAAACTCGTAGCAGAATGTCTGACGACCGACCATGTAAATTCTTGTATCGTTTATTTGAAGAACCAACATTCTTAATCAATCATTTTATGTCTATTTGTAAATTTGCCATGAATTGGAAATTGGAAATTGTCATGGAAATAGATATTCTATTTTAAGTTACATTTCCGAAGTCGATAGTTTTCCCTTGGAAGGTTTACGGGTAGACATGTTCAGTATAATTCTAGACGAATGTTGATTATGAGGACTTTTATAAACCTAAATTTTTGGATCTAAGAACTCTTCATAGTTTGTGTACATCCTTGTGAATACTTCATAATTCCATTATGAATAAACAATTATAGTAGTATTTTGGAATTAAGAATTTTGGTAGTTAGATTATGTTATACCAACGTTTCTAAATTTCCATTATGAATAAATAAATATAGAAGTTTTTGGAAATAAGAACTTTTGATAGTTGGATTATGTCATATTGATATTTTTTATATTTTCATCATTAAGGAAAAATATAGATGTCTTTTGATAGGAGAACTTTTATAATTATTGTTTCCCTTGAAGCCGATTATGCATACAATTGATGTCATTTGAAAAGGGAAGCTTGTTAGTTTCCACTGCATCATATAGATATTTGATGGTTGGGATTGAGTTACACACTCGCTAGTAAGACCCTTATTTATGGGGTGGAAGTGATCTAGAAGTAGGTGATTTGAATGGAAAAAGGGGTTTATGTGTTTTATTAATTATAGATAGTGATGTATATAATTATATAATCTAATTGAGGTAATATTAAATTGAAAAGTGTTATGCACTTTTATACATCTTGGAACGTTGTATATATAACTCTATAAGTTAATTACAATATTATTAGAGTGGAAAACGGGTTTAAGCAAATTTATACTCATTAATAGTAAGGTATATATTTACCTATGATAATTGTAATAATATTGAATTGGAAAGTGTTGTGCATTTCCATACATCTTGGTAATAAGGTATATATAAATATATATGTCAATTACAATATTATTGGAATGAAGAAGGACTTATGTATTTTTCTACATATGTTATTGTAGTAATGTGAGATTTGAAAAGTATATATATATATATTATATTTCTATGTACACTTTTTGGAAATAAATGTAAAAGAGATAGATCATATAGATAGGTTGTTAAAATGAAATGCATTACTAGTGTAATGCCCTCCTAGGTACCTTAACTGTTTTAGAATAATGAAGTACTAGTTTTGAAATGAACCGGCTAAGTAAAACATGAACCATTTGAATTTACTTTGAAAATGCTTGAACGATAGTTATAGAAACTATTACTTTACTTAATAAATGAATGCTCGACTGATTAAGATAGGATGACTGAATATTACATATGCTCGACTGATTGAGATAGAACGACTAAATGTTAGATATGCTCGACCGACTGATTGAGATAGAATGACTAAATGTTAGATATGATCGACTGATTGAGATAGGATGACTAAATGTTCCATATGCTCAATTGATTGAGATAGAATGATGAATGATAGATATGATTTACTGATTGAGAGAAAAGGGTGAATGAAATATATGCTCGACTAACTGAGATATTATGATGGATGATGAAATATTTCATAGTGCAGCGCTACTAATGTGCGCATGAGTGTGTGTGTGTGCAGTGGCAGGTAAGATGATTTACCGACTGACCCACAATGCATTATAGGGGTCCTAAGAACGGAAAGAACACATAGGGGTACGACGACTGACTGTTGACCCTGGATTAGCAATCCAGGCACGGGTGAAACTCTTTCAGATCACCCAGGGAAGAGTATGCCGTACAGGCAAGGCCATAATGATTTGGTTGCGTACGATGAGTTGAGGGGCGCACAATAAGGAGAGCATTATCCCTCAACATCCCTTAGTCTCCAAGTAGCGTAGTTGAGAGATCGTAGTAACAGTTCTCGTTCGCTATGCAGTACTCCCCATAAGAAGGAAGAAATGAAACTATCAGAAGGGACTGCCGAAGAGGTACCTAGACAAGAATGAGAGGAAGAAAATTAATCAATGGTATAAATATAAATTTCACATAAGATTTAAGAAATACTTTATTTCATTTTGTTCTATTTTATTAATTTGAATAATTCTATTCAAGATTCTATTTTTAATTGATTTCATTAATTTGAATTATTCATTTTAATTGATTTTATTAACTTGAAAAAGAATTGAAGAGATTGATTTTATTCAATATTAAATTTGATTAATTATTCTGATTGAAAAAGATTAATAATAAGAGAATTATTTTTATTCAAATATTTTAATGGATTTTATTATTTTAAATCATTCTATTAAAGATTCTATTTAATTGACTTCATTATTTTGAGAAAGAATTGAAATAGATCATTAATAAAAGAATTGTTTTTCTTTTATTATTATTCTAAAGATTTTACTTTAGTTAATTTTATTAAATTCATTTAAAATATTTTATAAAGAGGAAATTTAAAATAGATTATACTTTTAGTAAAAGGAATCATCTTTTAATTCAATCTTAGTATTAGGAAAAGAAAGAAAAGTAGAAAGCAATAAGTCTAACTAAAAGATTGTTAAGTAAACTAGATGAGAACCAAAAGAGAAATTGAACTCTTCTACACCTAACTCCCATTGATCTAGGGATTTAGGTGCACATTAAAGACATTAAGAAGACACATGTATTTGAGAATATTGGAAATTAAAATATTAAATTAAATTAAATATGTGCATGGACAGACACATGGCACACAGGCTTTTGCTATATAATGAGGGAGGAGAAGGAAAGAAAGACATCTCTTGCTCCCTAATGTTGGATGGTCATCATAATCTCAGATTATGTTATGATCCTTGGAGTTGGGAATAGCCGGAACGGGGATTGGAAGATCCTTTCGGGAGACTAGCTAAGTGTGTTCTTACGACCCCATTATCTTGGAGGTTCGAGGTGAAGAAGATTAGTCTTGATACGGTAGGGTGGTCAACCGAGGGATCACTCGGTACTTCGTTAGGAGATTGGATTGGATCGTGCAGAAACCACTTCGAGGACTCCATCAATTCGCTAGACCAACCGTCGAAAACAGGTTTGAAGTATTTTTATTTTTTTTATTTTGCTAAATATTTTTGAGAATGAATAAATCTAAGTATATAGTTTTATATATTGACATTCATGTACTACAATAGATAGAACTAGATCTGTGGCTTCTATATCTTCTTCTGAAAAAAATCGTAGTGGAAGTTTTCTCTTTTTTTCATTTTGGGGACCTCAAAAAGGGGGTTGCTACAACTAGTACTATAGGTCTACTAGATTTGTGGATATTAAAATAATGTGATCAGTATGATGAGCATGATGAGCTTAACTCAGCAACATTGTGATGCACCTGCAACAATTACTTAATAAAAATATGCGAAATAGCAGAATGACAGAACTCAGAATCACTTTTATATTGATCACAAGCCACTTCGAGGGGGCAACCTCCTATGAGCAAGCTCAATACAAATAACTTCATGGTTCCTTCATAGGTCTCGACACACACTTATATACTTAGTCTAGGCGCCAATACTATGGGTCAAAACCATGGGCCACTACAACTATGGATCAACAATACTACGGGCAACTTACAAAGCATATGCTCCAACAACAATAACACAAACTATTGATCAACAAATACTACGGGACGACTTACAAAGCATATGCATCCAACAACAACATACTAACAAAGTAAAGACATGGGTTCCTAACATCCCCTCCCCCTTAAAAAAAGCTTTGACCTCAAAGCTTTAGATGTGGAAATTGTTGTTGAATCTGAAGGAGTGGTTCCCATGTAGCATCCTCTGGTTGCATGCCGTGCCACTGAATTAAGACCTCTGTGATAGAGCGAGAGTGAAGCTGACGCGTGCGCCGATTGAGGATGGCCTCCGGTTCCAAAAGGATGGATCCTTCATTATCCAGTTCGGGTAAAATCATTTGTCCACTGATGTTGGTGCCAAGAACTTTCTTCAGACAAGAGACATGAAAGACTGGATGAATGCGGGAAGAAGGAGGAAGTTCCAATTTATAAGCAACGGACCCAATCTTCTGAAGAATCCGATATGGCCCATAGAACTTTGGAGCGAGCTTATGACTCCCTTTGAGTTTCAAGGAGGATTGCTTGTACGGCTGGAGACAAAGAAAAACCATATCGCCGACTTGAAAAGTGCGCTCAGAACGGTGTTGATCAGCTTGTTGCTTCATGCGATTTCTGGCCATGTGAAGATTGTCCTGCAAAATGCGAAGAATCTGATCGCGGTTTCGAAGGACCGTGTCAACTTCCTGAACTGGTGAACTGGTGGGGGTGTATGGAAGAAGAACTGGAGGTGCCTGACCATAGACTGCTTCATATGGGGTCATTTTAGAGGCAATGTGGTAAGAGGTATTGTACCACCATTTAGCGAGAGGGAGCCACTTTTCCCACTGATGTTGTTGTTCCGAGGTGAAGCAACGAAGATAAGTTTCCAAGCATTTATTGATAATTTCAATCTAACCATCTGTTTGTGGGTGATACCCTGAACTCATCTTCAGTTTGGTGCCAGTGTGGCGAAATAGTTCTGTCCAAAAATGACTGGTGAAAGTCGCATCACAATCTGAGACAATGGAAGAAGGGATGCCATGAAGATGAAAGATCTGGTCCAGGAAAATTTGAGCGATGGAGGGGGCTGTATAGGGATGGCTGAGAGCACAAAAATGACTATATTTGGAGAGGCGATCAACCACAACGAGAATCACTGTCTTCCCACCAGATTTAGGGAGCCCTTCAATGAAATCCATAGAAATATCTGTCCAAATCCGTGTAGGTATGGGCAAGGGTTCAAGCAATCCTGGAAGGAGTGTTGTTTCACCCTTATTGCGCTGGCAGGTATCACATTCGGCCACCATCTGTTGAATTGTCCTTTTCATGCCCTACTAAAAGAAGCTACGTCGTGCTCGTTCATACGTTTTGAGGAACCCAGAGTGCCTTGCCGATGGAGAAGCATGGAGTTCATAGAAGACAACCTATTGAAGATCTGGGCTCTAGGGAAGCACCAGACGACCCTTGTATTGCAGAGAAGCACCATCCCAAGAGTAATGTGGGACAGCAGAAGGGTTGTTGGTCAAGCATTGGATGATTTGAGATAAGAAAGAGTCATTGACATAACCCTGTTGAACAGATTGCAACCAATTTGGAACATGCATAGAAATAGCTGAAAGAGAACCTTGGGCATCAAATGTGCGAGAAAGAGCATCTGCCACAATATTGTCTTTACCCTTCTTGTAAGTGATCTCATAGTCATAACCCATGAGTTTGCTAACCCATTTCTGTTGTGCCAGGGAGGAGACACGTTGTTCCAAGAAATATTTCAGACTTTGGTGATCAATCTTGATGCAAAAATGATTCCCTAATAGGTATGGCCGCCACTTCTGTACTACATGAAAAATAGCCATCATTTCCTTCTCATAGGTAGAGGTAGCTAAATTCTTACCTGAAAGGGCTTTGCTGGTGAACGCAATGGGGTGTTCATCTTGAAGGAGAACAACACCAAGTCCATTGCCGCAAGCATCACTCTCAAAAGTGAAGGGCTTGGAAAAATCGGGCATAGCTAGAACAGGTGTAGTACACATAGCTTGTTTTAGGTTGTCAAATGCACACTGAGTAGTAGGTGTCCATGTAAAAGCATCCTTTTTCAATAGAGCAGTTAATGGAGCTGCAATCTTCCCATAATCCTTGACAAACTTGCGGTAGTAGCCAGTCAACCCCAAAAAACCATGAAGGCTCTTGAGTGTCTGAGGATGCGGCCAATTGTTCATGGCATCGATTTTGGCAGGATCCACGCGAACCCCTTGTGCTGAGATAATGTGCCCGAGATACTCAACTTCCTTCTGTCCAAAAACACATTTCGACTGCTTGGCATGGAGATGATGGTCAGAGAAAAGTTGCATGACAAGATCCAGATGCTGGAGATGTTCATCCCATGTTTTACTGTATATGAGGATATCATCAAAGAATACCAGAATGAATTTCCGCAAGTAGGGTTGAAATATTTTATTCATTAAGGCCTGGAATGTGGAAGGAGCATTAGTGAGGCCAAAGGGCATGACCAAAAACTCATAATGGCCATCATGTGTGCGGAAAGCTGTTTTAGGAATATCATCCTCATGAACCCGAATTTGATGATACCCAGAACGAAGATCCAACGTGGAGAAAAAGTGAGCCCCATGAAGCTCATCCAGAAGCTCATCAACCACAGGAATTGGAAACTTATCCTTGATGGTGAGGTGATTAAGTGCTCGGAAGTCAATGTAGAGGCGCCATGACCCATCTTTTTTGCGGACAAGAATAACTGGAGAAGAAAAGGAACTGGTGCTTGGGCAAATAATACCTTGCTTCAATAAGTCCCGAACGAGCATTTCAATCTCTGTTTTTTGGTGAAATGGGTAGCGATAGGGCCTGATGTTGGGAGGAACGCTGCCAGGAAGGAGCTGAATACGATGGTCTTCTGGCTTGAAAGGTGGCAATCCCACTGGTTCAGCAAAGACACCTGTATATCGATCCAGAATTTGTTGTAGATCCAAAGGAGTAGTGGAGACCGCTGATGGTTGCATCTGAATGGAATGGATCTGAGCGATGACACCATGTGAATTATTCTTGAGGAGTTTTTCCATGCGATGTGAACTGATGATGCTGAGAGAACCTGGTTGTAATCCTGTCAATGTGTGTTTTTGTCGATTGAGGGAAAACTGCATCCAAATTTCAGCAAAATCCCATAAGATAGGGCCAAGTGTGCGTAGCCATTGAGCACCCAAAACCACATCACATCCGCCTAAGGGCAAGGAAAACATGTCAGAGCGCAAGGTATAATCTTCCATAGAGATATGCACATTTTGACACTTCCCTTTGCAAGGTAAGGTGCCCCCATTGGCAACCATGACTTCAAAGTTGGAGCAAGGATGGATAAAACAATCAACTTGTTTGGTGATCCGAGGGTCAATGAAATTATGAGTACTACCAGAATCAATGAGTATTGTAAGAGGAAGCTTCTTGAAGTAACCCCTGACTCGCATTGTTTTGGGGGTGGTGATTCCGGCTAAAGCATGGAGAGATATCTCTGGCTGGTCATCCTGAGATGGAGGGTCAATAGGCGGTTCCTGAATGTTGACCGGAGCATCCAGTGTTTCTGGATATTCATCACCAATTTCAGAGGCAGACGGAGAATCCACATCCAAGAGATAGAGCTTTTGCTGAACACATATATGTCCCCGAGTGAATTTCTCATCACAATTATAGCAAAGCCCCTTTTCTATGCGTGCTTGCATCTCTGTTTCCGACAAACGCTTGATAGGAGTTGGTCAAGGAGCCTGCGGTATAGGTGGTCGTTGAGAACCCATATTTTAGAAGGGAACAAAAGTGGGCTTGGAGCATTGTTGGGATGCAATCTTGTCTTCTGCCAACTTAGCCAACCCTAGGGCTTCCATCATTGTGGTGGGACAGAACATTTTGACCTCAGCACGGATGCAATCCTTTAGACCACTGATAAAACAACTCCGGTAAAAGTCATCAGACAATCCTTCGGTGTGGTTGGCTAGATTCTCAAATTCGGTTTGATACTCTCTCACAGTTCCAATTTGGTGAATTTTAGTGAGGGCTCCTGTGAAGTCATCAAAAGCACTAGGACCAAATCGTTGCAAAAGGAGCTGGCAAAAGTCTGACCACTTGGGCTCTGGATGAGCCTTGATTTACCAACGGTACCATTGAAGAGCTTCCTGTTCCAAATGAAAGGATGCCAGCGAAACTTTGTTGACATCAAAAGTATTATGCAGACTGAAATACTGTTCTGCACGATAGATCCATCCAGTTGGATCAGTACCATTGAAGCGAGGAAAATCAAGCTTCGGACCACGGAAATTGCTGGAAGAAGAGAACCCATTGTCTGCTAAAGACTCGGACTGCCGCTTGTTGTTCATAGCTGAATGTTCAAGATGGAGGCTGAGAAATTTTTCATCCAGATCCTGGAGTTTGGCTTGGCTGGCTGCAAGTGCGTATTCCATGGTTTTTGCTCCTGCACGGGTGACAACCATAACCAGGAGTTTTTTTTTTTTTACTGGGTAGGAAAACAAAAACAGAAACTACTTCAGTAAGGGAAAATCTGGACTTGGGAAAAAATCGAAAGGGTAATTGGGGTTTGACTAGGTGTTGGACACTATTGACTAGACAAGGGAGCAAAAATGAGGATTTCAGAAGCGAGGTGAAAGAATGGAAAAATTTGGCTGAGGGGGACAAAGAAGCAGAATTCAGAAAGGAACTTTGTGGTAAAATTTGAAGGTGATTGGGTGAAATCTGAGGAAGTTATGGCAAACCCTAAAAATAGACAAATGTGGGATTTCGGGCTTTGGGAAGGGGAATTGGGGATAGGGTCCTCAGGAATGAAATATGCAGAATGGGATGACAGGGATTCCTCGAAAATTTCAAGAAAAACAGAGTGAAAACAAGGGAGATATGGAGAAAAAACTAAATTTTATACCTTTTTTTTTTTTTAACAGACTGGAGCGGCTACGGCTCGGAAGGGATCTGGAACAGCGCCGAATGGATTGAAAACGGTTGGATCTGGAATGGCTTGCAAAATGGATCTGAAACGGCACAGCAGATCAACAATAGTTCAGCTGAAAGTAGATATGGACCCCAGGTATGTGCGGCTTCCTAACAGTTCAGGCGTTTCACTCGGCCACCAATGTTGTCTAACGGCTTGCGTATTGGGGCAGTACCCCTAACTCCATGGCTCAGGTAAAACTGATAACCGCTTTTTCACAAACGACAGATATTGGTTTACCTCACGGGTGGGAACTAGTTAATCAGGTAGGGGTTGTTTCCCTTTTCGCTGGCAGGTCCTCTCAATGGGCCAGCTACTTCGAGGTTCCTGTGGTACTCCTCACAATGAGTTTTAGGGCTTATGCCCAAGTACTTCCCATAGTTAAGCGGATAGGGATTATTCCCAAATCTGAACCTGCAACAGATGCAAAAAAAATTTGGCAGAAATTTCACCCAGCGAGCCCAAGAAAGTGCTATGATACCAGATGTGATGCACCTGCAACAATTACTTAATAAAAATATGCGAAATAGCAGAAATGACAGAACTCAGAATCACTTTTATATTGATCACAGGCCACTTCGAGGGGGCAACCTCCTATGACCAAGCTCAATACAAATAACTTCACAGTGCCTTCATAGGTCTCGACACACACTTATATACTAAGTCTAGGCGCCAATACTATGGGTCAAAACCATGGGCCACTACAACTATGCATCAACAATACTACGGGCGACTTACAAAGCATATGCGCCAACAACAATAACACAAACTATTGATCAACAAATACTACGGGACGACTTACAAAGCATATGCGTCCAACAATAACATACTAACAAAGTAAAGACATGGGTTCCTAACAAACATAGATTTTGCATTATGGAAAAATCATTTATGAAAACTAAGGACTACAAACTTGAAATTTAACCATGGTATCGAAATGGTCAAATGAAAACAATGTTTCATAAAAAGAAGTATGGAGACGATTAGCATAATAAACCGAACGCAATGAAGCTAACCTTAGGTCATAATCAAAATTGATGAAATGACAACTAGCCCTCGAGATGGAACTCGATGGGATTCAGAAAAAATACACATTATACAACTTGATGAGTCTTTTGAAGTAACCCTATGACAACAGAAGGGATGAAATGAAGTAAGGAGTTGATAAGATCATTAACTTAGACACAATGATACTGATAAAATGGCTAAGGGATAAAAATTTAAACTTTCGACTAAGTCACTAAGTTTCGATGCCTCGAATCCTATGAAATTGAGAACCAACATTTAGGGGTTTTTGGAAGTAATCTTATGGGAATTGGTGTTTGGACTAATTGAGAGTCTCTCCTGAATTGTTAAATCCATGAATGGACTAAACATTTTATGATGTTTACCTTCTCGTATTGGAGGGAGGATAACCATATAGATTTGAAACCTTGCTTGGATATGTTATACTGAATGATGATTTGATAAACTATTGGGTGGTTATTAACGCAATGTAGCTTGTAGATAATTTGGGTATCATAGATCTTCACTGATGACTAAGAGTTGTAGGAATTCTAAGTTGGGACTGACAGTTATTAAAGGTATTAGTGGATTTGCACCATGATGGATGTACTACTGATTAGAACCACGAGTGCTTATGGCCATGATTGTTTGAGAAAAATAGAAGAGAATGACAAGAAGATGAAAATAGGAAATTAAAGCAAATCCTGTTGGTTGTGGAGCCAGATCTTCTAGTCTCATAGATGATATTGTATCAGCCGTGTTTGTACCCCAGTTCTATATGATATGTAGGTGGACTGTACACTCACCCCAGCGGGGGGGGGTGTGGGGGGGCATCGCCCCCCCACGGGGTTCCAGGGGGGACCATCCCCCCTGGCTGGGGGGTCCGGGGGCCAGCAGTCCCCCGGCGGGGGTTCGGGGGTAGCGCCCCCGAGAAATGGGGGTTCGAGGGCAACGCCCCCGAAGAAAATTTTTGGGGTTGTTTTCGCCAGCTGTTTTGCGGGCCCATGGTTTTGGGTATCCCGTGGTATTTTCCCATTGTATTTCCCTTATAAAAGAAGGACATTGTAATACGGCTAGGGTTGATGTATTAGGTTTTATGCATTGTAAAGATCTTTGAGATCAGGAGAGAGACTGTGAAACAGAGAAGAGGAAGTTGAGCCTGGCTTCGTCGGTGGCTTTCAATATCTCAAAAGAAACGACAACAGAGGGTTTGATGAAAGCATTGGGTAAGCTGTATGAAAAACCCTCGGCTTCCAACAAGGTATTTCTAATGAAGCGTTTATTTAATATGAAGATGTCTGAAGGTGGATCTGTTACTGATCATTTAAATGAGTTTAATACGGTTACAAATCAGCTAAGTTCTGTAAGTGTGAACTTTGATGATGAGGTTAGGGCTCTTCTAATCTTGTGTTCATTGCCAAAAAGCTGGAATAGCTTGGTCATGGCTGTAAGTAACTCTATCTCTGGTTCAAACACCTTGAAATTTGATGATGTTATTGGTGTTATTCTTAGCGAGGAAATGCGAAGAAAAAGCACAGGTGAGACATCAGGTAATGCGTTGACCATGGAGAGCAGAGGAAGACAAAAGGAGAGAGGAAAGAGCCAAGGTAATCGTGGAAAGTCTAAAACGGGCAGATCTAAGTCCAGACTGGGAAAGATAGAGTGCTGGAATTGTGGAAAGAAAGGACATCTGAAGAAAGACTGCAAATCTCTAAAGAAGAAAGGAGATGCACAGAAGGAAACTACCCAGGAAGCAAATGTAGCAGGTGATGTGTTACAAGATGCTTTGATTCTTGCATTAGATAATACTAATGATTATTGGGTAGTAGATTCAGGAGCTTCATGTCATGCTACACCCCATAGGAAATACTTTCATGAGTATGTTCCTGGCGATTTTGGACATGTTTTATTGGGTGATGATGAGCCATGTAAAATTGTTGGAATGGGCAAGGTATGGATAAAAGTTAAGAATGGAACTGATTGGTTGTTGAAAGATGTTAGGCATATTCCTGCTATGAAAAGAAATCTGATCTCAACAGGGCAGTTGGGAGATGGCGGCTGTCTATCTACGTTCGGAGAAAAGTGGTGGAAGATCACTAAAGGATCAATGGTGATAGCAAAAGGAGACAGAGTAGGTACGTTGTATTTATGTCCTCATAATACTGACCATTCTATCTCTTTAGCTTCCACAGGAACAGATACAGCATTATGGCATCATAGGCTTGGCCACATGAGTGAGAAGGGGATGCAGATTCTCCACTCAAGGAAGTTGCTGCCGGATTTGAAGCAGGTAAGTTTGGAATTCTGTGAAAACTGTGTTTATGGAAAACAGAAGAGAGTCGGATTTCTCAGGGTTGGAAAACAGAAGAAGAATGAAAAATTAGAGCTTGTGCATACATATGTATGGGGACCGGCTCAGGTACAATCTCTTGGTGGCTCTCATTATTATGTTACATTTAT
The DNA here is from genome assembly GCA_027924585.1 of Larix kaempferi. Taxonomy (NCBI): domain Eukaryota; kingdom Viridiplantae; phylum Streptophyta; class Pinopsida; order Pinales; family Pinaceae; genus Larix; species Larix kaempferi. The sequence goes on along the minus strand of BSBM01000802.1, from coordinate 3,547,018 downwards.
TGATGATGCAACTAGAAAAACTTGGGTTTATTGCATTAGACAGAAATCTGATGTGTTTGCTACTTTTAAGAAGTGGAAAGCTTTGGTTGAGAATGAGACAGGAAAAAGATTGAAGTGTCTCAGATCTGATAATGGAGGTGAGTACTGCGGCAAGGACTTTGATAGTTACTGTTCATACCATGGGATTCGTAGAGAGAAGACAGTCCCAGGAACACCACAGGAAAATGGTGTGTCAGAAAGGATGAACAGAACGATCATGGAGCGTGCAAGGTGTATGAGACTGCATGCATGGTTGCCCTTACAGTTTTGGGCAGATGCTGTAAATACTGTTGTTTATTTAATAAACAGAGGACCTTCAAGTGCTTTGGATGGTGGTATTCCAGAGGAAGCATGGACAGATAAAAAGGTAAACTACTCATTTCTGAGAACGTTTGGTTGTGAAGCATTTGTCCATATTGATAAGGAAAATAGAACAAAGCTTGAAGCTAAATCCAAGAAATGTACCTTTATTAGATATGGGGTTGATGAATTTGGTTATCGTTTATGGGATTATGAAAATAACAAAATCATCAGGAGTAGAGATGTGATATTCAATGAAAAGGTCATGTATAAAGATCAGTTGCAGGGAAAGAAACAGGAAAAGGAAAGCACAGAGTACATAGTGCTTGATGAAGTTAAAGAAAATGAAGTTTCGAAGGTGCCAGAAAATCAAGAGCAGCAGTAAGTACCTGAAACTCCTGCAACTGTAAGAATATCTACCAGGTTAAGTAGACTCCCTGAACGATACTCTCCTTCAATGTATTATTTATTGATGACTGATTCTGGTGAACCAGAATGTTATGAAGAAGCAATGCAGGTGGAAACTAGAAAGAAGTGGGAGCAAGGCATGAATGAGGAGATGGACTCATTGGTAGGAAACCAGACTTGGGATTTGGTTAAGTTGCCTGCTGGTAAAAGAGCAGTGCAAAACAAATGGATTTACAGGTTGAAGGAAGAAGAAGGAGGTAAGAAGTGGTACAAGGCCAGACTTGTTGTAAAGGGGTTTGCACAGAAGAAAGGTATAGATTTTGATGAAATATTTTCTCCTGTTGTAAAGATGACTTCAATTAGGACTATCTTAAGTCTAGTGGCGGTAGAAGATTTGCATCTTGAACAGTTAGATGTAAAAACAGCCTTCCTCCATGGGGATTTGGAGGAAGAAATATATATGCAGCAGCCACAAGGGTATGAGGTCAAAGGTAAGGAGGATCTGGTATGCAGGTTGAAAAAGAGCTTGTATGGCTTGAAGCAAGCTCCAAGGCAGTGGTATCTAAATTTTGACAGGTTTATGACAGAACAAGGTTATAGTAGATGTCATTCTGACCACTGTGTTTATTTCAAGAAGCTAGACAATGGAAGATATATTATCTTGTTATTGTATGTGGATGACATGCTTGTTGCAGGGTCTGACATGCAGGATATAAATGTACTCAAAAGGAAGCTAGCTAATTCATTTGCGATGAAGGATTTGGGTGCTGCAAAGCAAATCCTTGGTATGAGAATAATGAGAGACAGGAAAAATCGCAAATTGACATTGTCTCAAGGTGAGTACATACAAAAGGTGTTGGAGAGGTTCAGAATGCAGAATGCAAAACCTGTAAGTACACCTTTGGCTAGCCATTTCAGTCTAAGTAAGGAAATGTGTCCCAAGACACAAGAAGAGACAGATTACATGTCCAAGGTTCCCTATCAATCAGCAGTTGGCAGCTTGATGTATGCCATGGTGTGCACAAGACCAGATATTGCACATGCAGTGGGAGTTGTGAGCAGATATATGAACAATCCAGGTAAAGAACATTGGAAGGCAATACAGTGGATTCTCAGGTATTTGAGAGGTACTACCACTGAGGCATTATGTTTTGGAGGTTCAGACACTGTTCTACAGGGATATGTTGATGCAGATATGGCAGGTGACAAGGATAGCAGGAGGAGTACCACAGGGTATGTGTTTACTGTAGGTGGAACAGCAGTAAGCTGGATTTCGAAACTACAGAAGGTTGTTGCACTTTCAACAACAGAAGCAGAGTATGTTGCCATTACAGAGGCTAGTAAAGAGATGATTTGGTTGCAGAGGTTTATGGAGGAAGTGGGTAAGAAGCAAAAGGATAACAGACTGTATAGTGACAGCCAGAGTGCCATTCACCTTGCAAAGAACTCAGCATTCCATTCCAGGACTAAACATATACAGCTCAAGTACCATTTCATACGCTCTGTTCTGGAAGATGAACTGTTAAAGTTGGAAAAGATACATACTAGCCAGAATCCTGCAGACATGTTCACAAAGGTAGTGACCAGAGAGAAACTGAGTTCATGCTCGGTTTCAGTTGGCCTTCTAGCATGAAGGTGAAGAGGAGAAATTTTCCAAGTCCAAGTCCAGCAAGTGCAGCAGCGGTGGAGTTGTTGTGATCAGTCTCCAAGTGGGAGATTGTTGGTTGTGGAGCCAGATCTTCTAGTCTCATAGATGATATTGTATCAACCGTGTTTGTACCCCAGTTCTATATGATATGTAGGTGGACTGTACACTCACCCCAGCGGGGGGGTGTGGGGGGGCATCACCCCCCCACGGGGTTCCAGGGGGGGCCATTCCCCCTGGCTGGGGGGTTCGGGGGTAGCGCCCTCGAGAAATGGGGGTTCGGGGGCATCGCCCCCGAAGAAAATTTTTGGGGCTATTTTCGCCAGCTGTTTTGCGGGCCCATGGTTTTGGGTATCCCGTGGTATTTTTCCATTGTATTTCCCTTATAAAAGAAGGACATTGTAATACGGCTAGGGTTGATGTATTAGGTTTTATGCATTGTAAAGATCTTTGAGATCAGGAGAGAGACTGTGAAACAGAGAAGAGGAAGTGCAGCGGTTGTGCTGCAGCTTGTATCCCTTCGACTTGTTGGACGGTAATAATAATAAGGACTGCCAAATTCAGTGTGGACGTAGCCCAAGTTGGGTTAACCACGATATATTTGTGTCTCTCTTGTAATGTGTATGTGTGATTATATTTGCATTTCTGTTTATTGTTATTGCTCTGCGATCCTGTTTTTCTAACAAAGCCTAATATCGAAAGTACGAGAACAAAATCTAACTTTGGGACGAAGTTCTATATAAGAGGGGGTGTATGTAGTGCCCCTAGACTACTGTAGACATTGAGGGCACCTATTGAGTGAACCGACTGATTGAAACATTAATAAAATAACTCTTTGATGTTATTTTGAGTATGTTTATCTGGACAATTGATGTAAATGAATGATTACATGTGTTTAACGATTAACTATGATTATGAAAAATATGCTTATGAATGATGCTTAACAACTAGCTATACGATTGATCAGGTAATGAGGACGAAAAAAGTAATTATTGACGAAATGCATGTTTGATTAGATGAATGAGTATTGTTTGAGTAAATTATAAATGCTTAAGGAAGTAGCAGATTTATGAATCAAATGATGATTATTGAGGATAGTACTACTAATATATGTTTGTGAGAAATGTGTGTAGCGATAGATGAAACGGTTCACCGATAAACACACAAAGGAATATGAAGGGTCGTAGAGTACGGAAAAATCACACACAGGGAGAGTGACGACGATGTTGACTTCCGATGGAATACCACGCATGAGCAAATAAGCACTGATTCGCTTGCTCAAGAGGAAAATTTGAGGGCGTACGAGGTGGGCCACGAACGAGCTGGTCACGTACGAGTTGGGGGGCGTGCAGTGAGAACGGACTCACTCCTTAGCGCCATTAGTCCCTAATAGCGTGTAGACAGAGGATGGAAGGTAACAGTTCCTGAAATCCCTACATGAAGTTCCCGCAAGTGAAAACGAAATGATGACGGCAGAAGGGCCCGACGATGCGGTACCCTGTCGAGAATGGAAAGAGTGGACGTAAGGACCCAATGATGTGGTACCTTGCCGAAGAATGGAAAATACGAATGACTGGACCCGACGGAGTGGTTCCATGTTAGGGAAATGAAATTAAGGAACCGGGAAGCCCAACGGCGCTACGCCGGGGTCCTAGTGAGAATGATTGTTAAACTTAACTGCATAAAAACATATAAGTTTGCACCTAGAACATTGCTTAGAAATTCATTTGAGTACTTTAGGCATTTGCACATAAATGATTACTTTGGCATTTAAATAATATTAAGTGTTATTTAGGTATTTCCACATAAAAGAATATTTTAAGATTTGAAATAATATACATCTTTATTTTAGGAGCAAAGTAGAAACCTAAGCATGGACACTTAGTCAACTCCACCTGCACCTCAAAACTAGGAGTTAAGTAAAATATCTAGGGGACAAACATGAGCAAACTTAGGAATGTTGGTGCAACTCCTAGTAAAACTGACACATGGATGGGTGAGTATTATTAAATTGGAAATTTAATAAAATATGTATTTATGCATGAAGCGACATGTGTCGCATGGAATGTTCCTTTAAAAGGAAGGCTTTAGGAATGGGTAAAGGACCCAGATCCTGGATGATTATCGTAATTTTGAATTGCCTCATGACTTGTTGCTATTGAGGGTTTGGCTGGAAATTTTTGTGGGGGGGAAACCCAAGCTGAGTTTCTCGTATTGTTGTGTGTGAGCTCTACGACCCAAAGCTCGGGGGAGGCAATGCGACTGAAAGCATGAACCTATGGTTGGGTGGCGAAGCTAATGGTTGTTTCACCTATGGTTCAAACAAGCTTTGCTGGAGGGATCCTACGGAATACACGGACAACAATGGACAAGATGAATTGGTTGATAGGTTATGTTTTGTTTTAATTTGCTAAGTTATTCATTTATTTATTTTATCTTTCCTGTAAATTCTGATAGCTAATCTATTTGTATCAAGTTTTTAAGATTCAGGTTCAGTTCGTGAGGACCCAACGAGAGGGGCCCTACAAATCCCATCGGAAGTTCAAGGCTAGTAGGTTCTTACGACCCCAAAGCTCGAGGGTAGCTATGTAACTGAGTGCATATACCTACGGATGGGTGGCGAAGCTAACGATTACTTCACCTATGGTTAATTGATATTTTACTGGAGGGATCTAATGGGTGAAGCAGACGGCAAAGAACAAGCAGGATTAGAATGAAGACGGAGACCTCTCTTCCAAAGGAAGATTCAACCTACAATAACAGGTTCTACGTATATGTGTTTACTTGCTAATTCTCGAATTTATTAAATTTTATTCTTGATCATGCTTGATATTGGTAATATTATGTTTTTAAGCTTTATAAAAATGTTCAAGTAGGACCCGAAAATGGGGGTCCCTATAGAGAAGAAGAAAAATTTGAATGAAGTACAGAAACAAATCACACGTTGTAGTTAGAATACCAAAGGAGAGATTGAGGCAAGTTTTGAATCAAGTTGCATGTCATAGTTGAATAAGTCGAAGTAATTTACAATCCAAAAGAAGTGAAAGGCCGCAACAAAATTTGAAGTGAGTACAGAATCAAGTCGCATGTCGCAGTTGGATAAGTTGGAAGGTTGAAAAAACCATTTGAGGTGTAGAAGTTTGAGAAAATTGAGGTAGAGTTTGGTGAAGTACAAATCTAAGTTGCAGCTGATCTTGGAATAGACTAATAGACAAAGACAATGTCAGTGATAGATTGATTATCTTATTCATAGCAGGGTGGAATGACGGGGCAAGGATAGGAGAGTGAAGTCTCCTTTAGGTTAGAGCCTGTAAATCAGGGGGTTGGAGCCTCCTTCCAGTCAGTGCTGGTAAATTAGGAAGTTGGAGCCTCCTTCTAGGTGATGCTAGAAAATTAGGGAGTTGGTGCTTCCTTCCAGTTGGTGATAGTAAATAAATTGAATGTAATCTTGAATATATAAGAAAATCATTTTATGGTTTTTCTCTCATTTGGGTTTCCATGTTAAATCTATTGTGCACTATGTATGGTTTATGTGATGATGAGTAACATTGTTAATGGTTGATGTTTACATGATATAATTGATTTCTAAAATGGTAAATTGCGCTAAATACTTATCCACCCTCCTCCCTCTCTGTATTTTCAACAATTCCATCTTTGTTGCAAGTAAATGAAAGCATGTTTTTAACTTTTTAGTTTTGATTTAAAAAGTATTACTTATTTTTAGTTTATTGTACTCATGGAGTGTTTTATTTAATTACAATATTAAAATTTTAGGACACACGAGTGAGTATGGGTGGTGGGGAGGTAATTATTTACAAATTATCATTCTTTTCAATTTTATTTTATGTTTATTTTAGTTCTTGAATTTAGTTTAAAATTGTTAAATAATTAGTACATGAAATTCATATTTGCATTGACATAGGTTGTGGACATTTGTTATAGGTCAATTAGGAGGACAGAGGGAAATGTACAGAGGACAAAGGGAAACATGTAATGGAGGATATCGATCCTCCTTGACATAGAGTTTTTATGGGTTTTCTTTGTTATGTTTCGAGTACAACATTTTGATTTTGTCATTTGAACTAGATTGTATTACATATATGTGTTGAGACACATATTGTAGTTGTTTTGGGTGAGAAATTTATTTTTGGATTAAATATATCTAGCATAATTTTGTATGACAAATTTGCATAACATAATTTTGCATGATGTTCATGTGAATGTATGGTTTATTAAATGTATGTTTTATGATTTTGTTTCATAATTCTAGTCAATCTTATATAGTAATAATATATGTCAATTTTGTTAGGAGTGAATTTTAAGACATATTGTGTTATGGCTACAATGTTTCATTGCATTGTTGTAGACAATGTTGTATCAAGTAAAATATGAATCTCATAAATGATCCAAAGCTTGTAGTTTGGAAGTGTTGTAGACAATTCCACTAGCTTAGACACTTCTTGAGAAGTTTCTATTTCTCCAATTGTCCTTGATATGTAATGCTTTCTAGCTGGTAGTATTGTAGATAATTGTGTATCATGTAAAAGATGAATCTGATCATTGATCCAAGATAAATCTGATCATTGATCCAAGATGAATCTCATCAATGATCCAAAGCTTGTAGTTTGTCCAAGTGGTGTAGACAATTCCACTAGCCTAGAGTCACTTCATGAGAAGTCCGTATTTCCCCAATTGTCCTAGATATAATTCTTTCTAGCTGGTAGTGAACTATAGATAATTGTGTATCATGTAATAAATATGAATCTCATCAATGATCCAAAGTTTATAGTTTGGAAGTGTTGTAGACAATTCCACCAGCCTAGTTAGTTTTTGAGTCTAAGTCTCTATTTCCCCAATTGTTCTAGTTACAATGCTTTCTAGCTTGGTAGTGTCTGAGAAGTCTCTATTTCCCCAATTGTCCTAGTTAAAATTCTTTCTAGCTTGGTAGTTGTTGGAAGAAGTTGTCATTGATGTCAAATAGGGTGCCATTGATGTTAAAAGGGTGAAGAGATATGTGGTGTTGTCATTGGTGTCAAGGTGATGATGTGGTTTTATTAGAGATAGATTGTTTGGAATATTTGATGAAGCCTTGAAGCCCCTAGAGAAGACCCTAATGATCCTAAGTAATCGCTTGAAGAAGAAGCCTTGTCACAAGTGTACATAACTCCAAACCGATCCCCTTATGGCATAGCGATTGCACATGGCTCTCACAAGAAGACACTTTTATTTGTACACAAGTGGTGCAAATCCCCTAGAGAAGCTCTGTAGGGACTCCCTGTTCAGGGTCCCAAAAAAAAAAAAACTTATAGTACGATTTGTCAGAAGAAGACATAGAAGCCACATATCTAGTTCTATCTATCGTAGTACATGAATGTCAATATATAAAACTATATACTCATATTTATTCACTCTCAAAAGAGTTAGCAAAATAAATAAAATAAAAATAATTCAAACCTCTTTTCGACGATTGATCCAGCGAATCGATGGAGTCCTCAAAGTAGTTTCCGCATGGTCCAATCCAATCTCCTGACGAAGTACCGAGTGACCCCTCGGTTGACCTCCCTACCGTATCGGGGTTATTATTCTTCACCCCGAACCCCCGAGCTAATGGGGTCGTAAGAACACTAAATCTAGACTTCCAAAAGGATCTTCCAATCCCCGTTCTAGCTAATCCCAACTCCAAGGATCATAACATAATCCAAGATTATGATGACCATCCAGCATTAGGGAGCAAGAGATGTCTTTCTCTCCTTCTCCTCCCTCATTATATAGCAAAATCCTATGTGCCATGTGTCTGTCCATGCACATATTTAATTTAATTTAATATTTTAATTTCCAATATTCTCCAATACATGTGTCTTCTTAATGTCTTTAATGTGCACCTAAATCCCTAGATCAGTGGGAGTTAGGTGTAGAAGAGTCCTATTTCTCTTTTGGTTCTCATTTAGGTTACTTAACAATCTTTTAGTTAGACTTATTGTTTTCTACTTTTCTTTCTTTTCCTAATATTAACATTGAATTAAAAGATGATTCCTTTTACTAAAAGTATAATCTATTTTAAATTTCCTCTTTATAAAATATTTTAAATGAATAATAAAATTAATTAAAGTAAAATCTTGAATAATAATAAAAGAATTGTTATTCTTTTATTAATGATCTATTTCAATTCTTTCTCAAAATAATGAAGTCAATTAAATAGAATCTTTAATAGAATGATTTTAGAATAATAAAATCTATAAAATCTTTTGAATAAATAAAATTAATTAAATTTAATATAAATAAAGTCAATCTCTTCAATTCTTTTTCAAGTTAATAAAATCAATTAAAATGAATAATTCAAATTAATGAAATCAATAAAAATAAAATATTGAATGGAATTATTCAAATTAATAAAATAGAACAAAGTGAAATAAAGTATTTCTTAAGTCTTACGTGAACCATTGATTAATTTTGTTCCTCTCATTCTTGTCTAGGTACCTCTTCGGCCGGCCCTTCTAACAGTTTCATTTCTTCCTTCTTATGGGGAGTACTGCGTAGCGACTGGGAATCGTTACCGCGATCTCTCAACTACACTCCTTGGAGACTAAGGGATTTTGAGGGATAAGGCCCTCCTTATTGCGCGCCCCTCAACTCATTGTACGCGACCAAATCATTATGGCCTTTCCCGTACGGCATACGCTTCCCTAGGTGAGCTGAAACGGCTTCACCCGTGTGTGGATTGCTAATCCAGGGTCGACAGTCAGTCGTCGTACCCTTATTTGTTCTTTACATTCTTACGACCCCTATAATTCCATTGTGGGTCAGTCGGTAAATCGTCTTACCTGCCACTGCACACACACACACTCAAGCACACATTAGTAGTGTTGCACTATGAAATATTTCATCATCCATCATAATATCTCAGTCAGTCGAGCATATATTTCATTCATCTTTTTCTCTCAATCAATAGCTCATGTGTATCATTCATCATTCTATATCAATCAGTCGAGCATATGTAACATTCAGTCATCCTATCTCAATCAATCAAGCATATCTAATATTTAGTCATTCTATCTCAATCAGTTAAGCATATCTAACATTCAGTCGTTCTATCTCAATCAGTCGAGAATATGTAACATTTAGTCATTCTATCTCAATCAGTCGAGCATTCATTTATTAAGTAAAGTAATAGTTTCTATAACTGTCGTTCAAGCATTTTCAAAGTAAATTCAAATGGTTCGTGTTTTACTTAGCCGGTTCATTTCAAAACTAGTACCTCATTATTCCAAACAGTTAAGGTACTGAGGCGGGCATTACAAGCTCCTAATGACCATGATGATGTGGAGTGTAAAGGAGTCCCTAAAGTGTCTTGAACAAGTGTGAATAATTTCATAAAGAAATGATGTTTGGTAAACATGACCATGATAATGGGTCAGATGAACATGATAGTGGGTCACCTAACCATGATGATGAGAAGTGTAAGGAAGTCCCTAAAGTTTCCTTGAAGCAATGTCGGAAAGAATTGTGAAGAAATCCCTATTAAAATAGTGGTGTTGAGTCCACGTGACCATGTGGTTGGGATCCCATAAACCATGTTGGAGAATTCCTAAAGAGCCCCTAAGTTTGGTGTAAAGTAATTTGGGATGAAGTGTGAAAGATACCCCAAAATCATGATGATGGGTCCACATAATCGCGAAAGTAGTGGTGATTGTTTCCACATGACTAGAAGGATTGGTCCATTTGACCATGAGAAGTATCCCCCAAAGTAATAAGGATTGGTACATAAGACAATATTGAAATAAAATCTGAAGAAACCCTGAAACAATGGTGTTTGGTCCCTATGAATTTGGGGTTACATGACCCATGGTGGAGAAGGCTCTAAAGAGTCCCCAAAGTTGGTCTGAAGCAAGTTGGTGTGAAGCATGAAGTATCCAAAAAATAATGATGTTTAGTCCACATGATCCCAAAAGTTGTGGTACATTGTCCCATTGGACCAGATGAAGTGGCAAGGAACCCCACTAGAAATAATGATGTATCCACCAAGTTTGATGATGTGTACAAGTCCTAAGGCCCCTTTGAGAAAATATGTAATGACCTTGATGTGTTGGAAAGAAGTTTCTTGATGGATCCTTGAAGTGGGGTACTAACCCTTGAGACCCCCTTAAAATATGGAGATCATCAAATTAAGGATGAATTTAAGGAGACCCTAAAAGAATATACAAGGCATGATGAAGTGTATAAACAGAAGATCAAACATTTCATTTGATCCATCAATCAAGTCTCTCTTTGTTAATGTGCAACTCTTGAAGGAAAGTGCAATTTTTTTGTGGAGGAACCAGTGTGAAATTCTTTGGGGATCATCTTTTGTTCTTTGGTGGAGATTGATAAAATTGGCATAACTTTCTTGTATGATATTGGAATTACTAAATTCTTGGCTCGTTGGAAATCTTGTTGTGAGGGATATGTGATGACATGATCCATAGTTCCTTTTGGTTTGTCTATTATTTCTTCATCGTGTGATCCTCGAAAATTTATGGTTCATGCTTGTTGGTTTCTCTTGTCATGGCACATGTCTCTCATGGATATAGTTCATATTTGACCATGGTATGCGATATTCTCTTTGAAGTTATTGAATGTGTTATGGAGGCTATGATGATGGTTATCTTTGGATAGATCTTGATGATATCTTGACATATTGTATGATGATGTTGGCCTATATCTTGATAATTATATGGAATATTGTATGATGGTATTGGCATAGATCATAGTGGTTATCTTGGCGTAGTCCATGGTTATGTTTTGGCATATGGTTCATCTCTTGGAATGTTCAATGTTTTGAAAATGTCTATGATGTAAAAATTGAGGATGCAAATGAAATCGATGGATGATTGTTTATGGGTATAGATTTGAGGCATGTATAGGTTGATATAGTGTATTGAGACAATGTGATAGTGGTTTTGGCATTATGACATTAATAGTGGCATTGTGTCTAAGTCAATGATTGCAGCATTGAGATAGATATACAATGATTGTGAAAGGGACAATGATACAGGTACAGAGACATAGATACATGTACATGTTGATAGAGACAGAGATATAGGTTGCATAGATAGCGTTTGGGGAATTGTTACAGAGATAATGATTGTGATAGGTTGACAAAGGTAGTGATGCAGTGATACATATTGATAGATAGTGATACACGTACAGGTTTGATGAGGAAGTGATAGAGGTATAGATTGATAGAGACAGTGATATGGGTACAAGTTGTGACAGTGATATGGTGACAGTGGAAAATTGATCTTATTATTTATATCAGGGTGGTGGGACGGGGCAAGGATAGGGAGTTGTAGCTTCCTTCTCGTCAATGTTGGTAAATAAGGGATTTGGAGTTTCCTTCAGGTTGGAGCCTGTAAATCAGAGGGTTGGAGCCTCCTTCCAATTGGTGCTGGTAAATCAAGAATTTGGAGCTTCCTCCAGGTTGGTGCCTCCTTCCAGTCAGTGTTTGAGAATATTGGAAGTTGGTGCTTCCTATGAATGCAATCTTGTTATTATATAAGAAAATAATTTTGTGTTTTTTTCCCGTTTGTGTTTCCACGTTAAATCTCTTGTGCACTGTGTATGGTTCATGTGATGATGAATGACATTGTTAATGGTAAATGTTTACATGATATAATTAATGTTTGAAATGGTAAAAAGTGTTCAATATTGATTCACCCCCCCTCCCAATATTTCCAATAGTAGTGTTGTAGACAATCTTGTATGTAAAATATGAATCTAATTGATCTAAATATTTTAGTTTGGAAGTCACTTATTGAGAAGTCTCTACTTCCCCAATTGTCTTAGATAAAATGCTTTCTAGCATTGGTTCTTTATTAAAAATATTCAAATCTCATATAAATCTTGTAGTATGGAAGTGTTTTAGACAATTCTCTATAATGTAAAATATGAATATCTAATTATCCAAAGATTGTTTGGAAGTGTTGTACACTATTATGTAAAAGATGGATCTCATAAATGATCTGTACAATTTGTAACTTATGTCTTAATGTTTATGTTTAGTGTTAAATGTTCAATGTTGAAATGGTTTTACAATATTAGTAAAACTCAAGCAGTTTGTTTTAATTTGTTTAACGATTAACTATGATATATGTAAAATATGAATTTCATTTAAATGATCTTTAAATATTGTAGTTTGGAAGTGTGTTATAGATTACTATGTAAAAGATAAATCTCATAAATTATTTGTATACTTTGTAACTTATGTCTTAATGTTTATGTTAATGTTTAATTTCAGAAATGATTTAAAGCTTGTAGTTTGGAAGTGTGTTGTAGACTATTATGTAAAAGTTGTTCATCTCATAAATGATTTGTATGAGTATTTATGTCTTAATGTTTATGTTTAGTATTTAATGTGCAATGATGAAATGGTTTTAAGACATCGACAAAGCTCAAGTAGTATGTCTTAATGTTTAATAATTTTAATATACAAATGTACATGATGTAAAAGATGATTATCATTAATGATTTAAAGTTTGTAATTTGGAAGTGTGTGGAAATATGGTTTAATCATAGAATATCATAAATTATTTATATACAATGTGTTGTATGCTTTAATGTTTAAATTTGTTAGATGTAATTGAAATCATGGCAAATGGGGATTAGGGTTTTTTGGTTCATAATCACAAGCAAGGATTCTAGGATTATGAAGCTTATGTTGAATTAGAACAGTGGTCATAAAGCAATATGATGAATATTGGGATGAAAATTCCATTACTCTTGAATCGAGAGACAAGGGTGGTGAAATTTCATCCCAATATTCATTAGCTTGTCTTATGATCATTGTTCTAATTCAGCATAAGCTTCAAAATCCTGGAATCCTTGCTTGTGATTAAGAACCAAATGATCCTTATCCCCATTTTCCATGATTTCAGTTATAACTATAAATACAATTACTCTACTATTATATCTTTGTTTGCAAATATTAAAATTTATGTGAAATCATATATATTAAATATTTTTATATTGATTGTGAGTGAATGCATCTTGAATGTAAGAATAATATTTTAATATATTGAATTATATATCATGTTTTATAAAATTTTAAACATTGTTCAATTTCATGATGAATTATATCAACAACTATTAATTATACAATAATAAAAAAGGATTAAAAAATGATAAATTCCACTAAACAAGTACACATTTGTTTTTCAATTTAAAAACTTAATAATTTAAGAAACCAATAATTTCACTATTGAAAACCAAGGGTGAAAAGTAGATTCAGGGAGGTAGTGGAGGATTTCCACTATCCTTATCTTGTCCCTTAAAGGTCCTTTCGGACATAAGGGGACCCAAATCAATAGTTTTAGATGTCAAATTGACATAGTATAAAGTACATGAGAAGGCATGACAATCAACAATGTACATCCAAAATAAACATATATTGATTCATCGAAGATTACCATGTTTGGTTGCTTCAATACAAATCTAATGACAATATAATAGAATATATCCAGTATACATGTAATGTAGAAGATGTCGAGTTTGCAAGCTTACTTAAAAGCATCGCAATAAAACCTAATAATAATTTAAAAACTCAAGAATTCAAAAAACTAAAAATTTCACAAGATATTTTATTAGGTTTAATTGTTAGAATGTGAAGTTCAAAAGTAGATTCAGGGTGGTAGTGGAGGATCCACTATCATTATCTTGTCCCTTAAAGGTCCTTTTGTACATATGGGGACCCGAATAGTACATGAGAAGGAACGACCATTATAATTCATATTCAAGTAAACAAATAAATACTTGTACACAATAAAAAGTATACATCCCAAATAAACATATATCAATTCAACCAAGATTACAATGTTTGGTTGCTTCAATACAAAACTAATGACGATAGAACATAATATATTCAATATACATGTAATGCAAAAGATGTCATATTTGCAATCTTGCTTAAAAACATTGCAATGCAATGTCATCCTCAATTATTCGTTCATGATCAACTTTGGTCATTTTCCATCTTTTAGTTTTTAACTTTTTCTTCGATGGAAATTCTATTAATTTTATTCGAGCTACACATTCTAAATGGCTATATTCTCAACATATGACTTCGGGTTCATAGTCTCGAAAGTAAATATAATTTTCACTTTGATGGGTTTCTTGGAAAAAATAACCTTTTAATATAATGGATCATCTCTCATATGTAAATCCTTTGTCGTTGTAGTCCTCTCATAATTTCATCTTTCTTTCAGTGCATCACATCAAATAATATTTCTTTTTTTTTGGGTTGTCTATGGGTGTAATCACAACGAAAGCATCTCTTGTAGTCAATGTCAATTTTTTTTTAAATGCATTATCTATAACAAATAATTTGTACTCTATATACATTATATGCAATGAACAATTATTATTTTTTGTTTGTTACATTACCTTCGGGTGATAATGCAAACTTGGGTAACACTTTTGGCTTATTTTTGACAAACAAAACTGCTAAATTTTATGTTTTTCAACTTCAACCTCTTCAAACCCATATCTCCCTTAGGAATTTCAACTTGAAGTAAACACAAATGTTTAAGAGAATTGAATTAGATTTCTACACGTATTTTTCTATAAAAAAATTATCGACATAACGTGGGACAAATTTGGTGCTTACCAACGGCATATACTTGAAAATTTTAGGTATGGATAATGAGTGACCAGCGTGAGCACTAGTTTTTTGAGAGATGGTTATTCATTTTAGGTTGATCATAATCTACACACACTGCACTTGTACATGGACTATATTTTGAGGTTTTTTGGACTTGAGAACTATTTTTTATTATTTATCAAAATAGCATATGTTCAGAAAATGGTGCCTTATCGACACATGTTGGTAAGCTTCAATTTTTCTTTTAGTGTGACTCTTATTGAAAAAACTAAAAGTACCATTTTGAATGAGGATGGGGCAAGGAAGTTCTCTGTAAATATTTCAAATTTTTTGGTGTTGTCTTTGTTATGATATTGAATTTTCATTTCGGGTGATTTTCAGAGTAATAAAATTCTGAAGGGATAAGGTTTAGAAAAAAATTATTAATAAATAGATATTCAAATCAAAATGAAACAATTATTATATCATTGGAAACTAGATTCAGAGATGAATCCATTGCTACCAAGTCCAACAAATAATATTTAAAATTTGCAGGGGTTTGGGCTTGTTGAAGTTGCAGGTTCCAGAAAGATGGCAGATATTTTCATAGGTTTTGTTGACCATGAGCTCTCGGCCGAAAAAAATATCTTCCAAACTCTCGGCCGAGAGTTTAGTTCAAACTCTCATCCGAGAGTTTTTTTTAAAAATAGAGCACGGTGATTGGTTCAAACTCTCGGCCTAGAGTTTTATTAAACTCTCGACTGAGAGTTTGAACTTTCACAAACTCTCGGCCTAGAGTTTGAGGTTGATGTTTTTTGTGTGATCATCCGCGTGCACTAGTTTTTTCTCACTCCGTTGTCATAAAAGTGTTTCCCAAATTCGCGTTTTCACCCTTTCTTTGACAAGATCTGAAATTCTCTTGCCATAAGATATATTTCTATGTCTTTTGATTCTAACTCCTCCAAACTTGCAAGTGGCATTTTTCCCTTTCAATTAATTTCAATGGGTTTCCAAGGTTTTACATAGTTGTTCATTTTGTTCCCAAAAGCTTATGTAGATCTATTTTTTCAATGCAAGTAGGACAAAAGCATGATTTCTTTCTACTATCGAATGAAAACACATTTTGGAAGGATTTTGTTTTAATAGAGTGCAAATCTCTAATCCCATGTATGGTGCTAGCGTTGTATGAGATTGATATATCTATATTTTGGATTCCAATAATCCAAAAGACCTACGATGCAAAAAATCAAGGACATATTTTAATGTTAGTGTATATGCTTTAAAGCTATATTTAAAGATTATAAATAATATTATTAAATTTACAATCAATAGAAATTTTAAAAACAAAATATGTGCATATACCTATGTACATCTTTTGATTGTCAATTGTATTGATGGAATAGATTTGAATGACACCATTCGAAAACTTGAGTAGCTGAATGAAATAGTTGAACATAATGGTTCATTTTCCATCTTCAAAGTACTCGTTTTATACATGCTCTTGCACCATTATGTTCTCATTTTCCATGTCCAGCCTTAAATAAATTCCAACGATGTCTAATGTTCAATGCTTTATGAACCCTGCATAACCAAAAGAATTATCGTGAAGATTTAAATTGTCATGAATATCCACTTAACCCTATCCAATGTTCATTGAATTCAACTCCACGTGTTTTCATTGATTCGTAAAAATCATTTTCAATTGATGTCAGGTAAAGGATAAATGGCCCAGCTGGATCCAAATCTACTCAAATCATTGTTTAAAATTTTCTTTGTCGGCTGTCGAGTTGTCGTCCAACTCACTCAAGGCGGAATCCAAAAGGTATTAATCCTTTTGCAGTGGAATTTCGTGCCCGCTCGGTTTTGTTAACGTCCTATCACTTATACGAGCGAAATGTTGTATAAGTTGTTGATCACTTCAGCGAATTTTCTCGTCTGTTGATCTGTGATCATGGGGAACGATTGGGTTTGGTATTTCGAGTTTCAACCCTTCCACTAACTCCACCGAAATGCTACGTGGGTCGTTGATCATTCCCGGTCTCATTCTCCACCTTACAATCTCTGTTCGATGGGACATACAACCTTCAACGTTCCGTAACTCTAACAAGCCTGTGTCTTGGTCTTCCAGAATCTATCCTGGATTGTTGATTCTTAACCTCTGCTCTTGACCATCAGTTCTTTTCCTTCAACAATGCATTGTCGAATGGAAGCTATTCTATCTAGTCCATTCCCTATGTTTAATCAAGGATACTATCTCATTTAAATTGATCAGTGAAACAAAAATTTCACACACAATGTATTCGAATAACACGTCACAGCCTTCAAGGCTTTTGGGCATTTCTATTTATCTCCCGCAATTCACACATACACAGAGAATTAAAACATACTTTGGTTATTGAAAAGAATATAATGAATGTCCAATCATACGTAGAGTGTTATGGCTTTGTTCTTCATTTCATCAACAACTCTTTGATCAATTACATTCGATGATTAAATAGGACTTCTCAAACCTATCAGATCCAGATAAACAGGATTTGGACTCCTAAAGAAAGAAAATTCATAACAAACTTATCCTCGAGCAACCTCTTGCAAGATACGAGGATATCAGTGGAAATTTTTTTCATTATTGCAATCAAACTAATCCTATCTCAAAAACCAATTACAGTTAATCAACAACTAACCCTAGACTTCTAGAAACTATTACAAGGAAGCAGAAAAGTAGCATTGGCTGCTTATTCAGAAAACATAGAAATTTGAGTTGATACTCCTGCATCATACTCCTGGGGATGAAAAGAATTATTTAATAGGTCTTCAGGGTTCACATTATACTTGGTAACCTCCATTTTTTCCATCCACACTTCATCTTTAGATGGCTGACCTTTCCACTTGACTAAATACTGAAAATAATCCATGTTCCTGGTTTTCTTTGAAACCCTCTTGTCAAGTATAGCCTCAATCTATGGTTGCTCCTTCTGAGGTAACTATTCTTTCCAATCTACCATTTGACCATCCCTACCTGAAATCATTTCTTTTGTCTGAACACCTAAATATTTAAAAGGATATAGATTTGAAACATTAAAAATTGGAGAAATTTCAAGGTCATAAGGAAGTTCTCTCTCATATGCATTTGCAGAAAACTTCCTAAAAATATTGTAAGTCCCAATTTTCTTGAGTTTCAATTTATTGTAGGCTCCCTTAGGAAACCTCTCTTTCCTAAGATATGCCATCACTAAATGTCCAACCTGGAGATTAACTTCCCTTCTCTTCAAATCTTCTCTCTGTTTGTACTTTCTAGCACTTTCTTGCAATTTCTTCTTACCATTTTCTTGTAGCTTTTGCATACTAGATGCAAATTCTTCAGCATATGCACTCCTCATTTCTAGCTCTCCCAAATTTCTGATTTCATACACTCCTCTTGGATGCATCCCATACACAATTTGAAATGGGATCATACATGTACTCCTATTAGGTGAATCATTGTAAGCAAACTCAGCTTGAGAAAGAGCTAAATCCCATTGTTTTGGATTCTTATAAACAAGAATTCTCAATATATTTCCCAAGATTCTATTTGCCACTTCAGTATGGCCATCATTCTGAGGATGATAAGAATATCTAAAACTAATATTGGTTCCCAATTTATTACATAAAGTTCTCAGAAAATGACCAACAAATTTAGTGTCCCTATCTGACACAATGCTCAAAGGAAGACCATGTAACCTTACAATTTCCGAGAAGACCAAATTAGCAATCTTTATTGCATCATTGGTCTTTTTACAAGCAATGAAATGAGCCATTTTTGAAAATATATCCATTACTCTACATAAATAGAATCATTCCCCCTCTGAGTTCTAGGAAATCCTAGAACAAAATCCATACTGATGGAATCCCAAGGCCTAGTTCAAATAGGTAGGGGTTGATACAGTCCATTGTTTTGTCCCCTCCCTTTGGCATGTTGACATATCCTGCATTCCTCAACAAACTTATTTACATCGTGCTGCATTCCTGGCCAAAAATAAAAAGTACTCATCTAAGGAAATGTTTTTTCATGTCCAAAGTGACCTGACAAACCTCCATTGTGCTTTTCTTTTATCATATTTTCTCTCATAGAACCGTTAGGTATGCACAATTTATTGTTTTTTAGCAACAATAATTCTTGTAGCATGTATTCCAACCATTTACTTCTATTGTAGGCAACTGGATTCTCACAGGATGCATATATATCCTTGAAATCCACATCCTCCTTATACATATTAATCAAATTTTCAAATCCCAAAGTGCTAACCCTAATTTCCTGCAACATCAAATTTACTCTGCTTAAGGCATCAGCCACCTTATTAGATTTTCCACTTGTATGCTTGATCACAAAGGTAAAGCTCTACAAAAATTCCACCCACTTAACATGTTTCTGATTCAATTTAGGTTGCCTATTTATGAATTGCAAAGATGATTATTTGAATATAATACAAAGTCTTTGGGAATCAAGTAATGCCTCCACTTCTTAAGAGCTTGCACAACAACATACAATTCCTTTTCATATGAGGAATACTTTTGTTTTTCTTCATTTAAATTCTCACTGAAATATGCTACTGGTCTCTCTTCTTGACTCAGAACAACTCCTATTATTGTCCCACTAGCATCTGTCTCCACTTGAAAAACTTTGTCAAAACTTGATAAAGCCAAAATAGGCTTCTCGGTGATCTTCTTATTCAACAGATTGAAATTTATATCAGCTGATTATGTCCACTTGAAAGGTTTTCTACTTCCCATGAAGGTGTCTATTATGGGTGCACAAATTTGCCTAAAATTCTTGATGAATTTTGTATAAAAAATTGCAAGACAAGGAAAAATTATGGCCTCAAAAGTACTCTTCGGGATTGGCCAATTGATAATTGCTTGTATCTTTTCTAGATCCATCTTTAACCTTTCTTCTGAGACTACAAAACCCAAATAAATCAACTCTTTCTTCATGAAACTGCACTTTTTCAAATTTATCAGTAGTTTCTCTTTCTGTACGGTATCCAACACCAATTTGAGATGTATCAGATGTTCTTCCTTACTCTGACTGAAAATCATAATACCATCTAGCTACACTATCACAAACTTTTCAGTGTATTCCTTCAGGACCTCATTCATTAATCTCATAGAATTACTAGGTGCATTAGTAAGTCCAAAGGGAATTACTAACCATTCATACAGTCCATTGTTAGTGTTGAATGTAGTCTTCTATTCATCCCCTTCTCTAATTCTTATTTGATGATAACCACTCTTCAAGTCTATCTTTGAAAACTACTTGGACCCACTCAAACAATCCATCAAATCATCAATGTGGGGTAAGGGAAATATGTACCTGATAGTGATATTATTGATTGCTTGGGAATAAATACACATACGCCATCCACCATATTTTTTTGGGGCTAAGCACTGTGGGCACTGTACAAGGACTCAAAATTTCTTTCACCAAACCTTTATCCAATAACTCATGTACCTGCTGTTTAATCTCTTCATTCTCTTCAGGAGTGAGTTTGCAGCCTTCCTTATTGGGTAAGCTTGCACCAGGTATTAAATCAATATGATGACTAATACTTCTCACAGGAGGTAAATCATTTGGTAACTCATCCACAATAATACCATCAAATTCATTGAGCAAAATTCTAACTTCGGTAGGCAAATCATCTAAATTTGTAGAATTCAAAATTACCTTTGGTTTGCTAATGAGGGAAAAATGCAACTCCTCTTCCTTCTTGACTTCTTGTAGCAGCTCTTTCCTAGTCATCAAAAAAATATTAGATCCTGTATCTTCTTAGGATGCTTCATCCTTCAAAGGTAGCAACACATGCTTCTTTCCATCCTTTTCGAGAGAATGAGTGTTTCTACTCACATCATGAATAACCTTTATATCATATTTCCATGGCCTTCCTAAGAGTATATGGCACACATCCATAAGCATTACATCACATAATACCACATATTTGTAAGTACCAATTTGTAACTCCACCTTGCACTGCTCATTCACCAAGAGTCGATGTCCTTTCTGCAACTAGGACACTTTATAAGGAGTGGGATGTTTCATTCTCTTCAATCCCAACTTCTCTACCATCTCAGTGGAGATCAAATTATCTATACTACCACTATCAATTATCACCTTGCAACACTTTCCCTGTGACTTGCACTTACTCCTGAATAAACTCTTCCTTTGTGTTGGTTCATGTACTTCCTTTTATGTTTTTACCAAAACTCTCTTCATCATAAGAGACTCTCCTTCCTCGGGAGGTTTTTCCATCTCTGCTTTCACATTGGAATCCTCTCGAGTCTCATCAATATTTACATTCCTCTGAGCTGTTGGTTTGTTCTTTTGGAACTCCCATGACCCGTGTCCAATCTCACCACATGTATAACATTTCACTTCTATGTTTCTGCCTCTTCCTCTAGCACCACATATGCTTCTCCTAAAACCTCCTCTTTGGGGTATTTGGTTGTTGGAATCTTCTACTTCATTCTTAGATACCTGAAACTTTTCTCCTCTGTTTGAAGATCCTTTCCCTCTTGCTATACTTCTCCCTCTACTCTTCTAGTTCTATTTTCTTAGTAGCTTCTCTTCTACCCTAGAGGCTTCCTGATAAGAATCTTCAACAGTTCAGAAATTTAACAAGTTGATCTCATCTTGTATCTCATATATTAGTCCATTTATATACCTGGCCACTCTTTCTATGTCTCCTTGTATCTGTCCAGCTCTAATACTCATCCTAAAGAACTCTTATGTATATTCTTTAACAGTCATACCTTTTTGTCTAATATTCTGCAATTGTCTAATGAGAGTTAACTGATAATCCTTAGGCATAAACTAAATTTTAATTTAATCCAACATCTTATCCCAATTTTTTATTTTGGACTTACCTTTTCTTTCCCTATGGATCTGTAATTCATCCCACCAAATGGCTGCATATCCTTTCAGTTTGGTCGTTTTATATTTCACCTTATTTTTGTCTTCAAATTATTCAAAGTCAAAAGACTTTTCTAAATCATTGATCCAATCCATGAGCTCTTCAACATTTAGATTACCTTCATACATCGAGACTTCCACTTTAGGCCTGCTACCAGCCTTTACCATCCTGCATCCTCAATACCTTTACTTCATCAGCAACCTCCTCTGGTTCCTCTTCATCACTGGCATATACAAACCCTAGATTTCCTCTCTCCATAGCTTCCATCCTAGCTCAGATTTGTCTCAATTCCCTTTGCATATATGCATCAGCAGCTTGTCTTCCTCGACCACATCCAACTGGAACTCCATGTGCTCTTCCTCATCTTGGTGGCATCCTTCTCCTTTCTATGAACCATCTCTGATACTAAAATTGATGCTAGGTAAAGGCTAGATGGCCTAGCTGGGTCCGAATCTACTAAAATCGTTGTTTAAAATTTTATCTGTTGGCTATCAAGTTGTCATCCAACTCACTCAAGGTGGACTCCAAAAGGTATTAATCCTTTTTGCAGTGGAATTTCGCGCTCGCTCGGTTTTGTTAACCTCCTGTCACTTATATGAGAGAAATGTTGTATAAGTCGTTGATCACTTCAGCGACATTTCTCATCCATTGATCTGTGATCACGGGGAACGATTGGGTTCAGGATTTTTCATTTCAACCCTTCCACTAACTCCCACGCACTTCATCCAATGAAATGCTACGTTGGTCGTCGATCATTCCCGGTCTCGATATCCACCTTATGATCTCTATTCGATGGGACATATAACCTTCAATGTTTTGTAACTCTAACAAGCATGTGCCTTGGTCTTCCAGAATATATCATGAACCATTAATTCTTCTCCTCTGATCTTGATCGTCCAGTCTTTTCCTTCAACAATGCATTGTCGAATGGAATCTCTTCTATCTAGTTCATTCCCTCTGCTTAATCAAGGCTACCATCTCATTTAAATTGATCAATGAAACCAGCAATTTCACACACATTGTATTCGAATAACACGTCACAGCCTTCGGGGCTTCTGGGAATTTCTATTTATATCCCTCAATTCACACATACACAGAGAATTAAAACATACTTTGGTTATTGAAAAGAAGACAATGAATGTCCAATCATACACAGTGTTATGGCTCTGTTCTTCATTTCATCAACAACTCTTTGATCAATTACATTCGATGATTAAATAGGATTTCTCAAACTTGTCAGATCCGGATAAACAGGATCTGGACTCCTAAAGAAAGAAAATTCATAACAAACTTATCCTTGAGCAACCTCTTGCAAGAGACGAGGATATCAGTGGCAAATTGTAGGGTTCTTCAAGTTGAAACAAGTGATTTTTTTATTTTTTTTGTAAAAGCATCACAGTAGTTGAGGTTGGTTATTTATTTTAAGAAAAAGTGATCCTAAGGGATTTTGTCTACAATTTTCATAGCTACCAAAAGAAGACACAACACATAAATATTTCTAATGAACTAAGGTGAATAGTTTGATCCTCAAGTCTATTGTATTTATACTATTGCTATATTACAATTCTAGAAAATATATTTACATGGTTTCTTTTTCTTATGGATACAAGCGACATAATCCGAACATTCATAAAAGGAAAAGCTAACTACAATTTAACATATCTTATATTACCCAATAACTTCCTTCTTTGAGGCAAGGTAGTTACACTTCCTAATATGAAAACCTATCCCATCATTAGTTTAGGAGAACTACCTTCTAAAATTAACATAATTATTCATATATTTAAAGGACTCTTTTCTTTTCAACTAATTATTCATATATTCAAAGGACTCTTTTCTTTTCAACTAATTATTCATATTATGTCCTTCAATGGCTCTTTTATTTAGGAGTAAAATATTTAGAAAAAAAAAATCAATAAACTCGGACACGATACAAACATTACCTTCAATTATTCAATTCCATGAATTACGACTTGACCTAGTACCAAGCTACATTTCGCTGTCATTTCTTTTCAATTCTAGGAAATAACAAATTGACATAAATACACCATTTTATTTCAGTTCTTTTATTTCGTCTTAATGCTATTAAGATATGAAATTGAAATAACACAAACGTTACATTCAATATTATCCACTCATTTAAATTCTATGATGTATAAACGGTAGACAGGTGGATATAAATCCAACTATTGTGTTTCCACTCTATCGTCTCATTTCAGTTCCCTGAGATAAACAATTAAAATATATTATAATATCGCATTTCTTTTTTTTCAACCGTATAATATCGCATTTCAAAATAATTAAGAAATAAAATGATTAACACATATTCGAATATTGTATTTCAGTAATTAATAATCATATTACAATATTGCATTTTAATAACTAATTAACATCAATTCAATTGCATTGTAGTACTATTAATAGATAAACAATTTATCCTAATTCCAAATTGCATTTCAATACTATTAAGAATTAAGCAATCTATCCTAAATTCATATTTCAAAATGAGTTTTCACAAAATAAAAGTATCTTACTTCGATTCCACCTTTGAAATGTAAATTGATATGAGTAAAAATATCTAACTTCTACATAAATGTAAATTCAAGATAAGTGCATGTACAGGTTGGTTAATTCCATTCTTGAAACATTACGGCATGATTCTTAAAACTGAGCATTGACATAATATAAAGATACAAGGATAAATTATATGATAACTCCATTCGTTCTCTTTTGAAACATTACTGCACAGTTATATTTATATATATAGTTATATATTTAAGGAGAGTCTGGCATAGATGGGAATACAAGAAAAAATGCAAGAAGCCGACTATTCTAGGATGGCAGCCACGGGTCATTCCAAACTCGAGGCAGAATCTTTTAATGTCAAGTTCGACCAAACTACTAGGGTATTCCTATCGAAATTTTCTTCTAAAAGAATCCATCACTGGGGATCTCAAATCCAGGTGGCGATTGATTAGTGTAATAGCCGACAGGGAGGTAGTATTTTTTTTTTTTTTAAATATATCTCATTCTTTTTTCCCGAGAGAGAAAAATATATCTCATTCTTTTTTTAAATATATCTCATTCTTTTTTTTTAAATATATCTCATTCTACCGAGTCCAAAATATCAACAAACATTAAAATTCATTTTATAAATAATTTATCTTATGACAATCTATCTAGAATAACTTTTGAAAATTCTATCACAATGAAATTAATGTACATAAATGAATGTTTCTAACTAAGTTTTAAACTTATTATTAATAGTTGCTTCCTATTGATTCATAAGCTACTCTCAATATTTCAAAACAAGATAAAGCACAAGTTATTTTTCCTATGCAATCTTATCATCATAACTCTTTACTCTTTATCCATCTTGCAAATGATATTCACCACTGTCATTGTTAGTGGAAAGAAAAGGTAAGGAGACAAACATATAATAATCATTAGTTAACAAAATAAATAAAATATAGAGAATTTAGTTGAGTCATTCTATTAATAGCTTCCCATTGAATTCCATATTCAAATTATTAGAATCACTTAGATCAAACTTTTTAGAAATACCATTATAATACCTTTTATTTTAAAATGTATTTACGGTAGCTTTAAGAATTAAATAATATTATGGAACTTGTATTTATTTATCTATTATTCTATGTTTTACACCTTGGAGCGAACTTGAGCTTTTAAGTTAGATGCTATATGTATTAAACAAAACGAGGAGTAATTTAAATGAATAAGCACTATTAAATAATAGACTTCACCTTTTGTTTATTACCAATGCACGTTAATCAATAAGTAAAATCTTATTGATTATCATTCTAATGTAATGAGAGTGATAAATCAAGATAATAATTTTTCCTTTACTTGAACTATTTTCTCAAAAACAATATATACTCTCAATATAACGTGCATAAAAATAGTTTGTTGCAGAAAATTAATTGTATTACTCGATTCATAATGCCAAACAGAAACGCAGGATGATGTCAATGTCTCCTAGAAGAGCAATTCTTTAATAACTTCGTGTGAGACCAAAAAGGAGGGCGCAGTAATAATTAATCCAGAATTAATGACTACAAGTATTGAATTGAAATAACTAAGACTTTCGGCATTATTCAGAACTTAAAATATCCAGAATTCGAGTAACTTCTATAATAGTAAGAATTAATTCTAGCTCTGACATCGATTGCCAAATTCTGTCACTTATATCGAGTCAGCCCTACATAACAGATAAGTAAACAATTCTGGAGTGTTGGCGATAGATAGACATGCAGGAAGACGAAGGGGCATCGCTCATAAACCACCCCTTTACATAAGAACTTGTTGACGAAATATCACGATTTACTTATAATAACTTCGTATACATGCCATTACACATGAAATGCTTATCAGAGTGGGGGGCCACAACTAGAACAGTGTATAAAAACTGATGGTTAACCTCAGTAGAAAGCTAAGAAAGATTTGTTTTTGCCAAAGGCTACAAGAACTTCGGCTAACAAGAACATGATATTTACAAGTACCTGCCTTACATTGAGTGTCGCTACCTTAACAAGAGGGTTTTCCAACTAGTCCTTGGAGGTAAAACTAAAGACAAAAGATTGTTCCTTGCAGGCAAGTAAAATGCAGAAGTTGAATTAAAGCAAGCAAAAACTAGTTCTAGAGCAAACTGAACCATGATCGAGAAAAGATTCTTGAGCTAAACAGATCAATGTGCATTAGACGCAAATGGCATTCATCCATCTGGGAGCTGATTAAATTGACGTTACAATGATTGAACATTGGAGAAAGCCAACATGGTTTCTACTGTTCTTAATGCATAAGAGATGAATTTTTATTTTTTTTTCGACAAGTTGCGTATGTTTTCTTTTATATGCCAATTTAAGCCCCTGAATAAGAGAAACTACAATTTTTAGAAAAATAAATTGGTCGTGCAATCCAAATTCCTCACATGTAACCTAGAGACTAAATGCCTTCAATCTTAAATGGCGTAAATATATATAACATAAATTTATTGAATAACTTAATAAAAAAAACTTGCACTGGCAGTACATGTTTATGATTAATGAAGATGTGCTTCAAATGAAACACAACGAAAAACCAAAAGAAGATATTCTGATATCAATAATGGGACTAGAACTTAGGGAAAATTGAACACTTGTAATGTTGCCTTGCCGAGAAACTTGAACACGTAGGGGAACATTCTAAGAATGTCAGAAATTGAAACTCAACTTTCTATTGTTTCTCAGTTGCATACTTAGCAATAAAGTCATTTTAAATATTTTCTCCATTTCATTGAAGTGAAAACATTACTACGGACAACTAAAATTTCCATAATCGAGATGAAGGCATAACGAATAATTTAAAAAACGCACAAATAATCAACGCAGCCATTTTTTACATGCAACACGTCCACCAACACAGAAGTAACTGCGATATTCATAAGCGAACAACTATTACTCCCTACACATCACAATTTATTTGATTCGGCGATCCATTCAAAGCAAACGCTATAACAAATATTGTCATTTAAAATTTATTATTTTAATAATCAATAGCTATAGAATTACCTGTCCACAGATGTTTGACGAGTGATGACAGATCTGCTGCCGAAACTGGAAGTTGAGGTTGCTCTTCAGTCCTTACTTCTCCGTTCTCCGTTCTGGATTGCCAATCTTACAAGACCCATCGGTTTGCTCCCAACCATACCCAAGGATGGGCTACGGACACCCTCTGCTAGCCAATGAACTACAAAGTCGGCATCATGCCCATGAAGATCCCACTCCAACCTTCCTAGTGAACTACACCTTCTCAGATACCTTTCTCAAAATTTCTTCACCATTAGCAAAAAGGACCAAGCTCCAATGGTTCCTGGGGAATAAGGATGGGCCCTCATTGCGCACCCCCCATTTATATGTACCCTCGTGAGTGACCATACAATGGCCATCAACAGCCCCGTCTCCTAATGTGGGTCGATTAGCAATCACCGCCAATACTTGTACATCAATGCCATGCATCAACTAGAAGTAATAAAAACTATAAATTGACGTCACTTGTCAATGTAATGACTCATTCCGAGTCCATGTACTCATGTACATCAAATCCTTTTACCTGGATTTCATCAATTGCATTCATACTCATCAGGTTGTCATCACTTGTTTTCAATTATGGCTCATTCGATGCCACAGCGTAACAACATGCCAGCTAGCACTTGTACCTGCTCTACAAGTCATACTTAACAATACATACATGATCCATGTATGAAGTAATCATTCAACAACATTTTATATGTGAACTATAAAAACATCACTTCCACATAGAAATCATAATCAACACATGTAAGCATTTGACTAACTATGTCATCACATCATAACGCATGAATTCTTAACACATGAGTCATATAGAATAAAATCGCTAAATTTAGAACATCATATCCATTGTCATCAATAACATAACACTAATATTTTAACTGAATAATATAGTTTCGTCATTTAAATTTAATAAACAACAACACACATGTATATCACACATATATCTATCTGAAGCATTCAAAATCGAATGTCCTCAAAAGCACAACCGAGTCATTCATCACTGAATGCCCTCAAATAATAATAGGTCGCAAATATATCAAATCTGCAAGGTAACACAAAAATAGGTTGCTACAATTAGGGGAGGCACGCAGACCTCTACAGCCACAATGTTCATTTAATAGTGTAAAAATGTAAAAAATTCTGGAAGTACCCTTAAAACTTCGACAGAGGCGTACAGGAAGAAAATATGGATTAGTTTTACATTTCGGTTGACAATTCTAGAGGCAGAAAACAGAGAACTTTTAAATGATAAACTCAATCTATAAAAATTCTGGAAAGGTAACTTCTAAATTCCAAGACTAAAACTCAATCGGTCGTAGAGAAAGCAAGCAAATCGTTTAGTAATCACAATTCCGAATACTTGCCCCGGTAGTTAATCTGCAGAGAAATTGCAATGAATAAATGATATATGCATTGGAAGTCACAACGCTGGAAATGATGCCCTGAGGCTTTTGCAGAGACATAAAAGGTAGATACTATTCGAAATTACAGTTCTGGCGTGTTGCCCTGAATATCGATTTGCAGAGAAATTTTAATATAAATTCTAAATTCGATTTGCCACAAATTTAAACGCAGAGAAAAAAGGTAAAAAGATCAAATTCCTTTCGATCTACAATGCTAAACATCATGCCTTGAAAATCGATTTGGAGAGACATTTAATATCAATTCTAAAATCGATTTGCAACAAATTTGAACGCAGAGAATTAAAAAGGTAAAAATATCAAATTCGGCTCCATAATTGATATACAGATTCGACCTCTCTCCCGTTTCATTTAAACTGACGTTTATCTGCAGTTACAAGACTGTGAATGTGATTTCTCAATTATATGTAATATCAAATTGATATACGACTTAGGGATCGGCTTTGAAATTGAAGCACAAAGTCGATCTCTGTCCTATTTCATTCAACTAACATTTATCTGCAATTACAAGCCTGTGAATGCGATTTCTTATTTATATGTAATATCAAATTGATATACAATTTAGGGATCGGCTCTGAAATTGAAATACAGAGTCGATCTCTTCATATTTCATTCAACTAACATTTATCTACAATTACAGGACTGTGAGTACGAATTATATGTCAAAAATCGATGTCAAGATTTTAGGGATCGAACTCTGAAATGGGCATACAGAGTCGATCTCTGTCTTGCTGGTTCCACTAAAATTTAACTGCAAAAGTAGATCTGTAAGTGCGAATTCACATTCATATATTTGTCAAAATTGATGTCAAGCTTTAGGGATCGAGCTCTGAAATAGGCATACAGAGTCGATTGCTATTTTGCTCATTCAACTAAGACTAACTGCAAAAGTAGATCTGTGCGTGCGAATTCATATTCATAAATATACCAAAAATCGATGCCAAAGCTTTAGGGGTCGAGTTCTGAAATTGAAATACAGAGTCGATTGCTATCTCTATTCGAAACCAGAAAACTTAACTAGCAATGTGGATCCGAGAGGAAAAGTTCAAGATTATCACTAAAATTACAGAATGCTATCTTATACACAGTAAATCTAATTTACAGAACTTAAACCTTTTGATTATATTCTTTATAAGATGATTTCCTTATTATCAACACAAGGCTGCATTTTCAGAAATATAAATGGATAGGGAAAGATTTGTTCAACCCATAGTTATGCATTCAATATTCAAATATAGCATAATGTACACAAATAACACTTAAATTGCATAGAATCTGTATGAGTAAATGCTCCCGCCACTAGTACAAAATGAGAGATAAGTGACTAGGTGACCAAAAATTTGGTCACCACAGTTTTTTTAAGGGATAAATGACCAAAATTGAGAAATTTTAAGTGAACTAACTAAAAATGACCAAGATAAATGACCAATCTGGTCACGAGATAAGAACTAAACTAAAAATGACCAAGATAAATGACCAATTTGGTCACGGGATAAGAACTAAACTAAAAATGACCATATAACAATTGGTCACTTATTTAGTCATTTTTAGTTGTCACTCCGACAATGGAAATTAATTACAATTTTGACAATGAATTTGTACAATTTACTAAATTTTTAAAATTTAGAAAACTGTAGACCCCGTCATGTGTCATATCTTACACTAGTAGAAATTAGCAAATAAAGTGTTATGTGACTAAAAACGTTAGTCACGATCATGTTTTTAAGCTAAATATGACTAAATTTGAGCAACACAACTAAAAATGACTGAATTAAATGACTAATTTAGTAATCGGATAAAAAATAAAACTAAATAATAAGTCACACAAATAAAAATGACTAAGACAATGACTAATTTAGTTCAGGGATAAAAAATACAACTAGATAACAACTATGAGATGGATATGAAAATGGAAAACTGCAATTTTGACAATGAAATTTTACGGTTTAGTAAAACCTATTGAACTCTGTCATGTAATCATTTCATCTTCACTGTTGTGTCTAGGGTGAAATGCGTGTCACCAAGTTGTGTCTTATACATTTACATGTCATGGTCAAGTCAAGTCATAGCATGTTGTCATTCGTTGTATATTCCATTGTAATTTCAAGGAGTCAGTGTCATGTCATTTAGTTCATCACACTCATCGTGTCCATATCTCGTTTCACCAAAACAGTCTCCGTTTGACAGTTTTCTTGCTTCGTCTATTTTTAAAAAATTAAAAATATCGTCTTAGGCGCCTCTTTCCAAAAATCACTCTTAACCTCCTTTTTCCAAAAAGAAAAGAGACTCCCCCCTTTTATGCATTATAGTTCATTTTTTCAAGAATATTATTTCCTAAGGCTTATTTATTTTTTGTAAAGCTCATACACACGGAGTTTCGAACCGATGACCTTATGCACGTAGTGCCTTAACAATACACCCGTTCACCGTGTGTTCTACACCCCATGGGAGTCCTTGTCAATTTACTAATACCCAAAATGGTGACTATAGTATTTATTTACTTTTCCTCCAAATTAAAAAAAAAAAAAAAAAATCTCTATTAAAGAAGTTTCATTATAAATCCCCTTGTACCCCTTCAAAATCCTTCTTGCATCCTTTCAATATAAAACAAAAATAATCCTCTATTAATTTTTCCTTAAGTCTAAGTTCCCCTTATATCCCTGAGTGAAATAATAAAATAAAAGAAAAAAGTTTAAATATATTTTTAAAGTTAATACCCACTCTCCAGATTTGGCGAAGAAAAATTGGGGAAAAAAATTGGCACGATTTTCAAAATCCTTCTTGCATCCTTTAAATATAAAACAAAAATAATCCTCTATTAATTTTTCCTTAAGTCTAAGTTCCCCTTATATCCCGGAGTGAAATTAAATAATTATTGAAAAAAAATTAAATATATTTTTAATGTTAATACTCTCTGGATTTGGCAAAGAAAAATTGGGGAAAAAAATTAACACGAAAAAAAATCGGGGACTAAGTTCCCCTTATATCCGGGAGTGAAATTATAAAATTATTGAAAAAAAATTAGATATATTTTTAATGTTAATACCCACTCTCGGGATCTGGCAAAGAAAAATTGGGGGAAAAAATTGGCACGAAAAAAAATCGGGGAAAAACATTTGGGGGGAATTTTGCTTAATCTTACTCCAATTTATGGTGAAGTTGGGGGTTTTTCATTTTCGGAGTCCTCGCTGAGCACATTCCAAAATTAAAAGATGACCTCCATTGTCATCCCACTCTGCCCACTGAGCTCGGCAGCTGGTGTACATTCAATGTTGACCAAGTAACTTCAAAATCTCACAATTATTTTTATGTTTAAACTTTAATGATCTTGAAACTATTTGATATTTAGTTTCTCTGTGACCTTTGCTTGTAGGGTTTCTCACAAGTGAAGAGATCATAACATGTCTAAAGGATTACCTATCCTCGGTTATGAGCAAGGTAAGAAATTTTTCCCTTTTTTAAGATTTTAATGAAATTATTCCGGTTTATGTTCATGACAGGGATATTTTCCCTTTTTTAAGATTTTAATGAAATTATTCCGGTTTATGCTCATGACAGTGTTTCAGACTGTTTATTTTTTTTATATTCCTATTTTGAGGCATAAACTATGTGGTTTTTCTAATAATCTATATTCTTTTGTAGGTTAATGTCGAGAGATGAACAGGGTACCTAGCCCAGTTTTGGGACTTATACAGTACTACCGATCATGTGGATTGATTGTAGGAGTTGAGCTTGAATGTAGGACAATTCAGTTGGAAAAGGTAAGGTCGGTTTATTAATATGAAGGGAGTTTCATCCTCCTTATATAACACATTTGCAGGGCCACAATTAGGGCAATTAGTTATCTATAATGTTTATTGTGTTTTCTTTATGACAATTGAAAACCCTAAATTTCAATAGAAATGTGAAATGTGGTTGATTGACCAAGCCAGGGCTAAGATCGATTACCATAATGTTTATTGTGTTTTCTTTATGACAATTGAAAACCCTAAATTTCAATAGAAATGTGAAATGTGGTTGATTGACCAAGCCAGGGCTAAGATCGATTACCATTACTCTCAGAGAAAAGGACAGGTAATTATGAATGAAAGGATTTGAGCTGTAATGTGAAGTTTTTGGAGGTAAATTATAGTTTTGAGGAGTGTAGTGCCCCAACCTTTCACTTAATCCCTATTATTTCTGGGGATTATGGTTAGGATGCCTTACCAGCCCCGATCCCGAGCTAAATGACCTGTAGCATCAGAGAAGGGATTCACTCCTTTCAATCAATAAAGGCAGTAAACTCTTCATCTGAGCATGAAAAAGATAAGTCAGCATAGGGCACCAAAGAATTAGAAACATCAATCATCTTCCTCGTCCTTGATATAATATATTTTCGCATGAATTCAAACTACCAATCTAATCTCTGACAATGGATTCCACTGGTAATTCAAAAATCCTAGCTTCTTATAAGGCATGGTAACTAGTAACAAGAAGGGCTCTTCAAGGAGGTAGTAGGGAAGAAGGATTTGAGGCAGGTGGTGTGACCCCTGTAGTACCCTTGAATGACTATAGTATGGGGTTCAAGTAGGATACCGTCTAATAATAGATCCTTTTGAGTTTAACCATTGTTTGTGCAGTCAAAATTAGTATGCTTTCCCCCATTCGCATCATGTACTCAAGCCTATATATCTTCCTTCTCAAACTCTATCATCATAAGTTGGAATTTTCTGTTAGAGCGCACAAGTGAAAATTAGAGATAGTCCATGCCCTCCACCTTGTTATGATATAATCACTACACAATGAAAAACCAAGTCTGAGGAAGTTTTTAAAATCCGTTGTAATCAAACTTGGAACCCTTTTCTGATCAGGTTCTGTCGAGTAATGTGGGGCATCGATCTGTAGCGATCCTTCTTTCTTTTAGCCTCAGGATTAGTGGCTATTGGTTCTCCATCTGGAACTATTATTTTCACTTTGTTGTCAGTTTGAGCTGCTTCTTGCTATGTAACTAAAGAAGAAAAACCCTCAGAAATTGATAATAGTTTTTTTAAATTCTCTAGTTCCTATACGAATTCGAGGCTATTGGTTATTCATCAGGAACTATTATTTCCACTTTGTTGTCCATTTGAGCTGCTTCTCGCTATGTAACTCAAGAAGAAAAACCCTAAAAAATTGATAATAGTTTTTTTAAATGCCCCATTTCCTATACGGATTAGTGGCTATCTCCATCTAGAACTATTATTTCCACTTTGTTGTCAATTTGAGATGCTTCTCGCTATGTAACTCGAGAATAAAAACCCTCAGAAATTGATAATAGTTTTTTTAATAGTCCCTATACGGATTTGTGGCTATTGCTTCTCCATCTGGAACTATTATTTCCACTTTGCTGTCAATTTGAGCTGCTTCTCGCTATGCAACTGGATAATTTGTACCAGGGCAAACTGATGGTA
Source organism: Larix kaempferi (assembly GCA_027924585.1). Taxonomy (NCBI): domain Eukaryota; kingdom Viridiplantae; phylum Streptophyta; class Pinopsida; order Pinales; family Pinaceae; genus Larix; species Larix kaempferi. The sequence continues at coordinate 3,512,637 of BSBM01000802.1, read as the reverse complement.
TTCAAACTTCCAATAATGATTGCATGGTATAATTATATATTATATTGGGCTTTTACTACGCTGGGCTACTAAACACACACCTCATTTCATGGAATTTACCAGGAGTTCAAAATGATATTCTATTGGCCAATACAATAGGAAATTCGTCTTTAATTGAATCAATCCATCATAGTAGATGCCCAGATGCATTTTTTTTCAATATATGTATACGCTGCCATCTGTGGTATCAATGAAACATAGAAACCCCACCCAAAAACCCAATTGAAATGCTTGGGGGCTCTATTGATATTTAAAATGCTCCTGGATCTAGGCCTTTGTGAGTGACTTGGTTGGATGGCATGGTATTACTATAATGGGAACTCACCTTGAAACGTTGGAAACCTAATTTGGAACTCATGACAAGTGAGAGTGTGAGAGACATAATACAGATTGATTTCTTTGTATCGGTTCAACCCATTACTCAATTAAAGGCGGGCTTGAGTTGATTGAGTCTTTGTTACCTCGTATCCCAACCAAGGGTGGGTAGGTATTTGCTTGTTTTCGGGGCTATCTCTTCTCTGTGATGGCCTGATCCATTCATAGATCGCCGACACGCAATAAAAAAACTGAAGACCAAAATTTTTATAGGGATCACAGCCTCTAGTCCATACACTAGCTTATAAAATGGTGCTTCCTGGTGCAACCTTTTGTGCTCCCCCGTATAGATTGCCCATAGCCATTATGGGTATTTATACTTGCACATCCAAAATGCGTAATGACCAGACATCATGGCCCTGCGGGGATGAAATGGTCACCACCTATATAGATTATCACTGGGCAAGCAACTTTTCATTTGTGGCTTTCATCGCTTTGATTCGTGAAAAATCACTAGCTTTGTTTTGTTGGGAAGATGCAGGTGTTTGGGAACATGCATTAGTAGTACTTAATAAATAAGACATGGAATATGCAATTCATCAAGAAGGATACAATTGCAATCACCCCCATTTCCAGGCATTTGCGCTGAAACCTTCCTTCACCCCTCCTATAAATTTTGCATGTCTTTTTTTAATCTGCAAATTAATGGTTTTTTTATTAGGGAAAAAAAAAATATTTAGCATCCTAAATTTATACTTTTCTCTCTCTTTCTATTCACAAATCCGTTTCATTTGGTGGTAAAGTAAAATCTACTTGTTGTTTACATCATTGTTTTCCTGCAATTGCAAACTATTTTGAGTTATGATTACATATTACCAGATATGTAAGAGACAATAATGTCAAAAATATTAAAACTCTCCTATTGTCATGTTCTGTTCCGTACAGGTTGAGCGATGGCGACCAGGGCATTATTTTTGCAAAAAGGTCAGATGTTTTTATTCATGATTTTTGATGTTTGCATTCATGATTTTTGGCTGCATCCCACGTATAAACTAAATTGAGGCAGAGTTGCATAAAAATTTATCAGATTATATGCACTTCTACATTGGATTCCAATAACTAGTTGTGAGTAACCTGGTTTAATTCCTACATTGGATTCCAATAGCTAGTTGTTAGTAACTTGGTTTAATTCTTGATCTTTTATTCACTATTTTTATCACCTCATCTTGTGTTGTTGGGATTAATAAGCTAATTTTTTAATTGAAATTTGAATTACTCGTGATTTGTCATCCCCCTAAATTAACGTAAGCTAAGTTGAATAGAAGGTTATTAGATTTATATTCAGTCACATTGGTAACAAGTTTAGTTGCGTGTAACTTGTTTGAAATCTGGATTTTTTGGTTCATTCTTTGATTGCCTCATTAGGTGTTGTTGGGAGTAGTATGTTGATTCTCTAATTGAATCGTTATAAACTTTATATTTTGATTATTCCCATAGTAAAGAGACATGTAAGTGAATATAACTACTAGAAGGATTTCACACTGCATAGTTTTGAGGTTTTATGTTAATATATCTTCTACTCAACCATATGTTCTGGTGCTTATTGATATATACATGTAACTGGACCCAACACGAATTTTTTTTCTACCTCTTCTGGAAATCATGCCCATCACAACCTTAGTTTTATGGTTTCCTTTGCATATCTTTTAATAAGCATCAAATTGCATAAATTAACTAGAATTTCTTCATGATTGATTCTGTTGACATTTGATAGCTGCAGAAGAGTAGTCGAATTTGTATCACCAACATCCTGTGGATTACAATGCTCCAATTACACTGCTATTTTCATTGCCATACCATGACTGCTACACAAGCTATCTTGATGCAACATATTGAAGTTAGAAACGCTTCGTAGTGCAGATCCATTTGTCATGCATCCATTTTCCAAGAAAAAGCTAACTGGAAATGCTTAGTTCACAAGCTAGCTTGATGCAAAAAATTGATATTTTACTGGAAACGCTTTTAGTTAAAACAAGCCTGTCACATGTCCACTTGCCGAGAATATGCTAGCTGGAAGTGCCTAGTGCAAAGCCGTCTTTAATGTGTCCACTTCTAAGAACAATTGTTGAGATTGGTTTTACATGTTTTTAATTTTTACACCTGTAGCTTTAACCCTTGTCCATTCTGCACATCCTACTCCATATGCCTTTTACAGTAGTTGATACATCTACTTCATATGTCCTCGGTATATTAATATTTGAATATAAAAATTTAAATAAGTATTTCAATATGACATAAGCATGGGAAATTAGTTTTAAAACTACAAACTATTTCGATAGGCATTTTTTTACTACATTTTTATGGTGTAAAAGATGGATGAAGGAACCCACTGCTCACGAAGCCAAGTCATTTACGGACATGAATTTCACAGCTAACACTTGCAACCATATGTGCAACTCACTCTTAATACAAAATGATTGCAATGCATTAAAGAAATTTTTTAATTAGTGAATATCCAGTGATCAATCAAGAACAATAAAAAATTGTGTGGGTGGATTTATATATGTCACTTGAATTCTATCCAAGAGCTTTTCAAGACCGTTTCATTTATCCAAGTGAAGTCAGTTCTCAAATATTGCTCATCTATTTGTAATTTGTTTTATATATATATTTATTGGGTATTCTTTTAAAAATATACTATGTAGTTGTTATTAATTAATATAATGATACATAAAGAAAGAGGGGTTATTATTTATTTATATAGAGAGAGAATGGAGAATTTTGAATTTTGGGATATTAAAAAGATTATAAAAATATTTTAATGATTGTAAAATGTTAAGAAAGTTAAAGTTTGCAAAAGGGATCAACTTTGGTCTATGAAGGGAAAGTTTGTTAAGTGGTTACAAATGTTTGAAAATTGAGTTTTATATTGTCTTTATCATGCATTTAAATTTAAATGAGATTTTGTTTGTAATTGTTCCAAAGGATATACAAGGACATGTAGTGTTGGGAAACAGAATAGCTGCATGATAATGCTTTTGAATGTTTACAACATGTGTTAACTTCTCAAATATCCCAAATCTGTGGATGCATATACTTTGATATTCATGAATATTTTCCAAATCACTGCAAAAATTCGTTGAACCTATAGAGTTTGTATTATATGCCTCTTCTTTAATTCAAATCATTCTTTAACCTGAAGCTGCTTGAATTCTTACTGAACTGGTTCGTGAGTATAAGGTTAGTTTCATTATTAGACTGTTGGAGGCATGCTTTTTATAGGTTATTGATCTTTTCTTTTATTGATGTTGGACTTCATGCCTGGTTGTGAAATTCATGACAGGTTATTCCTTCGAATAGAGATATTGATTACATAACTGAGGAAACCCATATTTTGGGGATGGTTTCTTCTGATTTAGTTTTCGAGTGAAAGTTAACAAACACGGTATATGATTAAACTGGAAAAGTTCATGAGGAAAAGATCAAAATGCAGCATTTATGAATATGCGATAAGATAATCTTTGAATAGCTATAATATAATAAATTCAATTAGCTTGGTCTGCTCAAGAACTTGTAGGTGATGATATTTCTTATCCCTTGTCGATGGTATGATATTGAAAATGTTAATGAAATAACAAATAAAATGACAATGCGAGTGTTTAATCTATGTTTCATTTAAACATTCTTGCTCTGTGTGTGGGTGGACACCATTAACATGGTAGAATAAAGTGAAACCATGTTATTTGGTGAAGGAACACCAACAAAGACCTTACATGTACACATTATGAGCGAGGAATGAAAGAGGGTTTGTACTCCCCTCTTAAGGAGATCCCCTAAATGTCCCACACTTGACTCATTCACCTCAAACTCCAAGCAGAATGGACACAAATTTTTGTAAAAACCCTCTTCAAACTACTAGCAACTTAGTAAGTAACTAAGAATAACTACAAAAATTGAAGGGCATTCTTCTTTAGTCTTCAACAATGCAATATTTCTCTGGTTCTTAATATATAAACACTCCATTGTGTTGTATGATGCATTTTGCTTTGCTTACAGAACCCAAGGATAAAGAAATGTCTGCAATGTCATATCAACCAATTTTTGCATTGGGACATCAAAGGTAATTTCTCGATTTTATCAATCTTTTTTCTTGTATTTCTTTCATTATGGGGTATGATTAATGAAACAAGTCTTTGAACATGGCATCTTATGCTTTAAATATGATCTAATATGCCAATTGATAAAAATGGCATTCTAAAGATTGTGGATTTTGGCATGACAAGATATTTATGTAGTGAACAAAATGGAAAACTAACTAATAGAGTAATCACATTGTCATTCTTCAACTTAAGAAGAAAAAATATATCCAAATTGTCATGAGTTTCATATCCAAAAATTTTATGATCCCTGAAAGATAAGTTATTGGATTATGAATTTGAAATTGTGAGTTTCAGTGCTCACTGTTGAGATATTTTTTAGTTCTTTATGTTCCTACTGATTGATAGCTAGGAACATGTGTTACTAGTATAATTATTATTGTTTTTTTATTAGCAACAACATTCAACAAATGATGCACACAATTTGGCACCAACATGGGCAAAGCCAACAGTGCCACCTCTTTCTAGCACTTCTCAAGCTGGACTGGGCACAGGTTTGAATTCATCATTTAAGCATGATTCATTCTATCCTCCTCAGGATACTTAGGTTGAGCCACAACCTCATCACCGTGGATTATCTATTTATGGAAAAGATCCAGGACCTGTGGGATTAAGATATTCTTTACATGCACCTCCAGCTGCACCAGTCATCACTCAGGTATAAATTTTGCTTTAGCAAATCTAGGAGATTTAGTCAGTTGTCAGTTTCACTCTTTTGATCATGATAGAATGCATAATGAAATGCTTGGTGGCGTTGGAAAATATGCCATAGTGGATTTGTTAACTAATTTTTTTGTATCCATTCTGAAAGAAAGAATTTTACAAATTTCTCTCTTGGTATCTTCTTAAACCTTTCTTGACATGAGTCTCTACCGAAATCAGTACCGGAATTTTCTGATGACATTTATAAATTTGAAGTATTTTTATGAATGCCCGTAAAACTTTTTCATCCAAGAAAGATGACATTAGAACCTGAGTGTGATGTAAATCACAGAAAATCCAGTTGATTTCTGATGGAGTTTAAGAGTGGTTGTTAATTTGTGGGAGTGCAAGGATGCATCAAGTCTTACAAGTGATGTTTTATGTGCACATGAAAATAAATTTGGGCAGTTTCTCTTGTGAAATCCAAGGATTTGTGTTTCCAACATATATTGCAATTCCCTCAGCTCGGGGATATTATCGCTGGAAAAATTGTGATTTTTTCAAAAATTCAAATTATTGTGATATATATGGCAAGGTATTGTGATATTCTTAAAATGTTGTGATACATCAGGAAATATCAAGAGAAATAGGACAATATCGGCTAAGTCAGGATATTTTTGGATTGTTTTTGCTCAGTTTGAAGAGGGAAAGCAGCCAATTGGGAACAAAGGGGCTGTCATTCACCGTGACACTTGTCAATAAAAGGGCTGGAGGGAGATGGTTGCTTCAGGAGATTTTTGTATTTTTTTAAGTTTGCCAATAGTTCTCTGATGTCAATGATAAGCTTCTTTCCATACCCTTGGCAATATATTTGTTGACATGATGCTTGCAACATTTCCAAACAGTGTCGATCTTGCTAAACCTTTCCCTGAAACAAAGCTTGAATGCTGATTCTCATGTGCCATCAACAGTGCATGGCAAATCTTCAATTCCAAAAAAGTATTTAGCTATCTCGAGTTTTCCACAAACTAAATGAACCCCATATGTGAGCCCATTTTTTTCAAATCAAGACTTGGTAGGCAGACCTTGATAAATGACCAACCAAGGAAAGTGATTTGTAAACTGGAGCAGGTATACTGCTGAACAGTTGTCACAATAGATCTTCGATTATGTCTTTTGATTATTGCTTTATAATCTGGTAGATATGCTTTCTTCTATCTAATTACAGAAAAATTGAAAATTTTCATGACAACACATACAACCATGAGAGTTCATGGAATGATTTTACCCTGGAGAAACTAACAAAAATCCAACAATGGACTGGTGTCGTCTTTGCTTTATTGATTCCTTTTTCGTTGTTTTTTGATATGATGTGTTTTGAATTAGTTCTTACTGGGAGCTAACAAGAGACATAGTATGCTTGCTTGGCTTGTAGTATTTGTGAGAAACAATCAACTTACCTACAAAACGAAAATCATTAACTTACCTACAAAAAGAAGATCATTGAATTGCCATAAGGGAACCATTGTTTGAAGTTGGATGGCAAGGTCATAACAGTTAATTTGCATATTTTTATTATCAAGAAACATTGTAGAGACTTCTCATAACTCATCACTATTAATTTGCATGCTTTTGAACAAACAAAGAAAGCTTCCCAATTATTCACTGCAAATCCACTCTAAATTCTAATATAGATCATTCTTAATAACTGCAAGGTGCATGACCCATAAGGAATTTGATTTAAGGGTTCTAGCTCAATGGTAGAGCACCTGCCTTATAGGCAGGAGGTTGGTGGTTCGATTCCACCGTGCCCTATTTATATTATGAAACCAATCAAAATAGATAAATGACTAAAAAAATGACCAAAATTTGAATATAAATGACCACCAATACAACATGAGAGATAAGTGACCAAAAAAATGACCAAAATATGCATATAAATGACCACTTTTGAGTTGGCAATCGCTGGTAGCAAATTAACGGTCATTTATGATGTGACAAAAAAAGTGGTCATAAATTTGATCATTAATTGTGACAATTAATGACCAAATATATTACCAAATTAATGACCAAATATATGACCACAAGATAAGCTATAAATGACCAAGCTAAATATGACCACATTTTTGGTCGCGTGATATATGGCCACTAATTTGCTACCAGTGGTCACCAACTCAAAAGTGGTCATTTATATGCGGATTTTGGTCCTTTTTTTGGTCACTTATCTCTCATTTTGTACTAGTGTGCAGTAGGTCGAATGTAGATTTCCAACACAATGCAGCTTTGGTCTCGTCGTTCTTTCTCACGATCATTGATGGACCCCTCGGTTGACCACCCTACCGTATCGAGGTTAATCTTCTTCACCTCAAACCCCCGAGCTCATGGGGTCTTAAGAATGCACACAAATAGCCTCCCGAAAGGATCTCCCAATCCTCATTCTGACTAATTCCAACTCCAAGGATCATGACATAATCCGTGATTATGATGACCATCCAGCATTAGGGAGCAAGAGATCCCTCTCTCTTTCTCCTCCCTCTTTATATAGGAAAAGCTCTTGTGTCATGTGTCTGTCCATGCACATTATTTAATTTAATTTAATATTTTAATTAACAATATTCTCAAATACATGTGTCTCAATGTCTTCAAGGTGCACCTAATTCCCTAGATCAATGGGAGTTAGGTGTAGGAGAGTTCTACTTCTCTTTTGATTCTCAATTAGTTTACTCAATATCTTTTAGTAACTAGTTGTTTTTATTTAATTAAATTATTTTAAATAATAAAAACTTTATAACAGGATTTGTTTCCTTTAATGAAATAGCATCTGAATTTTTTTATTTTTGAGAGATTAAAAGATTAATATATATATATAAATATATATATTATTTTAATTCTAAATAAAATATTTTATTTAAATAATTATTTATTCTATTTACAGTCTATTCTTTTTCTTTTATAGTAATAAGGAAATATTTAAAATAATTCTTTATTCCATTAAAAAAATAAAAAATTCTTTTTGAAATAATTAATATATATTTCCATTAATTATAAAAGAAGAGAACATTAACTTTTCTAATTTTCAAATTCCTTTCTCAACCATAATAACATAATCATCATGATAATAATAATAATAAAATATTGAATAATTTATTATTAAATTCTCTAAAACTTTTACATGTATATTATTTAATTATGCTTGTATGAGTAGTTTTCTTTTTCCATTCTTCTTTTGTCTAGGTACCTCTTCGACGGGCCCTTCCGACAATATCTTTCTTTCTTCTTATGGGGAGTACTGCGTAGCGATCGGGAGTCATTACCGCGATCTCTCAACTACGCTCCTTGGAGACTAAGGGATGTTGAGGGATAAGGCTCTCCTTATTGCGCGCCCCTCAAATCATCGCACGCGACCAAATCATTATGGTCTTGCCCGTACGGCATACGCTTCCCCGGGTGAGCTGAAACGGCTTCACCCGTGCGTGGATTACTAGTTCAGGGTCGACAGTCAGTCGTCGTACCCCTAAGTGTTCTTTCCGTTCTTACGACCCCGATATTTCCATTGTGGGTCAGTCGGTAAATCGTCTTACCTGCCACTGCACACACTCAAACGCATATTAGTAGCGCTGCACTAATAAACATTTCAACATTCATCATTTTCATTTTCTCAGTCAGTCGAGTATAAACAAATCATTATTTTTCATTTCATGTAATTGCAATGTTCATCATTTTCATTTTCTTAGTCAGTCGAGTATAAACAAATCATCATTTTTCATTTCAAGTAATTCCAATGTTCATCATTTTCAATTTTCTCAGTCAGTTGAGTATATCCATAAATCATCATCTATCTATCCATTTTCATTTCACATATAAAGTCTAAACCAATCATTCATAGTCCAAGTTTTATAACTCCGAGTCACTTCAAACCAGTGCCCTCAAATAGTCAAATCAGTCGTAGGTCTCAAAATAATATGGTCAATCATAGGTCTAACATAATCAAAATTAAACACAAGTGCTGAGGCGGGCATTACACAAATTGTCATTATTGCAACCAAACTAATCCTATCTCAAAAACCAATTACAATTAATCAACGACTAACCCTAGACTTCTAGAAACTATTACAAGGAGGCAGAAAAATAGCATTGGTTTCTTATTCAAAAAACAGAGAACTTTGATTCGATGCTCCTACATCATCAATGCAATGTTGTACAAAATGTGTATCGTGTGTACAATCATCACTAATACAAAAATAGTATTCTTTGATTACATGTTGTATGTCACTCGTGCTTTCGGTTCCATCAATATTGTGTTGAGCATGTCTATATAGAACATGGAGAAATACATAAACTTGATCAGAATAATAGTATTCACTTTGTATCTTCTTTTGTGCAGCAAATGTATAGTTTTATGCAAAATCAACCACATACAAAATTGTTGCAAGCGGAAAAACTTCATAAGACTATTTGAATTGAAGGTCTTTTCATCGTGCTCTATTTTAATGTGTAACATACCCGTTACCCTCAGTTGTTAAATTAGGATGGGGGGTTTAAAATTTTACTCTTCATATCTAAAACGAGAATTAGATGTCATTCTTAACAAAAGACAAACCCAACGTTAATAACATCCAATTTATAAGTTTGCCATTAAAACTTTAATCTCATTTATAATTAAGTTAGTCATTAAAGTATTCTTTATCGATTAATAACATAACTAATTAAAAACCATCTAATTGTTATGATAGGATTCATAATGTCTATACATACCTAGAGGACTTATCTACATATTCATATATTCTTAAACAACGCAACTAATATAATTCCCAAATATGTCTCTCAATATTATCCACAATAATATTGGGTTATGAAATCGTGGCGTTTGCATGTTGTTAAATCCATGATTGTAAGTTCACATTTAAGCATTTTACGCATTTAACCTTTAAAATATGATCACCGATCATTCAATATGACAATTCATGAGATTAAAACCATATGAGGAATTAGGTATAAGTTCTTATCAAGTTGGTTGTGCTATTATCGTTTAGTAGTCTAACATTGCAACATCAAAGCTATGTCAACATTTAGAGTTAAGTGCACCCGATTGTAATATTCATAATATTTTCAACTTCTCAATTGTCATAATGTTTTGCTGAACTTCTCAATCAATATGTAAAAGATTGCTTAAGCCCAAATAACGCTTAACTAAATAACATCAATAATATTAATCCAGATCTTGGACAACCAAACTTGATTATTTAATACAACCAGTGTAGATCCAAATCCTAGGTTCTATCAAGCATCGAGAGGGATCAAATCTCAAATCTCCTGAGGTGCAAACCTAGGCTATGTATATCATTTTTACTTCTTATATTTCTAGTTTTTATGTTGACTATATTTTTTTTTACTTCTTTATTTTATGTCGGGAATAATATTATGTTTCTACTTTTCATATTCACTATAATATTTTTTAACTTCTTTATTTTATGTCGGCTATAATTTTACTTTTACTATCGGCTAACTATAATATTTTTTTAACTTCTTATCCACTATAATATTTTTTTTAACTTCTTATGTTTTTACATTAATGGTCGACATAATATTTATTACTCTTTGTAGGGACCCCCTTTTCAGGGTCCCTAAAAAAACAACTTCCAAAAACGATTTTTCAGAAAAAGATATAGAAACCACAGATCTAGTTCTATGAATGTCAATATATAAAACAATATACTCAAAATTAGCAGAATAAAAATAAAAATAAGTCAAACCTGTTTTCGACGGTTGGTCCAGCGAATTGATGGATTCCTCGAAGTGGTTTCCGCATGATCCATTCCAATCCCCTAACGAAGTACGGATTGACCCCTCGGTTGACCACCCTATCGTATCAAGGCTAATCTTCTTCACCTCGAACCCCTGAGCTAATGGGGTCGTAAGAACACACTTAGCTAGCCTCCCTAAAGGATCTCCCAATCCCCGTTCCGGCTATTCCCAACTGCAAGGATCATAACATAATCCGAGATTATGATGATCATCCAGCATTAGGGAGCAAGAGAGCCCCCCCTCTCCTCCCTCATTATATAGCAAATTCTTGTGTGTCATGTGTCATTCCATGCACATTTTTCAATTAATTTAATATTTTAATTAGTTTTATTCACAATTACAAGTGTCTGTTCCTCACTCAATGTGTACACCTAACTCCCTAAATCAATGCAAGGTGGGTGTAGTTATCATTAATAGAGTCTCAGTTGTGTTTGTCTTTTCTAATCTAGCTGTTGCAGAAAGATCTAAGTTTATTCTATTATCTTTCTTTTCTTTTTCTATTTTATAAAAACAAATACTTTATTTAAAATATTTCCTTAATAAATTCAAATCTTTTTCTTTTTATAAAAGTAAATTTTATTTAAAATAATTATTTATTCTATCTAAAAATCTTTTCTTTTTCTTTTATAGTAGAAAGGAATTATTTTAAAAAATAATTCTTTATTCTATTTTAAATTATTTTCTTTTTGAAATAATTAATATATATTTTCATTAATTATAAAGGAAGGGAACATTATCTTTTCTAAATTCAAATCCTTTACTCAACCATAATAGCAGGAAGGACTGGAAAACATTGGTCAAAAGCAAAGGTTCGGGGCAATCACGAGGACTGTCGTGATTGTTATCTCATCCCTTAGTGGTCAGCGACATATGGGGACCCGAACCGACACAACTTTTACGGCAAGCACAGATTCCGACAAACAAACAGAAATAATTATGTATGTATGAGTAGTTTTCTTTTTCCATTCTTCTTTCGTCTAGGTACTTCTTCGGCGGGCCCTTCCGACAGTATCTTTCTTTCTTCTTATGGGGAGTACTGCGTAGCGATCGGGAGTCGTTACCGCGATCTCTCAACCACGCTCCTTGGAGACTAAGGGATGTTGAGGGATAAAGTTATTCTTATTGCATGCCCCTCAACTCATCGTACGCAACCAAATCATTATGGTCTTGCCCGTACGGCATACGCTTCCCCGGGTGAGCTGAAACAGCTTCTCTCGTGCATGAACTGGGGTCGACAGTCAGTCGTCGTACCCTTAAGTGTTCTTTCCGTTCTTACGACCCCTATAATTCCATTGTGGGTCAGTTAGTAAATCATCTTATCTGCCACTGCACACACACACACTCAAGCGCACATTAGTAGCGCTGCAGTATGAAATATTTCATCATCCATTATAATATCTCAGTCAGTCGAGCATATATTTCATTCATCATTTTCTCTCAATCAGTAAATCATATCTATCATTCATCATTCTATCTCAATCAGTCGAGCATATCTGACATTCAGTCGTTCTACCTCAATCAGTCGAGCATATATAACATTCAGTCATCCTATCTCAATCAGTCGAGTATATCTAGCATTCATTTATTAAATAAAGTAATAGTTTCTATAACTGTCGTTCAAGCATTTTCATAGTAAATTCAAATGGTTCGTGTTTTACTTAGCTGGTTCATTTCAAAACTAGTACCTCATTATTCTAAACAGTTAAGGTACCGAGGCGGGTATTACACTTTTTACTTTGTAATATCCACTATAATATTTTTTTAACTTCTTATGTTTCTACATTAATGGCCGACATAATATTTATTACTTTTTACTTTGTATTATTCGTTTTTGTTTATGGCCGACAATATTGACAAACATGGAAAAATGTTACAAGATCTCCCTCATATTGGGTTGTAGAGCGCCTCTCGACACAAACTTAGTACTTACATAGCAATAATCCCTCTAACATTTGGCACTGCACTTTATCAATATGAATAACATAACAAAGTATAATTCTCAATATGCTATCACAACAACACAACACAAGTTACTTGCTTAACTAGGGAAGAATATTCATTACAAGTCAATGAAATAAATAACTAAATACATTTCCTATAACTAATTGATAATATCTCTACACATTAATGAACTTTTAAACTCTTAAACATAATAACTATAAAGTGTCAATAAAGTGTCTGGGGTGACTGAATGTCTGATAGCAACTTTCCACCCAATTGTAGGTACTTTGTTCAACCTATACTCTTTTAGCTAAGAAGCCACCCCCGAACTAAGCAAAATATCAAGTAAGTGAAAATGATATTAAATACTCCATCTCTTGCGAGCATTCAACACACATAAGATCACCAGAGAGGAGTCGGCTCTCCATGGGGTCACTAAGGGGCCACTCTCTTCATTGGAGAGAAAACAAGGAGTCGCTGCTCCTCTTTTATCAACATTGAACAAACTATAAAAGAGGTCGACGTGGGTTTGGCTTGCAAAAACGACCGGTCGCTCCGAGTCTTGCACTTTGATAATAAAAGGATACAATATGTATACACAACATGAATAAGACAATAATTGCGAGAGGGAGGAAACCGATTCTAGAAATAGATTGAAAGAAACCACCCACTAAATTTTCATGAGGGAGGAAACCGATTCTAAAAATAGATTGAAAGAAACCACCCAGAAAATTTTCATATACAATTGCTGTTAGAGTTATAAATAAATCTTAAAAAAACGTCGTAAGGAGAACCATATAATACTCGAAACATCAGTTAGATTTCATACTTTAACAGTCGTAAATGAAATCGGATTTTTCCATTAGAGAACACCTCTCTTTCTCAACACAAAAGGGTAGTCTCCTTCAATAATCTGCCCTTGCAAGGCTACGATGTAAGGTACACACTTCAAAATATAAAATAATAGAGAGACCTCTCCAAGGCACACCGCCCCTCATAAACATGCAGTCTCTTCAAAGATAAGAAAATGACTACCAACTTGTGAGGTGGAGATCCTAACTACCTCCCTCTAAAGGCAAACGAGATAATCATTTTAATAACCACGAAGTGAGTCTATAAAAAGTGATTGTATAATACTTGCTTACAAAACCTAACTGCTTGGTTTGTGTATTGCATCAACCTTGTATTATAATGTATAATTATTATGTAATTAAATATTATTTCCACACACCATGCTTTTCCTTTATGATCCAACTATTCTCTCACTATATATTTATTCTTAAACCACTCTTTGAAATGGAACTAAACCTTTAGTTAAAACCTTAGTAATTCAATGATTTAATAATCATTTAGTTTAATTAACCATTAATCTATAACATCTTTATTAATTAATGATCAAATTAATATGGCCAAGTAAATTCATCATTAAATCACATAATAATTATTATGTGTTTATCATAATAATACTTAAAAGCAATAGGATACGCTTGCATTGAATAGCCTTTAAAGTTTTAAGTTTGTTTTAAAGGCTACCTTAATGTTTATAAGCTAATAATAGCCCATTCTCATGCCCACGTGAATGGTATGTTGTCTCACAATGCTCAAAGGTTAGAAGTAAAAACTCATTCATACCCATTGACTTAGGTTAATAAGTGAGCATTCACAACTCGCTTCCTTTCTGCCCTTGAAAGTGCCATGATGACACCCGATCATCAATAGGATCCCCAAGGCTTATCTAGCCTTTAACCTCTCCCCCTACTGGATACCTTCTCCCCTTGTTTAGTTTCCTTGCACATTCAACCTCCTAGGTCTATTTTTCATTAATTTGTCATTTGCATTCTACATAATATACAAGATGTCACTATTCCTTAGCTAGCATATAATGCTATTGCAAAGTGTTAATATTGTTAAATGTCATACATTCGATGGCGGGACCTTGGCCTTGAGCTCCATGTCCTAAACAATTACACAATCACAATTACAATATCAATTAAAATATAGGTTAGGGCGAGGGATATTGCAATATCAACTGTGTCGTTAAGTGTTTTTGTCTAGTATTAATTGAAATAATTGTTGTTTGAACTGCTCTATGTGCACCGCTAGTATTTTTTTTCTGGATCTTCAAATTCTTTTATTGCATCGCTTATATTTTCTAACACATTATGTTTCACCTTCAACTATTTTGTTTCCTTTTTAATACCCAATAATGATGTAGCATCTTTTCACTTTTTAGACACTAACAAACATCTCAAAATTTGAGCTTGTGCTGCTATTGATTCTTTTTTAAGATCATTTTCATAAATTCGGTTAGCACGATATCGTGCAACATGCTCGACTATTTTATTCCCATATTTGTCACAATCAATGCTTTGCAACATTTCATCATCAATGCTGAAAACACCTATATATTTCAATTAAATTTAATTTAGCATATATCGAATATACTAAATTAGAAACATATGATAAAATCTAGATTCCACATTTTTTAATTGGTATTAAAAAAATGCAATCATGAATTAAATTAAATATACTTAAAATCTACACACACACATGCGCGTGCGCGCGCATGCATGTTTACATACCTAAGCTTGACTCGATTTCAGTTTCATTATGGGTTTCAACGATGTCTTCAACAACTTGATTGGCATTATGAGATGGTTCTCTCTCTGTTTGTTACATGGAGCATTTTGAAAATTACAATTCATTATAAAAAAATGGATTTAAAAATTGTATGATATATATACATATTGGATTCAATTTCTTGTTCTTGAACTTGATTTTCAATATTCATTTCATCAACATTAAAATGTAAATCTCTATTTACATCTTCAACAACTATCTCTTCAGGTTCGATTTTCTGTTCTTGAACTTGATTTTCATTATTCATTTCATCAACATTAGGATGTAAATATTTATTTACGTCTTCAGCAACTGTCTCTTCAGTCTGTGCAACCTTTTGTTTTTTGGCACAATACAGTCTTTTATTTTCATTGTGATATGCATCATCTCGCGTATGAGCACTTTTGCTTTGGTGTTGCCTTTTATTTCCCATGATTGTTTAATCTATATACGTTTTTAAAAAATCAAAACCTTATAGCAAAAAAATAAAAATTTCAAATTAAAAACAACTTGAAAAGAAGTCCTTTGAGTCTTTGATCCATTTAGAAAACACATTAAGAGAAATTTCCTTTAAGTCTTTCAGCTAAAAAAAAAACTTTGAGGAAAAAAAACACCTTAAAAAATCTATTAGAGTCTGTGAGTTTTCGAGAAAACACCTTAAGAGAAATTGCCTTTGAGCTTTTGATCTAAAAAATAGTCTCTCACAAAAAAATTACCTTAAAAAGTCACTTGGAGTCTTTGAGCTTTTGAGAAACACCTTAAGACAAATTGTCTTTGAGCCTTTGACTTAAAAAAAACATATTTGAGAAAACAATCACCATTAAAAAGTCGCTTAGATTCTTTGAGCCTTTGAGAAAACACTTTAAGACAAGTTACCTTTAAACTGTTCACCTAAAAAAGAACTCATTGAGACAAAAATCACCTTAGAAAAACTCCTTAAATTAGAGTCTTTGAGCTTTTGAGAAAACACCTAAAGAGAAATTGCCTTTAATCACTTGACAAAGACATTTGTCTATGAGAAAAATATCATCTTAAAAAAAGTCCTTGGAGTCTTAGAGCCATAGAGAAAACAATTTAAGAAAAATTGTCTTAGAGCTTTTGGCCTAAAAATATATATATATTTGAGAAAAAAATCACCTTAAAAAGGTCCCTTGGAGCCTTTGAGAGAACACCTTGAGAGAAATTTCCTTTGAGCCTTTGAGAAAAAAATATCCCTAAAAAATCTCCCTTAGAAAAAAATCTATTAAAAGAAGTCCCTTAGCAAAAAATATCCTTAAAGAAGTCCCATAGAAAAAAATCTCCTTAGGAAAAAAAACCCTTAGAAAATATTTTGTAAACATCTCTATGAAAATGAAAGATGTGAAAATATGAATTTGCTTACTGTATAAATATGGTTTGAAATAAGTTTAATTATTAAAAGTGGATCTGCATGATTAGGGTTGACGACATTTTTTTGTGATCACCTTTTTGGCCAAAAAATTAAGGGACATTAATTTTGACGATGATTTAATCGAATAAATCATTTTCAGCCGAACTTTTTTCAGCTAAAAAATAGTTCGATCGGAATCCTGTCAACATCTGAATACTTACAGGTTTTCAGGTTACTCCAATTTTGGAAGGTAAAAGTGATATCCAATACTACAAAGCAAATTTCAGAACTGATACCAGTAATTTCATCATTGAACATACTTTCCGTAGGTACAAATTTTGTTCTATTTTGTTGAAAACTAATCATTTTAATTTTTTTTTGTTAACATGTGCCTGTTTTGGTTTCATTGCTTTCAAAATTTAGTGAAATGAAAATTCAGTAACTTCATAAACACAATAATAAAAGTTCAAAAAAATATGGGACCCATTGTTGGAGTGTCTACTTCAAAACAATATCTCTTAGATTGTTTAGTTTTAGTGGCAATTGAGAGAAATGTGCACTCTCCCTAAACATGTTTATATTCTACAAGTTTTCCACATCAATCCAATTCAAAAAAATCTAATAATTAGTATATTCACATATTGGATACAAAATTATAGCTATGTGTTAGTACACTCTGTCTAGATTGTCATAGCATTTTTTTAATAAACACAAGTTTAACAATGATTTCATTCAGTTATCCCAACATGATTGTTTATCAGTCCTTTCACTTTATAAGAACATACTATCAAACATTTTCTAAATGGAGATATCAAATCTCAATAAATAAAAAAATAATAATGAATAGAAAGCTAACATAATTCTTCAAAAAATTTGTTTTCTGCAAAATGAAATTCTAAACAAAAACATAACTTTTGTTTGCCCAAAGTTGAAAAACATGAGAAAACCATATTTATTTTCTCATAACCCACCCGCCCCAAATAAACACCCACATTCATGATTTTACCATATGGAAAGTGCAACTTGGTTTAGCTCTACATTGGTGGTCAATGTTGGGCCTTTTATGTTTCACAAGGAACTATAATGAGCCTTTTGTAAGTGGTGAGGTGTTTTTGGGGTCATTAGAATACAATGATATGCTCTGAATTTGTTGGTTTTCTCGATTAAGTATCTCTATGTTAAATCTCTTGTGCATTGTGTATGGGTGTCATTGTTTACTTTATGCTTTTCTTGAGAATTTGTTAGCATTATTTCTCTTGCATAGGTTTATTGGTGACTAATTTCTACATTTTGTATCATAGTGAGGTTATTGGCTTAACTAGGCACCTTTATTACTAGGGTTTAGCCACTACAACAAAATAGCCCTTTAGGGGTGGTTTTGCCTTGCGGGGATCTTGCTAAACCCCCCCTAAAAAAAAATTTAGACCTTTGGAGGCGGTCTTTTAAAACCGCCCCTAAAAGTCATGGAAATTGGACTTTTGGGGGTGGTTTTTTTAAATCCGCCCCCAAAAGTCCCGAAATTTGACTTTTGGAGGCGGCTTTTGGAAACCCTCCCCTAAAAGCCCAATTCTCATAACTTTTGGGGGCAGTTTGTCAAACCACCCCATAAAAGTCATAAGAATTGAACTTTTGGAGGCGGTTTTTTTTTAACCCCCCTTAAAAGTCATGAGAATTGAACTTTTGGATACGGTTGTTTGAAAACCCTCCCTAAAATCCCAATTCTCATAACTTTTGGGGGAGGTTTGTCAAAACCCCCCCTAAAAGTAATGAGAATTGAACTTTGGGAAGTGGTTTGTTTGGAACCCTCCTTAAAAGTCATGAGAATTGAACTTTTGGAGGTGGTTGTTTGAAACCCCCCCCTAAAAGCCCAATTCTCGTAACTTGTGGGGGCAGTTTGTCAAAACCCCCACTAAAAGTCATGAGAATTGAACTTTTGGAGGTGGTTTTTTTGGAACCCCCCTTAAAATGCACGAGAATTGAACTTTTGGAGGCGGTTTTTTGGCACCCCCCTTAAAAGTCATGAGAATTGAGCTTTTGGAGGCGTTTTGTTGGCACCCCCCCCCCCTAAAAGTCATGAGAATTGAAATTTTGGAGGTGGTTATTTGGAACCCCCCTTAAAAGCCATGAGAATTGAACATTTAGAGGCGGGTTTTTGAAACCCCCCTTAAAAGTCATGAGAATTGAACTTTTGGAGGTAGTTTGTTTAACTCCCCCCCTAAAAGTCATGCAAATTAAAAATTTGGAGGCAGTTGTTTGACCCCCCCCCCCCCCCCCCCGCCTTAAAAGTCATGATAATTGAACATTTGGAGGCAGTTTTGTGAAACCCCCCTTAAAAGAAATGAGAATTGAACTTTTGGAGGCGGTTTATTGAAACCCCCCTAAAAGTCATGTGAATTGAAATTTTCGAGGAAGTTTTTTGAAAACCCCCTAAAAGTCATTTATGTACGTGGGTTAGGTGTATCACATGGGTTCAACAATCCATCTCATCAAAACATTGGAGCTAAGCACACACAAGATATTGTAGTGTTAGGAAGGGTGTGCATCATCATTCAACACCATATCCCATTAAAGCTTTACAATTGAGGCAGTGATGCTAGGTTTTTCACATCAAATATGATTCTCACACTCCAACTTTCCATGATCCATGGTCAAAATACAAACTCGTGTGCCATAACATTATCCTTTATGGATAATGGGCCATGTGTAGGGCCCTAATCACCACATTATTCCTACACAAGGACTATTTAGCTTGCAAGTAGGTATGGTGGCCATTTCAATATTTACAACATCATGGATGGTTCTTGAAGCCTAATCCATGGTGTCCATGGTGTTAGATCAAAATCTAAGTTATAATGACTGGTAGTTACCTCAAGGTCTTGTGACCTATGGGCGTTTCTCTGTACCACCACATAGGCCATATGCAAGGAATATTTAGCTTTTGAGTAACACATTGTCATGTTTTTTAGTATTTTCATGTCGTGGAAGGTTCTAGGAGCCTATGTTATGGTCTAGGGCCAAAATGTAGGTTCTTGGGCAATAAAACTTTATTTTCTGACTCATGGGCCATGCATAGGGACTTGAGTCATCATACATACCCTAGATAGGGAATATTTTGTTTATAGTCTAAGCTCTTGTGTTTATTTTTGCACTAATTTTGGTTTGATAAAATCCCATATTACAGTGATCATTCAAACCTTGATGTCAAAGTATTTGATCTAAAACCTTGGTCATAAATAACCCAAGGTCAAATTTTATTGTGTTAGTGTGTTGATTTGGTGCAGTAGGCATGTTAGAGATTGGGTTTGGGGGTAGTGGGTTAGGGTTAGAGGGACACTGACTTAAGGGGATGTTTTCTACAATTTCATAATGTGGTAGGCTTTGGGGAGTTTTTCGATTAGAAGCGAGGCACCTAAGGGATCAGTGGGTTAGTGGGCAAGGGGTTCTTGTTTTGTTGGTACTAGTGGTTAAGTGGATTATAAGTTATCATGTTATTCGGTTTGGGGCTAGATGTTGAGTTTAGGTATGAGGTGAGGGGGTTAGAGGTTGAAGCTTCCTAGGTGCATGAATTCATTGCATGGATCAAGTGTGCCAAGTGCATGATTCATTTACATGGGTTGGTTGTGTTATGTCAGTGTCTAATTAGTGGCATTATTTATGGTGGCCATTTCAATATTTGTAACACAAAGGATGCTTCCCGTGGCTTGGACTATGGCATGTGAACTAAATTTAGGGTCTAATTCCATATTAATTTTCCATGGGGTTGATGGTCCATGCATGCTAACCTAGATTACCACATAAGAAGCTCTAACCTACATGTGAGATCGCCATGATCATCATTGTCACCATCGTCGATGTCATTGTTGTTGTTGGTTTGTCCATGGTTATGTAAACCAATAAACCAACCATGGTTTAATATTTATAGGTTATGTAAGCCAATAGTGGTTCTCATAACCTAAATAATGGTCCATGGTTAATAAATTTACTATATGATTCATGGTCCATGTGTAGGGCCCTACACATAATTACTTTACCTTACAAGTGAGATATTTTGGCCATTTCAATATTTGTAACATTGACGATGGCTCTCGTGGCCTATAAACTAATTTTAGGGCCTAATACAATCTTAATTTGCTATGGGGTTGATGGTCCTGCATGTTAACCTAGACTACTACATATGACCTACATAAGGAATATCTAGCCTATATGTAACAAGTCCCTCTGTTTCTCTTGAGTGACGATTAAGGCCTTGCGACATCACATAATCTCTAAAGAGTGAATCTAATTTCAACTACAAGTGGGATATGTTGGTAATTTTTAGATCTGTAACACCAAAAATGAAAATTTTCCTGCCAATTTCAACATGCTAGTCATTTTCATTCCATCACCCTTTATTCTCATTGTTTTCCCCTTTTTGTGAAGGGTGACTCAAGTCTCCACCTCCCATTCTAGGTCTAACAAATACTCCATTCTTCCACATATACACAGCTAAATGGAGAAAGTACTCATGCACTTCTAAAACACCAAAAACACCAGAAAAACCCTGAAGAGACCCGAAAAGCTTCTATACTGGACGCATCCTCCATCGCTCCGCTCAACTCTAAAGTGGAATCATAATTATTTACTTAAACAATGTATTTAATAATTTATTGAATTCAGTAGCTTTCTTGTGAATCCATATAAATTTATTTTAATATGTGATGTGCCTAGCCTTGTACTAAATGTCTAATTAACATTTTCATCATGGGAATGAAATCAAAATCAAAATCATGTTTAGGAATCTCGCGACATTTGGAATACTAGTTCTCGCCACTCCATTTTGTGATATTTTTTTAAGAAATTGGTTTAATCCCTGTTGGCAGGCGGTTTGATGGGGAAAGGTTGCAGTACCGCCGACGCCGCAACACACCAGAGGAGGGTGCGAAAGGAGCATCTTGTGATAAAGAATACCGCAGTTGGCGGGTTTTGGGTCACTTGGACTGCATACTATGTAATAGTGAGTCAGTTGTACCGCGGTATGCGGGTTTTTGGGGTCATTTGGACCAAGTTAGTTAGATAGTGGGTCAATTGTCCATAATGTCGGTTAGGACGTTAGGTGTAAGGGGACAAATATTGTAATGGAAAAAGCCTATAAATAGATAAGAGTCGTAAGTGTTAGAGATCATGATGATCAAGGAAGATGAGAAGATAGTGAGAAGTGGAGAAGATGTATGTTTTCCCTTTGGTATTTTGACCGCAAC
Organism: Larix kaempferi; assembly: GCA_027924585.1. Lineage (NCBI taxonomy): Eukaryota > Viridiplantae > Streptophyta > Pinopsida > Pinales > Pinaceae > Larix > Larix kaempferi. Next base: position 3,490,513 of record BSBM01000802.1, on the reverse strand, counting down.
AGTAATACAATGATGTTTTGGTGCAATCTCTATGCAATGGTGCGATATATAGTTGTTGTTTAATGTAATATCTGCTTACTATTGTTGAAATGACAAATGATGCGATTAAATGATCTGTTTTGGAATGATAATTGATGCGATTAAATGATCTGTTTACGAATGCTGCGATTAGTGGAAATGTTATAATTTTGTTCAAGTACTGCAATAGAGATAGTCTGCACAGCCACAACTCTCCTCCTCCCTCGGCGGAAACATGGTTCTGTCTGCTCTTCCTGGATGCCTCGGGTGAGACCTCATCCACTCTGCGGGTGTTGCTGGGTGGGCTCAAGCTTGCCTAGGCCGGTGCCCAGGGAGACTGCGGTATGTGTCGACAGTGAGGCGAACCCCTGTCGACTGAGGTTGAGTTGGTCAAAAAATGGTTTCGTTATCGGGATCGTGTGCAGAGTAGAAGGAGGTCATGTGGTGGCATCCGACGAAGCCGGAGATACAGAAATGGTTCGATCAGAAGTTGTGGAAGTTTGCTGAAGAAGAAAGTAGGAACACACGACTAACAGTAGATCATTGGGTGGGAAGATACATTCACGATGGTCCGCATGAATGGTTTTTCTATGAATTCCTGGTTATTCTATATGCATGGTTGTTGAAGCTGACCTTCCAGAAGAAGAACTTCCAAGGTGGTGAACCGACGGTTTGGACCCCGGAGTTGATTCAAGAGCTGCAGGAAGTCGATAATAAGGCATCGCGAGCTGTTGAAGTTTGGTTTGATAGCATCTTGGAAGGATATATCACTGAATTTGTGGTCGACACGAAGAAATCCTATAGTTAAGCTGAAAGATACTTCTTCCGAGGACCAAGCGGAAGGTTTCTACTATCACTCCAACTGTCGATTAAGATGCTAACCTGCAAAAAAGGTATATTAAAAATGCACCTTGATCAGTAGACAGCCTGGTGGGCGGAGGCCGTGGGTACCGTGACTGTTGGGGATCGGTAGATGGAATGGTAAAGGGGTAGATGGGTGCAGACCATGAGGAGACTGTGAGCGAAGCCGAGGAAGAAAGTGGTCTTGCAAGAGGAGGAGCGAGGTTTCGACAAGAGAAGAGGCATAGGATGGGAGAAGATCCTGCTGCGATCAAACCACAAAACCACAAAGGAAGACCACACAGGACAAAGCGACCTCACAGTCCTGATAGGGATAGCCAGACTATGCCCAGGATAGAGGCAGGACCAAACCCCAACACCAACGTACCCACACCTCTATTCACTAACTCTCAACCAGCAAGAAATACTACTTCGACACCACTGAGTTCGTCAGTTCCACAGAAGTTGATTGGTAGTAGCATAGCGACAGGAGGAAGGAAGCCTAAGATGGCGGACGATGATGCTAAGTTACCGTTGTTCCATGGAAGTGTGACAGACAACCCGGAACAGTACTGGTTTTTGTGTGAAATAGTTTGGACCATGAAATAGATCACTGATGCCAATGCTAAGAAAGGACAGTTAGCCACGACATTGCGCGGTCGTGCCTTAGATTGGTTCATGAAATTTATTTTAGTCCCCACGGGAGCCCTAGAGAAGTCACTTGATGAGATTCGGGATGGGTTGATTGCTAAATTTAGACGGCCTAAGTCGGAGGCTCAATATATTACTGAATTGAAGGAAATTAAGCAGTATCCCAATGAGATGGTGTGGGATTTCGACCACCGATTCAAGACGCTGATGGCAAAGGTTAGTTTCGATATGAGTGCTATCCAACATAAAGAATGGTTCATTGTGGCACTACTACCCCACATTCGGCTGTCGCTAATGCAACAGAACATATTGACGCCTAGCGAAGCTCTAGAGATTGCAATGCGATTGGAAGCATCACCGATTGGCAATAATGCAGTCGGGATGTCACAGATACAGATACAGCTCGCCAACTTGACTATACAGTTGCAAGATTTGAAGAAGAACAAGGAATAGCGTGATTAAGTATGGTGTACGCAATGCCGAAGAGAAGGGCATACGAAGGATAATTGTCCGGATTTCCATAATTATTTGGTATCAGGTGCGCCAAACCCGTTGAATGGTGGCAGTATGCCGTGGTGTCGCATTTGTCATGTGTTTGGGCACAGTCACGATAATTTCCCATGTATGCAGAAAATGGTCACAACCCCACGAAATCTTTACTGCACATTCTGCAAGTCAGTGGGTCCCGATGACAAAGATTGTCATGCATATGGGTTGCTATAGGAGAGGATGTGTGATGCATTCTATGTCAAGGATGATTAGCACGCAATGCAACAACCACCACTGCAACCGCAGGTAACCCAACCGCTACCGCAGTCGCAGATACAGTTTGCACCACAGCAACAACAGCCGCAGCAGTTCATGCCACAATACAACCCGATGCAGGCAGTTCCCCCATAGCCACAATATGTACAGCAACCGTAGTATGCACCGCAAGGGTAAGGGATTCCACCAGCACCTATGCAACAACAATACCAGCTGCAGGGCGGCTACCGGGGAGGCTACAGGGGTGGACACAGTGGCGGATTTGGTCGTGGAGGAGGCCGAGGTGGTCGTGGACCTGTTTAATGTTACCACTGTGCGGTATGGGGGCATTATCAGCGCGACTTCCCACTGCTACAGAATCAGTGTACGTTTTGTTCCGGTAATGATCATACGGTTGAGAATTGTCCACAGTTGATTGCAAGATGGCAGGCTGGGAACGCTTCATAGCTGCAAAACCCGGTACAACAACCAGTACAGAACCCGATACAGTAACCCGTACAGAACCAGCCCCCGCGACCACCGCTGAACGCCAATCAAAATATCAATCAACCAGGGAATCTTCAGCAGAACTAGACGCAGGGTGCAAATATTGCGACCATTTCTGCAGAACCACGACCACAAGATGCTTGGTGGTTGTTGTCACTCGTGGAGGCAAGACGACTGGGGAAGATGATTCGCGACCACTGATTCAGTTGGCTGGTCAGAAGATGGTACCCTTCGACATTGATACAGAGCGAGAAACATTCCTGGAGGCACGTCGCACTTTAGAGAAAGACCGCGGTAAGGCTGTTGTTTGCGATATGCCACCTGTCTTTGATGCTACATCAGACGCTGAACAACCACCACCACCGGGGACATTGCAAAAGTTCCTTGAAAGCTGCCTGTCATTGGCATCAGACCCGGCTTCCCTGGTTGAGATTGAGGGATGGTTGCAGTGATTTCTAAAAGGACAGCAGAAGTCGATAGTAAACTCCCTACAACGATGGAAGACTAGCAAGGAGATGCGAATGAATATTCAGATTGGTGACTATGACATTGACTATGTGATTATTGATCTTGGTTCGGATGTTAACATCTTAACCAAGTAGGCGTGGCAGAAGATGGGGAGTCCCCCATTGAGCCGGTCTCCTGGACAGCTCCAGTTGGCTAACCATGCGAAGGTTACACCTATTGGGCGAGTTCCACGCCTCACGATTGATATTGAGGGCATGAAGACTTATGTTGAATTTGATGTTATCGAAGTGGTTGAGGGAGGAAGCTCTTATCCGGTGCTCTTAGGAATTGGATGGGCTAACGATAGTGGAGCTGTCATTAACTTCAAGAAGCGCATGATGACCTTTGAGAATCGTGATTTCAGAGTTATAGCCCCGCTGGATCCGGCTGAAGGACTTCGTTATGTGGAGCCTGTAAAAGATGATGATCCCGCTAGATGGGCCCATGCATTCAATATTTCTGAAGATTATATTCATCCTACCGCCTATGGTCAGTTGGAGTGGTGAAGCGAGATTTCTGCGTCTTCCGACTCTGATGATGCATTGGAACATTGGCAGAATCGAATGCATGAAGTATCGGTCCGAAAATGTGGCTTAGTTACACAATCCTTACGTCATGTTTCGACGGAAACGATCACATTGCCGGTCTACGAGGGGTTTCCTAGCTTAAACACCTTTTTAGCAGAATTTGAAGACTACATCCCAAAACCACAGCGATTGCTAGCCTTGGAGGAAGCACTGAAGGCTGCTCCATCACGATGGTGGGCGACACATAAGAAATTCATTAAAGGTTGGTCACAGTGTCGGAGGTTGATGATGGTTCGATTTGGCGATACAAAGGTTTATCACACTGGAAAGTATGATGGCCGGACTGATCCCAGTGATCATGTGATGGAGTGCCAACGCTTATGGGTAACGCGACCCAGAGATGAGTGGGTCCATGATTTTGTCCATACTTTGGAGGACATACCGCGCTTGTGGTACACTGCAGTCAAGTTACGCCGAGACATTACAACATGGGGGGAGTTGACGATCTGTTTCACTCATACGTTCACTTTTGCGGATGCCAACCCTGATGTCCATAACACCCTGCAGCTCATCCGCGATGTGGTATTTCAAGTTGTTCCAGCGGCCTACCCTGTTGACCCACACACACATTGTCAGATGCAGTCTCTCATGGAGTGCTTCAACGTCATTGGTGGCCCGGAGGACGATGATGATCCCCGGAGTATTAACAGTCCCGAATCTGAAGGAAGTCGTGATGTAGTCCCACTTGTTGCACCAAGTAATCTGTTCAATCAACCGTTGCAGCTTCGCAAAATGAATATCGACACGGAGGCTACTCCCAAGTTTGCTAATGTTCAGGATTATTGGGACGATGAGATGATGAGTAAGGTTACTGAGTTACTTCATGAGTTTCAAGATGTGTTTCCCAAAAAAAAATTCGAGATGAAGGGAATCCTGGGTGATTTAGGAGAGATGAAGATTCCATTGAAACCAGACGCTAAGCCAGTTCGACAGCGACCCTATCAGCTAAATCCGCGACATAAAGAAAAGGTCAAGGCAGAACTTGATCGTATGTTGGATGTTAGTATTATTGAACCTATAGAAGAGTCTGAATGGATCAGTCCCATGGTGGTATAGGACAAGAAAATAGGTGAAGTGTGCATTTGTGTCGACTTGCAAAAATTGAATGATGCCTTCTTGCATGACCCTTTTCAGACCCCGTTTACTGATGAAGTACTTGAAGGAGTGGGTGGCCAGGAGATGTACTCTTTCACTGATGGATTCTTTGGCTACCATCAGATTCACATTGCCGAGGAAGATCGCCATAAGACAACTTTCGTTACTGAATGGGGTTGCTTTCAGTACACGGTCATGCCGTTTGGTTTGAAGAATGCACTTGCGATATTCTCCAGGGTCGTTGTTGCAGCATTCAAAGATTTTATTCAGAAGTTTCTACAGGTATATATGGATGATTGGATCGTTTATGGATTGATTCGTGATCATTTGGCTAATCTGCGGTTAATGCTTGAGCGATGCCGGTAGCACCAGATATCGCTGAACTTGAAGAAATGTATTTTCAGCACACCGTTTGGGATATTGCTGGGTCATATTGTGTGTAAGCAGGGATTGCTGGTTGATCCAGCCAAAATTGCGCTTACTTTGGGATTGCAACCACCGACCACCGTTAAGCAGTTGCGTGCGACCTTAGGTCACATGGGATATTATCACAAGTTCATTAGGGGGTATGCTGCGATTACTGCCCCTATGGAGAAGTTGTTGAAAAAGGATGCGGCATTCCAGTGGACCTTGGAGTGTCAGGATATTTTTGAAACGCTCAAGGCAAAGATTGCGTTGGCACCAATCTTGGTCTTTCCGGACTGGAGTAAGGAATTCCATGTCCATGTTGATGCTTCATCGAGTGCATTAGGGGTCGTGTTGGCTCAACCTAGAGAGGGTGATCTTGATCATCCCATTGCTTTTTCCAGTCGGAAGTTGTCTTCTGTAGAACGCAATTACACTACAACAGAACGAGAAGGTCTGGCCATGGTTTACGCATTGCAGAAATTCAGGCACTATTTGCTGGATGGCCACTTTAAAATGTTCACTGATCATTCTGCCTTAAAATACTTGGTCAATAAGCTTGTGTTGGGGGGGAAGATCTGCCAGTGGCTACTTTTGTTTTAGGACTTTGATTTCGAAGCCATTATGAATCCGGGATGGTTGAATGCTAGACCAGATCATTTGTTACGGATTGATACAGGGGAGGAACTGACTAATATCGAAGACGGGTTGTCAAACGCCCAACTGTTTCACATTTCCGCTGCTGATCAATACTTTGATGACATCCTTCAGTTTCTAGTGACCGGCACCACGCCTGACAACTTTACCACTACTCAGAAGAAGCAATTGGTTGTCAAGGCTGCCGACTTTCAACTGATCGCAGGAGAGTTGTATAAATTGGGTGCTGATGAGATATTGCGCAAATGTGTCTTTCCGCATGAGCAAGCACAGATATTGGCTGAGGCACATGGTGGAGTCGCAGGAGGACATTATGGCGGTCGAGCGACTGCTCGGAAGGTATTGCATGTAGGGATTTGGTGGCCCACGTTACATAATGATGCAACAGACTATGCGCGGTCTTGCGATGTTTGTCAGTGAACCGGAAAGCCGTCCAGACGAGATGAGATGCCGCTGCTACCTCAGGTGACATTGCAACCGTTTGAAAAATGGGCTGTGGATTTTGTAGGACTGATCCATCCACCAGGGAAACACACAGGTGCGTGGTATATTATCACGGCGACAGAATACTTGACCCGATGGGATGAGGCAGCACCTGTAGTTGATTGCTCCGCCACAACGGCTGCTTGATTTTTGTTTGATCACATTATCACTCATTTCGGCTGCCCCAAGATATTGCTGAGTGATCAAGGCAGCCACTTTCTTAATCGCACTATCAGCGCATTGACGGAGGAATTGCAGATACAGCGTAAGAAGAGTACACCCTATCACCCACAAGCGAATGGAATGGTGGAGGTGTTTAACAAGGTATTGGAGCATGCATTGACAAAGGTGTGCAATGCGAACTGAGATGACTGGGATTTGAAAGTTCCCGCGGTATTGTGGGCCTATCGCACCACATGTAAAAGGTTAACTGGTCAAACACCTTTCAAGCTGGTATATGGGAAGGAAGCAATTATTCCTATGGAGTACATTGTTCCTAGTTTACGAATTATGGCTGTTACGAGCATGGATGATGTTACAGCATTAAACGAACGTCTAGCACAATTGGTGGAGCTAGAAGAGGATGGGACACTCCACGATTAATATCCTTGGTTACATCCCTCCTATTCGACCGGATGCCCCCCCACGTAAGCTAACTCCGAAACCGAAATTCAGTGTGAAGATTCCCACACTCCCGGCTAGGATGATGTGCTCGGTGGACATTGGGTCGGCTCTGATGCGCCTGCAGTATGAGGACCACGACATGGTGGCTCAACCCGAAATTGCATCCGCACCATATGTGCCTGAGACACGCAATTCACCGGACCCACAGATACACGAATGGGCACTAGGACTGCAGAAGGCTGGCTTGTTAGGGCTAATTAACATGCCGCATTTTGGGCGCCTAGTGGAAGTTGGCTCTTGGGTAAAGCATCTCTTGTCATGCTTCCACGGGGGTTCGTTGTGGTTGGATAGAGAGGTCCCGGTTACTGTTGACTTGATTTCTCACATTACCGGCTTGCCCAAGAATGGTGTTGATCCAGCGCAATTTATTCAAGGAAAGCACAACGAGAAAAAGCTAGCACGTCAGTTGGCACAAAAGTATGCCTTCGAATTGGATGGGCGTGGGTATCGCACTAGTAGCTATAATAATCAGGCGGTACTCACGGGCATTAAGATTTTGTGCTGTAAAGTGATTAGGGGGGGTCGCCCTAACCAATGTAATTCGGGGATAGTTGCTTGCGCAGAGCAATGTGCAGAAGGAGTTTAGATGAACTGGTCCTTATATCTCTTAAATCAACTAATGGAGGATGTCGCAGATGTCCAAGTGGGTCAAGGCGCTTTCTCATACAGTTGGTTGTTGCTGTTGATCGCTCTAGTTGCATGGAAAGAGCCCGACACCTACCAGGGTATGGACTGCCCGGCTGCAATGGAACGACGAGGAGCATGCTATCAGAATCTATGGTTTGTGCAAGAGGCCGAGCGCATCCGGGAGTGCCAAATGCAGTTTTGGCTGTACTTATAAATGCTCTGTGACGCAACAACATAGGTCCCGCGAATATCCACAAACACTGTGGCACGATTCACACCTATCATGGCATTTGCAATATGACCAAGTGTTATACATATACAAGCTCGTCGAGATGTTAATCACCAATGGTTGCATACAAGGTATAAAGTGACAGTGGCATATTTGGAGGCTATTGTGAACGAGTGGCCAGAGGCTTGGCAACAGCCCATGAGTTCTGTAGAAATTGATGTTGGAGGTCCGCTGGAGGGCCTTATGGATCGAGTATCAACGCAAGATCAGCAGAGTCATCATAGTTGCAATCATAATTCCATCAGAACACCAATCATAAGTCCATCAGAACACCAGGTACAGATGATAGCGACCGTGCTCTGGAGGAAAACCGGTCAAAACGGCACCATGAGCATGCGACGATCAGTGGGATGTCCTTACCCGCGGAGGCGCAGTTGGGCCAGTTAATCACTGCCATTAACCATGTCGCAACAGTGGCTACCGATAAGATGTCTGTCATGGTAGAGGAGGGATTCTCTTCACTTGTTGCTCGTATGGACTCTTTGTGTAATGCAGTATTACAAACGGAACCTGGCAGTGTACCCATGCAGGAGACAGTCACAATCCGCACCACTCCCCAGGTAAAGAATGTCAACATTCCCCCGATTGCGATTGTGACCGACAATGAGGTGTTGCAAAATGTGTTGTAGTCGATTGACCAGGTGACTGTCAATGCTAATGCACTATCAGCAATGGCACTGACGACAATGCAGAGGAGCGCCTCCCAGGAAATGGAGGATAGAATGCATGAAATCAGCAAGAGCTTTCAACACTTGCAAGCAAGAGAGGCAGCTGCAACCACCAAGATTGATGAGCTTACAAGCAGGGCTGATGCAGCGCGAAAAGCAGTGGATGACCTTGAAATCAACCTTAAGCAGGAGCGGGCTAAGAAGAGTTGCACCATTGAAGCACTTAAAAAGGAACAAGACTTCCTTATTGCGGAAAAGGCTCTCATGTGGGACGACAGTGTTCGGGTTGACCGGGAAATCACAGAGGCTTATCAACATGTCCCAGATCCCACTGAAAAGGTAGACGTGCTCCACTGAGTGCAGCGGCTGGGGGCTGCCATCGTTCAGTTGCGACAGGAGAACGACCTGTTGAAGGCTCAGTTGAAACCAAGTACGCCTCATGCCGAGGTAGATGAACATAGAAGGGCACTCGAGGAAGTTGCCACCCAGATGGAGGAGCTGGAGACAGAGGCAACCAGGCTCACCACCGAAACAGTACAGTTTTGGGGCCGCATCATTCATGATGAAAAAATTGAACAACTCACTAAGATGCGGCAGGAAGCGGAGGGACAGGTGGCCACATTAAAGGCCACAATGAGAACCTTGCCACCCATGGAGCAAGTTGCCAAGTTGTGCGAGCTGAAGGACTTGCAACAATGGGTCACCAAGGCAGATGAATGCCAGAAGCTGTGTGCAGCCCAGTTGGAAGAATTCCATAACACTGGCAGGAAACTAATGCTGCAGGCCAGCGAAGCACTCCCAGCAGTATAGAAGTATCAACAACAGGTCATGGACAAGCTTGTCGATCACCCATCAGCCGAAGATGTGATCACCAGTCAGGCAGCAGCTAAGGAGGCTCAGGATCTAGTGAGGAATGTCGAATAGTCGTATGTAGACTTCAAGGAAAGGACCGCGATGTGTACTCTATCTAGCAGTTGACATGGCTCAAGGGTGAGCCACAAGATTGTGTTGGGGGCCTGCTGGAAGGAGGTTTGATGGGGAAAGGTTGCGGTACCGCCGACGCCACGACACACCAGAGGAGGGCACGAAAGGAGCATCTTGTGATAAAGAATACCGCAGTTGGTGGGTTTTGGGTCACTTGGACCGCATACTATGTAATAGTGAGTCAGTTGTACCGTGGTATGCGGGTTTTTGGGGTCATTTGGACCAAGTTAGTTAGATAGTGGGTCAATTGTCCATAATGTCGGTTAGGAAGTTAGTTGTAAGTGGACAAATATTGTAATGGAAAAAGCCTATAAATAGATAAGAGACGTAAGTGTTAGAGATCATGATGATCAAGGAAGATGAGAAGATAGAGAGAAGTGGAGAATATGTATGTTTTGTCTCTGGTATTTTGACTGCAACAGTAATAGAATGATGTTTTGGTGCAATCTCTATGCAATGGTGCGATATATAGTTGTTGTTTAATGTAATATCTGCTTACTATTGTTGAAATGACAAATGATGCAATTAAATGATCTGTTTTGGAATGATAATTGATGTGATTAAATTATTTGTTTACGAATGCTGCGATTAGTGGAAATGTTATAATTATGTTCAAGTACTGCAATAGAGATAGTCTGCACAACCATAACTCTCCGCCTCCCTCGGCGGAAACATGGTTCCATCTGCTCTTCCTAGACGCCTCGGGTGAGACCTCATCTGCTCTGTGGGTGTTGCTGGGTGGGCTCAAACCTGCCCAGGCCAGTGCCCAGGGAGACTGCGATATGTGTCGACAGTGAGGCGAACCCCTGTCGACTGAGGTCGATTTGGTCAACAATCCCACATGATTTGCATAGACTGGTTCTATGAGCACTTGGTATCCTTCATCAATCGCACTCTGGGGCCGGCTCTCAAACTAGGGGATCCTTTGGCATTACCATAGATGCTATCACTGGGGATGGCTCTCAAACTAGGGGATCCATTCAACTGGCATGGTAGAATTGAAGAACCTTGAAAGGGAAAGGTACATCCTGAACACCATGTATGGTTCTCACAATCCACGCCATGATTCAAGTCCAAAAGACAAATGTTTAGGATGTAAAAATTCCCTTTGTGACTCACGAGTGATGCACAAGGCCTTGAGACGTCACATAATCTCTATAGAGGGAATATTTCATCTACAAGTGGGATATGTTGATAATTTTGAGCTCCGTGACACCAATAATAGATATCTTGGCCCACACCATGGTTTAGGATTCAAATCTATGGCCTAATTTCATACCAATTACTTATGGTGTCATGAACCTTGCCCTAGACCATCACATAGCATATAGTGTGGAGAATTATTGAAACAATGCACTTTTTGGTTCTATGTAAGTGAATGGACATAACCTCTTATTTGTAAAATATTAAAAGTCCACTTGTCAAACTCAAAAGAGAAGCTGGTGGTGGCAAGTATGTTGGAAGAGATGTTCCCATTGAAACATAAAAAGGCCTATGAGAAAATTGTTGTGATGGCAAGCCATGATGTTCAATTACATAGATTCCTCTTCAAGGAGTTTCAAAGGCTTCTTCTGAAGGAAAGCAAGTTTGCGCGGATCAACTTACCAAAGTGTCTTCCATCGCAATTAAGGGAATTTTTAAAGCAATGGAAATGAAAGGCTTGACCCCTGACTGCGTTACTTATGATGCAATAATTGACAGTAATTGTGGAGTTCACTTTTAGAACAACATATGATTGGCAAAACGGATGTTGTGTTACCTAGTGAAGGTGAAGATGGTTGAGTCTTGCATGGATGAACTACAGTCCTTGTCAAAATTGCAACGCCCAGTTTATTAAGACCGTTGATTATATTGGCTTCATCATTTTGGAATTAATGGATGAGCTTGCTCTATCTTCTTCATTCCTTGCATTAGCATCTCCCCTTAATGTTTTTATTGGGATGTATTTTTTTATTTACAAGGATCAACATCTAAAAATAGAAGTATTTTTGTTGATCTTGATCTGAGGAATGTTGCAAATGCAAGATCTAGAGCTTTCTCATCACTAGAGAGGATTTTCCATACTTGCAAATATTTCAGGAAATTTTGAAGTCACATAGTTCTAAAGTTTGTTCCATTGTCTACCAATCATTGCCGAGTTTTGTGAGGTATGATCACTACAAGAAAAAAGGCCTTTGGTGACGGTCATGCTTGTGACGGACCTTAAAGTTTCATCACCAATGTCACATTTGATGACGAACCTTAAAAAATCGTCATTGTAATTGTCTTCAGAGACATTCCTTTAAGGCTTGTCACCAAATCCCTTTGGCACTTTTTGTGAGGGTTGTTAAAGGCACATTGCTAATTATCTCTTTAGTGACACCTCTAGTGATGGTCCTTTAGTGGACCTCACTAATACTCATTGGTGAGGGTCATGTTTGTGACGAGACTTAAAGGGTCATCACCAATGTCACTTATGATGATGGACCTTAAAAAATCGTCATTGTAATTGTGTTTGGAGACATGCATTTAAGGTTTGTCACCAAATCCTTTTTCAATGACACTTTTGGTGAGGGTTGTTAAAGGCACGATGCCAAATATCTCTTTGGTGACACTTCTAGTGATGATCCTTTAATGACCCTCACTAATACTCTTATTGGTAACTTTTGGAAATTTTAAAAAAATGTTTGTTACCATTGATAATTATAATGAGTTTTTTATGATGCTACGTGACCATTGATATAGATTTTGATAAAATATAATGGTTTAAGACCATTACTAGACCTAAAAATGGTTTCTTTATACTAATTTTACATGGAAAGAAGCCTTGTACTATAATAGGTTATATGTGGTGGCGCAAGGCCCTACACATTTTTCATGAGACATGAAATCAATAGTTATAACCTAATCCCCTAGTTTTTGTTAAATTTTAAGTGCAATAAAAATATGGATCACTGAAAGATAAACAAGCACAGCATAGACAATAGTACACAACAAAATTATCCTGGGAAAACCCTCTTGAGGTAGAAAAACCCAACAAACTTCTTCTATATAGATTCGTCAGAATTTACAGTAGTATCCCTCATGCAAAGACCCAAAACAAGAAGACTTCCAAAAGCAGTTATTCACTTGACTCTATTTCTCCTAGTGATGCAAACTCAATGAGTGAGAGTGGTGACCAAATGAGGAGTTCGACCTCCTCATTTATACTAATCAACCGACTTGAACCTTTTACCAACAGGACCGACTTGACTCTCCTAACTGGGTCGACCTGTCCAATTTACAATAAAATATTATTTTCTAGATATTCCCAGGCCGACATAACAATTAGGGTTTACATTGACTCTTTCAATGACTTTTACGCGATCAATTACATCAATAATAATCCTCGTAGGGTGTACAATACAAACGAACCAAATAATACAAATAAGAATATCTTTTGAAGTTACATTCTTCAACACTCCCTCTTAACAAGGAAGATATTCTTCAGTCATCGTCACCATCATCTTCCAACTGTTGCACTTCTTGTACACAAACTACTAACATTTGACATCTCTTGAATCTATATATCATAAGAAGTTTCACAGAGCCACACCTTTTTCATGCTGAATGTGTCTTGCAATGCCATCCTTTTTCATGTTGGATGCGGCTCTGCACAGAGCCAACCCTTTTTCATGCTAGATGTGGCCTATATCCAATCTAGAACTTTCTCCATAGATCCATCCCTTTCCCATGTTGGATGTGTCCTAGGTCCAATCTAGGGCTTTCTCCATAGAGCCAACCCTTTTTCATGTTGGGTGTGGCATAGATACAAGCTAGAGATTTCTCCACAGAGCTAGCCCTTTTTCCTGTTGGATGTGGCCTATATCCAATCTAGGGCTTTCTCCACAGAGCCAACCCTTTTTCATGTTATATGTGGCCTAGATCCAATCTAGGGATTTATCCACATAGCCAACCCTTTTTTCATGCTGGATGTGGCCTCCAATCTAGGGATTTCTCGTTGGGATCTCCCCTTGGTGATCAACTAGTCATACTAGGATCCAACCCCTGAAGATACAACCAACCACACTATATTCCACTGGTCAACATGCATTTTCTCAATCTAGTCCATTGGAGAGCCTACTACACCAGTTCACCCAGTACGTCAGGGAACCTACAATGGGATCTCCCTTGTTGATAACACCCTTGGAGATACGACTAGTAACCACTACAATGCTAGTCCTTTTTCATACTAGATGTAGATATCCTGTAGAGCTAGTCATGTTTCATACTGGATGCACAATACTACAAAGGCAGTCATGTTTCATACTGGATGTAGATATCCATAGAGCTAGTCCTTTTTCATACTATATGCAACTGTCATATTCCACTAACCGAGCAAGCCATCTGGTGGGTCCACCTCAGGAGTGCACATTACATTGCACACCGCAACCACCTGCGTTACCTCACCACTCATCCATATCCTCTCGTAGCCTAGGAGACTCAATTATGTCACATGACCCATGAATACCTACTACCTCATCCGAGCTCATCACTCCCTCTTGATCTGGACCACTCCAAGCTTGTACCTAAAGTACTCAAAATTCACTCTCGATAGACTGGTTAACACATCAGATATATGCTCCTATGTTTCAATATATTGGAGTCTCACTGCTCCCTTCTACACCATATCCCAGATATAGTGGTACATGATCTCGATGTGCTTCGACTTGTCATGGAACATAGTGTTCTCTGAAAAATTCACACAACTCTGGTTGTCACAGAAGACACAAGTCGTTCTAACTCAACATAAAACAATCCTAATAACAAATTACGAAGCCAAACTAGCTCATATCTTACTAAACAAGCTTCCATATACTGGGTTTTAGCTGTATTAAGTGCCACACTTGTCTACTTCCTACTTAACCATGAGATCATACCTAATCCCAAATTGAAGCAGCACCCTAATGTGCTCTTTCTATCAGTCACACTTCCGACCTAGTATGCATCCACATAAACTTGAAGGTTAATATTCTGATCTGATGCATACCTGATGCCATAATCAACCGTACCCTTCAGGTACGTCAGCACATGCTTTAACTCAACCAGGTGAACATGTCTCAGCTCTACCATATACTAGATGAGATTGTTCACCGTAAAGAATAAGTATGGCCTCATGTTCATCAAATACATCAATGAACCAATCATCTTCCTATATAGTGTGGAATCCATAATTTATGAAAAAGTATCACTCAACAACTTCAGATTTGATGCCATAGGTGTGGCCATGGCCTTACAATCCATCATCTCAAATCTCTTCAGGATCTATACCGCATAATTTCCTTGACTCAAGAAAAGTCCCTCTGGATTTTTCCACACCTCAAAACCTAAGAAGTAATGCATCATACCCAGGTCTTTCATCTCAAATTCTGTAGCAAGATTCCTCTTTGTTTCTACTATCAAATTCTCCTCACCTACCAAGAACAAGTTATTTACATACAATGGTAGAATAACAGGATTTCCTTTGTGGTAAAGGTTGGAATCCACTTTACTCTTGGTAAAACCAAATCTCTTCAGAAACCCGTATTTATTGCCATACCATGTCCTGGGTTCCCATTTCAATCCATACAAGGCCTTCTTCAACTTACACACATGAGTATTCCTGTCATGTGTCTCAAATCCTAGTGGTTGATCCACATACACTCACTCCTCTACTATGCCATTAAGGAAGGCATTCTTCACATCCATCTGATGTACCTTCCACTTCATCACCTGGGCTATATCACGTATAGATCTGATCTAAGTGTATCTCACCACAAGAGAAAATGTTTCCTCATAATCTATGCCTTATTTCTGGGAGAAGCCTCGAGCTACAAATCTTGCCTTGTACTTCTCGACACTTCCATTTACCACATGCCTGATCTTGTAGATCCATTTGGAAGACACTACTGACTTCCCTTCTGGTCTTTGAACCACCTCCCAAACATCATTCTTCATGATCAACTCATACTCCTCTATCATAGCATCCTTCCATAATTTATTTTCAGCTGCTTCTTCATAACTGGAAGGTTCAACATGAATGATGTCACTCAACAATGCCACATAGTTGGAGTAAGTACAAGGTCTCTTGTTTCCTTCTGGGGAACCATACCTCTCTGCATCCTGAATAAGCTCTCGTGCCCATGCTGGTTTTCTCTTGTGTGAGTTCACTTCTTTCGGTGGATCTACCGGTCTATGTGGCTCAGTCACATCATGATCCTCAGGTTCTTCTAGAACCTGCTCTTCCATCACTGTATCTCGAACTCTGGGAGTCTCGGGTTCTTCTTTACATCCTTCATCGGAGTGAATCTTCCTTGACCTACTGAAGGAAGTTTCTTCATCAAAGTTTACATCTCTGCTAGTCTTGATCTTCTTGAATCCTGGTGTATATCTTTTGTAAGCCTTTGATGAATCACTATAGCCGAAAAAAATTCCCTTCTTTCCTGAAGGATTCAACTTGGTCCTTTTTTCTTTCGGAATGTGAATTTATAAATGGGAGACAAATATTATGAGATGGATCACTTCTAGCTTCTATCCTATAAACATCTCATCTGGTGTCTTGTTCTCAAGAACTTAGTGGGGAGTCATATTTTGAACATATACTACCATTCTTGCAGCTTCCTCCCATAAGTGCATAGGAAGGTCCTGATCATGGATCATGGCCTTCATTGCTTCCATAATTGTTCTATTCTTCTTTGATTTAGGTATGAGTGGAACTAAGCCAATGAATATGCCCTGGGATCAACCAATCAAAATTGCAAAGTGAGATCCAAGATAGCCATAAGGGATCCATGTAGAGGTATTGGAGATGGCAAGTGAAAGCAACCTAAGGGTATTAGAGAGGTGGAAGGAGCTTGATAGCTAATCTGAATGTGTTCTTGCAAATTAGGGTTTTCCAAAATCAAATCATTGACGAGTTGAAGAGACTTTACAATGACGAATTGAATGGTATAAATATGAAATGGAACAACCTAAAGGAATATGTGTACATTAGGTTAGCCATTGTATCTAGGTCATACTATCGTAACATCATACCACACTTATTCACTATGTTGCAAGTTTAGTAAGATGGTACTGTCAGAAGTTTGCATAGACTCATTTTGTTGCTTGAAGGACATCTATTTGCATGGTTGTATCCTTTCAAATACCAAATTCCTAACTTCAAATTTCCTTTCATTGCGATGTTGATTTGCTTGTTGTTTCACCTTGTTTTGTGCTAACACCAAGTTGTCCTTCAATAGTTGGAGAACCTCTTTTTGGTGCTCGATGCATTCCTCAACTTCTTGAAATATAGGGTTCCCTCTGTGGAGGATTATACTTGCACTTATCTATGCATAGATAATGACCTAATGAGTTGTAAAATAATTGTCAACAATATGGAATTTGTGCACAACATTAAGATGAATGGAAGAGGGATCGATATGTGCTTACTTCTTAGAAGGATTGGGAGGTGCAGGCCCCTCTTCATATTACTCAAATGAGTGATCAAATTTGGGCTTAGGATCCATATTTTTTTTTTACTTTTAGAGAACATTTTGGTCTAAGGAGAACATGCTCAAGCATATGAGCCTTGTAAATGTTGAGTTTGGTCTTAACTTATATAATGGCAATGTTAATTTTATCATTTTTTTTTAATTTAAATTTTCTTTTGATTATTAATTATTTTATTTTATATTATATAAATAAACAAAAAATATATATATATCATATAAATAAATAAATAACAAAATATAACAATATCATGTATTTTATATATAAACATATTAATCTATATAATATTAAAAAAAAGCGAGTAAAACACAAAACAAAACAAACACTACCAAAACAAACTTTAAACTTTACCTCCCACGCAAAGTATCCTTACCTCCCAAACTCCCAACCTCCAATGCAGACCTCCTGCAAAGATTATCCATCCCTCCCGACCTCCCACAAGCAGAGTCAATAGAACTTACCCAGGAAGAGAAAGGAGACCTCGACGATATTGAAAAGCAGACCTTGGCAACATCAGTGACTTCAACAAGCTACTATGCCTCCAACATATTTTAGGTTATATCTCTTTCTTGAATAAAATGTTCCTATGAATTGATAAGTGGATTTTTGGCTTCTTGGGTTAGGTTCATTCAACAATTTTGTGAGGGATAAATTATTCATTTCCACCTTAGAGATTTTTGTGAAAGATAAATTATTTTCTTTCCTTAGTAGAAATCCTCTTTCTGCAACATGATAAAACCTTAACCCTTGATCTAATTGGACACCTGAATATATCCCCTTTATTGATCTTTGAATGCCCTTAACTTGTAACAAAAAACCCTACTCTTCGCCTTTATGGACACATATACAGGTTCATGCATGCCACACACAGAGACTTACTCTATTTTCATATCATCAAATCTCCAATTTGTCTGCCAACTAGCATAAATCATAAACTTCTTTAAAGTATGACCCCAAGACTAGACACAATTTTCTATTGCTAACATTCCATTCTAAATAAGTCTTTCATAATGTTTTTTAACCTTTAAAGGAAAACCTTCTAATTCACTATTATGTATGCTCTGAACCTTATGTTTATTATTTTCTAGTACCTCTAACTAATTCATACTTGTTGAGTGGCTCATATTGCCACATTTGACAAGATTATTGATGATGGTATTTCATATTAATGTCATACTAGTTGAAGCGGCTTGTTAACCATATAAATGAAAATGTTTAAGAATGGTGGATACATCTACGATTTGGTAACCTTACTCACATTAGTTCACAATTGATAATGTTGTAAAGACTGCGTAGAAGTACTTTTTATGTTGACCTCTAACAAGGGTTATTCCTGATACAAACTTCTATATTTTCAAACACTAAAACATTTAACTAGTACCCTATATTTATTGAATGACAGTTAATTAGTAGGCTTTCTATGAGTTAAATGATTAGCATATGCGAATTGATATTTGAATGCCTAATACAAGTCTAAACAAGTCTAATAATGATGATGTAGTGATCTAATTATTGCTGAAATAGGGTAAAATCATGCCTCCTTACTTGTTATGTGCCTAAAAATGATAGGAATTACCTCAAATTGCTTAGATAATGCCCAAAATTGAGAATTAAGTATTTTTGAAGGTTGTTTCATGCCTAGACTTGCTAAATCAGATTTCTTATTTATATTTTATTTCTTAGAATGGAGATATAAGGATGGTTAGTATTGTCTTTGTCCAAATTATGCCCATAATTGCCTAAAACAACCCAAATCTGATAAATGAGACTCTATACCATAGTTGTTCATGCTCAAATCTGTCCAAATTGTGCCCAAAACTCCTATTTCAAGCTCAGAATTGTTGATTAGGGATAAAATTGTCCACAAATTCTATGAACATCTGTCAGCATTGTTATAGCATCATCAAATTATGCCATCCACTAGCATCCATGATCAAGCAAGACATGAACAATATCACCCCTGCATATTGTGATCAAAATTACAAGTGGACACCCATACAAAATATTGGGTAGCAAGTGGTATATGTATTTGGGTAGAAAAACTTGGGATCTCAATCATGTACTTTGTTGCAGCATCATTGATATATCTAACACTTATTATCATATCCACATTTATGTATTTCTAGTATTTTGTTATGCATCCATATAATATCCTATAATTATTGTGTATAAATTGCACTATGCTCAACAAACTCCCAAGCATAGTTTTAAAAATATGAATTGGACTTGGAATCGATTGAGGGTCAACTCAGAATCAGAATCGAAATCAGTAATTAATCAATCAGAAATTGGTTGATTTGAAGTTAATGACTCAGTTTACTAAAAAAATACATAAAATATTTAAATTTTAAAGAAAAACAACATTTTCAACATTTTAATCCATGATTCCAAAGCATTAGAGACAAAATATCCAAACTCTGCTCATGTATATACCATATAAGAGTCAATATATTAAAATTCCAATGTGTACTATGCAATACATATCTAGGAGACTAGGATTGGAAGAAAATACATAATATATGAGGCCTATAGGCTATATGTCCTATAGAGTAAAAAAGAAACATGCTACAAACTTACAAAGTCAACTACATACTAGTGACTACTACATAGTCAACTGTCATGCATCATCAATGATCAAACTCATCACCACTGGTGGAAGAACGACTATCAATGGCATCATCATGTGGCTCAGGCTCAGACTCCTCTGCAATTGCAGTAGTAGTGCTAGTTGAATGCCTACGTCGCCTAGAAGCCTAGTTGCATCACACAATTGTACTAGATAAAAAAAGCTATTGTTCCACTATCTTCTCCACATTTAGCACTCCATGTAGTCCTACGAATTCCAATGCCACAAACACTAGTCTTCTCTCACAAGAACCACATGAACAAGTGTTTTTGTGTTTCTTTTTCTCCTTTAGGGTTTCTCCCAAACCATAGCTCTCCTTGTTTTCTTAGGGTAAATCCTAACCCTAATGCCTTCCTTGCATCAACACAAGAACCCAAACGCACTAGACAAGATTGCAAATTGCAATGAAGAAGAGCTACATGAAAGATACAAATTTACTCGAGTTCACATCTCTAAGACATGATGATGTGAATGATTAATGTGATGAATGAAACAAAAGACTCTATCCCCCCTTTATATAGAATATGTGATGGAGGAAAACATAAATAAAGTGGAAAAGGTCCACTCCCAAATATCTCAAGCAACCTAACTACTCACTAGATAGATCCACGTGTGAACCACTTCAATTCTAAGGTAACACTTGTCAATATCCAAGGTAAGCATGTCAATCAAGCAAGGGTCTCAAGGTGAGCATTGAACAAGACAAGGTCCAATGCTCCTTCCCTAAAGGTATCCAACACTCCAATGATACCTTTTAAGACATGCGTTCCTTTAGGTTCACCACACCTCATGAAAATTCCTCAACACAAACATTCTCAAGTCAAGCACAAGCCTCCATGTTAGAAACCGAATGATCCCATGCTACCTAGGGCTCAACGCCCTCCTAAATGCCCCAATGCTCCTCGGGAAGGGTTCACTTCTTGGTAATCTTAGTCGAATTGACCTAAATTTTGGTCATTTGTGGACATTAATATTATTATCTTATCTTATCTGGAGTAAACTTGAACAACTTGCTACCTATCAAATTTGTGCTCAAGACTTCCAAATTTTTACCTTCTTGTATCCTTGATTGCTTGAAATAGGTTTTCTACTAGATTTAGTTTACTGATTTTTTCAGCTCAGCGTTTGAGTGCATACTATGCAAGCTAGACTTTATTCTAGCATGTAGCTTTATTCTTATGGCCCATAGGTCAACAAATATAAGATTGAAGCACTATGTTCTTTTGAGCAAGCTATGCAATAGTCATCCAACAAGAATCTGAATCATGAACTGAATGTTGCATTCAATTTTCAACACCTTCTTGTCTGTTAGGTATCAGTCAGTTTCTTTGGTGTTGGTTGCCTCACTGTTTCTTGTCAGACAATGGCAATTTGCTTCCTCATTTGGTTGGATATAGATCCCATCCTTTTACCAGTAGAACCTAGGATGATTGAAACCTGATTTTCATGTTTTGGAACAACACAAGTTCACCGCATACATAGCTCCAGGCACAAGTATTTTAAGAGTACTTGGTTGTGCACTAATGATTCTTAAAAACTTTGATTGGCATGCCACATTCACACATTCCACCTGCATAAACACTTATGCAATCACCAATATTAGCGTACTTCCATCCGTTTTCATGACCTTATCTTGTTCTACCTATATTTGTTTTTTCTCTGCTAGAATTTTTTGCTCTTGTATTTATTTATTTATGTACACATTGTTATTGCTTGATTCATCTCTTTAGATAATATATAATATATGAAACCTCATTTCTCTATTGTCAATTGTTTTATATTTGTGATGGGACAAATATTCTTATAGACACCTCTATTTTTGAATTGAATGATTGACTTTTGTAAATTATGAAGTGATGTGATTGGTTATAGAATGGTTTGGCTTGTAAATCTTGAACATAGATGGTTTACCTAAGTTAGATGCAATATTGCTTTTGAATCTTGTCTCCCACGATCAAAATATTGATGCAATGGATACCAAGTCGTAATTTACTGGTAATTTTGTTGAACAATGGCATGTAAGTCTTAATAGTATAATATATTCAATGGTTATTATTCATTACATTTTTGTCAACAAAGGTTGTCATTTTGAAATAAATGATAAGCTTATGTCCTATAAAATTATAAATCCATGCTAGCCTGGTGGGTTAGCTTGAGTGTTTTGAACTTCATGCAGGATGTTTTGGGGTTGATTCCCCTAGTTGTATGTCTTTGTTGCATGCCTTTCTTGATGTCCCTGTTAGCTCAGGAACTGTAATCAAGGCCAATGGGTTACGGGCATGAACTGAGTATCATTCATGGAATTTCTTGGGAGTTTCCTTGTGATGTTTTACATGGAGAAAATAATAAATCTGTGCACTTATCAGGGTCCCAATGCTGCATATCCATTATAAACCTTTGATTGGGAACAGGTTTATGAATCTGACATTTTTCAATTATATCCCCCCAAAATTACCACCTATGATTTATGTTCTTAGAGTCGAGTCATCTTTTGTATTTTTTCTTTTTTAGGTGGTAGGCGAAGGGGGAAAAGGTTGGTTGTGACACCTCAAATGATAAAAAGAAATATTAAAAGTGTTTGAAAATAAATGTTAAATGATGAAAAATACCATAGTTATTTTTGGATATGAAAATTCACAACCCAAGATAAAAATGAAAAATGAAGGCTTTTCCCTATACAATAGTGTAGTAATGGACTAGACCTCCACCATGACAACTAGCAGGGGATGAAATTTTTGCTTGCTAAACCAATTTCTAAGAAAATTGAGGTTGTACCTTTCCTAGGTCAAAGGGGAGGGTATCTTCTTAAAGTTGGAATTTGCGATAATATCAGGCCGAGCATGTGACGATAGTGGTTTTAATCATGACTAATCATTTCCAGATTCATATCATTGATAAACGTGTTGAGTTTTACGAAAGGGTTACTTTACCACGTTCATACATATTTTTTTGCCCTATAATTACGAAATGTGTAGTCTAGCTTCATACCTCCATTTCATTCAAAAAATACTTTGTATTTGCCTATTCTTGACTTTATGTTTCCCTATTCACTCATTAGTTGCATTGTACTCACTGCATGTGGCCTTTTTATTGTTTAGAATAATTTTGAATACATTCGTAATTTCACTCGTTGGGTTCTGAATGATCTTTGTGGTCTCATGCTACTCTGCTTTAAAATGAATGTCTTTTTAGTTGTCATTAAATAATACTAAGCCGATTATCTTATGCATAGTGGGTAACGTGAAACATTTAAAGCATATTTCCTTTATACAATGCCTTTATTATTTGTTCATCATTTTTGTACTGTATTTTTGGAACTAACATTGTTTCACTTTTTATGTGCAGTCAACTAATGGAAAATATCTCATCCTTCATCCCTTGAATATGAATGTCTTCTTCACCATATAACTTGCTTCCATTTAGGTGGCGTTCTTTATCCATTTCTTCTTGATAAGTTCTTTTCTTTAGATATTTTATGTACCTTAGGATTCTGTTGTACAATCAACTCCTAGATTTCTCTAGGACACTTTCATTTTTCAATTTAATCTTAATAGGTCAAATAAATCACAATAAAAATGGTGTATTTGTTGTTTCACACACACAATTGTTAATGCCTTCATTGTCAATGTGGTACTTGTTGGATATTGTTGATCTCCTCTTGTTTGTGGTCTCATTGAGTGTCATTTTTTGTTTTATTTTCATAAATAACTTAATGGTTTGCTAGTTTAATAGCTTGATTGAATCATTAATGTCAAAACTACATTTTTGCTAGATCCTTTTCCAAATATTTCACCTTCGTTGGCACATAAGTGAAATATTTTGTAAGTAAACCTTGATAGTTGATTCCTCGTGTAGAATGGTGACATCAGCAAAAGGACATCTTTGATTGCAAAGGGCTTGTAATGAGGTCCTAGTGTCTTAATAATGTCACATTGTCGTATAGTTGTTGGTAATGATGCCTTAATGACATCGCAAACTGGTGTGCACATCCTAATGATATGGAAGTCATTTGCTTGATGGAATCATTAATTTCACAACTAACCTTAGGTGGCTCCCTTTCCAAATAGTTCACCTTCTTTGGCTCACAAGTGAAATATTTTGTAGGAAAAACCTCGATAATTGATCTTCTTGTATAATGGTGACATTTGTTAAAGGACAGCTTGATCTGATTGCAAAGGGATTGTAATTATAACTGGTACAAACTTCTTGATGATGATATAGGTTGGTATAAACAAGCTAACGACATTGTCATACCATATTGGCATGCACATCCTAAATACTTGTAAAGTGTTTTAATAATGCCACATTGTGTTATAGTTGTTCATAGTGATGCCCTAATGATATCACAAAGTGGTGTGGACATCCTAATGATATCATAGTCATTTGCTGCAATGGATTTAGAAAGTGGTATGGACCCTAGGAAAGGCTAATGATATCTTATATTGGTATTAACATCCTAGTGGCACCTGATAATGGTATGGGATCTGGGTGTCCTAAATTCTAATGGCATTCCATATGGTATAGGAATCCTAAAGATGTTGAATTTTGATATAGGTTTCCTATGACATCCTATGCTGTCTTAATCACATCTTGTATTGTTACAGGGATCTTTATGGAATCCTATGTTGTTGGGAGCAGGGAGTGGGGTGAAAAGTGAAATTTTCAAAAGCTCCCATTTTGGGAGCATTTTTTATATAGTATATATTTTAATATATTTTGACGGATTTATATCTAAAAAAAATGTAGGATGTTGAATTAGCTATATAAAACATAGATTAAACCGTATAACATCAATCCTCTAGTAGTTATAACTTATAACATTGTTATCAAATGATCAACCATAACAACTCTTATAAGAGATTTGCAAAGAAGGGATGTACCATAACATTGCTATCAAATGATCAACCTAGTATAGGAGAGGTAGGGAGTGCCTTGGGAGTGTGCTCCCAAAACTGGGAGCGAGCTTTGGGAGCAGGAGCGAGGGGGTGCAAGGTTCTCCCGCACAGCAAAAGTTATTGCTATTAGGTGAGGTACATTATTTTCACTTTGGGATTTGGTGAACAATATGTCTATTCTCGTCTTTCCAATTTATTTCCTATTTTTGGTTATTTTGTGACAATCATTTTAAAGTCCACATCTCAGATCTGTGAATTCTTTATAGCTAAATCAATTGTAGGCATGTTATAAGCTAAATGATTTGGAGACACATTATATATAATCTAAAATATAGCATGCATTATATTGCTTGCTCCATGTGATTCACAAACTTGGGTTTGGTCCTATATGGTTGATGTTGTATTTGTTGATTTTTAGGATCAAATTAATCTCATGGTTGAAACTTTATGAGCCCCATTTAAGATTGTATTACAACCATGCAAAAAATTGGAAACTCCCATACAACTCATGAACATGTGAAACACCCTCATGAACACACACTATGACTATATTTAATTATATGACCAAGTAACACAATGTTGCATTTCCTAATAACCATGAAATTTATAAAAAATGCACAATTGATGATCGCTAAGGTTGACAAAGGATGTAGGTATGTAAATTGGGTGAATGCCATGCATTGTATACTCCCCACCGATTTCCCTTCTCACACATATAGATTCTAGAAAATATGATGATCATATTTTAGATGAATTACATTATTATAACAAGCTGCATCCTAAATCCTATAATGAACGATATCTATACCTGTGCTCAGAGTGATATGAAGAAGCTTTTTGTATTCCAAGCTTTACAGCTAAGTTAAAATTATAAATGGAAGGGTTGTCATATGCATTTGCATTCATGGACGAGGAAAATTTGTTCAACGATGATGTGTGATTTCTTATTAGAACTGAGGATTTGTGAGTTATAAATATTTACATTGCATTGCTTAAAGGGTTTATGTGAGATTTTTTTATGATGCAGTTGACTTATGATCGTTGGTTATTTGTGTGTAGAATTGGTGGCAAAATTTTACAGTTGGAGACATTTACTCAGTCAGAAGTCATCAGAAAGTGCTATCTCTATTTCAGCCATTACAAGTAATTCAGGTAATTCACTGTATGTGTTTTAGAATATTGGTATTCATGGAATGCCGGTAATTTACAGTATTCTGTTCATTCATAATTTTGGTATTCATGGAATGCCAGTAATTTACAGTATTCTGTTCATTCGTTATACCTCAAATCCATCATTGCACCAACCCTAACTGAATTTAGTCTCATTGTGTACTTTAATCCATACAGTTGTGTGATATTGATCTAAGTAACCTTTTGCCTCCTAGTGCATTTTTTCCATTTACTAATGAGATCGAGAAACGCAAAGTTGAACGTCGTCGTCGTCAAAAGAAGGTAGCATTGAAATACACTTGGTTGAATCTACACATGATATTTACACAATAGTGACTATTAGAAATAGTGATACAGGATTTCATGTTTTAAGATTCAATGTAATATCTACAAGTGCATGCCTAGCTTTAGACAATTTTCTGAGATATTAGAGTCTGTCTTACTTCCTACTATTTTAATAAGTGTGAATAGTTCCTTTCTTCTAGTTGTATTCCACATTCTTTGTTGATTTCAATAGTGTGGAATTTTAATTGTGTCAAGATATCAGAATGAAGAGAAACTATGGAAGATTAAACATTAGTCCTCTGTACTTGATAAAAGGTGGGTGTGGCAATAGTTGCTATAAATTCCTGCTTGACCTATCTATATGTTGTTTTACAGATTGCAGTCACAAACTTCTCTCTAAGAAGTACCTATAATTTAATGCATTTATTTTACAGGTTCCTTAGTTCCGATCGTGTATAAACTTGGTGTAGATTTACTTATCCATATTTTGAAATTTTGTAAAATTCCAAATCCACCAGTCTCAACTTTGCACAATACTTGGTTTAGATAAAAAGTCAACTTGACTTGGGACTCGTCAAAAACTTAGGATGAAGACTAATCATTCTATGATCACTGGAATCTGGCCATAAAATATTTGATGAAATTGCAATTTTGGATTGTTGAAATCATTGTTTTTAATGCAGAAATGGATTCATCGCCCTCGAATACCAATATTGCTATCTGATTTTTCAATGCTAGCGATTGATATTTACAATTCTATCAATACAAAATGATTTTTGCTGGATTTTAGAGAAAAAATGTCAGAAAAGGTCAAATTTGTAGAATGTTTAGAGTCTAGACTATGTCAAAATTTAGCAGTCAACCCAACAATGAGTCAATGTATTGAAAAATACAAAAATTATAGGCATTAAATTTCGATTAGACATGAGAGATTACATTGAATATAATGCAGAAATAACATATCCAAACTCATAGAAAAGAATCAGGATTTTCAAACTATCCAATGCCAGGAGAAAAGATTCAGGGTTTTCAAACTATCCAATGCCAAGAGAAAAGACTGAGAGAATCAAATCTGAAATTGCATGACTGTTTGTACTTTGAAAACATTTCATAAATATAACAAACTAGTCCTTAGCCTCTAGGAATGAGTGTCAACAGAAGGCCCTCCTGCACCTTAATCCCACTATCTCTAGGAATGAGTTCCAACTAAAACCAGAAGGCCCTTGTGCCCCTTGCCCCTGATTCCTCTAGGAATGAGTGCCACCCCTGACTCAGCAGCATTCACAAACCACATAAATTATTTCTCTATATACATTGGCTCTTTGGTATTTTGGCCTTGCTGAGCAATCCACTCCTAAATTATTCCTCTATATACATTGTCTCTTTGGCCTTGTGGCCCTGCTGAGCAATCAATCCTAGATGTTGATCCAAAACCCTAGATTCTGTGCAAAACCATTCTCATAAATGCCAAGAATAAATGAGCTAGAATGAGCTTGAAATGCCCCAAAACCTAAATTATAAATTTTTGGCGATGGTAGTTTTTTCAAGGCTTAGTGGGCTATTCAGGCATCAACAGGGTTTTAATAAATTGGGTGGGTTTTTCATTGACCCCTCCAGGTCCATTGGGTCAAACAGGGTCTGGACTAAACCAACCTATTTTAGTGGTTGGGATAGATAGAACTAGTGGTTCTAGGTCATTCCATTCAAAGCAATATGAACCACAAATCCAGCGTTGTATGGATATTCGACATAAACCTCTATTTGTTTAAAAGAAAAAATATTTTTATTCATAAGAGAATGAAAGCCACATTCTTTAGGTGCTTAAAGAATGATGCAAAATATCCTATAAGTATATTGTATTAATTATATCAGGTATACATATATGTCTAATATACATAAAATATTATGAAAAACTACAAGGCACAATTATCCATAATATAGACTAGTTATCCCAGCTTATCGATGTCCAAGTATCTATTCATTAATGGTCTTTGTACATGATACAGACTCGTCTGATTGTTTGCAGTACACTTGTTCATTATAGTGTAGTTTTCCTCCCTACTGCACATAATGCATTCAAATTCAAATATTCCTGAATGGAGGGCATTTATTTTACAAATTTCCTATCAAGAAAATCACATGGACATCAAAGAAAATAGAATGAAAAACATTGGTTAGGTTATGATGTGTTATTTACATCCCCCAATTCATAGCTCCAATATGCTTCCATCCACAGATATAGTTGTCAGGGAGAGTTAGTACAAGAGAGACTCCTACAAACTTCTCTACCATAGCAACAGGCATTGGTTAAACGTGGATAAATAGGAGGAACATTGATTTTCCTTGCACTAGTAGGCATTTCCTCAGAAGCATCCTTGTAATCTGATTTTGAGAAGCAGGATTCTCTATTTACATAGTTGAGAAAAGCCTCCCCAACAAGGGCACCTAGTTTGGATGTATTTGGTTGGTGATGTAGCCCTAGTTCAGGTGTCATGATCGGGCTCATAGAGAGTGTACATGAAGGGATCTATGATGGAAAGTGGAAGCAATATAGGTTCGAGATTTTGGGTTTCCTCAATGAAGGAAGGAAGACACAGGGATTTGTAATCTCATTATTTCCAGAGACCAAAGTTGTTGGATTTCTCTGTGAAGCCTTAATGAAATCATCCTCATGAATAACATCATTCATTCATGACAGGATATTGAAGGCTAGGATCTCCAACACCCTTGAGTAGATTTCCAAAATTGAGTGGACATCCTGTGACATCATAATTGACCAAACAAGCAGTAAGATTAAGAGTTTGCATCCTTCTTGTATAATTCTCTAAGTGCCTAGAGTTGATGTTAGTCAATACCAACACAACACAAAGAAGCATTTCAACATCATGAATTGAATCTATATATAGAGAGAAAACAAACAAATCCAATTGCCAACCCATGGAAACAACATTTGAGCCTAATTTGAATATCAGAAACAACATTTAGGCATGCTGCATAACCCACTATAGCTGGAAAAGCACAAGATGTGAAGGAAGAGAGATGAAGGATGTGGTGACAGTGTTAGCTTTACTTCTTTCTCAGTTGTTGATTTTCCTCTAGCATCAACATGCTTCAACAGATCTTTCTCTTAGTTTCTGTATGCAACCATGATGGCTGTTAATTAAGCCCCATTAATGAGAAGGGTGCAGTCACATAGACATTTTTATAGGGTACATGCATGCTTGTATTTATTTAGCATGCTTCTTTAGAATCAGAAGTTTTTCTTTTTAATTTTTAGTTAGTTGTTCTAACTTTAGACAAGATGAACAAGAGAGTATTCTTCTAGATTTTGATGGGGCAATTTTTCCAATGCTAAAAGATGCATACATACATACAATATTCTCTAGTTGGCTGCTCTACTCTAGACATTCTCTCATATAGGTTGGTCACATTGCACTATGCAGATTTAGGGTGAGGGTTTCCCAGCCTAGCCTAGGAACACCACAAGGATGGTTGGAATTAGTTGTAAACCCTAGGCATCCTATTTTCTAAAGGAGAGATGCGGTTCATCATTCATATGATTATACATATAGGTATTTGAGCTATTGCATTGTATTTTTCTTCTTCTATTTAATGGAAGACATGTGATTGACTGTTGTAGATTTGTTATTGTTGTCCTCATTTTCAAATTGTTATGTCCCTTATGGTTGATGCTTCTAAAGAATTGCAGAAAATATACAAAAAATGTTCCTAGTGATCCACTAGATATTTTTGTTGAACTTATAGGGGAGGCAATCTATCTTAGGTAACTCGGCCTCTCATGTCCTTGGTTGTCTTAAACATCTCTAAATATAGGGTTTGTGTATGTGATTGTGAGAGGATATTCTTCTTTGATTGAGATAGCACAACAAAGACCACTCACATTTTTGTTGTCTTAAGCATGGTTGTCTTTGGATATTATTGTCTTTTCTTAGAATTACAAATGATGCAATCTGGGTGTTCATATGCTCCTCTCCCCAATTCGGAAAGGGTTCTACCTCAATGGAAGAGCACCTTCCTTACAATCAAGAGGTTGGTGATTCGATTCCTTCGTGCCCTATTGATAATGCAATATTGGTATTTTTAATAAAATGTATTTTATTATGATTTATTATGGCTATAGAGGGGGTTTCAAACCATCTTTGTATGTTGCTACAAGGGGGGTTCTAAACCTCCTTCATATGTCACTATGAAGGGGGTTTTAAATTTTCCTTGTATGTTACAACGAGGGGGGTTTATAATCTCCCTCGTAGGTACCTATCAGGGGGGTTTAGAACTTCCCTCATAGGTACCTACGAGGGGGGTTTGTAACCGCCCCCAAAGGTTTGTAATCAGCATAGATCCAAATCCTATGCTCTATCAAGCGCCGAGAGGGATCAAATCTCCTGAGGTGCAAACCTCTCCTTGAATAGCTCCTTGAGTGCAATACCTGAGCCACCTAATCCTAAGCTCTAAAGTCTCTAGTTTAAGTCTCATATTTAGTTTTTACTTTGTATTATTCTTTTTTGTTTATATCCAACATAATATTTATTATTTTTTACTTTGTATTATTCTTTTTTGTTTACTTTGTATTATTTTGTTACTCAACAAACACTCTAAAATCTCATATTTACATTTTACTTTGTATTAAAAGTAAAAAGTAAAGTCTCTAGTTTAAGTCTCATATTTAGTTTTTACTTTGAATTATTCTTTTTTGTTTATGACCAACATAATATTTATCACCTAATCATAAGCTCTAAATTCTCTAGTTTAAGTCTCATATTTACTTTTTACTTTGTATTATTCTTTTTTGTTTATAGCCGACATAATATTTATTACTTTTTACTTTGTATTATTCTTTTTTGTTTACTTTATATTATTTTCTTACTAGACAAACACTCACATGTTACAAGATCTCCTTCATACTGGGTTGTAGAGCGCCTCTCGGCGCAATAAGAAATTTTAAGGGGGGTTTCAAACCGCCTTTGTAGGCCTCTACGAGGGGGGTTCCAAACCGCCCCTATTGGCATCTACGAGGGGGGTTACAAACTTCCCATATAGGCCTCTACGAGGGGGGTTTCAAACTGCCTCTATAGGCCTCTACAAGGGGGGTTCAATACCGCCCCTATAAGCCTCTACGAGGGGGGTTCTAAACTGCCCCTATAGGCCTCTACAAGGGGGGTTCCAAAACGCTCCTATAGGACTATACGAGGGGGGTTCACAACTGCCCCTATAGGCCTCTACAAGGGGGGTTTGAAACCGCCCCTATAGTCCTCTATGAGGGGGGTTCCAAACCGCCCCTGTAGGTTTGTATGAGGGGGCATATGATGAGGGTTCACAACTGCCCTCGTAGTTCTCTATCAAGGGGGTTCAAAACTGCCCCCATAGGTCTCTATGAAGGGGTCTACGAGGGGGGTTTAAAACCACCTCCGTAGACGTCTACGAGGGGGGTCACAAACCACCCCCAAAAGTCACTTTTGGGGGCGGTTCCAATCTCGTCAAAAACTGCCCTCAAAGGGCAAAACTTTTAACATCGGTGCCTTTAGGGGCGGTTTTTCCAAAACCACCCCCAAAGCCAAAACCCCCCTTGTAGGTCACTTTTGGGGGCGGAAGACAACCCCCCCTAAAGGCCAAAAATGTAGTAGTGATCTTATCATTATGTGAAGCGTAAGGGAATCTTGGCTTTATGATAAACCTTATCTTGTGTGGGAGCTTTGCATTAATGATTCTTGTGTTTGAAAGAAAATGGGAATCGCTTCAAGGATGGATATAGAAAAAATAATGTCCAAAACTTTGAATTATGGTAGCTTAAGATAGAAGATCTTCTTGTGGACAAAGATCAATGGGTTGTTGTGTTAGTGAAACAACCCATGGGTATGGTGAAACAACAATAGGAGAATATGGATAGGAAAGTAAAAACAATAAAATGACTTTCCTTTGAGATTCAACATTGTTAAATGTCTTAGGAGAAGCCAATTGAATCTAAGGAGTTCTGGGATAACTTAGGGATTTTGTACTAGTGAGAATCCTTCATAACCAAACTATTCATTCATAAGAAGTTATACCTTATTATTATTTGGATGAATGATGGTGACTAAATGACAAAGAATCTCAATGCTTTTCACATTGTGGTAAGGTATTCAATCTCCATTGATATTAAAATTTCTAAAGAATATGTCATCCCCTTATTGGTAATATGGCATTCCCAATATAGAAGAAAAACATAGGCCAGGGGATAGACAAAGACAATCTAGATGTAGACCTAAAAGTCTAGGAAAGTTTATAAGGAAATGGTGGAAATGCATTAACAATGGATCTGTAAAGAAACAATGTAAATCTAAAGAATTGATTAAAGGAGGAGATGTGTTAAATAATTTGAAACTCTCGACATTTCGATCCCTACTTTGGGATCATCATTAGGAGACAGTTGAAGCCTGCAAGGTTTAAGAATGCTCGAGAAACCCATATATAAATATGAAACCAATAACTCATTTTAACCTAATAATTTGATTTAGTGACAAGAGTCAGTGTGGTTTATTTTAATTTTAATTTGGACGTAGAAGGTTATAATTAGGGTTTTTTATTTAATTGTTAATTTAAGGTTATTAATATTGTTATTTTAAAGATATGAATATTAATGTTGAAAAAAAAATTAATTGTAAAAAATGGTTTAATATAATGATAATGATATTTATATGTTTTAAGATTTAAAATTCAAAAGAATTATAAAATGTAAAGTTTTTATAGATCTTTAAGGCAATGTAATTAATAAGCTAAGCTATGGTAGTTGGTATGTAAAATAAAAGTATGATTATTTATAAATTACAATCTTTATATTGCAATTTAGGCAAGGGATTTAATTTTGATGATAATGATATATAAAATTATTAAGATTTAAATTTAATAGAGTAATAAAATTCAAAGGATATTATAATTATCAAAAGGTATTATTAGTAATGTAATTGTTAATTTTCATAAAAGGTGTAATTATTGTGAGTTTATTATAGATTTTTAATAATAAAATTATAATTCTTAGATTACATTTATTGTCAAGTGTAAAATGATGAATTAAAAATAGTATTGATTTTGATAATAGTAGTGATTCATGTTACTAATATTTAATGTCTAGGGATTATTATGATGTATGTTTAATTATAATTTTTAATTATTATTGTGATGCATGTTAGTATGATAAAATTATAATTCATGAATTAATTATTGTGATGTATATTTAATTATAATTTATGTTTATTATGATTTTAAAAGTGTAATTATTTAATTTATTTATATGCCAATGTATGAAGTAACAGTTTTGTGATAAAATTATTGAATGTTTGCCTAAGGGAGGTGACTAATTTGGAGGTTTGTTATGTTCATAATTGTCAGCTAAATTGTTCTTTAGTCTTATGGGATTTGATTAGCAATTAATTGCTTGATTAGATTTGGTTACTAATTCCTAAGGGTCTTCTGCGTTGTAGGGCATGAAGGAGTGGTTTCCAAGAGTCATTGAGTTTGGTGCCATCATCCCTATTAAGACAGTTCTGGTTTAGGTTGATTTCAATTTTCTCCCTAACTTTTTGCTTTATTACGCTGTCTTCCCTAGCTAAAAATTTGGCATTTCCAAACAGATTTGGTGACCTGTTAAGTGTGAGTGTTCAGCAAGAACTGATTTCTTATGTCTGTCATGTCTCAGGTCAGCAGTATGCTCTTTAAATCTGGTTTCCATGGATCGCCCAGTTTCACCGACTCTTGTCACTAAATCAAATTATTGGGTTAAAATGAGTTATTGGTTTCATATTTATATATGGGTTTCTCGGGCATTCTTAAACCTTGCAGGCTTCAACTGTCTCCTGATGATGATCCCAGAGTCGGGATCGAAACGTTGAGAGTTTCAAATTATTTAACGTAGCTCCTCCTTTCATCAATCTGATCCTGCGTAATGACTATTTTCAATCTAAAGAATGTCGATAAAGGTAAGGAATTTGAGGGTTTTTCCTTCCATACAAATGAAGACCTCCACAGAAGGAGGAGGATATGTACACTTGAAATTTTCAAGTACACACTCAGACCATAATGTATGGTTAGTCAACTTCGGTGTTTCTTTTCATATGAATTTCCCTGGCACTACTATATTTGGTGTCTGAATTCAACGTTTGGAATGGTGTTTAAAGTTAAAAAATAGTTCTTAACATCATAAAGACGTCAACTGGGTGAGTTTTTTTCAAAAAACTCCATTGGAATGCCACTTAAGCAATGTGTTAAGGCATGTGTTGCTTAAGTGAAACCATAGAGTGTCACTTAAGCAATGTATGCCTTGACACATCGATCAGTTTTTTTGGGTGGTCATTGCTCAAGGAACATGCCAAATGTATTTAGATTTTTTTTACTTAATTTGGAAAGATTAAAAACAAAATTGGACAGAACAAAAGAATACTTTTTAAAGGATTTTGGAGGGAGGAGAACTCTAATTAGAAGTTGTCCTTTCAAGCCAATCAACCAGACTTCATACTATTCTCGTTGTTCTAGATTTCTTTTACAAAACTGTATCTTATATTGACTTCTATTTTCCCATTAAATGTCTATGGATTAAACATTCTAAACCTCTTCAATGTAGTTTTCATCTTCTCCCAAAGTGTAGTGCAAAAGGCACTGGGAATTATGTGAGTATTTTGATCACAGTAAGATCTAGGAGCTATGGAGAACCTCACAAAATCGAATTATTTGCAAAACCAGTGAAAAAGCTTGAAAAAAGAGACAATTTTACACACAATGTGAACTCAAACTTTGCATTATCTGACTGTCTAACATGTGAAAATGTTAAGAACAGGTTTTTATTACATCCATGAGAAATTCGAGAGCATTAGATAGCTCAAGATGAGTGTACAAGTCAAAATTGCCAAATTGGCCTCAATCCCCCCTAAGTGGGTCCAACTCAATCCTAATCATCCCAAACAGTCACAAGTTCAGGTGTGAAGGTGGCTGAAGCATGCTGGGTCGTAAATGAGGCCAAGGAAGGCGTGGGTGAGCAAATAGAGGTGTTTGGGAGGACCAAGGGAGCAATAAATGCTCCAAATCTAGCCAAAATTGGGCAAAATCCACCCTAGCGCTCCAAGTCAACAATAATTCCCCAATTTAGGGAGAGAGAGCGCTCCAGCATTTAATGAGGGTGCACTTGTGGACAAAACAGGAGGTTGGGTGAACTGGTTTGCTTGGAAGTGGGTGTGAACACTCTCAAATGTGGGTATTTGACCAACTAAAGTCACCTAGTCCAAACTATGGTGTAATGAAGCACATGAGCAATAAAATTTAACTATGGTTATGGACTATGGTACTAAGTATGGATTACTGTTCTAACAAAGTTTGTTATCTCTATATGAGATTATGCTTCTTGGAATCCCAAAATACACTAAGACCTTTTCAAAGATCAAGTTTGTTGCTTCCTGTCCATTTTGAATCAATTCCACAACATTCCAATTCTCAATAGAATTTTAAAATACAACATTTTCACCTCTCCATCTTATATCGATGTACTTTGTTCACCTTCAAGAGAAGTTTCTAGTTAATCAGTGTTCCACGAAAATGAGTGGCTTCGATTTAAAAACAAAATCCTTTCATCTCCCTTTGTCTTTTATTAATATGTGATGCCTAGTAGGAATCACGATTCCTTTATGCCAAAGTAATTCGACACTATTGAAGGGAAATTTTATCGAAAAGACCAACACTATGTGGTGGGAAGGCCCTCATTGATTTTAAATTTCCTAGTGGTCTTTTATTAAATAAATAAATCTAGAATTTTCTTATCATGCTCATAAAATGAAATATGTAATTTGATTTTCTTGAGAAGAAGCATGTAATAGGATTGTTAACTAACATTAGAAAACCATATCTATTATTAGCACCAAGGTTATTCATTTTTCCTCCAAAGTAGCGGGGGTACCAATTTTAAACTTATAAAATGAAAATCTTGCCATCACTAGCCTTTACACTTAACATGAAAATCTTGTAATCACCAACCTTTACACTTAGAAAACACAAAATCTTGTTGGTTGCATCAAACTATTCAATGCACACATGGATTTTTATCCACGCTTCTTCACACTAATTTGCACTCACCACTAGTAGATGCATACCTTATATAATTACAAAAGTATTTATATGTATTAAGTATAGTTTGAATTTGGATGTGGTATTGCTTCTCTTGGGCATAGTCAACCCCTCTAATCACTTGGTGATGATTGAAGTTGTTTGAAATTTGGAAAAGAGGTGCATGGAATGAGACATTGCAACATCTATTGTAGTGGAATTGGGATTTGATGTTGGTTTGGATATGATATATCGAATGTATACCATTTTTTATATTTTTGGCATTTAACATAGCATGGAAATGTTCATTGAGGATGGTTCGTTCCTAGTTATTGATGTAGATATAACAACCCATGTGCATTTAGATAATTTCATGTTCTATTCCCTTTTATGTATGTAATTGATCCAAGTGGATATCAGTGGCCACCCACCTCTTTCATTGACTCAACATGGCTCTCCAATTGGACGTTTTTCTTAGGATTTTCTAGGATTTTCTAGGATTTTTGGGGATTTTTGGGGTCCTAAACTTTCGTGGTTGTTTTGAGGGCCTAAACAATGTTTTTTTGGCAAGGATCCTTCACGGCATATGGTGCTTTTTGCACCAATACATCGGGCATTAGTTGTCCTTCTTAGTTATATATTTACAATGGGCCACTATACGCACTAAATGGAGCACACATGCAAAAGTTACGCTTCTAGGAAATTGATGTACAATTTATGCCTAAAAATACCTTTTGGCACTATTTTTAGAGAAAATACTTTTTGGCATTCTTCCCTCTAGGATTAGGGTTTTGAACCTTTAGGATTCTTTCTTTATGCTAAAAGGTCATCTCTTCGGCCTCTTGTATTATCTTGTGTGAACGAGTGTAGCCGCCATATTTCTTCCTTCAGAGATAAAATACCACCATTCTAACCAGTGTATGTTCTGCAATATTATGCTATTTTATTCATTAATAGAAATCGGGTTTTTACTGTATTACTACGCTCTCTATTATACTTCTTTGTGTGTTTCATTTTATTCCCTATACAATCTGAATCAATGGTATCAAAGCAATCTGCTCTTTTTTTTCTTGGTGCATGTCCCTGATGAGGTCGGAGTATAGAGAGTTGGGTCTCGAGCTAGTTTCACTAGAATACGGCTGCTCTCACCGTCCGAAGCGACCTCCCATGGAAGGGGGAAATCCTGATGAAGGAGCGGGATATCCTATCAAAATGTTGCTTGAGTAATCCCTCGCGCAACATAGGAACGAGATGATGGATAACTTCGTCTAGATCCTTCAACGACTACCACAGAGGAGCGAAGTACCTTCAACAAGAAGCAATTTCGAGCATGCAACACCATTCAAGGTACAAGTGAACTTTTATATCCCTTTATTTGAATGCTAGATAAATGCATATACTTTGGAAAAATGGTTAAAATTGTTAGAAGGCTATTACTTTGTTCAAAAAAAATTCAACACCAAAAAGATCACCTCCGCGCTCCTTAACTCCATTCTGCATGTCAAAGATTGGTGGGACGGTTACTGGGAGAGACAGAAAGAATATGAATCCACACTATTCATGGTAGGATGCACTTGGGAAGCCTTTTTGGATGCCCTCAAGGAATCATGAATTCTACCTTATTGGAATCTATGATGACAAATACACGAGATGGATGACTCTGTGTCAAGAAAGAGACCTGTAATGTCCCCACCCTTGGACCCAATGCAAGGAAGGGAACCTGATGCCGTTCTATGGGGATTTTCATAAAACTCAGCCATATTCATTAGATTCACAGCCATAAAAAGAGATGTGTGCAGATGGAAATCATACAAACATGCATAGCGAAAATGAACTCATCCACACACATATTACATGATTGTTATTCAATGTAACACAGTCAACAAATTAACACATTGGCATAAGTAAATACACAATAAAATACTCATCTTGATGCAATGCTGTCCCAAACAACTAGCTATATCGTTGCAATGTTCCTCCCAGCCATAGGTCTCTGCCCAGCCTGTATTCTTTCAGCACTCAGAGACCACCCCCGAGCTGGGCATGATATCTACAAGGAAAAGGGAACCCTCAAGCACAGCACAGCCCAAAGCAATGGATACCCAACTCAACCCCAACATTCTCTTGAACACAAAACTCAGATATGGGCTTGGAAACACACTTTCAACAATGGGACATAGAAGCTAGATGGACATGGGTTTTCTAAAAAACGTAGGCATACCGAAAACGGATTTGTGGGAAGAGGGAATCAATCCCAGGGAAGAAAACTGATTTCTCCCATAGATGTATGAGCATTCAGTGGGCCAAACGGCCTCAATAAAACCCCAAATCGTTTTCCCCTTCTTCCCCACTATTAGCCACAGCAAAAACGCCCTTCCCAACTAGGAAAATGAAGGTAAACACAGCAAAACCATGGAGGGAACTGCCCAGGAAGGTCCCAACTCGTGAGAGAGCAAACTGATAAGTGAATAATGGCTTGGGGAGCAATTTCATGGCCCTTTACTTTCCCAAGAAGCCAAACACGAATCTCTAGGAAGGGTGGCTTGCCCATACTTGAATTTGGACAACCATACCTCTCCATTCCCCAAGGCATTAACTACCTCAACCAATTCTTGGGAGAAATGAATGATTGGGTACAAAAGTCAACATGGGCAGTTGAGGGTTCATGGGTCCTCTCATTGACACTTGGTTCGACTTGATTGGCTCAAGGGTTTGAATATTTCCCTCCCAATTTCCTTGTAACATCATGCCCCCATCTCTTGTTGCATTGCATAACTAGTTGTGGGCTTTTATATTAAAATGCATATTTACAATTCCCATGGTTCACTAGCACATGGGTAGCATAATATCAAATACTTGCCTCTTCTAGATCGAGCGTTCACTAGCGGGGCCTTGGCCTTGAGCTCCACGCTAGGAATCATACATAATATGCATACATTATTTACATTATAGCCCAAAATATTACAAGGGTCAAAATGGGGGACATTACAAGACCAGACAGTGCCAAAGTACACCAATATATTTCATACCTTGTGCTCAAAGTTGAGTATCAAAGACTCCAAACGGCACTTGGTTTTAAAGGACCACAGTGGCTTACACAAGTACATCCAAGTGGAGATGTACTTTTTGGACATCTCCTCACTAGGAGATGCTTACTGCTATGTTTTCAAAGTAGCAGAAGTAGCAAGAGTTTGGGTCTACAAATTTCTCACAATAAAAGTATGGTAAAGGAGGCCCTAACTCTCAGCAAAAGGGGCAAAGCAAGGAGATTAAATCTCGATACAACTAGATGAAGATGCAATCAAAGAAGGGCAATGAGAATTCGAAAAAGGACACTGGGAAGTGGTGTGAGTTCCATAAAACCCCCCTAGCATAACATTGATGAATGCCGCTCAAAACATTCACTATTGGTCGATATTAAAGAAAGAGAGTCGGAACCTGACTCAGAATATAATCCTAGATAGGATCAAGGGAAACAGATCATTGATGCAAAACCCAATGCTACCATCGCAACCACAAAGATCCAATCAGAGGATCCAAAAGAACTTGAAGAGGAGGAGTACCTCTTCCATTCACATATGTGGGTGAAGGGGGACCCACTACATTTCATTGTTAACAGAGGGAGCCTAAAGAACCTAATCTCAATTGAAGTCATCAAGAGATTGAAGTTGTCAACAACGCCACACCCTCAACCATACACCATCAGTTGGTGTAGCAGGGGTCGTGACATCCATGTCAGTCAACAATGTTGCTTTCCATACAACATCAAGCTCTTCAAAGATGAGGTACTGTGTAATGTTTCCCCTCTTGAAGTTTGTGATGTTCTTTTAGGACATCCATATATGTGGAAATGCCATGTTGTATATGATTCTCGACCTCGTAGTGTGATTGTTTCTTTGGGAAAACAACTCTATAGGATACCAAAGGTTGTTCCAACTACTGTAGTCTCTTTAATCTCAGCCAAACAGTGCAAGAAGGTAATCTCCCAAACTAGGAAATTCATCCTCTTCATGATTCGCTCTGGAAGTGAACAAAAGATCATAGAAACATCCATGACCTCTACACAAGAGATTTCCATAAAACAAAAGCAAGTAGACAAAGTAGTAGAAGAATACAAATATCTCTTCACCACACCATCGAGGGTGCCTCTACACTACTAGTTCAGGCACTCAGTTGATTTGGTACCCAGTGCACCTCTTCCTCATGGCCCATTCTATAAGTGTTCCCTGTTGGAAAATAAAGACAGCAAACACTAGATTCATGAGTTAATCCAAAAG
The DNA here is from genome assembly GCA_027924585.1 of Larix kaempferi. Taxonomy (NCBI): domain Eukaryota; kingdom Viridiplantae; phylum Streptophyta; class Pinopsida; order Pinales; family Pinaceae; genus Larix; species Larix kaempferi. The sequence goes on along the minus strand of BSBM01000802.1, from coordinate 3,449,946 downwards.
GGACACATCTGACCGAGCTCCTCACCTTACAAGAGCCCAATTCTGTTGGCTCAAAAGAAAGATTGTACATGGAGACTTTCTATTGATTATAGAGCTCTAAAAAAAATCACAATCAGGAATCAATATCCAATTCCACGAATTGATGATCTTCTTGACCAGATCAAGGGGGCCAAGTATTTTAGTAAGATTGATCTGAATTCCATCTACCAGTAGGTACCAATTGAGAAATCCAATGTCTAGAAGACTGCCTTCAAGTCCAGGGAAGGTCTTTTCCAGTGATCAGTCATTCCTTTTGGCTTGAATAATGCTCCATCAAATTTCATGTGGATGATGGATGACATTTTGTGGCCCTTCATCAATTGTTTTGAGGTTGTATATCTAGACAACATCCTCATCTTCAGCAAGAATTGGGTTGAGCATTTGCAACACATTCAATAGGTCCTCAGCACCCTATGTCAACATAAATTATATGCTAATATAGAGAAATGCTCTTTTTCCATGCAATGAATCCAATATTTAGGATACATTATGGATGGGCATGGTGTGTATGTGGATCCAGCAAAGATCCAAGTCATTCGTGACTGGATAGCCCCAACAACTATAATCAATCTCTGTAGCTTCTTGGGCCTTGCCAACATCGATTGTCGGTTCATACTAGGGTTCTCTCATATCGCTTGGTCCCTCAACCAAGTGACCAAGGGTGGTTCCAAATCCAAGTTTGTTTGGGATAAGCCATAACAGAAAGCATTTGAGGATCTGAAACACCACCTATGTTATGCACCAGTACTCACCTTACCATATATGCCTCAACCATTTGAGATTGAGACAGATGCTTCAAACTATGTTGTTGGTGCATTCCTCACTCGGCATGTCCATCCAGTGGCATACCACAATGATATGCTCTCTGATGCATTCCACAAATACCCCACCTATGATAAGGATATGTATTCCATTGTACAAGCTTGCCGCTAATGGAAACATTACATTATAGGAAAAGAGACAGTCATCAAATTGATCACAGGCCCCTACAGATCATGCAAACACAGGGAAAGTTACAAAATGATCGCCATCAAAAGTGGTCGACAAACTTGCAGCGATTCCACATTGACATACTTGCAACAATTCCACCTAAACATTAAATATAAGAAGGGAAGCACAAATCGAGTCACTAATTTCCTTAGTATACTCCAATTGTAGCGTTGACAACAATGCTCAACTCATGTGGCTATGAAACCTTAGGGTGGCCCCAACTATATGAAAGTGATCCTAAATTCTCTACCACCTATCAAGAACTTGGCGTAGGCACAACAATTGCGGTCTTTCATCTCCAGGATGGATTGTTATGCCATATAGGACATCTTTGTCTTCCTTCAAGCGAGCATGCAAAGATGATTTGGGAAGCTCATTACAGTCGGGTGGCAAAGCACTTTGGCGTGGAAAAGATAGTGGCAGTATTGCAAAAGTATTTTAACTGGCCAAATCTATGGCAAGATGTTAGCAAGTATATCAGATCATGCACTACCTTTGCCATCACTAAACCCTCCATTAAGAAGCAAGGGTTGTACACCCCACTGCCTACTCCCGATCGACAATGGGATTCCATATCCATGGATTACATGTCAGGAATAACTTCAAGAAAGCATGGTAATGACTGTGTATTCATGGTCATTGATCGCTTCTCTAAGATGGCCATTTTGACACCCTGCAAGAAGAGTATCATAGCCGAGGTCGCTGCTAAGCTATTCTTCGAACATGTTTGGGTTCATTTTGGGATACCACAAACTATTATTTCATAGCTGGACAACAAGTTCTTGAGCACATTTTGGTCCAGCCTATGGTCACTGATGGACACCAAGCTCACCAAGTCAACTTCCTTTCACCTGCAAACAGATGGACAAACGGAAATGGTCAACAGGATGATTGTGCATATTCTGAGAATGTACAATTCCAAACATCCTTACACGTGGGATGAGAGCCTTCCCTATGTTCAACATAGCTACAATAGAGCTCTTCATAGTTCTACTAGTCACAAACCTTTTCAGGCATGCTTGGGATTCCAACCATTGTCCACAATTTATGTAGCTATCCCTCTTTTATCTACATAGGACGAATCTTTCCATGCTCAAATTGAGGTTGATAGGGAAACCATATTTGTTGAATGGATTTACCACATCCTCTAACAAGTCCATGACATTTTGGAGAAATCCAATGCCAAGTACAAGCAATGACATGATCAGCATCAAGTTCCCCACAAGTTTCAGGTTGGTGATAAGGTCTAGTTGCATTTGTAGAAAGAGCGCCTCACAGGTCCCCGCAGGAAGCTCTGACCACTCTGATATAGACCTAGGTCTTATTCCTAGGGCAATGAGAAAAATCAAGGCTAACATTCTCCCAAGAATTGGAAATTCAATGCTTGATGAATTACAGAAAGGATAAGAAACCTAAGTTACATTAGCACTTGACCTAATTAGGGAAAACATTATGCCAAGGCCCAAAACAAGAGGGATCCTTCAAGAGGAATGCCTCATCAATAAGACTAACCTAATATGGATTATAACTTGGAAAAATCTTACCTTGGATACAAAAGCAATGCAAGACAAGAGCTTCAAAACCATACCACTTTTAACAAAGAGAAAATAGAAGAGAACCAAACCATAGAATCCTTCCTCCTTGAATTAGCCTTGAAAGATAGTAAAGAAGCCTCAAACATCAATGTATTATCCTTAGAAACCGTAGAAGGGTCCAAGAAAATAGAGGTGTGCACCAGTTAAGAAATCATATACCACAAGAGAAATAAAATTTCAATGATATTTGATCCCATGATCTTGGTTGCAAATGAGAGAAGGGTGATATATTTATAGGAGAAAAGCCTGACTTTTCCCTCCTCTAGGCCAACCTATCTAATTTTGAGTTAAAAATTATTTGTAAGGTTTTTCACCTACAATCCGGGGACTAAACCTCATAAAACATAAAATATGATAAAAAGGTATGATAGCTTCAACAAAGTAAAAAAGTGTCACTCTCCCACCATGCAAGAGCATTCCATTCAAGCTTTAGTCAGAAAAATGAAATCCTCTATTTGTTATTGACTTCATGTACACTGAAGTACACCATCTACTATAGCCACTAGTTCCATTTTATGGCACCTACTTCTCTTTCATAAATCTACTCCTTTAAAGGCCTAGAATTAGTTCTTGACTACTTCTCCTATAGTTTCAATGAGTTTTTACCATACAAACCTCACCAAATCTACTCAAACATGGGATCCAATAACATAAGTTCTATAAATGATCATCTCATAACCTTTCCATTTCACCAATACAAATCCCTAAGAATTAACTATCTAAAATCCTTCAATCTCTACAAGAAATGCTAGTATTGCGAGACAAGAAATAATAGTGGCTCTTAATTTTTTAAACTCTCAATGACTTGATACATAGATTTGGGCTTAACCTGCTTAACCTCTTCTTCATTTGATGATTATGATCTTCCTACAACCACACACAAATAGGGGAACTAGACCACCTTTGGAATATGTCCACTTATAAATAATCATACTTATCTATCTCTCATGTTCCAAGAGCACACCGCTATGAAATTCCAACCATCATAGATTCAAGACTTTCTCTCTGTTTGTATCGGGTGAGAAATGAAACTCAAAATGGGCATAAAACGTAATGTTTTGTATTGGCAAGCTTGTGTTCACACTCGAACTCATATATGTGATGCGATCACAGTGTTGATACGAGGTTCGACCTAATCGAAACCTAACATTATTAATGTTTTTGGTAACATGGATATTGAACAAGTGGAACAATTTTAACAACAAAAAGAATTGATCCGAGAGAAAATTGAATTGAATTGAATCCCACCATAAATTGCTGCCCCACTTGAAGTTTTTTTATTATATCATGAAAACTTAGATCCTATTATTTGAAGAAGACATTACCATGAAAAGGAATATTCTCTCGTTGGTATGATATAATATTTAGAATAAAACGAAAACTGGGACTAACCTATGATTATCGTCTCACTTAGTTAGCGTATAGCCTAGTTCCTAATGTAGCGCTTAGTAAAGATTGAATGTAATTAAGCTAGTGTTATAAGGATCAATCCCACAGATATGCGTGTACTCTTTCTTTGGATAGTGCAGGAGTGACAATAGTTGGAGAAAGGCCCGCCAAGCGCATTAGATGGAAAACAGTCAACAAGGGCCCTGCGTGCACAATTGAATTGAGGTATGCTTGTCTTGCCTTTTTTGGACTAAAACGTGCGTGCCAGTCATTACACGCAATCTTCTGAGAAAGTCAAGTGCTATAAAAAGGCTACTCCTTGTATGTAGTGTGTGGGGGCCCATTCCTGCCTAGTGATACCCAACTATGATTCAATAGTTGGAATGATGTTCAAAATACGGGGGTGACAGAAAGTGGATGGTTACATCAGATGTTGTGACAAAGGAAAATGTGAAATGAGGATGTTTTTAAATTTATTTCCCACTCAACTTATTTTCTGGTAGGTTTTCAATCCAGAAATTTCAACGTAGAGATGTGGGTATAACGTATTATAGGCTGAACTATAGTTTTAATTGTATTATGTCAAATTGAAATTTTAAAAATAGTTTTTTTTTTTAATTCTTATTGATTACATCAATGACGTTTAAATGTCTTCTGCGTTCTCTCCAATTTAATGTAAACTTGAGTCTACAAGTTTTTAATGCATGAGTCTGCAAGTTTTTAATGGTCTTGGCTCTCGAGGTAAATGTAATTGCAGCAATTCTCTTTTCCTTTCCTGCCTCGTTTTTGTGTCTTGCAGTTGGGCCTTTTCCGAAGCATAACAACTTATCCTGGAGAGGAAACTTTGGCATGCATGAGAGGCTATCTGATCCTGTAGCAAATCATGCCAATTTGGTATGATGCAGGGGATGCTATCAAGTTCAATTTCCTGGCTGCATTTGCTATGACTATGCTTAGTGGAGTGTTATTTAATACAATGCTAAGTATGAAGCTGCAGGAGAGCTCAACCACACTAAAGACATCATCAAATGGGAAGCAGATTATTTTCTAAAGACATTCAATTCCTCAGCTGATACTATAAGTTTGATTCAAGCTCAGGTACTCCACAGAACTGAATCTCTCTTGCATGTGTCTAGGGCATGAGGGTTTTTTGTTTGGTGGTTGTTTGTTTCCAAGTGCTCTCTCAGCAGAGCTTTCAATAATTTCTCTGTTCTTTAGAATTTGCACTATGTTTCATCTTAGAAGTTGGTAAATTGGACTTGAACCGATTCCACTGTGTCCTCTACGACCAACTTTTAACCTTTCCTGTCAGTAATTTTTGTCCTTTTCTATTACAGTTTTCCTTGAGATGTCAAAGTTATGTAATTTATACCTTGTGCACTTCAGGAAAAATAATAGGCACTAAAAATTTATTCTGCGGTAATTGTTTCAGACACTATTCTTATTGCAGAGCCTTCATCCTGCTGTAGAATACCATGCTGCTGCATGGGCAGTTGGGGGCTGCCCTGTATATATTAGGTATTAATGTTTCCAAGCTTTTTCTTTCAAGTATTTGAAGAAACCTTTAGTTTATTTCTTGTGCATAATTTCTGAGAATTTATGAAATGCCCTATTCCTAGCCACATATAAATCTAGGAGCTACAGCTAGGAGTTATATGCCAGTCAAGTTATTTTGCTTGGTTTGAAGTTAATATATAATATTATCTGTTCTCTCCGACCATTCGTATGCAGTAACAAGCCTGAGAATCACAACTTTGATTTTTTGAAGAAGCTTGTTCTCCCAGATGGTTCTATATTGAGGGCACGGTCTGGTCGGCCAACTTGCGATTGCTTATTTGTTGACTCTACTCGGGATGGGAAGAGGTTGGATTGTTTGAATCCTAAAATGAAAACTCAGAACTTAACTATAAGTTACTCAAAGTATCATATTTTATATATTTGCCTACCTTTACTGTACACTGATTTTGGCAATGTCATTTATGTACCATTTACGCAGCTTATTAAAAATTTGGACTATGAACACATTTACTGGAGTGTTAGGAGTATTCAATTGCAAGGTGCTGGAGCAATTTATATAAGAAAAACATATTCCATGATACAACCCCCAATGCAATATCGGGGTGCATTCATGTAGATGATGTACATTTGTTAGCAATAGGCAACAGAAAATGATTGGAGTGGTGACTGCGCAGTGCATTCTCACAGCGGTATGAGCCCATTGGGTGTTCAAGCGATGCAGGATTTGCTTCTGAATAAATGAATTACTCTTTATTTCTCAAGTTTAAATTTTCTTGCAGGTGAACTTGTGCGTCTCCTTAGGAATGATGCTTTGGCTTTGACACTCAAAGTAATGGAGCATGAAGTTTACACAATTACGCCAATACAGGTAAAAAATCCCCGTGTATTATCAATACCTAGAATCACACTGCTCTAAATCGTGGAACTGTTGGATATAACCGACAAATGTTATGTTGGATATAACCGACAAATGTTATATAGGAGTTTTGATCTTTTTTATGTCTGTTTTTGTTGTGTTGTTTTAGTTTAAAAATTGATTATTTGAAGTGTAGAAATTTATATAAAAAAAGTTTAAATCCATTTCAAAATATTGAAATGGTAAAAATATATTTAAAAAAATCAAGACAAGAATTTACCTGCCATTCAAACTAATGCCGTGAGAAGAAATCCCCGTAATAAAATTTAGTGTATCTCCTTATTAACTTAAATGGTTGTTACTCTCACTCATAATGTTGTTAGGCTCTTTGGGTTCATCAAATTTGGGGATCTCGATGTCTACGAATGGTTTTTGGTTATTTTATCACTGCAGAGACCCTGGTTTTCTGACGTGTTCAAGACGTTATGGCAATTCCTTTGACAGGGCTTTAGCACGTCCAGGGACTCTTGGTTCCCATTGAACGGCCAATGGGGTTCGTGGATCCCTTATGAGCGACATTCCGCTCTAAAATCCCCCATTTTGTTTTTTCTCTACTTTCACAAGGCCATCGGATGCGAGCTCGGCACGCTTCACAGGGTTGCGCTAGCTATTGAGAAAGAGAGCGACGACGAGATTTGGACCCTACTCGATCAATACCACTTCCTGCGGGTCATTTACAAGCACCACAACAATGCCGAGGACGAGGCTCTACTTTTAATGCAACATCCTTTGGTTTGAATCGGTTTTACTTTATTCACTTGAGTGAAGAGATTTTATTTTATGGAATGAAATTATTTTAATTTTCACTTGCCTTGGGAGCATCAGAAAAATGTTCGATGACTGCCCTTTGTTTCAAAATTGGTGAGTAATTTTAATAATTTTAGCGGACTTGTGTAAATACTTGCTTCAGCAGCCTGAAATTTATGTTTGACATCTACCTTTATTGGAAGGTGAGGCAGAAGAACTGGCAGACCCATCCAAGACGAGATCCCAATAGAGACATGGAAAGAGGTCCTGTCCTTATTCCGCGAGAGGGCTTCAAGTTCCAAACTATCTATGGCGAGATTGCCAATGAGAGTGGTGAGGCTCATTTATTTCCCGATCGAATGGATTTCGGTTGTGATGAGAACCAGAGAGGGAATCAGGAAGAATAATGCAGAGCTTACATCCAATAGTTGAATACCATGGCACTGGTCAATGGGTACAATTTTAGCACCATTCTTTTTTTCCAATGGGTGATTGTTCAAATTCCCTAACTCTAATGTACCTATGAGTCTGATTGATTGTTTTTATGAAAAGGGAAGGGAAAGGAGGGGAGGAGAATGGTGAGAGGAAAAACCCAGACGAAGACGATCGAGAACGCGACCAGCGGGCATGTTACTTTCTCTAAGCGCTGGAACGGGTTGTTGAAGAAAGCTTATGAGCTCTCAGTGTAAAGGAAACATAGAGACAAGCTTCTAGCATGCCCTATTTTCTGTAACAATTTCGCTGCTCGCATTCAAGTAGTATAGTGGGCTCGTTTAGGATGGTTGCGCTATGGGTCACGGTGCTCTTAGAAGAGCTTCCAAGTATGGAAACATAGGTAACTTTGGGAGAAGAACTTGCACATACATATCACGCTACAAATAGGTAGGTTGTTTTGGTTTGTTGCTGACAACTCATAACTTTGGGAGAAGAACTTGCACATAAATAGCACGCTGCAAGTAGGTAGGGTGTTTTGGTTTGTTGTTGACAGCTCTTAGGGATTTCAGGTATCCACGTCGCCAAATGATTGCACATGTCTTACAGTCAGGGAGGTGGTCATTTCAGGCCGTCAATATGTAGACGGTAGTAGGAAACATAAATTTAAATTGGTAGTAGGAAACCATTGAATTTTTAAAAAAAAGTGGGATTACGGTGTTGAGGAGAATCTGGAGATTCAATATTCATGTCCTGAAGCAAGAGCAATAAATGAAGTTTAATGAAATTTGAAACAAATGATAGGGAGGCGGAGGTGACCATGGTTTTATATTTTATAGTTGGCATGGAATCTATATACCCTACGCTCCTTGTTTACCATCAACTAATGTAACCAAACACCAAACTACATCTCATTTGAATGGATGGATGATGTCGGTGATTAAACAAATGTATAGATGATGCAGATGAAATTATTTCTTCCATTTCCTGCAGGTTATAGACGTCAATCCATTACCATCCAATTTTCAAACTTCCCTCCCATTTTGATCCTTCACATCAAAGTCTCCGTAACTTCCCTCTCATTTTCATCCTTCACATCAAAGTCTTTGTTGCCACAAACAAAACCACATAGCAAGCTCCTCATAGTATTTGCTTCAATATTCTTTTTTTCCCTCCATCACACCTACTTTACTTCTCATTATTTTCCTTTCGGCGTTCCTTTGCCCCTTATGGGGCAATTGCTAGTATATTTTAAATTTGAGATCTGTTTTAAGTTACTCAAGGTGAAGATTGAATGTAAATTTAAATTTTGAATAAACATGTATATTTTTGAATTTTATATAATTTAAAAAATGTATGTTTTTGTATCTATGAGATGTCTACTTTCATTATACGATTTTAAAATGCATATTTTTATTTTTATGAGATGTTTATTTTTATATTTTAGTTGTATTGAGTTTCTTTTTTTATGAAAATTTTCCAAACTGAGTTAAATAAATATCCATATTTACACTATAATATTACTACTATAATCTGAACATCTCTCATTTTGTAAATTTATGATTAGTAATGTGTTAAATTGTGGCATAATGCCAATTGACATGAATTGCTTTCTCTATTCACCATTTTTTAAAGTTATAAAATTCGAAAATGGTGAGAATGGGTCCAAATTGTGGTATAATGCCATTTTAAAGGAATAATATAACTCCAAGTGACATCTCAAAAGAAAGTATAAACACCCACTCACTATTATGTTATAGTTCTTATGTATTGGCATACCATAAATCATTATGTTAGTTGAGGAAAGTGAGTATATAATAACTAAATTGCCAAACAATTTGGACTCTTTATTAATTGAATATTTTTTTAATTAAAAACTGCATTTAAATTATAATGTACTTTTATTTGATTTAAAAAGTATGTTAATTAATATATCCAATTTTGTTTATAGATAAAATAAAACAACACTTAGCTAGTAGTTTTTATGCTACATGTAATTCATGTGGCTCAAAACCTTTGACTTATAAACCCATTGAATATTGCATTGTATTCAATAAGATACCTAGTACATATAATATCTTTTTTTATTATTTTTAAGTTTTTTTAAAACCAACCCAAACCAAAATACCATATGAGAGATGAGTTCGACTACCATGTTGTGTTCAATAAGGTACCCCCTTGTGCTCGTGTCCACAATTGGCCTAATCCATTTACAACAGGTCTACGCCAAAACCCTTCGGATTTAACTATCTCTAACAATTTTCTGGACCGATACCAAAGACTCTAATTGCATTTGATTCTTCCGCATTTACAAAGAATCCTACACAATGCAAAAGAGCCATAAAGCAAACTTTCACTTAACATTGAATCTTAAATCTATTGTCCCCAACATTGCCACCTGGGCTAGTTGCTAGTTTTTTGCAATTGGCGTGAAAGGATTGAACAAATAACACTATCAGAATAATATTAGTATCGCACTAAGAAATTCTAAAGAAACTACGCACTCATATATGCATGTCTTCAAAGAGTCTTCATCAAAGTGTAACGTCAATGTGTACCCAACTAGGTAAGCTAACCATTCCTAGAAGCAAGCGACGACATCCTACCCCTCCTAGGTAAATGACATAATAAAGGAGGGCATGGATCCCTCCAATGAATGAGTGTGAGAAATAAATAAAATAAGTATGGTGAGAACTTTTAGAGCTCCCCCATGCGATAATTCCCAATAGAAACTATTAGTAGCTTCCAAGTTGTACTATTATATATTTCTCAACTTATTCTAACCATTTGAGTAGAAGTTGGGGAACCGTAGTTGGTATGTTCCCGCAGTGCTCCAAATAGTCAACCAACATGGATCAAAATTGAAATCATCACCATATCCACCACATTTAATCCATTGAAAATAAACCTGCCTGGTGGTTTCTTTGATGTCTGGTTGTAGCCCATGGTAACCTTATCATGTGGGTAGTAGTAGTAGTATGAACCTCTCTCTTATGCTTTAGGTACAAGCACTTTATACTACTTGCTTTTTAATATTTATATAATATTACAAATTAAAATAGAAAAGTGAAACATAAATATGGTCCTTGGTGACCCTCTCTCTCAATGACTTCTAGCTGGAAATCACGGGCTCTACTCTTTTTAATATTTATATAATATTACAAATTAAAATAGAAAATTGAAGCATAGATATGGTCCTTGGTGACCCTATCTCTCAATGACTTCTGACTAGCAATGATGGGCTCTACTCTATGGAAACAACTATGACTGGTTGTTTTTTATCCATTCAAGTTGGATTATTTTCCAAATCCCATTTTTTTTTGTTGATGCCCCATTGGATCACATGAGTAAACCCCACATATGGGATTGGATTGGATTAAAGGCCATAGAGTAAGTTCCATGGCAATAAGTAATAGCCCTAGTATCATCCATCATAAGAGTGAAAGCCATAAGGTCATTTTCCTTAATTTTTACTAATAGCCACCCAAAGAGACTGCCTTAGGTAATAGCTATGAAATAATTACATCTATAACTTACATAATATGTATCTATCTATTAGTGGAAAAAGGAAATGGACCTAGACTAGAAGCTAGCCTAGTTCATAATATCCTGAAATACCAAGGAAAATTTTGCATTTCAACCAAAACTTACTTATTTACCGTAGTTACATGGAAAATCGCTGTTGCATGGAAAATCATACTAACAAATTGAATATTAAAGATTTGCAGATATGAATTCGAAATGATTTTAACCAAAATGTAAAAGTTATTTATTTTTCCATGTGGACACGAAAAGCATTAAATTACCAACCACATCACAACAATGTTTAAGGAAACTATAGCTTGTTTTCAATTCTTTTCCAAAATGGTGAATCAAAGAACAAATTTAACAGTGTCCCAATGCCATTTTAATATTGACATGATAGCTCACATCTTCGCCATGCATGTTGCCAGCCAAGCACTGTGTTGAAAAAAAAAACATACTTGAAAGAACCTGAATACATCCTTTCAAAATAAATGTGTTTGGATGCATTAACCAAACACATTAACTAGATTGTAACCATCTATTAACTCTGACTCTGGGTCTGAGCCTTTTTTCTAGATACTTTGGTTCTCTAAGTTGACTTGCATACGTGGCTTCATCTATTGGTGCCACCGGCTGCATGATCAGTTGCTCTTCATCATGGAATTTTGTCTCTTGTGTTTCAACTAAAGCTTCCTTGAAACTTGCCTCATTAACCATGTATACTGAATCCAGTTTCTCACTGGTAGCTGCATCTGCTCCCTCTCCATCTTGCATATTTCTTCAGACATATGGGTGGCATCTTTCACAAAATGAGTATCTGTTGGTGCTACTGGCTTGATGATCTGCTGTTCTTTATCATGAATATTTGACTCTTTTATTTCAACTGCAGATTCCTTCAGATATGACTCATTATCCATATTTCAACTGCAGATTCCTTCAGATTTGACTCATTATCCATGTGTAATGAACATAGTTTCTCACTGGTAGGTGCATCTACTTTGCCATCAAGAGCTCCATAATCACATCTCCATATTGTGACATCATTGTTTTGCATTTGTCGCTGACAATATGCGAGGCAACAATAGCATTGTTCATTTGTGGTATATGCCCTGTATTTGAACGATTCACAGAAACACTTCTCAGCCAGTTTATTTGAAAATCATAGCAACATAATCAACAATGATAATGAAACAAAATTAATGAACATCCCAAATACTTTCACATTACAAATACAAATTAATAGGAAGTTTAGTATAAAAGCAACATATGGTCTATAAACCATTGCTTGGTTTAAATAATGTAATAAATAAAAAAAGAAAATTCTCTCCTTTAGATCCTTGATAGTGAGAAAATCCTTGAAATCCGTTCAACTATATATATCTTTCAAATTACAAAGATAGCATATCAAATGAGCATTATATCAGATGTGCCACAACCGTGTGTAGTTTATATTTTTTTTGGTGTACAGACCTAGATGAGACCACTAACTTGTACATGAAAATTCCAAAAGATCGAAGGTTGCAGGCTTTACCGATGAGCCAGCCAGCAAAGAAGTTACAGAATTTGCAATAACAGCACAACCTCCCGCACAAAAACCTGCAGTTAAATGTTCATAAAATGCCATCAATATTTTCATAAGATTAGTTACAAATTTGGCACCTCATTTCATAAGTTCCCCATGGAAGCAAGCTAGTTTCTAGTAGGCCCACAACACATCAAACTGGTTTTTGTTTGCATGAAATATTGAAAACACAGAGCACTTAGTCTAGTATATCCCCCACTAGATCTCAAAGATAGTTCTACAGGTGACTCCTTTTGGTATATTTGCTCATTAACTAATCCCAGATTGATGAAGCTCCACTTATTATAACAAACATGTCTCTACACAGAGGTTATGGATTATGTGTGCGTCTTGGGAGATGTGTGCTTATTAAAGAGCTATCGTAGACTTGGGCAGGTTTTTTGTTATAAAGAAAAGAGACAAAAGTGAGTGCATTGTAGTTGACCAAATGGATGGATAGAGAAATCCATGTAATACCCTTCCCATTTTCCACTTCAATAGTCTGTGGCCTAGCGTACTGAATCGATACGGTGCATAACGCACTTGGGTTAGATTGATATTTTTGCAACAACTTTGAACTTCAAGTTATGAACATCTCACTCAAGAGACCAAATGGAGGGACATAACTCATGGAATACCCTTCCCAATTCCAATTCAGGAATACTTTGCGGAGTGCTAACTCAAAACTGTGCATTACGTACTTACGAAAACCCCCTCATATAAAAGGCTCAGAGACATCTTGAAAAATAGGGGGGATATTGCAAATAAAGGTTAGTTTGGGAGGATCCTTCATGAACTGTTAAAGTTCAATCAAGAATCTTTCAAATAATATGAAACATATAGTTTTCTTTAGCAGAATGATTACAAATTTTAATGTTTTTCGTGAAGAATTTAAGTTTCTCCCCTTTTTCCAGAGATAAGTTTCTCCGTTTTGTTGGAGGCAGATGATTTCAAGGAAGGTTGATAAAAAAAAAATCAAATTCTGAAGCACAATTGACACAATAGAAAATTGTATACCTAAACGACTGCTTTAAGTTGATAAATAGAGTGAATCCCCATCAAGTATACCAATATAGGGATCTATTAAAATGGTACTCTAAAATACAGACTTGTTAGAGTTTAAGGCATAAACTTAATGAAGCAAAGAACGTGTAAGGAACACAGAAACATAGTCAACTTTCCGCAAGCATCTTCAAGAAAGGGAATTGGCTGTTTGAAAAGGGTGTTCCATCATCCTTACTCAAATGCAAGACTAAAATGTCCTCCAAAGATATCAATGTTTCCATACTTGGCAGCCCTTATAGCAGTGCCCTACCCTTTCTCTGCAACCCCATACACTAGAGGGTTGCGCCCTTTGAACACAAACAAAAAAAATATTCGGTGAACTTGTAAAAAAACAGAGTGATTCGTAATAAAATAGATAAATAACGAATGGACTCCATGCCCAAATGACTAAAGAACAATGATAGAGGAAATGTAACTCTCTCACCAACGAGATCCTGCAGAATGTGCAAGATTAGAATAAGGATTTCCACATTGGGACTTTTATGCTTCTCAATGCATTATCTCGATGGGTGGAACCTGTGGGGTCAAGCTGCAGGAACTAGACCCTAAAAGAACCGCTATGGCCTCCCGTTATGAGGCCCTCACTTGTTCCACCGATGTTACAGAGTCGGTGGCCGTTAACACCATCTTCGAGGGGTACTACCAAGCAATGTACTAGACTGCGGCACAGAACACCAGCATCACGGCATGGATCATTGACACATATGGTCTATCAGTTTCACTTTAAAGTCAGCCACCACTACTTTATCTTTAGAAATTCGGTTTGATCATAATCCCTTTCAGGCTGTATTATTATTGTTTCTTGGATTCATTATTTCTTCTTGGGTTGAGTAAACAGACAGAATTTGGCAGGGGATTTAGTAAACAGGTGGAGGCGATTAAGAAGAAACAAACATTACTTTGTATACTACAGAAGTGCATGCCAAATAGAACATCCTAATCCCATAATTGCAACTGAACTACATGAATTAGGAGAGATAGAACTATTTTTAATTTCTAATATTTATAAACCTTATTTCATGAAGACAACGTACAATAAATTATTATGGTATCACAAATAATCGTTAGACAGACAAACTTCCTAACGGATGTGAGTGAGATACGTCTAGAAAGCACTATTTGCATTTTTACTCTTGGTCCTCTTCAAGGCATCGGGAGCTCCAAAGAATTGCCAAAACCTGAGAGTCTCATATCCTGCAGCCGATGCGATAATGTACCCATCTGGACTGTGAAAATACAAAACAAAGGAAAGATTGTCAGCACAAAAATAAAGACTGTCAACACAAAAACCATTTAGCCATAGATCAATTAAAGAAAAGGTGTAAAGAGAAGTGTTATCCTCTCAGCTAAGGTAAGGTGTAAATGAGGCTGGTAAGTAGAAGTTCGAGGATCAAAGATCTGATGGATAAAGTCATTATAGCGGGAGCAGTAGCAGAAGTTTGGATTGTCTCTTGCGGTGATATTGCAACAGATGGTAGGTTGGTAGATGGTGCAACAAGTGACAGATTGCAGACTCCAAATGTGTTATTGGGCTAAAAAACAGAAATAGTGAGAATCATCATAACGATCAGATATTACTCATTTACGCATGCAGCTTGCCACTTGCCACACTCTCAGTGCATCGACTGCAATGTCAAGCTCTCAGTGCATGCAATACAACACAATGCATCTAATGTCTCTCAGTGCATCGACTGCAATGCCAAGCTCTCAGTGCATCCATTGCAACACAATGCATCTAATGTGGATATTGTCAGGACTATCACGACAGATGTTGTTGAGTTGCGAGTCAACCCTTGGCCAAATAACAAGAAGTCTCACTCTAAGAGACAATAACCTCAAGATCGTAGAAAACCCCGCATTTGCAAAAGCAAAGCGCGATGCAGGCATGTACAAACATTAATAATAGATGAAGCATGCTTTTCCATCCACTGAGGTTGACGTTTTCTTACCACCCTTACCACCCCTTCTTGGGAAGGAAAAACGAGGTAAAAGTTAGTAAAATAAAGCCAATCACTATTCAAATAAATGTTTTTTTTTTAATTTTTTTTAATATATAATACATTGTTTAAACATTACAAAATGTAAAAATTTATACTCTTTAGTCCAAATTAATAAGAGACTGGCCATATATATATGACCTCCTTGGGGGACATAATAAAACGAAAACTCTAAAGAAGATAAAAAATAGGTGAATAGAGCTTAGGAACTACTCTATAAATATAAAGAAAAACTAAAGTAATGGACCTTTTCCCTTTAAAAGATTGGAACATTTTATTTTCTATTGGAACATTTTCTCCAAAGACAAGAGACCATTTTTGGTCCTTCCTTATTGCTATAAAACATATCTTAGTTTTTAATGAGGGAAGCCACTAGTTGACCAAGAAGATTGCTGAAGTTTTTTTCATTGCATATTGCATTAGTTATATACTATTTTGGTTGGTCCTTAATGTGCATGAAATTTGTAGGGATGGTATATTTTTGTTGTAAACTTTTCTCATAAATCTGATATTTATTTCTATTTTTTATGGTAATTGTATTGGTTGGTATGGATGTGGAATAGTTACTTATCCATATGCTTGCAAGATTAATCCTCAATGTGTTGTTAAGTAATTTAAGATCGATATAAAAGTAATTATTGTGAAATTTTACTAGTAATTTTTTAGTCTTGATCCTAATTGATTCCATGTCTTTCTTTTAATTCAAGGTAGATTAGTTGTCACTGACAATCTAACTAAATAATATTCTGTGTTGGTTGTCCCAGAGTTCTTGTAATTTGTGGGACAACGGATTATTTCCTTGTTGTTGACTGCATCTATTTATGTTAACTCTAGATTAGTATTTGCATTTTCATATTAGATTTCATTTATTGCATTAAAAAAAACTAAACAGTAGACCAGGTCCCAACTAGTGAAACCAAAATGAGATGGTTTTTGGACCACAATCTGAATAGGTTTTCCCGTTTAAACAATGATTAGTAATTGGAATTTATCATTGGGGAAATCCCTAAGTTGACAATAAGGGTCATTTCGTCTAGTTAACACATCCATACCAACCTAATATTTCCATACCATCTCAATATTTCATGGATTTGTTGCAGTTCAAGTCATATCCATTTTTCCATCTCTTCCTCAACCTTTCCCATTAGGTGGTTGAAGAAAACAAGATCTAGAGAGATGCAATCTTTAATATCTCTTCAATGGAAATATTAATGAGATGAGGTTACCTTCCATATATTTGGTTGTGTTGATCATTATTCTCTATATTATGATTATGAATATGGGGTGGTGCTTGCAATGCATGGCCATATAGCTTGCAGGTTTATTTGTCTTCGCATCCTCTAGAAGTGTAATTGTTCTTTCAATCAGTCAAATTGTAGAGCTCAGTCTCATACTAGAAGGAGATAGGCAATGTTTCCTATGGATTCTTTTCAAACCTCCCTATATTACTTCCAATCTAGACGTATATGTGATGTTGCCCCCACATTTCGAAAAGAGGACCGAGGATTGTAATCTTTTGGTTCCCTCAAGGTGCCATCCTGGATCATTCATCCACTATAGATTTGTATAAGTTACTAGAGTTTGAATTTAGTGTTGAAGGACATTTCCCATGGAGTTACTATAATCTCTTGTCCACTTTGGAAGAAGGCACTACATTGCTTTAACTTAGCAGTTTATGATAAAAGTTTGAAGGAATGATCAAGGTAAACTATTGAACATTATGATTGGCATTTTGGGTCATCTTGGGACAAGTATTTCATAAATCCAATGTAGATGGCCATGGAAATAATGCTTATGATATCTCTTCTCTTAGTAGGATTTGTGACCATAGTCATCTATGCAAGGAATCCATTGACGTCTTGGAGTTATTCAATATCTCCAGTTGTAAGCCAAATCTTAATACTTAAAACATTATCATTAATGCTTGTGTAAATAGGTGCACAACATGATTGATGAATCATTCTACTGCATATATCAAAGAAGCTGCTCTTTATCTTAACATAGTTTTTCAAATCTACTTTCTTCATTAGACCTGATTTCAAACATTTTTCATGCCCAATTTTAGCATTCTATTGTCTAGTTTTTCTTTGGATTGTCAATGATAACTTTATAGCTTATCAGATTGTGTAGTTAAAAAAATTCATCAATATTCAAAATACATAAATCAAAACATTTATTTAGTATTTTTTATTTTTAATTGTCAATGATAACTTGATTGATTGTCAACTTAATGGATATATCGTTGTAGAAAGGGAACTTCATAAATGAAATTGAAATTGGTCTATTTTTCATTCATCCTAATTTCACATAATATTGTGTTAAATATTTCAATTAGGGTGATAGCCATTTTACTAAACATGTCCCTTCGCTTTACTTGAATATGTCATACAAAATTGTATTTTACTAAGCCTAAAGAAAACTTTCTACACTTTTCGATTAAATTCTTGAGAAAATAAAATGCTATTTAATATTTTATATAAAATAAGTACAGACAAAATTTGCAAATACTTTCTAAATATTAAATTATTTGTCGTTCTTTTAAATATTTAGAGCCAAAATTTCTTTTATTTACCAAACTTTTTTTTTGTAAAGCTCGTATTCACAAAGTTTCAAACTAGTGACTTTGACTTTACGCAATGAATGCCTAAACAATACATCCATTCACCATCTATTCTATACCCCATAAGCTTGTATTTACTAAACTTTACTTTATTAACTAGAAAACATTTATTTAAGAAAATTACCATCAATATCATTATGATTTTTGAAGTACTGAAATATTAAAATCGACTCACCATCTTTACTCTTTTATACAATTTATTACATCTCCTATATTCACTTAATTTGTTCAGCAATGTGAATACGGCCATGATGTTGTTATCCGAGTTTATTTTTCTTACAAGTCTGAGTAGGGTGTTGTGTAAGACCAACAATATTAGTATCGAGTTTTGTACAAATTACTTAGGAAGACTGCGTTTCCTATTCCTTCGATGGCTTTACACTAGTCTAGGTTGATTCATTTTTTATAACCATTTCTTGCAAGTGCATCCATTCATGGTGTACTTATTTCCTTTGTTATATCGCTACACTGTGGAACTGGATTTATGGATTTAATGAAAAAACAATTAGGGAGATTAGTTTCAATGTTACTAGACTCTCCTAATCGTGGGTCGATTCCCAATTTTGACTCTCTTGTTTGAAGAAGACTATGACAAAATGTGATATTGCTACTATAAAACAAATCTATGTGATTTGTTTTTAGTGATGAAAGGGAATAAAAGATTCAAGGTGCTAGGATGGACATATGTCAAAAAAGATTTAAATGAGTTAAAAGTAAAATAACATGATGGTCAATCCAGTAAGCATCAAACATTTAAAAAATGTAATTATCTTTTGACATGTTGTTTAAAAGTGGTCTATTAGCAAACTAGCGTTAATCTTTTCTTTGCTCTATTGCAATAATAAGTTATGCGTTCGCATAAATGAAGCAAGTTTTTCTCATGCATTATTATTTTGTAACATATTGAAGTTCAAATCACCAGTAATTATGTTATGATCATTTGGTTATATTTTGTTGTTACAATGTTGATAAAGTGAAAGAGAGCATCAATTGTTGCATGTGGCACAACGTAAAAATTTTCCAACTTGAGATAACTACTATCAATAGGAAATGTAGTGACAGCTGATTCAACATGATCTATTGCATATTGACATATTTTTCAATTACTATGTTCTTTTGAAAACATGTTAGTATGCCATGGAGGTGAAATTTTGGTAGGTAATTGTACTTATTGGGGAGAAAACTATTGTTTTCAACAAGGTTTATATGGCTTTCTTGAAAACATAAGATGTCAGATTAGATTAGCTCATATTATCAACAATAATGTGCAATTACAAGCTTCATGTGTTCAAAGAGAAAATCTATTTATTTTGGTATTGATTGCGAACCTTATTCAAATACCCAAGATGGACCTATTTGGAGTCTTTTAATTTCAATGACAACTTTGTCAAATAGATTGATTTTTTTTTGTAATTTGATTAAAAGATATAACGATTCCGTGTTTCTCATGCACAAAAGTGATGTGTAGACAAGTCCATGTTGTTTAATTAAGTGTCAAATGCTAACTATCAACTGTTAGACCTTGTGATATATGCCGATCATTCACGCAAATGTTAATTGTAAAAGAAATTGTTGTTGAACAAATTGGAATTCCGTTGTTCAAAGTCATATGTATACAAACTCTTATGATAGGTGTCCAATTATCGGATTCCATTTTTGAACAAATTGCAGATTGTTTTTCTTTGCACTTGATCAATTGTAGGATCTATGAATTCAATCTAAACAATATCAACTTTGTTGTATGTCTAGTTCCAAAAGATGCCTTCTGCACCATTGACCAAGCCATATTAGTTATTATGTTCTCCAACGTGTTTGTCCCTATGGAAAAGGTATGGAAATGTTGGATCATTTGGTGGCCACCTATAGCAATGTTTATTCAAGTATTTGATATCATCTTATGTTTGACAGAAAGTTTTAATTCTATTGAGAACAGATATGAATATTTTGTTCTCTAGTCTCATGCCTTATTTTAGGTTAAAGCATTTGGCATTGTCTTTCCAAAAATTATATGGCATTTTTTTTATGGTGGGAATTTAGTTGTTCAAAGATCCAAAAGTCCTCGTTCATGCAAAAGGCACCTTCCACAATGGTTGAGGGCTTATTGAATTAACTATCTACTAGAGAATTGAGCTATCGCAGAACATGATAGTTTGTATTCCTTGCATATTTATACCTTGAAAGAGAGCCAAATTTTCATATCTTACATGATATGGATTACTGACATGATTGGGTCAATATGAATTAGGAGCTATCCAGATTAAAGGTTACATGATTTCATAGTTATAGGAGCTATGGATTAGTGGTTAAAGTCATTAGGGGTGATAAATTTTAGATGGTTTAAGCACTAGGGATGATAAGTGTAAATTTTTACAAAGGTTATTAGGGTTACATTTATAGGGGTTCAAATTCATTAAAGTTAATATTAGGGTTTATATGGTTTATAGATTATAAGGACTAAAGGTTAGTGGTTATAGGGATTAGGTGTGAGAGTTACAAGGGTTAATATTAATGTAGCTAAGAAGGTTAAGTTAAATGTTTATAAAGGTTATAATATAGCGGATATAGGGGTCAAAGTTACAAGGGTTATATGGATATGGGGTTGCCAATTATAAGGATTAAAAGGTTTAGGTGATATTATGGTTTTAGATCATATGGATCAAAGAATAACAAATCTAGGGTTTAAGGGATTGTGAATAGGAATTAGGGTTAGAGATATAGGAGTTTTGGTTAAGGGTTTTAAGGATTACAAATTATAAGGATTATGAACTAAGCATTGCAACTTGATTCACAGAATCCTAAATCAAGAAAACCAAACTCTCATAGGAACTTTATTATGAATCTCAAAACACATCAAAACAAAATTCTAAATAAGTAAATTCGGGATTTTGATTTCCTAGTTTCTTTGTTCTCTCTCTCTATATGTCTTAGTCCTACATATCAAGTTAGTCTAGAGGATATTAAAACATGTTGACATTATCAATATATATGTTATTCTTCTCATGTTTTCTAGGGTTATATGGACAAGGGATCAAGATTTATCATTCAAGATACATTAGAGGTGATTTATGGCTGGAATGTTTATGAATTATATATGATAGGGGTTAAATGTATATGGGTTATAAGGTAACTTATGTTTGTGTTTATAAGGGACATGGATCAGGGGTGATGAGTTATATAATTTAGGGGAATTATTAGTTCAAGGATTTTATGGCTTAGGCGATAATGTTTATAGTGGTTTGGTATTATTGGTGTTAGGTTTAGGAGTAAAAATAGTTAAATTTAATATTTACTAGGGTTAGGGGTAAGATATGAGGACTATGGGTTACAATCATTATATGGTAAGATATGAGGATTAATATTTCCTAAGCAAATAGAGACTATCTTGAAGAAGATCCAAAGCTTCATCTCTGATGTTTGAGTAGGATTAATATGTTAGAGAGTTTCTATATATCAATTTATTTTAAAAAGGTTTTGAAAAGTTCAATTTACATTTGTAACATTGTATAACCTTCTCGATATATCTAATGGAATGATGGTTTATTCGACGAATTATATATCCATAGAAGAGTTATTCTATTGAAATTCTTTCTGTACAATAGATTTTTGCATTGTTTATTTTACATTTATTTTGGTTGTTGTTGTTTTTTGTCAATACAAATTATCAAAAATGTCTTCTCAAATCTATGCTTTGAACACCATATGGACCTTTTTCTCAATGGAATAAAAGTTGTTGAAGCTATAACATTTCCAAATAGAAAGCAATTGCATAACAGTGACATCAAGCATGGATGTGACAATGTAAATGTCACTAAAGTTTTAAATGGAGATATTCCATTGTTGCATGCATCAACATGTGCAGATAACTTGTCATAAGCAAAAGATTCATATATCAACAGGAATGTATCAAATATGGTTAGCAACATCGAATTTTCTCTACAAGCTAAAGGGATGAAGAAGAAACTTGTTCTCAATTCCTATAGTGAGGATAACGATATTTTTCATAAATCTAGGTTGTTGTTTCTTCTCACAAAAGTTAATTTGTTACATAGGTGTTCACATCATGGAGTTTTCATTGCCATAGGCCTAGTGACAAATGTAGATGAGAATGACATGTTTAAAGGAGAAATTTTGGGATATTTTTCATTTAGTGTGTTGGTCAAGGAGCTTTTGTTTCCTTGTGAGCTTTGTTTGTCGAAGCTATAGCTTGGTAGCCTTATATCTTAGCCAATAAAATGATAGTCAATTTCAATACATGTTGATTTTTAGATGTTGAAATGGACAAGCAATTTGATTTTTAAAATACAAGAAGGAACCAAAATTACAACATTAAGTTTTTGGGAGAAAATGTGAGTTTAGTGCATTGTTGTTCTTCACAACTATGTTATATTACTAGGAGGGTGATTTCAAATGTTTTGAAAAGAGATGTGGGGAAATTTGTACCGTTGTATGATAAGGAATTTGGAGTTTTGATTTAGGAGGTATTCATACAATTTGAGAAATGTTGCTTATCAGAAGGATATCTCTGAAGATGGCCTGCAAATTGGATGCTTGACCTTAATGATGCTCCTTTAGATGTGATATTAGAAAAAAGATGCAAAGGAACCTACTATCAACTTGTGGAAAACAAGTGAATCTTCTCCTATTAAAATGGTGTATCCACCTATGGATAATGAGGCCTTTTCCAATAAAAAAATGTTACAACAATGCCATACAATTAAAACAACAAATTGGGAATCCATCATTTGAAAGGAAGTTGAGCACAAACTTTGAAGAAACATTTGATGAATGTGGATTCTCTGCAAAAATTAGCACTGCATGTTGTTGTAAAAATCAATTTATTTTAAAATTTCCATTCTAGCCAATGGTTGAGATATATAAAAATGTGCATCTCATGAATGAAAATTCAAAAAAGAGACTTTGTATCACATTCTTTGGCATAGAATGCTCCTATTGCCATACATGGAGAAAAAAGAAAGAGAACACTTTTTACAATGAAATTTGACACCTTAGATGTCTGTCAAAATGCATGGTATAAATGTTATGGAATAAAAAGGAGCTCATTATACACTTTTAAAAAATTATTTATAAATGGCGATTTCAAGACTGTGAATGCAAATAGTGGATTGCAAAAGTCTAGATCGAATGCAGTTGCAATATGTGCCAATTTTAATCATATTGTGGAGAAAAATTCAAATAAGTCTCCACATTTAACTCGGTCGATATGTTAAGATGGGACAAGGGTGTTAGGATATTCCTATACTCCGTCCTAGTCCCACCAGTATTTTGATCATTTACATTTTCAGTCATGCATGCACCTTTAGGGTTTGCATGCATTCTAGGGTTTGCATGCATCCCAGTCATCAGTCCAGCACCTAGCCCTCAGTTAGCCAGCCCCCAGGAGCTTCTCACTATTCAGTTTTAGCCCTCCAGTTGCTTAATGCGCCCTTATTCCTTGATTTTAGGGAGCAACTCGCCCTTCTTCACCTACCAGTCCAATTGTCACTCAGTTACACTTAGTTACATTGAGTTACACTCAGTTACACTTAGTTACATTGAGTTACACTCAGTTACAGTCATTTACACTCAGTTACAGTCAGTTACACTCAGTTACACTTAGTTACATTGAGTTACACTCAATTACACCTACCAGAGTTAGTTTGACTGATGGTTGACAGTTACTTGAGCATTGATGACTCCACTGATGATGATGAAGACTTCCAGTTGCGCTCCGATGATCATGAGGACACCTAGTTGTGCTCCGATGACACTCTATTGATCTTATGATCACTCTGAGAGGCTAATTTGAATTGCCACCTTAGGCATTCGAATCCTCTCTACCATTGTACTATTTATTTGTCCATACTGTGATTAATTAATTAGTGTGTGTGAAGTATTATTGCTTCTATCTGAGTTCTACTGTACCATATTATTCTGTTGCTCATTATACTGTATTGTTCACTCTTCTTCTATTTTCCTGCTTAATCATAATTACTCTTGTGAGGTACACATCATCTCTTAGATCTGCTGTGAGTATTTTCACATGGTATCAGAGCATGTTGAGAGTATTGTTTATCTCCATTCTTGAGATTTTTTTGCAGGTTATTACCAAGATTTCGAGTGTAGCAGTTGCAGCAGTTTCTGCATTTTTTCAGCAGTAGCAGTTGCAGTTATTCTATATTGTTTTTGCAGGTCTTCTACAGCTTCAATGTATCCTGAATTAGAAGAAATCACTCCTCTTTCTCTATTCAACTATGATGAATGGAAACCAAAAATAATAGCATATTTAAAGAGCCATGATCTCTTTGATTATTATTTTGAAAGAGAGTTCGAATCCTCTACAAAGAAGATTAAATGGTTGAATAAAGGTGACATGCACATTGGAAGAATGAAGCTTACTATGCTAGATTACATATTTCTCCCGACCATCATTGATATTGAAACTCCAAAAGAGTTATGGGCTCATCTGGATGAAAGATTCGGCAAAAAGAATGATGGTTTTGGTCCAAATCCCTTCAAAAGCAAGCAAGGTGATGCATTCACTCCACTTGATGGTCTCTCAGATCATGATGCATTCGCTCCTCCTGATGGTCTCTCAGATCATGTTGCATTCGCTCCCCTTGATGATCTCTCAGATCATGAACCAGTATCATCTCATATTGAAGTTGTTGACAAAGAACTTGCAAATTCTCCACTCATGCTCAAACTTTCTTCTCTTTCTATGCCAGCTCACACTCTAGATATTGCAGAAGGTCCTAAATCCTCTCTTGCACCAGAGTCTATTGGTTTGCATCATGATCACATGATTATTTCGGAGGTAATATCAGCTAATGGAGGTAATGCATTCGCTCCTCTTCAGCAAACATCTCTTATTTACTGCTATATGATCATTAGCACATGCTTTCAGAAGGTTATTGAAGAATATGGCCATTGCCACCCGCTTGGAATAATTTCTCATGCATATGATAGTTTTGATCTCACCCCTGCTGGTTCAAAGGAGATCTCAAGAAACTGTTTTTTAAGTCTTAAATCTGATTTTGATTTCAAGCAAACATGTAATAGTTATTTTTGGCATAATCTCACCCATGGTGGTTCGAAGGAGAAGACAAAAGACTATATGCACTTTCACAGATTTGATCCTACCTCAGCTGATTTGAATCACAGGTTCAAGGATCATTCTCATACTGTTGGATTTGTTCTCATCACATTCGATCTGAAGAGCAAGTACAAGCACATGCTTTTTGAGCATGATCCACTTCTTCCCAAGAAGAAAATACCTCCAGACATATGACCAAGCATCACACATGCTTGAGTTTGGAGCATTTATTTTTATGTGTGCCTTACAATCTATTTTTTGAGGAGGGGGTATGTTTCCCATGAAATTTTCCCACTTCCTTGGTTTATTGATTTTTATTATTCATTGTATTGGGTGACCTTTGGTCTTAGTTACCAGGGCCCAGGATGGATTAAGGGGGGGTGTTAGGATATTCCTATACTCCATCCTAGTCCCACCAGTATTTTGATCATTTACATTTTCAGTCATGCATGCACCTTTAGGGTTTGCATGCATTATAGGGTTTGCATGCATCCCAGTCATCAGTCTAGCACCTAGCCCTCAGTTAGCCAGTCCCCAGGAGCTCTCACTATTCAGTTTTAGCCCTCCAGTTGCTTAATGCACCCTTCTTCCTTGATTTTAGGGAGCAACTCGCCCTTCTTCACCTACCAGTCCAATTGTCACTTAGTTACACTCAGTTACACTCAGTTACACTCAGTTACACTTAGTTACATTGAGTTACACTCAGTTACACTTAGTTACATTGAGTTACACTCAGTTACAGTCATTTACACTCAGTTACACTCAGTTACAGTCAGTTACACTCAGTTACACTTAGTTACATTGAGTTACACTCAATTACACCTACCAGAGTTAGTTTGACTGATGGTTGACAGTTACTTGAGCATTGATGACTCCACTGATGATGATGAAGACTTCCAGTTGCGCTCCGATGATCATGAGGACACCTAGTTGTGCTCCGATGACACTCTATTGATCTTATGATCACTCTGAGAGGCTAATTCGAATTGCCACCTTAGGCATTCGAATCCTCTCTACCATTGTACTATTTATTTGTCCATACTGTGATTAATTAATTAGTGTGTGTGAAGTATTATTGCTTCTATCTGAGTTCTACTGTACCATATTATTCTGTTGCTCATTATACTGTATCGTTCACTCTTCTTCTATTTTCCTGCTTAATCATAATTACTCTTGTGAGGTACACATCATCTCTTAGATCTGCTGTGAGTATTTTCACAAAGGGCACCTTTATGATTGTTCCCATCTAATATGTGTCAGGGTTTTCTCCTCAAGATGGCTAATGAAGAAATCCAATGGATTGGCCTTCCTATGTTACCCTACTGCAGTTTTAGCAAAATAATGAAAAAATATTTTCCAGATGTTAAAATCACGAAGAACAACTTCTTTGCATGGTGTAATGAATGTATTTCACTCATGAAAAAGCTCAAGACCACCATTGATCCAACTAAAGTGGATCGGTTGCAAGCAATTCAAACAACCCATAATCAGTATATCACAAGTTATCGGCAAGTGTATCATGTATAGAGATTATGTTTAGAAAAGAATCCAAGCATATACCTGAGTATTGTGCATGAAAAGATGGATAAGTCTAAGACTTCTATACCAAGTTTGGGTAAGATGGAAAATGATTTTAGTAATTTCATTAATCTTCCAATTTCATTGAATAATATGCTTACTAATGGACACCGGAGTGGGGGATCTGACCACTTCAATCTTTCCATGCTAGAGGTTGGTTCAAATTTCACTGTGAATTCATTGTCTAAGTGTCTAGGAGATATTGAAATACCAATTTTGAATCAATATGGAGATTTGTTTTACAAAATTGGAACATCAAAACACCCTTTTCATGATCCCTTATTACAAATTGATTCCTATGAAAAAGTTTGATCTATAGGCAGGATGAGATGTAGGCACATGATGAAAATATTGATAATACAAACCTCCTCATTTCAAATAAAAAATTGCCACTGATATTATTGTTACAAATGTATAATTGTGTTGTTGATAACGAAAATCGTTATGTGTTTGCATTTTTATCTCTTTTAACAGCAAGGAAGGTGTTTGAAATTGTTGAAGTTGGTTTGCTCCCTGTGGGACACAGACATGAAGACGTAGATGGAACATAAGGGAGGTTATCAACTAAACTAAGGTGAAACGACATATTTTCGCTACCAGAGATGATGGACAATTATAGGACATGTAAGGACCATAAATATTTTGTTCCTTATTTAATTGATGAAAACCACTTATACTATGAAACGAGAACTCGACACAGTTCTTGTTTTTCTCTCTCCTAATTTTAGTAGCTATTTTTAGCTCCGTTTCAAAAAGGGGTGATACCAGTATCACACATTTTCATTTAGTTGTTGTTTTTACCTTCATTTCAAAAAGTGATGCTACTGGTAGCACCCTTATTTTTTTCAGAGCTAAATTTACAATGTTTTTGAAACCCCGTCGAGTTTTCTTGCAATAAAAACCATAAATTGAAAAATTGGTGTTTTGGGTAGCAATCAACTCTTAATCGAGGGCTAAAATTGCATCTTGATTGACGTTGTTTCCTTCACAACCGACGTTGTTACAACGAATAAGCCAAAATCAATCTCCGACTCGAAAATAAGTGTTACAAATAGCATTCATTTCTTTTATGAAGTTTCATTTTCCTCAATTTTATTTATTTTTTATTTTTAGATAAAAAATTTAACAAATAAAACCTTATGAAAATATTAAAAAAAAAAAAACCTTTGAAAATACATGTTAATTATAAAAAAAATAAAGAAAAACTAACAAAAGCAAACATTAAATAATAAAAAAATTTAAATTTAAATAATAAAAAACCAATACATTAAAAAACTAAACCAAAACCTTAAAATACTAAATAAAAAGGTTAAAAACAAATTAACCTCCGCCACTCCACTCCACTAAACCTCCGCCCTCCACCTACCCTACCCCACTCCACCTATCCTACTCCACTCCTCTAATCTACACTTCCCCACTCTACGCTCTCTTCCTATCCCACTCCACCTACTCCACCTACCCAAACCCACCCCTACACCATATGCCATTTCATATCGATCCTACACCCCCTCACATTAGCGTACTACCTTAGGGACTTAGTTTTATATTTTAGTTTGGATTTTTTTGTTTTTTGGTTTTTTTATTATTTAATTTTTAGTTTTTTTTAGAGTTTGGTTATTTGAGTTTTGACTTTTTTATTTTTTTATTATTTAATGTTTAGTGTTTTAAAGTTTGGCTTTTTTTTATTTAATTTTTTGTGTTGGTGTTTCGTAATAATTTAAAGAGTTTGAATATGTTTAATAAAATTAATAATATGATTTAATAATGTGTGTAAGTTGAATGTTTTTATATAATGTTATTTTTGCATTGTTTATAAAAATTAAAAATTTTAAAATATTGGTTTATATGTTTTTTGTGGGGAGTTTGTTTAAATTTTTTTTTCTAAATATGGTTTTAAAAGTGTTTTTTTTCTAAATTGTTTTGTTTTCAACTATTTTAATTGTGTTTTGTTTTTGTTTGTGTGCGTGTTTTTAAAATATTTATATCAATTTTTTTTTTCAAAATTTGTTTATTTAGGTTTTATTAAAGATTGAAGAAAAAACAAATTAAATTTTTTAGGTAATGGTCTCGAAGCTCTGTAATTGTACTTTAACGAAAACAAAAGGTGACATTGGTGGCACCTCTTTACAATTTTGGGGGTGATTTTAGGGTTTTGATTTCAATGGCACAGATTGTTCAAACAAGGTTTTACACAATATGTGATTTTAACCTTGAATAAAAATGAGGGTGATTCTAGGAGATTCTAGGAGAGCCACTTTTTAATTTGGGGGTTGATTTAGGGTTTCGATTTCAACTAAGCTTTCCATGGTTACCAAAAAGTTGAAATTTTAGCCCTGAAACGAAACATGGTGCTATCAGTATCACTTATTTTTGATTTAGGGGTTTTTTGATGTTTTTTACGCAAAAATATGAGTTTTTGTGGTTAGAATTCTTGTTCTTTGTATATAGTTCTCGTTTCATAGTATAAGTGGTTTGAATTGTTTGAAGATTTAATTGATGAATATGCTAGCTAGTATGGTGCCTAGCTATGGTGATGGGTACTAGTCAGTCTTGTATAAAAATTCTGAATTTCAAGTTAAAATGTTTTTTTATTCATAGGAACAATTATGATTGTATATTAAAAGATGTGACGTTAAGGGTTAAATTTGATGGTTATTTTCCTATTTTTATGTTTTTTAACCATCATATACTATTCATTTTAAAATTTGCATGTCATTATTGACGCCTTCAAAACTGTCAATTTGACGAGCAATTTGATGATTCCGCTATTTAAATGGGAACTATAATCATGTTTAAATGGAAACTACAATTTAGTATAAGTTAATACGATTTTCATGCCATAATGAAAAGGAGGCCATTGTCTAATTGGAAACTGTATGTTTTAACTAGTGTGTATCTATTTTCCTTTAATTCCTTTGGGTGTTTGGCCTACCTTCTTCAAAATCAAGCAAACAAACAATAAGTACAAGTGCATGCATCTCTTTCCCTCTTAAAATATGTGTTTCAACTAATTCTAGCTGCCATTTCTTTATTATAGATATTGTGGTTCTAAGTATTATAAATTTATGTTGTTTATTACTTCCAAATATACAGGTTGACCTCAATGACCCATGCCAAGAAAATATATAAGTAAATTTTAAGTAATTTGTTTTCTTGTTTATGTTTTTATGATATAAACTCAGTAATTTATAATCGTGTTTCCATTTGTTATCTATATTCATGTTTATTCAGTGTTTTGTTAATCCGCGGATGACTCGATTCATTGTTGTATCTTGAAATAAGAAACAAATTTTTCCTTCCAAGCAATAAACTGAGACAGACTCAGGGAATTTCAACGTTGAAAATCCAAACAAAAATCAGTTAAAAACAAATTATGTTGGTAGGTGCATTTACTAAGATTGATATTTCAAAATTTCAATTAAAAATAACACCATTCTCTTTTCCAATTTCATTTCATCCATAAATTTATAGTTGCACATTGCTTGCTTACAAGCTCACTAGGGTGCTGCTGGTGCATCTCGCGATGAGTACCTATGTTGGGCCTAAAGGGTGAAATGGCATGGCCCAATAAAATATTGCATTCAACATAGTACCTCTAACACCACTTGTGCCCCATGTCAACATGCACTTGGTCCACAACCTTAAGCACAAATTCTAGACATTACACTAATAGTTGGAGCACTATTAAAATGATTTATCCAGTTTTATAATTAACTATTTAAATTATCAATATAATTGCTATTGTATTTATGATTCAATTTAGTGGTAATCGTTGTAAAATATGTCTATTTATGTGTATATTGGAAAGTGAATTTGAAAATTCTTTATAAAAAAAATTCATGTTAAATTTGTATGTTGAAAATTTGAATTGAAATTTTTTTATAAGAGACTGTGCTGATATATTGAATTTTTAAAACAATTTATTGTTTTGTCAAGCCTCATATTCATGATGGATGATGGGAACATGACCATGTTAAAACAATGAATATAATTTAATTAAGCTCTTCTTAAATGAAAATTTAGGTAAGTTTTATTGTATTTTAAGTTATTAATCATTATATTTTATAAGAAAATCTGTATTTATTTATTTATTTTTAAATATGATCGTGTGAACACAATGCAAGCAACTCAATTAAATTCACACTTCTTATTATTGTTGGACATGTTTATTCCATGGAACCCTAATACAAATAAGAATGTGTAAACAAAACTATTTTTTAATGTGATTACCAATATTGTATCTCCTCAATTTTGAATAAGGTTTGTACTAGATATATAGTAATTAAAATTTATCACCTATCATAAATTATAATTTCTCAGCAAGTGTATAACATGTAGTATAAGTAATTATGCATGGGTCAATATGTCCTCCACCCACTCCTCTCCCTTGCCGTATTTTTTCAAACTTAGATCTAATTCTATCTAAATTAATAAAATATACTCTTTTTTATGAAGGTAATCATTTTGGAAACCATGAAAACATTTTCCCCTTTCTCACAGCTTGTGGCCACCAATGCATATCTTTTTAAATGCATACCCCATCGTGAAAAAATGGATATTTGAGGTTCAATCTAGCAGGTGTCATTTCTTGACATTCATATTCTTTCTAATGATATACAAAGACCGGGGAAATGAAGTTCTATTGGGATTTATCACATAGAAAGGGCTAATTGACCATTGATTGGATCTATTCGAAGACTAATGCAGTCATATATTAATATATTAGCTCAGAAAGAAAAATAGTGAGCATGGAGAAAAAAAATTAAAATAACAAAAAAGTCAGTGGAGGCACAATTTTAGATTTGCCCATGGAAAAAGTTAGGTCACACTTCATTGTAAGGACTATGTCACTTGTAGATCCTAGGAAATTAGATTCTTCTATGTCAAACAAGATGAAGCAAGGTTAGCTTTTCTGTCAGAATCCAAAAATGATCATCAAACCCCCTTTAAGGGTAAAACTCTTTTCCAAGATTTCTCTTAATTTTTATTTTTTTCTCAATAATCTAGAGTTCGCTGTGTATTATTTTTATTCTTCTACTTTTATAATATTTTCCGTGCAAATTTATGGATCTTGTACATCAATGAAAAACCTTAACCAATGATAACTAAATCAATTTCTTACAAAGCTTGATCTTATGCAATATAATCTGTTTTCAAATATCATTTCTCACTTGTTTAGAAGGGAGAATAAAAATGAAGGGCAAAGAATGACCAAACTCAATTTTATAATGTAATCTCTCATGTAAGTTCAATAGGAATACATTTTTTTACATGCAAGAAAAATATAAATTTGCATTGTTTCTTTGGAATGATTATAGATGCAACTACATTTCATTAATAATTTATACTTATAAATGTTTTTTAAGGAAATCAAACTAGGCAATGGATTTTTCATGTATTTGTATATATATTTATTGAAAGTTCAACATGAAAAAATATATTTCCATTAAAAATCCTTAATGAATGAGCATTGCAAAAAGATATGCACAATAATTTAACAAGTAATTAATAGTTTCATTTTATATAAGAGCCTTTATATTCATGAAAAATAGAAAAAAAAGACTAGAAATAGTTGGTGCTGTAAATTCTATTTTCAAAATTTAAATATGATTTAAAAAATTTATAATTACATTTACATATAACGTAAAATGGCGGGAAACAGGTAACCACCATCAAATTTTCATTGGACATGTAAGGAGAATTTGAAATTCCAGGCCTGGGGTTGCCACCATTGACGAATATTACACCTCTTATGTAGTTCAAAAGCAGGCTCTTATTTATGGTCAGACCCAATATAAAGAATGGAAAAAGACATATAGAATGGGATTTGCTTTGCTCACATACTTAATAATGATGACGAAGTGTCCTTAGACACAATTTTATTATTAAGGAATAAATGATTTACATAGAGAAGTGAGGTCTC
This sequence comes from Larix kaempferi, assembly GCA_027924585.1. NCBI lineage: Eukaryota > Viridiplantae > Streptophyta > Pinopsida > Pinales > Pinaceae > Larix > Larix kaempferi. The sequence continues at coordinate 3,416,958 of BSBM01000802.1, read as the reverse complement.
ACATCATACACTTAACCTCACTTTGATATGAGAGCTTGTTAATATAGCTCATTCCTAAACTAAAAACTAGGAGGACAACCAATCACATAATCAGATGAGTATGATAGGTGTACTTTACAAAACAAACCCTATCCTCATCGAAAAAATACTAAATAAAGTAATTTATTCTCAAATATAATCCTAGAAAATACCTAGACTTTAGAACTTAGGATTAAGAGGTCTTCCATTCCCCTCTTTAATCCGAAAGTTCATATTTACAAATACCAAGTTCATATTTGAACTTAGTGAATTTTATTCTTTTTTTTTCCCCGAAAAAAAAAGCGTAATTTCATTTCATCCATGGAGTACGAAATTACATTGATCAGCTCACTCATCTAGAGTGGAGTGTAATACAGCTGTGACAATCACCCTGTAGTGTGCCCAAAAAACTACGATGTTCTCACTGTGTGAGCAATAACATCAATTACAAAACTCAAGTATATACTTCAATGGTGTCTTTTAAAACTGGAAGTGTCAATTACAAAATGTTCTATTTTATATACAAAACTGCAAGAGCTAAAAAACTGTCTCCGCAAAAATATAACACCTGTGACTGAACCCGGAGCCAAGGACCCAATGTCCCGATCATTCTATAAATGGTCTATGGTAGAAGTCATGCACATTTCCATTCAGAAATTCAGTAATTTTCCAAGTGCCGACCCCCAAGTTGAGTCCCTCCTTGGAGGCCGCATCCACCTCAGCATTGTTCTCACGGAAGATGTGCCTGCAAGTAAAAGTTTCCAAGGTGAGAGTGACATTCTGAATTTGGTCCAAAACAAAAGCAATCCTCCGATTGCTGCAGAGATATGTGCCATTAACCCAATTTACCACATTCAAAGAGTCTCCAAAGCCGTTAAATTTCAGGATAGAAAGTTCCACAGCATAAGAAATCAACATCTTGAGGCTTAGTATCTCTGCCCAATTGTTGGTTCCTCTTCCAAAACCGAAAGCCATCACATAGTAGTGAACGGGGGAGATGTAAAGAACAGCCCCTCCTCCACAAATATCATTTTGACAGGCCCCATCAAAGAAGCCCCAAGGCAGGGATCTATCAATTTCTACAGGTAGAATATTACGGGGGGAGGATGGCCGTCGAACCCGCTTGAGAGCAAGAAAGATCCCACAGCTGTTAATTGCAACTTGAGCCGGAGTACCCAGTTTGTCTTTAAACAACCCATTGTTACGCATGAGCCAAATGCCCCAGAACACCACCGAAGGAAGAGCTTTAAAAGATTTCAATGCCACATTGTCAGTCCATCTCCTCCATGCATCGTCAAACGAGTTTCTAGCCCAAGGAAGATGTGATTTTAAGATGCGAGAAATAATGTTCCAAACCTCCATGGTGAAAGGGCACTGCAGAAACAGATGAGGAATAGTTTCCTCACATAGATTGCACAAATAACATCGACTAGGCCCATGAAAACTGCGCTTCTGCAAGTTTTCCCACATCGGAATCCGGTTAGCCAAGGTACACCACAGGAAAAGTCTAGCTTTGGGAGGGAAATGGAGTTTCCAAACCGTTTTCCACCACCATACTGGATCTTGTTGCTCGTAGTTCACACTAATCCACTGATAACCACTTCTAGGTGTGTAGTTTCCCGCCGGATCTCCATCCCAGATAAGAGTATCCTCTACGTCGGTCAAAAAAACCTGATCCCTACAAAGTGCTCTAAAGTAATGTCTTAATTCATCAACGAGCTCCACTCTTAAGCCGAGTGAGTCAGGCCTTCTCCAAAGAGGTCTTCCCATCCAAATATTATCCATATCCGCTAACTGACTGAGTGAGAGTAAGCCTTGTTGCCCCAGCGCCTCCATCAAATCATCAGACAGGATGTGCTGGCCTTCGCATCCAACCCAGGTGTCACGACCGATCCTAAGCCTGTGACCATTGCCAACATCCCAAGCGATATTTTTCTCAATGATATCAAAAGAGTTCACCAGAGCTTTCCAGATGACAGAGCCACCAGAATGTCGCTTGTGTGGAGATCTTATCCACTCTTCCACGGTGTCCGGTTCAACATATTTCTGCAACATAACCTTGGCCCATAAGCCATCAGATTTAATTAAACGCCAACCACACTTAACAGCCAAAGCCTTAGAGAAATGAAAAATATTCTTGAGGCCCCATCCCCCCAAAGCTTTTGGAGCTGCAATTCTGTCCCATCTCACCCAAGGGGTGACATGAACATCATCCTTTCCATTCCACAGAAAATTAAAGCAAATCTTCCTTGCTGCTTCCAAAGTCCCTTTAGGTATCCAGGCAAGTGACATCCAATATACTGGAATGGCTTCCAGTACCGTCTTGACAAGAACAAGCCTCCTAGCACGCGAGAGCCACCTGAAACTCCAACACTTCAACCTCTTTTCCAGTTTATCCAGCAACCAGGTCCAATCCTGTTTTAAGTAATCATTAGGATTCAAATTGAAACCCAGGTATTTTAACCCTTTCGATAGATTGAGGATCATGAAAGGAAATGAAGTGGAATATAAAATATAATCCTCCTCCCTCAGATGAGAGACAGTAAGAGTGGATTTCCCTTCATTAATCTCCATCCCAGTAGCAGTTGAGAAGAGTTGCAGAATCTCTTTAAGCCTAACAGCGTCCAATCTAGAGCCAGAACAGAAGATCAGAATATTGTTCACAAAAAGAAGATGAGTTAGAGAAAGTCCAGGAGCTACCAAAATCCCTTCGAAATCTCCAACCCGTTTGGCTTCCTTGATGGCTCTACTCAGACTCTCAGCCACCAGCAAGAATAAAAGAGGAGAGAGAGGACATCCCTGTCATAATCCACGGCCAGAATGAAAGAACTGTGTTGTTGCTCTATTCATTAAGACTGAGAAGGAGACAGTGGTGATACAACTCATTATCCAGCGTATAAAGCCGATCTCAAAGCCTAAGTGGGTAAGCATGAGTCGGATATACAACCAGCTCACCTTATCAAATGCTTTAGACAGATCAATTTTGAGAATAGCTCCTTTCAGTTTTTTAGTCTTGATGCTATGCATCCCTTCCTGAGCAATGCCAATAGCCTCATGAATTTGGCGCCCTTCCAAAAACCCAAACTGCTCTTCAGAGATGTGAGAGGATAGAATAGGTTTTAGTCTGCTAGCAATTACTTTTGTGACTGTCTTGTACACACAGTTGCACAAAGAGATAGGCCGAAAGTCGTTTAATGTAGAAGGAGTGTCCACCTTAGGGATAAGTGCAATGAATGTGGAGTTAATGCTGGCTGGCACCCTACCAGTTCTTTGCGAGTCTTCCACAAGTTCTAGCAGATCATTCCCAATGATATCAAAGAGAGCAATAAAAAATTCGATTGTCCACCCATCGGGCCCAGGGCTCTTATCCTTCTGAAAGCTTGCCAATACCTTTTTTAATTCCTCCCCTGAAATGGGAGCCAACAAGTTCCTGTTATCCTCCGCTTCCACAAACCTGGGAAAAAGATGGGCAACCCGAATCACCTCTCCAATATTCACACCCTCGCTGGCTTTGAATAGATCCCTGAAATGAGAAACCCCCACTGAAGCCAGCCCTTCAAAAGTTGACCTAGAATTACCTTCAGCATCCTCCAGACTCCAAATGGTATTAGCAGACCTCCTCCCTTTTGCGTAAGCATGGAAGAATTTAGAATTCTCATCCCCGCTTTCCAACCATATTGCACGGCTTTTCAGTCTCCAAGTTTCCTCGAGCTGAAGAAGCAAGCAGTTCCTCTGATTTTCCAAGAGAACTAAGCGGTCCTTAGACGGTTGAGAGCTATAACCACCACCCACTTCTTCCGCAATAGTGGCTATTTCTCCTTCAATATCTTTAAGAACCTTATCATCCCTCCTCCTCTTCTCAGCTGCCCATGATTTAATGGGTTCCTTAAGAGTTCTGAGATTTTCAGCAAAATGAAAGGCAGCAGAGTGAATCGATTCAGTATGAAAAGGTACCCAATGTTGCTGAATCAGTTCCAGGAAGGTCGGGTCTTCCAGCCAGACTTTGTTGAATTTAATAGGAGTAGGAGGTTTGTTGGGGCCATCTTTCATCTCCAGGAAAATAGGTTCATGGTCAGAGTTACCCCCTGATCCAATCCATTGTCGAACAAAAAAGGTTGCCTCCATAAGATGCTCAGAGAGTAGAAAACGATCCAGTCTCTTAGCCACACTGTCCAGACCAATTCTCTTATTCCTCCAAGTTGGCTTCAACAGTACAGGTTCCACATCAATCCAGTTGCCTTCAATTAACTTCCGGACAAAAAAGTTTGCTAGGGGGTCCACATTTGCGTGCGGCCCCCAAACCTCAGCATGTCCCAATGAAAAATTAAGGTCACCCCCCAAAATCACAGAATCCCCCCTGGGCTGGCTTTTCCTCATAAGTGATTTCCAAAACATTTCCCTCTCACAGTAAGGTTCGTAAATATTAACAATAGTAAAGGTACGATCAAAATCCAAGAATTTGCAAGAAATTCCCAGAACTGACTGCATCCCCCAACTGGAGGATACACAAACCCTAGCCTCTTTCCATCCAATAGCCAGGCCTCCGGATCGACCCCTAGCATCCAATGCTTCAAAGCACCACCCAGGAAACCAAGCCTTAAGCCTGTCAATAGCCTCAACACCACCACACATTGTTTCTTGTAAAAGTAGAGCATCAGGATGCTCAAGTTGCAGCATCTGTCGCAGTGCTGGTCTTTTGGAGGGACCAGCAAGACCTCGACAGTTAAAAGACATAATCTTCATCACAACCCATCCAAGTGGGCATTCGCTGCTCTAAGTGCCCTTTCAATTGAAAGTTGTGTACCATTCCAAATATCCGAACGCGCTCTGGTTTTGGCCTGTGAGATGAAAGACTTCCTTCCTCTGGTTTTAGGTTTTTTAGGTTTTTCCAACCCTAACCCTCCTCCCTTGGCTATATTCATGGAATGTAAGAAGTAGCCAGACTCCGAGGAGCCGGTGGGTGAAGAGGTCTCAGCCATCACTTGAACTAAAACAGGAGAATCATCAACATTAACAAGGGAAGGGCAGATAACCCGGGTGGTTTCCGTCACAAGGGAAGAGCCGATATCATCCTGAATAGAGGGTAGAAGAGCCAGCGGTTTTGAAGAGATATTTAAATTCCTAAGGCCGTCCACCCAATCGAAACCAGGAAGGACAAAGTTATTAAAAAAAAGACTGAAGGAAGGGTTAATGAAAGGAGCAGAAGAAGTACCAGCTGCCATGTCGGGGACTCGAGCCAAAGAAAGCGTGGCGACCTCCGTTGTCTTGTCTGCTGTTAAGCATCGGTCAATCTCTGCTATGTCCGAAGAAACGTTCAGCTCAGGGACAATGCTATCCTTCTCCAGAATGTTCACAGCTTCCAAATCCTTCTCCTGAATGTTCTCAGCTATTTCAACATTAATGACATTCTCCTCAACGGGGTGTTCCAATTCCTTCTCTCCCTGCTCTTCTTCTCCCCTTATTACCCCTGCCTCCTCCTCCACGGGCCTCCTCTTCAAATTCTTGCCAATCTTCATACGTACAGGCAGACAGCATTCTACGGCTGGGTGTCCATATGCATGGCATCTCCTGCACCGAAACGACACATTTTCATAGTCCAATGTTTGTGTGAAGCAATAGGGTCCCCATTTCAAATCCATACTCTCAAATAAGCCCTCTCGAACATTGATGCTAACCAGGATCCTGGCCACCTTCTGAACTGCAGTTGTTTGGAATGAGAAGTCGGCTTCCAAATAACTCCCCAAAAGATTGCCAATGCTCCTAAAATGATCTTCAGCCCAATACTACAAGGGTAGCCCAGGAAGCCGAACCCACAGAGGGATGGTATCCAATCTCTCACGGCTCGCGTCAAACATCGGGTTCCACGGCTTGAGAAGTAGTGGAGCCTTGAAGATAGACCAGTTCAAACTGAGCGCCCAAGCAGCATGTGCATCCGCGTTAAAGTGGAAAGCAAACCAACCTCCAGAGAGTCCCACTATCCGTGGAACATACCCACAATGACCCAGCCAGACACTGGATGCCCACTGTATCAAAGATTTAAGACTCACAGCCCTGCCATAAACTCTGCCCAACAGTACAGAATTTACCATTTCAAATATCTGCTAGAAACCGATGTCCTCCCCCAAGGCGTAGTTAGGTGCTCTGCCCGAGTTCTTGAGCCACCTCCTACGCATCTTCGCCCGTGGGCTCTTAGAACCCTCAAATCCTGCACCACAGCCCACAGCCTTCCCTACCAAGACACCATTCGAGCTAGAGAATCCCCTATGTTCGGCCCAGTCCAAATCCGTAGCACAGTCTCCTCCTTGCGAGGCCCCGCTGTCATGTAAACCCTGTAAAACTTCCTTAGCGTTTGTCACTCCGCTCAACTCCCGCACCGAAGATTCATGGGAGCCATCCGAGGAGAGCAAGAAATCAGGGAGGTCTCCTAAACCTGCGCTTACCAGTTCCGAAGAGGGTTGGTGTGGGACCGCAACACCCCAGATAGAGTCAACCCTACTCGTCGGTGCAAAGCCTTCACCGCTCCTGTCCCAGAGTGGAGAAGCCAAAAGGGAAGGCACCGGAGAATAAACCAGAGAGGCCCTCTCAGCAGAGGAAAACAAACCTTCAATCAGCTGGTATTCCGCTTCACTACCTTTGCCAAAACCACCATCGCCCTTCAAAAACCTAGAATCGCCAGGTGGCGAGCTCCAGATGTCTCTATGATGCAGCGTGTCGCTGCTATAATCCACTTCATCCAATGGCTCCATAACCGCGAGGTTCGAGAAACTACCGCTGGGGAAAGAGAGTTAGAAAAAACAGTAAAAAATTACTTACCACTGTTACACCAGCTAAACGTGACCTTGAGCCCGAAGCAATACTGCCAGGGGATCCGTGCCATCGGCTGACGCCGCTGACGACCTGCTGCCGTCTGCTGTGGGCATGGCTGATGCCACAGACACGCTCAGAACCTTTCCTCCATACCATCAAACCCTAGCCGTGTTCAGGGTGGAGAGCTTCCATGTCCAATCAAGTGAATTTTATTCTACCAAGTGGCTTGCTAAAAATATCTGAAGTTTGATCTTCAAATGGACATAACTTAGGCTTGATGATGTCCTTGACGACGAGAGATTTGATGAAGTGATACTTGGTGTTGACATGCTTTGTATTTGAATGAAAAAATGAATTTTTGGCCATCTTTATTGCTGACTAACTATCGATCAATAAAGTAATCACTGAATTTTTTGTTACACCGAGATCTTGTAATATCCTAGGTAGCCAAACAATCTCACATGTTGCTTCCCAATCTAATATGTACTCTGCTTCTGCTGAAGAATTTGCAACTGTAGGATGCTTTTTACAACTCTAAGGTATTGTTGCTGAACCCAAATTCATTAAGTATCTGGAAGTTGATGCACAATTATCAATGTCACCTGCAAAATTTGCATCTGAATATCCAACAAGTGTAAATTCTTTATTCTTCTTGTAGAGAATACCAAAGTCCTTTGTACCCTGAATATACCTCGGTACTCTTTTGGCTGAATTCCAATGATTTCCCTTCGTTCTTGCATAAACCTTGAAAGTATACTGACTGAATATGACAAATCTAGTTGAGTATTTTTCAAATAGATGAGGCTTCCAATCAATTGCATGTACTTTTTACCATCTACCAACTCGCCCCCTTCAAATTTGAAAGTTTCAACTTATGCTCCATAGGGGTAAGAAAAGGTTTACAATCTTCCATGCAAAATTTATTCAATCCAATATAATAATGAAGTGTTCCCAAATATGCCATCTTCAAACCTACTTGAAGTTCTCCTTTAAAACCTATTTGACGCGGGCTTCATTATTTCATGTTAAGATTAAGTACAATTATCATGAACTGTTTATCTTTCATCCGAAAATACAAAGTATCATTAGACTCACTTCGTTGAAAACCAACCTTGCGAAGGTATTCATTAATTTTTGCATACCAAGCTTGAGGAGCTTGTTTCAAGCCATATAAAGCCTTTATACGTTTGCAGACTTTATGTTCATATCCTTCAACCTCAAATACTTGGGGTTGATTCATGAAGACATCTACTTTTAAATCTCCATTCAAGAAGACACTTTTCTCTGTTGGAATATTCTCACCATCATTTTTATATTTGCATGCCTGCATGCATTCTGCATGCATCCAGTCATCATGCATTCTGCATGCATCCAGTCATCATGCATGCATCTAGTCATCAGTATCGCAGTCTCCCCAGTACCTAGAGCCTATGTCCAGCCCCCTAGAGCCTGTTTTTATCCCTCGGGATCCCTCCTACCTACCTAGTGCACCTTGTTTTCCTCACCAGGAAGACTAATGCGCCCTACTACACTACTTGGATCATTAACTGTTAGTTGCAGCATTTATTGACTAGTTTATTCATTTATTGCTCAATTTAACTTCCTATAGCTCCCAATTGTCTATATCGGAGTGCCACTTGACCTACACAACCTCATCAGCCTCATGCTCCCTCCTTGGAGTCTCCATCCCTTGATTTGTGCTCACATGACTCAGTTAGACTCGGTTAGACTCATTTGACTGACCTTTGACCATTTGTGATTACTGCCACTCGTTGGATGGTGTCTCCAATGCTATCCAAGCTACACATTGACAAGAATTCGAATGACCTTAGAGGCATTCGAATCCATTTGATTGTATTAAGTTATTATTCACCATTCACAGTGCCAACTTACAACTATGTATGATACAACAGTTTTTTCCATTTCTTGTGTTAATGAGTGATTATTGATTCAACATTCTTCTTCTCTTCTCTGCTATTCTTGAGTGATTTTTAGCGAGGTTTTCTCCAGCTGTGTGATCTACTCTTGTAAATTATCACATTCACATCCATTTGATATATGTAAATTCCAACCATTTTGTGCAGCCAAATTTATAACTATTCCAATTGTGTTCCACTTAGATGTTGGAGAAATTTTTTGATCATAATCAATGCCTTCTTGTTGAGAAAAACCCTTATCCATGAGTCTTTCTTTGTACTTATCAATTTCTCCATTGGACTTGTACTTAATTCGCTATACCCATTTGCAACCTATGGGTTTAACATTAGGTGGAAAATCAACCAATTTCCAAGTCCCATTTTCAAGTACATAGTCATATTCACTTAACATTACTTTTTTCCATTCTTTATGTTCCACTGCTTCAACAAAAGTAGTAGGTTCAGTGGAAGCATGAGCTACAACATTAGCCTGTGTTCTTGAATAAATCCTTGTACCTGTTTTGTTCATTTCATCAAGATAAACATATTTGAGAAGTTGTATAGCCCATTTTGGTCGTTGATGTAGAGTAGACGTTGTATCTCAATCACCATTATTATTTTCAAAAAGATGATTTTGATAAACATAAACTGAACTGGCATGTGAAGCAGCTGGAGAAGAACTTGGAGAATTTTAATTTGAAGCATCACTTTCAGAAGAATCCTTTTCATTACCAGAAGAATCCTTTGAAGCTTCTTTATTAGAAGAATCGGAATAATTATCCGATGAAGGAATAATCTCTGATGAAACAAGATATTTTTCAAACCACAAAGATTGCCTTGGTTTATTTTTCATATTTTCCTTAGTCTTAATGATTTTTCTTTTCTAAATGACTAAGGAGATGATTTATCTCATCTGAATTCGCACTTTCTGTTTCATCAAATATTACATTCCTAATCACAATGATTTTTCCATCAGAAATCAATCGATGCCCTTTCTTTTGATTAGAGTGTCCAATGAAGGTACATTTCATGCTTTGAGAGTCAAGCTTAGTTCTTTTTTCTTTCGGAACTAAGGCATAATAGACTGAGCCAAATACTCGAAGGTGATTAACATTAGGATTATAGCCGTACCAAGCTTCATATGGTGTAATACCATCCAAAGAAGTTGTGGGAGACCTATTTCTTAAATATAACAACCAATGCTCAACAAAAACAATGGGAGATCTATTTCTCAATTTAAAAAAATGGATAATTCATAAATATAACAAATACCATTTTGAATTTTCATAATGGTAGAAAATTAAGATTGTATAATTTTCATATTCAAATCCATGGATTTCTATATGATTTTGACAGTGTTGTATCAATTATTTTAAAAAATGTTGAATGCTAACATTTTAAGTAGATGCATGCACAATCCCACTTGAATTCTATTTTCCATCAAAGGTGTATAAATTGTGCAGCAAGTGTAGGAAATGCCACTGCAACCTTGAGAGCATTTATGGAACAACTACAAGCCTATAAACAATAGATGAATATGGTATGAACATTCGTGCTACCATGGGTGGAGGAATTAAGTAATGTGTAAAGTTGGTGGAGAAATCTCTACATATTGTTGGGACACATGGGCATAAGAAATCCCATGACTCTATTAGTCATGTAGTTATGTCCATGCCTACACAACACCACAATGAAATTTGATACTTTCATTAGCTTTGCATGTTGAGTAAGAATTTTTAGAGATCTTTTCTCCTTTTGGGTTTTGCATATTTATGATGATGACATGTGCTTGCTTCTTTACTCTTTTAATATTCCACATAAACCATATCTCAATCATAAACAAAATTTTAAAGCAAGGACTAGCTACTTTACAACTATATCTCTTGTTTCTTCAAGGTCATAAAGACTCCCTTGCACCTACCACCTTGGGTGGAGCTTATAAATCATTACTATTGTTATAAATATTGTAAAAATTAGCAACATTTAAATTTTTTGATTAATTTGTTAATTTCTAAAAAAAAAAAATTACAAATATTTTTACATTGACAAAGAAAAATAACATTTAGATCCAAAAATAATACAACATTTTACTCTTGTTAATTTATCAAATTATCTAAATAATATTTGTAATTGTGTACATTAATAACCGCAACCTATTACAGATGGTAAGGATCATGATTGGTTGTCCCTCACGGTTATGGTTAACTACCCATAAAAACACTATGAAAATAGATGGGATTTCTAAAAACCCTAGCCCGGAAGACTAAAGGGGTTATGTTGGAGACTTGGAGTCCAGCCACTCGTCATGGGTTGGCCTAGTGCCAACCAAGTGAAAAAGTGGGAAGCTATGTTTTTTTCTGCAATTTAACTCTATTCGGTTCTTCCCGGGATAGGTTGTTTTCATGATTTTTTAGCTTTGGTGCATTTTTGTTTCTATTTTTAGGTTCTAGGTTGGTGTGTATTTTGTAGGCTACCCACCTGTATTTTTTCTAGACTTCAGGATATGTAGGTGGGGATTCCTTTTCAACGTTGACATGAAGCCACTAGCGCAACAAACGGGTGTCGTCATATCTAACAATAGGCAAGGTGAGCTGGAGGTCTCACCAAACCTAGGCGTCACATTACCTCGCTTTCATCGGGATAGGGTTTTCACTAACCATACTCACCTAGTGAACTAATCATCTTCGTTTAAGGAGAAGGGTTTTAGTGTATAGAAGGTTTTGAATGATGTGGGGGTCCCGAAGACAAGGGTTTTTTCTGGATTACCGGGGCGTGGTTTACTCACCATTGAAGGAGAAGGGTTACAGTATTCAGATGTTTGAGATTAATGCAGGGGTCCTGAATAATGGGGTTTTAAGGGATTACTAGGACGTGGTTTCCCAAAGGTTTTCTGATCACAACCTCATTTCTTCATGGTTCAAGCATTCAAGTGGGGATAAATCCAAATATAGGAGAATATTGAAGACTGAAAAAGCCAAGAAGAATCGTGCCCTGTGTGTACTTGGGAAGGATGTTACCATGGATATGGTATAGGGTTTATCCATGAGGGAATTTATAGGGAAGTTTGAATATATTAATTTAAACAAAGTGGAGATCGTAGACTGGATTACCAAATAATGGAATCCATTGATCAACTATGTTCCTATAGTTATAATGCTTGTCAATGGATGGTTATACTTCCATTTCTTATCAAAACAATAATTGCATATTATCCAGTCTAAGTTTTGGGTCATTGGGATGGGATTCTTGGTCCTTTGTAGATGGCACTCGACATTTGACCCATGGAAAGAAAAACTCAAGAAGAGACATTTGAGATTTTTAATACCCAGGTTTCCATTACACTGTTGGTGTTTTAGGGATTTCATGTAGTTGGCCAACTCTATAAGGTGTTTCATTTTGATTGAGGAATCCACCCTGATGGCTTTGGATTGGAGGAAGCCTAGGGTTTTGTTGGAAATAGATACTACGAAAGGTTTACCAGAAAAATTTGAGGTGCAATGGGAGGACAGGGTATTCATTTAAAGACTTGACTAATGGAAGTTCCCACTCCGTTGTTTAAGTGTCATAAGGCCGAACATCTACGAACAAATTGTACATATTATTATAGGGGTGAGAATTCATATATGCTAGCTGATACACCTACTAGAGAAGGATCAGAAGAGATGGAACAAAGTTTGTCTTTCCCTCTGCCCTTGGATGAAGAATTGGCAAAATAATTCATGGGTAAGTTTCATTTTTTCCTTCCTTTTTACTTAAATCTCTATCAGCTGAAGATATTTTGGGAAACGTGAAAATTTCTGATAAATTCCTAGAAGAGCCGATTAATCCCAGTCCAGTTTATAAGCCACCATCACAAAAGAGGCTTTCCTTCCCTTACCTAGATAACCATACTGTCCTATTTCACAGGGTACTCCAACTAGGCCTATTGAATTAGACTTGCAGTCCTTCCCAACTAACCCCAAGTTACTTACTTCAGATACCGATCCTAACCCTTATTGGATCCTCGAATATTTCCCTCTGGATCCTAAAATATCCTTGTCCTCCCCCCCAATTGAAGATTATGGGCCAATCTCTGAAGGTTTGACCTATGATTCGGGTGTTACTCCAAAGTCAAAACTGTTTGATGATAAAATTCCTCTACCTACATATGGGGGTCGTAATGATGTAAACTCTAATGTAATTCCCATAGGGTCAATTAGACAGTCCTTTATTATTACTAGGAAAAAGGCCATCAGATCTGTTAAATTGGATAATGGCAGGATTGAAGGTCAATCGATATGGGTCAACCAAAAAGTATATAAAATATACTATGTTTCATATGCACTTTCTTATGATTCTCCTGAAGGTCCCCTTAGAGATTTTATGGCCCAAAGCGAGGGTTATCAATGATAATATTGTCTTTCAACATCTATGGGATTGGTAGACCCAATAAAAGCTCTGCCCTTATGAGATTGTTAGACTCTATAAAACCTGACATTGTTATGTTATAGGAAACCAGGTCTACGGTCTTTAAATCCTATGATTTTTTTCTTAATTTAAGACCGGATTGGAACTACTATGGTTTAGATGCCAATGGGCTATCGGGGGGTTTGTTGACATCCTGGAACCCCTCGATTACTGAATTTTCCCCATTTTCTACGGTGGTAGGTATCAATATTGAAGGTCATTTAAGAGGGGTGGATCGACCATTCATTTTTTTGAATATTTATGGTCCATATAACAATCGCCAGTTTTTTTGGGATAGGATTGTAAATCTGGGTCTCCTTCCGGATCCAAAATTAATTTTGGGAGGTGACCTTAATATGACACTATCTTCCAATGAAATTTGGGGATCCAGATCTATTATTGATCCATTGGATTCATATTTCAAGGATATATTGGATTCTATTGGTCTAATTGATGTCACTTATGGTATACTTACCCCTACCTGGTCAAATGGACGTGTGGGGAAGGCTGGATTAGCAAAGCATTTAGATCAATTTTTAATGAATGAGGGTTTTGGTAATGAAATGAGCAGGTATCGATCGTGGAGCATCCCTACAGGGGTATCTAATCATAAGGTGATTTCCCTTCACGTAAATTTTGAGAATAATTTCAAGTTTTATCCTTTCAAATTTAATAGTACTTGGTTAAAAGACTTGGGTTTCTGTGATTTTGTTAAGCATTGTTGTTCTTCTTATACCTTCCAGCAACCACTTTCCCACATTCATTCATTGCTTGGAAAACTAAATATCCTTAGGACTGAATTTTGGAAGTGGGATAAGGAAAAGAAGAAAGCATTGATAAAGGATTTAACTTGTACTGAAGAGAAGATTTCAAAGATGGAGGACAATATTAATGAGGATTATTTTTCAGCTGACAAGAAATTGGAAGTGATGAATTTGGAACAACAGAAATCTATGATTTTGAAGAAGGTTGAGAGCACTTGGAGGCTTAAGAGTAGGGATTTATGGGTAGCCCAAGGGGATCATAACACCAAATTTTTTCAGAGATATGCCAACCAAAGAAGGATGAAAAATTCTATTTGGGAGCTCAAAGACCATGAGGGAAATACCCTTGTTGACAATGGTGCTCTTAGAGAAGTTGCAATTTCTCATTTCAAGGAAATATATCAGTAGGGGAACTCAAAAAACCTTGAAGACCAATTAAAGCTAATTAATCTATACCCAATGTTTTTCAATGAAGAGGAAGGTGGAATGGTGGGTCGAGAGGTAAAGATGGAAGACGTAAAGGAAGTGTTGAAGAATTTTGTTAAGGAAAAATTGGTCCATATGGCTGGACTGTGGAATTTTTTCTTCGCTTATTTGACTTGCTTGGAAATGAACTTGTGGATCCCATTGAAGAGTTCAGGAGAAAGGCTCAGGTTCCTGAAAATTTGAGCACTACTTATATCACTATGATCCCTAAGAAAGACAGGCCTGAAACTTATAATGACTTTAGGCCTATTTCACTTCGCAATTTTCTATACAAGGTCATTACTAAGATCATTGCAAACCAAATTAAGCCAGTCTGAAATTTTTTTTATCCATTGAGTAGTTCATTTTCTTATTCAATAGACATATCCTTGATACAGTAGCCGTGGCACAAGTGTCATACCCCCATTTTGACCCTCAGGATATTTTGGATTTTAATATAAATAATGTATACATGCGATGTATGTTTTCCCTAGCATGGAGCTGAAGGCCAAGGCCCTGCTAGTGGATGCTCGTATTTTATTTAAAAAGGAAAATTTTCGATATTTATGTTAGCCATGGAAATTTAAAAAATGATATAAATTTTAATAATGTAATAAAATACAAAAAAAAATGGCTATGGAAGCAACCAACAAGAGGGGGCCTTATGTATCCATTAGGGAGAGGTGAGGGGGTTGTGGGATCATGGAACAACAAGGATTAGCTTTCAGGCGTTACACATGCCAATAGTGGGGAAGGAGGAAAGGTCGCGATTATGGAGAAATCCACATTAACAGAGGAATGCGAAAGGACCGGAAACGAGGTATGGAAAGGAAAAAAGAAATCGAACAGGGAATCCCCATTCAATTAGGGGTGAATCCACGAAGCTGGTTCACCATTTTTGGTAAGCGGAACCCAAAAAAATTGTTTTTCATACCCTCGATCGAGGTATTTTCAGGCCCTCGATCGAGGTTTAAAACCTCGATCGAGGGTTTTAAAATACCTCGATCGAGGGCTTGGCAATACCTCGATCGAGGGTTGAAACAAGACCTCGATCTAGCTTTTCAAAATCTCTATCTAGCTTTTAAAACCTCGATCGAGGGTTTTAAAATACCTCGATCGAGGGCTTGGCAATACCTCGATCGAGGGTTGAAACAAGACCTCGATCTAGCTTTTCAAAAGCTCGATCTAGCTTTTAAAAGCTCGATCTAGCTTTCGAAAAGCTCGATCTAGCTTTTAAAAGCTCGATCTAGCTTTCGAAAAGCTCGATCTAGCTTGTAAAAGCTCGATCTAGCTTTCGAAAAGCTCAATCTAGCTTTTGAAAAAAATAAAAAAAGGCCCGCAACCGTTTTTTAGGTCCTCAATCGAGCAATTTGCTCAATCAAGGGTTTTAAAATACCTCGATGGAGGTCTAGTTAAAACCATCGATCGAGGTCTGATTAAACCCTCGATCGAGGTATTTTAAAACCCTCAATCGAGCAAATAGCTCGATCAAGGGCTTAAAAAACAGGCTGAGAGCCCTTTTCACTGCAGAATGAAAGTTTTGTCTGCCTTCCACAGAGTTAAACCATGTCATTAAATGTTCATTAATGAGCGGACTTGATACCATTGGATTCGTCAACGAATCCTCTATCCAGATACATAAAATTTATGAATTTTTATCTTCATATGTCTTTTGTTTTTAAATTTCTACTAAAACTTGCCCTAAAAAAACCTGCCAACAACTTCGATTGAGCTCAAATATAAATCCGCAACATTCAAAATACACATCCAAAAAAATTGAAAAAATACACAAGCCCTAGATAAACGCGTCCTCTTTAAAAGGGTATTTTTAGTTTTGCAAATTATTTAAAAAATCAAAAGATTTTGTGCACACACACACATGTGTGCAAAATGCTACTTAAATATTCATTGGTCAGTTTTGAAAAATAATAATAAATATAATTTTTCGAGAAAAATTAAAAGAAAAATATGTAAGACCTAGTGCATTCTGTCTAGATCATGTTCACATATTTCATTTTTTAAAATTATTACTTTAACATTAAATTATTGTGCACACACACAAACTACTTGTTAATTGCTCTTCAAATTTTTAAGTACACACGTTTCATTAAATGAAAATTCGACACAATATATCACATTGGTATATTTCAAAAAAAATATCATTGGAAAGCCAACATAATTCTTTACATTTCGTTTTTCAACTGCATGTCAAAATTCATGTGGAAAGTATGAATTTCGAGGGCTTCAATTTAATACATGAGTAAAATTTATGTTTTTCATCGTCATATTTGGCCAAAAAGAGTTACCCATCTTCATGGAATCACCCTTAGGCACTGGCGCAAGGAGTTTCAGCATAACAGAGAGAGTTGAGCAGAGAAGGAAGGAGAAAAATCATGACTCTATGTAGCTAGGGTTTTACCCCTAGCTTGTGCCAATGAGCACCTACTAAGGAGAATGGACTCCTTAGTAGCAGTTCAGTATATTAAACTAATTATGCAATAAACAAAACATTAAATTATTTCTAATACAAGCATGAAGCATAAACACCAAAATGAAAGAATGTCTTTGTATTGATGTTACCTTGAGTGTCAAGGTTGGTGAAGCCCTTTGCAGTGTCCAAAAGGATGCTCCAAGCTTCAAGAATGCTCCTTCTCCTTCTCCAATGTTGGGAATGGGCCAAAGGTGGCTCTCAAGGTGAAAATAGTTCAAAGGTGAACTAGGGTTTCGAGAGAGATTTTGGCAGAGTAAGGGTGCTTGTGATTGTGGATATGGAATAAGGGATCTCCATCACCTATTTATAGTTTTTTGGTGGTGGAGTGCTGACCCATGGTTTTAGGAAACACATGGTTTTGGGCAGCTGTATAGGGTTTTTTCCTCCTTTTCCTCATTATTTTATATTTTTATTCCCTTTTTAGGGGATTTTTGCTATTTTTGGAGGAAAAGGGGGTTTTTTTAGCCTTTTTTAGGCTATTTTGATGGTTTTGTGGCCTTTTGGAGGCATTTTAGGCCTTTTGGAGGCTTTTTAATGGGATTTTTTAGGATTTTAATGGAAATATGGTAGGAAAATGGACAAATGAGCCATATAATGTGGTAAATGAGCTAGTGAGCACTTTTTGGGTGTTAACAGATTGCCCCCTGATGTGCGAGGGCAGGAGCTCATCGTATGGCCGATGGACATCATAAGTCATGAATGGTTTTCCTGGGATGTGGAGAGAAGAGAAGAAACAAACTGGAGCCCGGAACAACGATCCCGAACAACTGCAAGAACTAAAAGTACATAACCTCAATAAAGGATGAGGAATCGTCTGATCATATGGACGAGGCGGGCATTCCCATGCTCGTATCAGGATATAACATAATAACAACAATGGGGTCCAAAAAATGGGGACCTGAAATATACATGACCTCAAATACTGACTGAGGAATAATCTCAATATATGGACGAGGCGGGCATACCCATGCTCGTATCAAGATACATAAATATAACTGTGAGGCCCAAAAAAGGGGACCTGTAAGATACATGACCACTGTGTACATCATAAGAGTCCAGAGGGGACACAAATCCGGGACATACTGCTGAGCGGATCATGTGTGAACTGCAGAACTGGTGCACCGGAACAATCAACAGTGCTACTGAGTGTGGTACCAAAGGAACTGATGAGCTGCTGGATCATAGTGACTGGGGTCATACTCTCCATGGTACACTGAACTGGAACTGATCTGGAACTGAAACTGGGTACTCAAGGAAGCATGAAACTGGATGGCTTCCGAATACAAACGCCAACGCAGCCCGGACATCCACAGGAACATACAACTGGGCGTTCCGAAGTGACTCACCAATGTGCTAGAGTCGGGGGAAATCCGGGGTCTTCGACTAAAAACTGATGGGATATAATCCTACGCGATCCTCAACGATGCGATCAAGGTGCTGAAGTCGAGCATGTGAGGAACAACCACTCGGAGAGGCAATGATGTCTCCTCTCAGAATGATCCGTAGGCACTTACCACAGATGGTGATAAGTCCAAGGCGTAGGGACCTCTGGGCCTATCCTCTGGAATAGAGGAGCTGTCGTCGACAGAGGGAGACCTGCCCCTAGCAAGGCAATGATGTTTCCTTGACAGGAGCGCGAGGTACAAGACCGAAATGTGGTAGTGCTGATGGCAAGACTGATAAACTGTGGTGGGACAACTGGGCAAGTAGAGTGGGTGGACTCAAACTTCCTTTGTTCAGAGTATGATAATGGAAATGATCTGGCAGCATATGAAACTGACTAAGGGGAAAGGGATCATAGCTGTAATGGCTCAGGGAGAGTGACTGGTCTGAGGGAGACTCAAACTGGTATAAAATGGCAGGAGACTGCAGAATACTCTGAACAAAGGCGACCTGATTGGGGGTGCTGCCGAGATGATAGATCAAAGTGCCAAGAGGCACGGGGGAAAACTTCTTCATGGGTTAAGGAACTAGAAGAAGTGTGTGTAAAATGGTACTGTCGTGTGGGTTTTACGAGCCCAGGACAGTTCATGCTCGTGGTTGCTTTCAATTTTAAGGAGTCTGAAAGCGATAAGAAGACTCTGAAGTGATGGAATGGTACTGTCGTGTGGATTTGACGAGCCCAGGACAGTTCATGCTCGTGGTTGCTTTCAATTTTAGAGAGTCTGAAAGCAAGTAAGAAGACTCCAGGGGGTTGCTTTTTCGTAGATTTAGTCTCCAAGGCCCAATGAAGCATAAAAGGATGCAATGAAGAACTCTTCTAGCTGGTGTGACTAGAGTATTCCTTTTTCGTAATTAGTCTACCAGGTCCGGAAAAGGGTTAAACTTATACCAGATAGACGCCCTTTCAGGTACTTTAGCGAGCATGAAAGGAAGCAAGATTGCTCGGCGATCTTTTCATTCTTTTAGGAGTCAGAAAAGAGCTTAACGGAAACTCCCTAAGTGCCTTTTTCGTAAAGGACTTGTCCGGCCCGAAAAAGGGATAAAATTATACCGAACAAAAGGAATGGCCAGGCAAGGAGGAAGTGTTCAATCAAGGTTTAGTAATGATGACCAAGAACGAGGGTAGGTGGGAACACTGATGGACCTCCTTGCGGGGTAGATGAAATGGTGGCAAAATAACGAAACATTTGCAGTATGACAGGAGTGAATGGCTCATGTAAAAATGTGGAACAATCCGATGGCGGCCGATGTGGCACGCAAACCGAGGCAGCAAGGTGTTGGGACACAATGTTGAAATTGTACCAGGTGAGAGCGAGAAATGATCTCAAGCATCATCACGAGCTCGGAAAAATGAATCCGGCGATATAAAGGATGTCAAAAACGGGTAACGGCCGATGTGGCACGCCAACCGAGGTGACGGGGGCATTTTGGAAAATGCCCAGAAAATCTGGGGGTGAGAGCGAGAAATGATCTCAAGCATCATCACCAGCTTGGAAATATGAATCCGACGGTGCAAATGGTGCGAAAAACGGAGGTCATAAGGACTCCGGAATGGTCAAAGGAAAGAACTATGCGTATCAAATCCAATGTACAAGTGACATGTGACCTCAAAAATGGTTGAGATCACAAATGTGAAAAAGTGAGCAGGGTTAGTGACTTGCCCCCATGCTATGTGCATGGGGTTTGTGATTATGGATCACATATGTGTGGGTTTGAACAATGGGTTCATTGATGTGCTGAGATAGATGTGATGGGGAATGTTCAAAGTGATTGATCGTGCCCCCTATCCCAGGGTCGAGGTGATCTATTATGCCCCTTGACTTAGAGGTGTCAAGGTGGTGCTCTATAATGGCGGGGTCGAGACCGGGCATCTCAGTATAGGACCAGGCAAAGACATCACGGAATTCTTTGAAAAGGTGTATGTAGTCCTCAATCTCTTGTTTACTGCAAAAGGCTCCTAAAGTGATGAGTTCAGGGGCACGTCCTGGGGCAGCGATATCAACTTGGATGATAGGTGAGATGTTGGCCATGTTGCCCTCCTCGAAGGCATCAGGAGCAGGGATAGGGTCCTTGAACCAGTCAACCTTGGTGGGGAGGAAGTCTTTGGATTCGACCGCGTATTGGGTAGCGGTGCTAGAGGAAGACGCTTCTGGGATGAAATAGGAACGGTGGTGCATATCATCCCAAGGATAATCCGGGGCAGTTAGGGCCTCAAGAATCTCCTCATCAGTACGGAAAGTCTGTGTCGTCAAATCGGTTGACGAGGGGGGTAGTGGAAGTGTTGGTTGAAGAGATCATGTAGATGATATTAACCTCTTCAGAAGGGGGAGAGACCGGGGGGTAGATCTCCTCAATGGTAGGTGGTGCCGTCTCAAGGTCCAGATTGTTCATCTCGTAAAGAGCCGCTCTATAATCCGGGAGATCGGGACAATGATGTGAATAGTGCCCGTAAATACCGCAGATGGCGCATGAGTGGTTGGTACGTAGGGACTTATCTTTAGGCTTAGGAGTAGGGTTGAGTTCGACAGTTGGGATGTTGGGGTCATCATCGAGCATTTGCATGTGCTTCTGTAATGCAGGTAACTGTGGGCATTGGTGGGTCGCATGGCCCAACTCGTCACACAGCGAGCATTTGGGAGGAGCACGAAACACTGGAGGGTTCTTGACTGTCTTGGGAGGTGGGACAGCAGTGTAAGGTTGTGGACCTCTGCCCCCAGTGGGTTGAAGAGGAGGAGGAAGTGTCGTGGAGGACGAAGGGGTAGGGACCCCGGGAGGTGGGTGGGTGGTAGTAGCCATGGGTTGCACCGGCTGGAGGACGACATCTGGTGTCGGCGGGCGAACGGGAGGCGAAAGGTACCATACAGGTAATCCCAATGTTAACCCAGGGAGGCTAAGGGTAGCCATGACCGGGGCGCTTACTACTCCTGCTGGAGGAACTAGGAAGGGGATCGTATGGATCGGTGTAACACCAATGTGACTAGGTACCAATGGTGGTTTAGGCAACAAGGATGGTTGATTGTTAGGTGGTAGGATGTCATGGGACAAGGTACATAAGTCAGACATTTCGGGCGTAGATGATGGCGGAGGAATGGATTGAAAGGTGGAGGTCATCGGCGCGTCTGAGTAGACTCCAGGCCCCGTAGAAGAAACAAATGAGGTGGAGGCAGGAGAAACAGGTTGTTCAACCATGGGGAGAACATTTTCCGGTGCCGCTGGAGCACTGGGATCATAGTAGGTGAGCTGGTCAATCTTAACCACGCGTCCTTCATGGGGGAACATCATGGTGCGAAAGACAGAAGAGGCAACCGCCCGCATGGCATACATGTAGCTGCGGCCAAGTAGAAGGTTGTAATCCAATTGGGCATTGATTACCTCTATGTCAATAAGAACTGTTTTACCACCTAACTGGACTGGAACGTTGGGTAGAAGGCCTTGGGGCTGGGCCGAACGACCGTCGTAGGCACGTAACGCAGTGGTGGACTGCTGGAGAGGAGGGGATCCTAGCTTCTGCCATACAAATGTAGACATAACGCATGTGGAAGCACCCTCATCAATGATGCACCGATGGATAACAAGATTCCTAACGGAGACTGTAACTTGGAAGGCTAAGCTAGAAGGTAGGCGTGGTTCAGACTGGTCTAAATCAAACGCCATCAAATGTGAATCAGTTGGGTCAATCCCCCCGATGGCGGAAAGTAAAGTCTTGCGCTGGGAAGGGCAGTTCTTCAAGACTTCCAACGCAGACATGGCTGCGGGAGATTGGGCTAGGTCGTCTACGATGTTGTAGTTTGACGCAGCGCGCGCGTTAGGGTTATTGTTGATTCGGCGCAGTGGGAAACGAGGTGCTTTCGCAGCGCCGTCTGTGGGAGGCGGAGGGATACGTAACGCCTGATCGGTGGGGTGGGCGTTAGTAGTTTTATCCGTGGGAGTGGCTTCAGAGGTGGAGCCATATTGGTTCCGACGGGTCTGGAGGTTGACGTCAGCTGATGACATCATCAATAAGTGGTGGGTACCTGAGTCAAACATGGGTTGATCAGGGGCAGCGTAGGTGATCTGTTGTTGTTGGGGTTGCACGTTAGCTTGAGGGGCCAACGGCTGAGTGTTCACCACGCCTTGGGTCGGTAAGGGGTTTTGCAGCACTAAAGGGGGTTGCTGAGGTTGGGGGGGGTTGGGCGGTGCTTGGGGAGCCGCATGCCCTTGGCGATGGGCCTCGTCAACCCAAAGCTGCCGAGCTCGCTCCAAGTGTGGGCAAGCATGGGTGTAATGTCCATAGACCCCGCAAATAGAACAAGGGTGGTTCGTTCGCAGATTGGGGTTTTTGGCCTGCTTGGGCGGGCGATCAGGGTTTTGATTAGCGGGGGCCGCATTATTGTTGTCGGGGGGATTAGCCGGTTGACCAGCTTGGTCTGCAGGTTGGTTATTTCCCCGATTACGGCCTTTGCCGCGGTTCTGTTGGCCCTGGTTACGTTGGTTATTCTGGTTTGGATGCGGGTTATGTTGGGCGTAAACTTGCCCTTGGGCAGCAGGTGGATTTTGAGGTTGCGCAGGTGCAGGGGCAGGCTGCGGAGGATGATATGTAGGTTGAGGCTAAGCAGGTGCAGCAACTTGAGGGGGTTGCTGATAGGACTGCGGAGCAGGTTGTGGATGTGCCGCAGGGGCTGCCGGGGGTGGATAATAAGCTGGGGGGGCTTGGGAAGGCGTGGGAGCCGGGGCAGTCTGCTGATGGTAGTAAGGCTGAGGGGCGACTGGAGGAGCGTAAGCAGGAGTCGCATACCCGAAGCACTGAGGTGGACATGAAGGTCCATGGGAATGGTGATGTGTCATGGGAGCATATGAGTTGGTTGCTCCAGACTGGGAGGTAGCCCTCGACAGGTCGGGGCCAGGGGTAGGTCGTGCTATAGAAAATGGTTGGGGATGCGAAGAAACACGGCCAATGATACCATCTGCAGCGTGGGATGCCCCCGGCGCATCATGATGGGAGGACTCGCCGCGAGGGGCGTCAGGTATAATGGTATAAAGGTAACCCGACTGGGCGTAAATGAGGTCGAACTGCTGTGCCTTAAGGATGGCCTCTTCTTCAGACTGGGGTCTTTCTGAAGCTACATCCTTAGCGATGACAGGAAGCAGGGACTTGAGGAACCAATCGAGGAAGATACGGTCATCTAGTTTAATCTTGCATAAGCTACGGCGTCTACGCCACTCATGGATGTGGTCCGTGATATGGGTAGCCGTGTTTTTTCTACAAGATAGAAGGATCTCAACGCCCGCGTCATAGCGGACTGGCAACTGGAAGAACTGCAGGAAGGTCGAGGCCAGGGAAGAAAAGGTGGCGTGGGTCCCATGAGGCTGCTCAATATACCACTTGGCTGCAGAGCCAGTGAAGGTGCGCTGTAAGAGACGGAGGCGAACAGAGTCATCCACAATGGAGTTAGAGGAACACCATAGGTGGAAAGACATGATGTGGTTCTGTGGGTCCTCACCGGCCTTACCCTCGAATTTAGGGATGTCAGAGGGTAGTTTGGTAGGCATATGAGGCCACATAGGGTCGTGTCGAATAGGATCATTGGTCAATCTGGCCAGGTCAGGTAGGTTGAGGCTAGCCATGAACGGCAAACTGGAAGAAGGCTGTGACACAGTAGTGCTGTGGACCAAGTTGGGGCCAGTGCCCCCAAGTGGAGGGACAAGATTTAGGGTGGTGCCCCCAAGTGGGGGAACTGAGGTAGTGGAGGATGGTCCAGCACCGCCATGGGTATTGTGAGCCACTGATGTAGTGGGGATAGGTATTCCCGCTGTGGGAATATGTACCGTGAGGGGAACGGTAGATGGTTGCCCCATGGAGGGCATACCAAAAACAGGTGTAGTAACTGGTGTAGTGGTGGATGTGCCACCAATGGTCCCTATGACAAATGGAGTGGAAGTCGTACCAGCCATGGGGCTAGTAGGGGCAGTATAAATAGGGTTCTCAGACTCTTCGTCAGAATCAGAGGTAAAGTAAGGTGCGTCACTATCTGGTGACGGAGACCTACGTCGCTGACGGATGGAGTCAAGTGACAAGGCTCTAGATCTGTGATGAGTGGTATCAACGGACAATGATCGGAATCTATGACGAGTGGTGTCGAGAGAACCGTGCTGTGGGGGCTCGCCCCTGAGGCGCCGAGAATGTCTCGGGGACTCAATGGTGACAGATGGTGTCTAAATCTCTGTGGGTTGAGGTGAGTATAAAAACAGCTCAAAAATCCTAATGCAACCGAGTGTGCAGAAGGAGAGCTAAAAAGCAAGGCACTCAGGCCAACAACCAACTCAAAACACCCACTGCAACAGCTGTGCTACAATAGGTGGAGTAACAACAAAGATGGTCAGAATACCAACAAGCAGCAGGTTTCCTAAAAAAGAAAAATGGTGGACTCACTAGACCAAAGGGAGGTAAAGGAGCATGCAAACACCTAACTAAAAGTATTCTGACTTAACTAAACATATCCTCTGCAAGGTGATGAAATCCAAGTCAGACAATATGAGTAGGAAATCCAAGTGGCTATGATATCCCCCTACCGGGAGGGACACCGGGTAGTCAATCCTAGAAGAATGGCAACTAAGATACCCCGTTCATGACACGTCCAGAAAGGTGAATCTGCCGTTTAGTTCGTTGACCGCAATACCCCTATACAGGGATATCCCGCGAACCGCGAAAGGTAGCCCTTCGGTTACTGAATGGAGTGCGGTATTCCACTCAGGCCTCCGGAACCAGTCTCCCGACTTCAACCCTCCTAAGGGAGAGGCCCTCTGATAAACTGGTCGTGACCGTGCCAAAAAGTACTAGGGGATTTTGGTTCCCTAGTTGGACAACAACTATGTCTCAAGTGAAATAACCAAGGGGTGTTATTGGAAGCCTATCCCCCTGATCCTACCTAACTACAATGATTCTTTTATGTTCCCCAAGTGGGGTTAGAATGTTGGTTTAGTTAGGTACTTTTTAAGGCTCACTTGATTTAATGTGACAGAGTGTGTGCTCGTGAGGTGTTGAACCCAAAAACAGAAGTGCCACAAGGGAGGGCAACTTCCAATCTATCAATAATGCTGAAATTGATTCTTTTAATTTGCAAAATTTTCTGAAATAAAAATACTGAAATTTTAAAAAGATTCTGTAAAAGGAACAGAAATTATGTTGCAGAAAGGCTGTAAGGAAGTAGGCTGCAGGTGGGACAGAGGGCTGTTCAAATGCAGAAAATATTGCAGCAAGAGGGGCTGGGCTCAAAAACAGAAAAAGAGCAGAAATCAGACCGCGGGTCTGTGGCGGGTCAGAACAGGCCGACCGCGGGTTTGAATGAAACAGCGGCGGTCAGGTCGCGGCTATCGGGCCAATAGTTGCAGTCGGGACGCAGGAAACAGGGGAAAAGGCACAGTCGGGTCGCGGCTATCGGGCCAATAGTGGCAGTCGGGACGCAGGAAAACTGGAAAAAGACACAGTCGGGTCGCGGCAAAATGGCTAACAGGCGCAGTCGGGACGCGCGAAAGAGGCAGGAAGCCGCAGTCGCGACGCAGGAAAAAGGCCGACAGGCGCAGTCAGATCGCGGCAAACAGGCTGATTAGCCACGGTCGGATCGCAGGTAACAGACTTGAATCCGCCGGCAGAGCGTCGGAAGCAGTCTGAGAGCCACGGTCGGATCGCGGGTTAAGGCCTGAAAGGCGCGGTCGGGACGCGACTGTAGAGGAAAAAGACGCGGTATGCAGCGGCCGAAAGGGACAGCCGAAAGAAAAAATTTAAAAACGGAAACCAGAAATTCGAAAACCAGCGGAGTCGCCAAAACTGTAGCTAGGGTTTTACCCCTAGCTTGTGCCAATGAGCACCTACTAAGGAGAATGGACTCCTTAGTAGCAGTTCAGTATATTAAACTAATTATGCAATAAACAAAACATTAAATTATTTCTAATACAAGCATGAAGCATAAACACCAAAATGAAAGAATGTCTTTGTATTGATGTTACCTTGAGTGTCAAGGTTGGTGAAGCCCTTTGCAGTGTCCAAAAGGATGCTCCAAGCTTCAAGAATGCTCCTTCTCCTTCTCCAATGTTGGGAATGGGCCAAAGGTGGCTCTCAAGGTGAAAATAGTTCAAAGGTGAACTAGGGTTTCGAGAGAGATTTTGGCAGAGTAAGGGTGCTTGTGATTGTGGATATGGAATAAGGGATCTCCATCACCTATTTATAGTTTTTTGGTGGTGGAGTGCTGACCCATGGTTTTAGGAAACACATGGTTTTGGGCAGCTGTATAGGGTTTTTTCCTCCTTTTCCTCATTATTTTATATTTTTATTCCCTTTTTAGGGGATTTTTGCTATTTTTGGAGGAAAAGGGGGTTTTTTAGCCTTTTTTAGGCTATTTTGATGGTTTTGTGGCCTTTTGGAGGCATTTTAGGCCTTTTGGAGGCTTTTTAATGGGATTTTTTAGGATTTTAATGGAAATATGGTAGGAAAATGGACAAATGAGCCATATAATGTGGTAAATGAGCTAGTGAGCACTTTTTGGGTGTTAACACTCTATGTAAGTCACGAATTGCAGAGCTGAGAATGCATAAGAAACCCTATGTGGGAAGTATAATCGGTTGGGAAGTCCATGGACCAAACCCTGGGGTAAATTCCAGAGTGTGAGAAGCTTATAAAACCTGTGAGAAGACCTTGATCTGATAGCAGAAGAACTGAGTTGCAGGACAGAGATTCAGCTGCAACCCTAAATAGATCCCAGCTAGGATAACTGAGAAGAAGGAAAAACATAGGTTGGATCTTCTTGATAAGCCTAGTGAAGGTTAAAGTCTCATGAAGGCAACAATTTGGATCTTTCAATGCCCACCCTGAAGAGCACTGGAGGGAAGGGGCCCTGAGGGACTGTGCACCAAAGAAGGGGTCCTTCCTTGTGTTGGGTGTGGTAGGTATTGTTGGTTCCATCTTTGCTGAATGGTTTGAGATGCCTGTATCTCTGTGGTTGATCTCACTGGATTAGCATCATCCTCCTTGTTTTCCCTTGCATGTTTGATAAACCCAACTGTATGTTGGCTTAACATTAGTGTGAAGCCTTGATTGTGAAGAGAGCCTATTTATCCCTCATTAGTGGATACACGACCCAACTTGGGGGTGGTCTCTCAGCTGAAAGAGTATAAGATGGACAAAGACCTATGGTTGGGGGAAAAGTTGCTCCCACTTAGCCAGCTGCTTAGACAACTTCAGTTTAAAGATAAGTGCTCCTTGTGGTGTTAATGATTATAATTCCCTATGTGATTCCTTCTTGTTATATTCAAGTTATTTGAATGAATGATTACATGGAAATGATCAGTAGGAAGATTATGTTTGAGCCTGAGTATGCGGCAAAGGCATGTTTGATTGTTTCACCATTTGCTTGAGCTTAATGTACTGCTAACCTTGCATGTTGTAGATGCATTGATTAGATTTAGTTTAATTATATGTGTTTTATTATGTATTGCATACACTTTTAGATGGAATGCATGCAATAACCTAGAATTGGGGAAGGAATTAGATAGCCCCTGTTGTGTTTCATGACTCTCTGTGGGTCAGGTGAAGGGAGAAGCGATGGCAGAGGGCAAGCGGAGCTCCTTGCATAAGGGTAAATAAGAATTTTGGGAGTTTGATCTATGTTTCAGTTGGAAAAATGACAAAGTAAGAGTCCTCAGATGTAGTAGGAGATTATACCAGTGCATAGATCTCTCCAAGATCTTTCCAACGGTACCAATTTTTCCCAAATTGGTATAAGGATGAATAAGTTATCGGGCTGGGAAGTAGGCAGAACAGGGGTATGGCCAACTCCTGACTTTCCACATCCATAGTGCGGAATGCGGAAGTTAGGGGTGCATTTTTGTCGAAACGGTGGAGTTGGCATTCCGAATTTCCGACTTCTGCATCGCGGATGCAGAGTAAGGAAGTCAGAGGCGCATTTTTTTCAAAAATGTGGAGTTGGCGTTTCGACTTTCTGACTCCCGCATCACAGATGCGGAGTGCGGAAGTCGGAGGCGCGTTTTCATCGGAATGATGGATTGGTGTTTCGAATTTTTGACTTCCTCATCGCGGAGTGCGGAAGTCGGAAGAGGAGATCTGCGAAGTTGGATTATTGGCGCTCTGAATTTTCAAGTCCCGCATTACGGAGTGCGGAACTATGGAAGTCGGAGAGGTGTTTTCGTCACCAGGTAATTAGCACTCCGAATTTTTGGGTCCTGCATTGTGGATTGCAGAACTGCAGAAGTTAGAGGGGTGTTTTCAACGCTGCATATTTTGGAGATCCGATTTCTTAATTCCAACTTGTGGTTGTGGATTGCGGAGTTGCAAACCAAAGATAATTGTGGCTGTGCAAAATATTAAGGGTTGCGGATCAGTTTTGGAGAAAAAAAATTATCACGCTTGTTCCCCCATCACTCAAAGGGAACTGAGGGGATTGAGGACATGACCGAGTGGGGATTGGGGATGTGACAGAGTGGTATCAGAGCCCAAGTTGCAACACTGGGGCTGTTTGGGCCGAAGCATGAATTAACTTACAGGCGGGAAGTGTCAATGGCGTGGTTTTGATAAACATTTATTATTGTTGTTGTTCGAATGAGTAATTTCCAGATTTGTATGGATGTTTGTGTCTTATATGCATTCTTATAATGTCTAATAAATGTCTCTGTAATGCATAGTGGTTGTAGTTGTTAGTAGTTGAATCGTTTTAACAGAGGCAACATACAGGGAAAGCAAGAAAATGGTGACCATGAATGATTCCCAAGATCCTTATGACCATGGTGAAGATGCGCTAGGAGAAAATGTGCAAGTAGATCATGCAGAGACTGAATCCAATGGGAGAAGGGAGCAAATAACTCCCCATAACTTGGTTGAAACCATGATAAGCTTTACTGAAAGGTTGATGAAGGCTAGGGAAGAACATAATCAACTCAATGTTGCTATTTTGCAGATCCTCACTGATATGCAGCATAGGGTAAACCTTGGGTCCAACCCCAACAACATAGGTAAATAAAGAAGGGGTGTAGAAAGTCTCCCTACAGGCCTTTCTAGGAAGAGGACTACAAGCCCAAGAAATAGTTATGTGAGCAAAAAGTGCAACACACCCTCCTCAATATCTTCTTCCAGCAGGTTGTGTGATTCAAGAATCCCTCGAAGGAGTCCAAGGCATACTTCTAGCAGGTTTGGTGGAAGAAAGAGATCCAAAGGAATGCCACATGGATAATTTAGGAAGGCAAGGTCTCCCACATTTGATTGAGAAAGTAAGACTGGCCAAGAGGAAGAGGCATGGATTCTGGGAATGAAGAAATACTTCAGTATCCATGGCTACTCAGGAAATGAAAAGGCCAGAATTTCCATTTACAATCTAAGTGGCAGAGCTTCAATTTGGTGGGATCACCTCATGCAAGTGAAAAGGATCAGTGAAAGGAGGATCAACTGGGAGAGATTCAACAAGTATTTCAAGGTGTTGAATATTGTAACTTCTAAGAATATTATATTTGTACATTATTATTCCGGAGATGTTTCATCCCTCCAAGGTAACCCTATTATGTGTCCAGAGATGATTATTCTTCCGATGGGTTGTGTTAACTAGGGTTATTAGACCCACCATGTGGGGGTCGGCCCTGATCTTATATTTTAGGGGTTATTAGACTTCTCCAGGAGAGGTCGGCCCCATTAGGGTTTTTAGTCAGTCGGGAACTAATATAAATAGAGGAGGTGAGCTCCTCATTAGACACACTTGTACAACTCAGAAAAGTAGCGCACTTGTCTGGGAGGTCTGCTAAGGAGGAAGAGAAGGAGGGAGCACATCTTGTATTTTGGTTGATCATCTTATTGAGGAAAGCTTTGCTGGGTTTTCTACCCCATGAGGGTTTCCCAGGGTAAATTCTATGTCTATCTTGTGAGTATGTTTCTTTCAGTGATCTTGCTAGTTTATTTGGTTTAAACTTAACACAAGGAAAAAAACCTATCAACTAGGTATTATGACAACAAGAGGAAATAATTCAATGAACTCAGGTTGGGACAGAAATATCTGGATGAGCATGTCCATAATTTTTTGGAATTGTTGAGGTATGTGGACTATATCAAGGATGAGAGGATTAAGATCTAGTGTTTCCTTGGAAGTCTACCTCAGAATTTCAGAGATAGGATTGAGTTTGTTAATCCACCAAGTCTTGATGAAGCCATCATGATGGAAATGCATTGTTATGAGTAGAGCAAAGGAAAATCAAAAGTTCACCCAGCAAGGAAAGAAAATCCAAATGGGAGGTTTGATAAAAGGAAAAGTGGATTCAAGCCACCATTCAAAAATCAGCCAAGAAATTTTCCATAGGGCCAGCAAGCACGAAGTGAGAACAAACCAACAGTAGCAGCAGAAAAAGCATAAAAAGGGCCACTTCAGTGTTGGGGATGTGGAGAAAACCACATGTCAAGGGGTTGTCCACATCAGAGGGAGAATCCCCGAAGCTTGCAAAACTTAAAAGGGGCAGCTACAGTGGAGGATATGGCAAGGGAAACGCCTCAAATCTATGTAACATTGGATGATCATCAGGAAGACCATCAATCAACAGTGGTGGAAGTTGAAGGTAAGATTGCCAGGAAATCTATTTATGTTTTGATTGATCCAGGATCTACTCATAGTTATGTTTCTCCAAAAGTAGTTGAAGGTTGTTCTCTTAGAAAAATGAAGCACAACAAGTCTTGGCTAGTTCAGTTAGCCACAGGGACCAAGAGAAAAGTAAGTGAAGTAGTGATGGAGTGCCCCATGGAGTTGAATGGACTCCTCACAAATGAAAATTTGAATGTCCTACCATTATGATCTTATGATGCCCTAATTAGTATCGACTGGTTGGAAAGGCATAGAGCCAAGATAGATTGCTATGAAAAGGTACTTGAATGCATTGATGAAGAAGGTAGACCCAGATTGGTAAGAGGAATTCCCAAGCAAGTCTCAGTAAGACAGATTTCAGTCATACAGTTGAAAAAGTTTTATAAGAAGGGTTTCCAATTGTATGCAATTCACATATCAAATTCATCAGAGGACTAAGGACCAAGGATGGAAGACTTCCAGTTTTTGCAAGAATTCAAAGTTGTGGTTTCAGATGAAGTGCCTAGACTACCACCAAAGAGAGATATTGATTTTACCATTGATATTGTTCTAGGAGCAACACCAATTTTCAAACATCCTTATAGAATGAGCAACCAGAATTGATAGAGTTAAAGATGCAGCTACGAGAATTGATGGATAAGAAATATATCAGGACAAGTGTATATCCTTGGGGAGCATGTTGGGTATGTTATATCTCTTCATATGGTCGCTGCGTGTACAACACGATCCCTACGACACTAGTACTCTATCTAATTCCGGTAAAAGGAATTAGGGTTGTAACCTAATTCGGGTAAACGAATTAGGGTTTTAGATGCTGCAGAATACCATTTATTGTATTGTACATGTAAAATAAACATATAATGAAAAAGGAGCTATGCGGCTCTAAGTTTTGCTGGTTTTTTCCCGGTTAAGGGTTTCGAGGTGAAAATCTCTGTGTAATGTGTGTGCCATTGTGTGTTTCTGTTAATTCTTAAGAATCGATATATGTTTGTACTTCACTGTTAAGGTTTAAAACTTACAGAGCACCGGTGTTATTTGTCAAGAAAAGGGATGGGACCTTAAGGTTGTGTATTGATTACAAGAAGCTAAATAAAGTGCCAGTCAATAATAAGTATCCATTTCCAAGAATTGATGATTTGTTTGATCAAATGAAGGAAGCTAGAGTGTTTTCAAAGATTGACTTAAGGTCTGGCTATCACCAAGTGAGGATAAAAGAAGAAGACATTCACAAGACAACTTTCAGGACAAGATATGGCCATTATGAGTTCATAGAGGTGTCATTTGGTCTTACCAATGCACCTACTACATTCATGTGTCTCATGAATAATGTCTTAAACAATTATTTGGATAAGTTTGTGATAGTGTTCTTGGATGAAATTCTTGTTTATTCAAGGAATGAAGAAGAGCATGATGAACGTTTAAGAATGGTGTTGCAAGTTCTTAGAGAGCACCAACTGTATGCAAAGTTGAGCAAGTGTGATTTATATCAAAGGAAGGTACAATATTTGGGTCATGTCATCTCAGAAGAAGGAATTGCAGTGGAACCATAATAATTGGAGCCATAATGGATTGGCCTACTCCAAAGAATTTTTCAGATGTTAAATCTTTTATGGGTCTTGCAGGCTATTATAGAAGGTTCATTGAAGGATTCTCCAAGATAGCTCATCCAATTACAACATTGTAGAGGAATAATATTAAGTTTGTATGGTCTGAAAAATGTGAGAGAAGCTTTCAACAGTTAAAGAAGTTGCTTACAAGGTGCTCCTATTTTGAAGATTGCAGATCCAAGGAAGCATTTTGTAGTGTGCACAAATGCTTACATTGAAGGGCTAGGTGGAGTGCTCATGCAAGAAGGATTTGTGATTTGTTATGAGTCAATAAAATTAAAAGAGCATGAAAAGAATTATGCCACACATGATTTAGAACTATCAGCCATAGTACATGCTCTCAAGAGGTGGAGACATTATTTGTTGGGCATAAATTTTTGAGCTTAGGACAGACCACATGATCTTGAAGTATTTGTTTGACCAGCCAAACTTGAATGCTAGGCAAGTAAGGTGGATGTAATTTATCTGTGAATTTGATTTTGAAATTAAGCATGTGAAAGGAAAGGATAATAAGATTGCAGATGCTTTCAGCAGAAAGTTCCATGTTGTAGCAGTAAGTATGTGCAAATCAGATTTGAAGGCAAGAGTTCTTGAAGCCCAAACCAGTGATGGAGCTTACCTTCAGGTTAAAGAAAAAGTGCAGTAGGGAAATATGGATGAAAAATGTGCAGGATATCAGCTTGGTGAAAATGGTATTCTCTTTTACCAAGATACTAGACTGTACATTTCAGATTGTGCAGATTTGAAGAAGCTTGTGATGGATGAAATACATCAAATGCCATACTCTGGACATCCAAGATATCAAAAGAAAATAACAACAGCAAGAAAGTAGTACTTTTGGCATGGAATGAAGAAGGACAAAGTAGAGTACATATCTAGGTGTCAAAAATGACAACAAGTCAAGGCAGAACATCAACATCCAACAAGATTATTGCAGCCTTTGCCCATTCCAAAATGGAAGTGGGAAGTGATTTCTATGGATTTTATAACAGGTTTTCCAATGACAGTGAGGAAGCATGACTCAATTATGGTAGTGGTGGACAAGCTATCAAAAGTAGCTCACTTTATTCCAATCAAGTCCACTCATAAGACAAGTGACATAGCCAATATTTTCATGAAGGAGATATTCAGATTGCATGCATTTCCTAAGGCAATAATTTCTGACTGAGATGCAAAGTTCACATCCAATTTTTGGAACAGACTATTTCAGGAATTGGGAACTTAGTTGAAATTTAGTACATCATATCATCCTCAAATAGATGGTCAAACTCAGAGGGTGAATCTTGTTCTTGAATACATTTTGAGAATGTACGTGATGGACAAACCATCCAAGTGGGAGGACTACCTACACTTGGTAGAATTTGTATACAATAATGGACATCATGCATCATTGGGGATGAGTCCTTTTGAAGTATTGTATGGCAAAGGATATAGGACTCCAGTGAATTAGGACAGCCCAGTGAACAGGGTAGTGATTGGACCAAATATGATCAAGGAAATGGAGCAAGAGATTGTTAAGATCGGGAAGAATTTGAAGGCAACACAAGACAAGAAAAAGAGTTATGCATATTTGAAAAGGGTGAATAAGGAATTTAAGATTGGGGATCATGTTTATTTAAGAGTGAAACCAAGGAAAAGTTCCCTAAAGTTGGGGAGTTGTGCCAATATGGCACCAAGATATTGTGGGCCATTTGAATTCCTTGATAGGATAGGACCAGTTGCATATAGAATTGCATTTCCTGCTAACATGAGAGTTCATAATGTTTTCCATGTTTCTTTGCTTAAGAAGTATGTACATGATCCTAATCACATGATTGATTGGAATGTGATACAGGTGGAACCCGAGGGACAGTTTCAAGTGGAGCCTATGCGCATCCTCAACAGGAAGGTCACATTGCTCTAGAACTGAGCCATCAGGCAGGTAAAGATGCAACGGATGCACCTTATTCCCGATGAGGCTACATGGGAGCTGGAGGATGCCATAAGAGAGGCATTTCCATTTTTGTTCAATTTTGAGAACACCGAGGATGGTGTTGTTCTAAGGGGGAGGGGATTGTAATACCCCCATTTTGACCCTCAGGGTATTTTGGATTTTAATATAAATAATGTATACATGCGATGTATGTTTTCCCTAGTGTGGAGCTCAAGGCCAAGGACTCGCTAGTGGATGATTTGATTTTATTTAAAAAGTCAAGTGTTTGATATTTATGTTAGCCATGTGCCATTTAAGCCATGGAAATTGTAAAAATGATATAAATTTTAATAATGCAATAAAATACAAAAAAATTGGCTATGGAAGCAACCAACAAGAGGGGTCCATGTGTATCCACTAGGAGAGGTGAGGGGGTTGAGGGATCATGGAACATCAAGGATCAGCTTTCAGGCGTTACATAGGCTAGCAATGGGGAAGGAGGAAAGGTCACGATTCAGTAGAAAGCAACGTTGAAAGAGGAATGTGAAAGGACCAGAAATGGGGTATGGAAAGGAAAAAGGAAATCAAACAGGGAATACCCATTCGATTAGGCATTGGCGCAAGGAGTTTCAACAGAAAAGAGAGATTCGAGCAGAGAAGGAAGGAGGAAAATCTCGACTCTTTGTAAGTCACGAATTGCAGAGCCAATAATACACAAGAAACCCTGTGTCAGAAGTAGAATTGGTTGGGAAATCCATGGACCAAACCATGGGGTAAATTCCAGAGCGTGAGAAGCTTACTAAACCTGTGAGAAGACCTTGATCTGATATTAGAAGAACCAAGTTGTGGGATAGAGCTTCGACTGCAACCCTAAGAATATCCCAGCTAGGATAACTGAGAAGAAGGCAAGATAGAGGTTGGATCTGCTTGATAAACCAATTGAAGACTAAAGTCTCATGAAGGCAACAGTTTGGACCTTTCTATGCCCAGCCTGAAGAGCACTAGAGGGAAGGGGCCATAAGGGGCTGTGCAACAGAGAAGGGGGCGTTCCTTGTGTTGGGTGTGGTAGGTATTGTGGGTGCCATGAATGCTAAATGGTTTTAGATGCCTGTAGCTCTGTTGTTGAGCTCATTGGATTAGCATCATCCTCCCTGTTTTCCCTTGCATGCTTGATAAACCCAACTGTATGTTTTCTTAGCATTAGTGTTAATTCTTGACTATGAATAAAGCCTATTTATCCCTCCTTAGTGGATACACGACCCATCTTGGGGGTGGTCTCTCAGCTGAAAGAGTATAGGATGGACAGAGACCTATGGTTTGGGGGAATGTTGCTCCCACTTAGTGAGTTTCATGGACAACTTCAATTTAAAGATAAGTGCTCCTTGTGGTGCTAAATGATTCTAATTCCCTATGCAATGTCTACTTGTTATATTCAAGTTATTTGAATGAATGATCACATGAAAATGATCAGTAGGAAGATTATGTATGGGCTTGAGTATGAGGTAGAGGCATGTTTGATTGTTTCCCCATTTGACTTAGCTTAATGTGTTGATGACTTTGCATGTTGTAGTGCATTGATTAGATTTAGTTTAATTATATGTGTTTTGTTATGTATTGCATACAGTTTTAGATGGACTGCATGGAATCACCTGGACTTGGGGAAGGAATTAGATAGCCCCTGTTGTGTTTCATGACCCTCTATGGGTTAGGTAAAGGGAGAAGTCATGGAAGAGGGCAAGCAGATTTCCTTGCAGAAGGGTAAAGAAGCATTGAGGGAGTTTGAGCTATGCTTCAATTGGAAAAATGACAAAGTCACAGTCCTCAGATGTAGTAGGGGATTATACTAGTGCATAGAGCTATCCAAGATATTTCCAATGGTACCAAGTTTATCCAAATTGGTCAAAGGATGAAGAAGTTATCGGGCTGGGAAGTAGGAAGAATAGGGGTATGGCCAACTCCTGACTTTCCGCATCCACTGTGCGTAATGCGGAAGTCGGGGGTGCATTTTCATCGAAACGGTGGAGTTGGTGTTCCTACTTTCCGACTTCTGCATCACGAATGCGGAATGCAGAATTCAGAGGTACGTTTTCGTCAAAATGGTGGAGTTGGCATTCTGAATTTCGGACTCCTGCATCATAAATGCGGAGTGCAGAAGTCGGAGGCACGTTTTCGTCAAAATGATGGATTGGTGTTCCGACTTTCTGACTTCCGCATCGTGGAAGTCGGAAGAGGAGATCTGTGAAGTTGGATTATTTGTGCTCTGACTTTCTGAGTCCCGCATCGCAGAGTGCGAAACTACGGAAGTCAGAGAGGTGTTTTCGATGCCGGGTAATTGGCGCTCTGACTTTCCGAGTCCTGCATCGTGGATTGCGGAACTGCGGAAGTCGAAGGGGTGTTTTCAACACTACGTATTTTCAAGATTTGGTTTCTAGATTCCGACTTACGGTTGCAGATTGTTGCTTGCGGATTGCGGAGTTGCGGACCAAA